>OU342778.1:7500-5007500 GCA_910591435.1 Acronicta aceris | reverse complement strand
ATTAGTAATTTATGTACTCAATCCAATTTTTTTTTTCAATCCCCAAAATTTTGCTCGCAAGTAACCATCAAGCATCAATCATCATCATCAAGCTTACGAGCGTGTTACTTTTTATAATTATCTATTTAAAATTATCCTAAAATTGTTAATGGAGTAGTTCATTTTGTGCACAACAACAATATGTTATTTAAAGGACCAGTAAGGAATTATGACACTTACGAAAAATGTTCCAATTGTGTTTTTAATAATGTAATATATTCGATTGAGTAATAATACACTTTGCCGTCGCACGCCACGAAGCATGGTAAAGAGCAGATTAAACGAAACTGTTAAAACATTTTTCCACTGACAACTAAAAAGCTTTCTTGAACTATACAAATAGAGTTAAAAAAATACAAGGCAAGTAATAATCTCAAGGTGACTTCATATTTGTCCTCTGTATTCCACTTTCAACTCTATTTTGAATAGGGATACGAATGTTAACTATCCATGGGAAACATTAGCATTCCCTATACAGAGCTAACTTGGATGTAATCTTCGTAAGTGCCATTACTTTATTTATCATCTTATGAACTTGGTTAGACTTTAGGATAATAAGAAACATCTTTAAACAAATTCAAAGCAGTGGAGAGTTGGAGAGTAGTAAAACAATTAAAATATGTCTATGTCTATGTCTATGGTATGTTTCCCAAGTTACTTTTTTCTGTTATTACAACAAAACTATTAATGAACAAGGACATACTATAAAATGTTAGTGATATCATTATTTTATCATTGGGAAGATTTTCTATTGCACTTTACACCCTGCATAGAGATTATACTGCTCAGTAATTAAAATATGATTTTAGCATTTGCATAGCTTATTCCATACACATTAGTAGTCTGATGCCAAAGTCAAAACTCAAATATATGTATGTGTGTATTGGAACAGTCAGAAGCCAGGCTTTCAAAGAAAGTCCTACAACAGCTAGATTTTAGTGAAACTTTTCATGGAATATATAGCATTTGCATATTTTGAACTTCTAAGTACACAATTGACCAAAAGAGGATGTAGAATTCTATTGTAAAAAAAATGT
The DNA here is from genome assembly GCA_910591435.1 of Acronicta aceris. Taxonomy (NCBI): domain Eukaryota; kingdom Metazoa; phylum Arthropoda; class Insecta; order Lepidoptera; family Noctuidae; genus Acronicta; species Acronicta aceris. The sequence goes on along the minus strand of OU342778.1, from coordinate 5,006,424 downwards.
TTTGTAATCACACTAGAACATTAAGAAAATCTCACAAATGAACATCAGTAGCTCTAACAGTTTACAGTACAGTCCCCATAGAGCAAAATTACCAAGCACCTTACCTACAGCTACACAAAACAAGATACTTAAAACAAAAACTTGATTAAACTTACATACAATCTTCATAAAGGTACTCAGTGTCAAAGTCTTACGTCACTAGCATTTTACATCAATATCACATCTCTACATCATCGATTGATTGATGACTGGCAACAAGAACACCATTCCTTCTATGTGGTCCCTTGTCTTCATCTTTCTTATCTTCTTCTTTTAATTTTTCTAAGATACTCTCTCTTGGTTTCCAAACTACAAGAGACATGTGTGGCTTCTCCAATCTGGAAAGAAATATAATATCTAGTTTGAAATTATAATTAAAGTGAAAGTGTATTTATGTAAATCTGAATGTGTTGCAAATTATTAAACCAATTTCATTAGAATTTGATGACTAAATTGAACTGGATTGAATAATTTGCATTAAAACTATCACTATTACTGAAATATCAGTGATAGTTTGAATTGTGCATAGAGGGTATCGCAAATCAGTTTCTTCTAGGCAAGCATGAGCCATCGTAGATTGCAATATTGCTTAACATCAAGCGAACTGGCAGCCAAGCGTAAGCCTATCACATGTAAAAAAAATTACAATAAGGTGCCCATTGTTATATTGCATATTACTGCTAACGTACCAACCACTGCTGAATACCACTTTACCATTATATAAAAATGCATGCAACAAGACATTAAGTGGAGTGACTTCTAATTTCATTCTTGAACAGCAAACAAACGCTGCTAATTACTAATAACAATTAGTTTCTTTTTTTGTGTCTTTACTTTATAGGTTAAAGAGGATTTAATGTGGAAGTTTTATCAATTGGTAGTACTTGACCACTACATCAGTTATTCCTAAATTATCTTACCTTTCAATAAGAGCAGCAGGTAACAGTGGCTCCTCTTGCAACTTTTTCAACTCCTCAGACAGGACTATAGTATGACCTTTCAACTTCTCACAGACTGTTGGTTCCATACCTACATCCATTCCTTCATCAGCTGCTAGTGCATGCGGTGTATATTGTGATGAAATGTGAAGATTGTTCAGATGTGCAGCCATTTTCTCTTCAGTTATTAGTTGCTTCGCTGGACTGAAAGAACATAAATATTTTAACTGTCAATTAACAAATTACAGACACAGCCAAATTTATTGGTCTTGGATGCCAGGGCCCTTACATGATTTGCTGAATAGAGTTTGTCTATTAATGCTTGAAGGTGTGGTGCCTATTAAATAATATATTGCAGAATTCATCATATCATAATAAATAATATTTTGCTTTTAGTGTTACATGAACCAATGATGAGTGATACAAGATCAATGAACATATCAAAGATACCAAATCAATTAATTTTAGTTCAGTATTAAAAAACTACGATTTTACATCACAATAAAAAATAACATGAGGCATTACTGATGTTTTGAGTTTACAATTACTACATGCCAGAAACTATGCACTAAGTACTTATCATACATACACTGTGCAGCACATCGTTATTTTTAGCAAATCTTTCGAAAATACCATAAAATATAAAAGCTAGAATACTTACATGACCGGTTCTACATCTAGACTCTTTCTCTTGCAATGGATTACAGGACTAATCTTCTGATCCATTGCTGGATGCTCACCAGTGAACTGTACCAGCTCTGGTGGCGCCGACATGCCCCATGGTAGTCCCTGCACGTTCCACGGAGCTCCCGTGGGCGCAGGCATTGCATGTGGCTCCGTTATCGCACGATTAAATGGTATCGACGAACTTAAAGCTTGATGAGCAAACATTTGTTTCGCCAGTTCATCCGACTGGTTGTACGAATAACCGGGATACCCATAGATATCCATTTTCACTGGAATCAAATCACTGCTGAATGTTGGAAAAATTATCTCGGATTACCTACACTTCCAAGAATTGTTTCTACGCTTTACAACAACAAACTGTATTACAAGTCTGACCTATTGACACAATTGACAGTACCAGGTGAGTGAGCTGACTTTTGTCTGTGGTACGGTACGGAATGTTCTTGAAAATTCTATGTTCTATGACTATTTTATTTGATGGTAACGATTTATTAGTCGATTTTAGATGCATTAAGGCCTCCAGTAATCAACTAATCACGGTACAACTTTTGCTGCCATTTTTTGGGGGAGGCGAAGTAATACATACTGCACACTATGGAAATTTAACAGTTAGGTGCTTCTTATCGATACAAACTCACACTAAAAAAAATAACCCCTTAATTACAAAACAAACAAATCGACTAATTAGCGTGTATACAATGTTGTAAAACCTGTTCTACCCGTGAAGGTATTGTTAGGTATCGTTTTCCGGTTCTATTTATACATATATTCGTCACATCACTTTTCCAGTAGAAAAAATATTTAAAATGAGGAATTTGAAATGGCTATACTTATGATGGCAGCGAAACCGTCCCTGGGTATTATACAGACAGGTTTATGTTGCTTTTATCATATTTAAAAAAAAATCTTGATTTTAAAAATTTTCTTGGGTACGACAATCGTATATTTTAATCTTCATTCATACGTTTACTTTCATGAATAGTTAATTTTTCTAATGTGTTTTAGATATCTGTATACACCTTTCAGATCGGACAGGGTTTATTTTATTTTCTAGTATGTACCAGGTTTATAATATAATTATGATGATTGGTGAGTATGACTCGTGCAGATAAAGAATGGATTTGGAAATGGCAACTGCTGTATTCACCTCTCGCTCGCGTGCTATAGTGTGTGAGCGAGAGGTGAATACAGCTGTCACCATTTCCAAATCCATTCTTTATATGCACGAGTTATATATACTCGTTTATCTAACAATAACAACACAATTAAATTATATCATACGAAAAAAGAACGAGTGTGTTACTTTTTTATATCATACGTTATTGTAATTCCCTTTTGCTGAGACGGTGCTCAGTATTACTTGCACGTAAAGGAATAACGCTACAAATGGTAAAAATGTATTCATCGTAGGCAAACTGAGGATGGTGGTGGTGAATATCTTAGGCTACCTATAACAGAACGATGTTCAAACTTGAACTCGATTAGTATGAAAGTTTCGGTGTCTGTGTATGTAATTCTGTATATTTATAGTTGAGATTCTTACAGTACGCACGACATAAATTGGCTGGACTGAAGTTAGCTGTTTGTCAGTTTTTGGTTGCGCAGTACACAATTTTTAACGTAAACAATCCACTGCGCATTAAAACGGCGAACTTCACTCCGACCAACTTATGCCGCGCGTACTGTACTTCAGTACCGTTCTCGTTACGAGCCCAAAGTAGGTGTACATGTTAAAAAGTAGGAAAGGATAGAAGACAACTAATAAAACAATACAATCAATCAAATAGACTTTTATTATTGAACATAGCAATAAGTGACTGAAAAACCATTAATTTTTCGTCCGTTCACTCACATTGGCCAGCACAATGCAAATTATATACATACATTCCTCTGTACCACTGTATTTTTCAATCGATAGCGATACAAAGATTATTTCGACTTTGTTCTTAAATAAAACAATGTTGATACACAATTTAGGTGGTGTTTAAAGGTATAAATAAGTATGACATCATTATCGAATTGGGTGTAAACCTGTTAGGATGACGTTGATATTTAAATAAATTAAAAGAAAATATACCTACCTATATAATGATAGGAAATACAACACATTTGAATGAGCAGATCGCTTTTTACACAAAGAAACCGCAGAATTAGTCATTTCACTCGTGGGTCAATCACCGGGAGTTGTAATTTGCCATATAACGCGACACACAATGGCGCGGCGGTGGTCACGAATAAAATAATTCTATAAAGCATGCATAATAGTATTTTTTACAGAGGGTTAATCCCAGCCATGCCATCTCCATGGGCGAAAGCTTTATAATTTAACTAAAATTTTAATCGACTAAATTATAACGGGCATCTATCGCTCTAAGTTAATTGTTCATCACTATTTGTAATTTGACAGATCAAACAATAATTATAAAATATATTTGCGCCTTTCACTTTCGCGTAGTGTTTTTCGTAAAATCGTAATTATTTTATTGTTGTATATTCACATAATGTGCCAACTTTGCTAGACAATTATTGCGTAAATACGTCTACAAGATGTTCGTACTTTTATAAATAAGAGTGGCTCAAAACTTGCAAAATGGGCTTGGACTTTGATGTCTTTGAATTTTGCAAAAAACTGCGGCAAAACCGGCCCCCGCCGTATCAGTGTCCTTTAGAAAAGTGTGACAAGGTATACAAGAGCTTATGTGGGTTACAGTACCATCTAGTTCATTATGATCACGATAATCCGACTCCGGCGACGCCAGCGGTAGCAAGTCACCGTAAGAAGGGAAGAGGTAGGGCCGCTGTACCAACGGGTGATATCGCTCTACAAAGTCCACCAAAAGAGGCTTTAACTTTCGCTGAAGCTCAAAAAGTTGTCCAGTTTGAGATTGATGGCAAAATCAGCAGAATTCCTATAGATCAACCTTTACCTATTATGTCTCTGGAAGAATGGGAGAAAACAAATGCTCAACTGGAAAAGCCTTTGCCTATTGTGGAGCCACCAGCCGAACCTCATGTTAAACTACCGGAAGCAAGCTTCAAGGTATTGACTTAATATTTTATTTTGCTGTAAAACAGTTTTTTGTTATATTAAATATTTTCTTAAACATTGTTTCTATCCTCCAAATAGCAAATAGAGACACCAATAGCAATAGATATTTATAAAATATTTATTATGAATAATGCTTCTTACATCACTTGGTGCATATATTGTGATTTTGAACCATTATATGTATAGAAGAAAAAAGTGTGTTAAAAATTCAAGTGGGACAGGATTTGCACCTGTCCCTTCTGGTTCAATACACCAGACACTATGACCAACTAAGTCACAGAGGCCAGAAGACGCAGGTTTGAATCTGGGTCACAGTTGAACTTTTCCTTCACTAAAATAACTTTATAATCTTAGCATGGAAAATGCAAATAAATTACAAGAAAAATTAACCACTATTGTACTCCAAAATAAGTAAAATTTTCATTTAAAAAAACCTATTGGTTAAACAGTACAAATGAATTATTATGTTCATCTGACTGCCAGCTAGTAACAACTATAAAATTACTTCATAATAGTTGGTAGTAGATACATAATGTTATAAAATACTTAGTATATAGGTACATAATCAAAAGATAATTATTGTTACTTGGTAGCTAGCTGGCAGGTACTTTGTGTCCTACATCAGTTTCTTCAAATTTCCAGCTTGTTGAAGACTACAATAAGCGTGTCTGTGATGCACCACCACGCCCAAATGCTTATATCCGTTTCATAGAGAAATCTGCTGAAGAGTTGGATGGGGAAGTGGAATATGATGTTGATGAAGAGGATACTGCGTGGCTGGCCCTTATCAATAAAACGCGGGCTAAGCAAAACTTGCCCATGGTCACTGTTGATACACTGGAACTGCTCATGGATAGGCTGGAGAAGGAATCTTACTTTCAAGTTAGTTAACTTGTCAATGCTCGTATTATATATACTGCAAAAGGTTGCAATTGGGGGATTAATTTTTTTAAATTTACATTGTTCTAAGTTATACATACCTACCCTTTTTTGCAAACCATTTTATTGATTTCCAATTTAAGCAGTTGCAATTTTATAAGTGGGTCACAAGTTATAAAATAACCATAAACATCCTTAATCCTCCCAAATAAAAACTATACAGACTTGATAGATACCTACTAACAATGATTCCTAGCTAGCAACCAATACACAGCTTTGCCTGTGTAAATCCAAATTTCTTTTCTTAAACCTTGCTTGCTAATTATGAACACAGGAAAAACCGAGCCTTTCTCAAGTCTTTTCAAGCCTTTCTCAATTCTTTCATACATTTGCATTTATTTTTAATAATAATAAATAGTTTTATTAAGAAAAATGTTACATTTACAGTAGGACCATTAGGGTTGAGCCACAAACTAAGCATTTCTTGTATCTTGTGGCTCCAATCATGATTTAAGAGTACTGTTACAATATTTGTTTGTATAGAGGAAATCTTTAATCTAATAAAATATTATCCAACACAGGCATCTCAGAATGGTCAGCAGACTGCAGCCACAGTAGATGAGGATGCCGTGTGCTGCATCTGCATGGATGGCGAGTGTCAGAACACCAATGTGATTCTGTTCTGCGACATGTGCAACTTGGCTGTCCATCAAGACTGCTATGGGGTGAGTTAACAGAGTATTAACAGCACAATTCTGACATGATGACGTTAGATGATATATACCTACTAACTTAATATGTAGTTGAGGTGAGATGTGAGCGCTGAGTTGACACTCATGAGCCTTGAAGACTCAAGCATTCAACACTCAATCCTCACAAGTGTTGAAAGCTTGGATTATAATGCTTAAGCATGGGACTTGAGCATTGTAGTCCAAGCTCGTGAGACTTGGTGTCGACTCGGCGCTTAACGCTCAGCCTCAACACTCATTTTCTGGTTAAAGAACTTTATTTTCTCACAAGAATTTACAGCAATTCACTTATTGAGAAATGTATAATATAAACATTGACTTAAGCATACTGAACATAGGAAGATTATAATTATTCCACACTATCCACAAATATGTAATATAAATTGAATGGTAGGTAAATACAAAAACAGAATGTTATTTAAATGACGGTCTGTCAAATAGGGTTCTGTGCCGAAACAATATGGATGCATACGATACAAGAATGTGGCTTACTGGATGTGGCTTGGGTATGTGGTGGTCGTAGACGAAAAGATATTGATAGAAGTGTCATTTTTACAACACTATACTGAACTGTCCTATCTGAAGTTGTAGTCAAGTGGTTGTATTAGTCAATCCTTACTAATACTCGTATTATAAACGTGAAAGTATGTGAGTATGGATGGATGGATGTATGGATGTTTGTTACTCTTTCATGCCAGAACAGCTGAACGGATCTGGATAAAATTTGGCACACAGATAGATTATAGCCTGGAATAACATATAGGCTACTTTTTATCCAGGTCGGACCCAATCCTGAAGTCCACGCAGACAAAGCCGCGGGCACAAGCTAGTTTTACGATAAAATCGGTTTGACACATGCATGGTCAGTTGCACGATTTTAGCGTATTAGGCTTGATAGCATCAATGGTTCGTGTTTATTTTCCTAACAACTTTCGAGATTTTGTGATATACTTGTTTACATTAGTTTATAGGCTCTCTTAAGAGCCTCTGCACACTACAGACTTCTAAAAGGCCTATCGTTTTATATCTACACATACAATTTAAAATTAAAATGCAAACTGCTATGAAATCATATTATGATAGTTATAGTCTGTAAACTGTGGAGGCTCTATATGCACTTGGTGGTGTTCTAGGTGCCATACATACCTGAGGGACAGTGGCTGTGCAGACGTTGTCTGCAATCACCGTCGCGTCTCGTCAACTGTGTTCTTTGTCCCAATACAGGCGGTACGTAGTCCATAACTTCGGTAAAAACTGCATTTTTATATGAATATTATTTATTACTAGCTGTTGCTCGCAGTTTCACTCGTGTTCCGTAATGTGTTTGTCGTGAATGTTTCCGATATTTTATAGTTATGCTACTATTTTGGGCGGGGATGAATCCAACAAATCTAATATCATAAAAATCACTCCAGCCGTTCTCGAGATAATGGTGTAACAAACACGACTTTGTTTTATATATAAGAGAAGAAGATATTGTTTTTATCTGCAGTTTTACCCAAGTAAGGTAGGGTCAAAAGTAACACTAAATTTTATGATTTCTTTCTCGGGCGTAAAAACGATGTTCAACAAGGATAACAAGTACTACTTAGTAGTCTATTTTGACTAAATGATTTTGACTTTGACTCAACAGTATTTGCGGGTTGACCACTGGAACTCCTACATAAAAAGTGTGGTATAAACACTAAACTTTAACAATATTTTTTACCACTAGGTGCTTTCAAGCAGACGGATCAAGGCACTTGGGCGCACGTGGTGTGCGCTCTATGGATACCCGAAGTCCGATTCGCTAACACTGTCTTCCTGGAGCCGATCGGTGAGTGTTAAAATGTTCTAAGTATGTATTTCTCGATGGCGTGGACTGGGGACTGGAATGATTTATTCTTGGTGGTCGAAACAAAACGATTATCTTTTACTTATTATTTATTAATTTAATTATTAACGCAAATAAATAAATATCTAGTAACAATTTACAATTGTTTTTGGGTGCTGGAGCCATTATGCGATTTGCTGAATTAATATATATGTATTGTAAGATAACAAAACAGTAAACTATATATTAAATCGCAAACATTGAATTATTCGTCGGGTTTGAAATACTTTAGTGCTAAGAATTCTTGCATACAAATAATGCACAAATAATACATGGCCAAAACATAGTACCTCCGTTACATTAAACCGAAACCGAATCGAAGCAGTGTTGGGCATTAATTGGGCATTAAACAATTAAAACCTCAATCAATTAAATTTATAATCAATTGCAATTGAATTTATAATCAATTGCAATTAAATTCAAATTCAAATTTACCTTTCCGTTTTTAACACCCTTAAATTATAATTTTATTTGAAACTAGATCTAAAAATTTATGTATTTTTAATTTTCCCGACATTTAATCATTTTCATATTTATTTTCGACTTTGAAGTTCTTTCTATTCTAAACAGACGTAAGTGCTAAATTACGTCATTTGTACGGTTAAACGGTGAGATGATGTAATTTTTCTGACCCTTAAAATAAACTGTCATAAGTCAGTTTGGCATCTATTCTATTTATTCATAACCTTACATTACATATTTCGTTGTTGATTTACTATTATTTCGAAAAAAATGCAATTTTGTCAGTTTCCGCCGTATATGTGACGCCATCACACGTTTTTTTGATATTTTTTTTTCATTACCCCGTAGACTCGATCGAGATGATCCCGGCGGCTCGGTGGAAGCTTCAATGTATGGTGTGCAAGCAGCGCAGTGTGGGCGCGTGCATTCAGTGTCACAAGACCAGCTGCTACTCTGCTTTCCATGTCACTTGCGCGCAGCAGGCCGGGTAAGTTCATTTTTTTTTTAAAACTAATATTTTCCTCCATATCGTGGGTGCGTTTATAAACACAAATTCTCATATACAAACGCCCGGACCCGGAACAACTACCTGTAGCTCATACAAATATGTGCTCCGTGTGAGGATCGGCCCCACACCACGTTCCGCAGAAACCGATTGCTCAGCCTTTCCCGCAAAACGTATGATTATAGGATTTGTATGGCGCAGTGAGTTGTGACGTCACAATTCTCTATAATACGTTCTCTATCTAGCATAAAATTAAAATGCTTATAACTTCCTTATTTTTTAACCGATTACATTATGTTTTTGTTGATGGGCTCTATTTATAGTAAATATTTGTATGAGCTTATAAAAAAACAGCCAAGTAGTCAGTACTGTCGTATGTTCAGTCTATACATGAAGATGGAAGCGGCGGGCGCGGGTCGCGATCCCAGCCAGCCGGTGCAGGTCGCCAAGATGGCGTACTGTGACGCGCACACCCCTGCTCATATACTACAGGTAATTTATTTAAACCGTATCGGTAGAATCGATAAACACAGCTATGATCTTTAACATCATATCTGTGTTTACCGATTGTTAACGTACACTAACGACGAGAATCGTAAAAACTAGCTTTAGTCACGTGCAGGAATCGAATGCACGAGCCTCAATTTTTTTATACAAATTAACATAATTCCATCATCAAATGACATCATAAAAATATTCCAACTAGGTACAGAATTTATATATTTTATTCACAATATAACACGAAAGTTTTTTGAGAATTATGTTTGAAACAATTTTTATATCCATGTACACTTTAATATTACTTTAATAATATTGGAATTTGACACATTATTATTGCAAAAATATTCACTGTTTTACATAATACATTCCAGTTTTTATAATCTCTCTCATTCTGAGAGGAGACCCGTGACCAGCAGTGGAACATTATAATGTGTTGATGATGTTGATTCTGTGTAAAAATTATGACAAATGTAATTTCACTAGGAGAGGCGAGCGCAAGAATCTGAGGGAGATTCCAAATCCAATGATCTGTCGGCAATTCGACAAAAAGGCAGAGAAAAGATTAAGCAGGTATGTGTGACTATTACTGCTGTCCTAAGATTAATAAAAACTATGATTATCCACACCACAGATAATATAATACTAGTCCACACTATGAATGAGGTTTCTCTTTGCAACATTTAAATTTAAATTTCTGCTTATTCGTATACAAATAACGATGGAAGTTTCGTTCACCTCCCAGTGACCTCTCTGAAGTTTCACGTGAACAATAGTTGGATTATTTTGCTGTGGAGAATCAGGTTCAGAGTGCTCATAATGTTTGACATTATTGCTGCGATATAAAATGCCAGTTGTGTGATTTCTAAGGACACAGATATACAGTTTAAATTGGAAGAATTCACTTGTAGTGTTGTAAAATGCACTTTCGGAAAAAGGCATAAAGTTTATTAAGGAGTTTTTTTTATCAACTTCTGTATTTCAGGCACGTCGAGTCTTAGCATTAAAGCGCACATGGGCACCTGTAGTGCTCGTGCCGACATTGCCGGCGGAGCGCGTGGCCGAGGTGGCAGCGCTGGCACCCGGGGCCCCCGCCGCTAGGGCGCAGCTCATGAAGAGGCTACTGGCCTACTGGACCCTCAAAAGGCACAGCAGGAATGGCGTGCCGCTGCTCAGGAGACTGCAGAGCCTCACTAGTCATCACGGTTAGTATAATCATTATTTTTTTAAAAGACATGTCTCGCTCAAAAGTTCCCCGCGACACAGGGTTCACAAACATACAATTAACTGATAGAATGTACACCCAAATTCAAAACAAATATCTGTGGAAAACATAGATATTTATTGACTCCCTGCCTGATAGGCGAACTAAAGTCCGTGGAGAGGGTGTCTTTTCAACGGCCACTCTAATACACCTATCAAGGATTTTCTCAAGTGTCTTGAGTAAGAACGATGAGAGGCTGATAGGCTTGAAAGCCTTGGCATCTTCATAATCTCCCTTGCCAGGCTTGGTTTTGTAGGTTACTTTAATCCACCGTGCCCAAACGCTACGCACGCCTTGTACAGTCTGTGTAAATGCGGTGCGATAAGTGCCATAAAAATGCATTTAAAATTTACATTTTCAAATTTCGCACTTAATTTGACGAAAATGTTGGACGCAGTGGACGCCATATTCTCTGTGGTTATGACGTCAGTTGGCCGTGTAAACAATAATAGCACAAAGGCTGATCAGTTGAAACTTTAGTATAGTTTACACAGCCGTATGACGTAATAACATAGTAGCTACTATTTCTTGGTATATAAAACAGATTAAAAAAATGAATGAAACTAAAACTGACATTTTCCTATGCTATTTCAATATATTTTTACATTATTTCTTATATAAAGTAAAATACCCTATTGCAATTAATATAAGTGCACCCAACTTTATTTATTTGCAATAAATATTATACGATTGCAATTGATAAAAAAAAGAATTGGTTGAAATTATTATAATATTATATTATTTTCACCAAATATTAAATATACTATTTACAAGTAAATGTAACTGACTGTAGGTATTTGTAACTGAATAAAATTTATCTAAAAACAATAAAATTGTGACTGATATTGTCTATAAATTTAAAGTCTCTGAATTAAAAAAAAACTGACTACGCAGGAAGCCGAGGCATACAGGATGGTACAGTGAATGTAAGAGAACTGTGCAATCAGCTTAAGTACTGGCAGAGGATACGACAGGACTTGGAGAGGGCCAGGTAATCAACTATTGAATATAACTATAATATGCATAACAGCTGATCAGAAAGGCTGAAATGGCCATTTTTGATGATTCACGGAAAACTTATGCCATTCCAGTTTAAGTTGACCTCTAAGTTTAAAAACAAGCTTACTAGCAATGTGGCTCGCACTCTACTAGTATTCTTGTTAACCTCTCGTGCTAAGCTAAAAAAGCTTGTATTACGAGTGGGTTCAAGTCGGCAGTGCAATAGGTGGGTTTCAAACCGGTACCCCACATGATCGCAAGTCGACGCCTAAGTCATTAGGCTACCGCCGCTTCAAAATTCATGTAAAATACTTTTTACGGTAAAATATAATTTTATTTCAATATCTAATATACGTGTAGGTGTCAGAAACTTAAAAGCTATGTTTGTGTTTATGTGTTTGAGTTAGGGCTTGTAAAGTAAGATAAACAGGCTTGTTTGTACATGACATCTTACAACTTTTTAATTTATAAGACGTGACCGTCGAACTCCTCAGTGCTCTGGAGGCAAGATTGAATTGAAGAGTTAGAAGAACTGAACTTGCGAGATTTGGCATGCATGTTTCGATGAGATTACACTAGGTGATGAGTTAGATGCGTAATTCCTATCCAATTTTTTAACATTGGATAGTTACAGAAAGTATTTTTATGAATAAGACCATAAACCTTTACATCACATAGCAAATAATTATAATGCTAATTTCACAGATTTAGACATATTAACATTATCCACCCCTAAATTTAGAAGTGCCTTGATTAAAAAAATCAATGAAAGCACATAATGAATATCAATACTTAATTATTGTCCTTACTAGTTTCTTTAGATAAATTAGTTTCTTCTTTCTGTAATTGGGTATTTTTAACTTATTAACGTATTTTAGATTTTTTTGTTTCATAATTCTGGTTACTCGAGATGAAGTACACTACTTAAATTATATAAAATACGTGGATAACGTTGTGAGCTACACATTTACAAAATTCATTGTTAATAATTAGATAAAAGATGAATGTGTATCTGTTTGCTTTCCCTGAATAAATTAATAAATAAATAAAGCTTTACTTATTAAAATCGTTGGTGTGTACAGTAATCGGTAATGGTATGTCGTAGGTTGTTGTGCGAGCTGGTGCGCAAGCGCGAGCGGCTGAAGGCGGAGTACACGCGCGTGTGGGAGCGCTGCGTGCTGCACTCGCTGCGGCCCGAGCGCGCCGCGCTGCACAAGCTGCTGCGCCTGCTGCGACAGAAGGACAACAGCGACATCTTCACCGAGCCCGTCGACCTGCACGAGGTATTGCATCGAACAATACAACTAAGTTCAAAGTTCAAGTTCAAAGTTCAAGTTCAAAGTTCAAGTTCAAAGTTCAAGTTCAAAGTTCAAGTTCAAAGTTCAAGTTCAAAGTTCAAGTTCAAAGTTCAAGTTCAAAGTTCAAGTTCAAAGTTCAAGTTCAAAGTTCAAGTTCAAAGTTCAAGTTCAAAGTTCAAGTTCAAAGTTCAAGTTCAAAGTTCAAGTTCAAAGTTCAAGTTCAAATGTTTTTATTTAAAATAAGCTTTTACAATCGTATGTGTAAACGTTATGATTCTAGTTGCACGGTTCCAAAAGGTGATTCTATGGAGAAAAATTTATTTATTTATTTATTTATTTACCATTATACCTATCTTTACAGGTCTTAAACCTAATGCGATAGTGTGGCAACTTACCTATAATACTTAACAGTTTAGACATCTTATATACAAAAAATACACTTACTACTAATAATAATATACTATAAATACTAATAACATTAATTTATCTTATTAAATACTTTTTAATACATTTAGTCTGTGTAACTAACTACATTTAAGAGAACCTTTGCGAATTTACTCAAATTGCACGAAAATATATCTATCCGGTCATGAAGTTCGTTCACTATGCGGATTGTCCGGGTCAGAGGGGCTTTCGCTAGTAAATTGGTCCTGGCCACTGGCACGACTAGCAGTTGCGGGCGCCGCCTCCTCCACACATAACGGTCCGGCACACTGAGTCTCAGTTGAGACAGCACTCCCGGGTTATGTGCTACACCACGCAGTAGTTTTACTACATACGTGGCGAGCGTAAAGTTTCGTCGCACCCTAAGCTCATTGTACCCTACCATACCCAGTACAAATAATGTAGGATACATCAACGGGTAGAACGGATATACCCCATACAGTTTCATATACAAGTATCTTGTAAATTTATTTTGAACTCGCTCTAACATGACATTGTATTTTGCTTCATGTGGAGCCCATATTACTGCACTATGTTCAAGATGACTTTTGACTAGTGCATCATACATCACCTTGAGCGTAGTAATATTTGTGAAACCCTGTGACTGCCTTAATACAAAGCCTAGATTTCTGTAAGCTTTCTTGCATACCTTAATTATATGTTCGCGAAAAGTTAGGTCGGGATTAAGATATACTCCTAGGTCACGTACCTGTGATACCCGTTGTATTGGTGTTGCTTCTACTTTGTACTCGTAGCGAATAGGGGTCCGCGCGCGAGTGAAAGTTATCACCGAGCATTTCGAGACATTGAAATATAATTTATTTTCATGACTCCACATAACCACCCTGTTTACATCGTCTTGCAGGCGTTCACAATCTGATTCATCCTTAACTTCGATTAGCAATTTAAGGTCATCTGCGAACAATAAACATGAACCATGTCTGACGACCTCCGGTAAGTTATTTATCATGATGATAAATTCAAGTGGCCCCAAATTGCTACCCTGACTTACCCCAGACCTGGTGTAGTATGGTTCGGACTCATACCCATTGTAGTCAACATATTGCTGTCGGTCTTTCATGTAGCTGACGAAGAATTGTAACATGTGTGGCGTACATCCGATTTCCGCAAGCTTCCGTAATAAAATGTCATTATCGACTGTGTCGAACGCCTTTTTGAAGTCAAAGTAGGTTGCGTCTACTTGCACACCCGCATCGACTGCCGGTACCACCTGCGTCATGAAGTTGAGTAGATTGGTGGCAGTACTACGTCCCGGTCGAAATCCGTGCTGTGCATCCGACAACTGCGCGCGCACCTGTCCCTGAACGCAACGCTGGATAGCTGATTCAAAAACTTTTGCAGGTGTTGACAGCACAGCCACCGGCCTATACCCGCTGATATCTGGACTTGATTTACCCTTTGGAACCGGAATGACTCGTGTGATCTTCCACCGATCCGGGAACGTCGCTTGTTTCAAACAGATGTTAAAGATATGATGCAGTGGTTCTACTAGTACTCTGCTACAATCTCTGAAAATAAATGCTGGTATACCGTCAGGCCCAGACGAACGTTTTGGCTTGAGATTCTCGAGTGCTTTCCGTACGTCTTGCAAACTAAGAGTCTCTACATGCACACGTGCGCTGGTCGCTTTAACCCCCGCCGCCGCCTCCCGCGCGTCTAGTCGTGGTGGTTCCTCACTGTAAACAGACTCAAAGAAGTCCGCAAATTGCCTAGCACACTCATGATCTGTAAGGTGTTTACCATTTTTAAATATATTTTGCCTGTTTTCCCTACTTCTCTTTGACCTAACATATTCCCAGAATGATTTGGGATCTTTCGCGAATTGACACTGAATTTTATATTTGTGTTCTTTGTGTGCAATTTCAATAGACTTTTTAATTCGGGCTCTACACCTAGAATATTCGTTGTAATCAATGTCGAGCTTTGTTATTTTGTAACTTTTATGAAGTCTTGCTTTAACTTGTATGTCTTTGATAATATCCCTGGTGTACCATTCAGGGTACACGTACCGTGAATTTTTACTGCCAGGTTTTTTTCTAGGTACACATTCATCTAAAGTATGGTTAAGCTTATCATAAAAGAAATTTAATATTTTCTCCAAATTATGCATCTCGTACATAGTACTCCAATCGGTAGAAGTTAACCTAGAATATAATAGCTCATAATCGGCCTTATAAAAATTCCATTGCGGTCTAACACTACGTGCACTTTTACTGACGGCGTCGTCAGCCGCAGGTGTCACCGAATTGAACTGCGCAGACGCGGGGCTCACGCTCACACTCACCTCGAGTGGTGGGTGGTGCGCGTCGATGGGCACAAGCGCTTCGTCCGCTGCTACTACTACTATGCCTCCGCCAAAGCTCGTACTCAAAACCAAATCAAGCTGACGACCTAAACAATTGGGTATTGTATTACTTTGAGTAAATTCGCAATAGGATATAAAACATTCATAATAATTACTAATATTTACAGGACAAGAATACAGATTAAAATCTCCTATTACAATGACCTCTTTATATTTATCGCATATTTTTTCTATTAATCTAAATAAACGCATGTAATCATTTTCTGAACTACCTGGTGGGATATAAATTACACAACACACAAACAAAAATCTGTTATTTAAATGTACCGTTGCACAAACCATTTCAAAAATACAGGTGTCCAACGACGCGTCCGAGACAAGTACTTGTCGCAGCTCGAGTCGCTGTGTGGCCACGAGAAGCGCGCCGCCCTGTTTCCGACCATCCGTTCTATCACAGCGTATTATTTTGTAACCCTGGGGGACTATTTCCGCATCTTGAATTGATTCGTTGCATCCTGATTCAGTTATTGCGTATAAGTCCGAATTAGATGACACTATGTTATTCCTGAATATGTCCAACTTGGTTCGAAGACCTCTTACGTTTTGGTAAAATATTTCTATGTTATTATTGTTCGTTAACTTTTTTGGGTTGTCTACGAAACCAAACCCACTCATTAAATTCGGCGTTAAGTGGCCATATTTCCGCGTTATTTAATTTATCATATATTTGTTCAGGTACACCTATTATAAAAGATGCATAATCTCGTTCAGTTTTATGCTTAATTTTCTCAATTTTCATATTTACCTCTGTACCACATATATTTTTCACGTAATCCTTCATAGCTTCTAGAGTGGTTTCCGGATGCAAACGCCATACATGGAGGTATTTTTTACGTTCCGTAGCTAGTATTGCTTTTAATTCAGTATTTTTTCCAATTCTGACATCCTTAGGCAATCGGTTAGTTTTTTTATTTTGCACCATAGTCCAGCCGGTCTGGTTAAGTTCCTCCTCTTGTTTCGATGATTCAATAGTCGCGGGTGGGATAGTAATATTGTTCTTTTCCGGGACTATTGCAGATTTTGTGGCCCCACATATGTTTACATTTTGCGTATTGACGGTATGTTGGCTACTTGTGTTCTTTTTAGGTTTATTGTTCCTTGTTTTTTGGCCAACTGCTTCAGCAAATGTACAGGGAGAGGTAGCCGGTACCTTCGTTAATTCCTGGGTCTGGTTATCCAGACTCCCTTTGGTACTGAGTTTATTTTCTACCACCGTCATTATTTTAACCAGATTGTCGAGATCATTTTTCGTTTGAGAGAATTGATATTGCATTTGGGTTATTGCATTTGCCTGACTATCTAAGCGGGCAATAATATCTGAACGAAATTGCCTTAGTTCAATAAGTAATGCACAATCTGGATCTCCTATCATTGTCGGTGTGAATTTAACCTGACTTCCGCGCTGCATGTTTACATAACTTATTGGTGTAGTTGTGATGTTAATATCAGTAGGACCAACTCTTACAGGGGTTTCCGTGTTCCCGCATTTCGGATTAAGGCAAATACACTCCGGGCATATCCACTTCTTCTTGTATGCTAGGGTGAACGCCTTAAAAACATCTGGTGAAATCTTAAGACATGTTAAGTCATACCTTTTAATGCAGTTATCTTTTGAACATTCCATAAAGAAGTCATCTAATATTATTGAACAGCAAGCGCTGCACTCGCTGGCCATTATTTTAATATTTTTGAACTTAATTCAAAATTCAAATTAAAACGTCGATTGTGTGTGTAACTGCCGAGCACTCCCCGTTTCGCTGTAGTGCGAGAAGGATGGCCTGTTCGCCGCGTTTGTCGCGCGCAGCCTGTCTCTTTTATCCGAGGTGAGGAAGAGCTTACCTCAGTCTTTTCGTTACGCACGATATTGCACTCGCGAATAAAACTTTCGAAATAAGTTCACTCCACTTTAGTACGTATTGTAGTAACACATTATGAGTCAATATTGCATAATTAATTACTCCATACTTTTCTTAAGATCACCAAAAATGCGTCCGCACCCAACCGTGTCTAGTAGCATGTAAAATCCGGCAAGAAACTCCATGGACATTCTTTTATAATAAATAGTGTTACAATCTTCACTGATACAATATTGCGATATGAGGATGTGTGAACATTGAATGCCAAAGTTGGACCAAAGTCGATAATTACTAGAAGGTTCTCAGTGTTTGAGAACTCGATGTCATTATAAGAAAATTAATGAACTATGTAATGTAACTCACACATGGCCTTAGGAAAGGGGTTATGGGGATTGAAAACCTACCATACAAACTGCTTTCAAGTGATTCCAATGCAAATGTTCCGCTGATCTGGTATCGTCGTGCGACGGGTTGTCTGGCTCCCTAGGTCGAGCTACACAATGACTGATGCATGCGTGCCGTGAGCTGGGACTGGTCTACTCAAAGCCGCTATGGCTTTTCCTTCAAAAGGCCATTTCAGACATTGCCCTGCATTGTAAGACTCGCATACTTATTGGTACTACTATGTCTAGACTTTAAAAGAGACCATGATTCTCTGAGTTAATTTCGGTGTTTCTTCTCAGAGGTCGTCAGTTAGAAAATGCCGGTGCCATCTAGTTAAAAAAATTGACATGTAAAAGTGTCATTTACAGAATATATAAATATCATTTATAACCAAAACAGCTAGTGTAAAGTAAACATGCATATCACATCATCATGTCTATAGGTATACCCTAAAGGGTTTAGCAGAGGTGTACTAATGTTCATCCACAGTTCGCCGCACATAGCACTTTGCTCGACCTGGGAATCGCTTAGGATAACTAGACTATAAGTCTTATTGTTTCTCTGGTCCAGAACTCAATTACTGGCTACGGCCTTGCACCCATGACTTACCATGTATCCATCCACACTAATAAATGAGAAAGTTAACTACTCTATTTGCTGGTATTGATTTCACTTCTAAACGGCTGAACCAGTTTTGATGATTTTTGTTATATAGAGAAGATAGATTGGACTTAGGAGAAAAACATAAGTTATAATTTGTCTCAAGAAAGCTTTTTTTTTTATGCAAGTGAAACCGCGGACAAAAGCTAGTAATACTAATAACTCTGTTAACTAAGTAACTCTGCTTTTCGATTACCTTTTCATGTTTAATTAATTTTTATTTATTAGGTTAGCCAACAATTGTTTATGCAGATACCTTAACAATATAATATCAAGTAATTCACATATTTAAGTGTAACAATTACTTACAGGCTAACACAACATGCACAAATTAATAACGGACAAACGGGGAAAGGATTTTATATAATACTAGTGGACCCAGCAGACGTTGTCCTGCCCTGAAAATAACCCAAGACTCGATTGCAGCGCCACCTACCGGGTCCAATTGTGAATCTAAACCATTCCCAGATCCCCTTGAACACACACAAAAAATTTCATCAAAATCGGTCCAGTCGTTTGAGAGAAGTTCAGTCACATACACACTCACAGAAGAATTATATATATAAAGATAATAATAAATAAAATAATGGTAGAAAAAAATAAAATGAATACAATAAACCAACTAAATTGAACAGGTTTCGAAGAAATATAGCAAGGAGTTAGTTTTCATTCGGAGAAAGTAAAAATTATATAGAAATAGGTCTAAAAAAACAGAGTAACAATAACAAAAAGTTTTAAGTAAACTCATCCTGAATAATTTTCTATCAGGTACCGGACTACTCTACTATAGTGAAACACCCAATGGATCTGAGCACTATGGGCAAGAAGCTGGACCGTGGCGCGTACACCACCATCGACGATATAGAAGCTGACTTCAAACTGATGATAGACAACTGTCTCACCTACAATAATAAGGATACTGTCTTCTACAAGTGAGTTCGGACTTAATATAACGTGATATACCTGTATTTCCGAAGTTTTTGCCGAGGCGTCACCTTAAAGTCTAATTTCGCTTGCACATGTGCATGAAACGGAGTTTAGGCGGGAAAATGTAAAGTGCACTTTGTCGGTTTTATATTATTTTCCAAAACTTGTGTTTCCCCGAAGTTTAATGTGTAATTATAGTGTAGGCAAATGATATGAAATTTAAAATTTTGACTTTTGTGTTCACTCCTTAACTCCATCGCAGCCTTAGTGAAGTTTCCACTGTTTTACTGGGGATAAAGTAATGTGTTTTCAAGTTTTCAACTACAAAAAGACATGGCCAAAGGTCTAAGTTACCAGGTCATAAAATTCCTTAAAAAAATGTGCATGAAACAGTACTGCCCACATTTTTTAAATAAATGTTTATGGTCCATTTACTATGGCATTAGACAAATAACGGCAATTATTCGACAGTCGTTCAGCGCCATCTGGCCGTAGCCGCGTGTATCACAGTAGAACACCGCTATAGATTTTTGCTTTAATACGCGCGGTGATTACTAGATGGCGCCCCGAAGTTAGAAACTCTTTCTAATAATTATATAAACTGTGGTTTAGAAAAACACAAATCGCTGTCAAATTTTGTTACTCGAACAAACCACGTTTATATTTTAATATCCTATTTCAAACATACATTAAAATAACTACAAGCCGATTAACTGCATACGTGTATGCATAGGAACGAAGAAATTATACAACAGTTATTGCCATGTATTGCCAAAATTGTTGCATTTTAGAGTTTAAATTTGTCGAAAGGTAGCACTTTGTAAATTTTTATCTTTCAATTAATTGTTATTTGTAGAGCTGGCGTCAAAATGCGTGAGCAGTGTATGCCGCTGTTCCGGCAGGCGCGGCGCGACGTGCGCGAGGCGGGGCTGCAGGCGCTGTGCGCCGCCGACCGAGCCGACCGAGCCCGCGAGCGCGCCGCCCCGCACAGCCCCGCGCCAAACACGTACGTATTACCCGCCATTTTTCTAGAGGGAGGGGGGGGTGTTTGTTCGGCTGGGGGCAGGCAGCCACCCAGCCGAACAAACACAGTTATTAAATGAGCAATCAAAAGTATTTTTTCAGCACTGACGATTTTTCAAGGGAGGACAAAGGTTTCGACTTTTGCGCATTTTTCCGACATTGCCTTTGTCCACTGTTGCCCGCGGTTTCATTCAAATTAAAAAATCGGTCCAGTAGTTTTTGAATGTATTCATTACAAACAAAAATACAAATATTTTCTCTTTATAATATTAGTATTAAATAAACTATTTATTTTACTGTGACATACAGTTTATGGCTTTCACTTAGATGTGCGTTACCTGTTCAAACTTTATAGCAATCGACTTCATTTATGAAGAAGTTTTCATCGATTTAGCACATTGACAGTTTATTTTTTATCAAAATGGTAATGGTAATGGTAAGGTATTGTTTTATAAACATACCCATATGATAATCAACTTGAATAATCTCCGATAAATAAATTTGTTACATCTGTGCTCCCAATTATTATCGATATCTATAAATAACGAAGCTAAAGAGCACGTCACTTCACTATTATAACGAAAAACTGAAGTATTTCATTTTTATCTATGGTTGTCTGTAACATTTATGAAATTCATAGGCGAGGTTCTGTAAAAATAGGTATATGCTTGGAAACACTTTAATTATATTTTTTATAGTACGGTGACTCCCCGCCGTGCCAGTCCGCCTCGTCGTAGTGTGAGCCGCGCCGCAAGCCGACCGCGCTCCAGCAGCGACAGTGAACGAGAACGGACGCCTGGTAATATTTTATAATTGTCCTAATAATTAAGTGGTGCGTGTCTTGTGACCTTTAAGAAAAGACTATTAAGTTCAAATTAATCGCACGTATTCGTAAAACGTGACAGCTATAATTAGTTTTTACAACAAAATCAAATGCTCGTCCTCGTTCTAGTTTCATCAATGTTGTTTATGTCAAAGGCTTTTGCAGCGTTATTCAACTATTTAGTTTGTATATATAGAGAGGCGCAAGGAACGCAGCGTGTCCATCGCTCGCAGTGAAAGGCGACACTCCATCGTCCAAAGAGACTCAGATGATGATAATATTACGGTAAATATCATTGTAATTGTTAACCTAAATAATTAAAAATATTAAATTACTAAATAATAAAAATTAATTGTTAAACCTTATTCAGTAATATAAAAAGCTTTTAAATAAATATTTGTGAGTACTTGAAACTTTCTTGATAAAGTATTATATTTTATTAATCGGACTTCATTCTGTTACTATTGATGCGTACAAACCGTGTACATTAGTACAGAAGCGGAATTCCCTTTAAAGACAGGTTAATGTTGTATCTTTCTCGAGAATTATGGTTATAATTATCGTCATTACACTTAATCATCTTTTCCCTATCTAAGATGGTGAATAAGCCGTGCAATTTTACAATTGGATTACTATGTAATAGAAAACCTGGTACTAACCATGTTTCTAGCAAATAAAATTATTTGTTTTGGCCTTAAAATAAGATGATAATATAGAAGAGAATATAATAACGCGGCTACTTGACCGCAGTGCTTTCCCTTATCCAAGATAAATATTGATTAATTTGTCAGTCCCAGCGCGAGACTTCGCCAGCTGCAGCTCCGTCTACAGGGAAAGCGAAGGGCTGGTGGCGCGGACGCGGACGCGGACGCGGACGTCGCGGCGGACGCTCGCGCGGACGCGGCCGCGCCACTGCTGCGCTCGCGCCGCTGTCCAGAGACAACGGTATACGTCATGCTAACTACCCATTTATGCTTAGACATAATATATATTGAAATAAAGTCACTTACCTACCAACTAGTGTTGGGCATTAATCAATTAAAATCAATTGGTTAAAAATTAATTGCAATTAAAATTAATTCAATTGCAAGTGATTAACAAAACAATTGATTGAAATTTTAATTGATTTATGCTCAACACTGCTACCAGCCAAGCAGCTCGATCTGCCTGTAACCATGGATGCTTAAAAGGGTGCCAAAGGGTTTAATTATGTAAATATAACTCAATAAAATCAGTGCAGTGGTTTTATTACAATGCAATTAAATTGCCGCATGTATGTAACATAATACATGAAAACGGCGCGACCGATTTGGGTAAGCTACGTACGTTAGGCGCACGGGTCGCTAGTTTAAAAGGAAAATATAACGCCATGATAATAAAATGAAGTATCTCGTTGAAATATATATTTGTATAATAATTACAGAAACGCCGACATCAGATTCCGAGACTCCAGTGCCTCCTAAGAATGTCGAGCGTACTCTCAAGCTGGCCACACCGGAGAAGTCACCGATCAAACATCCGGAGACCACGCCAAGTTAGTTATAACTTTGTGTTGCCTGCCTAACGTGTTTGTAGACAGTTTTGTTTAAAAGGCTGTGCAGATGGCGCTGTTGCATGTCCAGGACCACAAAATCATAACATACAAAATTATTACATAGCCCGGGTAAACTTTAATTAATTTATATACATAACTAGTAACCCGCCCGCGGTTTCACCCGCGTTGCCCCGTTTTTTAATTTTTCTGTGCTATTTGTCTCTCCATAAAAACCTCAGAGTTCGAGGAATAAATAAAAATAAAAAAATATCCGAATTGGTCCGGCCGTCTTCAAGTTTTGCAAATGGCAACAAATTTTGCTAAATCTCAAGATTTGTTGCTAAGCCAAAGCTTGTTTTGTTTATATAGATATGTTTATAAGAAATCAATGAAGAAAAATGTATTTTAAATTTTTCTGTCACAAAATTCAAAATATAATGGACTCGTTAGCGTAGCTCCTCTGAGCACACGTCACCGATGTAAATACCTATTGGTTTGTTATGTTACTAGAGCCAAATCCTTTTCCATTGTTTGTAAAAAAGCAAAAAAAATGCGATAATGTTTACCTTAGCATCACGTCTGCTATGCGCCATTTGGACAGCCTCCGAGGTCCGTCATCTAGCTCAATCTTCTCCACATTACCCGTGAGAAAGATAACAGTTTTATCAACTTAGACATTACCTCACAGTATTATTCGGTCAACGTTTTCCAACACACAGCATTTCATTGGTGACAGTTTTTGCTTTAAATCCGCCATTGTGTAATCAAAATGCTCTTAATACTTGCAAATGTTGGCAGTTACAGGGCTGGGCCTCATGGGTGCGCTTAGGAAGCCCACACTGCTGGTGTCGCCGTCCACTGTCGCCGCACCACCCAAGAGCTTCGGCTCTGATGGTAATTATACTTTATTTCCGAAATTCAGCCGTTTAGCACTGACTTTCAAAATTAATGCTTTTTTAAAGGACTCATTGAGGCAGCAATATTATGATTTGACTGCCTACTGATTCAATAACCTATCTGCGAGCGATTTAGCCCACTAGTGTTGGAAAATACGAAATTCCTATCTCTTTTAGGGAAATTCGCCAAAAGATATTTTATTGAATTTGCCCGTAATATATACTGGACATACTGGACGTTTAATTATTTCTTTAACAATTTAACTGTTATTTTTTTTACTGCATTTAAATTGTGATGCTATTTATTAGATGCATCCATTCAAGATGCTTATTGCTGAAGACCAGCCGTCATTTAACTCTTCAATTTATTTCTTCTATTTATTTTACTTGATGCCAATATTACGAACAGCGTCTCTGCCGACTTTGTCCGCGAGTTTGGGTCGATCCAGCTTAGAGCCCTCGCCCAAGAAGAAAGGGCGCGGCAGGCCGAGGAAACAAGATAAGGACAAGTCTACATCCTCACCAGATCTGTTTAGGTACATTATAATCGACGAAATTATTTGTGAAGCTATATTTTTTTTCATGTAACCTCTTTTGTTGTCTTACTGCAGGGCAAAAGCGTTACTTATTTTATTGTGTGCCTCAACGTTGTTTATGGCTTGACGCAAGCTCACAGATATTTTCGGCGAAGGTTTTATCACGATTTTTTTTACTGAAAACATTATTTTTATTGGATCACCATAAAAATTAATCTCATTCTAGCTATATTTACGATGATCGATTTTAATGTCTACTTCGACAACATAAACATTTCAATACTCGTATGTACATGTCACACTAATATTAGCAATATGGAGAAGATTGAGCTTCAAGGCGGACTTAGGCAGAGCCATACGTACTTTTGATGTGAATTGTATTTTACACTGATCAAAAAAAGGCGTCCCTCTGTGCCCTCATTACTCTATACAGCAGTGGCGAAGGCTCCCTACAACTCGATGCCTGCTGGCCTTCTTTTTGAACCGTCGCGTTACTGTCAAATAAGTAAACGAAGCCTTTTTGCTCCAGCTTAGTTGTTACAAAAAACGACCCGTTGCTCACTGCACTACAGGGTTTACACAAAGTAAATTCATATGGATATTATTCTAAAAGGGCATGGAAACCTAAGAGTACCCATCACTCACGATAATGAACAACTTTTGTTCCAAACCTTTGGAAAAAGGTTCCACAAAGAAACGACGTTGATTATTCTCATCTAAAAAAAATTTTTGGTAACATATGTATAATTGTAAAAAAGGGTTATTATCATGGGTGCTATTATAAAACCTTAGCCTTTTTTTAATCAGTGTAATTTTTTTATGGATGTTTAGGATTATAAAGCTATAAATCTATAGCTTTGATATAGTTGGTACATTTTACAAGCACAAAAATCATAATGATTAATATGCATTATGACTTATAAGTATTATTTTTCTAGCTCGTGATAATTATGCAACAAATATAGCGTAAGATCTTTGTTATAATTAAATCCATGATTGTGGTAGATTTCAATGTATAGTACAGTATCGATGATATATCTGCGCCTCTCTGAACGGTCGCTTAGGTAAACTCACATAAAAAAGTGTTATTCTGCAATAATAAAGAAAGTTTAAGGAAAATAATCACGAATGCGAAATTATTCACTTGCGCACAGTGTTGGGAATTTATCTATTAAGAGTTCAATCAATTATTCAATTGATTAAATAATAATTGCAATTTAAATTTATTCAATTGCAATTGATTAAAAAAAATAATTGATCGATATTGATTAGCCCAACACTTGCGCACAACTTCAGAGAGATAGAGTCGGTACTGTACGGAGAATTTAGTAGAATTAGTTGACAGTAAGTCAGCAAATGTTGTATGATACGGACAGGTCGTGTCAGGGCGGCGAGGGCAAGGGTCTGTCGACGCCGGTGGCCGCGTCGTTCCTGCAGTACCGCGGCCCGCCCGGCGAGGTCGGCTCAGACAGCGACCTTGCGTTCTCCAGGTAAATTATACAATACTAGCGACCAGCCCGCAGTTTCACCCGCGTTGCCCCGTTCCTAAGAGTCATAGCGTGATCTTAAACCTTCCTCAAAAGAGAGCATTGGCTGTCCGGGGGAACATGTTGGCTTGTAGGTTCGCATGTTGCCCTACGGAGGTAAAAGTGACTCTCTTTAAGGCATATTGCCAGTCATTTAACACATGCAGCCTATGTGTCAGCTGTACTCAGGAGACACTCAACGTACTCTCTGTTCAGTACAACAACGTATTTAGGATAGTGACGAATTATCCACCATAATTACACATTAAACTTCGGAGAAACACAAGTTTTGGAAAATAATATAAAACCAACAACGTGCACTTTAAATTTCCCCAGCTGAACAGAGGGCCAAGTGTGAGTTTCATTTCACCGACTCGATTTTACGCATCCACCGCGTTTGGCGTGCTGCTTGCCTATTATTGTGACTTTCACCACTCTCCACCAATCAGAGAGCTGAACGCAGTCGATGCGTAAAATCGAGTCGGTGAAATAAGACTCTTACTAAGCCCTGTAGTTACGTGTTTGTGTCGCAGATCGTCGTCGAGCAGCTCGGCGTGGTCGCAGTCGTGCTCGTCGTGCACGCACTACGAGGACGGCGACGCGTCGGACCACTCCTGCTCCATGAGCTCTACTGACGGGTAACATACAATACCATCTATACAGGATTACATTTCAAAGAGCGGCCAAATTTTAAAATTAAGATGTCAAGGTCAAACCCAAAGTGCATTTTAAATATTATTGTCAAATTAACACGTTATAAAAACATTCATTTGAAAATATCTGAAAAAATCTAAACTCATATATATTGCGGATCTGTGGTCGTGTGCGTGCTGTCAAACTTATGTAGTAATATTTGCTATTTAAGTTATTGAACTAAATTGTGTAGTGGTAACACGTTTTTTTTTATAATTTTAACTTTTTTATTTCGTAGATCGAAAATATTATCGATTATGTCTTTGTAAATTTGGCCAGTCATTGAAAAATAACCCTGTATATTATTTAGCATGAAACAATCTCAAAAAGATACCTTCTATATATTATATATGCCGCAGGCGATTTCTATGATTCTGCTTTTTACACAGAGCGTTGTTCGCTTGAAAACGCTCGCAGTTATGAAACATGCTGAAGGCAAATTGTAAATTGCCTTGTCACTTTATATTATGCCACAACATTGGATGGACGATTCAAGGACCATTTACAAAATGTCGCGGCAAATTGATTATTGAAGTATTTAATTCTATTTCTAATTACGCGCGTCGTTGCTAATCAAAACAAGAACAATTTAAATTTTGTAGCAAAGAACATATTGAAAACAGTGCTATTTATATCAGTGCAAATAACTTTTCACAACAAAACTGTCATTTCAAAGATTTTTAAATATCGTGTTAAGAACTAAGACTCACAAGTGGGAGCAGTGAAAAAACTGTGGACAAAAGCAAGCATAGCAAATTTTTTTAGGTTATCCGGCGCATAAAAAGCCCTAAGTTTCCATGGAATCAGGTGCTCAGAAGACTCCTGGTGCAAAAAGTATGATTGCTGGAATTAAGTCTGATTTGTCCAACCTGTGTTGGTCAATTGATCTCCTTTTTGCCAATCTCCGTTATTTATGTGACGTGTGTGTTATGTATGGCAGGTCCAGCTTCAACGAGGCGCTGGAGTCGGCCAGCGAGGGTGCGCTGGAGCAGCGACGGGGCCGCTCTCGCCGCACCACCGCCAACACCGACGTGTCCGACGCAGAGCCCACCACGCCCATCAAAGTCAGTTGTGTAAGCTAGATAATTAGATATACACAGATTTAAGCGGTCTGGCGGCTTTGAGACTTTTGTATGGCCTACGCAAATTTTCCACTGATCTGGTATTGTCGTGCGACGGGTTGTTTAGCTCCCTAGATTATGGTCGAACTATCCAATGACTGATGCATGCGTGCCATCAGATGGAATTGGTCTACTTAAAGCCGCTATAGCTCTTTCTTCAAAAGGCCATTTCAGACATTGTCTTACATTGGAATTCACATATTTGCTACTAAGTACTATGTCTGGACTTCAAAAGAGTGTTGAGTTTGTTTCGGTGTTTCTTCTCAGAGGTCGTCAGTTAATATATGGTATGTAATCAAGAAAAAACAACATTGACTTGTAAAAGTGTCCTCAAAAGATCCATTTACAGAAATAAATATCATTCATTTTAGTTTACTTCGCGATCAGTAGCCGCAACACGTAAACTCCCAAAAGCAATAGAAATAAATCTTAATTATTGTAAACTTTCAAATATTACTGCTCAACAATAAAATGGTATTGCACAGGGTCGAGGAACAAGATCTTCTACGTCAAAAACCCCCGTCAAGTCTGCGCAGGCGTCGACTTTACAACTTGAGCCGCTGCAACTCGTGTGGGCCAAATGCAGGTCGGTAAAGTCAGTAGCCATATATAATCTTATATTATTATATTTCTCTATAACACAACATAAATTCGGATCTCTAAATCGATTTTTTCTAACAGACCTCGTGTCCTGAAATCGTCGAAATTGATAACCATTTGTTTAACAGAGGCTATCCCTGGTACCCAGCGCTAATCATCGACCCGAAAATACCAAAAGGCTTCATCTACAACGGCGTACCCCTGCCCGTCCCACCACAAGACGTACTCAACCTCAAGAAGAACCACTCGCACGAACCCATTCTTTACCTCGTACTATTCTTTGACGTCAAACGCACTTGGCAGTGGCTGCCACCGAATAAGCTAGAACCTTTAGGTCTCGACAAGAGTGTCGATCAGGCAAAATTAGTCGAGTCTCGGAAGCCGACGGATCGCAAAGCCGTGAAGAAGGCATACGGTGACGCCATGCAGTTCCGCAAGCAAGTACATGGCGAGGATAAATGACAAAGGTTTAGGTACAGGTCTCGTCGGCCTCCGAGAAACAGAACCTTCAGCTTTGGCAACTTTTCCACCATGCACATACGCACCTCAGAAGACACCACCGATTCCAGTGATTGAATTAAGTTGATTTTATGCTTTTTAAGAGTCTATATTTTTTGCTTTTATCGAAGTACCAATTCCTCATTCCAGTTATTGTTCGGGTAATGTGCGGTTTGTTAAAATATACATGATAAGATTGACTATATAAATATAAGATTGAAGATTCGGGACAGTGAAGTGTAGACTAGGAAAGAAGAGAATAGTGTTAATGACAGTAAATCGTATGATATGGTTGTATAATATTGGTAGGCCAAAAAATGTAATCAAAATGTAATATCAAATCTCAATAAAATAATATAAATTTGTAAAACGTCTGTAAAATTAGGAAATATGATGGATTGTTATCAGAATATTATGTAAGTACGCCTAAGGTATGTTTTTTTCAGCGTAATCGAATAATTGTATAAATCGATGTCTCATTCTGCGAGTGCACGTGCAGTAGAGTAAACAAACTCTTTTCACCAATGGTTGTCATAATGCTGTTTCAAGAAATAAATATAATATTTTTGTAATCGAAGACCGATTGTTATCAGTCAAATGGTGTATCTGTAAGTCCATGGTTTGATACACAATGCAACCAAAATAAGGCAATATCTTGGGATAATGTTCAAGCAAAATAGTCGCAATTTATAATCAACTAAGTTATGCTCAAATCCGACTTGCCTACAGAAAATACTTTTTTTTAATATGGTTAAATACTCGTTTTGCGCTAAAGAAAATGTTTGACGTGTTGGTTGTGCAAAAATCAAGTTTCTATCAAGTTTGCATAACTTGAAGATCAAAAAATAAAATTAAGCATAATATAATTCCAGAAGATAGAATAGTTTGTCGCGGAGATCACTCGTCGTAAGTCACTCGATTAATTCAATATAAATTTTTAGACAGAAAACTTAATCATGTATACTAATAAAAATAATAATACAATTAATATACATACTAAATTGAATGTTGTGATGTAGGATATGACTGATACAATGAGTTATGTATATAGGTTGCATGTCATGTTTGTTTTTTAAATGTGTTCGTTTAATAATGTATTTATATTTGGGGACTTAAATTGATCTCTCTGCCAATTTGTGAACTAAAAGCTGCCTTGTTTTAATTTGTAACAACATCTACATTTTATATAAAAAAAGTTTTTAACTCTTCCTAAAGACATGCATTTTAAATCAGATTATTGTTTCCCATCAGACGGCTTGAATGCTTGTTTATCATTTTATTACAAAAAAAGGAATGGTTGCTTTTTTTGATGTGTATCCAATAAAAGGCTATTCGAGGAAGATGTGAGTGGCCTTGGATATGTACCTTCATGATCAGAATTGGTTAGTAGGTAGCTGTATGCTAATAACTACAAACTAGCTACTGATTGGCAGTTGGATCTTTATGAAGTCCTTATCTATGCCCAGAATTAATGTACTGTATCTATCATATGGCCCTACCAAAGATAGAAGTTTCACATAACTTCTATAGAGCTTCTGAATTTCAATCTCAAGTGGGGGAAAAATAAAATCGATAAAATATTATTAATTTTAGACGCGTGTGAATCTATTTTGACTTGTCTGGCCAAGTTTTAGCACTAGTTCTATATAAGAAGTGTAAAATTTAAAAGTTGTTATTGTTTTATGCATTGCCTTTGTTTGTAGAAAATACACAAATGTATTCCAATTTATTTCGTTTTATTTATCAAATTATCGTCATACTAGTACATAATTATATTTTTTTATAATTCAAACAAAATGTTAATCCTACCGGATTTTAAAACCAACAAAACGTCAGACTGTTCTGTGTCAAATAAATATTGTTGTTGTACAAGATTGTAAATTTACGTAAGATTGATAATAATTAAAAAAATAATCTTTTGTCAGGAAGTGCAAATACCATTACCATAGTCTACACAACTTTATTAAACTTAAATCTGGCTATAATGTACATAATTTCTGTTATTTGTATTTTACTATTATTCATAGTGCTTATCCCATTGAAAAATGGGGCCCGGAGTTGGCCTAACATTAGCTGCTTGCTTTGGTGCTCTGAAAATGAGAAACATAAAGCTTAGTGCACATAGGAACCAACAAGATAAGAGTGAATGGATTTTATATACAACTTGAAAAGTAAAAAGAAATATTTTGAATTGTCAGTAAATTAATGCTCCAGCAATTTCCTGCCTTGTCTTGTTGATAACAATATTTAGACATTTAGAACCGATTAATGCTGATTGGTGCTGCAGAACAAGCTTTTCTATAGTCTGTAATTTTGTTACTGGTAGGTTAAATTAAGATTAAAAGATGTTCATTAATCCCTAAAACATTGTAAAGAAATCTGCATGCCAGAGAGATTGTCTCAATTGCATTTGAAGTCTGCCAAATTGCAGTTAGGCTAACATGGTTAACAATAGCTTAACCTCTCTCACTGTGGAGACCCATATTCATCTTTTAATAATTATAATGTAAGGTAGGAAATCTTTTCTATTTGCATCAATGAATAATATCATCTATGATAATTAGAAGCTGCCAGGGCCAATAACAAGTCAAACCAAATGTCATTCACATGCAAAGTGAGCAAATAACTAGAATGATGATTGAAAAGGACGGCTAGTGTGGTGTAGTATGCAATGTCACACACTGTTCCAGCTATCTTTTCTTCATAGTTCAAGATGTTTGCCGGGGTCTATAGGTACACTTTCACTCACTAGTAATTGTAGTAGCTATATTTTAAAATGATCCAGATATTACCCCTTGTCAGAGCTGGCATCCAGGAGCTTCTTAGTTAGATCCATGGGTGGTGCTACTTCACGGCGAGCATCTCGTGTGTAGTAGTAGTTGTGGGCATGCCTGCAAAAATATCATAATTGTTATTTTTATGGGATATTCAAGTGATTTATCTCATAAAATCCGTGACTACATCTGCCTATTACGAAAATTCTTGTGTGTTTATCAGATTGCAGACACTGGCTAAATTGTCTCAAATAAAAACCATCACTAAAATTATATGCCTTAGTGCCTATGTAGATCACAAAAATTGTTTAAATAAGTGTTAAAGATTCATACCAGGTTAATATAATAACATATTACCGATGTTCATAACATCCTTTAAAATATTAAG
Organism: Acronicta aceris; assembly: GCA_910591435.1. Lineage (NCBI taxonomy): Eukaryota > Metazoa > Arthropoda > Insecta > Lepidoptera > Noctuidae > Acronicta > Acronicta aceris. Next base: position 4,974,115 of record OU342778.1, on the reverse strand, counting down.
TTGTAGTACTAGTTGGTTCATTTTATATTTAGGTCCCATGAAAATAAACCAAACATGAATCCAAAATCCGAGGTGCTAGACAGAATTTCCAATAACATTGCACGACTATTTGTAACTCCAGGACCAAACCAAACAATTTTTCTTTGAGGTACTATAAATATGAGGTTATATTGTTTTGTTTTACTTGTGAGACACTCCATCAGGAATTTGGGGCGGGGGTTGAGTCCTGTTAGCCAGCAGTGGTTCAAAACGGTTTGCAATTGTATGTTTTCTCTAAAATAATAAACAAAATAGTTGTTTCGTTAGTTTTTAGTTGCGTTACATAACAAAACAAAATTGTTATGTTTCATGATACCCACTCCGAGAAGAAAATCTCTGACTTTTTGCATGACTGGCGATACATCACGAAACACAACTTTCGCTTTGCTCATTTTTGTAATTAGAATATCTAGCAGACGAAAATAATAAAAGATTTTTCGCGATACACTCTAATTCACAGAAATAAACAGCTGATTTTGATTTGAAGAATTTGAAGTAAGCTGTAGTGTCAATTTGACATTTACGTTTTATTAATTCTTATTTCAACAAATATTTTATTTTTCGTTTAACCACTTATGAAACAATAATATTAAATAAAAACTGAACTACATATTAAAACTATTTAAATGGTATGAGTTATTTTAAAATAAATAATTTTTGACAATTAGTATTATAAATTATTTTGGCTATAGTAGATAAACATTTCATCTAAATCTTGCAGTGTTTACTGCTCAAAGATGGCAAAATTATTAGGTCTTCGAAATTCACCCATATTTGTAAGTTTTAATGTATTTAAGGTAGAAACAATGCCAGGATGCCTGCATCGGACTGTGATATGCAAAGGCATGCCGAAAGGGCGCCGTGACATGCCGCGGGCTAGGTGAGGTGGTGCAAACGAGAGTACAGCCGCTACGTACGCACTTCGCACGTATTTATTTTGAGGACAAGCATGCCGCAGCACGTCCTTGGAGAATGTTTTGGTAGACCGCCCGAATGCTACAGTATCTAAGCGGCTAGTGAGCGCTGACCGGTGGCAACATCCTCTGGCATTCCGTCCCGATGTGCGTAGGCCTCTTAAAGCTTTTTAGACTGGCCTGTGCGGATTCTTAAGTGTGGGTAGACCCTTAAGGGGTAGAGTATCAAATCTAGTCCAGGGAACAGCATACATACAATATAACTTATCTTCGATAACACTTGACCCTCCAACCCGTAGTCACTTGTATTCTTCTGAAAAAATAATCTAATAAGATGTAGAGTAGAACGCTATAATTACAATGGGATTAACTACGCGCACTCCTGGTACTCACTTTTTCTTTGCCTTGATAGATTTACTTACCTAATTATTAGGTCAGCTCTTACTTCCTGTGGCAATCCCTAAGTATATTGAATAAATCTTATACATCAAACTGCAGAATTCTCAGCAACTATTTGGAACAAAGTTATAAATAAAGCTTATTATTGTAATCAAATTTTTTTTTAAAAGAGTATCTATGGAGTTTCTTGCCTGCTTTTCTCCATACGACCCACTTTTTGGAACCGTGCAACTAGTTTTGACTTTTCAAAAGTACCTATTTAGTGGTCTAAATGAAATAAAACATTATGACTTTGATTATTTTTTTCAGAAAAACAACAGCTTCCCTTTTATTAACATTTCGAGGACTAATATGCTGCCTAACGCTTTACCTATTCCTGACAAGAAGTATGTGATTTCAATTCTATTTTCATTCATAAAAACTAAAATGAAATAAACCATCGGCCAATGTAGACGCAGTCTTATTCAAAAAATATTATATTCGAGATTCATAAATCTTATACCGACGATTAGATTCCCTAGAGGATCCATTGTAAGCAAGTTTGTTAGGTTTTTGATAAAACCAACCACTAATATTTGGCGTAGAGGCTGAGCGTCGATTGACTTCTGCACCACAAGATATGGGTTTGATCCCCGCACGGAACAACCAATTGTATGACCTAGCTAGTTGTTCAGAGTTTGTGTAAGTGATAATTTGTGTTTGTAAACGCACTCACGAATTCCACGATGCAGGAGATAAGCTTAGTGGGGGGAAAATTGGATTGAAAAAAAAAACCACGCATATTTATAAACCACTTAATCTACTAATATTAGTATTAGCCCTAGTCATATTACAAACGACGAACAAATCGTTTTGCATGGTTGATTACATTTTTTTTTGCAGATTATCGGATGGCGATATGCTTCGTAATTTGCGTATCGCCATTACACCAAGTTACGGATACGGATCATACAGTTATAAAACCGAGGCTTCCTCTAATGGTTGTTCCTGTCTCGCTGGTGATCCGAAACGCGTAGGAGCTTGTCAGAATATTAGGTAAGCTATGGAATTTCTAACAACTCTGCATCTTGATGTTGTCAGGAAGGCGCATTGAATGTTTTTCCTATTCCCATATACTTAGGGCATTTCTTACAACTGAATCGTGTGATTAGAAATTGTATTAAATCTTAGTTCGTGCTAATTAAAACACGGAAATGCAAGAATTCTTAAATTTTTACCGACTTTTAAAGTAATTTATACAAATATAAAACATCTTATAACTTCGTATAGCTTGTCTTGTCTTCTTTTCCCTGTCACAGAATATCATGTGTCAAAACACGACAAAACATACTACAGCTATAAGAAGTTATATATTTTTATGAATAGGGGGAATATAGTTCAGTACTCAACTTGCTTTCAGAGCGGAAATACTAGATAGATGGAATACGAGACCTCAACCGGACATACAAAAAGAGTGGATGAAGAATGTTATGTTCAATTAAACACTCATTCATATCGAAAATTACTTATAATTATAAGTTATCGTTTTATACTAGTCCGTGACATTGTAACGAAAGAAATATTTGTAAACAAAAAATCCTATTTGACGATTTTGTTCATGTTTATTGTAACAAGTTTCGTTGGGTTGGAGAATAATTCGGCAACTTTATAAGTAAGATAAGAAATCAAAATTATTAAAGACATATTTAAGAAACGATTTGTTGTAACAAATAAAACATGTTTTTTGAATACAATAATTTGTATTATTTAAATATTTATTATAATCAACTTACTTAGTTACATATTTACAATATAATGTCATAAATATAATTATTATAATAATTATACATCTATACAGTTTGTAAACCTGACTTTACATAATTATAACATTTTCAATAAAATATCACGTCTAATATTCGATAGTAATGTTTTTCGTCTTGAGGTACTCGTTGAGAGCTTCTTGACCTGAAACCAAATAAAAATATATAAATAATTACAAATTAATTAGAACCTATTTTTTTTAGGTTGGTTAACGTTAATAAAGTTATTTGTCTTAAATTCGTAATCGTACAATATATCGATACTTATGACGCCATCTATATTTATTAGAACTATATTTTCTTTGCACCCGGTAAGCCCCATGTTCTGGCTAACAAAATAATTATTTCCATGATATACCTTTTTTTTATGGGATAGGAGGGCAAACGAGCAGACGGATCGCCTAATGGTAAGCGATCACCGCCCCCCATGGACACTCGCAACACCAGAGGAGTCACGAGTGCGTTGCCCGCCTTTTAAAAGGGGATTGGGCCTCCGGTAACCTCACTCACTCGGCGAAACACAATGTAAGCGTTGTTTAACGCCGGTTTTCTATGAGGCTGTGGTATCACTCCGGTCGAGCCGGCCCATTCGTGCCGAAGCATGGCTCTCCCACGTAAATAGATATTATACCTTACACATTTTCTACCAGAATGTACTTTTTGCACTCGGACGAATGAACAAATTTTAATAACACAAAAATTTACTGTACAGACTCGACTGCGTAGTGGATATGCCTTCGGTCGAGGTGCATAATGAAATAATAGGTAGAATTAAATCTTCCCAACTCGACCACGTGGACGAGTTTTTCGAGGTCGAGTTGATGAATAAGTCAGGTAAAATAATTATTATGAATCAATGTATTGTCTGACCTAACCTAATCATTATTGATGTCAACGAACCACTGTATCTTTAGTTGCTATAAAGTATAATCCTGTGGCCAGGTGTTTATATTACAAATAATTGTAATTCGAAAATAACCTTCTGTTTTAACTTTTAATCTAATGGTATAATAAACTATAATAATGTTTTTTTAGCCCAAGTCTGATAACTTAGTAGGTACCTATAACATAACATACCAAAACGCCTGTATTCCCGGAAAGTTTAGACAGAGCTGTACTAATGTACACCCACAGTTCGCCGGTATGTTTAGGTCTCATGTAATAGGGGGCGAGCCTATTGCCATTTATCGAGCACAAATTCTAAACTCCGAGCTACTACTGAGAATTCTATAGGAAAATTCCAATAACACTGCTCGACCTGGGAACCGAACCAAGGTCTCTAACGTAGCAGTCGCGCTCAGGTAACGAAGCAGTAGGTACCTATATTACTAGTAATTCTAGGCACGGGTCAATAGGAGTATATGGAAGGTCACTCAATCCAGACACGAGTTTATTAGGTGCTAGTTGCTGTTGCCCGCAATTTCACTCACGTCCCAAAAAGATTAACATATAAGTCCGATTCTAGGCGGCGTATCCAGAAGAAACATGCACCAGATTTTAAGTTAGACCTCTAGCAATACATCGGTGAAAACTGCATTCAATTCCATGCAGTAGTTTTTGCGTGATGCGCTTACAAACATACAGACAGACAAAAATACTAAAAAATGTTATTTTGGCTTCTGTTGCTCTAATAAAGACCCCCCATATTAGTTTTTCTTTGATATCTATAATGTACAGACATCGGCCTGTTATAATTTTATTATAGGTATAGATATAGATGTGTTAAAAATATAAGAAAAGCTCACATATACAATACATACCCAAGTCCTTTCCAAATCCGGATTGCTTGAACCCTCCGAAGGGCGCGGCGACGTCTGTTTTGTTGTATGTGTTGACGAAGACGGTGCCGGCTTCGATGCGCTCCGCGAACTGCAGCGCTCGGGACACGTCACGAGTAAACACGCCGCTGGCCAGACCGTACTCCGTGTTGTTGGCGCGACGGATCACGTCGTCCATGTTTCTGAGGAGAGATATATAATTACATATTTTTTTTATTATTTTCATCACTGCTCTACTATCATCATGCACCGCTGTCGGTCTATTGTGATCGCCACTAGTTGAGTTGACAGTTCACCATTGAATCCTGCAGCTACTATGAACTGTAGGATGTTCTTAGGGGTGAGCTTCTTTATTTCATCCGGGTTTATGGTGTGTTTTTCTAGATGAATCTGCTGACTATATTTTTATTATTTTTAAGACGCGCAAAGAACACTAGCTACCTCTCTTCATAATAATCATAGTAGGTATATATCTTTATATATATAATTCTTCTGTGAGTGTGTATGTCACTGAACTTCTCTCAAACGACTGGACCGATTTTGATGAATTTTTTTGTATGTGTTCAAGGGGATCTGGGAATGGTTTAGATCAAACGACTGGACCGATTTTGATGAAATTTTTTGTGTGTTCAAGGGGATCTGGGAATGGTTTTGTCAGCTGTATTTCGCTTTATACGTAGCGAAGCACGTACCGGGCCGCTAGTATTATGTAATATTGTATGTATTTAAGGTCAAATATTTTATATCAATTAGAGGTACTTCTAAATTGTCAAATACTAGGTGAATGGATCCAAATATTCAGGTCTTACTGACAAGAAACTATAAATAGATACCTAAGTACCTAATCTATATATATACAAAAATTAATTGCTGTTCGTTAGTTTCGCCAAAACTCGAGAACGGCTGGACCGATTTGGCTAATTTTGGTCTTGAATTATTTGTGGAAGTCCAGAGAAGGTTTAAAAGGTGAATAAGTATGAAAGGTCTGCCGGGTCAGCTAGTTTTTAAATAAAAATTATAACATTGTTATTTTTCCCTTCGAGGAATACAGGCGTGACGAAATGCTATTTTTAAAAGTTTGTTCTTATAATGTGAGAATTACGCAGCTAGAAGAAGCAAATGAAGTATTTTTTTTGTTTCGTGATAAGCCTACGCTTGACCGCCAGTTCGCCTGATGTTAAGCAACACTGCGATCTACGATGGAGCGCGCTTGCCTAGAAGAAACCGATTCACTCGTATGCAAGAATCGTAGCAAGTGGCAGTCTATAGTTTTTGCCTACCCCTGTGGGAGAAAGGCGTGAGTGTATGTATGTATGTAAGTAATTACGCAGCTTGAAGTGCAATTAATATTGTAATATTTATGTAAATCACAGTGTAAAAATGATCAACGATTTCTTGTAATATAAATATCAGGGACAATACTCACTTGCTGCAAAATTTGCTGATGATCATGATGGGTCCGAAGGACTCCTCCTTGGCGATCCACATGTTGTCGGCGACGTCAGTGAATATGGTGGGTTCGAAGAAGTATCCCTTGCGGTCGAGGCGCTTTCCGCCCAGCACTAGTGTTGCTCCTTCCTTCACACCTCGCTCCACGAACTGAACCATCAATATTTTATGGTAAACAAAAATTCTTATAATATAATTGTTCTAGCTTCTCTTGCTTCTATAGACTCCTATTTAAAGCCTGTTACAATTTACTGGTTTCTGACACTTACGCGAATATTAGACATTGAAATAAAACTACTTTTTACGGATTTTATCGCGTTGTATTGATATTATTTGATTCTGCTGATGCTGTAAAGGATCCGAAACGTAGAGTAGTAAAGTAGTTTTATTTCAATGCCTGTTACAATTTGATTATACGAGTATTAGTATGATATGGACAATATTTTTAATTGATTGGTGGGAAAATGCGTGTTCAAACAATTCTCCGCCTAACTGTATTGATCTTAAAGTCCGGAAAAAGTATTACACTAGACGCCTGTCTATATTAGTAATTGCATTTGTTATCTTTTTTTGTAACATTTTGTGATGGTTAAGACTTTAACGCTACTGTTACAAAAATATTCCAAAGGCATATTTTATAAAAATATCAAAGAGTTCATAACATAATATGTAGCTGTATCTATATTTTTTCGGTACATAATGACCGCTTTTCTCCGATACTATATTTATAGATAAAATCAACATCTTTATCAATATTCGTACCTCAATCAGTTTGTCCATATGCGCCTTATGGTTCTGGGGTCCATGCGCAGTGCCCCTGTGCAGCGGGTCGCCTATACTTATCTTCTTCGTCTCGGCGACCACGCGGCGAACGAACTCGTCGTGTATCGACTCTTCGACAAATAACCGACCCGCGGCGATGCAGTTCTCGCCTTTATTGAAGAATACTGATGCCATACCCTGGAGGTTAATATTGTTTGTTGTAATAAAGAACATTTTTGCGGAGAATATAAGATAATAGATACAATAGAGTGTTATGTTTATCTTTTTAGCAGATTTTATATATTACAGTACTGTCGCAATAACTGTGTGTGTCTAATGTTCTCCGCAAGTGGTTTTGGAGTGGTGCAAAGACAATTGTTGTCGTACATGTAGCAGTTTTTTTTTTAAATATGCAAATTTCGCGCTCACTCACATTTCTGACCGCCTTGTCAAGATCACAGTCTTCGAATATAACAAGAGGCGACTTGCCGCCCAGCTCTAGCGATACCTTCTTCATGTTTGATGCTGCGCACGACTTCATGATGGTTTGACCTGAAATAATGATTTTTTTGGTCACCAATTTATCTCTCAAACACAACTGAATCTTGAAAATTGTTTGGAATTAATAATTTTGTGACTTTGAACGAAATTTTAGTATCAAATAAAAGGCACATCAGTGTTGTTCTTGTTCTTCACTTCAACATTAATATGTACCACATCTACGCAAATAAAGGTGAGTTATTATTTCTGTACGGCTATTTTCCACTTGACCACACCTATAAGTACAATAAGATCGCAGTATCGCTTAACATCAGGCGAACTGGCGGTCAAGCGTAAGCCTATCACGAATAGAAAAAAAACTGGTGCTGGCGATTCCCGACCGGAACACGTGGGTTCGAAATCTGACTAATCGACAATGGCATTCGCGTAGCGGAATACAGCGGGGTTAATCTCGCATCGTTTTTATGTAACTTTGAACCCCTTAGTAACTAAACAGACAGAAATGTGTTGCTGGGGAGTTTGATGCGCCACTTCTTCTTCTCAGCGAAAACATTAGGAGGCGGAGAAGCGCGTCTTTGCTAGCTGTCTATAATATAAAAATTACGTTAAAAAAGTACTACCTAGTAGACTATCTTGAATAAATGAATTTGACTTTTTTTTTTCTCTTTATTTGTTACTAGCTTTTGCCAGAGACTTCGTCCGCGTGGAATAGTTACTTTGTTCCCTAGTTCTTCGTCCGCGGTTTCACCTGCGTTGCCCCGTTCCTAAGGGTTGTAGCGTGATGTTTTATAGCTTGAAACCTTTCTCATGAATCACTCATTTTCCCAACATTTCCCTTCACTGCTCTGCTCCTATTGATCGTAGCGTGATACTATAACCTGCCCAGGAGTATGAAGAACAATTGTACCAAGTTTCGTTGAAATCCGTCGAGTGATTTTGTTTCTATAACGAACATACATACAGACAGACAGAAATTTTACTGATTGCATTTTTGGCGTCAGTATCGATCACTAATCACCCGCTGAGTTATTTTGGAAATATATTTCATGTACAGAATTGACCTCTCTACAGATTTATTATAAGTATAGATTATGTCGAGGGTTTGATCAAAGATGATCATGCCACCCCCCCCCCCCGTATTAACAAAAATATTCTTACAATCTTCGTTTTAAACCTAAGTTAACAATTTTATATAAAATAGCTTCTACCACTACTTCACTGGAAATAAAAGACCGAAAAATCGTTCCAAACTTTGTAAAGTTATCAAAAATTGCATTCGCTTACATTTATTTCCAGTGAAGTATTTTGGACGAAATGGTAACGTAGGAACCTAGATTAACGGTATGTGAATCCGAATAATAACAGAATTTGATTAAATTGTGTTTGAATTACGATTTATTTCGGTATTACGTTTGTAAGAGATATTCTATCCACCGAACTCTTTTGAAGTATTTTTAGTAATATAATTTATTCTTTCAGTCTCGTTACGAAAACATTCCGCCACAATGTGATGTGATTATGACTTTGTATAGATTTTCAGCACAATGAGAGGTCAGCGTATACTAGGGGAAATAGCGCGATGTGTATCCGTGTGTCCACATTGTCAAAAGTGGCCATTCTTTTATCTAGTTTAATGTTTTCATAATATTATACCCGTTCCCTTTGTTGTCGACACGGTAAGAAGCTGATGATTGCCTTATTAAAACACATAACATACCATCACGCCTGTATTCCCCGAAAGATTAGGCAGAGGTGTACTAATGTACACCCACAGTTCGCCGGTATGTTTAGGTCCAATGTAATAAGAGGCGAGACTATTGCTATTAACCAGGCACAAATCTCAAACTCCGCGCTGTTACCGAGAATTTCATAGAAAAATCCAATAACACTTAGGGTGCCTTATTAAAGTACATACCGATTTCCGTGCTGCCAGTGAAGCCGAGCTTCCTGACGAGCGGATGGTCGGCCAGCGCCTGTCCGCACACGGTGCCGCTGCCCGGCAGGATGTTGATCACTCCCGCCGGGATGCCGGCCCGCGCCGACAGCTCGGCGAACTTCAACGCTGTCAGCGGACACACCTGTATACATAAAATACCAGGTTATTTATAAAATAAAAATTAATGGTGGGTCGCCAGTTTCAAATAACTGTCAAAAGAATCAGTGTCCATAAGTGTCAATGTCTCTAGATTTAGAAGTGGCGATAGCATAATGATCATGTGGTTGCCGCTTCGAAACCTACCCATTGCACTACCGACGTGAACCCAAACGTAACACAAGCATTTAGCTTAGCATTTATAAATATTAGCCGGATTTCTCTTATCTTTTCTTATATGGGACCGAGGCAGCAAGGCCTCAGTGCACTTCGACCCAATGGGATCTTTTGTGCTTCCCCTTAATACCTATTCCTCATCCTCACCCAGTTCTTCAAACAGCTATTCCATGAGCTTTATAATGAGGCCTATAATATGGATAACCGTGCCCCAAGAGGCAACTTCGCTGTCTAGCCATTACATCGCATGTACAAAGGTGTTCCATGCTCTCAATTTCCCTTTTGCAGGGCAAGCGGGGGTTCTCAGTCATGGCTGTGTAAAAATGCACTTACAGCTGCAGGTTTCATGACGACTGTGTTCCCGGCGGCGAGGCAGGCGGCCATCTTCCACGACAGCATCATCAGCGGGTAGTTCCACGGCGTGATCAGTGCGCACACGCCGATGGGCTCCTTCCTCGTCATTGCCAGATTTCTGCAGAGGTAATTAGATTATAGTACTTTGTCTCATATAATAGATGGACTAAAAACAAATCTATGTATATAATCTGCACTATATTATAAAGAGGAAAGATTTTTATTTTTGTATGTAACAAATAAACTCAAAAACTACTGGACCGATTTCAAAAATTCTTTTGCCGTTAGAAAGCTACATTATCACTGAGTAACATAGGCTATATAACATCACGCTACGCCTCTTAGGAACGGCAGAAGTGCGGGTTAAACCGCGAGCGGGTCGCTAGTTAAGTATAAATGAATGTTTGTATGTTATTCGCATTGATAAACCATGCCATTCATCCTATTGTGATGAATCTTTGGCGAGTTAGTGTGTGCGTACCTGGAAAGGTTTACGACTAAGAAAAGAGGCATTGCAACACATGGGGGACATCGTTTTTACTTTAAAAGTAAAAAAAATACCACGAAAAAAAAATATAATGAGGTAACTAAAATGGCAATAATTAAATTTAGAAAAATAATTTCAAATTTCAATAATTTTTTCATGAATATTTAATATTTCTTGTGTGGGGATGTGATTGGGATACCTGCGTATCCCTTTCGGATCGGACAGGTTTTTTTAACATAGTGTATTTTTATTGCCTATTAGTGATAGTCTAGTGATATGACCATAAGACTGCCAAGTCAAAGGTCTCGAGTTCGAATCCTCCATGCCTGAGAGATTTTCTCGACGGTGTATGAAGCAGGCAAACCCGCATTAGCCCAGCGTAGTGGACTATAGTCTAATCCCTTTCATTCTGAGAGGAGACCCGTACCCAGCAGTGGGACAATGTAATGGGTTTATTATGTGTTTTTGTACCTGTTGGGCCTCGCGTGGTTGATAGGTATAGTAGCGCCCTGTATCTTGTCGCACCATCCGGCGAAGTAGCGCCACGTCTCTATGGACATGCCCACGTGAGTCTTGAGGGCCAGCGTGTACACTGCGCCTGAGTCTATCGACTCTATCGTCGCGAGCTCTTCTTTGTGCTGCTCCATTAAATCCGCTAGTCTGTGGAGTTGGATGCGATTAATATGGAACTAAAAAGACAGTATTACGCAAAAAATTTAAGTTAAAAATTCTCATGTCCCTCCACAAAATTATAGTTAAAAATTCCTACAGGGCAGGGGTTCTCTGTCACTTTTCTGTAAAATGAGTGTTAGTATAGGATTTGGGTATTAATTGTATGTATGTAAAAAGTACGGTTTGACGTCACAACATGCTATAGTGCTTTCTCTTTTCAATAATTAATGTTAGAAGTTACGTTAGTTTGCCTGAAACATCGATAATAATAATTAATTTAGTGGATCAAATTGTGGTTTCAGTTTTGACAAAACTTCTTTGTAAATGATAACGAAATAAAAAGGGATGGTGGTCGAGCTCTCTCAATTGCAATAACACGTTATTTTATTTATTTGGTTGGCTTATAAATTCACATCTAGGGACGATCTTTACGGCCAACTACACAGTAGAAACGAAAACATAATTACTTGAACAACAGTTGCCCCCTCTCCCTCGCGCTGATTTTCGACCACTCTCCCTCCTCAAACGCCTTCTTCGCCGCCTTAACTGCTTTATCGACATCAGTTACCGACGCGCTCTGTACTTTACAAATAACGCTCTCATCGGTTGGGTTGATCAGCGTCAGAGTCTTGCCGCTGTCAGAATCAACAAACTTTCCGTCAATAAATAACTGTGTAGGGAACTTGATCTTCATTTTATTGCATTCCATTTCTACGCCATCGTATACAATCTCTTGACCCCCTGAGCCTCCTCTGGATTTTAATATAGCTATGTTATAGAATTCTTCGAAGGTTGTATTCATATATATGTCTTCATTTTGCAATTCTATTTCGGCTAGATCTTTGACTTCCTCAACTAGTCTTACGACGTCCATGGAGCCGGCTCCTGACGCGAAGAAGTCTGTGTCGTCATCAATGTCGATTCTCAGGATAGCCTTCCATATATCACGGACGTTTTCAACGAACTGTTTCTCTTCGGCTGTCAGTTCTAGAGTAACTTTGTCTTCGTTTGCCTTGAAGAAGTTTTGTGCGTTTATCATTTTGCCGTTCACTTTTAGCCTTTGGATATTGAGCTGTGAAGAGAAAAAATACATGTATCAAAACTATAAATTAAGTATCTATTAGAATTTAGACTCGTTATTTTGTCAGACAAGCTTTACTTTTGCTTTGGCTTTTGTTTCAAATTGATTTATTCTATTTCTCAGTTATTTCACTACATTATAATGTTAACAAGTTCCATTTGCTAAGAGGTCTACTTTTACTTGAGAGTGAGACCGGATCATGGTTGATAAGTAAATTAAAAATATAAAAACTAAGTCCAATTCCACTTACCCTAACTCCATCATTAGCAGTGATCAACAGTCCAGCTTCATGCACTACCGCTGGTTTCTTCAACCCTGGGATGACGAGGACATCGCCTGTTGCCTCGTATTCCCCCTCCCATAAAGACGAGCCGAAGAGTTTCAACTCTACGGTAGTCTCACTGTCCTCTATGATGCCGTCTTTAGTCTGTGGTTTGATGGAAGTGGTTGCGCCGGGGGATGAGTCCAGACCGCGGATAAAATTGTGAAGGGCAACTCCGCCTTTTGACCAGTCGATCTGGAAGAAGATTAACATGTATTCCAGGATTTTGACCATAAATTTAGAAAGAAAGAAAGGAATACCATGGCCATTAGAATTTTCAGAAATAAGTACTCGTACATAAGGAATCTTCGTGCAAAATGTCATGTTTTTAAACGCACGAGTTAAGTTGTCAATCAGTGTTATGGTTTTATTAAGCACTAGCTTTTTGCCCGCGACTTCGTCCGCGTGGAATAGTTACTTTGTTCCATATGAACTTTCATCCCCTATTTTATCCCCTTGGGGGGTAGAATTTATCAAAATCCTTTCTTAGCGAATGCCTACGTCATAACATCTACCTGCATGCCAAATTTCAGCCCGATCCCTCCAATGGTTTGGGCTGTGCGTTTATAGATCACTATGTTAGTCAGTCAGTCAGTCACCTTTGAGTTTTATATATATTTAGATGTAGATATTAAAACGCCATCAAGTCGAAAAATCATGGTGCTGCAATTCAATGTTTAAAAGTGTTTTTAAATATTTTATTTTATGTGCTTTGAAATAACGTTCTTTGTCTTTACTATTGAAGATATAACATAGCTACAATGATGGATGATCTCTTAAAAAAAGTTAATGTAAGATTCAATTTCTTTTCATTTTCTTACTTGATGTGTTTCTGGCTTGAACAGTGCAGGATCGTAAGTGGCTCCCTCTTCAGTTTGTTTGATTCTTGGTGCAGTACCATTTGCTACTAAGTTCACAGCCTCCGCCAACGCCTTTATACCTGTTCAGGGATAATTCCTCAAGTGTCTTATAAATTTTAATTTGGTTACAACATTTCTACAAATCAATAATTATACATATACTTAATATACAAAATGGGTCTATTCGATAACTACGATCGATGGTAAAAACTAACTATGTTGATGATTATGTGATCTATTAAAAAAATATTCTCTGGAATATATTTCGTATATTAAAAAAAAAACTGACAAAGTCCTAAGATATGCATTTAAAGTTTTGAAGTGAGAGTGCTCTGTGGCTTTTTGACTTGGGATAGTACGCTGTACTCTGTCTAGCATAATATTAAAATGACGTCACAACGTGGCATAGTTGCTTGGTCTAGGTTAAAATTAAAATGCTGTTAATGTAATGTATATTTATATATATAATTCTTCTGTGAGTGTGTATGTCACTGAACTTCTCTCAAACGACTGGACCGATTTTGATGAAATTGGGGATGTGGGAATGGTTTTGTCCGCTGTCCGCTGTATTTCGCTTTATACGTAGCGAAGCACGTACCGGGCCGCTAGTTTTATTATAAAGTTCCTTACCTTCAGGGTACAGGTATTTGTTATAGATGGAGTCAACGGTATCGTCGATTGCAGCAGGAAAGCTCTTCTGCAGCAGTATGGGGCCCGTGTCCAGACCATCGTCGGCCCAAAATATTGACAGCCCGCATGTTGTGTCGCCCTCTATTAGCGTCCTGAACAATGATAATCTCTGTTATAATCCCATTATGCGTCGGACTTACATACACCCTTGTTCCCTTCCCTTGTCTTATATTCATGACAAGCCTCCCAGTCATACATTGCACTGCAAAATTAACGCTATTGCGACTGAATACGGGCGATTCATAGAGCAAACTGTACAGTGCGAGCGTATTATTGACGCGTATACGTTCACCCAGGTTTATGTTGAGGAGTTATTGAAGGGATGAACAGGATCGACCCTAAGTGATAACCACCACCTAAATTTATATTTCTGCAACGACCGAGTCCTATGCACAAATAGGAGTCTAGGAGACGCCAGTTTGTAAATAATCATAAATCTTTAAAAGAATTGATTTAAAACTAGTAAAAGTTGAATAAAATTAAATAGGGAGGTAAAAGACAAAGCGAAGCATAATTAGGTATAATACGTAATAGGTACTCTTGTATTGAGTGAGTCGTAGATGAGCATCGACATTGCTAGGTATCTACTTAGTTAGGTACCTACATAGTGAAAAGACAAACTTGAAAATTACGGTCAAACATAATAAATTGAGGACATCATTTCTAATAATTTATTAGCAACTAGCTTTTGCCAGCGACTTCGTCCGCGTGGAATAGTTACTTTGTTCCCTAGTTCTTCGCCCGCGGTTTCACCTGCGTTGCCCCGTTCCTAAGGGTTGTAGCGTGATGTTTTATAGCTTGAAACCTTTCTCATGAATCACTAATTTTCCCAACATTTCCCTTCACTGCTCTTCTCCTATTGATCGTAGCGTGATGAAAAGTATACTATAACCTGCCCAGGAGTATGAAGAACAATTGTACCAAGTTTCGTTGAAATCCGTCGAGTGGTTTTTGTTTCTATAACGAACATACAGACAGACAGACAAAAATTTTACTGATTGCATTTTTGGCGTCAGTATCGATCACTAATCACCCGCTGATAGTTATTTTGGAAATATATTTCATGTACAGAATTGACCTCTCTACAGATTTATTATAAGTATAGATAAAGTATTTTCTTACGCCACTACTTCTAATCTAGTGTCTACTGTTGTTAAAATGCAGATTATACTTATAAGTTTTGCCGTTTGGGAAATTCATAGGTAGGTAGGTACTTCCAAACAGACTGCTGAACATGAATAATTTCAGTAAATTACCTAATAGCCTACCTTGGTGGGAAACAAGTTATTAAGTAGTTACGACGCTATGTACTTATTGTGATTTGTGTAGTTTTGTTGTATGTATTAGACACGCTACCGCAACTAAATTCAATTGGCGACTCTTCGGAAAAACATGACCGTGAAATTTTAAGTGAATAATATTATACTTATTGTTGTAGCAATTATCTAATCTGTGGTTGTGGTGGTCATAGCCCGGTCGGTAGTTTCTGCCCATCCACACGTGTAACAAAAATCCGTTGGTCCTTTCGATATCAGAATCAATTGCTTGATTAATTAGTTAAAGAC
This sequence comes from Acronicta aceris, assembly GCA_910591435.1. Lineage (NCBI taxonomy): Eukaryota > Metazoa > Arthropoda > Insecta > Lepidoptera > Noctuidae > Acronicta > Acronicta aceris. The sequence continues at coordinate 4,958,174 of OU342778.1, read as the reverse complement.
TCACGAGATTTTCATAACTGGGGATTTCAGATTGATGTGGAAAACCTATGAGAATTAACTAATGATGAGTGATGATGACTATACGTTAATCTATTGCGTGATTGATTTACTTAATTGCTATTTTAATGTATAAGTTTGCTGACCCGTGTAATTAAACTCGCTTGCAGTAAACGTTACTGCATGAATTTTTATTTCAGAGCCTCTAGCATATTATGCTAATGAGGCCAGAGGTGAAGTCTGTTAAAACTGTAAAATGTATAATTCCGAAGTCATTGCATGATGAGTTTGGACAAAACCATGGTATAACTACCAAATACAATTGCAGACTTAAGGCTCAGTTATCACACACATTTACATTATATAAATTACGTAAGTGGTTAAGTAATTATATAAAAAACAACACCTTATAAGTAATCCCTAAACTTACCATATCGTTGTGGATATAATAAGCGACAATTTTAAACACGCGACGACGTTCAAAGTATAATTTAACTAAATAACTAATTATACATATATTTTGTTCCTACACCCGTAAATAAGAAAATTCTTGGCATGCAAAACTTGTATATGTACTTATACTTTTTGCTAATTTTACACAATATTTACTACGAAGTCAATTTCCTACACGAGACCGCGATTAGCAAAAACTGCTATAAACTGGTTTGTATGACGACATTATTACAGAGAATAAGAGCTATGCAAGAAAACCTCAAATACCGCAGTAAATCGAAAATTCCACACGTGAGTCGGGAATGCCAGTTTTTATAAAGTTCCTATATCTTATTCTTTATGAAAAAGCTTTACAACGTTATTCAGAATCATCGTTTATACCAGTGATACCCAAAGGGGTCTATATCGATCACCATTGGTCGATAACGACCTGCAAGGGGCCCATGAGATGTAAATGGGTAGGTATGGTATAATAAATTTGCAATAAAAATATTAAAAAACTAGCGACCCGCGCTGCTCCGTTCCTAAGACGCGAAGCGTGATGTTATATAGCTTATAACCTTCTTCGATAAATGGACTATCCATAAAACTCACAGACTCACACACTTTACCTCTTTAAAATATTAGTATAGTTAACGATACCCTTGCGATACCTCAATCTATAATCGTAGAAGGTAGGTGGTTATTCCCGGAAGAACTATTTCAGTAGCATCACTATTACCACAGCAAATGTTAGATAAGAAAGAGGTTTACACAATTTCAAAATAATCGATGTTTAATCGATTGAATGTGCAGTCTTGCAATATACATGCAATCGATCTTGTGACTAGTAATTACGTAATGTAAGTTCCGATAGAAACGTGTTCCGAGCTGTGATGACATATTGTAGACCATTTCATCATTGACCATAATATCTGGTATGCCGATAATGTTAAATCTGTCGAGGCTGTTATTCAGATGTTTTTTTATAAAGCTCCTAGAAACAGATTTATGTTGCTCATGTTGATACCTTGACAGCTGATACTGGCATATTATAGCGATGTATGTACTTCTCAAGAATCTTAATGTGAGTGTGAATTATTTATGTCGTGCGCAAATTGAACCTACGAGCTACCCGGAGCACAGAACCTAATAGCTCAGCCACTGCGCCAAATATGGATGCGAACTACCCAGGACCGGGTTGGTTGGCGCTCTTTGGAGGAGGCCTACGTTAAGCAGTGAACGGCAATAGGCTGATATGCGCCAAATATTCTGCAAGATATTTAATAGAGTTAGACTTACCAGTTGATAGAAGAAGCGCCTCTGTGCCTGGGCAGTATACTAGGGTGGTAGCAGATGCTTTCGTATTTGGGGTAGGTAATGACCTCCATGGGGATGAACTGTGTGCAGAACGGCAGCACATTGATGTCTGCGTTTACCTGTTAATAAAAAAAATGTTAAGCCATTCGCTTCAAGGTAGCTATATTGGCTACTCTTGATGGATCATTTTATGATTAAATCAGAGGCAAAAGTAACCTGTGGGCTAAAATGGTTACATACAGCAATTCAAATATAGATTTCTGTTGAGCTTTTTAATGTCGCTACCATTATTCCTCTGTGCCTTAGTTCAGTCAATTAAGAAATCCTTTAAAACCAAATTCAATTGCCTATTAGACACATGAGAATGGTATGGGCTTGACCAAGAACCTTATTGGTATATAAGGTTCTTGGTAACTATAAGAACCATCGCAATAACCTCCTCAATATATCAGTCTGAGATTCGCCTTCAATTGATTTTATTGCTTCTAATCTGGTTACAACCGGAGCGTCAATGACTTTGCCGGTTTTGTCAATCAGGGTGGGAAAAAAATTCCATTGTGGAATTCTTTCTCAGAAGGCTAGTTGGAGTGTCGTTGGCGTTTGTGGGGGACATCATTTTGTCATAGGATTATCTCAGCTCTAGTCTAGCCATTATTTTAGCAAGAGAAATGTGATGAGGGATTTATTGCGTGGCGCGTGTTAGTTGTATTATATGTAGTATTGGAATTCGTGGCGCATAGCAGACATGGGAAATTCCGCAATAATTTCTTGATCAAGCGCAGCTTACTGCGCCGGCGTTTAGAGTTAACTCAAAATTGCGCCAAAACCACCAATGAGCCTGTTACCGTAATCGTGATTTTTTATGAATAAATATTTTTCAATATCAAGCTCTCGCCGATCTTGAGAATTATGTGCTATCAGTATCAACTTCAATGCAAACAAAACATAATATATCATAGTTGTGTTATTGGTCAGTCAGCTGTGAAACAACCATAATGATTCTAAATATAGCGATACCGTACTTGATATGTGTGTTTTGAACGACATGTGCCTAGCTCATGTTAACTTAAATTGTTGTGATAAACTGCAGGTTATCGAATAGTTTTATACTCGGAACTACGACAGCACATGATGTATTAGTTTACTGGTAAAATAAAGTCAGTCATCCTTCAATAGTTATTGCTAGTTCACCAGAACTAAAAACGAGCAGGTGTCCGCGGTAATTTTTATCTTTAACCAGTCAGTCCATTTTCTATAAGGGTGTTCACTCTCCTCACATTTATCGACGTGGAATCGGCTCAATAAAGCCAAGGTAATCCGTCGTATGGCCGTCAGCAGAGGGCTCGATGAGCCGAGTTGCGACACGAGTCGAGCAGAGAGACGGTATAACACCCTTATGCCGTCAACATAATTTACGTATTTTCCCCATCAGCCGATAAGTGTGGAGGGACCCTAAGCCTGTTACCCCATCCATATTGTGACAATGTCTTTCTTCTTAGCATGTCAATGGCAAAAATAAATAAAAGTAGCCTGTCCGAGTGGCGTTAATAGAAATCGTACAACGATTCCAAACTCCCGGCGCACCTTGGAGAGCTAGCACTCGGAAATGCAATCTAGTTGCCTGATCCTTTCACCACATAGGCAAATTAAGACATTGCATGAACGCAAGCTAAATTGTACCTAGTCGCCACGCGTTAGGAGTTATTATTTTGTTTTAGTTTCTCGAAGGTCTTAATTTAAGGGTTTGTTGCACACAAGCACAACTGTTAGATCTGCAAATATAATTGATTTACAGTGTTACCTATTTTGATAGTTACTATAAACTGAGTCGTTTTTTTGTCTGTGTTTACACAAGTGCCAAATACGGACTTGCTAATAAGTGACACTAAGTGTTTACTGTTGAAATGGAATGTTTAATGTAATTTTTCCTTCATATATCCCAAAGACGTTTAAATATCATGATTCCAAAATAATATCCAGACAACTGAATGCCAAAATATTTTTAGTTAAAAAAAAAAAGAAATTATAGAATCCTCGCCAACTTCAAAAGACGATTTTTTTTACAAAAAAAATTTTTTTCGCATCACAACTCATTTAGCAAATACATACTTAGTTTATTTTTGGTAGATTTGGCCAGTATGATTAAGTAACTCTCATTCTGAGATAAAACACGTGATCCAAGGATGTTACCACGATCGATCGCCGATCAATGTCATCGATTGAAGCTCGAATAATCAAGCAGCTCGATCGATGTCGACTACTCCATTCTACCATCGATCAGAGTGGTAGAAACTATTGATCGACGTCGAGTAATCCATTCTACCATCGATCGATGCCAATAATTGACGATCGATCAATTGGTCCGGTAACACCCTAAGTGGGTTGATGAATAAGTTTTATCGAAAAGTTTAGTTAATTAGGACATTGAAGTTTATTTAATAATAATAATATTTAATTTTTCAAGGACCATACTTTACTCGAACACCGCGTCTGATTGGCACAAGATCGAGATAGATGAAGGAATGAGGCGAGGTTTTGCCCACCAGTGGGACACGCCGGGCTAATGGGTCAATGCTAATATAATTTTAAGCTAAATATAAAAATGCGTCACTTACAGATTTGTACTGTTCCAATACTTCGGGTATCACTTGACCTTTCACACGCCATGTTTTATATTTGTATACTGGTTTGCCGTTCTGAGCTGCGATTGTAGCTGCAAAAAAATACATAAAACAAATGTTCAAATAAGATAAAAAAACGTACAATTTTGAAGGACATATTAGGTCATCTGGAAGCGGCGGTAGCCTAATGGCTAGGGCGTCGGACTTTCGAACTCCACCAATTGCACCGACGTGAACCCATTCGTAACACAAGCATTTAGCTTAGCACGAGGGGTTAACAAGAATACTAGTAATGTGCGACCCACATTGCTAGACTTAAGCTTTAAAAAAAAGAATCTACTTAATATTGCCCATACCATCACGCCTGTATTCCTCGAAGGATTTGGCAGAGGTGTACAAATGTACACCCACAATTCGCCGGTATGTTCAGGTCCCATGTAAAAGTAGGCCTATTGCCGTTAACCAGGACAAATCCAGATTCCGACATGCTACTGAGAATTTCATAGAAAAACACAATAATACTTTGCTCGACCTGGGGATCGAACCCAGGACCTCTAGCGTAGCAGTCGCGCTTGGGACCACTAGACTTACGAGGCAGTCATCTAATAGGCTACAAATAAAAAACAATCAAATATAAAATATAAATCTTGCAGTATTTGGGATAAACAAGTTTATTACAACACATCTGTTTTTTTTAATAGATATCTAATATTCTAAATCAGTTTATTGAAAGTTCTTAGGTATTAGTTATTAGGTTCTTAGTATCACAAATGCGAAACATTTGCGACTACGACTGTCTTCTGCACCAAGTGAGCGAGATATATGTATTGACTACAGTCAATACATATATCTCGCTCATATGAGTGAATGAGATAGCACGCTATGACTGCGCTTCCCTGACCGCGTAAGCACCTAATCGTTTTTATCGTAAAATTTATTACTGCACAGCCATTCGCATACAACTTCAGAGCGGCACAATTGTAATATAATGTACCTAGTTAATATTATAAAATAATTAACTTTATTTCTTAACTGGTAAAGCACAATATTTAATATTATATTTGAAAATATTCATAGGATATTTTATACTATCTATTATACATATATATTTAACATTAGTGCTCCACTGTTAAAAGTTAAATAAATAGTTATATTTTGAAACTTATTAAATATTTACTATGAGTGCACTCACGACTGAACTTGTTAATAAGCATAACAAACTTAAATGGTGATGTTGGTGATACTAACATTTAACAGGAACAATCTAAGTAGGGGGATGTTTTATGTAAATAATAAAATAAATAAATGGCGGAGTTTCTGACCCAAATCGTGCCCCTTGATTATGATTTCTATTTAAACCTGACTATTGGGAGACTGAAGACTAGTCTAATTTTACCCTTTTTATCTTTACAAATATATCATGTTTACAAAAATAGTTAAAAAAAAAAGAAAAGAAAGAAAAAAGAGATACTTTCTAGCTTGTTACTGTATGTTTCAAGTCCAAAATTGATCATCCACCTATGGTTGGTTGTACAAAATAAATATGAAACTGATTTTTTTCTTCAAATTTAAATTATCATCAGTTATTAAAACAATAAATTATCAGATGCTTGGATAAAAAGTGCTAATAATAATTATAACGAAATTAACAATTGAATTCAATCATATCATGCTCAAAAATGCAATTTGAGTAATTTCCCTAAACTTTTTATTAAAAACACCTATGATACAAGATAATCATCAAAACTGGATGAATATGAAGGTTAGGTATATTAGAAATAATGATTAGATAACATTATACAACTTCTAAGTATTGTTGAGGGTAACAAAGAGTTCTTTCATTCAACGTATGTATGTAATAGTGGCTAGAATACTATAATTATGAATGTTATTTTATTGATAAACACATATTTTCTCTTAAACCTCTGTTTTAGTTTACAAGTCATGGTAGAAATCATAGCTACTTATTTGGTTTCTTTTAAATCCATAGCATTATACAACCTCATGTAGAATAGGCACATGGGTAGTTAGCAAATCATGACTTAAAAAAATCCTATCAATTCAATTTTAATTTCGATATGCTCGTAATTATTATTTACATATCATGGTTTAACATTAACTATCATAAATTGTTATCATATTCCATTAACCTTTTAAGCAGGTCAGGTACAGCCATCAAATGAAAATGTGTACTCGCACACCACATTTCATACATTACATTATACATTACATACATTCGGTACACGGTATACGGTACATTCCTGACCGTGGTCAGGAATAACCAACCAATGAATATTACCTAAAACGTTCTTATTTGTTGACTATACTAGAATATAGCACTCAAAATGTTTATCATAGGCATGGTTGCCTTGGACAATATTGTTTAGTCCAAGACAAATTGTTTATCATTTTAGCCAGCATTTTCCTTTTGACACGGCAATCTATGGCTTGCTCATTGCTCATGCTGATAATGATAAATTCCCATGGGAGTACATAAGGATGGAGTAACCATAATAAAGTGTAATAATGATATTTACCCAGGGGATCCTCCCGGTTTCCCTTGTCCAGAACTGTGAAAACACCAACAACTTCATGTCCATCTCGTTGCAGGAGTTTGAACACCTCAGCCGCAAATGTGCTCTGTCCAATTATGGCAACACGCAACTTCTTCTTTGGAGCCTTGAATGAAGTAATTAACATAATAATCAAATAATTTTACTGTGATGTAATTTGGCATTAAAAAAATAAACAATTAAATTTTATTAAAAAGGAAATCCTTAACTAATAATAAAAAAAACTATCAGTGCTTTTAACGTACCTACCATCACACTTGTATTCCTGGAAGTGTTAGGCAGAGGTGTACTAATGTACATCCATGGTTAGCCATTAGTTATGTTTATGTCTAATAAGTGTATTACCATGAACAGTGGTATTTTTAATCCATTCACTGTGAGAATTCCAAAGAAAAACCCAATAGCACTTTGCTCGACCTGGGAATCGAACCCAGGACCCAGAACCACTAGAATAATGAGGTGGTTCTCTTTTTTTTTTTTAATTCTAGAACTAGAAAAAGTACCTACATTAATTTTTTGAACAATTACACCTACCTATTTACCGTAGGTACCTTAGTGTAAGATATAAACAAGTGTTTATTCTAAGCACAGACACCTTTGTATGTTTACTTCGTCATTGTTTATCTAAACAATAACATTGTATTAAATTTAATGCAGTTAAAAAAAGTACTTACGTCGTCAGTCAATGAAACAGGTGGCATTTTTGTTTACGACTAGCAAACTTGATTTATTTATCACTTTTATTCAAACAACAAGTTGACTTCGTTACCCCACTTCCCAGCGAGTGGTGCGTCGTTGAACTAACACGAACTCAACAGACCGCTCTTATTTAGCTTCTCTGCCGCCGACTTAGCCTTGACATCGCTATCGTAACTTTAGAGTCTTTAGCGATAAAGCTAAAGAGAATCGCATTCATTTCTAAAAGGAAGACAGACGTACGATGGTGATGGCGCCAAAACAACCGACAGGACGAAATTGACAGTTGTTCTTTTTTAGATGTCAATGTCAGCTGACAATGACAGTCGTGGAATACACGGAATACCGGTAAATTCGTACCTAACGTTAACGATATTGCAAGATTTATTTTTAAAAATAAATATTAAATTAATATTTCATAATCAAGATGTCTAAGATATAGGTAAACATAACAGGAAAAAAATATTATTATATATTTTTATATAGTGGCTTTTTACATGATTGACTCTATTTAATTATATAAACATGATCGCAAAAAAGCAAACCAGCTCTCTCCTACGTAGGTAAAGTAGGGAGGGATGCGCCGCCATCATTCATTTTTACAACTACCATGTTATCAACTACCACACCATTATTTGTACCATATTTTAAAAAGTTGTTATCGGGCCCGCGCAGACCAAATTTTTAGTGCGCCACCCACTATTAATACCTACCTAACCCGCAATTAAAAAGGTAGCATATCAAAGTAATTTAATAATAGGTACGATCAGTATTTTTTTATATAAACGATGATAACTCGTTAACACTGTACTTACCTACCTAAGCGGTTAAGATAACAAGCAAAACCGGCTAAAAGCGGTTCATAATTATAGTAGCGGCTGTGTTTGTGTTACGAAAACAATTTTACGTTCGGAAATAGATCGAAATCGGTTGAATACATTTTGCTGGTACCTAGGTATATCGCACTGTAAAGCGATTTAGTGCATAATTATTAATGACTAGCTTTTGCCAGCGACTTCGTCCGCGTGGAATGGTTACTTTGTTCCCTAGTTCTTCGCCCGCGGTTTCACCTGCGTTGCCCCTTCCTAAGGGTTGTAGCGTGATGTTTTATAGCTTTAAACCTTTCTCATGAATCACTCATTTTCCCAACATTTCCCTTCACTGCTCTGCTCCTATTGATCGTAGCGTGATGAAAAGTATACTATAACCTGCCCAGGAGTATGAAGAACAATTGTACCAAGTTTCGTTGAAATCCGTCGAGTGGTTTTTGTTTCTATAACGAACATACAGACAGACAGACAGACAGACAGACAGACAGACAAAAATTTTACTGATTGCATTTTTGGCGTCAGTATCGATCACTAATCATCCGCTGATAGTTATTATTTTGGAAATATATTTCATGTACAGAATTGACCTCTCTACAGATTTATTATAAGTATATAGATATAGATAACGAACTTATTTCTGAAGTCCTATCATAATAAATAACCCTAGGGATGAAATAGAACTAAAATTACTAAGTAAGTGGTGTTCACACTTAGCCACTATGTCTTTTATTAAGTATACTTACTTATTCAACAATATCTCAGAATCCAAAACTTTTCTGGACATATAATATGGATAGGCGAGGTGTTTCAAGTTCGTTTTCGGCAACGATGAGTGATAGTACTGTTATAACCTCTGATGGTTATAAAATTTGTGAAATGTTTCCTAAGCAATTTTCTTCTGCGTTCACTAACACGAATTCGACGCACCATAACCCTATTTCAGATAACCTTGAAGACATCTTTATATATATAATTCTTCTGTCACTGAACTTCTCTCAAACGACTGGACCGATTTTGATGAAATTTTTTGTGTGTGTTCAAGGGGATCTGGGAATGGTTTTGTCCGTTATACGTAGCGAAGCACGTACCGGGCCGCTAGTGAACATCTATATCTATACTTATAATAAATCTGTAGAGAGGTCAATTCTGTACATGAAATATATTTCCAAAATAACTATCAGCGGGTGATTAGTGATCGATACTGACGCCAAAAATGCAATCAGTAAAATTTTTGTCTGTCTGTCTGTCTGTATGTTCGTTATAGAAACAAAAACCACTCGACGGATTTCAACGAAACTTGGTACAATTGTTCTTCATACTCCTGGGCAGGTTATAGTATACTTTTCATTACGCTACGATCAATAGGAGCAGAGCAGTGAAGGGAAATGTTGGGAAAATGAGTGATTCATGAGAAAGGTTTCAAGCTATAAAACATCACTCTACAACCCTTAGGAACGGGACAACGCAGGTGAAACCGCGGGCGAAGAACTAGGGAACAAAGTAACTATTCCACGCGGACGAAGTCGCTGGCAAAAGCTAGTCAATAATAAAATTATTGATGTTCATGACCATTACACTACCTACACTACATTACCTATTGACCATTACAGTTACTATTAAGTAACTAGTAACTAGTTAGAAAACTAAAAACTTTAGATTGCACCTCCGCTTTGGCGTGTCGTCTTCTGCTAATCTACAATCTCTCAATACTGGGATTTTTCCAGAAACCTGGAAAAAAGCTAAGATTGTACCCATACATAAATGCAGCGACATTGACAACGTAACGAATTACTGGCCTATGTCCATTTTATCAACTATTGCAAAAGTCTACATACAATGACATTTAAAACCCTATTTATGTGAATCTCAGCATGGCTTTGTAGCTTCTAGATCCACTTGTACGACTCTGGTAGCTTTTACGGAAATGTTGAAAGGTGCTATTGACTTTAGAAAGCAAGTAGACGTCATTTACACCGATCATAATAAAGCCTTTGATCGTGTTTCTCACAACATGCTTCTACGAAAGTTCTTGGCTTACGGTATGACGGGTAATATATTACTTTGGCTGAAATCATACTTAGAGAATCGCTATTTTTTTGGTGCTGTTAATGGATTTAAATCGGATATCTTCAAGGCCACCTCCGGTGTATGGAAGCCACATTACACTACTCACAAATTAAGACCAGAACTAATTCGGAAAAGGTTTTTTTGGCATTTGGCGTACTCCTCGGAGATAGCCAAAAAGAAACCATCATTTGCTAGACTATCGCACTTCATGATGGTTTTATTAGAAAAGCGCAGGACTATAATTGATTGCTTGATTATTATAATCTATACTTATAATAAATCTGTAGAGAGGTCAATTCTGTACATGAAATATATTTCCAAAATAACTATCAGCGGGTGATTAGTGATCGATACTGACGCCAAAAATGCAATCAATAAAATTTTTGTCTGTCTGTCTGTCTGTCTATCTGTCTGTCTGTCTGTATGTTCGTTATAGAAACAAAAACCACTCGACGGATTTCAGCAAAACAGGAGAACTTACTCCATTTTTTAAGCTTCCGTCGCGTGTGCAGCCTTAATGGTTAAAGCTACACAGAAATCATGTATGACGGAAATGTTCTCCTTAAAATTATATAAAAAATATTCCACGACAGCAAATGTCTATCTTTTATGGTTGAATCACAATAACACGTGTAACTCCCGATAGCTTAGCAGTTCGGAGCTTTCTGATTATATTTGTCTACTCTTACGTTAGGTGACTGACTGACTGACATAGTGATCTATCACGCACAGCCCAAACCACAGGTTATAGTATACTTTTCATCACGCTACGATCAATAGGAGCAGAGCAGTGAAGGTAAATGTTGGTAAAATGAGTGATTCATGAGAAAGGTTTCAAGCTATAAAACATCACGCTACAACCCTTAGGAACGGGGCAACGCAGGTGAAACCGCGGGCGAAGAACTAGGGAACAAAGTAACTATTCCACGCGGACGAAGTCGCTGGCAAAAGCTAGTAATTGAATAATTGATTCTTTATCAAAATTGAGTTATCCCCGTGCTCCAATTACACCCACCATTCCGCCGGACAGTCCTCGGCTCCAATTCACCAATTCCGCGGATATGTAAGCTCCTGAATGGCTGCAGTGATCTGGTTGATATTTATGCTGACTCGCTTAGCAAGCTCCGCAAAATAATATCTCATAGATTCAGCATGTAGTTTTCAAGTTTAAATTTTTTTTATATTTTCTTAAACTTATTTTGTCATAATATAGGTATATATTTTTTTTTTGTTGTAGGATTTAGTTATTAGTATGCAGTTTGTACCGACTAATTTTCATGTAATAGGTTAAGTTAGTTCTTTTAGTTTTTACCCATTAATTTATAGTGTATGCGGTGCCCACCGCGGTATGTGATTGTGACACTAGACTTATTTTTTAATATTAACATGTATTTTTGTATTATAATGTGTCAACAATTGTTGGTCAGTCAAAAAAATGGGTTGGTGCCCATTTTAGGTGCCCAGGAGTTTAGTAGAAGCAGCGTCTTTGACATTTTTTTTGTCTTGTCGATTTTATTTCCTCTTGAATATCCTCATGAGACGTGTAGAGGGTTTCAATATTATACTATAAATATATATGGGACGCTTATTTTGTCTTGGTATCATATTGAGCTACAATTACTTAAAATAATTATATTATTATCTATTTGTATGAAGGTGTCACGACCGTCCTAATGAAATGAATAATAACTATTGATATCATAAGTAGCAAAAGGACAGTAACCTTAATGTCTTCTGTGTTATTTTACCTTTTCTAGTTTTGTATGTTAACTAATTAGTGCAATCGTCAACTGTGTTTACTTGAAAAATGACGAATGAATCAAATTTCAAAAATCCCTTTTCTTACCATTATTATAGATACTTACATACTAGTATCAAGTAGTCTGTACATCGCACGATTACCTTGATTAGCGTGTGTAGGGTGACATAATTTATCTTAACTAATTTCCAGCGTCACCTTTCTTAGCCTAGTAGTTTCAATTAAATTATTTATTAATGTAATAATAATATGTTTCACTTTTCGCAGGTGACTTATTTTTTTCTCTTTAGCAACCGTCTTCCCATTTGATACAAAAGATAATTCACAACATTATAAAATCTATCACGATACATCTTGCCGCTAAACTTTGAATAAATTTTCTAGAATTAAATATATTCACTAACGATACGATCATTGCAAAATGTAAGGTAGGTATAGTAGGTCCCGATCACAAGACGATCTGGTTCTATCCGGTTCCACTGATCATGCACACTACACCAGTTGTGTTGACCTCAGATAACTGAATGAAATATGGCCAGAGAACTGACCTCGGGTGCCCCGAGGCGCGGCTATCAGCTGTTGTTTAGTGAACGGCTATCAACATGTTTTTGGGTCCAAATGTAAAGTACCTAACTAAATAGCAATATCACTTTTATATACAGTACTTGAGGACGTGGGTAGTTTTATCACCCACCTGTTTTGGAATATCGATGACACTGTTACTAGGTATACTTATGTAAATTAACTAAAAAGCATAAAACCGTCCGTCCCATACATATTAAATAAGTACTTAACTGTTTTGTTTTAGTTAATCTATCTATCTATATCTATACTTATAATAAATCTGTAGAGAGGTCAATTCTGTACATGAAATATATTTCCAAAATAACTATCAGCGGGTGATTAGTGATCGATACTGACGCCAAAAATGCAATCAGTAAAATTTTTGTCTGTCTGTCTGTCTGTATGTTCGTTATAGAAACAAAAACCACTCGACGGATTTCAACGAAACTTGGTACAATTGTTCTTCATACTCCTGGGCAGGTTATAGTATACTTTTCATCACGCTACGATCAATAGGAGCAGAGCAGTGAAGGGAAATGTTGGGAAAATGAGTGATTCATGAGAAAGGTTTCAAGCTATAAAACATCACGCTACAACCCTTAGGAACGGGGCAACGCAGGTGAAACCGCGGGCGAAGAACTAGGGAATAAAGTAACTATTCCACGCGGACGAAGTCGCTGGCAAAAGCTAGTTGTACATAAAATAATAAATGGGAGCATTAACTGTAGCGAGCTGTTAAATTCCTTAGAAATATAAGTCCCTGCTCGTACCTACCCCAAGTAAGAATATGTGTACTTACCTAACTATTTATTCATTATCGAATTATAAAAAATGCATAGATAATTGGGTAAATATATAACTTCTTTTTTTAATTCTTAGCAATTAAGTATTTTCAATGTTGTTTATTTAGGTAATTTTAATTTAATATTTACTGTTGTTTTGCATACGTAGGTATAATAGCTACTTTATCAATTTTGTGCATGATGTGGCCTCCTTCAATTGGAAGAGTACACATACTAAGCCGTTAAGTATCCTAGTTAAAAGATTGTGTTGTGTACATTCTTTGTTGGAGTTGTAAAAATATAAAAAAAATAAAAAAAAGTCAAGGGATTTTTTCTAGGGCTGTTGTCCAGCTGAACTAACCACGGTCATTTATAAGGACTTAGTACAGTAGGTGCCCCTGAAATAAAATAACAGTGCGCGTTTCAAGTTATCCGCCAGTGGTTTTGTCGTAATATACTTATTTTAATAAAAAAACTTGGTGTCAAGATTGGGTTGAGGTCCTAAATATTTCACATTCTTTACTGATTTCGTTATATTTGCAGAAGAACACTTAATTAAATTCTTTGACCGCAATGCCTAACTTCAGACGCAATTTGTTATTTTGGAGGTACCTACTGTACTCTTCAACACACGATTTTTCGGGGCAAAGAGGTTTCTGGGGTGAGTATTTACTTTTGCCCCCTGTAGCTACAGTCATGAAAATACTGTTTATCTAATTTTGGTAAGTAAAATATTTGGTAAGTGGTGTACGTTATAATATAACTATTATAGGTACATATATGTATCGTTTTGAGTACTTATATTATGTCGCCTCTATAAATTAAATAGGATTTATAAAAGGAACATGGTTCATATTCCCAGCGAAAGAAATAAACTCACTATGTGCCCTACACACATTCACATTGACAAAAAAAGCAATGTATATGTACCTATATATTATAGTAGTACCTACTCATTAATGTACGTAATTTTTCCCTTGACGAGATGAATTAATCAATTATGAGAATTGTATCGGGCATTGCCCTATGACGTTGGGAGCTTGGGATATAATATTACGATACTTATATTATTTTCAAATAGAAATATAGATCCTATACAGCATGTATTTTAGTTTTTCGTCAACTTCTAGGACATCAAAGCCATCGCATAGTTGATACCAAGTATACCATTATTTGTTCTCTCAGCTCAGAAGGGTTGTAATGGTCACACACGGCTACACAACTTGCGATTATTTTTAGGTTTCCGTACCTAAAAGGAAAAAACGGAACCCTCGAAAAACGGAGTCCTTCCGTCCATCCGTCTGTCTGTCAAGACCCTTTATCTCGGGAACGCGTGGAGGTATCGAGTTGAAATTAAAATATACTCAGGTGTACAGTCCCTTGAAGCTGTGGAAAAATCAAAACTTCTAAGTTAACATAAAAAAAGATACGGCCGTTTAAGCCGCAAAAGTATATTTTGACACTCTAAAGGGAATTAAAATGTATAGGGTCTTTTTAGTTGACCTAGTAGAACTATTAAATTTGGCAAGTAATATCCTCTTATACTACAAGTCTGGGGAAAAATCTTAAAACTGTACATTTGTAATTAATTTTAATATGTACCTATATTATGTACGGAACCCTCGGTGGGCAAGTCCGACTCGCACTTGTCCGGTTTTTTAAAGTATAAGGTCACCTTTAAGTATACGAAAAGCATATACAATATGCTTTTTGTACACTAGAGGTCATATGTCAGTGAACTTAGCAGATCATTGTCTAGCAGATCAAAAATAAATGAGAGTTCTTTTCGCAGTTACCTGATACTTTTTAGAAATAGTTCTGCCGTATTTCCAAAAAATAAACTTCCCGTACCAGATCATTTTGCAACGGATCAAAAATGAATGTGAGTTCCTTTTGCATGCACCTGAGTTCTAGAGTTCCTGATACTATTGATACCTAGAAATAATTTCCAGTTAGGCACCTTATAGGTACCTACCTAATTGAAATGTATGGCATGTTGTGAAGCTGAATGTGTCCGGGAATCTTAACGAGATTGAGTAACAACATTTATCATGTTGAGGACTTTCCCTATAACCTGGGATAGTGAAAGTAAATTCTGCGACAACACCTCTTCAGAAGTATTCGATTTATAATAGTATCAAACTTACTAACACACAAACACACACACACACTCTTTTATCTCAATACGGGTCATCCATAAATTACTTACGACAAAACTTACGGGGGGCGGGAGGGGAGAGAATTGTGGAGGTGGTTTCAGTGGATATTCTTCCGTAATTTTATTTAATACTTATACTATGTACCATCTCCTAGCACATCGCGAGATAATGGTTAAGAATATTATAGACTAATTAAATGACCTGTTTAGATCATAGTTATTGAAAATAATATTACCTAATCCATCACCTATCTTATTTATAATTTATTTGAACTTTTAACATTATCAACAGATTGCGGAGCGTGGCGGAGCGGAGGTCACATCAAAGTCGCTTCGTTTGAAGTCGTGTGCGATTACATTTATAAGATTCTTAGGTGCATCTATCCAAAATTAACGATTTTTTTTTTATAAAATAAGTAGATATTTTGCATTTTGTAAGTCATTTGATACGCCGGACATATATTTCCGACCGGGGGAGCTGGAATGTGGTGCATTGGGCACACATATTTTGTTTGGTTTTTAAATGTGGAGTTGTTTGTATACCACAGTGGTATAACATGAGAAATGATGACAATATTGTTATTTAGATAATTAGAAATGGATCACTCATTTGTTTTACTTATTACAATGTGTGTTTGCTACTTTATTCTTCGGACTGTCAGCACTACCAGTAATGCGATTTCATAACATTATTGTTTGAACAACAATGTACGCTGATATTCAGAGGAATCTCTCTGTATCGTTCTGATCTTCATATGGAGCTGTGGTGTTGTGACTGAAAACCAATGTGCTATTAATAATGGCTGAGTTCTGGACTATATTTGTGGTTCTTTTTGCGCTAATAGAGGTATCTACGACGTATAACTTAACCATACGGTTCCCGCTTTGGTGTACTCTAGGTTTTAACACGTGCACGTTTAATTTCAACTTAAATTTTGCTCTCGTGAAGTAACTGTGTGTAATTGGTATGTAACTAATACTTTAATAACTTTGTAATAATGTAGGTGCACTTTTCCCATACAAACGTAATAGCAAAATAAATTGTAATTCATTTTACTTAATCAAATTGTGTTATTACTCGGATTACAATATCGTTATTCTAGGTCCCTACTCTGCCATTCTGTCCAAGATACTTCACTGGAAATAAATGTAAGCGAATGCAATTCTTGATAACTTTACCAAGTTTGGTACGATTTTTCAGTCGTACCTATATTTTCAAGGAAATAGTAGTAAACGAAATGGCAAACGGTATGATCATAATCCGGACAGATTCTTATACGGTTAAAATAAACACACAGCACCTACTTTTACGATAGTATCCTTATCAACAAGTACCTACCTAAATATCACCATTATAAAAAATGTATACGTAGGTACTTAATAACTAAAGAAATTTTAAGATCCCTTCACTACATAGTATAAAACAAAGTCGCTGTCGCTGTCTGTCCGTCCCTATGTATGCTTAAATCTATAAAACTACTTTTTTAATAGATAGAGTGATTCAAGAGGAAGGTTTTAAGCTATTTAACATTACGCTACGACTCTTAGGAATGGGGCAACGCGGGTGAAACCACGGGCGGGTCGGAAATATGGAATATATCACACACTTATTTATTGGTATATCTAACGATAGGTAGGTATTAATGCTACCTCACCTGCTTACTCGATTCATCACTTACTCAGTCACTAACCTCTCTGAAGTCTCAGAAACTATGGCGTCCGCTGTTTGTATGGGACCTCAGTCTGTCATTGTCGTGGCGAAAATGTCACGAATTCCATGGCCACCGTGAATATAAGGCAAAGGAAGGCAAGTGCAGTTTTGCTACCGACTACAAAAAGGAGGAGATTCTTAATTCGACTGAACTTATGTTTTTTTTTATGAGTCGGTTCGAGTCTAACATACAATTCCTACCTAAGGGGGCAGACGACCCATGTGGATTTTCCGCACATAAAAAAAACCTATGCTATTATGAGTCACTAATAAGAGGGTCGGTATTAACATACATTTAAAGATAAATTAAAAAATTCTAGTGTTTTTAATGAGTCCATCCATTTGACCCAGTGCACGTTCACCCCGGAATCAGCTAATATTATAAAGTCCACAATCAAAGACAGGCATTATTGGCTGAAATATCTAATAAGTAGTTTTACAAATAGGTACTTATTGTAACTGATTCCGGAGTCAATGCCCTGTGACTGATGAGGTCAAGTTACTAAATTAGATTTAGGCTCCGGAATAATTTAAATTCTGTTACTTTTTTAATTATTGTAAACATTATTGTTGTTACCTACTAATTATAATCTAAGGTAGGTAGATTTCAATTTTAATATGAAGATTTGAATTAGGCTAGTTTTAAAGTAGTAGTAGAAAACATTAATACGAAAGCCTAAAATATCTGTACAATTAATTCCTCACTGCCATTCGGATGGGCATCTCGTGAAGGCCGAGAAAATATCTGACGCACAGTGGTAAGACCTCTTGGGGTCGGACTGGCTGGCGACGGTCGCTTGCGACCTCTCTTAAGTTGGAAACGGTCGTAATGCACCTTGGTGTGTGTTCCGATTTTTGCACGCGAGAACCAGTTATTAATACGCTGATGACTGTAAATTAGGTACATTTTGTGTCTAACAATTAAGCAAACATATCATGATTCTTAAGGCTTTGTTCAGGTAGAGGTGTACCTCTGATAGGGCGAGGTGTCTACTCATTATCTATTTACTTTGGCTGGCTAATGACACCCACTCCTCTTTCCTCAATCTAAGAATCGATATTAACTGAAAACAATAAAAAAGGTACTTTCTTAGAATCAAGACGAAAGTTTCTACCCTAAAGATTCGCTTGGGAAATTTGTCAGGGTTACTTTTTTAATATCCAATAATATAAAAATATACGACTGCTTACATAAAACTGTCTCTTCATCCTGCAGTCTATCAGGCCAGACAACTCGGTGTTGGAAGACATGCTGGAAGACCCTCCTCTATCAAGGTCCCTTGGGTTTGCCATCCGAAAAAGATTCGACAAAACGTTGGAAGACGCCAGACTCAACCAGGAGTACATGTATCGCTACCATGAGATGCTAAAGGCGAGCCAGGAGTCGTTTGAAAGCTTCGCTAGCAAAGACGAACGGAGGCTGAGACGAGTGGTCGGAGATCATAATTATGAGGTCATAAAAGAAGGTAGGTACCTACATAAGATTTATTAATGTATGTTATTGAAGCCGGTATTTTTATTTCTTTATTGGTTAAGTCGACAAACGAGCATACCAGCCCCATGGTAATTAATCATGGCCACCGATGGACACCTTCAATATCAAAAGAGTTTCTGATGCGTTGCCGAGACTAAAGAGCTCCTACGGACTGCAAACTGCCAGGGCCGTAGCACCAGGAGTGGCTCTCATACACAAAATTCGAAAGCCACACAAAGGTGCTTTATGGTAGACTACGATGTAAAGGTAGTCGCCAGCCAGTCACACTCCAAGAGGTCCTATCACCTACCTGCCTAGATGCCTGTCTCAATGTGAACGAGGAATGGTATTCGACCTCGTCCCCACACAAGGTTTTTGGAAGGATATCTTCCTCTTTAGTTTAGTAATTCTCTTTACACCAAGTCACTGCAAAACCACTTGCGGATAACTTCAGACGTGCCCAGTTAATTTGAGCTCCTAGAGTAGCAGCAATCGAGCGGTCTCATACTTTCATAATAAGAATCAGAAAAGAAGAATTAACTGGCCACAAATCTAAACATCTACAGGGAATTTCATAGAAAAACCCAATAACGCTTTGCTTGACCTGTGAATCGGACCCAGGACTTCTTGCTCGGCAGTTGCGCTTTGACCAAAGAGGCAGTTATAACTTTCTTTAGTTACATATATACAATGTTGTATCCTAGTCCTAGAGCATTATTATGCGTTGCATCAGTATGCAAGGAGATGTACCTATGTTTAGAAATGATGAATACATATTAAAACTGTTTATAGTAGGCACTGTCTCCGGCCCACTTTAACAATTGACCTACATTTTTGTTTTCAAATAATGAACTAAAATATTATTAATTAATTTTCTGCCCGCGACTTCGTATAGATCGGAAGTGGCTCCACATTGCATAAAGTCCTATGTATTACTTAGTCGAAATTATATAGGTACTATCCGTGTACCAAATTTCATTGATACCTACGAGTATATTATTCGACATTTTTATTGAGGAATTTCAAAAAGTAATCTTAAATAGTTCTTACTTATTGATGGAAATTTTATGGTGTTGCAAACATAATTTTTTTGAACCAATACTGTAATTATAATTATGTTATCTCAAAGTTCGAGGTCTGTTTGTGTGACGTCACAATAATTATTTCTACTCATCGTCACATGCTTATGATATAACGTTTTTACTTTTAATCGCTTCACTCTTGTTATTATAGTGTATGATAAATTTATCAATATGTCAAATCTTAAAAGTTATCGACGCTACTTCGTACAATTTTGTACGAATACTACAAAAACAACTCATCAAAAATGTTTATATGTGCTACAAGATGATAAACCATGGTTCAAAGCCATAATTTTTTTTTCTATCTTGAAGATCATTTTGATGTCAATATTTCAATAAATTGAGGAATCTGCCATGCGCAAAAAATCCTTTGAAGTAGTCTTGAATTCTGCAGTCTACCCATTCTGATAACATAACATACCATGACGCCTGTATTCCGTGAAGGGTTAGGCAGGAATGCCACCGAGAATTTCATTGAAAACCCAATAACATTTTGCTCTACCTTGTAATGGTATCCAGGACTCCTAGGCAGATTAATTTATAACCTTATAAATTCAGCCTATTAGGTAGGTATTCTTTTAGGTTATTGTTCAACAGGCTGGAGGCTTCGTATCTACATACATATGCACATCGTCAAGAAGTATAAGGGGCCCTTTAAGTTACGCAGGTTTCCCCAAGATGTTTTCGAAATATTTAATCAATCTCGGATTGACACGAACACAAAAAATAATAAAAGAAATAGAAATAGGATTTAGATTTGAACTTGAACTGTAATCGTGCAGACCAAAGAGTTGAAAGAGATAACGTAATTTGATCCCTCTCTTTCAATCGCAAAATGAATGCAATAATGGTACGACCGACGTTCTAATTAATTAGACTATCTAGCACACAGCTGCAAGCTATCTCCGTTGCTTGGAATAAACGAAGGGATTTTTACAGGTGTCCTAGATCGTCGTCGCAACGCGCCTCGCTTCCAGTCGGCCGTCGGCAGGCGAAGGGCTCGGACGCAGGCTCTACGGCGACAGAAGCTCAATAGTCAGAGCTTGAGAAGTCACCTGCAACATTCTCGACAGACCACCTCAGATTACATAGAATAGTACTGGTTTCCGACTGGTTACCTGCGCGAAAATTAGACGATGATATAAAACTACGCTTAACGGATTTTATCGCGTTACATTGATATAAGTAATTGAATTCCTGACATTTCGGATGCTTTATAGCATCCACGCTCACGGGTAGATTGAGGTGGTGGTGAGGCTTTTTTTAATTTATTAGGTCGGCAGACGAGCCGACGAGCCACCTGATAGTACGTAGATAGTCATCGCCGCCCATGGACACCTGCAACACCAGAGGAGTTGCTGACTGCCAGAGCCGCAGCAACCGAGGTGTTTTACGACAGACCCCGACGAAAGGGTGGCCGTCTGACCTCAAGAGGTCCAACCACCGAGCAAGTCAGATATTTTCTCGGCTCTTAGATGAGATGCCTATCTGAATGGCAGTGAGGAACTGTATTCTAACCGGATAGCTTTTAAATGAAAAAGCTATCCGATTCACGCAGAACGAGCTCACCGTGTCCTTTGGTCTTGCAATTTTGTGCTTGGTTCTATGTTGAATGATATTCCAAGTAGTTTGTTAGTAATTTTAATATTAAAGGCCGGAACACTTTAGTTAGCCAGTGACTATGGATGCTGTTAAGGATCTGAAACGTCGGGAATTAATTATTATCAATATAACGCGATAAAATCCGTCAAAAGTATCTTTATTTCAATATAATGAATACTTAGTGTTTAGTGTTGTCGACATCCTGACTGTAATGTTCGTTATAGGACCTATTTCTAGATTTCGCCAATAAATAAGTCACAGATCTCTCAGGGTTAGGTTAGTTTCAAGTTATTAGGTAATTTGTAAATAGGTTATAATATCGGTTGATAACAAGATATAAAATCTTGTGGTACATAAACCAATATGACGTAAATACCTTTGTTTTTTTTAATCCAACCATTAAAGCTGATCTGTTGATGAATTTTTTGGCAGTGTCACTTTCTATAAATTTTCTTCAAACGACACAGTGTAGTGTAGTCCTTCTCCGTATGTATCTGTTATGGTACCTAGCTTGTGTAAATGTTTTCCAAATACCTTTTTTTAAATTTAGAAGCGGCGGTAGCCTAATGTCTGGGGCGTCGGACTGGCGATCATGTGGTTGCCGGTTTAAAAACCACCCATTGCAACGTGAACCCACTCGTAACACAAGCATTTAGCTTAGCACGAGGGGTTAACAAGAATACTAGTAATACACATTGCTAGTAAGCTTTGTTATATTTTTTATTAAAGAAAATGTAAGTAATCTGTATGTAGACACGTCATGTGCAAGCTGTACTCCATTTCAATTCGAAGATAAATTGAGCATGAGATTGAAGCACATTGGCTATTAGCTTTGATAATAACAAAAAACTGTAAAAACACGTTATGGAATATGCCTGATAAGATTGTCATATTGTTATATAATATTCAGTTCCGTTTATATCTTCAGTTTGTGGCGGTTACACGTGACGTTATGTTTTTTATGGAAACTCAACTTTGTACCTAAGTATGGGAATATGTTGGAGAGTTATTTTTTCTAGCACGGAAAATGCTTATGGATCTTGTTTTATCACCTCATTAGTAGTCGTAAGCGCGACTGCTATGCTAGAGGTCCAGGTCTTGTTTCACAGGTAGAGCTAGAGCAAAGTGTTATGGGTGTTTCTATGATATTCTCGCAAGCAGCTCGGAGTTTGGCAAAAATCTCGCTCGCTATTACGTGGAACCTAACCACACCAGCGAATTCTGGGTGCACGTCAGTAAACCTCTGCCTAACCCTTCGGGGAATACAGGCATGTTGGTATGTATGTTTAAAATTCACAATTAGGGGTAATTGTGGTAATTTGGGCAATATCCCAAATTGCCACAATTACCCCAAAATCTATAAAATGTTATATAATGTGATAATACCACCATAGGCATTAGTATCTTTGGCAATTGGCACCCACGGACGGTGTCGGTGCCACCGTAAGTATTGCCATTTCAGTTTTCTTGTTTCATTTGTAAAGTGAAAATGATTGTATAAATAGAACCCGATCTCGATACCTAACAATACCTTCAGGGTTGTCTTTACACATTGTATAAAAGCAAAATACCTACCACTCACGCAATCTATCAAAAACTAGAAATTTGGTAAGCAGGCTTGCTAGTGTAAAGGAATAAAATTGTGGAATTTCCCACGGGATTTGCAAAAAACCGGGTAGCACGGTGGGGCTCAGATAGATTAACACTGTTTGATCTATTATCAGCTAGGGTCGAGGATTCATGGGACCAAGTAGAAAAGTCCGGATGGAGCTTACATTATCTAATTACTTACCTATTCAATTGTGGTGCTGTACTAATCTTCCTGGTAGGTAAATGTGAATTAATACTCTTAAAACATGTTGGTGGCACTTTTGGCGCAGCGGTGTTCGGCTTCTGTGCCACGAATTGTGGGTTTGACCAATGACCTGCCCGCACCAAAACAAGTTGATTTTGGCTCAATGATTGTACTTACTAGGTACTTTATGGGAGGGATTACGGGATTAGCTTCTTTTCAAACAGAGAACCAATTTACGAACGGGGTCCGGATAGACTAATATAGTCTATACCGACTTATTCTGAGAAGAGACCCGTGTCTAGCTGTGGGACATTATGGCAATAATACAATATTAATGTTTGCTATTATATTGTCACCAGGCGCTTATGCTGTCTATCTTTAAGATGACAACAGGACGATTAGTAACTGCTTGCTATTATGATTACGACAGGCGTTTATAGCAAAATTACCCAAATATTTAGTTTTTAGTTACCACATAATTGAGGTGTTTTTGAATTTATAAGTAATACATTGTCCCTGTGCAACCGTGTAGTATCACTGTTCAGTTCACTACTTATTTATTGATTCTATTATTATCTTAAATCGGTACATAAACAAGAAAAAATCATAAAAAAGATTTTAATTTAGATTTTAATTATTCTTTTTGCCCGAATACTTATATATACTTTAAAAAATGTGTACATAGTCGAATTCAAATACTGCTCAATTTTAAGTCAGCATCAAGTACTTAAGATATACAATTATGACAGACACAGATATAGATGGATACGACAATACGTCATTAAATGAAACCCCTAGCCTATTTTAGCCTAAGAAGCTACCTATTTAAAAAAAGCAAAATATGGTAGGTATCTAATTAATACAAAAATAAATTGAACAACTTGTCATAATACAAATTAAAATCACTTGATGAGCTTCGCTAGCTCTTACTTGTATGAGAAATTGATATTTTTTTCATTACAACTATAAATTTGTAGATAGGTATCTACTATTCCCTATTTTAAAGCAAGTAAGTATCCATACTAACCTACTTCCATACAAAAATATTATAAATACGAAAGTAACTGTCCGTCTGTCTGTTTGTTACGTTTTCACGACTAAACCACGGAATCTATTTTGATGAATTTTATTCTAGAGATAGATTGCACCATGGAGAAAGGACAGAGATTACCTTTTGTCTCATAAAGTTCTATGGGATTCCAGTGACCAACAGCCAACAGTTAAGTAACAAAATATAAATAAATGATTCTCGGTAAAAAAAAATATACCGAAAACTTTTGATGTATTGATGTTGATAAAATAATAAGATGAGAACTGCGACAATTTCAAAAAACGTTTAATTGATAACGATATATCGGCGTTATCTAACTGATACGATTACGTCACAAAACGTAAACATTTACCAAATTAAAAAATAAAAAGGCTCGAATGACGTACATTTTTAAGAAAACCTTATCGTGACCATTAATTTTTCAGTGAGAGTTCTAGTTTCTGAAGGAAATCCAAAAAACCTCAGGAACAAGGGGATTATAGAGTATAGTCCGATTGAACGTGATTTGATATAATAAGCCAGTATTTATAACTCTTTATCTTGTTTTAGATAAACAGGCGAAAGTACACATTGATTAAGATGTTTGTTT
Organism: Acronicta aceris; assembly: GCA_910591435.1. Taxonomy (NCBI): domain Eukaryota; kingdom Metazoa; phylum Arthropoda; class Insecta; order Lepidoptera; family Noctuidae; genus Acronicta; species Acronicta aceris. Next base: position 4,933,071 of record OU342778.1, on the reverse strand, counting down.
TGTCATTGAAATATAAACTTTATTTTCACGGACTAAGAGTCAACGCGAAATTTTCTTAAGAAAAAATATTAAGACGAGGAAAATTTTGAACTATACCGAAGTATGGACATTTTTCGGTAGAGCTTATCGCTGATATATGCTTTTTGGTCCATTCAATGGTTACCGAAATAATGCAGAAAAAGTGTAGGAACAAAATTGGGGATTATTTGATTGAGTAATGATAAAATAGCATTATAAACAAGCATTATTTGTAATCTTGATTCCTATTATAAAGACAGTTGTTGACTGTTGATAAGCTATCGTCGCTCAGATGTTGAATCGAGTCTGTTTCCAGGTTCAATGCTTTGTCTAAAATATTTTTTGTGTTTGTAATTGTCAGGACAAGATTTGTATACAAGATTTTCTTTTGATAATTCACCGGAAAATTTGATGAGAAAATATACCTACGCAGTAAATAAACTGAACGCACTTCTATATCTTGTGTTCTGAATATTTGCAGGGTTTAAACATAGATATAATTATGTGGTGGCACTGGGGACTTCCCTCCATCCCTACTACAACTTTGTCATAATCAGTCTGTTTGTTTCCATTTAGGTTCATAATGCGTTTTTTGTGGATCTCTCGGACTAAAGTCCGGTCCATTGCAGGGGTTGTACGAGTTAGGAGGGAGGGCTAAAATAGCCGGTTTAGATTCATTATATTCCCTGTGGTCCTGGGCTAGAATCTCAGAATACTGGAATGGGCACTATAGTTTGGGAGTCAAGAAAAACTCAGACTTAATATAGAATAATCCATATCATAAATAAGACCTAGTAAATAATATTGGGGTAATTAATTGTGAAGAAAAAATAATGGGAAAAAATCTATCATCTACTTACTTCTAGTTTATTTTATATAATTATTAAAACACCGTCATCTTATGACGTAAATTCAGAATGTGAAGGCAAAATTTCAAGGCGTCTGGTGTATCTAGTCACGAGACGCAGGTTCGAATGCCGCCCGCGATTGAATTTTTCCTTTACTAAAATAACATTATTAAAACAGATAACATATTATGTGCAGTTCAATGATAATTTGTATTGTTTTTTATTTATCGTGTCGTCCGACTATGTACACGTGCGCGTGTACATAAATATATATAAAATGTTGAGTTTAGTCAGCATGGCACGAGTCACGCTTCAACTCCAAAGACCTTCGCTATACCCGGGAGTGGCAACATAGTAATAATATCGCACGCAATATGAAGCATCTCGGCATCTTCTTACTGTTCTCCTGTCTAGGATTTTCTATCCAGGTCAGTCTTAAACACTATCCTCACGATCATCAATCATCCCAGTTTTTTTCCGAAACAAACGATAACATTCCGACAGTTCAATAAATTTTCGTGTTGATGTTGAAAATGCAGTTTTTTATTTTAAAATTCATTAGGCACGTACTTAACTATCTGTGTAATTAATGCATTATCTCATAAAGCAATTTTATGACCCGTCTGCGCATGTAAAAACGTGTTGTGGGTTGTGATACTAGAGTTTAAGTGTGTAATTAGGTATATTTGTTTTCCCGTGTAACATCCAAAGATCAAACTGGTATTGACACTGCTAAAAATATAGCAGATTACCTTGAGCACTTATACCAGTACCTACTTACTATTTATTATCTATTTTTGCCTATACTTACTCCATTTACGTAGAATGTACGATTACGAATAATGACATTAACAATAATAACAATATGTAGGTACAAGTTATTGAGATAGGTAGAAGAGACCAAGCGGAGTTGACATTACTTGTACACAAAAATCTATTAAGATTTTTGTGTACGACAAGTAATATTAAATTTACTAGGACTGTACGAGATTAGTACCAATCGATAGCTCATTTTTTTTTCACTTTTATATGACACCAACAAAAATGCGGAAATATGTTTGTTAATAAAAAAAATATGTATAATAGATAGGTTTAGGATACCTTTGTGTTTGTGAAATAACGAAGCATAGTTATTTCGAACGAAGCATAGTTATATTATATCGAAATAACAATCACATTAAAACGTTAAGTCTTTTAAATAATAAAAATATACAAATGGATAAAGAACCAAAGTGGAATTAAGCACATTTACATTTTTATGAGTTTCTTTTGTATGTTTTTTGTGTGCACCAAATGCTGAATGAAGCAGTGCGTAGACTTTGTAGGCCGCCTTTTAAATAGTTTGGACATAATAAATTAAAAATAAGTCAGTCAATAAGCAAGTTGAAGTTTGAGTAACATGAGGAAATACTGAAATATCCAGCTTTTGTTATAGACGTCACGCCGCCGCGCCGCTGGGCCTAACTCGTTAACCTGCTAAGTTCATTTTTGGGAAAAATGGCTCTGTATACTGGTGGAAAAGTTCAGACTACTATCACCAGTCTTGGGACAAATATTTGCTTAATTCAGTACAGTACATTCAGGACACGCTGTAGAACAAAGGCGGACGAAAATATGTTTTAAGCTATTTATGACGAAAACGATATAAAATGAAATAAAGTACCATTTACATTTAATAGTATACATTATAATATTATACAGAGTAATTATATTAAATTTTGGAAATATTTGATATTCCTAAAAATATTGATAACAATCTAACAAACAAATAACAAATCTAATAACCATGGATGGACTTTGTGGACGAAAGCTAGAAGGTCGAACCACGGATATTCGTTTGACAAAAATGGTGCGGTTTTCAAAGCGTGATCTTCATTCTTCCTAAATTTAAAAGCTTGCAAAATAGTCGAATTATGACTAATCACGTTTGTTTAGTCCCGTACTTTAAACCCATAATAAGTTTATCTAAAAAAATGTCACTGCTCTGCAGTTGTTATTTATTTCAACTAGTCAATTTCGTTTAAGAAGTTAGAATACTAGTTTATTTACTTACATTTACTACTGCTGTATTTTTTCTACATCAGAATAAAATATTTACATTTTAATACACATTTTTAGAAAGCACTTTAACTAAGTTTTCAGAATCATTAAAATACTTTCTAAGCTAATTCCATTAAGGTGCCACATACAAATACCCAAATCTAAAAAAAAATAGAAAGTTTCCACCAAATTATCTAGAAATAAAAAATATGATATTAAAAACTATTTCGTAGGTGATGCTACGATGCTACGAAGTGCTACGAATCGGCCTACGAAAGCGTAGAGGGTCCCTGGGCTAGACCGGCGAAAAAGGGCAAAAAAATAATTCGAATTTTGGAATTTAGACAAGTATGTGTATACCTAAAAAATATATTTCTACGTAAACTTGACATAAGAAAGCTATTCTACATAGGTATAATATGTATCTGGTATGTAGCGAAGCACCCAAATAATGTAAATAAATTATTGTCTTAAAAAATAATTAAACTACAATTACATACTTCGTTCTTCGATATCAATGCTACAAACATACAACATAAACCGGGGATTGTGGCTAAAAAAATACCGTATGAAAGAGTCACTAATAACAACAAAAACGAAGATCGTTGATGCGTTAACTCCTGTGGTAAAAAAATAGTGAAAAAATATTATAAAATTATCTAAAACTCGTGACATATTTATGGTTTAGGTAGTTTGTTTACCGGTAAATCTAGATACTTACGCTTAATTTGTAGCAAATTTAGATAGTTAGTTATTGATTTCTGTCCTGCGGAGGAACCACCGTGCAGTGCAGCTTCAATTTTGCACTGACAGTGTCCTCCAGGCCCCAAACTAAGCGACCGCTGCGATGCGCCAAATTAAATGTAAGATTCCATAGATTCCTATGGATGTCCTCCGTCTCTCGGAAGGAAAGGCGGAGGGTTATCTCGAACTCACGGCCATCCACAGTATTGTGGAGGGGGAACATCTCGGAGATCTCGGGGCCCCTGCACCGGTGAAGAATATTAACTACTTAGCTTAAGTATTAACTATTTATGTAAGTACTACTTATTTGATTATTGAATAAATTGGCAAAATAAAATACATTTGGCGATGTTTTTCAGTCCTTTTCTTTGTTTTCCCTTTCTTTCTTTTTCCTTTTGCTCTGTCACATGTAGGTCAATTTATGGCGCTAATGGCCACGACACAGTATTCCATACTAATGCGGTTGTTTTGTAAACTGTTTTTTGTTCCAATAAATTATTTTTGTATTTTATAAGTTAGCTACCTACACTGAAATGTGTGTTCAATAGACAGGTAACAGTGACCTGTATAGATGTCAAATTTCAATTGAAATACGGTATTTAAATAGGTGGCGGATTCATTTTCTCTACCTTCCTACATTATTTGCATTCTCCTGACATAATATTTTCCTAGTGCTCCATGTAATCATGTCTCGTTCTTATTTATAGGAAAAAGAGTAAGTAGTAAGTACTTTCGTATTTGCTTCCAAGAATATCATCGATTACAGTTTATTATAGATACGAGCCAATCATTATTAACAGTCGAGTTATTTATTTTGAGGTCGAAATCTAAAATAATGAAAAAGAAGCACTTATTTAAAATTATAATTAAAAAATCTTTTTAGATATTTTATTTTATAAAAGAAAACGTATATTTTATGTCTTTCTGGGTGAAAAATAATTCACGTCCTTGTATTTTCGAGTAAGATTAAAAGTAGATACACTTGTTTTTTTTTTGTGTCCTCACATTATATGAAAAAAGTTGTAAAAAATTACAATGTTATAATTTTTATTTATATCAATCAGTACTATGGAGTCTCTTGCCGGTTTTACTCCTTATGACCCAAAATGGGACCGTGCATCTAGTTTTGACAATTGTACCTGTAATATGGGCCTAATTGAAATAAAACATTTGTATTTTTGTGATTTTTTTGCATTTTCCATGCTAAGATTATAAAGTTATTTTTAGTAAAGGAAAAAAAGTAAAGGAAATAAAACATTTAACTGTGATTTTGACTTTGTCTTTAGGCTGAAACAGAATAGCATAAGCCCGTGTAAATATAAATTGATACTTTAAAACAAAAGAAGAAATAAAGCCGGTTGGGATAATGTCCAACAACGCAAAGTTCGTGTACAAACAAACAAAGTTGACCTTTCCTGCAATGTTCTAGGTCAATTGAACTGAGCATGTCTGTATCACCCAGTAGCGCCAGTAGCGGGCGAGACTCCCTTGTAAACGGATGCCTCGACAATGTACTCGTATTAGTTAGTTTATTATCTCCGTATTTATACATTATATACTCATTCAGCACATTATCCTTAACCGGTTTCGATAAATAATGTCGATTTTAAGTGTGTTAATATTTCTCTGTTTGGTGTTAAACTCCTTCGAGGTAATGCTATAATTTGCTATATCTCTTGTTGTGATTTTTTTCTTCTTAGAAGTGGGCTCTTCTGTGTTGTGTTGGTTTTAAAAGTGATCAATAATAGGATGATGTTAGTTTGTTGGTGAAATTTCATAGGGTCGACATTTATCGTAATAAAGATACGACTATTCAATAAGGCTACCAGCTGTCCTAGGGCATCGACCCCGAAATCAGATGTACATACACATTGGCAAATTAATACTGCGGTGTGGTCATACTATGTAATAGGTACTTACTACATTGTTGCAATTGAATGATTCTAACTATAGCCTTATTTAGCAACAGCTATACATATAGCTAAATATTGCTATTGCTAAATACATAACTAATTTATGTCAATGTGTGAGTTCGTGTTGAAACACCGGTCAATAACACCTCAGTCTATTTAAATTCCGTTGTGAATAAAATTTATTATTGCTAAATTTATTGGGGATTTTATTTTCACCTAGAAATCTAATAAAATAGTGTAATCTATCAACAAGAGTAATAAATCTTACATAATATTATAAACGTGAAAGTTTGTGAGTATGGATGTATGGATGTTTGTTACGCCAGAACGGCTGAAAGGATATGGATGAAATTTGGCACAGAGATAGATTATAGTCTGGAATAACACATAGGGTACTTTTATCCAGGTCGCACCCGGGCAGAAGCTAGAATATCATATTAATGTCAATACTCCAATATAACTTTGAAAATTAGGTCTTATAGCAAAATGCCATTACGCGATATCACGGACGCTTTTTTAGTGATGCCGTCGACATTGTCGCGGCATGCATTTTGAAGTTCATGGCAATGCAAATAAAGGAAAAGCACAATGTGTTAATGCGATAATTGTAAGATTTTTAAAAAGAGATGCCGTTTTTTAGGTTACATAGCGCCATCTCTTTCCAACAAACCTAAAAATGATCGTGTTACGTATTACAAAGCGTGTCACGGCTTCTTAATGGTGATACAACTGGATTTTTTATTACCAATATTGTTATAACATGACGAACAAGCATATGGCTGCCTGGACATAAGCGGCAACCACAGTCTATAGACATCAATAACCAGCAGTGATATCACTCGCGCGTTGTTATTTTGTTTGACAAGTAATTTCACGGAATGCGTTAGCTTTCAACTCGAGACATAATAACTAAATGTTATGTTAGCACACTATTGGCAATATTTGGAGATGCCAAATATCTTACTGCTAATTGGTGCTACTAACCCAGGCGATAATTGGTGGTTCCTACCCAGATGAACTCAGCAGCAGTGTTACCACCTCAAATGAAGACTCCAGTCACTACAACTTTATGCATCTACATATACGTAGGCGCCCCCAAAAGTTTTGCAAAACAAAAGTAACATTTTTGAAAAAGCATGCAACACAATTTGCATACGAATAAACTAATTACTAAATATTTCTTCCCGTTTATCTTTTGTAACAGAAGCATAAGCCCCATCCCAAGCACCCTTTTAACTGACTCTGAGGGTGTTCCTATAGTGTCCCGACTGGCTCAAAAACTCTTGAGTTATAACTGCCCGATGGGCCGGAACATTGTCATGATGGAAGTGCCAAGTGCTTAAACGAGATTTCGGTCGTAATTCTATTAGCTTCTTTATGTATAATGCGGAAAACGAATATCCAACTTCTTTTGTCCAATACAACCCTACAAAACCTCCTCTATAAAACCTCCTTTATCAAAGAAAAAAACTGTACCTATTGCAACGTCTATGGAGCAGCTTACGTATGTACGTTTGTTTTCAACGGGGCGTGAAGTTTGCCAATCAGCACTAGGCTAGTTTGTAGGCACTATAGTCTAACCCGACCCCTTTTAATCTGAGAGGAGATATGTACCCAGCAGGGGCAGAAAATGGGATAATATTTCACCCCTAGCTCGATTTGGAGGGCTTCACAACCAAGCCTCCAAATCGAACTAGGGGTGCTAGGTAAAATAACTTTTAAGAAAAGTAAAATTGCCTTCAGAAACATAAAAATGTTATGGAGTTTCTTACTGGCTCTTCTCCATAAGACCCACTTTTTGGAACCGTGTAACTAGTTTCACTTTTCAAAAGTACCATTTTTAAGGGTCTAATTAAAATAAAACATTTTGACTTTGACTTATGTGCGAAACAGTTTCGGAAGTCGGTGCCTTTGATTTGATCATATCATTTTTGATTTCGCCACCGACTTCAGAAACTGTTTCGCACATAAGTCAAAGTCAAAATGTTTTATTTGTAAGACCGCCTGGAAGGCGGTTTTACTTTTACTTAAAAGTAATTTTATTTCAACACTAGCTTTTGCCAGCGACTTCGTCCGCGTGGAATAGTTACTTTGTTCCCTAGTTCTTCGCCCGCGGTTTCACCTGCGTTGCCCCGTCCCTAAGGGTTGTAGCGTGATGTTTTATAGCTTGAAACCTTTCTCATGAATCACTAATTTTCCCAACATTTCCCTTCACTGCTCTGCTCCTATTGATCGTAGCGTGATGAAAAGTATACTATAACCTGCCCAGGAGTATGAAGAATAATTGTACCAAGTTTCGTTGAAATCCGTCGAGTGGTTTTTGTTCATACAGACAGACAGACAGACAGACAAAAATTTTACTGATTGCATTTTTGGCGTCAGTATCGATCACTAATCACCCGCTGATAGTTATTTTGGAAATATATTTCATGTACAGAATTGACTCTCTCTACAGATTTATTATAAGTATAGATAGATATAGATTGATAGTAGCGAGCAAAATTTTTACGTACCATTTACACGATCGTTATGTGTTATTCTCAGTTTGTTCTAAATTTTGTGATCAGATCTTGACAAAATTTGTGTGGGGCCACCTCTGAAGTATGACCTACCGATCAAAAAAAGAATCATCAAAAGTGGTTAATAATTGACGGAATAATCACGTAACAAACACAAAAAAATAACAAACAGTCGTAATGAGAACCTCCTCATTTTTGAAGTCTGTCGAAAAAAGATTTGACGGACACCACAATACTGCTCTGGATTTAAATTAGAAAAGTCGAAATATGTTCCACATTAGAATTACAGGTGAGCTCTTAAATTTTTGTGTCTTTCACAGAGATCTACACCTGAAGATGACCACTACGTAGCGGCAGTAGTAGAGTACATAGTGGACAGGAATGTCGAAAACAACTTGGTCAACTACGCGAACCTTATACAGGAAGCAGCACAACAGGTAGGTACCTTATATATTGTATAAGTGTATAAGTAGGTATAATATTCGTATATCACGTAGTACCATTTTCCCATGTCGATTTACATCGTATTATATCAGAGGCAAGTCTCTTCGGATTTCTGCAACAGTCTCAGAAATTTTGTTGGATTTGTGCGTGGCTAACATGGGCTCAAAACATAGTCACCTGGTAGGTTACCTTAGTACACTTCTCGCTCACTCTTTGTGAAATATAGGCGTAATGGAATTTTGTGTTATCTGTATAAAATATCAGATGCCGTATCATTGTATCCGCGAAACTTGAAAAGTAGTTAGTGAAGCGTGGAATAATAAAAATATTTTTTAAAACAAAACATGGCTCATACTGATAGGAAGTTTGTAACAACAACTGACAAAATGTCCTCAAATGTTTTCAGAATGCTGACATAGTGGTGTTTCCTGAACTGACGCTCACAAATAGTTCCACATACTTCGAAGTACCGCTGAATGGCGCTCTGCGGGAGTACCCCATACCGGCTCTCTATCCTGCGCTGTATGATAGGGTAAGTAGGTTTAAGGAACTGGGGCTAATGCCCACTTGGGTGATGCAACTGATAATGTTGTTGGCCAAATAAACGGTTTGTTCTCTTTCATACAAATAACTGGCTGGACAATGTACACGATAGCTACAGCCTTAAAAACATCACCGCTAAAGCAAATGTGGAAAGCTAAGTCTCTACATGTTATGTGCATGCAGTACCTGGTAGCTATATCAGCGGCAGCACGGCAGCACGAGATCTACGTAGTGATCAACGGTCGCGAGCTCATGGACTGCACGGCTCAGGACACGGGAGAGTACTGTCCTGAACAGAAGCAGTACGTGTTCAATACCAATGTCGTGTTTGACAGGACTGGAGCTGTAATTGACAGGTAGGAGAACACGAATAGCATAATAGCATTTATGATGAGTTTATTTACACGGTTCAAAAAAATTGATCTCTTTTAAAATACGATGAGTTATTTTGTTCACTGGTATAATATTGAGATAACAGGATGTGTGGACATTGTCCAAGTTTGACTGAGGATCGAGTTTATTAAAAGAAGGCTCCCATTATTTGCAACATCATAAAGAAGCCAAGTAGTTAGTTACATAATATGCTATTGAATTTTTCGGGGCGGAATTTATTCTAGATCAAAATATTCATTGCTATTTCTAGCAACCCTAAAAATCATGCACTGTCCTATATTTTTTTAGATACCGCAAGATAAATTTGTTCGGGGAGTATAGTCACACGCCTGCCTTACGTCCCGACCTCGGTGTGTTCACCACGGACTTTGGAGTCTCCTTCGGCCACTTCATCTGCTTTGACCTCATGTTCCAAGTGCCAGCTGTGCAAGTTGTCCAGAAGAGCAACGTTAAGGATGTCATATTCCCCACCATGTGGTTTTCCGAGTTGCCGTATTTGACTGGTAAGTAACTTTAGTAGTTACCAGTTTGAAATGGACTTTACAATTGTATGGGGAACTATCAAAGTAGTTCGCTCAAAAGTCGTCTTTGTCGATTTGGACGAGTTGCTTAAGGTATAGACGATATAGCGTCTCCGGAAAATTGTTTGATGATTCTTAGTTCCTCATATATCTGCTAGAGGGTTTCCATATCTATGTAAAAACTGCCAAAGATGCTAGCTCCTTTCGCTTACTAAACTCCTGTTTAGGCTACTCGACACTGCTTTCCTCCTAATAAACTTAATTTTACAATAAACTTTGAAGCTCTCAAAGTATGTGGAACACAGTAGACAACCTTACAATGGTTTCTAAACATGCCATAACTTCTAAAGCTTATACAATGCGTGGTCAGCTTCACTGAAATTGTATGGCCCATTCTGTAGCCGTGTAAATCATACTGTGTTTTTTTTTATGGAATAAGAGGGCAAACGAGCAGACGGATCGCCTGATGGTAAGCGATTACCGCCGCCCATGGACACCCGCAACATCATAGGAGTCACAAGTGCGTTGCCGACCTTTTAAAAGGGGATGGGGCCTCCGGTAACCTCACTCACTCGGCGAAACACAACGTAAGCGTTGTTTGACGCCGGTTTTCTGTGAGGCCGTGGTATCACTCCGGTCGAGCCGACCCATTCGTTTCGGCACGAATGGCATGGCTCTCCCACGTAAAATGACCATGTTTGATTAATTGATGATTAATCAAACATGGCGATTTTAGTCCACCATACATAAGCTCGTTGCTACTCTCTGGTTGACTATAAATACTGAAATTGCATGGCTGTAAAAATAGCCAATTAGTTGCTGTTGTCAGATAGACGAAATTTTCGTGGATGAACCTTAACAAACCTGTTATTTCTAACATTTCAGCCGTACAGATTCAGGAAGCGTACGCGTACGCCTTAGATGTCAACTTTTTGGGAGCTGGCGCCAACAACGTCATGGTCGGCAGTGCAGGTACACTATATTAATTAATCAATTCAGTGTCATCCTCCTGTCCTTATATCAATTTACTTGGGGTCGCCGTAGTAGTACTTTTTCTTCCATATACCTCTATCAGCCGTCGTCTCATTATTCACTTCCTTTGCAGCCACCATATCATCGCTCACACAAACCACCCATCTTTTCTTTGGTCTTCTTCTCCCTTATATCCATCAAGGTTAGCTTAGTCAAGTAAGTTTTCCTAAAAAACAACGTTCTACGTAGCGCCGGTATATTAATACAAGTATTAAATTCCGATGTTCCAATTCTTTATTTCATCCATAAATAAATCCCGATCTTCGGATATTTTGTGCATCCGTAAAAAGTTAGTGTCCAAAATCAGTAAGTTTTCCTAAATTCAGAAAACTCAGACTAAAAACAGAACTAATATATACATACACCTAGGTATGTAGGTAGGAAGGTAGGTAGTTTATCTAGGTAACTTAAATACCTAAATATCATCGGATACTAAATCAAGTGATTGTTTATGTCTGTAGTCGTTAATCTCAGTGATTTTCCTATAATTTTTCAGGTTCGGGAATCTATTCGGGTAAGGCCGGTGTCTTGATCAGCATCATGCCAGGAGTACCCACGACTCGAGTACTCGTCGCCACTGTGCCTAAAGTACCTGGACAAGTAAGTAATAAAAAGATGTTTGACCTGGTTTAAGTTTTAGATTGTTTTACGGCCGTTTAGTTTATTTGTTTTAGTCTTACCTAGTTAAAGTTTTAGCTGCACATAGCTGCTATAATGGCGACGTAATATACTAGGTCTGATGGATACATGGCGATGGAGACATACGCTTTGTATTTCCAGTATAACCTATCGTCGCATTATACATTAGGTACAGGCTTTTCGCAAAATGAGAGGTTACCTTATACCGTATGGTAATATAATACGTTAGAGGACCGTGAATCATCAAAAGTTGCCATTTCAGCTCGCCAGATCTTGTTCAAGTTCAAATGCCTTTATTTAAAAAATAAGCTTTTAAATGCCTTTAAGAAACGTTTTGAGTCTAATTGCACGGTTTAAAAGGTTGATCTTTTGGTGAAGAATCCGGCAAGAAACTCCATAAATATCACGGTCAATGTCGATACGAGTCCAACATAGGTAATATACTCCCGCCGTAACTGGCAGCTTTAGCTGTGGAATCACTAGGTAATTCACCGAGGAAAGCTGGCAAAAGTTGAAAGAAAAATATTAATTTGTGCATAAGCTAACGACGTATACGCAGTTAATCTCGCTAGTTCGTGCACAAGTCAATATTATTTTTTGCAAATCTTGAAGAAGAACCGTATAGAGTCTAAGGTGGTAGAATTCTATCTCAGGATTCGTTTAGGTGGGTACTTCAGCTATCATACATTTGAATTCTCTTCAGGTCACGATCGTGGCTAATGTAGTGGCAGCAATAGCGCTAAGGTTGGTATGATTCTGAAATACCAACATTACAAAGATTTTGTCTCATCAAGATCAACTCTTCTTAAATCAACCATCAACAGTACATACATACACTCACGCCTTTCTCCCACAGGGGTAGGCAGAAACTATAGACTGCCACTTGCTACGATTCTTGCATACTTCTTTTGCTTCTTCCACAACCATCAACAGTAATATCTATTATATTAACGTGTCTTTGCAAACTTTGCACTCAGCAAATCTTTCACAAAATAAGTATAAGAAAACCTGTTTCTGTTAAAACTCCACTGATAACTATGAAGGTTTAATGAGCACCAAACTTTTTTGACACATACAGATGAAAGAGCCAGTTCCCGGGCCTATTTACGACAACCCTGCAGACCATGACAACCTTCGTCTGATTACTGACCCATCGCTGCCGTCGCACGTTACCAGACTCCTGGTGGAGGGTCCTCAGGAGTTTACGCTGGTGGACCGCGATGTCTCCTGCACTTTCAAGGTCACGCTTCGCCGAAGAGAGGGCAGTACTGTAAGTGGAATTCTAAAATTAACTTCTTGGCTTTTTTAACATGGCACAATTTTCAGAATATTTGTATTATCTTTTTGTGATTTTTTTTTGCATTTTCCATGCTATGATTATTAAGTTATTTTAGTAAAGGAAAAATTCAATCGCGGGCAGGATTCGATTTCATGGAAAATGCAAAAAAAAAATCACAAAAAGATAGTTAAAAGGTAAGGTGGCATCGTACGATATCGAACTAACTGTAAAGTAAGTCATGTCGGTTGAGAAACAAGGTAACTTGCTTTTCAATAGATGTCGCCAACGTCACCTTATGACGTAAACTCAGAATGTGAAGGCAGATTTCAATCAGGCGGGTGGGGTTCGCGGTTGCTTAGCGGTCAGAGCGTCTGGTGTATCTAACCAGAAGAAGCAGGTTCGAATCCTGCCCGGGATTGAATTTTTCCTTTACTAAAATAAATGTGTATTATCTTAATTCCAACCTAAAATATTGATATACCTTATTTTGCGAGATACGTTTTTAAAATCTATCGGGAATAGTAAACATAACTAATAATTACGCTATTTGCTTCGTATCGTAACAATAATAGACAATAACAATAATACGCTGAGTGCTGAGCAGTAGATAATGTGTTAATAGTGTGTTTATTTGTATCATTGCATGGGTATAAAAGTAGTTAAGTATAAAATTAATCTAAGTGTATCCAGTGCATGATTCTATAGCTGTAATTTCATTGTAAATATTGCATGTTCAAGGTAAGTTTGTTTTTAATTTTTATATTATTATTACTTACCTTATATAATTCATCACCATTATACCTAGCTATCAGTGACTACATTGTTGCATTGGCCTGTAAAAATCATAGTAATTAGTTAAATAAATAAATCATCATTTTATGGAGATCACTATCATGGATATCACTATGTTATTCAAAACCAGTCATTTATCTTATTCAGTGAAGTATGTATAAAAAATAGTAGTTAAGTGTACTAGATATAGCTATGTATTTTTATTGTCATATTTTCAGCCGCTGCAGTACAGAGCCTTCATACAGGACGGCAGCAACACTTACGCGCGCCGTCAGTTAGGTGTCGCTGCCTGCCTGCTCACCGCCTGCAAGACCGATGACCTCACCACCTGCGCTCACAGGTACCTTCAACCCTGCATTCATTAAGATTTTCCACAAACTATCTTATATCTAATCTAATCCTGTAGAAAAAAACACTTTCAGTTTTTCACGATTAACACTATTTTTCGGGAAACTAGTTTTACTTTCGCTAAATATAGATACTAACGGACATTAAAAAAGGTACCCACCTATACCTACGCGAAATTGGTCCCGCCGTATACGTACACGCAGTAATGCTACGAATATCTATACTTACTTAGGTATATCATCTTATATCTACACCTTCCCAATCTCAAAATCTACCGAAATGTCTAAAATGTTGCAATTTTTCATTTGAATATTTTCAGGTTCGGCCAAAACAAGGGAAACACTATCGAGAAACTTGAAATAGTGATGAACACACATCGGAACACGTACAACGAAACGATTCACTGTGACAACATTGAGTACTTCCCAGTTTCCTTCATGAATAATAAGTTCCCCCTAAGCCCCAAGAATTTCACCTTCACTACATCACTAAACGACCATTCTAAATGCGAGCCGAACAACGAAAACAGCATATCTGTATTTCAGAAGGAAATTCAGTCTAAGATAAATCGGGCACGTCTGAATTTCAAGATCAATGTGCCTCAGAATGACCTAGTGTCCTTCGGTATTTGGGGAAGGCTTTATACCAGGGATGTTGACCACAACAAGGATGTGTCTGATGAAGACCGACGAAATTTCAACACAATTCTGGATAAGATTTACGGAATTGACGAATGAAGCGACTGCTCCATCAATTTAGCGACTTTTGATTTTGATTCACATATTTTGAGAATTCCTGAGAATAAGGAATCTAAATATGAATTGATATTAGTAATGAGGAAAGTCATGAAATAATAATTTACACAGATATCTGTGATAAAATAATAAATAAGTAACTAAGTCATAGTTAGATTGATTTGTATAGATGACATCGGAATTATTTTAAATAGTTAGCTCCAATGAAAAGACTGAATGTTTGGCTAAATTAAATGTTTTTTAAGTCAGTGTTATAATGAGAAGGTACATAATGCAAATTAATGTTTTTCTGTCAACTTTATTCGTAATGCTTTTATTATTATAGATTTATTATAAGTACCTATTGTACTGCTGGACTAAAAAGGCCACTAAGGAACCATAATAATATGATTCACATTAAAATATTGTTAAGAGCCTTTACTATGGGCTCTAAATATGACTTGATTCCAGAGTTGCCTTTTTAACCCCCTGCTGCATATAAATTCATGTATATGCAGCTTTCACTGTTTATTTTTCCAAAATAAGCAATGTTAAGTGACTTAATATAATCGTAGATGCAAAACATAATTATTCATTATATTTTACGATCGGCTGTCGTAACTATTTATTTGTGATACCTATTCCCCTGAATATAAAAAACGGAAATAGTGTTTGAAAATGTAAGGTTAATATTTAAAAAATACCGGAAGTAGGTATTATTAGTAAATGATTAGCAGTAGTAGTAAGTAAGTTAGTTTTTTTTGGTGGTTCCAGAATTATATTTTTTTCCAGTGAGATTTATATGATCTAGTTATGAATATGGACCAACGATCTGCCTGACTGCCTCGGTCGACTAAGATAAGAGTTCTCCGAGTTCTTAAAAAACATATTAGAGGGATCGGCAGATCGAAAACAATTAAAATCAGTGTCTAACCAAGAGTTTAGTGAGCGGTAGATACAAGCGTCTGCGATCTTTTATGTAACTAATACTCAAAAAAAAAAACTGCAGTCGTCATACATAAAAAATATCAGAGAGGTTAGAGTTAGCGTGTATTTATTTATAGCCAAAATCCAAAAAAATACTTAGAAACCCGTCAAAAGGGACTAAGATCTCATAAACTATTAGATACGTGTATTTTGTATGATTGCAGTACTATAGATACAGAGCGGCCGTGTTCGACGGCGTACGGTCTTTCACCGGCGTGGCTACGGGGGGCGTGAGGATTTGTTCTGTGTACGCCTGCACTGGGGATGACAGGGATACTTGCGGCTACAGGTAATAGGAACTCAGCCCATTATTGTCACACTGCTGGGACAGGGCTTCCTCCACATGAGATGGATTAGTTTATGTATAGTCCACCGCGCTTGCTTAGAACAGATTTACAGACTTACTAGATCTTTATTGGAATGTTTTCTTTCTCTGATAAAGTAAGTGATAGGTTATCAATTGTTTGATCTTAGATGTCAAAGATAAAAGTAATTATGAATAAAATAAACATCTGGCATTGAGAGAAGTGCAAATGAAAAGACAGGATAAATGAGGAGACAATGAAAGGAGTCTTGTGATTAAGTCAAACAACAAACAGGTTCATTGTAGTGATCAAGTTCATACCTACGTGGTATTAAATTATTACATTTTTATACTTATAAAATCGGTAATCTATTTGCAAACAGTAGGTTATAAAAATAAGCAGTCTTGCTGGGCTAAAAAGTCCTATTTCGTTGAATCATAATAATGATTCGCATTAGAAAATTGCTAGGAATCTGCTACGGGTCCTAAATATGACTCAATTCTAGTTAATTAGTAATTGCTGAATTTGGCCAAACGACTTCTCGATTGTAACTAGTTCTTGAGCATCATATTCCACATTCCACAGGTTCCCCACCTACACAGAGAACACAACGGCCATTTTTGAGGAGCTGTCTATAGTTGGTGCGATGCCAACACCAGTTCGTTCTGCTGAGTTGGACACTGACGACTTCATCGTGTACCCTGTCTCCGCAACCGTCTCCATAATGCCGCTAGAAGCAACAGAATATACATACACTTCCGCTCCGAACAGTGACGTCACTGTTCATACATTGACGTTGAGCAATAATACTGCAGAGATGTATACGTTCGCCCTCTGGGGTAGGAGGTTCCTGACTGACGGAGAGGTTGAAGATCCTCCTTTGGCGGAGGAAGTAACCTCAATACCAGATGCTTCTGTTATTCATCTCTTAAGTAGAGTTTTGTTAGCGTCTATGGTAGCTTTAATATGTTTTAGCCAAATTTAGGGAATATAATGTTATAATAAATTATGTTCATTGTGCCATTTTTAAAGGAATAATAAAACATAGCCGAAAGAACAGAAAATACTGCCATTACCTATTATTATGTAAGTAACATTGACTCACCCCTTTCAATCTGAGAGGAGACCCGTGCTTAGCAGTTGGAAAGAAAATAGATTGATGATGAAGTAACATTGAGGAATTGAATTACCTGATTATGCCTATCAATAAAGAGACGATAGTACGGGCGGAATACAGATTGTGATGTGGATGGATCCAGTCCAAGTTACATAATGATGTTTGTTTTAAGAAAGAAACCGATAACGTACGGAGTCCGTGCTATTAAAAATAATGACCATTGTCATGCAGTCATCGAGTATCCCTAGTAAACATACCATCACACCTGTATTCCCCAAAGGGTAAATGTACGCTCACAGTTTGCCAGTATGTTTAGGTCCCGTGTAAGTAATAATAGGCTAGCCTATTGCCATTAACCGGGTACAAATCCCAAACTCTGAGCTGCTACTGAGAATAACATAAAAAAATCCAGTAACACTGCTCGATCTGGAAATCGAATCCAGGACCTCTTATAAATTATTAAGTATTAAATAATCATTTATTTCAGATTCATCATACGATTACATCCATATTTGTTAGTAAAATTACAAGCTTACAAACTAGTGTATTGTGTGTGAGAATATATCTATAAAATATGTTTAAATGTCTGCTTCATTAGCCTAGTGCTAAGCGCGAATGCTACGTTGGATTTTTTCTAGAAAATGCGTCTAAGGGCTTGGATTTGTGCCTGGTTAGTGTCAATAGGCTCGCTCCTATCATTTGAGAACTAAACATTTTAAATGATATACATTCGGTGTAAATTACGGCTTGATATTAGGCTATGTAAATTTTAATTTTGATAACGATTCCCGTTATTTATGCATGTGAAGTATTGCTAACGAGTTGAAAGATATCCTGTTATTGTGTTTGCACGTACATGTGATAGGACGGCTACACATCAAGTGCAATTCGAGTGTAACTCTGAATCTAACCTTATTCTGTGTCATTCTAAGCGAGGAACCTGTTAACTGTTGATAACACAAGTTTAATCTTAGCATGGGTTTAAACTACTGTACGAATTTAGAATTGATAGATTAATACTTTTCTGTAGAAAGTCAAAGTCAAAGTCAAAATGTTTTATTTCAATTAGACCAATAAAAAAGGTACTT
Organism: Acronicta aceris; assembly: GCA_910591435.1. Taxonomy (NCBI): domain Eukaryota; kingdom Metazoa; phylum Arthropoda; class Insecta; order Lepidoptera; family Noctuidae; genus Acronicta; species Acronicta aceris. The sequence goes on along the minus strand of OU342778.1, from coordinate 4,914,767 downwards.
TTGAAAAGTCAAAACTTCTTGCACGGTTTCAAAAAGTAGGTCTTATGGAGAAGAGCCGGCAAGAAACTCCATAGATAATCTTTTTAAAAAAGACATGATTACATTATTAATCTTTACAACTTTGTTTTTATACATGTTTTTATTTATGTAGGTACTTTATTTAAAATCTGGCAAATAAAGTATTATTTTCTATTATTATTTATAAGCTGATCTCGCATTGTATGGCAAACCTATACAATGCGAGCTCAGCTTATATTGGGTAATTTAGCTTATGTGTATACCTGTGTACAATATTAATGATCCAACTCTACCTCACTACAAGTTACATTTTACAGCTATTTTAGATTTATTTTATACAGGGTTATTTATCAATGACTAGCCAAATTTACAGAGGCTGTTCAGAATCGATAGGTAAAATTTTCGATCAACGCAATAAAAATGTTAAAATTTAAAACAGAAAATTAATAAAAAATCACATAATTTGGTTGTGTCGGCCTCTAAATTACAGAACGCGTGGACCTATCACTACACAATTTAATTCAATAAACTAGATAGCAGCATATATGAACATATAAAAAAAAAGATACATACAGTCGAACATAGAACCTCCTCCTTTTTTTGAATTTGAAGTCGGTTAATAAATCAGTTTAAACGAATGTTTTTATTACAATATATTGTGTTAATTTTACAATAATAATATATAGAATGCAATTTGGGTTTGATCTTCATGTGTTCACATTAAAATTCTGCCGATCTTTAAAATTTAACCCTGTTTAAGTAAGTATAAAATGAGATCGTGAAATAAACCGTATTATTAGGTATTACAGTGTATTTTTATTTAACCCAACATGCTTAAGTGGCACCCACATCCGCGGTTTCACTCGCGTCAAGATAGATAGAAGAAAAGATTTACTTACTATAATTCGATTTCTAGCCAGCGTGGCGGCGTACCAAGATGAAACATTCACCCGAATTTCATTTAGAAACCGCATCCAATTGCGTGCAGTAGATAATGCAGTAATCCTTAGGGGCTCATATAAGGGTCGACAACGCATCAGCAACGCCTCTGGTGTTGCAGATGTCCATGACTACTTCCCACCAGGTGGCTCGTTAGTTCGTTTGCCAAATTAATCAATAAAAAAAAACAATAAACAACCCTGTAAGTTTAATTTCTTTAGTATTTAAGTTAATCCCGATATACCTATCTATAATATTTCACGCTAACTGTACCTTACAAACTGCCTCATTAGCCTAGTGGTCCTGAGCACGACTGCTACGCTAAAGGACCTGGGTTTGATTCTCAAGTCGAGCAGTGTTATTGGATTTTTTTATGAAATACTCAGTAGCAGGCCGGATTGCCCCTATTAGGTACCATGGGACCTGAAATATACCGACGAACTATTGGTATACATTAGCACACCTCTGCTTTACCTTTCGGAGAATACCTACAAGCGTATATATGTGTACCTAATACATTAATATCGTGACATTTATAAGAAATACTAAGAGATAACATCCATTACTTTTAGATAAATGTTTATTCGTGACGTTTTGAAATCTCCCGCGTGTGATAAGAATATCATGGACTGATTTATGTTACATTGACATTATGCTACGATAAATATTATACAGGTTGGTTTTAAATTACAGAAAGTTTATTGTTTTGGAAAGAAAGAAAGAAAATAGATTTAAGATAGGAAGAAACATTAACAATACCAGCTGAAATGTGATAAATAAAACAAGTAAAAATTGAAAATAACCTCTCCTGAGCATTGAATTTTGAGCAGTGTTTTTCTATGAAATTCTCAGTAGCAATCGCAGATTTGTGCATGGTTATTGGTAATAGGCTCGCCCATTAGTAATAGGGGAATATGAGTATTATATTTTTAATATATCCTATGTTAAATGGGACCTAAACATACCGTCTAACTGTGGGTGTACATTATTACCTACACCTCTGTCTAACCTTTCCGGGAATACAGGCGTGATGGTATGATTTTGTATATTACTCGACAGCCCCAGAACAAGGGTAATGTGTTTGGATGTTAGTATATTTATGATTTTCATCTTTATGGTACAACAATGCCTGCAGCGTGAGGTCCTGAATTCGAGTCCCAAGACAAGCAGTATTATTGGGTTTTTGGTGAGTAGCAGGTTGAAGTAAAATAAAAAAAGTTTAAGTCATCCTGTATTGATACGTTCGGCAGTGATGCACACAGCCCCGGCGTAGTTCACACGTTACCTTATATACGCATCTGATACCTATAACAAATATATAATGACTGTACCACTGACCTTGGCTCGGTATACGACGAGAATCTTAACACCGTGTGAAATAATCAACTATACTTATGTGACGAAGATACAACGCGGCTCGCATTCGTTATCTTGCTGTTAAATTGACAGCGGACGTTAAATTTATATTGTTTTTAATTATATATTAAAAGTATTAAAAAATGGTGCAAAACAAAAGAGTGCTTGTTATATATACTGGTGGTACTTTTGGTATGCTGAAAAATGAGAAAGGAGGTTGGTTATTGAATTTGAGTATTTATGTTGAAGGAAATAATCTTCGTATGTGTACTCATGTTGCGTTTTGGTTCTGTCTGATTTTGTATTTATTAGGGAAGTAAAAAATAGTATTTTACTTCCAAAAAATATATATAGGATGTAAGGGTTAGCACCGCTATCACTCAAACTGTGCGTAGGCGTGTGCGTAATTTAAAATATAAAATTAAAGAATCGATAAAAAAAAATACATCATATTTTTTAAAAGGTTTTAGTCGAATATCGTACTTATTTTCATAGATTATGCGCAATGCAAGGGTCCAGTGTGAGAGGCAGGACTGCTGCTCTCGCGCATGGGGCTTCCTTTTAAGGGGAAAATGGATTTTGAAAAAACCCTTAAAGGCAATATAGGTTTGATATTCTTCATTGATGGTGAAAAATGTCTTTTCTTAAAAAAATCAAAATACTTTTAATAAGGTCGTTACTATTCAATTATTTTTAAGAAATAAAACCACGGGTTTCAAGGGTAACGATGTTTTATCCTTACTACACCCAGTATAGAAATGCAACGATGTGTAAAATTAGTGTGTAAAGTCAGTCAATCCGTTACATAAACATCAATAAATTAGATAAGCGCTAAACATTAAAGTATTATTGTAGGTAGGACTTACAATGTTTTATCTTAGAACACTTAAAAAGAATCATTTTTATCTTTGTTTAGCGGTCAGTAGTTTAGACATATTTTTTTTATTTTACCTAACTAATACTATGATAAATTATAGACGCCAGCAACCAGTCAAGCAATCAGTCGTAACACTAGTGCGTCGTCATCTTGAGACCTGAGAAGAATTAGTATTTTCATAAGAATATCAGTATTATACGAAGCGACTGTCATCAGACGTCCGCAACCCAATTTCTGGGCAATACCGATTTTCGGAGGATATATAGGATGTGAGACTAATGATTGTCAATACATCCTTTGTATGACAACCGGGACCGCAGCTTTACGTGCTTTCAGAGACACGGAAGAGTCTGTATGTATTAAGAATCCACAAACTGACCGTGGTGAAGGCAGCTTAACCGTGCAGAATTGTTGATAAGATTAGTTATTAGATACTGAGCCACAAGTCCTTGTTAAGTCTCATTCATCATCAGCCTATATTCGGCCACTGCTCGACATAGGCCTCTCCAAGTGAACGCCACTGAGCCCGATCTTCGGCTTTGCTCATCCAGTCACTGCCAGCTACCTTCCGCAAGTTGTCACTCCACCTGGCCGGCGGGCGCTCTATACTACGTTTACCTAGACGCGGTCTCCACTCGAGAACTTGTTTGATCCAGCGTTTTTCAGTTCTCCGACAAATGTGACCGGCCCATTACCACTTCAGCTTGCTAATCCTTTGAGCTATGTCGGTAACCGTAGTTCTCTGACGGATAACTTCGTTAAGTCTCATCAATCAATCAATCAATCAAATCAGCCTATTGCCGTCCACTGCTGAACGTAGGCCTCCCGCAAGATGCGCCAAGTCTTAAGTCTCATATGCCAAGTAATTTCTCTGATTACGTTAACCCTAAACTACAACATAATAATGTTATTATTGCTTAGCGTCGGAATATTTGATAATGCTAGGTGGTATCACTCCAGACAAACGTAGCGCCAGATATTTACCGCCTCTACTACTTCTAGCAGGTCTTTTATTTACTCTCTGTGTTCAATTCTTCCAGTACTGGTACCCCAGAAGGACATAGAACAAGTAATCAGGAAGCTGCCACAACTACACGATAGTCAATACTGGCAGATAAACCTCGCGGGCACACAGCACAAGGAATATTTAGCTTTACCAGGTTAGTTCTAATGAGTCGTGATCAGTTGAGTCAGAGATTTAATGGCTTTTGAACGCCGATTGCGTGATCGGCTACGTATCAAGGTATACCTCTATCTTTAGTACAGACTGATCTCTAATCAGAGATCAGTCTGTACTAGGTACTACTGTACTGACAGAGGTCAGCTATCCGATCAATGCCTATGCCAAAGGGTATCAAAATTGGTTCATCCGTTTAGGCGTGAAGATGTAATAAACAGGCATACCTACTTAGTTACTTTCGCATTTGTAATGTTGGAATGGAGGGAAGCGTAATAAAGATTACGGTTTGTCTCTTAATATTAGCCTATTAAGCACACAACCTAAGCCTCTTTTCTGGGGATAGATCGACCAAGAATGGCTGACGAGATACACCATACAATTATTAAATTACCTCTGTGTTTAATATTTTAGATGGCAAAGACACAGAACAAAAGGTCTTATACAAAATATACGAATATGATGAGCTTAAGGACTCTTCAGACTTTACTATGGACGACTGGATTAGACAAGCGAGGGACATTAAGGTAATACTTATTCTTACTTAAAAATGCTTAATACATTATTTCTGCTTTGACCTTTAAGTAGGCGAAAAACAGGTTTATGACCCTTTTAAATATCTTTGTTTATGATCCGAGTAAAACAAAGCATCATATTCCAGAAATTCTACTACGACTACGACGGCTTCGTAGTTCTGCACGGCACGGATACGACGGCGTACGGCGCGTCCATCCTGTCTTTCATGCTGGAGTCTGTCGGCAAGACCGTCGTACTCACTGGCGCTCAGGTAAATGAGATACACTTCAGTTATTTCTGATGAAGTCTTGGTTGGAAGCTATTATAGTCTCTTGTCTGTCTGTAATAAGATTGTTCTAATTACAAAAACTGAAGCTACCTCTATGTTCAAACTATATCGATCTCTTTATAATGGTATAAAAAATAAAATCCGAATACACTGCTAAAGAGCATGAAACGAGAAAATATTTCTATGTCATATTTCTAAAGACACTGAATTCAAATTATTAATTAACGTAAATGCTCCTATTACCGCCAGTTTTAGCTGTCTTAGGTTTCACTTTAAAAAAATAGATATAAGCTGTTATGTTAGGAAAGATGTTATAATTTATAATTAATCTCAACGAAGTATTCTTTGCAATTCAGTACTTAAATTAAATATTCAATAACACAATAGTTACTAAATAATTATTTAAACCAAAAGAGTAGTTGATTCTATTACCGACCCATAGAATGCGGCAAGATTCTATTACCGATTTTCCTACTTCTTTTACCGACCACTACGAAGTTGTCACTTCTTCTATACTATTAAATAAAATAAAAAATCGTTTTTTTCTTCCTCCTTCGTTAAAACAGTTTGTTTTCTACAATGTTCATTTATATATATTTATTATTTCTCTTGTCACGCAGAGTTGTCCTCGGTATGCCATAGGTTTTTGAAGCTTCGTATATGCTGGTCCCTTCATTTATAGCTAGAAGCGCAGCTTCTAGTTGAGCAGAGGCGTACTGCTTGCGCTTCTGCGGCTCCATGATTCTATAAAAGAACACAATCTTTAAAGAGATGTAGAATTTAATTCTTCGAAAGAAGCTTTAAAAAGTTACATGGCCCCCATTCCGTCCCGCCATTTTTATTTGATTTGAAAACATATGAAATATAGCCAATGCCATGAAGCCATGAATGAAACTGGATAGCAAATATTATTTTACATTAATAATATGTCCTGAGACAAAATCTCTCAAAACGTCACGTATGCAAGAAATAAGCCAATTTGTTCAAAAATATACATTTTGTTTTTGTGTACTGTAATATTACCAAAAATATTGTCACAGCTGTGAGTCGGTAATAGAATCAAGTATGAAGGTTACAATATTCTATTAGCGACCAATAAAATTAATAATAAATAGATAAAATATCCGCATTATGGAATACTGTTAAATTCGATCTCATTGCTATATTATTTCTATTAATGTCAGTTAGTCTTTAATTCAGATAATAAAGGTTATTTACAGTATAATATCATTATAATAATAGGGATATTGTCTAACGTTGAATCGAGTTTTACACAATAACTTTAAGAAATAGCTTTGTCGTTAATAGATCTAACGAAGTAAAATAATTTTAAGAATTGAACAAGAAAAAAAATCAAATCAAATGAGGTAGTTTTTAATAGATATTATTTTAAAATACTAAATGTTCTCAAAGTTTAACAACGCCATGGGTCGTTATTAGAATCAAGTTTTGAAATTTGGATTCTATTACCGCCTTAAATTAAAACATAATTTTATAACACAAAAACCAATAAAAAGTATTATATTATGAGTTAGTTTAGAAAACGAATATATACGTTACAGTTTTAATGTGATAGCAAGAAGACAAATCCATTTTTAGTGTGTTATTTTCCTTAAGTAATATTTAGGTGTACTTACGTGGCCAGAGACGCGACACTATGAAAAGTGCGTCCGCTTCGGGCGCGTCCCACTCATTGTCAAATTATTTATTTCACTGGCTATTTAAACACACAAACTTTACTCTTTTTGTTGTCCAACAAAAATACGTAACTAATTTTAAGGTATGACTTCTCTGGAAACCTATATTATGTCTAATATGAGTGATTTAAAAATTAGATCGTTAATAGAGTACACATTTTAGGGGGTCGTTAATAGGAGCTTTTACGTTATGCGCCCAGTGACGACGCAAAAGTTTTCGTGCGGAGACTTTCAAATCGTCCAATGCAGAAAGCTGTTTGTGCGTCTTTTTAATCAACGTTCTCTCATGAAAAAGTGGTTTCATAATTACAAAAAAGTCTGTCCCAGAGGAATCGGCCTATGATTGAATAATGATATCTCCACTGAATTTGATGCTAATTGAGGGTAATTTCTTGCAGATTCCAATTTTCCAACCACGTAGCGATGGTAACAACAACCTGTTGTGTGCCATCCTCATCGCTGCCACACAGCACATCCCTGAAGTCACCGTCTTCTTCGGAGCTAGGCTCTTCAGAGGCACCAGGTTTGTACACTGGCTAAAGACCATTGAGTACTTAAATTTCATCATCACCCTCCAAGCTTTTTGCCAACTATATAGGGTACGGGTAGGGTACTATATAGGGTACTACGATGAAGATGAAGTAAAAGCTTTTCTTAAAAATATATACATATTGAAAACAAAACAGCTTACATCGCGTCAAACTCACATTAATAATCCCGACGTTTCGAACCCTTTACAGTGTCTGCCCGTGACCATGGACGCTGTAAAGGGTTCGAAACGTCGGGATTACGTCGATCGGAGTTTGACGCGATAGAATCCGTAAGCTGTTTTGTTTTCAATATGTCGAATATTCGCATAAGTCTCAGAAATCAATAAATATATACATAGTATTTTGGACGACGGGACTGACATCAGACCTCTGTAACATATTTACTGGGCAATATTGATTAATATCTCAAGGATAAACTGGTTTTCAAGCTTTTCGAACTTCCGACTGCCACCTAAGATTGTCAAAAGCGGACGCAGTTGTAATTTTTAGTTGGTGTGAGCCCTAGGTACATAACCACACCGTATTCCCGAAAGTGTCGTATGCGCACAGGCAGTTTCTTCGTTAATGCCATCCGGGACTAAAATCGCGCGATGTCTTAAGAACTAACTATTCTTATTTCCGTATACAGGGTAAAAAAAGTATCAAACACACGTATCTACGCCTTCGACTCGCCCAACTTCCCCGCTCTCCTAGAAGCCAAGACTACCTTGGAGGTGGACCCTAAGATGTTGATCCATCCGCCGGGCTCCGTACCCAACGAGTGCCGACTGCACGACCAGCTCAGCAGGAAGGTCTACATACTGAAGGTGGCTCCCACGATCACTCCTGAACTCATCAGAGCAGTGTTTTCGGGAATGGAAGGTGAGGTTTACTTAGTAACTGGTTAGTTATACTTAAAATTGGATTTCGTAAGAATAAGAAATTGCCGCTAGTTATATAGATTTTGGAGTATATGGCTAAAATTGATGGCGTATATTCTACCTCAAACGACAACCTCTTCGCATTAGAAATAGAATAAAATAAAAATGATAATTATCTTGACTAGCTATAATAGCTAGCTACACTATAGTATATATATTTGACTGATTCCTGAAACTTATCGCAGATATTAGACAACTAATTAACCTGTCAAGGAACTATTAGCAGACACAATAAAAAAATAACTGTTCCGAGTTCCGACCCTCTGGAGCCGAACCTTTCTTTTATGAATTAAATTACTTTATACGGATTTTAACGGATCATATCATGGCTCTGGGGGAGAAAATGGTCCATTTTTATGAACCAAACTACAATGTCAATTTATAGTGGACAAATTATTCCGAGTTAAAATTCCTATGGACGGTACGACAGCACACAACGTAACCTACTCAGTTATAGGCATATAGTAATATTGTCTGACTGGGAATTGTTCTTCTACAGGTGTGGTCCTCGAGACATACGGCAATGGCAACATTCCGATCAAGCGCAAAGAGATCTACAAGGAGATCGAGACGGCTGTCAAAAACAAAGTGCTGGTGGTGAACGTGACGCAGTGCATCAACGGCACTGTTATCGCCAAGCCACTTTACGAGACGGGCCTTGTAAGTATATCTGAATTTTCTCGAGTAAAACCTTTTTTCTCTGAGAAATCATGGAGTTTTTGGGATAATTGTAACCAGTGAACAAATGCACCGGTCTACATAATAAAACACAGATGAAATGTCGAACTTTTTTCTGTTTAACCTATTTTTTTTTTTGGGTTGAGCCATGGCAGAATAAATTATTACTGTGTTGTTCTACCATGGGTTGGGCAACATTGAATCCTCAGCCACCTTGCAGATATGATTCGTGACATTCGCCATGACTGAATATTGTCCGACACAATCACCACCCCATCAAGCTGTATGTTATACGTAGTCCTATGTCTAATTTGCAGCTCTTATTGGAATGCGGAGTGGTACCGGCGTATGATATGACGGCTGAGGCGGCGTGGGCCAAGCTTGCCTACGTGCTCACCAAGACAGAGCTTAGCTACGAAGAGAAAGTTCAGGTAAGTACAGTTACCAGCACATCAATGTACCACAAACTGTCAAATTTTCCCAAAGGATAATAAACTCTACTGTTTGGAGATTAAATTGAAAATGGATTAAAGAATTTGACAGTTTTGGACACCATCATGAACTGTTGACGGTACAATTTTATGAACCGGGATAGATATATTGTCATTAACTTCATATAATAGGCCATATCATAGGCTGTGTGCCACCCGACTCTTTTTAGAAAATAAATACTTTATTTATTTTGTGGTGTCCCTCCAAAACCGATAGTCAGACACTAGCCAAATCTGTATGGTCCCGTTAGATTGGTGTCTGACTAGGAAATATTTCTGTATATTTATATATCAGATAAAAAAAAAAACATTTTAATCGGCTTACGATCAGCTAAAATATTGGGTAAAATAGACACAAGAAAATAGTCTATTGTGTCACATCAAAAGCTGCTTGTATGATAATTGTGCCATGTTGTGTTCCTAACAATGAGCAAGGTCGCCAGGGGGCCTAGACAAAGTCACATTTTTATTAACGATAACGAAATTCGACAAATAAGAAATGTATGGATTTGGCATAAGCCTTTGAAATGTCACGTGATCAATCGTTTTCGATCGCTAAGTGCTAGACAATGCCAAATTGCGTAACGAAACGATGACGAAATCGAATAACTTTATCGATATTCTCATACAAATACGTAGACAAGTGGCGCTCTTGACAATCGAAATCGCTAAGATATCGAAGCGTTCGATCGACAACTTAGCGAACGTTTGGACCTTGTAGAAAAGTAATATAATATGGCCGATTGTTAGTAAGCTGTTGGTGTTATCACGTCATTGTTTACATAAAGCATTCTCAAGTCTCACGCCTCACGTTATTGTTTACATAAACTTTATTAAATTCATTGATATGAATTTATTACGTGAATACCTACTGCCTTACCTTCCCATGAATAATTCCAAAAGGTCACTGTTCACTTCTGGCGTGCACTTTTCAGTGCATTATTATTATTATTTGAATGAAATGTCATCCTTAAAAATGAAAAAAAAATACAGTCACAGTCAGTTCCTGTTTATAATTTTTTTTAATATTCACATAATGAATTCTATTATTAAAACTTTAACTTTAAAACACCAATGTTCATCGATTACACTTTCACCAAGTAAACTTAACTTTATTTTAAACATTAAAACCATTGGAGCGGGCCGGTTGACAGAATTGATTGAACTGACGTCTTGAATTTGACGTTTCATTACGACCCCAAAGCCAAGAAGTAGTTTTATAACGAATGAACGCTTCGACATCTCTTCGACATAACGTTCGGTTTGCTAATGTTACTTTGTCTACCAGTTGGCGATCGACATCGCACAAGCGATATCGATTTTCGAAATCGAATCGACACGGAGCGATTGCCACTTGTCTAAGCCCCCAGTACTCCACTAGGAAGCGTTGTGATAAACAATATAACAACTACTATTAACATAGTAATAACTATTTGTTAGTGTGTCATGCATGTATTTTTTTTCTTTCTTTCAGTTGATGAAGACGGACATAAGAGGAGAGCTGTACAACCCAACTCATTGATCTGACTCAAAATTTAAATAAGTTTAATAAATTAATTATAACAGTAATACATGGTTTGTCTATTCTTTTCGTAAAAAAAAACATACTTTATTCAAAGAGGATATTAAAAATATAAAATACGTAGACATATATAACTATATCTTATTATAAATAATTAAAAGTGCCATCGCACTCATACTTTTGGGTTAATTAACTTAATTAATTTACTAATAAATTATAACAAAAAAAAACAGTAGATATGTCATAGAATATCCGGAATATTTTCTATTACTTTTAAAGTTGGCTATAACAAACCAAAGCTACTAGAGACCCCAACAAAATTCGGCTCAAGAGATGAGCTACGGCAGAGCCAGGTGTGGGCGCCTCAGTAGTGGAATCTTCCTCTATCAAAGGAGGATCTTGATCTTGGCCATCAGTTGCGAACCTCCTTCCCCAGATCGCAAACCCATACAACTCAGCTGTATGATTGTTCAAGGTCATTGTATGGACAGTGACGTTATTGTCTGGAGTGGAAGTGTACGTGTATTCCGTAACCTCTAGGGGCATCAGGAAGATGGATGATGAGACAGCGTATACGATGGAGTCATCTGCGTCCAGCTCTGTGGAACGAACTGGAGTTGGCATCGTGCCCACTATAGATAGCTCCTCAAAAATGGCCGTTGCATTCGGTGAGTATACTAGGAACCTGTTCAATGTTAAAAAACACCGTTTATGTCAAATAACGAAACAAACGTAAATGTCAAAAAGTGACATTACTTTTTTAGTCTAGTTTGAAGTTGATAAATTAAAAACTACTGGCCGGAATAAATAAGTTAATCTCTCGATTGTTTTGTTTAACGGAGATCGAAATTTGACAAGAGTTATATGGAGTTCGGATTAGGTTGAGAATTAGGATGGTCGTCCAATGCTCCAATGGCATTAAGTGACGTACCGACTGACAGATTTCGTAGACAAAACTGTCAAAAAATCAACAATACTGAAGTCATTGAATGTCAATTTTGACACAATAAAATAGCAGACTGGGGTTCTTGGTTACACTTATTGTCAGCATCATAATTACATAGGAATATTAATTCCACAACCACGTTACCGATATTTGTATCAAAAAAACATTTCTTACCTATGACCACAAGTATCTTTCTCATCTCCAGTGCAGGCATACACGGAGCATATCCTCGTGCCGCCTGTTGCGAAGCCAGAGTATGTGCGTACACCGCTAAACGCGCCCGCTCGGTAGCTATAGTACTGCTAAAAAATTAAAGAAGCGAGCTTACATCACATAGGCTGGCTTTAGTAGACTTGTTTTAGGCTTTTGAAAGATAAGGTAACTATATTTTTAGCAGCAATTATATTTTTAACCACTGTTGCTATCCGACTGAGATATTTCTTCTTTTCTTTTTTCTCAGTAAAGAGATCAAAAGTCGACCTTGATAAAAAAAATGTATAACTTTCAATTCATTCGGATATTGTTGCAAAATAATTTGCAAATTTTAAAACGGACTACATAATAACATACGAACATTGCAAGTTAAAATAACCTTTTAGGATAGATACGCTTCTGAAGGGCGGACAAAAAAGTAACCTAAGGTTTTTCTTTATGACATTTCAAAACGAATTTTACTCACAGTGCTGCCCTCTCGCCGCCGAAGAGTGACCCTGAAGGTGCAAGTGACGTCACGGTCCACTAACGTGAACTCCTGTGGGCCTTCTACTAGAATTCTAGTGACGTGCGATGGGAGCGATGGATCTGTGAGCATTCGAATGTTGTCCTGGTCGACTGGATTATCGTAGATCGGCCCGGGAACAGGCTCTGTTACCTGGTTTGCAGAATAGTGTCAATGATTTTGAGCAAGTGTCGCTTACACGTAGTCCGGAAAAGCAAACAAGTATACAATATTATGTACATCCTCTTTTTTAGGTGGGAAGAAAATCATCACGGATCGTCTGCAATCTAGGGAGATGGCAGAGTATGTCGGATTCATACCTATCTATCGACTAAAGGAATGTGCTGAATGGCATCCTGGGATTTTTTATCTTTCGAAAAATTATAGATATCTTACTTGTCCGGGCACTTTAGGCACTTTGGCGACTAGCAGACGAGTAGTAGATACTCCTGGCATGATGCTGATTAAAGCACCAGCTTTACCCGAAAATATCCCTGACCCTAGAAACAATTATAAGAATTTAATTTATTGGCTTTTTAGAAGAATAACCATCAAGTCTAAATATTTTATTATATTAACTAAGTAGGTATTCGAAAAATACCAGTAACTTCGTAGTACGTAAGTAGGTACTTACTAACTTCTTATTACTTTACTTTTTTTCCTCCAAAAATTTTCGTTATACTAACGGCCTGTCCCATTATCAAATCAGTCAGTAGATTTGCTTACTAGATATAGGATTTTGACATAAGGTCCATACAAGTAATGTCAATATCCTGCCTTTAGTAAGTAAATCTATCAATGGATTTCCGCGACCGCGCGGCCGTGGTTACGGCAAACTCAACGTGAGAAAGTCTTTTTTGGCTAACCTGTTTAGTTTTGATTAAAGTTGTAGAAAAAACATTAGGAAACGAAGTTAATGCTAAGAGGTTTCTGTTATTTTACTAAATATAGTAATTGTTTAATTAAATGGCTGTAACAGAAAAAAAAACTTACCTGCACTTCCAACTCTGACGTTGTTGCCACCAGCTCCCAAGAAGTTCACGTCCATGGCGTATGCGTACGCTTCCTGAATCTGTATGGCTGAAATATTGGCAATGATAGGCAACTGTGTCGGATTGTGCAAGATTTTTTATTGCAATAAGATCATAAACAAGTATAGGTACAGGCCGCGTGATCGTAAGCGGCAACGCACGTCTGCAGCCTATAGACGCCAGCAACATCAGAAGCATCACTGGCGCGTTTTCATCTTGAGACCTCAGTTGTTAAGTTTCATGTGCCCAGTAATTTCTCTGGCTACATTATCTAGTATTGAACACTTTAGCTAAGCGGCAGAATATTTTGCGGTGATAGGTAATTATAGGAATGGGGTGGTAAGTACCACCCCAGACGAACTTCTACGAACGTGAAAGTTACATGTCTCAATCCACTCCTGCACCTTCCTACTTCTATATTTCGGTTTAAATTGGGTATTTATTTATTTTTTATACCCAATTTTATGGCATTGAATAATCCAGTAGGTACTCACCAGTCAAATACGGCAGTTCAGAGAACCACATAGTGGGGAATATGATATCCTTAACGTTCCTGTTCTGGACTAGCTGCACAGCTGGCACTTGGAACTTGAGGTCGAAGCATATAAAGTGGCCGAAGGTGACACCAAAGTCCGTGATGAATACGCCGAGGTCGGGTCGCAAGGCGGGCGTGTTGCCTGGTTCTCCGAATAAGTTGATCTTACGGTATCTGGGAAATGTACATGTCTTGAGAGCCCAGGTGACCTGTAATACAGGTTCCTCATGAAACCTATTTCAGGCACCAGTCTCTCACTAAGTAAACTCCTGTCACTTCCAGAACTAGTGAGCACGACACAACATTTCATTTCATTTCATTGAGCCTAGCTAGTGCCTATGGAATATAAGTGTCGATGAACCTCGCCGATTTCAACTGATTGAACATGTCGTCGAGCCCATGGAGTGCGAGGCAGTGGACGAGGGATTGCCGGTGAGATTCCTAATTTACCCTTTTCTCTAACATACGTAGTGAACCCCGTAGTTTATTAATTAAAATGATCCACGAACGATCTAAATTTAATTCAGAAATTGACTTGAGGACCATTACGCGAAATTGTCGTACTTCATCATCTTCTCTTACCTGTCAATTACTGCTCCATTCCTGTCGAATACGATGTTGGTGTTGAAAAAGTAGAGCTTCTGTTCAGGGCAGTACTCCCCTGTGTTTTCAGCCGTACAGTTCACGAACTCGCGACTGTTGATCACTACATAGATCCCGTGCTCTCGCGCCGCCGATGATATCGTTACCAAATACTGCAATAGTGATATAATATCATACGTAGATATATAATATACTATCACGTCCAGGCAGGAATTTGAAAATGAAAACTTATTACACCATCTGATAGTGTCACTAACATAATATGCTTTCAAGTAAAATCTCCTCTCGCACCAATACGACGTAGGGCGCGTTTATCATATCAAAACTTTGTGAACTGTGTGCTTATCCTTCATCCTGGTGATCTCCTGTGTCCCAAGAACCTGATCCTGCATATTCTGATAAATGATTATAGTTTTTTTCATATCAAAGATCATTCTTGCCCCATCATGCAACATTTATCAACGTTTTATTTCAAACTTACCCTATCATACAGCGCAGGGTAAAGAGCCGGTATGGGGTAATTCTGCAGAGCGCCATAAAGAGGTACTTCGATGTAGGTCGTACTATTTGTCAGAGTAGATTCAGGGAACACCACTATGTCAACATTCTGAAATTAATTTACTTTATAAGACTGTAATAGAATTGAGTTTAGGCTGGAAAATGTAAAGTGCACTTTGTCGGTTTTATATTATTTTCCAAAACTTGTGTTTCCCCGAAGTTTAATGTGTAATTAAAGTGGATAGTTAACCATTAAGTGTTCGTGAACGTGTGCGAGTGTACTTCGTGTTCACTCCTAAACTCCATCAAAGCCTTAGTGAAGTTTCCACTTTTTTACTGGGGATAAAGTGATGTGTTTTAAACTACAAAAAAGACATGATCAAAGGTCTAAAGTTACCAGGTCACAAAATTCCTTAAAAAAAATCTTATATGTTTAGCATGCGTTAATGTTAGGTACTGTAGGCACCACGTATGATAAAAATAAAACTGTTTCTTTTTTCAAATGCTTTGTAATTTTGAAAAGTTTCCTAATAATTATAATTAAATTAAATAGGGAGTATTGTACAAGGTACCTGTTGTGCGGCTTCCTGTATAAGATTCACATAGTTTATCAAGTTGTTGTCAACGTTTCTGTCAACTGCATATTCCACGACAGCCGCTATGTAGTGGTCATCCTGAGGTGTTGATCTCTTAAAAACATGCACTTATGTATATTTAGGATAAATTAAAAAAAGATGCCATACTGCATAACAATTATGGATGGAAGAGTTGGTAGGACCGAATAGGCGAACGTATCACAATCAAACTGCGAAGTTCTCAAAAAGGGTCAGAAATCAAAACGCGAAAATCTAATCTATCGCCGTCTCCAAAATACTTTAGTGGTAGGAAAACGTCGTCGGTAGGTAAAAAAAAAGGTACGATGCATCAGTCGAAATATCGTCTCTTTTGTTTTTCGGCGTTTCCTCTGAAACATATAACATGAGGAGCATAATAAATGTAAATGAAAGTGTGGTGTGCCAAGATCGTAGCATGATGAAGTCTATGGGTTCTTTCTACCTCAAACGGATGAGGCGTGGAAATACACAGGTACCTACTTATGTAGAATAAGAGCAATCTGGTCTTGAGTGGAGTTTTCACCGTTACCGGTAAATTTAAAGAATGTTATTTTCCATTCGGAATCTAATTATTTTTCCGCCACATTAATTGAATTTGGCGTTTTGTTTCAAAAATTCGTTGTTATCCTGTAACATGATAACATAACGAATGACAAGATAAGAACAATAAAATATATTACATGCATTAAGTACATACCATAAATAGATTTATTTATAAAAAAAGAAAGATATGTAAGTATTGGCAAAAACTTATTTTAAATTTCGAACGACAATATCTCATCTTCTCGTCTTAGAGAACACGTAATTCAATTGTTTTGATCAAGGTAATTTTTAGAACGATGACAAAGTACAACTTACCTGCAAAGAGAATCCTAGACAGGAGAACAGTAGGAACGTACAAAGATGTGTCATTTTTCTTGGTTATGATATGACAGATATTATTATGGCGACGTGCTGCCACGGCTGACGGCGGTGGCGATGCGCGATGCTCTTTGGAGCCGCAACACGACTCGTGCCGCGCAGACTAATCTCAGAGTATTTATGTTCATTCACTCGTATACATTATCAGACTACAGGATTAAATTAATGAAATTAAGTAATAATTAATATAATTAGGTACAGACAGCACCATAGGCGCATCCTGCATAAAATGTTTTCTTGACTGTCCTTACAATGTAGTTAGTGCCTAGTAGTAGTCAGTGCCATGATGTCACATCGGTCACTGTACCTAACACTTTCGCCGCCGCCAATGCCAGGCTCGTTTATCAAAATTTTCTATAGAAGCCTGTAAAGCACCTAGTTTGTGTCGGTATTTCGTCAGAAATCATAGGTTGCCATTTATGTTATTCAGGAGTGTCACTAGTGCAGCTCTGTCTGTATCTATGGACAAAATAATACCTACGTCTTCTGAAGCCGTAGCTTGGGCCCAATTCCCGAAGTCAGTATCAGACATTTTTATTAGGTTATTCGGTTGCTAGGTACTTAAAATAGAACTGAGTGAAATGATAGCTTATCAACTACTATCTGTACTGATACGAATTAAGATAACAAAATATATTGTTTTATAATGCAAACTGTAGTCAATCTAAAGTTATAAAATTGTCTTGAACTACTGACTGACTGATCTATCAACCAAAACTACAAAGTCCAGAAAGTTCTGTTTGGAACATAGGTTTATTTTATAAAGTACTTATGCATCTGCTAAGAGGGTTGGAATTTTCCAACTTTAAGGGGGGAAATGGAGGTGGAACTTTGTATGAAACTTTGTAAGTTAGAAACGTGAAAATTTTGATTATGACAACTACTTACTGAGCATAAATTAATAGTGACGTATTTTAAGAACAAAATTGGCAAATAAAATATAATTTAATAAAGTTGATTTGATTGATTTCGTGAGTGAAACCGCAGCTAGTTTAAAATACAACATCAGACTTTCAGAGGAGCTGCCCTTCACTCTGCGAACATTTTTATTGGCATATGTACCTAATAACTAAGTACTTAGGTGGTATGTTTAAAACATAATTTATTGAAAAAAAAAATGAATTAAAGCGAAAGGGGAACGAGCGGTTGATTAAAACATACATTTCAAATACACATGTTTTTATTAAAAATAATTATTTAGCTTACTAATATCATAAGAAAATCATTCAGATACATTTATTGTGCAAAAATATTTTTGAATACACACGAATTGAAGAACGATTTGTACTTATAATTATAATAGCAATAACAATAAAATTATACCAACAAAATTAAATTAACACTTTAATTTTAGGTACAATTCAGATTACAAGAATGTCCATTATATTTAAATAGGCGCAGATACAGATTCTTGCTAATTTTAATGTAGGTACACGCAAACCACACAAAATAATTTGAACCAACAAATAAAATACTTAAAACAAAGTAACATTTGGTAGGCTTCGTAAGATTCAGCTCAATAAATAATAAAATAAAAAGATTCATTATGAGGAGGCATTATTTAATAAAACATTATAATGTCAATTTTGTTACACAACTTGCGTTTGTAGTTTTACCGTACTCTTACATATCGTCGCTGAGAGTGCAATACCGCGTTACTAACACTTTGCTGTAAGGTCTAACTTTGATTAAATAACATTGAAAAATAAACCTTACAGCAAAGTGTTAGTTACGCGGTATTGCACTCTCACCGACGATATAAAGGCAGAATTGTTATAGTTTGACCATCATAAGAGCAGCCCTCTCGATCGTTTGCGGGACATTGATTTCAAATTACAATATTTTATTTCTATTATCTTTATCATTTCTATTTTTGAAATGTCAAAAGCGATTTGCACGGTTCCAAATAGTAGGTCTTATGGAGAAGAGCCGGCAAGAAACACCTAGATACTCTTTTAAATAGGTACTTAATTGATGTTTACATTGTATTTTTTTTTCATCAATGTAAGTTTGATGTAAGTAACTGAACAGATAACATAGGTAGGTTACTGAATCTGGATTGCCATGGCTTGTCAGATTAGAGTACCACTTTATCGACGCAAAATCAGCCCAGCCTGGTAGGAAAAGCTTAAACGTTGACGGTGTGTAGACAACGTCTATTGTCTCGGCTCGGCTGATGATGCGACACAACGTCAGCCGATGGCAGTATGGTGGAATGTCTGTGCTTTTCCGTGTTGATACGTTCTTAGTTTAAGTCGATTCCGCATCGAAAGTGTGGGATTGTCACCTGCGGCAGCGATAGAAGTTTGACGTAACTACTAATTACTTACGCGTTTCTATCTTTGTGCCTACTTCACGTGAAATATTTTCATTAGTTAAGTATACTGTTATTGATAAAGAAAATAGATGGAATTAGTGTCTTCGAGTGAACTTTTATTTATCCGAGATTTATTAAATTGCCCATTGCCCCCGTCCCGCAAACTGTTGGGAGGGCCACGCCTATGGCAGTCAAGTTATAGTAGGTACGACAATATTTTATTTCAAAATGTCTATGGTTGACTTTACGACTTATTTAGGAAAATAAAAAACTGCTGATATAAACAGTTACTTACTGGCTTTAAAAATTATTCTTTTGTTATGTACTAATACAATAAAACAGGGTTATTTATTCGTGTTTCGCAATGTCGTGGAACAAGATTTATTTAATTAAGTAAGTCTATTAAAAAAGTACCTATTAAGTCTGCTATTGTTTTCCGGATAACCATGCTTAAGTAATAGGGAGGTAGGTAGATATGTAATACCTGCACCGATTGAAAACTGTGTAATACTTGTCTTTTTGAGAACATAATTCCACGTTTATTCGAATGGAGTTATTTTTTTTAAATCAGTTTCAAACTCAAGATGTGGAACCTATAGAGCTGACTTGGACTCACTGTTTTACGTTCAGAAAAGATCTACCAATCAGCATGAAGCTCTACGTGACTGCGATTGGATGACCAACGATATTAATAGCCTGGATATCTCAACTCTCAGCTTGTGCTAAGTAAATGTTGAGTCGAAGTCGGCTATCTTAAGGCTAATATTCAGAGACGAATCTAACGCTTCCATAAACACGGTGACTTTAAAAACATGCGACAAATCAAAATGGCAGGTTCAGTAAACACTACTTATTAAAAAAAAATAGTAATTTCAATTATCTAAATTGACAAAAAAATTACCTTATTTTTTGTCATAGATGGTGCAATTTGAGCCACTGTCTTCATGTAGGTATGAACTGTTGGTATTTAAATAAAAACATAAATAAATAATTTCAAGAAAAATTTAGCAGCGCAGCGCGCCCATTTAATTGATTTATGCAGATAGTTATATTACGAGAAGTATGAACGCTTTGCACTTATCTACTATCATTTACCTATTTTTTTCTATTCACGAGAAAAGTAGCAGTAGAGGCGCACGAGACGTTACCAAACTCTCTTTATAATAATGAAAAAAAAAAAGTTATTTTGTCTGTTATTGTTTCTTTTCTTTCTTTTTAATAACGGAAAATGTGATAAATTTCATTTAATTTTAACTATTTTTTAATATTTTAGGAACAATTAACTATTAATTTAATAAATTTGTATCCTTAATTAATTATGTACCATAATTCAAGAAAAATAATTTAATTTTACAATGCAAATAATCTAATTAAATTATTTAATTGTAAATAGGAACTGTAAAAATATTGAAATATGAATTGCTAATTTTATTGATGTACAATGAATAAGGTAGCACATTTCTTATGTCTTTAAAACTTAATTCTTTTTTTTATGCAAATATTCAATCTCAAATAAGTATTGTCTAACTGTAAAAGCTGTGCACGCCTGTAACTGACTCATTTGCACAGGATAACTTATGGAATATTACCCTTTTGTAAAAAATTGTAAATGAGTTGTTGGTGTGCCTTTTAATAATAAATTAAATTAATATTGTTATTAAATCGATAAAAATCGTGTGTGTTATTGTTATTAAATCATGTGATCTAAATTTTCTTTGTTACACATAGAAAGAAACACATATTTTTATTAATTGTCGCATCTATTTATTTTCAGCCTGTAGGTATATTATGTCAAATTTGACACATGAAAGTAAAGGTTTAGAATTGTTTAGAATCGTCTCTGAATATTAACAAGACTCGACTTTGAATTTCAAGCGTATTTTAAAATTAAGTCAGGAATACAATGTAAGCAAAATTTATCGATTACAGAAAATCCACAAATTCGAAATATTAATCGATTACAGAAAATGCACAATGTCACAGATTATCTATTCAAAAAGGCAGTGCCTGAAAGAACACGTTGTCCGTCTTATATTTAAATTTCTACACAGTTGTACAAAATCTAAATTCTATAAGACCTGTAATCTCTCTATTGAAAAATATACATCTGCGGTTAACGAGTAAGTACAATACTAGGAGGTAAATTTACACGTTTTACTATAGTTATGTATAGTCAGATAAAAAATTGGCTTACCATAGTTACCATCTAGTTGAAAGGAAAAAATTCCGCCAGACGTAATTCGTCTTGCCCGCAAGAGTTACATATTTATCTCACCAATTTAATTAAGAAAGACGATAAGCACGAAAACGGGATTTTGGGCAATTCTCAAAGGATTGGGAAAAACGCAATCATCGCGGATGGAGCGAAATAAGAAGGTGAAAAGTAGTTAGGTATATTTACTTCATATAAGTTTAATTGAGTTTTTCAGGATGGTGATGAAGTTGCCCTTGAAAGCTGATAAAACACTTTTTTAACCGACTATACATTTAATCGACATTAATCTAAGGTATTACATAAACTCTATTCCAAGTAGGAAGTCCGCTTTATATGGTGTTCATTGAGAGAAAACAATAAATTTTTGTAACTTGCTATTTGACAACAAAAAAAAAACGGATATTATTTAATGTTTTTTAATAGCACGGATAAATAGCAATAAAATGTTTTCAACAATCGTAGAAGAACACCAGGTTTCGCATTCCGGTGACAGCTAGGTCACATCATTGGCCCGCGGCGACGTCATTGTTTGAAATGATACCACTATATGTAAATAAATTAGCCGAACAAGATGCATTTTTTCATTTTCTTGCTTTTTTGTTAGTGAAATTTTCAATTAATTATTTTATAGTTTACTTTTTTTACCAAATTGGACGATTAACACGAAATAAAAATAGTTAGGCTAGTAAGCCATTTATTTCATATTATTCATGAATTAAACATTTCCTTATTAGTATCGAAGCTGTCAATCAAAGGCAACACTGATCGTGAAATTAGTGAGCTTCGTGACGTCACTGCGGACCAATTTGGAATGAGAATACCTGGTGGGTAAGCAAATCTTGTTCTGCCATGTTTTTAACATATTTTCTTGAAATTTTATGATATTTTAATGTCACAGGGATATCAAATTTGGAATAGAGTATAGAAATTCGAATAATTCGATTTGTTCAGATACACCCCAACACTACCAAGCTAGGGAGGGGTACACAACATTATACATATAGATACTGATGAAAAAATAATAGTAGATATTGCTTATAGATAGATTGTACCATTGTATTTTGTGTGTGTATCGCGGTAACTTGTATGGCACATAATGCTTGTTCTTTAAATGGGAAGGTATACGACCTTATTTTTATTATAGGTACAAAATTCGCAGCACGAAGGTTTTATACTTACTAAAAATAAGCGTTGTAATAGTGCCACACACGTTCCTAAACGAAGTTACATGTATGACAGCTTGCGTGTGCTGTGATTGGTGTTTAGCATGCAGTCACTTCCGGCGCCTTCTTCTTATTGGTAGACGCAGGCATCGGTGTTTCTGGACGTAAAAGTTATTTGTTAATAAAAATATGTTATTACCTCGATGAATCCCAGGCCTAGAATATTGTTTCCAAGTTTTTTGTTTAAGACAATACTTCAAGCTATACAGTTGCACTCAAAAATCACCCTTAGAGCGACGGAATACGGGTCGTCATAAGCGCAAATCGTTAAGATTGTTGTGGCGTTGTTTATAGTGTAGATACGCCTGGCGCATTACGAGCGTCTTACTAATTACCTACTATGAACTTGTGGGAGAAAAAATGATACCTATCTAATATTATTTTATAGATTTATTTGTTCATAATTCTGTTCAACATACCGTTGATTTTCCCAGAATTATACCAATTCTACGATCAAATAATATTCTTTTTATCATGTAAGTAATTCCTTTTTTAATACTGACACGTATTTACCTAAATAACCATCTAAAAAAAATAATCGGGGCTGTAAATGTTATATGAGCGGAACATCACATTGGACAACTTCCGAGGCCGGTCATCTCCGGCATATTACCTCTGCGTGTACGGCTAGTGGCGCATTACTGACCGTTGCCGGCGGGGTGGAGTCTCTTGAGCACCGCCGACAGGTCGAGGCCGGTGAGCGTCTTGAGCGCGGGCGGGAGGCCGCCGGCGAGGCGCGCCACCTCGCCCGTCGCGCCGTTGTCGCCCACCAGCACGATCTCGTCCGTCTTCGCGAGAGGCGCTGATACCTCTGCCGCGATCTGCAAAACAGATCAAAGTTACTGATATATAAGAGATGAAAACAACATGGATACACAACACTATGTGTAAAATCCTGCATGGTAAAATTGTGGCACGAAAAGCTGACTCGGCTATTTGTGCCTAATAATTACAGTCGTGTAAGAAAACACGAACATTTTGCTGTACCTACTTGCCGCACTGTGGCCGATGCAAACTCGTCTGTACCTCGTTGCGCTCCTCAACGCTCTCCTGGAGGTCATTACAGAGTGCCTAGTGTGAGTTTCATTTCAACGACTCGATTTTACGCATCGACTGCGTTCGGCTCTCTGATTGGTGGAGAGTAGTGAAGGTTACGGAAATCGCCAATCAGCACGCAAAACACACACACACACAAACATGCGTAAAATCGAGTCGGTGAAATAAAATTCACACATGGCCCTCAGACTGTGATATTTTTGCCGATGAATGAAGAAGATCTTATCAGTATGCCTGAAGTATTGTGAGAAATCAGTGTGAGAGCTGTTGTCTTTAATTAGTGTAAGTGGCATGCAGCCGTTCTAATTGAGAAAATAAAATAAATATGTGGAAATTAAAATAAAGTCACTAATAGCGGTCGAAAGTTCATCGATTTTAGCGAGAGACTTCCATTGATCTTTAAATTAACAAGACAAAGTATTAATATCACATCATTTAAATATTTCATTTTGATGGATTTATTGCACTTGCCTCGTTTGGAGTCTATTTTAATTAGGATTATACCGTGAACAGTGCCTCGAGGACGAAAACTATGATGATCACCGCTTCTTACTGTTTGTATAGGTTCGCCTGGGCCAGAATGTGTGCCTTACCCTCGTGGCCTCGTCTAGAGTCTATTAAAATGGGACATACCTTAGGCAGTGCCTCGAGCACAAGCGCCATAATGGCCGCGTCTCCGTACTGCTTGTACACCTTCGCCTTGGCCAGCATGCGCTCGGCGTCTGCCTTGCCTACGTCGCCGATGGCCGTCGCCTCGGCTAGACCCAGCACCTTGATGCGCTCCGCGTCCGCTTTAGCCCCCTCCACGGTTTGAGTTCTGAAATACAAGTTAATTTATAAATTGGCACTCAGCAATACTTATTATGAATACTTATGTGAAGGGCGTAATAGGTCTGTCGACGTTCAAACAGTGCCAACTAATTTATGCCTACCCTAAATAAATGATACTTTGACTTCAAAGTACAGTACGAGTGTGCTGTATGATGCTCAAAGTGCATCTAATAAATTCCTGTCTTTCTTTCATACCTATATTATTATAGACTAGCTTTTTGCCCGCGACTTCGTCCGCGTGGAATAGTTACTTTGTTCCCTATGAACTTTCATCCCCTATTTCACCCCTACATAGGTCGAAATTTATCAAAATCCTTTCTTAGGGGATGCCTACGTCATAGTAGCTATATGCATGTAAAGTCTCAGCCCGATCGGTTTAAAATTGACAAAGTTTCATACAAACTTTCATCC
This sequence comes from Acronicta aceris, assembly GCA_910591435.1. Lineage (NCBI taxonomy): Eukaryota > Metazoa > Arthropoda > Insecta > Lepidoptera > Noctuidae > Acronicta > Acronicta aceris. Next base: position 4,889,817 of record OU342778.1, on the reverse strand, counting down.
CCTATTTTAACCCCTTGGGGGTAGAATTTATCAAAATCCTTTCTTAGCGGATGTAAGATGTTATGACGTAGTAACATCTACCTGCATGCCAAATTTCAGCACGATCCCTCCAGTGGTTTGGGCTGTGCGTTGATAGATCACTATGTCAGTCAGTCACCATTGGGTTTTATATATATTTAGATAAGAAAATAAAATCTCTTACTGGTATGTCTAGAATCTAGTAGTGTGTGATGATTGTAAAATACATAGATATTTTATGTGGAAAGTCACCTATTTAGAAGTTTCTAAATCTAGCAAATAATATTTCTTATTACACAATACATACATTGCAACGTTCTTAGATACAAATAAAAGAATTGTGGCTTAATAATGAACGTTACCGTTTTCCCTCGGCGATTGTTTGCAGACGGAAGGCCTCGGCCTCCGCCGGCAGACGCACCGTCGCTTTTAGTTCCTCTTCGCGACGCATAATCTCTTGTTGTTCCACCTGGAAACATATCAGACCCATCAGTAACGACGGCTCGATCTTGGTTCCCACTGACTTCCATGTTGAATAGTATTGCCAAAAAGAGACTATTCAAAAAGCCAAGATAAGCATTTCTCATTGCAAAATTGATCTTCCACTATTGAGACTTATTTTAATCTAGTATTTCTAGGCAATAGGGTTTTGAACTAAATAAACACTGCTTTCAATTGATTTACATTTCATTGATTTGAAACCTGTTCATCATAGGTTTCAAATCGAATCGCTATCGGTGAAATGGAACCTCCATAAATCTTAACATCGACACTTTATTTATTATAACGTAAGTAGGTAGATGTAAATTCAATCGGGGTATTACGGGCCCTGTGGGGTTAGATACTAGGAGAGGCTAAGGTAGTGACATGTACAATTTAAAACTTACCTCAATCTGTTTACGCCTTTCCACGACTTCGATTTGTATTTCTTCGTTTCGTATCTTTTGTTTTATTTTAGCTGCTTGCAACTCGTATGCCAGTGCCGCTTCCGCTTTCTGCAAAATAAAGTGGAAGATGCAGGTTTTTGAAAATCCTTGGCTAGATGGAAGCGCAGTACTAGTACCTACCCTTGTAATGTGTTTTTCTTTTAAAATGTAATACGACAAAGCTTGCTAAAGACCGAACGAAATATTAATTTCAAGTTGGTCAGTAGGTACCCGTTTTTTTTTTCGGAAAGTTTTTGTTAAGGTTTACTCGTAGTTCCGCGGGCGTACCTAAATTATAAAGCACGCCACGACAAGCATAACAGTTTGCACTTTGACAACCCGTCGCTTTATGAGTGATTTTTGAGTGCAACTGTATAGCGTGAAGTGTTGTCGTGAACAAAAGACTTGGAAAAAATGGTGTAGGTGTGGCGTTCGATGAGAGAGAACACTTACCGCAGTGTTGACCTCTTGGTCGAACTGCGCCTTCTGCAGTTTGAACAGACGCGTGTTGTCCTCAATCCTGGTGTCCATCGAGTACTTCACGTCCATCGCGCTCTTCTCGCACTCCGCTTCCTGTGCAATGAAACGGTATATAAGTAAATTGTTACAGGGAGTTAATATAAATTAGTTTATTTTCTTTTGTTTTCAATCCAATTTACCTACAATCTTAGTGTCGGGCACGGTTCAGAACGATAGGGAGATTATCACTGTTCTTTTTTTCTTCAGAGCATTGCTTTTTTCCTTCTTTGAAAATATTCATTAATTTCATACGTTGGTACAATCTATCCCAATGCTACAGACAGAGTTCCGGAGCTCTGAAACGCACCATATGCGTCTCTACGAGAAGTGCTTTAGTACGTCGATATTGAACGTCGTTACTCTAAAATAAAGGTTTTCCTTTTTTCTTTACTCTTGCCTAGCAACTTGTAGTTGTACGTTATCATAAAATTCTGTTCATCTGAAGATTACATCATGTATTGAAGTTGAAGTTTACTTTAGGCTTTGAAAATCACATTTACTAGGCGCATACCAGGTAATACCTAAATAAACTAAAAACTATCCACAAGATCATATTATTACGATGAATCGTCGCTTACGTACGAGCGTAGTCGCGTAGGCATCACTCGTACGGTCCATTTGGCGTGAACCCAGTATTCTGTTCATTGCCGGACTAATGAGCTGAATAATTCACATTAACGCCATTTTCACGATATTTGGTCATCATTATAAAGTCATATATAATCATTTTATAATGAAGAATTGCATTGGGAATTTTGATGAGAGATGAGAGTATTTATGTTAAATAATTCAACTATTTTTATGCAGAAGTTTGTACCTAGTTAAACTGTGCGTTATTCTTTATTTCTTCAATTACTAGAGATATTATTTGGATGGTTTTCAGTTATTTTTAAGTAAAGGAAAAAATTAATTCATTCTTTCATCATTGGTTTTCTTTGGTTTTTCTATGCGTCTTCTGAGTCACCTTGATTTATGATTCCTGGTTTTGACAATAATCAATATCAAATACTTCACAAAACATTCCAAAATCTACGTACCCTAATACCAGCATCTCGGTTGGCTTGCGCGACTCCGACGTCGGCGTCGCGCTTGACGACCGCCGTCTGCGCCTTGCCCAGGCTGGCGAGGTACTGCACATCATCGTAGACGTCCTTGATGGTGAACGACAGGATCTCGATGCCCATGCGGCCCACGTCCGGTGCTGCCACCTCGCGCACCAGACCCGCGAACTGATCTCGATCCTTGTACACCTCTTCTACTGTAAGAGTTCCTGGAACAGGAGAAAATTCGTTAGATGTTATTGAAGATATTGGAATTGTGCACCAGAATTTCGTTGTAGTCAAATAACATTAATAACAGGTTCCTTCAATCATTATGTTGTTAAAGAACTGTTCATACTAACAGTGAACAGGTATTTTCTTGATGCGTTCAGTTTTAGTCAGCTCTATCAATATTTTTGTTGTTTTAGCGGTAGCGGCTTGAAAAACTGTAATTTAGCTTTTCACATACCTACAGATTACTGAAATAATTGATGAACGTTTTTGACATTGAAAACTACGGCATTGAGATATTCAATTGTGAACTATTCACGGTCTTATAATATTGAATGCTTTCAATATTTTACTTAGTCTCAATTATTTTGTAGTTTCATTGTTAAAACTGCAATTACATTTACATTTTTTTCATGTGAGAAATCACACACTTAATATTAAACTTAAAATTAAAATTAGGAGAAAGGCAAGAATCTAGTAACACTTAGGTATGCATAGCATAGGTAGCCTTATACTAAATCCATTTAATGTTTTATGTTAGAACTATAATTATCTATTTATTTTAGTATTATAGTAACACTTGATATAATTGCCAATAACTAGACCAGGGCCCTAATTATAGACCACTTTTTCGCAGACTCCCAAAAAATTTCTGTTTTGAGTTAAGCCAGTATACCATTAAGCGTCAAATGCAAAATGTCACAATATCTATATATACTCGTAGTAGGCAGTACAAATAGCATCAAAAATAAATTATGTGATACAAGATGTATTAAAACAACTGAAAATCCCACACATATATGCTGCGTTTTACTCGTGATCCCGAACAAAACATCCAATAGAATCGCAAATAAAACACAACATGTGCGCGCGCTGAAATGGAACCTTTTCACTTACTTTTTCACATTCAGATATGTAAGACCGATGGTCAGGGCGATGGGGACCAATCCCAAACGCAACATTTCCATACTCGACGTTAAAAATATTAGGTTATATTTTAGCACTCACTAAAATCACTGTTGCACATTACTACTTAAGTATAAAATGTATAATATGGAAGACTAATAAATGATATACTTTCGTTACATTAGGTTTGTGTATTGTCTTATATTTTTATTTGTGATGGAAAATCCAGAAGCGTCAGACGTCAGATGGTGGTTTTTATTTCTTATTTATTCTTACGTATGAAAGTTAAGATAACTTCCTTATGATATGATAAATTCTTCTGGTACTCTGATATCTACATAAACGGTTACTAAACTATTTCATGATTATTATGTTAATCCCTTATATTTTTTATGGTTGTATTTGGTTTAGAATGCACTTCCTGGTAAGAATAGGTAAACTAGTTATGTCATACAAACAAGCACTTCATCGTACCTATATCATATGAATAATGCATTTAAAAGCATGAATGATTTTTTTCTGTAGATTTATGTACCTAATAATATTTTTTTTTACGTGAAATAACGTCTTTAATTTTTATTTCTCCAAGTACGATGCATAATATTTTGAAATATAAGCAAAGAATAAAAAAGAATAAATAAATATTACTTAGCAAATTTGCATTTTTTTTTAATATTCGACAAGTTTATTATTAATAATAAAAGTTTTCTTTAAATAAATAATACCACTACAGGAATTCCAGAATATTCGTAATAATTTAACACACATGTGTCGCCCAGACGTCACTACAGACGTAGATGCGACAAAATACTGCTGCTCTACCGACCCTTCAAGCTATTTGTTCAGTTTACAATAAAATTGCTATAACAAATCTTATTACATTGATATAAAAGCCATAATGGCGCACATGCTGTGATTTTATCGTTATTTACGTTGCAAATGATACAAATATGATAATGATAAGGATTGCTGTAGCTACATTAGATCTTGCGCAAATGATATATTTGTTTAGGATTTCCGCCACATATAAAAATCATTTTATTTGTATTACTTTTTGCTCAGAATTGAGAACATTTAAATAATGTATCAACTACAAAATTTAGTGGCCAAACTTGATTGTCATAATAATATCCGTTTCCTTTTATATTTTTCGCAAGCAATTGAACAGCTGTTTTAATTCACTAGTGCCAAAATCAGGCGAATTGCTTTTTTAAATTATTTAAAGTGACAAGTTCTACTAGATCCCGGAAAGCTTTCAACAGAATCGCAATCCAAACGCAACGTGTGCGCACGATGAAATAGAACATTTTCACTCACTTTTTCACATTCAGATATGTAAGACCGATGGTCAGGACGATGGGAATCAATCCAATACGCAGCATTTCCATAATCTACGTTAAAAATGTTAGGTTGTTTTATCATAACAATATTTGTTTCCTTTGTGTTTTTCGCAAGCACTTAAATAACTATTTAATTTAATTTACTTGTTTAAAAACGTGAATCACTCAAAAGGTTTTTAGTTTCTTCGAAGTGCAGTATACAAGTAGAAGCCACGAAACTACCATTCTTAACATCACGAGCGTGTACAATTTTCTTATCGTCAACCGCAGTAAGATACGAAATTTTTATCGTTCCGCATAAACCATATCGAATAAGAGTGATAATATAGAGCAATCCTTTAAAATATCGTAATAAACGCAGAATAAAATTAAAATTGCGGGGATGTATCCGCGCGTATATAATGATAATATTACGAGTTCATATCGACGTGATTATATCTAAGTAAATTATGCTGGCGTCACTGTCAAAAAATACTTAAAACACTTTAAAAACATAAATATCTGGATCATACAATAGCCAAATGTAAAAATGGCAAAAACCGTGCAATGGCATTGAATCGTGTATACGCTTGTCAGTAAAACAGGTTCGGTTTGGCTTTGCCTGTGTCTAAACGAGGCCCCTTTGGTGGAGGTGTGTCTACTTATAGTTACTAATTACTGTTGTATGTTGTCCGGTGGTGATCTCCATTTTGTTTCCCAAATATTATGGAAATTTCCTTAAATGCCTCCTAAACGAATGCCTACATCCATTTTAGATTCCATCTATGAGCTAAAGTGCTCTAAAAAATAAGATCTAAAACAGTAAAAACGTTACAAAAACCTCTTTGCGGGTTCAAAGTCCAATCTAATAACATTCTATGCCAAATTAGTAATCGCCATACATGGCATTTCAAAAGATTCTCGGCATAATGATTGCTGGCATGCGCCACAAAGGTAAGTCATACATTATGTATTGCCGCAACCCTTTTAACCACTCCCAACCCTCCAGAGTCAAGCTGGATGAAGTGGATAATGTCGCTACTAAAAGAAAAAGGTAGTTTTTTTTCATTCGGTCTCGCTCTTTAGAAAAGGAAAATGTTGTGTCATCCAGCGGAAACGAGATTAAAAAAGTTTAGATTATTTTGCTTCTTAACTTCATGTGTGGTAAAAAGAAGTACTTGCAGTATTCTCTTGATAAATTACGCAACAAGATACTCTGCATATGGCTTTCAAAGTAGATTGGATGGGTAAATTCAGAAAACTTTTTGTAATTTTCACGTTAAATGGATTTATTCTTCAAGTTGTATAAACCCCATAACACTGTATGTACTTGTGTGGTATCTGTACCCTTGTTAATTATACATAGATCGATATTCAATTTTAAACATAATGAATTAAATCTTAAAGCTACGCGTAGCGAGCTGACTACGGATTATTTAATTAATAATACTGGTTTATAAATAATTGTAATAAAAGAAAAATGCGATCACGGTCAGGTCTCAAACCTGCGTCATAGAACACGTAAATTCGCAGTACTATTAAAAGCAAAAGTAAATTCAATAAGTACCTTCAGTTTAAAACAAGGCATGTATGTATGCACATAGTAGATAAAAGTCCTATTGATTATTAAGATCGTGACAACACATAACATTAACTTGATTATTTCAAGTATAAACACTTTTCCATTAAAATTATTACTCGCTCCGAAACTTTTTACTTTTCAGTCGATTTTCGTAATCCTACGTGTTTAATTAATACCTAGAATACCTAGTCCATTATAGTACGGAATCTACTTAATACAGTTTCCATGGTTACTTTAATATAACAGATTTCCCGTTAGTTTTTATCTGCGAAAGTAGTCGCGAATATTGAAATATCTTTAACCGCGTATAACTAACCTTCGAGATAATTTAGGTGACCAAACTCACAAAAAATAACTACATATATATAAAGTTAATGTTAAAATTTTAACATTAACACATTTTTTAACATAATCATAACATAACATACCATCACGCCTGTATTCCCCGAAGGGTTAGGCAGAGGCGTACTTAATGTATACCCACAGTTCGCTGGTATGTTTAGGTCCCATGTTATAGGGGGTGAGCCTATAGTCATTAACCGAGCACAAATCCAAACTCCGAGCTGCTAATGAGAATTTAATAGTAAAACCCAATAACACTTTGCTCGACCCTTGGGACCACTAGACTAATGAGGCAGTTTAACTTAATCGGTACAATATTATTTATATTATAAATATATTAACTTCGGATAGGTAGCAGGCGGGCAGCAGGTTATGAATTTAATCTTTTAATAAATGGAGCACCGTTTACTTACTGGAATAGTAACTGCTCTAAATGCATGTGAACTTGACATTAGGTTAATTCAGTTAATTTTTTTAAAGTGATCACAGGCTACGGAGGACTTACCTTCGTTCTAAATATAAATAACCTTGACACATTTCGTATTTAAAACTTCTTAGTTCCGTTATATATACACTGCACATAATTAAACGTAATCTTTTCATTCAAAACCTGTTTTAGATTGTAGTTAGGTAAAAATAGGAATTACAGTTTAAATTCTTGTAAATATACGCTTACTTTTTTAATTATTCAAGGATTTTTCAATGTCAATTTTATAAATTATTCATTCATAACTGTACGTTGGTACTCGTAGCCGCATTTATTTTATTAGACGGTCTGATGTAATCTCTATTTTGCTATCTGCCTTTGTGTTGAATATTTTTTGTACCATCGTCTTATAAAGATTGCGAAACTAATTTGGGTTTGATTGTCCCAAAACCGGGTTATAGCGGTCCATATAGGGTACCCTAGAGAACGACACTAAGGTAACAATGTACTCTATCTACGTTTATTATGGTTGTAAGAAGGTTTTATCACAATTCCATTCTGATATCAACGAATCTCGAACGGTGTTCTATGTTGAACGCAGTTTAGGCGATTTTGGAAAGTAAATGGTAAGTACCTACTTACTTATATACTAAGGATATTCTTTTAGCAAATTCCATGGCATCATTGACATCTAGACATAACCTTTGTATCGTGTAAGTAGCTGATCATTGGTTGGCCATGCCTAATAACTTATAAGTAACGAACCTTAATTGAAGGCAAATGGGTTTTTAATTTCAGTTTAATATTGTTGCAAAAATTACGCCGCGGTTTTGAAATTCAGAACATCGTATAGGTAATTGTTTTCAGTTAAATAAATTTTAATGAAACGCTACTCTAGCTATGCTTTTATTTTATGCAAATTATAGAGGGATTTATGTAGACGAGTTGATAGCTAACTTGTGATTTCCAAGCAGCCTCGACAGCTTTGTTAGTAAAATGTAAGTCGTGAAATATTCTCGCAAATGTTAAAAGTTTTGGAAGGAATTTTGTGAAAGTTCTCGTAGCACTCTAGTAAAAACTATTATCTACTTTAAAAAACCCTATTGACTGACAAACAAAAGAAAGAAAGAAAATTTAAAAACAATGACTCTAGAAGCATGAATATTTGAAAATAGTTCCTTATTGATACGAAAGTAGGTAATAACTAAGACGGGATTCGGGAATTTCCCACGGGGTTGGGAAAAAACGAGATCGTCGCGGGTTGAGTTAATAAATCTCTCATCCCTAATTTTTTTTGGAAAAGGTTTAGGCAGGACAGAGAAGAACATAGTAGGTACCTATGTCTTAAAAAACTCGATAGCATTTCTAGAAAGCTGTAAGTAGCTGTAATGGTATAAATAATAGTTTATTCCTCGGGTCATTTTCAATTTGGTTGATATATTAAGATTGGTATTTGGTTGATTATTGAGTTATTTAGCTGTGAAGGCGTAACAAAACACCTCAACTCACGAATTTAAAGGATTTAGAACATATTTTTGCAAGTGTCTACCGTTAAATGCGGAAATCATAAGTAGGTGTATCCGTAACGACCTTGACACGTGCCCAGCGTGCGTATTGTTTCGCGTACCCGCGTACTACACACTTGAGATACGCTTCGCCACATAGGTAATTGTGCGATCCGCATGAATGGACTGATAAAATAAATTATTAGTAAATATGTTAAGTTTAGCTTCCGCCCAGGATTTCGTCAATATGTGAGTTTATTTTGGTTACTTGACCACATTGGGTCTTTGGATCGTTTATACTTTTTTTAAAGCTTACTAGCAATGTGGGTCGCCTATTTTATTAGTTTATACTTTATGACAGTTTAAAGGCAGAATTTGTCTTATAAGTACCTACAATATTTTAATTATCTTGTTAGCCAATAATACTTAAGAACACGAAGAAGAAAAAATGGTTCTATAGAAGATGATCAGGCTGTTTTATAATTCATCAGCGCTTCTTAAACTAAGTTTCTTTCCTATATACGTAATCCGTTAAAATTCTATGGACTTGACTCTAGAACAAAATATCATCACGTAAAAGACTAAGGTCTTTTACGTGATGATATTTATATAGGTGCCAGCAGTTACGACTATCTATATCTATGGGGACTCAATATTGTTATAACTGTTCCTTACATAGATACTGTTCCTTTAATGACACGACCGAACTTCTAACCAAGCGTCTTATGGTTTTTATGAAGCCTTTAGGGTATTTTTTTTTATTGGATAGAAGGGCAAACGACCAGACGGATCGCCTGATGGTAAGCGATTACCGCCGCCCATGGACACCCGTAACACCGGAGGAGTGACGAGTGCGTTGCCGACCTTTTAAAAGGGATTGGGCCTCCGGTAACCTCACTCACTCGGCGAAACACAACGTAAGCGTTGTTTAACGTCGGTTTTCTGTGAGGCCGTGGTATCCCTCCGGTCGAGCCGGCCCATTCGTGCGAAGCATGGCTCTACCACGTATAAAATTACGTATTAGCCCGTCAGCATCATTATTTACAGTCTATATGAGTTATGCTGCTATAATATTCGCTATACTGACAGTTATTATTACGAAGTATCATAGAATTAGCTTAGCTGGCCTATGATGTCCATAAGTGGACTACGACAGATGGCTTTAATTGATTGACCTACTTTCTTATCTTTTGAAGAGGAAAGAGGCGTTGTACCGTTTCGTAAGAAGTCCTTCGTAAGAGATTGATGGGGACTGTTTATGCTAGGAGAAATGTAGTCTAAACAGGAATACATTTCTTACTTGCACGTTTTGGTTAAGTGACGTCATTTCACTTGTCAGGGTTAGCACAAAGGCTTAAAAATGTAATTAAATTAGAGACTTACCAGAATATGTCAATGTCATACACCTGTTTATTTTATGAAAATCGTTAACGTATGTCACTTGTCTGGCCTCTGGTGGCTTAACGTAAGCTAAATATAACACTAAGACATAAGCCGCCTACGAGCACAAATGACGTTTCTACCTAATTCAGATAATTTACATTTGTTAGAGATGACATAAAAGACATAAATAACTGTATCTCAGATTTGAAGCTGGAAGAAAAAGTAGTACAGTTCAACTATACAAATTAAGTTTTTACAACACAATAAAAGGCAAAGCAAAGATCCCATTTATGGTCTAATATTACTTTGCTTTTTCAGTTGGTACGCTACATTTTGGCAGAACTGACACTTGCATTTTGACACTTTGGTAGCAGTACAAGGTGTCAGCAATTATTTTTTTTTAGAAACCCTAGTCAATAAGAATTCTGGCAAAGTTCGCATCTTTTACAGCTACTAATGTCACGAAATACAAATAAGTATTATACCTATTTATGTGTTTTGTTTTCAGGAGGGACACGTAAAAGGCTCTTACGACCTGGTTAAGAGCGTCTTCGGTGAAATATTGTTCACTTTCAGAAATAAAATAAATCCACCACATGCGTGTTACTCTAACTAGAATAGTGTTGGAACACATAAATCTTTTTTGCTGTGAATCTGTGATGAAACTAAGTTCTCACAAATTGTTATTTAGGTATCAACTTTTTGACTTCTTGTTAGGATGCTATTTATATTAATATTACAAATCCGAAAATAGCTTAGTCTGTTATGTTTTCACACCTAAACAATTGAACCGTTTTTGATGAAATTTGGTAGACCATGTATAGTTGTTGACCGAACTTTAGACAAGAACATGGGCTACCTTTGTCTCAAAAAGTCCTTTGGGTTGCGAGTAAAATCGCGGGCAACAGATAGGTAGTCTATTTATCTAAAAGGTTTATGACGAAAAAAGAACAATACAAATATATAAGAGGCATTGCAACGCATGCCGGGGGACAGCTAGTAGTCTTTATAAATAAAAATGTAGGTTCGTCCTCTATGCAATGCTAAACCATCCAACCTATTGCGATGAAACTTTGGAAAAATGTTGTGCACATGCCCACGAAGATTATTAATCAAAAAAAGGGTTAACAAAACATACATCTCGTAAATAATACAAATATTAGTTATGATAAACAATAGAAACAGCGAAAAAAGACAACTCGTATACAAGGTGCTTATACGCAAATGATGTTCAAGCAACAGAAAATCTATCACCAACCATTGCCCTTATGCAATCGGTCTATGTCCTATAAACCTATTTCGTTTATTACTTGTAAACCAAGGACGGAATGAAGCCACACACCGTAAACCAATCGACAACATGCTCCAATTAGAGCCCTGTCGATATCTTCGACAACACACACTGATTGCCACTCCGGAAATTCAAGAAATCCATCTCCTATTTATCAATGTCAACACTAATTTTAGGTTAGTTTCTAATCGGTCAGTGTGACAAACATCATAAGTAATTATTTTTAATGCAGGGTGTCCACTTGGTAAATTTTTGGACGTAATATCATTGTCAACAGCCAGATGAAACCGATTATGATGAAGCCGAATTAAACGGTATATTGAATACCCAGATTTTCATTTTTATCAGTTTGTGTCTCAGATTGTTTTACTTTTGATATATGACAGGCAGGCAATCAAACGAATTTTGGTATAACTAATGGACTTCGGTTGAACCGAATATCGTCCCGTCCCTTGAATCTATCAAATAACTATGATCAAATATCTATAAATCAATGCAGCTTTATGTAATGAAATTTCGAGTCTATTTAGCAACAACTGCCAACAAATTCCGCATGCTGTACCCAAATAGAAAAAGGTATGAACGTTATTTACGTAGATACAAATAATCCATATACCTATAATAAAATTCTAACAGGACGCTGTCTGTACATTAAATATATGAAAGAAAAACTAATATAGGGGTCTTTATTAGAGCAACAGAAGCCAAAATGACAATGGTTAGAATTTTGGTCTGTCTGTATGTTTGTTCGCGTATCACACAAAAACTACTTCATGCAACTGAATGCAGTTTTCACCAATGTATTGCTAGAGGTCTACCTTAAAATATGGTGCATGTTTTATCTTGATATGCCGCTTAGTATCGGACTTTTAGTATATTAATCTTTTTGGGACACACATATAAACACTCTTTCCCGATAACACAATGTATTAAATTACATTAAGCAATGACAGAACACATCTGGCGACGTCCCTCGGGAAATAAAATGTAAGTATATGAGAGATATGCCTTTGTCGTCGACAAAATTAATTAAGAAAAATGAAACTACATGACAGGTTGGTAATCGTGATTAATAGAGCTGTAATAGATATATTTTTAAAATTATTTAACAGGAAACGTCGCGTCGTTGGTTATTTTTCTTATTAATTTAATTGAATCTTTGGGAATATTGAAACGAAGTTACTTTATACAATATCGGATAATTATCTCATTCGCAAATTTCAGAAAGGTCGCAACACTAAAGAACAGCTGGGCCTTTTTTAAATGATCATAATAGTTCGAATAAGGTTTTGAGGGAATGATAAATTTAAAAAGTCTTCAAAAAAGGAAAATTGCCATGTTCGGAAATTTTAAATTTTTTATTTTTATTTTGGTATAGACATTTGAGCAGGGAAACGTGCTATTCGTCAGCTAGTTTTTTTAATAAATCTATCTGCACAACCCTTTAGTTCAAGCTTACGAAGTCATCTATAAAGCTTTCTGAAAACAGCTATAAACATATTACAAAACGTTACGCATTGTGCTCCCGACTTAGCTTATTTATTTACATTAAAAAAACACACGTAACCTCCTTTAGCACATATACTCTAATATAAAGGTTTTAATTAGTAAATGTTTGATTTGTTAATACATGAACGCTTTCCGCGTTGTCCGAAGGCAGTTTTGCAGAGCAGCGTGACCCGCCGCTCGCGACGGCCGCGGCGGGACTGATCCGAAGCCTGATTCCTCGGAGCCTCCGGCCTTGTCCGACACAATCCTACCGTCGTTAATATCGGAGGAATTCTTCGAGTACCCAGTTACGCTGACGTCGATGTTACAGCTCTATTTATTTCAGAGCCAGAATAGTTTATAGATTGGAGAATCCAGTGCATTACCATATTGATAAGGCGAGTGCCTTGCATGCTGATGCTGAGCATTGTTGTGTGAGAATATCTGAAGAAAAGATGTTAGCCATTATCTCGTTCATTTTAAAATTAAGATTCATTATTACACCTATACCGTCTGCGTAGCCGGTGACAGATACCTAGGTATTCTGCCCATAATAAGTTGAAACGTAAACTTACGTTTCCATTCAGTCAGATTTCAATACAAAGACATACCTAGGTTAAGTTAAGTTTTTGCTTAGAATCGTTCCTGAATACCTATTAATCTATGAATTTGACAATTGTCTTTAATTGAATGTCATTTAAATAAGTAGATAGGTACCTAAATCTTGTTTGACGACTTATTTATTACGCTTAGGCGTAAAAATGATACTGATCCTAATGTCAAAGCGACTTTGTGGATTTAGTTAACCTACATCCACAAAATTATTTATTTGAAATAAGTATCTACTTCTTTTTTTATAAATACCGATTTTAAAGTTATAAAGTTATAAATAATTAGGAATAGTAACGGATTGAAACATCCATCTTCCCATACACATATTCATAAGGTACTTATGGATAAGACGTGCCGTGTTTCGTGTGTCCAAAAATAGCACCCATAACATATTACGCACACTGGCAATAAAACAAGTGAGAACATACCTTAATTTAATTACTTTTCTGTGCAGGTTAAATAGTAACAGATACCACAACCAAGATTATATTTGGTACGGTACCTACGTGGTATTCTAATATAATTGTCATTGTCAAACCTAATCTGGCTTTTATTCTGAAACAATACAAACAATGTACCTTTTTAATATACTAGACCCTTAGCAAACTCGCGCAGCCCAATGAATGTGTACAGTATCAAACATGAAATTTTCTAAAAGATTTAATTATATAATATGACTAAGTATTTACCTTAAAACGGTTGTAAGTAAGTAATTTTAACTAGCTCTGAAGATATAAATACCAAATCATTAATATTACCTTGTAAATTTTCCGTCAAAGAAAATCAAGAAGAAAACTAAAACGCTTTTTATTTCAATGTAGGTACCTATCTAATGTCAAAGTCAAGTATCTACGCAATATTCATTTTTACTTATTTAAGTTACATACATAACATAATCAACCCATTATACCGTCCCACTGCTGGGCACGGGTCTCCTCTCAGAATGAGAGGAATTAGGCTATAGTCCACCAAGCTGGCCTAGTGCGGGTTGGCAGACTTCACACCCCATCGAGAAAATCTCTCGGGCATGCAGGTTTCCTCACAATGTTTTCCTTTACCGTTTTTAAACGCGTGATAATTAACTATTTAATACGCATATGACTTCGAAAAGTCAGAGTTGCGTGTTTTGGGTTCCAACTCGAGACCTTCGACTTAACAGTCCAACGGTCATACCACTAGGCTATCACTGCTTTTTATTTCAATGTAGGTACCTATCTAATGTCATAGTCAATAATAATAATGTCGGCAATATTCATTTTTACCTATATAAGTTAGGCACTCATAAATTAAAATGGGAGTCTCCTAATCTGCTGTTGATAGGCGGGTGTCATAGCGCAATCAATGGGCCCGCCGCGAGAGATCTAATTAGAATCAATTTAGCCGCAATCTCTGTGGCTCGGTTACAAGCCACGATAATTTATCACTTAGTCCTTTATTATAAGACTTCTATTATACACTACAGTAAGGTATTATAGAGCAAAAAAAATCAGTTTTTATTGAGTTGGTTTCCAGTGAGTTTTAGAATTTTTTGTAAAGACAAATAAATCAACCCTTTGTTATATTTTCAGTGGCTGATATTAAAATGCACACTAAAAAGTGCCAAGTAAAATTGCCATCAATCTGAACAGTCAACAGAATTAAAGTGTTTATAAGTATTATGCCTTCATGGATATAATGACATAAATATTTAGTGCTTAATAAAAAAGTTAATCAACGACATAGGATGTTTCAAATACAATTTAATCAAATTGTGTTATTATTCGGCTTCAGATACCATTAGTCTAGGTTCCTACGCTACCCTTTCGTCCAAAATACTCCTACTGGAAATAAATATAAGCGAATTTAATTCTTGATAACTTTACCAAGTTTGGAACGAATTTCCGGTCGTTTATTTCCAGTGAAGTATTTTGCACGATTTTGTAGGATAGGAACCTAGATTAAGGCGGATCGTTCCGCTTTCCGATCGGTTTTTCGCAGTTAGTAGGTCTATAATAAGTACTACATTCATGGTAATGGTAATTGCGACATTAACTATACAAAATTCATAATTTTTATCTAAAACCATTGCTTAAAAATCATTATTGGTGCTAAAAGTAGTGTAAAATGTCAATTTTGACCAATTACACAGATTGCTCCAAGTTTTTGGCTTGATAAGGATTTATAAGTAATGGTTTTAGTTCTCAGTTGTCAATGTTGTATAGTTAATGTCGCAATTACAACTGCCATGAATCTAGAACTTGTTACAGACCTACAAACTGCGAAAAATCAATTGAAATTAGAATTTCGCCTCAATGTATTCGAATTCAAACCATAACACAATTTGATTTTATTCTATTCGAATAACGATTTATTTTGGTATTATAATTGTACGGGCGATTCGGTCCATATTAAACGACAACACGAACTGCAGTGTATCTTTTCAACACTTTTACGGTGTCGGATTTGTGCAAACTCATATCAGTGTCTTTAGCACAACGTATTAAACGTCTAAGGTCCGGGAGACAGTTTCCATTGTAGCGAGGAAAATTGCGTATCTTTGTAGTTACAGCGACTATCATCGTGTCCCACTTCCAGCTAGCTCTCAACCTCCTTTTATGAACCTCGTTAAGATGTGATGGACAATAAAGTGTACATATATTGCATAAAACATAAATGAATTGAAATATGAATTACAAAGAAAATGTAACTTAAATGTAATTAAGCAAACATTGTTACTAACAACATATGGGCCTACGTTGCCATAAATAAACCAATTTATTATTATTAAAAATAAGTAAAATAAATATAATGTATTATTACGTAAGAAAATCTGGTAGCAAAAAAATAATTCAAAATAATATTTATTTTACGAAAGCTAAACATATGATCATCATTTTTAAACTGTTATTTTTAGGTCCCTAAATATATCCTTTGTCAAAATTAATATTGTTTATGATCACTTTTATTTTTTAATTATTACCCAAATAATAATTATGAATGTACGAATTTAAAGATTACATGTAGGTCTACATACCTATCTATCGTTCATAAATATTTTTTTAGTCACGGGGCCTTTTCCCAGTTTTCACGTCGGAAAATATCTCAAATTTTGATTTATACCCAAAACTCCCCTTCAAATATTTAAATATAAATATTAATGTAAGTACCTAGCTTAAAATTTAATAATTTAACACAATTTATCACGACACGATACATTTCGACGTGCGAAATGAAAGGAGGCTTTAAACTGTAATCGTTTATCAATATTGAACATCAATCCTGTCAGAGGTAAGTTTAAAAGCGGAAAAGGTTTCAAGTTAGGGGAGCGTAGAATGGATCGATTTGTTGAACTTACCTACGCTGTGAATAAAATATATTCCGACTAACATAGGCTATTCTGGTAAATAAATAAGAGGATATTGTTTGACCATTGACACGATATGAAGAAGAAGAAGAATAAAAATATAGTTTGGATCTACGAGTAAGTATAGATTTTCTTTCTGATTTTTTTTATTTTTCTATATGTTTTTCTGTACTTTTTTTCCTTATTTTGCGTGTGAGCGATTAAGAAGAAGATTTATAATAGTACCTACAGTAAATACTAATGTTTTTAAAATGCATGCCTATCTAATTTCAATCTGCCGCTACAATTTGTTAGCTCAAAAAGTTCCGTTGTGGTGAACCCTTTGTTGAAATATAGCGTACAAAATGTAGGCAATCTTGTGTTTCAGGAAAACATTTTTTCATGTATCTTTTTTACCGGCCTCAGCGGACTGGAAGAGATCTCTGAGGGTGATAGGTCACATTTAGGACTGGAATGACAAGCTTTAAATAATATAAAAGTTACGCTGTGAAGGTATCTTTATGACGATATTTTTTTGTACGTAAGTATAATCTTGGGTATGTAAATGCATCCCTATATTAGTATCATGACGATGTTATTGTGCATTATATCATAATAATAATTATGTATAACTATTACTTTCATTCACTTTTCGAGGCTGCTACCAGTTTTGTAGAACGTCTCTAATTCTAATTTTAAAAATATATCGACGACGCGACGGTCAGAAGGTCAACTGAAGACTGAAGCACGGTCAGTGTAAGGCCCTAGCTTCCATTTCCAGGTTAAGCACTGTTATTAGGTAGTTTTAGATTTCTGTTCGGTTACTATCAGAAGAGTCGCTTTCCATTAGGTACGTAATAGATAAAGTCAAGGTCAAATCTTTTATTTCAAATAAACCAATAATACAGGTGACAATTCCTTTTTGACAATTCAAAAGCACCTACTTTTGAATTGTCAAAACTAGGTGCACGGTTCCAAATAGTTGGTCTTATGGAGAAGAACCGGCAAGAAAGTCCATAGATAATCTTTTAAATAAAAATTATGACATTGTGGTTGCATAGGCATGTGGGTGTACATCAGTACGCCTCTGCTTAGCCATTCGGCCATAAAGGTATGACAGTAGGTCCTAGTAGGCTGCTAGTTCATAAGTACAGCAACCGATAACACTGCACATAGATAAATAGAACTTTACGCTTATAACCAGAGATATTTATTTAAAAATAATATCTTTTTATGAAGAGGGGAACGAGGACTGGCTGACTTTTTTTTCAAGAATCGAAGGTTGCGCAGAAAAATACTGAACGTGATGCGCCAATAAGTGTGAACTACATATTATAAACAGTCCATATTATAATAATATTGTAAATGTAATGTTATAAAATTACATTTTTTAGCAAGACTTCTGTAAAGTGTTTATAAAACCGCTCTATTATTCTGTGATAAAAAAGAGGTTGTATTTCTTGGTTTTTTAAACACAACCTCTTTTTTATCACAGAATAATAGAGCGATTCAAAGACAAATGGTGACATTTTTCATATGAAATGTAGTTTCCAATTTTCTTTCGAGATTTTACTCAAGTGAACGATTTCGGAAGACTGTCATCTTGACAGTGCGAATGTCGGGGACGAATACAATTCATTTTATCCGTAAAAGTTCGTGATACTCTTCATCCAGTTGCGTTTGACAAGATATTAATGGTCCCTGTAAGTGGGTCAAGCATTCAAATAAAAGTGCCTCAAGTCCTCTTGACACTCACGAGCGGATATTGAAAGGGCGGGAAACAGATTGGCGGCAAAATTTTTGTTCTTTGTTTGAATAATTTGGCACATTAGACAGAAAATTTTCTCGCTCTTGTTTTTATTACAATGCCCAAGTACTATGTATAATTATGTATATTATGTATGTAGTTATGTGTAATTATGTATATTTTTTATCGCTGCGAGACACGACATCAAATTATTATTACGCAGTAATATGTACCTATAGTCAATGGTGAACTCGAAAAGTTTAATGTCAAAGCGAATAGCATTGTGATGAAAAGGCGAAATGTTTTCTTCGATAGGAAATATCAATGTCTTGTTAAAAAGGCAGGAAACATTATTTATTTCCTGTCTTTTTAACACCGTATTGATCGCGGTCTCGGAGTCGGTCATAGTTCACGGCAGTTTCGATTCTTTTGTTACGAGCGCTGAATTCGAACGATCAAAAATCTTTTGAAATTCGAACACGTTGAGAACACGTTGCTTGAGCTTCATACGTATGGTTCGGCATAAAGTCAAAATCGATCATGTGTAAACAATTCCGGGAAAAGTGTCATCTGAATAGTCTGCAAGTGTCCGTATGAATTCGAATAGAAGAAAGAAAGAAAGAAAGCCGAATAAAAATGGTTCACTTTTAAGAATGGCAGCAGTTGGCATGACATTATCGATCAATGGTTTTTCGTATTTTGAAGTTAGACTGTGTTCTATGAATGTGTAGTGCCATAACGAGTTTTCTTTAAAACAGTTCCAGGCAAAGAGGTTGTAGGTCATGACATGAAACATAAACAAAAGACGTTGATAGCATACTGTTTGTTTGTGAAACACTACGCTTTCTGAACGAAAACCTTTATTCATCACTATTTGTTTGCTAAACAAACGTTTACGTTTCAAAGTTACTGTTATGGAAAATAAGGGATCGGTAGGTATGTACCTATGTTAGTATTTTGGGTGAACTTTTTAAAACTTTAACAAGTCTAACTTGGTCGGGTAACTTTTATCATTTTTTTATTTTTTAAATAATACTAGCAATGTGGGTCGACATTACTAGTATTCTTGTTAACCCCTCGTGTTAAGGTAAATGCTTGTGTTAAGAGTGGGTTCACGTCGGTAGTGCAATGGGTGGGTTACGAACCAGTAACCACTTGATCGCAAGTCCGACGCCCTAGCCATTAAGCTACCGCCGTTTGCGCTTATACTTAATTATCATTGGAAGTTACTGACAGCTCTTTACAGCGGGGATCAGACTCGCTACTTGTATTGTTTAATTTGTTTGTTTTCGTTTATTTATTTTAATGTTTTTTTTTTAATATTCTTTGTTTATTCTTCGCAAGGAATAAATCGTATTTCTTTCTTTTGTATAACAATTTATATAAAAAATACAGAACTCTCTTAGAAAATAGCACCTTTTTCTTTCCTAAATTTTACAATTTTACAGTACTATTTTATGTAGATAATAAAATTTATTAGACGGAAAGACACTAAAATCCACCATGACGGTTCCTTTTGACGTTTACGGTGCGGAAGATATCAATCGACCCTAAATAACCCCGAAATCTTTAATCTATGCCCTGTAATATTTATTTTGTAAAAGTAGTTAGGAGACAACTGAAACGTAACCGAATCGCAAACGAACCGGTTCTGCTTGGATTCACTCGATTTAATTTATTGTAATGACCTGCGAGCGTAGTACTACCTACTAGTTATTCCGTGCTGCAAGTAATTACTGGGGATCAGTATTATGTTCACTCTCCCGTTCCCGTCAACTGACAAAAAAGGGACCTCGTAAATGTCATTTAAAACTCGTGAGTCGCAGTGTCAAGCGTGAGCCTATCAAAAATGAAAAGTTAAAGCAGAAAAACCGACAGAAGCAAAAACTGTCATGAATTAATACAATATAATTTAAAAATAATTGATGTACCTTATGTAGGTACATACGATTCTATTCAGACTTTTGAGTTTCGGTAGATAGTAATTTATAAAACCGCATCGTAAGGTTGATGTGCGTCCATTATATCATAAGAAGATTCTGTTTGCTTAGGAATAAGCAGGCTGCATATTTAGTTAGACATTTGCATATTTGTCAACTATCTGGGTGGGACAATCTTTCAAAAGTTGCTGTGGGTACTTACAGCAGAGAGGTGTTAGATTTTGTACACAAAGATTCGTGTATGTAGGTCGTATTCAATGTCAGCTGATTGATTACTTACAACTGTGACTGACATCTCGTTAATGCCTTCGTTAATAGACCTCGTTAGAGACCTATTATCGAAGCAATGGGTGTGAAGCTAATGTCAACCCTTTGTATGCTCTGAGTCAAAGGAGACAGAGAAAATAGGCAAGTATTAGGTGGTATTCTACTCGTTTTAACATTATAATATATCAGGTTATTTTGGAGTTATTATTGAAACTTATCTATCAATATTTTTTCTGTTTCAAGAATTTATATTTTTTAACTAGTTGCTGTGTTCGTAGTTTCTCTCACGTCCCAAAAAGATTAACAAACTATAAGTCCGATTCTAGGCGGCGTATCAAGAAGAAACATGCACCAGATTTTAAGTTAGACCTCTAGCAATACATCGATGAGAACTGCATTCAATTCCATGCAGTAGTTTTTGCGTGATGTGCATACAAACATATAGACAGACAGACAGACAAAAATCTAAAAATTGTTATTTTGGCTTCAGTTGCTCTATTAATGACCCCCATTATTAGTTTTTCTTTAATATCTATAATGTACAGACTTCGTCCTGTTACAATTTCATTAGATTAATAATAAACTTAAGCTCATAATTATTGACATTTGCATTAAGCGTAAAAAAGAACAGTGCAGCGCTCAATGGCCCCAATATATTGTACCCCCAACCTCATATCTCATAATGTGTAAAACTGACACGTACTGACGCAAGATACATTTTGAGAGGTCATTTTATCTAATGACGACATCGAGGCATAGAGCATAGAAAAAAAAAGATTTTAACATTTTATAACATGGCATTTGAATATTTTTAAATATGACAAGAATTGCTCCAATTTGTGTGATTAGATTAGTATTCTTCACAAGCAATAAGTGAGTATAGATAATACCTTTATGTGTCTAAAAAAA
Organism: Acronicta aceris; assembly: GCA_910591435.1. NCBI lineage: Eukaryota > Metazoa > Arthropoda > Insecta > Lepidoptera > Noctuidae > Acronicta > Acronicta aceris. Next base: position 4,868,043 of record OU342778.1, on the reverse strand, counting down.
ATAAGATATAGAATACAGAGAAGCATAGACGATTCTTTTTTTATATTGGATTTATCATTACACGCATTGTTACTATAAAGCAAAAAAAAAACGATCATTACGTCGTGTACGTACACGAATATCTTCCTTTTTTGCTCTCGCGAAGGCCAGACAAACGTACTTGCTAGCTACTGCCCAGAGGTTTGATTGATGTACAAAAATTGTAAGGCGTGTCCCGCATGTCTTGAACTATTTCAGACTCTCTGGAATGCGAGGATAATAAGTAGGTAGGTACCTACTACCTTCTTTATTGATTGGATGAAAAACATTCGTCTTATTCTCAAAGCTTATACCGAGGTCCTTCTACACTTTCATATAATTGATTAAATAGTTAATTTGAATATTATCTATTGGTATCACTTAAATTGGTTTTATTCCTAACTAGCTAATCTTAACTAGTTTCACTCGCGACCTAAAGTCATGTTAAACTTTCATTCCCCCACCCCCAACTTAAATGTGAAAATCCAAAAACAATGAAACACGTCTTTATTTAAGTATTTATTAAATTTCTATCTTTAAAAAACTGGATAAAGGGACCATAAAAACATTCACCCTCCGTTTCTCTCTGTGTAAAAATGTGAAAATTGAAAAATCCTGAAACACGTCATCATTTATTTATTTACAGCAACTGTAATTAAAATTTTCGTGATTCCAACTCTAAAGAACAAAGACTTTCATACAAACACCTCCCCCCATTTACCTTCTTAAAGTTGAAATTTCCAAAAATCCTTTCTTGGTGGATGATACGAGTATAAACCTATGTTCCAAATTTAGACTAAACTAGACTTAGTTTTGACTGTGCGGTGACAGAACAGTCAGTCAAGACAAAATATTTTATATAAAGGTATATTAGATTGCCTAATGTACCTTATCTATGTTCTGTAAATAAAAATTATTAATATTTTGCAATTTATTTTTATTTTCTCAGGCTTTCTCGGTTTTATCAAACCTTTGCGACTGAAGCTAATTTAATATAAATTGACCATTATAGATAGGGCTTCGTGAAAATAATGGGATAAGTTAGGACGGTTTGGATACCCTCATCAAACTACTAATTAGAGATTGTCGACCTAAATCGAAGGTTCTAGTTTCTACTGATAAAATAAATTTCACTTTTCACATGGTAAACATCTTCTAATCATTTAACTATGCTTAATAAATATGTGTGCTTAACCATTAGGTATTAGATGAGAAGGTACTATATTATATAGTAGAAATATAATCCGTTTCATAATGAACATGAAAAAAAAAAACTAGTAGGTATGTTATGATATTCTTAAGAAAAATCACGAGTCAGAATTAAAGTACTTAGATACCTACCTAAAATTATACTAGTAAGTACATACCTAGGTACTTACTAGTATAATTTTTTTATCTTATAAATCTATTTGGATGGGTTTCTTGCATGGGTTTAATGCTCAAAATATCGTCACTTAAGATGAAATCTAAGGCTAAAGTTACCTACTACATATACATAAAGCTGGCATTGATGTTACGTTACAAAAATAACAAAGAAAGAAAAAGTAAAACCGCCTTGTAAAACATAAAAAATAATGTTATGTGCGAAACAGTTTCGGAAGTCGGTGACGAAATCAAAAGATCTTCCAATCAAATCAAAGGCACCGACTTCCGAAACTGTTTCGCACATAACATTATTTTTTTAATTGTAATTTTTTACTCCTTATGTTTTTCTCCACTGACAATGACAAAAGCGTAGCTCGAGCCCTTGTTATGGCCATTATGAAATCGAGTAGGTAGATATAACTACATTACTTAATGCAAGAGTGACCTGTTTTCGATTCAACAATCTCTCCATGACGCGGTCACCGTATCCCACATTACGTGTTACGTAACGTAAAAATATGCCAATGATACAATGTAGGTAATTGACCTCAACTGTTAATAACCAACTTATTTTATTGTGGTCTTGACATTGTCCTTTTAATTATTATTGGTAAGTGCTTATCTATACAAATAAATAAAAATTAAGTGTCTGTTTGTTGTAATGTAAAAATAACAGCTTTTAATATAAGTATGCATATGAAAGTAGGTAGGTATATACTTAATGATATAGGTACGGCAGGTACTTAAAAAAACAATTTTCGTCTGTCTGTTTGTTTCGATTAATCTCACGATCTTCACTAGCAGATATCTGATGCTACTTTTATCGTAAGGATAAACTTTTGTGACGCGAGTGAAGCCGTGGGAAAAACTAGTTTATAGATGATAAACGTTTAAATAGGTTAGCCGGCTCGAATCCTATTAATCTTCGGGATTTATTCCAACTATCATCATTAGCTATCATAGCCTAATTTCTATAGTGTTATAAAAGTGCTTACTATAAGTAGGTAGGCACATACTTACATAAGTTATTAGTTTCGTTTGAATCTGTTCAGATATGATACAAACTTACCTAGTATTACTACAGATTAAAAAAAAAATATTTTTACTTGTCTTTCAAACATAAAATCTTAATGTCATTGTCAGTCAATTGACATTTCCACAGCACAACACTAATTGCAATAAACTATCGTGAAACGCGTTTCAAGGTCTTTCCGGCCCTTGTGTCAAGTTCACGGTCGTGACGTCACCGAGATAAACGTCAAAAAAGGAGGTCAGCGGGTTTCGTCAGCTGGTGAATGGTTCTAGAGAGATCGATTGCGTTAGAACTTATTCATGACACCTTTTCACGAAGAATGAAGATGCAAGTACCACGTTCGAGCGTCATTACACTATTCAGAGGCTTAAGGGTCTGGTGGAGCTTGAATTGTCCACAAAAACGTAATACCGAAATAAATCGTAATCCAGACAATGCTCTATCAAATTATGTTATTATTCTGATTTGGATGATTTGATTCCGATTTAGAATTAATTCTGATTTAGATCGATTTGGTCATGTAGGAACCTAGATTAACGGTATCGGAATCCAAATAATAACAGAATTCGACTAAATTGTGTTTGAATTACGATTTTTTTCGGTATTACGTTTGTAACAGAAATTCGGTCCTCCGGACTCTTAAGGCAGAGCTTTTGATTGCGTAGATATATAGTAATGCTTACTTACTTACTTGGTGGTAAGTTAAACCACAACTGTGAGTCATGCAATTAACTACTGAGAGAAATTGCTCTGGGCTATTTGAATTTGATACAGCTGAGCTTTCTTGTGGGGGCGAAATAAACCTGTCAAATTTATATTCAAGGCTTTCGTGTTCTAGTTTCAGAACTGTAGATTTGAATTCCTTGCTTAGATAATCCTATAGTCCTAAGCATATAATAATAAAAATTCACACATGGAGAATTTTAAAGCTTTGCATAAACTAAATCTAAGATTCTTGGCTAAATCTAGAGCAAAAAAAACGAAAAAAAGGCTTCATTCTGGATTCTGGACGTCAGGCGTCAGAACCATTGGTTCCCGCCACTGACCTCTTTATTACTATACTCTAAATAGCATAGAGAAATTTAGAGATGGTTCCCGCCATAACCTTGGCTTAAATCTGTATGCGTGGAAATATTACCGCCAATATGAAGCACACGCTGCACACGTCGATTTTGTTTATTGTTCAAACTTCGAATAGAAATGTTCAGTTTCAACTTCCAGTGCAACTATAATGCAGCTACTCAAAGTTATTTATAGAAAAACTACGAGAAAGAGAACAATGCGAGCAGGTTCTGATTATGAATGGACTTATCGATATGGATAGTTATTTGATCCTTATTCGATTGTCGTTAATCAATTAAAAGATTATTAAAATAGGTTCCTACATTATAATACTGACACATAATAAATCACAAAAAAAAATCTTGTAGAAGTGTTGAAAGTCCCAGTGGAAGCAATCCCTTGAAACTGAAACTCGGAACATAAATTATCGATAAGAATGTAAAGCGAATTGCAAACTTTAATCGAGTTTGTTATTCGTAGTAGTGAATACATACTCGTATAATAAATAGTACAATAGCGGGTATAATGTACAACGGACAATGTTATGAATTTTGTGTTAAACGCAGACGATGAATGGATTTTATCGGATTTATTTTGTAGTTTACCTTAAATTTCAATCGATACATATAACGCAATAGTTCCATTACGTGTACATATATAAAGAAATTATAAGTAGGTACCTACTTACATCTTCGAATAATAAAACAAGACAGGAAGTTCATTCAAGAAAAGGAATCCTACATGCCATATTTGACTTGAGAAAGTGACGCGTACCTATTAGTAAATTAATACCTTGATTCACGTAAAAAAAAGGAAACACGAAAATTGATTTTCAATAATTATGTGTAAAAGCAGTGATAGCATAGTGGTATGATCGTTGGACTGCCAGGTCAAAGGTCTCGAGTTCGAACCCAAGGCACGTTGACTTTTCGAAGTCATGTGCGTATTAAATAGTTAACTATCACGTGATTAAAACGGTGAAGGAAAACATCGTGAGGAAACCTGCATGCCTGAGACATTTTCTCGATGGCGTGTGAAGTCTGCCAACCCGCACTAGGCCAGCGTGGTGGACTATAGCCTAATCCATCTCATTCTGAGAGGAGACCCGTGCCCAGCAGTGGGTCAGTATAATGGGTTGATTATGTATGTCAAAAATCGGTTTAGGTACTTTTGTGATAAACCTAATTAATAAGTAGTTATTATGAATGAGTAGCGGAAAAAATCTAAAAACATTCACTAGTATGTGGGAAAAACGATTATTACGTGTTTCATATCGTATACCTTGCCAAGTGTATATATCGCAGAGAGCTTACATAGAAGTAGGTAAGCCCGCAATAGACTACGCCAGCCCAGTTATTCAAAAAGGTTCATGAGGCAGCTGAACTTGGTATTACCTCTAGTGCTGTTCCAATTTAATTACATCAAAATGACAAAGACAAATATTTTAAACTTTTATTAGTTCCATAGAGGTTTGCTACCAAATTTAAGACCCAAAGGTCTGAGCAAAAGGCGTACCAGGAGGTTGTATTTGCGCTGTTCTAATTATAATAGGGAATTTATCGATATCATACAAAACTATTAATTAAATATCTAAAAATTATTATCAGCAACGTTCGTGACGTCAGCAAGTGCGATAAAAACCTGATTAAAATATTATTTTAAATAAAATAATTGACGTAAACATTGCGGTTTACTCTGCGGTATATTACGAAGTATATTAGAAGTATTCAATGAATAATTAGTGATGCAAGAAGTGTTTATTGCAAATACAATAATATACCTAAAATATACTATGAATGAGTCTATGAAATGAGAGGAAAAACAATATTAATGTACCTACTTAAGTCACAATACAAAAAAAACAAAATATATTTTTTATTATTTATTATGATAGATAATATAGTATGAAGTTTTGCCAATTAATTGGAAGTCAGTAGTAAAGCCAGTAGTGTACTTATCTGGGAATGAAACCCGGTTTACAGTCCAAGACCTCACCCCTTGAAAGAATGAGGTGAATAAACTATTCATGCACGGTCTTTGACATTGTAACTGCTCATGAGTACGTTTTATGTCCCTGTATTATGTTCAAGTTATAGAGGTCAGTTTTGTTCTATGTATTTCGTAAATACGAATAGAATACCCTATAAAGTAAGTACCCTACAATAACATGATAATATGTATAATGTAGTAGGTACGACACTATTTTTCTACTTATTACGTACAAAATTACGTAGAAATTAGAAAAAGTCGTTACTTTTTCCTTAAATCTTACCTAGATTTTTTTACAGAATCATTTAGTAAATAAATTATATTATAATAATTAATAACAATATTGATAGGTATGCTTTGCTGTAACACCATCGGATGATACTTTTTAATAACAAGAATAATAAGTACATATGTAGCCCGTTAAAGCAAATGAAAAACTGAAAAAAGAATTAACATTATGACCCTTACCTTGACACTACAGCCAATGTTGCACCAACAGTTAATCCAAGATTAAAGGCGCTCATCCATAATAAAGACATGACTATGTCTTGGAGTTTATAAAACCTCGATATCGCAACCTTCGGGCACGTCACTGTACTAGGGTAGCGTTCCGTTCATCCCGTAACACTGACACTACACTAAACCGTTCCGAATTCAAATTTGAATTGGAAAATAAAAAAAAATAAGTAAGTAATTATCTATGATGAGTGGAAAGACTTGTTGTAACGTTTTACGAATTCAAAAGATATTGGTACTTATTTGTAACAACTTTAGAGTAACTGATGTAGTATCGATGAAAGTTAACCGTTTCTTTGATCGAGTAGCGAGTTCAAACGTCCGCGAACGAGTGGCTTGGTTGGTCTGTCCTTTACAGTATAAACCGGAGGTGTGTCCCCCGCTCTCCTCTACACTGACGCAGTTATTTTCACAATAATCTGACTTCATGGTGCAATTCCTTGCATCTGGCAAACAAGAGCAACTGGATAATTTTTCCTAAATACTTATGCGTGTTTGTATTGTTTGCTAGGTAATTGGGTAAATTGTTTCAATAACTCGGTACATTTTGTTTGCCAATGTTTGACAAAATATTTAACTAATTACTATAAGTACTTCTGTTTTTTAATTGTTTTAGTAATTTATAGCAAATTTTTGGTGTTTAAAATCATATTATTTTAATGATGTGTTTACTCTTTCAGTGCTCAACTCATAATTTATGAGAATAACAACAATTTTAAATATTTGTTTGGATACTTATTTGGTTTTTCACAAACAAAGTACCTATATAATATGTAGGTATGTTTGGTTTTGTTATGGAATGGAATTGTTTTGTGCATTTGCTATGGTAGAGATCCTGGGTTTGATTCCCAGGTCCAGCAAAGTGTTATTGGGTTTTTCTATGAAATTCTCAGTAGCAGCTTGTAGTTTCGATTTGTGAACAGTTAATGGCAATAGCCTCGCCACCTATTATATGGGACCTAAACATACCGGCAAACAATGGTTGCGCATTACACCTCTGCCTAACCCTTAGGGGAATACAGGTGTGATGGTATGCGAAACTCATATTAAGCATTTTGTGTAATATCTCCAGAACCGATGGTCAGAAAACCAACTTTTAAGGGACCAACTAAGAAGTACCTAGGTATACGAGTATTCTATCATATCAAAAGAGAACAATCGGAATCTCCTCACGATCATCGAAGATATTATTATCGCGTAACATATACACTAAAAAATCCAACGCCTTCAATACAGAGCCAGATGCATGTAATACCAACGCCAATATACCGTTCAATAATTCCTATAATCGACTTTGGTCACGTGCAAAATACACAGTGTTTCAAATTTCCCGGGTTATTCCAGTTGTAGGTAGGTGACATTAAAATTAGACAACACACCCAATTTTAATTAAGGTATTTCCCAATGGATAGGCGCGCCTATGTAGCTTTATATGAATTAAAGTGTATTAAAAAAATATTCAAGTCGTCCCGTGTAATTTTTATATTAATTCCTACAGGTATTATGGGCATTGGCTTTTGTTCGCGATCTCCGAACATAAAAAAAATCCGATGACGCCCCGAAAAAAAATATTCAAATAAGTATTTGCTATAATCATAGCATAAGAGCATAAGCATGGCTTTCTCAAGTTAAAAACGTGCACGAATGGGCCGGCTCGACCGGAGTGATACCACGGCCTCACAGAAAACCGGCATCAAACAACGTTTACGTTGTGTTTCGCCGTGTGAGGGAGGTTACCGTAGACCCAATACCGTTTTAAAGGCGGGCAACGCACTTGTGACTCGTCTGGTGTTGCGGGTGTCCATAGGCAGCGGTAATCGCTTACCATCAGGCGATCCGTTTACAGGTTTGTCCCCCTATCCCATAAAAAAAAACATCTTCGTAGCCTTTCCCCAACTATTTAGGGTCGGCTTCCAATATAACGAGATGCATATCATATATAGATGAATAGTTAGTTCCATCCCCGCACGGAACAAATAATTGAGTTCTAGGTCTGGGTGTTTGTGTATGAACCCACGATACAGGAGAAAAGCCTCGTGTGGGGCAACGTTTTTAGAAAGAAATGTCTGTATTTTATACGAAGCAGCCATCAGACCTTTACAATCCAATTTCTGAGCAATATCAATTCTAAGGTAAAATAGTGGTCAGGCTGTTTGGCTTTTTACTACATCAACGATTGATACAGGTGTTCATATAACCCCCAGGTCTGACGGCTTTACCTGCTTCCCGAGGCATGGAGGGGTCTCAATGTGTTAACAACGGTCCTCCATCTATGAACTGACCGCGCCAAACGCAGCTTAATCTAGAAGATTGATTGATCAGTGTTAAAAATTGAATTACAAATATTTTTATTTGTGTATATGGCGTAAAACATTGAAGTGGAGCAATGAATTCAAAAAAACAATTGAATTTGGACTATGTACACTTTCATTCAGCCTTTGAACTAGACCTTGTAAATAAAGACAGCCTTGTTCACGATTAAAAATGAATGTTTTCTGTGCAAAAGCCATTCACTAAAAGTGGTCTTATTATACGTATAGTTGTAATCAATGTGACCTTATTGTAGTGAGCTTTAAATAGTAGATACTATTATCTTATTTTTACGTAACCGCATTCTGACGGCTTCGATTCCAGTCACAATAATAAGTGAAAAGGACAGAATTACCTGTTGTTTTGTTATGCGATTGATTGTACTATTATTTAATCAAATGTACATAATTAGAGTAGTATATAGTAGCAGAGCCCACATAAGTAATTCAATACATATTAAAACGCATAGTTTAGCTTAGCTTATCTTAGCAGGAAGCGTAGTCTAAACTCAACAGACTAAAAATATATCCATCACTGTCTAACTAATGTCATGTCATAAAAAGAGATAGCTGCAGCTTTTAATCTTTATGTTTTTCTCAGACCCAGAATAACCATCTGAAATAAGTTGGAAAGTTTGTGGAGTCGTAATCCGTAATAAATTTTTTTTCTGGGATGAAAATGGTCGCGAATTTCGGGACATCTCTTGAAAATGAATGATATTAATATACGGCAAAATTATTAATGAAAAACGGAGTCATAGGAGATGGGAAAATACATGATTTTGAAACATTAAATTTCAACGGGTTACTTACAGTGGAAGATATGAGTAATTGAGTACCATAGGATAATTATGTATGTATGTATGTTTGGGTTGCATATCTGGTGGATCGTAACATACATTATGTATAAGACGATGTTTGTTGAACCCTTCTATAGCATAAGTTATTAGCGGGAGATGAATGAACCCACATTAATGGGGCCTGGGAGCTGAAATCCCAAGAGGAGTTAAGAAATCACCATCGTAAGAGATATTGAAATACTCTCATAGAGTGATATGTTGAATTCATTAACTGGTAGTCTAGTGTTTGTGGGCTCGATTGCTGAGCTTGAATTCCTGGGATTGCGAGCAGTGTTATTGAGTTTTTCTGTGAAATTCAGTAGCACTCCAGAGTTTGGATTTTGCGAGCCCATTGCAGGGCTCGCAAAATCTGACCTGAACACATCGATGACTTGTGGGTGTACTGCATTATATCTCTGCTTCACCCTACGGGGAATATAGGTGTGATGGTATGTTATGTTTATATACTTAGTTAAAATATCTATTCTTTCTTTTTGTAACAGCAATTGAGCTAGAGGGCAGTCGGCCCAGTACATGATTATTCAGATCTCGGCAGGACATCTAAGGATAACAAAATCAGCCTTAACAGCTTCGAGAAAAAGTTCAGGGTGACCCTGAAACTTAAAAGTAAAACTTTTAGTGTGGACTGTGGATACGATTTGGTATAAAAAATCCTGAGATGATACCCGTTTCATGTTCATATTACTTACGACACAGTATTGGCAACGCAAGAAAGAAAAATAATTTATTTTAATATGGGACAGTACTAGTATTTAAGAGTTGATCTATGTTAATAATGTAAAGGAAAACCCGCTAGTTTATCCGGGTCCTCCCAGTGCACGTGCCTCAAACTCAAGACGAGACTATTAACTTAACTAATTAATTTTCTAGTAAACATTAATTCTCTTTTGTATTTTACACAGCCCTTGCCTGCAACAGACTTTATTAATTAAAACAATTTTATCCCATGCTACTTTTACCGCTTTTACCTTTGTTGGGCAATGGAACGCTGTGAACGTTAAAACCTCTTTGCTATATCGCAAAAGTATCACTATTTTTCTTGAAGGATACGTGGCAAAGGAAAGAGTTCTTATTACCATACCAAAGACCGACTTGCCCTTTCTCTACCAACTATAAAAAGGTAGGCAATGGCAAAGAGGAGTTGAAAGCAAACTAATATCTATGTTGATGTGTTGAAAATTGCAGGAATTTTAATTTGATAATAGTAATTCAATCATTTACTATCCCAAATGTAGGCATAGGCCTTCTCTCCAGCTAACAGGGTTTAAGATAAAGTTAAACAAGCTAGTCTCACATCCTCTTAGATGAGAAGATTTCCTCCCAATATTTTCCTTCTCCATTAAAATAAGGGATAACAATTTATGATCCTGGGGTCGTATTTTTTTACGTGGGAGAGCCATGCTTCGGCACGAATGGGCCGGCTCGACCGGAGTGATACCACGGCCTCACAGAAAACCGGCGTTAAACAACGCTTACGTTGCGTTTCGCCGAGCGAGTGAGGTTACCGGAGGCCCAATCCCCTTTTAAAAGGTCGGCAACGCACTTGTGACTACTATGGTGTTGCGGGTGTCCATGGGCGGCGGTAATCGCTTACCATCAGGTGACCGGTCTGTTTTTTTGCCCTCCTATCACATAAAAAAAAGTATAACGTACTAACGCCATCATTGTTGTAAGAAAGACATGAGGCTATTTAATATGTAGAGCGGCATCTCTTTCTCACAACGTAAAAATGATGGCGTTAACACGTTATCATACGGTCCCAGACCTGTATTTTTACTCACAATCGCTCTAATCTAGTGGGTAAACCCTCCATACACTAAATATAAACGCTCTGGGTTCTCAATGCCATTCGGTACCTCTTATTCTACCTTTTATTTCAGCCCGATCTTGTAATTTGTACATTTGTGCCGGTTAATGGCAATAGACTCGCCTACTATTAGATAAAACATACCGGCAAACTGTGGGTGTACATTATTACGCCTCTGCCTAACCCTTCGGGGAATACAGGCGTGATGGTACATTTAACGTCCTAAGTAGGTACAACATTGTAATCATACTTATTTCACACCAAAGAAGCACATTTCGTCATGGAATTCCAACAGTGATTCTCAAGAACGGTACCGGTTGATTCATAATACTGTTATAGACTTATAATAAGTAGGTGCCTATTGTAACTTTTTGTTTTTGTTGCAATTTTCGGCCGAAGCCCTTTAGTTGCCTACGGCAGCCTACGTGATCCAGAGCACGTATGCATGGGTAGGTACCGACAGCAGCGAAAGTGTTAGTGAAGTTTTTGATGAATATATTGATAGTGGATTTTTTTTATGCGTTCGGTTGATTCACGACTGTCGTGTGGTGACAAGTGACAACGGAAAATGTTTTGGTACCGCAAATTGTAAGAAACGTCAGACGTCAAATCCAATATTTTTTAATTTTTATATCAATTGGTATACCTACATAGACAAAGTTTAAACGCTACAACTACAACTTATTGTTAGTGTTTTGTGGGTCTTAATAATCATATCAGTGGAGAGGTCGATAAAACAGCCCATGTTCCTTTGTCATGTAGATTGTAGGGTGCTTAAAAACTGCGAACATGCGGTAAAAAAGCAATTGTGAAAATTCCCACAGGATTGGCAAAAACGACATCAATGCAGGAGTATAACTAGTAAGTACTATTTTTTTGTAGAATATATAAAAGGAAAAATATCACATTAAATTATTTATGTAGGTAGGTAAGCTGCACATTTTTGCTACTCGTACCGCGGTCAGTGACGGGCGAGATAAATCGTTATTTTCACAGGATAATGGCATATTATGTACGAGTCACGCGCAAAAAACAACAATCAGGTTTTACCACTTTCGATGTTTATTATATTGCACTATTAATTATTTGCATAATTTTGTTTTCTGATACTTAGTTTTATATTTACGACAGGTAGGTATTATAGGGATCGAAAACTAATGGAGAGGTGCAGCCAATCAAACTTAGTGATCCAATCAAGTCTGTTATTTAATAAGGGGCGAAGCCCTAATTCTTATACACAAGTCTGTCAAGACTCTCTTCTCACTAGACAGTTCCTACGTCATTATCAAAATTCTAAATGATTTATTTTTTAGTAAAGGAAAAAATTCAATCGCGGGCAGGATTCGAACCTGCGTCATCTGGTTTGATATACCAGACGCTCTGACCTCTAAGCCACCGCGAACCCTACCCGCATGATTGAAATTTTGCATTCACATTCTGAATTTACGTCATAAGGTGACGACGCGATTGAATTTTTTCCTTTACTAAAAAATAACTTAATAATCTTAGCATGGAAAAAGCAAAAAAATCTCAAAAAGATATTCTAAATGATTGTTTATTCTTTAATCCTTTCCAACCAGCAACCCCGCAATGATGTCGCCTCTTTGTAGCAATCTCTACAGTACCTACCTATCGCTTATTTTACTTCTGAGCTCACCAATGAAATAAACTAGTACTAGCTCTGAGTGGAGGTGTGCTAGCTTACCACCGACCAGCGACCGATGTCAGCGTAGGATGAAATCAAGCCTAAGCATATTGGTGAACCGATACCTAAGTGTACAAAAGGGAAATTAAGAGCACGGAACACCTGTGTACATGCGATGTAATGGCTAGAAAGCGAATGCGCTTGAGACAGGGTTATCCAAGACCAGAGCACGACAGACTCATTCCCCCAGGCCTCATTATAAAGCTCATGGAAGAGCTGTTTGAAGAACTGAGTGAGGATGAGGAATAGACATCTAGGGGAAGCACAAAAGATCCTATTGGGTCGAAGTGCACTGAGGCCTTGTTGCCTCGGCCCCATATAAGATAAGGTGTAATTATAATAGTACGCCTCTACCTAACCCTTCGAAGAATACAAGCGTGATGATATAACTGACTAATAAGTTGTATGGCCTAGTAATATATAATTATGCCTAATAATATAATATACACTAGGCCAGCGTGGTGGACTATAGCGTAATCCCTCTCATTCTGAGAGGAGACCCGTGCCCAGCAGAGGGACAGTATAATGGGTTGATTATGTATATGTATGATTATGTATGCCTAGTAATATTGAAAGCACGGTTGGCGCAATGGTTAGAGGTTTCTGCGTCAATAGTGGGTTCGATTCCCGCCCGGAATAAATATTTATGTATGTCGTTGTTCCGGGTCTGAGTGTTTGTGTATGTCGGAATTTGTGTTTATAACACGCATCCACACGGTAGGTTCCAGAGAAAAGCCCAGTGTGGGGCAACATTTTTATAAATAGAAAATAAAATAAAGTAGTGTCGAAACTTAAACAACGGTCTAATTTCGTTTTTTTTATTCCATATCGTCTCCGTGCAGTGACCTAGTAAACGACGAAGGTTTTCTTTCCAAAAAAAAACATGAATTTGTGCTGTATAAGGTTTTCACTGCATGGCGAGGATATGTAGCTTACAAATACATTAGTAATTCATTAAATCTCATCTTAAGTAGGAACTCAAGATGAGATTTAATGAATTCAGTAATCTCATCTTGAGTAGGAACTCAGGTTGAGATTACTGTAAGATCTTAGCCTCCATTCCTAACCAGTTCCATATCCGTTAAATCTAGGTAAGTACCTATCAGTTGAATCTCAGTCTAGCGTCTAGGTCATCAGTACTTATATCTAGGTAGAACCTTGGCAACCTCTGCGAAGGTTATACCTATAGATAATAGCTTCATTACATTTCCTGGTGTAATGAATACAATAAAAAAAAACCACACATAAGTAAAAAAATAATTAATAAAAATTTGTGTTTAATTTTCATTCTGGAAAATTGGTTGTCTTTCACAGCTAAAGCTTTTGCTTTATCGGAGTAAATTACATATAGAAAATAATTAGGTACCTAGATACTAAGTCTTATGATGATGACAAAAAAAAAGGAAATTTTAACAAGAAGAGCTCTATATTAGACCCAACATGACCTGCGAATATTTTACATCGACGTTCCCAAGGCATCACATTAAAAAAGTGTTACTGCGAGGTGTGGCATTGATAGATATAAGTAATTACTACATTTGTTATAGAACTTGAATACAAGCCCTTTGGGATTTTGCGGACGGCTTTTTTTTGTTATTGTGTATTAATATTATTTAATTAGAGTGGATATAATTTTATAGTTCTATACTTTCTTGTACTTTGACTGCCTCATTAGTCTAGTGGTCCCAAGCGCGACTGCTACTCTAGAGGTCCTGGGTTCGATCCCCAGGTCGAGCAAAGTGTTATTGGATTTTTCTATGAAATTCTCAGTAGCAGCTCGGAGTCTGGATTTGTGCCCGGTTAATGGCAATAGGCTCGCCCCCTATTACATGGGACCTAAACATACCGGCGAACTGTGGGTGTACATTAGTACGCGTCTGCCTAACCCTTCGGGGAATACAGGCGTGATGGTATGTTATGTTACTTTCTTGTAATGTATCTAGATAGTTATCTACTTATTTTACGAAAATACATAAAATAAGTACATACTACAGCCATATTTTATCTATTGCTGCATGTACCTTTAGTTTCTGATTTCTGCTTAGTACCTAGATGCCTTTAGTTTCTGCCAACAATTGAGAAGCCTCCATCTTAAATTTCATACAAGTCATAAACGAGATAGTTTTTTTTTTTTAAACGTTGCCCCCCCACACTAGGATTTTCTCCTGTATCGTGGCTGCGTTTACAAACACAAATTCTCACATACACAAACGCCCAGACCCGGAACAACTACCTGTAGATCATACAAATATTTGCTCCGTGTGGGGATCGAGCCCACAACACGTGACGCAGAAGCCGATCGCTCAGCCGCTACGCCAAACGTGTCGTCATTATTAGCAGCATAGCATTATTAGCAAGGAATAGATATAGGTACATACTTCATTACTTTGTCTGGAGATCTCGGCGTCTCCACAACGTGCTATATAGAAGGCCGTGTGATTTTAGTCGGTAGGAGTCCGATATAACCCTCCGTCTTTACTTCCGAGAGACGGAATACATTCCATGAGGATTTTCACACGAAAAAGGAGATGGTAAGTATAGGTAACTTCAGTTATTTGGGCGCCCGAAAATTTACTTCACTTGACGAGTGACGATAACACTATAATAATATGCTAAGTAACCTATTATTCTATTAAGACTTAAAATAGCTTAGACCAGTTATCGAGTTTAACCGATAACTTAGCCGAAATATCCTACAGGTTAATCAAGGCTACTTTTATCGAACCATAAGCAAAGTACCTACATACATATATTAGATACGTCATGTCTTCGAATGTGAAACGAATGGAACGGAACGGGAAGTGTCGAGGGCACGATGCGGGCGCGTCAGTGAGTTCCTATAGTTCCGGCTGTTAATATGCAGCTGGTCCATAAGAGCTGATCAAGGAAATATTGAGCACGCTACGATTATGTACCGGATAGTAAGCTGGCCTGCGACAGCTTGAGTTTGATTAATTGATTGATTGATAAGCCGTTACGAATCGGATGTAGGGTTGGAAAAGAAAATAAACTGTCTCATTAGCCTAGTGGTCCTGATAACGATTGCAACGTTAGAGGTCTTGGGTTCGATTTTCAAGTCGACTTGGAGAAAAATCCCAATAATACGTAGGTATCATTTTTCTATAAAAATTCCAGAAGCAAATCGGAGTTCGGATTTGTGCTCGGTTTATAGGTAATAATAGATTGGCACCCCTAAAAACAGACTGGCAAAATGTGAGTGTTTTGTGTTTGTCTTAAAAACAAAATTTTACTTTGGGTTCTGTTACAACATACCTAATAATTATAAGAACAACAGCGTGGTGAAACTCGGAAGTGAAGGGATTTCTTCTTTAACTAGGTAGGTACTTAAGCACGTAATATACCTACAAACTTGGCGTTCGAATCCTCAGCCGGCTCTGAAGTTTTTGCACGAAGAGAAATTTAAATTACACCAAACCGCCAATTAACGACATCTATTGTCAACAAAAATCACTATTAACCAAGTTTAAAAACGTTTTTGTTCTCAGCAAAAACGTTAGTTGGCGTTGCTCCATTGATGTTACTTCGTAACAATAGATGGCGGTAGTTTAAATATAGATATAAAAGTAAAATAAATTCACAAAACTTACCAAGAATGGCTCTGAGATGTCCTTCCAAGGTCTGCAGTATAGTCATTTTGATTTCTTTGACGGTCTTGCCCAGGAACTGCTCGCAGGCAGTCGTGAGAAGCTCGTCTTCGTTCATAATCTTACATTGGGCCACACCAGTCACCGTGAGCGGGACTCCCTGTGCCGTTTCCACAAATTCGCACATTGGGTTCAGGGTCATCACCTAGGACAAACGTTAGTATCGATTAACTAAGAGTTTGATTATATATTATATAAGTACTTACCATCATTCACGCCTGTATTCCACGAAAGCTTAGGCAGAGATTTACCTACTTACTTACTTAATGTACTTAGACTAAAGTACTAATGTTAGCCGATATGTATATGTTATATAATGTAATAGGGTGCGAGCCTATTGTTAATATTTGTGCACATATCCAAACTCCGAGTTGCTACTGAAAATTTCATTGAAAAACCCAATAACACTGCACGACCTCGAATGGGAATCGAACCCCGGACCGCTAGCATAACAGTTCCGCTTGGGTCCACTAGACTAATGAGGCAGTTAGATGTTTTTAATATCAATACGTGTTACTACGTCTTTTTTTGTTGTTCAGCGGTAGTCTCTTACTTACCTCAAGGGAAATGCGCTGGACATCAGTGACGAGACACCAGGCCCACGCCCACCCGCCCACAATGGTGCGCTTCGTTGTAGAGCCGAAGCACCCGCCTGCAAACAAGAGAAATGCTATATTATAGGTACAGACCTACTTCTAATGCCAGGATGTATAAATCAGGATAAAGTGAGAGAAAATACCTAGGAAAATAAATCATCTTTGGAAAACCTCAAACAGTAGATCTAACACTCACCAGCGTCTATAGACAAATGCGACTAAAGTAAAGGAAAAGTGTACTGTGTTGATTAAATTCATGTAAATACAGTGTCACTACGCACCACCCTCTTTAAGTTCACATTATTATGCTCGTAACAACGTCGACGTCAATTATGGATAAAAAATCGTTCGCTCACAGTAACTATTAATATCTTGTCTACTTTTCCGTAGATATTTGAGTTTGTTGCCAGTGCGTTAAGATATACCGGTAACTGGTAACATTACGATAAATGATGTCTCTGAGTGCGGTAGTTAAAAGTCAATTTTTTACACAATTTTCTGCGGATGTGCAATAAGGCCAATCGTAAAAATTATGTAGGTATCATCCATTCATAACATACTCGTACTTATTAATTAAGACTATATAAAAGCGAAATACCACTCACTCCCTGACGTATACATATTTTTGCTCTTAAGGCGAGCTGTTTATGATAGCAAATTTCATGGTAAGGGTAAGTAATAGAAAATTGGAAACATTATGCTAGATTGGCATAACAATCTAGGTAGGTACTATGTATCATGTACAGTCAACAGCGCGTCAAGTTACTATCACCACAAACTGTTCAGTTTCCCTAATGGATAATAAACTCTATTATTTGGAGATTAAATTGAAAATCGATTGACGAAATTTGACAGTTTTGAATGCCATGATGTGCTCTTGACTGTACCTCATAAAAAATCTTTGTTTATTCAATACAAGGATGTGTAATGTTATAAATGGACTGAAATAATGCACTGAAATGTTCTTTTCATTTAAAACAGTAAGTGATGAGCATTTTATGAAATGGGTAACTATAACATTTTTAGAATTCACATCAGTTAAAGTGAATATGTACAGCAAACCAAATTAAGTTATTCAAATTTTAAATGTGGAGAGACACTAAATAAAATAAAGATACATTTCACTAAAAGACCATTAATTATAAAAGAAAACGATCCTAAAACATGACGAAAAGTTTCCTATTAAAAAATGATTAGATAAGAGTAGTAAGTCTAGACGCAGTATTATTAAAAGGGCGGTCACCTTAGGGAGAGTGACCGGCGCGTGCGCAGGCGAGCGCTTACGTGGCACAAACGGGTTTGACTTCCCGCTATGCCACTTCCACGTGATACCGTTATGAGTCCTTTACGCTTTCTATTTTAAAATAAGGTTTACAAACTGTTACAAATAATATACAGGGCCATACAATAATGAAATAATATGCCTAGGCATAAAAATCGATCAAGCAATTCCAGGTACGAAGAAGAGTCAGGCAAACACATACATAATATTATAATGTAAACACAGACGCGCACAGGCAAAACTCCGCGTCGAAATTCTTATTAACTATTTGTGTGCAGCCTAATTAAAAACAAATTGAAGTAAGTTCTAGAACAGTAGTTGGAAACCAAATTCACTTTCATCGGAAATGGTAAGTGACAGTTACTTGATATCGAGCCAAGCGACTCCCGCGCGTCTAATACTTACATATACTAGTTCAGTTTTAAGTTCAATAGTAATATGCAATCGTGACATAATTTAGTTATCAAAGCTGTCAAATGTTATCAACATTTAACACTCCAGGCATTTTGAACTACTTTTATAGTGGCCGGCCAACCCATTTAATCGTTTACGGATGAAATAAAAGCTAATTTGCCATCTCAAAACATTAGGAAGATAAAAATGAAGCAGTGTTCCTATCGCGCTAGTAAAAAGATTATCCATGTCAGCTAGATATTTATGCGCTAGTCTCGGCTCTATGCATCTCAGAAATATTCTTTTACAATGACGAATTCAGAAGGAAGTCTCAGAGATTTTAATCGAAAAAATATTTCCAATTTGCAATTTCAACAACTAATTACAGTAACAATAGAAAATCAATCAGAGTTTTCAGAGTTTTACCTTACCGTGAAATGTAGAATTAATAATAATATGTATCAATTAAATAAACATCAGAAACAATACCGTTACAGAAAGTAGTCCAACGCTTAGTAATTTGAAAGCAAGTCAATTCCTATAGGAAATATTTGTCGAACAGTCACCGATCGCGGAATACGTGGTCGACAGCAGACATCCTTGCGACGACGACGAACGCATCACGCGCGCCTTACTGAAGAAAGTGTCGTGACCTAAAAACCTAACCAAGTAAGTTTACCAGCACCAGCATTTTAGTTTTTACCTTCGAGAATATTTTGTATTCAGTTTTCTGCCAAAATAGTGAGACTAGATAATAAAATAAAGCTTCGACCACTTTAAGGGTTCCAAAAAGAAAGGAGGAAAACAAAACAGTTCTATAATGGTCCCGTCTTCGCCATTTCGAGGTAGTTACCTAACGAACTCTCAAAATATTCATACTTAAATAATGCGATAAAATACCATTTAGATGCAGCTACAAAGAAATGCTACGCATTAACATTAACACCTGACAATGTAATTGAAATGACCAAAACATTGAAAAACAGAATTAAAAATGGCTAGGGATTTGATTAGAATCAATTTTAATCTGTGTTTGTGTTTTATTTTACAAGATCATAAGTGTTAGGTCGAATCAGAGCTACATTACACGGATCAAGGAGAACCTGAAGGGCGTAATGTGTAAGAAGGTCCAGAAATTAGCTCTCAATACAGAGCTGTGGAAGGTGCTGCAACGGCAAGAACATCTCATAAATAAAAGAAGATTCTAACTTTTTAAGGCATCATCCATTTATCTTTCTTTTAAATTGTTGTAGCGTTTTTACAGAACAGGCAAGTAATTTCTTTATTAAGGCACAGCTGGATCTGGTTTCGCACCATCCGCCATCCTGTGAAATTTCCCTAAATCGCGTCCCAGCTTAAGTCATAGAACGCTGTCCAAATTGTATAGGTATATAATTACCGGTTCCGATTTTAACGAATCAGTCAGAACTTTGTTTTGTATCCTCGACTACATTATTTTTTACCAAACTTGCCCACACGCAATCTTCCCGTATAAGGTTGTGTTATACCTGACGAGTCAGTGCTTCTATTCTTACCACAATAACACGGTTAATCGAAAAGGCAAGTGATTTACCTGTTCGAAGCATTCAAACAAGTTAAAATGATGTCACATCATGTTCAAATAGAGTCCTATACTCCCACCATTTCACTACTATCCAATGAATAACCTGCGCGGGAGTTGATTCACAACAGTCGAAGAAAGTGGCCGTCACCCGGTTAGACGAAACAACGCTGTCACGATAACGAAATAAAAGACTTCAGAGTTTCGAGAACCAAAATATTTCACACAAGTATTTTAGTACTAAATTCAAAGAAAAACCGTTACATGATGTGAAAACATAGTGCGCAGACGCAGGGAAAGTGTTCAGGAATCTATGATATTCTCATTTGTTTTTAATGAACAGTGAAACTAAGTGTTCAATTTATTTCGGTGCAGACTGAGTGGAGCTTTCTTGTGTATTATGTTTTATTGTGAAAGTGTAGCCTATTGAACGTAAGTCACTATAAAAGCTTTTCTATGTAAACATTAGTTTGTCATTGTCACGTATTTGTCGGTGCTTACATTCCCTGCATAATGGTTTCCATACAAACCTATGTCTTTATAAATGCTTGACATTTTAAAAATGTACAATGCTGGTGACATACGTATACATCTTCTTGTGAGTAGGAGTTCGTGCTATCGCGTATTCCCGAATATTTAGTGTAAGTCCTCATGACAGTAGAAATGACAGCAAATATGATATGTTAGGGAAGCAAATACAGTACAGTAAAATCACATAGATAAATGTTTTTATGCAGAAATATCGAAATAAAACAATATTAATGAATGCAAAACATTAACGATATTGTTGACCCTAAGTAAATTAGTACATACGCAATTAGGACACGTAAATAAATCTATAAGTAATCTATATTAATGGATCTAGATAGTTAGATCCATTGATCCAGAAAACTGAGCTTAACGATAGTCACCACGTGCAAGCAACGTGTGGCATAACATAGGATTCTATATAATATACCCAACACCGCACGCAATACGCCAACCTGATTGATTGATAGCGAGGCACTTAATTAGTAAAACAAGATGTACTTCGTATTGCAATATGATAATACATCCAGCATATTCTCTAGTTAATTAATAAAAAATTACATAACAATTAGGGCTGCCCCGAAAAGGAGCCATTATGTAACGTCAGAAGGCTTATTTTCTCCGGAACCTTTTAATATTCTGGAGGCGATGTGAGCATTCGTAAGTCTTGGCTTCGCTTCAGTGATATCTTGATACACTTTCTAACAGTGTTGTTGTAAACAATGCCTATTTATCGGTTCATCGACTTGTAAGCCCAAAAACCTCGACCATTATCATGGACACCATGTTGCTATTAGTTCAAATAAGAATGGAGAAAGCCTTTCTCCTAACTTATTATAGGATACGATTGCAAAAGATGACATTCTGTGGGTTTCAGTGTCAAAAACCATAAATTCAACCATAATACAAAGACTTGTCGCTATAATATATTTACTTTCTGAGCTCTACAGACAACCTCAACTATCTAATTTCATCGTTTTAAAAAATTTTAACGCGAATTATAATAACTCTAGCTTTTCAAATCGCCAACACCCAAGAGCCAACATAGTCAATAATTACGTCCTATTCTACAAGTCTACAAGTTAAGGTGCCAGATGATCAACTCCCTGTTTAACTAGGTATTTCATTGGAATTTAAGGGCTTCAGGAGAATCAGACTCTTAAGGTCGGAATTAATAACTATCTCTCGATTATTTTTCCAACTGGGAATGTAAATTAGACATGAATTCTATGGAGCTTCATATGAATAATGAATAAATATGAATTAGAATGAATAATACGATGTATAGGTGATTAACTCTGGCAGTTGGCTTATAAGTAAGATTTTTAAAAATATGAAAACTGACTCACAATATCACTTTAAAAATTATTCAAAAACTTTCATTTTACTTTCATCTTCCATCAAGGATATTAGAGTTGTCTACTGACGTAACTTCATAACACATTCATTTCAATATTAAAAATCTTATTTTGTCTCTGACGTCATTTGAATTTAACACAGAATAAACATTGTCTTGAATTTTAATTTTTTTGAAATCGTTGCCCCACACTAGGATTTTCTCCTGTATCGTGGGTGCGTTTACAAACACAAATTCTCACATACACAAACGCCCAGACCCGGAACAACTACCTGTAGATCATACAAATATTTGCTCCGTGTGGGGATCGAACCCACAACACGTGGCGCAGGAGCCGATCGCTCAACCGCTACGCCAATCGTGTCGTCGAATTTGTTTTGTACCTGACTATACATCCTACTTGTTTTTTTTCCTCAGTAATCGATTATACAGCTTGCACTTAAGTTATTAACAGGCACTGGTACGCTATTTTATACGTTACTCTACAAGATATAGAGTCGTCATTGGCCAGGTTATTAAAACTTGATTATTAGAAGCAGTTAGTAGAATTGTGATGGATTCACAATTTTCGTGAGAATCAATTAATCAAATAGGCGGAACAGTTTTTGTTATATGTGAGATGAAAGTGAATCTGGTTGGTACAGGAAAACATGAGGTTGTGATGTAAGCAAGTTCTTTGAAGCCAGTAAAGGTATTGTGGAGGGGCGAGGAGTGTTGCCCCTCACACCAAAGGGAGGATCCTCCGACTAGGGTGTTTTGCCTGGCGGGCCACGGCCCGACGGTTGATGTCGGGCGGTTGTATTATCCAAGTTGCGGTTCAAACTTCACTTACGCGATTCAGGACTAGTCCGTCTAGTTACTATGTAGCACGGTAGATGTCGCTAAAATATCATAGGAGTATGGCGTGGAAGGCAAACTCAACATGTTGTTTGATGAATGTAAGTGACCAAACTAAAGAAGTACATACATATATATGTTACATAAAAATAATTTATAGCTATTATAGTTCAGGTATCAATATTGAGACATTAGTTGATTTAGTTAAATACATAGATACATTTATGTATATGTATGTATGTGTGAGTTTACTTACACCGTTCTTCCACAGCGGTAGGCAGACCGCTACTTGCGACGATTTTTGTATACTTTTTCCACATTCATACACACGCGCCGATTGCGAGTAGAATTCCATACAGAACTAAGTATTTCAAACGAACACCAAATTGTCAGTCGATATACAATGTAATGATACCATCAGTAATGCGTCGTTGATCACAGCAATCAACAATTTTATCAGATTTTCTAAATAATTACATGATTTACGATATTTTTGCGAAGATTTTCTTGTATTTTGGAAATATTTGATGGAAAATTATATTTTCATAAGTTTTTAAAGTTAACATTCCTTGAGGTTGAGGCTCAGAAGTATAACTGATGTACAGTTAAAGCGGCGGCAGCCTAATGGCTAGGGCGTCGGACTTGCGATCATGTGGTTGCCGGTTCGAAACCCACCCTTTGCACTACCGACGTAAACCCATTCGTAACACAAGCATTTAGCTTAGCACGAGGGGTTAACAAGAATACTAGTAATGTGCGACCCACATTGCTAGTAAACTAAAAAAAAAATAAAAAAAATAACGTTACACCCACACATACACGTATGTTTTTAGCTCCCATGTACCTAACTACTTAGGGGGGGAGACTACTGCTATTGATCGGCCACAAATCGTGTGTACTTTAGGTAGGTACTTTAGATCTGTTATTTGTAAAATCCCCCTCGACACAGGGCTTGCTCCCCCTAGTGCGGTTATTGTCTTTTTAAAGAAAAAAAAAATCACACCTCTGGGTAGTACTGAGACCCTCGGTCCTTCAGATGGGGTAGTGCTCCCAAGCGACGCGTGTGTATGCCAAGATGTACGAAATGTGGAAGAAGAAGTAAATATGCGAAAATCGTTGCAAGTGGTAGCCTGTAGTTATTTAGTGTGAGTCTAGTAGTCTGTAGTCGTTCTAGTAAATTACATAATTATGTAAATTTTGTGTTTTCTGTTACTCCAAGAGCTCAAAGCTAAGTTAAGCTTTTAAAAAAATGTCAGCTTAAAAACCGACAACCCCGCAATTTTGAACAATTATAAAACAAAAAAAAAACACATTATGAGTTAAGTTAAAAAATAATTCTACATGAAACAGTAAAAATATACTTGTGTAGATACGTTTTGCTGAAATAAGTGACCGTTTTGATGGCACAGTTAAAAAAAGTGTACTGTTAGTGACGCAGACGCAAAGCATCGCAGTGAAAACTCATGCGCACGCGCCGCCGCCGTAACGGTAAACTTCGAGTCGTCAGCTGTTAACCAAGTCACAATGTCGTATCGTTCCACAGTCCGTTGCAGGACTCAATAGGTAGCGCTGATTACCATCATGAATCGTCTGCTCGTTTGCCGACATAACCAACAATAATAAAAAGAGCCTGGGAGAGCCATGCTTCGGCACGATTGGCCGGCTCGACTGTAGTGATACCACGGCCTCATAGAAAACCGGCGTCAAACAACGCTTACGTTGTGTTTCGCCGAGTGAGCAAGGTTACCGGAGGCCCAATCCCCTTTTAAAAGGCGGGCAACGCACTTGTGACTCTTGTGGTGTTGCGGGTGTCCATGGGCGGCGGTAATCGCTTACCATCAGGCGATTCATCTGCTCGTTTGTCCCTCTATCCATAAAAAATAAGAAATAATATACCATCACGCCTGTATTCCCGAAGTGGAAGGCCATACCCGTATATTATTACACACCGGTCGGCGTATGGATATAGGTATATTGGTAAATCGCCAGTTCGCTGGTATGTTTAGGTCCAATGTAATAGGGGGCAAGGCCTACTGCCATTAACCAAACACGAATCACTCAGTACCAGCTCTGAGTAATTTGTGTCTGATAATTGGATATTTTTGTTATTTTAGTCAAGGAAAAATACGAGTGCGGGCAGGATTTTTCCTTAACTAAAATAACTTTATAATCAAAACATGGAAAATGCAATGTTAGTAAATGAACCTTTTTTGCGTACAAGTCTTGCGGTCTTGTTAATTACACCAGCTGCAACTTGAATGACTTAACTGACCCTTTTCATTAACACCTTTAGTATCACGTTGCAGTAACAATGTACTTGTTACGTTTCAGGTGTGAAGATGAGCTCGATAGTGAATGCGGCCGCCGACGTGTTGTCGGGCACGGCCATCGCTGCTGCCGCCGGATCGCAGGTAATGCTATACTTTTTAGGAAAACGCTAAACATGAAATCAATGTAACCGTATTTTGTAGTTGAGTTTAGTGGTGCTTAAGGAAATATGGAGACTTCTTTGATTAACACACACAATCAAGCTAAAGACTGTTACATATGTGTGCATGTGCTAGCCACTATAGGGTCTTATTTCTGCATCGCTTGCAGTGTGCGCAAGCGATATGCGCTAGCTAGCTAGCTAGCTAGCTAGCTTGCTCACTGACATACCTCTTGCACGCGACGCTAGAACGAATGCGATCGACTTCCGTCTTCCGGTGCTAAAGTCGAAGCGATTATATATATTATGTTACCGTCAAAAGTCTTAATCGGCTAAAATTACTTTTTACTATTATTGCCAGTTAAAAGTTATTTTCACCGGTTTAGTATTTGGACTGTATCATAATAATCTGAAACTAAGAACACTGCACATGAGTAGATCATAAGAGGTTTTAAATCTTTTAAAACGTACTAACGTTTTTTAAGGATGGATTAAAAAAGGTTTTTAATTTTAGTTATGGTATTATTGACTTGGTATTTTTCTTTTACCTACAGCTAATTGTCCAGGTAAATTATGATGTATTTTTGTAGAAGTGATTTATTTTATTTATAATATCTATCAAAACTATACATTATAAATGTAATTAATTTTTTACTGAAATATTAGTATTACTTGAATTCTATTGATTGAATCAATATCTACATTATGAAATTTGCCTTCTTTCAGCTAGCAAAAAAGGTCAGAGTTTTCTCTTATACTAAACTTCAAAGTTAGCATCAAAGAAGACTGCATAGAGTTACTTAAAAAGAAAAATCACAAACACACAAGAAAGAACAATTTCCGAAACATACTAATTTATAATACTCATCAAAATGTTTATGACTCCTGGATTTTTGTGGTATTATTGTTTCCCCAACATTCGGGGACTCGTAACATTACAGGAAAATAAAGGCGGTGGGCACAATTAAATATTATTGGTGTTAACCTTAATAAAATTTCGTTCTGTCAACTTGCACAATGATAGATTGAATATTTTCAGCTAAGTAACCGTGTTCGATGAATTATTCTGGATTGTGGCAAGTGGAAATCTAATCTACCTACTCCAATGGGGGACAGGTGTGAAAATATGTGTGTATGTATGTTCTGCGGCTACCCTTAGTCTTCACAAGAATCCAGTTTACTAGAATTACTAGCATCTGCCCGCGACTTCGTCTGTGTGATCTTCGGAATAGGGTCCTATCTGGATAAAAACCCTATCTGCTATTCCAGACTATAATCTCTCTCTGTGCCAAATTTCATCCAGATCCGTTCAGCCGTTTTGGAGTGATTGATTATAAAACATCTATCCAAACTTTCATATTTATAATAATTAAGTAGGTGCACCTACCTATCGATTTTAATAATTTAACAGTTTTTCCTTCCAGTTTTTTTTTTTTTTTGAGCTTGACTTCTTTAGGAAGGATTGGCCCAAAATAGCCTTGAGTCGTGAGGAGTGGAAAGAGGGTAGGGAGGCCTTTGCCCTGCAGTGGGACGACAACGGCTGAATAATAATAATAATAACAGTTTTTCCAGTATTAATCATTTATTTTTTTAGCCTTTTCAAAGTGTTTAACAGGTATATATTTGGTATTACTACCAACAACAATTTATAGCAAGCTATATTAGTTGCACTTTAATCAGAGATAGAGCTGTGAAGACATTGGAAATATCGATAAAATGTCAACATTGTCGTTAGATCGAGTTACGCGCTTAGATACCAGTGGGGCATGAAAATGATACAATAAGGTCGATATTAAATTAGCAAACACTGCAAGGACTATCACTTTTATCTGATGTCAAGCGATCAGAACTAATAACAATTGATTAACTTTTTCGATAATGCTCGGTAGCTTAAACATGCTTCCTTAATTTTGTTAGAAAAACCTGCATTGTAACACATTAATTTTATTAATTTATTATAATTATAGGTACAAAACATGCGGAAGAATATGAACTTATCTACGTGATGAAAAGTAGGAAAAAAGTGGAATACATTTTTAGTGGAATTCATATTTGGTGATGAAATCGTGTTTCCAACTCATATATGTACGTTTTAACGATGGGATCGGACGTGTGCTGAATGTTCGAACCAATATATCGTCGCCGTGCAGTGAAAACCTCGTAAAGTACAAATTAATGGTTTTTTATTTTATTTATTTTTTGGAAAAAAAACCTTCGTCCAGCACCATTAGAACGAACATTATTATGTTCGTTCTAATTTGTGCTATACGAGATTTTCACTGCACGGCAACGATATATAGGGAATACCTACCTACCGATAATATGCAGATTATTGGATTCGACATCTTATGGAGAAATCTGACGTACCTATATATTCCTATTTTTCATGATTGGCAAGTCTAATTCCTGGTTTCGGTAACTTTCCAGGTGGCGTGGTTCATCCCGATGCTGGTGGCAGCGATAGCGTACTACCAGTTCGACGCCACGGACCCCGAGGGTCGGCCCGCTGACGTCAGCGACGCGAACATGCTACCCGATTACGATTTCATCATCGTAGGCGCAGGTTCTGCTGGTTAGTGGGTACTTACACGAGTTTTGATTTTTTTTGTGGAAATAGTCTTAGTAATTCGTAGCGTCAGGATCTATAACTTTCCAGTAAAAGCTGACCTCACATTGAATAAACGTTTCGTATACTTAAGGCCACTTGAACTAACTTCTTAAACATGTTTATATTGTATTTAAACACAAATTTTCAATGAAAAATTCCTTAGTAGGGATTAGGAGTTAGGGTCTTAGAGATCCGAAACCTATGGTACGTTGTGAGGTCGTTTAGAGTACTCACGTTAGTATATTTGCTTACAAGAGATAGGATTTTGGCATAAGATCTATACAAGTAACGTCAAAATCCTAAGATAAGCAAATCCATCGACAGATTTTTATTGGGACGGGACCGTTAGTTCATACTTAATATCTAGTGAGGTTAGAGGCGGTACACACTTATTAGAAATATTTTGGAGTCCTCATAGTCTGCATAAGCAAATATAGCCAATTTATAATGATACGTTTTAACCTGCGCAAATTTACTAGATATGCGAGAGTAGCTTATTGACTAAGCATTTTGCGTTTTTAAAGCCTCATTAGATAATTTATGATCGTGAACGAAGTTTGTAGTGTTATTTGTTTTATTTTCAGGTGCAGTAGTAGCAAATCGACTGTCAGAGGTGAGCAACTGGAAGGTGTTGCTCCTGGAAGCTGGCGGAGATGAGACAGAGATATCCGACGTCCCTCTTTTGGCTGGATACTTGCAACTTAGCAAGTTTGACTGGCAGTACAAAACTGAGCCGTCAGGAACAAGCTGTCTAGGTATCCAGGCAATATAACCTTGAAATTATAATGTTATCACATACCTAGTCTATAAGCGTTTTACTCTTACTTACACAATCATACGAAAATGATATTTCAAAATCGTAATTGGCTGTTATTAATCGTCTTGGCCCAAGTTATAAAAATAATTTTCAATAATACTGTGAACTACCATTAGATTTTTGATTTAATTTCTATTAATAAATATTAATTAACCTTATTCCTTTTATTTTAGCCATGGAAGGCGGCAGATGCAACTGGCCTCGCGGCAAGGTGCTCGGTGGCAGTTCAGTCCTCAACTACATGCTCTACTTACGAGGCAACAGAAGAGACTACGACTCGTGGGAGGCGATGGGCAACAAGGGTTGGGGTTACAAGGATGTACTCTATTACTTCAAGAAATCTGAAGACAATAAGAATCCTTATTTAACCCAGACACCATACCACAGCACCGGAGGGTATCTCACGATTTCTGAAGCACCTTATCACACGCCTCTTATATCATCTTTCATTGATGGAGGTCTAGAGTTAGGGTATATGAACAGAGACATAAACGGAGAGAACCAGACAGGTTTCATGGAGGCACAGGGTACCATCCGACGTGGCAGCCGCTGTTCAACATCCAAAGCTTTCCTAAGACCAGCTAAAGATCGTCCAAACTTACACATATCCATGTATTCACACGTTACCAAAGTTATGATAGACCCACGAACTAAAGTTGCTTTTGGGGTTGAATTCGTGCGAAACAAAATGATTTATCGTATTAGGGCTCGAAAGGAAGTTATCTTGTCAGCTGGAACTATAAACTCTGCACAGTTGCTGATGCTGTCAGGAATTGGTCCTGCAGAGGAACTGAATAAACATAAAATACCCTTAATACAGAATTTAAAAGTTGGCAGGAATTTACAAGATCATATTGGATTGGGCGGCTTAGCGTTCATGGTTAACGAGCCGATATCGATTGTAGAACATCGACTATACACGGTCGGTCCACTGATGGAGTACGCTATGTTAGGAGAAGGTCCTTTGACTATTATGGGGGGTGTGGAAGGCCTGGCTTTTGTCAATACTAAATACGTTAATGCGAGTGACGATTTTCCCGATATTGAGTTCCATTTTATTTCTGGCTCAACAAATTCTGATGGCGGAGAGCAAATAAGAAAGATTCATGGACTAATGGAGACGTTCTACGACGCTGTGTTTAGACCTATCAACAATATGGATGTATGGAGTATTATTCCTATGCTGCTCCGCCCGAAGAGTAAAGGTTTCATACAACTGCGTAGCGCGAATCCGTACGATTACCCATACATTTACCCAAACTATCTGTCAGACGATATGGATATAAAAACGTTAGTGGAAGGAGTAAAAATCGCCGTAACTCTATCTAGAACAAGGGCGTTTCAGAAATATGGCTCAGTTTTGAATAAGCACGTGTTTCCAGCTTGCGTGAGTGTAAAAAGATATACGGACGCGTATTGGGAGTGTATGATCAGACAGTATACTTGTACTATTTACCATCCTGTTGGTACGGCTAAGATGGGACCATACTGGGACCCTGATGCTGTGGTGGACAACCAGTTGAGGGTATATGGAGTGAAAGGTCTACGTGTCATAGACGGCAGCATCATGCCAAACATAGTCAGCGGTAATACGAATGCTCCTATTATTATGATAGGTGAGAAAGGCAGTGATATGATCAAAGAATTTTGGCTCAAAAGACGAAGTTCTAGATATTACATTTAATTTTTGACGTACAAACCAAGTATTTATCAGTATTAAGAACGAGAGAACTTTATTGTAAATATTTCCTTTTATGGCAGAACAGTGTGTTTATTAGCCACGTAGTTGTAAATTATTTATAAATTAAGAAACATGTTAGCAGATAATAAATTATTTAAAAAATACGATGCGTTTGGTCTCCTGACGTCATTTCAATACAAACGATTTCATAATACATTTTGCAACAGATTTGCTGACAATATAAAACTGTTGTACAATGAGTTAATTAGGTACAGAGTAAAGAAATAAATTACAGACTACAACGTGCTATTTGAAAAAAAAAATATCTTAGTTATTTCTTAATACAATGAGACTGTTATAACTGGCATTGAAATCTGAATAGATGTTCTATAATTTTTTTCTGTGTATTATTTCAACAAACATATCATATTACTTATCATTAAAACATAATTTCATTAATTCATTTCAACAAATACCTATATTTTTGCTAAATGATCATTTTTTGTTTCGTAATGAAGATTACGCTTGAAATAAAAAATAACAGTATATGTAACAACATATGTATAAAAATAATTCGTTACCTACTCTGTGCAATGACACTTTGCAATGCGATTTGACCTGATGTAAACAATAACTTGTTTCTAAATGCTGAATCAGTCGCCATTCAATTCCATCGCATATCAGTACCGGTGCACGAGACTGATGTGTGTATTATGGAATCATGTCGACTCCCGGTTCAACGTCACTCAGAGGACTCCTGTCCAATACGAGGATTATCTTCGGGCTGCTACCTGGTCTCGGCATCTTGATTGTCCTGCGAATGGCCATACATTTATATAGACCAGACATTGAAGACGCAGAGAACCGGGTCAGAGACCACCCCTTCGAAGAACTTTACGATTGTTACGATTTTATCATTATTGGCGCAGGATCCGCAGGAGCAGTCTTAGCGAATCGACTTTCAGAAAACCCTAATTGGAATATCCTTTTGCTAGAAGCGGGCCAAGATGAAAATGTACTGTCGGAAATACCAGTATTATTCCCAGCTCTTCAATCATCGTCTATAGATTGGCAATTTCTCACGGAGTCCAGTGACGGATACTGTTTGAGTATGGTGGACAATAAGTGCAAGTGGCCTCGCGGCAAAGTACTCGGTGGTTCCAGTGTGTTGAACGCTATGTTATATATAAGAGGAAACAAGCGCGACTATGATAACTGGGAGCGAATGGGTAACGAAGGTTGGGGGTATAATAATGTGTTACCATACTTTCTCAAATCTGAAGATTTTAGAATACCAAAGCAGCTAAATGATACTTATCACGCGATTGGGGGTCCCTTGACTATTGAACATTTCGCTTACGAGCAGCCGATCACCAGGAAGATATTGGAGGCTGGCGAGCAGCTTGGGTACAGCATCCGCGACGTTAATGGAGAATTTCACACAGGTTTTACTCGATCCCAAGCAACAGTCCGCGACGGTCTCCGTTGTAGCACAGCAAAAGCGTTTTTACGACCAGCTTCCAAACGTAAAAACTTGCATGTCAGCGTGCATTCTTTAGTGGAAAAAATACTAATAGACGGACAGAAAACTGCATACGGTGTTAAGTTTAAAAAACACGGTCATGAAAAAATCATAAGAGCGAGTAAAGAGGTCATCTTATCTGCGGGAACAATACAGTCCCCGCAATTGCTAATGTTATCGGGAATAGGAGACGCTGAGCATTTGAAGGAAATTGGCATATACCCAATAGTCAACCTGCCCAGTGTCGGTCAAAATTTGCAAGATCACGCCGCAATGGGCGGGCACTCGTTTCTTTTCGACAATCCATATGACAACGGAACAGACTATTGTTTTAATTTAATGTCGATGATATCGATCGAAAGTATAATAGATTTTAGCGTAAACAAGAATGGGCCAATGTACAGTATGATGGAGGCTGAAGCTTTGGCGTTTGTTAACACTAAATACCAGGACCCGGTGGAAGACTATCCTGATATACAGTTATTTATAGCGCCCACTGCAGACAATATGGACGGGGGTCTGTTTGGCAAACGAGCCAATGGTTTAACAGATGACACGTATGCGGAACTTTATGAGGAGATACTGTACGATTCTTCGTTTTCCATAGTGCCTCTGCTATTGAGGCCAAAAAGCCGAGGCTATTTGAAGCTGCGAGATGCAAATCCTTACTCGCCGCCACTGATTTACCCCAACTACTTTACGGAACCAGAAG
Source organism: Acronicta aceris (assembly GCA_910591435.1). NCBI lineage: Eukaryota > Metazoa > Arthropoda > Insecta > Lepidoptera > Noctuidae > Acronicta > Acronicta aceris. Next base: position 4,835,392 of record OU342778.1, on the reverse strand, counting down.
ACGTCAAAAGATTAGTAAGTATCATTTGTTTATTAATTTTTACTTTAGGATCAATTACAGTAATTTAAGACACGACTTTCATGTATCCTTCTCACAAAATATCTCTTTGGTAAAAATATATCAATCCAAATGACATAATTGCCTGATCGTAATTAGCCTATAAACTTGATAAGATTAAATTATATATTAAACATTTTAAGCAGATAGTTTTCTTTTAAAAGATAAAAGCAATTCAAGTAAAATTACGATAACGACCGGTGAAGGGGGTCACAGAGGTGAAGATATTAAACAAATTACTATATAATTACATTTTATGTTATTAAACATTGCTAATTGCAAAACAAACTATCTTGTCTTTGGAAGAAACATGCCTAAACCGCTGAACAGTTGCCAATGAAACCGTGGGTAATAACTAGTAGTCTATATTAATGTGGTACTACTTACTCGTAGTTGTAATACCTAGGCAGGTAATAGACACTTTGTTTTTCTAAATAAAATAAAATAAAATTAAATAAATACTGTACTTATTTTAGTCTGTAACAGTCTTAGTATTTCTTTAACAAAATTGAGATTGCCTGTAAACTTAAATATCTAAGTAATACACCATCAAATTTGCACTGTAGGTACTATATTTGTGTTATTTTGTATCATAATATGTGCTAACTATTTTCATTTTGTCAATTTCAGGCGGAAGGCGCTCGCATAGTGCAAGAACTCGTGAATCAACCTGCACTTCAAGAGTTGAATGCCCGACCTAATCCTCGGCGGAACCCTGGCTGTGCGGCCCACGAACTCATGTCAGATGAACACCTCGAATGTCAAATTAGGCACCATACGTTGACCATATATCATCCAGTGGGGACTTGCGCTATGGGACCTCCTGAAGATCCGGCCGCTGTCGTGGACCCGCGGTTGAAGGTTGGTAAATTATTTTTACAACACATACTTATGTGAGATACAGTTTGAAAAGTGAATTAGCTTTAGTTAAAACTGTGTTTAGTCTCTTGAAGATACAAGTAGGTATTTGTATGGGCATTCATTAACATCTTTGCGTCATTGCTTTTTCTGCATTTTCTATTTATACCCAACTAGGAGAATACCAAACTTATACTCGTATCCTGATAGTAAATTTAATTAACACGAGTTACTAAAAAGTGTTGATTGATGATTTTTAACTCTGAGATTATTTTTTATTAGCACAGTGATGTTATATTGGTTTGTATGAATTTGAACCCAGTGATGACGACCGATTGGCGTAGCGGTTGAGCGATCGGCTTCTGCGCCACGTGTTGTGGGTTCGATCCCCACACGGAGCAAATATTTGTATGATCTACAGGTATTTGTTCCGGGTCTGGGCGTTTGTGCATGTGAGAATTTGTGTTTGTAAACGCACTCACGACACAGGAGAAAATCCTAGTGTGGGGCAACGTTTTTATAAAAAAGAAAGAAAGAAAGATGAAAAACACACAAACTAAGATAAAGCAGGCAATACAAGTAAATAAACATTTTATTGAATTTCAGGTGTACGGAATCAAGAATCTTCGAGTGATAGACGGCAGTGTAATGCCAACAATAGTCAGTGGCAACACCAACGCACCAATCATTATGATAGCTGAGAAAGCTTCAGACATGATCAAAGAAGACTGGTATGACGTCATCCCTGAATTATCGTGTCCTGCTCAACACAGCGCACACTATCAAGAATCAAAGAACTCCGAAGATGAACCAACTAAACTTGTACTGAAACCGCCCGACCTGTTCAATGAAACTAAGAATCTGTTTCCATTATTGGATAGCAAAGTTACTGTTAAACCATTTAAAACTGCTGATAATAACAGCTCTGAACCTAAACAAAAGATTAATCAGAATTCAGTCCTAAGCTCGGCTAATATCCCCAAGAAACCTTCAAAGGCAGCCTCCCGAAAGTACAACAATAACCCAAAATATTATTATTCGCAGCCAAGTTATGACCAAAATCCACTTCGCAATTATTTGTACCCAAATATTCGACACCAAATTCCTATTTATGAGCAAAATTATCTGGCAGATACTCAAAAACCCTTCAACATCTTGGGATTGCAAAATCAACTTTACCCATATCAGAAATTAGGTCTTCAGAATTCTATAAAGAATCTTTTTCCAAAATATCAAGAACCATTCCCATACTACAATACAGTCAATAGTTTGAAGGAACCGATATATTATAAAGCTGATGAAGTTTTTACTCCTAAAGGTCAGAAGAAATGTAAAATTTGGTTATTTCATGACGGTGTAAAGTACCAAGTAGTGTTGTGAAATATGAACATAACATAGTTGTAGAAATAAATTTTATCGGAGACTAAGAATAAGGTATATTTTGCGTTAGCGAATCGTGTACAGAAAGGATTATAGTTTGTTAAACATATCTTGATATGAGCGACAGATATCAGAGTGATATTTCTAGGATTGGGGTTTTGATGGAAAAAAGGGAACATTATCCGATATTGAATATTTACGTTTAAATAATATTGGTTTTATCTTGACTTAAAACATGAAATAAAACGTATATAGGTATTAGATTTATTTATCTAATATCTATATAGGTATAAAATTTGGAACTTCATGCGCGTGATCTCGATGACAGCTGTCGCGCGTATCAAGATGTTTAACAAACTTTAGGGATTAGACTATTTATTTGAATGTAATTAGGAGCATTTAAACCTACATCCAAAGTGCATTGGATGCAGGTTTCAATGGTGGGAGGAATGCCGCTATACAAGACATTTCCGTCTTTTGCCACCTCTCCACGGAGAGGAGCTAATTTTCGTACCGCAACATCATTTTGTCGTCGCGTTATGTCGTCTCAAACCATAGTTGCGGCAGTGGCAACACCGCGACAAAATGATAACGCTGGGCGCATCGCCTTAGCAAGGCGTACTAAGTATTGTAAAGAACTAACCAATGAGTAGTAAGGTAAATCTTTCCAATATGATTGGATTGAGAATTAACAATTACATAATTATATACATACAACGATACATAATTATTATTCCATTCACATAAAATAGTACCTTGTTTGTTTTATATTGTATACGTTTATTGCAAATAAACCCCAAGACGTACCTACGATGGAATTAACTGTTTTTTTTGTTGTTATTGGAATAAATTGTGAAAAAGACATTCATGATCATCTTTCTTTTTATTGCATTACAAATCTTGCGTTATTCCAGCATAATTATGCAAATGTTGTACTTAAAAATACAGGGTGACTTAATTTACTCCACAGACCGCGCTGGCTAGATCGATATCTATTCCTAATTAATTGAGAATTTATTTTTTGTGTTATTATGAATCCAACATCTGACGCTCGGGTTGTTGGGTATTGGCGGTATAAGCTGATATAAAGCGTGATTTATAAATCACTATTTTATTTTATTTTTTAAGTCCGCCGATGTATAAGTTATGATGCACAAAGTTTAAATAAATAAATGAAGTACTCACAATTGTAAACAACTTTCACTATGAGACCAATCCGGAATTATCGAAAAAAGTATCATCTGTTTTATTACATAAATGCTTTGCATAAAAATAAAGCAATAAGAAAAGGCTGATATTCTTCTCAAAAAATTACGGTGGATACTGATATATTCTAAAAAAAATATAATAAATAAAAAGTCAAGTCTTGTAGATCATAGATGCTAGAGTATTAAATTACTAGGTATTAGCATATTCATGATGAGGTACCAATTTGTAATAACTGCGCAGTGTAAAGACGTGTCTAGGTAAAAAAAAAATATTCTGCCTTAACATGTCATTTCTGCTTGTCCGCGACAGCGCCCGAGTGCCAGATGCGAATTGTATTTTTTTAATAGTTTATTCATTTCTCATAGTATTAGGGCCCACCAATTAACCAGAAGTGTAGCAACATGATGAATACGCAGTTATATTTAAGTTCTATGTAAGGGATCGGGCCTATCGCCATTGAACGGGCACAACCTCCAACTAGAAGTTTCTGCCGAAAATAGGGTAGTTGACTGATTATTTTTTATATCCTCACCTTGGATATTTATGAGTCAATTTAAATGATTTTTTCAATATAAAAACTGTAATTACAATAACATGCAACAACCTTAATACATGAAAATCCCAATAACAGCGAACCCAGGACGTCTAGCGTAGCAGTCGCGTTTAGAACCACTATACTATTGAGGAAATATTTTTAAAGGTGTCAATAGTTCAAGATAATATTATAATACTAGCTTTTGCCAGCGACTTCGTCCGCGTGGAATAGTTACTTTGTTCCCTAGATCTTCGCCCGCGGTTTCACCTGCGTTACCCCGTTCCTTAGGGTGCTGTTAGTTCCTAAGCGTGATGTTTTATAGCTTGAAACTTTTTTACTGAAACAAAAATTTTACTGATTGCATTTTTGGCGTCAGTATCGATCTCTAATCACCCGCTGATAGTTATTTTGGAAATATATTTCATGTACAGAGTTGACCTCTCTACAGATTTATTATAAGTATAGATAATTATTATAATATTGGCATTGTTGTTAGGTCAATGGTTTATCGTAAGTAATTATTGTGAGAGCAAGCAGAGATAGCATTAGGCTATCTGTTTGATTTTGATTTAGTGTAGGTCTGCCATACAGTGGACCAAACTATTAGTGCAGGGAACTAAGAGTATTATTTAAAATTTATTGTATTAGAATGGTCGTCCAATGGCACTAGTTTGAAGCCATTCCATGTCAATTTTGTCACAAAATAAAAACTGCCTTTTCGACCAGTAGTCCTGAGCGCGAATGCCACTCTAGAGGTTCTGATTTCGATTCCCAGGTGGAGCAGTTTTTTTTTGGCATAGGGGGACAAACGAGCAAACCGATCGCCTGATGGTAAGCGAGTACCGTCGCCATCCGTGTATGGTCGGGAGCGAGAACGCGTGGCGAGCGGTGGCCTCCTTCTGCGAGGAGGTCATCGCCACGAACGCCACGAGGAGGTCCGCGCCCGCCGAACAGGGCGCAGGAACAGGGCAGATAACGCCCTGTTCCAACCACCTTAAAACGGCCACGGGCGGCGGACTTGGGGAAGTCCGTCCGCCCATCACTCAAGGCCCGAGAAGGCGGCGCGGTAGGTGTTGCCGCGCCCCACTCATGTGGTTTGACAGGTGGGGGACCACAACAGTCCCCCTCAATAGCGTCGGAGACCGCAATGGCGGCCTGCCACTGCTGGGGTCGCGGAGGAATGATTCTCTTGCTCCCGTAACCCCAGCAAAAAGTGGAGAGACGAAACACCCGTGTGGTTTTAGTCGGTAGGTCACCCCATCTGGGTGGAGTCCGACACGCCCCGTCGCCTTCCCCAGGCGGCGAAAATCCATGAGGATTTCCACACACACAAAAAGAAAAAAAAGGCTATAATCTAGCTGTGTGCCAAATTTCATCCATATCCCTTCAGCCATTCCGGCGTGAAAGGGTAACAAACATCCATACTCACAAACTTTCACGTTTATAATATTAGTAAGGATTAGTTGTAATGGCGCGATTGACGAATAATTAAATCTTTGTTTAAACAGTTGATTTTGCCGCATTTAAAGGTAATAGCTAAATGAAACCAGTCAACTTATTTGTTAATGTAGTGTGTATCTTCTATACCAGTGTTTTTCAACGTGTGGGTCGCGACCCGCTGGGGGGTCGCGAAGCCTCTTTAGGGGGTCGCGAAGCTTCTATAGCGGAGTTGCAAAAGGTTGGGAAAGCTACTGCAGTAAAACAAAAAAAAAACAAACAATAAAGTTAAAAAAGATTTATTAAGAAAAATGTAAACTGAAGCACTTAATCTTTTGTATCAATTAAACAAAAAATAAAAATTAACTTATGAGATCTCTTCCATCTTAAACATTTGTACTTATTTATCCGAAAATGAATAAATATGTCGGATTGAATATTTGTCACAAAATAAAATGCATGAAAAAAAGCAATGGGTAGGGGGGTCGCGAAATATTTCTTCATAGTAAAGGGGCCGTTTCATGAAAGAGGTTGAAAAACACTGTTCTATACAATGTGCTAAAAAAACCCTGGCGGAATCGTGAAGGTATTATTAGGTATCGATATCTAATTCGATTTATATTAAATAATATTACTAGCTTTTACCCGCGGCTTCGCTCGCGTTGATGCCTTTAAATAACTGTCAAAGTTATAATCATTATGATTAGAAAGTAAATAAAATAAGGGGAATTCTACAAACGCACTTTAAAAATAATGTTTCACAGTAAGGTCAGGTACGTAGCACTCGCAACCGGCGCGTATGTAAGATGTATGAATGTGGAAGAAGCAAAAGAAGTACCTATGCAAGAATCGTAGCATATGGCAGTGTTAATAATATTACAACACAACCCTATTTAGTGATTTTTAGGATGGTGCCTCTCTACCCTTCCGTTTCCTTTCTCTATTCTCAATGATTGATTACCTACTGTGTGTGTACCGCATTTCGCAATAAAACCAATTTGTTTATTACTGTTTTGTTTCTTGTGTCTACATACCCCTGTGGGAGAAAGGCGTGAGTGTATCGATCAATTGTAAGCAGATAAGAAGTGGTTAACAGACAGATCGCATATAGTAGACTCATTAGACGATGAAGTCTGCCTGTCAATCATTGTTAACAGGTAAAAACTAGATCCTCCATCTTTGATTTCAAATTTCTGCGGTCAATCCTTCTAATAAACGTCTATCTCGTCGAACCATATCCTTTTGAGTCTTTTTATAGTAGGTAAAATTCTCATGGATCGTCTTCAACGTCCCCAGGTTGAAGACGATCATGGTATGTCGAACTCGTACAGCATTTGCCTTTCCTTGCCCAACATTTACGGCCAGGGGATCCGTAAAATTTGCCATGACCTTGACAGTACGAGTCCTTGCACACACATGCGTGACGCGTAGTGAAGATCCGCTTTTGGACCTGCCGTGATGGCAAATTTTGTTCATAACTCCTCCGACATACTCCAAATGTGACAGTTCGACTTTTACTTTTATCGACATGAAATATTTTATAACCATACATACTATCACGTTTATATTCCCGGATAGGTTAAGCAGAGATATACGAATACTAATTATTAATGTACACCCAAAGTGTGCGCGTATATTTGGGCCCCATGTATTTATATGTTACATGTATGTATATATGGTTATTAATAGAGGGCGATCCTATTGTCATTAACCGGGCAGAAATCTAAACTCTGAGTTGTATTTAAAAATTCTTTATTTAACAGATATGTATGATAATATACCCGATAACTGGAGTACCTACTTAGGTACTTACTTATTAGGCAACAGTAAACAATATAATTACGACTATTTTACACACTAATTTTGTAGTGTTTTTAGATGATACAGCTTAGATAATATAATTATTACAACATAATAAGTTTCATATTATGACATCTTATCTTACACATTAGTAAGAATGTTACTTCACGTGTCTGTTCCTACGTTGCAATTATTTTGCAAAAATAACTAATTTGGGGGATTGAGAATAAGTACCTAGCACAAATTAATTTCTATCATTTTTTAAACTTTTGTCTTTCTTTGAAATAAAACTACTTTTTACGGATTTTATTGCGTTGATTATTAGCGACCCGATTCACGCAGAATGAGCTCACTGTGTCCTTTGGTTTTGCAGTTTTAGGCATGGTTTTGGATTTAATGGAATTTATAATGGGGTTCAAAGCAAGTAGGTTCTATTAAAATTTAGGTTTTTTATCAACTTCAATAACCTCGCGAATCATACTGGGCAGGAATTGGTTTTTCTTTCCGAGAACTTGTGGTTTACCAAATCTAATTTAGTGCCTAATTCTAATTTAGGCCTTGTCAAGAGTATATTCACAAATTGTTGACTTTCTGGAACGGCGGTGTTCTTTGGCGAATGAGTCCTGTGTATATCCCATAGACATGATTCATTCACTGGGACCCGGCTGTTGTAAATTGAAACGTTAGAGTAGAATAAAGAATTAAACAAAGAATGACAACTTTTTCTCTAGACGCTACCACGACGTCATTATTAACCTCTATGAAGATGTGATTCGGTCAAGAATGATTCGGAAGTACAGCTGTCATTCACTGTTGACGTTTTGACAGTTGTTATTATCCAACTTTTTTCAAAGTAGAATATTTAACCCTATGACAACCTAGTACCTATATTTTAGAAATGGAATAAAATCTAAAAAGTCTATTATTAGTTTACTCATTCCAATGTATTATAAAATGGTAATGAAGCAAAATCTATAATTACACACATTAGAATAATTTAAAAAATTGGGGAACAGAAAATACCTAACTTATACCTAATAATATAATAATTAATAATATCTATATATATAAAAGAAAGTTGTGTTAGTTACACTATTTATAACTCAAGAACGGCTGAACTGATTTGGCTGAAAACTGATAAGGAGGTAGCTTAAAACCAGGAGAAGGACATAGGATATTTTTTATCACGTTCCCGTGGGATAATTTAATTTTACATTTTTACCAACCTAAACCCATATAAACTGTTATTTTGATAGTTGTCATAGTTGCCACATAGTATGATGGTTGTCATTGTTTGAAATCGTGCATATAAAAAAGAGTATTTAATGTGTTTAAACTATTTTGCTGGAATGCAGAAAAAAAAATTGATGTCAATCGTCTATTTGGTGCGACCTAGAAGAATGGATTCAGACTGGAGTCAGTAGTCAAGAACATGATAGCTATTTCATAGAAAAAACTGTTTTGAGTATTTTTCAAACGACTCAAGATAGCCTTTCAAAGACATTTGATGACATTTTGTGTTGCTAGACTTTTTTAGATCTGAATTTTTATATATAAAAGAAAGTTGTGTTAGTTACACTATTTATAACTCAAGAACGGCTGAACTGATTTGGCTGAAAACTGATAAGGAGGTAGCTTAAAACCAGGAGAAGGACATAGGATATTTTTTATCACGTTCCCGTGGGATAATTTAATTTTACATTTTTACCAACCTAAACCCATATAAACTGTTATTTTGATAGTTGTCATAGTTGCCACATAGTATGATGGTTGTCATTGTTTGAAATCGTGCATATAAAAAAGAGTATTTAATGTGTTTAAACTATTTTGCTGGAATGCAGAAAAAAAAATTGATGTCAATCGTCTATTTGGTGCGACCTAGAAGAATGGATTCAGACTGGAGTCAGTAGTCAAGAACATGATAGCTATTTCATAGAAAAAACTGTTTTGAGTATTTTTCAAACGACTCAAGATAGCCTTTCAAAGACATTTGATGACATTTTGTGTTGCTAGACTTTTTTAGATCTGAATTTTTTTAATAGGTATGGCGCAACCGGGGCAAACCGAAAAAAATAGGCACCTTATTTGTTGACATTCGAGCCTGTAATAGAATAACTGCATGAACCATAACATGGAAAATAGACTTGCAGTCAGAACGATTAAGAGTAGAAAATCAAAATTTTCAGCCATTTTTTTCAAATCGTTACGACAGGTGATACGAAGTACACCGGGTCATCTTATATAATATAAAACAAAGTCGGGTTTGTTACAACACGTATAACTCGAGAACGGGTGAACCGATTTTTATGATATTTGGTTTGTTGAATTTGTTTCCTCCCCGAATAGCAGAATAACTAATAAAACATCGAAAAAAACATTATGATGAAAATTTATTTTCTCATACCTACATTGTTTCGGGAACGGATTGACAGATTTGACAGAAATAAAACACGGACATGAATGAACATGATGTCGATTTCTGTTTCGGCAAGGCCAGTAAGTAGATGGCGTTCTGTGCATTGTCCGAACTTCTCATAAGCTGCTGGTGTGATTTTGATTTCTTTTTTGTGTATGTTTAATTGGGTTACTGGATGGTTTTGATTCACAATTTGAGCCGGTAGCCGGTCACCGCAATCGGGTTCTATGATTTTTTTTAATATATAGGGCAAGACATGGGAATGTGATGAATGGAAGAAAAGGACATGCTGCGCCGACGACAAATAAAGAGCAGGAAGATGATGATACAGGGCAAGACAACGTTTGCCGGGCCCGCTAGTAATATAATATAATGCAATGCAATGCAATGCAATGCAATGCATTGCATTGCATGGCATTGCATTGCATTACATATAATTTTTATTAAATTACATATAATAATTTTATAAGAAAAAAAAATAACACTGCTCGACCTGGTTGTCGAACTCAGGATCTCTAGCGTAGCAGACCCGCTTATGACCACTGGACTAATCAAGCAGTTAAAATTACTTAAGGAGGAAAAGGCAGTAACCTTTATTATTTTGTCATGTATTTTTTAATGTTCCATCCTAGACAGACCTCGACACATTGCTGCATTTGGCACAGTCGACAACCACCTGTAGGAATAAATGCGAGTTCCAGAAAACCTACAAGATATCACACTAACCCATTTACATGTGTTAATATACCTAACTTATACTTACTAATATCATAAACGTGATAGTTTGTGATGTATGGATGTTTTTTACTCTTTCACGCCAGAACGGCTCAACGGATCTGGATGAAATTTGGCACAGAGATAGATGGAATAACACATAGGCTACTAGTTTTTATCCAGGTCGGACCCAATTTTGAAGCCCACGCAAACTAAGTCGCGGGCAGAAGCTCGAACTAAATAATAGTATATACTTAGTTTTTTCATTACTTTAATACTTATTTCGTATTTTCATTACTTTAATAAGTACTTACATAACATTCAGTAGTATCTGGGGGCAGTACCGTCCCCCGCCAAGACGAGCCAAGCAAAGCGTAAGGGCACTACCTACCTTTTATCGAAGCGCGTCGTCGTTTTCTCGAACTGTCATAACTTGGGTTTGGATTATACCAAATAAACAAAATTCTCAGGATATAATGTCAATAGTAGACTTATTAAACCTATAAAGTTTCAATTGTATAGCTCTTATACTTTAGATTTTATTGATATCTAAAAATCCCGATTTCGTCACTGACTCACTCACTGATGATCATCAAAATTCTTAAGGTACTTACTGAAGTCCTAGAAAGCTGAAGTTTGGCATGTAAGCTAGCATTAGTATACAAACAATAAAAAAAATAAAAATTGCTACTTTTACCCCCAACCCTTTAAACTAGGGGATGGAAGTTTGTATGAGACCTCCGCAACTTTTGATGCTAGAGGTCTAAAAATTGATATAGGGACTACTTGTTATAAAGCATAAAATACATTTCAGGATTTTTAGTAAATCACCCCCACCCTTTAAATAAGGGAATGGAAGTTTGTATAAAAAATATTGTTATAAGCAACTTACAAAAAGAAGTGAAATCCCATTGTCATCTTATGCTCATGGAACGGTAGCGAAACGGCCAAGTCACATATAATATTTTGACTGACTGACGGACCGACTTGACTGGCAACATTTTACGTTATAAATCTATTCATTACTACACAAGAGTACTTAAAAATTGCAATCCCTTCGTAGATCGCAGCATCGCCATCCCATCCTATCAGAAATAAAAAAAAAACACTTATTTTTGTAACATTTAACCCTTGGGAAATCAGGTGTGACTGTATGTAACTTAACACTACGGGATTTTAGAAAATTTTCATATAGTTGAGAAAAACAAAATCATCGCGGGTTACACCGCGGGTATCAGCTAGACTTGATTATTTTTTGTTATAATTAAGGGGTATATTAGAACTAAATACGTGCTAACAACCATTAGACTAATGAGGCAGTTATTTTATAAACATGGAGATAACGATTACATAAAAAGTAAGTTTTTTTTATCACTAACATATTGATACAATAATATTATGGCAATTATCGGTATGTGACGCGTGTTAATACCTACCACACTTTTGTATTTAAATTTGGGAGAGAACCCACGAATATCATTATTGGCAGCTCTAGTCGCCTTAACACAGTTCAAGAAAAGCTGAGAATTTGTAATTGGTAAGTTGAAAAAATATAAATTTTGCAAGAACTTTACTCATCACCTTCCGGCCTTGTTCCAATTTATTTGGGGTCGGCGCAGCATTTCCTTTTTTTCTATTCATCCATAGGGATGAATAGAAAAAAAGGACATCATGCTGCGCTCTGAATGATGAATGATGAGGTGACGGCTGATTCCCATCATATTGGCCTTAATACAATCCATCCTTTATGTATTTTCTTTGGTCTCCCTCTACCCCTCCGTCCCTACACATTAATTCACTACTCTTTTAGTCAAATGCGTTTCATCCCTCCTCATCACATACCAAGACAAACGATTGCCTCCCTTTTAACTTTTCTGTCACTGGCGTCACTTTCAGACTTCCTCACTCAGTTCGTCTGCAACAACTTTACTAGTAACATTAATAATGTCAGTTTGAAAATATAGTACAAAACCAGTCCAATTTAGATTTATTGTGTCTTTCGCGTCAATTCGTATGTAAATTCTTGTGTAGATTTTTTATTTGGAAACAATTGAAAAATATATGATCTTCTGTTATTATTATAATTGCTTCATTAGCCTTGTGGGCCTGAACACGACTGCTACGCTAGAGGTCCTGGGTTTGATTCCCAAGTCGAGAAAAGTGTTATAGTATCAGCTCGCAGTTTGGGATCTGGGCCTGGTTAATTGCAATAGGCTCGCCCCCTACTACATGAGACTTAAATGTCAGAGAAACGTAGGTGCACATTAGTACGCCTCTCTCTCCTTCGGGGAATACAGGCGTGATCGTATATTATGTGTCTGTTGTTCCCACCAGTTCAAGATGTCATGGGCGTGCGATCCGGCACTAACATCCAACATCGTGAACAGCTACCAAGTAGCTGGACCACTGTTCGTGCAGTCTCTGCAGACATTCTTTGCAGCGCAGTGCGCTCTAGTTGGAGACCACCTTTGGCCTGCTGATGCTACACAAGCAGTTCTTGAAGGTAATAAATATAATTTTTTTATCGATTTTAAATATTTTTGTAAGTAGTACCTATAATATAACTGTTTTGGATTTAATTTTGCAAACGTATATCTAAATATAATAAATATGCTATGATAATAAATTTATTACTGCCTTATTAGCCTAGTGGTCCTGAGCGCGACTGCTACACTAGACGTTCTAGGTTCGATTCCCAGGTCGAGCAGTGTTATTGAGTTTTCTATGAAATTCCCAGCAACACCTCGTAGTTTGGATTTGTGCCCGGCTAATGGCAATAGGCTCGCCTCCTATTATATGGAGCCTAAAAATACCGGTGAACTACGGGTGTACATTAGGACACCTCTGCTTAAACCTTCGGGAAATACAGGCGCAGTATGGGGGGAACCCATACTGGTTATACGCCCATACTATTAATCTATTGCGATTTTGTGAATGCTCTTTTTATACAGCAATATATAATAACTATACTAGAATATGTATAACTCATTGTTATCACTACATATTGTGATAAATTAATTTAATAATTGTGTATTGTGATAAAATTATGGATCAGCCAACATTGATCTCAATTGCATGCCCATTTAGACCCGAAAATAATTCTTAACTTGGTAAAGTTATCAAAAATTACATTCGCTTACATTTTTTTCCAGTGGAGTATTTTGGACTTAATGGTAAAATAGGAAGGTTCCTACTTCACCATTTACTCTAAAATACTTCTCACTAGATTAACGCTGAATCCGAATAATAACACAATTTGATTAAATCGTATTTCAATTGCGGTATTACGTTTGTATGGGAAATTTGGTCCGCCGGACTCATGAAACCTTTAGTAGGTACAGAATAATTTACATTTGTGAAGGGTTAAGTTTCATATCACCATTAGGAAATAATTTTGGCGATACTATTTAGTCTACAATTCTAATTCCAGATCCCAACTACGACTTCATTGTAGTAGGAGCTGGATCGGCAGGTGCAGCAGTTGCTAACCGACTGAGTGAAGTACCAGAATGGAAAGTTCTACTAGTAGAAGCAGGAGGAAACCCTACCCTGAATACTGAGGTAACATAAATTTTCACACAGAACAGTTATCAAGCTTAAGTACCTTAAAACCTAAAATTAAGTGTTGAAAAAAAATTCCCACGGCGATATAATTAAAACTAAAAAGTAAAAAATCTAAGACTAAATGACTACACACCTATAATTACAACCAGTCGGGAGTTATTTAATCCTTTTTCGATTACATCCGCCGAGGGTTCCTTTTACACATTTTAATTTTGTATTTTAAACTTGGATAATTTACTACGTCATCTAAATTCTCCACTCCGTCGAGGGTAAAAATATTCCTGATGTAGATATATGAATATATTTGAATAGACAGTACCTATTTGATAGTAATTCATTTAAAATTATTTCCAGATACCACATCTATTCTACAACAATATGCGCAGTCCACAAGACTGGGCCTACAAGACTCAACCTCAAGATGGTGCCTGTCGAAGCTACACATCAAAGGGCTGCGCATGGCCACGAGGCAAAGCACTTGGAGGTAGTAGCAGCATCAACTTCATGTTCTACGTTAGAGGTAACAAAGCGGACTTCGACGAATGGGCAGCTGATGGCAACTATGGATGGAGCTACGATGATGTTCTCCCATACTTCAGGAAGAGCGAGAAGTTCACTGGAATCTACAATGGAGAGAACAAGAAATACCACAACTGGGAAGGAAACCTCAATGTTGCTGTAGACAAACAGTCCCACGATTTTGAACACATGATTATTAACGCCGCAATCGAGCTTGGATTAAAGAACTCAACTGACATCAATGGTGAGAGCCAAATGGGCGTTATGACATCACAAACTACGACCAAGGATGGAACTAGATTCAGTACGGCTCGTGCCTTTTTAAGACCGATCAAGGATAGGAAAAACTTCCACGTCATCAAACACGCGCAAGCAACTAAGGTATTGTTTGTGCCTGGCACTAACATTGTGAGCGGTGTCATGCTCCACAAAGATGGAAAAGACATAATAGTCAATGTAAGGAAAGAGCTTATCCTGTCAGCTGGTGCCATCAACTCACCGCATATCCTACTGCTGTCAGGTATCGGACCTAGGAAGCACTTAGAAGATATGAAGATCGAAGTTAAGGCTGACTTACCTGTTGGAGAAAACTTACAGGACCATTTATTTGTTCCTACTTTCTATACAAAACCTGGTGACAAGAACTACTACTCTATCTCTAGTATTGTTAAAAACTTTGCTCAGTACATAATGGAAGGCACCGGCCCATTGATTAACACTAGCCCGAATCGTGTGATTAGTTTTGTCAATACTACCGACCCGGAGTCGCCTTCCTCGGATATGCAGTTCCACTATTTCGTTCTCCCTCCTGGTGTGTACAATGTTATAGACATATTCCAGAAACATGGTTTAAACGATGAAGCATATACAAAATTCAAAAAGATGAACGAAGATAAATTCACGCTGGTGATTTTTAATACTCTGTTGAAGCCGAAATCTGCGGGTAAAATCCTTTTAGCCAGCAAAAACCCGTTCGAGGCTCCTCTGCTATTCGCTGACTATTACAAAGACCCAGAAGATATGGCTACTGTTATCAGGGCATTGAAACAACATTCTTTGAAATTAGGTGACACGAAGGCTCTTAAGGAAGGCGGTTTCAAACTGGAATGGCTGGATATAGACGCTTGCAAGAAGTTTGACAAGAACAGCGAGGAATACCTGGACTGTATATCGAGGGAGCTGACTTTCTCCCTGTACCACCCTACCAGTACTGCGAAGATGGGACCTGACGGTGACGAGACTGCGGTGGTTGACCCTGAGCTAAGAGTTCGTAAAGTGAAAGGTTTGAGAGTAATTGACGCCAGCATCATGCCATCAGTTATAAGAGGCAACACTAACGCGCCTTCTATTATGATCGGTGAGAAGGGAGCCGATATGATCAAGAAATTCTGGCTCAACAAACACACTGAACTTTGAGTCAAGTTATAGTTTATATGCTACAACGGCCTTACAATTTAGACCTTTGTACAAATTAAATTAAAATTGTTGTTGATTATTTTTATCGTAGAATAAATGTAGGTAACCATAAATCACAAATAATGTCATCTTATTTTTTTCTTAACCCATTCCTTAACGAGTTACTATCCAATAGCCAAACGCATCGGTTCATACTTCTTAAAGGTGGGAGCCACTAGACAAGCACGGTGGTCTATTTCCTTTTAATCTGTATCTGATGCATACATATCATAAAAAGACGTTTTGTCCATTATAAAGTTTTATGGGTACAAAGATTCAATGCGTAGAGTTTTATGAGTTTTTTACATTGTAGCTATAAAGAAATTAAAGTTCCGTAGTAGGAATCTATGAGCTGAACAAACATAAAATCTAGTTATATTCTGTATTCCTCACACACAAGATTGCTCATCCACTCATAATTCTAAACACAGCTATTAACAGTCACGTGTGTCTTTTTTTGCTTCAAAATTGTTATTCTTCTATACTATTATATGACTTTGTGTGCAAAACGTGGAAGCAACCATTTATAAATTGTAAAAATATAAAATTAAGTATCTTAGCTATGTCATGGCATAATTATGGCCAGGTATAAAAAATATATTTACACGCTATACTTTGATATTCAGCGTAAGCAAATAGGGGAGGGGCCGTTGCGGGCAAAATACAGGTTAAACGCTTAAAATGCTTACCACGGTCAGACTACGGATGGATTTTTATCTCGTTGACCCCAAAATTAATTCCAATTGACGGATGGCTACATATAACTAACTGTGTCAAAAAGCCTTTTCTTTCCTTCTAATTAACTGAAAAATGATAACCCTAAAGTTATTTTAGTAAAGGCAGGATTCGAACCTGGGTGTCCTGGTTGGATACACAGTCGCATGGAAAATGCAAAAAAAACACAAAAAGATAATGATAACCCTGATAATATATATAAAGCGGCGGTAGCCTAATGGCTAGGGCATCGGACTTGCGATCATGTGGTTGCCGGTTCGAAACCTACCCATTGCACTACCGACGTGAACCCACTCGTAACACAAGCATTTAGCTTAGCACGAGGGCTTACCAAGAATACCAGTAATGTGCGACCCACATTGTTCGTAAGCTCGTAAAGTCGGTATTTCTATTTACAATGATTTACATCTCGTTAGAATGGGAGACGACTTCATCATAGTTGAAAATACTGTTATAAAGAGCAGACACCATTAAGAGGAGCGAATGAGGAAATTCAAACAAAATCTCTTCTCCTTTTTTACTGTTTATATCGGCAAACGAGAAGACAAGGCACCTAAAGATACTCATTGCCGCCCACGGATGCTTGCAACACCAGAGGAGTTACTGATGCGTTGCCGAACTTTGAGGGCTGTAAGGTGCGGGAAGGACTGCAGAATGAGAAGGTACCACAAGCTCCGACGTAAGGGATCGTCGCCAGCCAGTCAGACCTCAAGTGGTCACCACCGAGAGAATCCTGTTTCATGCTTCACGGATATAACTTTAATATCATATGATATCATCAAAAAATTCAAATCATACAAAACATAATACAAAGAATATAAAAAATAAAATGATTAAAAACAAATGCAATTAAAACAATGTTTTTATAAAGTTATTTTTAGTAAAGGAAAATATTATAATCTTAGCATGGAAAATGCAAAAAAGAATGTTTTTATAGCACTAATCTAACCTTCTTCACCATATGGAAAAAGGTGTAAAGGTTGTTGGCTACGCTTATTGTACAGTATCTACGCTAAAATATCTTTACATGTCTGAAGTTGTCCGCAAGTGATTTTGCAGTGGCAAATTTATAAAAAACTGGGTGACAAACAAAGACAATTGGGCTCGAAAATATTTTGCATTTGTGATTATTGTCCTTACTAATTCCGATATCTTTGTACAAGTCATTATACCTACTTACGGAGCCGTTTGAAACGGCTAACTTTAGACAGGCAAAGTTATTTTGACCGAAAATATAAATATATCACACGCTTTGTGGCCAGATATTAGTGTCTCGGCCTCGTTAGAATGAAATACTTAGAACTGTTAGAATAGCGTTGCTATTTGTCATTTTTTCCTTTGACTAAATATCCGAGGGTTAGGTTCTTACTACCTCAAATAAAACGGTTTCCATCCTCTACGACAGTTTAACCACTTTTCGACCTTATGGTCCACTAATAAGATTGCCATGGGATTAGATAGATATTCTACGATATTTGTGTAACCTCTAAGGACCTAGAATATTCCGCTTCTTTTTTTTTATAAGGTGGCAAACAAGCATACGGCCCGCATGATGGTAAGCGGTGAGCGTAGCATATGGACGCTTGCAATACCAACGGTATCACTCGCGCGTTGCCGACCCTGTCAACCAAGGAGGAATAGTTGGGGTGGCAGAATAGGAGACAATAGCGTGATGCTTATCCTATCTGCCAACACGACGCTCCCTCGCGGAGCTCTGGCGACCTTGCTCACAATGCTCACCGTTAGGAATACAACATAGCACGGAGCTATATTATTTTGCTACGAGTTTGTTGACCTTGAGGTCAAGGTCATAATTCGGAAAGTCAAGAAAGTTATTTTGGAGGTTAATTTACATTTATATTAGTATAGTATAGTGTGTAGAATATTATTAATTAATTTAATAATATTATAGATAAGTATAGATTTCTAGACTCGCTGTCGCATTGGGTGACAACCTGTAATGATAGCTGTAAGGGAGAGTTAATAAATAAATAAATAATAGTCAACGTATACCAATAAAAAAATGGCAATAGTAATAAAGCGTAGTCGACCCCGCTACGCGGGGCTGATTGGTTTAGAAAAAAGTAACAACAAGGCGGGATCTTGCAGACTCCGCCATTCCCTTCTAACCTAACCTGTCCGAGTCAGGGTGCCCCAAGTCTCGAGCTCACTTCGCTCGCTCATTGTTTGCTTTTGCTTTTTAAGTTCTGCGCCCCTAGGGATAATGAAGGTCACGATTGTTTTTCGTGTTTAATAGCGGATTTTTTGACGTTATGTTATGGTTTTCAATCAAAGAAACAATTTCTTACCCGAAAAGTTTTTTGTCAGATCATTTTGGAAAGAGCAATTTGTAAAAATTATAAAAAAAACTCGGAAGCTCATAACTCGAAACAGTATGTCGTAGGACCATGCTTCTCAAAACCAAAATTGTTTCTATGGTCAAGGTTAACCCAATACTGAAAGAAAAACAACAGAATTCCGGAAAAAAATCTCTGTCCTGCGCCCCTAAGGATAATCAAGGTGAGCCAAGAGACGTTTTTTTTCCTTTTTAATGGGAGTTTTTTGTCATCATCTCATGGTTTTCAACCAAAGCATCAATTTTTTTCCCGAAATGTTTTTTGTGAGACCTTCCATTTTGGAAATACAGAGAAATTTGTAAAATCCAAAAAAACACGGAAGCCCATATCTCGAAAACGTCGTAGGAGCATGCGTCTCGGGACGTTAATTGTTTCTATGGTCAAGGTTAACCCCATGCAGTAAAAAAAACGGCACATTTCCGAAAAAAATAAAACGAAAAAGTGCTGGCTCCATAGTGGCACTAATGCTACACTCCAACCCCTACCTCCCTTAATCATTCTTGTAGCTATACAAAAATATAAAATTAATAAATATAAAAACGAGGCAATTTTATAAACTCTGTTTAATACAGATAAGTAAATCATTACGTCCCTTAGTGTAGAGATCTCCGTGGTATGAATGTGTGTGTGCGGTCGTAGATATAGATTTACGTGGCGCGTGTGTATGAGGTGCGTGCAAGAACTTGACGGTCAGTGGTCCGCCGGCCCGCAATGCACTTGCACTCATAACCGCTGCATCGATTAAAAAGAAAACTTTATATAATTTTTAAATCCAACGTGTAAACGGTAAGCTTTCTCTTATAATTAAAAATAATGAGTATTAGTGAACCTTTTACTGCATCTGTAAAACCAAGAAAGTGATTATTAATAAACGCCGCTTTACAATGTGTATTTAAAAGTTGTGTTTAAAAGCAAAATCAAAATCTTACGGAGCCCCTTCAGTCTAGGTCTAACCGTCTTGGGCCTAGATGGTCAAGTGCACGTGATTTTTTCGTCCATTTCAAGCAGTTACCGTTTAGAACGATGCTTGACAAGGAAACTAAGTGCGATTATGCTTGACGTATTATTTACGTGTTTGACGTAACATGTAATTTGAACAGGGTTTTAGCGTTTATAAGTTTTATTTGGGTTTTCAATGAAATTCTCAGTGGCAGCTCGGAGTCTGGATATCTGCCCCGTTTATGGCAATAGGCTCGCCCCTCTGTTAGGTACCTGGGACATGGGACCTAAAATATACCGGCGAATTGTGGGTGTATATTAATACACCTCTGTCTAACCCTTCGGAGAATACAGGTGTGTTTATGTAGGTTTATTTTCATACATTTTAATATTATTCTCTGTACTAGATAATTTTATGCGGACTTACGGAGTTATTTAGTCATTATTTTAATTTTATGGCTACTCTCTCCGACTATTCAGTATTCACGGTACTTACAGTTAGTTATGTTCGTTACTTTTCTGCTGTGTTCAAAGACTACAAAGAAAGGTGAGGTGAAACCTGAATTGTCAGCCAAACGTTGCCAAACAATTGTTTTTGCTTTGAAAACAAATCATCATCATCATCAGCCTATATTCGTCCACTGCTGGATGTAGGCCTCTCCTAATAGCCGCCACAGAGCCCGATCTTCGGGTTTTCTCATCAATAATCATTACAGGATTATTAAAATGTAGCTAATTTCGTCCAATAAAAATCTTATTTATCTTAGATGGTGCAAACCAAGCTATTGTCTTCAGGTAGGCATGAATTATTATCAATATTTTTTCTATGCTCAAGAAAAGTGAAAGGCGCAAGACGTTGTCAAACTCTCTTTAGATTACTAAAAAAAGTATAATTTTATTATATACTATAATCATGTGATCTAAATTTTCTTTCATAGAAACATAATACCTATTTTATTTTGTCCCATCTATTATATTTCCCCCTGTAGGTATACAGTTGTTGCGCATGTATTATGCCAATATTCAGTTATTAACTTTAATGCGCTAATTATTGATTGTTAAATGGCAATGACATATTTATACAAATAAGGATTTAGCATTGGTCATGCCTTATTCATTAATTGTATTCATCGTAAAGGAAAATATAGTAAGAAAACAGCATAACCAGATTTTCTTACAAAATTTTCCTTTATGTGTTAGCGAAGGGCAAAATTAAATAAAAAAATTAACATACCATCAAGTCTGTATTCCTCGAAGAGTTAGGCAGAGGCGTACTAACAAACCCACAGTTCGCCGGTTTATTTAGGTTCCAGTAATACGAGGCGAGCCCATTGCCATTAACCGGGCACAAATACCACACTGCTAGCTGCTACTGAAAATTTCATAGGAAAATCCAATAACACATTGCTCGTCCTGAGGATTGGACCAAGGACCTCTAACATAGCAGTCGCGCTTGGTACTACTAGACTATCGAGCCATTTGTAGTTTGATATTTATATTTCTTTTCCTATAGTATAGCTGATGTCCGCAGTTTAACTCGTACCTCAAAAAGCCTATTTACGTATATTTTTTTGACACAATACAAACCTTATGTTCGTTCTAATAATGAAACGTAGGTTTCTCCTTGCCAAATTTTATAAAAATCCGTTTAACGAGCTTGAAAAGATAACATACAAACAGAGATTCTTTCGCTTTTTTTAAACGTTGCCCCACGGTAGGATTTTCTCCTGTATCGTGGGTGCGTTTACAAACACAAATTCTCACATACACAAACGCCCAGATCCGGAACAACTAGGTACCTATAGATCATGCAAATCTCTGCTCAGTATGGGGATCGAACCCATAACACGTGGCACAAAAGGCGATCGCTCAGTCGCTATACCAAACGTGTCGTCAAAACACGTTTAAAATAAATCCATATTTACAATATTAAGTACAGATGTATAATTATTATTTATCTACTACTACTATGCTACTTAGTATATCTGTAATATGTTTATTTTTGCAGTAAGTTAGAAATGTTTACATATTGCGGTCATTATCTATTTCAAATAGTTATGTACCTAGTATCTACATGTATTAAACTATCATTATCTATCTTCAAGGCTAAAGGTCTCCGGAGTTACCATGTACAATCACGAGCACCAATATCTACACATTCATTGAAATTCAAAAGCAGTTTTCTTCTACAAAAAAGAAAAAAGTCTAGAGCATCCATTCAAGTGTCGAAATATTATACAAAAATGATATTAATAAATATACATACATAGATTCTGTCAGTACCTCATAATTTTTATTCAAATAGTTGCAGAGAAAATCATTGTTAAATTTCACAGAATGTAAAAAAAAACTATAGGTACAGGACATCTGAATATAAAAAGGAAAATAATATAAATAAAATAAAATCATAATAACATATTAGTGCTAGTGACTGTACAAGAAGATGTTTGATTAATATCTATTTTTAAATCTCGTTACTAAGCAAATAGTCTTTTTGTTAGATCTAAGAAGTATTTCCTTTCATACAGTTTTTTTATAATGTTAATGACAAAAAGCGTAATTTATTCACCATTCCTATTCGCTCAATTAATTGCCCATTTATGATGAGGCATCGAAAATGCAGCGGACGGAAAGAGGGATTTATTTTTAAGTGGAACTTATCTTAAAAATGTAACGTAACATAAAATATGTACACGTGGTCAAGGGTCACATAAAGCTATACTTATCAAGATATCTTAAAGCTGAAGCTGAAAATAAACAATATTCTTTAAAACGAGTAATTAAAAATTCCAGGGGAATATGTCGTGGGCTTGCGACCCCGGGCTGACGTCTATGATCGTGGACAGCTACCAGGTGGCTGGGCCGCTGTTCATGCAAACGCTGCAGAGCTTCCTCGCAGCGCAATGTGCTCTGACAGGGGACCATCTTTGGCCCAATGATGCTACACAAGACGTTCTTAAAGGTATATTTATTTTTATTGCCTACCATGTGGTTTAGTGGAATGACGCTGATAGAAAAGTCATAGTCGGGAACGGGTGTTGTCTGTCAGAACTTGTCTGCTCCTATATGCCATAGCAAGGCAATTATTCATCAAACTGCATAATGCTTACATTGATAGAACAAAATTGAAATCCTTAATTATTTTATAGAGTTCTTCGGCCTTATTCCAAAACACAGACTATCTTTAGTACTGGCTTTAGTTCTAGGATTAAAACTGGACTAAATAAAACTCTATTACAAAACATAGTTTAACACCAAAGCATGGACTATCTCTGGTACCAAAGTTAAACCTCTGAGACCCCTAGTTTAAGTATGGACTATCTTTGACATTACTTTATTTTTGAGGTTAGCTTATTTAGTATCTTGTGTATTTCTAAGTAAAAATTTTTGTAAATGGATATTAACATTATAGATATGATGGATTTAGAAGATTTAGATATGTTAGAGACGTGTCGGCGATCTGTAAGACGTCGTAATCGTATAAATCCTTTTGATTTGAGTGACGAAGATTTTCGGTATAAATACAGATTTACAAAGCGATTCGGATATTCACCCCTTTTTTTCTTTTGTTGTTCCATTTTATTTGTCACTATTATTAATACTGAATTACTGACAATGTACAATGGTGAATAATTATCAAGAATATTTATTTCTGAGACTTACGCGAATATTCGACATATTGAAAACAAAACAGCTTACGGATTCTATCGCGTCGAACTCACATTAATAATCCCGACGTTTCGGACCCTTTACAGCGTCCATGGTCACGGGCAGACTGAGGTGTTGTGCGTCTTGATGTCGTATTTATTGACAGCTCCCCTCCACTTACCCTCCCACTTTAGTCATTACTCATCCGATTCACACAAAATGAGCTCACCGTATCATTCGGTCTTGCAGTTTTTGGCTTGGATTTAGATTTAATCGCATCTATTATAGGATTCCAAGCAGGTGGTATGACCCAGCCATCCTCTCTGTTGAAATTTGGGTGTTTCTTAATTTCAATCGCCTCACGAATCATCCTGGGCAGGAATCGGTCTTCCTTTGCAAGGACTTGTGGTTTGTCAAATCTGATATAATGCTGGGCCTTGTCTGTCGGATAGTTTGTTTTCAATTATCAAGAACTTAGTTATTTTATAGGACGCAACAACAATAATGACGTTTCAAATAATGCGCGCGAATGAAATTTTAATTTCGTTCCGTTTCACTCAGAGTTGTTGCAAAATATAACAACTTGATTATAAAAAGGTCATCAACAATATAAACTGTGCTTGCTCAGTAAATTGCAATATAAACAAAAAACTATTTATGATATATATTTGTATTAATAAATAATTATTAAAGTATTTCAAATGTTATGATACTATCAATATTTAAAAAAACGGAACGTTGCTTGGAATGAAGCCTGAATGAACGAATGAAAGATTGTAATTAATAATAATACTAAAAATAAAACACAACAACAATAAAACTAATAATAAAAAATTAAAGTAATAATACATATTATCTGTGGATTTTATTTAGTCCTACGGTTTAACTGATCCTCGGATAGTCTGGGTTTTGTAATAAGCACTCATATTGGTCCTGGTATTAACATTAGTACCGTAACAATCCAAGATCAGTAAGTCCGGGTTTAAGCCAAGACTTACGCATTTTTTTGTAATAAGACGGCTTATGTTTAATGGAGGTTCTTGCCGCCTCATCTTTTTAAGACCCTCTATGTTCTTGTTCTTGACATTTCAAAAGCTGCGTTTAAGTTTCTTATGTTTAATCGAATCTAAAATATTTTACTTTGACTTTTGTAATGTAAGGTTTCAAAATTCAATACGTCTTTAGTGGGATTTGCTAAATACAGAAATACCATTGTAAATTTTATTTCAGATCCTAACTATGACTTCATAGTGGTAGGAGCTGGATCTGCGGGTGCTGTGGTCGCGAACAGGTTGAGTGAAGTGTCAAAATGGAAAGTGTTGCTAGTTGAAGCTGGAGGAAACCCTACCTTAAGTACCGAAGTGAGTATTAAATTATCACCTAACGTTATAAGTACCCTCATGTAGAGAAATATATCCACAGCCCGTATCACAAGATAATGTTAGCACAACCTAATGTAAATATAAACCTACCTAATTTCCTCAAATTTTGGTAGACATGTTGGTCCTATTGCTGGCGTTGTCTCGGTTCGAATCGCAAACCATGGAAAGATAACATGAAAGGCACAGAACAGAAAAAAAGCCTGTTAGAAAAATAAATAATATTACAATGTTTGACATTATGTTACAGGTACCACAACTTTTCTACAACAGCATGGGAACTTCGGTTGATTGGGGATACAAAACACAGCCTCAAGACGCCTGCAGAAGTTATAAAACTAAGGGCTGCGCCTGGCCTCGAGGAAAAGTACTTGGAGGCAGCAGCAGTATTAACGGCATGTTCTACGTAAGAGCCAACAAGATAGACTATGACACATGGGCATCTGACGGTAACTACGGATGGAGCTATGAAGATGTTTTACCGTACTTCTTAAAAAGTGAAAAATTTACCGGAGATTTCACAGAAGAAAAGAGTAAATATCATAATCGAGACGGACCTCTAAATATCGTGGAAGTAACGGACCCTCATCCTTTGGAGACAATGATTATTAACGCTGCAATTGAACTTGGGATGACTAACGCGAGTGATATTAATGGGGCTAGTCAGGTAGGCGTCATGGCAAGCCAAACTAATATAAAAGATAATGTTAGATATGGTACTACAAGAGCATTCTTGAGTTCTGTAAAAGAGAGAAAGAATTTAAATATAATAAAAAATGCCTTAGTGTCTAAGGTGACATTTGTTCCAGGAACTAACACAGTCAACGGTGTTGTTATTAACAAAAATGGACAAGAAATAACAGTTAAAGCAAAACGAGAGGTAATTCTATCAGCCGGCGCAATTAACTCACCACAAATTTTAATGCTGTCAGGCATTGGACCAAGAAAACATTTACAAGATATGAATATTGAACTCAAAGTCGATCTCCCTGTTGGTGAAAACCTACAAGATCATGTATTTGCACCTATTTACTACACGATGCCAGGTGATACAGATTTAAGTTCCATTAATAACATAGTAAGCGTATTTGCTCAGTACATCTTGGAGCGTACTGGGCCATTAAAGGATACTAGTCCGCATAGAATCATCAGTTTTGTAAATACTACAGATCCGACTTCGATGATTCCGGACATGCAATATCATTATCTTGTTTTGCCACCTGGTGTTTATAATATGATTGATGTTTACTACAAACACGACTTAAATGACGAAATTTACAATAAATTCTTAAAAATGAACAAAGATAATTTTGTGATAAAAGTATACAACGTGTTATTACATCCAAAATCAAGAGGTAAAGTTGTTTTAAATAGCAAAGATCCGTTCGATTACCCTCTGATATATGCAAATTATTTCAAGGAAAAAGAAGACATGGAAACCATGATTAGGGCAATGAGACAACATTCTTTAAGACTAGGCGAAACCGAGTCATTCAAGAAAGCAGGATTTAAATTGAATTGGATTGAGATTGAAGCATGCAAAGAGTTTAAGAAGGCAAGCGATGAACATTTGGAATGCATAGCTAGGGAGCTCACATTTTCGCTGTATCATCCAACTAGTACTGTTAAAATGGGACCCAGCAGTGACAGCGCAGCGGTAGTGGACCCCGAGCTGAGGGTACATCACATAAAAGGCTTGCGCGTGGTAGATGCCAGTATAATGCCTTTCGTGGTAAGAGGCAATACCAATGCTCCCACAATAATGATTGGTGAGAAAGCTGCCGACATGATCAAGAAATCCTGGTTACAAAAACACACAGACCTTTGATAATTGTGAATCAAGTGTACAACATAAGCTTGCGAAAGAAAAACTGCAATAAATTGTGATACAATAAAGTACAGTTTACAAGAAATACTTAATAAAGATACGGAAAGACTAGTTATATATTCGTGTACCTTTATGTATTATTCTTCATTTTTTTTATGCGATAGGAGGGCAAACGACCAGACGGATCACCTGATGGTAAGCGATTACCGCCGCCCATGGACACCCGCAACACCATACCATAGGAGTCACAAGTGCGTTGCCGACCTTTTAGAAGGGGATTGGGCCTCCGGTAACCTCACTCACTCGACGAAACACAACGTAATCGTTGTTTGACGCCGGTTTTTTGTGAGGCCGTGGTATCACTCCGGTCGAGCCGGCCCATTCGTGCCGAAGCAAGGCTCTCCCACGTATAAAAATTCATGTTTTACGGCCGGTTTCTTCAATTTGTGCGTAGATTGGGTTACTAGAGATAGAATTTTGACAGTAGCTGTATGAAGCTTAAGTCAAAATTATATATATTGTAAGCAAATCTACCGACAGATAGGATATAGAAACTGGCCGTTAAAGGATACAGGTTTGTTTTTAACCAAATGAGGGGTATTATAAGTTTAACGTGTTTACCTGTGTTTGTCTGTGGCTCCGTAAGTAGTTCTCAAACGAATGGACCGATTTTGATTCAGTTTTTTTTTGTTTGAAAGGTGATTTGATCGAGTGTTCTTAGCTATGATTTAAGAAAATCTAACCATCCGTTTGGGGATAATCAGCTCTTTTTTAGTTGATGAAGTGATGTGAGCAACTTCCACAGGTCTGATTGATTTGAAATTTGGTATCCTGTTGCTTCAATGATATTGCATGAACATGGTAACCATGACTCGATGTTGCAGCGGAAGTTTTTAAATTTAAAATGTAATGTTTGACTGCCTCATTAGTCTAGTGGTCCCAAGCGCGACTGCTACGCTAGAGGTCCTGGGTTCGATCCCCAGGTCGAGCAGTGTTATTGGGTTTTTCTATGAAATTCTCAGTAGCAGCTCGGAGTCTGGATTTGTGCCCGGTTAATGGCAATAGGCTCGCCCCCTATTACATGGGACCTAAACATACCAGGCGAACTGTGGGTGTACATTAATACGCCTCTGCCTAACCCTTCGGGGAGTACAGGCGTGATGGTATGTTATGTTATGTTATGTTTTTTTTTTAAGTAATCTTTTTATTACGATATGAACTAACGTACGTGTTATCGTTGTGTAAATTTTCCCTAACTACACACTTGAGTTTTAATTAATTAACTAAAGAGATGACGACAGCTCAAGTGTCACTTTATAATAACACAAAGTACACGGCTATTATCGGATTATTTATATTGTTAAGCAGTGTTGATTGGATTGCCCGCTGTCGAGAACAATATACTTAAAGCTATTGAACTCAGGTAATCTCTATAATACATACTATCACGCCTATATTCCACAAAGGGTGAGGCAGAGGTGTACTAATGTACACATTTCACTGGTATTTTTAGGTCCCACGTAATAGGGGTGAGGCTGTTACCATTAACCGGGCACAAATCCAACCTCCGAGCTGATACTGGGAATTTCATAGATAGAAATCATAACACCATCATCCAATCTAACTTTGCTCGACCTGGGGATCGAACCCAGGACCTCTAGCTTAGCAGTCACTTTTAGGATGCATTTTATGTGTGTATAATAATAGAAGGTGAGCAGCTACATTACATTACATTACATTTGAGGTTGTACGGACAATACTGCGATCTAGGAACCGAATCGAATCCAGGAACTCACGTTGAGCGCAGAGCACACCTACATATGTGTCTTGTCGCCAAAGTACGAGATAATACAGCTATAATATTTATATACTTCAACCATTATTTGTTGAATAAGTATAGGAATTAGGCACTAGAATATTTCCACCTTCAAACAGTCACACAGCATATTTTTATGATTTTGATAATATTATTAGACCAACAACTTAATGTTTAAAATATACTAGAGTTCCCGTGCGCATCTTCAAATGCGTAGATAATTTTTGTTTTTAAAGTACCCACTGTACCTACACCATGGAGGTTTCATATCATAAAAGTGTTCAGTATAATTTATAAGAGCTAGGCCTGACCTCGCAATAAGACTTAAACCCTACAATAAGCCTATTTCTTAACTGTCACTCTGTATAAAAGCAACTATTCGTGGATCACAAGGACCACTCAATACTGAATTTTGAGACTTACGCGAATATTGGACATATTTTAAATAAATCGCTTTACGGATTCTATTGCCATGCTCGCCGTGTTGGTCCGAAACGTCGGGTTTTGACAGTGTGAATATAACGCGATAGAATCCGTAAGGAGCTGAATGTTGAATAAGTAACAAAGTTGGTCCTCAGATACAGATGACCTATGCACTTGGTGGATAATTGTAGTATAATAATCGCATACTTAATGAATTAAAATTTAACGCTCTCATCTATAACTAAGCAGGTTCTGATAGTAAGAAAGCAATTACAAATTAATCTAAAGAAAATTTGCGAAGTGGGACACAATTAATACATTTTGTAATAATTTAGTAATAATTGCACTTTACAATCATTGAATCAATGATGATGAAGCACTTACAGATGTAATAATACATCTTATTCTACTGATTATATCTATTATCGCTATATTGGGAAACAAGTAACTTTTAAAGTCGAAGGTTATGTCGCTTTGACGAGATCGTATTGCATAAATGCTAATTAGATGTGTCTTCAATTCAAAATCTATACATAATTACTGTATCTTAAAATACCATGGCATCCAAAAAAGAATGGTCCTTCGTATCAGTATCTTAAAATAACGCGACTATTGTTGGTGCCCTATTCAAGCAGTTTGAACTAAAAGTGCTTCTAAATAAATTAAATTATATACACCTAGTATTCAGAACCCGCACGAGTTATAATATGGGAGGGTTCACAGAATTTTTTATTTACCACGGAATCCAACCTCTGATTATATGTATACTTGAGCAACGGGAAAATAAGAAAGCTTCTAATAAACTTATACCGACGTCTTTTAAACAACGCCAACAAAATATTTCAATGAAAGCTTCAAGTAAAGAACAACATTTATTTTTACTTGTCTACTAATTTACTAAGTTAGCCACGGATTTTACAACTCACCAACAATTTACGCTTTTAATTATAGGAGTTTTTAATTATTTATGAAAGAAATTAAATATAAGTTAGGTTAGGTTAGCAGTGTGACCACATGATGATCGCCAGAACCGAATTGTAGCCGTTGTGTAGATGCTATAAAATAACGACCAACAACCATTCTGGCTTGTATTTACAGTAGCTTACATCGATGATATATAGTGGCTAAGATAGTATTTTTTAGATGAACATTGATAGTGGCTGACCTAGTAATTTAGAGGACAACGTAGTTTTTTAGAGGAGAATAATGCTATTCAATAGAAGTCGTGTTAATAACAACCCAAATTATAGTTTACTTTGATATACAGACAGACTACCTCATTAGTGTAGTAGTCCCAAGCGCGACTGCTACGTTAGAGGTCCTGGGTTCGATCCCCAGGTCGAGCAAAGTGTTATTGGGTTTTTCTATGAAATTCTCAGTAGCAGCTCGGAGTCTGGATTTGTGCCCGAGTAATGGCAATAGGCTCGCCCCCTATTACATGGGACCTAAACATACCGGCGAACTGTGGCTGTACATTAGTACACCTCTACCTAACCCTTCGGCGAATAAAGGCGTAATGGAGGACGTATGTTGATACACAGAAGCGTAAATTTACGTTTAGATTCGTCTTTGAATAAGCCTTAGTTCCGCGAGCTCAGCCTACCGTGCATGGTGCACAAGCACTTGTGTTACTACGTTTCAACAACCCTATTATTACATTGTATCGTGGTCCCCGTGAGCGGTGGCCCATTGGCTCACATGCGTCGTTGCCAAAACAAACGCGCTTCAAGGTCCACATTGCACATCTTCACTGTTGGGTGCTATTGCGAAACTAACAGCGTTATTTATTTATAGAACTAATATACCTACTATCTTTTATGTTATGCGTCGTTTGAATTTAATTACCATGCATATTTGCCGTTTTATTCCAAAATGATTTACTAATAATCGTTATGCCAAGTTGAACTCAAGTGAAATAGAGATTGGCAATGCGAGTGATTCGATAGACTGCGTTAATCGATTGGGTACTAATGTGACACTTTAATCTATACTAATATTATAATACTATACTGCCTCACTTGTCTAGTGGTCCCAAGCGCGACTGCTACGCTAAAGGTCCTGGGTTCGATTCCCAGATCGAGCAAAGTGTTATTGGGTTTTCTATGAAATTCTCAGACAGGGCAGCACAAATCCAGACTCCGAGTTAGCAACTCGGAGTCTGGATTTGTGCCCGGTTAATGGCAATAGGCTCGCCCCCTATTACATGGGACCTAAACATACCGGCGAATTGAAGGTGAAACAAATTTTGACGTATTGTAGTTTCCTGTCACACAACTCGTTCACTTACATCACTACAGTTACAATGGTCACCTTCAAGACGCCGTCAATCACCGCAGCTTGCAACACCTCACCTTTGCGTGGACCTTTGAGAAATGTTGCCATATTTTATTGAATAATATTTTAATGGTCGTCTATTCATGTTCGTGGTTTATTCGCGCATTAAGCTTAGCCATTATGAATATATGATATGAAGAAATTTACATGGATAGACTGTAAGAAACGAATTATTACGAAAACTCAACAACACGTCTGTATACCCTGATGAGGTAGGCCACATTTGCTTTTCCTTGCTGTTCGGGGTTATAAACTCCAACCGTGCATAATCGCAGGACTTCTTTAAGATCTTGGGACCTGGCATCGCAGGGCTGAAGCCATGTTCTGGTCGGGTAACGGACTACAGATAAGTAGGTCTTGCCGTATGACTCTCCTACCAATTAAGAGTATTCCTCTTTCGGCACCAATTTTTTGAGCACCTAAGCTTCAATATTGAGCATAACATACCTCTGTGCTATGTTGTGTTCCTAACGGTGAGCAAGGTCGCCAGAGCTCCGCGAGGAAGCGTTGTGTTGGTAGGATATGCATCACGCATAGTCTCCTATGCCGCCAGCCCAACTGTTCCCCCCTTGATTTACAGGGTCGGCAACGAGATACTCCTGGTTTTTGTTGCAAGCGATCATAGGCTACGGTAATCGATTACCATCAGGCGGGCTGTATGATTGTTTGCCACCTTAGTAATATAAAAAAAATCAGTATCAACATATATGTCAGCTTATACTGGAAATGCACATCGTGTAGCCTATGTCCGGCAAAAACCCATACGATTTTTCAAAGCATAACATGTATTGACATAGTGTATGGTCACGCAGACGTAATGACACGTCGCCCGTTTAGTGCTGTAAAGTTGCAACAGCGAAAGAGCATATCTAACCGGCTGGTAAGAGTAAACCATAACCGAATTAATTTATCTAACGCTTTTGCAGTTTTTAACTCACTCGATAGAGTGTTTAATATGCAACACTTAACGTCACAATAATTCACAGGCCATAAATACACTGTCTATAGGCTTCCCCTTAAATTGACTAGACCTCCACGTTTGCCTGGTGAGAGTAGGCAGACTTCCCACAGCTCCAAAGACTTTATATCCAGTCTTGTTTAGAGTCTGTTGGTTTCGTAACGTTGTTTTTCTTTGTCTTTAAAGAAAGTTATCATCACTTGCTTTAAAGGTTTTTGTTAAGCAAATGATTTCGAAAAGTTAAAGCTGTAATTAATCTATGTATTTTGACTTCCCTCAATTAATTTACACGTGTGCAGAAGATATAACACGTAATTCGCATGCTTAGCCTGCGTAATTTCAATGGGATTTTCACAAACAGCATTTGCAGATTTCCATTTTGTCAATGACTTCCCAGATCCAATGATGAACAATTATTTATAAAATAATCAAAAACTGTCTAAACAATTTTATACACATTTCGCAAATCGCAGTGAGTAACTTAATATGAGACGGAAATGAATTCCTTGTATCATAGTGTAGGATTTGCAATGGAAAGTTATTACAGATCCTACACTACGTAATATTGTGAGACGGATAATCGCTACTAGGTCAATGGTTCAAACAGACAACACTAAGCTGGGAAACATACCTGTTACCAACCATATTAATATGTTTTATAAATGCTAAAGTAACTCTGTCTGTCTGCCTGCAATTTTTCTGAATTATTGGTAATTGTAGTAGGTGGTTTAGCCACCGTAATAATACTTAAGTTTGCACCTACAGATCATAATAGCGGCATGCGACCACGACTATAAACTGGATACCACTGTTCGTGGACTTACAAAACTTTTCTTGTTTTATACCTTTTAGTCGAGTTTTTTGTAGTCGGGTTTTAGTTTTTATAACTTTTGTTTTTATTTTACTGTATCTATACATTATGCATCACACCGGAACACAATAATGTTAGCACACCATTGCTGAGAATATTTGGCAATGCAAACCCTGCCTGTCCTGCCACCCTAACTATCTTTCTCAATGTTTCAACCAAGAAATGCGTGACATTTCATTATTTTGACAGGTCTTTAGAGCTGATGGTAAATATGGTCGAATTTTAGTCGTAAGGAAAAGACCAACATTATACATATTTTTTTAGCCCAAACGAACCGAACATAAGTATAATTATTTTAAATTTATTTTGTAATGTAGATTTACTTTCTCATTAAATAACTTTAATTAGCAATTATCTAACTATTCTTAATGTTTTATCATCTTGATATTATCGCCTTAATGGCAGGAAGCCCCCAAATACACACGTCAAATAAAGTTTTTACACATTATAGAAGATCCACTTGGATTTTGATACTTATGTCGAATTACAGACGGGATAGTTTAAGATGTTCTCCAAAGCATAGAATCTCTAACAGTAGAAAATGGTCACTCATCTACGGGAGCACATCAGTGAGTTGTCATTTAGCAATAAGCTTATTGTAACTATCTTTGCTATAATAACTTCATGTCGTAACATTAGTTTCGAAGGCGGCCGTCGTAGGTGCGCAGACGCATGCGCTACGCATCACGTACGCTGCCACTTGTCAGATTTGCACACTTGCTCTTTCGACACCGACTCGTCTCAATTTCTTTGCTTGCAACTTTATCGAGCCATTACCACAAACAATATTCACGGTTTGATAATAAAGGTGAAGAAGACTGTTGAGGTCTATAATTAAAATGTCTTTACGCAATTCTGATCATGTGTCTAGACGAAAGTGAGCGTTTGCGTACCTACTTATTCGACGTATTTATTATTATTATACTGTCCCACTGTTGGGCACGGGTCTCCTCTCAGAATGAGAGCAATTAGGCTATAGTCCACCACGTTGGCCTGCGGGTTGGCACACCTCACACGCCATCGAGAAAATCTCTCAGGCATGCAGGTTACCTCACGATGTTTTCCTTCACCGTTTTAAGCGCGTGATAATTAACTATTTAATACGCACATGACTTCGAAAAGTCAGATGTGCGTGCCTTGTGTTCGAACTCGAGATCTTTGACTTGGCGGTCCAACGGTCATACCACTAGGCTATCACTGCTTATATGAACTACTACTACTACGAACATATATTTATATTCAAACGACCTCACAGTATATCCACTTTCCTTCGTACCGCCTTGACTTCAAATCCTGTTCTAAATCTAGTGTTCTAATCTATCTACTAGCAGTACGATCGCATGATACGGATGCATTTGAGACATTATACACTTGACCTTTACCTATTCGTTCTGAAAGGTATCTATTCTATACTGATTTATATGCTGTTATAAACTATATTGCTGTTGCATAACACAGAATTTACATTTAAGTAAGTATTCTAGATATTTGCTGTAAGTCTGGGTCAAACGGAACTACTTCCGTGTATTTTTCTGGAAAAACAATTTGAAAAAGACAATTCCGTCTACCCAAAATAACCCTAGCCGGAGTTGAGAACACTACCTACAAACAATTCAAAGGAGGACAATTCAAAGGAGGCCTGTTGGGTCTGAACCGATTGATCCGAAAGACAACTGGGAGGCCAAAGGCCTATTACGTGGGAGAGCCATGCTTCGGCACGAATGGGCCGGCTCGACCGCAGTAATACCACGGTCTCACAGAAAACCGGCGTTAAACAACGTTTACGTTGTGTTTCGCTGAGTGAGTGAGGTTACCGGAAGCCCAATCCTCTTTTAAAAGGTCGGCAACGCACTTATGACTGGCGGTAATCGCTTATCATCAGGTGATTCGTCTGCTCGTTTGCCCTCCTATCCCATAAAAAAAAGACTGATCGACAAAATAAGATCTCAATTTATGAGCAAAATTATTATAATTATGAAAAAAAAAATAAGAAACAGCATTCAATAGTAGAGGTACCTATTACTGTCAGATAAAGTATATTTTTGAAGAATAATAATACAAATAAATTATCATATGGTGTTATGTGTAAAAGAAGCAGTGATATGATGAAGGATTGTCAACTTTTAAATCTCGGGATCGAATCTATGGAACGCCTCTCAGATTTATCGAAATCATATTTGTGCAGGAAAATATCGTGAAGAGACTTAATTGCCTAATGAACACGGAATTCGGGAATCTAGACCGGTTACTGTGTGCCCGATGCCATAAGCACCTTTTTCCAATCTTCTGTTCTACTTAATAGAGTGTATCACATAAAATTCGTCGTAAACATGTTTCTATCCAAGGCTACTATCACTACTCAAATCAATTTATGATACCAAATGCGTCATGTTGTCACGCTACGATTGCTCAAATGCACATTAAAATACCCATAGCTAATGCCTTATAATTAGACGAAAGACAAAAATATTCGTTTTTTTAGGTCAGCCAGTCGACGATCAGTAATATTTAAAAAGTCAACAGTCAAATATAACAGATTTTACAACATAATTAAAATATAATTTTTAAACGTTGCACCAGGATTTTGTCAAGTATTGTGGGTGCGTTTACAAACACAAGTTCTCACATAAACAAACGCTGTAATAGGTATATGTTTTAGGTCACATATAATAAGGGCTGAGCTTAATTATCCAAATCAAGGAATCAAATCCAAAACCACACTAAGTAGCAATGAGGCAGTTTTTGATTCCTCCATCCCTGCTTCGGGCCCTGCATTTTTTTCGATTTCCTTGAGGAAGCTGTTACGCAAGTGCCCTTTTGTGAGTTGACAGCCCTGTTATAGTTAGTATTGTTACTTAATTAGTACAGTTGACGGTATAGTATTCCGTCCTATTTTCTGTTTCTTATTTCAATGCAATGCAATTTTATGGAAGAAACAAGTAATCATAGAATTTTTTTTATCCCGTCAAAAATATTGACTCCCAACTCAGAATGCATCTGATAATAACATTAAATCTAAAATTAAACCCCCGATCATCAAGACATAGTTACCATGTTCTTGAAGTAACAGGATACGATATTTCAAATCTATCAGACCTGTGGAAGTTGCTCACATTCATGAACCAGAAAATAAAAGAAGGAGAGCTGGTAATCTTCAAACAGCTGGCCAGATTTTCTTAAATCATAGAAAACTAGCTAAGAACACTCTCGATAAAGTCACCGTCACATTCAGACAAACAATAAACTGAATCGTAATCGGACCATTCGTTTGGGCGCTACGATGCAACAGGCAGAAACAAAGATACACATACTGCGTTGGGGGTTAAAAACGGACACATCACACGTATTGAATAGTCTATCGTTCTTAGCCTATTAACATTGACCGTAGTGATCTGTAACTGGTGGTTGTGCAAGCGGTGTGGGCGCGGGCGCATGCGGACCGGCGCGCGCGCAGTCCGCAGGTGAATGGGAACCCACATGGTGTCGTGTTGTCGTGATCAGTGAACCTCTTACTAGTGCTGTGTTTATTTTTTCAGGTATTGTTGCATTACCATTATCTATTGCGATTTCTAGAGCAAAAATCTCATGGTTCATTTGTGTGAATAATCGTAAGAAAAACACACTAGAAGTGAATTTGTGCGGCAATGTTAGGGAATTCAGGTTTGCGTTTAAAATTTAGCCGTTAGAAGACATTATAATAATTAATGCACTAATTTGGTTAATTTAACATAATTATATTATCATTAATAAAACTAAGGTAATTTTGGTTGAGCAATTTATAGGTTAATATCTACCTAAATTTTGGTGAAATTCAGAAATTATTTTTTTGATCTGGATGTAAGAAGGGATTTTCAAAATCAGCTGATCCAAATTTATATAAGCACACCACATTATTATCGTGCGTCTACAATGGGAATAGACTAAGAGCTTTTTATTTCATAAAACATCTAGAGAAATTGCAAACTATCTATCCTGAGACACAATAACAATGTAGATCCATTTTTAATTTGCCACTTAGTCATCATTTTCCTCTCTCGTTCCTATTATTTGGGGTAAGCTTAGGAAGTCCTTTTCTTCCATTTATTTCTGTCAATCGTTACTTGAATATTTTTTCATTTATATCATCCCTAATACAACCCTTCCATCTTAGTGCCGTAGTTTATTATTGTAAAACTGTGTTACAATATTACGCAGTCATTATTTTTCTGTTCGCAAGCTGCCGTTTGTGGTTGTCAAAAACTATACTCACCATAACTTGATCCTCAATTTCTTGATCAAATCTTTTGATTTCTAGTAGCCAAAAGATCATCTAGTACTACATTCGTTTTAAAAGCTCGTTATTTTTCCTATATTAATCTTTTTTTTTATGGGATAGTAGGGCAAACGAGCAGACGGATCGCCTGATGTTAAGCGATTACCGCCGCCCATGGACACCAGCAACACCAGAGTCACGAGTGCGTTGCCGACCTTTTAAAAGGGGATTGGGCCTCCGGTAACCTCACTCACTCGGCGAAACACAACGTAAGCGTTGTTTAACGCCGGTTTTCTGTGAGGCCGTGGTATCACTCCAGTCGAGCCGGCCCATTCGTGCCGAAGCATGGCTCTCCCACGTAAAAAAAAATAAATAATATGGAGGAAAGGCTTTCTTATAGTTCGGTAAATATGGATCCTCCGCGAAGCAGGCGGCCAGCAATGTCGAAACTGTCTCATTAGTCTAGTGGTCGTAAGCGCGACTGCCGAGCAAAGTCTCAGCAGGTAGGGCAGCTCGAAGTTTGTGTGTTGTGTTCGATGGCCATGGGCTCGCCCCCATTACATGGGGTATGCAAACTGTACGTGTTCCATAAGTACAACTCTGCCTAATCCTTCGGGGAGCACTAGCGTGACAGTATGTTTAAAAACCGCAATTTCCTTCCCTTCCTCTATATCGATTATGGCAAGTCGTATACATACTTCTGTTTTCGTGCTTTCACCAGGGCAGCTCTGTCACTCCTGTGAATCCTGTGATTCAGCTCAGGATGACGTGACGACACGATTAGGACGAATGCTTTTGAACACATCTAGGTAAACATTACAGCCTCAATTGTCTGGTTGATACCGTGAGATACCGGTGTCGTGTATAATATATAATGGACCGTTAATTAATAAAAAAATATACATAATGAGTAACGCACAGCTAGCATAAAACCTGCTTAAGATTTGAGTCAGGGCTGTGTCCTGTAATTATTTTTCTTATACATTCATAGTTTTCCCAAAGGATTACAGCATGGGTTCTTCAAAAAGGCTTGAATAGATTTTTAAAGGGTCGGCAACGCGCGAGTCATACCCCTGGTGTTGCAAGCGTCCATAGGCTACGGTAACCGCTTACCGCTTGGTGATATGACATACATATTTTCACATCTGTCTCCCATTGGGGTAGGCAGAGAGGATCCTGGGACACCATAGTCGGTTTAGAGGGCTTTTAACCTGACGTTTTTTGAGAAACTCCGCAATTTAGCTATTGATTTCCGTATTTTTTAATGGCATGTGCTGTTGGTAAGAATTCAATTAATTTTAACGAAAATTAATGTGATGATGACGAAATAATAAAGAATGAAATGCTGTTGTGTATCAAAGAAATTATTAATTTTAGTAAAATAACAAAATCATTTACGAAAGCGAAGTGCAACACAGAATATTACATACAACTTGAAATTGAAGTTCTAATTATAAGCTTACGAAATACAAGAAATAATTGTAATTAAAATTAAATGAGACTTGCTGTTACCCGCGATTTCACTCGCTTCCGAAAAGGATTTACTTTACTACAATTTTGGGCGGCGTATCAAAATGAAACATGCAACAGATTTTTTTATCCAGAGAGACACCTGTAGAACGTTTCAATATCGTGCAGTAGTTTTTGCATGATGCGAGTACCTACCTACAAACATACATACACACGGCAAACAAAAATTCAAAATATCCTATGTACAGACAAATGTAAAAATTATTATCACTTGTCTATCAGGCGCTTCTACTCTTTCTTGTACCGCACCTAGTGTTGTAAAAACAAGCCCTGCGGCCGAGCCTTGAAGACTCGAGCCTTCAACGCTAAGGTCTCACGAGCATCAAAAGCTTACGCTTCTTTCACACCACATTGGTCCCTTATCATGTCCTGCTCCATAGAACACCTATGCTTATAATGTTTCATTAAATATATCACTCAAATGTGTGGAAATATAATAATATTTGGGTCACTAAAATTTCAAAATATTGAACTGTCAAATCGTCCGGAAACAAAATAAGAAGTTAATGATTTACTTTCATTTGAAATGCTTAACAACGCAACGCGTAAGCAGTGTTGTTGGTTCAACGTCCTCTTGGGTCGCGGTAACCTACATCTGTCAGTTATTGTCAGTACTCTTAGTGTCAATTCATACTAGCGAAGCGTCATATTCTTAGGGAGTTGTAGAAACTAGTAGTTGTTTTAGTTCGTTTGCTCACGCACGCATTCAACAAAATTCGCGCGTCTTTAGTTGTCTCGATAGAAATTTGTGCGTTATATTATGGAGACAGAGATGAATATGCAATGCAAATGGATCCCATTTCGCTTCGATGCGCATTGACTCTGCGCTAGTATAACTTGATTCTTACCTGAACAGTTGTTTATTTATCTAAGTTTGTAATTAATCATTACAAGTAACAATGACTTGACTTTCTACAAGTATATTACAGTGTAGAAGTGACTTTCGGATGTTGTACAACAAAAACGCGACTGCAAATTGTGTGGTCGCGGGTTTTATAACCAGATCAAGCATTCTTCAGACGGAAACTTTTCAGACATCTGCTTATCAACCTAGAGTTGCTATTTGCGTCCATATTTATCTTCTCTCTTATCAGTTGAGGAACTAAGTTTTGCATACATATTTAGGTGCATAAAGGAATATAGTTACTCTGTTTAACTGTTATCTTTCCACATCTAACCCGCTAACTGAGATTGCATCCTGACGGAACATAGGCTACCTTTTGTCTCAAAAAATCATTTACAATACGAATGAAACCGCAAGCAACATCTAGTACAGTCAACAGCACCATGGTATCCAACACTGTTAAATGACATCCATCTATTTTCAATTTAATCTCCAAATAATAGAGTTTAGTATCCATTGGGGAAATTTGACAGTTTGTGATAACTTAATGTGCTGCAGGTACGCTTGTGATTAAATTCTGATTAGGCTAATATCAGTATACCATCACGCCTGTATTCCTCGAAGGGTTAGGCAGAAGTGTACCTACTAATGTACACCCACAGTTCGCGCTACATTCAGGTCCCATGTAATAGGGGGCGAGTCTATTGGCATTAACCTGTCACTGAGCTGCTATTGAGAATTTGCTTTGAGAGCTGCTCCAACTGAATAACACGTTGCTTGACCTGGGTATGGAATCCAGGATCTATAGCAGCCGCATTTAGGACCATTAGGACCATATGCAAACGAATTCACGATAGAATGTACGTTCGGGCATCAATTAGTTTCGTTAAACAATTTCGTTTCAATAAACACCCGAATTGTACACGTTAAGGTCTTAAAGACCGATGAGTACTTACCGCTAGATGTGTTAGTGTGGTAACAACTAGTACCTACCGCATGATACTAGGTCAAACGCGAGTTTACTTCACATGTCCTTGATAACGAAACATATTTTGACACGAGATTAGAATACTGTTAATTCACCGCGTCGTATATTAGCGTAATGTTGAAATATAATTACAGTATAATTCCTCATTAGTCTACATGTCCCTAGCGTGAGGTCAGAGGTCCTGATTTTGATGCCCAGGTCGAGCAAGTTTCATGTACTCGTATATATGTTAGTGAAATTAGTAGATCATTGTCCAGCAGAGCAAAAATAAATGAGTACTCTTTGCATGCAGCAGAGGTCTATAGTTCGTGGTGCTTTTTAGAAAAAGTTCTGACGTATTTTCGAAAAAAAAAATCAACTTTATGAATGATCTGCTACACGAAGTTAACAAATCTTTTCTATATTTTTATATATTTCATTTTAATATACTTATTCGATTATTATTGATCTGATCATTAAAGTACAAGAAAGTTAAAAATTTTAATGAAAATAAATCAAAATTATAGTATTGGGTTTTTCTATGTAATTCTCAGTACCTAAGCAGCTCGGAGTTTGGATTTATGTCCGCTATTACGTGGGACCTAAATGTACCGGCAAACTGTGGGTGTACCTTAGTACATCTCTGCCTATCGCGGAATACAGGCGTGATGGTGTGTATGATGATTGATTTATTGGGATTACGCTTGACCGCTACTTTGGCAGTTGGTAAGGACGGCGAGAATGCACGCTTGTCCTATTAAAAATCTATTCACTCGAAGGAGTATTCCTCTTTCGACACCAATTTACAGCACCAATAGGTATACCAGCTCGGTGCTCAATGTGGAACAAAAAAATGTATTAACTTTTATTCTTCATTCTGCACCGACGGTGCAGTAGTTTCTAGTGAACTCGAGGACTGAAGATAGACAGGTTATTATATTTATTTACTCTTTTATAAGATATTAAAATAAATCTATAAAGATTCTATCCCGGGATAGAATCTTTTGCTCATAATTACATAGTTGAGCATATAATTAAAAATATTGTTAATGTGCAGTTGCTTATAAACTTACACTACAGAAACGATACGTATT
Organism: Acronicta aceris; assembly: GCA_910591435.1. Classification (NCBI taxonomy): domain Eukaryota; kingdom Metazoa; phylum Arthropoda; class Insecta; order Lepidoptera; family Noctuidae; genus Acronicta; species Acronicta aceris. Next base: position 4,793,473 of record OU342778.1, on the reverse strand, counting down.
ACGTAATGGAAGACCTACTTTTTATTCTTACTCACAAGATTGTATCCATTTTTGTGAAGTATAATAATAAAAAAATATAATAATTATTATAAATAAAATATAAAAAAAATGTAAAAGATTAATTATCTGCTTCATAATAGTTTATTTACGAGTATCTACCGTCCTTATTTATGTATCTATGTTTAACTTAAAAACTTGTATTTCTCATGTTGTATTCTTTATGAGACATAAATGTCTTAAAACGTAACTATCCATTAAGAGTTGCGATTAAATATGATCCTCAATTATATGAAAAAAAAAAACATTATTTATTAGTTAAAAATTAAGAAAATCTGGCATCGATACACGTAATTGTAAACACTAGAAGTAGGAGGGTAAATTAATTTTAACAAATTAACCTTTTATAAGACCAAATACAATTATTACTTCAAAGTCATAATTAATATTAAAGACGATTCATGAAGTTCCTCTGATTTCTTCAAATATTATTTTTTATGTCACTAAAATACAAACAGAGATGAAAAAGTCTCTTACCAATAAAAAAAAATGATGTAAATGGAACGAAAGTAGGTGCCCGATACATAAAAGTATCCAATAAGTCCAAAATGTAATCCGGTTACGGAACTCATTTTGTAAAAGTGAAAAATAAAATAAAAATGCACATAAAGGCTAGTGCACATTGGTAAAATTATTAAGTTCTTCGTATTAGCAGTTCCTGTGATGATGTTGACCAATTGAACATGTCAACTAGTCACTGAAGTCCTCTCAAATACTGAATATATATATTATTTTTCTATCGTGACGAGTTGCTGATAAAAGTTGATGCCGTTACAGAGCAATTGTCAGAAGTAATAGTCTACAGATTAACAAGAAAGCCATCTTTTTTATGTATGGTGTATGCTGTTCATTGAGGGAATCTTTACAGCATAACTCGGACCGAGTGGGGATGCACCATATGCGTTCAGCCAGAAAAAGCCATCGAAGATGCGCATGATTATTAAATATCAACACTTGTGAAGACTCTTCTTCTAGCGCATTCCCTACTAGGTACCTATACTAGGTCTAGGACTAGGTCCCTCCGCAACACATCTTTCACCTTTAAGAGAAGCCACTGTTAATATTTTAGACGTTCTCTTCCCCGGAAAACTAAGTGGAAACATTCAGCATTAACAATAATAACGTTATTTTTTGCATCAAATTCCGCATCTTCTTGTTGAATAGTTTTATATAACTGATGATATTTTACCATTTCCTTCAATTAATAACATTTTTCAAGCACATCTTTAAATTTAATATAGCCTTAAAATTGATGAACGATCTTTAGCAAATGTAACCGCACCTTTAGTTGTAACTATAGCGAATTCGTGATAATTCGAATGTGATAAAATTTACAATTAACTTCCTTTTAATATTACGCAATCAGTGCCTATTATTTAAATTGATTACAATATTATTATCATTTAGTGTAAACGGTCCATAAATTGATATTTGCATTCTCTATTATCGATAATGTTTTCCTACAAGTAATCACTTGAAATATTCAGTTGTGAAATACATATAATGAATGCTATTAGGGAATTGCATGTAGGATTCCCAATTATCTATAATTGGGGAAACCAATACATTTATCGATTTTGTGATCAATAACGAAGTTTAAAAAAATGACTATGACGACAATGCAATCTAATAAATCCTAATTTTAAAAAAGACATTAATTTAAAAACTTTGTAGAGCATGGAGAGAAGAGAGTCCAACTGGAAAGATAGGGATATCAACACAACTGTTTTGACAGTTGAAAGCAATCAGTGTGGCAATCAGGTTCTAGTCTGCACATAATTTCAAGAAGTCAGAAGTGTGTGAAGAGTTTTTTCTATTTCTTTAAATAACATAGCGTAAAATAATTCTAGTCTTATAAAAAGAAATCGTTGAATGGAAACCACATCTTTTTTGTAGTCGAATCAAAATCATAACAATAACTGTCGCCTCGATATAACAGCTACATAACCTGACCTATATACTCTGATATCCGACCGCCCTCGCGTCTGTAGCGACACTGAGACAGGCTAAGAAAGTTCATGCAACTGCGCCTGCGCGCTGTAGCAAACAGTGAAAGTACTGCACATGAGTATTTCGATGAATTACTTTTTCTCAAGATTAAATCGTTTGTCGTAACACTATTAAAATTAAGCTATGAATTTTCGCCAAATTTAAGCACATTAAGTTTGATATTCATACAGTCCAGGATGTATAAAATTACAATGTAATGGTTACAAGTTACAATGTAAATTACAATTATTCACAAATCTTGCACAATTATGGAAGTATGGATATTTCTTTTGTTGCAATAATTGTTAATATGATTAGTGTAAATTACGATGAGTAGGTACCTAGTTACTGTCACATTAACCTAATTCCTGTTAAATTTACGTTTAGTGACCGCAAACTCTGTGTCAATACACTACCATTTATTTGGAAATACTAGCTATTAGAGTAATAATATTGTCCATTTCAAAGCGCACGGCTTTACTGCCTCGTTAGCCTAGAGGGTCGATTCCCAGGTCGGGCAAAGTGTTATTGGGTTCATCGAGATCCGTGTGAAATAAACTGTCAAAGGGATCTCCATAATAACCTAAATTTTCTAACAAATAACAAAATGGCACCGCATGTCACACAATCCCTTTTATAGGCAAATTTTTGATACCTTGGGTTACATTATCGTAACTTTCGTAGGTATCTCTAATTTTAAAAAATACGGCCCATGGTACTCGCTGATAATGTAGCTTTCTATTGGTGAAAGAATTTTAAAAATCGCTTTAGTGGTTTAGGCGTGAAAGGGTAACAAACAAACAAACTCGCATTTATAATAGTTAGGAATTATAGTTAAGGATAGCAAAATCTAAACGTTATTTATTAAATTAAAAAGTCATAGACCATCAAGTACTAGCCTTATAGGAACAATACTCATAATAACTATTCAAGAATTGTGTCGTGGAACCGTGACGTCTCAGTCAATATGATCGGTGTAGCAATCGTTCCCCAAGGTGCTATGCTTGGCCCGGTTCTCACCGCATACGGATCGACGATAAACATTATAAACAATGATTGACTTTTTAAAACGTAATCAATCAATTTTAAAATTACGTTGTTTAGTGAATTAGAGTGATTATGCTATAATTTTGATCACTTTATCTTATTTTTTACTGTTGTGTGTCTGCTTGACAAAATTTGATTAATTAAATTTTATCATTATTGATCTACATATTTTATAGCCTCACTGTTGGATACGGCACTCCCCTCAGAATAAGAAGATTTAGGCTATAGTCAACCTCGCCGGCCAATGAGGGTGACCAGAGAAAATCTGTCAGGACATGCAAATTTCCTCACAATGGTTTACTTTACGTTTTAAGCACATTTATAATTGATTTCAGCAATAATCAAGTTTTGAATAAACAAATAACGCAGTTAGTCAAAACGTTTAAGTGTAAACATATGTAAAGAAGATTCTCCGCGCGTAAGGTGACGTATTGCAATGTCTTGCATAAGATACGCGGTTACGTAAACTGCGTCAAGTCTTTGCGTCTTGCATCCGTTATATCCGCACAGGCTGGACAGACTTGTCATTGTTCTTCTACCAAGTGTTTAAAGTTACTAAGATAACGTTAAAACCTACAGTGCTAAAATGGACGCTTTTGATGAATCGTACTATGATTCACATTAAAAAATAGCTAAGGAACAGCTGTGATTTGATTTGAGAGGAATTACGCGTATTAATTTATGCATTTTAACACCCTCGATAGCGGTAGTGCTCAAAAATTTCGATATGGAGTGGATATGGTAAATTTTGACAGTGTATGAATATTGCTAACCCGAATAGATTAGCACGATGGATCAGAAATCGCAAACTGTGGATCTAAAGTTGACGTTTTTAGTGTATCATAATATGCTACACATAAGAAAATTCTAAAATCTGTTACGAATTCCAAAAACAGATTAATTTCTGCGGAATCAGTTAAACCGGGTAGGTAATATCAGTTACAAGCAGATTAAAGGTGCATCTTCAAGGAAGGAACTCTTGTCGTTTATGGCTATGTGACCTCCATTAACGAAACTGGTTGCATACTCGTACGCTGTGTTGCAATGCTGGGAATTTTGAGCGGTTCTGTTGAATCATTAAACAGGATGTGTGTTAAGTACTTAAATAGTTGAATAAACTTGTAACACATAGGTCAACATAGTGATGAACACGTTAAAATACTTAGGAAATGCATCATTGTTATCATCCTAACTATTTTCGCAACAATTTTGGGGTTGAACTCGAACTTGCCAGATGCGGCTGGATCAGCGCATATAAGGGACTGTTTTTAGTGTATCATTCTATTCAAGCTAATGTGTTTTCTTTGCCCCGGCATTATTTAAGAACGCATAGACAACAAATACAATCATTCATTTTTTATTTATATCTATGTACTTATGTATCTAAATAAGAAGACAAATTATCTTTGTCATTCATACCTAAATCTAGAGCAAGACAACCTGCACTTTCATTTACTCTGATGTGAACCAAATTATATCGTAATGATCGCAATCATTTAATTTCCGAGAATATTGGAAAATGACCAGTTTTATGTTCCATGTATTGCACCCTGCCTTTCTTTCGACACGACATTCGTAACTCAAGTGTGATATAATGAACTACATAAAAATGAAAGTTGTACACAAACCCTGTTTTGGTTACTTATTGGAAATCATAAAACTATTTTTTTTATTTTAACTTTTTTTTAGGGTTCCGTACCTCAAAAGGAAAAAACGGAGTCCTTATAGGATCACTTTGTTGTCGGTCCGTCTGTCTGTCAAGACTCTTTGTCTCGGCAACGCGTGGAGGTATCGAGTTGAAATTACAACCTACTACTACTCAGGTCTACGGTCCCTTGAAGCTGTGAAAAAATTAAACTTTTATGTTAACGTGAAAAAAAATATTCAGCAATTTATACCGCAATAAAACGTATATTTCGACACTTTATTTATTTATTTATTTAATATTTATTTGACAACAAACACAGGTACAATTTCAAGGGAATCAAAATTTATAGGGTATTTTCCGTTGACCTAGATCTTTGAAATTTAGCAAGTAATACCGTCTTATGCTACAAGTATAGGGAAATATCTGAAAACTATACTGTTATTAATTATGTTTGTAATTAATTGTAATATATACATACAAATTTGTACGGAACCCTGGGTGGGCAAGTCCGACTCGAACTTGTCCGGTTTTTTATTAACTACCTCATTAGCCTTGTGATTCTGAGCGCTAGAGGTCCTGGGTTCGATTCCCAGGTCGAGCAATGTGTTATTGGGTTTTTGTATGAAATTCTCAGTAGCAGCTCGAAATTTGGGATTTGTACCCGGTTAATGACAATAGGCTCGCCCCCTATTACATGGGACCTAAACATACCTGCGAACTGTGGGTACATTAGTACTCCTCTGCCTAACCCTTCGGGGAATACAGGCGTGATGGTACGTTATGTTAAGTAGAACTATTTATTTTGGTATCCATAATAGACCATTTTTGGGAAGATCGCTACTCAAAAATTACGAAAAATCTAAATGACGTTTTAACTTCGAGTAACCATAAACAAGGTGATGACAAGAACGATATTTTTTTAAATGTTATAAGTTGTGCTAACATGAAAAACATAATGTAAGGTAGCTGTCCACATAAAACTCCGTTAACCATAGGAAAGTTTAAGTTTAGTTTCCTTGATTCGTTCCTTCTTCGTTATAGTCCTCGGACTTTATCTTCGTAAAAACATATCCCATAGCATCAACGAAGATGTCATCAGTATGCAATTAATTATATCTGAACCGTATCTATTAATTTCCAGATACCGATGAAGCAAATTTGAGCAACAATGGGAGTGGTATCTGTAGCCACCGCGGCCGCCAAGTCGGCTCTTGCAATAGGTGGTCTTAGCAAGCTCAGCTTCATCCCAGCTATGTTAGCAGCCATGGCTTACTTCAACTACGAACTTCTCGATCCTGAACAAAGACCCTTTAACCAAAAGTACCTACGAGAGAAATATGATTTTGTAATTGTTGGAGGTGGTTCAGCTGGATCAGTTCTCGCTAATAGACTATCAGAAGTTGAAGGCTGGAATGTACTGCTGCTGGAAGCAGGAGGTCATGAAACGGATATAAGCGATGTTCCTTTACTGTCTCTGTATTTACATAAAAGTAAATTGGACTGGAAGTATCGGTAAGTGAAAGCTTATTAGCTTATCTTTAAGATCATTTACGTTTGAGCGTTATATGAAATTAGCTGATAGTTGCGTATCAATTCCAGTAGTTAAGTTATTAAGTGTATGTAAATGATCGCTATGTAACACTGTTTTTTAGTTTCATGTATAATGCTTGCCATTTCTCTCCATTAATCCTAATTTCTTTTTTTTTCTTTCCAGTACCCAACCTCAAGATACGGCCTGCCAAGCTATGATCGATAAGCGCTGTGCCTGGACTAAAGGCAAAGTTTTGGGAGGCTCATCAGTTCTGAACACGATGCTTTACATCAGGGGCAACAAACGAGACTTCGACCAATGGAAATCGTTTGGCAATCCTGGTTGGGGTTACGAAGACATCTTACCTTACTTTAAAAAATCAGAAGATCAACGAAACCCTTACTTAGCTAAAGATACGCGACATCACTCGACAGGTACCCATAATATTAGCACAAGTTCTAATATATAGTGAATTAAATGACTAAAAGAAGAAAATGTTGAATAACGGTACATGTTTTTAATTTCAGGGGGATATTTGACTGTGCAAGACTCACCGTACAATACGCCAATAGGAGCAGCGTTCCTTCAAGCAGGTGAAGAGATGGGGTATGACTTAATCGACGTAAATGGAGCTCAGCAAACTGGCTACGCATGGTACCAGTTTACACTACGAAGGGGAACGAGGTGTTCTGCCGCTAAAGCCTTCTTAAGACCCGTCAGGCTACGCCAAAATCTTCACGTCGCCCTCTTCACACACGTCACTAAAGTACTCATTGATAAGGATACCAAGAGAGCTTACGGAGTCGAATTCATCAGAGATGGACAGAAGCAGGTTGTTTATGCGAATAGGGAGGTAATATTGTCGGCTGGTGCAATTGCCTCCCCACAGTTACTCATGCTGTCCGGAATTGGACCTGCAAACCACTTGCAAGAAGTTGGAGTAGATGTGATCCGAGATTCTCCTGGAGTAGGGAGAAACTTGCAAGACCACATTGCTGTTGGTGGTATTATATTCAAAATAGACCACCCAGTCAGTCTAGTTATGAATCGACTTGTCAATATAAACTCGGCTTTGCGTTATGCTATAACAGAAGATGGACCCTTGACATCAAGCATAGGTTTGGAAGTTGTCGCATTTATAAATACCAAATATGCAAACGCTACTGACGATTGGCCCGATATTGAGTTCATGATGACATCATGTTCAACTCCGTCAGATGGCGGTACACAAGTGAAGAGGGCCCACAGCCTTACTGATGAGTTTTACAACGAAGTATTTGCTGAAGTTAATAATAAAGATGTGTTTGGTATCTTCCCTATGATGCTGAGGCCGAAGAGTCGTGGATTTATCAAACTACGAACCAAGAACGCTCTCGACTATCCGATTATGATCCACAACTACTTGACGCATCCTGATGACGTTGGAGTTTTGAGGGAAGGTGTAAAGGCTGCTGTAGCTGTAGGAGAAACAACAGCAATGAAGAGATTTGGAGCTAGATTTCATAGTAAACCATTACCCAATTGCAAGCATCTTCCTCAATTCACGGACGAATACTGGGATTGTTATATTCGCCAGTATACTATGACAATTTATCACGTGTCGTGTACTGCAAAGATGGGGCCTTCTGATGATCCTATGGCAGTCGTCGATCCCCGATTACGTGTGTACGGCATTGAAGGACTTCGTGTGATTGATGCCAGTATTATGCCTACTATAACTAATGGAAACATCAACGCTCCGGTGATGATGATTGCTGAAAAAGGCGCTGACATGATCAAAGAAGATTGGTTACCAAAACCTGTCAAAAAACGAAGAACTCGCAGATCATCGAAGTGTGCTATGTTAAAACAGCTATCGTTAAAAAGTGATAGGATGAAGAAATACTGCAGGACTGAAAGATGATGGCACTTAAAAGTAGACAAAATCTAAGCCATATTTTAGATGTAAAAGTTGTACAATTTGACTATACCAAAATGGTAATATTATTTTAAGCTGGGATAGGTTAGGTAGAGCAATACAAATTATATTTCTAAACGCATACATTATAATTTTGCACTCCTCCTAATATGTGTAAGGGACTGTTAAGTTTAAATAAGTTATATCGTACGATGCGTACCTCATTGTTAAGTTGCAGTTACCGTAGAAAGTTCTAGTCTTTATCAAAAATATCAAAATAGAATATATAATTCAGTCATAAAGAACATCACATTTTACTACATTCTTAGTTTTAATTATTTTAAGTATTGAAACACAAGCGTTAAATTGTAACTATGCAATTCAGTTCGCGCAATGGTTATTCATGTAATGTTATAATATTTTTTTAAATATTGTAATAATTGTAAATAAAAATATTACATTCACTAATAGTCAATTAAAATATTTTTTCAAATTGTCATTCTTATGTTTGTTACTAATAAAAATTTACTTTACATTTGTACTGGATTCAAATATTTGCCACTATAGAGAATTGAATTCGAAATATTAAAGGGTTTTAAGTTTGAAATTTAATATGAATTTGATGACATGATTGGCGTAGCGGTTGAGCGATCGGCTTCTGCGCCACGTGTTGTGGGTTCGATACCCACACGGAGCAAATATTTGTATGATCTACAGGTAGTTGTTCCGGGTCTGGGCGTTTGTGTATGTGAGAATTTATGTTTGTAAACGCACCCACCATACAGGAGAAAATCCTAGTGTGGGGCAACGTTTTTTAAAAAAAAGAAAGAAAGAAAACTCCAACACAGCCACCTATTTACCCTACCTTGACTTGACTAGGAACTTATGGCTGATCTTATGGCCGATTGACACTAACAGCCAGTCACAATAACATATCCGTCGATAGATTTGCTTACTTGAGATAGGATTTGACCGTACTTGTATGGACTTTATGTCAAAATCCTATCTCTAGTAAGCACATCTATCGGCGCATTTGTTATTAGAACTGGCCGTAAGTCACGGTAACTGATATAAGGAGCTAAAAGGCCACACTGAATTCCTCTACAGGCAAAACTTAGAACCCTTAACTAAACCCTAAAATTATTCAAAATCATAGATATTATGGGTTATCAATAGTATTTTAACCCTCTTGATTCTCTTTTTAATGCTGCCTTCAGACTGAACAGAACCGAGGCAATGAGTACCTACACCCACTCTTCACATTAGTATTCGCATTAGTACTACTCTTCCTAACCCTTCGGGGAATATAGGCGTGATGGTATGTTATGATGGTATGACACCTCAGTGTACCTAAGTACCTCGGGGCACCTCGGGGCAACTACAGGTCGAATGTGCCGTACCCGCCACCGGCACTACCAAATTACTAGAATATCCATATTTATATACGATACAGTATTATACACGATGAATATTAAAAATGTAGACAGCGCCCTCTGTTTTGCACTGGAATAAGTTAGATACAACGCATACATGTTCTAATTTCACATACTTACGTAAGCAATTCAACAAGTTTTAACTTAGAGTAAGTTCGGTGTTTTAAGTATAGATGGAGCTGATCTTGGCGTTTGAGCATATTTTAAATTTTGGAGTAATAATTTTTTAGAGTTCGAACACAAGTCAAACTCGAACCTTTTATTATTCTATAGCTGCACAAAAAAAAATATCAATAAAATAGTTCGATTTCTAGTGACTTCAAATTTTGTTGCATCCTTAGCAAAAATGACTAGTATCTACTAGATATTATGGTTACAAATTCGTTAAACGAAAAAAACGTAACCCCAGATAGTTGTTCCGCGTAATTCTGACTACGCAGAAAAAAATGTGATCGAAATATGGGGCAATATTTTTAAAGAAAGAAAGAAACTAAACTATTGATGAACTTTTCATCAAGACATTTCATAACTTATGTCTACAAACAAGCTATCAAATGGTAATTCAACAAACAAGTAGTATTCGAATTAATAACATCTTTGTTTTAGGGAGCTAGCCACGGAAGCAATTTTTACAATATATAGCAGTTTTACTACAATATCCTGAAAATCTTGATTTTACCATATACAAGTATACTTACTTATATTGAAATTAAGGGCATGCAAATGGAATAACATAATATGTCGGGATTAATTTTATAAAATTAATAATCTCTTGAGTTCGTGCCCCAGTTTAAAAGCATTTTTATGTCGCTTGTGCCAAATTATTATTGAAGCATTTCCTTGACGTCAATTTCCTTAAGTATTTAATTAAACATAACGACCAGTTGTCACTTTAACGAGTATTATTTATATTTATAATCCTGTTCTCAGTGGAGCTAAGTGTTAAATAATCTTTTTGCAGAATACCCAATCTTTACGAGCAACATGTATAATAGAGCTAAATCAAACAACTTTAGGTAGGCACTAAGGATTAATTATTAGACAAATTATTGGACGATCAATCAAAACTAAACTACAAACGAGGACCCTCCTCAAGGTCATTCAAAGCCCTCTAGACCTAGCCTCGCAATCAATCTGCTCTAGCTACTCTTTCCACCATCGCACTATTATTGTACGTCGACACGAAAGAAGATTACAATCAGCAGTATCATAAAATTGGTGCTAGCGATTCTTTCTGTGAACTAACATTACCCATTGATAATACTTTAAATCATAAACGATGTAACAAGATTACCGCTACATTGGCTGGACTTTGATGACGTAACATGGCTTACAAAGCAAACAAGACAACAATAAGTATTATGCTCCGTCATCGTGCAAGTCCGGTAATGTTACGAGGACGGGTTGCGCAATGGTGATACTCATTATGTGAGGAATCACACTTACACATCAACTACTTAATGCTTTATGTTGTTAAAGAGTGGACTTGGGCAAATAACGTTCAAAATAAATTATTGCATATTATGCTCTATAACTTATTCGTAAAATTACAAGATGGAATAATTAATATGATACGTACAGAAATATATCAATTTAATTTAAAATCGAACTCTTCGCCAAAGAATATTACATTGGAAACGTGGCTTTGTGAAATAACGAATCTCATAAATATAAAATGTGACTCATTAAATGTCGTTGTGAAGGACATGCAAATCTTTTTCAAGACACAAAATGATAGTGTTGTCATAATGTCAAAATTATTGAACTGCAAAATTATTGACTGCCTCATTAGTCTAGTGGTCCCAAGCGCGACTGCCCCAAGCGCGACTGCTACGCTAGAGGTCCTGGGTTCGATCCCGGCAAAAAAAAGGTCGAGCAGTGTTATTGGGTTTTTCTATGAAATTCCCAGTAGCAGCTCGGAGTCTGGATTTGTGCCCGGTTAATGGCAATAGGCTCGCCCCCTATTACATGGGACTTAAACATACCGGCGAACTGTGGGTGTACATTAGTACGCCTCTGCCTACCCCTTAGGGGAATACAGGCGTGATGGTATGTTATGGTAAGTTATGTTATTGAACTGCTTTCAACTCCACAGTCGCAGTGGTCATACAAAACTTGCAAGTCAAATCGGAAATAATCTTGGTGTAACAATGATGTGGTTATTGTTCGCGAACAAATGGCATGACCTGCAGTCGAGTAGGAAGTTGTTTACTAACGAAATAGGTTAGTGTAACTAACATTACCACTAAACTTGTACTGTTAGACACAAAACTAAATTGCTTACGTGCCCTGGATCTTACACTAGTCAAGCGTTTTGGTCACAATTTTATCTTGAGGTTTTGGTGAAATTTACAAGCCTAATGCGTGTTATATGAGCAGTTGTGAACATATAAACTGGAAGGTATACCACTGGGATCCATTCTAGAACCAACATTATATAACCGATCCGATGTTCCGATGCATGTTACTTAATGACGCAAAAACGGCTGACCGGATTAAAATGAAATATGCCAAAGCTCACAGATAGTTTATAACCTGGAATAACACATAGGAATCTTTTTATCCAGGATGGACTCAATTCTGAAGTCTACAGTACTACAAATGAAGACCCAAAACAAAGTACATTCACTACTTAGTAAGTGTTCTGCGAAGACTTTTAAGACTAAGCTTGTGTTATTAGTAGTTTAGTTTCTGAATAAGTATAATCTAATTATGTTATGACATAATTTCTCAATAGAATTCCTGGTATTAATGATGTTCTGGTGATAAGTACCAGCACTTAATTGACCATATTATCACAAAACTTTCGTTCAGTTGAATAAGATGTAATCAGTACTCGTACGAGTATCAAGACATATTTATGATAATTGATAGTAAAACAGGATACGCAGTCTCATGAAAGTACGTAATCTATTTAAACTTTGTTGCTAGATTAATAAAACTAAGAAATGGGGAAGTAATTATGTCATGATACATCTCTCTAAGCGATGCGTAATCGCAATAAACCGTACTTTGTAATCACTTCGTATAATTAATCAATGCGCTTGGTTAGAGATAAGACTGAAAGAAAAAAATAGTCACTAAATCCTTCGGGCCATCAAGGTCCAGCGGTAAATAAATACTTTAATATGGTGACGGATTATATAGTTTCTAAAGCTTGTTTTTAGTGTAAGGGTCTTCTGTAGTTTTATATTCCGTGATTCCTTGAATAAGTATCTACTCTAAGTGAATTTCTGTTGGTGGCCGTAATCGGTCGAGATTTACTTTCACTTGATAGCGCCTAAATTTGCGCTGGCGCAGCAACGTGACGCCTTATGTCTTCTGAACTTATTCCGAAATGCAAAATTTGTACCTGTAACAAAAAAATATTAAGGTCAATAATTTGCTAAAATAAAAGAATCTAAAACTTCCCTTTAATCGTGCCAATATAAATAATCTATTCTAGTTGACACATAACAACAAAATTCTTCTGAAAAATCTTCTGAAAAATCACAAGTATATGCCTACAAATGGACTCTCAATTGAAGTTTATTTCAATAATAATCCAATTTTTCACGTGGGAGAGCCATGCTTCGGCACGAATGGGCTGGCTCGACCGGAGTGATACCACGGCCTCACAGAAAACCGGCGTTAAACAACACTTACGTTGTGTTTCGCCGAGTGAGTGAGGTTACCGGAGGCCCAATCCTCTTTTAAAAGGTCGGCAACGCACTTGTGACGCCTCTGGTGTTGCGGGTGTCCATGGGCGGCGGTAATCGCTTACCATCAGGTGAACCGTCTGCTCGTTTGCCCTCCTATCACATAAAAAAAAATTGCAAACACCCTAATATTCTATGAAGTAATTTAATTGAGATGTTAGCAATCTTCTTGAATTTTCTCCCATTTAAAATTCAATTGAATCATCTGTATTTCACACTATGTCAAAAGAGTATTAATTTAATGACTTTATAAAAATGCCACAGAAACTAGATAGTAGACCAATTAACAAGATCGTCGTGATCAATCAAAGTCGCCTCAAATTAAATCACTGTTGTTCGTCCATTGCAGTGCGCCCAGTCCGTTTGGTTCCATTGAATGCGTCTTGGTTATTTTAGTCTTATTATTATTTATAACGAGAGTATAATTATTATAAACTTTATAAAAAAGGCACCAAACGTAAGAAAAAAATACGTACGCAAAGTCGTCAACCGGTCGAGTATCAAACGACCGATATCGATGCCATTGATCGATTAGTCAACCCAAATCGATGATGCTATTCGTTTTTATTCAATTTTCAGACTGAAGAAAGACTGATGATGTTAGTATTTAATCAGCTGATACAATCTCGTTCGGACATAAATTAAAAGATCGATTACAATAAACTAGGCGCTTAGTAGACGCAGTCACGCAACGGATGATGAACGACTCACTGCAGTTGAATTTAATAATATGAGGATTTCAATTTTCGAATTTCTTTTTCTATAAAAATCTAAATAATGCAGAATCATGTCCATATTTTCGTGCAAGTGTGCATATTAGATAATATGATCTTATGTCGCTTGAGCTCTCCAAGCCTATGTTCTTAAAGGAACGCCATAAAATATTATCTGCTAATAACAAAATAACGGTTGCCATCACGATAATAGTAATTTAGCCCCAATATTGTGCCACTACTGAACACAGGCAGTTTCAGATAAAACAACACAATGACTGTCGCTAGGTAACTTCAAATTACACACGTCGTTTAAGTTAAACAAAGATGGCAAATTCAATTTACATCGCAATTCTAAATACAATACTGTATATACTACTGTATCCGTTTTCATACTTAATTGCCTACGAGTAAGATATATGAAGACCTTCGTCAATTTATGTTTACATGAATTAGCTATATTTTTATTACATAACCTGATCGAAAAATGTATATTTAAGTAGATTACTGTTATAATCACTGAAATGACATAATGACTCCGGCGCAGCATGAGAAATATTTCGGCATAACTTTATTGGCAGTTGTAATATTTCTTCTAAAATCTACATAATACTTTTACGATCACACCTTGATTTTTGTTTTGTTAAAAGAGCAACATTGTGGCATCGGCATCGCTATAAAGATAGCTAAAGGCCAACTGTTTCGTAAAGTAATTAATAATGCAAATGTTTTATTTTAAGTGCGTTTCGTATTTAACTTTCATAAACTACAATTTTTTGTCTGTTATAATTTTTTTATTTAAAAATATCCAAATGATTTGCTAAACGCTTCACAGCTTTAACTCAGTTTAAGCTAATATTTTAATAAAACGCGATGTCTTAACATCATTTTCAAAATAGTAGGTATTATAGGTATTTGTAAATAATGTTAAGATGTCGCAACGAATTTCACCTAATTTTTACACCCTCTAAAGCAAACATAATTGCTGCAAGCATATCGCTGCAAGAATCTGAATTATAAATTTATTTACTTCAAATACCTACTCGGATATATTTTCATCTAACAATGAAGCAACGCTTTCTGCCAGCGAAAGTGAAAATGCTTTAAGCGACATGTCTCAAGCATTGGAGGAAAGCCGTTTGAACATTGCGGATTATATTTGCGACACGTTTCCGTATTATGCTTAAATGTTATCTTCCGTTTTTTTTATACTACGACTATTTGCTCTTACTCTCACAACACATGATGTCACTTAGATAAAAACTTGTCCAAGTTTTAGCTCAAAAGGATTTTTTAATTAAATATGTTCAATTTTATAGGAAGCTTTGTGCTTACAGGAATTAATATTAGTTTTCTATATTTATTTATTTGTTGGCTACACGGGGTACCATATTTATAAATATAATTTTTATCTCGTTTCCAAAAACCTTTTTCAATTTCAGACTCAAAAATTTGAAATTCAACCCATATTTATAAGAAAAACTTTCTAATTAAAATTAACATACTAAATTATTCCGGGTGATTAAAAAGTCAGCCTGTATAAATAAGTACCTACTAGATACAAATTAATGTTACATATAAAAATTAAAACATAGTAACCGTTAAATAGTCAGAATCATCTAGATCATCGCTTAATTATAATTATGTTATGCTATGATTAAAACCAATCTGTGAAGAAACAAAATCCTTACTAATTATTAAACGTAATGTATCAAAACATACATATTCATGCATCAAACCAGAAAAAAGCGTGCCGTCAGTGCCAAACGTCCGAATTTCCTATAGAAATCTGTCACCGGTTGTGACCGTGGCTCTACACATACATGAGTGGGGCTCTCAAAGGTTAAAGTAGGTTTAATGGCACATCATTATGATGAAGGGATGTGCCCTTCATCATCAAAACTGTAAAAATTCGCATGCCTAGTATACCGCTAGAGAAGTATTGAAACTGGCCTCTCAATTACCAAGGCCGATTCATAAATTTCTTAAAATTATATTCTAGCTATAATTGGCTAACTAATATGACAGCATATTATAATAAAAACCAAAATAGCAGTTTAAAAGACATTAAGATTCAAGAGGTTGTTATAAAATATTTTACAACATAGTTCGATTTTTATAGTTGAAAATAATTGACTAGCGCGTAGCTCGGCTAGCTATGGTGACGATGTATTCGTTCAAAAATAATTAGTAAGTACTTACTACGTTAATTATAATTACCAACACGAGATTTTTTTATAAACGCGCGTGAAAAGCTTTAAAATTCTAAAGGTCTTTAAGGCTTTATTGAAATATATTAATGTAAATATAACGCGATAATATCCGTAAACTGGTTTTATTTCAATTTGTGCGATATTCGCGTAAGTCTCAGAAATCAGTTTTTTAGGCTTTTCCAATAGTTTCCAGTTGAATATTACGATATCTATGTAGGTACGTACACGACGTACTTACATAGATATCGTAATATTCAACTAAAGTATTTAGTGAACCTATAAACAATATAACTATTTATATCTTCATTGGTGGCAAGAAAAATAAAGTTATTTATAGTGAGAAAATATAGTTTCATTAATGTGGATTCATTATTGAAAGTTCATAAATTTCTGCTAAAGAAAATTATAGGTTTGTCTAAAATAGACTTCGATAACAAACTTAAACAGACACTTCTTAAACTCAGTAACGGAACACAAGCGAATCACGCGCATGTCAGAAGCCAAAGAGATCGCTTCCCCATTTCCAATACCGCATCGACTCCATAAAATCCCGCGACCTGACCACCAACATGTTACCTTTGAGTTCCGCACAACTCTACAATGTTATGTTTTATCTATAGGATACCCGCAAGCCCACAGGTTATCGAATAGGTACAAGCCAAACAGTAAAATAGTCTCAGTTTCAGTGACGTCACTTAAAATTAAATTTACAATTTGAATACAGAATTGCAAAAAGGGCGATGCTCTCAAAGTTTGACGTGTTATTTTTACGTACCTCTATATAGAAGGATTCTACAAAATTTGTGGTTAAACAACCTATCAGGGTAAAGAAGAATGTTCTAGCAAGTACAATACCATAACATAAATACATATTTTAAACTTCGAAGTTCAGTATGACAGTCGCATAGCCTGCCAAATTCGAAGTTTATTACATAAATAGTTTGTCTGTAAGAAAAGTGTCTAAACCAATAAAAAAGACGGTAACATTACATAGGTGATACGCATCTGTTGTACATACCCGTACGCACATCAAGATCAATTGCGAGCAAATTATATATCGCACTTTCTATTTGCCTCCTGTTATATTACAGGAAATATAACGATAAAAGCCATTACACGCTTGGTGTAGCTAGTTAGTGCTAACAATGTAGTATTTATGTAGTCGATATCATGACTTGCCCCTCACTAATAAAAGGTTAAATACTCCTTGCTGTTCTAACTTTTTAAATCCGGAATGTCATTCGAATTTCGAACGAAATCAACCAACTAAAATGTTTTACTGCTTGTCGTTTGAATACTTTTAAGAAATTGTTATGTAATTCTGTTTTATTTACAATAATTTGTATAAGAAAAGCCCGCCTCCTGGGCAATCGGGTAGTAATGAGTCCGAAAAAAGGAGATTACGTCATCATCATGATCATCGTCCTGACCATACATAAATTTCGTCCAGCATGTCCTTTTTCCACTATCATCATCTTAGTATTCACCTTAACCAAATCCATAATTTTTTTCTTTGGTCTCTCTCTATCCCTCTCTCACGAACACAAACGATCAAATTTTTATCCTCAATCGGCGTCCTAAGGCGGCTAATTGATAGAAACCTTATGAGCGTAGTGTGGGGGGATCGCTCATGTGCTCGTCAAAATGCATCGTTTGAGCACAAACACACCGTTGAGAAGTTCTTCTGAGGGTTTGATATGCAGCAGGATTTTATAATATCATTGACAAGTGACAGGATTTTAAATTGATCAGGCCCCGTGGAAGTTGTTTGTATCTATGTGTATTCATCAAGAAATGAGGTGATGGTCTTAAAACGGCTAAGCAGATTTTTTTTTTAAATAGCTAAGAACACTTTCGAAAAACACACTTTTCAAACGAAAAAAAAACGATCAATATCGGTTTACCCGGTCAGGCGCTACGATGTAACATACAGACACACAGATACACGCTACAAACTTGTAACACCCCTCTTTATCGTCGGGAGTTAAAATATTTAGTCATAGATTTCGTTTTTAACACTGTCAGATTCTCAGCATAAAGTCTGACAAATGCTTACGAGTAATATGATTATATCTACAGATCATTAAAAATATTGTAGAGCGTTGGTAATTAATAACGTTCGCTTTTCTATTTCTACAATATTTGTTTGGACTTGTAGACATAACCGCATACTTACGTGTTGACTAGACTCATTTGCTACCGAATCAGCTCAGTGTCTACTTTAACGTCTATTTTGTTGAGTAATTTCATTATTTTACGTCGTACCTCTTATCTAACATGATTATATTTCATTGCAATTGTAATCATACATATTCAAAAGTTTAGCAATTTATAATCACATGTTGTTATACTGTTAATACAATCGCTTGTATTTTTTTTAGTAAGCGTTGATCTTTAGATTTTTATCGTAATCGGACACGTATTAAACCATTATTATTAGATAGGTAATAAAAATATTATCTATATTTGAAGTATTCCTACTGAAAAAGTGGAACGAATTGTATTTTTGATAGAACAACAAAAGATTGTACTTTTCAATTACTAATTCTTACTGTTAAAATTCAAATCATCAATTATCATATCATACATAATCATCATTAAATTGCTGCATGAAATTCATCATATTTTAAGGAAGTAACAGATTTGAACATTAACCTTACATAAATATACTTACATTATCATTAGGAGAATCTAAAATTAATCACACATTTATCGCGTTGCTTTGCTTTATTGATGCATGGTTCTAATTAAATAAGCTACCTATTTGATTATTAATGATTGGTAGAACATGATCCGTTCAGCACGTCTGCCATGCTGTTAATATTACTCCCAATATTATATCATTAAGAATAATAAAAACATAAAGTAATCATTACTTTAATCTCGGCATTGTAAATCGGAAATATATTTAAAAAAATATGAATTTGCGTCTAGGGTTTTAATCTTCATTAAACTGTAGGTATCTTCCTAGAACGATGCAATCAGCCCTGCAGTATCGTGTAAAGTTCAATTCAAATAAATGAGGTATTGTCATAAGATAAGAGCAACATATGATGAAGTAATGCGATGTGCTACAGGGTTCAGCACGGGAGTAGGAGACTATTCGGGTGAACGTAGTGCGCGCGCGCATTGGCGGTGAAGCGCGCGCGCCGTCCGCACTCGCGACACTCTCGATCTCTAGCAGTGAAAACATTACACGTGTGTGTTCACTCTTAAATAAGGATTTGTATTGAACGAAGAGATTCTGCCGAAACGAGAAAGGTGAGTAAAGTCTACATAAATATCAGTATTCATTAAGTTCAATAAGTGAGTAAAACTTTCTTCAAAGTCTTGTGAGTATGCTGATATTAATGATCCAGTTTACTTAGTGAATAATTTAATGAGAAATTACAAATAGCAATCGCCAGTTACTCAAATGTCTGTGTATAAGCATACACAACAGGTATTTGGAAGGGGTACCTAACATATCTTTGTAATTAAACCTTAACAGATTGTTTATGAAGACAAAGACATATACCATTACAATATAAAATATCTAGATAATATCGATTTCTTCGATAGGTATTTATTTCAACAATAAAATTAATAGTGAAACACCAGAACCAAGGAAAAATATAAATTAGACAGACATTTTGTATGACATAATAACAAAAAAATCATTCCTACGTTATTTATTATATATTTATATAAATACATTTTATAGGAAAACATTTAAGTGCTGATTATTCAGTAAGAAGTAAACATAGTTAATATTTTATAAGGAATGCTGGCGCCATCTAGTTTATCAAAAAGCAACATTGAATGTAGTGACTATAATCAACATTGTATGAAGAAAATTGTAATATAATATCTAGCTATAAATGTCGCGGTGCTGCCCGCCTTGGTCTATTTTTCTCAATCCCGTGACAATTCCCCCAATTCGTTCTTAGTGGCTGTCTACACTTTATAAGCTACTTACATGTCAAAGTTCAAGTTTGTAGGCTTTTTTTAAAGAGATTTCGTGATTAATCAGTGGTTAATTGTGTGGTATTTCGCTTATTTATATAAAACTAGGTATTACTAGCGGTTTCACTCGCTACGATGAAACATACCAGATTTTAAGTTAGACCTTTGAAAACCGCATCCAACAATTTTGTGCAGTAGTTATAGTGCAATGCGCATACAAACAGGCAGACAAAATTCTAAAGATAGTTTTGGCTTCTATTTGCCTTATAGACCCTTCGTATTTATTATATTTACTCATATTTTGATGACGTAGCAGACAGCATAGATATATTTACTTGTTCTCTGAGTGAGTTCACAAAAATCACGATGTACATAGTATGTTATGGTAAATAGATAATAAAAGTAACTATAGCCACAATATTGAATTAGAAAATCCTGTAATGATAGTGTTGATGAGTTTATAAATAAATAAATTTATCTCCTGTGTGCAGAAATCGCCCAGTTATAATTTAGTATATTAATATGATAATATAGATTCTGGACTGAGTTAAGTTAAAAGAGTATGATGCTTTTCCTGTGTCCACCATGTTTAAATTTGCTACGTTCCGTTACACCCGAGCACATATGCGAACGTTATCTTGTGACAAAAATACTGAATGATAGCTGCATTTAACTGCATCTTCCAGTTTACCAGTTTGCCTCGTAAGCTGACTGCTGATCTTGAGGTCTTGGGTGCGGTCCCTGGCCGAATATTGTTATTGTTTTTATATGAATCTAGCATTTGCCTGCGGTTACACACGCGTTGCCCCGTTCCTAAGAGTCGTGGCGTGATGTTTAATAGCTTGAAACCTTTCTCATGAATCACTCTGCCTACTAATAAAAACCATATGAAAATGGCTTCAGTAGTTTTTGAATTTATCGCGAACAGACAGACAGGCGCGGCAGGAGACTTGTTTTATAATACTCGTATGTAGGATTCTCAGTAGCAGATTGCAGTTTAGATTTGAGCCCTGTTAATGACAATAGGTTCGCCTCCGATGACATGGGACCTTAATTTACCGACAAAATATGGGTGTATAACAGTAGATATACCTCTCTAGCTCTGTCTAGCTTGATCTGGAACCCTCTACCGTAGCAGCTGCTATTACGACAGCTAAATTAATTAGGAACGCTGGCTACGCCTGGTTAAAAAATGCTCTTAAAATTTTTTAGAAAGGAAAGATTCGTTTAAGTTCTCAGTTATGAATGTTGTATAGTTAATGTCTTAAGGACCCGGCGGAGCTTGAATTTCCCACAAAATTTTAATACCAAGTTAAA
Organism: Acronicta aceris; assembly: GCA_910591435.1. NCBI lineage: Eukaryota > Metazoa > Arthropoda > Insecta > Lepidoptera > Noctuidae > Acronicta > Acronicta aceris. The sequence goes on along the minus strand of OU342778.1, from coordinate 4,771,985 downwards.
TCGTAGTAATAATAATATTCGGATTTGACCGTTAATCTAGGTTCCTACCATACTATTTGGTCTACTACTACTTCACTGGAAATAAAAGGCCGGGAAATCGTTCCAAACTTGGTAAAGTAATCAAAAATTGCATTCACTTACATTTATTTCCAGTGAAGTAGGTATTTTGGAGGAAATGGTAGAGTAGGAACCTAGTATCGGAATCCGAAAAATAACAGAATTTGATTAAATTGTGTTTTAATTACGATCTATTTCGGTATTACGTTTTTAAGATAAATTCAGTCCGCCGCCGGACTCTTACAACCTACGTATTCGTATTCAGCCGTTGTCGTCTCACTGCAGGGCAAAGGTCTCCCTTAAAACCTACAGATTGCATAAAACCAATTGAATTTTAACTTGGCGGGCTCAAGTAAACGATCAGCCTTAAGAGGGACCCATGGGGCGTAAGTTTGATTCATTGATGGTATACCATACGACAGATGAGTCTATCAGCGTGCCGGCTTTCCAGGTGCCGTCATTTTTTTTGTTTCCGGAAGGGATCGCTGTATTTCTAACCCGGTCTATAAGTTTTGTGCCCAGAATACTCCGTTCTGTTATTAATTCTGTTTCGCATTTTTATTAAAGGTATGAAGTATCCACTTCTTCTTCTTCTTATCGAATCGACAGCAAACAGAAAGAGAACAGGAAAAGAAGAGAAATAATTATCCACTCATATGTAGAAGTACAAAGTGACAGGTTTAATTATAGCTGAATGCTTATTACTCGTTACTAATGACGACAATGACTGATACTCGTATTTATGTGGTATTTACCACTTGTAATCAACTAAACTTTCAACAATTAACATTCAGTCTGAGCCACTGAGCTTGAATAACCTCGAAATGAAAGTATAAAGAGTACATAATGACAAAGCCAAACTTTTCTGAATATGAATTTCCGTAGCATAGGATGCACCTCGAGGTTTACAAAATAGGCAATGGGATATGTGAACTCTTCACTCAATATAAAAAGATCAGGCATAAAAATATTTTAAATTATCTTCTACTCGCGATTTTGTCTTTGTCTTTGTTTGTATGTTTGTCCTCTATGGATTGCTAACCATTAATTGCGATGAAACTTTGGTGGGGTGTGCGTCCCTGGTAAGATTTATGACGAAAAAAAGAAAAAATCGGATAAGTGCGAGTCGGACTCGCCCACCGAGGGTTCCGTACGAATTTGTAGCTACCTACATATTATTATTAATTACAAACGTATAATTTCAGATTTTTCCCTATAGTTGTAGTATAAGACGGTATTACTTGCCAAATTTCATAGTTTTAGGTTAACGGAAAATACCCTATAAATTTTGATTCCCTTGCGAGTGTCGAAATATACATTTTCTGCGGCGTAAACGACCATATCTTTTTTTACGTTATCTTATAAGTTTGATTTTTTCACAGGACTGTAGACCTGGGTACATGATTTTAATTTCAACTCGATATTTCCACGCGTTACCGAGATAAATGGTCTTGACAGAAAGACGGATGGACGGTTTTAAGACTGTCGGTTACAAGACATAACCATGAACTGTACTTTATGCAACTCATAAGTTAACTTATAATCAATCAATTGTAATAACAAGTTTATTAACAGTTCCTAACTACGAATGAATGCTTTTAACATTTACAATGAAATTTTTTACGTCGTTCTATAGATCAATCAACAATCTTGGATTGGAATCTATAATTACGGGTTTCTTACTTAAAGAGCGATACTCTGACAATAAGTAACCGTGGTTGGTCACCGAGTTGCAGAACTCAAGATTATGACGAGATTCTTTTCAACATCTGGTTTCTTAAATGTATTTGCCCGGGGAAGGAGGAAACAGGACGAATGTTGTCAGTGATATAATGAAAGCTCACGTTGTGTAATTGTACCCTAACTGTTCTTATTATAGTAAGTAATCAGCAATTAATTAATGAAGGATGCTGTAGTGTAAACTGACGCTTAGCAATTGACATTTCATTTTTTTTACACTCATATATTATAATTTTATTTGAAACTAGATCGAAAAATAGGATACCCACCCGTATTTTTATTTGCCCGATATTCAATAATTTTCATATTTATTTTTGACTTTGAAATTCTTTTTATTCTAAACAGACTTAAGTACCAAATGACGTCATTTGCACGGTGAAACGGGTTAAACGGTGACGTAATTTGTAATTGTTTTGTTTTTGACCCTTAAATATTGTCATAGGTAGCTTGGCATGTATCATAATTCTTCATTACCTTACATTACCTATTTCGTTGTTGATTTATTTTTATTTCGACAAAATTTCAATATTCTCAGTTTCCGCCGTATACATGACGTCATCACACGTTTTTAGATTTTTACTTTTTATCTCTGAAATGAAGAAATATAAAAAAATTATAAAAATGTTTTGAAACTCAGAATAGGAAAACAAAGAAACAGTATTTTTGTTTTGTAGGCTTAATAATTTTGATTTTTCTTTAGACTGACAATCTTATACAAGCATTTTATGGAACGAAGTCTAGTTGTCACAGAGCGGCACGATTTTTTTTCCGAAAACATCGAAAAAGGGAAGAATTTGGAAAAATAATGAGTCTTCACTGGAACATGGCATCTAGGCATGCATCCATTCTCTTTGAGTACTCAGTGTACCTAACTATGATGCACTAGTCTGCTGCATTATTCACTTTTCTGGTAGAATTTATAAAGAAGGGGATCGCCAGAAGGGAATGTTAACGATCAGAGGGCTTAGACAAGTGGCATGAACGCTAATCGAATAGAATAGAATAGAATTCTCAATGTATGAGAATGACACTAGCTTACGATATGTAATTTGAGCCAACGAATAGAATTAAAAATTGGTAGCCAAATGTCCATTTAGTCTATTCGTTTAAACGAAACGCTAGGGAAGTACATTATTCTCCTTAGAAATCCTAGCCAAGTGGCACTTTTGACAAACGAATTCGCTTGCTAGCGTTCGACACCTAGCGAACGCCAGCACCTTGTAGATAACGCTACAAAATGGCGGATCTTTGATCAGCTGAACGTGAAATTGTGTGATTGTTTTTGTATAATTACGTATTTAGTTTTATTTTTCGTCAAAATGCATAAACTTTTTGCAATTAATTAATGCATGACTATTGTGGGCTGCGCATAATGAAGAAGTGTGGTTGAAACGACGCCAAAGAAACATTTATCGTCAGTGTTTGGAGGAAATTAGTGTAATGCCCGATTATTTGTTTATCGAAAGATTTAGACTGGACAAAACGACATTTAGGAAGTTTTGTCGGGATTTACGTGTTCATACATTATTGCGAGGAACTAAAGAAATTCCCTTGGAAATAAAGGTAAATAAATAAATCATTACTACTTATAGGTATGGTCATGTAATGTTATGTACAATAAGCGTAAGATAGGTGCATAGTAACGTGCCTATTTACATGTTTGTAATTTTTCTAGGTCCTTTGTACTCTGAGCTTCTTGGCTACAGGGTCAAAGACAAAAAACAAAACAAATAATGTAATATATAATCTTATTAAAGAAAACTAATAAAACAAACTATTTCTCACAAAATACTATTTAAATTTTAGCGCACTTCACAATGATATTTTAAAACGAAACCATAGAGTACCGCCGACTTTTAGCGTATGATGGAATAGACTGAGCGTTCGAAAAGTCCTTGTACGCTTGTCTACCAAATTGTTATCGATATCGCTAAGGCGTAAACGTTCTTCGACATAGAATAGATACGGAGCGTTTGCCACTTGTCTAAGCCTGCTGATATGATGTAGCGAGCGGTATATATTGCACACAATATTAATTTACAGACACGCCGAGATTATTCTAACAAGATCTAAGATCACGTACAAAAGGAAAGCAGCTACGTCATCGCACGGTTAGACGATATTTCTACCATTTTGACACCGCTAATTGGCGTGCTGTTATATATTGTGATTCACGCCGAAACTAATTTTAAAATTGCTCTTACTAAATATTCTTTATAGTAACACTATCTTAGGCGTCATTCCTCAGAGATACCAAGCTGTGCTCGCTTTCTATAGGTTGATGACTTGTGGTGTTATGAAATTAAATTAGATCAGACGACTGGGTATCTCTCTAAATCAAGAAAGGACTTATCATAATTATGTATTTATTTATTTTTATTTATTTTTATTTATTTATACTTTATATACAAAATGTGTACAAAGGCAGTCTTAATGCCTAATACTATCAATTAAATGATGACCAATAGGTCCTTTTACGGAATGTATCGTAGTTTATTCACTTTTTAGTAAATTATCAGCATTCTGGGTCATCGACGTGGGAAAACCAGTTTTATTTCATTTCAATATTTTAATAGTACTTGGATTTAGAAGTGCTATAGCTGAGACAGCATGAACCAGACATTTGTAGCATGAAATTCGTAGTTACACTTACCAAAGTCAGTAAAGGAGTGTGTGAGGTCGGTTGGCCAGATTTTACTACAAACAATTAAAGTAGGTAGGTACCGATATGCGATTCATAGCATACGAAAACTAGGACCTCACACTCAGCAGCAAGCATGCAATTTAAGCCACAGTCAGACTTTCCCTATAAATTAATGCCGCATTGTAAGCCCTGCAGGCTATTAGAGGATAGATTTTTATTTGTAATGCTGTTTTTAAGATAAGCAAAAGATGTCTCTCAAAAAACATAATTCTCAAAATTTTCGGCGAAATATGTTTGTGAATCCGTGCGCACTGCGCAATCACTAAGCGATCAGTTTCTTTTCCATCTTGATTCTCGCGTTGTACCGGGTTTGTGAATTTTATATGGAACACTTTTCGTTTGTAAACGTTCTAATGATACAGGAGAAAATATTGGTGTGGAGCAACGTTGAATATAAATTAAAATATAAACGCAGGGCATTATCATTAATTCCAATGAGATATGTATTATGTGCATAAAATAATCATATTATGCAACTGACATAATGTATTTTATTTTTAGCTAAAGTAAGTTTATACTAAATTTCACTTTCTGCCGAACACAATGTTATGTCAATAACGACAATTTCACATCCAGGTGTTACATTTGCAAGGCTAAAAAAGCCGATATCGAAGAATAATATACGTTTCATATTTAAAAATTGCTAAGTTTTTATTACAAATTCTAAATATGAATTAGTTCGAGAAGAATTGTCCAATGTCACCTTTTTAGCCCCCTTGATCCTTGAATATTCTCTAACTCAGCCCAAATATTGAACTTAACGTAATACAACATACCTACATAATTACATACATAATAATTTAATTTATGTACAAAGAAAAGTGTGTTGACAGATATGACACGCCCGTATTAATCGAAGTCGATGGCCGCGTGCGCAACTAAAATAGCGCCAGCCGTCTCATTAATCATTCAGTTAATGACGATTTGAATTCGTAAAAATTTCTTGCATTATGTGTCTAAATAAGTATGCATGATTCTGTCGCTTTTCCGTGTTAAATTCGTGTTACTTAATGCACATTCCTACAAAAAAAAAAAACAAGGAAGAATTTCTAATAATTTCTTGCTCACAGAAAAAATAAAGGACGTACAGAATGGCCATACTCTGACCCTTCCTTTTACTTTAGCTACCCTACCGTTTCAAGACTTAAGATCTCACACCAGAGTGAAATATGTAATATCTCTAGCATTTGATACCCGTAACGTACAGGGTAAAAAGTTTCTTATAAATAGCAACACTGTTAAGTATTGTAATGTTATATTACGACATTCATATCATAGATATGCATAATACGGACGTTTTAGTAGCCATTTCAATGGAAAATGAAACCATTTCTATGAATATGAATGAATATTGAATGAGTTGTAACAGTGTCACTCAAAAGCAAAGGTTAAACGACTATTTAAAAAGAATTGGATATTGGGCAAGATAGAATCCGTTGATTTGAACCTTTTTTTATTATCCTTAGAATCCTAACACAATAGGAACCCAAAGCCTCTTCGATCAAACAAAAAGTCACCTAAGAATGTAAGAATTTTATTCAAATTACATACGGCCTACTTTTTAATAACTGGTTATTGCTCGATTAAGTGATTCTATGTTCCAATTCCAAATTAAAAGATCGAATATTTCGCAAAATTTCTATCAAATATCATTAATAATACATTTTTGCTAATATCCTGTAGATAATATATTGATCCATTCCAGCAGAGGTTACCTAATGATCTGATTATTGGAAAATCACAATTTTACTTCAAATGCACCATCATTTATTGGAAAAATATGAAGTGAGATAAAGGCAGTTGGGGTCGACGCAGTATGCATTTCTTTTCTAAACATGCAATGATATAATATTTAACTATATAATGTTATTGTATACATGATATTTATTCTATAACAGCCTTCATCTCACCATTCACTTCCTTTGTATAAAGCCATATCATCTCTCAAGTCCATCTATTTTTCTTGACTTCCTCGCCTTGTATTCATCTACATTCATACCTACTTAAAATTTTCCTCGTAACATGTAAAATACACCAAACCAATTGTTTTTGTTACTAAGTATAAAAATAAAGTTTAGTGAATTAAAGTTATACATATCTTGATACGCGCGACAGCTGTCATCGAGATCACGCGCATGATGCCCATGTTTTTTGACAGACATAATGTAGGTACGCATGACAATGTCATACTTTATTGACAAAAAGGGATGTTCATTGACTGACTGTGGTAAATCGATCATGAAAAAGTCATGGATCGAATATATTGTTTTAGTCAGTACGATTCCTAACGCTTTATAAACCAAAAACATTTTCACATTTATAAACAATATTTTTTTTAAATTAATAGAAAATGTATTTAGGTAAAGTTTTCTAATTAAACCTACATACAATACATCATGTGAAAGTGGGTCCATCATGTTATAGGTAGTGATTTTGATGAGATGCCATAAAAACCGTACACTTACCTACGTGTGTATGCGGCGTGTGCTATACCATAACAAAATTAATTTTAATTATTATTTCCATAAAAACTAATAATTCTCAACTTTACATTTTAATTCAAATTTAATTTATTTTATTAGACAACAAAGGCTCACGTGTTAGTAAAACAAAATACTTAAAAATTATGTTAGTCTTACAAGTACATAACATAATCAACCCAAAATACTGTCCCACTGCTGGGCATGGGTCTCCTCTCAGAATGAGAGGGATTAGGCTATAGTCCACCACGCTGGCCTAGTGTGGGTTGGCAGACTTCACACGCCATCGAGAAAATCTCTCAAGCATGCAGGTTTCCTCACGATGTTTTCCTTCACCGTTTAAGCGCGTGATAATTAACTATTTAATACGCACATGACTTCGAAACGTCAGAGGTGCGTGCCTTGGGTTCGAACTCGAGACCTTTGACTTGGCAGTCCAACGGTCATACCATTAGGCTATCACTGCTTTTTACAAATATAATATTCGATTTAATTAAAACAAATTGTGACATATTAAAAATCACGCTTGCCTAACTAACACCTGCATAAGATGATGCAACATAGGACGGTCAAACTTTTCCATCAATATATATATTTATATAATATCTACTTTATATATAATATTTAATTGTGTTTAATATGTGTCTTTTACGTGGGAGAGCCATGCTTCGGCACGAATGGGCCGGCTCGATCGGAGTGATACCACGGCCTCACAGAAAACCGCCGTCAAACAACGCTTACGTTGTGTTTCGCCGAGTGAGTGAGGTTACCGGAGGCCCAATCCCCGTTTATAAGGTTGGCAACGCATTCGTGACTCCTCTGGTGTTGCGGGTGTCCATGGGCGGCGGTAATCGCTTACCATCAGGCGATCCGTCAGCTCGTTTGCCCTCCTACCCCATAAAAAAAAATTGTTACTATTGTTTTTTTAAGCAGTGATAGCCTAGTGGTATGACCGTTGGACTGCCAAGTCAAAGGTCTCGAGTTCGAACCCAAGGCACGCACCTCTGACTTTTCGAAGTCATGTACGTATTAATAGTTAATTATCACGCGCTTAAACGGTGAAGGAAAACATCGTGAGGAAACCTGCATGCCTGAGATTTTCTCGATGGCGTGTGAAGTCTGCCAACCCGCACTAGGCCAGCGTGGTGGACCCTCATCCCCTCACCCTAATCCCTCTCATTCTGAGAGGAGACCCGTGCCCAGCAGTGGGAAAATATAATGGGTTGATTAATAAGTACACTATGCAAAAAATCTTGGCTGATCCGAAAGGGGCATATAGGTATCCCAATCACATCACCAAATGAAATAAAAACATGTTTATTCATGAAAGTAAACATATAATGAACGTTAAAATTCACATTTACCCCAAAATCCAGCAAAATTTATAAAAACATCATAGGCCTTCTTATTGTTTGACTTTATTATGTTTGACGGTGTTACCATAATAAGTATTGCCATTCTAGTGTCCTCTTTTCGTAACTTTTTTTTGGGCTTTATTTTTACTTGTCGATTGAAAATCATTATATAAACAGAACCCGATCTAGATACCTAACAATCCTTCACGGGTTGGACAGGGTTTTCTTTAGCATGACAGGTAGTGATAGGAATATAATTTTAAATGATTGTGCCATATTTTTAATTACATTTCGTCCATATTTTGAGGTACTTACTACAAATTGTATCTATAACAAATTAAGAATCTTATTCATCAAATACACCCAAAGACAATTATAACATCATCGCCGTGTATCAACTGGTTTAGTTAGTCAAGTATAGTACAGGGTTTCTTAAAATGGAGGTCACGGACCCCCGGGGTCCCCGGTTGTTAGGGGTCTGTATCATGAAAAGCAGCCACTCAGTTCACTATATTATCACATATTTATTACGGACTAGCTGCTGTTGTCCGCAGTTTCACTCACGTCCCAAAAAAGATGAACATACTTTAAGTCCGATTCTAAGCGGCGTATCAAGATGAAACATGAAACACTTTTTAAGTTGGACCTCTAGCAATACATCGGTGAAAACTTCATTCAATTCCATGCAGTTGTTTTTGCGTGATACGCGCACAAACATACAGACAGACAGACAGAAATTCTAAAAAAAATATTTTAGCTTCTGTTGCTTTAATAAAGACTCCATATTAATTTTTCTTTAATATCTTTAATAAAAAATAAAAGTAAAGTAAAGAACCATTGGTTTTATAGTACCTATTTTTTATATCTTGTATGTGTGATACGCAGCGGTGAGACTCTCTAGATATAGAAAATTATAATTAAAAATTATGTATTAAGTACACTTCCGTTAGATATCCGAGTCGACGTATGTGTGTATATAGGGTTATACCGCTACTCGCGAATTTAATATGTTAATTGCCATAATGTTTTGGTTATAAATCACATAATATCGAACCTTGTGAAATAGTTCCAAGAATTATATTAGTGTTCTCTTAATTTATTGTCAACAACGTTACGTGTACACGCGGCTACACTTCAAGTTATATATATCCAGTTTCAGCTCCAACGCATCTGTAAGATGAGTACATATATACCGAGGCACTTATATATTTTTTACCTGAAATACCTCGGCATAAACCTATGCTTGCCTGTCGGCATTCCGAACTGAAAGAATCGAATTCGTGCAAGTATACGCATTTATCTCGCTGTACCATCGATTATAATAACAATATGCTCGTATTAAAGTTAGAAAAATAAAATAAATGCGGAAAATAAAATAAATATGAATGTATGAAAGTGTTGAGTCATTAAGTAAAGAGGCCAAAGATTATGTTATTGGATAACACGCTCTCTGGGCTGCGCTAGTACCTACCTTCACTGTTAATTTCTTTGTTACGTACAATTAATAATAATGGTCGTGAACACGTGTAGGTACATAGATTGCATATAACATATTTTTTTAATCTTTATTAAAATGTTGCCACACATCAGAATTTTTTCCCGTATTGTGGGTTCTGATGGGCGTTGGGAAAAAAACAGGCAACAGAAAAAACAGCGTTACACGGCCTCCAATGAGTTGGATGGATGATCTGGTAAATCTCGCTGGGAGTCGTTGGATGCAGCCGGCATATAATCGGTCCTTGTAAAAGTCTTTGGGGGCTCTTTTTCAGATTATCGATCACCATCATTATTCAAATGTGGCCATCCACTGCCACTCCAAAGGCGGGAGCGCCTTTCATAATCAAAGCGAAGAACATCCTATTAATTTTATCATATTTAAGTAAACACAAACAAAATAGAAATGCTTTGTTGTGAAGTGGTGATATTATGGGTCCCAGCAGAGAAAAACACTTTTATTTTGTATCCCTCACAAGATAACATAAGTACAAAGAAAAGCCGCATAGTTGCTACAGCGTTGATTTTCAGAAAGGCCCAGTCTCCCTACTTTAAGCAGACTCGGATTCGATTCGATTCGAAGCGTCGGTTATCATTGATCAACGATCAAGTCGCTATTTGGACGCTCCATATAGTGACGGAACATAGCGCATCTAATGTATTTAGATGCGCCAAGCAATGCAATAATGCAAAAATCGTCCATCACCAATGCAAAATGTATCGTGTCACGTGTGTGCTACTGCCTTATTGCAATAAAAATCAGAACGAGGCGCCAGCACCGTCTGTGGTTTGCGTAACTCCAAACCGCCTTGACTTGACATTACCGAGAGCATCGATCTTTCTCTTACCGATTTCTCGATTACACTCTGTGTTTGTTAAGTCATTCGTTACTGTAGTGTCCCGTTTTATTTAGTTCAATAATTGTATTTGTAATTAACTGATTTATCCCACTTGGTCTTAACATCTATATCTCATGTCGTAGGTACGTGTTAATGCGATCATTTTTGGATCGTGAAAAAAGAATGGCTCTATTTAATGTTCAAACAAGCATAAAGGCCCCCTGATGGCAATTGGCAATTGCAGCCTATAGGCGCCAGCAACACCAGTAGTAGAAATGATTAGCGCGTTGTCATCTTGTGACCTCATATTGTGCCCAGTAATTCCACTCGCTACAGTACGAGTACCATAATACACCTATTGTCATGCTAAGTACCTATGTCATTAACGTAATTGCCTGTAAATACCTACCTATATCAGCAGTCGATAAACTATCGTCTACATTCTATATAGTCCGGTTTCATTCACCAAGCTTTCTAATGTTTAAAACAGATTGTTTATGAACACCCAGGTTTTTTTTATTACTACGCAAATCCGAGCAGTTTATAAATCTTCGTTCTCGTTCTGATTACATTTAGAACCGTGTAACATTTAAGTACATAATGTAATGTCCAAATAAATGCATGTATGCTCATGCAAATGTAGTTTACTTTTCATACAAAGTGTCGTTGCCGAATCCATACATGCAAAGCTCATACAAACACGGAAATGTAGAAATCGGGCAAATATTGCATAAAGTGCACTCAAATACCTCACAAGTCGTAAGCCTAGTTAACATAAGTATTACATTTTATTACTTATTATTTAAAATATTAACATAATCTACCAGTATGTTGTACACATGTTGCAAAACGGTTTGTTCTGTAAGATACCTAGCTACGTTTTTGCGTCAGTTCGTGCTGGATTGTAGGTAAAGAGATCATCCATATTATTTAATAGCTACCTATCACCCGCGGTTTCACTGGAATCCCAATACGATATAGTTATAACTCAGCGTTTATAAGGCGTATCAAGATGAAACATGCAGCAGATTTTGAGTTATCTAGACCTCCAGCAATATAACTGTGAAATCTACGTATTTATTGCTATTTTGAAAACTCCTCACATTGTTTTTTTCTTACTCTACGTACTACTCTTACTCTAACTGTAAAAGGTATTATTTATTCTGTGATCTAGCCCACTAAACATCTCCGCTCATCAGCCAAGCGATAAATAGGTAGGTCATTAGCTAAAATTAAGGGAGCTGAATAATTCATAATTAGAATGGGTCGTTCGCGCGCTTTGAGCGCTTTGTCGCCGATTTTGATAATATGAGGCACAATATTTAAATAAAAAAAAAAAGAAATGCATTAATGCGCACTGTTTTGGTAAGTATTATAAAATAACAATTATGCTAGTGTTATGTATTAAAATTTAAAAAATGCATATTTTTTTCATATTGTATAATATTTTCAAGTTTACTGCATCATTGTAAACAGCGCCATCTAGATACACATTAAAAAACTTCTTTGCGCCATCTAGTATCAAGTAGATGTACTCACCTACCAACCGTTTTACTTGTGCTACTTACCAATAGATGGCGCTGTATAAATAAGTTATTTTGTATTTAAAAAATGAATCGCCTACACAAATTATAATGGATCATCGCGATGTAAATTTAGAATTTAATAAACAAATATTAATTGAAGTGCCAAAAAGGTTTCCACTTAAAGTCACTTCAAATCAGTATTTAAATAGAAAATCTTTGATAACTTAACAAAGATACCTACATAAACATAGGTATGTACAGTCACGCCTGTATTCCCCGAAAGATTAGTCAGAGGAGTACTAATATTCACCGACAGTTCGCCGGTATATTTAAGTCCCATGTAAGAGGGGCGTGCCTATTGCCATTACCCGGGCACAAATCCCAAACTTCGAACTGCTCTACAGAGAATTTCATAGAAAAATCCAATAACACTACTCGTGTTACACTGCTCACATCTGGAAATCGAAACCAGCCTCTCTAGCGTAGCAGCCACGCTCAAGACCACTAGGCTAATGAAGCAGAATAACTTAAAATGATTAATAAATGCTGGATGAAAATAATAATCATGGATAACTATGATCATTATCGATAGCATCCAGAATTCCAAATATCACATGCGCCATGAATACAAATATTTTAAAATTGTTTAATTGGCGAATAATGAAGTTAAAATTGTTTTCTAAACGGGTGGCGGTGACGGTTCACCGCAAACCTTCCGGCTTAGTCAAGGCGAGCCAATCGGAATACATGGTTGTATAACGGGACAGTAATAGCTGACTTAACGTTATGCTCGTAAGGAAACTTTTGCTTTCCAATTAATATTAACCGTTATTTATTTACAGTAAATTCTTGAACTTGACCTCAGTACAGAATGTTAAAGAACTAGGTGTTCGTAAAACTTAGCCCTACAACGTGTTGCTTATGGTAACTTCCGCTAGTAGTCATTAGGAAGTCATTTTTACGTCATTATGGTAAACAATTATAAGCGAGAAGGCCCGGCAAACATACTTAACTAAACACTTTAATTTATTCGAAGAAATAATATCGTTTTGAAACGATTTGCCTCGATACCGAATAAAAATTAATTAGTAGGTAGGACTATTAAATTTCGAAATAGTCTGTTTCATTATCAACAATTTCAAGGCTTCAATTTCTAATAGATGAATGCTAATTATAAACTAAATGTCACTGTTACGTAGTTATTTCAAACTCAATTTCGTTTATTGCGAACATAAAGTAGTACAGATATTATAATTAGTTAAAACTGAGATTGCTATATTCCGCCGTATGGCAACACTTGAAACATTAAAAATTACTTAAGATATTTTTGCATGTTTTATTTTGGGTGGAACTTTTCAATCTAAATTATTCTAAAAACATAGAATGTTATTCTCGGAGAAATTCTAATAATTCATAAAATGAATATCAATGCAATAGAATAAAATGATTATCATTATCAGGCATTCACGACCTGACAAAATTATTAATGACAGCTTACGTAGATAATTGTTACCTATTGATAATCAAGGAATTCAAAATATAATCAAAACAACATCAAATTCCGTAAACTAGTACCGGTATCATTCCGCCAAAACGCACATTGCGAGGCAAAATTTCACTAACGACGCCTTTCTCCTTCACACTACGATACAACGAAGAGGAATCATGGCGGCCACCGACACAGGCTGACGAGAAAGGCCTCCACCTGATCGACCACTCACGTTCGATTGTTATGGTTTATTAGCTGTTGTAAACAATGTACTTGATGCTGGTATCTGGAGTGAGAGAGCAAGGATAGCTTTCAGTGATCAGGAAACCCGTGTTGATAGCGATAATGCCAAATTAGAAAAAAAGTACCTCACTAATTATGATGAAACGAAAATTAAAAAGAATCCCTGTTTTTTTTAGGTTTTCTTGCAAGACACGCAGAATTTATTTAGAATTTATAGAGTTTCTATTATAATGAGAAACCGTTTTAGAGAATGGAATACGTTTAGAGTTACTATTGGATATCGGAGTCCCTAATGCAAACGGGGTTCGTCTTTCTGTAAGAAATCATGTTCAATGTGATCAGGAATTCCATGACCCGACCATAGGAAAATGGAAGATAAGATTGGTTTTCATCAATAATGAAGATGACCCAAAGATTTTTAGCACTGTGACAAAAAGGGAATTCGTCAGGATACAATTTTCAAAATGCGACAATATTTTAAATTACTTCTTATTATTCTTATTCTACCCTTAACTACTCTTTTTAGACGGTACTTGTAAATCTTATCTCATGGTCAAGCTTAAGCCTATCATGAATAAAAAAAACACTTATCCTAGTACACGAAAAGTCATTTTAATAAAAAGATAAACCATTTTGAACTTTGAAATCGAATTGTTTCCGGCCTCTTTGCACGTTAACAGCAAATTTACTACGCTGTTTTGAACAACGGAAGTAGTAATGGAATAGATCTGCAATAAAACTGAATATAACATGGTCATATTGCTCATTCAAAAATAATGCAAAAAACGACTAAATGTCAACTGTGGAGAGTTCAGAATCCTTCCTGATCACTACAAATAAAATTAATTAAAATAATAACATACTATCACGCCTGTATCCATAAAGAGTTAGGCAGTGTAAGCCTATTGCCAGAAAAATATACAAAATTCTAGTTACTAAGTATTGAAAATTTCCTAAAAATAATAATTATAGACACTTTTCTTCACCCTGGGAACTTAACGCTCAGCGCTTGCGTCTAGCACCAAAGTTAAAAATGGAAATACCTACTTATTTTATATTTACCGGGGCTATCAAGCTGCTGAAGGAAATTTTGATGCCACGCCTAATTTTAATTAATCTTAATACAACGTCAAAATATCAAATAATATTTATTTAGTATAATTATTAAACAGTGCAAGGCCAACCCTGTTCCTGCTTTTCCGCATCAGCATTAGAATTGGAATGCATGACCAATGTTATAGTCCGGTTTGTTGAAATAACTACTTATCTAAGAGTTAACAGGAGTCCAGGACTAGTTTACCCAATCGTACCGAGGTAGTTATCATGTAACAGTACTAAATTACGTTTTGAACAAATACTTAGCTAAAAAGAGAACAATAGACATTGAAACTAAAAGACTAATTTAATAACTTAATTAAATAAATAATTAAATTATCCCATTTTTTTAATTTTACTCCCGGTTTTTTATGGCCATAAAGTCTAGAATCGTTCAGGTGCCAACACTGCCAAGGCTAGATTAACTACAACGAATACATAATTATATTTCTATGCAAAAATCCGGTTTGCCACAGGGTTAGACTGTAGGTTAACGCGAATACTTCGATGCCTGCTAAGCTAACAATCACAACTATTCGAGACAAACAAGCAAACAAACTTGATGTCAATATTCTAAATTATTTATTTGCCATATGTATTAAAAAAGGATGCTTCTAAAAAGGACTTTTCGATTCCGAGTATTTTTTTATAATGTTATCATTAATAGATTTTCTTTTTCATAATTCCAAAATTATGTTTTTGACAAGAGAGGCCTCAGGGACTTGACACTTGTAACGAAGGTCTTACATGTAATGGAACCTCTTAAAACAATATTTCCAAACAAAATCCGAATCACTCAATACATTATATTGAGCAACGTTGAATCGGTATCAACACTAGTGGCGGCGACTGCGCTTCACTCGCTGTGAGCCGAGGCACGTCAGCGCACGCGCCGAAGAAAGTCCGACACCGGAACACTCATGGCTTTCTATCAACCGAGACATTTCGAATGGAATTTATAAAGTTCATTTGAATTTGAGAACAACTTCATCACAGTGTTCTTTATTTGAAGCGTTTGACGTTTGAATTTTAAAAATAACGTGGTCAACTGTCAAAATTTTGAATTTAAGTGGCAGCTAGTTGTGTGATGAAAGTGAATTTTAATGTGGAATGCGAAATATCAGTTGAGTTAATTAGTGACAACGTTTTACGTCATAGTTACAGGATTGTTTGGTATTATTAATTTGGATGCTGCAACATTGAATATCACAATGGATCCAAGGTAACATTACAAATCGATCACATTAAACTTTTAAAATTTCGCTTGTCTATACCTACATGATTATGTTTTTAAGAGAGAACGGACGTACCGGTTCTAATTTCTCCAAAAGTTACGCATAAAAATATCAAGTTTTAGCAGCTGGCAACAAATTTTTATATATTATAGGAACTAGATAGTTAACTCACTGCTTCATTGGTTTAGTTGCATTGGTTCAATTCCCAGTTCGAGCAAAAGTTATAAAGGATTGCTTTTTCTAAATCTCAGTATCAGCTGGGACTTTGGATAATGATGTGCCCGGTTAATAGCAATAAGCTCTCGCTCTATTATATGGAACCAAACTCATACCGGAGAAATAAGAGTACTTGAAATAGTGCATCTCTGCTTAGTAATAGAAATTGTTTTATCAAGGGGCTGGCATGCCGTTGTTAGGAATTTCATAAAACCGTTATTGGTATCAACAGTATTCTATACTTATATCTAAAGATATTCGGGATTATCGAGATCACACATTTCTTTTGAAATATGTAATACACAAAACAATAATCATAGAAAATATCTGATCAGAGGGTAAACAATCTTATTAACTTAGATAATGTTCAAAGATACTCATCTTAGACTTTGATAAAGCTCAGGTTTAAGACCCTACTTCATCAACGTAAACATGGACTACTCGTATATCGACGAAACAGGTGTCAAAAATTACATACTCCTATTAAATAATACTCTTTAATCTACACGCAACGTCGACTCAATAGTCGATATAACCTCTTGTCTACGTTGTCACGCCTGTAGGAACTATAATTTATAAACCAATATGTATGAGTTACGCAATATTACGTGTTTGTGCAATTAAAACTATCGTTGACAGCGGTTAGGTAATGTCAATAAATTTGTTTGGGCACACCAGCGATGTATTCCGTAGAGCAGGTGGGATCCGCAGTGAGCATTGATTTATGCTTAGAAAGCTACAATTTTGAAGTGGCTTACTATTAAATCCTTGTTAAAATTTGAAAAAGTGATTTGGTTATTCAAGCGTCTTGAAGGAACCGGCCAGATCTGGTTGGTCGAAAGGATTGGTACGGAAAGTCTAGATTGTTTTAAAATGGAATATGAAGAGCCCTAAATTCAGTACTGGATGGTATCAGGTTAGATGAAGCACTGTACTGCACAGCCACAGAAATATATTATGATGTTGATGATATTTGTGTGATTGTGCACTAGCAAACGATAACTGAGGAGCTGGAGCATCAGTCGCTGACATCACTATTTAAATTAATCTAATCCTGGAGAGTAAATTGGGAGAATTATTAAAAGGAGTCTATTAATGATTCCCCTAATTTTCTCCTACTCTACAGACTAGAGATCTACGACACGATTAGACAGAATAATTATGATAGTAATACATCAAGCCATCATGAGTGTAGTGGTACCAAAAGCAACTGGTGAGCTTGATGTCCTCGGTTCGATTCCTAAGTCGAGCAGTGTTATAAGGTTCTTGTATGAAATTCTCATTGGCAATTTGGGATCTGTGCCCGATTAATGGTAAAAATCTTGTCCACTATTAGATGGGACCTAAAACATACCAGCGAACTGTGGGTGTACAACAGTAGGTACTCTTTTACCTAACTCTTCGGGGAATACTAGATTATCTCCACATCCCTTGACCCCTCTCTTAAGGAATCTTTGCTTGACTCAAAGCGACGCTAACGTATTATATTTTGAAACTAAACACTTACACGTACATCACGAAATATTCAAAACCGATGATGTACAACGCAATCACATAATGGCGGTGTTGCGAACAGCTAGGATTGCACGCAAAGCTACAACTACATAATTGAATTTCTTGCTGCTACTTCCTCGTCCATGCAGGTAGCATCTGGTGTAATAACTTTCAGGTCCATTGAATGACGTTCAAGTTTGGAGATCATTTCTACTAAGGATTTTTCCATATTGATGAAGACTTTCTGACATGATATAATTATCCAGAATTAATAAAACCCACAGAAATAAATTCAGTTATCTATTTTATGTAGCATTTGAGCGTACCTGGACAAATCCGAATCTAATCTAAAGAAGTTTGTTATCATTTGCATCTAAACTCGATTCTGATCAGCAAAAATACCAAATAAATGAAATTAATTTCTCATGCTTAATTTTAAGCCACTTTTGCAGGCATAAGAAGTTGATATTTAATTTAGCCATGACCTCTTGTCATTTACTGAGATAAACTTGCACGAACTACAATTTCGAATAAGGTGTGCAATCACTGGTAAGGTTGTATTCACATCCCCTTCTCTTCGGCACTGGTCGACTGGTCACGTCGCTTCCTGATCACCTGTCAAACTGGATTCCACTTGCTTTCATCCTTTTCAATATAACCCTTTTACTGGCATCTTTGTTTTATTGTCGTCTTCCCTTCCTATCTTATGCATTTGAAGAGTTAGACGGTACGGTTACTTTCTACGATAAGATAGGTTAATGAGATATCGCCCTTATTTTATCTGAGTACTCACACATGTTATGGTAACAGAAAACGTAGAAGTACCTATTTAAAAATATTGCTAGATTACATGAGATTTACATCTGTTTTAAGAATTTATTAATTATTTAGTAAGATGACACTTAAATATCAATAACAAAAGTTTCATAAAAACTAACAGTTATGTAAAAAAGAACTGGCCATTAAAATTCAAACGGTTACGTTGACCTAGCTATGAAATATTTATAGAAGTTATAAATATTGCTATAATTATTTTTGTTGGCCACAGAATACTTAAGTTATAGCAATTATACACCAATTAAAAGTTTTTCCGATGATCATTTAGATAAATACACACGCGACGCAAAGCGTGTACCACTGTACTCACAGAATTATAATTAACAAACAATTGAACGATACACGAAGACAAATATTGACGTGACTCTAGAAGCCAGTGGTTATTGGTATGTGGTGGTATACTTGGACACGCACCCAGTGACACAGATGTAATGTTGACCCACCGAGATAATGGCTACCATTGCAAAAACTACGGGTTTTGTAACATTAATTGCGATGGTACTACAATCTTCACAATTTTTTACTTCTGTCGAGATAATAATGAGATAATGATGGTACTACTGGTTTTACAAAAACCTGATTTACGTTATTGTCAGCAGGGCCATCATCAACAACACGAAAATTCTGAAAATTCATAAAATATGTTCTTGTAAGAAAATCCTAACTATGATCTAAATAATGATGAGGCTAAAGAATATGAATGTACAAGGAAAATCGTGCAGGACGATGAACTCGATATATTTAAAGGTCAAGTGCTTTCTCGAACCGGTTAGTATACGTGAGTACCAACATTTTTAGAAAAGACACACTCATGGAGAAATTGAGACTGAAGCATAAAAATGTAGTCATTAACACATTTAAGTAGATAGAGATAATATAAGTGCTACTTCTTTATTTGCTATTGCCGATGTAAAAGTAGTATTATAAGATAATCTTGCTGTGTAAATGAATCTTTACAAATCATCTGTAGAGCTTATAAAGATATTTAGTCTGAACTAGAAGAAGTAAAACATAGAAATCTTGGCTATTCACTTAGAATATATCAGAGGTCCAAATCTGTTTTTCAATTGTATCAAAATAGACATTCGATGGAACAGTAAATGACATAATAACTGACAGATTTCGTAGACAATACTGTCAAAATTCAACAATTTTGAAATCATTGAATGACATTAAAATGGCAGACTTAGTGCCCTAGTTCCTTGCCCAGTCATCTCTTTAACTTGGTTTCTTTAAATCGTGAAACTAATTAATAACATTATTTAACCATGTTTATAAGCATTGGAATTCTATCGATATGTATTCTAAAGCAAAACTTTGTTAGTGTTTTTGTTTGTTGTCTTTAGAGTGAATGTATACGAGCAATGACGAAAGCCGAATCTGAAAAATACCACATTTGCTTTAGAAAATTATGCTTGCGCTAACTTTACCTAACGAGTAGGCGAGTAGGCACAAACAGTAAAATTATTTATGGCGTTTAGTTGAAGTGCGGTCTTTTCTTGTTTTAGAGTTTTGTCTCATCTTTATATTTGAGTGTAGGTACCGATATTATGTCTATGTATAAAACTCATGGATTTTACCTATTCAGCATCTTCTCGTGATATGAAGTTCTACTAATATTTCAGAATGTAGGTAGGTACTTATAGGCCCTTTATCATCATACTTCAAATATTCTGTAGAGCATTCTATAAAAATATATGGGTTATTTCAATATCTAAAAAAAATTCTTTTCATATCATATCAAAATAGTAAATGTCAAAACTGAGCAGAAACCTTACATAATACATAGTAATATTGACAATTGTTTCTTCCACACAAATCACTTTAAGCAAAGCTTCTACTAAGTAATTGTTGTTTATTAGTGGTTTATTTATTCTTTAAATTTTAATGATTTACACCGTCGTAACATCACTGACATTTAAACCAAAGGTTCAGAAACAATTTGCATACAAATTTCCAAACAAATAAACACTTTGTATTAGTTTCAAAATTTTGAAGAATTCAATTTCATATCTGGCAAACTGGCGATGAAGTGTAAGCCTATCACGAATAAAAAAAAATCTAGCGGTAATTGTAACGGATTTCATAATTTCAAATAATTATATCTACATCCGACCGTGATACATGGCTTAGAAAGCAGGTCCATAGCTTAGCTTATCAAGATGCATCTATATCCTGGACTGGTTAAGCACGTAGAGGACCATGTCATTTTATTGGCTGCAGGAATTGCATCGCAACATAAAGAAATCTTTCTTTTAATCCAAAATGTGAAACCGTATCTTCAGGTGTAATATATACAAACATTTTACAGGCACTTTAAGCGACTGGGGGTTTATTTATTAATGACCTATAACTCTCTCCTTCTAAAAGAAGACCCGTGTCCAGCACTGGGAGAGTAGATGGTGATGATTAATGGATGCGTTGCTTTATATAAACAATTTGCAACTTACATAACTGGCATCACGTTATTGCATATTTGCGTTAAAGCATACCTATTACAAAATCTTAAGCCATTCCGTTCATACTTAATTATCCACTAATTACTAATTGGGACTGCTGCGACTGCACTGGCTTCATTTGTAATGATATTTCTACATTTGGACAAATAAAATTTGGGTTTTAAATGTTGAGTAACTTATTTTACATTCTTTACCCGATATGACCTTCAGAATTTAGTACAAATTCGTGCGAGTTCCACAGCTATACTGTCATCACAGTTCATCACATACTGACCATCTTCTTGTGCAACTATGTCTACGACACGTCTCACATTCGATCCCAAATTGTGCGTGTCAATAGAAATTGAGAGTGTCGTCCATAATTCTGAGTTACGCCACTACGCACGCGGTGGTCAGCTAATCACTGAACCAACAAACAAACCGAACGATTTTGTAGCTTTCTCTAACGTGGATGGACATCATATCAATCTCTTACGTCAAGCAATGCCTTTGGAATAGAATCAAGGGGCTGCACCCATTTGAATAGTAGCCTCAAACGATTATAAACTATACGTGGTTGCAATAAAGAAGAATTTCGTGATAGGCGTTATATACTTAATGGAGACTGACCAATCTGCACGTAGGCTGTTGGAAATGAAGTCAGTGTCCCACTTGGTGGAATGGACATACCAAATAAAGTTCGCAATGAAACCGCCGGTGAATTAATGAACACGTTTATAAATCTGTTTACGGTGGACATGACATGTATTTTCTGTACCAAATAATATAATAGAATTGTTGTGTGTCAAGTTTAAGTAGCCAGGTAACGTGTCACTTGTTATCCATATTTGATAGAAAGTGATATAATAGCAGTAATAAGAGCGCAGTTCGACATAAGAGTATATGTGACTTCAATTACAATTGCCAGAATGATGATCCACCTTTCATTTACATAACTGTAAGGTCTATAACAACCTCATAGAAGCTTAAAACGCAAAAGCAAATTAATGGATTTTAAGAGTTCATCTTGAATACACTTACTTCAGAAAGGTCTACTATTGTCCTACTTTAGAGCCGCACTATTCATCTTATGTAAGAGCTAAAAGGCGACTCGCGTCCAAAACCGTTAAAAATCTGCATAATTCGAGGCCGCCATTGCCCATGATAATTCATTATTCAGGTTGAACCATGGAAACAGAGAATAAATACAAAATACGGTATATTGACACAGTTATTGACTATCTCGTTTGTATAAAAAGGAAATAAAAATCATACCAGTGTCTACCTATACCATACCAGTACCGGTATCTATACCAGTTTTTACTTAAAATAATCATGATATCCCAAAAAAACCCAAGCGACATTTCAATCATCATCAAATAGATATTATTAACTACAGAGGTTATTTTTAAAGCCTCTTTAATACACGTACGGATCTTCAAACGGCGCATATACAGGGCTCTTAAGGGCCGGCAACGCATCAGCAACTCCTCTAGTGTTGCGGGTGTCCATGGGCGATGATGACTACTTACCATCAGGTGGCTCGTCTGCTCGTTTGCCGACGTCTAAAAAAGAACCTTTTTCTCGGCAATAGCGAACTTGAAATCACATCCAAAATTCGCCGGTATATTTAGATCCCATATAATAGGGAAGCTAGTCTATTGCCATTAATGACGCAGGTTTTTGAATTCAACGCTTAAAAGAAAACTATTTCCAAAAGATTCTTTACTTACGTGTCAGAAAAGATTATGATGTAAAGATTTTCATAATAGAAGTAAATACATTGCTCTATGTAATGCGTCGGATGATTGAATATTTTTTGTTCAACGTTATACCAGGTAACCGCTCAGCTGCATTCACGAGCTGGCGTTTACGCATAATCGTCTAAATTCTAGCGCTTTCATTTACTTCCTGTTGTGACTATTTTCGAATTCGTAACTACTTTAAAATTTGTTACAGTTTTAAATTTTTAATAAAAAAAAATTGATAAATTTTGGAACGTAGTCATTCTTCTCTTACAACAATTTAGTCCAAATTAAAGCTAAGTACAAAAATAAAAAATAAACCTACTAATTCTATCGCAATTCCTCAGCCATAATAAAGAAATGTACAGCAAAAAAAAAAACTAAAATTTGAAATCTGCCCTAAAATCTAAACTGTCTAGTTTTGTACCTATTTGTCTGAGCATGTCGCTAGTCAATTTTATCTGGATCCTGAATTTATGTATCCTGATGTATAGTTTAATAAAATTCGGATCACATGTTTCATCGGTTTGTTTTGTTATCGCCTCATTGAGCAAACTATACACGGTATAGACCGGGACAACGCCGGTGGTTAAAAATGTGAAGTCAAAAGAAACGAAGTCTTCGTGACAAGCATTTATATGACCATATTTATGTACTTAGATAGAGTTGCTTAAAATATTGCTTTAGAATATTGAAAATATAGTCGTTAAGCTACAACAAATTATTGTTCTATGATTGAAGTTGGCATTAGTACCTCTCGTTGGATATGGTGGGTCACATTAAAACAGCTATTTAAAACATACTAATCAAAATAACGGTTTTAAAAGCGGTTTATTAATAAAGACTTGAAAAGCAAAAACCAGATTAAACCAAAAAGGAGGTCAGGCGAACGTTTTGCGTGGAACTGTAATGTTGCTGTATTATGAATAAACGAAGGTCGTGTGGCAAGGAGTAGCTTATAATTATTTACACATAGTGCAAAAAATTAGACTGAAAAGAACATTAGAAGTATTACGGACGACGGCTGACAGCGAGTAGATGAAAGGCTCTGCCGTAAGATAGAGCTCTGTGGTTTTCACTAGGAGAGTCCTACGTCCAGTAATGAACGAATGAAGTTGATCAAAAAGTTATTGCTAACTCCTGTCATTATCTCCTTCTACATTTCTGTTGGCATTTTATTACCTTTTTTCATCTATTGATGGAATTTCTACTGCATTACCTTTAAAGCCCCATTGTTGATGAAATATTTAATCATTCAGTGATATTGAAGAATAATAAACTTAAATATTATCACATATTGCTTTAAATTGCGTATATTACAGGCTCACATTAATACATTCTGTGTTGCTACGCAAGTCCTTGTTCAAGTAACAAAATCTAAAAGTAAATAGGTGCAAGCCACTTGGTGCAAGATTCGATTGCACCATACTTGTTAGTGGGTATAATGTACTTGGGTCAGGCCAGTTAGCACTTTCAACCGTTTCTCAATAATGTCGTCAATGTACACAGAGAAACATCTCTAATAGACTAAACTATGTTTTCTAGAGGTTAATAAATAAATTCTTATTATGTTCATTGCGTAGTCATCAATCGATCTGCAAGGTTTAGCTACGCTTGCCGTAACCAGTCTGTAGATGGGCGACCATTCTATCACAATGAAAGCCCGAAATCTATGCCTCAGAAAGAACATAAAAGCATCAGTCCCGGTTGTCAGACGCGCGAAAAGCCTAGCAAATTGAGTAATGGTGGTCCAATCACAGTCGCTTCGTGTAAAATTCTTATATTCAGGCGCATTTGACCGACCGCAACATAGGAAAACGCTAGACGAATTATGTTCAATGCTTAATAGGTACTGCTTCTAATCATTCTGGCGAGCGAGTCTCATTTGTAAAATTGAATATACGAAAATTATTACATCAACGTTTTAGGATATCTGTTATTAGGTAGTAGTTACCTAAAATTTGCTTCAAATACAGGCAGCTAACTATTGCACGGCTAATAACAGGCACTCTTTATTTTGCACGTCTCTATAGTCGTACTTAAATTAAAAGTGCAATTCTGTATACTTATATCTAAATAAATAACTAAGCCGTGTGTCACTGCAAAAATGGCTTAAATATAAAGCGAACAGTATTACGGTTAGACGTAATTAATATCAGGGTGGTGGTGCGGAAAGATACTCTTACATGCGCACACGCAGTCTGAGCTAACGGAACACTTACAGAGTACTGACGGATAGTTATGGTAGGGAAACAATATTAATATAATTACGTACCAATAGATGTATTGAAGATTTAATAAATAAACAGATCAATAGAAAACATTTAAGACGTAAACAAGGCTTTTCAAGAAATTACCTATTTGTAGGTACTTAGTCTTATATTCCTAGAGTCAAATACTAAACAACATAATCAATTGGTTTATTAACCAACGATCATGACTAAAACAGTAATTATTATACTTACGAGTATAAAATAACTTTTATTCTGTTGTGCTCTAAAAATTTTGAATACCGGTTCACCGTCTGCGAATAATAAAATAACTTTGTTATGACGATATTTTAACGTATTGTACAATGACACATCAGAATTTTCTAGAACCACTAGCCACGATAATGTTATTCCAAATCCCGTGAGAGTTTCCCAAAATCCGGTCTTGTTCATTATATTCATACGTGAATATAATTTACTCCTTGATCTGCATTGTCAATCAGACATTCTGTATTCGTTTTATAGTCGTTAGTCTAAGGCAAAAAGGAACAGATAGTGAACATGAATGTTTTAAGAGAAAAATGACACCAAAGAACGCAGAGAGAGATTGTGTGGTAGATGATATAGTTACAAAGGAAGGACTATATGATGGCTGATGGAGACGTATAAAGACTTATATAAGAAAGAACCTCCAACCCCAAGCAAATTAAGATGATGACGATGAATGAATTTTGTTTATGAAAAGAGTCCTTATGACTTCTCATGAAGCACTTTATTAGCATACCTAATCTCTTCAAGCCAGTGGTTTTCTGTGTGATCAACAGTAACAATACGTTCAGTCTATGTTTGTACTTGTTTTTATCATCTAACTATCGAAAAATTTAACAGCAGGTAGTGCATTAAAAAATGAACAGTCTCTTTTTATATGTTTATCTTCTTTGGATTTAATCCGCTTAATGATATTTACGAGTATATAGCTTAAATATAAATTTTTATGCATCAAGTGCTCTTTTTTACAAACATAATCGGTCAATAACGTATCTTTTCGCCTTAGTATACACCATATCCTCTTAAGTTGGCTAAGCTTTTCTCGGGTAAATATAAAATATTGGTTTGAAGGTTTTAACAAACATTGGACAACAATAAATACGCAATTTGCATCTCAGATACAGACTCACTTAGCGTGGAAAAGAAAATATTTAAGGATCTTCTGAATTTTGAAACGGCTTTTATCGTCTATGTATAAGGTTTAAAATCATACGAAAATACGAAATGTGTTTTTCTCGGTTGTTACCTTCGTTGTTTCGGAGCACTTCGGTCGGTATTACCTGCATGACTGATTGTCGGTGATGATCGCATTACATGCTCGCTTTGAATGTCAACGTGACTAGCACATAAAGTTTCTAATCTTCAAGGTTGGTCAAAACCGTATTTTAGTTCTAATACGAGGCTTACAGATAATTTGTCTCCAATTCTACGACCTCATTGGCTTCGATAATGCAACGATACTCAGCTAATTATTTAACTGATACCTAAATATTAAATCTTCAAATCAGCAGATTTTCTGCTGATTTGAAGATTTAATATTTAGGTGGTTTAGATGTGGTTGCCAGTTTTGATATTACTGTAGTAAAAAGGGGCGACGAATCCAAATGTTTGCAGAAGGCTCTCCTAGCTTTTTGGTGGATGGAACTGACCACTCTCAGGTTATTACCACAAGGAGATCCAAAGGTAAAACTAAACAGCTGGTTGGAGATAGAAAATAATCAGAAATTGCCTGTTTGAAACATACGACATATTTTATGTATCCTATTTTCACTTCTAAACTGCTGGATTTATATCGGTTATTTGAAGCCAACCTTTTATCCAGAGATAGATATCTAACTGTTCAAAACATGAGTACATTTCACTTTCGCTAAGTCGATATTACTCATATTACTAAGTGCTAGTTAAATGCTTTTTGTAACATGTGCTGTAGAGCTGTCATTTTGATCAATGTTATGTTTGATCACAATGATCACTAATATTCAGTTAGGAAGCGTCGGATTGTAATGTAAAGCCAATATTTTATTTTTGCTTATGGTGTAAGAAAAAATATCTAGAAAAACAAGGAAACAATAAAACTGCGTCTATCAGATGCTAAATTCAATCTCAAATTGCTAGTGAAAGTCTTCATAGCTTCATAGTTGAAGCCACAATACAAGCCACAAATCTGTAATGTCTTAGCGAAGAAAGTTTATATTAAACAATAAACCAACGAGATTATAATATTATTTTTTGTTAAAAGTTACATAATCGTGAAATGTAAACAAATTAGAGTTGCTTAACTATGTACTTAGTATCTAACAGATCATTGTTATGCACATAATATAACATTAAGTCTACATTAAAAAAGATTTTAATTTTTAATGACTAAACAATTTCCACATTCTTCTTAATTCTAATAATCCTATTCTAACAGTCGGTTTTAACAAAACTTTTACCTATTTGAACAATCACACTACCTCCAGTGTACAGTCAAAAGCACATCTAGTTACTACAAACTGTCAAATCTCCCAAATGGATAATAAACTCTATTGTTTGGAGATTAAATTGAAAATCGGAAGAAATTTTACAGTTTTGGATACCATGATGAGTGCTGTTGACCGTACTCAAGAGGTTTATAAAACCTGTTATAATTTCTCTCATCTTAAATTTCTGTCGGTCTCACTCCCGTTCTACTGACACACTGTAATGAAAAGATTATCAATAATTTTAATTAAGTACCAATCGTTCGTGATTATAATCTACATTTCCTTTTATCGTGAACCTGTTGCTATTTTTTCCCTAACGGTATCAAGGCCAGGTGCGTCGACCGTAACTGCACAGTTTACGTCACTTGCCGATAGATGTCGTGGTGAATTCAGGCTTTGTTTATGAGATCAATAATTTCAAAGACAACCTAGTAATATTAGATTATTGTGCTTTAAATTTTATTTAATACTTATTTAAAGTTACAACTTAAATGCACTGCGTATACTTCCCATAGATAATATGAAGATAATCACTCACCTCTTTCCAGAAAATTATGTTTCAATCTTAAAAAGAATTTATTTATTTATTTAGGTACTTATAAAAATTAACTACCACATAAAATACATACTTGGAAAACATCATTGATATTGACACTGAAATATGTTACCTGCAACAATCAAAAAATGAATTAATTATTTTTGATTACTTAATTTATTGAATATCAAAATGTTGTAGTAATTCCTTATAATAAGCAACGTGTACTAGATTTTTAACAAAATAAATATGCACTAAGATATTATTACTATCGTTACAGAAATCAAGTCAGACAGCGCAAGCGCGCATTACATCATGGGCCAAGAACAGTCGTACGCGCACTCTAGCGCTGCGCCGGTGAGACGGTACAAGGAAAACTACGACGAGCCCCTGCACTACCGGAGTTCGCCCGTCGACTCCCGCGCCAGCGACTACGACAACTTCAAGCGTCACAAAGCGAGGAGCAGCTCAGAAAGCTTCAAAAGCAACAACTCCTCGATAGAAAGCAGTGGCTACCGGAGCGGCTCCAGCGCCTGTGAATACCGCTCCGATAGATCCTCCAAAAGCGACTGCTACTGCACGTCCTTATACAAGAACGAACACTACAAAAACGTCAACAAAGAACTATATAAACCCGTCAAACTTCATAAAGAGAAACGATACAATACTTTGGAACTCTTCGAAACCGACAAAGACGAGCTGAAGAGCGCACGACTCAAAAGTTATCTTAGCGAAACAGAAAAGGCGAAAACGACGCCCACAAAAAAACAAGGCATTAGAAATTACACGCCTAAAATTCTCTCAGAAGAGGAAAAAAGTGAGCATTGGATCTAAGAGAACTAAGACTAGTAGGCTAAGTTGTAAATATTAGTATAGCAGTAGATGAGTTGTAAGCGCAGCCATGGAGGCGGCAGGAGCGCTGGCCAGCTTGGCACCGTCGCCCATCACTGTATTGGGTCTGATACCACTCCTGGCACTCGGGATCACGTACTTCAGATACCAACAATTCGACCCGGAGTCTTATATTACGGAAGTCAATTCTGTGAGTATTTTTATGTAACTTACTACGTACATTTAATTCCTAACAATACCTACGTACAATTCCTAACAATTCCTACGTACAATTGATTTTAATAGCCTAAATACGTTTCTACTACTTTTTCTACGAAAAAAGTTAGGGGAATGAGTTTAACAGTCTATGTACATATTTATGTATATATGTTGATGTTCGATCCTAGCTCAAAAACTATTGATCAGATTTTGACAAATGAGGTTATAAATCTTGGATAAAATAAAAATATACTCGCCAAAACATAAAAAGGGAACCAAAAAATAATTAAATTTACTCGAATTTAATAAATGAGGTATCTTTGGATTTGTCTTATAGCAAACTAGTAATAAAGAAAACATTGGACGAATGGAAAGTGAACGGTCTGTGGACTTCTTTTGAATTTCTGTATTATTATATAGGTCTGGATACGAATTATTATTATACTAAATCAAATTGTTGAATGGAAAACTAACTAATTGATGTATTATTTCAGGTGATGCCGATTTACGACTTTGTGATAGTCGGCGGCGGTTCTGCCGGCGCAGTGGTCGCGTCGCGGCTCTCCGAGATCGGCAACTGGACAGTGCTGCTACTGGAGGCCGGTCAAGACGAAACAGAGATCTCTGACATCCCCGCGCTGGCGGGCTACACACAGCTCTCCGAAATGGACTGGCAGTTTCAGACCGCGCCTTCCAACAACCGGTCCTACTGCCTTGCGATGAACGGCGACCGTTGCAACTGGCCCAGAGGCAAGGTACTCGGCGGCTGCAGCGTTCTCAACGCTATGGTGTATGTGAGAGGCAACCGTAATGATTACGATCTCTGGGAAGCACTCGGTAATCCTGGTTGGTCGTACGATCAAGTGTTACCATATTTCCTCAAATCCGAAGACAATCGCAACCCATACTTAGTGAATACACCCTACCACACCGCTGGCGGATATCTCACGGTCCAAGAGGCACCGTGGCGCACGCCATTATCGGTTACGTTCTTGAGAGGTGGAATGGAACTTGGCTATGAAAACCGCGACATAAACGGAGCGAAACAAACAGGCTTTATGTTAACACAAGCGACGATGCGACGCGGCAGCCGCTGCAGCACGGCCAAGGCCTTCCTAAGACCTGTCAGACAGAGAAGCAATTTGCATGTTGCTCTGGGAGCCCAAGTCACTAGGATTCTTATCAATCCTGTTAAAAAACAGGCTTACGGCGTAGAGTTCTATAGAAATGGACAAAGGCACAAAGTAAGGATCAAACGGGAAGTCATCATGTCTGCTGGAGCACTGGCAACACCTAAAATAATGATGTTAAGTGGTATAGGACCGGCAGACCATCTTAGAGAACATGGGATTCCGTTGGTAGCAAACCTTAAGGTCGGCCATAATTTACAGGATCACGTTGGCCTTGGTGGTTTAACTTTCGTCGTCAACAAACCTGTGACATTTAAGAAGGACCGTTTTCAAACATTCAATGTTGCTATGAATTACATTTTATACGAAAAAGGTCCGATGACGACGCAAGGTGTAGAAGGATTAGCTTTTGTCAATACAAAATATGCACCACCTTCTGGCCTGTGGCCTGACATACAATTCCACTTCGCGCCTAGTTCAGTGAATTCTGATGGTGGCGAACAGATTAGAAAAATATTGAACCTTCGTGACAGAGTGTACAACACCGTTTATAAACCTATAGAAGATGCTGAGACCTGGACGATTCTCCCATTACTTTTAAGACCAAAAAGCTCTGGTTGGATTAAACTAAAAAGTCGTAATCCCTTCCATCCGCCGTCTATAGAGCCTAATTATTTCGCGTATAAGGAAGATATTAAAGTTCTGACAGAAGGTATAAAGATAGCAATGGCTTTGTCGAACACGACAGCATTCCAGAGGTACGGGTCTAAACCGCACAATATTCCCATGCCTGGGTGTCAGCACCATGTCCTGTTTAGCGACGAATATTGGGAATGCAGTTTGAAGCATTTCACGTTCACAATTTACCATCCTACTGGGACGTGTAAAATGGGACCGAAGCAGGATATAGACGCCGTTGTGGACCCAAGGTTGCGAGTTCATGGCGTGGCAAACTTGAGAGTAGTCGACGCGAGTATTATGCCCACGATCATAAGTGGGAATCCCAATGCACCTGTCATTATGATCGCTGAAAAAGCATCAGATATGATAAAAGAGGACTGGCTTGTGTTATGACAGTGTTATGTTATTTATAGTGAATGAATAAATACTCAGTCATGAACAAAAATGTTATATTTAACACTCGTTAAGTAAAATATTATTTTATGGAAATTTTAATAGTTAGTAGGACTGTAAATATATGAAATAAGGCATATAGTGTTCGTAATTATTTTACTTTCCGAGTCTATAGACTTAATGTATTGTAATATAACTAAGGTACCTATCGTCGGTACGAAGCGAAGGTACAATATAAAATAAAATATATTTATCTCTTTTATTTACAATTACAACCAGCTTAAATTATATAGGTAGGTATTATGTATACCATATGGCGTCCACACGTCCACACACCTAGCCCGCCGGGCTAGGCCGGTGGCCTCATAAGCCAGCAATCTAGTTTCAAAATGAGACTGGCCGCAACGCCGCAGGGTTTGGTGTGTAGAACCCTTATCATAGCTTCAGAAACCTCACTGGCTCTATTATTGTATTTAATATGAAACCATAAGTAAATAGCTACCTCATTAGTCTAATGCTACAAGCCTGACTGCTACGCTAGAGCAGTATTATTGGGATTTTCTCTAAAATTCTCAGTAGCAGCTCGGAGTTTACATGGAACCTAAAAATACCAGTAAACTGTGGTGTACTCGTATAATGTACATTAATACAGTTCTACCTAACCCTTCGGTGCATACAGGCGTGATGGTATGTGGCATGTTTTAAAAATAAATTCTATCCTTATAAATCAAATAGTAATAAACGAATAAAAACTGCCTCATTAGTCTATTGGTCCCAAGCGCGGCTGCTACACTAAAGGTCCTGGGTTCGATCCCCAGGTCGAAAAAAGTGTAGGGTTTCTCTATGAAATTCTCAGTAGCAGCTCGGAGTCTGAATTTGTGCCCAGTTACTGGCTATAGGCTCGTCCTCTATGACAATGGGACCTAAACATACCGGCGTACTGTGGGTGTACATTAAGTACGCCTCTGCCTAACCCTTTGGGGAATACAGGCGTGATGGTATGATATGTTATGAATAAAACCTTAAAAGTACATTACAATATTTTAAAAAAAATCGCACAATATTTAGTTTATTGCTGACATCTAGTGTCAAGCAGCAGAAATAGCCCTCTTTTGCGTCACGCAGTTGGATTAAAAGCGCCATCTATCGTCGAGTAGCCCTATCACATAAATTACCGTCTACCTACGTCAATAAAAATAGTGCCACTAGATGGAGTAAAACCAAAAAAATTAAATGCATAATATACCGGTCGTGACCCGTGATAAAATTACTAATTATGATACAATTATTTACAAAATTAATATTCTGTAGATGAAATTCAACAATCAAATTATACGAAGGTTAAGTGATATTATAGGTTGTCTACTAAAAACGAAAACAACAATTATTATTATACAACATTGTCATTTTTATTTTATTTTAGCTGAATACGTCACCATTAAAAAATAACTGACTGGACATAGCCAGAGCTTTGTAAATCATCCGATGGATGGAGGAATTCTAAAAGATAAATTATTAAACAGTAATTTAATTGGCAAGAGATAGGGTATATAAGACTAGCATTGATTTATTAACTGATACCGCACTGAGGAGAATTGAAAAATTCCTTAAAATTATGTAAAACGTAAATGATCCCTAAGGGATTTCGGGATTTTTTCCCAACAGATCGAGCGTACTGTATCTACTCGAGTATCACAGCACCACACAGCTAGACACCTCACAAAACTTCTCAGTGACGTCATCACTTAACCCAACCTTCCACAAGCGCTTGTTCAACCGTAATCAATGCTTAATAATTACGATAGTTATGTGTGGACTAGTCGTCATACATGATATTACGCGTGTCATGTAACAGGCTAGTTCTAGCCGCCGCTGGTAGTTGCACAACGATTCAATCAACTCGATCAAGTATGAATATTAACCGTTTAAATTTACGACCACAAGCGCCTCGCTATCACACTTCAGTGGAACCTGGCGATGACGTAGATAGTTCCAATGAGGTAATATGGAAACTAGCTAGCTACGCACAGGCTAGCTAGGGATGCCATGAAAAGGAGGAAGACCTAAAGGCTTATATTATAACTCAACTGAATCAAGACTGGTGATAAACGAATGACGATGTAAGTATGTGAAGTATGAACTCTCGTATCACCCCTCGAAGATTTAATAGATTGCCTAGCAAAAAAGCTTATGAACTGCCAGCGAATGCAGATTCTGTAGGGTCCTGCCGGCCAACATACACACTGATATACCCTATACCTATCTCTAGGGGCTACCGGAGTCATGATTAGAGTTACATAATAACATACATAACATAACATAATCAACCCATTATACTGTCCCACTGCTGGGCACGGGTCTCCACTCAGAATGAGAGGGATTACGCTATAGTCCACAACGCTGGCTAATGCGGGTTGGCAGACTTCACACGCCATCGAGAAAATGTCTCAGGCATGCAGGTTTCCTCACGATGTTTTCCTTCACCGTTTAAGCGCGTGATAATTAACTATTCAATACGCACATGACTTCGAAAAGTCAGAGGTGTGTGCCTTGGGTTCGAACACGACACCTTTGACTTGGCAGTCCAACGGTCATACCACTAGGCTTTTTTTAGATTATTAGAGTTACAATCCTACAAATAGTAACCCGTAGTTTTTTATGGTAAGCACGCAAAAAGAAAGCGGCTCGTCTTTAGCAATTCTTTGATAAGGTGGTTAACCTCGGCCCTTTTTTTTTTGGTCGGAGAAAATGCCTTGCGCATACGACACCTTCGGGGAAAGGTGAAGTTATGCGGGGCTCGCACCCACTAAAAACTCCGTATGTGCCTACTATGTGCTATGCATTACTTTCGCGACCCTTCCAGCGGTAGCCCTACAGGTCCCTTCATAGATGCGTCACAGACCCCCTCTTTACAGACGCCGTGCTATGCAGGTGGTCTAACATAAAGCCATGGCTAATCGTATGATTTCAATTTCAAAATTGCTAAAGAATTACTACGAGTTCTAAACATGAATTATTTAGGGTAAATTCCTGAATGTAGCCATTAGCTATAACCCCAGCAATTCATTTGAATTCATTACAAAACAATTGTTTTGGAATCTGTAATAATTAAAATTAAAATCTGGATTACAATATTATGTTTCACCAAATGTATTTTCAGCTCCCAGAGCCATCCAGTGCATCTGCTGCGGATTAATAATATAAGGAAGTGGTTATCTTCCTCCCCCATTAGAAAACACCCCAATCCCAATGCACTCATTGAATGCATATTGCTAATAGAATTATCACCTCTAGCCACAAGCGGTTATGTCACTGTATAACGTCTACGCCGCGTATATTAGAATTTACGTCTGCATACACAACGACATAACGGGCGTATGCAAAGCTTTGGTAAACACATTATTTGAAAGGTAAATAGATAATTTATTTCACAACCAGGCACATTTGACTTCCTACTTGTGCCCCAAAAAATTGAAGAATGATATGATTCTGCCTATCATTCGTACACTGACTGACAAACAATGTACAAATTAAGGAGCACTAGGAAAACAATCACTATTTGATCCTATTTTGTACGGACCTTAGTAAACAGTCAAAATTATAATTTAACTAAATCGAAAAAAATTAACACAAAAATTACTGATCAGATGCTATTAATCGTCTATCGAGCTGACTGCGACAGTCATATTTTTAAAAAAGGACTCCCAATTAATGTAGTGATCCCCGGTCTAGGAGCATTTTGCACAGGAGTTCCTTATAATACAGGTGGGCACTAAGACGGGATTAGAAACAACAAAATCACGAATAGCACAGCTAGTTAGAAAATATGCAACGCGTTGATTTTTTTAAAACTGATCCGTATTTCAGGCGATGAATTGAAAGCTAAAAGCGTAAAGTAACTAATAAAGAGGCTACAGACACAATATTATTGGACATTTCAAATTAATTGACAATTTGTCTCTGGATTGTGACATGTAATAATTTTATTGTTAAGAATAATGCATTAAGAACATTTACTACTATATTATTAATATTATTGAATATTGCATGCTAAAATGGCGAGTATATTGACACAAAAAATTATTGTTCTTTGACAAATTTATATATTTACCAACCTATTGACCTATATTCGCAATAAACAATTGAAATTGAAAAAAATTTAACGAAAAAAGGTAGGTGTCATTTGAAAATAATACCTACTCAAATCAATTTCAAAACTAATTTCCCTACAGAAAGCCAAAATAATAGCAAACGACGATATACGGTCATCATTGTATGACTGATGCATGCTTGCCGTCAGTTGGGACTGGTCTACTCAACGCTGCTATGGTTCTTTCCTCAAAAGGTCATTTCAGACATTACCCTACATCGTACCACTTACATATAAGTGTTCTTCCATCCAGACTTTAAAAGAGACCATGATTCTCTGAGTTTGTTTCGGTGTTTCTTCTCAGAGGTCGTCAGTTAGGAAATGCTGAAGCCATCTAGCTATAAAAAAAAAACAAACCAATGACATGTAAAAGTATATCTAAAGATCTATTTTTAGAATAAATATCATTTCATTTCATTTCATTAAAATTGTAGAGAATAGGCCTATGGGCATTAAATCTCCTACCGCATTCTACCATCATCGTAAAAAATATAATTTATAATTAATTTATTACTGTTGACATTTGCCCTTACAAGATGTTATTTAATTACATACCTGCATCAAGATACGGAAGATCGTCTACGTGATGTGACCCTACAGATCGCATGTATTGTTTATCATAGAGCGACCTTTTGAGGTCAAAAGGTCATCATCAAAAGACCAAACGTCTAGGATTTCTAAAAATGTTTCAAAATCATCATCAATGCATATAATGTCCCACTACTTAGCAAGTAAGGTGAGGCTATCAGCCAGCCACCACGTAGGCTTAGTGCAGGATGACAGGCTTCAAACGCCTTCGAGAAAATCTCCAGCCAGGTTTTACTGATTATTATTTTAATATGCACATGATATAAAAGCAGTGATAGCCTATTGATATGACTATAGGACTGCCAAGTCAAAGGCCTCAAGTTCGAATCCAAGGCACACCTCTGACTTTTCGAAGTCACGTATTAATAGTTAATTATCGCGCGCTTATACGGTGAAGGAAAATTCGTGAGGAAACCAGCATGCCTAATAGATTTTCTCGACGGCGTGTGAAGTCTGTCAAACCCGCTTTAGGCTAGCGTGGTAGACTATAGCCTAATCCCTCTCATTCTGAGAGAAGATCCGTGCCCAGCAGTGGGACAATGTAAGGGTTGATTATGTATGACATAAAAGTGATGAAATAAAACTACTTTTTACGGATTTTATCGCGTTATATTAATATTATTTGATTCCCGACGTTTCGGATCCTTTACAGCATCCAAGGTCACGGGTAGACTAAGTTGTTGGACGTGTTAATGTTGCAATTACTAAGAGCGATAAAATCCGTAAAAAGTAGTTTTATGTCAATGTCTAATATTCGCCGTGTCAGAAACCAGTATGATATATGTGTTGAAGAAAATTCAGAGAAGCCTTGAATTTCGAACTGTAGAGTGTAGTGGAAACCTATGATAGATACATCTGCACAGAGAACTTGGCTTAATTGACTGAATAGCAAGATTCAGACATTTCTATCATACTTAATTCTATAAAATATGTAGTTATTCGTATTGATCGAGTAAAAGAGTACGTAAGTGAGTGGAATAGAATAAATAATCCTTTCTACGCTACCTCACTAGCCTAGAGGTCCTGAGCGCAATAGGCTCGCCCCGAACCGCGGACCTAAACATACCGGCGAAATGTGAGTGTACATTAGTACGCCTCTGCCTAACCCTTCGTAGAATACTAAGGCGTGATGGTATTTTATGTTTATTTATTTGATATCGGGTTGCAGTCTGTAACACTATGATTGATTTTTTTATATTGAAAGTATCGACTGAGTATTTGTTTACTAAAGATAACGAAGATAACACATGCGCGTACGCATCCTACCGCTTCGCTGAGTACCGCGACTGCGACCATCAATGCGCCCGCGCTCACGTACGCCAGTTTATATAACGCGCACAGATATCCGTAGGCTTCCACTTATTATCCAGCGCACATCAACCGCACCAAGTATGTAGGTTACAAACCCAGATTGAAACAAAAGTTCTCTAAAAATCAACCAAACGAAACAACGAACAAGTATAATCAAGGATGATGAATAAGTTACAATATAACTATTTATCATTATGAACTAGGTGAGCATAATTATGCAAGAGTTGTACTAATCTCGACCACAAAATCGAGGTGAACTGTGGGTTAATAGAAAAATGATAATTATTTGTGCAAATACATCTGACAGACTTGTACACATATAATGAAGAACTGAATAACCCGACGGACATTTTAAAATAATAAGAAGATCTTTAAATCCATTATAATTGGTATGGAACAGTATGAGATCGGGTTAATGATCTACTTTTTTTTATTCGTGATTGGCAACAGGCGAACTAGTGGAACAGTTGCCTGATGCCTTTTTTTAATTCGTGATAGACTTACGCTTGACCGCCAGTTCTTATATCTATCAGGGAATACCCACTCGGGAAGCGCATTCCACATTATTGATTTACTAGTGTCATTTGTTTTTTTGAAAAACAGCGATAAATACTGCCAAGATATTTCAAACCGGCTAGACCCCTTGGCGGCCTCGCTATGCATCTTCTATC
This sequence comes from Acronicta aceris, assembly GCA_910591435.1. Classification (NCBI taxonomy): domain Eukaryota; kingdom Metazoa; phylum Arthropoda; class Insecta; order Lepidoptera; family Noctuidae; genus Acronicta; species Acronicta aceris. The sequence continues at coordinate 4,733,766 of OU342778.1, read as the reverse complement.
GCCTATACTATAGGGAGTGCTCCGAGGAAATGTTTGGATTGATCTCTGCTGTTTTTTTCCGCCATCGTTCTACGAGGCAGCAGTTCCATCCCCATCATCTTGATGGCTGGCAGATCACAACTGTACGTTTCTCTAGAAACTTTCTGCCTCGCACAACAAAACTGTGGAATGAACTTTCGCCTGCAGTATTTCCGGACCAATACGACCTTCAAACCTTCAAGAAAAGAGCGTACTCCCTTTTAAAAGGCCGGCAACGCACTGTTGACTCCTCTGGTGTTGCGGGTGTCCATGGGCGGCGGTAATCGTTTACCATCAGGCGATCTGTCCGCGCGTTTGCCCCATCACATAAAAAAAAACCAGATCTATTCGATAACCACCACCCAGGCACCTACTGTGTGTACTACCACCCACATAATATATTCACCACCTGTGAAGATATTATGTGATCTAAACGAGGTAAATGATTTTTCATTCCATGTAAACAAGATTTATGCTACTCCTGTAATGTGTTCGTGTGAAAACGGCTTAAGAACACGGGTTTACTTCATTTATTTAAGTTTTTTAATTATTCTAATTACTCTTATTGCAAAATTTACCGATTATAATTCACATTTGAAATTCAGGAAAATCAGGATGAATGATGTAAGCTGATTGCGCCAATTAATTACGTAGATAAACGAGTATGGTTTCCGAATATGATTGCTGATGGAAATATCATTGAAGGACTCATTATTAGAGTTAATTCGTCTGAAAATGAAAGACGATTTAACAAGGATACTGAAATTATCAATAAGACAAGCGAAATCGGCTTTGTTCTGCATAGACCGACTGTTTGGAGATCAGCACTCCTACATTCAAATAAAACCAGCAAATTTTTACTGTTATATTTTATTAAACTGTAATAAGGTGACAAACAAGCATACGGGCCGCCTGATGGTAAGCGGCAATGATGACCTCAAAGTCTGCGTCCTCAAACCAAAACCGAGTTCTGACGACCTGCTAATTAACTTAAAGTTCAAGTAAAACTAGTGTTAATAACATTATTCCATCCATACGAGTTGCATTATTTTAACCTCCTTACTTGGCAGCCAACTGAAACGCTTCATAAGTTTTGTTGTGATATCATTTTCCTTTCAATAACATCGCGATACTTAACTGACTACTATCTAACTTATTGACTACTAACGATTTAAATATTTTTGAGACAGGTAGCCTTTGTCCTAACTGAGAATGTTATGTATCTCCTTGCCAAATATAGAAATCTCATATGCAATTTAGGCGTAAAAAGGTAACAGATAATCAGTTCTTTCGCATATTTAGTATAAATGGGAGGATCTGTTTTTGATGAGGATTATTAGCATGAAAATACATTCATCACGAACCCATTCTCCTAGTGAACTACTATGAACATGGCTTCAAGCAACTTACAGGAAGGCAACACACGTTAAAGACAGCAAGATGGATGCATTTGTTATAGGTGTGCTGTCATACCTGACGATTGTATAATGGAAAAAGCTTTTTGTGCAAGAGCTCAATTAAAAATATAATAATCGATTGCAAAATTAATAAGATTCAACGCACAACTAGAGTCAGAAACTTCTAACCCCAAAACATGTATACATATTCATGGTTATTATCATTAAATGTGAAGTAAGGTTGTACACATTCTCCTGCCGACACTTCCGTGCACTACATATTGCAAAGGATCGTGTTACTTGACTTCGTAATACGAGTAGTAAAAAAGTGTGAGTCGTCAGACTAACTGCCTCATTAGACTAGTGGTCCTAAGCGTGACTGCTACGCTAGAGGTCCCTAGGTTGAGCAGTGTTATTGGTCTTTTATATGACATTCTCAGTAGCAGTAGGAGTTTGGATTTGTGCCCGGTCACTGGCAAGAAACTCGCCCCTTGTTATAATATATACGTGTGAACTGTGGGTGACATTAGTACACCTCTGCCGTGACGGTATGCTCCACTCATGTCATGCTTCACTTCATTTTTTTTATTTGTCCTTTGCTTCTTCAAAATCACATCTACAAAACTACAAAAGATTTGTACTAAACTTTTTTCTTAGACATAAAATCCACTAAAACAATTAAAGAAATTCTAGAGATAAGACTCAGACCAGTCTGTGCATAAAGTTATGGTTCAATTATGTCTTTGATATAATTCTTCTTCTTCCTGCCCTTGTCCCAATTTATTTGAGGTCGGCGCAGCATGTCCTTTTCTTCCATTCATCCCTATCAGCCGTCACCTCATCATTCACTCCCTTTCCCATCATATATCATATATCACCTTAACACAATCCATCCATCTTTTCTTTGGTCTCAATCTACATTCCCTCCGTCCCTCCACATTCATATTTACTACTCTTTTAGTTAAATGCGTTTCATCCCTCCTTATTACATGCCCATAACAAGACAAACGATTTCAACTTTTCGGTCACTGGCGTTAATTTCAGACTTATCCACTTTCACTCGTTCCTTATTTTGTCCATTCTAGTCACTCCACACATCCACCTTAACATTCTCATCTCCGCTGCATGCAGTCTTCTTTCATCCATCTTCTTAACGGCTCAGCACTCTAATCCATACAACATGACAGGTCTTATAATGGACTTATAGATTTTGCCCTTCAGCTTGAAAGGCATCCGTCTGTCACAACTTGTTCCTGTAACCTGTCGCCATTTCATCCAACCTGAGTTGATTCGATGTGCAACGTCCCGGTCTATTCCGGTCTATGACCTCATTATTTCTAATAAATAAGTATAAGCTTGGCCTAAAAAGGGTCATTTACCTGAGAGATAACAATTTTGCAAAAGTTACGCAAGCGCTAAATATTTACATAAAATACACAACAATTGGTCGTTTATAGCGTAATATAACACGAGTACAATACAAAACAGTTTAAGAGCACGGAACGCCTGTGAAAGCTTTTCACACTCACATTGTGGGCCCAAGCGGTGACGTAAGCGGCCGCATTACCTACAACTTTCGATTTCTGGATGAAATTAAGCTTGCTTCCTTAGCTGCCAATGATAACCCCATCAAAAGAAACCCCCCCAAAAAAAACTGAGATGGAATTTTCATGGCTAGATATCAAACAATAATATTATAACCTAACTGTTGTTCGCGGTTTCACTCGCATCCTAAAGGATTTTTGAAAGAAAAGGTAACCTGTGTCCTTTTACAAGGTCCAATCTATCTTTTATACTAAAATTTGTTCAGCGGTTTAAGCATGAAAACGTAACAAACAAACAAACAGTTACTTTACAAAATTAGCATGAATATTAATTAATCTTCCGAATTTAATGCCATAATTATCGTCTATATTAATTAATCAGGTCCCATAAACAGGAGAGTATTTTGCCATTTTTTAATCGTACTGAGCCCGTAACAGTTGATGGCGTAAGCGCAACATAACTTTCGCTTTCTGGATGAAATCGAGACCGCTTCCTTACCGAATGATAGCCTTGTGGAAAGATGACATAACTCATAATAGTACACTGGAAATAATTTATGTCTTAGATGTCTTATTGAAAGTCAATTGCTTTATTACAAACGCTAATTATGTTAATAATGAACTTGGAAGAAATAATATAGAATTACTTTAATGTTTACTACTAATAATTTGTAGGTAAAATCTATTAAGTAAGTCAAATGTTTCAAACAAAGAAGATAATAGATAAATTGGATGATGTAGAAATTAGAAGATTGGAGCGAATCCGAATAAATTCTTGGAGAAGTTACTTTCCTGTAGGTAGATACCTAAGACAAAGATGATCAAAAAAAGACTAGCAATAATTTTGTATACCTACGTGTCAGGAAACCTGGATTTCAAGAGAAATAATTATCGATATCGATCTATTTCGTAATCGATGTGTGGAATTAGGTCGATCGGTGCTGGCGCATCATTTTGCAACGGTTACGTGTGTATTTTCGTCACTTGCGCCTGACCGGTGTCATCGCCATACTGACACACACCACACATCACGTCAGCATTGTCTTTAAAGTTACTCGATACGTTGCCACATCTAGCAACCGTTATGCTTCGAGTTTTACCCTCCTTTTCCAACAAACTGAGCTCAAGTGTGTCTCAACTAGACTTGAAATTTTAAGTTCTTGATCTAATGAAATGTAAAGGTCAATTTACATTCAGGAAGGTATATACATTAAGGTGGTAGTTTAGAGATGCTGATATTGGTTGTAGTTTTTAAATGTTGATCTTGTGAGTGTTGATTTATCGTACGTACGTAACAATCTTAAATATACCTATTTAAAAAAAGTTTTAAAATCTACAAATCTAATTTGACTGAAAGTAGAAGGAACGAACTAACTGTGGTTATAGCAAAACGGGAAATTATAACAATATAACACTAGTGAGTGAATCCCACGTCATTCAATAATAAACAATGTTACAATTCTTACAAACAGTATACTGAATAGAAAATGCAAGAAGCAAGCGGAAGAACGCATCACGCGAGAGGAACTCATCAAACTCATCATGTTAATGAGTTCCTCAGCACGAATACTGGGGGTCTACTATAAAAATCGAACGTCAAAGCTTCAGGTCGAATCGAAACAACGTATGCAATGATCCAGCGATTTTACTATTTATGTATCGCCAAACCACCGAATACTAAATGTCAAATAACACTTGAAACCAGGGACAATTTGAGACGAGAAGAGAAATCTATTAGATAGACGGCTACAAAATACTTTAGAGACAAACATGCGATCCGTCAGTCGAAACATCGTATTTTGATTTTCATAGTAGGAGCCCTGGTGTTACTTACTTTATTTTTCTTGATTATTACGTAGATTAACAAGAGCCAAATCAATATATTTAATCAGATCATTTAGCTAATGACATAAGAACTGGCAGATTTTGTAGACTAAACTGTCAAATTCCATCAATTCTGTCTTCATTGAATGACGGTTTTGCCACAATAAAATACCAGACTTAGAGGCATTATCGAGCTCTTTGATCTAAGATTCTAAGCAACAACTTCATCGATTTGTATAATGATGACCATAGCTATAATGAAGTTTACATGCTGATCCAGAATAAGTAATAACTGTCGTAGGTACTTCATTAAAATTAACGAATCTACATACATACTACATATTTTCCGATTTTTACGATCCTGGCACACCCCTTTCGCTTCATCCACGTTCATTAATCTCCTCATACATGATCGTCGGTTTAAGGTGCTTTTAAACCTGACCTTTTTTGAGAACGTCCGCAATTTGATTGTGGTACGTTCGCCGAGGTCGGCCGCTTCCAACTCTTCGAATCTAAAATAGTTACAAAAATGTTTTGGTACAACAATAAATAAATTGGTGAACATTGAACCGTTAACAACTAATGAACTCCACTTATCACTAATAATGTACTTTTATGTACAAAAAAATGTGTAGAGTAAAATTAGACCAATCAAGTTATCAATGTCACAGCATAACTCATTAGCCAACGTAATGATTACAGCAGATTGTACGTCGAGTTTCACCACACAAACTAAGTATATCGAAAATATACCCCGGCGACCCACAACTCCACATAAACCCACTACCTCGTAACACACATTACGAATTTTCTGAAGCCAGGGGAACGCGTGGGGCGCGCTCCGACCGGCGTGCGCGCACCGCCAGTCCACCACGCGGAGTCGCGTCGCGCAGCTGTCGCGAGCCAACCGGAACACGACCTACGCATTCCGTCAGTTCTATTTTTTTAACTAAAACCTCCTTCTCTATCTATTATAATTTTGACATTTAGTAAAATAAAATTAAGCCATGAAATTCAAAAGCTGACTTCGTGACTTACTTCAGCGATTAAATCGTTTCCACTTATTGTTCCTGTAATGTGGTGTAATAGAGCCTTATCTAATGTAGCGTAATACGACTGGTTAATCTTGTCTATGATTATATAACAAAATACTCCTTTTTCATCCTTGGATTGACGTAAGAAGTTAAGCGTGTGTTGCGGCAGGTCACGTAATTCTATTCTAAACGGTCCTGAAGTTTTTGTGCGGCGCGAGCGCCTGTAACTCGCGCTCGTAATAAATTTAATGAATTTCTTGCCTTGGTGTTAAAGTTAGTAAAAGCTAGGAACGCTAAGTTACATAATCGAATTCCATGTACTCGTGAAGCAGTGAACTTATTTCCTAGCCTTATTGGATTTTTTTATACTTTGTTGCTGAAAGCAATTTGAATAACGTATCTAGTGCGACTGTTCACCAATTAAAAAATTATACCTTTACCGTTTGCTATTTGCTTGATCAAAAGCAACTATTCAGTGACGTTTATCAAACCTTTTTAAAACAGATTAAGATCTCCTGACTTTCTTTTGTTTTTGGACAATTTGTGTGATCTAATGTCGGTTTGGCGTGACCTGTCAAATGTTCATTCTTAACCTATTACGTCAAAACAACGGTAATAGCTTCTCCACAGTACATAATACCGGCTAATGATTGGGCGCAATTAGCTGTATTATTCTTACATAACAGCTATGCTTAATTCTTCTGACGCAAGCTTCTAGGTGGAATGCATTTAATTTTATGACACAGCAACGGTTTTGACCTACATAGTTTTGAATTTTAAGACTATAATTACTTACTCGAATACTGCAAACTGAGCTGAGCTAATTATTTAATGACTAGTCTATCGAAAAATAAACGATGTTTTGTTACACAATACGAACTTCTGCATCAAAATATGTGGACCTAACCTAAAAGTTAAATGAGGACACATTAAAACCAGGTCAAAACCATGCCAGCAAGGGTGTAGATTACGATTAGGTTTTGGATTCAGGTACATGGAGGATCTGTGTATGGTTTGAGTCAGTCAGGGTACGAAATAGCTACCTGATTTTCCAAGTTCCCTAAGGTTTTTTTTAAAAAAAAGCTTATTATTAATGTGGGTTGCACATTACTAGTATTCTTGTTAACCCCTCGTGCTAAGCTAAATGCTTGTGTTATGAGTAGGTTCACGTAGGTAATGCAATGGGTGTGTTTTGAACTGGCAACCACATGATCGCAAGTCCGACGCCCTAGACATTAGGGTGCCACCCACCGCTTTTAATGAATTTGATTCATCATTATTTTAAGTTAATAGTAAAGATTAGGGGAGACAAAGAACAGAAGACTATTTATTCGCTACAGTGTAACCATGTTTCTTTTATGTTGTCACTTTTTCTAATTATAGGTTCCTCATTCAAGGTCACTCAAGGTTAATGTGCATCGACAGTGCGTGAGAACAATTACTACAATACTCATAACAGGAGATATTACTTTCGACTCGCACTCGAGATCGTTCGTCTGCACCGGGTGCAGTGCCAGTGAGTGCTGATCAGTGATCAGTGAAGAGTGTTGATGTGCCACGTGACTGTGAACTTACTTCTTACTTCCAGAACTTTTATATTCACTAGTTTGGATTAAAAACGAGAGCAATGAAGGTGAGTGTTTTTTTTTCTTAATTGGAATAATACAGGCAACCGTAACATCACAGTTAATCAAAATAATATTAATCGTTGTCAAAAAACGGTGCAATAGTAGTAAACTATAAATCCTTATTTTTCATGAAAACATTGGCACATTCATATATTTTCAATAAATTTGATTAGAAATCCTAAAAGTAAAATCAGTCCGTTAAATTTTATCATAAAACCGATAAATCTTCTTGAAAAGGAAAGCCAGTTAAATATCAAACAGTAAATTAAAAAAAGAAGTGTTTTTCTCCCCTGAATGTTTAATGAAGACCGAATGTTTAGGAGTCATGGTAGTCCATTGTCTTAAAACGATGTTCGCGTAACCGCTGTCCCAGAAGCGACGTAGCATTACGCCGAAAGTTCTGGAAAGCATGCTTAGATTTATGTAAGGCTTTAGAGCCCCAACAGACGCCTGTATTTAGAGAGAGACTGTACTAAGACGGGGATAATATAGTGGTGTTTTGTCCAAAAGCACAATATACCGAGCACAATAGACCCTCTAGGAGTGTCCGCAGCAGATTCAGCGAACTCTCGCAGACTTTATCAATCTATCATCTGCGAGTCCCTTATAAATTCGGTTTAAGATTCTTTATTTATTCTAAAGAACAATGTTCACTTACGAATAAATACAATGGTATGTGTATATAATTAAGCTATCCAGTGACCATTACAATACTTAGTACATTATCTTTTGTTTGTATTTTTAAGGTAAGTATTTTCGAAGGAAATTGTTTTTGCCAAGATAGATTTGAATTATGCCACTTAATTACTTCACCGAATACTTCAAAATCTTGAGTTATGCCGTTCTATTTCAGCAACGCAAAAATTTCTTGTAAACACATAATAAATAACAAATTTCCTAATCGCGGAAAGAATGCGAGTGTTTTTACGTAAACAGTTTCACATTCTCACCATTTTGACGAAAAGTACCTACGTAAATTGTTATCTACGACTGCACAAATTATCTAAGCCGTGAACCGTGGCATTGCACAATTTTCTTAGATGTTATACAAAAATAAATTTTAATGTTATAACATAATAATAAATTGGTGTGTGCCAAGGCCGAATAACTAAACCAAACATTGCAGTGTTATTATGAAACCGAGTGTTTTATTGCTAACTGGTCAAGTGACCAACAGTGCTAAGTGACTGGTGCGTTCCGAAATCTTACAATAAATTTAAAAGAAGCCTCGTTTCCGAAACTGATTTTGAATTATGAAAAATAAGAGATTTCTCATTATAATATAGGCCAAAGATTCAAGCCGTATTTTATATATTCTTGTTTCTTCTACTCGGATTTGTACGGCTGTTGTTCACAACACGGTTTGGCCAGTGCCAACAAAGATTATTCACGAGCGCAGATTATACTCGCTGTATCGTAGTGCCACCGTGTCTGTCAACAAATCTCCGTAGTGATCCATACAACACTGAAGTGGGCGCCTAGATACGGCGAATGAATCGTATGTAGGCATGGTGTGTGTACAAGAGGCCTTAGAGTTTCCCAATAAACATTGTATAAATTACAGCTTTGCAATCTAATACCTCAGTAAAGTTTTTCATCTCAGAGACAATTCCAAGCTTTATTATAAACGTTGATACTTCTAAAATGTTTAACAGCTGTTGTCATTAGGCACCGAAACTTTTTAAAATCTCAAAAAAACTTTTTCCAAGGAAATCAACGTAAACTACCGAATGTATATACTTCAGGCTTCAGGTAGTAAACAAACTCATTCGTTAATGCTCTTACATGATTCGTTAAATATAAAGACAGTAAATAATAAAATATGTCGACAGTCAAAACTGCATGTTCACATAATTTAACAGAATACGCTCAAATTTAATCACACGATAATATCTTCCGTATAATTTACGACCAGAGACCACCTCATTAGCGAGTGTAAAAGTTCAAACACAAAACCACTCATGTAATATAGTCAAGAATGCACCGTCATCTTCAAAAAGCAAAACAACAAATAACAAAACATATTCTGTAAAGTTGCCACTATTACTGTTACGTCGAGAATTTGTTATCGTCTTTTGCATTCGGAGGCGTAACCTGATTCCTGGGTATAATTACATTAGGTCCTAAAAACCCTATAGATTTCCACTTGCTACAATTCTAGCACACCACTTTCTTTTTATCTACGTGCATTAACCTCTTCTTGCTAGATCGTCAGTTTAAGGTGACATTAACCTGATCTTTTTAACCCCCGATGAAAAAGAGGGTTGTTATAAGTTTGTAGTGTGTATCTGTGTGCCTGTCTGTTGCATCGTAGCGCCGAAACGAATGGACCGATTTTGATTCAGTTCTTGATCTATGATTTAATAAAATCTGGCTAGCCGTTTGAAGATTATCAGCTCATTTCTGGTTCATGAAGGACTGTGCGCTACTTCCGCATGTCTGATCTGATACGAAATTTGGTATCCCGCCACTTCAATGATATTGCAAGAACATGGTAACATCTGTTTGATGCTGCGGGGGTTGTTTAAATTTTAAATTTAATGTTATTTGAGGGTGCGTTCACCGAGGTCGGCTTGTTCGCCTTTTATCCTTTATAACTTTTTTATCCATACTCGCCACGTATATGATCACGTTGTTCCTAACTCTATTACTGAAAACCAACGAGTTAGGAAAATCACTAAAACGGGGTACATAGTCAAAACGTCAATTGACAAATGCCCAACATTAAACATTAAATATGTAAAATAAGAAACATTAAATATTCAAGAGTTAACATATTCATGAACTTTTCAAATTCAAGGTCGTCGTGCCCAAATTGACATAACATACCATCACGCCTGTATTCCCCGAAGGATTAGGCAGCCATACATAATGTACGTATGTACTTAAAGTACAACCACAGTTCGCCGGTATGTTTAGGTCCCATGTTAAAGGCTGGAGCCTATAGCCATTACCTGAAAAACCCAATAACACTGCTCGACCTGGGGATCGAACCCAGGACGTCTAGTGTAGCAGTCGCGCTTGGGACCACTAGACTAATGAGGACTTACCCCAAAATCAAGCAAATTTTTTTAATGTTATAAAACCATCTTAACCCTTATTATGTTAGTTAGACTTTGGCACCCAGGGACAGTCACTTCCACTGTATTGCCATTTCAGTTTTCTAGTTTTATAATTATAATTTTCTCGGGGATTTTTTTTCTTGTTAATTGAAAATGATTAAATATATAAATAGAACCGGAACTCGATACCTAACAATACCTTCACGGGTCTGAAGGGGTTTTCTTAGCATATTGGATACGAAAACTCACTATATACATTCACTATTATACCTAATTTGTATTCTGATCTCTGCTAACTCTTACTTGATTTTTCTAACAGTCATAATATCACTCAATATAAACTAATGAAATAAAACGTTGCTGATTTCAGTACATGCAAAAAAATGTCGCGTAATCCCAGTTAATTTAAATGAAGCTCTATTGATCTGCAGCTAAATAAATAAACATGATAAAGTTAATTGAGATCTTTATTAACTGCCTTTTACTCAAAGGCGCCATGCCGAGGCGCCAACCGCGCCGTCTGCGCCGGCGCAGGCGATCGCTTGATTATGCAAATACAAAATCTCATTGCATCACGCTACATAACGCTTTATTGCGTTTTTGACATAATCAATGACAATCAATTTATTTGGATGAAATATGTTATCAATTACTATAATTATAGTCAAAGGATATAGTCTTCCTTTATTAGACGAATCAACAAACTGTACTTGTGAAATCCACTGTCAAAATATTGTTAGTGACAGAAATTCATGAAATCACTTATCTTAGAAAAATATAGCTACGCCAAAAGAGAAACCAGTTTTCAAGCGGGCTTATTTTACCCGACTGCGCCAGAAGAAGGGTTATTTATTGTACTGTTCTATCATAGAGAAAATAACGTGCAGGACCATGCCGTTTGAACCCAGCCTAAGGACAATTGTTCTCAGTTTTGACAGCCGATTGAGTTCATTTACCAATAAGAGTGCTGTCAAACCATCACGTCTCAGATAAAAACATTAATCCGAGGCTTTATCAGTTAAGTACTTAACAGTTAAATCATTCACGCACCAGTAACCGCAGACGTAACTCATAGTGGAATTTTAATAAGGAAGAGCTTACAGTACTGCGTAAGGTTTCTTGTTATCGTATTGAATATCATTAACGCACATTATCTAATATTAATCATTTAAAAAATTAGAAAGGGCAGATGGAATTTTTCGTGAATCGTGAGTAATATAGACTTGAAAATAAATAGGTTAATAAAACCACTAAAATATCGTTAACATTCTTTACAAATCTGCATCACTAAATAGTTTAATAGAATGGCGGTATTCGCGTCTATCTGTTTGTAAGCCTAATTTTTCTAAACTTACTTACTTAGAGAATTTCTCACGAAAGGTTTATACTTGTTTACGCTTACGTAGTGTTTCGCCGAGTGAGTGAGGTTATCGGAAGCCCAATCCCCTTTTAAAAGGTCGGCAACGCGCTTGTTCCTCCTATGGTGTTGCGGGTGTCCATGGGCGGCGGTAATCACTTACGATCAAGCGATCCGTCAGCTCGCTTGCCCACCTAACACATAAAAAAAATACTTAGTAATTTGGGAATATATTATTTAAAAACTGCGACGACTAAATCAATGATGGTCGTGGTTTAGTCTTTATGTCGCAAATGCGTAAAAATGCAGTCGCATTGCTATTATGCAATGTTATCTTACTAAAAGAACTTTTATCTTATTTACCCGAGTAGGTAAAGTTTAAAGAGTCTTTTCCATGGGTTTTCCAATGAAAGTGTGAAATTTTTATACAACAAAATTTTCTGTGAGATGATCTATGTGAAGAGACTGGACAGCTTATCTATGACTAATGAGGTTTTACACAGCTGCCTTAGTTGGACAAAAGTGCGTTGTCAGACGGTGACAAATAACAAACACGACGTAACACATAATAGTTCACCCAGGAAGTGCGACGCAGTAATGCGTTTGCGCAACTATAAAGCGGCATGTCCATTGCGTTTTACGTTCCGCATTCAATTTTAGCCTTGTAACTTAGCCTTGTAACAAACTTATAATCTCTTTTCACGAAATACCTACTGTATTTATAATTTTTTAATATCTTGGCTGGAATTATAGCTTAGCTTAGCTTTTTATTTATTAATTTATATTATATCTTACTAGCGGGCCCCGAAAACGTTGTCTTGCCCTGTAAATAAAAAAAATTGTAGAACCCGACGGTGGTGCCACCTACGGGCTCAAATTCTGAATGTAAACCATCCAGGGACCCACTTAAACATACACAAAACAAGCGCGAGTCGGACTCACCCACCGAGGGTTCCGTACAAATTTTTAGGTACATATTATAATTAATTACAAATGTATAGTTTTCAGATGTTTCCCTATACTTGTAGTATAAGACGGTATTACTTGCCAAATTTCATAGTTCTAGGTCAACAGAAAATACCCTATACATTTTGATTCCCGCAAGTGTCGATATATATGTTTTTTGCGGAATAAACGACAGTATCGTTTTTTTACATTACATATTTTTTACGATATAAACTTAGAAGTTTTTTCACAACTTCAAGGGACTGTAGACCTGAGAATATGGTTTTAATTTCAACTCGATACCTCTACGCGTTCTCGAGATAAAAGGTCTTAAAGATTAAAGGACAGACAGACGGACGGACAACAAGTGATCCTATAAGAGTTCCGTTTTTTCCTTTTGAAGTACGGAACCCTTAAAATAATCAAATCACACCAGCAGCTTCGAAGGAGTTTGGACAACGCAGAGAACGTCATCTACTGGCCATACCGAAACAGCATACAACGCCATGTTCATTTGTGTAGGTACCTACGTGTTTTATTTCCGTCAAATCTGTCAATCCGTTCCCGATACAAATGTATGAGAAAAAACATTTTCTTTATAATGTTCTTTTTGGTAAATTTTTCGACGTTTTATTGCTGATATTCTGGGAAAATCCAAATAAACCAAAGATCATAAAATCAGTCCAGCCGTTCGCGAGATATAAGTGTCGTAACAAATCCAACTTTGTTTTATATAGGTATATAGATGTATTCCTTCCAGTCTTAGTATTATTAATAGTTGGTATTCCTCTTTTTAAACTATAGAATGTCATTGTATCAAAACAATAGTGTTAACATTGGCAAAAGAATTAAATAACGAAAGCCATGTTACATTTGTATGGCGGTCTTAGTATTTGAATGGGGAATTCGTTTGATACGTTTTCTCAATAGAATTCGAACTAGTTTTTTTTTTAAATAAAACCTGGTGTTCAACAGACTATTTATCTACGGCTTCTCATTCACTGTTTATCTACGCTTCTTTTTATTCGTCACTCAAATAAAGTACATCGACATTTGGTGTTTTTCACCACGTTGCTATTGTGTTTGTTACTTGATGCCAATTACATACACAATATCAGCAAATTCTATGGGTTGAAATTTATCGTCACCGGAAATTTCGTATTACAAAAGTTTTTTTTTTAATGTTTACCTGCTAGTCATTTAAGATCTTAGAGGCCGATAAAAACTAAAGTTACACTTATAAATATTTTTTATAATGTTTTAAAAATGTTAAGTAAAATTACTCAATTAAAAACAAAATGTACAAATCATGTAAATTTTGCGATATTACGCTTTATAAATGTATATTTATGGTCTACAGAAGACAATTGAGTGATGCAATAATGGAGTTAAATCACTGTAAATTAAAAAGATATGCGCGCTTAAGAAAATCCCCGACGTACTTAAATAATGTTTATTAACATTGGATAGACTTGCATCGCCTTACCGTAGTGTCCGTCAGAAATTCAGTTGAGCATGATCACAATTTCACGAACATCCATTTTCCAAGCCAGTAAATCCAGTAGCGAATTAACGGTAGTGCGGAAGGGGCAGTCCGCTCCGGGCCTCCAATCTTAGAGAGCCCCCAACTCCCGAGAAGGAGAAGTGTAACAAACAAACAGATAGTCAGAGTTACTTTCGTATATTTATAATTTGGATGCTGTAACAGTAACAGTACCATTGAAAACGTTTAATAACCGCACAAAATCCATCAAAATTGATTAACCACAGCGGTCACACAAATCCGCTTTTTGTAATATTACAGTGCATAAAATCTACTCGTGACCTAACAAAAAGTGGTCACAGGCTAAATACATTTAAATATTGAACCCCTTCCAACCTCTTCAATCTTTTTGTCACAGACCATAACGACTTGTCATAAACCGTTGCTATGACAACCAGCCATGCAAATGGCGTCCTCGAACCGCTAAAAATAAGCCGTGGAAAGTGAATCCAATGGCCGATGATATAACTTACTCGTAATACTACCCACGTGCATTGCTAAGGTAATATCTCCTTGTGAAATACAAGGAGACATTACCTTACACACTGTCAAAATATAAAAATCATAGAACCCATTTGAAAAAATGTAGTAATCCAGCAAATTACTTGATAATTTCCTAGCAATCTCCCTCTAACACAGACGAATAATCAAACGTAGCGTGTTTTACAGTTCCTTATCAACTGAAGTGAGGAACGAGACGGGAAATTCCTTCAGGAATAAATCATCAGGTGCTTCAAAAAATTGTTTTCCTACCCTCCTTGAGTAGCGTATGATTTTGCCATTAACCGCTTAGTCACAATAATCTGACATTTAATAACAATAATAGTCTCTGACCTCTTTAATATTAGAGAAATATAGAGATCAGTGATGATAGTATAGTGAATGTATTCAACCTGATTGTTACGTGATCTAAGTCACAGGATCCTATTTCAACCAGTCTTACTTTTGACATTTACAATATTTCAAATGGATATAGCTGCAGTCTGTCTAATGAAAGTGAAACCACATTCTATGACGTATGTTCGACCAATCTTAACACGATGGTTTTATATTCACTGTTTTTCTTTTAGGGGATGAAAGTACTCATTATTATAGACAATTTAAACATATCAACCTTCATCAACTGTTCATAGAAAAGCGCAAGATTTATCCGATAAAAATGTACTCGTATGAAATAGCTGTGTATAGTTATTATTGACCGTGTATAGATATAACATGTCCAGATAAAACTGGTGGGGTTTCTGCAAAGATACACTAACGGCCGGTTCCTATATCAGTCAGTAGATTTGCTTACTAGAGATTGCATTTTGAAATAGAGTCCATACAACTAATGTCAAGATCCTATCTCTAGGAAGCAGATCTATTGACAAATTTTAAGCTAAACTAAGCTACCGACGTCTGCCTGTGACGTCAAATTTCTCTTCCACGTTAACCGATAGGATGACGTCGGGTCAGTCCGAATTTTATATTTCTTGATAAATACACGTTTCTAACATTTAGTTATCTTTCACAAACAATTTTAACTTTCAAGTAAACTTGGTGAGTTCGTTACAACATTTTCAGTTACAGACTTCTAACATGACAGATGACTTTGTCCTCGACGACAGAAAGCAAATAATAAAAAAAATAAACAAAGCAAATAAAAATGTTGACATCTTTCATCTTTGATGAAATTGCTTAAGACATTGTGTTGACAAAGAATGAGCAGTTTTTTGTTGTGTAAACATTTTTCAACATATCAACATTCTAACGTTTCGGTTTTTAAGAAATCACCGATATGTTAAGGTCCCAATAGAGGGCAATGCAAAAATATGAACTCCAAGTTTCTACTGAGAATTCCATGGTAAATAAATGAAAATATCAACTAACAAGTACGGTAATATCAACGTTATGCCTTTAGACATTGATATTGTCGTTGAATTGAAACCATATTACAGCATAGCCTAGTTGAATGACTGGCGTGTGCACAACGCGAAGGTGACCCTCAACTAGTCAACACTACGTTGTTGTCTGTGCAAGTAAAACGCGGCATGATGTCTTGATACATTGTATTATTTCGCAAAATAAAACAAAAACTTATAATGTAATATGTCTAATAACGTATGTTGAAGAACGTTATTTTTTAGTGACTAAGAAAAAGAACAGGTTTTTAAATATTTGACATAAATAGATACTGCTGTTTCCCACGATAAAATGACCGTAGTACGAACTCTCTTGTCATACAGTTTGTTGTGGCTACAACTTGTGTTAAATAACAAAAATAATGCATCTTAGCAAAATAATGAAAGCCAAACTCAAATATTTTATTTCAAATAAACCAATTAGATATACTCCATAGATACTCTTTTAAATATAAATTATGAAATTGTGATTGTTTACAATTTTGTTAAATATTATAATGTGAGACTCATGTAGCTTGATTTGCAGGATAATCTTTAGTATATAATTTGTGTATACGAAATTCAATAGTTGTCTTATAAAATCGACTTGATTAACCATTATCGAGGTTAATCGCGTTCGTGACCGTGCCAATGCGATAATTTTGAATATGGAATGGCGAAGTTGACCGCGAATCCTTACAAGGTAGCCAACATTGCAACAACATAGTCGCCCGTTCGTTACATAAGGTTGCAACACTAAGCGCAACGCTGCATCAACATCAATGTGATTAATCGATTTTATTAAGTAGGAATCGTTTTTATCAGAACTTATACTTATTTTCGTTAAAAAATATCATATAATATTTTATAAGTTTATTTATTATATTATGATACTCACCTAAATTTTCAAATATAAAAAAGACACTGTACTCATTCGCGCAAAGGTTAATTTGTGGCTGTTAATTTGTGTACCGTTCGACTGAAGTTACATAATACTCGTATAAAGCAAACATCATGCATGCCCAATGCAAATATAGTAAATTCAATAAAATCAAGAGAAATTGCGTTGCAATTTTGGCAGAATAAAACACCGTTGAACATAATAGACGTTTTATGTTGTAAAAATAACTGTATTGTAATTTATTACATAGCCGCAAATTGACGGTAAAATTGTTGAAATACGTGCTAACGTATTGACTTAGCATTGTTTAACTTATCCACTTGTATTTCAAGTTAATTTTCAACGAGTAAATCGTGATTTATTTGAGCTTTTTCATAACACATGAATTAACCACAAATAAGGCTACTATTATTACTATTACTTATTTTTAAAGAAGAAAATGTTTTCCGGATTCTTTATCAGGCAGAACTCCCTACTGCCTATCTGTTGATAGGCAGCAGGGGATCTAATCGTTTTAGGAGTGTTGGTAGAATTTACGTATTGTCAGAAACTTTCGCCTTAGATGTGGGACGCCTTAGGTTTTGTTAGCAAATGAACTTCTTTTTCTTCTTATCGAATCGACAGCAAACGGAAAGAGAGAGCAAAAGAAAATAATTTGAAAAATGTTGAACTAAAATAGATACGTATACAGGAGTATACCCATAGCAAATTAACTGATTCCCTTTATCATCCTTAAAATTATTTGTTAATAAATATCAACACTGATTTTTCTTTGTTGCCACATTATTTTCTATATGATTTATTATATTAATAATAATAGCAATATTAATAATAAATCGCTGTTTTAGTAGTATTATCAAAAAAGGTGTGCATATATGTTGAAAAAAAAAACATATAGACAAGAAAGAGGTAGGTATGTAGGTAACAGCCATTTATTTAACACTGGGTGGGTGGGCATTGGAAGTATCGCAAGTGTGTAATGTTGGCGTGTTTCTAAGCGGGTAACGCACGCGTGTTATGTCATGTATTCATCCAATGTAGTGCCTACATACAAAGAAGAAAGCATATTTAGGGATTTTTCTATCTTATGTTGGAAAAACTAGTTATTTAAAGACAAAAAAATATTATAGGTATAGATAGGAAGACTTAAGGCCTATCTCGATTACCTACCAATGGATTACTATCAATTTGCATAAATGGAGATAGGATTTTGACATTGTGTTAAAGTCTACGTCTAATTATTGGTCTTTGGTTACTTGTTCTTTCATTGTCTTTCTATAAAAAAATAATTTCTAAGATAAGTACTTACATAAATTCACATTAGATTTTTTTTTTATTACAAAAATAACAAAAAATTCATAAATTTTCTGTGAAAGTGCAAACAAAGAATTATTCTTGAACACGTATTTGGCATTCGATTGTTCTTTATTTAAATATTTGCCAAAAATTCAAATTCTTCTAAAATGTTCAAACATCAGTTACATTTTTTAATTCATCTAAGTCACTTTGTTTGTTTTTATCACCCACGACGGAACGGAGACTGTAAGGGTGAAAGGGTGTTTGTATGTTTGTTTGTTTCACCTGAACAAACTTAATGTCAAGTTTTCAACACATTCAGAACAAAGACACAGATTATGTAAGAAGTTTAAAATCCGGAACAAAGTAAGAGGTACTTGAACATAGTAAACAAATTATTCAATGCGACATTATCTCAGCGTTCTAGTCAGTGCGTAACTGTAATTGAAATGTCAAATTATGTAGTTACTCCTATTCAAATAGCATTAGCATGATTGGTCTCAGAATCTTTACAATAAAACATCACATCATCCATACAGTGATATATAGAAAAAAAACGTCATTATTGGGCAGCATAAGGAGACCGTAAATTAAAAGACAAAAGGTATTTAGATTAACATACATAACATACCATCACGCCTGTATTCCCCCAAGGGTTAGGCAGAGGCGTACTAATGTACACCTACATTTCGCCGGTATGTTTAGGTCCCATGTAATAGGGGGCGAGCCTATTGCCATTAACCGGGCACAAATCCAGACTCCGAGCTGCTACTGAGAATTTCATAGAAAAACCCAATAACACTTTGCTCGACCTGGGGATCAGATGAGGACCCAGGACCTCTAGCGTAGCAGTCGCGCTTGGGACCACTAGACTAATGAGCAGTATTTAGATTAGTGATACTTAAAACCTGCGGGGACAATTAGACATCGCCACTCGCTAGCAAATGACTCGTCTGCTCGTGTGCCGACGTAGGTATAATGTATATTTGTATAATGTAGAGTATACAGAATCATATAAAAGTACCTTCTACATCAAAAATTATGAGTAAAATTACAGTGCTGGAATATTTGTGAGTAAAATTATTCTGAAACTTTTAGTATCTAATTTAGTACTTAATCAAAAGTCCTGAATTATTGGGTTTTTTTATGAAATCCTTAGCAACGGTTCAAATTTTGGTTTCATGCCCGGTTAATGGTAGTGGGCTCCTAAGATTTTAAAGCTTACTAGTAATGTAGGTCGCACATTACTAGTATTCTTGTTAGCCCCTCGTGCTAAGGTAAATGCTTGTGTTACGAATGGGTTCACGTCGGTAGTGCAATGGGTGAGTTTCGAACCGGCAACCACATAATCGCAAGGCCGACGCCGCTTCAACAATTAGCAGCAGGTCAAAGTTTGGTACCGAATACCGTCGGACTGTGGATATACATTAGTAACTACCTCTGCCTAAACTGCCGGGAAATACGGGTGTGATGGTATGTTATGTGTATTAATGTGCGCACACAACTGTATACAATTACTATATCTATTATACTGTTGTATATACTATATATACAATTATATATCTATTCTGATTACAATGGTCGAAGCTGTTAACTCAGTAGGCCTACTTGTCCACACTCACTGGTTAGTATGCGCACGCGCACCGTCTGACTGGCCGGCTGTTATTCAACAGTGAAAGTAATTTCGGCGCGGCCTTCACCCAGTGTACCACTAAACTTAATCTGGTTACAATATGTAGCCATCTGCATAATCAACTAATTCCTAAAAATATGTCTTCATCCCTAATTTAAGATATTATACTTAATATATTTTTTTTTATTTCGTGCATAAATAATCTATTGAATAACTCACCGATTCTTATTTTAATTTAATCTTTATTTATATTTTTAGTTTTCAGGCCATAAAACTGAGTAAAATTATGTCAAGGCTTCTTTGTCACTCATAAGCATTAGGTACCTACACTTAAATATAAGACCTACTACTACGAGTAATTATTTTAGCGTAATCGGCACGAGTAAGAATAATGCCGTGATGTCAGTTAGTACACCTGCATCAGACCGAATCAGATGATGATCACGATGCAATGTTTGGCACCCTTGGAAAAATAACACATAGAAAGGCGGTCATACGAAGTATGTCATTTATTTTGGAGCCCAATTCTTGCTTCTCACATCTTCTATTTCATTTGTTTTTTCTTTGCACATGTAAGTAGGTCTTATTAAGTTCTAGTAATACTGTTGCCCGCGGTTTCACTCGCATCCCAAAGGATTTTGTAGGATATATCCTTCTCCGAGGTCATATCTGTCTCTATATCAATATTCATTAAAATTTGTTAAGAGATTTAGGAGTGAAAATCTAACAAATAAAAATTGAGAGACAGGATTTTTAATTTAAAATAGAAAAGAAGCATGAATTTACTTGATGATTTGAAGATAGTCCGATTCTCCTACTCATGTTACACGACAAGTGTTTGTCTAAAGTCTAAAAATTGCTTCAGTTTTGTCCTATCTCTACCTATCCTTCTGGAATCTAAATGTAATTTTTCTTAAATCATCATCCTCCGAGCCTTTTCCCAACACTGTTGGAGCCGGCTAATCTAACCAAATTCGGAGAAATATCCAGCTTTTACACGAAGCGACTGCCATCGGACCTCCGAAACCCAATTTCTGGGCTATAGGTACCGATGTCCGGCGGGTAGACTAGTTTGTCAGGCTTTTTTGGGTTTCTGATTACCACTAACATGACATTGTCATAGATGTTCGTATGATAGCCGGGACCGACGCACGACGCACGGAGGGTTCTCGATGTGTTAAGAATGATCACCTATCCTGATCGCAGCAAGGGCAGCTTAACCTTACAGATTAGTTGATTAGCTTTATTATTACTTAGCATACAAAATATCTAAAATAAATACTTGTTATTTTCTAAATCATTAATAATTCCGATCTGATGCAAATCTGTGCTAAAAATAGAATTCAAATGCAAAAGAAACCATTTGCAATTCTAATTTAAAATATTAAAATAAAGGCAGAAACTTTCCCGCCATAATTCAAACGTGACAGCTTATGTCATCTTATGTCAGCGGACGAAAGTTCGAGAAACGGCCTTCACCCATTGCCACCGATGCAATGGCCACATGCGAACAGGTTAACTTATGTAATGTTTGTTTATTTGTAACTTGGGATAAATTATAACTGCTTCTATTATGCAAATTTATATATTTATAATGAACAATAATAAAAAAATACAGTGAACTGATTCCCTATTAACAACGTTAAAATAGGTTATTAGGCTATTTTGTTTTTAATTTAACTAGTAAACCGTGTGCCAGCTACTTCACCTGCGTTAATTTTTTCTACTTTTCTTGAGGTTTTAAAAAAAATCTTACATACCTTGTCCGTACAATAACTACGAAGTCAACAACATAAAACATAGCCAAATCGATCGAGCCGTTCACAAGGGATAACCTTTCATAGATAACGCCTCTTTCTATTGGTGAAAACCGTATGAAATCCGTACAGTAGTTTCTGAGATTAGCTCGAACAAACTAACGGCGCGGCGCGACGGGGCAAGGATTCCATTTATAATAACACTAGTTTCTGCCCACGACTTTCGACTCGACGTGGATTACCCAGATCCGTTCAGCCGTTTTGGCGAGAAAGAGTAACAAACATCCATACATACAAACTTTCGAGTTTATAATATTAGTAAGGATAAAAGTAGTGATAAAGTCGCAACGCAAGATAATTTTCACACAAAAATAGTCTCTAATAGTACAGATAATAAATCCGAAACTGGAATTCTTATTAATGCACCTATGCCATTGAAATTCTCTTTTTTCAGTGACTTCTTGGGAGTATTCCTTCCGCATTTCAAAGAATAAATAACTTAAACTAGAAGTGTTACAGCATAGGTACTAATACTTATTA
Source organism: Acronicta aceris (assembly GCA_910591435.1). Classification (NCBI taxonomy): domain Eukaryota; kingdom Metazoa; phylum Arthropoda; class Insecta; order Lepidoptera; family Noctuidae; genus Acronicta; species Acronicta aceris. The sequence continues at coordinate 4,711,407 of OU342778.1, read as the reverse complement.
CGAAAGTTTATAAAACTTTTACGTATGTCGTCATCTTTGGCTAGCACTAAGAATAACGAATAGCACGTTTATTTAATGTCAGCAAACGTTCGACGTTCTTACAACAGATATAATCAAGTAGTAAGTATCTATCAATTCGAACTTAGTGCTTTATATTAGACTAACTTTTACCCACGGCTTCGCTCGCGTTGATGTCTTTAAATAACTGTCAAAGTTATAATCATTATCTATTAATTTTCGTAGGGATTTTTAATTAAGAAAAAAATAAAATCACCGCCTATTTTGCTCCCTAATAATGTAGCTTTCTATTGATGAAAGAATTTTTATAATCGATTTAGTAGTTTAAGTGTGAAAGTGTAACAAACAAACAAAAAAACTTACATTCGCATTTAGATATACCGGCCAACTGTATAATAATGCAACCTCCTTGCACCGGTCTCTATAGAATCAGACCAGATTAACTGCAGCAGCAGTCCTACAACCTTCTAATCTACAATATACACTAGACTTCCCGTGCGCAGCTTCACCTGCGTACTTAGGTAATTTGTGTCCACTGTTCCTACGGCCTGGAGGTTTCATATCATAAAATGTGTTAAGTCCACTGACCTCTTTAATACTCTATAGGTACACGTTATGTCTAATTTATAGGGAAGAAAACAATTGTCAAAATGTCAACAGCGAATGACAGCTGTACATAACTTGACGATGTCATCATTTAATATAAATGATGATGTGATGACGCATGGTAGTGTGTGCGGACTTTCATACAAACTTTCACCCACCATTTCACCACCTTAGGGGTTGAATTTCCAAAAATCATTTTTTGTAGTGCTCGTCTACAGTGCAAAAGGAACCAGTATGCAAATTTTCAGGGATCTAGCTCCTGTAGTTTCGGCTGTGCGTTGATACGTCAGTCAGTCAGTCAGGTTTTTCTTTTATATATATAGATAGATACTTACTAACTTGCCTGATTAAGTCATAAAAAAATAGCTACAAATATTAACCAGAAATATTGCTAAAGGGTGAATGCCCCAGATTTCCAGGTTAACAATTAATCCACAATATGATGCAATAGCGGCCAGTGATCAGTGGATTGTATAGATTGGAAACGACCTGTTACAGATAACAAACGATTTATTCCAAGATCATGTGGTTCGATTCGCTTTCGAACCAGTATTAATTGTCATTATTATTTGTTTTACACAATAATTAACTTTAATAAAGACCGTCCACTTCGTTATGTAACCCGCCTAGTTAGTGGTATTTATTTGTTCTTAAACAGCATGTTTATTACGCTGTTAATCGACTGTGACCCGCGTTGTTATCGGTTTCCCCAATTCCGTGGAATTTTTACTAATATTTTCTCAGAGAATTCCTAAAGCATATATCTATAAAGAACCTATCGTAAAATTATACGTTTGTAACCTTTATGAAATTTCATGATTACAGTAACTATACCATTTTCCCATATAATTTCACGAATAGACTAGTATATAAAAAGGTAAATAGTATCATAAAATAGTAATGTTACAAAAAATACCTCCCTACTTATTGATATTGCTTATATATTTTTTCACTTATTATATTATGAATAATATAATAAGTGAAAAAATGTTTTCCGGCCAACTGACCTCAAATGCCATTGTATAGACTAACAACAATAACAGCAGTTAATTTTAAAATTTTCACGACTACCATAATAGCAAAATTAATAACCGATTTCAATTTTAATAGTTACTAAGTTACCTACACAAAATGTTGCAAGGTTAAACATAATAGATAACAAATTGCTACAATTTGAATTACTTTTATTATATTTAGGAACATTCACTTCGTTATTGTGTTTATTTTCGCGGATATGAATTTTGTACTGAATTTTCATTAAAAATTTGAGCTTAGATTCGTTTCTGAACCTTAGCCTGTGTCACTCAACCCGCTAAAATGTTCTCACCTCGGTACCCATACACAGAACAGAGGTTGCCAACATTTTTTCGTCCGATCAGGTATAGTATTTTTCAGAATAAAGTTTAAGAAGTGACATATATTACAAAAAAATCAGTTTTGGTTTCGGTGTTACAAAAAAAACATCCAACTGAAATACTTCAGTCTTTTTTTGTTTTTACTCACAATGGAGACTCAAATGACCACTGTGACCAGATACGTCTCAAACAATGGCTGGTATTAGGTTTGAATTTATTAGAGCGTAATAAGCCTTGCTTATTCTCTTATATTCGTGCATGACATTACCTTGTAATAGTATACCTATTGTGTATGACAAAATTCTAAAACACTGGGGTTGTTAAAACAAGTGATACAACGACGTAGGTAGGTAGGTAGGTCGTTTTATCAGGAGACACAATCAGTCAGACACGTTTTTTTCTATTAAATACTCTGATTTACCCAACATTCTCTATTCAACATTATCTAACTAATGTCAAGTACCTAAAAAGACAGATCATTAATAATGTAAAAGTATTCGGTAATTTCATAACTTTAAGAAAGATCTAAGTAATATTATTATTATTATTTGTATCTCCTTTTTGGATTACACGGCATGCCTCCCGTGAGGAAGACATCCGGTCCTTTGGAAGGCTTGCGGGGGGACACAGGTCCAACGCGCAGAGGCCCCTTGGAGAACTTTGATCTAATATGGGATGGGGCATACACCCGGGACACTCCACAACTGCACTATGGGAGTACAGCCATGAAGTATTCCGGGCGGCTGCAGGACTATTGTAAAATATGGAAATTAAAAATGGATTATGGATGTGGGTGTTAGGTGGACCGATAACTTCTATTGCCGGAAGAAAACGGCGTCTGCCTTGAGCCTTGAATAGACATCCATAGGGATGGCAGACGGTGACTTGCCACCTCACTAGCTGGGCCCCCCAAACAACTGCCAGTTCAGGCAGAAGGCGGCAACAGCAGTGTGAGCGGCTAAGGGTGTAGAGAGGTGCGGCCCCGGTTTCACCGTCGCGAGTCTCGAAAAGACCCGGATTGGGTTTCCCCGCTATTACGCCATTAGACACTTCCACCCCCGAGCATATAGCTCTAGCAGCCCCCTTCTGGCCGGCCAATTAAGGCAAGACAGAGTTGAGAGTCCTGCGGGCGCTCTTGGGTTTCCACTCTAGCTACCCAACACGGGCAAACTAGAGACGAGGCCCTGACCGACTCTCTGGAGCAATAAGGACCGCAGTGTCGCCACTCACCATCAGCTCGCCACAAGCTGCCCTGCGGTTTGTGCGCTTTTCATTAGACCTTATGACACATTTTTTGTTTTATTGTCTAAGGTTTGTAAAAAGCGATTCTAATCTACCCTCTAGTTTGACGTTAGTCTCATGATGAGGTAACGCTTGTCCCAGAGGGGGTTTATTATTATTATTATTGTTCACTCGGTATATTTTTATTAGGTTGGCACTAAAAATCAGCGCTGCGCTGTGTTGCAAGATTTTGTAACGCAGAACAACATAAAGCTGAGCGCCATCTCTTTATGGGTAATTTGATTTTTTTTCTTCGTTTTATTTGTTGTCTTTATCTATTTGTACCTATGCCACATAAATAATTAGTTTCATTTTGTTTCGCAACGAATAAATTGTTTTTCTTTCTTTCTTTTATTATTCAAGTTTTCACATTGCAGTTACTAGTTCAATAGTTACCGTCCAACTTCCATGTAATACTCAAAGGTCGATAATGGCTAATGGCATTTCCGAATAATTGACCCGTATAATACAATTGCGAAGTGAATACCTAATACAATTTATTACAGAAATATTATAACATTCACAGTTGAACGGTCGGACGAGGAAGTGACTTGCGCATTAACATCATGATTTAGAAGAGCGATTTACTCTCTCCTGCAAACTAAAATTGATGCAATGAGAAGCATTAATTATGTTATGTGATCGAAGTTGAATGTTAATCTGTTATACTCATCAATCATAATATGATATCTATATACAGTACCTAATATCAAACTAACTGTTCGTCTGAAGTTATCAGCAAGTGATTGTGCAGAACTCGGTAGACAATTGGGGTCGTTTAAATGTTTCGCATTCGTGAATTTTGTGAAATAAGCTTGACAACCAGTCTACCCTCCGGATATCGGTATTGCCCAGAAATTGGGTTTCGAAGGTCTGATGGCAGTCGCTTCGAGTAAAATATTGGTTGACTAGTAGCCGTCCCAATATAGTTGGGAAAAGGCTCGGAGGATGATGATTCGTGAATATTGTCTCGATATTTTTTCCCAAAACACAAAATTTTATTTTACCGCTTCTTGGCGGTCGGTCGGAACGACTAACTTCAGATACACACGACTTATTTCGTACCTAATGTAAGTAATAAAAAATATCAAGCCGATTTTTTCCCTTTTTCAACCGACATCAAAAAGGAGGAGGTTCTCAATTCGACTGTATGTTTCTTTTGTATGTTTGTTACGCGATTATTCCGTCAATTATGAACCGATTATAATGATTCTCTCTTTTTAAGCTATTGCATAGCTTCTATCGCGGGCCTTGAGCGTGGGGACCGAATCCAGAAATTCCGTAACGAAAAAAACCTAACACGCTTGTCTCTTTAGTTCAGCAACCCGCCTTTAGGTGGCATTGGTTGTACATATTACATAAGTTGATAAAAAACGCTATGCAATAGCTTTACCGCGGCAGTCCCCGAGTGCCACACGTCTTTTTTATTGGTAGCTAGCATACTTCTAGGTGGTCACATAAAAATTTGGTCAAGATCTTATATACTCAAGATATGATATATAAAAATATACGGTTATGTGTTACGGGCCTAATACTGTTGCTCAAATGCCCAATCACAATTATGTGTTCCATTTTAGAGAATGTTACACGGAAAAAACATCGTGTACTTTCTATATTTTGAGAAATAAACTTCGAATAACGAGCAGCATCTCAATGCTACTTTTACCTATGTTTTCTGTGTGTATGTTGCCGATTGATTTTAACTAATAGAATATAAAAAAAGAAAGAAAGAATATACTTCTTTGATAGTCGGATCAGTTCGAAAATATACCACAAAGTTCTTGAAGCCGGTTTTCTGGTCATATAAGTAACAATTATTCTTAGCTAATTATGACATCTTTAGGCAGTGATAACTCATGCTCATCTTTCTTATAATGTGGCAAAATTCTTATGGATCGAAGAAAAAATGGAAAATTCCTGCCCTGAACAGGGCCACATGGACAGCGACTAGGACTTCGTTTATTCGTTTTTTTTTTACGCGATAGGAGGGCAAGCGTGCAGACTGATCACCTGATGGTAAGCGATTACCGCCGCCCATGGACACCCACAATGTGAAGAATTAATAATTAATAATTTTCTTTAATTCCACTGTTGTGATTTTTCGCATCGATTATAAAAATAATAAGGGTTTCAGTTTTATTACAACTTCAATAAACAGCATATTCAATAAATTAATAACTCAATTTATTTTTAAACTACTTCCTATAATTTACTGTTAACGCCAGTTAATATTTTTAAATTGTTGACTGTATTATTATTGATTTGCTGTGTCTAGTGGTTCCGGCCGAGTCAATGGTTTCCCAGTGTACCGGGAAAAATCCGATCAGGTTATTAGGTACAGAATGATTGAGTAACGGCTATGGACATCTGAATACCCAAAACTTGCATCAAAAATATAATTTGAGTTGTATCAATAAAGGGTGTTACAATGTCAATTCTTACCTCAGATTCGATTCCAACATTAGCTAACAAGCAGATCGCGATCTCTTTATAAAGAAACATTGTGTCACTGATTTCTATCAGAGATGCCTTTCACGAGATCGCCTCAGGAACTTGTAACGTCTGGAAATTAGATCATAATCTTCCGGACAAATATAGGAAATATATCTGTTGTTTGTCTCTTTCCTTCCACACTCATTTTATATAGCGTTTTCTCCTTCGTTTTGTTATTTGGTCGGCACGATATTTCATGAGCGTATGTATTCTGTTTATTTGTAAATTGTAAGATAAGTTTGCTTTCCCTCAGCATTAGACTTAAAGTTATTCTTACATCACTATAGATATATTTACTTGCCGCAGTTGCAGCTTACTGATATAAATTATTGCATTTATATTTTTACTACATGATAAATTCATATTTAATTAAACATAAAACTTACTGGTGAACTCCATAATATCTTGTAACATCATACCTGAAACGAAAAAAAAAGAAAAATTAATCGGACATAACAATTATAATTATGGAACACCTTTTATTTTTATTTTATTTTATCCTAAAGTACTTGTTTTAATTTTAATTATAGTGCAATAGGCTTGACTGTGTTTTATGTTACGACATCATACAGGCCCCCACGATAGAGGCCTTGCCTAGTGTGGGGACCATGGCAAATACACCTAGTGACTAAAGTCGATGTACAAATTTAATACTTATCTTGATCTCACTTTAAAGCTTTTTAATTGACTGATTTGTATGTTTAAATAAATATTTTTTCGTTTTCATTTTCATTTTTCAATTATATACATATATAAATCCTGTCTGTGTTACCGAGTATTAAGGACATCATTATAGTAGGCAGTGATGTGAAATATCTCAGGTTATAAGTATACTCATATTCATGGAATCATTTTCTTTCATTCCAGATTCGGGAGTCCAACCACACTTGCATAAGACGCTGTGATGCGTCATAACATGCGGTCGCCGCGCCCACAGCCTTTCGCACATCCGATGCGCAGAAGCAAGCCGCCAGACAGACACAAACGCACACTCTAATGATACACAAACTAGTCCCAACAAAAAAACCAAAGCTAGGTTCAAATGCTGTGATATTGGCGACCGATTTGAACTGTGATAGAAAACGAAAAGAAAATGGCTGTACAAGTACTTTTAGCATCAACAGCTCTGAAAACTGTGAGTGTAACAGGATTGTGGTTGATACCACTGTTGCTTGGAGCTCTCACGTATCACAATTATAACTCTTATGACCCAGAAGCAAAGGTATTAGATAAGGAGCCGTTGAAGGAGTATGACTTCGTCGTGGTCGGCGGAGGGTCAGCCGGAGCTGTGGTGGCCAGTCGCCTCAGTGAAGTCAAAAGCTGGAATGTTCTTTTATTAGAGAGCGGTAAGTTATAATACGAGAAATAATTACTTATTAATAATCAAAATACTACTACTACTAGGTAGTAATTATTGATCATCAGTTTTTTTTTACATTTTAGACAACCCTTAAGCGTTTTTGCTGAGAAAAAGCAACTCAATAAACTCATGGAGACACTTGGGTTGATTCATGAAGACGCTAAAAGTTATGATTTATTGCTACTACTCGCACACCATATTATATTTAAGCATTTCAGCACTTTTTTGCAGTTGAAGCTCAAATTGTGCTTATGCAACCACACCAAAGAATTAAAAAGTAACTCATGCAAAGGACCAATATAAAATAATAAAATTAAAAAAAAATATATATCCTATAAAAATTAACAGCAATAAAAGTACCGCGATATAATTCCGTGGTAGATATAAACCCAAGTCCACTGCGTTCAATTCCAGGGCCGGACGAGAATGAAATTACGGACGTGCCTTCGTTAGCGGGCTACCTGCAGCTAACGAAGTTGGACTGGCAGTACAAGACCGAGCCTACGTCCTATGCCTGCCTGGGGTTCAAGAAGCACCGATGCAGTTGGCCGAGAGGAAAGGTAAATCCCATAACACAACACACCTGTATTCTCTTTATGGTTAGGCAGAGGCGTACTAATGTACCACCCACAGTCCACCAGAGCGTTTAGGTCCCATGTAATAGGGGCAGAGATTATTCTCAAACAAAAATACCGTGTATTTATTTTCGTATCCTGAGTTCGTAAACATTTTTATTACTTAAATGTTTTTTGTTTCTTCATTTCGGAAAAAAAATAAGTCAAAAAACCTGTGATGACGTCACTTATAAGAAACGGAAACTGAGAAAATTTGAGTTTGAAGAAACAATAGTAAATTATCAACGAAACATTAAATGTAAGGTTATCAATAATTATGATACATGCCAAACTGACATAAGACAATTTTTTTAAGAGAAAAAGATTACGTTATTTCACCGTTTAACCCATTTTACCCTGTTTTACCGGCACTCTTTATAACTTCAAAATCGAAAATAAATACGAAAATGATTGAATATCGGGCAAATAATAAATACGGTTATCCTATTTTTAGATCTAGTTTTAAATAAAATTATAATATATGGGTGTTAAAAAAATTAAATATTGTCAATTGAGAATTTCATAGAAAAACCCAATAACATATTTCTCGATCTGGGACGAACCCAAGACCTCTAGAGTAGCAATCACGCTTCGAACCACAAGACTAATAATAAGGCAGGGAAATCAGTAAGTCATTTAAATCCACATTAGGTACCAAGCAAAAATTTACATTGGTTAATTTTCAAAATCACTTTATCCATCATCTTTAGTTAAACTATTGTATGGAAAGCGCCTACAGTATTTTAAGAAGCAAACAGTTAACAGTAGTTTTATTGCTACGGTTATTTTGATTTCAGCCTCATACGTGTAGGCAATAATAAAGTTGAATGTTTTGATACATTTAGTAGTATCTAAATATACAGAGACATCACCTTTGTATTATATTATTTTATTCTCTAATTATGCCATTCTATATTTTATTTAGAAAGATCTATGGCCTTTATTAAAATTGACCCAATTTATATTGCAGGTACTCGGCGGTTCGAGTGTTCTGAACTACATGATATACGTGCGAGGTAACAAATACGACTTCGACCAGTGGGAGTCGTTCGGCAACCCGGGCTGGGGTTACCAGGACGTGCTTAAATACTTCATCAAGTCCGAAGACAACAGAAACCCTTATTTGGCCAAAAGCAAGTATCATGGCAGAGGAGGCTACTTAACTGTTCAAGAAGCACCGTGGAGGACACCTCTGGTAGCTGCCTTCGTTGAAGCTGGAGTCGAAATTGGATACGAAAACAGAGACATTAACGGAGCAGTACAGACTGGGTTCATGATCGCTCAAGGAACAATAAGACGAGGCTCCCGATGCAGTACAGCAAAGGCCTTTTTAAGGCCAGTGAGAACGAGAAAAAATCTCGACGTATCTCTAAATTCACAGGCAATCAGAGTTCTCATCAATCCTTTGACGATGAAAGCGTATGGAGTGGAATACGTGAAGCATGGAGTAAAACGCATAGTTTATGCGAGAAAAGAAGTAATTTTATCAGCTGGTGCCATTAACAGTCCACAGTTATTGATGTTGTCAGGTATTGGACCTAAGGATCATCTAAAAGAAGTCGGAATAAAAGTTATAAAAGATTTACCAGTCGGAGAAAACCTGCAAGACCACGTTGGTGTTGGAGGACTAACATTCCTGGTAGACAAACCGGTGGCGATTGTCCAAAACAGATTTCAAGCTTTTCCAGTCACGATGAACTACGTTGTGAACGAAAGAGGTCCTATGACCACACTCGGTGGGCTCGAAGGGATTGCTTTTGTGAACACTAAGTACGCGAACACATCTGGTTTGTGGCCTGATATCCAGTTCCACATGGCACCGGCTTCATTTTCCTCTGATAACGGGCAAATCGTGCGCAAAATTCTCGGACTTACTGATGAGGTTTATGACACCGTGTACAGGCCGATAGCAAACAAAGATGCGTGGACGATCATGCCTTTACTGCTACGTCCAAACACAAGAGGATACGTCAGATTAAGAAGTTCGAATCCGTTCCACTATCCTCTAATGAATCCTCGTTACCATGAAGATCCGTTGGACGTGGCTCGTCTTGTCGAAGGAATCAAAATAGCTTTGCAAGTTGCGAATGCATCTCCATTCAAGCAGTTTGGCTCAAGGTTGTACATGAAACCTTTGCCCAACTGTAAGCAACATAAGTTCATGTCAGATGAATACATTGAGTGTCAAGTGCGGACTATATCTATGACCATATACCATCAGAGTGGGACGGCTAAAATGGGGCCTTCGTGGGACCCAGAAGCGGTGGTGGACCCTCGATTAAGTGTCCATGGTGTAGAAGGACTTAGGGTAATTGATGCTAGTATAATGCCAACTATAGTGAGCGGTAATACTAATGCCGCGGTTATAATGATCGGCGAGAAAGGAGCTGATCTTATCAAACAGGACTGGTTGAATAAAAAACGGTGACAGTGATTCAAACTTTTGTGTACCTGTTAAGTTACCAATAGTGTTATGTGAATATTAGTATAATGTTTTAAGTTCCAAAGATTCTACTCTAACTGCGTATCTAAAATCAATTCTGTAATATAGTTTGATTAAATAATAAAGCAATGTCACAATTTAATGTTAACATTTTGGTCAGCATAATACTATGCTGTACAGTGTGATATAATTTCAATGTGGTTTCGTCAGAAACTAATGCGCTGAATATATCATAATCTCTGCATTTAATTCCTCGACGAGTAGAGTAGACCTATCTACATATATCTCAGGCATCGTATCTCCTAAGTTGATAAACTGATTCCAATTTGCTAATGGTTGTAAGCAGTCTTCCTAATTAAATCAATCAATAAATATTATGAACCATTTCAAGATGCAAAAGAGAATGCGTCGGGGTATTTAAATTTTACACCAGCAATGTAGTAAAATCTGATATAATTGTAATGTACCTGCTAAGTGATTAACGTAGGTAAGTATCTGTAAATATGTAAGATACGTATATATAGGTAGTAATTAATAACCAATGATATAAGGGTTCTCTCACACAGCAGAGTTTTTAAAAGTAGGATTTGCATACATCTTTACTACCAACAACCACGGGCCACGTGATAGGAATATTGGCCGATTGTCCCCAACTGTGTAGGACATACATTATGATATATCAGCCGATAATTACGCACCTGTGTGGGACAGCCCTAATACTCGTATTTATTTAGTAAGTATTGCCATAAAACGTAATTCTTTATCACATTTGTTTATTACGGTAGAGAGGCCATGCTTGTATCATGTTCGTTGTTTTTGTTACAAATATAAAATGTTTTTACCATTGTTGTCTAGTTTTTTTTACATGCAGGATGTTTCTATATTTATGGCGATTATGACGTCTGAAATCACGTAGCATAACATTGTTTGTTTCTAATGGATTAAGTACCATTCAGTTATTCCTGACATAAATGCTTACACTAGTTTGTATAGAATTAATTATTGGATGAACCATTTGGCTGTACCTACCTAAGTTAGGATTATATATAAATCTTGATTTATGCTGAAGGTTAATTATTATACTAGAAACTTATACAATATACAATTATCTATTTGAAAATCATAATTACTATTTCTTGTTACTGAAAGTAATTGATGTTATCTTTTTGATTACAACATTAATTAACTTAATTAATGGGAATAATTTAAAATAAAGGAAATTAATATTTGTCATGGTTGGTCAGGATATTTTAATATTATATTTAGTACCTATTAACGCTAAACTTTTCCTAAACGCATGCTAAACTTATAGTGAAAAAAAAATCGTTCTAAGGAATCCTCTGCTTCTGACTCACACGCACTATCCTTCGATAGTGTGCGTGTGAGTCATCAATAGATGTTGCTTACGTCACAGACGAACAACGTGGAAGAGATATTCAACATCACAGACAGTGATCTCGGTAAGAAATTCGAATCCTACCTGACGTCGAATCTAAATATAAATAAATTCATAACAGAAGACAGTAGGGTAAAAGTAGGAACTTGGATAGACCAAGATAGATAGATCAGGTATTATGTAAAAGTATGTTTTGAAAGTAAAGAGTATCTTTGAAACACCGGGGTATCGCAAATGTTTATCCCAAACCGTTGCTTAATTAATAGTCTTCCAGAATCTTATCGATGCGGAATTGTCTTAGGCTAGTTGGAAAAAGCTTTATGTAGATGAAACGACGGCATAACAGTGTAAATGTAAAAGCCCAATCGACGCCGCCAAGTGGTGACATGGCGAATTACTTATTCTGAGTAGCATAGTGAAACTTACTCAAATCACGCCAATTCCGCTTCGACAAGTGTGGGGAGACCCTAAAAATACATTGCAGTGCATCCAACTGAAAACAGCTCTCGGAAACTAGTACTTAATTCAAAACGAACAAAATGGCCCCAAAGACTGTTGGAAGTCAGGGAATTTCCGACTAATTTATCTTTGACTTAGTATGTTATTAATGTCTTATTATAAACATTTACTTATGCCAGTTTTTGTTTCAGCATCCTACGTCAATATGACCCACCACAAAAACTCCTTAATAATTTCGTATCATAGCAACAACACAGCAAAAATTACGAGCCATATCACAAAAAAACATTAACATCCTCCTATGTTATATAAAGCCTTGCCCAACTATGTTAGGGTCGGCTTTATATCTAACCAGCAAATGCTGCTAACTATCAGTACTTTGCACGCAGTGACTACAATCGGAACTGAAGCTGCGCCTGCCTGCTGCCTACTTGTTCAATCTGTGGACGGATGACCATCCTTAAAACATCGAGACCCCTCCGTGATTCTAAGAGCACGTGAAGCCGTTGTCCCACGATTGTTATACGAACACCTATGACAATCGGTGTAAACCCATGGTAGGCAGAAGCCCAAAAAGGTTGACATGCTAGTCTCTCCTTAGAATATCGGCCATTATAATAAATCTGGATTAGTATATTGCCGCCCATTATTTTTTCTACACGACTCTTGCACGAATGATTGTATATGTATTTTCGCTCTGTCTTTTGGTGTATGTACAATACGTTGCGTTACGTGAGAGAGCCATGCTTCGGCACGAAAGGGCCGGCTCGACCGGAGTGATACCACGGCCTCACAGAAAACCGGCGTTAAACAACGCATACGTTGTGTTTCGCCGAGTGAGAGAGGTTACCGGAGGCCCAATCCCCAAGGTCGGCAACGCACTTGTGACTCCTATGGTGTTGCGGGTGTCCATGGGTAACGTTAATCGCTTACCATCAGGCAATTCGTCTACTTGTTTGCCCTCCCTCCTATCCCATAAAAAAAAACAATATCAAAATTGTTTTCGGAAGTTGTTGACAAGTTGAAGCTGAGCTCAGAAGTTGGGTTGCGGAGGTCTGATGGCAGTCGCTTCGTGCAAACTACTTATATTACTTACCTATAGTTACACTGGGAGCCGACGCCAACACAGTAAGGAAATAAGGCAGGAAGTTAGGCAAGAAGACAAACAACCAGGAAGGTCATTAGATCCCTTCAGTTACACCTCCCATGGGCAAAAATTAAGTATTAATGTTTTTTGTTATGCCAAAATTTAATAGCTAAAAATGCTGGTAAAAAAATAAAACCTTTGACAAAATCAAATTAAGCGTGACTACATACAAACCTAACTTAACATTTTTTTGACGAATAATTGGAATGGGTAGCTAAAAGAAAATAAGTACATCATTTAAGTAAACATAAGATAAAAACCGTTTTATTAAGACTTAAATTATTACAAAATAATATCCCAAAATTGGAATGTTGTTACAATTTATTTTTGTTTAGGACGGAAAGCAAGCAGAGCCACCTTATGGTAAGGACCTAGTCATCGCTGCCAATGAAACCTGCCAATCGGCTAATAGCCACCAGTAATCACGATGTCTTTACATAAATTTTTAACTTTGACCTTTAAAACAGTTAAACACTGATTAACATAAACATGCATGCTAATGTAGTATACCATAGTGGCATAGAATAAAAACGTCAATTTAAAGATGCAGGTTTTTAAATAACCATACTCGATGTCAACTGTCACCGGTGTAAAGGGGTCTTCTAGCAGTGTCCTGAGGAATCGTATGGCCGTGACTATAGGACTCTAGAAGGCAAGTACGGTTTTTTAGTTGGTACTAGTCCGACATGTCCTATCGCCTCCATAGGTGGCAGACGTAGAAGGTCCAAGAGGATTTAGCAAACCAAAAACCGAAAAAAACGTGTAGGTATTTGTATTTATCTCGTCCCAAAGTATCCGATGTACTTAGTTATCGTTAGTTCAATTTAAAAAAAAACAACTATACATTTCTTAATTGCCCCTACAAACAGCAACGTACATGATACAAAAATACAAATTCCGTAGCTGACACTTATCTATACAAACCTATAGATAAAAAAACACTTAGTCAATATCTTCTCCCATTTCAATTGCTCGTCCCATTTTCACCTGGGCCTGCCCATTTGGGCCATAAAATCCGTCACGACATCGGTTTAAGAGTCCGGCGGACCGATTTTCTCTCACAAACGTAATACCGAAATAAATCGTAATCCAGAAAATATTCTCTCAAATTATGTTATCCTTCGGATTTAGACACTGTTAATCTAGGTTCCTACGATCCTATTTTGTTCAAAATACTTCACTGGAAATAATTGAAAGCGAAAGCTATTTTTGATAACTTTACCAAGTTTGGAACGATTTTCCGGTCTTTTATTTTCAGTGAAGTAGTAGCAGATGAAATAGGATCGTAGGAACCTAGATTAACAGTATCTAAATCCGAATGATAACATAATTTGATAGAATATTGGAATATTTATTTCGGTATTACGTTTTTGTGGACAATTCACGCTCCGCCGGACCCTTAAGGAAATTTATTTCTTACTAGCTGTTGCCCGCAGTTTCACTCACTTCCCAAAAAGATTAACATACTACAAGTCCGATTCTAGGCGGCGTATCAAGATGAAACCTACACTAGATTTTAAGTCAGACCTCTAGGAATACATCGGTGAAAACTGCATTCAATTCATGCAGTAGGTAGTTTTTGCGTGATGCGCGTACAAACAGACAGACATACAAAAATTCAAAATATTGTTATTTTGGCTTCTAAGGACCCCCGTATATTCGTTTTTATTTATGGGATAGGAGGGCAAACTTTCAGACGGATCGCCTGATAGTAAGCGATTACCGGCGCCCATGGACGCCCCGCAACACCATAGGTGTTACAAGTGCGTTGCCGATGTTTTAAAAGGGGATTGAGCCTCCGGTAACCTCACTCACTCGGCGAAACACAACGTAAGCGTTGTTTAACGCCGGTTTTCTATTTTCTTTTCTTTAATATCTATGATGTACACACATCGGCCTCTTACAATTTTACTATAGGTAAAAATTTTACACTTCATTTACAATAAGAAATAAGTATACATTTTTCATAATAGAAATTTAATTTACCTCCGGCACAAAAAATATATGACATAAAATATTATTAGACATAACAATATTGGTTCAAAACAAATAATGTCTAACGATATTTTATTTCTTGACAGTACCTTGAGGTAATAGTGTTCAGTACTAAAATATTTGGCTACCAGTATTTTAAGTTAAGATCAAAGTTTTAATTATTAGATATTATAAATGTAATATGATATTTGAGAGCACTACCATCTCATCGTCACGTAAGAACTCTGAACTTGCTCTTAGACCTACAAGAACGAAAGTGGAAATAAAAATATTTATCTTTTGATTTATACGAATGGATTTTATTGTAAGGACTTATATGATTAAGAATACGGAGATCAAAAGATTTACATTAAGAATACAAACAGAGACCAAACAATATCCATTTTTATAATATAAAATTGTAACAGGCCGATATCTGTACAGAATTGGAAAAAAACTATTTTTCATTCTTTTTGTTCTTGGTAGGCTTACGCTTCACCGCCAGTTCACCTGATGTTAAACGACACTGTGATCTACTAATACGAATAATACGGGGATTCTTTATTAGAACAACAGAAGCCAAAACAACAATTTATAGATTTTTTGTCTGAATGTCTGTATGTCCTTCCTAAGAATGCAGTCTACTCTACCTTGCTAAATGTTATCTATAATATTGTATATCAGATATTTTTTGTGCCGGAGGTAAATTATTTTTTTTATTATGACAAATGTATACTTTTTTTATTGTAAATTGTAAATGAAGTGTAAAGTTTGTATCTATACCTGCCGAATTGAATAAAATCTAATATTATTTTTATTTCTTGGTAGGCTTACGCTTCACCGCCAGTTCGCCTGATGTTAAACGACACTGCGATCTACGTATACGAATAATACGGGGTTTCTTTATCAGAGCAACAGAAGCCAAAACAACAATTTATAGAATTTTTGTCTGAATGTCTATATATGTCCTTCCTAACAATGCAGTCTACCTTGCTAAATTTTATCATTATCTGTTCAGCGAAAAGACAAACTGACCGAGTTAATTTCGCATTTATAATATCAGTATGGATTATTATGTAATTATAATAGGATCTTAAATTTAAACGACTTAGTGTCGTTAGAAAATATCACATCGTTGTTATTTATATTGCAACATTAAGTAAATTATGTAAATGGGTAGCCTCAATGGCGTGTACAAAAAATATCACACCTACTTATGCATTTTCCTTGTGTAATGATAAAATATTACACATTAATAATAATAAATGAGGAATTCGGGGAAGCACCCATAAACTAAATTAGTAAAATGGCGGTAGCATAATAGATATATGTCGGACTCGTACCGACAAAAAACCGCACTTGTGCCTTTATTAAACTAGGCTTCTGTTAATATATCGAGATTTTTGTTACCGATCTTGACACTAAAAAGATATAATATTTCCTGTTGACCCGCCAAATAACAAATTACAGAGACATTGAATAAAACTTGGATAAAAGAAAAAATTCGGGCACCGCCACAGTAATTTAATGATATTTTCTGAATTAATGTGATTCAATAATACTTATTTAAGTAAATTTAAAAAAAAAGCGACTTCTTATAATTTACTAGCTCAGAAAATTACGTAACTTGACACTGTCTAAAGAACGTGCTGATTTTGGGCTTATTTTCTATCGATATGTCGGACTTACGATCATGTGGTTGCCGGTTCGAAACCCACTCTTTGCACTACCGACGTGAACCCACTCATAACACAAACATTTCATTTAGCACAAGGTGTTAATAAGATAATATGCGACCCACATTGCTAGTAAGCTTTAAAAAAAACTTAATTATTTTAATTTTACAATGATTCGGAGGAAATGTAGGTAGAAATATAGGTAGAAGATTTTTGTAATAACGGAACAATAATACTGTTAATATTGTCAATCACCATTATGAAATGCTTATCATACTATTATGAAATACTCTTGATAGTTGAGTGCGATACGTGATCGAAAAGAAAACGTTAGTAGACGTGACGGTTGGCGCGTAGCTCCGATGTGTCCCAGTGGAGAGTGACAATGTGCTGGCCCACGCTGGCCCACCGCGGACCTTGTGCCAGGCTCATTGGAGATGCGGGTCACGCCGCCATCTTTGTCGTGGCAAAGAAAAGAATAAGTACCCGGTATGTATATGTCCCTACATTCTTACCTTACTGAGACTTTGTTTCGATTGTATGGTACTTTTGTAATAATTGACTATTTTATATTCTAATATAAGCAATAGACAAGTTATCTGATATCATTTACTCATTGCAATGGCATTTAAGTGCGTTCATGTGTGTGTTAAATAGCACCGTCCACATTTTTTAGCTTACGAATTGCCTTCTATCTATAATCCCTTGTCTGCCTGTTGATAAGTAGTTATCTATTTGTATTCCATAAGTTTTTCATGGCAAGGAAAACCCACCGTCAGACTTTTTGTTGTAAAACCATCCTTAAAATAAACCACCTTTTTGCTTATATTTCGTGTTGTTTTCACCATGTTTATTTTTTGTTTCAAACAACATAAAAAAGTGGCAAAGGTAGTTTATCGAACATCAAACATTATTGACGTCATACGCAAGTCATTTGTCGATATAGGCCGATCATAAATAAAAAAAAAACAGATGAAATAGAGTGGCCTCTTTGGTAAATCAAGAAAATGGTAGCGCGACGGCTTCAAAGCCTACAATAAAGACTGGGGAGAGCATTACATGGGAACGGTGACCGACGATGTGAGGCTTTAGACTTTACGGATCGCGACGGTCACATTATTTAAAAAAACGGACCCCAAATGAAAGTAATTGGTGATCCAAATCAACCTTGACCTCGAGAACACTCGGGAAAACTATTCCAACACGATACGCTGTACTTATTGTTATTCAAACATTGGTGTGGTCTAAAATATAAGGATAGAAAGATACAAATTATTATTCTATTAGCATTTTCGAGATTGATGAGGAAGTGTCGTAATGAAATTGAGTGTTACCAAGGATGGATACTTAGATAGAATATTCTTTATTGCACACCAAAAACTAACGCTAAGTAGGTACACGCTTCCAAATATAAGTGTTAGAATTACACAGTAACAATGGGCGTGTTATCGCTAAAAGGCTAAACTAATCCCACCAAAAACACTTTCATGTAAAATGTTGCATAGACGAGACCATATAGCTCGCACTGTCAAAAAGATATCAGATCTCATGTAGAGACAAAGTTCTAACTCTACACACCCTAACTCTACAAGCCCTAAGTTCATAAACTCTACGTCTTAGTCAAAATATGCGGCTTGGCCATTTCGTCACTACAAGAACTATTGTACCACAGAAAATTAATGACCAGTGAATTTTGAAATTGAAATTTTTACGCTCATGCGAAACGGCCAAGCCACACGTTTGACTAGGTGCCTACCTACTTACTGATGATCATCAAAATTCATAGTTTGATGATCATCAATAAGTACTCACTCACTCTCGAAATCGGGGATTTTTTAGATATCAATAAAATCTAACATTTATGAGCTATGCAATTGAAACTTTATATGATAAGTCCACTATTGACTTATCCCGAGAATTTTGTTTATCTGGTATAACCCAAACCCAAGTTGTGAGGGTTCAAAAAATCGAAGAAGCACTTCGAGAAAAGTCTGGTAGTGGCCTTTCTTTCTTCCCGTGGCTCGTCTTGGCGGGGGCATTACCCTGCCCCCGGATGATTAGATATATGCTCTACCTGTCATATAAATGATTACAAAATTCGAATGACAAACGGGACTGAAGGCTTTAGATGCACTCTGGAATCGATTTGCTAGGAATCTTTATTCATTGACTGACTGCAGCAAGCGTAGCTTTACTTTATTCATTTAGTGATTGATGAATGTGTTTATACCTTAGCCGCGAACCCCTTCTTCATTATGTAATACTAGGTTTATATTGTTGTTCCATCCTATTTATTGTTGCTCTGGATCCTTTTTACTCTGTTTACAGTCGATACTGAAATAAGTTTATATTGTTTTAACTTCGAAATACGATAGTCACAAGATAAGTTAGGTGTTTAGTCTAAAGCACGACAACAGCGCTAATTAATTAGTATTTGTAATCACATTATACAATTCATATATGGTAGTTTACCATGATACGAGACGAGAATACTGAAAGTAATTATATACTTCGAGTTTTTAAATAAACGTAGATGTCAAATATATTACCAATTCAGTTAAATTATAATATGCTTCGTGATCGATCGATATCTAATCTGTATCTGTAAAAGAAGTCTATATAAATAAAAGAAGAACCTGACTCACTGACTGATGTATCAACGCACAGCCGAAACTACAGGAGCTAGATCCCTGAAAGTTTGAATTGCTGGTTTCTTTTGCACTGTACACGAGCACAAATTTCACGAAATTCAACCCCTAAGGTGGTGGAAAGGGGGGGTGAAAGTTTGTATGAAAGTCCGCACACACTACCGTACGTTTGACATACACACACACACACATATACATATTTAAGTCCTCTCATTCTGAGAGGACCGACGCTATAGTCCACCGCTGGACTAATGCGGATTGGCAGACTTCACGGTACAAACACAGATTAAGATTGCAGATCGATTGATTATAAACTATCGTCAAGATATGTACAGCTGTCATTTGCTGTTGACATTTTGACAATTGTTTGTTTCCCTAAAAATTTGACTTAACACATTTTATAATATGAAACCTCCACGGATTAGGTACAGTGGGCACAGTATATCCTATTACAAGGAATCGAATAATTCCATTCGCAATTGGAGCTACCCGACTGGGGAAATACCTCCACCTTGCAGAAAATTGTACCTAATAACATAGCTCCGTACTATGTTGTGTTACCGCCGCTGTCATGTACAGTAGCATGTCTCTTAAACTGTCAGCCCATGTCGGGAACGCGCTTCGGCTTCGGTAACCGCTTACCATCAGGCGGACCGTATGCTTGTTTGCCACCTTAATGGTACAAAAAAAAATAGTTTAACCTGACCTATCATTGTACGAAAAGCAACAATATTATGGTTCAACTAAATTAGCCATTTTAGTAGTCCACACAGCTTTGCCTCAGTCAAAATACCTTGTACTGTTTCCTACTTCTATAAACACACAATATGTCAAAGGTTTTCCTACGGATAAAATATGGCAGAGTTACGTGACAGATGGACTTTCAGGGTGATTACCATGACCTAATGCAGACGTGATCTAGTAGCTAATGATTAAATGATGCACGCATTTTCCCAAGTATGTTGGGGTCAAACTCAACTGAATAACTGAAAATGCTTACTGTTTCTAGACAAACACTCACATAACATAACTTCATATATCACTACTTAAATTGAATTTTAGAGTTCCGGAATCATTTTTTTTTATTATTAAAAATAGTAATCAAAGGTAATTTTTTGCAAAGCATCCAACAAAAAGTATGCAGGGTATACTGAGAACAGCTTTTTATAGTCTTTTTAAGGCGGATAGAGATACACGACTACTACTTATTAAATAGTAACTAATAAGTATATCTCATTGAGCATAACATCAAAGGATTCTGAAGATCCAAATACACATACATAACATTATTAGGTATATTTAATGACATTGCATATTCATGTATACTAATCAATTTCTTTTAAAAAATAGTAAGTACATAGGTAATTGAATATAATTTACGGCCCGTTGCTTTAACAAACCTATAATTATTTAACCTTGAAAGTAAACTTTAAACCTTTAGGTATTATTTTTACGTCCCTAGCGCATTTAATGAAGCTATGCGTATTCTGCAAACAGAATACATTCGTACTAATACGACGATGTATGAATTACAAACAGTGTCATTGCTTGCCATATTCTACTTGGAAATATCATAACAATGGCGCCGACAGTTTGACATTTTATCTAAGCACAAGAATAGTACAACATCACAGCAAATGCTGCTGATTATAACAACCGCAAAGCTCAGCGGTGAACTCACGAAGTGATGACCACAACAGACCGACAACAGTCGCAGTGATACCCATAAACTAAACAACAAATCACATTATCACAATTTAATAAGGGCGTATATTGATAACACGAAAGTATTCGCATGGCAGTCGTACGAAAATTCGTGGGGTAAGTACATACTAACGTAAAACGACACGTTTGGCGTAGCGGCTGAGCGATCGGCTTCTGCGTCATGTGTTGTGGGTTCGATCCCCACACGGAGCAAATATTTGTATGATCTACAGGTAGTTGTTCCGGGTCTGGGCGTTTGTGTATGTGAGAATTTGTGTTTGTAAACGCACCCACGATACAGGAGAAAATCCTAGTGTGGGGCAACGTTTTTTTTAAAAAAAAAACATAACTACACACCTGTATTCCCCTAAGAGTTAGGCAGAATCGTACTAATGTACACCCACAGCTCGTCGAAATGTGTTAGTTTCCATGTAATAGGCGCGAGGTTATTATCATTAACCGGTCACATATCCCAAACTCCGAGCTGCTACTGAAAATTTCATAGAAAATCCAATAACAATTTGCTCGATCTGGGAATCGATCCCGAAGCCAATGAGGCAGTTGCTTACAAAACATAACATGTATATTTTTTAATACCTACATATTTACTGATCCGGGTAGTATATATTTCTTGCTGGTTGGCTGGATAAGATCAGACAATGTATAAAAATAAATCGTGATATCGTATGATGCATAATTAATATGTATAATCAAACCGTGATGCATTGTAATGTAAGTGCGTCTGTTTATCTAGCAGATCTAATTTTCCTTATCTATTTGGTCTGACATCACGAACTGTAAATGAATTTGTGAAAAAATTGTGAATAGGTAACATAATAAGAAACAGATAGCTAAGTCATTAAAATCCATTTAAGAAATTGCAACACCTTTGCGAAACGAAGAAAAAACGTACGTAATCATTTCCTAGATGTATTTTAATTATGTAATAAAAAAAACACACATCATTGAAATACAACGATGTGTGTTTTATGAACATTGCCAGTGTCCTTTGATCATATTAAGGTGTCCCCACAACTATCGAATCGACTCGAATCGACTGGAGCCAAGTGCATATCATGCTACTCAGAAAAGCCAATCGATCCGCTATATCGTCGTGGCCGAGGGAATCAGAAAGACGTCGTTTACAACCTTTTCAACACTTATATTTTTCTCACCGGCCAAAGCCAATTCCGCGTCGATAAATGTAGGGAGACCTTTACATGACTAGTGAGCCCTTTTTTTAACATTATAACAATTCATTATAACAATAATTTGTACATTGATATTTTTAAATATTTCCACCTAATGTAAACATTTTTTTTATTTTAGTGAAGGAAACTTTAATTTTATAATCTTAGCATGGAAAATGAAAAAAAAAATACAAACAGATCAATATTTTTTTTTATTATTATTTTAATTTCAATCAATTCGATTCGAACGCGCTGTACCTATACAATTACATGGTTTTTATTTTAATTAATGTCGAAAAAGCTATCGAGAGTATTACTCGTACAACTTCGATGTGACACTACTAAGTAGTCCGTATACTAAGTGTGACGTGTTCGATACTCGCATCGTTGGTCACCATATATCTTGCTGCCAACAGCTTAATGACGTCAATGTCGATTATAATCCTTAAGTTAATGGTGACACCACCATAAAACTAATAAGGACACAATGAATAAAATGTTATCACAACCCTTTGTTTATCTGATATCTCATGAGACATCTAATACATAAGCGATACCTTCTATATTTTATTGTTTATGTTGGCAAGCGAGCAGACTAGCCATCTGATGGTAATTCATCGCCGCCCATAGACACCCTTCAATACTAGATGAGGTCCTGGTGCATCTACGGAGCTCAGACTCCCCAAAGCCACAGCAATAGAGGAGGAAAGGGCTCACACGCGCAAAAATCGAACCACACTCCGATGTGCTTTACAACAAACTCTGACATAAGTATAAGGGGTGCGAGCAAGTCAGATATTTTCTTTCCTCTTACGAAATGTCTAACTGAATCGCAGTAAGGAATTGTAATCCAACCAGTCCCACAAGAATCCTTTACAGAGAGTTTTTTATTGACCTGTCAATTAGTAATGTTCACGAATCTCCTTGCTTGTTCACGAATGCCTTATCTATCAATTTGGGAAAGCAAGTGCGGCTTTAAGTCCGTACAAACCACTCACTTTTTTAACCATTAGTAGAGGTATGCCATTGATTGATCCGACACCACATTAAATCGGGTTTCTATTATACTCGTACATGTGTGTCACGTATTGCCTTTATAATAGTTTAATAGCTAATTAATAGCATTTTAAGTATTGTGACCGCAAAATAAATATTCCAGTTTACTATTTAAATTATATATAAGACTAGACTTCCCGTACGCAGCCTCGCCTGCGTACTTAGATCATTTTCGTTTCTAAATAAACTGAGCCCACTGTAACTATTCCATGGAGATTTCATATCATATTTTTTTTATGGAAGGAAACAATTGTCAAATGTTAACTGCGAATGACAGCTGTTCTATGGAACGACGATGATTATATATACATATATACGTATTATGTTAGGACTTTCATACAAATTTTCACCCCCCTTTTCACCAACTTAGAGGTTGAATTTCCAAAAATTCTTTCTTAGTGCTCGCCTATAGTGCAAAAGGAACCAACATGCAAACTTTCAAGGATCGAGCTTCTGTAGTTTCGGCTGTGCGTTGATACGTCAGTCAGTCAGGTTCTTCTTTTATATATAAAGATTTATAGTCATAATTATACGAATATCAATCACTCGTTTGATGTTTTTTAACCGAATGTGTAACAAAATCGTCAATAAATTATCACTGAATGTGTTTTGCTTTGTTCAAAACTCAAAGATAATTTTTTCACATATGTACTTAGGTACTACTAACTGTTGTTTGCGGTTTCACTCGAAACCAAAAAAAAAATTGTTTCAATAAAACAAAAGTGAATCATGTATCTATGGCGTCTAAATATATATAATAGTTTATATATATTATAATATACGTAAGTATAGTCAGTCAATATTTCTCAATTTTCTAGTTCATCTACAGTCTTTTTTATTTTTCTCAAATGCCCAATGGCATTAAGATCAAGGGCCTTTGTTCCAACGGTGCATAAAGTGCTTTTCATAAATTAATTAAAAAAAGAAAAATAAACCCCAACCACGAAAAAAGTCAACTGAAAAACAAGATATAATTAAATATTCCTGTTTCTTTTTAATAGACAATTTACTGAATGTAAACCAACACATATAGAAAGAGTTGTGTCCAATTTATAGCCGCAGCCGTATGTAATGGGTGCACATAAGTACACCTCTGCCTAACCCTTCGAGGAATACAGGCGTAACGTTACGTTATTACCTATATGTTTAATGTTATGTTAACAATCTCCTGTCGATAATTGAAAGAGTGTTTATGCAATAAAATTAAATGATACCTTATAGATCTAATTAGATTCACTAGTTTTTAAATTACGTACGATAAAGTAGTACCATTCCAAAAATTATATAGTGTTCATACCTACACTGCGTGCTGCACGTAATCTATGCACTAGCCCTTCATTAGCACAAAGGACTATTCTGCACTGTGGGCAAACGTTCAATGTCTACTATCTAGGTCAATCAAAGGCTACTTAGCTGTCATTACGCTATGAATTTTAAAATTTAATTCTTGAACTATGTATTATTATTTACCAAAAAATGCTTCATTAGTCTAGTAGTCCAAGCGCGACAGCTAAGTTAGAGGTCCTAGGTTGATTCCCCAGGTCAAGCGAAGTATTACTGGGTTTTTCTATGAAATTCTGGAGGTTCACAAACTATGCTACATATAATTTTACTTATAATTCAAGCAAAACATGCGGGTTTTACCGTCATACTTTATAATGACCTGCCTTATTAATTATTGTTAATTTCCACCGTACAATTCCACTGCACGCCCCTTCGACGAACATTTCCATTTGATGACACAACTGCTTTGTAATAGGATGCATGTAAGTGCATCGTATCACAGTGGGCATTACTCACACGACCATTGAGGTTACGATAACCTAAACAATAATTCATTTTTTTTTAATCGGTGGGTAAATTATTTTCACTTTTTTGTCATAAATATTTTTAAGCACACACAACAGATGAAGTGACGATTTGGGAAAGGTTGCTGGCGGAAGCTAGATGCGACAAGCTGAAGACAGGGTCAAATGACGCCCATTGGGGGAGGAGCTCAACAATGATGTTGACCGTACTTTGGTAGGAGTAGGAGGTAGATTGCATTGATATGCGTTCGGCACACCAATGAATAAACCCTGAACTTTAGCATGAACGCACATCGACTACAAAATTAGGCACCACTCAATTCTATGACGTCAAAAATCCAAATTACGTTTGAATAGTTCGTTAGTCATCACTCATCATCCATATTATCCTTTTCCGAAATATGTTTAGGTCGGATTCCAGTTTAACTAGATGCAGGTGAATATTAGTATCATACAATGTTTTAAGAAAACCCTGTCTGACCCGTCAAAGTATAAATATATTATATTATATTTTTGCCCCTGTAAGTATTGGATGTAAAAGAGTAAAACCCCCGGGAACCAGCTAGTTATAAATTATTGACTATTGCTATATTTTTATTGACATTGGTTATTTGTAGAAAACTTACCTGTGTTAATCTTACAGTTGTAAAAGGGCTAATGACGCTCAATCAATTAATGGTAGAACCGAGTTATGAAGGAACAATACGATTCATCAGGTTTTTCCACGCGTTTTTAGTGTATTTCTCAAACAATGACACGGCTTAAACTGCCAAATAACAAGATTACAGAAATTGTTGAAGTACTTGATGAATGATACATGCTTGCTATCTGTCGGGATGGGTCACCTCAAAGCTGCTACGGTTCTTTCTTCAAAATTCCAGACATTGCTCTACATTGTGACACTCGCATATTAATTAATATCTATGATATCTGAACCAATAAAGAGACAATAATTCTCTGAGTTTGATTCTCTGTTTCTTCTCTGTGGTAGTCTGTTAGGAAATCGCCTCGTCTAATTTTAAAAAGTCAAAAATTAATGTATAGTATCTTTAAAAGATCTAAGAATTTGCAGAAATAAATATAGTTTATCATTCTAGAAAATCATTTCGCGCTTTGATAACGTACCCATCTAGATACAGAATACAAAAGTAATAAAAATATTTGCCGATTTATGAGCATTAGCATTAATATATTCATGTTTACTTTATATGTTAATTTACTGTAGATTCATTTTGTTATCAGATTAATAATTACATCATAATAATTATGATTATTATGACATTTATGACTCAGATTTATGACCCAGAGCTCCCGCGCTGGGGAACATAATATATAGGCACATCCAAAATAAATTGCTATATCTTCAGTTTAAAATATAACCCATAATGATTGGTCTCATCAACCCCGAACTTTATTTTAAAAAATGCAACTAAAAGTTCAATTAAAATGACTGGTGCATGCATAATTTAAGCCAAACAAATCTCGCTTTTTCTTTAAGAACGAGTGTTATATGAGCAGATGTCGCATAAAAGTCATCGTCGGATTTAAATCAATGTTAAATTACCCAACATGCAATACCAAAAATAGCAGTCAGCTACGATAAAAAATATGTACAACAATTAAGGCACAATTCTCGCGTGGCGTGGCGACGTAGAAGACGTAGGTGGCGTGACGTGCCGTAAGTGTAGTTCCGCCTCTATGGAGCAAATTATGTGACCGTTTCAGAGTACATTACGTGTAATTTACCCTTTTATACAGACTAACAAAGCATTAGTGCTAACTAGATGGCCTCGCTACGTTTCTGCGCATTGTCTTTTCGTCTAGTGATCATTCATTTTACTTGCTATGACAATGATGCGATTATTCTGCCTATATTCATCGGTCAGGCAAAATGTCAACTTGGAGTAATAAAACGAAGAATGCTATAAGAAGGTCACGTGACTAAATTTCCACCTGATTCAGTATTACCTTATGAATACATTTACTGCGTTATGTTAGTGCATATGATGATTGATGCTTTGTGAACTGCCGGGCAAATACCAGATGTGTTCTTGAAAATAAAGTTCGATAGACTATAGCGTTGTGGTTGTGGCCATCGAACTCTCAAGTTTATCACTGTCGACACTAAACGTTTTTTTATCATTTTAAGGGGTTCCGTACCTCAAAACGAAACCTTAACGGAACCTTAAGGAAAAACGGATACCTTATAGGGTCACTTTGTTGTCCGTCCGTCCGTCCGTCTGTCAAGATCCTTTATCTCGGGAACGCGTGGAGGTATCGAGATTAAATTAAAACCAATTAGCGCCACTTATAGGGGTCGCTCCAAAACCCGCAGGAGCAGCCCCTCCCTGGGGTTCTATTTGCTTCACCGTGGTGCGTCATTAAAGTGGACTTAAACTGTTTCGTTCAGGTTTTTTGGAATCTCCACCATGAAACGCTGTCACTTTTTCATACTTCTGGTCTTCCGATAGTAAAAAGGGCTAGGGGGAATAAGATAGTGGAGATCTGATTCACACTCACGACATGTATCCGATAAAAAACCGATAAGCTTGCAATTTTGCGGCGATGTTCCAGACTTTGGAGTTTAGCCCGGACAAGGAAGTCGTTGCCAATGAGATTCTTGGCGCGTTGCTCGACGGTTTCCAACGTCTCGAGCTGGTACTTAGCTGATCCATCCCAAACGTACGAACAGTACTCCATGCATGACCGAACTTGTGCTTGATACAATGTGAGCAATTGTACCGGCGTGAAGTAAACCTTTGAGAGAATACTCAGCTTTCTGGCAGCAACTTGAGCCAAAAAAATTGCAGTGACCACGGCTATTTTTTGAATTTAATTAACCTCTACAATATACTATGTGACACTCAATGTCACCTTATTTAGGTATATATTGATTCGCATTCATTTCCTGCAGCTCAAACACGTTTAAAAAAGGTAATTTTGCTAAAGATACACACTCATAATCGGTGTCATGTCACATAAAATTGAAATGCTTATGAAAATAATTAAATTCTTTGCGAATATACAATAAATATTAACATGTGAATTGAATGAAACCTGTTGCGGAATACATTTTGCTGTAGTGTACAGAGTCCATGAAGCATAATGACATAGCCAAAGGACTTTTACATAATTTAGCCTATGTCCTTCAAGGTCCAATCTATCTATACGAGACCAGGACTGTCTGAGTTTGTTTCGGCGTTTCTTCTCAGAGGTTGTCAGTTAGGAAATGTTGGCGCCATCTAGTACAAAAAATGTACTTGACTATGACTTCTATGACTATGACTTGTAAAAGTATCTACAAAATATTTATTTACAGAAATAAACATAATTTAAAAATGAAAGTCGCTAGTCAAAAATGTTCGTGTCAATTCCGCCTGAGTCACACGTATACCCTCTATTACTAGGTCTCTCTATTACTTATATCTTTTGAAAAGTGTGGTTAATCAATTCATTTTTCGAAATAATAACAGTAGGCATGTTATTTTAAAAAACATTAATAAAGTTAACAAGCTTCTTTAGCCTCCTTCTTAAGATATCTTATTCTTTTTTACACGACTGCGCCAGAAGGATGGTTATTTTATTAGGTACTTGAAAAAGTCAAGGAAAATAATATATACAAAGTACACATTATTAGGCCCTGAACAAATAATGCAATGCCTAATGTTTGCCGTGAACTTCACCTTAAACTCTTAGGAAATGCGACAAAAAGTGCATCGTGAATAAACTCATATGTTGACGTAGAGAGAGACTACACGGTAAATACCATCCCGATCCCGCAACAGAATACAATATTCCTAAACTTTCCTAATATAATGATAGAAATATTGTATCTTACCTCATTAGCCAATAACTGCCTCATTAACCTAGTGGTCTGAGCGCGCCTGCTTCGCTAGACGTCCTGGGTTGGATTCCCATGTCGAGCAGTGTTATTGGGTTTTTCTATGAAATTCTCAGCAGCAGCTCAGTTGGAAATTTGTGCAGTTAATGGCAATAGGCTCGCCCCTATTACATGGGACCTAAACATACCAGCGAACTGTGAGTGTACATTAGTACGCCTCTGCCTAACCTTCAGGGAATACTGGCGTGATGGTATTCCTGACATTCTTGACCGCCCCTGCTTCACATGAGTATGTTCGTAAATTATGCGGGTCATCATAATCTTTCCAATTTATTTGGGGTTGACGCAGCATGTCCTTTTTTTATTCATCCCCGTCAGCGGTCACCTCATCATTCACTCCCTTTCCCATCATATCGTTTTTAACACAATCCATCCATCCATCTTTTCTTCGGTCTCTCTCTACAGACGTTCCTCAATTATTAATCCCAAAAATTTTTGAGGAACGTCTATCCAAAGGGGGCTATTTCCGTATCTGCTGACTCATAGATTTTTTCGTGAACACGTTTTCCCTATCACAGCCTGTGTTTAGTCTTGAACGAAAGTGATTATTTCTCCTTCAAATTTTAACTTAAATTCGTAGTTTTATAAAAATACGAGGTTCAGTGATCATTACGTATTTAATGTAATCTCAATTATCTAAATTGTCCAAAAAATAACACACCATCACGCTTGTATCCCCGAAGGGTTAAGCAGAGGCGTACTTACGTACACCCACAGTTCGCCGGTATGTTAAGGTTCCAAGTTATAGGGGGCGAGCCTATAGCCATTAACCGGGCACAAATCCAGACTCCGAGCTGCTACTGAGAATTTCATAAAAAAAAAACAATAACACTGCTCGACCTGGGGATCGAACCCAGGACCTCTAGTGTAGCAACGGCACTTGGAACCACTAAACTAATGAGGCAGCTGTCCAAAAAATAATTTTATTTTTATCTTGAATGGTACAGACTAAGCTATTATCTTCAGTTAGGCGTGAATTATCGGTATTTAAAAGTAAACACAAATAAATAATTCAAAGCAAATATCAAAATATTCAGGCTGCGCGTACGCAGATAGTTACTACGTGAAGTATAAACGCTTTGCACTTAGGTAACTATCATTTACCAATTATTCTATTCACGAGAAAAGCAGCAGAAGAAGCGCACGAGACGTTGCCAAACTCTCTTTACAATACTAAAAAAGTATACCTTATTTTCCATAATCACGTGTTCTAAATTTTTACAGACAGGACTTAAATCTAAAATAAAATGTAGCACAAATATAGCACTACCAGTTCCAATTACGAGTACAAAAGCTATTTTCATAATAAAATAAAACTTATCTACCTCATATCGCTATTGAAAGAAGTTGAACTAAATTGAAATGCAAGATGCAAGATGCAAGAAGTAAATAGGTTCTTTTCTCCTAGTATTAGTAACCGTAATTTTCAAATGAACTGCAATTATTCTTTGAATAAAAACGAAAGCTTAAAAACTAAAACCCGACTACGAAAAAAGTCAACTAAAAAGTATAAAAGAAGAAATAATTAATATGTCCACTAACAGTGGTATCTAGTTTATAGCCGTAGTTAGGTGCAAACTTAATATAATTACGGCAGCATGCGACATTAGGATGCAAGTTTCACATTTCATTTCAATCGGTCATGGACAAAAACATAAATTGTTCTTCATCATATGGCGCTAGTAGTAACAAAGTCTCAGCGGGTACACTTTTCATTCGTCCAGTATTTAATAAATTGGATTTCCTATAATACCATGTACCGCTCGATACTCTGGGGATCAAGACAAATCTTAAGATAACTCATTTGTTAAAATCAAGTAAAGTTTAATTATTTTTTGGGCCCCTTTTTGTGATTTGCCGGCAATGTTGTCATGTTTTAAAAAAAATTCATTACCGATGATACTCTTACTGCAAAGACGAATCAATCGCCGCCTCATTTGTATAATTCGGGGAGCTCAAGGACCCCTCAATGATAGGTATACCATCAACAGACAGGTTCTCATACGACTCATATATTCACTAAAAAATTCAAGGAAAGGTTTTAAGGAAAGCCGTATTTAGAAATAGGTACATATCTGCCAAATTGAGCAAAACATGAGCCGGCCGTACCATCCCGAAGCGATTCGCGGCGCATTTGAGCCCTCATGCGGCCAAGGGATATTTGTTCACCAAGTTTCGGTTCATAGAGAGTGCTTAAAGGCTTGCTAGCTCTACATGAGATCTCACAACTTTTTATGGTAGAAGAATTGCGTTGCGACTTAGCCGTTTTTTGCATCTTGTTTTGATGGGATCTTTTTTACAATATTTCTATGAAGGGTTTTTTTCTTATCAAAGAGATGGCTCGAATAAACTCAGTGTTGTTTGCCATTTGTAGGATACTTTTATATCTGCTTTAATAAATACATTACATTCATTATATTCATTATAAATGTATATAGGACCTTTTAATTTATATTATATTTATCCAAACAATTAAATTCAAGACTGATAAGTGTAATTTGTGGAATTCGGGCTTAAAGGTCTGGCGGACATTGCCCAGACAAAGGTAATACCAAAATAAATCGTAATTCAAACACAATTTAATCAAATTGTGTTATTATTCAAATTCGAATACCGTTAATCTAGGTTCCTACCCTACCACTTCACTTACAATCACTGGAAATAAAAGACCGGTAAACCGTTCGAATCTTCGTAAAATTATCAAAAATTACATTCACTTAAATTTTGTTTGAATTAAGATTTATAGTCAATAGTCAATAGTAATTTGTTACATGTCATTATCATTATTTTATACATATAAGATTTGAGTATGTCATATAAAATAGTCCATTACAGTTTTTTTATAAATAGTCATACGATATTAAATTGTGACAATAGTGTTTTATGTTTTAAATTTTATAAATTCATACTTATAGAACGCTTGCTCGACCAGCCAGCGTCTATAATCTAGCAAGAGTTGGGGCACGTACTATACTCTCAGGCAGATGGTTGTAAACCGCCGGCTCCATAATATGAGTTATTTTAGACGTTTTTGTGAGTGTCCTACATACCACTAATAATTTTTCTTTTTGTCGAGTACAGTGCGAGTGTGCGTCTCCACGCCTGGTGTAATGCCTAGGGTTCGTCCTAACGTACACAGCCACCTGATATATTACTATGGCAGGTAAGGTAAGGATGCCTAGTTTTGAAAAATAAGGTTTTACAAATACCTCTTACGGTATTTGAACGATAGCTCGCACGGCTCGCTTCTGCATTCGGAAAGCGCGCTCCCAGTCAGCAGCATACCCCCACAGTTCTGCGCCATATTGAAGCTGCGAGTGCACCGTCGCAAAATAACATGCTCGATCTTCACTTATTTGCACCACTCGAGAAATTCGGCGAAGACCAAAGGTCGCGCTACCCAGCCTATTACAAATTTTATCAATATGGTTTTCCCATTTGAAGCACCCGACTATTTCAAATCCAAGAAAGGTGGTTGTTTCAACCTGGGCAATGCGTACTCCATTCGCCGATACTGCTAATTGTCTTTGTGGTCTGCCTGACAATGTGAAATGAATGTACTGTGTCTTTTTTAGGTTAAGAACAAGCCCATTCACCTGAAACCATTCAAACAACTGGTTCGCGGTATTATTCAGCCTCTGCTCCAGTTGATTTAACGAGGTTGCTGTAACCAGCACGGCTACATCATCAGCAAACATAAAAGTTTCAGCGTCGGTCACACCACTCGGTAAATCATTCAAGAGCTGAGAAAATAGTATATTTGATGCCGATGATATATTGGTACCTATTACGTTTGCACGGGCAATTCGGTCCGCCGGACCCTTAAGCACATATTTGAGGGAAGAACTAAAATGGCCACTTTGATAAATCCTAATTTGATTCATATTAGAAAACTCCTACGGATCCACGCTGGAACTATGAATTGTCAAATATGGCCTTTTCACCCTCCCAAATAATTATTGTGAATTGTGACCCGAGAACTGCAAATGTTTTGATCATTATGGGCACAAGGGGCTTAACCAGGTCACCTTGCAAATCGGCCACTTAATGTGGTAACCATTTTTCCACGAACTAAACCTTTCCTCTATACGGTAAAAAAACAAAGCCGCTGCGTGCATTCTCTTCGCCTTTCATAAGCGTCAACTTTTTACGCACAGAGAAATCAAATAGGTATGCAAATAGCTATCAGCTAGAAATGCAATGTGCTGAAGCCTGAAGCTTCCAATAATGGATCGTTATATCGATCACAATACGATGATCTCAAACGTTCATAGTAGGCTAGATACTAGCTGCATATGAAAATAGCTGGACCAATTTCATGACACGACATGTTCAAATCAAGCGTAAGCCTATCACGAACAAAAAAACAGTGATTAAACACCCATTGAAAAAAAAACAGAGGACGGTATGTTATAAGTTTAGGGACAAGAAGAAAATCAAGATAAAAATAATTATATAACCCCAGACCTAAAAAAAAAATTGTGCACAGAAATGTCAGTTTTAATTGTAAACAACAACTGCACCTGCACATCTTCAAAATTCAGGTGCTATGTGCGTAATGTGTACTTGAACGCGACAGAAAGGTCACGGGCGCGTGTCGCAGAGGTGTGTAAGTCCGCGTCGTTTTTCCGACAGCTAAATAAAACATCGGTAGCGGTTCCCTCGCGCAGCAGTGGTGATCAAGGAGCGCCGATCCTGCGCGCGCGCCACTTGCCTTGTATAACGACAGAGTGGCAAGCTAAATAGAACGCTTGCTGTGTTGTGACTGTCTCTGTGTCGTGTTGTGTTGTTTCTAACTTGGAATTCTTTAATTATTTAAAGTAAGTACATATTCCTAACAGAAACTTAAGTTAGGTGTTAGTTTTCTTATCTTAGTTTTTGTATGTAATTAGATGATATTGGCTTTTAACTAATTATAACAATTCAATAAAATGGACAGTTTCCATTTTCAATATTGTTAGGTCTCATAAGAAAATTTAACAAATAATAGTGATAATAAACTTTTGCTATTGTAAACCAAAAATAAAAAAGAAAGAAAAATCACTTCTACTTAAATTCATAAATATCGTTTCCATTAAACAATGTCTATCATAAATCAAAATTATGAAACAAGTAAAGGTTATTATTTTTTTTATTCTTGATAGGTTTACGCTTGACCGCCAGTTCGCCTGATGTTACGCGACACTGCGCAAACTAATTAATAGTAATAACTCAATATTATTTAAGAAGAACTAAGCCCCTGTTTGACCTACTTCGATTTTAAATAAGATATCAAAAAAGAATTCCGTACCAAGTCCAAAGTTTTAAGATACGAAATTGAATTGTATACGTCAGTTTTCGCAGATTATCATTATATACATATACATATATTATTTAATCAGAACGTACATTTTTAATCACGCACCGGGTAAACCCTGTATTATGCATGCCCTACGCATCACATTCATTTCCGTATTATGCGAGACAAGTATGCAATGATTCCATTCACTGCAGGAGCAACATCGCACAGCTGAGGTAGCTGGTACACTCTTGCCGCGGTCAGTGTATGGATGGGTGATAATTCTTAACCTTTTGAACCTCTGCGCCAAGCTACTTACATCCTTTATTAATACCTACAGAATAGTAGCGTAGTCAGAATTATATCGATAAATTATTTTTTAGCATGGGTTTATATATCTATATATATAGAAAAAATAATTGCTGTTCGTTAGTCTCGCTAAAACTCGAGAACGGCTGGACCGATTTGGCTAATTTTGGTGTTGAATTATTTTTGGATGTCCAGAGAAGGTTTAAAAGGTGAATAAGTATGAAAGTACGAAGTCTGCCGGGACAGCTAGTTTTTAATAAAAGGTTGATTGATATACGTCCAAGTCGGAAGGCGTTGAAGGGAGTTGGAGTGTTGGATGGCACAAACTAAGAGTGGCCTATAACCAGCAGTGGGTGATGATGATAATGATTTTTTACATAATACCAGTGTCACGATTAAAGCGTTCTTTATCATATAAATCCACAAATAAAACCTATCAATAAATTTAAGTCAATATCATCACAGCACTATTGTCCATTATTACGTATTTTCTTGTAACGGTGTGATGACAGGGTTGTGGTTAGGAGGATTTTTTTGCGTTAGAGGCGTAAAACCTACAACTTATTAATAATATCGAAATAATAATAATAATAGGTATTTTATTTTTATGGTTTTGTACTTTTTATATATCAACACTTTCAAGTAATAAATTGTAAGTTTCTCTGAAAGAACTAAATCCACAGATAAAAACTATCAATAAATTGAAGTCAATATCATTTCAGCACTTAAAAGTACTTTAAGTGCCATCATGACGCATTTTCTAGACAAGGTAGATATATACAGAGGGTTGGTTAGGAAAATTTTTCTGCGTTAGAGGTGTGAAACCGATACTTATTAATAATATCGAAATAAAAATAATGGGTATTTTATTTTTAGGGTTTTGTACGTTTTATACATTATCAATTAATAAATTGTAAGTTTCTCTGAACGAACAACCAGTAATAATGTCTTAATGTATCGCTCATAGACTAGTATAATTATTACGAGTATGTATGTGGAGAAAACTGCCTTCGCCTCTGGTGAAGTAAATACCGTTTTCTTTATATTACCTTTCAGAATACGATAAAAATATGTGAGAGCAAATTATGCTCTCGTATAGCCAGCCAAATTCAAATTTGTATAATTATCTTTTGTAAATATAAAATAGCATAATAGGTTCAGGGCAATAGTAATCGCGCCCATAACTGTATGACTGTATCGTATTCACAGCTACTTACCAAAAAATCGTGTGTGGTAATAATAAAAAAGTATTGAACATTTTTGTAATTTTTCAAGCATATAAGTTCAATAACAACGTTTGAATTAAGTACAAGCTGTACCTAATCTGTATTTCACCCGCTAAACAATGACGGACTTTCATACAAACTTTCACCCCCCATTTCACTACCTTAAGAGTTGAATTTCCAAAAATGCTTACTTTAGTGCTCGTCTAAAGTGCAAAAGGAACCAGCATGCAAACTTCCAGGGATCTAACTCACAGGAGTGCATGCTGGTTCATGTTTGCATGCTGGTTCCCAAACTACAGAGTTTGGGCTGTGCGTTGATACGTCAGTCAGACAGTCAGGTTCTTCTTTTATATATATATACATATATATAGATTTAAGATGTATTGGAGCATAATTTAGTGCAAATTAACTATAACATAGATGCCCGTTGAGGTCGATATTCTTGTTATATTGACTGCTGCCTATATCACTACGTGCCATGATATGGTGACTCGGGCGTAAATTATGCTGTTTTTTGAACATTATAACTGGTATTTTTATTATATTAGTTTTTAAGATCTTATTTTAACATAACATACCATCACGCCTGTGTTCCCCGAAGGGTAAGAGCAGAGGCGTACTAATGTACCCCCACAGTTCGCCGGTATGTTTAGGTCCCATGTAATAATGGGCGAGCCATTATTAAATAGAGATTATTATTTACAACAATTACGTAATTTTCTTATAAATATTTTATTTATATTTTTTTATTATTTTAACGATTCGTAGCCGCGCGCTAGCGGCACCGCTATTGATATTTAGCCAAGCGCTTAAAATGTTAAAAGTCTGTCATCTAGTTACGACCTGGGCGTGCTCAGCAGTTTTTGGTTTGTCATCTATACATGACTGTGAATGACGGTCAAAAGGCAACACGAAACGAGTACGTAAAGCCATTGAGCTCTCTCATACGAACGCCTATGACAGTTGATAGTGGTAGTCAAAAGCCCAAGAAGCCTGACAATCAATGTATTCTCAGGACATCGGTATTACTCAGAAACTGGATAGTATACTGGCATTCAGCTGCATCTGGTTAAACTGGAAGCCGACACCAATATAGTTGGGAAAAGGCTCGGAGAATGACTGCTGTTAATGACCCACTCAATTGAAACAATACAATATCGCAACTTCATTTTCTACATCTTCATTTTCTTAAGCAACCAATACATATTTTAGTAAAGTGAATAAGTACTATCTCTAATGTTTTTTTAACTATTCTTTCATTCATTAGTGTCATTTGCTTGAGATACGACACAACTATTGATATTTAGATTTACAGTTGCTACTCCACCAAAATCTGCATAACTTAGGTGCATGACAGACACGTAGGTACTTTATTGGAATTATTTGAAGAAATCACTGTAAGAGTGATTGATACAATACTGTATTCACTTTATTGTTTACTAGCTTTTGCCAGCGACTTCGTCCGTGGAATAGTTACTTTGTTCCCTAGTTCTTCGCCCGTGGTTTCACCTGCGTTGCCCCGTTCCTAAGGGTTGTAGCGTGATGATATATACATTGATAGCTTGAAACCTTTCCCATGAATCACTCATTTTCCCAATATTTCCCTTCACTGCTCTGCTCCTATTGATCGTAGCGTGATGAAAAGTATACTATAACCTGTGGTTTAGGCTATGCGTTGATAGATCACTATGTCAGTCAGTCAGTCACCTAACGTAAGAGTAGACAAATATAATCAGAAAGCTCCGAACTGCTAAGCTATCGGGAGTTACACGTGTTATTGTGAGTCAACCATAAAAGATAGACATTTGCTGTCGTAGAATATTTTTTATATAATTTTAAGGAGAACATTTCTGTCATACATGATTTCTGTGTAGCTTTAACCATTAAGGCTGCACACGCGACGGAAGCTTAAAAAATGGAGTAAGTTCTCCTGTTTTTCCAACATTTCCCTTCACTGCTCTGCTCCTATTGATCGTAGCGTGATGAAAAGTATACTATAACCTGCCCAGGAGTATGAAGAACAATTGTACCAAGTTTCGTTGAA
The DNA here is from genome assembly GCA_910591435.1 of Acronicta aceris. Taxonomy (NCBI): domain Eukaryota; kingdom Metazoa; phylum Arthropoda; class Insecta; order Lepidoptera; family Noctuidae; genus Acronicta; species Acronicta aceris. The sequence goes on along the minus strand of OU342778.1, from coordinate 4,673,421 downwards.
ATCCGTCGAGTGGTTTTTGTTTCTATAACGAACATACAGACAGACAGACAGACAGACAGACAGACAGACAGACAGACAAAAATTTTACTGATTGCATTTTTGGCATCAGTATCGATCACTAATCACCCGCTGATAGTTATTTTGGAAATATATTTCATGTACAGAATTGACCTCTCTACAGATTTATTATAAGTATAGATGTTGGCAAACAAGCAGCCACTTGATGGTAAATAGCCATCGCCGCTAATGACACCTGTAACACCTGACGAGTTGCTAATTCGTTTCTGAGCACCTACGGACTGCAGACTGCCAGAGGGGTCTGGCTCTCATGCGTAAAAGTCGTAAAACCCTAAGTACTTTACGACAAACACCAGCATAGGGCTGGTCGCCAGCCAGTCAAACGCCCAGACGCACAGTGATTCATCCTGAATATGCTAGCTAGACAAAAGTCACTTTTAAATTTCCAAGAACTAATGATCTAAGTAGTTAGCCATTATCCCCATTATCCCGGTTCTAAGAAATATTTTGCACACATTTCAATCACTGATAAGCTAATGAGGGCTGTTATATAAATAAGGGGTAAGTAAAGTTTTAATTAGTTGCAATTTTGCTTCTAACGAGAAACGTCATAAACTAGTGAATTTTATACTTGTTAAAAAAAACTGTGATGGATTTTGTAGCTGAAGGTATGTACTTTTTATTTTGATACTTAAAGTACCTATAGTTTTTTCCTACCATGTACAAGACGCGCTATGTTGCACAATTTTAATATTTTTTAATCGTTTTTAATGTTTGATGGACCAGAAACTATCTCTCCCCTCTTTGCCCTAGGTTGATTTTTTGATATATCATAGCTTTATCTGTTAGCTTTTGATTTTTAGTAGTCATATAATTCACAAAAAATTACAACTATCTTTTTTATTTTTTTCTAGAGATCGAATTAACCATCTCGAAAAGAGAGTTTTTGGAAGAATGGCGTAAACACCCAAAAGAAAATCGAACCAGTGCATTATATGAATATTAATAAATATAATTTTATTTGTCACAAATATTTATTTATTATATGAATATATAAGGGACAGACACGGATTATTGGGTATCAGCGATGATTCCATGAAAGAGTTAAGGCACCATATCAGCAGAACGTCTTCAAAATTTACTGAATAATGGAAAAGGTCCGGAGGCAATTATGAACGCTTCTTGACCAACCATTCTGCTTACTTGGCAGAAGATTTCAAGTGTAAAGTGACTGTCCACCACCCCAAACCCTCAACATCCACTCCGGGTCATCCTACTAAAACTTTTGATGACCTGAGCGATAAATCGAAAAAAAGGCGACTCGACGATTTACTCCAAGAACGGGATACAAACCAGTTGATGGCTGCTGCTGAAATTTCAGCGCGGTTGGCTGGGCACTGGAATCTCGCCTGTGTGATTAGAGAAGCCAGCAACAGTCCGGACTATAGATGGAAAACGGATTTTAAACTTTTCAAACCATTTGGTTTTAAAACGTTTTTTCGGTTTAAAACGATTTAAAACCACACTTAGCGGTTTAATAATGGTTTAAAATATTTTAATAGAATGCAATGAAGCTTCGAAGTGATCTAGACCACACATACTTATTGATTTATGATATATAAAGGAAATAAACATAAAAACTCCACAGAACAATAACAACGCAAGCGCAGGACCACCCCTGCGGGCACCTAACTGCCCGTTCTCTCCTCATACCTACATATGTTGCGATATTGGTAGCAAAGTGCACAATAGAAATGCGGCGTTGCCGTTATTTTATTACGCATATCATTATTGGTTTCAGTCTGTGTCATCCTAAAAAGTAGTATATGTATGATTTAATATATGACATCACATTGTATATATAAATAAAAATGGTAAATGATTTCAATTATATTAAAAACTGAATTTTTAAAGTAATACGTAATCAATATACGGGGTACGCGGTCGCGGTTTTAAACCATTTTAAACAAATTTAAAACGGGTTTTAAACCACGGATTTTGGTTTAAACCGGTTTATTTACAACTATAGTCAAGACATAAAAAAAACGATTAGTGCGCGTGTTGATTCGCAAAGGTGCCTTTCAAAGGAAGAAGCTCTGGCTTACTATGTGGACGCCAAAGCTACAACCCATTCTTACAAACAAACCCGAAAATGGAGCATGAAGGCTTGACTGCTACGGAAGTAGAAGTAGTGTTAGGCAGGCTAAATTAGGCTGTTGTCCCCCTGAGAAACAGATTTTGGTAACCGAAACTCGTGCAGAAATTAAATTTCAAGCCGCGTTAAACAAAACGGTCGAACGTCTAATTTCTGCACAGCTTGAGGTATTCATATCTTTGCCTCCTAACTCATCATTCTCCCTTATAAGCAAGTGGGGGTGCGATGGAAGTTCTGGTCATAGCACTTATAAACAAAAGTTCGCAAACAGTGAAGACACTGATGAGTTTTTATTTGTATTCTCATTTGTGTCGCTTCAATTACTTGACAATAGTGGTAACATTGTTTCGCAGAATCCTCGACACTCTTCTACTATGTATTGTAGGCCAATTAAGTTTATTTTTTCCAAAGAAACAACAGACTTTACTGTAACGGAAACCAACAAAGTTTTGGAGGAAATAAAACAAATTGGTACCAACAATCGGTAATGTAAATGGTAATGAGGTATCTGTGAAACATGAATTGCTGTTCACGATGATTGACGGTAAAGTGTGCAATTCTATGACTGAAACTTCCTCCGCTCAAAAGTGCTACATTTGTGGGGCTACTCCTAAATTGATGAATGATGTCTAAGTCTAAGGAATTTGTAGTAAATAAGAACAATCTGGGTTTTGGTATATCCCCACTTCACGCTTGGATACGTTCCTTCGAATGTTTGCTTCACATAAGCTATCGTCTCGAGGTTAAAAAATGGCAACTTTAGAGATGAAAATGACAAAGCAAATGTGAAGCAGGGTTCGGCTCGAATCCAAGATAGGTTTAAGCCGGAAAGCCGGGTTCGATAGTAGATAAACAAAAACCTGAATTCGGGAATACTAATGATGGAAATACTGCTCGTCGGTTTTTTGGGAATCCTGAACTAGCTTCAGATATTACAGGTATAGATGTGACCCTAATTAAGAACTTTGGAACCATACTTAGAACGTTAGCTTCGAGTTACGATATTAATATTAAAAATTTAATAGTTTAACGCAGGACACAAAAAAATTACACCTTAGTCTCTATTCGTGGTATTATATACCAGTTACGGTGCACAAACTTCTTGTGCACAGTGTCGATATTGTGCAATCGGCTCTTCTACCTATTGGGCAGCGTTCTGAGGAAGCTCGTGAACCTCGCAATAAAGATTGTAGAAGATACCGAGAACACAATACACGAAAAGTGTCACGTATTGCCACTAATAGAGATTTACTTAATATGTTAATAATCACATCTGATCCTGTAATAAATAGTCTTCGAGAAATTCCCAAAAAGCCGACAAGTAAGCTTCCCTCGGAGGATAGAATAGGATAGAATTAATTATACCCCCTAGTTTAGATATAAATTCTAGTGTAAATATGAGTAGTTCTAGTCTAAATGTTAGTTCTGACTTTAATATTGAAGATTCTTCTTCAGAAGAATATAGTGATGTAGAATAAGGAAGCGGACTATTATATTGTTGTAAGTTATTATTATATCGCTTTATTCAAGTATTTTAATTACGATTTACTAATTAAAATTTTAAGAATGTAAGTACTTCAAGGTAATTTGCTATATAAAGTTAGGTAATGAGGTCCCACTGTGCAATTAGTAGCTATGATATTAGTAATTGAACCATATTATGTGTTGTTACCCCTTTTTCTATTGTATTTATCTTTACTTGCCTTAATTAAACACAACTTATACTGGTAATCTTTGTTTTCTTTAAAATCGTCACCCTAGTTACCTACCTACCACCTTTTATTTGGGTGTTTTGCACGAATTACACAATAAGACATCACATGAAAGCCGTATAAGAGAAAAAACATCAATAAATAATTTTGTCTAGCTAGCATGTTTAGGATGAAACACTGTGAGACGTCGGACCATCTAGCAAGATGTTTTCTCGCTTCTTACGAGATTCATATCTAAATAGAATAGCAGCAAAAATGTATTCTAACCCGTCCCCCACGGTATGTAAGGAATATATAATATCATAATATGTAACTACAACATATATGATATGTAATTGTCATGCGCGTGAGCCTGATTCGTTTGGTGAAGTAGTACCTACTTACTTACTTTATTACTTAATTGTCATATAATTACTGTAAGTACCTACATATTGTTTACGGTTATCTTCATTTTTACAACTCGCATTCTTTTAACTGTCGACCATGATAGTTTTATCAATTAATGCGCATATTTGGATGAATAAATAAATGTTTTTAATAATAAAAAAATAAAAATATAAATAAAGCATTTTCATACAAGTAATTACCTATAACACCATACTACTTAAATGTAAATGGAACTACTCAAATACAACGGACGGACACATATCAATACTGATAAAATTACATTGACAGTGCTTAACAAATTTCATAATAACTGATACATGAATATATTTTGTATCAGTTTGTACCACTAGATTTCGTAGCCAAAGTAACAGAGACAACATTTGTTGAGAGCTTGATAGCGTCATTATATTCGCATTATTGTGACGTTTACGTATTAATTAATCATGTTCGTGACCGCTTGCAAGGTTCGCCGCAGCAAAGCACGTCCGTGACGAACTCCCGCCTCGGTTCAAACAGCGAGTTCTTACGCTGATACCTACATACCATCAGGCCTGTATTCCCCGAAGGGTTAGGCAGAGGTGTACTAATGTCCACCCAAAATTCGCCGGTATGTTTTAAGTCCTATGTGTAATAGGGGCTGAACTTATTGCCTTAGTGCGGATTTGTGCTGAGAATTTCATAGAAAAACCCTTAACACTGCTCGACCTGGGAATCGAACCCACTTCTATTAATTAACATAACATAACATACCATCACGCCTTTATTCCCCGAAGGGTTAGGCAGAGGCGTACTAATGTACACCCACATTTCGCCGGTATGTTTAGGTCCCATGTAATAGGGGGCGAGCCTATTGCCATTAATCGGGCACAAATCCAGACTCCAAGCTGCTACTGAGAATTTCATAGAAAAACTCAATAACACTGCTCGACCTGGGGATCGAACCCAGGACTTCTAGGGTAGCAGTCGCGCTTGGGACCACTAGACTAATGAGGCAGTCTTCAATTAATCTTAATAATTAATATAATAAATTCTATTAATTACTAGTATTTAAAACAATTGAATGATGCTTGTGTTTGATTTACAAACCTACAATGCCGGAGAGAATAGGAGGCTGGGGCAACATTTAAAAAAAACATAAAAAATAATCTTCTTCGATTTAAGCAACACCCCGTCTATACTTAGGATAAATGAACAACTTTCAATATTTTAATCTGCAGGTACGTCCTTCATTAAACCTATAGGAAAAAGAAAAAGTGAGAACGTTTAAAATGCAAGAAACATAAATTGTTAGGTAGGTAGGTACTACAAAAGAAGATATCATTTTGAAAAGTTATTTATTAATTGTGTGGTAGGTTCCGTTTTACCCAATTACCAATATACGCTACTTACACAGTAGGTCTCTATCTTAACTTAAACAAAATTGTAATAATATTCAAGAAAACCTATTTTTATGGAATTAATACTTGTTAACTATGTGCTTTATTTTGTATTTGCTTTTCAATTTTAACTAAAAATATTATGTTATTTCCCTCTGACGCATACATACCTAAATTTAAATATAACCTCATTTTTGTATAGGTCCCGTAATAAATGTAAGGAGCCATTTTACTCATTATTATGAGCAACTTTTACTATAGGAACAACCTTGAAATCGCGAAAACATTCTATACATTTTTCCGAGTTGAGTGGACATAAATGTTATGAACTTATTCAGTTAATCTCTTGTTGAACTCAAAGACATGGAAAAGTTTGTAAAGAAAAATATCGTGTTCAAACTATCATTACGCATTGTTACGCACGGCGTTGTTAACCGGTCGTGAGGTACGAACGTGGGCTAGGTATATAGTCAGGGCAAGAGAATGCAGCCTGACAAGCTTAATACATTTTTTTATCAATTTAAAATTTTATTATCAAGTCCCAGCTATATTGTTTGTCCGTAATATATTGTCATCTGTTATTATTCGAAGTAAATAAGACACAAATATTGTTTCATGTATTAAGCTAAATCATCACATGTAATTAATTTTGAGACTAGTAATAATTCTAAACCTTATCCATTTATACAATCATGATTCAATCTCGCCTAAAAACTTCATACCTAGGTGTTGACGGATTGAGTGTCGTATTTATAAAATAAAAAAATATATAAAAGAATAGTACCTAAGTTTTATATAGGTAGGTCATATTTAAAGCGGAGTTTTTTCAATGAAATAAATAAAAAGCATTAGGTACCTACAGGTGCCTACTTATTATATAGAAATAAGATCTCACAAATTATATTTTTTTATGTATGCGCGATGCGCAGAACGATTAAAGAAGTTATTCATACCTGAAATCAAGGAACTAATAAATTGCAACCTTGACTATTAGTTTAGTAATAATTATCCAAATTACACAATAATATTAGTAACTTATTGGATAATGTTTCGATGTTAAATCAAAAAGATAACGGATTGCATAGAAAATTTTGCGTAACATTAACAATATAACAACTTCGCGGTACGATCGTATCTGTCACCATATCTGATTGCGACCCACACATGTAAGTTTAATTTTATAATCCCATTTTTAATTAATTAAAGTTGCCGCGGCGCTGCGATCAACGTTTCAAACATACGACGCGAGCGACGCTTAAATCGTTGATCACCTACGGACGGCTAACGGACGCCTAATTCCACATAATATATACACATAGGTACTTGTACCATTACTTACCAGATTACAGGTATTACAAATTACTTTTTAACGTGGAAGTGTCATGCTTCAGCACGAATGGGCCGGCTCGACCGGAGTGATACCACGGCCTCACAGAAAACCGGCGTCAAACAGCGCATACGTTGTGTTTCGCCGAGTGAGTGAGGTTACCGGAGGCCCAATCCCCTTTTAAAAGCCAGGCAACGCTCTTGTGACTCCTCTGGTGTTGTGGGTGTCCATAGACGGCGGTAATCGCTTACCATCAGGCGATCCGTCTGCTCGTGTCCCCCTACGCCATAAAAAAAATGCTTTAATAGATACCTAATGTGTAAGTGTTTTTTAATTTAGTGTTCTGACTTCTATCATCAACGTATTTACCTAGTGCGGGTTTTTTTAAAGAGGACGTATTTTGAACGACAATTTCCATCTTATAATTTTAACGGCATGTGCAGTTGTGAGAATACTTTATATGTGATAAACAAACACGAACATGTTTTACCGCCACCGTAGGTAACATCTATCTCATGTAATAATTAATCGTTTGATCAATCTTTGAACATCTTAAATATAATATACACAGTACATTAACTAGTGACTGATGGTAATTTAAAAATTTGATGTATTATTACCTCTTACTTAAAACAAAAAAGAACAGACACAAAAAACAATTAAAACAAATGTTTAGACTTGTAACTTTACATACCAATTAATGAGCTAACTTTGTGTACCCTTGTCATAGAACACGGGAAAAAATAACATGAATATTATTTAATAATTTTTTTTTATGAATAGCTGTCACCTGCCGTTTCATTAATATCCCAAAGGATATTAGATATAAATAATGTATTAACATGGAAATAATATATATTATTTTCGATTTACCAATATACTGACAGTCTGCATGGTCTAGTACAAAATTTAAGCCAAGAGCGCCTTCTGGCATGCGGACGCACGATTTAGTCATTTGTTGAAGAGTTCAAAGTAAAGAGAACAGTGGCCATACCGTAGCGTGTTGTTCTTGTTACATTCGTTTCGCGGTTTTGTTGAGAGGGAGCGATGCCGCTCTACGCCATCTCTTTAGCACAACCTAACAATGATCACGTACCATAACATGTTATGGTACGGCCTCCAACAACTAACACAACATCCTTTCTAGATGGTATGGTTAGTCCTAATTGATTTTATTATATCAAATTAACTCGATATTGGAAGCAACTTAAATTCTTAATACAATGCGTAAGCCTGCAAAAAGGAAAACAACCCTGCACTACTTGGTTCATTCAATATAGAGACATGCGAAGGTCCAATTAATACTGATCACTTTAAATGCCAAGTCACGCAAATATTAATGTACGAGTAGAGTAGATATAGTGTATTCCTTTGTTGTGGACACGTACACTAACATCGGCGTCGATTCAGAATACATACAAATAAACTATCATGACCCTATAGTAGGAAACTTCAATCTGTTTCCTTCACCATTATCCTTAACATTAAAATTCGGTATTGTACCAACTTAAGACATGTCACGGTTATACTTCCGTATAATTAAAATATTCTATTTCGTCTGAGAAGCCCAAGAATAATCTAAAATAAATTATTGGTAGATAAAATCTTGGTAGGACTGCCTCATTAGTCTAGTGGTCCCAAGAGCGACTGCTACACTAGAGGTCCTGGGTTCGATCCCCAGGTCGAGCAAAGTGTTATTGGGTTTTTCTATTAAATCCTCAGTAGCAACTCGTAGTCTGGATTTGTGCCCGGTTTATGGCTATAGGCTCGCCCCCTATAACATGGGACCTAAACATACCGGCGAACTGTGGGTATACATTAAGTACGCCTCTGCTTAACCCTTCGGGGAATACAGGCGTGTTGGTATGTATACATGTATGTATGTAAAATCTTGGTTAAATAATAATTTACAGACCTGTTCATTAAACGTGTATTCAGTACATTTTTTCTATATTTCCAGATGAGAGATCAGCGCCGCGCGCCTACCTTGGCGACGGCAACATGCTGGCTGCTGGTCACCCTCCTGCTTCCAACAAACACACAGTTCCTCAATCCCGTCACGTCATTCATGAACTTTTTGCGCGAAGGCACCAACCAGCTCGATAATGAACCACCAGATAACAATTATATGCTGTCTGAATACGACTTTGTAATCGTAGGAGCCGGCACAGCAGGTTGCGTGCTTGCAAACAGATTAACGGAAGTTCCTGACTGGAAAGTTCTATTAATAGAAGCTGGAGTCAACGAGAATTTCGTTATGGATATACCTATTGTAGCCAACTACCTTCAATTTACAGCGGCGAACTGGGGATACAAAACAGTACCGTCTAATAAGTATTGCGCAGGATTCGAAAATCAACGGTGCAACTGGCCACGAGGCAAAGTAGTTGGAGGCTCTAGTGTCTTGAATTACATGATATATACACGAGGAGCCAAGCCGGACTACGATGGATGGGAAGCAATGGGAAACGAAGGATGGGGCTGGGATGATGTGCTTCCATATTTCAAAAAAATTGAGAATTTTAATATACCATCATTCGACGATCCTAAGTATCACGGACACAGTGGACATCTAAATGTTGAACATGCCCCTTTTCGTACCAATAAGGGTAAAGCATGGGTCAAAGCAGCGCAGGAAATGGGATTCAAATATGGCGATTACAATGGAGCAGAACCATCGGGAGTGTCTTTTCTCCAACTTTCAATGAAAAACGGAACCCGTCACAGTTCCAGTAGAGCTTATTTACATCCTATTAATAAAAGAAATAATCTCCACGTATCCAAAAGCAGCATGGTCACTAAACTTATTTTTGACGACACCAACACCAAAGTTATTGGCGTCGAATTCGAAAAACAAAACAAGAAATATAAAGTATTAGCTAAGAAAGAAGTAATTTTGTCCGCTGGTGCCATTAATTCACCACATTTGTTGATGTTATCAGGTATTGGCCCAAAAAGCCATTTGGAATCGATGAGAATCAATGTTGCAAAAGATTTACCCGTCGGGTATAATTTAATGGACCACATAGCCGCTGGCGGACTTCAGTTCATAGTCCGTCAACAAAACCAAAGTTTATCAACGGAATATATAATTAACCATTTAGACTTAGTTTTTAAATGGATGAGATCTCACACAGGCCCGCTTTCTCTGCCAGGAGGGTGTGAAGCTCTTGTGTTTATGGATTTAAAAGATAAATTCAATTCTACGGGTTGGCCAGACATGGAACTGCTTTTTATTAGTGGTGGATTAAACTCAGATCCTCTGTTACGTCGAAATTTCGGATTTGATGAACAAATTTATGCCGATACTTACGGACCTTTAGGAAAAGCAGACACTTTCATGGTTTTTCCTATGTTGATGCGTCCGAAATCAAAGGGAAGGGTCATGCTACGGAATAGGAACCCAAAAGCGCATCCAGCGTTGATTCCTAATTATTTTGAATATGCCGAGGATTTGCAGAAAATTGTAGAAGGAATAAAAGTATCGATAGAAATAGCTAGGCAGCCGGCTATGAGAAAAATTGGTGCCAAGCTTTACGATGTACCTATCGAAGATTGCTTGAGACACGGATCGTTTGGCAGTGATGCTTACTTTGCATGTCAAGCACAAATGTTCACCTTCACTATTTACCATCAGAGTGGAACTTGTAAAATGGGAGTAGAGAGTGATTCATCATCAGTAGTTAATTCTAGGTTAAAGGTACATGGTATTGATGGAATAAGAGTAATCGACGCTAGCATTATGCCCGAGATAGTTTCAAGTCATACAAACGCTCCAGTTTACATGATAGCTGAAAAAGGAGCGGATATGATTAAAGAAGATTGGGGTAAATTATGATAGCATACACAGTATTTTTTTTAGGTAAAGCACTTCTGTGATGTAATGTTAGCAACATTATTTATATTATTTATGACAATAAGTATAAATGACAAAATCCGGTAAATGAATGTCTCTCACCATAAAAGAAGAGCAAACTCAAAGTGAAAAGCTAATCATAAGAAATGTGTTTTAACGCGCGTACTTTAATATCACACCACCACATATGCGGGTATATCATAGAAAACGTAATTATTGTAAAGACTAAAATGCCAAACCAAATAGAATGTTATTTTATATCTTAAGGAGAAACCAACAGCAATATTTGTATTACCGTTTGTGGAGTATAAAATCTAGATGTAGCGCACTGACTGAGACCGTGAATTTGAGGCCAACTTTTCAAGCCATTTAACTTTAAGCAGAAGAATTAACATTGACAGAAATTTACTGGTTTCTGACGCTTACGCGCATAATAAACATTGAAATAAAACTACTTTTTACGGATTTGGCAGAAATGTTCAATAGCTGTCAGTGCAGAAATTATTTATTACTTATAAGTTATTTACAGTCATAGAGCAATGTAAAAGGGTTTGGTGAAATAACGTTTTAAATTCTATACAGAATGATTTTTAATTCATTGGCATAACCTCACAGACTTGATGGTCTTGGTAAATATACAAAAAAACAACGCCATGCATCAGCTGGTGGATTGTTAGTTTTAATATGCCGAATATGCGCCATTTCACTGATTTTTAATACCAAGAGTTAACTTCTAATTATCTCTCCTCAAAACCGACGGTCTTTATTAGTTCACTACATTAGCATAACATAACAGAAGAAGGGTTAGGCAGAGGCGTACTAATGTATACCCACAGTGCGCCGTTATGTTTAGGTCCCATGTAATAGCGGGCGAGCCTATTGCCATTAACCGGGCACAAATCCAGACTCGAGGGTTGAAATGAGAATTTCATAGAAAAACCCAATAACAATTTGCTCGACCTGGGGATCGAACCCAGGACCTCTAGCGTAGCAGTCGCGCTTGGGACCACTAGACTAATGATGCCGTCAGCATAATTATTACATACATTAGCATAATAATTTATAAAAAGGAACAAGTTACAACAAACCAGTGTACAAAGAAAAAAATAAGTGGTCTACGGTTTTCCTAGCAAGTATACTTATTTTATCTGGTATGTAGATTAGTGATGGTAAATAAATAGGTTAAGGTTTATAATGTTTCCATTTTGCAAATTAACCAAATACTTTAATTGCGTATCAAGAAATTAATTGATTGAATATTTACTGTTATTATTAACTTATGTAAAATATGTCATAAAATATTTATTAAAAATAGCAGCTCCCAATGATTAAACTTAATAAAGGAAAGTTTAGATATTAGCTGGTATTTTTTATATGCCCTGCACAGACAATATCAAATGTTCTATGTATTTTAATTTGACCGTTATTGCAGGTACTCTTAAATTGTCAACGATCAGTGGTACAGTGGCAAACAGTGGACGTTATTCGGAAGAACCGAAAAAACTCTAAAGAATGATTATAGTTTTCTTTAAAATTATTTTTGTCTTTACAAAATAATAATTAAAAAAAACGGACGGCACCCGTTCACGAGCACAGTGTTTGTATAAAATGTCGTTCAACTCAACCAACAATATTGAAACGGCCCAATAGACAACGCCACCACTAGCAGGACTTTTAAGTGAGAACGACAAGCGCCAGAGATTGCTAGGCAACTAGACCTAAAACGTGAAACTCTTAATAGACGACGAAGATGAAATTGCTGGAAGCCTAAAGGCTTGAAAGATGGGTTATGCATTATTTTGATGCGTACAATTTACTAGTGATATTTTAGATCCCATGTAATAAAGAGCAAGTCTATAGAAAAATAGAAAATACTTACTGTTACCCAACTTATCATTAAGTTGGGCAACAGTAAGTATTTTCTATAATATATAGCCTTTCACAATAATAATACATCTGAGTCATCATCATCTACACAATCGGGAAATTTCCTTGGCTTATTTTGTAAATGAGTTCTAAATGATTCCATTAATTATTAATTTTCTTTGCGTTGGCTACGTCAATAACTTGTTAATTGACGTAAATCGTTAAACGTATTGTCAAATTGACTAGAGATTCCTCAGTATTTGTTCCAGTGCAGTGCAAGTGTGATTGTGTGTTAGCAAGTGCTAGTGAAGAGAATTTAATAAGTGCGTAATTATTTATTATTTATACTTCGTTCTTAGATATAGCTTTTCTCTGTGGATTATACATTATCTAAATCTAGGTTATTTAAATTCTGTAGTTCTCCTAATTCGGTGCAAAGTAGTCTGAGTTTCTCCTTTACAATTCATGATCGTTCGTAATATAAATGTAAATCAACTAATTACAACTGAATTGATGAAATTGTTAACTATTTATTGACAATATTCAAGTGAGTTTTTTGAATCCATAAACATACATACAAGACAGTTTTCTTTGATTATTTCAGATGAGGCTTCTAAAGCGCGCCCCAAATTTGACATCCTCAATATGGCTGTTTATCACACTTTTACTTCCAAACAACACAGAGCACGCCAACCCTATATCATCATTTATAAACTTTATGCGTGAAGAAGCAGATCAATTTGACAACGAACCACCAGACGAAACAGATTTATTGCCTGATTATGACTTCATCGTCGTAGGTGCAGGTACAGCAGGATGTGTGCTTGCAAACAGATTAACAGAAATTCCTGACTGGAAGGTACTTCTAATAGAAGCTGGAGGAAACGAGAACTATATTATGGACATCCCAATTCTAGCGGGCTACTTGCAATTCACATCCGTTAACTGGGGTTACAAAACGATGCCATCCAACGAGTACTGCGCTGGATTTGAGAATCAACAGTGTAACTGGCCACGAGGCAAAGTAGTTGGAGGCTCTAGTGTCTTGAATTACATGATATATACGCGAGGAGCCAAGCCGGACTACGATGGATGGGAAGCAATGGGTAACAATGGCTGGGGCTGGGATGATGTGCTTCCATATTTCAAGAAAATTGAAAACTTCAATATACCATTGTTTGACGACTCGAAGTATCACGCACACGGCGGATATGTAAATATAGAGCATGCTCCTTTTCGAACAAGTAAAGGTAAAGCCTGGGTCAAAGCAGCGCAAGAAATGGGATTTAAATACGGTGATTACAATGGCGCAGAACCATCAGGAGTATCTTTTCTTCAACTGTCTATGAAAAATGGAACTCGTCATAGTTCCAGTAGAGCTTACTTGCATCCAATCAATGGAAGGGATAACCTCCACGTAACTAAAGATAGCATGGTGACTAAACTTATTCTTGATGATACCAACACAAAAGTGATCGGTGTAGAATTTGAAAAACAACACAAAATATATAAAATATTGGCAAGAAAAGAAGTTATTTTGTCTGCTGGTGCCATTAATTCACCACAATTGTTGATGCTGTCAGGTATTGGCCCAAAAAACCACTTGGAATCAATGAGAATTAATGTTGTGAAAGATTTACCTGTCGGATATAATCTGATGGATCACGTCGCTGCGGGTGGCTTGCAATTTTTAGTCCGCCAACAAAATTCAAGTTTTTCATCTGAATCCATATTAAAAAACTTAAATTTAGTTTTCAAATGGATGAAGACTCACCAAGGTCCGCTATCCGTTCCTGGAGGATGTGAAAGCCTAGTTTTCATGAATTTAAACGATAAGTTTAATTCTACAGCTTGGCCAGACATGGAACTGCTGTTCATTGCTGGAGGGTTAAATTCTGATCCCCTGTTACGCCGTAATTTCGGTTTCAATGAACGTATATATGTTGATACATACGGACCTCTAGGAAGATCTGATACCTTCATGATCTTCCCCATGTTATTACGCCCTAAATCAAAGGGACGTGTCATGTTACAAAGCAGAAATCCAAAAGAACATCCATCATTAGTTCCAAATTATTTCGAGTACCCCGAAGACTTGCAGAAAATTGTTGAGGGAATAAAAGTAGCTGTGGAAATATCAAAGCAACCAGCTATGAGAAAAATTGGAGCCAAGTTATACGACGTTCCAATTAAAGATTGCTTGAAAGTCGGACCATTCGGTAGTGATGCGTACTTCACCTGTCAAGCGAAGATGTTCACCTTTACGATATACCATCTGAGCGGGACCTGTAAAATGGGAGTGCAGACAGACCATACGGCTGTGGTTAGCCCACGATTAAAAGTCCATGGTGTTGAGGGAGTTCGAGTGATCGACGCTAGTATAATGCCCCAAATAGTGTCAAGTCATACAAATGCTCCAGTTTACATGATAGCTGAAAAAGGTGCGGATATGATAAAAGAAGACTGGGCCAAATTATGATACATGCACGGTCTCATTCTATGTTCGTGATAAGCAGTGTTATTTATAAAGGAATAGATTATTATATAAAGGTCGTCTGTGATATTTTAGATGTTTAACATTTTTGTAACACATTTTTGTCATAATTGTAAGAACGCTTTCAAATTATTCGACAGTGCCGCCACAGCAGCGTTGCAACTACACTCCTTTAAGGCAGACAGCAACTAATTTAAAGGGTTTAGTTATATTAATATTATAATTATATAAACAGTAATGACGAAAATAACTTTTTACTGTTATGTATCCCTAAATAATATAAAGCCATATTCGGCCAATCAACTGCTGAAAAGGACTACCACGGAATACCGTAAGTAAGGCGAAAGTAACAAGATCGAAGTGTATTGTTAAATTGAGATGAGATCAAAACCAAACAAGACTTTATTGTCTTTGGGCAGAAGTGACATATATCGGTCAAAATGCGTTCGGCAATCTCTATTCTGACTTCTGAGTTAATACGAATCGGCTCTCACTATATTATTTTTAATGAAATCAGTAACATGCAGGCATGTCGTGTAGATGTTCTCATAAAATCACTAGTTAGATACAACTAAACGATATATTGCTTTTATTGATTACAAATACACATATACTCGTAGATAGTTGTTTCATTTGCAAATTTTTGTATTGCAGTCTGACAGATTTTTATTTTTAGGAATTATAATTTTAGATAGATATTACTAGCTTTCCCCCGGCATGTGTGGCAATGCCTATTTTATCGTTTTTTAGTTTTGTAGTTAGACACCTAGCAGTATCGTTTTGTAGTTAAACACCTAGATGTATGAAATATACTTTATGTACCCATGTAGGTAGGTAGGTACTATAACTTCGTCGGGATAATAAATGGCTAAGCGTCTTATAAAATAACAACAACCTAGGGATAATATAAGTTTCTTGGACATGACCTACATTGAGATTGACACGGCTAGTCTCAGCTTTCCTCTGAGCAGCTAGTAGTACCTAAGTGTCATTCAGACACTCCACAAATATGCTATTTAACGATAGCGTTTTTGATGACAAAATCTTCAAAAATTGCTAGAACTTTCTAAAAAAAGCCGGGAGACGTGAACATTTTCAGGTGAAGGCTGAGTTGCCTCATATGTTACCCTTTTTTCATTACACTGAAACTCCTCATAGATAATCTGCCAACTGAGGAGGCTGTAGGGTAAGTCGGACTCCGACAAAGATCCAGACTTGCCTTCCCTAACCTTATAGTTACGATTTGTGATATTTACCACAGCTTGTCACGAAGTTAGGCAAGCTCCTCCCTCATTATCATTATACATAACACAACGCAACACATGTCCACATCGTACTGACGACCTGCTTCGTGGACGAGACAAAGAGAAGATGAGAGATAGAACGAAGACTTAATCTACCAGCGCAGCGCTTTGGACACTGTTGGTGGGATCCCGTCGGGGTCACCAATGTGGGATTTCTGAGTTGATATGGTTGGTAAATTAATGAAAGTCGTCACTTAATATACCTATATAATTTACTGGTACCAGATACAAATACATATTTATTATATTTATTAACTATGACCGACCTAACTGCTTGGGTGTGGGGAGACGACTACCGCGCCGCGCTAAGTTACTAAGTTAACACAATCCAATTCTAATGTGTCAGCAGTGTCCCTACAGACACAAACTTTAATCATAGTTTTTTTACTAGTCATCTAAATAAACAAATCAGTAAAATAAACAAATATTCCAATAACAAATCAGTCAGTAAATTAGAGATAGAACTTTGATATTACTTATATGGACCCTATGTCCGAATCTTATTGGGAACACCCGTAAAACTATGAGACGAAAACGCCTTACACAGTAATAAACGCAACATCACATAATGTGAGTTGCACTTTGCTCCTTACTAGGTTCGTAGAGAAATTATACGAAAAGGAAAATTCTTTGTTTACATACTTAGCATAAACATACATAATCAACCCATTATACTGTCCCACTGCCGCGGTCTCCCTTTCAGAATTAGAAGGATTAGGCTATAGTCCACCACGCTAGCCTAATGCGGGTTGGCAGATTTCAGACGCCGGCGCCGCCCGTTGAGAAAATCTCTCAGACATACAGGTTACCTCACCATGTTTTCCTTCCCCGTTTACGCGTGATAATTAACTAAGCTATTAATACACACATGACTTCGAAAGTTAGAGATGCGTGTCTGGGATGCGATCTTTTGACTTCGCAGCCTAATGGTCATATCACTAGGCTATTGCTAAAATTCTTTGTTTCAGGAAATATAATATTTAATGTCAGTATTACAGTAGATAAATGAATAATTATAAGTAAAGTACTTGTGGCTCCGCAAATATTAACATTGACGCCTACTCGTTATGCTCTAGCAAAATTACCACTTCAAACTGGTTAGAACAAACGCCTTCAGATTTAAACATCCATGCTTATTTAAATGCATGTTTGTTATGTCTCTACTATTATAAAATAGTAAAAAAGCTGTGTCTGTACATTATATTATACAATCAGATTAATAACGCAATAAATATGTTTAATAATAACACACAAAAGGCTTCGGTTTAGTTTAGGTACCTTCGTTAGGCCTTCCACAGATAAATATCTTATTGATACACCCGCAATTCTGTAAGTCTACCAATTTAAGTTTTTATATTCGTAAGTTTTTTAAACTCATTTGTTTCTTTCTATGGAAGAGAAAATAAACAATTTTTTGATGGTTAGAAATTACATCATTTACTTAGAAAGTAGATGATATTGTCGTTGATGCAATTGTACTTTAACTAGTGTAAAGGCTGATCACGGATATTTTTTGTTTTTTTTTGTCTATCGAGCGCACTGACGAGCCACCTGGTGGTAAGTAGTCATCGTCACCTACAGCAAGTAGCTAAGCAACCGAACGGAAACTGGCTCTTACGCCACTGGTTTCTCAGTGTGGTAATTATCTTTGTCTGCTATATCTTATACATATAGCTATCGCAAAAATGGCAGGCGCACAGGTCTTAAAGAATTCATGTTGTTGAATAAGTATTTTATACAAATAGTAGCGGGCCCGGCAGACGTTGCCTTGCCCTGTATCATCATCTTCCTGCCCTTGTCCCAATTTATTTTTGGTTGGTGCAGCGTGTCCTTTTTTTCCATTCACCCCTGTCAGCCGTCACCTCAATCATTCAGTCCCTTTGTGTCACTCAATTCCTCCCATGTCATGCCATGTATATAAAAACAATTGTAGAACCCGATTGCGGTGCCACCTACCGGTTCAAATTGTGATTTAAACACAGCAAAATAAATCATAATGACACCAACAGCTTAGGAGTTCGGACAATGCACACAACGCCATCTACTGGACTTATCTAAACAGCACACAACGCCATGTTCATTTGTGTCCGTATTTTGTTTCTGTCAAATCTGTCAATCCGTTCCCGATACAAAATGTGTGAATAAATCAATTATCTTTATATTTGTTTCCGTGATTTTTTCGATGTTTTAATAGTTATTCTGCTATTCGGGGTGGAGGCAAATCCAACAAATCAAAGATCATAAAAATCGGTCCAGCCGTTCTTGAGTTATAAATGGTGTAAATAACCCGACATTGTACATATCTATAAAGTAAATATAAACATTTACAAGAAAAAAAATATTATAAAACGAGAAAACTGAAATCGCAATACTTACTATAACAGAGACACAGTCCTTGGGTGCCAAATATAATCGAATCTCGATACCTAATAAACCTTTAACATAAACCCTTAACATAACTCGTATAGCTAGGGGTTTAAGAGTCCGGCGGACCGAATTTCTCTTACAAACGTAATTCCGAAATAAATCGTAATTCAAACACAATTTAATCAAATTCTGTTATTATTCGGATTCCGATACCGTTAATCCAGGTTCCTACGTTACCATTTCGTCCAAAATACTTTACTGGAAATAAATGTAAGCGAATGCAATTTTTGATAACTACCAAGTTTGGAACGATTTTTCGGTCTTTTATTTCCAGTGAAGTAGTAGTAGCCGAAATAGTATCGTAGAAACCTAGATTAACGGTATCCAAATCCGAATAATAACATAATTTGATAGAATATTCTCTGGATTACGATTTATTTCGGTATTACGTTATTGTGGGCAATTCAAGCTCCGTCGGACCCTTAAGAGACGAAGAATCGATCTGGGAAAATGAGTTTTACCCTGTTTAAATGTACAAAGAAAGAACTATATAAATTATACAAAATAGATTCTAGTTCTACCTGGTGGGTTCTAATCACCATTCGGTTTTTTTTTTACGTAGGTAATGAGGGCGATGGAAATTAGAATAAGATTACACGGGTCAACATGAAATTTGACTTTGATTGCAAAGCATTAAATTTCGGTAGTTTAGGTCGTAATAAGACGGAAAAAAAATATATGGCATGAAAAACTTTGCTTTTGTGCTTAGAAGACTGATTGAATGAAATTTTTAAAAATATCGGATTTTAATTTTTGATTGAAAATAAAACTATTGAAATAAAAATGTTTATTATTTTTATTAAGTTTTACTATCAAATTAGCTTACAGAAAAGTGGAAAATAACTTAAAAGTGCACACTTTTACTTTTTCTTTTATGTTCATAGCTACTTTCTCTCAATAAACCCCAAATATAGTCGCCCATCATGTTTTCATTGTATTGACCTTGATAGCGTTGTTCAAAATTCATGATGTCCTCATGGAAACGTTCTCCTTGCTCTTCGGAATAGGCTCCCATATTGTTTTTAAATTTATCCAAATGAGCATGCAGCATATGTACTTTTAATGACATCCTGCAGCCCATGGCCTTAAAATTTGTAAGCATATCCTTCTTTTGGTTCTCGCCAAATCCTTGGTATTGCAAATTTCATAGACCTTTTCTCACCTCGATACCAACCTAAAAATATAAAAATAAAAATTAATATGTCTATTATTTTGGATTCATCGCTTAATTAAATAAAAATTGCTTACCTTCCAAACACCTTTTACAATAACTACAAGCAACATGTGGAGCCCATGGCTTATCTTGATTCCGTACAGGACAGTCAAAATATGCTTCATAGGCTTCACAGAGAACGTGAGATGTCTTTAGTTCATATTTCACGTCTCGAACTTTAATAAATTGACCACATATAAAACAAAATGCATCAGCATCGTATTTGCACTTTCGTGACGACATTTTAAGCTATTCTGGGCTTGTAAATAACACCTGATGGTTGTTTATCACTCGGGTGCCATCTAGCGGCACAGTGTAAACGTTAATACCCCACTCTCACCGCGCGGTCTTTTTAAAAATATTAAAATCAATTAAAATTTATGAAAAAATTGAAAAATGAGTATTATTATTATAACTATCACAAAAGCAAACTTTATACCGAAAAAAGGTATTTTCTTTTCGTTTTTGTGCATAACTAACTGGAAAATAATAGTATAAACTTTAGGACAAAGAACGAAAATTTTTTTGTAGAGTCGTGTTATTACGGTTTAATGTTTACGGAGAAAGAAAATCTAGTCTTTTTTTATCATAATAGAAATCCGGACACTCAAATTATCAAAGGATACCTAATCATTAAAAGGATAGTTCAAACTAACTACTCGATAGTACGTATGGTATAGATACATACATATGAGATCAGATATAGCAGATAACTTCAAGAGTTGCAAAACTTTTGGGCGGTTCCGACGTGATCTAATTAATGAAGGCGAGAATTGTTCAACCTCTAACATTGTCGATTGTATCGAGGATAAAGTAAATATTGTCTAATTGAGCATTGAAATTAACTAGATTATTAATAGGTAACCTGACGATAGATACGTAAAAATACAACTTGTATACAAGTACTTCATGTCGGAATGCGGTTTAGAAAAACATGCTGTTTATATTTAATTACATCTGACTCGAAGTATGAATGTAGGTATATTCAAATAAAGAAGAAGCATTAAATTAACATACATCCTATTCCTATGTGTCGTTAAGTAATCCATCCATAAATATAGATTCTATTGATACATGCAACTGGATGTTGATGCCGCGGGTGAGTTGAATTCTTAGGCATATTGCTGACTCAGAACTTGAAGATCATACAGGAATATTGGTTTTATTCTGAGACAATGTAAAGAACCTTGTATATATACACATATAGGTACCTATACCATTACTTACCAGATTACAAGTATTACAAATTACTTTTTAACGTGGGAGAGCCATGCTTCGGCACGAATGGACCGGCTCGACCGGAGTGATACCACGACCTCACAGAAAACCGGTGTTAAACAACGCTTACGTTGTGTTTCGCCGAGTGAGTGAGGTTACCGGAGGCCCAATCCCCTTTTAAAAGGTCGGCAACGCACGCGTGACTCCTCTGGTGTTGCGGGTGTCCATGGGCGGCGGTAATCGCTTACCATCAGGCGATCCGTCTGCTCGTTTGCCCTCCTATCCCATAAAAAAAAATGTATTCGTAAAATGTATTTGCAAATTGTAGGGCTATGAACAAATTGATGGTCCATAACAATAACTACCTATGTAATATTCATAACTTTAACTAAAAACTTAAAAATCGTCATCATACCTTCTTCTTAACATAACAACGGTTATCATAACCATGAAAGTCCAAAATTGACTATTTTAAGTTTTTGAGTATTTGGGAGTTATTTATATACATAGGTACATTACGCCGAATGCCGTAAGTTTGATTCACACCCGTTCCAAATAAAAGAGATTCCAGATTAATTCTGTAACCTCACCCTATACCGACCGATACTATATTTGTGCGTTTACAAACACAAATTATCACACACACAAACACTCAGACCCGAAACTACGACCATACAAATATCACTCAAATAATGTTCCGTGCGGGGATCGAACCCACAACGCGTAGCGGAGCCGATCGCTTTGCCTTTCTACATTTTTTTTTAGTTCATACAACCACGATGACAAATAAAAAGCAAAACTTTCAGTAGAAAATTAGTTAATACTTACTAGGGAATATTATTTTGTTACTGATGCGAATACTAAGTATTGAACCTAAAATGTGTAACACCTAGATTTAAAAATGCGAAAATTCGATTTAACCAAGCATACACCTCAACTTATCTGTCTATCATCTAAGTTTTCCGCCCAGGTGGCCTCGGTAATGAATAGTTTTAAATTTAAACACAAAGAGGCCAAACCAACAAAGTAGGTAGGTACGTAAAGTAACGTGTTACAGGCTAACAATAAGCATAAATAATTAAGGATATGTGATTTACATTTACATCCAAATTAAGCGTCAATAAAATTAATAGTAATTGTATAATAATTATATTATATTTTAATTAGTACCTATATAAATTATTATTTTATTTTACATTTGCTTAAAAACAAAAATGTATTGCTTTGCATTAAGCTGTTCCCAATAAGTATTTTGTAACACAATGTAACATAATCAACTTATTCCCGTCCCACTTCTGGGCAAGTGTCTCCTTTCAAAATGCAAATATGTTGTACCTGAAAAAAAGGAACGAAATATTAGTTTGAATGACATAAAGTAGATACATATAACAGAGATAGGTACATACATTTTACTCCAATAATTCAACATTGTGAAAGAACTCTGTCAATAACATCACTGATGTACAATTAAATTTTTTTTTATCTCAAGAAAGCCCTTTACTCGTAGATGTTGTTGGTTAAACTTGACATTAGAGTTAATGAAATATTACGCAGTGTTTTTTACAATTACATAGCTAAAGTTCTGAATCGATATACAATCTAGGTTTTCTTATAAATTGTAAATTTAACATTAACTTCTAATAGTGTAATAGGATAAAATAAACAAGCTTTTATTTAGGGACTATTTTATCTACGTGACAAAAAATAAATTGGTATTTGTGAAAATAAATCTGTAGAAGAAACAATCTACCTCTTTTTGCAGCTTTAATTTTCTAACGGCAAATAATATATTGTATATCTAAATTTCATTCCCTGAGTACACACTGTATAAGTGATTCATGTCTTTTCATAAGTGTGCATATACCTTTACAGCAATAAAACAAAAGTAGACAAGTAAGTGTGTACGAGTTTGAAGTATACATGAATATATAATGTGACGAAGTAAAATAGTCTGTGCTAGTTCGACGATATGGTTCATTCCCACATGGAGGTTGTTATGACTACATTAAATTAAAAGAAACCCCCGACACCGCGGTTTTGTGGCGGCGGCCATCTTGGATTTAAAATGAATTGAAATTTCAATTTGACTATGAACACTCCTGACTACAAAAAAAAACAAAATCGAAATAGGTTCATCCGTTCAGGAGCTACGTTATAACATCCCGTCCTTTTTGCGTCGAGGGTTAAAAACGCACTTAACCTTTTTACAACATCTACGTGGACATGTTAAAATCCTTGTCAACCAAACTCGAAGAACCTCTTTGGTTCGCTGTAACTTCACGTGTGAACTGTATACAAATCTATCTTCGATATAAATAAAATTATAATATAGATTTCTACCTTCTATATAAATTAATGTCTTTTTTGTATGTTTGTCCTCTATGCTATTGCAATGAAATTTTGGCAAGTTGTTCACATCCCCATGAAAGTTAATGAAAAAAAAGAAACTTTGCAACGCATGCCACGAGCACAGGCACAGCTAGTTAAGTGAGCTAGTAACGTACTACGTTACGGCCGATATATTTTAGTCATCTGGTGGTACTATTAAATTATGTCATGGAATTAGCAATAGACCGAAAAAGCTTGGAATTAAAATTGTGTCCGCCACACTCCCCACTAAGCATACCACCTACCTACGGCAGCGTTGTTAGATCACAGTGGTACATAATCTGATACGGACCGCATTAACTAGTATTTGCGCAGTGCACTCAGAATTAAAATAACACGTAAGTTTACAACTTATTCTATTTTTCGTCGTACTTTAGAATTTTAGCTATTTTATTTAGTCATGTTTTGTTTGATTGACATTTTGACGTCTAAGTTTTTAAAATTAATGTGGCAATTTAATTATCTTTGGTATTTATGATAGATTGACCTTGGAGAAGACATATGACATAACTTGAATGTCAAATAATCCTTTGAAACTGCAGGGACCAGCTATTACATTTTTTAATTCAGTCAGTTGCAATGATAATGAAATAAAAAATTAAAAAAATGACTATAAATTAAGGTTAAAATTAAGAAGAAAGTTGTTAAGTCACATTTTCAACAAAACAAAAACAACAAAGTACAAGGCCGTTTATATTTAACTCCTACATATACAAGTGTACAAAATTAAAGCAAAACGAATTTCCAATAAGTAAATATCGGCGGTCAGCTCACTATTCAATTAAGTTAATAGCATCAGCTATTTCCGACGCACTTTTAAAAATAGTAACTGAGAGCTTCATAAACTTAAGTTGTAAGGTCAGTTTTAATCCAATTTTTTAAAATTTAGGTTTTATATTTTTCTGTTACATTTAAGCAATAGTTAATGTTTACATATTTGTGAGATTAGGTGTAAATTTTTTTCTTCTTAGTTGTTCTCTACTTTTTTGTTCCACTTCTTTCTTCAGAATGCCTCGTAAGAGTAAATCTAATCTGTCTAAAAATTCATAACGGACTCAGGCGGCAAAAATTAATCCATCAGAAGAATCTTCTGTTCATGTAGAATTTAGAAAACAAGAACAAGAAAAGCGATAATCTGCTTTAAGAGCTAGGGAATCATGCGTAGGGGGTCGCAGTTCTAACCTAACCTAACCCAAAAGTTTGCATAATATTTGGTGAGCATCATTTTTATAGTTCTTTCATAATATTTTTAAAGCTAAGCATATTTATAGTGAAAACCATCATGTTTACAGTTCATTCAATTAATTTTAAAGCTAAACACTATAAAGTGTGAAACAGTTGCATTTATACAATTCCCCTTATTTTATTTACTTTCTAATGATAATGATTATAACTTTGACAGTTATTTAAAGACATTAACGCGAGCGAATCTGCGTGTAAAAGCTAGTAAAATATAAAATGCAAAGTGAAAAAGTGACTCATCATATCATAACGCTATTTTAAATTTAAAAATTCGTAACTGTCAATAGTTCATCTATCCGAATATTCACAATGGCTGCATGTCTTGCTACCGCACATACATCATGCGAAAGCTCATTAAGCTGTTTATGTGAGGCTAGCTGTTGACCGTGATTGCACTCGCATACCAAAGGACATTTTGAGACAAAAAGAGGCTATATCAAAGGACCAAAATCCATCAAAAAACCTGAAAAGCAAATAATTACATTCGAATACTTTGATGTCTAATTTTTAATTTATATAAAGTCGTGTTTGATTTAAGTTTATTATGAATGTTTGTAGGTATCATTAATTATAATGCTTCAACGGGCAATACAAGTGACATGGACCATCTTCGTAATATCATCCATCGTGAACAAAAATTACATTACATGTCAGAATAACGTATCGCTTATTCAAAACCCAATAATTAACTTAATGCTGCAGACAGTGGCTTCTACTTACACGCCAAAGATCCCTAGCGACCCATTCGATATTTTAAGGGACAGATATCCTCTACCGAATGGTAAGTAAACATTATAGTAGATAGCATACTCAATAGTTGTAACATAATATAGTATTTATTTCACAAAACAGTTTAGGTGTTAAATATTATTATTCATTCGACCTGTTGAGCACACTCACTTTATTGCATACCAAAAAAAAACGACGTTGATTTTTAAATTCATATGGTAGTACAACTGGCAGTCTTGTCGCTAACCGCAATCTCTTAATCAATCTCAAACTGATTTTTAAAAACAGTAGATCGAAAAAGGTTTGATTTCGATCACGACATAAGATAATAACGGTTTACATTTTATTTGATAAACTAATTTTCTAAAAAAGAAAGACACCTTTTGATCTGATTTTTCCAGCTACTTCTGTAATGGATTATCGTCCAAAGATCAATTTATTTTATTTATATTCAGGTTTGGCGTGAAAACGCTGTAATAAATCCAGTCTGTTATGATACAAGTTTCTCTGTCAAATAACACTTTGATAATTGAACCGCCCACATAGGGCTGAGATTTTTGCAATGGGCTACTATAACTCTATAAGTAAGTGACATCAAGACATCCACGTGAGCGAACTAAAAAATTAAGATTTATGTTCCAGGTCTTAACTCCCTACTATCAGAATATGACTACATCATAGTGGGGGCAGGGTCAGCAGGCTGCGTACTCGCTGCCCGCCTCACTGAAGACCCAGACGTGAACGTTCTTCTGCTAGAAGCAGGGAGACCTGAGAACTTATTCACCGACATCCCAAGCATAGCACCCTACTTTCAACTCACGGAATATGCTTGGCCCTATTTCATGGAGGCCCAGCCTGGAGTTTGTTTAGGTGAATAAACTTAATAATTTCGTTAGTAGTGGAAAGGTTTTAAGACCAATTATGGTAATGGATATTTTTATTATTATTTTTATTCCGCCGTTGTCGACCCACTACGGGGCAAACGCCTCCGTACCCTCTTTCCATTCCCCACAGCTCAACATTGTTTTAGGCCAATCATTCCAGAAGATGTCAAGCTCATCCCGCCATCTCCGTCTAGTCAAGTGGATAGTGTCTATTTGGATAACATAGTTTTAAATAATTAACTTTTTTTAACAGGCATGTTGAACAAAAGGTGTTACTGGCCTAGAGGGCGGGCTGTAGGTGGCACCAGCATCATAAACTATATGATATATACCAGAGGAAGACGTGAAGAATGGGACCGAATTGCCGACGCCGGGAACTATGGCTGGTAATATTGTTTACATTCTTACGTTTTACAAAAATACACAGGCAAATTGCCAAGAAATCAGTGACGAAGGCTACATACAACTCGAAACCCACAGACTTCTCTTTTGACTCTATCAATGTCTGCTATTGCCAAATAACAAGTCAAGATAAGCAGTTTTGGCTCCTGCTTCAATCTTACCAAAATTAACGTTTCGCTACTGCAAGACAGTACTACCAGTTTTAACTAAGTCGGTCAGGTAAACCTACTCAGATCCTCCGAATATTCCTACAACTGTCCGTCATCATTATTTAGTACATTATTTACTACCTTAGAAAAGATACCCACACTTAGGCTAGAATGAACATGTGATTCGTAATTATAAAAATATAATTATAAGGAGTAAGGACTAAAAATAATAATATATGTCACTGACACTACTGAGAAGAATTTAATGTTTCATGGTGTACAACGTGCCACAGGATTAGACGTAGGTACGTGCATTAAACATTATTCTATGACGGCACCCGGGTAATAAACCATAATCTAAGATATATGATTTTGATAATATCAGAAATATATTATCTATTTTGAATGATTCATTTAATTTTATTAAGAAAGAAACTACGGCAGTGTATCATATAATCATCACCTGACCTGATTTAAATTAAGCTAATTGAATCTAACATTCATTATATGCTTTTTACTTCATTTATAAAATTTTATATATACCCTATTGCAGGTCCTACGAAGAAGTTCTTAAATACTATATGAAATCTGAACACGCAAATTTAAAAGGATACGAAAATTCTCCTTATCGAGGGAGAGACGGTGAAATGAACATCGAATTCGTGAGCCGTAGGTACGTTGCCAACCGAACTCAACATAATTAAAACTGGAAATGCAGACATAACAGTTAGAAGGTTATTTAAGACTCCTGCGACTAAAAAAACAAGTGTTTTACCCTAAACCTAAGGTCAAAGCAGGTTTAGAGTGATAAAAAACATAGTATTAACATTTTTTTTTCAATAACGTAAGACATCGATTTAGAAAATACATTCAAATTGTAACAAGTCATACAAATCTTATTTTAAAAAGATTACTGTATTTATACTAAAACCTATATTATTCATATCCAATATCCATACCTAATTAATTGTCGATATTTCGACGATCTCTTGTCTAACGTAAAATATAGTCAATTCAGATTCTAAGAAAACGTAATTTACTTAATAATAAACCTTCGTTACTTAACTTACCACGGTACTTGATTATAAATTTGTGCATGTTTCAGAACGCCACTTATAGAAGCATTCTTAGAAGCAGGGCGAATATTAGGGAGCCCCACAGTGGACTACAACAATCCAGAACAACTTGGATTTGGATATGTGCAAACTAATACAAGAGCGGGCAGAAGACTAAGTGCTGCCAAAGCATTCTTACGACCTAACAAGAAACGTACCAACTTACATATACTACCATTGGCCACAGTGACTAAATTACTTATAGAAAACAGTACTAAAACTGCTTTCGGAGTAGAATACATAAGAAATCGTGTGAAAAGTAACGTGAAAGCACGAAAGGAAGTAATACTCTCAGCAGGACCCATAGCGTCACCACAGTTACTCATGTTATCAGGAATCGGTCCAGGAGAGCATTTAAGGAGCCTAGGAATTTCTGTCATACAAAACTTGCCCGTAGGGCGATCGCTTTATGATCACATAACATATCCAGGATTAATCTTTCTTCTTAATGTCACAAATATAACCTTCAACGAAAATAGAGACGCAAATTTTAAAAACGTGATAGAGTGGATACAGTTCGGTGACAATGTTGTCTCGACTCCTGGTGGCGTAGAGGGTATCGGATACATCAAAACTCCTTTATCTAGTACATCAGATGGAATCCCAGATATTGAATTAATAAGCATTGGGGCGTCCCTTTTAGCAGACGGTGGAGTTACAGGGAGCAAGGCAGTGCGACGAGGCATGATGATTTCCCCAGAAATATTTGACAAAGCTTTTGGAATGATTGACAATATGGACTCCTGGAGTGTATTTCCAATGCTGCTTCATCCTAAATCAGTGGGATACCTTGAATTGAAAGATTCGAATCCATTTAGCCACCCACAGTTATATGGGAATTATTTCACGCATCCTAATGATGTAACAACGATGATAGCTGCAATAAGACATGTGCAAAAGATGGTTGCAACGCCACCGTTCCAGAAGTACGGGGCTAAGATGCACAAAGCACATTTCTCGACCTGCCCTGGAATGCCTTATGACTCCGATGAGTACTGGGAGTGTGCTTTGCGCACACTTCCGACGACTTTACATCATCAAATAGCAACGTGTCGCATGGGTCCAGTAGGCGACCCACTTGCGGTTGTCAATCCAGAATTAAAAGTTCACGGTGTAAATAGGTTGCGCGTCGTTGATTCCAGTATTTTACCTCGGACAATTTCAGCGCACACACATGCTCCAGCAGTTATGATAGGAGAAAAGGCTGCTGATATGATCAAAGCTACTTGGAATTAGGCCCTGTTACCAAAAATTAGGTCTATTGTTATTAGCTTTTAAAAATAGTTCAAATTAATTAAATTATTCTGTGCAATTAAGATTTATTATTGCTGAGCTATTGATATTCCTTTAAATATTAATATCTATTGCGATGATCAATAAATTAAATATCTTATTGAATTTATTTGTTATTTAAACACCAAAGAGTCTATTTTGTGGGATCAACTGTTTGTGTTAAATAGAGACGCTTACGAATATACGAATAGCGCTATAACATTTTTAACTTAAATTTAGACACTTTTCTTTCCTACCTTCCACTGTCTACATAGAATTGAATAATTGCGTGCATAGCGAAACTTTCGATCAGGCGCTACGATGCAACAGACAGCACACAGATATACGGACACACAGATACACACTACAAACTTATAACACCCATCTTTTTTGTCGGGGGTTAAAAACAATAGCATGGCTTATTACTGCAAAAATCCTTTGTTGCTCTTTATTTTCTAAAAATAAAGTTCGTTGAACTTCAGACTCGTGGGAAATATGAAGTTAAGATAATTCTGAAAAACGCCCACAAATATCAAGGAATGCAACTGACTTTGAGTATATGCACGGTACGGTACTTGCATTTATATCGATAATTCGGATCTATCCGGACCGCAGCTATGCGATACAATACTAGGATCGGATCGGTATCGTAGGTCGTTAATTTCTCTAGGAATCTAGGCAAAATTCCGATTTATAATTTGATTGATTGATTTTGTCACGTTATACTTCTCAAGTTCTAAGTTGCCGCATTTGTCAACATTCGCTGTCGCCTTATTAAAGCATTCCAGATACGTGTTTAATAATCAACTATATTATTTTAAATTTACTGATAACACGGTTATGAAAATGTGATACGATCTATTTATTCCGATACCGGTACCTTTATATCGATCGACGCATATATTGTATTCGTTTCTAACAAACTAAAATATCGGAGTATAGGTATATAATTTTTCATCCATATTAAGTATCGTGCATCACTAGTGTCCGCTAACGGTCAGAAGCCGGTTTGGTTGCAAACTGGTACAAAGAACTCACAAACATGAGATCTTGAACAGATCCTGATGATTTTAATGAGACATATTTCAAAATAAAAAACAATTTATTCGGAGCTGTACCTAGGTACTTTTGATTATAAATTTATATTTGTATAATAACTTTCGTGAGGTGTATTCATAATTATTTAAAGACTAGACGGTTTACTCACGCGCATTCTCGGGATCGCCCGACTAGTTTCAGACTCAATAGGAGTCCTTAATCATGAGCTGACGCGACACCACCGCCAACTAGTTGGGCGATCCCGAGAATGCGCGTGAGTAAACCGTGTAGTCTTTAAATAATTATAAATTTATATCTCCAAAACATCCCCACTTAACTATAGCAAAAATCAATATACCTACTCCGATCACTGTTTAAAACCTATGACGACAGAATTTAGAAATTTAACATGTATGTGTATGTGTATAACATGTTTATAGAAAATTAAGTATTTCGTGAAATAATGCAATTAAATTAATGTTAAAAAGATTTCATGTAAATTCTAGTACGATGTAGTCTGGTGGCTTCGAGATTTTTTTATGTGACCTACGAAAATGTTCCGCCGATCTGGTATCGTCGTATGATAGATTGTTGAGCTCCATATAATATGGTTGAGCTACACAATGGCTGATGCATGCGTGCCGTCGGATCGGACTGGTCTACTCATAGCCGCTATGGATCTTTCTTCAAAAATTTCAGACACTGCCCTGCATTGTATCACTCGCATATTCTGATTCTATTATGTCTGGACTTCAAAGGAGACCATGATTCTCTGAGTTTGTTTCGGTGTTTCTTCTCAGAGGTCGTCAGCTAGGAAATGCGACACAATCTAGTACTTAAACAAAAGGACATGTATGTAATTAAGAGATCTAATTACAGAAATAAATATCATTTCATTTCATTTCAATATCGTACGAAAGAAAACCTAGAACTAACTGGTACATATTGATTGATACATAACTATGTGCATACAAAATATCATGATTATGAGCATGATCTAACGTTTCAGAAATAATATAGCAACCTGTAACGAAACAAATTCGAAATCTTAGGAGGCATACATTTTTTTTATCCGTGATAGGCTTACGCTTGACCGCCAGTTCCCCTGATGTTAAGCGATACTGCGATCACGATGGAGCGCGCTTGCCTAGAAGAAACCGATTCACTCTTGATTTAAAGACACCTAGATTATATGTATCGGTGAAGACCCACTCGGGAAGCGCATTCCACATTACAGCGGTACGCATGATAAAAGTGGACTTAAATCGTTGCGTTCAGTTGTTATGAAAATGTTTTCTCTATTCATAAATAGAGCCCATCGACATGAACAAAATTAAAATCTTTTAAAAAATAAGGAAGTTATAAGAATTTTTATGCTAGACAGAGAACGTACTACAGAGAATTGACAACATTTCATTTTTTTAACACCCGTATATTACAAGTTTATTTGCGAATAATACATCGTAGTTCGCAATATATAAAAAATTATATACTGCAAACTACTATGGAGAGCGCTTGCCATTTATATTGTTTATAGCTCGCTATTTTATATTGTTGTAACATTTACAAATAAAAACGAAAGTTTAAAAACTAAAACCCGACTAAGAAAAAATTCAACTAAAAGGTATAAAACAAGAAAAGTTTTCTATCTCCACGAACAGTGGTATCCAGTTTATAGCCGTTGTCGCATGCCGCTATTATGATCTGTGGGTGCAAACTTAAAGTATAATTACGGCGGCAAGCGCCTACGGCTATAAACTGGATACCACTGTTCGTGGAGATAGAAAACTTTTCTTGTTTTTTCTGCCCCCTTTTTTGTGTTTTGCAGGCTATATTGTCATGTTTTTTCATAAAATTTATAGCCTATAAGTATCTTACTGCAAAGACGAATCAATCGACACCTCATTTGTTAAAATCTGATGAGTAGTTTTTGAGCTCGGATCGAACATCCATACGATACATACATACATACATAGACTGTTAAACTCATTACCCTTCCTTTTTTCGTAGTCGGGTAAAAAATAGACTTACGAGCTTGTTTTTGCTGTGGTGATATTGAAAAATTCATCCCAGTAGATTATGTTTTTCGCGAATATCTATGAAATCACTAGTGTCTCAAATAAATAAAAATCGAACATATTTACATATGATGTTTATTAATAAAAACAAAACCTCAATAAGAGAAAATATTTTGCTAGGGTGACACACACGTCTATTAATATTATTCGCGCTTGGAAGAACATAACACTAGATAAAGTGTTAAAAAAGTTACTTTATATAATTAAGATTAAGATAACAACAGATACTTTAAATTCAAGCAGTCCAACGGTCAATCAAACTTTTTTTGACAAGAAATATATGCAAATTTAAAATACAATGAAGTGATTCGCCACAAAGTCATTACACTTACTACCTATCCCTTAACAGTCAGGTATAAAATATCTGCATAAAATATCTTCACGCACACCAAATCTTCACACGAAGCTCGCACGTTCAGCACTGCCATAGTGTTACAAGACTCCGAGGTGTACAGTTGCTTTCGTTTTATATTTTACTTTTGCTTTTCAAAAAAGTGGTATGTTGACATAAGTTGGTGCCAAAAGTACTAGAAAAATGTTATACAAAATATTGTTTATATTGACAATATTATCAATTGGAAGTGCAGTAAATAGGGACGCTGACGAAGAAGTTTTTGTAGAAAATGTAGATGATACTGAAGAAGCGCGAAATGTTGTCTACGGTGATGAAAATAAAACAGCTCCAGAAAACCGTCAAGGGAAGTTATTGTACTCGTATCGTCAGAACCCATTGATAAACATAATGTTGCAAACTGCAATTCCTACCTATGTGCCCAAACATCCTGACGATATATTTGATTTTCTGAGAGATTCATACCCTTTGCCTGGAGGTAAGTTCAGTACAAATTAACTAATACCGAAAGAGCCTAAAACTATTAAGGAAACTGTTATTAAGTGCTTCAATAATTATCGTACCTTACCTATGTTATTATTTTAGTGTACACAATAATAAAAATATATTATTATATATTAAATTAAGTATTATTATTGATATGAATATTATTGAATGATTTCATTTGATGTCGATGCACAGTGTTCCAAACGACCAAAAAAATTCCCTCTGCTGTTTATGGTATTTATCGATCAAGGGATGCATTTAAAATGCACGAGTAAAACACCCACATGTCAATTTCAAAAACTTTTTTTTTTTAAACAATGATGAAGTTTAGGTGACAATTTCATGAAAAAAATTAAAATACATTCTGCAAATGTAACTGTCCAAGATATTTATTTTATATAAATGTAGTCTCATAAAGCATCTTTGGGTGCATATTTTCCAGTATTTATTTAAAAAAAGTAAAAGTAAAAGTAAAGTAAGTATTTATTAAAAATTATTACTCCGTATCTCCGGATACGGAGTAATATTTTTTTTTTTTCAAATTTTCTTTTTTATTTTTTTCCTCGCTAAATACTCAAAAGTGCGACTTTTCACTAGCATAGAAATATAGCTCGTAACAAGGCCTATCATTGATAAGAAAATCACGTCGAGAAATATTTATGGATATAATATTACGAGATATATTTATTTTACGGAAAAGCTTGCTTTTCCGTAAAAGGTCATGACCTTATACAGAATATTAATATTTTAATACTTTACGTGATTCATACATAAATAAAAGTATTCAAGGAAAGGTTAACGTCATAGTAGAGCATTGCATATGTTATGTTGCTGTTAGTCATTTTTAATTACTCCAGGTCTACAAGCGCCATATCTAGAATATGACTACATCATAGTAGGCGCTGGGTCTGCAGGCTCTGTCCTCGCTTCGAGACTTACAGAAGACAAGAATGTGACAGTGTTACTGCTGGAAGCTGGTAAGCCTGAGATGCTTCTAACCGACATACCCGCTATGGCAGCTTACTTCCAATCAACCGACTACGCGTGGCAATATTATATGGAACCTCAATCAGGAGTATGCACTGGTGAGTTATATTGATAATAATGCTTTATTTATACTATAAACGTTGTTTGCCGGAATTTCGCATATTAACTTAACTATTTACGTGGGAAAACCATGCTTCAGCACGAATGGGCCGGCTCGACTGGAGTGATACCACAGTGAGGTTACCGGAGGCCCAATCCCCTTTTAAAAGTCACTTGTGACTCCTATGGTGTTGCGGGTGTCCATGGGCGGTGGTAATCGTAAAAAAGTCTGCTCGTTTGCACATCTATCCCATAAAAAAACCTAAATAATTTAACGACTAAGATCGTTATCATTGAATTTATAAGCGTCGTACATATCACAACTCACAAACGACAGTGTATTATCTTCACACGCACACAAACATATAAAACATATAAACAATTTAATAACTTTAAGGTCGAACATTCCCTAAAACATTATGAATCTGATATTCCAGGCATGATTAACGGGCGCTGTTTTTGGCCACGCGGCAAGGCCGTCGGCGGATCCAGTGTTATTAACTACATGATATACACTCGAGGTAGACCTCAAGATTGGAACCGTATCGCCGCAGATGGTAACTACGGATGGTAATAAACATTTATTTAATCGTAATTTAGAGGAGCATGTAAAATATGTACAACAACAGCAAGGAGTGTTTTGTAACAATTGTATACCTGTCACATGCATCTACATCTATTTTTAACCAACATAATTATGTAATTACCTAAGAAATAAAGCACGTGTATCGTGTATGTACATATAAGGGTTATCTATTTCTAACAGCTCCACCTGCCATCAATATTTATCAGTATGATAATAAACTGTGTGGCTCATTTGATCCTCGGCTAGGTGAAAACACTGAAAACGAAAACAATGAAGGCATAGATGTTTTGATAGATGTAAGAAATCACCTCATTATCATGGATATATTATTAGATTATTATGGATATATGTCTATTTGTCTAACTACGTATAATTGTCACATAATTTAATGGTTGATAATATACTTTCAGGTCATATGATGAGGTTCTACGCTACTTTATGAAATCTGAGCAAGCATCATTGGGAGGATTGGAAAATACTCCTTTTAGAAGTCGAGACGGGGAGGCTTCTGTAGAGTTCGTGCCAAAACAGTAACTATACCACAATATTTAGCGACGTCACAGCTAACACAAAAATCTTTCAAGATAAATATAACTTTTTATAATTTCAGAACAAAATTAGTGAAAGCTTTTCTGGAAGCGGGACGCCTCCTCGGACATCCTACAATAGATTACAACTCGCCACATGAGTTAGGTTTCGGTTACGTGCAGGCAACAACAATTTATGGACACAGATGCAGCGCAGCTAAAGCCTTTTTACACAAACACAAAAAGAGACGCAATTTACACATATTGCCTGAGAGCAAAGTGACTAAAGTCTTGATAGATCCACACACATATACGGCTTATGGAGTAGAATATGTTAGAAACATGCTTAAACGTACAGTCAGAGCGCGTAAAGAAGTTATTCTTTCAGCAGGTCCTATTGCTTCACCACAATTACTAATGCTGTCTGGCATCGGCCCTAAAGACCAATTAAGATCCGTTGGCATTCCTGTGATAAAAGATTTACCAGTTGGACAGACGCTATACGACCACATATGCTTCCCAGCATTAATATTTGAATTAAATACGACAGGAGTAAGCCTAAACGAATCTAAATCCCTTAATATTCAGGAAGCAATCACATGGCTTCGAAACGGAGACACCGCTCTATCTACACCTGGAGGAGTAGAAGGCATTGGATATATTAAAACACCGATATCTGATGACCCTGAACCTGTTCCTGATATAGAACTGATAAGTATTGGCGGATCGATAACTGCAGATGGAGGACCTGGTGGAAGTAAAGCTGTAAGGCGAGGTATGAGAATCAGAGAAGACGTTTTTAATGGAGCTTTTGGGGAATTAGAAAGATTAAAAAAAGACACATGGAGTGCTTTTCCAATGTTACTGCACCCAAAATCAGTCGGTCGAATAGAATTGAAGAACAATAATCCGTTCAGCCACCCTGTAATGTATGGTAACTACTTGACTGATCCTAAGGACGTAGCAACATTTGTGGCATCATTCCGGCACATACAAGCATTAGCAGCCACACCAGCATTGCAACGATTCGGAGCCAAGTTACACAAAGCGGATTACCCATTGTGTCGTACAATGGTTTTCGATTCTGATGAGTACTGGGAGTGTGCGTTACGTACACTTACAGCGACCCTACACCACCAAATCGCCACGTGTCGTATGGGGCCACACGACGACCCGCAAGCCGTTGTGGACCCAGAGCTACGTGTGAATGGCGTGCACAGACTACGCGTCGTGGACTCTAGTGTGATACCACGCACTATATCCGCACATACACATGCTCCGGCTATGATGATAGGGGAAAAGGCAGCTGATTTAATAAAACGGACATGGAACTTTGCTGACAAGGTTTAGTTAGAACAATACATTATTAAAATGAGGAAATTCAAGCCACAGATTTTTTTATTTCCCACGGAATCCAACCTCTGGTTATAATACGTGAACAACGGGAAAATAAGAAAGCTTCTAATAAACTAATACGTATTTTAAACAACGCCAACAAAATATTTCAAAGAAAGCGTCAGGTAAAGAACAATTATTATTTTTACTTGTCTAATGATTTACTAAGTTAGCGACGGATTTTACAACTCACCAACATTTTACGTTTTTAAATATTTATGAAAGAAATTTAAATATTGGGTAGGTTCGGTTAAGTGTGTCCACACGATACACGAGCCGAACGAGCGAATCGAGCGTTGCTGTGGCAGCAGTCGGAGAATGCTAGACCCGAATTATAGCCGTTGTGTAGATGCTATAAAATAACAACCAACAACCATTCTGGGTTGTTGGTTGTTATACAGTAGCTTACATCGATGATGAGCAACTAGAATCATAACGTTTCATAAACGCTTGTTAAAGCTTATTTGAAACTAGCTTTTGCCAGCGACTTCGTCCGCGTGGAATAGTTACTTTGTTCCCTAGTTCTTCGCCCGCGGTTTCACCTGCGTTGCCCCGTTCCTAAGGGTTGTAGCGTGATGTTTTATAGCTTGAAACCTTTCTCATGAATCACTCATTTTCCCAACATTTCCCTTCACTGCTCTGCTCCTATTGATCGTAGCGTGATGAAAAGTATACTATAACCTGCCCAGGAGTATGTGCAGTTGTACCAAGTTTCGTTGAAATCCGTCGAGTGGTTTTTGTTTCTATAACGAACATACAGACAGACAGACAGACAGACAAAAAATTTACTGATTGCATTTTTGGCGCCAGTATCGATCACTAATCACCCGCTGATAGTTATTTTGGAAATATATTTCATGTACAGAATTGACCTCTCTACAGATTTATTATAAGTATAGATAAAAACATTTGAACTTGAACTTGATATATAGTGGCTAAGATAGTATTTTTAGATGAACATTGATAGTGGCTGACCTAGTAATTTAGAGGACAACGTAGTTTTTTAGAGGAGAATAATACTATTAAATAGAAGTCGTGTTTATTACAACCCAATTAAAATTAGGACAGAGAAATATTCTGTAAACGATAACATACATACCATCACGCCTGTACTTCCCGTAGGGTTAGGCAGAGGCGTACTTAATGTACACCCACAGTTCGCCTGGTATGTTTTAGGTCCCATGTTATAGGGGGCGAGCCTATAGCCATTAACTGCACAAATCCAGACTCCGAGCTGCTACTGAGAATTTCATAGAAGACTCAATAACACTTTGCTCAACCTGGGGATCGAACCCAGGACCTCTAGCGTAGCAGTCTCGCTTAGGACTACTAGACTAATGATGCAGTCATTCTGATAACGATCATTAAATAATTGCGAAACCCGTTTGTCGTTTTTTATCCCACCCAACCTGTTACCAGAAAACCGGTAACAGGTTACCAGAAAACCGGTAACAGGTTGGGTCGATTTTCCGGTAACAGGTAAAGGTAAATCGTTAAAAAAACACTGTCCGATCCGAAAGGGGCAAATAGGTAGGATCCCAACCACATCACCGAATAAAATAAGAAACATTAAATATTCATGAAACTAAACATATTAAGGAAGTTTAAGAAGTTCAAGTTTTAAAATTAATAATTAAATGAAATTTTAATTAAATTTCATAAAACCATCATAGGCCTTATTATGTTTCGAATCCAAAGACTCAGTGTTTTAAGATAATTTTTCGGACATCGCATTTATATAAAAAAACGTACAGATATAATCATTTAAATGCAAATTTTCAAATCCTCGTCTAATTAGCACGTTTAGTTTTTGTGAAAAAAAACTGAAAATCATCATATTTCCATGACGAAAATAAAAACCAAATTATTATCTTAACCTAAGCATGATGCGCAATAACTATGAAACGTACATAGCGGTCAAGCGTAAGCCTATCACGAATAAAAAAAAAAAACATTATAGAGCACAAAAGAAACTTGTTTTCAGTTTGGATGTCAATGTATCATTGCTAACTGTTAGTTACAAGGAGTTTAAATATTGAGTAAACAAATCCATGTATCAGTGTATTAAATTAATTTTGCATGGTTTAATCTGAAACCGTACGATAGACGACTTCTTTTGTACATATAGTTATTTTGTCACCAGTTTTTTTTTAATTCAGAGTAAGTATTTTTGAAGATCTTTGGACGTACGAACAGAAATTTGATGAAGCAAGTTGACGGTTTAAAAAAGAAAATAGAGAACTAATATAGTCCTTTCTCATACTTTACTTAATTCTGTAAGTAAAGGCTAATCCCATTAACTAAACGGCCTTAACCACCGCGTTAACGTTTTTTTTATGGGATAAGAGGGCAAACGAGCGCATCACCTGATAGTAAGTGATTACCGCCGCCTATGGACACCCGCAACAACGCGTTGCCGACCTTTTAAAAGACGATTGGGCCTCCGGTAACCTCACTCACTCGGCGAAACACAACGTAAGCGTTGTTTAACGCCGGTTTTCTGTGAGGCCGTGGTATCACTCCGGTCGAGCCGGCCCATTCGTGCCGAAGCATGGCTCTCCCACGTAAAGACGTCTGTCATAGTTGAGGAAATTTTTGTGTAAGTAATTCCATGCTATCGAAGAATCCTCGTATTCTGTGATATAATTAAAACCGCTCCGTTTTAATAATGAATAATTCAACGTCATATTATATCGTGCCAATATAAAAGGTCGGTGGACTTTGTAGAATGGTAGTGATGCAAAAAGCAACTGGTACCTGCTTATGCAGGTACCGGTGAGCGGAACATCATTCTAAGGATGAAAGATAATTTTGATGATTTTCATTTTAAATACGCGCAAGTTTCGATTAAATTTAGCAAGGAGATAGATTCGCATTTTGATGAACGACACACACCTTTTCCCTCAAAAAGTCCTATGGGTTTCAAGTGAACTTGTGAGCAACTATTATTATTAATTATGTATCTATACATGGTTCTTAAAATATCCTCACATTCAACCGTTATTTACAAAACTAGATTTTAAACAAATTCATAATAATATGATCCGTATGCTAACAGTAAAATAAATATAATCACGAAAACATGCGTCAACGAATGACAATGTGTGATGAAGTCAACGAACTTTAATGTAGCGGTAAGATCGACAGATTTATACTGGACGCGTCTGATTTTGATTAGATTAGGATATGTATATGTCACCGTAAAATTGTAAATACCGGTATATTGTAATCTACCTCGCCGGATTGTAAACTGTTGAAAGATTGTGAACCGTGACATACTGTTACTGCTTAAAATTTAACGCATTACTTCGGTTCTGGCGTCGTGTGGTCACAGTTCTAGCCTAACCAATATTTAATATTTATAGATTATATATTTATAAATCTACCGAAAAATAATTCGTTAAATTGTAAGAAGTATGTTACGGTTCACAATATTTCGACAGTTTACAATCTTGCGAGATAGATTATAATCTAACGGTATAAATCATAATTTTACGGTGATATATAGATAAATGTATATGTATATTACTAGCGACTCATCTTCAGGCTTAGCAGAGAGTGCTATTTTTTAACCAACTTCAAAAAAGGAGGACGTTCTCAAAAACAAAACACAGTCGACTGTGTTTTTTGTATGTTTCTTATGCGATTATTCCGTAAATTATGAACCGATTTTGATAATTATTTTTTTTAATCGGTAGGCCATACTTCGCATGTAGTCCCATAAAATTTTTGTCAAGATCTGATCACAAATTTTAAATAAATATATTTTAAAACAAAATAACAATAACACGATTTAGCCAGAGTTATATTGATGTACCTACGCTACTACTGTCGACCGATATGTTTTAGGTACCCATGGGGCAGCGTTATCTAAGACCAGAGGACTACAGACTCATACCCAGGCCTCTTTATAAAGCTCATGGAAGAGCTGTTTGTAGAACTACGTGAGGAAGAGGAATAGATATCTAGGGGAAGGCACAAAAGATCCCATGGGGTTGAAGTGCATTGAGGCCTTACTGCCTCGGCCCCATATAAGATAAGATACGTACCGATGTAATGGTGATGCACTATTGCCATTAACCGAGCATGAATCAAAATATGCTACTGAAAATTTTCTTAATGTAAGATAATATACTTTGCTCAACCTGGGAATACCTCAAGCTAGAAGTTCTTTACCAAGCAATGTTAAATATATAATCGTAAAGCATATAAACGTATAATAACTAGGCGGCCTCTCATTTAATTACAGTCAATGCTTGGTCTAAGTATGGCTGACATTGACATTGCTAAATTATTATTAAATAAGTTGTTTCATAACCAGTATTACGCTAAACTCGTTACGATATTATACAAGGTTATAAGTTGTTTACTTCCGAAAAGACATGATAATAGGTGGGTACTATACCTAATCATTAGTCTAGTGGAATCATTAGTCTATCCTGGATTCGATTCCCAAATGTGTTTGGGGGATTTTCTAAGAAATTCTCAGTAGCAGCTCGGAGTTTGGATTTCTGTCCAGTTAATGGTAATAGGCTCGCCCCATATTACATGAGACCTAAACATACCAGCAAACTGTGGATGTTATTAGTACACCTCTGCCTCTTCAGGAAATACAAGTGTGGTGGTATGTTATCATCACCTTCCGTTTTGTCCTTACAGTCGGGACAGTTCCTTTTTTTTACTCGTAACATTCATATATCTTGTAAATCCGGTAACCTTGAAAATCGGTAATGCCTGTGCATAAAACCAAACTTTCATCAAAAAAATTAAAATCAATTCAAGTTCAAATTCTTATTTCCTGTTCACAAAAAATAAAAATAATAGCTCCTCACTTAACCGGTTAATGCAAACATCTTAACCGCACGCAGAGCTCAGAATAATTTTGATCACGGCCAAGAACAGTGTTATACTACGTGCACAATGAAAGCTCAAACAATCCTTGCTTTATTTTTATATTTACATTCACTAAAAATAAGTTCAAGTTCTTACATCAATGACGATGAATATGTGACAATTGATGAAGAAGAATACGCTAAACCGAGCGCATGTAGCGGCAACTGTGGTGATACTAGTTCTAGGGAAAAAAGGCTATCTGATTCTCCAGTGAAAAGTAGAATAATAGACGCAATGATAAGCACTAACATGTTACCTTTAAAGCCCGACGAACCTGATTTGTTCTCGGTTTTGAGGGATCAATACGAACTACCTAAGGGTGAGTACGAAATGTCTATATTGTTTAATAATACCAAGGCAACGTTATGATCAGGGACATCGTCTAAAAGATTTTTTTTTAGTTGACCTGTATTACTGTTCTATATTATATGTTCATAGTTTCATATCAGTCTGACTACGATTTTTAATCGGCAATTTTAAAGAAACATAAGAAGCATTGTATGAAAAACCAGTTTTCTAATGTAACAACGTTAATTGGTTATTTACAATAATATCTCTTATCTTTTTGTGATATCAGTATGTTAAAAGCGCTAAATAAAATGCGTCAAAATAGATAGGAAGATGAAATTAAACATGAATGAAGAGATTTGAATTTAAGAAATATTAAAAATCTTAAAATGTTGGGGTAAGTCAGACTCCTACGGACTAAACAGACAAACATCGCCGTCTGCTTCCATTCTTAAAACTTATGTTAGGGCCATGGGATTCGGATTTCTTCCAAGACCCCAACAGACGTCAGCAAGGCTTGAAAAAGTTTGCAGACACGTGTGTAATTTAAATTCAGAAAATCGCCCCGAACACTCGGACAATAGTATTTGCATTGTGTCAATATTTATAATTATTGTTTCATTGACGGGTTAATATTTTACTAAGCTTTACAAAGCTATAAAGAGCATGTTATATTATACGTAACAGGTTATACATCTAGTGTATCAAGATGAAACATGCACCAGATTTTAGGTTAAAAGGCAATACATCGGTGAAAACTGTATAATTCCATGCAGTAGTTTTTGCGTAATGCGCAACATACAGACAGACAAAAATTCTAACCAATATTAAGTACAGTTGCTGTCGCCCACAATTTCACTCACGTCCCAAAAAGATACTATTAGTCTGATTCTAAAAATTGTTATTTTGGCTTCCATTGCTCTAATAAAGATCCATATGAGTTTTTCTTCAATATCTGTACAGACATCGTCCTGTTACAATTTTATTATACATAAAATATATAGCTTACTATCGGTATCTCAACTAAATATACAAATTTTAGGTCGTTACTAAAAAAATAGTTTTTACGCGATTTTTTTAACCTAAGTAGGTAATATTCTGCTGCTAATGTCAGATAACATCTTTTTTAGTAAGCATATTTATAATATTCTCATTACAATAACTGTTTTCTCTACATAAACATGGCTTTATAAGCCTTCGTTATAATAAGTTCCGTCATGTAACAGTAAAAGATAAGTATAATAAAAGAAAACGAGTGTGATGTCAATGAACTTGAACTTATCGCTGAGGCTAATCAGGTTTATAAAGGAAGACGTGCTTGCGGTAAGTACCTATGGTAAAAAAAACCTTTGTTCTTGTTGTATGTATGTACACAGTTCGTATTATTTATGATCTACTTTATCAGATATCCGATCGTATATACGAATAATTTTATTAAATGTGTTACAATATACTATATCGGCTCTTACTTGCTGTGGTAATCCCTTTCTTCTCTATATATATAAAACTCAAAGGTGACTGACTGACATAGTGATCTATCAACGCACAGCCCAAACCACTGGAGGGATCGGGCTGAAATTTGGCATGCAGTTAGATGTTACGACGTAGGCATCCGCTAAGAAAGGATTTTGATAAATTCTACCCCCAAGGGGATAAAATAGGGGATGAAAGTTTGTATAAATCTTCTTAGATTTTCGACTGATTGAACTGAAATTAAAGATTGGAGCTACTATGATGAAAACGTCCGCTTAAATAGGATTTTGATAAATTCAACACCCATGGGGATAAAATAAGGGATGATGGAGGATATAAATGTATTAGTTTGAACTATCAGTACCTAATGGAACGAATAAATTAAGACGAACAAAATATTAATAATAATACTTAATAAAATAATTAATAAATTTCGACCTATGTAGGGGTGAAATAGGGGATGAATGTTCATATGGAACAAAGTAACTACGAACTACGTCCACGCAGACGAAGTCGCGGGCAAAAAGCTAGTTAATATATCATAAATATAACACCTACTTATTCTGAATAAATCTTACACATCAAACTGCATAATTG
The DNA here is from genome assembly GCA_910591435.1 of Acronicta aceris. NCBI lineage: Eukaryota > Metazoa > Arthropoda > Insecta > Lepidoptera > Noctuidae > Acronicta > Acronicta aceris. The sequence continues at coordinate 4,629,088 of OU342778.1, read as the reverse complement.
TCAAACTATATAAAACAAAGTTGTAAAGATTAATAATGTAATCATCTTTTTTTTAAGAGTATCTATGGAGTTTCTTGCCGGTTCTTCTCCATAAGACCCACTTTTTGGAACCGTGCAATTAGTTTGACTTTTCAAAAGTACCTTTTTAATGGTCCAATTGAAATAAATAATTTTGACTTTGACTTTGACTATATGGTTTAACCGGTAAATAACATAATTATATCACCTACTTACCTACGAAGTAAAAACAGTTATTAAAAAATTTAAAAGACTCCCGTGACATGCGGATTTTCTAGCTTGATTGCAAGTGCGACTGCTGAACGTGAAGTCCTGGGTTCGTACATGACATCTCTGCCTGTATGTAACCCTTCGAGGCATATTGGCGCGATGGTAATTGAGTTAAATGTTAAATAATAACTATACGTACATCTATACATATAAAAAATATAATAAAATCGTAACGAAGCAAAAACTATACATTTATTTTTAATTAAATACATACCTCCTTGTTCATAAAAATATAAAACGTCGTATAGCTATAATATTATGTTTTGTTTTCTTTTCCCTGTCACAGATTATCACGTGTTAAGGAAGACGCACCTAACGAAAACTAAATACGGAGAAAAAATACCTTTCATCTTATTTAAACAATTAAATGATAATGGAGATGAGCCCTTATGCACTGTGGTAAATCTGAAACTAAATGAGTTAACAAAAAAACATATCAGCTGATTCGTCTTTTTTCCCTCATTCCCGGCATACATTTTGGAAAAAATGTTAGATACCTACGTCCTTTTACTATCGGGGGCAGTCCGCAGTATAGGTATAGGTTTATGAGACGTCTTATGTTTTTTATCATATTAGTATCTATGTATATAGATTTTTTTAATTAGTATATGTATATATAATTTTTTAGGATAAAATCTTATATTTTGAGATTTTTAACTTTTTTTTATACCACTGAGGTGGCAAAAAACAATTGTACTGGGTTTTTTCATAATTTATGTGTATTTTTTTCCTATTTTATAGCTAACTAAGTCACGCTGATCTACGGAAATTAGCTACTATATAATAATGTCGTTTTAATTCCAGAAATCTTCTCTGCGTAATTAAACAACTAAGTCATTCATATTTGTTAATTAACCTGTAATTACGGAAGTCAGAAACAGAGTTGTTGATATAATGTAAAAGCAAAAAACGGTCACGTTTGATAAACGAAAAATGTTCCGTATTATTATTGATTAATCACACGTTGTCTTTTAGAATGCTGTGTATAAAGAATGATCTGTAAAATTTAAGTTAATAAAATTCAATTTAGATGATATTCCACTCGTACAGCATTGCTATAATGCGTCTTGTAGAACTAAATGCAGCCCCCGCCGTTTTTTCTTGAAGGTAAGTGATTATGTGTAGGTAGTCAGGGGTTTCGAAAATGTTATTTAAACTCATAAGTAAGTTACTTCTGACTAACAAAGTCGAAATTATAATGACTCTGTATGTATTTAACAGATTAAAAAAAAAAAAGTTTAGTTTCTAAAATAAACTTTTTTTTATCTACTATCGACACCTACTATCCTTACTTCTTTACCTATAATATAAATGCGAAAGTAACTCTGTCTGTCTGCCTGTCGCGCTTCCACGCCAAAACTTCTGAACCGATTTAAATGAAATTTGGTACACAGATAGTCTAGACCTTGAGAAAGGACATAGGCTACTTTTTATTGCGAAAACAGGGTTGTAAGGGGTTAAAAGGGAGGATGAAACGTTGTATGGAAGTATCGTCATTTTAAGAGCTAGAAGCTAGAAACTTATTTTTTAGGCTGTTGATTCGATATAAATATATATGACATTCAAAGTTTGTAAAAGTTTTACCCTCAAGGGTGTAAAATAACAATAGGGAATGAAAGTTTGTATGGAAATATGCAAGGTTTATGTGAATGTTTTATAAGTTTGCGACAAGAGACATAATATTAGAGCTATTCTAATGTAACATTTACGGAGTCTATAAAGTAGGTTTTTTTTTCTTATACATTTGTATCGAGAACGGGTTGACGCGAGTAAAACTACGGGCAACAGCTAGTACTTCATAATGAAGAAGAAAACAATTACCAAAATTGGTAACTTATCAGTGAATAACATGAATGAGCTGTAGTAATCATTGAGGTACTAAAAACGACGTATTAGTCTCTTAGAGATAAAGCTGTACCCAATCTAAAATTTCGTTTTTACTCAGCCAAGGCTCGCCAAATAAGTCCCGTGATGTCATGTTTGTGTAAGAATAACTGCACTAATACTGGTGATAGTGCTAGTATAGAAGTACTTAAATATGAAATTTACTTCAATGGTTAAATTTTCAAAATGGCTAAATTCTTCGTTATTGATGTAATATTTTTGAGGTTAAAATTGTAATATGATAATTATTTTTGCTGTAAATGTTTACTGTACCTATCTACAAACAATCGCTGATAAATTACGAACCCTTCTCAATTGGACAAACCGTTCTGGACATAATTCAAATACAAATATTTTATTTCAATTAGACCATACAGGTACTTTTGAAATATCAAAAGCTATTTGCACGGTTCCAAATAGTAGGTCTTATGGAGAAGAGCCGCAAGAAACTCCATAGATACTCTTTTAAATAGGTAATTGATGTTTACAATGTTTTTCTTCTATCAATTTGAGTATTGTGGAGTTTGATGTAAGTAACGAGATTATGTTATCATCCAAAAGATAACATAGGTAACTGAATCCGGAGTCCCAACAGACGGCACCCGTTCATGAGCATGACATGTGTTATGACGAGCCGTGTGATAAGTGGCAACACTCGTTGGCACACACAAACACCCTCTGACCCTAAACGCATATACCGTCTCCGTTTCATCATGGGTAATAAAATAAAACTAAATGTAATTCTTAGGGGAGTCTTGGGGGCGTAAGATTTATCATTAAATTTAAAAAAATACGAAGAAAAGCGCAGGTTGTTTTCCAAATATGCTTAAGATTATCAAATCTGGATTTTAATAACTATCCTCGAAACCTTCCAGGTTTCAAGGGACCCTTATCGGAGTACGACTTCATCATCGTGGGAGCGGGATCAGCAGGCAGCGTGCTAGCTTCGCGCCTGAGCGAGGGTCGGAAGGCTTCGGTCCTGCTTCTCGAAGCTGGTCGAGGGGAATCACTGATAACAGACGTACCAATCCTGGCGCCTGTACTCCAACAAACCGACTATGTATGGCCGTACGTCATGGATTATCAACCAGGAGTTTGCACAGGTAGGTAAACTAACTTTATCCCAAAGTTAAGAATACAGATGTTGAAAATGCAAAATTATTACAATGAAAACTTAAACTACACCACTGCTGTCAAGCAATAAGACAAGAATAAAAACAATCTGAACTATGATGAGAGGAATTTGGCTTGATAGGCTTATGTTTGACCGCTAGTGCACCTGATGTAAAATGATTCTGCGATTTACAATGGAACGGGCTTACCTAGAAGAGATCGATTCACTCGTGATTTAAAAACATCCAGATTATATCTATCGGGGAAGACGCAGTCGGGAACCGCATTCCACATTTCAGTGCAAGATAAAAGTGGCTTTAAGTCCTCTTTTATCATGTTCCATGCCCGTTTCGTTTCGTTTATGGAATATCCACCATGAAACGATGTCGCTTTTTCGCTGGTCGTCCGATAGTAGAAAAGGCAAGGAGGAATAATATCGTGGAGATATGATGCACACTCTCTGAAGTTGAGGGTTGACGTCAGAGTAACGCCCAAGAGTTCAAGGTGGACAGTTATCGACACAGATACATCTCGGAAAGTAGGAGCCAGTTGGAATAGGCTCTTTTTGGCGGAAAAAAGACAAGGCTGAGTCTTAGCATTATTGAATTTAAACAGTTTGCCATCGCCCCATTCGGAGATTGCCTGAAGGGACCAATTTAGGCGCTCGACTATGAGACTCTCCACCCTTAGAGACTGGATTTCCGATTCCGATTTCTAAAAATATTCACCCATCTCCTGTTCTAAGATTAATTTTATAAAAGCAGTCTTCATACTGACCTGAAAAGAGCTCTCTAAGCTGAGCAAACAATAAATTGAATTAACCATTCTTCTATATAGGCAAGACTAAAATATAATTATGTAAGATTACTGACCCGCCCGGCTCTCACGGGTATGTCCAAAATTATAGTTTACAACCTTCCTAGATAACCCCTTTTTCTATTGGTGAAACCCGTAAAAAGTCCGTATAGTAATTTCTTTCTGTAATTATAATATGCAATGATGTTGATGATTACTTGTAGACGCATTCCATAGGATGCTTCCCTAAACTAGACTAAACTAGACAAAATACTACCTAATATGATCTACTTCGAAGTTTCTAAGTGACTACAGCTCCTCAAACAAGTTATGTTCTTACATTTTGCAAACTAAGTAGCATAAAATATACTGATAGATACCTGTGATACCAGATTGATGATTATGAAAAGATAAAGAGTACTAGTTATTATTTATTAACTACCTACTCAACAAAATATTTAGTGTTTTAAAAACATACCATGCTTATCTAGATGCTAAAAGCATTTTTCAAAAATCGCAATCCGGATATTTTTCAGGAATGGTGGATGGAAAGTGCTTCTGGCCGCGGGGCAAGGCGGTGGGAGGTTCAAGCGTGGTCAACTACATGATCTACACGAGAGGCTTCCAGGAGGATTGGAACAGGATAGCTGCGGCCGGAAACTATGGATGGTGAGCCTACACAATAATCATAGTATATTATATCAATATAGGTAACGCAAGGAACTTACGTGGATCGAGTGGATAGATTGATGTATGTAACGTACCTGAAAATAGAAAATATAGTTATTCTTTTTTGTTATCTCCCTTGAACATATTAATATACAGTTACGAGGTTCCAGACTGAAAAGTAAAAAAAAATAAACCTTAGAATTTAACTGTCTGGCTATTGTGTGGCGTTTGTTGATCAATTAATAATTGCAGGTCCTACAACGAAGTGATGCAATATTATATTAAATCTGAACGTGCCAATCTAAAAGGACTCAAGAACTCGCCGTGGCATGGACGTGACGGTGAATTATCCGTAGAGGACGTGCCATTCAGGTCATTATCACTCGACCACTTTAGCCTACATGTCGATTATAATTAGTATCAATTTCTGCACAAATAAGCGACATAGATTAAATTATATATGTAGAAATATTGCACAATGTACAAAGTCGTGCCTACGATTTATTTCTGAGAGGGGCATAAAAGCCAGACTGCAGTGTCAGATTCTCGCACAAGACGATGCCGAAGAGCTCCCACCATGGGTGTACCCAGCATTTTAAAGGGGTGGAGCAGAAGTAAATAAACGAAGTAGTAGGAAATTAAAAATGCTTTTTATATACTAACTAAGACTAATGTAAGATACGTTTTATTTACTGCACTTAAATGAATATTTAATTTTGCCTAAAAATTCTTAGATTTGGGTCAAAGAGTAGAGTGGGGAAAATGCCCCACCTTGCTCCACCGTGAGTACGCCCATGCGTCTCACTCATATTGTTTGTGATTTACAAGTTGCTTGTACTATTATGCCACTACTTAATATGTAGGTAGGTACGTATAAAATCGCAGAAACTCAATAAAGTATAACTGAAAAGAGAAAAATAATATAGCTAAACCTTAGTCTCAGGCATTTCACCAACTTCGTGTAAGTTCCAGATATAATTCCGTTCCATTTCTTTTATGTATTCGGCGAGTAGCAGCTGCTCCAACATTTTGAAATGTGGATAACTGAAATAACTAACTATGAGTCTGCGCCACACGTACAATCACCGAAGATCATTATTTTGAAGTTAAGTTTATTTGTGACCGACTGAATTAGATAAGTATTATCTAAAAAGTTCTTCATTATTACTTTTCCCTTTTCCAGTTATTCTTTACAGTCGGTTGTGTTTTAAAATCTGTTTCTTTATTACTTTTATTAGATAGTTCTTTCTAGATAGATAGGTATCTAATGTACTTAACTTTCTATTCGATAGTTCGTCGATACTTCTATTAGATAGATAGTTCTTTCTAGATAGATAGGTATCTAATGTACTTAACTTGAAGAAACTTGCACTGTTCCCTAAGTTGAAAGATACTTAATCCAATAAAACGTATTTCCGAGAAATACGTGAACAGACATAACTACATACATAAACTTATCAAATTTAGAGACTATTTAGAATCCCACTTAAACATACGAATACTGTGCAATTCCATCAATATTACATTATATCGTCAAATTGATAACCTTATTTTATAAAGTCGGTAGAAAATCTAGCGGTTTATCTAGTGGTTTATCTAGTGGTCTCAAGCGCGACTGGTACGCTAGAGGTCCTAGGTTCGATCCCTAGGTCGAGCAGTATTATTATTGAGTTTTTCTATGAAATTCTCAGCAGCACCTCCGAGTCTGAATTTATGCCCGGTTAATGGCAATAGGCTTGCCGCCTATTACATGGGACCTAAACATACCGGCGAACTGTGGGTGTACATTAGTACACATCTGCCTAACCCTTCGGGGAATAGAGGCGTGATGGTATGTTATGCTTTAATCCCCAGAGTCTCAGCAACCGTATGGGGAGGCACTTGTCCCTGTGTCCCCTTGGATCGGCCCATTACAATGTATATTATGTATAAAGGGGTTTGAAGATTTTTGTATAGAGGGTGGCCATCGTCCCAGGCACCATTTTGAAAAAACTGTGGTTAGCGGCCACTCATAAAAACTTCAAAAATCAATTGCAGATATCAATACCAACAAGTAATGTCTCTATACAAAATCTGGTAAAGAGTCAAGTCTCCAAGATATTTAAGCAATCAAAATATATATCGATAAACTTAAGAAAAATGAATTATGTGGGTACATCGTTGAATTCGGAATGTTACGCTCTATCGATTGATATACTTGAATTATTCTATCGTTAAAAAAACGGTCCATATCCGTACATTAAAAAAAATGCGTCATACCGCCCCGTCATGCGGCCGCTGCAGAAAATGCCATGTGCGTAGCGGAATACTGGGCCAATCTAGTTTAAGGTTTTTCAATTATTTCTTTTCTTTTGCTCTTATCTTTCCTTTTGCTATCGATTCTAGTGTCACCTATCGTTATAAGCCGTAGAGCGCCGTGATTAGGTCGATTCCTTTATTTCTATGGACTTTCAAAATAATATTTGATGTCAATTCACAGATACTTAACAGAAAAACTTTGATAGCGTTTATTTTAGAGACGTGCTTTAAAAAAATATGTATCTGACCTTTTTTTGTTTATATGAATGTCAGCTATCGAAATATATAGGTCACATTAGAAGCCTTTTTAAAAAAAAACTAAAATGGCGGACGACACACAAGGCCAAAATCTTCAAACCCCTTTATGTCTGCAACTTAAAACTAAGCTTGTTCTTTTTTACAGATCCAAGCTCTCAAAGGCGTTTTTGGATGCAGCCAAAATGTTTGGTCATCGTAGGGTTGACTACAATAGCCCCGATGCATTCGGGTTTAGTTACATCCAAGCAACTATGGCTCGAGGACATCGTGCCAGTAGCGCCAAAGCATTCCTCCATAATCATAAAAAACGGAAAAATCTTCATATTCTAATTACGAGCAGAGCTACTAAAGTTATTATTGATCCTAATACTAAGACAGCCGTTGGGGTTGAATTCCATAAAAATGGACGAGTATACCAAATTAGAGCTAACAAAGAAGTAATTCTATCGGCTGGTCCTATTGAATCACCTCATTTATTATTATTATCTGGTATAGGACCTGAGAAACAACTAAAATCATTCGGCATACCTGTCATTCAGGATTTGAATGTGGGTGAATCCTTATATGATCACATTTCATTTCCTGCTTTAGCTTTTACTTTAAACCAGACAAGGTTAACTTTAGTCGAAAGGAAACTGGCCAATATAGAAACTGTAGTTCAATTCGATCATTATGGTGACGGACCAATGACTTCATTGGCTGGAGTGGAAACAATTGGATACATCAAAACTAATATATCCGATGAACTTGGTGACTATCCTGATATAGAACTTTTGGGATCTTGCGCTTCTTTAGCTTCAGACGAGGGGACTATCGTAGCTAAAGGAATTCGTCTCGCTGACTGGCTTTACAAGGATGTTTATAAACCAATCGAAGACGTCGAAAGCTTTACAGTGCTTTTTATGCTTCTACACCCAAAATCAAAGGGCTATTTAAGACTGCAATCTATCGATCCTTACCAACAACCAAGCATACAAGGCAATTATTTAATTCACAAAAAAGACGTCGACACAATGATAGCCGCGATAAGGTATATCATAAAGCTAGTAGACACACCGCCATTCAAGAAATATGGAGCAACGTTACATACCAAGAAGTTCCCAAACTGTAAACAATATGAATTTGGCAGCGATCATTATTGGGAGTGCGCATTAAGAGCGGTGACGGCGACGCTCCATCATCAAATAGCAACGTGTAAGATGGGTCCATCGACAGATCCTGAGGCGGTTGTAGACCCAGAACTAAGAGTATACGGAGTGGCTAATCTGAGAGTGGTTGATAGCAGTATTATACCGAGAACGATAGCAGCTCATACTAACGGGCCAGCCATCATGATTGGGGAAAAAGCTGCTGATATGATTAAAAGGACTTGGAACTTATATTAAACTAATCAGTGATACACAGGTTTACGCGAGGTAACAACTGAAAATTTAATAATGTCATCCTCATCAGTTTGACCTTGATTGGGTACAAAACTTGTTCATATAACCGTAATATAACGAATTAATACGTGTAAATCAGTATTTACCACTGAGACTGAGATAATTATTAAGGCTCGCGTCCACTGGGATCGCCGAGCCGAGTCGAATCGAATCGCAGAAAGTCGCCTGCTACATATTTACTATGAAACTGCGTCCATAAGCGACGAGCCGCGGCCCGCCGAATTGATTCGACCGCGCAAATTGGTCGACAGGCGAATTTCTTCACCGAAGCGGATGCGCGTCAACGTATTTTTATTATTTCTATAAGTAGGTATCGTTTAAAAACTCATAAAAATATTTGTTTAAATAAAAATATACAGAATTGTTTAATCATGAAGACCATGAAGAATTTGACGAAGAGTTGAGCTGAATGAACAATTCGATTCGATTCTTCAGAGATGGACGCACTAGGAATAAATGCGACTCGCTTCGATTCGACGCGTTTCTGCTGTAATCGATGCCAGGCTTTATAGGTACCTGATTGATACATGATAGATAGCATAGATAGATCATATTACTCGTAGGTATTATACTTATAATAGAGACAATAAAATCCATGCGATCCTTTATCATTTCTAATCTATGATATCGAAAATAATCATAAGAAATAAATGACTTCTCAGAAATGTTTTAAGATGATTGTGTTTTCGCATATATCTGTACCACACACACTCGAATTTTACGTGAGCAGTTTACAATGTGAACTAGAGTGTATTTGAGAAGAAAAATTGTCTTTACTGCAATCTAATCTATATTTTGAAGCAAAGACAGATCAGAAATATCAAGAATGTTATTGCAACACGTGACCGTGACGCAATGGCATTTTTTGCGCAAACCAATTATTTTTATATCATTTGTTGGAGTTAAAATTGGTACAGGTTACCCGATCTAAATTTGTATTTAAGCACCGGAATAAAAGTCGCTCATCATGAAATTTTGAATTTCTATTATTTAATTTTTGAGTTCTAAATATTTCTTAAATTTATTTATTTATTTCTTAGGAATACAAACAGCACAATTAATTTAGGTAGACACAAATTATTATTATTTCGCAAACATCGTGAAATTATTTGGCTAGAGCAGTTAATACTAATAAACATGACAAAGATAATTTAAAGAACTTGACAAAAGTGAGTTTAGGTGAATTAATATACCTTATCAAAACTATAACATATCAGGCACTTATGAGCTATTTTTTTATCTGTAACTGATGTGAAGAAGTCCACACACAAAATATTCCTCGCCCGGGGTATACTGATATTGAAAATGTCAAGGTTCAGCAATTATAATCAATTAATTAAAGACACTAGTCTTTAATTAATTGATTATAATTGTTGCACGTACGCCACACATGGCTGTAGTTCGATTTTACGACAGGTAGGCTAAATGATTGGTACTGGCATCGAGACCTAGATGGAACATAGAAATTTAATTTAGCTATTCAGCTGTTGAACTCTTACCGATTAATAGCCGCAATATAAACAATTTCTCAATTATTTTTCCTACCAAAGATAAAAAATGTACAGTACCTTTAAAAATAATTTCCAATTCATCAATAGTGGCAGGTAGAGGCCGTAGAGGTATTAAACAAAATATTATTATCAACCAGTACCTACCTACCAATACAGTCACAATTCGCTTGTATGTTTAGGTCGCATGTAATAGGTGGCAATAAACTGCGAGCCGCTACTGTAGTAGGGGAGCCCAAGCGGGGATTTCGGGATTTACTAAAGCGCGGCAGATTAATATACAGGGGGATACCTTGTACCCGGTTAAGTACCTCCACAAAACATGAGGCCCATATATAAGGCCGCCCGTGAAGGATACAGGATCAGATTAGTAAAAAAAAATTGACCATCAGAAATTCTCGAGCGCGTCAGATTAAGGTAGGGTGACTTAATTACATCCTAAAAAGTGTATATTCCACTAATCTGACAATTTGAGAGTGACGTAAAAAAAGGGGAGGGCAACAAAGTTGTAAAAAAAAAACGTCATCTCGACATTCTCGAGCGTAGCTAATTTTTTTTTTATTTTGAAGGAAATAATTCAAGAATAATGAAAAATATATAATCTGACGATTTCCGCAAGCCGAAATAACAAAAATTCGTCGATAAAGTTAAATGCGTGCAGCTGCGTGATGCCTACATTTCCTTCTCCGCGTTTCTATTACTCTCTCACTCCGTCCCCACTCTGGTTTCTGTTGCCATGACGCCATCACAGCTGATCATAAAGACTCGTTCGTGGCATCCTGTTTACAACGTGTTTCCAACGTTTTGGCTTTTTTTGCTATTTTAATATTATTTGTGTGAATTAAAGTTTATAAATATTTAATATGAGTGATATTAATTTGAAATGTGTATTTTGTGGTGAAAGTACCTTACAAAAAACAATCAAATTTACGGTAGAAACATTAAAAAAATGTGTAAATATTTTGGAATATCGTCGGAGCAAGCCGGTTATCCGAAAGTCTCGAGGAACATATGATAACCTCGAACTGTCGATGGAATCATCATTAAATGATTTATATCACGCACAGTGCTATAAATTATTTACTGCAATTAAAATACCGCGAGACTTTCAGTATTTACAAGATCAAAGTGTAGTGGAACATGACAATACACCGGAAGTTTCGGGAAATAGCTCCGAAACACATGCTCCTGATTCTGGAGAGTGTTCCGAATGTTTCGAATCTACTAAACGGCGTTCTAAATATTTCCCTCAAAATTAGTTTTCCTGTGAATTTGAACCGATTCGGACCGATAGATTTTGAGAAATTTTGAAAAATCTCAAAAAAAATAAGATAAAAATATTTTTTGAAAGTGGTTTTTTTGGAATAACTTTTAACCGGCTTTATCGATCAACTTCAAAAACTAATCCGCCTTTGAGCTTGAAAAACCACGTCGATCGCCACCAAACTGGTCAAAAGCGGTTGATTTGTTCGAGAGATATCGTGAACGAAAGAAACCCGAAAAAGTGTTTTTTCGGAATTACTCCGAAATTTGTGGTTCGATCAATTAAAATTGCAAAATTACTTATGAGGATGATAAAACTGCGTCGAATTGTGCCAACCGCGTGAAAATTGGTTGACCCATTCAAAAGTTATTGCGGTTTGAAAATTCCAAAAATAGTGTTCTATGAAACTTCTATCAGACTTTCGAGCTGGGAGAGCTCAAATGCATAGAAATATTATTTTTTTGAACTCAGCGAGCTCAAAATATCACATAAATTATATTTTGAGCTCAAAAATGTCATAAGTACAATTTTAAGCGCCCAGGAATGGAATTAGCGGGAAGTTGCAGGGATGGCCTTTAAGGTGAACCGTTTTTCTAATTTTTTTTTGTCAGATCAGCCGAATCCCTCTAGATAATCGTCAGATTATGAGACAGTACGTTTAGAACATAAAGATGAACCATATATATCTTAATCTGACTCGCATGAGTATTTCAAAATGGCGAATTTTTTTTGCACATTATGAAAATGGCCGCGAGTTTGCGTCCCATCGAAATCGTCAGATTAGTGAATGAGAGCTTTTTTTTGGTGCACTTAACACTCCCTTAGAAAATCTGACGCGCTCGATTAAATTATTTTTTTTTTCATTTTCAACCCTTAAATCAACCACCCGCATCATGCAAACGATCAGATTAACATACGTACATTATTAAAAATACGTAGGGCATTGATGCTATCAATATCTGACGCGCTCGAGGATATCCATGCAACAGTCGTTTTTTACATATTTAAAAATCTATAGCCGCTTGCCCCACCGATGTAAAGGTATATATCATATAACATTTTTTTCTTCTTATCATCTAAGCTTTGCATCCCAATAGGTCTCTACGACGCTCGAGTAAATCCCCATTTAGCCTCGTGGGCTCCCCTACTACTGAGAACCGCGAGACCTACCTATAATATTACATTATGTTCCAGATCAGTTACTTATATTTCTCACTTTATTTTCCTTCCTCAATATACATATTACTTATACTGATCATTTTATTTTCCTCATTTTCAGCCAACTTCAAAAAGGAGGAGGTTCGCAATATGGAGTATTCCTCTTTCGGCACCAATTTTTTGACTACCTAAGCTTCCATCTTGAGCACCGAGCTAGTATACCTACTGGTACTGTAAGTGTAAGCTTAGGTGCTCAAAAAATTGGTGCCGAAAGAGGAATACTCCCGCAATTCGACTACCTATGTTTTTTTTTTGTAAGTTTGCTACGCAATTACTCCCGTCAATTATAAACCGATTTTGATGATTCTTTTTTTAATCGTTAGGTAATACTCTGTATATTCTGTGACCTCTCGAAAGCCTTTGACTGCGTAAGTCATGAAACTCTGCTGTCTAAATTAGAGCATTATGGTTTGAAGCACAAGTCTTTGAAACTTGTCAAATTATACTTGCGGGATAGGCAACAACAAGTCCAAATAAATGGGATTAAATCGCCAGGCACGCAGGTGAAAATGGGCGTACCCTAAGGTTCTATTTTGGGTCCATTCTTGTTTTTAGTATATATTAATGATTTACTATACATGCTTGAGAATCAAGCGAAGATTGTGTTATTTGCAGATGATACTTCTTTAATTTTTAAACTAAACAGGCGTACACCTAACCCTGACGATGTAAATAACGCACTTCTTAACGTCTATGAGTGGTTCACAGTTAATAATTTAGTATAAATTGGGCAGAAAACTAAATGTATAAAGTTTGCTCTACCCAATGTAAAGAGTGTAGATTGTGACGTCGTACAAATATTGATAAGCTAGAATTTGTCGACCACACGGTTTTCCTAGGAATAAAGATAGATTCAAAGCTACAATGGGGGCCGCACATTAGGACCATAGCAGGACGCATGAGTTTGAAAAATCAGACTACTTACAGATGAAGCCACCGCAAGATTAGTTTAGCTACATTCATAGCATTATGTCTTAGGGAATATTGCAATGGGGCCGCGCTGCAGATATAGAATCTGTTTTTATACTGCAGAAAAGAGCTGTTAGAGCCATTTACATCCTACGTAGTCGCGATTCACTCAGAGAACTCTTTAAATAAATAAATATAATGACAGTGCCTTCTCAGTACATCTATGAGAATATTGTGTACGTAAGAAAAAATCTACACCTTTATTTTTAAAAATGATGATGGAATCATGGATATAGCTTCTGACTCACGTAAAGAAGGCAAAACCTAACGATTATACTGCAACTTAATAGATCGAAGGTTTGACTTACATATGTAACCTACCTACTCACAAAACCTGAGCACAAAACGAATAAATATTATGTAAACTACCAATGCTACCATAACTACTTAGAGCATAGCATGGCATTGCTCTGTGTGCTATAGCCTAATAATTAGGATGACCTCCCATTTTGAGCGTAGGTATGTATATCATTGGTTCTATCTATACTATACTCGCTAAAAATATGCGCGAGCGCCGCCGCCAGAGCAGACTAACATAATACAATTAGTAATTAAACAGATATATAACATGTATACCTACTATTAATTTTGGGCGTGGACACTACAAATACCTACCTACCTATGTTTTTTAAACAAATTATCCGTCTTAACGAACTGCATCATTTGGTAACAAAAACACAAAATAGGTACCGCTGTTGCTATTCTAAACTAAAACCTTAGGTATCTCAAAGGAACATAGAAATGGGGGTACCAATACAAATACACATTAGTAGGTGGTTATGTACCTACCTAGTTTTGATCTATGAGGTTACCTTGTTATCACTTAGCCGAAATGCGTTAATATAGGCAATACTAAATTTGCTATTCTATAGTTTTAAGATATAAATTATAATTTCAGTTAGTTTCTATTAAATTCGGTGTAAAATGTGCAAAATACAACAATAATTCCTTTTTTGTATTCAGTATTAAATCGATTTTACCTGATACTACTAGTGCCTCATTCGGTCCGACCGTATGTATGTTGCCCATTACGTCCTCGTACTCCTGATAAAATACAGAAAACAACACAAATTTACACTGAAAAAACAACTTCCGCTAAATCAATAAATACAACAAACAACAATGAATGAAATGAACGAACCACAGATCACCAACTGCCACAAAGCCCACAAGGCACAACTAGACCTAGACCGAACAATTAAATCATTCACAGATTAATTATAATAAGGCTAGGTTAGAGGCATTGGTAATCAATGCTCCCAACTTTTAACCTTACTGTTTTAACAGTAGATTTACTGTTATAACCATGACATCCCTGTTTTCTGTAGTTCTTATTTCTATTGTTTTGTGGTAGCTCATTCCCATCTAAAAAAATTATAAGTAACAGGGCTATCGCGTGTAAATTCGCCACTAGAGGCGCCAGTGTAGAGTGAGGTTCAAAAATGTCAAATTACATAAAATTTTACTACAGGTCATTTATTAGTTCTTTTTTTCATAGTTCATATTGTTTTATTCTTGTCTTATTACTCGACGGCGGTGGTTTAGTTTAAGATTTCAATAATAGTTGTAGTTATAAACACCTGAATTCTTAACTTTGGGATGAAGTTAATAACTCCTAACGTTTTTCAAATATTCATTTCAATTATTAAGTTATTACTAATTGGAATATAGTGAACATTTTGCTATATCTGAGATTAAATAAGGCAAATATGAGTTACGAGTCAATACATGTGTTGTGATTTCATGTATTAATTTGTTTTCACTCGCGTCATAACAAACTTTAAAAGCTGTTTTTTTATGTCAAATGATCCGATGAAACATTAACGGACACAATGAAAAATATCATTATAAACTTTTTTCAGTTATTCCGACAGAATCATTTTTTTACGCCACCATTACCTGTAGAGGTTTTATTTATTTATTCACAATAAATAAAACCTTCGGTGATTCAATGCCGTGGTTTGAATGACAGTCAGCCTGTAATTTTTTTATCATTCTCATTGCCGTTATTCACTGCGCCCGCCACCGCGCCCGCATTGGTTTCGGCGAACCTTTATCCAAAAAATAGACTTTAGAAAATTGACCACATTTCATTTTTTTAACACCCATATTACAATTTTATTTGAAACTAGATCGAAAAATAGGTAAGATCTAAATAACGTCATTTGTACGGTTAAACGTGATAAACGATGACATGACGTCATTTTTCTTTTTTTAATTGTCTTATGTCAGATTGGCATCTACCATAATTATTCATAACCTGACATTATCTATTTCTTTATTGATTTACTGATAAATCGACCAAATTTCAATTTTCTCAGTTTTCGCCGTATAAGTGACGTCATCATACTTTTTTTATATTTTTTTCTCCGAAATGAAGAAATATAAAAAATAAATAAAAATATTTTGAAACTCAAGAAAGGAAAACAAAGAAACATAATTTTTGTTTTGGTGGCAAAACTGGTTTCGATTTGAAGGAGCGCTTTTTACAAGATTATACCGCAGAAACAGAATTAATCATATGGCGGCAATCTCGACTATACTTTAATTTTATTACCGATAGAGGGAACGTGCAGGACGAAGGCACTGCCACGTGGTGGCGTAAATCCGAATCTTACGCAAATAATACTTGACATTATAAATTTAATCACATCTAAAGAAGTGAAAAATAACATTTAACTAAGTGAAAATGCATTTCTGGGTGCTCAAACACTTCTAAGACAAAGAAAAATAAGTCGAATGGTGTAAAATTCGATTACTTTCCCACGAATAGTTCTCACTTTCCATAATTATGTGATAAACGACAAAAGTGGATAAATGCTGAAAAAACATTATGTATTGAAGTATGAGTTTCAAAAACATTTGGAAACTACTTACTAATAATTATTTGTAAAAATATATAAGTTTTGTATGTAGTAGTACTTTTAATTACAAATAAATCTGTAAATAAACATAACCTCAGACGGCAACACATTTTTAACCACACCGTGGCTCTCGTGTCGATTTGTTCTTGTTATAGTAAGGTATCTTTGTGTATAAATTGATAAAAAGAAATATTAAGTAGTTGCTATGATCATGTCGTGACACTAAACAACTTGGTTGTCAATATATGCCATTTAATTTGGAGACTAATAACATGTTTTATTTGGTAGGTAATTCTCAGATCCTTTAAGTAGTATCAATTTTCGAATCATTGACAGTCTTGGACAATTCAGCCACTCATTCCACAATATATTTGAAGCGTAACTTCTAATAGGTTATGGGCCCAGACTAATGAGAATTAAAATAGATTCAAGATGGAATACTTCACCTCGAAAATTAACATCCGTTTGCTCGAAGGAAGTAAAAATTGGGCTACATGGAAGTACAAGGTGTCCATACTTTTACCAGGTGCAGAAGGTGCCATGGAGGTTGCAGAAGGCAGACTTCAAAAACCGATTTTAATTTGGAGATAATAACATTTTTTATTAGGTGATTCTCAGATCTTATAAGTAATATCAATTTTCGAATCAATGACTGTCTTGGACCATCCTAGCCACTCATTCCACAATATATTTGAAGCGTACCTTCTAATACTGCTGCCACCTATAGTTCGTGCACGTCGTTCCCTGTTTTAATGCCAATGTACTTTGGCAGAAGGGTAAGCCCGGCTATGCCGTCTCCCTTTATAAATGCTCTAAGCACTTGACCGATAGTAGACCAATCTACTTTATTAGTTTATGTTCATTCAACGGACAGCGAAAAAAAATTGCCTATGGGTGGATTTAACGTTGTAATGGCGGATGCATTGTGATGATTGTGATTGTTTGTTGAAAGAATTTGTGCTGCTAATGCGAATTTTCCAAAAGCAAACATAGCATTTAATTTTATTCAATTGTAAGTCCTTTGTTAGGGTGCGATTTCTTTCCCAAAGCGCTGCCACGTACATTTATGAGATGTTGTCACCATAGTCATTTACTCCCCGTATTACTCACAATTTTTTGCTTTACAGTTATAGCGTGGTCATTTTAATAAAAAATGTCTGACACAAGTGATTTAGATCGTCAAATTGAGCAGTTAAAGAGGTGTGAGATAATAATGGAGGGTGAAGTCAAAGCCCTATGTGCTAAGGCCCGCGAAATTCTTGTCGAAGAGAGCAATGTTCAGCGTGTAGATTCACCTGTCACGGTATGATTACCTACCCTTTTTTTTCTAACTAAAATTCAACATTAAAAAATCTGTTTTAAATATTTTTTAATCACAGCGTTCCCCTAAAGGATTTTCTCCTTAATGGCCGGTCCCTATATAAAATCCGTTGATAGATTTGCTTCATACAAGTAATCTAATAGTTGACTTAAGGTTCATACAAGTAATGTCAAAATCCTATCTCTAATATGCAAATCTATCGATGGATTTGATATAGGGACTGGCCATTAATGTGGGTGCATTTACAACACACAAATGAAATTCTCACATACACAATTACTCGGACCTTAACAATTATCTCTAGTCCTTATAATATTAGTTTAGAAAAGCTGACTAAAACAGTACCAAAACAAAGATATTTGACACAGCTGTCAAATATCTTTCTTTTTGAGTCTATAAAAGTACAGAACTTGAATATACTAGTTGTCTAAGGTGGACTTTAGACTAACATAAGGTCTAATATACATTGTTGTCTTAAAAAGAATATCCTCTTTGTTTCAGGTTTGTGGTGACATTCATGGCCAATTCTATGATCTGAAAGAACTATTCAAAGTGGGTGGTGATGTACCTGAAACTAATTATTTATTTATGGGTGATTTTGTAGACAGAGGCTTCTATTCTGTAGAAACATTCTTATTACTACTTGCATTAAAGGTAAATAGATTACTTTACATGATTCATAAATTTTCATTTAATATCCAAAAATTATCTAAGAACTATCTATATAGACAGCATTTGAGTTACAATTACATTACAACCTTGATAAATACTGGCCAGTTCTTTAGAAACATCTGTATCTCATTACCACTTGTCATGTGGTTATTAATATTTCGATGACATGAATATTGTTCCATTTTGTTTTCTGTAACTTTGCATATGGTAGGTATATTGTTTTTGTATTAAGTCTGCATGCATTGTCACCCTGATATGAAACTCTTTTTGTTTTGTTTAAAATTCTCAATCAATTGAACTGTAATGTTCTTTTAGAGAATAAAGATTCTTTAAACCGGATTAACATCCTAGAAATCTGCTCCTTGACTGCTACAAAAAAGAAAATATAACTAATATTGCTATGTTTAGGTTCGCTACCCAGATCGCATTACCCTTATAAGAGGCAATCATGAATCCCGACAAATTACACAGGTATATGGCTTCTATGATGAGTGTCTTAGGAAATATGGATCCATCACTGTTTGGAGGTATGTTTTGAAATAGTATTATGTTGTTTTTATTTATGAGTAAAAACAGCTATACAGATAACATAATTTTACTGTAAATGGTGCCAAATTATATTGTTATGAGACTACTGCCAATCTTATTCCACCACAATATGCAGTATAGTACTATCCAATCAAGAGAATTGGTGGAAGGTTGGTAGTTGTTGCATAAAAACCTATTTTGATTAGCATGCAATATAGCAATTATTTGGATTTTTTTATCCAATCACTATGATTACCTTTTGTATTGTGACAAATCAAACCCAAATTCCCATATACACAAACACCCACTCCTCAAAAACTACCTCTAGGTCATACAAGTATTCGCGACACACAAGCCAATTGCTCAGCCATTACATCAAATGTTTCATCAAGTGATGCAACATAGGTGCTATAGTTTATTCACGTTAGCTTGGCAATAGAGAGTATTGCACCTGCCGCTACTGTGATCTCAATGATAACGATCGCTCACCATAATGACAGCCGCCAAAAGGCACAATTCTAGCATATCATAATACCGTTCATATTGACTTTGGGGTCAACTGCTTCTGTGAAATCTAATTTCTAAATTATAACTGTCGCTCACTATAGTAATTGTCACTAAACGTCACAATTCTAGCGTATAATAAAAGCGATCGTGTTTATGATGCAGGGGTGTTAAATCTGTATTTAATTGGAAGGTTTTACATTCATCATGTTTATATGTAAACTACGAAAAATATAAGGTTTATCACCCCTGCAATATATGTAATAAATAGTAACTTATTATGGTCTGCTCAGGTATTGCACAGAGATATTTGACTACTTATCTCTGTCAGCGATTATTGATGGGCGGATATTCTGTGTACACGGTGGACTGAGTCCTTCTATACAGACACTTGACCAGATCCGCACTATTGACCGCAAGCAAGAGGTACCTCACGATGGACCCATGTGTGACCTGCTCTGGAGTGACCCTGAAGGTTTGTCATACATACTTTTGGAAAAAAATATTATTTGATCTTCATGTTAATTGTCAACAAGCATGTAGATATTTAAGAAATTAGAATTAACTAATTAATTAATTATTTAATTATTATTAAATTAAATTTAATTTAATTATTATTTAATTTATTTAATTATTAATTAATTAACTAATTAAGAAAAGAATTAACTAATTTATAATATTTAAGAATGAATTAGGTTTTTGCCATTTGAACGCCAACGTTTACAAACCCAATCGCACGCCCGACGTCGAACACTTTTTCAGTGACAGATTTTAATAAAACATTAGTGTTCGGCAAAACTTATTGACTTAGCACTATCGAAATAATAATAGAATACTTATGTTTTTCTAGATTTTGAAATTTGATAAAACGTTATAGTTTGTTTTTTTATGGCAACCTACCGATATTTTCAGCAATTTCTGCCAGTGTCGTTATTGCGTTGTAATTATTCTGGTGTTAGTTTCGTACCTGCAACACAACACAAATATGTTTTAGTAACTATAACTACAGATATTAAACATACTATAACTGAAAGGTATAAACGATTTAATAATAAATATTATTATTAATAATATATTTAATGTTAGTGTCTATGAATTCATAGTTTGTTAAACATAGCTTTATACGCGCGATAGCTGTCATCGAGATCATGCACATGAAGTTCCATATTTTTTGACAGTTAAAATGTACCCAAGACAATGTCATACTATTGACAAAAAGGGATGTTCATTGTGTCATCTATCATCTGACTGTGATAAATCGATCATGAAAATATCATGCATCGAACAATTTGTTTTACAGAGTACGATTCCTGACACCGTTTAAACCAAAAATTACAACAATATACCATTGTTCTAATATTCTTCTTGATTTATTTCATGTTTTAAGGCAAGCTAAAACCATTTTTTTTAATCATCGATTTAGGAAACGATAGTCGATTTATTTTCAATATCATACCATAATATTTTTTTCCAACAAAACCTCAATCCTAGAAATGTCATTGACATCTATCGCGCGTATCAAGCTATATATTATATCAAAGTATCATTTAGATTATTAGACATATGTTTTTGAAATCATTACTTTAAAGCAGTGGTCGTCAAACTGCGGCCCGCGGACGATATTTGTGCGGCCCGCCATCCATCGCAACAAAGCAAACAATTTTAGTAGATAAATAATATCAAAACTGATTTTGCACATGAAATTATCTAAATAGATATACACAGAACAGGATCACGAGTATGGTAGGTATAAACCTCCTCTTGCAACCCTTGCAAGTTCTAAATGAACGGGTTACGGAAGGGGTAAGTTACAGCAACGGCGATCGCGACGCCGCACAGTGGAACGAATGTATGGGAGAGGTCGGACATTCGAACCTCAAATTTGTTTTTGGAATTTTCAGACAGAAAACCTGCCCTTTAGTTTATGACGGAGACTTAGATCGGAGTTCCGATTGACGTGGCGTACCTATCATACCCAGGGTACACCCTGGAGCACAGATTTAAGCCCTGCGCCGGAGATTGCCCGTACGCCCGTGAGTTCGCGACGTCACGTTTGTCTTTGTTATCGTCTCCGTCACCTCCAGGACCCCGGATTCTCTGTGCTTTGGGTACTGGTGGACACAGGAATAGAGAAAATTCTTTATGCATGTGTCCACCGGTCGCACAGCGGAGATTTGAAGACAACCAGGCTTACTGATTACTTAGGTGAGGCGGCCGATGCGGCTCAACTAAAGTACCCTTCAACACAATTGGTATTACTAGGGGACTTTAACGGCTACCACAAGGAGTGGCTGTACCCATACCGGGACACTGACCATGCTGGGTTAGAGACGTGAAAGCTCGGTTTAGCGCTAGATTTTACCCAGATTTTTTATTTTTTTTTGGTTTCGTGTGGAAAATCCTCATGGACATCCGCCGCCCGGGGAGGCGACGGGGCGTGTCGGACTCCACCCAGAGTGGGTGACCTACCGACTCAAAACCACACGGTGTTCCCTCCTGCACCTGCTACGTCGGGGGCTACGGGAAACAGACAATTCGTCCGCGGCCCCCGACTGGTGCTGGCCCGCCGCTGCGGGTCCCATCTATACATATATAGGGGGGAAGTGAGGCGTTGGACTCCCCCCCATTGCCATTGATGGACGCGCGTGGAACACTACGCGCCACCGCCTCGGGTCCTAGAAGGGGGGGTGTGGCGGGCGCAGGGACGCCCGCCACCCCCGGACCCAATTAGGGAGGCTGGAGGAGGGCGTTGTCTGCCCTCCGCCGACGTCTCCCGGTACGCCGGCTGCGGATCGGGTCAGTGCTGGCACTCTCCCTGTCCCGCTCCGCAGCTTCCTTCTGCGAGACGACTGTGTCGCAGAAGGCGATCACTGCGCCCCAAGACGCCGCGCTGCTGACCATTGAGCGAACGACGGCTGGCAGCGACAGGTCGTCTCCCACCGCAACTGCGAGGACACGGCGCTGCTCCTCCCAAGCGGCACACTCCACTAGCGTGTGCAGCGCCGTGTCCTCCTGATGGGCGCAGTGATGGCACCGGGCGGCCGGCTCCCTGCCAATGCGACACAGGTACTTCCCGAAGCAGCCGTGCCCCGAGAGCACCTGCGTCGCCCGAAACGTCAGGGAGCCGTGCCTCCTCCCGAGCCAGCGCTCGAGCACTGGCCGGACCGCCTCGACGGTAGCGAGGCCGGCGGTAGGGCGAGAGAGCCTGTCCCACCATTCGTCTCTCTTAACAGCTCAAAGGCTTTCGACAGGGTCTAGCATGATAGCTTTATTAGCAAGTTTTCATCGAATGGCTTTCCCACTTTTTTCGTAGCTTATATATCGGACTGTCTGGGAAATCGATTGATACTAGTCGTCATTAATGGCTCGTCCGATCGAATGGATATTATTGCCGGTTGCACGTTAGCAAGCTTCCACGATTTTGGCATTTGACCTTGACTTGACAATAGCTTTTTAACAGCTCATAAAAAATATGTTAATTAATTGGTGATGTCAACTACCCAATCCACGAATGTGCAGCTCACGATGCTACCTCATTGTCCTATGTGGCCCTCTACCAAAAAAATGTGATGTCATCAGCGTCCAGTGTGTAGTATGTTTTAACAAGCTTGTTTTGCAAGCATGTCTTTTAGTATTGGGACAATATCAACCAAATTTATAACTATAAGCACTAACTGTTTGCACCTGGCGTTACTTATGAGTCTGGCGGACCGAATTTCTCTTACAAACGTAATATCGAAATAAATCGTAATTCAATCGCAATTTAATCAAATTCTGTTATTATTCGGATTCCGATACCGTTAATCTAGGTTCCTACTTTACAATTTCGTTCAAAATACTTCACTGAAAATAAATGTAAGTGAATGCAATTTTTGATAACTTTACCAGGTTTAGAACTATTTTTCGGTCTTTTATTACAAGTGAAGTAGTAGTAGACGAAGTAGTACCGTAGAAACCTAGATTAACGGTATCGGAATCCGAATAATAACATTATTTGATAGAATATTGTCTTTTATACATAAGTATTTGACAGTTATCATTTTTTGGCAATTAGGCATCGACATGTTGCACATCATTATTCATTATATATATCCGTCAGCGGCATGAATGAATTGGGGGAAAAAGCAGCATCATTTTACGGATTAAATTACAGATAGAGTATAGAGTACGTAATTGCAAAAATATTGAAATAGAAAAAGCATTGAATTGGTTGTAATTGTGTGTTAAACTTTCAAGACGGATAGATACGTCAACTAAATATTAGTTATTTTTTTTATTTTTTCAATGTATTTTTTTTTTATTTTAAATAATCTTACAAGCAATGTGGGTCGCACCTTAACCCTTGTTAACCCCTCGTGCTAAGCTAAATGCTTGTGTTACGGGCGGGTTTATGTCGGTAGTGCAATGGGTGGGTTTCGAACGGGCAACCACATGATCCCAAGTCCGACCCTAGCCATTAGGCTACCGCCGCTTCGTAAAATCTATTTTTTCTTTCTTCGTAAAAAATAATTAGCAAACATTGTCTGGATCACTACATTGTTTGTGTGGCTTTTGACCAATGAAGCAATCATATTCCAGACAACAGTGGATATTTTTGTTCATAATTCCAGACACACAAGGCTGGGGTGTGTCCCCTCGCGGTGCGGGGTACCTCTTCGGTTCAGATGTGGTGGCTCAGTTCAATGTGTCCAACGACATCGACATGATCTGCCGCGCGCACCAACTCGTCATGGAGGGCTATAAGTGGCATTTTAATGAAACTGTGCTCACTGTGTGGTCGGCGCCTAACTACTGTTACAGGTGATAACTGATAACATATTTCTTTAATAGTAACAATAAGCAACACTTTTGTACCCATTGTTTAAGTTTGCAGGAAAGATTTTATATATATTTGGGGATGCTAAAAAATAATTGATTATCAAAGTGGGTGGTAAACGAAATAAGTTTGAGAACCTCTGTGGTATCGCAACACTACTGGACATCGTCACATCAAATTAGGTCGTCTAGCTAGCTGATAACTGTAGCATCATGCAATTATTTCTGATTAATACTGCTAGTACTATATGGGTAATGAGTTAAAGACACTTGTTGTGTCCACAGATGCGGCAACGTGGCTGCAATATTAGAACTAAATGAAAACCTCCAGAGAGAATTCACAATATTTGAGGCGGCGCCACAGGAGTCTCGAGGAGTGCCTTCTAAGAAGCCACAGGCCGACTACTTCTTATAATGTTGCATACAATAGACAATTGACACATGAGCGAACGACCCATCTAGTATTATGTATGGTTTTATTGTAGTGACAAAACATTTCAATGTGGAGATAATTTAATAGTGATCTTAAGACTGGTGTTGAACTGTAAGTTGAATGTGTTTATTTTAAGTCATTGAATATGTGTTTAATTATTTTGCTGACCCTCCTTTCGCCTCGCAAGTTTATATTGACATTGGATCTCCAACAGCAACAATTTGTTATGAAATAATTTTAAGCGCGAATATGACACGCCAGTTTCACACATTACAATATACCAAAAAAAACTTCACGTGTGGGTACCGCATTCTAAATAGATTGAAATTTAAAATCAATGGTTTAGTCAGTGGCGAACTAAGCCCCTCGGGGGCCCGGGGTGGTATCACTAAATAGGGCCCCCCTAATACAAGTCATAGCGCGTGCGGGGGCAAAAAAAAATTATAGTCTATTCGAATAGACGAATATTGCGATTTCTGAGTTAGTCCCATAGTAAAGTTTATTCACTTACAAGAGTACATGCACCCTATAAACTTTAGAGTAATTATTCGTTATTGATACCCTTTGCATGATCCTATAGAAGGTGTAAACAAATCAAATACAACCATGAATCTTCTAGGAATTTGACCAAAAAGACTTCTTTTCGAGATTTTGGGGCACCTAGGACCGGGAGCCCGAGGTGGACCGCCCCTTTCGCCCAACCGTTAGTCCGCCACTGGGTTTAGTACAAACTTTCGAGTTCTCTAACTGAATGTTATTTAAGTAAAATCCTTTTTGTAACAATTAATTTATAATGTAATTTTGACTTAGTGTAATTTAATCCATTTGTTACGGTTTAACAATTTTGCAAATAATAATTTGAATAAAAGGCATTTCTATTGATTTGTGTTAGTCCTAGGTAAAGCTTGATGGCATTTTACCAATTTATAAACTATGCCATTGATTAATTTAATATTTTATTCATTTTAATATGCAAGATAACATTTTTTGTATCAACGTAAAGCGGCGGTAGCCTAATGGCTAGGGCGGCGGATTGGCGATCATGTGGCTGCCGGTTCGAAACCCACCCATTACACTACCGACGTGAACCCACTCGTAACACAAGCATTTAGCTCTCGTGCTAAGCTAAATGGTTGTGTTACGAGTGGGTTTACAAGAATACTAGTAGTGTGCGACCCACATGACTAGTAAGCTTTAAAAAAAATGAAATTATTGTATGAATATGTGTCGAACAATGAGTATAATAAATCAAGTGTTCATTTGTAAGTTTGAGGATGGTGAGCGTCCTGGTTCCTAGCATGCTAAATGTTAGAACCATCAATAGAATAGGAAACCAAATTAAAAACTAGTATCACAGCTAGGATTCTTTAATAAATGTATAAAAATAAACAGTAACTTGTCAGCCTCTAGCGCGTACTACCGCGATGTTCATAATATTAATTAATCAAATTCATAATGAGATTTGTGATCATTAAACACTGCCGTAATTATTATACATACTTATATTGAATTAAGATTATAAAATATTACGTACGCAAGAGTTCTTCAATAACACGTTTCGTTATGTAGACATACTGTTCATGATCTTTATAAATTAATATAGAATCTAGGGAAAATTGCAAGTTTTTGTATCAAATGTCTCAAAACACATTAAATTTATTTTAGACTGGAATCTTTGAGAATTTAAAATTCGATGTTTCATGTACCTGTTTATAGTCAATTCCTAAAATTTCTGAATATGAAACATTTTGGTAGCTAATCATCTAGCACAGTGGTTCCTAACCTTTTAGTGATGAGAGACCATTTGACAAAATTTGTTCTACTATGATCCACCCACTGGTTGAAGGTATTATACAGTAGTAGAAAAAGGACAAGAATTACCAATACGAAACTTTTACGATCCCAATTTTGTTTAAGTACAGTGAGTTTTTAAGCAAACATGTACCACTGCAAACCCCTGAATAACTTCAGAAACGCAGTTATTTCGACCATACTGCAGATCTGTAAAGAGTAGCTATATTATGTAAAGGAAACCGACCTCTTGTCACTTATTTATATTTTTTCAAATGGCTTCGCGGACCACTTTGAGTGCTTTCAGGGACTGCCAGTAGTCCGCAGACCACCGGTTATGAACCACTGATCTAGTAGTTCTATTGTGCCTGGATGTAAATCCAAAATAATTTATCTTAATTATATGCTAAATGCCTTTTATTTGGTACTTCGTGCTGCCCGCTGTGTCAAACGCTTCTCTAGAGGGCTTTTTTAGCTGCGTACTTCTCGGAAAAGACCATAGGCTGACTTTTGTCTCAAAAGTCTAATCTATTTCTATATCAAAATTCATTAAAATGTAATTAGGCGTCAAAACTAACAAACTATCAAATTATAAAATCTTTCGAATTTATAATTATCATTCTTTAAAAGGGAGAATTATAAGAAACAAAATAACTTTTGTAAACTTGGTACCATGCATTGAAAAGAAGCTAGAGAGATAGAGAAGCTTTGCAACAATAACATTAGGATTATTCACATAGAAAAATTGCATAAAAAACACTAAAATGTGATCTCAGTATGGTTTTTTTCATTGGTTCTAGACTTATAAAAGCAAGGTACGCATTTTCTACCATTTTTTTTTTTTGTGATATTTGTAATGAAGAATATATATATATGTACCTCAGAATCGCCGTTCGGGCTCCGGGGCACATGAGCAACCGATTTTGCAGTGTCTGTAATTTGTTATTGAAAGAGATACTGTAAAACATATTTGAATGATATTTGAGATGGGTAAATTATTTATGTGACGGTTCAATATTCACCTTTTTTGAAAATACCAATTTATGTTCATTTGCGTCCATAGATTGCAGTCAATCAAGCATAAGCAGATGGTCATTATACACCAAGTCATGTATAATACAAAGGTTTCATTACCTCTTAATGTTATTCAATAGAATGTAAATAAATAATGAATTGGCTATCCATTCTTTATTAAGTAATATAACCAGTTTTGTGTCCCTACATCGTTTTTTATATTATTAATTCTTATTAAAATGAAATGCCATCATTTCTGTATTTTATTTATTTATGATAATATAAATATATAACATTTTAGCTATCTATAAAAACGAACACTTAATTGAGGTAGTAAAAACATCACAACAAATAAAAATCATCAGGTTATACACTAATTGGGGCTGTTATAGCACTACACAAATCTGGTAATATGTCACCACACTTGGTGGACACTTTAATGTCTATGATATCATCAGCTCTAGTTGGTCCTATATTCACTAGAGCAATTCTCTTATTTTCTGCTTTTGCTTGTAAAATTATTCTATAGCTGGAATAAACCGTCAAACTAGATCCTAGTACAAATATAGCATCACTAGAGGTGACTTGATTCCTGACTTGCTCAACCCTGTCTTTTGGTACATTGTCACCAAAGAACACTATGTCTGGTTTTATTGGACCTTCACATTTTGGACAAAGAGGTGATCTAAATTTATCAACTTGTTCCTGAAATCATAATCAAGAAGTTATTTAGGTTCTCATGATTTAATTAAAGAAATTAGATCAAATTATACATACATACTTTGGGCAAGTCTACATCGCCATCAGGCCTCATAATGGTAAGATTGCTATCCATGTAAGGATTATTTTTCAAGAGATGCACCTGTAGCTCTTCTCTGCTTATCTCATAAGGGCAGTTTAAACATTTCACAAGGTAACTAGTGCCATGAAGTTCTATTACATTTTGTGAACCGGCCTTTTGATGTAAACCATCTACATTTTGTGTTACAATGGATGTCACCTTCCCCATCTGTAAATGCATACATGGAGTTATGATTTATAAGTTGATAACAACTTCCAATGTCTATAAATTGGTTGCATGCCTTTATTGACAAATTATAATATCTTAATCTCCATGTATGCACCTTTTTTGCATTTTCCATACTAAGATTATAAAGGAAAACATCGACTGCGGGCAAGATTCGACTTTCGAATTCAATTTATAGTTTGATAAACATAGGTTGATACGCGCGACAGTTGTCATCGAGGTCACGCACATGAAGTTCCATTTTTGGGACTTGCAGAGGCTTAGTGGTCCGTCTGGTATATTGAACCAGTAGATGCAATTTGAATTCTGCTCGCAGATTTGATTCGACATGGAGATTAAGATATTATAATTTGTCAATAAAGGCAAGCAACCAAATTATAGACATTGAAAGTTGATTTCTATTATAAGCATCATATGCATGTGTCCAAGACAGAAGATTAAGAAATCTGTACACAATAATACAATTATCAAAATGGCAGCAACATACCATCACACCTATTCCCTGCAGGGTTAGGCAGAGGTGTGGGTACTAATGGATTATGCCAAAACAATAGCTTTTTACTCAGATTAATTTTTAGGAGCATTTTCATTTGATTCTCACGGCTTATTCTCAACGACCACCACTAAAACTGCCACCATTGGTGGTTGTTGGGACAAAATTTTAGATGATGTCTCAACGGCTCTGGTTTTGTTGTAAATAAAAGAATCCAACACCTCAGTCTACCTGTGACCATGGATGCTGTAAAGGATCTGAAATGTCGAGAATCATCAAATAATATTAATATAACGCGATAAAATGCGTAAAAAGTAGTTTTATTTCAATAAAATCTTTAAAATCAGTATTTGTACAGGCACAATATTTATACTGTGATATAGGTATTAAAAAATCATCTCACAGTTTTAACAACATTGCAATTCTTTTGTTTTACTCTAACAAACTATGAATGGTGGCGGTTGGTAATAAAAATAGAATTTTGTCCCAAAATCCACCAGTGCTGACCATTGGGAGTAAGCCATTCTCACCAATGTTATATTTAAAGTTATCAATCCTATCCCATACCATCATGAATGAATTCCTTAAAGGGTTAAACAGAGGTGTGATAGGTATACCCTTTGCCACAATTTTTACAACCCACTATACCTACTGTCCCAGTCCCACAGCTGGGCATGGTTCTCCTCTCAGAATCAGAATGAGAGGGATATCACTTGCCATTGCCACTATATTTAGGACCCATGTAATATAATAAAATCCTATGTAAATAATAAATAGGATGCATTGACCTTGGAATCGACCCCAGGACCTCTAGTGTAGCAATTGTGCTTATAACCACCAGATCAATGAGGCAGTTCATGATTAGTAATAGAATAGCAGTATTTTTAAACTTATTGACACAAGTGGTACATGTACATAGATAGATATGTATTTATATATTATATATAATAACATATCTATGTAAATAACATTAGCTAGGCACACTCACTATTTCTCAAGTCACAATACCAAGCCTTTTCAGGAAAAACATCGCAACCCACAATTTGCAAATTTTACAGAAGGATTTTTCTACAAATGTTTTTTTAATTACAAAATATTTAATAGTTTTATGTTCTAGTATCAAAACAAAAAAAAATACCAAACTCGACAAGGGTAGCTTATCGTAACTGCCAAGTATAAAGCATACCTATGTACCTGACGACACAACCACCTAAAATGAGCAGAGGATATGATAAAAAAATATGTCATCTATGATGAAAACTTCTTACTGGTATAAAAGTTGTGTACATTTGAATGAATACAAAGGAGTGACAGCTATAATGTGATCGGAAAAGTTGCTATAAAAACATATTTTTGAGATTTTTGTTTACAATGTTTTTCCTGAAAATGCTTGATATACAAATGTGCTACAAGCAGTCTAAACAATAAATAACTACAGTAATATTATTGTCATGTCACAACTACCTTTTCTAGTTCTCTTATAGCTAAATGTGTGGCATTTGGCTGAACAGCACTGAACCTTGGCCACCCAATGAAATTCCGTGCCCAATATCTTTGTCTAACTTTTGGATACTTGACAAATTCTTGATATTGTGTAGGCTTGTGATTGCTTCGTGCATAAAGTCCAACTTCTTCAGATCTGTAGTCTGGTATTCCTAAAAGATTTTACAGTCACTCAATAAACAAATTGAGTAGGCAGCAGCATCTAGTTAGGCGATAGCAGCTCCATAACGAGACTCGACCGTTTGTTTACCTGATTCTGTGGATATACCAGCACCAGTCAAGATAAGTATTTTTTTGTATTTGGCTAAGAAATCTTTGAGAAGCTCCAAATCTGCATGATTTGGTGGCTTGTGTTTCGGAACAAACACAATGTGTCGTGAAAACTGTTTCATATTGGTTAATATCGTATGTCTGTGCATTTCTTTACTCTTAAATAATACAGTTTCTCTAAAACGAAACATAGAAATACAGAATTCACAAAAATAAAAACCACTGGCTATTCACAATTTTTTTTTTTTCGAAAAGTAGCCGTTTTTAGCGATGTGTCAACTCAAACCGGGTTGAGTGTAACTCGAGTCATACCGGGTTAACATCTGTCCAATTCGGTTTAGGTTTGTAACCGCTGACGCGGACGAGACGGTGCGACGTCCGCGCGATGCTACCTATCGTATGACGGTTTGACGCGAAACCCCGGGCCCGAACGATAACCGAACGTAACCGAATTGCATCCTACGAAGTCTTCGACGCCGAGTCGCCGACTAACGACTTGTTCTTTGCGCGCGATGTTATTTTGACAATTTATTATTTTTCTAAAATTTAATAGTTTTAAAAATTAAAAGCAAGCAGAACTCGTGTGTTACAAGTCACTCACTAATATTTTTGCAAGTGATTAATAAAAAAGACGTTAAGCAATTAAATTGTACTTTTTGATACAAATTGTTTTTTTTTATTGTCTTCTATATGTTTATTTACGTACAAAGATAGGTGAGTAGATTAAACTGGAGTCATGCATTAGTTGAAGTGTAGATAGTTGTTGATCTGATTTTTATTTTATACCAAAAAGTCCAAAATGAAAATCTAAATTCCTCAAACCGAAGCGAACGTTTCGGTTACCTACGCAAATGCAAATATACGCAAGCGACTTTTCGAACCGAATCGGGATCTTCACGAGTTACCTACCCGCAGCACGCGGTCGTTTCGGTTTGGATAAACCGGCTGGCAACCCGAGTTGAGTCCAATTTTGATTCGATTAGAAAAATTTACGGTTTGGCCCATCGATAACCACCACTATATTTAACAAGTTCTAGATTCATGACAGTAGTAATCACGACATTAAATAGACAACATTCACAACTGAGAACTAAAAACTTGCCAAAAACTGTGAAAACTTGTCAAAATTGACACTTTACACTACTTTTAGCTACAATAATGATTTTTACGCAATGGTTTTAGTTAAACATTGTGAATTTTGTATAGTTAATGTCGCAATTACTATTGCCATGAATGAAGAACTTATTATGGACCTACTACAAACTGCGAAAAATCACTTCAAATTTGAATTTGGCAGGCTCGGGTGATCTATCCACCTTAAATATGAATATATTTTTTAAGAGATGATAAAACATTAACATGTATTGAATGACGAGAAGAAATAAGTCAAATGCAAATCAGAATTTTCATTGAGGCGTATTTAAAAGTTCATTGATCTGTACATGATTTAAGTATTTACATTCTGTAATCTATATACAAGCTGGTTATTTTACTATATACAATTTTGCGTTGGGATTAAATAAGAACATGATTTGCTCAATATACTTATATATTCTTAGAACTCAATATAGTTAGAAATTCGTAAAACACATTTGACTGAATGACAACGGATAGCAATAGCGTTGGTCACTTCGAAAAGAAAATGAACCTTAATATCATGTAGCGTAAGGACATTATCGTACGCGATGCGAGCGCAGCGCGATCGTGGAAATGGAATGGCATGGCGGATTGTTATTTGACAGCGTGTTGATAATTTCAATAATGCAATATAAATTGCGGAAGAAAAGTGCAATGCGTAATTTGTTGTTGTAATAATGACCATCACTGGTTATAGACCTACAAACAGCGAAAAATCACTTGAAATTGGAATTTCGCGGGCTCAGCTGAACGATCCACTTTAATAAAACTTTGTCATGGTGGTCAAATCAATCAACTATAAACCTTTGGCACGTGTGTAGAGTGCTTTAAATTGTCTGTGGTCTGCGATATATACAGTGGTGGTAAAAACGGCTACTTTTCGATAATGAATTATACTGTTATGTTATTTCCCAACAACTGTTATTATATACTGTTGTTGTTATTCTGTTGGGTTGCGTCGAAACTACGACGTAAATATTCGGCGGTTAGTCAAAAGTTTTGTCTCAAAACACAACTTTGTTTACGACAAATGTTAGTGTTGATGACATTGACAAATGTCAACTGTCAAAACTAAAAAGCCCACGTTCCATTCCATCGGTTCCATAGATATTGCATACCACAGACAATTTAAGCGCTCTACACACGTGCCAAAGATTTTTAGTTGATTGATGTGACCACCATGACAAAGTTTTATTAAAGCGGATCGTTCAGCTGAGCCCGCGAAATTCAAATTTCAAGTGATTTTTCGCTGTTTGTAGGTCTATAACAAGTTCTAGATTCATGACAGTAGTAATCGCGACATTAAATAGACAAAATTCACAACTGAAGTATTTTTATAATAGTTATACGTACCTTTTTAGTCTCACAATCAATTTTTTCAAAATAGTTCCAGCCCTAATTTTCGGCATATTTTTAAATGTTTTACTTATCCTAAAACTAAACTATACCTAAACTAAACCTATCTACACAAGTCACCAATAATACTTTATAAATATTTACATAACACGATTACACGACCGGTGACAATTTGACAATAACTATAATAGTCAAACAAAGTACGCAAATCGCGACGAACAAAACAGCACTGAGCACGATGAATACCAATCTACTACTGACGACGTGATGACAACGACGACAACATGATGTGTTGTCCTGTAATGTAAATGTAACCCTGTTATTAAATAATGATAATTCGTAAAAAAAAAATCGACCTTATTTCGATTTCGTAAAGCTTATATTCGTAAAACACATTTGACTGAATGACAACGAATAGCAATAGCGTTGGTCACTTCGAAAAGAAAATGAACCTTAACATCATGTTGCGTGAGGTCATTATCGTACGCGATGCGCGCGCAGCGCGATCGTGGAAATGGAATTGCATGGCGGCTCGTTTTTTGACAGCGCGTAATTGACGACGTAATGAAAACGACAAGTTGTGTTGTCCTATATCCCTGTTATGAAATAATGATAGTTCGTTAAAAAAAAATCTACCTTATTTCGATGCCGTAAAGCTTATATTCGTAAAACACATTTGACTGAATGACAACGGATAGCAATAGCGTTGGTCACTTCGAAAAGAAAATGAATCTTATCATGATGTAGCGTAAGGTCATTATCGTACGCGATGCGCGCGCAGCGCGATCGTGGAAATGGAATGGCATGGCGGATTGTTATCTGACAGCGTGTTATTGATGATTTCAATAATAAATTATACATTACGGAAGAAAAGTGCAATGCGTAATTTGTTGTTGTAATAATGACCATCACTGGATATATATGGAACCGATGGAATGAAACGTGGGCTTTTTAGTTTCGACAGTTGACATTTGTCAATGT
Source organism: Acronicta aceris (assembly GCA_910591435.1). Taxonomy (NCBI): domain Eukaryota; kingdom Metazoa; phylum Arthropoda; class Insecta; order Lepidoptera; family Noctuidae; genus Acronicta; species Acronicta aceris. The sequence goes on along the minus strand of OU342778.1, from coordinate 4,594,673 downwards.
CATCAACACTAACATTTGTCGTAAACAAAGTTGTGTTTTGAGACAAAACTTTTGACTAACCGCCGAATATTTACGTCGTAGTTTCGACGCAACCCAACAGAATAACAACAGTTTACAATAACAGTTGTTGAGAAATAACATAACAGTATAATTCATTATCGAAAAGTTGCCGTTTTTACCACCACTACTGACAAACAAAAGTGACAACAAACTGACAAAAGTGACAAACGAAACCTGAGAACGAAAAGAATTAAAAAATTAGTTGGTTTTCTTTCTAGAATACTATTGATTTTGATTCCTGAATTTTTTATTTTGATTCAGTTAAAGGTATATTCAATAATATAGATTCCATTTCATCTACTTATAGAAATTATTATTATTTCTTGATTATGACCTTGTTCAGATTAAAATCTGCACCATTTGTATTGATAGAAGATGACGGGAACCAAAATACTCTACCTTTACTCATGGAGCTCGTGCGGGATGAAAAAAACAGTGTCAACTTCTTTTGTTATGAGCAACCTATAGCCATATGGAGAAATACCTTTCAAAATAATTCCAATATTCGTTACCACAATGATTTTAATACTGATGTGTATGATGAGTATGTTACTGGAAAATGCTCCTTTTTAATAGATTCAATAAATCAAATGGCCCTTTGTTTGGGTTGGAATGAGTGTTTGAAGAATTTGAAACGATTGCAAAGTGATCCTAATGTAAATAGACTAGTATTAATTCTGCACAGAGACTGTATTCCAAATAGTTCTAAATTACAAATGCATCTAAATCATTTGGTGAATGTTATAATATCATATGATAAAACAAATCCACACAAAGTATGGATTAAAATTAAAAAAGGTAGCAAGGTTCTAAGGAGTGAAGAATTATTATCATATGACAATAAAGCTTCTATATTAAAATTAAGTCCTGTTATAAAACAGGAGAAAAAGGAAGAAGAACCAGAGAAACCAATGCCTGCAAATCTAACTACATTCAAAATAGAAGTAGATCAAAATGAAAAGATTCAGAAGTACAATTTGAAGCTACCTTATATGAGTAAAATACATGAAGGGGAGAGCAAGGTTTACTATGAACCAGACGCTGTTGATGATTGGGATGAAGAGGACCCTGATGAAGATCTTGATATTTGAATAAATTTTCACAAAATCTTACATAATTTCATTCCACCTTATCAATGTTTAGGTCCAAAGGGTTCTAGCCTTGTCGCAGCGGGGGCTTAGTAACCATTGTGTATATGGCCCAATGTAGATTGCGGTGCGGTGTCGTATGGGAGGCACTGCAACTGAGGCAGGTCGCGGTTTTGTATAGGCGACACTGCGGCTGATGGTTTAGGTTGCGTTTCCACCAGAGATGTGCGAGGATGCGTAGTGAGGGATATATATGTTAAGAACCAATAGAATCACTTCATTTACCTAGCCTCGCTCAGCGCAGCTCTTGTGGAAACGGCTCAGCGCAGCGAGGTTTTTGTACATACAAAACAAGGGAAGGATGAGTGCAAGGGATGTGTTGCGCGCGCTCCGCTCCCACCACACCTTACCCCGCTCGCATCTGCAACGAGCCCGCTACATACCCTCGCACTGCTCATCTGCGTACCGGTTCACAGCGTTGATACGCATCCTTGCACCGCTCAGCGGCCTAGCACATCTCTGGTGGAAACGCTCACACCGTTCCACAGCCTCGCTACGCATCATCGCCCGGCCCAGCTACCTCGCACATCTTTGGTGGAAACGCAGCCTTAGGGGCCGCGGCAGGAGAGGTCCTTCAGCGGCCTCGGCGGGGTTGCAGCCGCGCAGGACTGCGGACATGGTGGGGCCGCAGTGTCGGTATTACACAGCTGTCCCGCGGTCTCGGGGTCGGTCGTCGCCCATTCCACTTTGCTCTCGCGTAGGGTCCATATGATTGGACGTCCACGGTGGGATCGCGGATCATGTGAGAGCGATTCCCGTGATCCCACCACTATGCAGAAGGTGGTAGTGGGTGGTGGTGGTTTTAGTCGGTAGGTATGCTGCCCACCTGGGCGGAGAGCCCGACAACCGTCCTGCATCCCCGAAGCGGAGCGGCGGCATGCACAAGGCGCATTTCCCCAGCCAAAAAAAAAGATTCAAAGTTGCCTATCATTTGTCTCTAATTTAGGTATACCCCGTATACATAAAATGATATTGGCAACTCAATGATACTTATAATTATATTTTTATTATAATAACCCTTCTCCCAGTGCCTATAATAAAAATACAGGTTAAATGCAAGTCTCAAGAGATAGAAAAAACTCGAGCCTTTTAGCCCTTTTTTAAGATTCGCCGCTTTTTTTGCGATGTCTAAAAGGCTAATAGCCCTCGAGGCTACTTCTAATTACGGCTTTAGTTTTGGCTCCCGAAGCTTAGCCTAAAAATTTTATTAAATATTTTCTAACTAAGCTTAGGTACTTAATCTTCTTTTAAGAGTCCGGCGGACCGAATTTCTCTTACAAACTTAATACCGAAATAAATCGTAATACAAACACAATTTAATCAAATTCTGTTATTATTCGGATTCTGATACCGTTAAGTTACCTAGGAGACGAAATGGTAATTTCGTCCAAAATACTTCACTGGAAATAAATGCAAGCGAATGCAATTTTTGATAACTTTACCACAATCTCATTTAAAGCAATTATAATAAAGTATCAATTGACGACACGATTGGCGTAGCGGTTGAACGATCGGCTTCTGCGCCACGTGTTGTGGGTTGGGGGTAGTCGTTCCGCGTCTGGGCGTTTGTGTATATGAGAGAATTTGTGTTTGTAATCGTACCCACGATACAGGAGATAATCCTAGTGTGGGGCAACGTTTTTTAAGCCGTGTTCAAAAATAAGCCAAGTTGCCCCTAGAGCAGACTTTTCCACTAGTTTTGTATTTAAAAATAGTGAGGAAAATAGAACTTTGCTGGCAAAAAGTAGTAATAAAAACGCATAGAAAATTAAATAGTGATGTAAATAATATAAATTTAAAAAAATATTGTACTATTTTTTCCCTAAATTTCCCAAAAGCACCTACTATATTTTAATGACTTAAAAACAAAAATACCTACTATTTTTTGTTCAAATAAAGGTGGCAACCCTCGATGGAAATGTGAATGGAAGCGGAGCATTTTGATAAGGTGTGTGAGACAAACCCTCGGTTACAAAGAATTCACTTTTTATTCGTTTTTCTATGTTCTGTTACAATTTTGCGATTTTTTTTCATTTCTTTGCCACATTACTTGCCATTACACAATTATGTAATAAAGTAGAAATTCAAGTACGTGGAAGTTAATTTTATTAATGACACCGTAATTACATCACCATATTATCTCAACTCTTAAATTATGTATCATAATTACTCGTTCAATGATTAATTTTCATGACCTAACAAACTAAACAATTAATAAATGAAAAAAAAAAAAACAAATACAACAGAGAATCAGTTACGAACCTCTATCGACACAATGCTATAGTAAAAATAAAATAATTATTACAATATTTCAATCAATACACATATAACCCAAAAATGAGGAACAAAAAATATTTTTCTTCCAAGTCTAATTTAGAAAAATTAATTAATATTATGCGAGCCGATATCGTATGTACACACAAGCCCGGATAAATCTTATAATGAGACAAACAATACATACTAGCAATTTAAATACTGCGTATTAATCAAGCGACGCGCAGTCCCCGGCTCGAAAACGAGACGGGGCCGGCGCAAAAATAATAAGAAGCTATCTTTCGATACACATAATAAAGCTAACAAAATATACGATAAAAATGATTTACAACCTCATATAACCTAACAAAATGTTTGCAGTTCATGTACAATTTTATCGCACTGCATTGGGAGACATAAGACTGCTTGTAAATATCTGGGCACACATATGGGATCGGCAGCGGGCTTCGGGACGATACATATACACACGGGACCGGGAGATGAGAGTACGCGGTATTAGAGGGTATTGTAGGAGCGTTTATTCGCCCGCGAGTTCCTTGAGTCGTTCTTCCCGCGGCCGCGCGCCACCGAATATAGAGTGCGCCTGACTGGTTGACGCCAAAGAGTTCACCGGCTCTTTTACAGTCCGAGGCTCAAGCTTCAACTTCGGCCTGCCTGACGTGTCTGGAAATCAAATAGTTAGGGAGCTGAGGACGAACACAGCATGTGATCTGTTCATCAAAACTAATTTACTCACAACTAAATATACACAAATGCACAACAACTACCTACTGATGTTATGTAAAATCTTGCAGTTACAGAAAAAAATTACAGTCTATATTTAAATTTGATGACACAAAGGTGAAATTTTCAGGCAATTTATTATTTAAAAAAATATGCGAGATGAATCTTCAAAAGAAAAAAGAAATATGATTTTTATTGAGCAGTTTTAACCTTTATATCTATCAATATATCATTCGAACTAAAAATGATTTACATATTATGGTCATTCATGGTTAACAACTGTTACAAAACAATGTCATGCAAAAACTACAGATTTTTTACAATACAATATCTATAAATAATATTATCATAGGTTCTTTGAAAACTTTGACATTTGTACTGCATACAGATCACTAAAAATCGTACCCGAGCTCCCTAACCAAAATACACTAATTAGGAAACAATAAATAAAACACAATATTACACAACAAATAATATTCATGGCCCCGTCATGCAGAATGGTGTTCAAGTAGTGGCCATTAGTACTTGAGTTTGTAACTACCTATTGTGTGACTGGTTGAACAAATTAAAAATAATTCATATCATCAAAATTACCAACTTCTATATACATTTATCTTAATAAATTTGCACTCCTAGTGTATGCTCTTAGCTATGTTGTTAATTTGAAATGAGAATGATTATCTGCTCAAGCATGGATCACTCTTTGAGAACCATTCATAGGAAGAAAATGACCTGCACCAACACAAATACGTTTTCATGAACAATATATGAATTGATCCCAGACATATTATACCAGCCTTACCATATAAAGATCGCAGTTTGAAAATTTAAGCTAGACTTACGACACATTATAGTCCAACCCTTTCATTATGGCTCGGTACAATATCATTTTCCTTACTTTAGAAACATTCCTAAGGCTAAGTTTGTTTTTGTTTGAGTTTGTTTTTTAAAGTCCCACAAATTGCAAAAAAGAACAATGCCTGTATTATATATATAGACACGCAAAAAACTATTGACTTGGTTTCCGGGGTCCGATTAGAACAATACTGATTAATTAAGGGTCCGGTGGAACTTGAATTTCCCACAAAAACGTAATACCAAAATAAATCCAGATAATATTCTATCAAATTATGTTATTATTTGGATTAAGATACCGTTAATCTAGGTTCCTACCATACTATTTTGTCTACTACTACTTCACTGGAAATAAAAAACCGGAATATAACACAATTTGATTAAATTGTGTTTGAATAAAGATTTATTTCGGTATTACGTTTGTTAGAGAAATTCGGTCCGCCGGACTCTTCAAGTGTAAGTAGGAAGTTTAATAAATTTATTCGCTAGATAAAGTTAGACATTTTGTGAAAACAACCTACGTCCCCGTGTACGAGGTTGGAACACCGGACAACTTTGTCTAATAGAGATATAAAATAAAGCCGAGATTACTGTTTGCGATGGAAGAGGAATTCAACGAGTAATTCCACAAAATGTATAAATTTAGAAAATGATAAACAAGCGTAAATACATAATACAAATAAAATCTAGTGCCATGTAGTAATAAATTACCTGGACGTGAAGGCGGCATATCTTCGAAGTTCCTGCGCGCGGGTGGCTGGCGGGGCGGGGGCGCGGCGGCGCGGCCCATGCGGCCCCAGTCGCCGGGGCGCGGCTCCTCGCTGGCGCCCCGCGACGCGCGCCCGCCGCCCTCCCGCTCGCCGCGCTCGGCCCAGCGCTCGCCGCCGCCACCGCCTCCGCCACCGCCTCCGCCGCCGCCTCGCTCACGCTCTGTAAATGCTATACATTATTTTGGATACAGGTTGAACACAGACTTACACATATAAAATAATTATATCTATTATTAGTGCCGTAACTAGTCTTTTATACGCCTGGTGTAAGATTTTATAACTACGCCCTTTAAATATGTTCACCTGTGCCTGGGTCATGCTTCGGCACGAATGGGCCGGCTCGACTTGAGTGATACCACGGCCTCACAGAAAACCGGCGTTAAACAACGCTTACGTTGTGTTTCGCCGAGTGAGTGAGGTTACCGGCGGCCCAATCCTCTTTAAAAAGTCGGCAACGCACGCGTGACTCCTCTGGTGTTGCGGGTGTGATAATCGCTTACCATCAGGCAATCCGTCGGCTCGTTTGCCCTCCTATACGATAAAAAAAAAAGCCGCCCTAGTTACGGTACTGCGTGGAACCCTTCGTAAACATGTGTCTACTGATTGACTTATATTTTAACGTTATCTGCATTTCTACTCATCAACTGGACAAATGTCGTACACTGTACGATGTAGACCTCTCTCAGTAAATGGTTCACAGCCAACTTCAGCTCTTCTAAACCGGTAGCTGCCCGCTGGCGACCACATGTCGTTTCCCTATTGTCGCAGCCAATTAAATTACAGTTTAGCCTGCTAATCCTTTGAACTACAACGTTAAATTTAGAAGTTAGTTCTCTGGCAGATAACTTCGTAACGAATTTCTAAACATGTAGATTTCGTTTCGTAACGGAGCGCCGCCGTCCGGTCCGGTGGGCAGCGGTAAAAGTTTTGGCGTTGAAGCACGGAGGCGTGGAGATCACTGCCGTAAATATTACTTTCTACTGTATAATCGCAGTTTTAGACCCAAATCTGCCTTAACGGTGAATTAAGCCATACAAGCACTTTTAAAATGAATGATACCAACAAAGTAAATTCACAAAATGCGAAACCACATCCAATGAGACCTATTAGTGTGTATTCAATATTATTTAGGTAAATACTTTCAAATTAAAATTAGAGTCAGCAAATTGCGCTGTCTGCTGAGTATAAAAATGAGTAATGAAAATGTAATAGCACACAATAACATATAACAGATCCCATGCAAAATTATAACATGTTTTTATTGCCGACATAGGCCAGTGACCAGCTTGAAGTGGAACGGGCTGGCAGATAGACCAGATACACTAGATACACCAGAACGTCACCTTATGACATAAATTCAGAATGTGAAGGCAAATTTCGATCTAGCGGGTGGGACACGCAGTGATAGCCTAGTGGTATGACCGTTGGACTGCCAAGTCAAAGGTCTCGAGTTCGAACCCAAGGCACGCACCTCTGACTTTTCGAAGTCATGTGCGTATTAAATAGTTAATTATCACGCGCTTAAACGGTGAAGGAAAACATCGTGAGGAAACCTGCATGCCTGAGAGATTTTCTCGATGGCGTGTGAAGTCTGCCAACCCGCACTAGGCCAGCGTGGTGGACTATAGCCTAATCCCTCTCATTCTGAGAGGAGACCCGTGCCCAGCAGTGGGACAGTATAATGGGTTGATTATGATTATGGGTGGGACACGCGGTGGCGATCAGAGCGTCTGGTCGCCATCGGTTTCGCGCCAGCCCCTACACTATCCTGATGAGATTGGCCGACTGCTGGGACTCTCCGATGTTAGGACGCTGGATACGACTCCATGCAGTTAAATAGACTAGGATGGGAGAGTCTCAAGCTGGTACACACGTAGTTTAATAAGTTTATTTACTAACACTAGTTGTAAGTACTGTTACTAACAAAATATGGAACCTGCTTCTGAAATAAATGTTTTCATTCATTCATTAGCATGGAAAATGCAAAAAAATCACATCAAGATAACTATATCTATGCAGTCTATGTTTGGCACGTCTACTGCATATCAAATGAGATGTGGACTAAACAAAGTACCGAGTGGCTCCCACAAAATGGCAAACGACAGCGCGGCAAGCTTAGACGAAGATAGCGGGATGAGCTTGATTTCTTTTCGAAGGATTGACCAAAAATAATTTTGAGTCGCGAGGAATGGAAAGAAGAAAGAAGCCATGCAGTGGAACGACAACAGTTCAATAAGAATATTATGATTTTGTATTTGAATGTATGTTGACTGTGTATTTCTCCAAATAACATAAATTATACTACATACTACTAAAATAATGAATTATTTTTTTTTAATTGACTTGATTGTTTTTCACCCTAGTCTTGTCTTACCTGGTGAAAAGTATAAATAGGATCTAATACAATTCAAGTAAACCCTTTCATGGTCTGACTCTCACATCTAGATGAAACAATAACAACGACACAGGTCTGAAATGTGAAGGTTACCTTTTCTGTCCTGAACAAGCACATTTCGTATAGTTATATTAGTTTTACTATTATGTTAGTTATGTAAATGTTATATGTAATAAATCATATACACTATGTAAAAAAACCTTGTCCGACCCGAAAAGGGCATATAAGTATCCAAATCACAAGAAAAAATTAATACATACATAAAATATGAATATTTATTAAAATAAACATATTATCAATGAAGTTTAAAATATGAGTACACCCATCATCCTACATATGTTGGCACCCAACAAAATTCACACACACACACACACACACATGTCAAACTTATGTCCCAGAAAGAATAGATAATCCTCGAACACCCCATAGTAGGGCTATTGGGGATTCAAAATATAAAATTTAAAAAAAATTCAGGTAGTCAACCTACCCAAATTAAATTTTTTTTAAAGTAGATTTTTTTCATACTATTGGGCGTTTCTGTATACAACAGCTACAAATCAATGAAACTCATAGGGTTTTTGGTGTTACTTATAATACTCCACATCAACCATACCATTGAATATGGAGTAAATCAAATGAGTAATCGTCGTTATTTTTTATAGAAATCAGTCTGAACTTAAATTGTAACCATGAAATTTGTTATTTACTTAGATAAAGTATGTATTATATCGTTTTAAAATCTGTATTAAACACGTAAATCTTTAAATATGTAGTTGGCCACTTAGACCTTCATACATCTTTCTTTTACCAAGAGCGCTTAACTTTAACATCAAGAAAAAAAACAGAATTTCATTATTCAAAAAGTTTAGATAGATTTTTATAAAAAAATATAACAGCTACTCATTTGATTTACTGCATATTCATTGGTATAGTTGATGTAGAATATTATAACACCGAAAACCCTGTGAATTTCATCGATTTGTAGGTGTTGTATACAGAAACCACAGTAGTATAAAAAAAAGATATTAAAAAAAAACGTAATTTGGAATATTTAAAAAATATTTCTCAGGTCTCCTAAGAAATATTTTTTATTTTACTTCATATTTTTGGATCCCCAATAGCTCTACTATGTGGTGTTTCATGATTATCCATTCTTTCTGGGACACCCTGTTTAAATAGAATTAGATCTCGATACTTTCACGGATCGGACAGGGTTTTCTTTATTCCTCTACATTTTAGACAGTATTTATTTCATGCATGTAGTAACAATCTAATTTGCATTATTATTGTACTATGTATAGCAAAATAAACGTTTTATTTAACTTCAAGAATCATTTTTTTTGCGTGTGGAAATCCTCATGGGCTTCCGCCGCCCGCGGAAGGCGACGTGGCGTGTCCGACTCCACCCAGAGTGGGTGAACTAGCGACTAAAACCACACGGGTGTTTCGCCTCACCAGTTTTTGCCGGAGTTACGGGATCGCGGTTTCATTCCTCCGCGAAAGTACAATACACCAACTAAAATATTTTTTTGATACACCTCATCAATAACTGACAATACCTTCATCTTAAATAAACTATTGTGTAGGTATATAATTATGGCAGATTGAACAATTATTTGTACTATAATTTAACTAATGTTAAATTAAGTTTCTTATTTTAAGTGAACTATATAATGTTCTTTTGGGAAATAAAATTCTTTAAATCGATAATGTCTTGTAACTAAAATGTACCATCTCTGTTATAAATAAAAATATGCAAAATGCATCCTATCAGAAGGACAACCATTCGTTCATTAGTGGTTCTTTTAATTGAACCCACGATTGAATTAAATGCAATGCTGGATGGTAGATTCATGACCCTATATCTAAAAGGTTAAAAGGCATACAATCCAAATCTTTCAATTGTAGATGTAATTTGCTTCCAAAACATAAATATGATTATAAGTGATATCCCAAATTCCAAACAATTTTAACGAGATGAAATACAAAAGCCAAGCAACCCAAAGGAAATAATGATTGCAGGAAACTTTGTCACTACCTTTGTAACATTCGATTTTGTTGTGAGTCCGCAAATGTTAGTAATGAGGCGATGTTACCATGTGTGAGCCCTCCACCCTGGTGGCGCGGCGCGCGGCGGTCGAGCCCATCGAAGTGGTCGTACGTACCGCGGCCGCCGCCGCCGCCTCCGCCGCCGTCCCGTCTGAAGCCACCACCGCCGCCGCCGCCGCCGCCGCCGCCGCCGCCGCCGCCCACCCGGCCGCCGTCGCGCCCGCCGTCCCGCCCGCCGTCTCGCCGCCCGCGGTCAAAACCCCCCCTGTCGCACACATCACTAAGCTATGGCCATATGAAATTTTAAACTTCATTGGTAGAAAATTCTCCCGGTTTTTTTGCCGATTATCAACAATTCCAAGTTGTTGTTTTTTATCTTTTTCCTTGGTTATATGCGTTAATGCGTGATCGTTTATCGATAGGTAACAATATATTTTGGGAAATACCCTTGTATCTAACAACTTACCGTTTTTAGGGAATTCCCTGAGCAAATTGGTTTGCTTTAAATAAGAGTTCGGATTTCTTTTTACATCTATCTATTTACTTATTAACATTTACAAGTGAAGTGAAATTATATGCAATTCTATAGATTTGATTTATTATTATTGAATTGATTTGACTGAATATTGTTTTTTTTTTCAATATACCGATTTTACTTGGCAATTCTACCAATTAGCATTTTGTCGTTCGAGACTACTGGCAGAGCCACAGTACATGCGAAGACGTCGGCAGGGACAGTGCATTACGGCGGTGATCACCATGGGCAATAAGAATTACAAAATATTTGCGTAAATTCCTCCTGGTGTTTAAGAAACTCTGACCTTTCCCTCAGTGCCAAGTAAATTATTTCAATGTCCAATGAGTAATATCTATTAATACAGATTAGTACTTAATTAGTTCATATTTACTGTGTGAGTCTGTGGGATTCAGTGAATATATTAAGTATAAAAAATATGAATACAAAATGCGATTATAGCTAGATCTATTACGAAGAGAATATTCACTGAAGCCCTATAGGGTAAGACATTGGCTATATCGTTATAGGATACGTAACCATTTCGTAGAGGTGAATGACGCTGTAGCGGAGTGTCCGCTTGCCGTTGCAAGGTCGGGTTCGATTCCCGCATCAGTACAGATACTTGTACAGCCTCAAGATATTCGGGTTATATTTATAGATGAGTAGGTAGTGTATGTGATGCTCGTATGACGCCCACGGAATTCTACTGTGGGCCTATTTCAAACAATTTAATTTTTTATGTCAAAACTGTTGTTGTTATCATTATTTGACTTAAACCTCATTACCAAACTAGAGCCAATATTAAAATTAGGTTTAATCTTCTCATAGTAACCTTACTTATTTAGTTATTTACTAAAGAGAAATTTAGTTATTTACTAAAGAGAATTAGGACTGAACACTTGCAAGCAATTGGTGTGCTGTTCTTTCACTAAACTATTGTTATGATTAAGAGTAGATTAAGGAAGTAAGAAGAGAACTGCTAAAGCATTTCTACCCTGACAGATGCAGCATTCTTCATGCATAGGAATATGATCAAGTAGTTTTCTATCTGGACTAATATGAGCTAGATGGAGAATTTTCACTAATAAACTAGAAATATTAAATATTATTAGTGACCACTTTGTAGCTAAATGGTATTAGTAACCATTTCCTGATTAATACGGACAAAGATAAGCCTAATATAATATATGATAAGGCTGGTTTTTACAAAACTAATGACTCACCGATCACTTCTTTTTTCTTCAGCCACATCAATTTTAATAAAGTTACCATCTACATTAAGAGCGCCATTCATTTCAATTGCTTTTATCAAATCCTCGAGATATTCAAATTCCACATAGCAGAATCCTTTAAACTTATCTGTCTCTTTATCCATCACCAACCTCACATTTTTTATTGCTAGGTCCTGGAACAAGAAAGGTTAATTTATAACTTGTAAGTATGTATTATACACATATTTTATGGCATATGGTTTAGCAAAAAGTTATATAGGTAAATTTTTTTATATCCCTACAACTTAACTGTGTAAACTGATAAATTGTTTCATTTTAGTATGTTAAGATACCAGGTTAATTTAGATTAACCTGGTATCTTACAAAGAACGTATCAACAAAGAAACATAATTTGAAACTGAGAAGTTGAAGTGCAAGAAAAATAATGTAGGTAGGTATATGATGAGATAATACCATTGAAAGTATTATATCACCAGTGACCTTACAAGACATGATAACTATCATCACAGGAATTGACATGTGTTTACAGTAGCTCTGTAAACATATTATGTCATGCATAAAACAGTTCATTGAAACTCATTTTCACTTACTAAAGGTGCCTAATATTCACTAACAGATGTTAGTGAATATTAGGCATTAACACGAAATTTGTTTGATAATAGGCGATGCTGATGTTGATTTTAATGAATGTAAGCATTTATTCCACGATGTTTATTAATTCTATTTTTAAGACTCTGGAGGACCAAGTGCAAAATTATTGTTAACTCTGTTGTCGGGCTCCATCTATGTGGGATAAAATGAACAGAGTTACATAGCCTTCAAAAGTGGTCCTAAATTGTGCTGCATGCCTTAAGGCCTAATAGACACGAGAGTTATAAAAGCGTTACGTTAAAATCAAGGTGTTGGTGCTTTTAAAACAACGTTCCCGATGTAGTTGTTCCTATGAACACTTTAAAACCACTCTCGTTTTAGCTCGGTTATACGTGGAAATCGTGTCTGCGAAATTACTAGCTATAGCAATTTGTGTTGCTAGAAAACGAAAGAGAAACTATTCTTCATTATTTTATTTGAATAATCTGGCAATGTTTTTGCATATAGAAGTGGACGAGACTCCACCTCTATAATTAGCACTTCGGGATCTACAACCCACGACATCGTATCGACGTCCTGTTGACTTACAAAAACAAACATGTCCAACTTCTGAGCAATCGCACGGCGCACTGAACCTCGTGTGAATAATAATACGAAGGTTCATAATATGGTTTATTCCCTTTAACTGCTTCATTAATCTAGTGGTATCCTGGGTTCGATCCCCAGGTCGAGTAAAGTGTTATTGTGATTTCCTTTTAAATTCTCAGTAGCAGCTCGGAGTCTGGATTTGTGCCCGGTTAATATTACCATTAACCGGCGCTTAAATAGGCTCGCCCCTTATCACAAGGGACCTAAACATACCGGCGAACTGTGGGTGTACATTAGTACGCCTCTGCCTAATCCTTCGGGGAATACAGGCGTGATGGTATGTTATTTCCCTTAACGCCCAACGCTGAAAAAAAACTGCTCGATAAAAAAGCGTCGCGTTTTAATAGCGCCGCCGTGTGAACATATACTTGGGAATGCATTTCACCAACTTGAACGTTTTTTTAACCGATGTTAAAAAAACTCTCGTGCGTACTAGGCCTAACCCATCAATTCCAGGTAAAAACACAATATAATATAATAGGAGTTTAGGCGGGTAAATGTAAAGTGCACTTTGTCGGTTTTATATTATTTCCAAAACTTGTGTTCCTTCGAAGTTTAATGTGTAATTTTAGTGGATAGTTAACCATTAAGTGTTCGTGAACGTGTACAAGTGTAGGAAAATGGTATAAAATTTAAAATCGTGACTTCTGTGTTCACTCCTAAACTCCATAGAAGCTTTAGTGAAGTTTCCACTGTTTTACTGGGGATTATACTGTAGAATTGACACTGGTAAATACGCAAAGTGTGGCGCCATATCCCATAACGGGAATTAAAAAAATAAATAAATAATAATTAATATTTCCTATATTCTATGTTATTAAATTTTTGGTAAGTATGTTTTCTGTATTGGATTCAACTCGGCAGGACCCTCAATGTATCTGACCCTACTAAGGGGCCGTTCAAGTATAACGTAAGCTATAGGGGGGGGGGTTACTTATTTTTGATGACATGGGGATAGGGGGGCTAGATGGTGATTGCGTCAGCAGTAGTTATTTACTTTTTTTACACATATGGCAACCCACACATTGTCTATGTTTGAAAACGAAACACATTTTCAGGAAATCACAAATAATGTATATGTTTAAGTACTCGCTTAGAACCGAGTATGGGAATTACCGCGCACTATTCACTTGTCCTCTATCCTAAATCCATTTTCTTATTTCTAGAATTATAACTGCTGCTCTTGAATCAATAAAAAAAAACAGAATACATTAAAAGAAAAATGTATTAGTATAACAATGTTTACGTAAACATAGGGTAAGAGCTTTGCTTACTTTTACTTGCTTTTGCTTACTTTACTTTTTATAACCCCTAATATGTTATATCGAAGACCCTTGGTATTGTTTTCGATCAATATAAATTAATTAATAATAGTATTTTTTTATATAATTTATTAAATTTGTGTGTATGTAAAATTAAATTATTTAATGGATTAAGTCGGCAAACATGCTGACGAGCCACCTGGTGGTAAGTAGTCATCGTCACCCATGGACACCTGGAATACCAAAGCAGTTGCTGATGCATTGCCGATCTTTGAGAGCCCCTACAGACTGCAGATTGCCAGAGCCGCAGCAACCGAAGGGAACTCTTACACGCAAAATTCGAAACACCTAGGTGCTTTACGACAGACTCCGACGTAACGGTGGTCGCCAGCTAGTCAGACCCCAACAGGTCCTACCACCGAGCGAGTCAGATATTTTCATGCCTCTTACGGGATGCCTATCTTAAAGGCAGTGAGGAACAGTATTCTAACCCGTCCCCACACAGGGGTAAATTTGTGTATTAGCTGTTGCCTGTAAATTCATGTCACAAAAAAATTACTTGCCTTCTAATCAAAAATTTGATCAGTCACCTATTCCAAAGATATTTTTTTTTACTTCTATTATTCTAAAGTGATTTGACAAATTAAAGATCTACAGAATTCAGCCAGTTACAATTTTAATATACTATTATATTAGGTATGTACTAATTCTACAAAGTTGCTTTATAAATTTTCATGTTAGTCTCTACTTCACTGAAAAATATGCAATGCCACAAAGGTTTTGCTTGAATTACGATATTCTATACTACTAAAGGACAGACAATTTTCTAACTTCAAAAAAATTGACAAATTAGTTGTTTATATAAAAACAATTCTTAAAAAAGCAGATCACTAGTATCATAACAAGACAGTTTTCGTTGATACTATACTATACATAATATCTCATATATTCCCGGCAGCGAAATCAAGGACTAAGAGGGTAGTTATTACTTACAGGAAAAATCCTATTAATATCGCCTTGAATAATTCCAGAGGGCAAATTCCCGACGTAAGCCTTGTACGGAGGCTCGGTAGGAAGAGGGCGACCACCGAGAGTTCTTCTGCCGCCACCATAATCCCTGAAACGAGCACAACAGTCGTAGGTAATTCATAACCTATAAAATATGAAACAAACACTCCTGGTGCAACTCAATGCTCACAGATATGGTGTGCTTCTCGATAACATTGAAGAAATAGATATTACTTCACAGGCGTAAGTAAAAATCCTAGTTTCATTCAATGTTATCGGGAAGCAAAAACATGATAAGTTTTTCGATGTGAATTGTTAGATTTCGCGGCATTTATGAAAATTAATATTAAAAATCTTTAATACGCACTGTACAAAGCAATAAAATCTATTTTGTGTAGTATTTTACAATAAATACCTGGGATTAACATCATCATATCCACTTCGACCTGCCATGTTTAGAAACATGGAACACTAAAGGCGCGCGCATCGAATTCTGGAAGCGGCGTAATGATGATTTTTTCGCATATCAACATTGGAGTGGAGAATTCAATAGGTATAAACTAAGAGCTATTTAGTGTAGCTACTCTACTCCTTATTTACAATGCCTAGTAATAATAACTAATTAAATTTAGTCATAAGTAGGTCCTGAACGAACGACCTAAAAGACACGGTTCTGACCAGTGAACTAGAACATATTGAATCAAACAACCAAATTTCCAAACCAAGAACACTAATCAGTGATCTCTATGCTACTAGACTGGATAGGAGGCTATGGCGTACAATTGAGAGCATAATTTTTGGCCCCATTTGAAGCGCTGCTTCGTGCTTTTGAGGAACTAAAATTGACACTGATTGACACATAATAAAAATGGCCGACGAGCTGTTTAGAGCATCTCCGTGTTCCGATCATTAATGTCGATATTTTTTCATTGTAAACAACAACAACAACACCTCACCAGGTGTCAGACGATCCATAAGGATCGTCTGACACCTGGTGAGGTGTTATTGTATTGTATTCTAAGTGCCTTCATGTCCGCTGGGTGTAGTTGGTCCCTGTGCAGGTCTATGTTTTGAGCGGGACTTTTTCCGGACGCCTTAAAAATAGCTCTAATAACACCTGTGCATAAGTATGGGGACAAGACTAACCCGTCAAACTACAGGCCAATATCAGTGCTACCATCCATCTCAAAAATATTTGAAAAACTCATTAACTCACGATTAATTAATAATATAATAATAATAATAAAACGTTTATTTTCAGACAAAGTCCATAGTGAGTTAGTTACAATAACTTAATATCTAGTGTTAGTAAACAATAATTTTAAATTACAATTGAGTGTGGAGTTGCATCCACCTCTTGAGTATCGGGGTGTCCTACCTATCTGCAAATACACTTAGGATAGTGTTAGTACTGGCGCGGACACGAGCCATCAGGGAGGCACACCTTTTTCTCATGATGGTGGTTGGTTTCTCAAGATTATTATATTGGACACGTAGGTCACTGTAAGTCCGCTGCGTGAAATTGACCCACAGGCTGCACGTGTAATATGACTGACAGTAAGCTTTAAAAAGCGTTACTTTAACTGGTTTAGTACACCGTGCAAACCTACGGGCCAACATGTTACAACGAACAGCCAGCGACCTACGTTCCCTCTCTATGTCGCAGTCATTTTTAAGGTTTTCGGTGACCCAGTGGCCCAAATATTTAAACTTATTAACTCTACAAAGTGGTGAACTACATAGCGAGACAGTTGGTATATCAGTGTACGTCATATTGCGTGCCTTAAACACCATCAACTCACTCTTTGTGGCATTATATTTGAGTCCATGCCTCAGCGCATATGATTCACATATGGCGACTAAATGTCTTAACGCACCGATCGATGGGCTCAGCAACACCATGTCATCAGCATAGCTAATATTATAAATACATACTCCATCAATATGACATCCGACCTTGGTATTGTTGAGCTCAACGATCAGCTGGTTCATGTACAGGTTGAAGAGCCTGGGTGAGGTTAACCCTCCCTGCCTCACTTGACACTCCAACCAGTACATGTCCGAGTGCGAGTCAGCCCACTTCATGCTATTACATTGATTATTGATGATATTATATCAGGGGGTACGGTAGTTTCACATTGCAGTTTATGCCACAAAACATCATAACACACCAGATCGAATGCCTTCGACACATCTAGAAAGCAGGCGAAAATTGGCGTTCTTCTGTCTGTATAGTACTGAACAGTCTGCTTGAGACACAGTATGGCACTCTCAGTGGAGAGCCCAGGTCGAAACCCAAACTGAGCATCGTGGAGCACAAGGTGTTTTGCCAGCTGCTTATCAAACAGACTGTCCAGAACCTTAGCTACAACAGTGGCCAGGGAGATAGGCCTGTAATTAGTCAGATCAGAGGCATCCCCTGTTCTATTTTCAACAATCGGTACTACTTTTGTATACATAAGGACATCTGGAAGGTAGCTGTGACTAATGCACATATTAAAAAACAATGCGAGCACTCGTGGTAGGTGTACTCCACCATACTTCAGATGCTCAATGCTGAGGCCATCATGTCCAGGAGATTTTCCTTTTACCATTTTCATAATAATGGCCGCAACTTCCTTGGCAGTAAAAATTACTGAAATGTCCCGGGAGGTGGCCACAGCATCGACCATCTGACCGGGTCTGTTATGAGAAACACGGAGTGGGTCAACGCTAAAATGACGACGGAAAGAATTCGCTATATCTACCGGTTGATGCACGCTAGCCACACTCACAGGGGGACTAGACCTATAGTTCAACTTATTCGTTGATTTCCAAAAAGATCCTAATTTCTTATCAGTATGATTTTTAGCTATAATGTCCATTTTTATTTGTTGCTGGTTATCTTGACAATACTTCAATTTATTTTTAAATTTTTTCCTAGTGTCACGCATAGTGTTGTAAATGTAACCAGAAGCAGGCCTCCCATGTAACAACCACTCCTGATAGCATAGTCGTGCCTCCCTGTGAGCGTCACGAACATGTTTATTCCTCACTCATTTGTAGTAATGTGCCATCCACATTGCTAGTAAGCTTTTACAAAAAAAAAATTGACAGGTTACAACATAATAAATACTTGGGAATTATGATTGACCAGCGACTATCCTGGCACATGCATATTGAGTTGACGACACGTTTGGCGTAGCGTTTGGGCGATCGGCTTCTGCGTCACGTGTTGTGGGTTCGATCCCCACACGGTGCAAATATTTGTATGATGTACAGGTAGTTGTTCCGGGTCTGGGCGTTTGTGTATGTGAGAATTTGTGTTTGTAAACGCACCCACGATACAGGAGAAAATCCTAGTGTGGAGCGACGTTTTATAAAAAAAAAATATATGACGACTTAGAAAAATGATATGGACTTTTAAGACTGCGACATGTGGCTTCAAAGCCTCTTCTCATGCAAGTCTACGTATGCCTGGCCCAATTGATTCTCACGTACTGTTTGGCATGCTGGGCCCCCCCCAGCATGCCAAACAGTACGTGAGAATCAATAACTACTACTAAAATAAAGTTCTTAGAACTTGATAACTCTGTCATAACTTTTTCTGGAAGAGCGGAGTCTCCTAAGACAAGCAATTCTTTGCTTAAAAGGGGACTTCCAATTTACTTTTTAGTTTACGCAACGATTTAATTTGAATTAAACATTTATTATTATATATGTACTAGCGGGCCCGGCAAACGTTGTCTTGCCCTGTATCATCATCTTCCTGCCCTTTATTTGTCGTCGGCGCAGCATGTCCTTTTCTTCCATTCATCACATTCCCATGTCTTGCCCTGTATATTTAAAAAAATAGTAGAACCCGATTGCGGTGCCACCTACCGGCTCAAATTGTGAATCTAAACCATCCAGGAACCCAATTAAACATACACAAAAAAAAAATCAAAATCACACCAGCAGCTTATGAGAAGTTCGGACAATGCACAGAACGCCATCTACTTATTGGCCTTGCCGAAACAGAAATCGACAACATGTTCATTCATGTCCGTGTTTTATTTCTGTCAAATCTGTCAATCCGTTCCCGAAACAATGTAGGTATGAGAAAATAAATTTTCATCATAATGTTTTTTTTTCGATGTTTTAATAGTTATTCTGCTATTCGGGGAGGAGACAAATTCAACAAACCAAATATCATAAAAATCGGTTCACCCGTTCTCGAGTTATACGTGTTGTAACAAACCCGACTTTGTTTTATATATATAAGATGACCCGGTGTACTTCGTATCACCTGTCGTAACGATTTGAAAAAAATGGCTGAATATATTGATTTTCTACTCTGTATCGTTCTGACTGCAAGTCTATTTTCCATGTTATGGTTCATGCAGTTATTCTATTACAGACTCGAATGTCAACAAATAAGGTGCCTATTTTTTTCGGTTTGTACCGGTTGCGCCATACCTATTAAAAACAATTCAGGTCTAAAAAAGTCTAGCAACACAAAATGTCATCAAATGTCTTTGAAAGGCTATCTTGAGTCGTTTGAAAAATACTCAAAACAGTTTTTTCTATGAAATTACTATCATGTTCTTGACTACTGACTCCAAATAGACGATTGATATCAATATTCTTTTTTCTGCATTCCAGCAAAATAGTTTAAACACATTAAATACTCTTTTTTATATGCACGATTTCAAACAATGACAACCATCATACCATGTGGCAACTTTGACAACTATCAAAATAACAGTTTATATGGGGGGGGGGGGTTAATCGAGTAGATGGCGCTGTACTTGTAATGCCGCTACATGGATAAAAATGTAAAATTAAATTATCCCACGGGAACGTGATAAAAAATATCCTATGTCCTTCTCCCGGTTTTAAGCTACCTCCCTACCAATTTTCAGCCAAATCAGTTCAGCCGTTCTTGAGTTATAAATAGTGTAACTAACACAACTTTCTTTTATATATATAGATGTACCAAAATGTTACCACACACGGAAAACGTTCTTGGCCCTCACTTGGTATTAGCATCTTTATGAAATTGAAGTCGTGTGCAGTTGTTGTTATGTAAATAGAAATCAAGAGTATTTAAATCAGCAGTGGATTTATTTTGATAAATTAGACCCTAATACGACATAGTATTTTTTTTTAAATAAAAATAACTAGCGCAAAAGAACAACAAGTTTGAATACTAACATAAGTTACGTTGTTGCTAGGTAACATACTTAACAGAAAATATTTAAGGCTAGCATTTTGCTATTACAACCTTCATTAAAGAACAACATTTTATCGACATTGCCCAATCTCTAAAATTAGTTCCGTTACTGCTCACTTGTGCTATCAGCGCCAAAATGGCGAGAATCAAAGGGGGCAACAAATCGTTGACGGTAGCCTGTCCAGTGTACTTAAAGAGGGTTATAGAGGTCAGTGTTTGGTCTCAATAGTTCGTACTATTCATACGTTACTGTTCCGTACTTTTAATGTTTCTGAACGACCGAGATCAAATGAAAGAGCTTGCGCTATTTTATTCCATGTCCTAATAATTAGTGATCGGAATAGGTAGAGCTATTTTGGTTCATTGACCGCCAACATATATGTTAATATGGACATACCCCGGGATTTCGACTACAATCCCGGGATTTTAAAAATAAATGAATGTAGGAAACAGAAAAATGCAATAGTTTGTTCTAAGTAAACCATTGCACACGCGACGTTGCCAAACATACATAAAAAATATCACATGTCCGAAGTTGCAAAAGTTCAATGCGCACACGCGCGTTGTTGCCGTCCTTGCATGATGCAAAACACAGCCTATGGAAACAAAAGAGGACAATAGTGGAAATGCGGGACACTCTTTGCCTAACGACAAGTATGTATCGTCTCTTTCTAACGTAATACAATTTTCTATTAGCAATTAATTCCGGAACGTAGGGCATGTCCATGTTATTACATCATACCATAAGTACCAAAAATAGCTCTACCTATTCCGATCTCTGCTAATAATACAGTACAGAGTAGAGTTAAAGTCTGAACGAAAATTAAATTATGTAGACAGATTAATTTTATGCATAAAAGCTCAACAAATCGGTTGCACATTAGACCCTATTAATTATTGTCATGACTGTCGATCTATTGTAAATTCGTACCGGGACCGAAAGATGAACTAATAAGCAATTCGGTCAGATATCCTATAAGAACCAATAGAACTAATAAGGTGAACTAGTTCACTAACCGAAATGTAGTAGTTCGGGGCGATTTCTCCGAATAGGCTCAAGACTAATTAAACTATCTATCACAATGTAGGTGGTATATTGTATCCAATCTACGTAGAGCATTTATATGTGGAGACGGAATAGCTGTTAGCTGGGTTTACCCTTTCTTTTGGTATACATATATTCTATGGCTTACCCCCATTCTCAGTTTGGATAATATGAATAGGTATATTGTAATTTGTAGAGTTATTCCTTTATAACCAAGTAATATTGGGCACAGGCTCAGCAAAGGGACAGTACAGTAAGAAATGAATAACAAAAAAAGGAATACACAAATCGTTCTTTTCCATAACATGCTAGAAAAAAAAAGGAAAAATAAAATTCTATAATCTAATAGTTTATTATTATTGGGTGTGTACTTTGGTAGACCGCTCATCATAAAATTGTGTATTTTTTATTTGGGAAATACAGAGTGTTCTATTTACTGGTAACCTATGTAGTAGGTACCTACTAGAAAATAAAATAAATGTAATTTTTCATTGATTCAGTAATGAATGAAATTCCAATTATTGTTTGTGTCACATCACTAGTTTTTGTTATGTTCAGCTGAGGTGCTCAGAGGAATGACAGGTTATAGCAATAATTGAAGGAACCAAGGAACCAACTCTAGTTTTGAACACAGCGAAGTGAAGATCTTAGAAATCTTAGAAACAATTAAACGCGGTGGTTTAGTGGTCATAGCGTCTGTTGTATTCAATGAAGACGTAGTTTCGAATCTTACCTGCAGTCTGTTATTTCGGTGATACTGTCAGAATAAATCGAGTTGTTGATTCGAATCATGAATCGAGTTGATTCGATTCGGTCGACAGAAGTAATTGCCTGATGCGAATGCGACAGGAGAAGCGTATGTTCGAATATAATATCGAGCCGAAAATCACAACAAATCAACATTAAAAATAATAGTATAAAATCAACATAAAACGAAAAAATATATCGACACCGTGTTTCAATTCGGTCGGTTTATACGAATACGAGTCGCATCGCATGATGTTTCTTAAACTCTTCGCTCGCTATCGTTGCTCGGCGGCGTAGCGGCGAGTCATCCACCTACCTGAGCCGCCGCGCCGAGCTAGACGCGCGAGTTGACTCGCACGACGAATGCATAAAACGAATCAACTCGCTTTTAAAGAAACGCTATTCGAATAAGGAAATTCCAAGACTGATTCGACTTATTCGAATTAAATGATTCAAATCGGCCACAGCTAGTGTACAGCTGGCTATTTTTGCAACTGTTCCTCTTTATGAGATCGTTCTCGTAATCTAACCGACACCCTCCATACCATAGATACTTTTTTCTTGTGCTGTCAGTGTCACGTCACTGTCAGATTCATATGACATTGCGTAAAAAATGTGCGGTGTGCGTTAAATTCCCATGTGGAATATAAATTGTTGTGATACTGATATTTACCGAATATTTGTACAAAATGAAAGAAGAAACTGATTCTAGTATAGAAAAAAAAGAGAACAAAGTTACTGCATCCGTTTTAGACGCTTTCGACCTTTTAAAGGCACCGAAAGATGATGCTAAACTTCTTGGAGGGAGTAAAATTATATCACAGTTACATGGCAGTGAGGTTAGCTCTTAAACTATTAGTTTAAATGTTTATTGTAACGTGCTAGACTGTCTCATCTCATTAATAATATATCAATAGTCAATTCTATAATTGACTACACACTGTGTCTCTATAGACACCGTGTTTTTTTACTGTAATATGAGTATTATACTATGTTTTTTCTCATCTTAAAGGATACACTCTTTATGACCCTGCCTTACTGATTTATGGTGTTTTTATTTAGAATGGAAAAGATCTTCAATATGTTCTCAAGAGACTAGTAAGGAGTTTAGGTGCTAATGTACCGGATATGAGAACAGGTTACTTTGCTACCTTGGTGGCTTTACTATCTAACTTTGAAGAAGTCACTATTCCTCAATTGTTGGAACTCATCAAGAAAGAGCTTCATAGCAATGGCTCTTCGAAAAGTGTAAGTTTTATAAAATAAATCTACACAAATGATGATTTGTTATGAAACCAGGTGTATATTTTAAGTCACAGCATCAAATATTTTTTATTTGCTGATAATATTTTCAAATACTTCCCCTCTGGAAATCACAGTGTCTTTAACTTCTTTGCTTTCATTAATACAGCAGTCAATATATCGCTCATATGGAGGGACAATGTCACAACTGCAAATTTGAAATTTTACGCTACGCCATTTTTAAGATTTTTTCGTAACACAAGTGAAGATTGTTCATATTTCTTAGAGCTAGTAAATATGACGAAAACTAATAAATATTATAAACTAATAAATATGACGTTTTCACTAACATAGATTATTGTCGGGATCATTGTGATGTAATTAGGTCAATTCCACATTTTTTTGCAGTTGTGACACTGTCGCTCCAAATGAGCGATATATATGCACACTAAAACTGAAATTAATGAATGTTTTTTTTTTAGGAAGTTGGTGATGTAGCTCTTGGTCATATTTTAGTCTGTGGTGCAATTTTCCGGTCAAGACTTTTTCTTAAATGTACCAGTGAGGAACAGGCCCAAGTAATGCAATTGCTTATGATAGCCAGCAAAAAGAAGTCTTATCTTAGCACCGTGGCTTACCTGATACTACTGGATTTTATCAATGGAGTAAGTGTGAATGTGTGTGGCTGCATTTTATTTCCACATATAAAATAACATCTTTCATTATCTTCATCATTTAAAGCTGGCAGGGCTCCCCTCTTGGAGCTCATCTGGGGTGGTATCATCTTATTGTCAAATATCCTGTTGCTAGGCAATAAGTGTGGAATCATTATTGTGTTTCGGATTGAAGGACAATGAAGCCAGTGAAATTAATGGGCATATGAGACTTAACAAGTGAGTGCTCAAGATGCACTAGTGATTCTACTCCCTGGTGTTGCTGGCATTTGTAGGCTGCAGTAGTTACTTACCATGAGATTGCCTGTATAGGCTTGGCTTCTAATGTTATAATACAGCAGAGTGTAGACCTCAGAGTGCCAGTATTGGTATATTTTTTATTAATTTAATCATTCATACATTCCACACTATTTACTACAAACGAGCAGCCAAACAAATTGCAAAAATTTTTTGAAACCGTGTCACTTGATTTTAAGCTAAAGAAATAATTGGTAATATACATATAACACTAAAAATGAGCAATGTAGGTATATCAATATGACAAAAAGCATTTCCTGGCTAACATGTTGGATGAACCTACTCAAGAGGTCAGATTAACATCTCCTTTAGAACATCTGAGGCCAGGTCATAGCCAGGAATTCACTTCAGTGAAAGGGTACTGAAATCTGAACTAGAGAGTAACATCTTAGTAAATCTTTAAATTTAAATATTTTAGTAAGTCTATATTAAACTGGTGGGTTGACTACGGCATTTTGGGTGGTGAACACCCAGAACACAGCCTACTTCTGGGGTGCAGGTTATATATTAAAATATGTAGAAAAATATTTCATTTTAGTTGGATGCAGAGCAATTTGCCACCATCATATGGCCACTACTAAAACAGGACTTCAAGAAGGATATCAAGGAACACACACTAGATTCCCTCTACTTCCTAATGGTGATCAATTCTAAGTTCCCTGCCAAAGTGAAACTGAGGAAATTGATAGGTGTTACTGAAATACTCTGTGAGGATAACATTCATGCAATATGTGAAAAACTAATGGTAAGATCTATTAAAACTAATGAAATGAAATCAAATAACAGGAATAGTTTTTTAGAATAAACATAACATACTAATACACCTGTATTCCCCGAAGGGTTAGGCAGAGGTGTATGTACACCCACATTTCGCCGGTATGTTTAAGTCCCATGTAATAGGGGGTGAGCCTATTGCCATTAACCGGGCACAAATCCAGACTCCGAGCTGCTACTGAGAATTTCATAGAAAAACCCAATAACACTTTGTTCGACCTGGGAATCGAACCCAGGACCTCTAGCGTAGCAGTCGCGCTTGGGACCATTAGACTAATGAAGCAGTCAAATAAATAATTGCTTATTTTATACAAGTATCTAAACACATAATTTCATTAAGTGTTTTTTTAAATTACAGGCTGGCTTAGATTTCAATGCAATTGGGCATCCTATATTTAAGGAAATTGCTATAAATATAGCTAATTCAACACATCTACAACTGTTTTGGACATCAGGCATTGATAGCCAACTTGTGAAGCACAACAGAAACAGAGAATTAGTAGCAGTAAATATACTAACAACTATTCTTAACAACATGAATGACAATGTTAATCTTATACCTGAGTTGATTAGCAGAAACTTTTTTAAACTATTCATGGATTGGTTCAAAGGACTCCAAACTGCAAGTAAAATCAGAAGCAAGAGAGATTATGAAGATGATAACAAAATCATGATTAAAAAACAAAAAGAAATGCTCACTGCATTAACTAAAGCATTAAAATCAGACAAGGTTGATGACAGTGTAAGAATTGAGATATTAAAAAAACTTTTATTTTATCCAGGTGAAATGAATTTCACAGAAATCACAGGCACTACTATTGTAAAGTCAATAATTGCTGATTTAAAAACAGATGGGGTAAAAAAAGTAGCAAAATTACTGAAAGGTGTACTTTTGAACACTTCTAAGAAATTTATAAAGGAGGATGTCGAGCGGAATTGGTACAATAATGAGAGAGTTAAGGCAGCTGAACTCACTTCATACTTGGTAAGCCATGAAGCTGTCAAAGACGATATTGAATTTAAGTTGACCTACATGAAGCTACTTATGTGTTTTGGCTTCTTTAAAGTTGGTGGTGAAGAAACCATGGCTGTAAGCAGTGATTTATCAGGTAAATAGCAACTTGTACTAATTTATTGCAAATAATTACATCACACAATTCCTTATAATTTAAATGATGAATTTATTTTTATGTTTCCAGGTGCTATCAAGTCTTGTTTTTACCGGTGCTTCACATCTCGCTTCTCAACAGTTGACAATTTAGTCACCGTGTTATCATCACTTAGCAGTTTTATTTGCAACATATTACAAAAAGAACAGGTTCGAACAAAAATAGAAAAACAATTCCCAAAAGAGAATATGGCTTGCTGGGAAATGCTAATGGAAGTCTGCCAAAATATTGAAAAAAATAACACTAAATCAAAAGTTGATAAAGTCTTTCTTATATTGCTCTACCAACTAGGGCTGTTTCTTTTCTCGGAACCTATTCACGTAAAGGTTGCGAGAAGTTCAATAAAAGAACTGAAAAGTTGTTATGAACACTACAGAAAGGGTAAGAAAAAGAAATCAAAAGCAATAAAAGAAGAAGACATTTCAGTTGAACCAGAATGGATTGAGGTATTGGTTGAAGTTTTATTGTCAATATTATCAGCTGAATCCAGTGTTCTTCGATCTGTAGTACAATGTGTGTTTAGACTATTGTGGGAATATTTAACTCCATCATCAATAGGGCAGATAGTATCAGTGTTAGATCCTGAGAATGAATCCAATCCACTAACCCAGGAGGACTCAGATTCAGAAAATGAAAATGATGATGAAGGAAAAGAAAATGGTGTGGGAAGTGAAGAAAGCACTACAGATGTTGAGAAAGAAAGTGACAGTGAAGATGTAGATGATGACAGTGATGATGAAGACAATGGTGATGATGAAGAAATGCGAACACCTGAACAGTTAAGACTAGCAGTTCAAAAGGCTTTAGGTGCAGCTGCTCCCGAATCAGATACTGAGAGTGTTGATGCTGATATGATTGATGAAGAAGAAGGAAAAAAACTCGACGAAGCTTTAGCAGAAGCATTTAAACAATTCCATCAAGGGAAAGGCAAAAAAACTAAAAAAGATCGCAAAGACAAAAAGGCTTTGTCAGATTTCAGAATCAGAGTTCTTGATCTGATTGATATTTATCTAGAAAAGGATCCATCCATGGATATTTGTTTGGGTATGATTGCTCCACTGACAAGGTGTCTAGAATTTTGTATCCTAGACACTCAGTTTAATGAGTTGGAAAACAGAGTGAGAAAATCTATAAAAACCCTCACTAAAGTTAAGAAGTTTTCTACTGTAGATGACATTGACATGAATACTCTGTGCGAACATCTAAAAGCGACAATAGATAAAGGTGCTAGGAGCCATTTCTTGTTTCAAGCCCTAGGTGATGTTATCACATTCTTTGCAACATTTATAATTCACTGTTCCTTAAAGATTGAGATGAAAGTTCCGAAATCCACAAAGAATAGACCTAGCTCACCTATAACTGAAATTTTTAAGGAATCATTGCAAAATTATTTTCAGAACCGTAATTGTATGCTTCCAATAATTTTCTTCCACAATGTCTTACAAGCAGAATGGGATGGCACTTATGAACTTGTGCCAATAATAATAGAAAATATTTTTAATGACAATATTAGACAGTTTCGCCGGAATGAAGGATTAGAGCTAATTTCAGGGTTTTATCGCGCTTTAAAAAGAAATAAACCCACTTCCGATAAAGTTAAGAAGAATTTGTTGAACTTAGAATCCAGTTTTGAGAGTTCTTTGACGAAAACACTAAATAATGACACAAAATTCTCAGTCAAAAATAATTTCTTGGTTGGTCTGAAAAAGTTGGTAAATATAATGCAACAGTTCCATGAAAGCTGTCATGTTGAAACAAAGCTAGATTTTAAGAGTTTGCTGGACATAGTAGAATCATTTAAGGCCATTGCGAAAACAAATACCATTAACCAAGTGCATGAAAATCAGAACCAAGCAGTGAATAAGAAAATAAAATCAAAAAAGAATAAAAAGAAAAGAAAAATGGGACTGATGAATGGTAGTGCAGGGCCACAGCAAAAGAAATTAAAAAAGATCAGTGAGTGAATACTTTCTTTTAGGTAAACTAGTTAAAGTTAAGTTTTAATTTCATAATAAATTAAAAATAACAGACAAAGTATTTACTTATTTTATATCCAATCAATAAATCGTATTTATATAATATATATATATGTATGTCTAGTATACATTTTCTTATTTATTAATCCTTACTAATATTATAAACGTGAAAGTTTATGTATGAAAATTTGGCACACAAATAATCTGGAATAACACATAGGCTACTTTTTATCCAGGTCGGACCCAATCCTGAAGTCCACATAGACAAAGTCGCGGGCAGAAGCTAGTAAATAATAAAATTGAAATGAATTTATTAGATGTATACACATGTGTGTAGAAAAATCTTTTTGTGATGAACACGATGTTCAATCACAGGAAGATACATAGTTATGTGTGGGAGAGGCAAGACAGTAGAAGTTTCACTGAATGTATTATTGTAGATGAAAGATTTAAAAGTAAAGTGACAGACACGATAATTTACCGTGGTCACAGGTAGTAACACCACGGCGAATGTGGGAACTGACTATTACCTGGTTATATGCCGGATAAATAATCTGTTCAAGCGTTGGTGCCATCGGGCTCAAGTGCCTGTGACCGCACTTCATAGAATAAAAGTAGAAAATCTGCAGGAATTGGATGTGCAGAAAGAATACAAGAAACGTGTGAGAGAAGACGAATAACATAGTGGACGATATGAAATGTAATATAGAAGAAGCCTGGGAGAGTGTAAAATCTAGTAAGTATGGTACAGACCGCCACAAAGGGTTGTGGTGTGGCGCACAGAAAGAATGGATGGAAAAAGAATGACTATTGGATAGATGATGAAGCTTGGCTAAACGTATAAGCCTACAAAGCTAAGGCAAGAATGAAAACGAAAGTAAAAGAGTAGTAGTAGTAGTAGAACAAGATAGTAGGGAATCCTCCGATAACTTCAGGGACAATGTTTTAGTAGCAGGTAAGATTGGCTCGTGGAGTTACAGGAGCAACGGATATGAATGTCATTAAGGAAGAAGATGGGTGCTTGATATCTGAAGAATGTAAGGTTTTGGAACGTTGGAGGGTACCTATTTTGAAAATTTTACTTACTTCCGCACTATAAAATTAAACCTGGTGATTACTCATGCATCATAAACCAAGTTCTAAGTCATGCATGCCTACGTACATATTCTTTCGAACGTAATCACGAAAGGGCCACTCTTATCAAGTTTTAAAACTTATTACTCTATAGAAATACACAGAAATCTATAACCACAAGTCTATAATTCAACATGTTTTCAATACGCAAGTCGCATTACCTATAGCGAACAAGATATGGCAGGAGGTCAGGCTGATATCCTTTATAATTATTCTACTCTACCCGTTTTTGAGTAGGTAAGTGTTACTAATCTAATCAAATCAAAGGCGGTAGATATTTTTAGACATTTGAATCTTTCCACCAATAGATGGCGCTAGACATTTCCTGTACAAGTTGCCATTAAAATATATAAATTAGAACTATTGTTTCAAGATTATAAAAATTATGAACTTGATGGAAGATTTTTTGTTAAACGGTACGCGCGTATGTTCAAACTTGTTATTTTATTTAAAATTTAGCCAATAATTATTATTACTCATTATTCGAAATATAAATAACATACCTTACATATTATTAATTTTATGTACTTTTATTATGTAATTGAATACAAGATTCAAATGTAAAACTAAAATTTCAAGACCTAAGTAATAATATTTAGAGACGTAAAGAATCAAGTTTTAGTGTTCTAAAAATTGTTTGTTTAAATTTCAATAAGCACATAATGGTAACATTTACCGGAAACAAGCAATAACTCATATGTTTCACAACCTGCTCAAAACTCAGCCAGCCATCTTTTGTGGAAAAATCATATTTTGTTTCGTGTCGTCAGGGTAAATTTCACAATTGTAATTAATGTCAGAGCCACAGTCTTCGCTTTTATTAAAAAAGCAGCTAGCTGGTAAGTGTATAATTCAAATAAAGTAATGATTTGTCCTGATCTCTTCCTTTAGCCGTCAGAGTCATTATTTGAGCAATCATTGACCTCGGCGGGTCGAATTTTGAGTATCTTTGTGGTTTGTAGGAATCTGTAAGCTTGGAACTTTCCTTGTATCATATGTGTGGTAATTTTGGTATTTACGGCAAAAAATGGACTCGATAAAATAAAATCAATATTCGCGGCGATGACAGGTGTCCCTGTCTTAGCCAAAGGAGTAAACTACAGGGGTAAACTAAATTTACAAGTATATTTAGGGTTCACAGTTGGCAGTGTCTCGTTTCTTGCAGCCACAATGCGTAAATGCGAAAAAATAGTCTTGTGTGTGCAGTGTTACGTGTTTTCATCTTTGTTTTCAGAATTGAACAAAAATCCAGTGGAAGGTTTTTCTGCTGGGTTGATAGATGACAATGACATATACAGATGGGAAGTCCTCATCATCGGTCCTCCAGACACATTATAGTGAGTAGCAAACATCAGTGTTGTAGGTCACTTCAGTTAACTTCCCTAAAACCATGGCTGTTAACCAGCAAGGGTTTAATCATGACTAAGCATTCTCTATTGAGATGGTTATGTTTCATTGCACAGCTCATTTTCCAATCGTGATACAATAAATTACCAAGAAATCAGTTTATGGGTATGTTCTTGAAGTTTGTTATTTGTAATTATCATTGCATTACTATTATATATATATGTTAATATACCACATCAATTTCTTTTTATTTTTATTGTAACCTTAAAAATATGGGTTAATTTGAAATTTTCAGTGAGGGTGGATTCTTCAAGGCACATTTACATTTCCCGAAGGAATATCCTCTGAGGCCACCACGGATGAAATTTGTCACAGAAATATGGCATCCAAATAGTAAGTTACAACTTGATTACCTATGTTAAAATAATATTTTTTTAAATAAATATTATTTTAGTAGTGATATTAATTGCTTTCACCTATTTTTCCACCTATAATTTTATTAGGTCATTAATTAACTTTAGTTTTTGTGTTGATAAGATCTTTATAATTAAGTACTTCCCTATTATTTTGTTTTCCCTACTTCTTACTATTATTAATCCAATATTATTAGATGATAAAAAAATTGAAAACAAAACAAATACATACCATACCAGCAAGCCTAATTGTATTTAGCAACAAGCAGTTTGAACACATTTAGTAGAAATTTTTTCTCTCAGCATTGCTGCCTTAGCTTTATCATATAAAAATAAACTACATAATATTGTGAATAAATAATTTCTCAGATTTAGAAGCATTACGCTTATCAATAATGGACTTGTTGTGCAGATTAGTAACTTCACTAAATTTCAATATCTTTCTGAAATCCTCCAAGATGTTTTCTCATGATATTTTCCTTTGCAGTTAAAGGTAATCTATTTCTGAAATCTCAGAAGATTGCTGACTTACTAACCACTACAGTAGACTTACCTCAGTTCAATGACATGTGAACACTAAATAATTACCATTTTTCAGTTGAAAAGAATGGTGATGTTTGCATATCAATATTGCATGAACCTGGAGATGACAAGTGGGGCTATGAGAAGGCATCAGAACGGTGGTTGCCTGTACACACAGTGGAGACCATACTCATAAGTGTTATCTCCATGCTGGCAGACCCAAATGATGAGAGCCCTGCTAATGTTGATGCTGCGGTGAGTGAAGTGATGTCACTAAATTAATTTACCATCTTGTAGTTCAATTAATAGTGAATGGTATGTTTATTAAACATAACATGAATTTATTTATTGTATTAGCCACTGACACATTTTTCTATCACTAAAATTTATATTATTGATATTATTACATTTTTGTTGAAAAAGGAGATGAAATAGCATAATTTGATGTGAACTTTCTAAGCAAAGATGTTGGTTTTTTCAATATTTTATTCAATATTATATTTTATATAAATGGATTTCAGTTAAAACTGCCAAAAAGCTAATATGAAACTATAATTGTTGGTGATACTCCAATATTACAAATCCAATATCTAACATTTTGCTATATAAGGCCCACAGTCCTTACAGCAAAGTATTACACAGTTTTGGACTATCACCACAACATAAACTATCCCCAAAATAACAACATGCGTTTGAAGTTATCCACAAGCGGTTTTGCCTTGGCAAATTTTAATATAAAAACTCAGTGTAAAGACAGTTGGGGTCGTAATTGTCTCACATTCGTAAATATTGTTCTTACTAATATTAATATTTATGCAAAAAAACAATTAAGCCACCTGTGTGGCTGTTCACACAACGACTAACTTTAGGCGCATGTTGTTCTATCGGGGATACTATACATCTTAGTAGAAATTATGATTAACTAAAATTATTTATACATCTATTTGGTGGGATACTATTTTCTCTGAGGTTATTGTATGAAATTCTTAGTAGCAACTCATGAGTTTGTGTGGTTAATCACAATCTGTTTGCGCCATTTATTACATAGGGGATAACAATTAGTATTTCTCTGCCTTACCTTTCGAGGTATATAGCTAAACTGGCAAAATTAGCTGTAACAGTTTTAACTATAAAAGAATAAACTGATTCAAAGTATTTTACACTCCCTAAAATCCTCAGAACTAATGATGGTCAGTTGATGTGGGATTATTTTGGATGCACTACCTACCTGATGAAAAATCAACTCATAAACAACTAATGTGCAAACATAAATAAATGCATGTTTGTATGTAGATAAATTTAAGTTTATTCCAGCCATTGTAAAGGTGGTTCTGATCATGTATATAAATATTTTATTTATAAAGTGCTAAGTAACTTTGAAAGTGCACTGCCACATTTTTTGATTGGCATGCAATATAATTTGACTTTCTTCTATAGGCGAACCTCTAGTACAGTTAGTGTAGCATACTTCCCCACAGCTTATCATAGTCATGGCCGTGACTATGGGCAAGAAATGGAAAGTGCAGTTTTAGTAAAACCCACAGGTTTCAGGTTTGTGGTCATGTTTTTGTAGGTGGCAGACAAACATGACCATGACACCATGTTTTTATATTCCAAAAAAACAGTAATTATTACATAGCTTTTGTCTTATGAAGTTAATTATTGGATTGTAGTATAATAATAAGATCTAACAATAAAATATGTAATGTATCAGATTCTGCAATAAACATTTTCAGTAGACTAGTAGTTAGCTTATATATTGCATTCTACAATAATAATTTTTGTTTTTTACAGGATAATGATATGCTTCTATTTATATATCTGTAATTGCACCATTCTCATTTTTCTATTGTTTGCCTTCACAGAAAGAATGGAGAGAGCGATATTCGGATTTCAAAAAGAAAGTTGCGAGATGTGTTAGGAAAAGTCAAGAAGATTGTTTTTAGGAGTGTGAGGGGATTTAGATCGCAAAATATTATCATTGGAAAAGGGCCATGTGACACAACTGTACCAAAACAACACAACATTGAACCATTTTATATGCTAGGTTGCTGCACGCGCCTACTCGTTTCACGACACGAGCCGCGTACGTCAATAATAGACGAGTGTTCATTCTGTTTCTTTTTACAGAAAGAATGGAGAGAATCATATTCGGAGTTTAAAAGGAAAGTAGCACAGTGTGTGAGAAAGAGCCAAGAGGATTGTTCCTAAGTAACAGTGCCCTTTTTCATTAATTTAGTTGGATAGTGAGTGTTTGGTGATGCAGTTAGGACGTTGTTGAGAGCAGGCCCTGTGTGACACATAGTGTGGGCCCCATCCACCCGGGCCAGAGACAATATTGAAATTGATTTAAAATAAATACTTATTATAATTAAATGGTATCGCTGCCGTATTTTATAAATAATAAATTTAAATAGAATCCAAGGTCTTTTTCATCTTTTTTAAGACATGCTATTGTTATAATAATGAAATATGTATGGCAATTTTTTATAGAAAAACATCTGCATTTTGTTGTCTTTACTTCCTAATATGATTACAAGTTTGATCTCTGTATAGAAACCAAATCTGAAGTAATTTAACAATAATTATTTATTACGCATTGCAACTCGCTATTGTATAAACTATAAACATGCAACAATAAGAACCTGAAAAATTATAAAAAAAAAATGAAAAATGAGCTACTGAACATATACGCATGTTCAATATTAGTTACCAATTCAATGCGATGCACGTACATTGGTAGCTGCTGTAAGGTCGCTTCTCTGAATTACAATTTTATTCTAGTGCTAATTTTAGTAGTAAATTTAATACTTAATTATAATTTTTACTGAATAAATATAACTTTTGTAAACTTATCATTGTATCGATTCTACCTTGCCCTTTATGCACATATGAATAATGCACAGGTTGGTAAATTGCAGATGTATAGTGTGTCGCAAAGCGCATTAGTGTGGTCTGCCACTTCAATGCTTCCTAGTATTTTTGCTCAACTCAATTCTTGGCGCGAGGACGATAAACATGAATTTAAATAATTTCATAGAACTTTTTAAGTTTTTGTATACATTATTTCTCAATATTGTCAATTATGTTTTTTAAATTAGTATAAAAAGCTTTGTTACCATTTCGGATGTGAAAATTATAATAGTTATAATAATAGTCATACCCAGATGAAAACCCCTCATATTCACTCTAGATCATTGAATATTGATTTGTGACTTGTGTATAATATTACGTTTCCCTGTGTATGTATATTTTTTGCTATAAAATCATAATGCAGTGATCATGTTATTTTATTATGTCCACTTCCTTACATTAGAATCATACGTATACAATACTCCAAAGGAACAATATGAGGATGGTGTGCATTTCGTTACCGCGGGCACGGAGATTTAAAAAAAAGCCATGCCAAGATTTTGTAAAAGTTGATTCACAAAACCATAAATTGGTCAAAGATAAGGTTAAAAAGATATAAGGCTTTGAAACTAAGCGTTGCAGAGACCTGAAATTGACCCGAAAAAAATCGTGACCGTCAGACTGGCCCGACCCCGGCGATTCTTATAACTAGATATAAATCAATTGAATATACTCCTTATTCCAAGCATATAATGTACCACATTCAGAAGTTAGAAGCCCATATAAGGGCCAGACCAGCCTGACACGGCCCGGCTCCGTCCAAACCACGAGTTCTACAAAAAGTACTGACAATGTGTGGCTACAGATGGAATGTACTCCATAAATTACGCTTTCTTTTGTGTAATAAAAAAAATATATTAAGCACCTGAAATTCCTACAAGCGTTAATATCTTTGTTCATATTACGGTATTATTATTATTGCGGTATTGATCGGACTAAGATACGGATGTACTTTGGCACAGTATGAATTTTATAACCGTAACTCATAATTTAATAGTTAATTTAAATCTAAGAAAGTACTAGTGAAGTGACCATGAGTCACGAACCAATTTCAGGACACGTCATTTTTTATTGAAACAATCCTAATTTATATATACACTGAAACAGAAAGGCTCAGAAATTAATTTGCATTAAATACTATTTTTGATGTTCTAAGTTTTCGCAAAAAAAAATTCATTCCACAACCCTAAATTAGCTGTTTTAGTGAACTCTCTTTGACCTATTAAAGCTGAATAACGTAGATGTCATATTATATCAGGGGGCTTACTCTTGAACTCAATTCCGATACATCGACATTGGAATTGTGCCGTTTTGTACTCTTGAATCCGAGACTAGCGCCAAATTGCTTCAATATTGCGCGCTGATTGAGTGAACTAAATAGGATTGGGGAACGACCAACCATCGGCCAATCAAGGATATCGATACAAGGTTAACGGATTTGTGCTCAAGAGTACGAAATCGCCCGACAGCCAAATTGACATTGGAATCGGATCACGTTTGGATTGGTATTGTATTGTTTTCAAGAGTAAGCCTACAGATGATAGTAAAATGCCTAACTATTCATTGCAGCTCTGAGGCAAATTGAGTTACATTTTACGGTAAAAAAAATATGTTGTCTTATGATAACCACGTTATCATAATATCATGAAATACGTTAGAAGATACAATATTAAGCAAGTATTACGTGCTACAACAACGAGGTACTTGCCTACCTGCAAATTTACATACCTACATTATTTTTACTTAGCTGGAGTTTAAAACATTTTTTGGTCCTATAATTTGCCATGAAGATGAACATAATTTTGTATGTGCGTTTAGGATAAAAAGATTGATCTGTCTGCCTAATACTCTTTAGAATCGATAAGATTTTTAGTCGCCAGATCGATATGATCGGTTGATGAGAAAAAGATGCCAACCAATCGCTATCATTTTCCTGACACGCATTTAATAATTTTCTCCTTATTGTTTACTCGAGCGTCCTTTATGAAACGCCGAAAGCGGGCAGCCGCCGACAACAATGAAAGCGACGCTTTAGTCATTCGCCATTCGCCGCCGCTACTAATGGCTTACGTAAACTGCTTACGGGTTGTAGGGGTTTTATTTTTCGAATTGATATATCAACATTCGAATGTCACAATACTATTGTATATGGCTCAAATAACGTAGGGTTGAAGGCATGATATACCCTTTCCGTTTCAGCGTGTTTAAAGATCTCCATGGCCGCACGGTTCTTCGCGTTTCAATGGCGCGGTCACGATCAAACCCTTATAACTTTTTAACCTAACCTTGACAAATAAATAAAAACAAAAAATGGGAATCAACTTTTACAAAATCATAACATGGCTTTTTTTAAATCGCCATGGCCGCGCCATTGACATGCACACTGAGGATTGAAAGCTAAGTCGGTATACAATGAATACCTATTTATTCTTAACAAAATATTGTATTTTTGTAAGAAACAGGATAGCAAATGTAACTATGCCTTTGAAATCAAATGGCTGTATAGTACCTAGTCCATTTTACGATAGACACGGCAGGGTGTACATATGCATGATCAGGGTATGCCACCTACACTCTTGTTCCCGTAATACAATGTTAATTGCAGAAGAAATTTTGTGGCAAATGTATCATAATCATTTTCTAACTTACAATAATTTTGCATGATCACAAATGTTGCCTTATATCATTCAGTGGACCCCCAGCTTTACACTTTGCAGAACTGTTGCTCTGAAGACTTAACATCAGAGGAGCACAGATGCATTACTTAAACTGTATGTTAGTCACTATCAGAGTTCTCTGCTAATACTGCACCTTGAATGCTTCTTGGGTCAAAGGTACTTTCAAAGCACCTTTTAAATACAGACTTGATCATTGTTTTGGCTGCAGGTGAGGGTGGTATATTATCACAGTCCATTCTATCGTTCTCATTTGTACTAGCATTATTTTTTTTACTTAAATCAACTTCATTATGTTCAGGTAAATCTACAAAGTTAAACAGATGAGAGTCTTCATCCAAACATTTTGAAATATCTAGATCTAAATGTGGTTTCTTCTTGGCAGATCCTTGGGTACTATTGTCTTTTCGCTTGTTTCTTTCAATATTAGTATTTTGTGTTGTTGTTTGTGATGCATTATCAGGTTTAGTTGTAGCCAAGACAAAATGTGCTTCAAATGTGGTGCCATTATGTACAATGAAAACTGCTGGCTTCCCTGCTGTCTCAAAATGAAGTTGCAGAGGCAAGCCAAGAGCTTCAGCAAAAGTAAGCAAGGCTCTGAACTCTTTCAGTGAAAATGTTATAGTTGTTTCTGATCCTATAAGGTAACTATCAAATTCATTCGGTTTCAAACTAATTTGAGTTCTAATAATTTTAGTCAAATCTATGCCACTGTCAATGTAGTTACGAAGTATGAGTGTGAGTGATGATGCTTCTAGGGTAACCTGATCATCTGAACTTTGGAAGTTATTTAGAGCATCTGATAATATTCTTTGTGGTGATGTTATCCTGAAAAGTAAAAAATCTGTATTCATAAGAATGTCGATGCACAACTTAGTGGATTTTGACCGAGCTAAACCTCTTGAAAATATTTTACACAGACACATAAAGGGAATTGCATGATAATACTGGTAATAAGTAACTATTTATCATTATCACATTTTTTAAGGTTTATGGAAAAGACAAATATTTAAAGAACAACCTGTTTGGTACAGAATCCTTGGTGTACACCGCCTGCATTGCTTTACAGTCTAAAATAGAAACGAAATGTGTTTTGATTATGCCATGTTTGCATTTCAACTGGAATATCAGTTTACAGGATTCGGGATCAAGTTTGATTTCCAGGTTTTCAACTTGTTTATCCATATGCGTTGGAGATTTAAATGTGTTGAGTGCTGACTTCATGGATATTTTACACTTTAATCCCTCATTATCTTCGGTAGAGAAATAGTTATAGTTGAAATAAGAGAAGAAATTTTTATTAAACTTTACCATAGCATAGGCCGATTCAGCGGCATTCAGGGTTCTCAAAAGTACACAGTCGGGAAGGGATTCTAGATAAAGTTCATCCCCAAATCTAGCAAGAGCGTGAACGGTTCTACCTAAAACTAAAGATAGAAGAGAAAAATAGAATTAGTGTTTTAAAACCGCTACGATATCAATAAACTAAATGTTTCAAGATTGAATACAACTATAAAAATACTTGCCTTTAACGTTGGCTCCTGGTACGTGGCATTTCATTATGCACATTTAATGATTACTTAGTAAAACAAACGCAACAAATATTAAACTTTCATGATCATCGCGCCCTGTCAACTTATCAAATTTTTGTTTTTTGTAATATTTTGGCATGGCTATTGAGGCCTTTGTGCCTTATCAAATGTCAACCAGACAGTGTTGCCGCTTAGGAAAAAAATAACTCATGAAACTTTTTTGTTTTTTATGGGTAAGGAGGGCAAACGAGCAGACGGAATCGCCTGATGGTAAGCGATTACCGCCGTCCAAGGACACTCGCAACACCAGACGAGTGCGTTGCCGACATTTTAAAAGGGCATTGGGCCTCCGCTAACCTCACTCACTCGGCGAAACACAACGTAAGCGTTGTTTAACGCCGGTTTTCTGTGAGGCCGTGGTATTACTCCGGTCGAGGCGGCCCATTCGTGCCGAAGCATGGCTCGCACGTAAGAAATGTCACTAAATTGGGTGAAAAAATAACTTAAAAAAGTCACAAGTGAATTTTTTAAGTTATTTAAGTCACTAGATTATTTAATAAATCTTCATCAACAAAATTACTGATTATAGAGGTAATTAAAAACAATATGAAATATCAATGAACAAAATACACCTTTCAATTTGAATTAACCAAAAACATTCAATACTCAATACTCAATACTCAATTCGTTTATTGCACATTGTTTAAACATTAATTAGTTGAATTAAATCCTGCCTTATTAGTTTATTGGTTCTTAGCGCGACTGCTACGCTAGAGGTCCTAGGTTCGATCCCCAGGTCGAGCAGTATTATTGGGTTTTTCTATGAAATTCTCAGTAGCAGCTCGGAGTTTGGATCTATGCCCGATTAATGACCAGTGGCGTAACAATACCCCAATCCTAGAAAATTAGAAATGTCACTCTGACATTTGTCGCGCGTGTCAAGCTATGTGTAACAAACTATCACTACTTAGACTTCCCGTGCGCAGATTCGCCTGCGTTCTTAGATCATTTTCGTTTCTACACTGACCCCCTTGTACATGGAGGTTTCATATGATAAAATGTGTTATAGGTCTAATTTATAAGGAGCTGTACCTCAAGCAGTACATATCTTGAAGATGTCATCGGAAATTAAGGGAAAAAACAGTTGAACGAGGTTGATGGTTACACGTGTGTCAAAAAAAATATTTTATTAATTTGTGTGATATTGTGCTTTTGTGAGTTATTATTACCTACTTTGCCTTTTCGCTTGTCAGGTACGCTTGCTTATTATCTATTACTAATTTTTGCTAATCAGGATGGATAATAATAAACCTCCCGATTCTCCTGACATTTCTTATCCTTCTACTACCCATATGGCTCTTTCTGTAATTTATCCCAATTCAATGATGATGTTTGTAGTATAACAGAACCACAGAATGTATTACTGATTGGATCGCGAAAACGTCCTGTTGATGAAATTTCCCCAACTCGCCCATCCAAACAACCAAGAAGCCAAATAGGGCGTGACAGGTATTCTGCGATTGACAAAGCCCCTTTCCTAATCCATATCTCTCGAGTTGAACCTCATCCGAATGCTTGCACCACTCTCCACCCTGTTACTTTCGGTTTATTCTTACAGAAAAACAATATCGCCCACATTGTCCGTGACGGCGTGAATCGTATCGGCAGAAACCGAGTTTCTGTTGAGTTTAGATCCCCTCAAGATGCTAATTCCTTCCTAGAAAGCTCTCTACTTAGTAAAAATGGCTATTTCGCTTTTATTCCCTCATTTAACATTACAAAGTTGGGTGTCGTTTCTGGTGTTCCCTCAGATATCACAGAAGAAGAGGCTAAAATACTTTTATCTGTACCTTCAGGCTGCGGGTCTATTCTCAAAGTGCGTCGCATTAACAGGAAGTCTGTAAAAGATGCGGTTGCAGAATGGAAACCTACTGAAACATGTGTTATAACTTTTGACGGACAAGTTCTTCCCAAGAGAATTTATTGTTGCTTTACCGCTTTACCTGTCACTCAATACATTTATCGAACGATCCAGTGTCGCAAATGCTGTCGGTTTGGTTATGTTGAATCGATTTGTAGATCTCAATCCCGCTGTTCTAAATGTGGTCACGATCACCCCGGTGATGGCTGTAATATTCCTGAGCGTGAGGCCTTTTGTTTGCTTTGCTCTGGAAACCACTTTGCGAATAGCAGGTCGTGTCCAGAGTATGGCAGACAGAGAGCCATCAAAACTGTCATGGCCGAAAAAGCCATCTCATATGCGTAAGCCAGTAAATATATTCCACCTGTTTCTCACAATTATGCTAATGTCACAGCTTCTCATTCTCATCGCAAAACTATATCTCTTAAGCCTAAGACTCATGTCCCTCTCTCCCCGTCTTACGGTAAATTTGCTCATCGGCAGATTATTAATACCCCTCAACTTTCGCAATCAAATGGCTGTGCCTTTCACAATTCCCCGTCCAAATCTTCTGATAATTTGTCTTCTCTTATTGAACTTCTAATTTATTTTTTAACATCTATTATTTCTTCTTGAAACTTCCAATCACCGTCCAACGTTGCTGATAAACTTATAAACTTATTATTAAACCTTAAAAATGGCGAACCGCATAATCTTCCTAGGTAGAACGTGAGGAGTGTCTGGTATAAAAAGCACGACCGCATATTCCTTTTGAATAAATATAAACCCTTTAGCTTGCTCAATTGCTGAAACTTGGTTGATTCCAACTCTCAGTTTTCGTATTCCACATTTTAACATCCTCCGTTGTGATAGATCTGACGGTTATGGTGGTTCAGCTCTGCTCATCAATAATCGCGTTCCAACTTTGCCCTTGTCCCTTCCTCCACTCGTGGGGGATCTAAACATTGCTGCAGGAAGGCTCGAGGGTTTTACAGTAGTATCTGTTTATATTGCTCATCCTCATCGTGACCACTTGACTACTCTAAAGAACATGTTAGAAAACATAAATGGCCCAGTATTAGTTATGGGCGACTTTAACTGCCATCATTTTAGATGGGGATCTGACCATTGCGATTCCTTCGGGGAGGAACTTGTAGCTGTCTTGAACGATCTTAACTTATGCATCCTAAACAATGGTTGTCCTACTCGGGGGTCGCTGCCTGGTCAGTGGAAAAGTTGTGTGGACCTAACATTTTGCTCATCTGAGATTGCGACATCTATACTTTGGGAGTGCACAGCTCTTTCTCACGGCAGTGACCATTACCGTATTATAATTTCTTTGGTTAATAAGACTTACTCAGAAAAAGTTTCCCCCCCGCTTTTGAAATACAACTTGTCCAGTCCCGATTGGACAATGTTTTCATCAACTTTAGAAGGGAAAGTTTATAATCTTCCAAATTTAAATACAACTTTTTCAGATCAAACAGATTTTCTCCATGCAAAGAACTGCTATGATAATTTCGTTTCGGCTATTACATCAACTGCAGATTTTTGCTTTCCCCTAAAAAATAATGCTCGTAACAAAATCCCTTCTCCATCATGGTGGGATCGTGATTGTTCTTTAGCGATCATTGAGAGAAATTATGCTGAAAAGCGTTACGTGCAAAAATACCCAGCATGCAAACTTTCAGGAATAGAGCTCCTGTAGTTTCGGCTGTACGTTGATACATCAGTCAGTCAGATTCTTCTTTTATATATATCTTATAGAAGATTAATAAATAATAATATTATTATTTCTTGTCCTCATGGCTACTAATTCAATATGTAGTTTAGAGGAGAGATGTTGGTCAATTATGATTCCAAGATATTTGGTGTGGTCTACCATTTTTATTTCGTCACAGCTGCAAGAACATGTTGTATACATGTTCATGGGTGGATTATGAGCTCAGTGGGAACGGTTAGAGAAGATGCTGCGGTTTTATGGAAGCAAATGTAGTTTGTTTTTTCAGATAGTTTTCTAACCAGTGTTTCTTTGTCATACTGTTTTGGGCCACCTCAAATACAGACTTCTAATCTTTATGGTGGAAAAAAATGACTGTGTCGTCCGCATAACAGATAACATCTTTTTTATGGGAGCTTGTTCGGTGTATGTCATTCTTAAATATGAGGAATAGTGTTTGGCTGACGACACTGCCTTGTGACACTCCGAATTCAACCATATTTTTACTGCTAATGATATCTC
Organism: Acronicta aceris; assembly: GCA_910591435.1. Classification (NCBI taxonomy): domain Eukaryota; kingdom Metazoa; phylum Arthropoda; class Insecta; order Lepidoptera; family Noctuidae; genus Acronicta; species Acronicta aceris. The sequence continues at coordinate 4,551,345 of OU342778.1, read as the reverse complement.
CTAGTTTCACACACTAATATCTATTTGTTAGATAAGTTTCGAACCACTGTAGCGAAGAACCTCTGATGCCTATCCGTTCAAGTTTCTTCAGAAGTATAGGAATTGCGACCATATGAAAGGCTTTCGCCAGGTCTAGAAAAACTCCAAGCACTTATTGTTGTTATCTAGGTGTGATGTCACAAGTTTGGTCAGCAAGCTTACAGCATCTTCTGTGGATTTGCCACGTCTGAAGCCAAATTGCTTATTGGATATTAAATTATTATTTTCTATGTAAGATGTCAATCGATGTCTAATATACTTATAGTTTTATCAGTCTAAATTCCTTAGACATATCAGAGAGAGATAAATTGTCAATTAAATACATATTTTTAGTTATTTTAGTAAAGGAAAAATTCAATCGCGGGCAGGATTCGAACCTGCGTCTCATGGTGGGATACACCAGACGCTCTGACCTCTAAGCCACCGCGAACCCTACCCCTGATTAAAATTTTACCTTCTCATTCTGAATTTACGTCATAAGGAGACGTTGGCGACATCTATGAAAGGCAAGTTACCTTATATGTACAATGGCTACAATTCGGTTATGGCACTCGCCGGCCGCTAATGCTTCCCTGCTCGCTTCGCTCGCTCGGCTCCTGCATTGTGTGGTCATAGTTCCAATCTAACCTAACTGATGTTTATACATATTTCTTTCGTTAACTTGAATGCAGTTCATTTATAATTGATCAACTAATTTATACGCCATCATTATTAAAAAGATTAAACATAAAAAATTCACCATTTATTAAAAAGTGCTCATTTACAATAGATCAATTAAGATTTTAGATTAGAGGATCAAATAATGTTTTCCGTTTTATCAAAATTAAAATCTCTGATGGTGGCCATGCCAGTGTCAGTCACACGATTTCGCAAATCCTATTTGGTAATTATTGTCAAGTTGTATTGATACTCTATCGATAGGTACTTGTTGTTTTCCAAAGTTTTCCAACAATACCCCAATCCTAGAAATGTCAATCTGACATCTCGGATGACCCCATGTATTTTGTCACTGTCAGTCTCTTGTCAAACTATTACGAGATGCGCTTTGCGCTTACATCAGTGCTCACCTCAGTGATCAGTCTGTCGATGTTGCTAAGTGTGTTTAGGTTACTTTTGGTTTCGGAGACAAAACGAGAGAAAGTTCGATTATAATTACATGTAATAAGTGTTTCATAAAATAAATGAATGCAAAGATTTGAATAAGATAAAGAAAAAATGGGTATAAGCGGTAAGTTTTTTCGATAAAATGTAGCGAAAGTAAGGTAGTACCGTTAGTTACCTACCTAATACCTATCCTATAACGTAATATTATTGTCATATATACCAACTGGTTTGGCAATTGGCTTGTAAGTTTTATCATATTAAGTAGGTATGTCTCCCAGTATTTATTCATAGTAAAGTCACTACATGTGTACTTACATACTTTTACACACAAATTAAAAATAACCGTATGCCACTGAGAGGCATGTAAGTACCTAACTACTTACGCCTTTTCAGACTTGTTTTATTAATTATTATATTTTATTATACATAATTCTTAGAGCCAGACTGAGCCGTAAATTTATAATAGGTGGGTATATAGGTAAGTACCTACCTACTATTAATACACTCCCGGACTCCTAAATCGAGCCACCTAGCATAATGAGTTTGTATCGTCCTTATCCTTAAATAAATATAATATGAATTATCAAAAAGTTTTTATGCAGTTTTGTAGCTGGCATATTCAACATTAGGCTCATGTACTGTTGTTGTTCTGAGTTTGAACACATTTTTTTGAAATGCACTTAAATGAACTAAATGTTGATTTTGCCTTTGTACAGACTAAGACATTTGTTGGACTTTTAAAGAAAAAATGGTTTAGTCAAAAAAATCTGTTTATTCAATAACTTGTATTGCCTCCTTAATTTATTCGATTTGGCATCGAATTAATCAGTGTTAAAATCGCATATTGAGGGATATTCTCCCATTCTTCTTCGATAGCAGTTTTCAGTTCCTGTAATGTTTGTGGGGCTGGATGACGAGCTCGAACGCGTCACTTTAACTCGTCCCTCAGATGCTCAATTGGGTTCATGTCCGGACTTCTTGATGGCCATTCCATTACGGTGATATCAACGTCTTGGAGATAATTTTTGACGATTCATGCCGTGTGGGGTCTGGCATTGTCATGCATAAAAATAAAGTTAGGGCCTACAAACTCTGCATACGGCATTACATGAGCCTCCAAACATTGGCGTATATAACGGTCAGCATTTAGTGTTGGGGATCCGAGGCCCAGACACAAACTCAAGTGCAGTTTACCTGCGGCCGAAATGCCTCCCCAGAAGGTCCACGACCCACCACCATAACTTACTTTCTCTTCTATGCAACACTTTACAAAACGTTTTCCCTGCCTTCAGTAGACCTTCTTCCTTCCATCGTCACCATGAAGCATGATATTTGTCTCGTCACTAAAGAGCACCTGGCTCCATTGCCTTTCCGTCCAGCGTGAATGTTGGCGCGCAAACTGAAGGCGCGACATTCGGCGGAGCACGCTCTAATTTGGGCCCATTGGCTAGGTTATGCGGTCTTAGTCCAAGTTCTGGTAGTCTTCTCTTTACAGTACGAGCACTAACAGCTACTTTAAGAAAGTGTCGAAGCTGTTCCTGGATTTGGACCGAAGTTAGGTGACGATTTCTCAAACTGATCGCAACCATAAATCGATCCTGTCATTCTGTTGTTACCCGAAATCGTGGTCCACGTAAACGACGATCTTATCTCCAAGTCTCTCCGAACCTGTGGTACACTCTTTAAACAGCGGATCGGCTTGTGTAGAGTTGTATACTCACGTTTCTCTGGCTTAAACCAGACTGAAGAAAAGCTACAGCTTGAGCCGCTACTTCAGGCGAAGTATCCATAATTTCAACCTAGAAACGGTTTAAACATTAACAAAAACAATTGAGGAACTTTATCAATCCGAATACGAAAAAAATCAATAATCCAAGCTGTAATTTACAGTTTCTCTGATCAGGGTTCCTAAAAAATAAAAACTGCAGCTCTTCATTTGTTTTTCGAGATTACAGATTTAAATTTAGAACCAAATGCACGAGAATCAACTAGGCGACAAATTTATATGCCAGCTACAAAACTCCATAAAAACTATTTGGTCATTCATATAATTTTTTAAAGTTATGGACGATACTAACTCATTATGATAGGTGGCTCGATTTAGGATTCCGGGAGTGTATTAAATCCTAGGAACTATTTTTACGACTGTCGAACTATTGTAATGGGACCGAACGATGAACTAATAAGCAATTTGGTCAGATGTCCGATAAGAACTAAAAGAACTAATAGTACTAATAAGGTGAACTAGTTCACTGACCGAATTTTACTAATTCAGGGCGATCTCTTTACTGACCGAATAGGCACAAGACTACAACGAACTTAGAGATAGCTAAGCCAGTTCGCGTCCACTGTGGACGGTAAGGGGAAAGTTTATAAATTTCGTGTAGCAATTCGCGTCCACCTAATTTTAACCGTTAATAATAAAATAATCAAGCAAAAACATAATTATCTCATACTTCATATTTCATACTTTTAGATAAAGGTCTAGAAACAACTATGACAATTAAAAACTTACCGTGAAACACGGTCCAGTTCACTATTTTTTTGTTAACAATTCACACGTCGCCGCGTCGGCAGTCTTTTGTTGCGCACCTGAGATTTGTCATTTTTTCTAAACAGAAAGGGTTGCGCGTACGTAGCTTTTGTCTATGTGTGTGTTCCCCTTATACATCCAGGCATTCGCAGAAATGGCTTTTGTTTTTGTTCAAAGTCAAAGTCAAAATGTTTTATTTCAGTTAGACCAAAATAGGTAGGTACTTTTGAAAAGTCAAAACTAGTTGCACCGTTCCAAAAAGTGGGTCTTATGGGGAAGAGCCGGCAAGAAACTCCATAGATACTCTTATTTTTAAAAAAAACCTGTTTACAATATTAAGGTTTGTTTTAACTTTGTTTTAAAAAGTTGTTGAGAATAATGCAGTTATATGTGTAAGATTTATTTAGTAAACTTATAAAAAAAGAAGGATTGCCATAGCAAGTAAGAGCTGACCAGCCCCGACACACAGCACCCGTTCACGAGCATAACGTGTGTATGTGTGTAAGTGTGACATTTAAGTGAGCATGACAAGCACAGACCGAGGGCACAATATTTTACAGATAAATATATGTATGTACTTATACAGATAGCTACATCAATATCTGCACTATACTCACACTTACAGTTTTCTTATTAGGAAATTATACAATATTAGTCTAATCATTATCATTACCTATATCAATTAATGTTAGTTATTAGTATACTTACTTATTTTCCAATATTTTTAAAGAGAGGTCCGCCTAATGGACTCGAACCGGGCGGTGGACGCGAATAGGCGAACTTACCCTATAATGCCTACTGGTTTTTGTTATTTTTCACGCCTAAACCGCTGAACCAATTTGACGAATTTTGGCATAAAGATAGATTGGATCTGGGAAGAGTATATCTACTTACCTATTTGTACCTACTAATTTAGAAATACTATACGTACCTACCTGATTTGATCTTTCAGTAGATAGTCGTACCATGCTTTTAGGTAGGCTAGGGCTAGGTTTCTATTTCATAAGCTGTCGATGTCGTTCATAAAGCTTTGATGTTATGAACTATCGATGTAGGTTAGGTTCAATCTCATGAGCTTCAGTGTAGCTACCCATGAGCGAAGGGTTACTGCCGAAGGATTTGAAATTTAGACAAAATATGTAACAGTTTTAATTAATAGGTTTAGTTACGTTTATTACATTTAGTTTCTATTAAATGGTTTGAAAATAAAAATGATCTATGATCGAACTTAAAAAAACGACAATTAAATTACATGTTCTATGTATGGCCCACTTTTTATGAAATATTTTTTGAAATTTTGTTCGTTCTTTAAGAATTCAAAATTTTCTATGGTCGCGTTAGAGACGTGCCAAGCTACGATAAGTTTACAAGAACCATCCTTCTCGGTGCAATACTCTAGCGGCAAAGTAGAAGCCGTAGAACTCCTGTGAGGATAAAAGCTATATTCGGATAATATTCTCAAACCGCACTCTAAATTATGATCAGTCAGGCTTCGGATGACACCTGCAAAAAAACATTAACATTTTAAATTATATAAATAATTTTGCATTCTTACCGGAGTCAGTGCACAGACTTTTCAGGCAGTTTGCCAGAAAAGTCTGTGTAAGTATAGAGTTGCGTGGAGTTTAAATGGAGAATCTTCAAGAGCTTCCATTTAAAGCTTTAAAGTACCTAAAGTCTTTACGAATGGCCACTTGCACCAACTTCATACATAATTATATGTTTAAATTAGCGGAAGATATGGTCTTCAAAGTCCCGATCAGATTGAAATACTTACATCGGTATTTTAAAACATTAATCAAATAATATTACCTAGACTTAGGTAATGTATCATTCGAGTGCATTATCATAAATTAAACTTCGGTAATCAGCTTGTTAAATTCAGTGACTGGTTGGACATCAACATTTGTGCAAAAACTCTTCCTAAGTAATTACTTTGGTAAACCTCGACTTACGTCTAAATACCTATAGACTAGCTGTCTAAGATTTTCTTTAAAATAGCATACGTTTTTACGGTACCTACCTATATTACACTGCCTCGCTGATGCTGTTATGTTATCATAGCTAAAGATTGTCTGAACTAAAATTGCGCTCCCTGCACTTTATTTAATTTTAACTTGTGTCTATTTTTTTTTTTCAAAAAAAAATTTAAAGTTATCCTTGACAATATAATTCATAAAATAACAACACGCTTGTATTCCCTAAGAGTTAGACAGGAGGTCCAATGAAATAAGGCGAACCTATTGTTATTAACCGAGCACAAATCCAAACTTGAGCTGTTAACTTTTTAACAATAACACTGTTGGACCTGGGAAAACATGCCCAAATGCCAAAACATGCTACTTTGTTCTAGAGATCTCACCTTCTTTGCATGTGTCGTTTATGATTTGCCTTGTTACGCTCATGTAACGCTCCAATGTATTGTTGAATGTTGGCTTCAGACACAAGTATTCGTCTTCGATATATTCTAGCGCCCGCGTCGTCGGTACCACCTCGTACTTAATGACCGAGTTGAATACGCACGGATCTTGGACGGTTGCTACCTGTGATTTGAAAACTAATTACGTATGTACCACATCATTCATTGAATGAAAATAATGTAATTGCGCTGAAATTATCGTAGGTAAAACAAGATCTCTCACGTTAAAGAACTTGTGGATGATCCATTTCAAAGGCCTCACTAACAATGAAAACGTTGAGAACTTGTCATTAAAATTAAAATTCTTTATGTGGAAGTGAATTTGCATAAAAGTAAGAGGTAGCCGCAATTCTCAGTTCGGACTGAAAAAGTCCAAAGGGGCCTAGAATGTGCCCTGAGAATCTCGCTACCTCAACTAGATACCTATTTAATTATAACTATTAATTATCTGATACATTACATATTTATTACTCATAGATATTTTGTATTACACATAGATATTAGCACACAGTCTAACTTTAAGGACACCTAGTAACGTCCAAGCATAACTGTGTTATTAATCGTTTACCTACATTTTATTAACATTGGTCTGTCATTTTCCGAACAACACATCCAAAACGCTTAGGAAAATCAAGGAAAGAACAAGATAAAAATATGACTGCGAATATTAATGAATAATTACTGTTCTGATGTTAATTGTTAACATAACCGTATGGTGAACAGTTAACTTAGATATACTTAGTTATATATGCCGCGCTGGTCACATCAACATTCTCTGTGAAGTTGCTTATGGTCACTAATAACTTTCGTAAATAAATTAGAAAACTCGTCTTGTTTTTTCCTTTTCTTGCAATGGCAAGATAAAGCAAGTATCTACATAATAATAAATATTAGCAATTATAATAGTAGGGCGCTTTGTTTTTAATTCAACTAACTACCTCATACTCATCATCAGTATCCTAGCCTATCCCCAAAATCCCAAATATGATGATCTCTATAACCAAATTTCAGGGAAATGCCGATATAAACATAAACAGGTTGTTTGGTTTTCCCGTAGTTTCCCGCTTCTGAATATCATCAATGTTTGTCATAGGTGTTCATATAACAACCATGATCCATGGCTTATTTGTTTTGCTGTAATATCACTGCAACTGCTAGCATCGTAGTCGGTCTATAATACTGTTATCACCACTTAATGTGTTTTCATCGCTAAATCGGCTAAAATAAATTGCATAATTTTGCTTAGGGGGGAACTGTTTTATGATTCCTACCGTACCGTCTCGTCTACAACTACTTCACTCAAAATAAAGGACTAAAAAATCGCTCCGAACTGGGTAAAGTTATAAAAAATTGCATTAGCTTACATTTCCAGTAAAGTATTTTTTTTGGATTGAATGATCGAGTAGGAACCTAGATTAACTGTATCGTAATCCGAATAACAACACAATTGAATTGAATTGTGTTTGAATTACGATTTATTTTGGTATTACGTTTGTATGGACAGGTCCGCCGGACTCTTAAACGGTAAAATGATAGGTACTAGACTCAATAAGACACCCGTAAAATACAAAGGTAAGTACATGAATACTGTAAATTATAAGGTCTGGTTAATAAATGGCACTAAACATATGCTATAGGTACCTATTAAACATAGGTAAGATTATCTTATTATTTGTTAATTTCGTCGAAAAGTAAAAACGAAAGTATCGTTTTTTCTATCTAGTTTTTATTCCTGTTTCGTCAAGAAAATAATATTAAGAATAATTTATTATTCTATTCTTGTTAAGTCCCTCTTTTTCATGTATTTTACAACATGTTTTGTACGGACAGCTTAAAAATCATTACAAATATTTTAACTAATCTTATTTTTAACAATGTATTATGAATTCAACATGTTAACACCAGAAACTTAATTAAAGGCAACGGAAGCCCCTTTTTACCTGACTACTTTGACATAACTGTTAAAGGCATAATACTTTTGCACTCTTTTAGTTAAACTTACTAGTTATACTCAGTATACCATCTAAATATAGTTTAGGCTATATTCATTTGGCCTAACTTTGAATCACATAAATTTATAAATTAACTAAATATACTTACTAACACAACTTGTAATAATATTCAGCATGAGATAGCTGTACCTTAATCTGCAGGACCATATTCTGTAATAGGTTTATGAACTCCTTTAATTCCATCGTTTAGCTTCGGGTAAACTATCTATCGTTATGTATAAGTATAGAAGATTGTTGTAATTTACTTTTATTCTGACTCTACTAAAGTAACATTTTATAAAGTGACCCGAAACAGGAATAAAAATAACGCCTAGCGAAACAAAAATTTTTAGAAATGTGAGACGAAAACTTGAGGCGAAACAGGAACAATTCGGATTGTCTTGGCAAAGGCCTGAGGTCAACCTTTACACGACAGACCTTGTAACCTTTATCACTGTCATTATCCTAAACTTGGGTGTTTTTCAATGGGTAGGGTACCTAGATTGCTTACCTAAGGTTTTCTTATAAAGTATTTACTTAAGTTGAAACAACTACTTATTTCAACATCTAAGTACTTATTTGTTTTATACTACGGTATGATATTGTTCTTATCCGAGGAGATTTTCATGTGAGTGTTCAAAAACAATGTTAAAACCCACATTTTTACGAGTAGGCACCAACTAACTAAAGTGGCTTACTAGCTAAAAATGGCTTTGTATGTAGTGTGAAGGTTGTGGAAACCGGCTGCTGAACGCGGAACGCAGTTTTTTAGCTAGATACAAGTCACAACGTACACGCAAGTTACGCTTTAACCGAATTAGTTATTTGAATGTTATATTACCAATACATATTCAGAAGGATATAAAAGAATATTAGGCTAGTTGTACCTCTTTCCCGATACATCTCGGTTCCGAGAACAATCCATTGAAGAGATTTGTAGAGGATGCCTGGCTGGCGATGGGGAACTGTATCATTCCGTTGCATAGTGTCCAGCGGCCATCCCGGATGATGTATGAGCGAGGCACCTGGCTCATCGTCGATACCGTCAATGTAGATACGCCGGGCCTGTGAATATATTAATTATGCACATCAAAACCCTGTTCGATACGAAAGAGGCGTATATCCAGGTATTGCCATCATATCACTAAATAAAATAAGAAACATATACTTATTCATAAAAGTAAATTACTCCAAAAAAACCCGGACAAGTGCGAGTCGGACTCGCCCACCGAGGGTTGCGTACAAATTTGTAGGTACATTATTATAATTAATTACAAATGTATAGCTTTCAGATTTTTTCCTATACTTGTAGTGTAAGACTGTATTACTTGCCAAATTTCATATGTCTAATAGGTCACCGGAAAATACCCTATAAATTTTGATTCCCTTGATAGTATCGAAATATGCGTTTTTAAAACTTATATTTTGACAAAACTGCAATATGATATGTAATGATACGTTGTCACGTCTGATGAATCCAACCAATAAATAAACGTTAAAAATAAAAATTGACGAGAGCAGATAACCAAAACAGTCTCACAAAATATAAAAATCACATCTACCCTACTCAGTCTTTTCCTTTAGGAATGAACGAACTTAAAATGTAACTTTTTTAATTTTATTTCTTAAAGTATGACCCTTATGAAAGCAGAAAATATGCAAAGTATATATAATATAATGTATAATGTATAATATAATGTAAATAATAAGTATATATAATATAATATAATGTATATAACACTCAGATAGGTACCTATTAGATAAATGGATATTGGAGAAAAAATAAAGGTTAACTTCTAACTTCAGCTTAAGTTTTGTCACACTCATTCTTTAACAAATTCATTCTTAAGTTTAGTCATATTACAAAACAAAAATAATACGTAGTTCTTCAGTATAATAGTAATGATTTTTAAGAGCCCTCATACGGTTCGTGTGCGGAATGCGTAATCGTAATAAATTTGAAACGGGACGTGCAAGTTAATTCTCAAATTGTTAAGAGTATTTAACTATGTTTAACATTTTTTCAATATTGAAATAAGAAGTTATAATCTTTTTATTGTTTGACATACCATTGAAAATAATTAGCATATTTTGACATCCCCAATCTTTTATTTAGTATTGTGCTCTTACCACATTTTTAATAAATTAATTGTAATTTTATTGTTATAAATACTATTTAAAATAATTTCAATATTTTTATGTGTACCTATATAATAAATCAATACAAAATATGTAAGTGCTGTGCGCACCTTTATGTGACAAGTTCACTGTAGTACTAAAATATTTAATATTAAGTTCCGTTAAATGTTTTTGTGTATTAGTCGTTGGTGTGCCATAATTAAATAAATAAACTAAATTAAGTGCAAAGGCTATATATTCTTAGATATACATTATGACTTTTTCTTATAGAGCGCTGTTTGAGTGATCCTGTTTATTCTCAATCAACAGGTATATCCAGGGACGACGGTGTCACATTTTTTATAAAAATAATTGTTTTTTTTTTCATAGCCATTATACCTATATAGCTTTCACTTTACAAGAATAGTGTATATACACTACTTATGTTAAAAATACCTTGTCCAATCCGAAAGGGGATTATATTTATTCTATTTATTTATAAATAAATAAATTGATCATAAATTAAAGATTCATATTAGTATAATTTCACATATTGAACAGAAAAGTATCCCAATCACATTACCAAATAAAATAAGAATCATTAAATATTAATGATAGTACCTAAACATTAATGAAGTTTAAAATTCACGATTGTCATGCCTAAATTACCGAAATTCTGTCTGTCTGTCTGTCCGTCTGTCACCAGGCTGTATCTCATGATACGTAATAGTTAGACAGTTGAAATGTTCGCAGATGTATTTCTGTTGCGGCTATAACAACAAATACTAAAAAACAGAATAAAATAAATATTTAAGGGGTTCCCATACAACAGACATGATTTTTTTGCCGTTTTTATAGATAATGGTACGGAACCTTTCGTGCGCGATTCCGACTGGCATTTGGCCCGTTTTTTTAAAGAAGCTAAGGGACCCCCGTAAAAGAACAAATTGTCGATGTCATACACCGCCGTTCCAGTAAGTCGGCAGTTAATGAAGACACTCTTGACAAGGGCCAGCATTACATCAGATTTGATAAGCCACCATCACCATCTTCACCAAAAGAAAACCAATTCCTGCCCGGTTCAGGATAATTCGTGAGGCTATTGAATTTAAAAAATACCCAAATTTCAATAAAGGAGATGGCTGGGTACCACCTGATTGGAATCCCATTATAGATTCTAGTAAATCTAAATCCAAGCCCAAAACTGCAAGACCAAAGGACAGTGAGCTCGTTCTGCGTGAATCGCATCGCCAATAATTAACAAAAATATAAGGTAGCCGTTAGTAATTTTAGCATTATGACATCTAACACCTCAGTCTACCCGTGACCATGGATGCTGTAAAGGATCCAAAACGCCGAGAATCAAATAATATCAATATAATGCGATAAAATCCGTAAAAAGTAGTTTTATTTCAATATTATGTATTAGCTTGCCCTTATGTACTGCATTCACCAAATCAACATCTTGGAGTCCGTTACCCTTTGAAACTTAATTGCTCGCAGTAGGTACCAACCAAGTACCCACCCATTTTATGTCAATATTTTATATCAAGGTAGGTAGACTAATCATAAATCATTGTGTTTTTTATTTGATTTATCAGACAATAATAAAATATATAAAAAAATATGAAGTATTATATATTATCAGCAGACGTAGGTAGGTACTTTATCTAATTACCAACCGACTACAATAAATTAATCTTTATAGTGGCAAGAAAAACAACCTGCATTCATGATTATAATCTAAATTTTCTTATAATTGTATGCACAAGTGTTTATGACTGACTGTTATTATTATGTTAATCATTTGCCCTTTTTACTTTTTGGTAGATAAGTACCGGTAAATCAAATTAATTTAAAAATTCAAAAAACCCGATCCGTCAAAGTTGTAACATTTGGTCTGAAATTAACTTTAAAGGCATTAATATTTTTATGGCATAGAATATAAAAAAACATAAAATAACTTCATTTAAACAATACTTTATGAAACATAATTTGGTGAGTTTATGTATACATTCTGGCAGGTATTTCGAATTTATTAGTAGTAAAATACTTAGGTGCATTTCTGGTAGGCTTTTAAACACTACTTTTTTTATTGCGTTTGTAACTTGGAAGCTCGTTTTTAGGGTTCCGCTCCGTACCTCAAAAGGAAAAAACTCTTTACCTCGGGAACGCGTGGAGGTATCGAGTTGAAATTAAACCATATACTCAGGTTTATACTCACTTGAAGCTGTGAAAAAAAAAAGATACGGCCGTTTATGTACCAAAAGACGTATATTTCGACACTCTCAAGGGAATCGAAATTTATAGGGTATGTTCCGTTGACTTAGAACTATGAAATATAATATCCTATACTACATGTATAGGAAAAAATCTGCAAACTATACATTTGTAATTAAATCATAAAAAAATAGCCTTTTTATACCTATTTATTATTATTATTATCTTATATAGGGCCGCGGCGGCAAGGCCACAGTGCACTTCGACCCAATGGGATCTTTTGTGCTTCCCCTAGATGCCTATGACTCATCCCCGCCCAGTTCTTCAAACAGCTCTTCCATGAGCTTTATAATGAGGCCTGTGGGTAAGTCTGTAGTCCTCTGGTCTTGGATAACCCTGCCCCAAGAGGCGCATGCGCTTTCTAGCCATTGTATCCCATGTACAAAGAAGGTGTTCCATGCTCTCAATTTCCCTTTTGCAGGCCCTGCAGGCTGATGCCTTTGTCAGGCCCATCTTTTGCAGGAGAGCGTTAGACCCAAAATGTCCGGTCAGCGCTCCCAACAAGTGACGGGCCTGCCGCCTGCTTGAGTTCCAAATGGCATTTTGCCATTTCGATGAGAAACCTATGAATTTCTTGCAGTGAGCAAGTCCTGTGAGGCTCAACCACTCATCCATGTGCCTCGCCATTGCGTACCTACTCCCGAAATGCCGTTTTGACTGCGCTTGAGGCCAGTCCTACAAGTGGTTCCGGTCCAATTAGTGATCTTTCAGAACCTTCCCTTGCCAGCTCATCAGCGTGCTCATTGCCCATAATCCCTCTGTGACCAGGGACCCATACAAGCCTGACCTTGTTTCGCTTTCCTAGCTCATTCAGAGTCCGGGCAGCGTCCATGACCAGTCTTGAGTCGATCCTATAGTACGTAATCAAATTTGTACGGAATCCTCGGTGGGCGAGTCCGACTCGCATTTATCTGGTACAGTTTCAAGGCACTAATCTCTAGCCCTACGTAAAAGAAAAGGTACCTACGCTCAAAATATGTAACTGTGCGCGTCCGAAGTTATTCGCAAATTAAAAAATCTGGTAAATTTTATTATAATACAAACTCGGTCTAGAGACAGTTGGGGTCGTACATGTTTCGCATTCGTGATTATTGTCCTTACTGACTGATATAAATATTTTTGCATACGGACACTTATTAACTTACATAATTGACCTGTGCAGGCTGTGCAGCTGTTCTGTTCTGTTATGATTATGATTATGAAACGCACACAGTTATTTTGACCATACTGTACCTACTTATTAATAATTTCATTTAACTTGATATTGCTCGTTCCTGACAAAGGATTTTGACAGACCGACAGACAGAATTTTGAGATAAATACGGGACTAAAAACTAACAAATAATCAATCTTCTCCTTCGAAAGCTTACGTTACAGTACCTTTGTTGATATTGTTACAGTAATAATGCCACGTTACCTGCCGTTAGTGATGGCGTCCTTTAGCATATTTTCACGCGCAATCAATTCTGCTATTTGAATTTTTAGTGTTTCGGCTAACATTTTAGCAGTACGCATTGTTTCCTCCAACTTGATCTTTAGGTTAACAGTTGACATCCCGTAGGTCATTCGGAGCTCTGTGGCTTTATGTACCACTTCCGGAGAATCTCCGCTAATTTGAACCATCCTCACTTCGTCATCGAACCTTCTGTGTGAAGCCCCTTTGCTAAAAAAAGGCAAAGATCGGAATAATTTCACTGTTTATGTAGGAAAAGGCTCTGTAATTTAACCTAGTGTTAAAATTAAAAACAAGTAACTTTTATCCGAGAATTGCGTGTAACCTTACCACCGCTCCTGGATTTAGGTAATTCAAATTTCTTAATATGTATCTACTATTGTATTTAAAATATAAATAGTCAGATTTCTGATTTTTTATTGAATTATGACTTACAATTGGTCTTGAACCGGCCCCATCCACTCTGAAACCTGTTGAAATATTCGTACAATGATTAGAATGACATAATTACATTTATAAAAATAACTATTTATTATGTTATACTTAGGTACACCGCTAGACTAACGTCGCTTAGATTGTCTCACCTCGGCATTTATCCGATATGATATGGCAGTTTTCTGAAGATGAATTTAAACAAACTGCCTTATTAATAATGGTCCTAAGCGTCACTGATGCGCTAGTTTCTGGGTTCGATTCCCAGGTTGAAGAACGTGGTAATGGATTTTTTCTATGGAATTCTCAACTCAAAGTTTGGTTTGCTGCCCGGTTATGAACAATAGGGTCGCCCTCTATTACATGGGACCTAAACATAACCCAACGTGGCTGTACATTAGTACCTCTTCTCCTACCTAATTATTGGGGGAGTACAGGCGAGATGGGATATAACAAACTATCGAATTGTCTGGACACGTTTTTTTATCGGAATGATTTCCAATAAAAATAATTAACCTGTTGCTTGAAAAACCTTAGGTTCATATTTAACATAATTATTTGAATACCTAACACCAGATTGTAACACGTAACAAGTTTGGTCATGGACACCTTAAGCTTAAATTAACAGTGTTTTATTATTAGTGTTTTTATTTACTATAAGAACAGTGGATTCTTACCCAGTCTGAGCTGCTTCTATGCGACATTATCAAAAATATAAATAACTGAATGGTAATAATTTTCATGTTGAAATCGTTGCCGTGTGGCTTTGCTCAGAAAGCAGACATCAAAATGCATATTGTTCCATGGAATGTTTACAAATTCACTGATAAGTACCCACCAATCATGATTGTTCGAAACCATTGTTACCATTATGAATTGCGATTTAAAAAAAAAAAAAGTGTACAGGTGGGATATATTTCAATGATAACAAAATATTTTTGCTTTTAGGAGTATGTAACTATTTTGTTAAATAATATGAGGGAAAAACGATCCGTAGATTTCCATTTTAAATAAAAGATAGCGAGTTTCTTTTTAAATTAAAAATCCAAACTCTGAGAAGCTATTAGCTAAGCTGGACTTGAGAATCGAACTTAGGACATCTCGCTCCACAGCCGGACTTGCAACTGTTAGACAAATCTAACTTGTTGTTACAAATGATAATTGCATTCATTTTCTTTTCCTAGCATACATTTCCATGCATAACAAGGATGATGAATATTTTTGTTAATCATTTCATTCGATATTCCCAAGTTTTGATTTGCTTCGAGGTCTGGCAAATTATGGTTTTAAATGTTCCAGCGGAAGCGTTCGTGGATGCGCTGCTGACAAAGGAGGCGGAAGAGCAGCCTTCCGATAAAGTCAAGCCTGAAGAACTTGTAATGGAACTGCCAGACTGGTTCGATGAGAAGAAATTTAACAAGTGAGTCCAATCGCTGTACCTAATAACATTCTATTGAAATATGTAAGTAATGATTTCTCAAACGATGATGAAGGATAGAAATAAAACTCAAATAAGTGCGAGTTTGGCTTCCGCACAAACTTGCTTTTCGGATGTTCATACCAAACTAAACTAAAGCTCACTAAGGAAAAGATAGGTCAGATTGGAGGACAAACTTAGCTTTCTACTTAGTTGAAAAAAATGTCTTCCATATATGTACGTCACGGTCTACAATTATGTTAGGTTGTAATCACATTTTTGTGACACTAGGTAACTACAAATTTACGATTTTTGAGGTTAACGGGACCCCATATACCTTGGTACCTTTAGCCTTGGGATAGGTTTTGATTTATTTACGTTTTAGCTAGTGTTGAGTTTTATACAGCTTCAAGGGACCGCAGACTCAACTTAATACCTCATCGCGAAAAAGCTCTTGCCAGACCGACGGACAACCAAGTGATCATACAAGAGTTCCTTATTTCTTTTTGTGGGAAGGATCTCTAAAACTGCCATTATGACAGAATTATCACTAGGTATTAGTTTATCTATGCTATTAGAAATTGAAATTGTTGAAAACCAAGCGTATTGTTGTTAAAGTACTTACTTAGTTATTCGAAAAGAGAGGTCTGGGAAGGTTTTTAACAGTATAAATGCCACCGGCATTGGCATTCATAATTGGTCCTTCAAAAGGTCAGGTGCGTTGTATGACAAAGAAGAAACGTTTGGATAAGATAGGCATTTCATTTTTCAAGTACCTGCCTATATTTATAGCATTTTAAATGTGTATTTTTTTTTGCCTCTGCCTAACCCTTCGGGAAATACAGACGTTATGGAACCAATGTATTTTTTTTGTTGCTAATCTGCGCAGCGTAATTTTTTTACAGCGTTCTTATTACAATTTGCGTCAAAGCAATTTGGTTAATAAAGCAAAGTTGGCTTTTCAAGGTCGTGTACTCGTCTATTAAACGTTACGGTTTACTACTGACCTGCTAAATTCGCGTGATAACTTATATAACATACCATCACGCCTGTATTCCCCGAAGGGTTAGGCAGAGGTGTACTTAATGTACCTACATCCACAGTTCGCCGGTATGTTTAGGTCCCATGTTATAGGGGGCGAGCCTATAGCCATTAACCGGACACAAATCCAGACTCCGAGCTGCTAATGAGAATTTCATAGAAAAACCCAATAACACTTTGCTCGACCAGGGGATCGAACCCAGGACCTCTAGTGTAGCAGTCTTACTTGGGACCACTAGACTAATGAGGCTGATAACTTATATTTACATGCTTTATTTAAAAAATTACAAATATCAATTTTATAAAATATATTATTGTGTTTTGGTACCTAGGTATAGTAGTTGTAATATTTGTTGTTTGGTCTAGGGGTCGCAAGTTCTACCACGAGAACTGTTTCTCGTTTTCGTCGTCGATGCTGATGGGGCTAGTAGCCGTGTTCGCTGTGCCGTCCATTCTGAGAGTGCTGATCGGATCTCGCCGCTCCAGCTCCGTGTACACCGCCTACAGACGATACCTCTCCACATTGCTGCACACCGTATCGTGGTTCGAGCATGACCTCAAGCCTGGTAGCATGTATGTTTGCTTTTGAATTAACATGTTTGGGTAACATATAACATCCCTTTAATAAGGAATATGCCAAAACCGGGCATCTGAATTTTACCTGGAATAATCCATACTTCCACTATAAATGCCAAAGTAACTCTTTCTGTTACCTTTTCAATCCTAAACTGCTCAACTAATTTTAATGAATTTTGGTATAGAAATAGATTGGACCTTGGAGAAGAATATAGGCTAGCTTTTGTATGGGAATTCCTTTGGGATGCGACTGAACCCGCGGGCAAAAGCTACACAAATTATATGCGAGAAATTCTTTTGGTCTTTTTTCTATGTAGATTGTAGGTAGTAATATTTATTTATCATCATTCCAAAAAATATATACTTAGGTATACCGATACTCCTTATCAATACTAAACGTGATGATGATTCCGTCACCGGGTCAGACCTGCATGTTCGTAAATAAGTTTCAATGTAGGTATATTATTATCAGACTAGCTAGAATGATCCCTCCCGTGATACGCTGCTCATGTAATATATCAAGATCTTAATTTGTAAACAGATCATGGAGATCGCTATACGCAGTGCGGAGTCGCCACGTGCGGGCAGGTCTCGCCTCGAAGCTGAAGGGTACCGGGACCGTGTCACAGCGGGACTTGGCACTCACTCTCTACGGCTTCATCGGCTTCTCTATGCTTAAACCGGACAAGTTTGGTATCAGGCAGCTTGAGGAAGGAGACTGGGAGGCGTACAACTATATCTGGAGAGTAATTGGCCACATGATAGGTCTTGAAGACAGGTTAGGGTAGCTCGCATACATAATGACAATTTACGAAACATGTTATAAAATGCACCTGTACCTACATACGAGAATGTATCTATAGCACTTTATTATTTAGCTTAAAGCAAATATAATTGACTGAAATGGTACTGGATATAAATTAAAGCAGTCTGCAATAGAAATTATATGATAATACCTATACTAATGATAGAGCAAACAGGCTTTATATGCGTAGGTATATCTACGACTACTTGTTTACAAGTTATATTCTTAAATATAATGACTACAAAATCTATTATACTTAGGTATAATATTAGGTTATTCATTTATAACTGCCAATTTCAGGATGCAGTGTTTCGTAGTTTGTAGTGTTCGTCGTAGTTTTTGTTCTTTTAGAATAATTTAGAAGGTAGGACTTATAAACACTATATACATATGTACCAATTCGGGTATATATTTTTTAATTAAAAAATTCGAAGATCTTTTATTTTTCTTGTAAATTGAAAATAATTATACCTACATATAAATAAAACCGGATCTCGATACCTAACAATACTTTCCCGGGTCGACAGGGTTTTCTTAACACATTGTATACCTATACATATATGACTTAAAGATACAAATAGAAGCCTTTGATTTAGAGGCAAGCCTTCATTCTCAATCTCAATTTCAGATATAACCTTTGCCGCGAAACATTTGAGGAAACACGCGAAGTGTGCCAATTGATTCAAGATCGGGTGTTTACGCCGTGTCTCGAGAACGTGCCGGAGTACTTCGAGCACATGGCGCGCGTCATGCTGGACGGCATGTGGTGCGTCAACCCCACCGTCGAGACCGACGGGTTCCTCTTCTGGTGCAGAGCTTTGTGCGACGTGCCCGGCTATGTTTATACAGATAATGATAGAATAATATTGCAGAACAAAATTAAGAAGCAGCTGAAAGGAAAGTCGCTTGACACAGGTGAGATTTTATGAGCATTCTGTTGACGAATTTCGAGTATTTGCGATTTGTTTGAGAATTATGTTTAGCTGGCAGAAATAAATTGTAAGCGTTCATCGTATTTTACTTTGACAGGTGTGGCTTCGACAGATCTGATGTGTGAGCCGGCCGTGGATGGTCTCCCGAAGCGCGCACCCCGCCTTCTCTACTACAACGACTATCATATCTTGGAGACCGCGCCCGCCTACAAACAGCTTAACTTCAAGGCCAAATACAAAATCTTTTTGTATAACCTCTACATGACTTTGTACAGCTCCTACTTAGGACGATTATACTTCAACATCAACTTCAAGTTCAGTTTATTCCTGATGAGGTATTTCCCTTACTTGGCTTTTATTAGATTCGGTATCAAGGAGTCCCTTGTTAATATTTTTGAGGAAGATCCCATAGATGATACAACACCAAAGACTAATGCAGAGTACTACAAACCATACAGTCCCGAGCCGTGGTACAAGGCGGCGCTAAGTTTGATTTGGTAGTACCTATACCTACGCGTAATTTATCAAGAATTGACTATGTAATCAATGATTAGGTAATTATCAATACGATAATAACAAATGTTTTGTTATTGAAAAGCCATTTTTAGTGTTGCCTCACTATCGATTGTCTCTCGATAGTCACGATTGTCAAAACTATGTGACCCCGAAAACTAGTGAGTATCAATAGGGCTGTACATAATAGTATCGATACCATTGTTATCACAAATTAATTATGATTTTCGATAGATACTATATAATATCGTAAAAATGTTATACAATCGATAATCATATCGTAGGTAGTTATCTAGGTTAACTGTCGATACATCAACTATTCATAGTTAGACAACACTACTACATATTTTTATCGGGTTACGACGCGATAAGTTGCAAAGATATTCTTTCGCATTGTTTACGTCAATGTAATCATTTAATCAATCATGCTTAGTTATTTTGGACTTATATGTTCATAGTATTAAAATAATAATAAGTACAGTAGGTACTTGCAATTTACGATTGCGCGTGAAACTTCTTTGTGGTTAACTTATTTAGTCGTGGGTCATGATTCTTCAGAAACAAAAGAAAGTCGAGGCTACGCGTACTCTTATATTGCAAGAACTGTTTCATAATTTGCGTCATTTAATAAATGTTTAAATGACAAAGCTGACAATAAATCATTATAGATATTAGGGTGTTGGGTTATATGGTGGCTAGCTTGTTTTTGGAATTTGACGATTACTTCCTAATTGTTAGGAAACAAATATAATAACCATAACGTTTGTAACTTAGGCTGGGATTTTAATAAAGTTAGAATTTCATAGAATAGGTACTACAGTATAAAGTCAAGTGCAAAAATATTTATATACCTACCCACATATACATGTTATTGAAAAAAGTCACCTCGATAAAAGTAGCAATCAAGGGCAATAATATGTCTTCATTAACGAAATCATAAATCTGGAACAATTCTAAACCGAATAATTAAATAGATACTTATTCATCAATCCTATAATCAACTTTATGTAAACATTTCAATCAAGATTTCGAAAAGCAAGAGAGCACGTTCGCCCGTTATTTTTAACGTTTCGAATAAAATTTATGACATCGTGTGTTTTCACACGTGGGCGCTTACGTCGGGAGTTTTTTGTCCGCGCTCCATTTACGCTCCGAGTGGAATGTCCAAAATCCAAAATATGCGACATAGGTCGTAGGTTACCTAAGCATAGTGCGTCAGTGGCGATAGCACTGATTAGTGCTTCCGCATACCAAGACTACTAACAACTTAGTTGTATAAATATTTTTGCGTTCACTGTACAGTGACAATGACTTGCCAGCGTTGTTAAAATATTTTGACTTTTGAGAACATATCAATATACAAACTATTATAAGAAAATATTGCTCTAATTATAATGTAGGTATAATAACTTGTTCATTACAGTGTATGTGTAAAATGTTTATTACAGTGTTTTTATTGTTATTATTTAATTTTTATAATGTAATTATTTAATTGAGCCGGCTTCTAGATGTTTCGAATTGTTGATATATACATAGACATTGAAATAAAGCATGGGTGTATATAATACCCGTGTTTGTAAATATATTACGGTAACCATTTTTTTATGACTAATAAGTACATTGTGATCAATTCCTTATTAGGACCAAGTTGAATTATGAAAATACAATAATTTATGTAAAATATAATAATGTTATACATTTTTTATATTATTTAGTTACTATTTGGTTGTAAGTGTAAGTAATAAATATAGATAGATATATGAGAATTTATATAAAAATATATTTTTTTTGTGGATTATTAATTATTTTATCGTTAACACGGTCTGTATAGTACAGTACTAAGATATTATTTTCAAATGTTAAGATTATTGTTGGTATTTTACATCTAAACTGCCTTTGCTACTTATTAAGATAATAATAATTATTTGAGAACGGGAATCAAATGGTTTTATTTTACTATAAAAGCTAGAGTCAACGAATACTGTGATAAACATCTTTGGGCAAATTAATATTTGAACTTTGGATAAGCTGTTTTAATATGGATGGATAAGAAACAACACTGCGACCATATATTTTTATTTGAAGAAGTCTTGTGCTTTTAGTCTGGTGCGTTTAGCGACATTGATCTGTAGTAGGTTATCGGTGAGGTTTTTGTCGTCTGTGACGGTAACATTATTGTCGCTGCTAACGGCGCGAGCCGGGTGAGGAGTACTCTTGCCGCCAGGCGGCGCCACCAGCGGTCTCCGCTGCGGCGTGGGGGTGCGTTTGGGTGAAGCATGGGACAGGATACCCATATCGTTAGGGGTCAGCTTCAGTCGGGGCGAAAGTAAATGTTTGGCTGCCAACTTACGCGCTGCGGGCGACATACTTGCAAGGCGTTCGGTGTTTGATCTGAAACTTTTTTAAGGGTGTTATAAAGTATATTATAACTGTGCTATTCTGATACTGTAGTTATGAATGACCAAATGTGGTATAAGAGTAACCCACATAACTATATGACGATGACAGTCTTGTGTAGTACCTCGGTGTGGGGGGCGCCACCCTGGGCGTGGTGGGGCGGCGGCGCTTGGCCACCTGCTCGGCCAGCTGCAGCCCGATGCGCTCGCGCACGCCGCCCTCCAGCATACGGTAAGCCGCGCCCGCGCCAACTCTGTTCAATAAAAAAAAGGTCGTTGAACAAAGCAAAATGTTAAGCAAAAGCCCTGCATTACTGTATACTTGTATATTGTAATGCAAAGTACTGTAGGGGTTACCAATGTATATTTTTTTTATAGGATAGGGGGACAAACGAGCAGACGGATCGCCTGATGGTAAGCGATTACCGCCGCCCATGGACACCCGCAACACCAGAGGAGTCACAAGTACGTTGCCCGCCTTTTGAAAGGGGATTGGGCCTCCGGTAACCTCACTCACTCGGCGCAACTCAATGTAAGCATTGTTTGACGCCGGTTTTCTGTGAGGCCGTAGTATTACTATTACTCCGGTCGAGCCGGCCCATTCGTGCCGAAGCGTGGCTCCCCCACGTTAATGTACACAGAGTCACTGTAGTAGACAACTTAGAATTTCATAAGCAAGTAGCAGTAAGTATGAGGTAACATACGCAGGTAGCGGCGTGTCTCCGCCGTCGAGGCGGAAGGGCGTGCCCTCGATCTCGCCCCACGTCATGAGCGGCGACAGGTCGGCGCCGGCGCCGGGCCGCGGCGAGGGCGTGCTCACCAGCGGGTACGCGCCGCCGCCGCCCTTCTCCGTACATATGCTCACACCGTCCACGCCTATTTTCCCTGTTACGCTTGCATCCTGGAAGTAACAACCACCTTCCAATATAATAATTTACTCAGGTCCAGCGACGATAGCAAATTTGACACACATTCGATACTCTGTAGTTCCATTATAGTATATCCCACATATTGGGTTGCGGAGGTCTAATGACAGTTACTTCATATAAAATCTGATATTCAGCCGTATCTGGGTAAACTAGAATCTGAAGCGCAAATTTGTTCTGTCTCCTCTCTCCTATCTTGCAGTGCCCTACAGGATCCACCATGATCACTAAACTGTACCTACCATCTATCTATTTATACATTGTGGAATGCAATTAATGATTTGATTTGTTTTAGGATGATGACCTCCAATGTCTTACAAAGCCTTTACAAATAGAGTTTTTTTAAGATGCATCTTAAACTAAAACCTCCTATTTCTTCAAGTAGAATGGTGTACACATAAGTTTATTTGGACGACGAGTTTTTACCTGACTTCTTGCAATAGCACTGATGGCCTCTTTGTTCTTGATGTGGTCGAATGGTTCAGCGCGCAGGCGCGTGTTGTGGTGCAGCAGCTCGGGCTTCGGCGGCGCGCGCTGGGACGCCGCCCCCTCGGGCACGTACATTATGTAGTTCTTTGCCGTGTAGCGCCATGTGTCTAACTGCACAAATGAATATTGAATTTCAGTATTACATTTTGATTTTATTTCTTACTGTCGTGTCGGTTTAATAAATATACAACAGATTCCAACCTTTTTAATATACATATAGTGTAACAAACACATGGTTTACCTAATGGTAAAGGAGGACTGCATAACATAAAGATGATGGGGTTGTACCTTAAATTTGCAATGGGAGATATGATGGTAGAAACCAGCAATAAGTTGCAAGCACAAGGTTGCGACTCTGTTTAATGCAGTCATTTGGGAGAAGTAGATACTGCACTACCATTTTATGGCTGGATTGGTGTTTTATAATGTTGGACGTAGTAATATAACACATAACATCACGCCAGTATCCCCCAAAGGATTAGTAGAGGTGTAATAATCCCATGTCGTCATCCCATACTGGTTCCATGTGATAAGGGGCGAGCCTATTGCCATCAATCGGACACAAATCCAACCTCCGAGCTGCTGCTGAGAATTTCATAGAAAAACCCAATAATACTATACTGCACACGCCAGTTGCGGAAAATAGCCCACTATATACTATAGGTACCTTATACGTTACTGCAACTTTGGAGCCCAGCAATCGAACCCAGGACCTATAGCATAGCTATAAGAGGCATATGAATGACTAATGGTAAATGACAAATAATAGTCATAAATAATATCAAATTCATTTTCAGTTCAGTTCTTAGTACCTTTAGTAGCTACCTGTACGTAATTAATAGTCAACTATAAGAGGCAGCCTATAAGTACATTACGAAAATGTTACCTCATGTGGCCTATTAGTCTGGTCAGCTTGTTGCTCAATAGAGGGGAGCGCGAGTGCCGCGTCCGCAATGGCCGCTGACGTCACTTCTGCCTGGAGCTGTGTTGCCAGTTTTGTGGCGCGTTTTTTATCCTCCAATGCGATTACGCGGTCATAGCTAGCGTTATCCTCACTTGTATGAGTAGATAGGTACGAGTCTGCAACACAGAAAATACTATTCGTAATTGAGCTAGGCGCAACTTACAAGCTATATACTTTTATATTCACGCTAGTAAATATTTTGTAAGAATATTAGTAAATTTTTATGGTGCCCATAATAAATTAATATAAAACAATATATCACTTAAAACTTGAAATATCCTCAGAAATTGTTGGTATTTGTTGGTTCAAAGAAATTTTACATACCTAAACTATGATTGTCTATGATATCTTTCGTTTTTTCACTTGAAATAGTTTCTGTGTCTATTTCAGGCACCTCTCCTCTTGTTGGTGCTGCAGGTGAAAATGGCCTGTCTATGTGTGGTGTGTCAAATGTGGCTGGAGAATTGTCTGAAAAAATATTTTTTAAGAAGCTGTACACTGATAGTGTTTATTAATTAAAGTTACTACTATTGTATAGAGTTCATATAAAAAACAAGCATTTTCTATTGACTCCTGTATAAATGTAAGAACATTCTAAATCTAAAGTCATTAAACAGTACGGTATCAATAAGCATAGACAAAGGGTGTGTTTTAAATTCATGCTTTTTCTTACTTATATGGTAAAAAAAAGCAATCAATAAAACAGATAAACAAATATACCCATGTGACTGGGAAAAATACTAGTGTGGAGCAATTTTTTTTTAAAGAATAAAGTAGACTCACAAGGTTCTGTTAGTGGTCTCTGTCCACTGTACTTTCTGGTTAGTTCTCTGAGCCTGGCATAGTCTTTGTTTTCTGTTGCCTCCAAAAATTCATTCTGTGCTTTTAGTTTTTCCAAATCAGGAAAAAAGTCTCTCTGTATAATTTTGGCTATGCCCTGAAATATAAAGTTTACTTTACTATCAAGCTATTACTTAACAAATGTATGCAACTAGATGACACTCTTGGCCTTATGAAACAATGTGTGGTCAACAGCACATCATGGCTCTTTTTTTTGGGATAGGGGCAAACAAGCACACAGATCGCCTGATGGTAAGCGATTACCGCTGCCCATGGACACCCGCAGCACCAGATGGTCACAAGTGTGTAGCTCTCCCACAGTAACGGTATCCAAAACTGTCAAATTACTTACTATAATCAATTTTCAATTTAATTTCTCCAATTATTAGATTTTATTATCTGTTGGGGAAATGTGACAGTTTTTGGTAACTTGTTGTGCTGTAGACTGTAATCTGTACCTAAGACCATAATTATATAAAGTAATAATAGTAGTATGGTCACCAATGTGACTGGCAAGATATATAAAATGTATGTGAAATCTGTTACTGCTAAGACCGCATATTATAAAATTGATGAATAAGTTTTCAATAAAGATGTTTAGTGTTAAAATAGGTATGGATGCACTATGCCTTCCCTGGCAAACTGAGGTTAGTGATTGATACTGTGTTTCTAGTAAAAAAGGTTATCCATGCTGGTTCAATTAAATATAAGATATTGACATTTTTTGACAAAAACATATTATTTGTATTTCCTTAAACAAACAAAAACTGTAAATGTGAGTCTAGGCATCAATGACTAAGTATATGATGATGAGAATTTCTCCACATAATTTTTGTGGGTTTTATTTCTCGGATGCTGGGTACTTTCTTTCAATAATCTCTCATCGGTTAAAATTAGATATCAATGTCCATACATTTTGTTATTGCAGTATTGAACACTCATAAAGCTTGTAAAAGCTTATCTTATACAAATAAAAATGAACGTTTTTATGTTTGTCCTAATGCATTCATCCTATTGTGATGAAACTTTGGCGAGTTATTGTGTGTGTGCCGGGGAAGGTTTATGATGAAAAAAAAAAATAGACATCGCACCACAAACCATAGTTGGAAATAAAAATATCTGAATTTGTACTTGAATTGGCACCTTCACAATTTTGTTAGGGGTCTGTCTACGGAGATGGCCAAACATTACCTGCCAATATAACTAGGCTAAATCACATTGGATCCAAACTCTCCAAACAGTATCTGCAATTTTGCATATTGTACCTGTATCTCTTTATAAACCTTCAAAGGGAATGGCCGTATCATGTTGTAATATGTAGAATCATCACTAAGTATAATGTATTGTACCTCAACATAAACGTCTTCATCCAAAACTTGTGTATTCTTCTTCTCTCGTTTTTTAGGGATTTTTGGAACCTTAAATATAGCACTTTCGTGTTTTAGTAGTTTCATATTTTCCAAAGCAGCTGCTCCTGGTTTAGATTTAGTGTTGTTTTCTTCTGACATGATGTTGGTACAAATAGTACAATCTTGTTATTTTAACAATATTCTTTAGTCTCAAAAGGAAACATAGGAATTATATGTCATTTTGCTTGAAACAATTGTGATTTCACGTGATGTAATCATTTATCACATAACAAATTGACACACACAACAAACAAAACGAAAACATTGAAAGAAATGACACTTAGCATTGGCCGCATTGGCACTTGGGTCTTGGCAGTGAGTTGACAGAGAATGAGAATCTATGAAGTACGTCAATGTCAACATAAATCGCAGAGTTAAGAATGAACGGACATTTTTTTTCACATTTTGTATTCAGTAAGTTGACAGTTGAAGGGTTACCAGTTTTTGACAAAAAAAGGTAGTGAGTTTGTGAAAGAATGAATGAAATTGAATGAACTTAAGTAATATACATGCTAAATTTTATTTTAAAAATAACTTGTCTTAAGGCGGATCGTTCAGCTGAGCCCGCGAAATTCAAATTTCAAGTGATTTTTCGCAGTTTGTAGGTGTATAACAAGTTCTAGATTCATGGCAGTTGTAATTGCGACATTAACTATACAACCGAATTTCTCTTACCGTAATACCGAAATAAATCGTATTTCCAACACAATTTAATCAAATTCTGTTATTATTCGGATTCCGATACCATTAATCTAGGTTCCTACATTACCATTTCGTCCAAAATACTTCACGGGAAATAAATGTAAGCGAATGCAATTTTTTAATAACTTTACCATGTTTGGAACAATTTTTCGGTTTTTTATTTCCAGTGAAGTAGTAGCACACGAAATAGTATCGTAGAAACCTAGATTAACGGTATCCAAATCCGAATAATAACATACTTTGATATAATATTATCTGGATTACGATTTATTTCGGTATTACGTTTTTGTGGGCAATTCAAGCTCCGCCGGGCTCTTAAAAACACGATAAACACTATTTATTATATATTGTAGTAGTTTATCAGAGGATATAAAATACAAAATTACAAAAGCAAGATAAAGTAAAATTACATGGTTTTTATTCTTAGTTTATTTCTATTAGCAGAAAATAAAAAAGGAAATGACTTTTATTAATAACTAGCTTTTGCCAGCGACTTCGTCCGCGTGGAATAGTTACTTTGTTCCCTAGTTCTTCGCCCGCGGTTTCACCTGTGTTGCCCCGTTTCTAAGGGTTGTAGCGTGATGTTTTATAGCTTGAAACCTTTCTCATGAATCACTCATTTTCCCAACATTTCCCTTCACTGCTCTGCTCCTATTGATCGTAGCATGATGAAAAGTATACTATAACCTGCCCAGGAGTATGAAAAACAATTGTACCAAGTTTCGTTGAAATCCGTCGAGTGGTTTTTGTTTCTATAATGAACATACAGACAGACAGACAGCCAAAAATTTTTCTGATTGCATTTTTGGCGTCAGTATCGATCACTAATCACCCGCTGATAGTTATTTTGGAAATATATTTCATGTACAGAATTGACCTCTCTACAGATTTATTATAAGTATAGATTATTAATTATTATGAGGATGGTTGGCGCTCCTTGGGGGAGGCCTACGTTCAGCAGTGGACGGCAATAGGCTGATTTGATTGATTGATTGATTGATTATGAGGATGAGAGTGTTGTAAAATAACGGAAACACTGAAGATAGAGAATGTAAAAATATAATTTATTAAATTTGAGATGGGTACATTTGCCCATACAGTTAATAATTAAACTAATCGGTAGAACTAAGGTACGCGGCGGTAAGCGCGGGAGAGAAATAGACACGTGTGTGCAGCACACGGTCGGGCGCACGTCGGGCGGCGGATTGATCGCGGGAGGCGCGCGGCGCAAGGCGTATTGGAACGGAAAATATTACTGGCGATATCGCTCCGGCCGCTGGCCTCGAGTAGCTCGCACTAGTCGAGGAGAGTTGTGGGTTGTTATATTATTCTTATGTTGCACATATACGAATTTTTAAAGTTTTATTCATATTAAACCATTTTTATCATTCGTTCTTTACAAAACAGTTATCGGAAAACAGTTGTGCCAATCTAACAACAAAAAAATGAATTTGGAACCATAAACAAATCATCCTTTCCCAGGTCGAGCAGTGTTATTGGGTTTTTTATGAAATTTTCAGTAACAGCTCGGAGTTTATGGGAATAAGCTCGCCCCCTATTGGGTACATGGGACCTCAACATACCGACGAATTGTGGGTGTAAGGTACGTGCGCCTTGTAAAGACAATTTTTTGCAATATTAAAAAAAAACGAAATAATTTAAGAAAACAAACTTTATCAAAATATTACTCATTTATTTGTGAATAAAATTAATATACAAACTAACTTATGTGATAAAATTTCTTTATGAAAAAAATTGTTATTAAAAACATCTAAAGTGGGCCTTTTTAGAAACATAGGTACATATCATGGCCCAACATTAATTTCGTAATTTATAAACGATATCTTTAAAAAAAATATGTACGCAAAATTTTAGCTAACATTTGAGATTCTTAGATAATCAGTCTGTTATAACAGCTTTTTTGTTCATAAATTGCACGGCGGGCCATCTTCGGCTTAGCAAAACTTTAAACTGACTACGAAACAAAAATGTCTAAATAAAATCAATAAAGAACAATTTTGTACGGTTATTCTAACAATCAGTTTTGGCAAAAACATAATTTTGTTAACATATTGAAAAAAAAAAATTTTTTTTCATCACGATTTCGGCGGGCCTTATTAAGAATATGAAAAAAACAAAAACCCAAAGCTTAATACTTAGACCCTTAGTTACATTCTAAACATAAAAATTCCTCTACGTCGTTTTTTGTTAGCCCAACACATTCTTCGTGGTATCATAAAAAACAACCAATGCGTTTCCATTTTTGTAAAATCTGAAAATAAATCATACCTTATGCATGCGCATTAATAAAATTATTAATAAATTTAATAAAAAAATTAAGCTTTAATTTTGTATTATGAAAAAAGGCATTTTATTTATTTAGTACGTTAAGTGGTTAAGTTTATCAAAGATTACAAATTTGACTAAATACACTAAATATGTGAGAACTTTTAATTTCAAACCTAAAACAGAATAAAGTAAGTAGGTAGGCTAACTTTAAAATAAGTTCCGGTGGTCTAAATTAGTAACTTTATCTAAAATTTAACCAAACTTACTCATTTTCTCTGGTAGGTTCCAAAGTAACTATGATATTCTCTAGTCCTGATAAGGCCCGGGCCATCTTTGGGATCCGTTCGATGGGCCTTTATGGGCACTTTACCCGGTAACAAGAACTACTTAATTTCAATAAAAATTAACAAAGATTACAAACAACACCTACCTTCTCAGGAATGCCCAGAAATCTAAGTAACTTTGGATTTGGAAAAAAAAAACAAAATAATTTCTTTTTCTGAAGAAATATTAAAAAGTTGAACTTGAAGTGAACATGAGGTTATAAATCATAGGCCATTTGCAACGTCACTGACAAACTGTCGGCCACTGCAAAGATGACGGCTCCTTTCCTTTGATATGAACTTGCAGTTTTGTCTATGTTACTAACCGAGTATGGGAACGAAATTTAAACACATTCGCATTTATAAAAGTTCTAAATCTTGAAAGTGGACCATCTTAGGAACAGGGCCATCTAAGGCGCAAGTACCTTACATTAGTACCTACGCCTCTGACTAACCCCTCCTCGAATACAGGCGTGATGGTACCCATGTTATGTTATTGCAAGTTTAAAATGAAAAGGATTTTAAGGCAATACTGATGCGCACATTTAGCCCGCAAAATTGAAATTTTATTTGTGTTTCGCAAATATGGTCCACTAGCTTCTGCCCGCGACTTTGTCTGCGTGGACCTCAGAATTGATTCCGACCTGGATTTACAAACTATCCGTGTACCAAATTTTATCCAGAGCCGTTCAGCCGTTATGGCGTCAAAGTGTAACAAACATCCATACATCCATACTTAGGTACAAACTTTCGCGTTTGTAATATTAATAAGGATAAGGGTTGATGAAGATTTCATAAGCAAAGGTTTTAGTAAAAGGGTAGGTTGCTATAGTTATTGTTGCGACAGTCGCGATGAGTATTTTGAAAATCAATTGAAGCGAGCACCTTGACGGATAAATTCACTGCGATGAGTTCCAAGAAATCAATGACATAAAAAATAATGTTATGTACAAAACAGTCTCGGAAGTCGGTGCCATTGATTTGATCGGATCTTTTGATTTCGCCACCGACTTCGGAAACAGTTGAAGGCGGTTTTACTTTTTCTTAAAAGTTATTTTATGTATTTCAAAATTTTTAGTAGCGAGTAAAACGTTACTCATAGGTACCTACCTAGACGACGTTATCATTTACTCGGTCGTTACGTGTTATTGTCATTTCTTTCTAAATTTTGTGATCAGATCTTGACCAAATTTTTGACCAAAGTATGACCTGCCGATCAAAAAAAGAATAATCAGAATTGATTTATAATCGACGGAGTAATCGCGTACAGTACGCGCAGCATAAGTTGGCCGGACTGAAGTTAGCTGTTTGGTTGCGCAGTACACAATTTTTAACGTAAACAATCCACTGCGCATTAAAACGGCGAACTTCACTCCGGCCAACTTATGCTGCGCGTACTGTAACAAACAACGGGGAAAAAAACATACAGTCGATGAATTCGACTCCTTGAACCTCCTTTTTGAAGTAGGTTGAATAAATGAAACAAAATTATTTTTATCACTACGCTTAAATTAAGTATATTAATACGTATTCACTAGCTATGCCTAACACTACTTATTTGATTTTATTTTTATTTGTCTTTAGGATATATTCTTTAATGTAGAAATCGGAGAATAAAAATAAAATAAATATGTTATGTGGCAGAAACATAAATGAGATCCACTTGGGGTATTCACACGATGGCTCGAAGAGTACGTGCCCGAAGTGGAGGATTAGAATGACGAACTGCAACTGAAAACAATAACATTTCTTTATAAAGGAGAACTTTTATCGCCTAATCCGCCAACTGCGACTTTAACGAGTTAACAAAAAAATAATCCGATGTAGTACCTATTTCCAAACACTGTGACAACGAAGAATAGTTACGGTATAATATTCCAATAAAAAAATTTAGTTAACATTTAATGTAGCTAACATTTTAATGTTAGCTACATCGGATTAATTCAATAAAGCAAGGCCAAAATTGTATTTTTTACAGTACTTTTTTTATTGGAATATTCTATCGTAACTATTCTTGGTTGCCACAGTGTTTGGAAATAGATACTGGGCAATACACAAGGAAATAAGTAGATGTCGAGCTAGCAATGAAGTTTTATTTGTGGCTCGTATTAGTCGCTATTATTATTAGCAGGTAGAGAGACTACTAAGAGAGGTAGGGCATAGTGAAATCTAATAATTCCACTCACAATTGGAGCTGCTCAACTGGGGAAGTACCTCCACCTTACAGAAAATCTTAGCCAAATAACATAACTCCATGCTATGTTGTGTTCCTAACGGTGAGTAAGGTCGACAGAGCTCCTCGAGGAGCATTGTGTTGGCAGTGGAGGGACCGGTGGTGTTTTGTTACCGCCGCTGTCATGCATGGCAGCATGTCTCCTCCTCCTTAATTTACAGTGTCGGCAACGCGCGAGTGATACCCTTGCTGTTACAAGCGTCTATAGGCTACGGTGACCGCTTACCATCAGGCCGTATGCTTGTTTGCAACCTTAGTGGTAAAAAAAAGCAGACACCCACAATGTGTAATAGACCTAGAAATTGTAAAAAATCAAATAAAATTTGAAGACAAGCGAACGGCTTCCCCTTAATACTTACAATTTGTAGTTGTGTTATGTATTTTTTCCACCATTGTCGCACCCACTGTGGCCTCACGATGGAGATTAGGTAGTAGGAGTACATCACAGCATGCACCATCGAGTTGATGAAGCCTAGCATTATGCCGTGCCCTCCTGAAAAAAGAATGGGGTAGCTTGAGGTACCTGCTGTAACGTTTCTACGTTTGCAGCTCGCTCTTGGATATTACAAAAATTCTTTACACCTTTACATTTCAGTTGACTAAAAAATAAGCAAGACGACATTATAGCTTACCTAATTACCCGACTAGCTCTAGTTTCCTAATTTACTCCATGAATATATGGTACTGTAAAAGCCAGTCCTAGTTTCTACTTATTGGTAAACTAACAAGAATTGGTAGATATATGTCACCTTTTTTACCAGAGTTTGGTAAATGTTGCTTTTGAAAAAAAAATTAACTAAGTATTTTATGAATGATTTATTGCAAATATTATATTATTTACACTAGTACTATACCGCGGTTTCACCCGCCTAAAAAATGACGGACTCATATAAATTTTCACCTCCTTATTCACCACCTTAGGGGTAGAATTTCAGAAAATCCTTTCTTATCGGATGCCTACGTCATAAAAAAAATCACACTCCAAGTTTCAGGTCTCAGGTTCAGGACAAAGCATTTTATATGTATAGATAGATTTATCACTCGGGAGGTGTTAGTTTATTAATGTTTAGTGAGACATAATTTGATACAGCTTACATTTTTTGAATATATTTTATCAATCTTTTTGTGATTTTTTTGCATTTTCCATGCTAAGATTATTAAGTTATTTAATAGTAAAGGAAAAAAATTCAATCGCGGGCAGGATTCGAACCTGCGTCTTCTGGTTTGATATTGCCTTCACATTCTGAATTTACGTCAAACGTCACCTTATGACGTAAATTCAGAATGTGAAGGCAAAATTTCAATCATGCGGGTAGGGTTCGCGGTGGCTTAGAGGTCAGAGCGTCTGGTATATCAAACCAGAAGACGCAGGTTCGAATCCTGCCCGCGATTGAATTTTTTTCCTTTACTATTAAATAACTATATTTTATCAGTTCTTAAAAATATAATATCGTAACACTCGTAGCGTAATTACCTAGTCTATATAATCCTACTCGAAGAAATCGTGCGTGCATTTTAAGTTTAACTAAAACTAAACTCTTCCGCAACGACGCGTTTTAATTTTCGATATATGTAAGTTATTTAAGGTAACACTGACTTGACTTGACTGCCTCATTAGTCTAGTGGTCCCAAGCGCGACTGCTACGCTAGAGGTCCAGGGTTCGATCCCCAGGTCGAGCAAAGTGTTATTGAGTTTTCTATGAAATTCTCAGTAGCAGCTTGGAGTCTGGATTTGTGCCCGGTTAATGGCTATAGGCTCGCCCCCTATAACATGGGACCTAAACATACCAGGCGAACTGTGGGTGTACATTAAGTACGCCTCTGCCTAACCCTTCGGGGAATACAGGCGTGATGGTATGTTATGTTTAAGGTAACACTGGTTAATTTATTTGCTTTACCTATACATGTTTATTTATACAGGTGTGCCGACAGTATTAGGCAGTTTTTTCCAAATCAAATCAAAGGATGTTAGAATGAAATCCTTTACGTGTTGAAGCTGTTTCTTCCGGCATTGCGGGCGCGTTATGCCATTCGACCTATTTCGTGCACGCGATGCTACCATTGCTGCAAGTCTTTCACAAGTGAACAATCAACATAACTACGAATGGACGTTTTATTTAATTCGCCTGCAGTTAATTAAACGATTTAACCGTGTTGTAGGTACATTAAGAAATATTATTGTTTTCGGGTGCCGTTACCGCCGCCCAGGGTGTTTATCTGAATTACCTACTGCATTAACAGGTTCAACCATGGACTCTCAACTTTGGAAGGACTGCAGATATTCGAAATCTTCTATACTTATAATAAATCTGTAGAGAGGTCAATTCTGTACATGAAATATATTTCCAAAATAACTATCAGCGGGTGATTAGTGATCGATACTGACGCCAAAAATGCAATCAGTAAAATTTTTGTCTATCTGTCTGTCTGTATGTTCGTTATAGAAACAAAAACCACTCGACGGATTTCAACGAAACTTGGTACAATTGTTCTTCATACTCCTGGGCAGGTTATAGTATACTTTTCATCACGCTACGATCAATAGGAGCAGAGCAGTGAAGGGAAATGTTGGGAAATTGAGTGATTCATGAGAAAGCTTTCAAGCTATAAAACATCACGCTACAACCCTTAGGAACGGGGCAACGCAGGTGAAACCGCGGGCGAAGAACTAGGGAACAAAGTAACTATTCCACGCGGACGAAGTCGCTGGCAAAAGCTAGTGTAACATAAATTTAAACTAATTTATAACAACTTAAGCGGTTCGGTGTCATGTCGCAGGCTTTATCTAAAAAAGTTCGACTTTACCTTGCCTGGGTAAAATGTAGGTACCTACCTAATTAATTTTACCTACATTAAAATTACAATATTTAATTACAAAATATCATTAATCAAGTAATTTTACCGCAGGTAAATATAATGTAGGTAAAATTAAAGGTTTTAGCCTACCTAATTCATTTTTAGAGTAAAATATCTGATCCGACATAGATTGTTAAGGGTAGCAGCTGAGCGCTGAACCCAAACGTGACTGTTATACCAGTACTAAATAAATTAAATTTTGCTTTATGTTCATGCTAATTGGGGTTATAAATAAACCAGTGATACATAGTACTAATGATAGTACTTACCTGGTACATATTTGGTGCCTACAAATCCTAGTAGACACATTCCTATATGATGGTACACATGTAGGAATGATATTTGGTTGAACTTCTTCCGTAATACAAAGAATATCTGTTGGCAAAAGTACAATAATGTAAGTTACATATATTTGTGGGACTTGCCGGAAAGGAAATAGCCTTCAATCAAGTGGAAAGCGTAAAACAAGAAATTATTCATACTTTTAATGAAAACATTGTTAGCACATTATTGTTTTTTTTTTTATTTAAGAGCTCAGCTCTTGTCGGTGGAGCAATCGCCACTGTTCTCTATCTTCTGCTTTCCGTTTTACCTCTTGATACGACTCGATCCCACATTTTCCTTCATTTGTTCCTCAAAACACCGTCTAGGTCTTCCTCTTCCTCGTTTTAATGCTTAGCGGCAGAATATTTATTGGCAAGGCGGTGGTAAGGCGAATTCCAACTGCAGAGTCCAGCAGCTTATGTTATAGTACCAATTTAAAATAAGTAGGTATATGTAATGTGCTAAAATGAAATACCTAGTATATGTAAATAAATATTTACCGTGTCTAATAGATCGACGACCTTGATCATGTAGTAGAGCCACACGCGACTGACGATGACCTGCTCCAGCGGCGTGTCCTCGTAGTTGATCTTCTGACACCACAGATTGTAGTAGCCCGTCAGGTACAGCCTGGTCAGACACTGCAAAGAAAACAAAAACATACGTAGTCAGTATCAACCCATTCATTCAGAACAGCGGAATCGCACTTGTGCGGTTCTTAATAGTAATCTTTTTAATTTTTAGGAATTAATTTTTCAATTAAATTATGATTAATTGGAATAAAAACAGTTCACAATGCTTTGGGATCTATGGAAGTAAAATGACGTAGCTACGAACTATACAGAGTATACCAACTGATAGGGAAGATTGTTATCTATTAAATCCAAAACAAAAACGAATTATTACGCTCGCATATAACATAAGGTGAATTTACTAAGATTCACCCAAGGTTTTGTCTAATTCCGCAACGCCCGTAATGACTCCCGGAGACCAAAACAAAAGATTTTGCATTGTATCTATAATACGCGATTTGATGGGTCAAATAAACTGAGCTTGTGTTTTGTTTCCCAAAGCCTACTTAACGGTAGCCTATGGTACAATCTTCAATCTTTATGGTGCAATTTCCAATCCAATACCAAAATTCATCAAAATTGGTTCAGCGGTTTTAGCGTGAAAAGGTAACAAAAAGACAGAGTTACTTTCGCATTTATAATATTAATGTTAGTAGATAAATAACTAGTAAGGATTTAACAGAAAACAAGAATTTAAGGTTTGAATTTCGTATTGCTATCATGATACCATTTAAAATGGACACATTCATTAAATGTTGGGTCATCTTAGTGTAACATAACATAACATAATCAACCTATTATACTGTCCCGATGCTGGGCACGAGTTAGGCTATAGTCCACCACGGTGGCTTAGTGCGGGTTGGCAGACTTCACACGACATCGAGAAAATCTCTCAGGCATGCAGGTTTCCTCACGATGTTTTCATTCGCCGATTAAGCGCGTGATAATTAACTATTTAATACGCACATGACTGCTAAAAATCAGAGGTGCATGCTTTGGGTTCGAACTCGAGACTTTTCACTTGGCAGTCCAACGGTCATACCACTAGCCTATCACTGCCTTAGTGTGGTACCAATATTTTTATACCTTGCAAGGTCAAAATATGATGGATTTAAAAAAACTTACCATTAAATACATACCATCACGCCTGTATTCCCCGAAAGGTTATGCAGTGGCGTACTAATGTATACCCACAATTCGCCGGTATTTTAGGTCCCATGTAATAGGGGGCGAGCCTATTGCCATTAACCGGACACAAATTCCAAACTCAGAGCTACTACTGAGAATTTCATAGAAAAAGTCAATAACACTTTGCTCGAAATTAGGAATCGAACTCAGGACTTCTAGCGTAGGAGTGGCGCTTGGGACAACTAGACTAACGAGGCAGTTTAACCATTAAATACCTAGCGCATTTAATCATTTATTTAAAAACTAGCTTTCGCCAGCGACTTCGTCCGCGTGGACGAACAAAGTAACTATACTTTGTTCCCTAGTTCTTCGCCCGCGGTTTCACCTGCGTTGCCCCGTTCCTAAGGGTTATAGCGTGATGTTTTATAGCTTGAAAGCTTTCTCATGAATCACTCAATTTCCCAACATTTCCCTTCACTGCTCTGCTCCCATTGATCGTAGCGTGATGAAAAGTATACTATAACCTGCCCAGGAGTATGAAGAACAATTGTACCAAGTTTCGTTGAAATCCGTCGAGTGGTTTTTGTTTCTATAACGAACATACAGACAGACAGACAAAAATTTTACTGATTGCATTTTTGGCGTCAGTATCGATCACTAATCACCCGCTATAGTTATTATTTTGGAAATATATTTCATGTACAGAATTGACCTCTCTACAGATTTATTATAAGTATAGATAATAAACAAAAAATTGATTGTAAAAATGCCGGGCATTGAAAATTTCTTATCATATCATAATATATATCATAATAAGTAGTTATTATTTAAAAATAAAATCAAAATAACAGGGACAACTTTGTTATTCAAATAGTAATATTTTATAGATAAAGACCTTACCGTACGTAAATAGTGGATAATCCACTGTTTACGTACATCCTGTATAGCAGCAACGTCTACACATAATTATGATAACATTTTAATTAGGTATTACGTATACTAATACATATTGTTTAAAAGAAAAGACTAGGTAAGTCATATAAAAAAAATAATATCTACGTAAGTAGTTTTAATAACATTATAATTCGAACAAGCGTTCATTGACGTTAGTTGCTTCGTTTTTAATGACTGGCCGGCTCCAACATTTTTTAATGGTCTTTATTGTATCTTACATAGTATAAAACAAAGTCGCTGTCACTGTCTATCCGTCCCTATGTATGCTTAAATATTTAAAACTACGCAACGGATTTTGAAGTGGTTTTTTTAATAGATAGAGTGATTCAAGAGGAAGGTTTGCTATTTAACATTACGTTACGACTCTCAGGAATGGGGCAACGTGGGAGAAACCGCGGGCGGGTCGCTAGTTATATTATATTGTCAAGAGAAAAAAGTCCAGTAGCACCTCAATGTTCATACTACGTCACCAGGCGAACCAAGAAGGCGACATGGTGGCATGACGTGGTCGACGACTACATGTTTTCCGCCAGTCCCCGTGACGCGTGGCCGTGTGACGCGTCACAGAATGTTTCAACGAATACACACAACACGAAAGATGTCACGCGTCGACATCGTGGGGGAAGGTAATTTGGCTTTTGTTTTTCTATTGTTTTTTTTTTTACATAACTTTATACATTAAACTAAACTCTATGCGACTATACGTATACCAGGAAGAGCAGCTGTAACCTGAATTCTGCAGCAGTCGAGTTTGCAACGTATACTAAAAGCCCCAAAAATCTTGTTGATCGACCTACCTAGCTTGCTAAATTTATTTTGTTTAGGTTTTTCGTAGGTTTAAAATAGATTCTAATAGTAACGATTTTAAGCACAAAGACTATAACTGGCTAACTGCCATTGGCTTTAGTGTGTTTAAATGTGTTGGATATGAAGGAACACAACTTTACAAGTCATTACCCAAAAACCGAAAAGAAGCAGAAACACTGATTAAATTAAAAAAAAAATAAAAAAGCACATCTTTGACTGCTACAAGTATAAATAAATAAATAATTATTTGTAATGATACTGTACAGTGTAAACGTTGTCTTATAAAAGCAGCGATAAGAACAGCATGCTCGACTCGTAGGCACAGCGACGACGCGCGACGTCGTGAGCAATTATTGTAAATCTACCCTTCGAAAACGCTCCGCTCTGCAATATTTTACTAATAGTAAATTATACAATTACCCATAAATTAATCTGTGCTATTCTGGGCTTAACAATATTGTTAATTATTATACTTATAAGTTGCCTTGTTTCTCGATAAGTGATTTTGTAAATCTTAGAGAAATAAATAATAATTTAAACCGTAAATGCGGCATAACACAACACATTCTAGATTCATGGATTTATGTTATGACATGAATTACATAGATCTACAAATTGCAAAATGAATTTAGCGAAACCAAACGGACAACGATCAACTTAACGATATAGGTAGGTTTGATAATTTGACAACATCAGCATAAAATGATTACTTTAGCGGCCTATGTCTGTTAATGTTGAATGTGTTTTAGATTTAAGCAGGTAATTTATTAGGGATTATAAGGGATGTGTAGATCTTACTGTATTTTTAAAATATATTTAGGTATTCAATTTGATGTTGATTAAAATGAAAAACGCCCAACTAAGAAAGAAAAACCCCTCCATAACCACGATAATTTATATTGTGAACTTCCAATATGTACCTATTAAGTGATTTTATCGTAATTTCTCCGGTCGTTAAACTGAAATGTCTATGCGTTCCCACGTGTCATGCCACTCATGGAATTCTACCTTCAATTAATACCATGAAGGAGCTTTATTTTGTTATTTATTCATTTGGGTAGGTTGATTTTTTTTAACGTTTTGCATCATAATATACTTAAATCCTATAGAAAAAAACAAATCTTTCTCTTCCCCTTTAAAGTAAGGAAAATTTTATAGGGCTTTCACTATTCTCTAGCTAGATATTAAATGGAGTCATTATAACCTTTGATAGGGGTTGTATCAGTTCTATACATTATAATTTATAACGGTAACGGTGACAATTTATCTAGTCTAATATGTATTCAGTGACATGGATGATTTCTAGTTTCTATTAATGTTATAATCTAGCTAGATCAATAAAATTGCATCGCATTTTCGTGCACATCTCGTTGATGTCTTTTACATGAACATTTATGTCTTTTTCGTGTTAGATTTCTGTACCATGACATGGTGACAGTTTAAATATTAATTTTAAATACAGAATGGCCAAATTACCTTTATTGAACACATTATAGGTAATTCTAAATGAAATAAAATAAAAACATTTTTTTGGGCCAGTTCCAAGTTAGTTTACAGGGAAAATTAGTTGTTTACAAGTTATATTTTTTTAAATTGTATTCCCTGAAATGTCTTCTTTAGTCACGTAAACCTCTCTAGATTGAATCCTATTGCACAGAATCTTTGATGACAGAAATTTGATTTGCAAGTACAATTGACATATCGCAAAAAATTCACGAAAAGTGGCTCATTGCTCACTAGCGAGTGAGCAATGAGCCACTTTTCGTGAATTTTTTCGATGTTTTATTAGTTATTCTGCTTTTCAGGGCGTGGAAAAATCATCAAATCAAAGACCATAAAAATCACTTCAGCTGTTATTGAGTTAAAATAGTGTCGTTAGCAATATTTTGTCTTATTTATGAATTGTATACCTGTATCATAAAGAAATTAAATCATTTCTTTAAGATATAGGTAATTATGCACCAGGGCCAGAGTCGATTTCACTGAATTAATATGAGCATGCGCGCCGCAGCAGCCCTGAGTATCCTTTGCCTTGACACTATATAACGTAATTTTGACATTTCCTACGCTTTTCACGATTGCAATTATGTTTTCGTAATGTAACTGTATTCAAACGCAACTGGTCCGGTACATTCATGACTTTGAACAACAATATAAGTTTGATTTAATTGAGAATGAACACAAACATGATACTTAATTATGCAAATATGGGATGAATTTGAGGTATTATCATTACCTTTAATTACTTACCCAACTATCTTTTTTTTTGTTTTCTAATTAATCTTTGAGCAACTTCATCCCTTTACAAGTAGGTACCTACAACTTACGAACTTATTAAAGGACCGGCAGACTGAATGCCCGTACAAACGTAATACCAAAATAAATCGTAATTCGAACAAAATTTTATCAAATTGTGTTAAGAGTCCGGCGGACCGAATTTCTCTTACAAACGTCCGAATAATAACCTAATTTGATAGAATATTGTCTGGAATACGATTTATTTCGGTATTACGTTTTTGTAGGCAATTTAAGCTCCGCCGGACCCTTAATGCGTGTGATTCGGACACTATTAATCTAGGTTCCTATCCTACCAATATACGCACAGTTGCTTAAAGTTTAAGTTAATAATCAAGTTACTCACTTCTGTTGCGAGATATGCTGATAGTCCTATCTGAATCACATTATATGTGATGATGACATTCTTTAGTTTGTAAGGCTCACGTTTGGCCATAAAGGTGGGGCCCCATGACCGCACAAACCTATGGTACACGTACGTTATCAGCAGAATAGGGACTGGGGACGACACCAGCGGGAAACTGTTTGTTCGTGGATCTGAAAAAGATAAAAAATGCAATATTACCTACCCCAGAAATAAAATCTAGATATATATAGAAATCCCAAAAGGCAAAAATATCTTTCCTTGGCGTTCAGAATTATGTACCTATTTAGTCAGAAATAGGCACCTACTTCTGAAAACGAACGATACATTGAAATTGATCTATATAAATAGCCTTAAACCTTCTTAATTTGATAAGGGCCGTGACGAGCAGTGGAACAGCAAAATGGGTAGATTAGATAGCCTTGCTTGCGTTTGTCCATTAGAGCTAACCATTACAGATTGAGCAGACTCTGCGGTCGGCAATAGGAGCACACTTGTCTAGAAGAAATCTATTCGCGCGACTGTTGTGATTATACTGGCTGATTAGACTAGTGGTCCTGAGCACGACTTTATCTACGCTAAGCATCCTGGGTTGGATTCCCAGGTCGAGCAAAGTGTTATTGGGTTCTGTGAAATTCTCAGTAGCAGTTCGGAGTTTGGGATTTGTGCCCGATTAATGAATAATAGGCTCGCCTCCTATTACATTTCAACGAACTGTTGTGTACATTAGTACACCTCTGCCTAACCCTTCGAAACCTTATACAAGAGTGGTATGTTGTAATTAATTAGAAAAACCGACAACAACTTCTATTCCTTAGCAATATACTCGTAATGCCTACATTATAGTATATCACTAGACTTCCCGTGCACAGCTTTCCTTGCGTACTTAGATAATTTTCGTTTCTAAATAAACTGAGCCCTCTGTACCTACACTATGGAGGTTTTATATCATAAAATGTGGTAGGTCTAATAGAAAAGGAAGAAAACAATTGTCAAAATGTCAACAGCGAATGACAGCTGTACATAATATCTTGACAACACTGACCTCTCTAGTCT
The DNA here is from genome assembly GCA_910591435.1 of Acronicta aceris. NCBI lineage: Eukaryota > Metazoa > Arthropoda > Insecta > Lepidoptera > Noctuidae > Acronicta > Acronicta aceris. The sequence goes on along the minus strand of OU342778.1, from coordinate 4,508,765 downwards.
TTAATACTGTATAGGGATGTCATCGTTTAATAAATAGATATGTACCTATATGTGTGTGTGCGTATGTCAAACGCATGGTATTGTGTACAGACTTTCACCCTTCTTTTCACCACCTTAGGAGTTGAATTTCCAAAAATCCTTTCTTATCTGATGCCTACGTCATACAAAGAACCCACCCTTCATGTTTCAGGCGTCTACGATCAGCGGTTTAGGCTGTGCGTTGATTCCTCAGTCGGTCATTCAAGATAAACATACCTATTTACCTAATAGCAACCCAAAAAAACGGATATACGCCAGCGGATCGATGTAGTATTATCTGTTTTGTAAAGATTTGTTATGGCACTATATTAAACATTTTGTTAACATCCACAAAATGCAGCTATTATCGACCCATCAAAAATTTGCAGTTATTACCGACCATCCAATGACATTATAGTTAAAAAGAGGTAGACTCGTTATCATCCTTCAAATGCGATTATTGTTTCGTGGGTAATGTTCATTAAGTAGTGTCAATAATTCGGTTGACCGACCTACGGTGCAGAAGTGTATTTGACAGCGCTATTCACAGCAATAAATTTTAATTTTATTTATAAGTGTCGTCTTGTGCTGTGATACTGCACAAATTATTATACTAAAGTAAGAAAAGAGCATGGAGTATCATATCACAAGTAAGTTAATAAATTCTTAGCTTCCGTACAATTTATTTTATTTTTTTCGTTGCAAATAAAATTAAAAATGAAAGAAAGAGTCAGCGCATGCCTTAATAGTATGAGAGAAAGGGACCCAATACTTTTCATGTCACACGTCACTATATACGGACATACTGGACATAATAATACAATACAATACAATCATTTATTGGTTCTATAAAGCATTTACAATATTTTTGATCACTGCCACTTAAACTAGGTATAACCTGTGCTATAAGTAACAGTTCGCCTCGCGGTTGATCTAGAGAACCAGTTTAATTTGTACAAAACTATCTTTTACAAAAACATTAATTTGTGGAAAGAAACAAATAATAAAAAATGAATTCTGAGGTTGTGTATGTGTAGTGTGTGTGTGTGTGTGTGTGTGCGTGTGTGTGTGTGTGCGTGTGTGTGTGTGCGCGCGCGTGCGCGTGCGTGTGTGTGTGTGCGTGCGTGTGTGTGTGTATAGCTATTAATTCATGAAATAAATTTTATTCAGGTACACTCAAGAGAAGTTCAGTTTCTTGGTAATCTAGTTTATTTAATAACATTTTTACTTTTTTCTTAAGAACAAAAAATGAATATTGATGAATGGGTTCTATTTTGTTAATTTTATTATATAAATATGGAGCTGCTATATAAGGGTGTCTTTTTGCAAAAACGGTGTTATGGGGTGTTAATTTAAATACAATATCTTTTCTTCTTTTGCCAATCGAGTTATTTAGATGCAGATTGTGATTTGTGACATTTGTATGTGCGTAAATTAGATTACGCAAGATGAAAAGTTGGCGTATTGTCAGAACACCAATCTCTTGATAAAGTTTCGTGGTAGGGTACAGCCTAGGTCTAGAGGTAAGTACTTTGAGAGCACCTCTCTGTGCTCTTTCTAGTTTTATAAGTGCCGATTTATGGGATCCACCCCAGACTGACACACAATATCCCAGCACTGATTGGCATAGTGAGTAATATATTACCTTAAGTATGCTTTGGTCTTTAATATGTCGTAATTTTTTGAATATACGCATAATTTTTCTAATCCTGTTTGTAAGTAACTCGATATGATTGTGCCAGTTGAGGTTTTCATCGATCCAGACTCCCAGATACTTAATCCTCGAAACTTTATCTAATTGGGTACAGTTGCATTGGTAGGAATTAGATAACCGGCAATTGTGAGCTATTATTTGGACATTTTTCGAGGTTGAGGGACTAAGTTTCTTGATGGAGAAGGTCATATATTTAGTTTTACTAAGGTTGATGGTAAGTGAATTGCTATTTAACCAATAGATTATCTTTTCAATGCCACTCTCTGCCACACACACTACCTCCTCCCAAGTTTTGCCATGAAACACTACTGCGGTGTCGTCAGCAAAGGTAACAATTTTCGCATTATGTAGACGCATGTTACAAAGTTGGTTTATATATATTAAAAACAGAGTAGGACCAAGTATACTCCCTTGCGGGACTCCAAAGGTTATTTGTGCATCCGCACTTGTAAACTGACCAATTATCACTCGTTGGGTTCTTTGGGTTAAATAGCTTGTGAAAATATCTAGCACTTTACCTCGTATTCCTAGATGTTCCATCTTCTCGAGAAGTCTGGGTACAGAGACAGTGTCAAACGCCTTGGCTAGATCTAAGAAGACACCAACACATTTGTTTTTGCTATCAATTGATTTAACAACCGTTTCTGTGAGAATTCTTAAGGCATCTTCTGTGGATCTGCCAGCAATGAAACCGTATTGGTTTTCAGATATAATTCCAAAAGTTTTTAAAAAGTTAGTCAATCTTTTGTTTAGCAATTTTTCTAAAATCTTTGACATTGCTGGCAGGACAGATATAGGGCGGTAATTATTAATACTGTCTCTATTTCCCGACTTGTAAATAGGATGGATAAGAGCAGTTTTGAAGTGCTTGGGGAAGACCCCGGAGCGAAAACTTAGGTTACATACATGGACGAGTAATAATATCAAATGTGTCATTTAATTTATGACCTCATTTAAGACAATGGCTTTGTGCTATTTCTTTTCATCTTAGGCTGACTGTATCTATGCGCGCGCTCATTAATGTTTCGTTTTATAGATATGGACATGTAGCGCTACTCAATTTTAAATGAAATTTACTATGAACATGGCATAAGTAATACTTAAAAATGATTCAAAGATTGATTGTAAAGAAAAAATTATAAATGACCTGCCTATATTCTTATTAAACGTAATTAAAACAAGGTATGCATCTATAAATACTAATTATTGCTATATTAATAAATTAAAGTCTGTTGGGGTTACAAAAGTCAATTGAATGAGAAATAATGCATTTTTATGAGTCGGTAAAACATTTTATAACTGAAAAAGCAAATTGTTAGTAGGAACAACACAGTTGTGAATATTTACATATTTTCGCAATGAGTACTGTCATAAATCTAGAATGTGTTAAAGACCTACATATTGCGAAAAACCAATTGAAATTTGAATTTCGCGGCTCAAAATCTATTATATAAAAAAAAGTAACATACTTAACTAACGTAACCTAACTACCTACCCTTTTTTTTTTCGGGTGGGAAATGCACATTGAGCACGCCGCCCCGCTTTGAGGATGCAGGACGGTTGTGTCGGGCTCTCCGGTCAGGTGGCCAGCATACCGACTAAAACCACCACCACTGCCACCCTCCGCATAGTAGTGGGATCACGGGAATGGTACTCGCATGCTCCGCGATCCCACCGCGGTCGTCCAACTTTGGACCCTCCCCTAGGGCAACTGACGACCCCGAGCCCGCCTCAGTTGCGGTGCCTCCCATACGACACCGCAACCTACAGTGGCCGCTCCAATGAACGCTTCCTGGGCAAAGCCCGCAGGAGCAGCCCCTTCCTAGGGTTCTACTTAGCTTCGCCGTGGGCCTCCATCCACGGTTACTAAGCCCCGCCACCGCCGCCGCCACAAAGCGAGAACCCCTTTTGGGGGGGGGGGGGAACCTGATTACCTACCTACCTGTATGTAAATACCTGTACCTACCTACTAAATTCAATCACGACTAAAACGATTCATTTTTGAATAATTTTTAATAAAAATTACTATAACCGACCTATTAAATACGAACAGAAGAGGGAAAAGTATTTTACTAAATCACAAATAAATAGGTACCTACTTTTTGATTTGTAATTTTAGCAACTAACAAAAATCTCCGCAGTAATCTTGAAATCTCATAAGAGTATATTGAGTATACATTACTGAGTTAAAATAAATACAAAAAAGAATAAAAGATTATTCCTAGCTCTGGGCTGCTCTAAGATTATTTAAGCAAGGATCCGGAAAATACTTTGTTCGATTTCCCGAGCGTATGAAAAATAGGTGTGTAGATCAATTTATATGGCAATTGATTAGGTACATAACATAGTAAAGTACTTACCCGCTAGGTCATCATTTACGTAGCGGTAATAATCTGTTATATTCCCTATTAGGGTTACCATAATGAATGGTGTCACTGAAACATAAGAATTAACTTTGTAAATGCTTTTCAACCTTTACAGGGGCTTAAAAGACAACGAAAATTAATAGAATGTTGCAACTGACAACATTTCAAAATTATTAAGCCACCAATTCAAAATACCGTTTCTTATATCGTTTCTTTTCTTATCCTGAGTTCCAAAACATTTTTATTTATTTTTTATATTCCTTCAAAATGAAGGAAAAAATAACTAAAACGCCTAAAAACGCCACTTATACGGCGGACACTGAAAAAATTAAATTTTATCGAAATAATAGTAAATCAACAACGAATTACTTAAGTAATATAAGGTTATAAATAAATAGCATAGATGCCAAACTGACATAAGACAATTTTTTTAAGGGTTAGAAAAATGAAGTCATGTCATCGTTTAACCCGTTTAATGTACAAATGACGTCATTTGGCACTTATGTCTGTTTAGAATAGAAAGAACTTCAAAGTTAAAAATAAATATGAAAATGTTTGAATATCGGGAAAATAAAATATCATACTTTTATACTATTTATATGTATCCTATTTTTCAATCTAGTTTCAAATAAAATTATATTATACGGGTGTTAAAAAAATGAAATGTTGTTAATTACGATTTGTCAAATATGAAGTAGGTAGGTACTAATCGTAAACATCAAATTTGAAAAAAAAACATTTGAAAGATGCTCAACGCAAGACATGAAAGTAAACCGCACACATCAATCGATCGTTGGTTCAGAAACGGAAAGAAAAACGTGTGATCCGTCAGCAAAAATTTCGTAGGTAGTAGGCCCCCAGGCAGAGCGCGGCCGCAAATATGAGCTGTGGCCTGCGGGAGACTAACTTGGGCAGTCCGTGGCTCGACTAGACAATGGCCCTAGAAGTAGGCGCGCGAGTGCGGCACATGTGCGCTCTCGACAAGGATTTGAGGCGAGGCCTCGCCTTCTGAAGGGGTCTAGCATATGTTGGACCACAGCCTGTCAGTGTCCTGGCGAATGTCACAAATCTATCCAGTGACTATACTAATTCAAGGGAAGGAAAGTACTGTTTTTAGTCGGTACGAGGATCCTTGAAGATTTCCGTGCTAAATAAAGGCAGAACGCAGACTAATAAATATTCGAAAACCTATGTAAATTATGTAATGTATTTATAAATACAGATATTTAAAGTCAGTGCGTAAGCAATAATTAAGTATTTTTCTTACGCGCCAACTAACAAACTACACACGTTACATAAAAACATTTATTTTATATTCGGCAATGTTCATTTAATGAGTATTTGTATAACCAGTAAGTTATTTTTAGCTATTAAGTATACATAGTATACTGTAAACATTTCACAAATAAATAGTATCACGAACAATGTATACATTTTTTACACCTGCAAATGCACACGCATGCATTTACGAGAGTGACGCAGCAAAATATTGATTAAACAGTGATTAATTAATTCACTTCTTTAGTTTTATGGAAATGTCACAATTTGAATATTCATGTAAAAGACAAAGTGACGAGGTCAATAGACCCTGTATTTATGTGGACCACTTATTATAAGTAGGTAAGTACATATTTTCATTATCTGGCCTTATCTATAGTTGTAGTAAACATATTCCTTTGTTTTCCTTACACCTTTTCTACGGTAACATAAAAATAACTATATTCTCTGACCATGAAAAGCTATTGCTTATATGTATATAAGGTAATTTCTGTAGTCGTCTTTTAATTATATAAAAAAAGAAAATCAATCGTAGTGTAGGTGTATAATAAATAACTATGCAGAAATAGATCTGTTGTACTTATCTAATTTTTTTAGCGAAGTAGGTACTATTTTTTTATTAAATCCGTGTTATTTTTTAGGATTTTTTAGTTATTATCATATTTTCTTTATTTTTCCCGTTTTTCTTGCTGGTCAATATTGCATTGGGAAGGTCACTTATATAAGTACATGTAGGTAGGGGGAGGGTGAGGGAAATTCATCGGATTCATTTTTTATGATTTTTTTAAAACAGAATGTACAGATATTAGTGATTATACATTATATTTATCACACTAGAGTATAGCACCTACCTATAGTACCTACTTGTTGTCCGAAAAGTTAGTTTATTTGTATGCACATAAAATATTTTTTCGTAAATTGTAGGTAGATACCATTTAAAGTTCGCTAATTAGGAATACTTGATAGATAAATAGTTACGTGTTTGTGTAAACAAGGGGATTGCCATCTAGAATGGTTGCCAGAAATATAAAAAGGTTTAGTATAGATTTATATTCCCTTTTTGAAAACTGGGTAGTCTGTTATCACATTTTACTGAATCATCTATTTTTGTGACCTTTATTAATCGTTTAAAAACAAATTGTTATTAGTATCTAGTATATTTATTATTTATTCTATCTATACCTATGATTAATGTTTTAATTAATGACATAATAATTACATAGTCACGATCATTCCCCGAACTACATAGGCAGGCACTTCGTCATTCTGTATTCTGTGGCAGAACATAAGCAGGTAGGTATCATATATCTGTATTCTCAGCTCATGTAACATATTTCCCGGTTTTACTTTTACATATATTTGTAAACGTATTTGTAATTTTATATGGCATTGTATTGAGATTGACTTAAGTTATACTTACCGATAGAATAGATAATAACAGAGTAGGTAGGTATCCAAGGCGCCGGTTGTGTTAACGAACTTTGAACCGATCAGGTACCTACCTACATAATTTTGGAAAATCGTATAACACCTACCAAATATGACTAATGCAACAATATAAACCATCTTAACGGCGGTAGCCTAGTGGCTAGGGCGTAGGACTTGCGACCATGTGGTTGCCGGTTGAAACCCATCCACTACCGACGTGACCCCACTCGTAACACAAGCATTTAGAGGGGTTAACAAGAATACTAGTAATGTGCGAACCCACATAGCTAGTAAGCTTTAAAAAAAATGTGTTCCGTATCTCAAAAAAGGTTATAAGTTATGTAGTCGACACAAATATTATCCCCCAACTGGTACCTACATATGAACATCAAATAACAGATGTATTACATAAATCTAAAAGTAAAAAATCAATAGAAATGTTTTGTAATTAATGCAATTTTTTTAATTAAATTTTTGAGGTACCTACCAATAACAAATAAACATCGACCACAGTAGTGCACACAACATCACCAAAGTAGAAAAAAGTAATTATTAAAATCGGTTGATTGTTTGAAAGCATGATTTAAATAATAATAATAAAAATATTCACTGGTCGAGTTTTTATGCATACACTGGTATAATTTATGAGCTTTAGTAATTCACATAAATAATTATATTATAGTAAATTGACAAATACCTGGACGACGTGTAGCCCAAGTCAAGAGTTCGGTTAGAATGAGCGGCAGAGCTCCCTCGCCAACGCCCGACAAATGAATTAAATAAACCGAATTAATTAAATATACTCGCACTACTTACATTGCCCTACCTCCACCTTAGTCAAGCACCTCAACCTTAGTTTAGTGGGATGCATTCCATTGCGCCCAAATCCAAGACTTCGAGCGACTCTGGTGCACTAATTATATAAATTAATTATTATAACACCATTTTAAAACGTGAAATGGTGATCAATCTTTATTCCAATCACTGTTGTTAATACGAAATTCCGTATCGTGTGGTTTCTTGGAAAGAGTTCATGAATCCATACTCTCTTGATTGTTTTCAGGATAATCTTTAAAACATAAACTGACCTAGATAGACCTGAATATGACCACAGACCTACTCTAGATCTGGACTAATTTATCTTCTATCTATCTATACTTATAATAAATCTGTAGAGAGGTCAATTCTGTACATGAAATATATTTCCAAAATAACTATCAGCGGGTGATTAGTGATCGATACTGACGCCAAAAATGCAATCAGTAAAATTTTTGTCTGTCTGTCTGTCTGTCTGTATGTTCGTTATAGAAACAAAAACCACTCGACGGATTTCAACGAAACTTGGTACAATTGTTCTTCATACTCCTGGGCAGGTTATAGTATACTTTTCATCACGCTACGATCAATAGGAGCAGAGCATTGAAGGGAAATGTTGGGAAAATGAGTGATTCATGAGAAAGGTTTCAAGCTATAAAACATCACGCTACAACCCTTAGGAACGGGGCAACGCAGGTGAAACCGCGGGCGAAGAACTAGGGAACAAAGTAACTATTCCACGCGGACGAAGTCGCTGGCAAAAGCTAGTATTAATTAAAAGTATTTTTTTGTGTATTGTATAAAGTTTTTCGTATAGTTCTGCTACAAACGGAAACCTTCTGAGCCGCGTTCTTCCGCCGCACCGTCAAATTCCCTTACTTATGTTCGTTTTAAAAATGATCAGCGTTTTTTCTGCACTGGATCTGGTCTTGCTTTATTTTATTATTTTTGTATCGTTACAGTGCTCGCTCATATTTGCTTTATTTTTTGTATGTATGTAGATTATATTAAAATAATTATTTAAATATATTCTACATATTTTATTCATTATATTTAAGATCAAGACCGTCAATTTGGAGCCTTATTTTATAGTCTTAGTAACACATACAATTTTTAACGCGATATCTACTATCCTATCTACTATATAGGTAAGTAGATTGTATAAAACCGCCTTGAAAACATAAAAATAATGCCTTTGAATTGATCCGATCTTTTGATTTCGTATTTCGATTCCTCGATTTTTATGTTTTTGAAAGCGGTTTTACTTTTTCTTAAAAGTTATATTATTTCAACATTTTTAGTAGCGTGTAAAATTTTTACGTTTACCTAGACGATGTTATCATTTTATCATTTACTCGGTCATTACATACAGTCAAATTGAGAATTTTGAAGTCGGTTAAAAATAAAAACAAGATGGCCGACAAGACATAAATACGGGACCGAAGCTGCTGTCATTATTCTGAGGCACCGAAAACAATGAAATGTATTTGATTTTAGATTATAACCAAGAATCTTAGGTATACTTATTCTATTTTAACAAATGAGGTGCCTTTGGTTTCGTCTTAATCCAAAGAGTATATAGTACACGGTATGTGGCGATAAAGAAAATCTATTAAAGCAAGCTCTGGACGAACGAAAAGCGTATATGGTTGTGAATTGAATTTCTTACTACTAGTGCCATCTCTTTATTTGACGAAGTACATACAATTTTTGTTTTATTTCATTACCTATTTAAAGCGGATCATTCACCTGAACCCGCGAAATTTAAATTTCAAGTGATTTTTCGCAGTTTGTATGTCTATTTCTATATTCATGGCAGTAGTAATCGCGACACTTGTACCTAGGTAATAATTGCTTCGGCTTTGTTGTTCAACAAACACTGCAAAATCGAATACACCTAAGTGACACACCAAGTTACCAAAGCCGTGATAACTATCGCGTCTAGAGGGCGTAGACGTAGTGTGGACTACGTCTATGTCCTCTAGACGCGATAGTTCTAAATGGTTAGAGCACCCGTCTGAATAGCACCTGCGCGAATAGCACCTAGCCTAGTCCAGGAAGAGCACCTAACAATATTTTTAGCAGGTGCTCTTCGTGGATTAAAATTTATTTTTGCATTTGCATCCACGAAGTGCACCTATGACTCAGTAGCCTAGTGCTGGAATGTATTTATTAACAGGACGTTTAAATGAAAGATATTGATAAAAAACACTTAAACGTTTATTATTTGTAGATACTTACGCACAATATTAGTTCCTTTCTTTCCTAAATGTTATTATCACAATTAAGAGCATTTACGGCGTGGAATCGACGAGGCGGTCGCACTCTCGCTCTAGTAAATAACGGTTGTAAGTGATAGAAAAGGATAAAACATAGGAAAGTGCGATTACGTGCAGCCGGCGGATTTGTTTGTAAAGTTTCATAGTAGTTTTAAAATATTTATAGAAAAATAATAGAGCTAATTTAGTCGGAATTTTTAAGTGCAAGTCTTTAATAAGATGTTCTTCTGAGCCATTATTATCTTCTATACTTAAGTATAATAAATCTGTAGAGAGGTTAATTCTGTACATGAAATATATTTCCAAAATAACTATCAGCGGGTGATTAGTGATCGATACTGACGCCAAAAATGCAATCAGTAAAATTTTCGTCTGTCTGTCTGTATGTTCGTTATAGAAACAAAAACCACTCGACGGATATCAACGAAACTTGGTACAATTGTTCTTCATACTCCTGGGCAGGTTATAGTATACTTTTCATCACGCTACGATCAGTAGGAGCAGAGCAGTGAAGGGAAATGTTGGGAAAATGAGTGATTCATGAGAAAGGTGAAAATGTTCAAGCTATAAAACATCACGCTACAACCCTTAGGAACGGGGCAACGCAGGTGAAACCGCGGGCGAAGAACTAGGGAACAAAGTAACTATTCCACGCGGACGAAGTCGCTGGCAAAAGCTAGTATTTAATAAAGTAAGACAAATTTTGGAAAAAACATTTTATTGACCATAAAGTGTTAACAAGCTCGCATTGCTAAGATTTTAATTTCTCATGTAAGTAACAGACTGCCTCATTAGTCTAGTGGTTCCAAGTGCGACTGCTACACTAGAGGTCCTGGGTTCGATCCCCAGGTCGAGCAAAGTGTTATTGGGTTTTTCTATGAAATTCTCATTAGCAGCTCGGAGTCTGGATTTGTGCCCGGTTAATGGCTATAGGCTCGCCCCCTATAACATGGGACCTAAACATACCGGCGAACTGTGGGTGTACATTAAGTACACCTCTGCCTAACCCTTCGGGGAATACAGGCGTGATGATGGTATGTAACATATAACAAATAAAACTTTTAGCTTCCTATTTTACTAAGGCTACAATTATGGATTAGACTGATTGTGATATTTACATTAGAACTAAGAGAGTTATTATTATTTTTAAATGCCGCCTAGACAGATTTCGTGTGTACGTATGTGTAATTAATAAATGTTCTCGAGATTTTTATCGATAATTTTCAATTATCGACGTCCTGAAAAACCAATACATCCTAAAACTAGGCTGTTGAGTCATAGGTGCTCTTCGTGGACAAAAATATAATAATAGTTTTTCTTTATATTGAGTGTACATAAAAACTTATTCTTAAATGTGTTACGACTATACAATAATTTGAAAAGAATATGCAATTACTTTTCCAATTGTACTTAGGTATATTAATATAACACACTACAATGACATTATATAGTTAAAAAGAGGTAGACACGTTATCATCCTTCAAATACGAATAATGTTTCGTGGGCAATGTGTAATTTGTAGTGTCATTGCGGTTGACCGACCTAAGGTGCAGAAGTGTGTTTGACAGCGCTATTGACAGCAATAAATTTTAATTTTATTTATATGTGCCGTCTTGTGGTGCAATACTAAACAAATTATTATACTAAAGTAAGAAAAGAGCATGGAGTATCTTATCACAATTAAGTTAATAAATTCTTAGCTTCTGTACACGTTACTTTATTTTTTTCGTTGCAAATAAAATTTAAAATGAAAGAAAGAGTCAGCGCATGCCTTATTAGTATGAGAGAAAGGGACCCAATATTTTTTATGTCACACGTCACTATATACGGACATACTCGACATATCAAATGTGTCTTAAAAGACAACTGCTTAATGTTATTTCTTTTCATCTTAGGCTGACTGATCATGACTATTTTGCATCACTCTTAAACTATGGTCTTTTACTTTGGGGAAATTCCACAAACGTACACGCAGCATTTATCACCTAAAAAAAGGCTCTCAGAGCCATTTGTGGTGCTGCACCATGGCATTCGTGTAAGCCCTTTTTTGAAAAATTAAAATTATTAACTCTCCCCTGCATGTATATCTTTGAAGTGGCAAAATTTGTACAAGCCCTGATTTCTTTACTAGAGGTATAAGCGAGGTATATCCGAGAAATACCAGAAATCCGGATAAATCTAATAAATAATAAATAAATAATCTGTTTATTTCAGAAAAAAAATACACATTTTAAATACACAACATAACTTAACTTATAATCTTAAAGGAGATCACCCAGCCTCTATACATTTTTGGGCTATTTTCAAAAGTAAAATAAACAGGCCAACAAAAATAAAATTATTATTTTAATAGAGCGTAACTTAGTAAACATTTTTTATTATTACACCTAAGTCGTAAGTCAATTCACCGACACGTTATTCGACCACAAATATAACGTTGCACCACACTAGGATTTTCTCCTGTATCATGGGTGCGTTTACAAATACAAATTCTCATGTACACAAACGCCCAGACCATGAACAATTACCTGTAGATCATACAAATATTTGCTGCGTGTGGGGATCGAACCCACAACAAGTAGCACAGAAGCCGATCGCTCAGTCGCTACGCCAAACGTGTCGTCTAAATAAACAAAATATCTATTCTATCTACGGAATAGAACTTAATTATGTATGTATTACAGGAGTGCTACTGCCACTGCTACTAGTAAAGAGTGTTAACAGATTAACACCCTTTTCATAATAATATAAAACGTCTATAAACCTGATATAGGTACCTTATGTTTTGTCTTTTCCCTGTCACAAAAAGTCACGTGTCAAAATAAGACAAAACATATTTAAAGCTATAAGAAGTATTTAAGACATTTTATATTTTTATGAATAAGGGTGTATGTACGTAAACAATAAATGGAAAGAAAAGAGGAAACCTTTTTTTATACCACTAAGGTGGCAAACAAGTACACGGACCGCCTGATGGTAAGCGGTTACCGTAGCCTGTGGACGCTTGTAACACCAAGGGCTTACACTAGCGCGTTACCGACCCTGTAAAAATCGTTAGCGTTTCGAAGAACCCCATGCTGTAGTCCTTTGGGAAAATCTCGGCGAGGGACTGTTTCCACAACCTAAGTGTGCGCGAGAGGATATTCCTCTGGAATCGCACAGTAAGAGACTAGAGTGGTTATAAGGTATATAGATGAACTCTACGCCGATAGCGAGAGGTGCGGTAATAGAAAGTAGCTGTTTCGCATCATTTCAAACAATTCTTCAGAACACTAGCCATTGTACAAACGATAGAACACACACAGAGAGGCAGTCTCTTCTCTGACTTGGCCGGTTGTGATATTGAGATCGTTGACAATCGTAACTGCTGGACCGAGTCAAAAGGACCAGGCTGGTGTGCTGGTGCTCTCGCCGATAGGTGACAGCAGTACTCCATATGGAGACGGATTTGCGACTTGTAAAGTAGAAGGCTTTGACCCGCGGTGAAGTATCGTCTTGTTTTATTATGCTCCCCGAGTTTTTGATGCCAGTTTGATCTTGCCCTCCAGATTACTGCGGACTTGAACGCTGCTAGAAATGTCAACACCAAGGATCCCAGGAATACTGTCACAGATATTAAGAGAGCTATTCTGGAATTGAAGAACCACAGCAAATGGGGTTTTCTTTGGGGTGAAAACGAAAACTTGTGTTTTGATAGGGTTCAAATGGACTATGTTTAGTCGTCTACAATTGGAGACTCTACTTAGAGTACCTACTCTCGATTTCAGACACAAGTTGCATACGGTTTTCCACCACTTTGTAAAAACAATGTTGGGGACAGAACGGAGCCTTGGGAGTCGCCAGCATTAATGTCCACAGTATTGGAGCAACTGCCATTTACTACAGCTTGTATGCTTCTGTTGGACAGAGAGCTAGCTATTCAGCCTCACAGTCTCTCGGGTAGCCCGTATGATGGTAACTTCGATAGGAGACCCCGGTGCCAGACCCGATCGAATGCCTTCGCTACGTCAAGGTTTACTGCCAGTGCCTTACCCTGACTCTCAACTGCAATAGCTCAGCGGTGAGTGAGGTAAACTAGAAGGCTACCAACCATGCCGGCGAACTGCCACTGCCGAGGGGGTAATTTTTATTACAATGTCATTATTTATCTTACACTTTGTATTGTTTTTAATAGGTATTTCTTTTGTGTAGATTTTATACTATTCCTATTTATGACAAATGTATCATTATTTTTGTAATCATTATCATTTACTTAAAACTTGTATAGAACTTATATGCCATAATAAAAAAATGTCTATATCTATAGGCTCTATTTAATTAATGCATTTATTTTAGTTGGCCAGCAAACAAAAAATTTGCCCAATTTGGGTGATCTCCTTTAATTGGAAAGATTTTAGAATTAAGTAGTTGCTTGTTGATACAATTGTCTACTATTTATAATGCGATTCCAAGCAACTTCAAGGAACACCTAACTTACTTTATTTCTAAAAAAAATTAAGGTCGTTATATAAATTAACGTTTTTATACTGTAAATGAATTAATTAACTGTATGTAATCACAAATGATAATTGTGTGTTGTAACGAATTATGTAATAAAAGACAATTTTATTATAATTACTAGCGACCCGACCGCAGTTTCACCCGCGTTGCCCCATTCCTAAGAGCCGTAGCCTAATTTTAAATAGCTTAAAACCTTCTTCTTGAATCTCTCTATCTATTAAAAAAATCGCTTAAAAATGCGTTGCGTAGTTTTAAAGATTTAAGCGACAGCGACTTTGTTTTATACTATGTAGCACAGTGATAAACAATGACATACGAGTACCTATTAATACGACTCATTTAGTATTTGCATGTCAATAATATGACAAAGTTGTGTGTCTACTTGTAACATCTTATGGACCTACCACATTTTACTACAAATAAAGAATACTATTTTATTATAATTTTTAATCCACGAAGAGCACCTGCCAAAAATATTGGTAGGTTGTGCTCTTCCTGGACTAGGCTAGGTGCTATTCAGTAGGGTGCTCTAGGCGGACTACGTCGTCTAGAGATGGGTTTATGTTAATTTCGCCATTTTCGCTGAAAGCCCAAAAATAACCTGTAACAGAATAAGCGCAAGACCTGAAAGAAGTTTGTTCAGAATCGACTACTGAATCGATTACAGTGGTTTTTAATATGTATAAATTTATCTTTTTGTGATTTTTTTGCATTTTCCATGCTAAGATTATTAAGTTATTTTTTTGGTAAAGGAAAAATTCAATCGCGGGCAGGATTCGAACCTGCATCTTCTGGTTTGATATACCAGATGCTCTGACCTCTAAGCCACAGCGAACCCTACCCGCATGATTGAAATTTTGCCTTCACATTCTGAATTTACGTCATAAGGTGACGTTGGTGACATCTATGAGAGGCAAATTACCTTACTTCTCAACCAACACGACTTACTTTACAGTTAGTTCAGTGTCGTACGATGCCACTTTACCTTTTAACTATCTTTTTGTGATTTTTTTTGCATTTTCCATGCTAAGATTATTAAGTTATTTTTTAGTAAAGGAAAAAATTCAATCGCGGGCAGGATTCGAACGTGCGTATTCTGGTTTGATATACCAGACGCTCTGACCTCTAAGCCACCGCGTATAAATTTTTCAAAAAAAATTAATACCTGAAATATTACGCACTGATCCATCAGTGGATCGAGGTATGGAAAACTGACACTATTTGCACAAATTATTATTGTGTGCGTGTGCGCATCGATATTGTAGTCGTTGCGAGTACGATTTTGGTACGGCCACAAGTTTTATGTTTGGCTGGATATAACTAATTTCTTGAAAAAAATATGCTTACATATCTCAAAATTACTTTCGGGTTTCGTTATTATAATTATGACTCGATATTCTAATCGACCTGCAGGCTTACTCTTGAAAACAATACAATACCAATCCAAACGTGATCCGATTCCAATGTCAATTTGGCTGTAGGGCAATTTCGTACTCTTGAGCACAAATCCGATAACCTAGTATCGGCATCCCTGATTGGCCAATGGTTGGGTCGTTTCCCAATCCTATTTAGTTCACTCAATCACCGCGCAATATTGAAACAATTTGGCGCTAGTCTCGGATTCAAGAGTACGAAACGGCACAATTCCAATGTCGATGTATCGGAATTGAGTTCAAGAGTAAGCCCCCTGTTCGAGGACTTGCGCTTATTCAGTAACACGTTGTTTATACAGGACGTTTGGTGCATCGTTTGCCAAATGGAACTGGCCGATAGAAGAGGTCATTTGCTATCTCTTCAGGCCCAATAACTCGTTCCTTGTTACACCGGTTTTTTATTATAACTTTTTAATTGTTATTTAGATAAATATCAGAACTCTGCATTTAAGCTTGAATTAATTAAACAGTTATTAGTTTAAACTTTAAATTTCATTTTAATTTTTATGTTTACTCTTGTATGGTTCTATGAAATTCAAAATTAATTGCTAATGACGTCTAGTTCCTTTTTAATAACTCGCAAATTTTTGGGACAAGAAAACATAAACTTAAAAGTAAAACTTAAAATTGCTGTAAAAACAAAACTAAAAGCGATCGGTATCTTCGAATTCTTTTAAAAAGTTCTCTAGTCTGTCCCCTTTCCAACGGTGTGAAAAATACCAAAAGTACCTCTTATTATCTTCACTAATTCGCTAAATTTGTAATCCAGACACATCAGGTTGAAATTCGTTATTAAATGTATTTTTTCTTTTATCTAAAACTTTGTGAGTTATTAACAAGGAACTAGCTGGTATTAGTAAATAATTTTAAATTTCATAGAACCATACAAGAAAAATAATAAAAATTCAAATAAAATTTGAAGGCTATACTGATACTGATAACTTAAAAAAACAAGTTTATATTTAATTTATTATATTTATGTATAGCAAACGATGTACCATACACCCTGTATATATGGTTTTATGCCAGGGCTTTAATTTCTGCCCAATATGCCTGGGCGAAACTCATCTATAATTGCGTCATAACACTTTTATTTGCAGTTTGCATCCACAGTTCATCAGCCAGAGGCCAGCGGCATCTACTAGTAGTAGCAATATGGTCTATGATTGTCGAATTAATCTTTCAGGATTATTAAATGGTTTTAAAGTTTAAAAGTAATTTCACGTAACTGTTCTCCGAGATACACTAATAGATAGTTATTGCACCAAAGGCTTCGCTAGCCTGTAGTTCGTGCACTTGAAACCTCAAACGTAAAACACGCGTAGGAGGTTTCAAGTGCTTCAATCTATGCAAATTGTTACTCTATATCACTAGAAGACAATTTCGCTTAACAATGTCAAATCAAACAATGCTAAATCAATGTCATGTTAGTTGTAAATGAAATCAAATAAATGTAGAAATAACTTGAATTATACTGTACCTATCAGAATGAACAGGTACAATGTTACAGAGTAATTGTGAAGTTTCAAACATGGAAGGGAGATTGTGTTCAATTGTATGTCAATATAGTACATTATTCAAACAAGTCATACCTACTTTCCGGATCTGTAATAGGTCTGTTGTTCTATCATACAAAGTAATTGGAGAAGGGGTGACCGAACCTGAAGAGCCTCCCATCTTCATTTTTCATGGTCTACTAGGCAATAAAAAACAGTGGGAGAGCATAGGGAAAATTATGTTGAACCTAACAAAAAGATCAGTTGTAGCTGTAGACTTGCGAAACCATGGTGACAGTCCACACGCTAATTCTCATAAATATGAAGATCATGCAGCAGATATCCTGCATTTATTTGAGAAACTAGGAGTTGAACAAGCTAGCCTCATCGGTCACAGCATGGGAGGCAAAGCAGCAATGTGTTTAGCCTTGACGGCGGTAAGATACCTACCAATAACACATTATTAGAGCAGTGGAACTGCTCTCACCGCTTCCCACCCCTTACACACGATAGTGGCGACAGGGGCGACGGTGTAGGATGCAGTAGGAATCAACAAGTCTAACAATAATTTAGTGTCGTTCCGTGAAATGCAATGGACTGCGCTGGACGCCGCAGCAATGTAGAAGCTCCTAAATTCCATCGTCGATATCTCAGCTTCATACTATTGATATAAGTACATATTAATGATAATCAATATGCGCAGGTTTGGTAGATGTCTCTCCAAATTTTACTAAAACCTCCATTTCGTACTCAGTTAGATTTAATCCTCTGTTCAAATTAAATTTCAATAATTCTCTATTTTCAGCCATTAAAAATTGCTGGACTGTTGGTAGTAGACATCTCTCCGGCATCGACGACGAAGCAGTATACGGACGAGTTCGCAAAGATTTTAACCGCAATGAAAGCAGTGGACTTCAAAAGACCGAAAAAAGTAGGTCACGCTAAAAGAGAAGCTAAGAATCAATTAAAAGACTTGATTACAGATGATTATCTCCTAAACACTATATTGTCTAATATAAAATTAAAACAAGACCTCACTATCGGTTGGACACTTAACATCGATACTTTAATAAAGCACATGAAATTTATAGAGAATTTTCCTAAGGCTTTAAAAGAAAAGAAATACTTTGGTCCGACACTATTTATTGGCGGTCAGTTCTCTGAATACATTCCGTAAGTTATATCTATAAACTGTAAATATCAATGTAGTAGTTGATGAGGGTACTGACGGGTGTATTCCCCGTGTGAGTAGTAAAATAATATGTATATGAATCTTTAGACTGCAGAATATTTCAGGGGATCTCAAAATGGTCATTTTTCGGGACAAAATTCTCCTGTCCCAAGCTCTTGTGTTCTGGGGTCAACACCCATCATTAGACGACAAATAACATTCGATATAATATACAGGGTGTTTGGTGCAACGTTTGCACAAATGGAACTGGCCGGTAGGAGAGGTCATTTGCTATCTCTTCAGGCCCAATAACTCGTTCCTTGTTACACCGGTTTTTTTATTATAACTTTAATAAAAATACCTGAACTCTGCATTTAAGCTTACAATTAAAAAAAAGTTATTAGTTGTGTGTGTTATGTTTACTCTTGCATGGTTCTATGAAATTCAAAATTAAGTTCTTTTTTAATAACTCGCAAAGTTTTTTGAACAAGAAATTGCTATATACATAAAACTAAACGCGATCGGGATCTTCGAATTCTTTTAAAAAGTTTTCTGAGTTGTCCCCTTTCCAACGGTGTGCAAAATACCAAAAAAACCTTTTATTAACTTGCTAAATATGTAATCGAGACACATCAGGTTGATATTCGATATTACGGTAAGAACACAATTTTAGTTTATTTTTAACGTTATTATTATTTAACATTAACAACAGCTTATTTAATATAATTATAATATATAACTACTGTGAAATGTTATCCTAAATGTTGTGCATATCTATAATTGATATAAACACTAGTCTTTGTCTCTGTATTTTGCTACTAACCAATGTTTGTGTTTATATTGTTGATGTGCCTTGTGTAAATAAATAAATAAATAAATAAACACTAGTTTTCGCATAAATAATAATTATGTTCTAGGTAGGAAGATAAGTATTATCTCACGCGGTCTCTTCTCTTTCTTACATAGAGTAATAAATTTTAACATGAAATAATTATTTGAACTCGAACTTGAAATTAAATAAAAAGTCAACATCTTCTATCTTCTTCTATATCTTCTATACTTATAATAAATCTGTAGAGAGGTCAATTCTGTACATGAAATATATTTCCAAAATAACTAACGGCGGGTGATTAGTGATCGATACTGACGCCAAAAATGCAATCAGTAAAATTTTTGTCTGTCTGTCTGTCTGTCTGTCTGTCTGTCTGTCTGTCTGTCTGTATGTTCGTTATAGAAACAAAAACCACTCGACGGATTTCAACGAAACTTGGTACAATTGTTCTTCATACTCCTCGATCGATAGGAGCAGAGCAGTGAAGAGAAATGTTGGGAAAATGAGTGATTCATGAGAAAGGTTTCAAGCTATAAAACATCACGCTACAACCCTTAGGAACGGGGCAACGCAGGTGAAACCGCGGGCGAAGAACTAGGGAATAAAGTAACTATTCCACGCGGACGAAGTCGCTGGCAAAAGCTAGTTTATAATAAGTTAATTACAAATTTATCGTAATTAAAAATTTTGTTAGAATTGTCCGCCACTATTGCGTAGGCACGCGCGACATCTTCGTCATATGTCGACTGTGTGCAGAGGGAAGTGGGTATTCAGGGAATGGGTGGATACAAGAGTAACCATAAAAATTATGTTAGTAACCATAATTATTATAAGGTTATACTAATTTTAACTTTTATTTTAATTTAAGCTTATATGCAGAGTTCTGGTATTTTCGAAATAAAAATCAAAAAGTTATAATAAAAAACCGGTGTAACAAGGAACGAGTTATTGGGCCTGAAGAGATAGAAATGACCTCTCCTTTCGGCCAGTTCCATTTGGCAAACGATGCACCAAACACCCTGAATATTCAGTATTCTCTATGAGAGATGTAAAATGATACCTACTAATTAATTAAATAAATACAGTATTTATTATCATTTTCATTCATATCATTATCATAATTATCATTTACACAAGTAATTTATTTTTTCTAAGTTAAGGTAGCACTTACTAAACAATTCCTTTAATAGGTAGCGCGGACGGTCATGTTCAGCAATAAGCGTCATTGTTGCGAATATTCACCCTATAATATTGACATTTTATTTATTTTCTATTTCAGGCCCGACGATTTGACACAAATTCGAGCAATGTTCCCGAGAGCCGTCATATCATATATTCCCAAAACACGTCACAATGTTCATATTGACGATCCCAGATCATTTTTGGAAATTGCAATTGCGTTCATTAGAACTCATCACTTCAAGCGTCAGTTTAAACCTCCATCACTACACTAAATACCTACGTGTCTGTTAAGTGTATTAAAATATGTTTTTGCATATTGAAATAATTGTTATCCTTTAACCAGAAGTAGAAAAGCATCGTATCCTCATCCGCGTTCATCCACTATTGGCAGGCTTTTTCCTAGTACACACAAATGCCAGAGAGCCTGATCTTCGGCTCCCCTCGTCTAGCCGCTGCCAGCCGTCTCGCAAAAGTTCGCCTCAATATTACAAATAGCAAGTAAATAATGCGTACGTCAGTTAGGACAGGTCAGCCGTTAGCTGCTGTGACACTTCAAATGATCATTTAGATATTACTGCTACTAAGTATTCGATTTTCTACATGGTAAAACTCACATGACGAACTAGTCAGTGGTGAATTTACCAACAGGCTGAGTAGGCTGGAGCTTCCTACAGAAATTCAAAAAAAAACCTGGCTAATTCTGATCGCTTCGATTCTCACCATCAGCTTCGTGGCAAATTTATTTCTTGCTTATTTGAATTATTTTTGAAAAAAACTTTTAGTAAATCAATCAAATCGTGTGTCTCGTTTGGAAGAATGATGGTTTTGAAGTTCTAGATGCCACGAAAGTGATTCAGTAACTTAGCCATTATTTCTCACAATTTAAAATTGTTTATGAGACTAAAATATGTGCATGAAATAATAACCTTATCTTATTTTCATAATTATACAGGAAAATACATGATATCAATAGACAAGAGACAAAATAATTATCAGTTTGGACATAAGTTCGGTCATCCTACGAAATGGGTATACTGATAAGCTTCGTCAATTAAAACCATACAATTTCAGTGAAAACGCTTTATTATAAACATTATTAATGTAGGTGACAATTATGAACTTTACTGTAATTTTATTACCCAGGTACAGTCCGCAGTGTCAGATGGAGACGAACAGATGGACAGACAGACGGACTGACAGACGAACGGATAGACGAACGGACGGAAGATGCACGGACGAACGGACAGACGGATTGACAGACAAACAAACGTAGAAACGGTCAGATACAGAAGCCAGATTATGTGGGTCTCAAGGAGGAGATTCTCAATTAATTGACTGTAAGTTTTTTTTTGTGTTTATTACGCGATTATTCTGTTAACTATGAACCGATTTCGATGATTCGTTTTTAACCACCGACGCAAAAACGGCGGGTGTTAGTAGTATGTTAGTTAGTTAGTAAGTATGACGCGTGCGCACGCATGTGTGTGTGTGTGTGGCATTAGCTCCCGAACGGATGAACCGATTTCGATTATGTAATTTTTTTGTTTGAAAGGTAAATTAGTCGGGAGTATTCTTAGCTATGTTTGATGTAAATCGGTCCACGATGGCGAAAGAACTCCCTACAACGCCACAAAATGGCGGTGCAGGGGGTTTCCTTACATTTTTAATAGGTTGTAAAATTCTACGCGCTACTATAAATGTTAAAATAAAATAACTTTTAAGAAAAACATCTAGGCTTGATAAAAAGTTAAAAACAACATTAATTGAAATTCAAAACACAGTCTTACAAAATCTATCTTAGAACAACTATGTAGATGAGTTTGTAAATACGTTCACACCAATCGCTATATTTCTAAATAAAACAATAGAAAAAATCATTTTCGTGACATAAAATCACATGTAAAATTTTAAATCAAATACTACATAAATATCTTGCACATTATGGGGTCTCGATGAGCCAGCTTTGATTTTAATTGCTAGAATACAATGCACAAAAATGTTGTCTACGCAAGTGATCGGTACACCTATGGATAAATATAAAATTATATATTTCTTTCTCGGGGCATGATGAGCCGCACATCTTACTTCTGCGATGCGTGTTTGATTGCTGATGTTGTGTTCAACAGCCAGCCGATTTAACAGGTACGCAAATCTAAAGTACCTAAATCGTGTGATAGCTGCATATGTTATTTTAAATTCAAAACAATGATGATGATTTTTTTTGAGACTATAGGGTGTAATAATACACTGAAATTTGTTAATTAAAGCAGTCACCAAAAGATTCACTGCAACGGGAAGTGTGACACGATGAGAATACGAAAATGCCCCCGTTTGTGACCATTCGTGTTAATTTTTTGGTATTATTTTTGCTTCTATTCTGCTTCTTTAAGCTTTATTTATGTTGTAGCATAATAGATGTTTTATCCTCCTATCCACAAATTTTGTTTCTATGTTATACCATTTAGGAAATATAACTGTGTGACCATTAAATCGATATGATTTTCTGAATTTATTTTGGTGTAGGTATATTACCAAAGTGCAGAGACAGCAAAAAATGGAGGCAGCATCGTGTATAAAACACTAAAATAGTGACTTACTAGTATTTTTAGATCTAAGTACTTGCAGAAATACTAATTATAATATACTTATATTCTAAACAAATATATACATATACCTTCACGCCTGCATTCAACGAAGGGTTAGGCAGAGGTGTACTAATGAACACCCACAGTTAGCCGGTGTGTTTTAGGTCCCATGTTATTGGGGTGAAGATCGATCCCGGGTATCTCTGAAAGTTTCTCACTCTGCCAGGCCTAGAAGATCATAGTAATCCACTCCACTGACCATATTTTTTATGTTTATTTATACTAAGCTAGGCAGTTTGCTAATATTTTCATTTTGTACTAGCGATGCGCATGCGCAGCTTCGCCTGCGTAAATTTCCACTTTTCCCAAATTTCCGACTTTCACGGTGGATTTAAAAAAAAGGAATCGTTTCCGGCAAGGTTTTCAGTGATGATCTTTCATATATGCAATAATTAGTTTTTATTTAAATAGGTATTATGTAAATCCTTTCCATATCGGATAGGATTTACTTAATACCTATTTATATAAAAACAAATTTTATTCAATGGCAACCGCTGTAAATGCGTCATTGACGACAGTGTCTCCGGGTCAGGATAACCATATTTATGGTTTTTGATAAAAGTATATAAAATTAAAGTGGACCTATAGTTTTCGTAGCTTTATGCACTTTTGCACTACCTATCTATGTATTAGATACTAGCGACCCGTCCGCGGTTTCACCCGCGATGGTCCGTTCCTAACAGCAAAACGTAGTCTATAGCACTCAGGGATAATATACGTTTGTAACAGTAAAAGAATTTTCAAAATCGGATCAGTAGTACCACTGATCTTTATATTTCTCTATTTGTACTAAAAAGTATAGTATTTTTGCGCTGAATAACTATTAGGAGGACAGAGATGGGTCACGAAGATTCTAGATAAGTCGTAGAAAATTCGAAAGAAAGCGCTCGAACGCCAAACTCGTTTATGTCCATGTCTGGGTTTAAGGTCAATGGCCGTAAACAATAGACGAGCAAGTACCTACTCCCATTTTGTGGACCTATCGAGATTGTTCGATTCTAGAATCTTCGTGACTCATTTTAATATCGGTCGTGAAGGTCGGCTAGCCCAGTTTAGTTCTGGACACGGTGAAGTAAATATCGAAGCGAAGTTATGCGATTAGGTACTAGTGTGACATTATAGTCCGACGACAAGTGATAGTGCCACAGACTTTCTCTGTAATTTCGGTGAAATTGGTGTTATAACTATGAAATTGGTGTATTATATAAAATTTATCCCGAACCTTAGCTCGTAACAGTAATATAGGGGGTCGCTAGCAGTGGATTACCTAGTACATCCAAACTCACCAACTTTAACTCTTTATAATATTAGTTCCTATCACTGATCTCTATATTTCTCTATGCCACCTATAGAGTATTATCATTGACCTCTAATAAGTACTCTTTATAATGAGTACTATAGAGGTCAGAAGCAAAGAGAAATATAGAAATCAGTGGTACCTATAGATTAAACCTCTGAGGATTAAACCATTGAGTTTTGACAGTAGAATAGACTTACACTATAAATAAATTAATACATGTCATTCTAGTTATGGAATTCGTAAAATCACAAAATTATAATTAACTAACTTCAAAAAAGAGACATGGAATGAATATTCTATGTACAATAAGATTGCAGTTTTACATTGCTAATAAAAAAGTTTGGCTTGCTACTAATG
The DNA here is from genome assembly GCA_910591435.1 of Acronicta aceris. NCBI lineage: Eukaryota > Metazoa > Arthropoda > Insecta > Lepidoptera > Noctuidae > Acronicta > Acronicta aceris. The sequence goes on along the minus strand of OU342778.1, from coordinate 4,483,950 downwards.
CTCCTCAATCAAGAACATCAGCTGTCGATTTAGCACACAGAATCTACGGAGCCAATCCTACACCAGATACAATACCAATTTTTGTTCTCCATGGTTTACTCGGATCTAAGAGAAACTGGGAAAGTATGTGTAAGAAAATAACAGAATTTACAAAGAGGACTGTAGTAGCCGTAGATGCTCGTAACCATGGCGATAGTCCTCATCACGCGTCCCATACCTACTTTGACTTAGCTGTCGATCTCTCAAAGCTAATTACAACATTTTCAGTTGAAAAGGGTATTATTATAGGGCACAGCATGGGAGGGAGAACAGGAATGACTTTAGCTCTGACAGAGGTTTGTTGATTTTATCTTTATTTTATAATTTACTTGCTAGCTAACTTGCTAGCTAGACGAGATAGCTAGCTCACACTTGCTACCTCGTCTGTTAAACTCAGACCTACTTACCTATTCGTGTAATAACGGTACTTAATATATTATGGAGTTAATACAGTAGTTATGAGACATTATAACTTCGACAAACCCTGTCGCCTCTTTTAGCGGAAGATAACACATGAATTTTCCGCACGTAAAAAATTGGATGACTGAAATTATTCTGATTTTTTTAACCTAATTATATTTCTATATATAGCATTCATATATGTTTTGATTCTTAAATTACATCTATAGATACTAAACTGGTAATTGTAACATATTTTGGGTTAGATTTATTTACTTTTACTCTGAGGAAGGTCCAGAATACGCTGGTTGACTTTTGATGCTTTGTGAAGATTTTGGCCTCTGACCACTTTGAATAGCAATAAGTGTATCGAGGTGGGGGGAAGCTTTGCCAAGCAGTTAGGTTTATACTTGTATTTTTGATTTTATGGCCCGCGTCTACTAGCCTCGCCTCGCCTCGCCGAATCGAATCGCATTAATTCTCCTGCTAGACATTTACTATCGAAGTGCATTCATTCGAGTTGTGCCGAATCTAATCGACTCACTCGTGATTGTGGGGAGAATTTTTGTGGCGCACGCGGACGCCTTTCTGGCTCGGCTCGATTCTCCGCGCTCTAGTCGACGCGGGGGCATCAGATCATGCGAGCTGCGTATTGATGACTTTTCTGTATTATATTTTTAGTGTAAAGGTACTTTTGATATAGGTAGGTAGTCTTATTCAAAAATATAGTATATTTATGAAAAGAGTAGCATAATAGAAGAAGTTCAGGTATATAAGAAATAGGCATAATGTATACTTATAATAAATCTGTAGAGAGGTCAATTCTGTACATGAAATATATTTCCAAAATAACTATCAGCGGGTGATTAGTGATCGATACTGACGCCAAAAATGCAATCAGTAAAATTTTTGTCTGTCTGTCTGTCTGTCTGTCTGTCTGTCTGTATGTTCGTTATAGAAACAAAAACCACTCGACGGATTTCAACGAAACTTGGTACAATTGTTCTTCATACTCCTGGGCACGTTATAGTATACTTTTCATCACGCTACGATCGATAGGAGCAGAGCAGTGAAGGGAAATGTTGGGAAAACAGGAGAACTTACTCCATTTTTTAAGCTTCCGTCGCGTGTGAAGCTGTAATGGTTAAAGCTACACAGAAATCATGTATGACGGAAATGTTCTCCTTAAAATTAGATAAAAAATATTCCACGACAGCAAATGTCTATCTTTTATGGTTGACTCACAATAACACGTGTCACTCCCGATAGCGTAGCAGTTCGGAGCTTTCTGATTATATTTGTCTACTCTTACGTTAGGTGACTGACTGACTGACATAGTGATCTATCAACGCACAGCCCATACCACAGGTTATAGTATACTTTTCATCACGCTACGATCAATAGGAGCAGAGCAGTGAAGGGAAATGTTGGGAAAATGAGTGATTCATGAGAAAGGTTTCAAGCTATAAAACATAACGCTACAACCCTTAGGAACGGGGCAACGCAGGTGAAACCGCGGGCGAAGAACTAGGGAACAAAGTAACTATTCCACGCGGACGAAGTCGCTGGCAAAAGCTAGTTATGAATAAAACTCGTGAGTTTGTTATGTAAGTATCGAATTAAAGATCTTCTTCATCATCATCATCTTTATCATCAAAAAATAGTTCATTGTTGGACGTAGACCAAAAATATATTCTTTTCTAGCCAATTTCTGCTGGGCAAAGGCCTTCCTTCCCTCGTTCCAAACCGGTCTGTATAAGGTTTTAGGTACCCAATCTCCAAAAATATTTACGATGTAATAAATCTAAAGCAGTTGTAATCATCAGCACCATGCACGTTATGATATAGATCAAAATGGTGCTAGTTAATAAAAGTCACCCTATGACCTCTATTGAAGACTAATGAGAGGTATCGGTTTTACTTCTTACAGCCTTCAAAGGTAGCGAGTCTGATCGTTGTAGATGTGTCGCCAGTATCAGCACAAGGCAATCTAACTGATAATATTCCAAAGCTCATGGAAGTTATGCAGAGCGTTGACTTCATAGGAATGGATACTTTACGTAAAGCAAAAACAGCAGCCAAAAATAGAATTCTGGAATCTGGAATCACGGACAACATGGACTTCGTGTTCTTTATATTGATGAATATAGGAAAATTGCCCGATAAATCTTATGGATGGACGTGCAATCTTGATGCCTTGAAAAAAAATGCCGATAATATCACCTCATTTCCAAAATTCGATGGAAGAGAATATAAAGGTCCAACACTATTTATCGGAGGCAAACTATCGAACTATCTGCCGTAAGATTAAATTGCAATAAATATCACATCTTACACAATTCATTCACACATGTGCTACTGCCTCATTAGTCTAGTGGTCCCAAGCGCGACTGCTTCGCTAGAGGTCCTGGGTTTGATCCCCAGGTCGAGCAAAGTGTTATTGGGTTTTTCTATGAAATTCTCAGTAGCAGCTCGGAGTCTGGATTTGTGCCCGGTTAATGGCAATAGGCTCGCCCCCTATTACATGGGACCTAAAACATACCGGCGAACTGTGGGTGTACATTAGTACGCCTCTGCCTAATCATTCGGGGAATACAGGCGTAATGGTATATGTTTTATATAAGCTACTTGCTACTTTTGAGCATGTCGCAATATTTATTAGAAACATACCATCACGCCTGTATTCCCCAAAGGGTTAGGCAGAGGCGTACTAATGTACACGTCTAATAATTAACCGGGTACAAATCCAGACTTCGAGATGCTACTGAGAATTTCATAGAAAAACCCAATAAGACTGCTCGACCTGGGGATCGAACCCAGGATCTCTAGCGTAGCAGTCATTTGCATTTAGTGTGGGTCATCTAGGAAATTTCCAATAGTACCCAGTTTATGTTAAATAGGACTCTATGTAACACAAAAAAATATGGCAAACTTTTTTTTATATTCTTAATAGGCTTACGCTTGACCACCAGTTCGCCTGATGTTAAGCGACACTGCGATATACGGTGGAGTACGCTTGCTTGGAAGAAACCGAGTCAGACATGATTTAAAGACACCCAGATTTTAACTATCGGGGAAGCCTAACTCGGGAAGCGCATTCCACATTTCAGCGGTACCTAGGCATAATAAAGGTTTAAAGCCTTAAAGACTGATAAAGCGTTTCGTTCGGGTTTTTGGAATGTCCACCATGAAACGATGTTACTTTTTTGTGCTTTTGATCGTCCGATGGGCAGGAGGGACATAATATTTAATGCACACTCACCGACATGTATAAGATAAAATACCGATATGCTAGCAATTTTGGCGATATTCTAGACTTTGCAGTGTAGCCTGGACAAGGGAGTCGTTGCCAATAAGCTTCTTGGTACTTTTCTCGACGGATTCCAACACTTCGGGCTTACTCAGCCCACGCCGAAGGTGCGAACAGAACTCCATGCACGACCGAACTTGTGCTTGATACAATGAGGCCAATTGTTCCGGCGTGAAGTAACGACGCACCTTCGAAAGGATACCTAACTTTCTGGCAGCTTCTTGATTCTTGGACTCTATTTAGGAGCTGAAGTTGAGGGTTGACGTCAAAGTAACGCCCAAGAGTTCACGGTGGTCAGTTCTCGGCACAGATAGTTACATCTTGGAAAGTAGGAGCCAGTTGGAATGGTCTCTTTGTGGAGGAAAACAGAAACGTCTGTCAGAAAAAGGCAGCATTTAATTTGACCAGGGGCCGTATTATAACGTGTTAACGCGATTGTTTTAGGTTGTAAGAAAAAGATAAGGCTATTTAATATGTAGAGCGGCAACCTAAAAATGATCGCGTTAACACATTATAATACGGCACCAGATTGGTATCACCCCGTTCGAAGACTGCCTGAAGGGACAAATTTTACGCTCGAACTTGGCCTCTCTTAGAGACTTCTGATCCATTGGTCGCTCAGACCAGTGGTCCAGAAATTAAGATCAACTTCCAAAATATACTTAGGCTTATTTTGTATAAATAATAACGTACCATCACGTCTGTATTCCCCGAGGGGTTAAGCAGAGGCGTATTTATGTACACCCACGGTTCGCAGGTATGTTTCGGTCCCATGTAACAGCCGCCAAGCCTATTACCATTAACCGGGCATAAATCATCCCAAACTGCTAAATGCTACTGAGAATTTCATAGAAAAACGCAATAACACTGCTCAACCTGAAAATCGGACCCAGGACCTCTAGCGTAGCAGTCGCGCTCAGGAACACTAGGCTAAGGAGGCAGTTATGAGTATATTTGTAGGTATATAAATACATTCCATAATAATTTTGTTGCAGGCCTGAAGATATAACGGGGATCCGACAACTATTCCCTACAGCCAATTTACAAATTATTGAAGGTGCTGGACATAATGTACACACTCAGCAGCCAAATGCCTTTCTTGATACAGTGGTGCAATTTTTATCAACTGTGCTAAGTTAAGCGCAAACATATACGAGTAAATCTTTAAATCACGAGTGAATCGGTTTCTTCTAAGCCAGCGCGCTCCATCGTAGATCGCAGTATCGCTTATCATCAGGCGAACTGGCGGTCAAGCGTAAGCCCATCACAAATAAAAAACATTAAGTTTCCGCAATTAGCCATAATTCTTCCGTTACCGTTATTTTGTAAACGAAAATAATAAATTCTATGAAATATTTACGAAGAATGTTTATTAGGGCTCTGTACCTCAAAAGGAAAAAACGGAACCCTTATAGGATCACTTTGTTGTCCGTCCATCCGTCCGATTGTCCGTCCGTCTGTCTGTCAAGACCCTTTATCTAGGGAACGCGTGTAGGTATGGAGTTGAAATTGAAACCATATACTCAGATCTACGGTCCCTTGAAGCTGTGAAAAAGTCAAAGTTCTAAGTTAACGTAAAAAAAAGATACGGCCGTTTATGCTGCAACAATCGTATATTTCGATACTCTCAAGGGAATCAAAATTCATAGGGTATTTCCCGTTGACCTAAAATTACGAAATTTGGCAAGTAATACCGTCATATACTACATGACTAGGGAAAAGTCTGAAAACATAACTTTGGTGTCCGTCAATCCCTCCGTCCGTCCGTCCATCTGTCCGTCTGTCTGTCAAGACCCTTTATCTCGGGAACACGTGGAGGTATTGAGTTGAAATTAAAACCATATACTCAGGTTAACAGTCCCCTGAAGCGGTGAAAAAATTAAACTTCTAAGTTAAGGCAAAAAAAGATACGGCCGTTTATACTGCAAAAAACGTATATTTCGACACTCAAGGGAATCAAAATTTATAGGGTATTTACTGTCGACCTAGAACTATGAAATTTGGGCCGTAAACCGTCTTATACTACAAGTTTAGGGAGAAATCTCAAAACTATACATTTGTGTAACAAAATCTTTTTTCTTAAATCATTATTTCACATAAAACTTTAATATTTACCGACAACAACCGCGCTCTATCAGGTAATTGGTTTATTAAAAATCTACCACACTTCATGGCGTTGTGCAGTTTGTGTTCACGGTTGCATGGTGAGTCGTATCCTAGTTGGAATGATTACACAAGATTTGCGTGAATTCTAGTGATAACGATAAACTGTCTTTGTTTTTTTTTTGGTTTAAAGGACTGCAGCCGCCACCTTCATCCAAGCGGGAAAGGCTGGTTGCTTCTGCGCCTATTATAACAAGATTGTTGTCATAGTTAATTTTATTATAAATTTGGCCCAATAATTTTATCGCAACTCTCGGATTTCACTCGGCTGGCGTGACGTCATCAACACCTACTTTTTTATGGTTTGGGAGACTATGAGTACGGTTGTGGTTAAAACTGACACAAAGATAGTCATCCCACCACAGGGATTTTAGAGCTTGAATAGGTATATTATAACATACATAACATACCATCAGCACAGCACGCCTGAATTCCTCGAAAAGTTAGGCAGAGGTGTAATAATTATGTATGCCCACATTTTGCGGATATGTTTAGGTCCCATGTAAAGGCATATAATGCGAGCCTATTGCCATTAACCAGGCACAAATCCAAACTCCGAACTGCTGTTGAGAATTTCGTAGAAAAACCCAATAACACTTTGCTTGACCTCAGAATCGAACCTAAGACCTCTTGCTCAGCAATCACGCTAATGACTGGGCCAACGAGTTGCTTGATTATATAAATAACTAATTATATACTTAGGTACAGGTGTCCTATTTTTATTCGTAAACAAAGCTGCGCACGTATAACTTATAAATTATTAAGCAACCAAAACAAAAATACTGTTTCTTTGTGGGATATCCTGAGTTTCAAAACATTTTTATTTATTATCTTTTTGTGCATTTTCCATGCTAAGATTATAAAGTTATTTTAGTGAAGGAAAAATTCAATCGCGGGCAGGATTCGAACCTGCGTCTTCTGGTTAGACACACCAGACGCTCTGACCGCTAAGCCACCGCGAGTCCCACCTGCCTGATTGAAATTTGCCTTCACATTCTGAATTTACGTCATAAGGTGACGTGGGCGACATCTATTGAAAAGCAAGTTATCTTGCTTCTCAACCAACATGACTTACTTTACAGTTAGTTCGATATCGTACGATGCCATACGATTTTTTTTATTATCTTTTTCGTGAATTTTTCAGTATTATTCCTACAGAATCTAACATTTTTTTAAATATGGCTATCGCCATAGCTAGCACAGCGGATTGCGTTGAGCGCAACTTCCGATCGATGAGCAGGAGTGTTGTGAAGAAACAACATGCCTAACGATAGTTTTCCACGACGTTTTTCTTTAATTGCTTCACACACTTGAATCAAATTTGCATAATAGGGTCCAGTAATCGTATGGCCTTTTGGCGTGTAATCAATAAAAAGGATTCCTTCACTATCTCAGAACAGTTCTGAGGCCATAACGTTGCCAGCGGTAGGAGCAACTCGAAATTACTTTATGGAGGGAGAGGATGGTCGTTTTCAAGTCATACTTTGTCTCTTAGTTTCAGGATCGAAATAGTGGACCCACGTTTCATCCATGGTGACAAGACGATGGCAAAATTTATCCGGATCACGTTGGAACATTTCAAGAATACGCTTAGAAATTTCCATTCGTGGCACCCAACTTGCCGAACTCCAATGAATCATTTAAAACGGATTGAATACTACCAAATGGTATCTTTAGGATCTCTGCTAAATGTTTTATGGTTATTCTTCTGTCGTTCAAAATCAGATTCAAAACCTTTTTGATATTTTATTCCGTAACGGAGGTTGAAGTGCGGCCAGAACGCGGGTCATCTTTACAGCTCACTGTATCTCTTTTAAATTTAGCCACCCAGTACGCAAGCGTAGAATTGGGTACAGCATCAACCCCTAATGTCTTTTGAATGTCCAAAAAAATTTTTTCGTGGACATTTTATTCAGACAGAAATACTTTATCATCGCACGTAACTCACTTTTCTCCATAAGTTCGTGTTTTTAGAAACTTACACACACTCATGCCTTTCTCCCACAGGGGTAGGCGGAAACTATAGACATCAATGACATTATATAGATTATATCATTGATAGACATGCTTTGAACATGTTGAAAGAATGAATGAAAGACGATTGTAGAAATTAATTTATAAGGCGAATGTCAGCGGCAGCCTCGGTAGAGGTCGCCCTAGAAGGACGTACGCCGCTCTTATGGCGAAATCCTTCAAAAAGGTCAGGTCGTGCATGGCACTCGCAACCGGCATATATGTACGAGAAGATATATGAATTTGGAAGAAGCAAAATAATTATGCAAGAATCGTAGCAAGTGGCAATCGATAGTTTCTGCAAGCTGCTTTTAGAAACTTGTTGTACAAAAAATATATTGCGTGCGAACGGACTGATGAAATACTAGTATTATATTATCTGTGGATGAAATCAAGTGAGACTTAGCATAAATATTGTGTGATTGATAGTCTCTAAAGGGAATATCGAACTGCCCCAAAAGATTTTTATAAATATGCGATTCTAAGAACTCTGCTATTCACACTCGTACTGTTAATCCTCTGAGCTTGGAGCTTGTATACCATTGAGTTATCTCTTTCATCCCCTGAGGTACCTACCTACCTGTAACTACACTTGTCATTTTGACAAGAAATTCGAAAAGTCACAAAATTATTTATATATTTAACCAAAAAAACGACATGGAATGGATATTCTTTGTACATTAAAATTGCAGCGTTGCATTGCTTATAAAAAAATATGGCCGACTTTTAATAGAATTCAATCAAGAACATCAGCTATCGACCTAGCGCACAGAATCCACGGCCCCAGCCCTACACCAGATACAGTACCAATTTTTGTTCTCCATGGTTTTCTTGGATCTAAAAGAAATTGGGAAAGTATGTGTAAGAAAATGACAGCATTTACGAACAGGACTGTAGTAGCCGTAGATGCTCGTAACCATGGCGATAGTCCTCATCACGCGTCCCATACCTACTTTGACTTAGCTATTGACCTCTCAAAATTGATAACTAAATTTTCAGTGGAGAAAGGTATTATTATAGGGCACAGCATGGGAGGCAGAACTGGAATGACTTTAGCCCTGACAGAGGTATGCTTAATTTATCGCTTTTTTGTAATTTACTACTTATTTATGGCTTCCGCATACCAAAGGCTAATCAATAAAAGTCACCTGGTAAAAATATAAAACTAGGTACCTACTTACCAAACGTACTTAGGTATTATAATAAGTATTACTGTACCTGTTACTAGTTTTTTACCTGCCAGAATATCTGTGACTATGATAAATATGTAATGATAACTATGTTGATTTTTTACAGCCCTCAAAAGTAGCGAGTCTAATCGTTGTAGATATATCGCCAATTCCGACATCAGGCAGTCTAACTGACTTTTTTCCAAAGCTCATGGAAATTATGCAGAGCGTTGACTTCACAGGGATGGATACTTTATATAAAGCAAAAACAGCGGCCAAAAAAACAATTACTGAATCTAGAATCACCAACGACATGGACATCATGCACTTTGTATTGATGAATATTGGAAAATTGTCTGATAAATCATTTGGTTGGAAGTGCAATCTCGATGCTTTGCAGAAAAATTGGGATAGCATCGCCTCATTTCCAAAATTCGAAAGAAAAGTATATAAAGGCCCAATACTATTTCTTGGAGGCAATAAGTCGAAATATCTGCCGTAAGATTTGACTAACACTTTTTACACATTTGCCTAAGTAGCAGAGATATATTTTAACACACACCTATTTATAAAGTTATTTTAGTAAAGGAAAAATTCAATCGCGGGCAGGATCCGAACCTGCGTCTTCTGGTTTGCAACACCAGACGCTCTGACCGCTAAGCCACCGCGAACCCCACCCGCCTGATTGAAATTTGCCTTCACATTCTGAGTTTACGTCATAAAGTGACGTTGGCGTCATCTATTGAGAAGCAAGTTACCTTGTTTCTCAACCGACATGACTTACTTTACAGTTAGTTCGATATCGTACGATGCCACCTTACCTTTTAACTATCTTTTTGCGTTTTTTTTTTTGCATTTTCCAAGCTATGATTATAAAGTTATTTTAGTAAAGGAAAAATTCAATCGTGGGCACGATTCGAACCTGCGTCTTCTGGTTTGATACACCAGACGCTCTGACCGCTAAGCCACCGCGAACCCCACCACAATCTGATTGAAATTTGCCCCGTCCCCTTCACATTCTGAGTTTACGTCACCTTATTATGACGTAAACTCAGAATGTGAAGGGGACGTTACATTTAAAGACTGACTGTTATCTATAATGACTTAAAATACTATATTAATTTTGTTTCAGACCTGAAGATATAACAGGGATCCGAGAGCTTTTTCCTACAGCAAATTTACATTATATTAAGGGTGCTGGTCATAATGTACACGCTGAGGACCCAAACGCTTTCTTCAATGCGGTGATGCAATTTTTATCATATACTGCATTGAGTCAAGCTCAAATATAGTTTACGCATCTTACCAGAACTACTGTTACTAATAATTGTGACCGAAAATATATAAATTTTTATGTAAAATTTACGAATCATTGACTAATGCTATTATTTTAAGATAATGTTATGATAATTTAGTAAGTAGTTAAAACCTTACTTCGCTTCCTAGCACGAATGCTTGAAGCGTCCTAGACTGCTAACTCGCTCCCTGCAAGGTATAGTAGTATGATCTAAGTAGCATGCATGTGTGAAGATTTATATCGATATTATGTGCGAATTGGACATAATATCGATATAAATAAGGTAAGGTGACGTACGACATTGAACTAACGGTAAAGTAAATCATGTCGGTTGAGAAGCAAGGTAAATTGCTTCTCATAGATGTCGCCAACGTCACCTTATGACGTAAATTCACAATGTGAAGGCAAAATTTCATTAAGGCGGGTGGGGTTCGCATGGCTTAGGAGGCGTCTGGTATATCCAACCAGGAGACGCAGGTTCGAATCCTGCCCGCGATTGAACTTTTATTTTACTAAAATAACTTTAAAATCTTAGCATGGAAAATCCAAAAAAAACCACAAAAAGATAGGATACCCGTATTTTTATTTTTTGGTAAGTACCAAGTGACGTCATTTGTACGTTTTAAGTCAGTTTTTTTTTTTCGTGATAGGCTTACACTTGATCGCTAGTTTGCCTGATGTTAAGCGATACTGCGATCTACGATGGAGCGCGCTTGCCTAGAAGAAACCGATTCACTCGTGATTTAAAGGTACCCAGTTTGGCATCTATCCTATTTATTTGTATCTTACATTACCTATTTCGATGTTGATTTACTATTAATCCGACAAAATTTAAATTTTCTGTTTCCGCCGTTGAAGTCGTCACGTCATCACACTTCTTTTTTCTCTGAAATGAAATTTATTTAAAGGGAAATCCATTATACTAAAAACAAATTATTATAAAAATTTTTTGGAACTCAGGATAAGAAAACAAACAGTATTTTTGTTATGGTGGCTTAATAATTTTGAAATTTTGTCAATTAAGCTTTCAGAAGCGTGAGAAGGTTGTATGTTGGTGGCGTGATTTTGATTAGTGTCAACGTTTCATCAATCAAGTTTGTTACATCTTTTCTACCGTAGTGGTGTATAATTTTATCTTTTAACCATTATTACCTACACGAATAAGACACTATATGAGAACTTTTTTTCATATATGACAACAAGCTACATAACATTCATAATTATATATGTGTCCAGCGGACCGAATTTTCCACACCAACGTAATACCAAAATTAATCGTAATTCAGATATAATTTAATCAAACTGTGTTATTATTCGGTTTCAGATACCGTTAATCTAGTCCTATGCTACTATTTTGTCCAAAATCCTTCACTAGAAATTAATGTCCTAAGCGAATTTAATTCTTGATAACTTTACCAAGTTTGGAACGAATTTCCGGCCGTTTATTTCCAGTGAAGTAGTAGTAGACGAATTGTTACGATGCGATAGGAACCTAGATTAACAGAATCCAAAGCGTTTATTACTAAAACAAAATATGTAATACAATAATAGATAAAATGTTTAGTCATTCAATGACACATTTTTACTATTTGTCACTACATTCTATTTGAAAGAAAGAAAATAACAAGCCATATGGCACCACCCTTTACAAAACTGAAATAAAAACTACTTTATAAGCAATGGTAAGTGTTAAGTTACATAATCCATGTATTTTTTTAGTAAAATAAATAATCTGTTGAATTTGATTGAATACTTTAATAGTTTACATATTAATACAACTTATTAGATATCGTCAAAAACCGACAACTGGCGACTACAATATCAGTCAAATTTGGTGTTCAATATTAAAAATAACCATACAAATTTCTGTGCAATCAAATACTTTCGCAATATTACAAATGCCTAAAAATATCGACGTATATATCGATATTTTAAAAAATTACGATATTTTTATATATCGATATTTTTTGCCCATCCCTAACTCACAGAGTATATCAGTTTACCAAACCAAAACTTCAAAGTTCAATTCAAAATCAAAACATCAAAAGTACGTAATCAGTAATGTCAAATAAATAACCTTCAAAATTTTCAATATCACTAAATAAAAATGTTACTTAGCGTAATAATACCCAAAAATTTGTTTAATTGCATATACGTGTGCCCAAAATTATTACCTATTACTATACAATGTGTTCACAGACATATTGCATCCACCTCAGAGAATGCAGAAGCCGTAGACTTGGCGTATGCCTCTTACGAAAGTACATCTAGTACAGAAAATGCAGGGCGACCGCCCCTAGTCATATTACACGGCCTATTAGGATCAAAAAATAACTGGAATAGTATGAGCAAGGCAATTCATAGGACGACTGGAAGGAAGGTCATAAGTGTAGACGCGCGGAATCATGGGGACAGCAGGCATGCCTCGCAACACACATATATACATATGGCGCACGACGTGATGAAGCTGCTAAAGAAACTAGAGTTGTCAAAGGTGTCGATCATGGGCCACAGTATGGGCGGTCGCACTGCCATGGTGCTGTCACTGCTCTGTGTAAGTTGTACGTAGTTTATACATTTTTAGCATGTTCTGAACTTTGTTCTTGTTGTACATGGCCAATCATCCACTCACACATTTAGTTATGGTATATTTTTCTGTTAACTAATAAAGTCATTGTTTTCAGTCGGACATGGTATCAAGTCTCATTGTAGTTGATATTTCTCCTGTGAAGACAAGCCCACAGATCTTCTCAATGGCAAACTTATTTGATGCTATGTCATCAGTATCAATTAGACCTGGAATTGCCATGTCAAAAGCTAGGAAACTTGCTGATGAACAGCTAAAAAGCATCACTCCAGATATCAACTTGAGAAACTTCTTGATAACTAATCTAGTACAAACAAATACAGGCTCATATACATGGAGGGTAAACATATCAGCTTTAAAAGACAACTTCCAATCACATATATCATGCTTTCCCACTAATCTAAGAGGACTTCAGTATTGTGGGCCAACATTGTTTGTTGGAGGATCTCTATCTGATTACATAGGGTATGTATTTGATTCTAAATTATTTGATCAAAAATAAATTAATAATAAGTAATTTAAATTAGACTAATTATTAAAGAGAAAAAGAAACTGATTTCTAGTTCTCTCCCTTAGGATTATAATGCAGATGAGAATTTCAATAGAAACTCACTTGCCTCTGCAATGTACACTATGCTTAGCCAACAAAGCCAGCACTTTCTTTCAGTTGTGCTTCCTTCTAAACAGCTATAACTAGAGTTCAAGTATTTCTCTGACATGCTGTCTTAAGATGACATCAGCTTTTGGTGTATTTAACTGGAAGCATACAGGTTCGAATCCTATAAATAAATACATATTTATGTTCTCTAATAAGGGCTAATAATTTTTCTATTACTTCCACTGTCAAATAGCTTTTAACTGAGGAATAAAATTGACTTAACAGATTTTGTGTGGAAAAACGATCAAAAATTCGAATCCTCGATAAAGTTATCTCGTGATGGAAAAATTGGCCCTTATTAAATGTTGGGCATGCATTAATGCAAATTTAAACAACAAAATACATTACTATTTTATATTTCTGTCATCAGTACTTTTACCGATGTGTGTACTGAACCCGCCAAAGAAAGACAACTATATTTTTGTATTTGGAGTTGAGAACTCCAAACACTCCAAAATTTATAAGCTTTCTTTTTACAGTAAAAATGACATAAAGGAAATACAGGAATACTTCCCTCTCGCAGAACTGGTGTTCATAGAAGGTGCAGGTCACTGGGTACACAGTCAGAAGCCAGAAAAATTCTTAGATACAGTTTGTAAATTTCTAAAAGAGAAATAAGTATACCTACACACTAGCCTAGCAAAATTATTGTGATTCTTTGTTTTTCGTATGGTGAAATAATTGTTGTTATAGTATCTATTTATTGTTATTACCTTAGTGGATGAATAAAAGTATGATAAGTACATAAGAATATGTCAAGTATTATTTAATTGTAATAATTAACTTTTTATACAACCACAACCAAGGACATAGGATGTGGTCAATCACTAAACAAGTGATAAGTGAATGATAAGTCCTCGCCGAAATGTCGGGAATTCGATGTTGGTAATTAACTTGGTAGGTATTCTTGTTTAGAAGATTTTTTATACTCAGCACCTTTAATAACGCATCATGCATGCATGACAACGTTAACCAGTCCAAGTCTAGGTCTCAATTATAACTAAGACCTACTCATACACATCTTGTAATCGAAAACTAACCATTTTGTCTCAAAAAGTCATTTTGGACGCGAGTGAAACCGCGCGCTGCAGCTTTTTAAAATAAAATTCTAGCTCAAATAACATTTTTTATAAGTACTTATAGTTTAGTAAATCAAGAGCACAAAAAAATAGTAGATTTTCCTATTTTGTACTTACCTATAAAAACAAAATCACCCGAACAACAAAAATCCGGGGTAAAAACCCCCAGGCGCTCCAGTAATTATCAGCACTACAGACATTTTTTTATAAATTTACTAGCTGTTGGCTGCGGTTTCACTCGCATCCCATGGGACAAACGCGAAGGTTAACGCAAAGGTCGTTAAGGTTTAAACAGTTTTTTAAAATTTTCTGAAAGTTTCTTAAATTTTTTCTTTAAAAAAACCTTCTGACAATAAAAAAAAAAATATCAAAATCGGTCCAGCCGTTCACGCGTGATGCCGTGACCAAGGGAAATAGTGATTCATTCTTAACCCCCCACGAAAAAAAGAGGTGTGTTATAAGTTTGTAGTATCCGTGTCTGTCTGTTGCATAGTAGCGCCTGATTGGGTGAACCGATATTGCTATTTTTTCCTTGTTTGAATGGTGTGTTAATCGATAGTGTTCTTAGCTATGTTTAAAAAAAATCTGCGCCAGCCATTAGGAAGATCAGCCCCTCTATTTTTGAAGAAGAGATACAAACAACTTCTACAGGTCCGATCGATTCGAAATTTGAAATCCTGTCACGTGTCAGTACTCATTACAAAATCCTATAGCATACCCAACCCGTGAGAAGAACTCCTCAACGGTATACGGCATCTACGTTGTGTTTGGGCTGCGAAAAAACGATGCGTTTTGAACTCTTGACGAGCACATGCGCGGTCCCCCAACACAACAACGCTTAGATTTAAAATATTCTACATATATTAAACGTACCTAAAGGGATAATATTATCTGAATATATTTTTTTCCTTTTTAAAGATTTTTGTTTCGGGAGATTATTTAATTTAATTTTATATTATTATATGTATTTAAGTACAAATTACCACCAATTACTCCTATAAGTAATAGAATAGCCTGCAGGCCATATACTTAAATATTTTCCGGGCAAACCCGCGCCCGCTAAGCCACTGCCCACGGCGCTAATCGTAATAATTGTCAAAGCGAAAACTATTCAACCAACATAGGTACATCACCGTAAAGTTGTGTAAATTCAGTGATAACGACCATAGACTTTTTCTAATCATGTATTTCCCACCCTTCTTTATCAGTTCCTGTGCGGTTTTGCACTCCGTACGTTGCACTCAATACTATTTGGAATAAGGTATAAAACAGCTTGGATTGTTCAAACTAAACATTCCACTTCACAGTCACTGTGAAGTGTGTCTACATTCATTTTAATTGTTCATTTTATATTTCATCTTATTAAAATGGCTGATTACGTAGGGTACCTTAAGTTGCTGTTCGATCGACCGAACGAACCTTTGATCACCCCAAAGGGTGACCAACAGGCAGTATTTCAGCTTACAGAACAATTAGTGGTAAGTGAAACTATATGACTCATTATCGTTAGGTATTCTACTTACGTACATACATACATACACTCACACCTTTTTACCCGACTGCGCCAGAAGGAGAGTCAAGTTTTTCGAGTGTAGGTAATTTCAATCAGGCGGATGGGGTTCGCGGTTGCTTAGAGGTTAGAGCGTCTGGTGTATCCAACCAGGAGACGCAGGTTCGAATCCTGCCCACGATTGAATTTTTCCTTTACTAAAATAACTTGAGAGGTAGCGTTAGATTCGTTTTAATTGTGAGAGTGTCCTTATAGCCATGAGAGTAATCAAAATTCCGACAAGCAGACGCTATATTGTGAAAAAGAAAAAGTGAAAGTCAACGTAATATGTAATACTAGCGGCAACCCGCTTCACTCGCATCCCAAAACAACTTCTTGAGACAAAAGTTCTGTCCTTCCCCAGAATGCAATCTTGCCTAATTTTATCGAAATCTGTTCAGCGGTTAGGGCATTAAAAGGTGACAGAAAACAAGTAAAAAGAGAGTTAGTTTCGCATTTCCAATGTTGGGTACAGCTATTTCTCTCAGTTTCTTTTGCATTTACATTATAAAATGATTTTGTCTACGTTCCTTCAAAGGAAGAAAACAACTGTCATCTCAACTTAAATGATACCTATAATGTCAAATCAAATAAAGACATCGTATTATTTGATAGAGAAAATTTTTACACTGTTTAACTTCTTTACTTTACTCTAAAATTTATTAAATCATTAATGTTAGCCATTTACTTTATCGTATTCAGTATCTGTAAGTATATATATTTTTTTTTTTTTTATAAAACGTTGCCCCACACTAGGATTTTCTCCTGTATCGTGGGTGCGTTTACAAACACAAATTCTCACATATACAAACGCCCAGACCCGGAACAACTATCTGTAGATCATACAAATATTTGCTCCGTGTGGGGATCGAACCCGCAACACGTGGCGCAGAAGCCGATCGCTCAACCGCTACGCCAATCGTGTCGTCACGTCGTATATTTTAATATTGAATATGCTTTATTCTGTTATATTTTTAACCTCTGCAAGTCTAGTACATATTTATATGTGAAATTAACTTTAATGATTATTATTAATGTTCGTTTTCAATGTGTAGTTAAATATTGCAATAAATTTAGATAAAGTAAACAGATTTAAATAAAATTAAGCTCAAAATTTGCCTTATGATACTGCCAATACTCCTAAAGTATTTCTTTCCAATTTCTTTGTATGATTAAGGATGTTCAAAGAAAAGTATGGAAAAACAGTATCCCTCTTTTTTGCGCTGTTGTAGTCGGATAAAAAGTACCTACCCTAAACGTTGACCAGGCTCTTAATCTACGTAGATACCAGATTTCATAGAAATCCGCCGAGTAGATCTTGAGTTACAAACGAACATACAGAAATACATACATAGAGGTGGACATTTTTTCCAAAAACCATTAATTCAGCTTCAGTATCGCTTAATTAGTCTTTTTTTTCTATTATTATATTAGGGGCTTTTACCGCGCAGCGTATGCCAGCCCTTAATTAGTCTTCTACACCTATATTTTCCCAATTATCTTTCAATTACAGACACAACTTTTCTACAGACCTATTATATGTATAGATATCAAGTGGGGTATCAACCATTCTCACTTAATTTTTTATTTCTTAATACTTATTATGATGCCTCATTAGTCTAGTGGTCCCAAGTTCGACTGCTACGCTAGAAGTCCTGGGTTCGAGCCCCAGGTTGAGCAAAGTGTTATTGGGTTTTTCTATGAAATTCTTAGTAGCAGCTCGGTGTCTGGATTTGTGCCCGGTTAATGGCAATAGGCTCGCGCCCTATTACATGGGACCTAAACATACCGACGAACTGTGGGTGTACATTAGTACGCCTCTGCCTAACCCTTCGGGGAATACAGGCGTGATGGTATGTTATTATGATGATTTATTATCCACAGTTTATTATCATAATAAAGGATCTAATTAATGCAAAAATAAAAATTAATATAATACAGAATGAAATTTAATAGACGCGACAAATTAAAATATATGATTCTGTGTAACAAAGAAAATGTAGAACTAAAATAAATACTTACACTTTTTTAGTGTTGTAAAGAGAGTTTGGAAACATACCTACTGGCTACGCACTACTGCTACTTATCTTGTGAATAAAAAAATTATGGTAAATGATAGTAAGTGCAAAGCATTATACTTTACGTAGTAATTAAATTATCTGCGTAATGGATTGATTGGGCACGCTGCGCGAATATTTCGATACTTGCTTGAAATTATATAAGTAACTGTATTTTTTTAATTTAAATACCCATCATTCATGCCTACCTGAAGACTTAATAGCTTAGTTTGCACATCTAAGATATAAACAAAAAAAAACAAGATTATTTTTTTTGGACAATATAGATCATTGACATTACATTTTAAAATGAATAATATGATTACTGAACCTCGCATTTCGATTTGTCGCATGTTTTCAAATTCACCTGTTTGCCACCTGTTTACCCAAGTATATAACTATTTATATAAAAGTAACCATTTAATATTATTATGTACCTATGTATTGCTAACTAAAAAGTACTTATAAAATAAAAAAGTTAATTTACATACACATAACATACCATCACGCTTGTATTCCCCGAACGGTTAGGCAGAGGTGTACTAATGTACACCCACAGTTCGCCGGTATGTTTAGGTCCCGTCTCCCATGTAATAGGGGGCGAGTCTATTGCCATTAACCGGGTACAAATCTAGACTCCAAGCTGCTACTGAGAATTTCATAGAAAGCGTAGCAGTCGTACTTGGAACCACTAGACTAAAGAGGCAGTCAAAAGTTTTTTTTTTTAGGGGATAGGAGTAACCTCAATCACTCGGCGAAACACACCATAAGCGTTGTTTAACGCCGGTTTTCTATAAGGCCGTGGTATCACTCCGGTCGAGCCGACCCATTCGTGCCGAAGCATGGCTCTCCCACGTAAAATAAAAAGTAAATTAAAAAAAAAGACGTGTGGCACTCGGGGACTGCCGCGGTAAAGCTATTGCATAGCGTTTTTTATCAACTTATGTAATACAACCAATGCCACCTAAAGGCGGGTTGCTGCACTATAGAGACAAGCGTGTTTCTCTTTAGTTCAGCAACCCGCCTTTAGGTGGCATTGGTTTTTATCAACTTATGTAATACAACCAATGCCACCTAAAGGCGGGTTGCTGAACTAAAGACACAAGCGTGTTAGGTTTTTTTCGTTACGGAATTTCTGGATTCGGTCCCCACGCTCAAGGCCCGCGATAGAAGCTATGCAATAGCTTAATAAAAACAAAAGAAAAAAATTACATAACATAATCAACCCATTATACTGTCCCACTGCTGGGCACGGGTCTTGTCTCAGAATTAGAGGGATAAGGCTATAGTCCACCACACTAGCCTAACGCGGGTTGGCAGACTTCACATGCCGTCGAAAATATTTCTCAGGCATGCAGGTTTCCTCACGATGTTTTCCTTCACCATTTAAGCGCGTGATAATTAACTATTAATACGCACATAGCTTCGGCAAGTGATAGCCTAGTGATATGACCATTTGACTGCCAAGTAAACGTCTCTAGTTCGAAGACGGCAGGCACCTCTGACTTTCGAAAGAAAATTTAAAAAATAAAAAACCCCACCGCCAAAAAAGATTGAAACAAGATGACCAATCAGTCATGCATTACAAATCATGCAGTCGAGGAGGCATCGTCTTATATTGGACTCCAAAGAGCTATAGCCACCGACTACATAAGATTGGTGATCTTGTTTCTATCTTTTTTGGCAGTCGGGTTTTATACCAATAGTCGGGTTACAGGGGTAGGCATAAACAACATTACCTACGCTACATCTTGCTATGAATATTGTTGAAAAAATAATATAAATATTTCGCTATTCCCTGGAGTTAGCGACTTGCCGTTTACCGGGAATAAAAAAAATGTTCTAGACAGCGCGGCGGGACCATTTTACGATTTTCTAAATTTCAAAATTCGCAAGCCTTGAGTATGTTCTCCAACAGCCTATGAAATATCTTGTAGATTGTACCAGATACATAATAAGCGATTCATGCTTGCTGCCTGTCGAGATACGTTAGTTCAAAGGTGCTATGTATGGTTCTTACCCCCAAAGATCATTTCAAACACTGTCCTCTAATCATAACATCAGATAATTAATTAAATTAAGTATAAGAAAAAATAACAAGTGCCTTTCTTATAATATAAGTTTCTAACCAAGCATTTTTTTGTGGTTCAGATGGGAAACACTGGCGCTGCTATCTAGTACCTACCTAAAAGTAAAAATTATTTACAAATTTAATATCAGTTTGTTAATTAACAGCCCCCGGATTACGCAAACAACGGCGTCGAATTAAACAACCGTTTCGGTGACGATGCCTCCGAGAGAATTCCATTGAAGAACCTGAGTTCTTACCCTAAGTTTAACGTCGCGACGCAACTGCCTACCGATGCCGACTTCTCGCTGTTTCTGCCGAAACACCAGGAAATGGCTACCGAAGTTATTGACGTTCTTATGAGTAAGTGATGTTTCCACAGATATTATTTCCTTTATTTATCTTTACACATATTTCTACACGTCTACCTAAGCCTTAGGGGAATACAGGCGTGATGGTACGTTATGGTAATGTAAGAAATAGTAGCCAACCGGCATCGGGAGCCAATCAAATCAAATCAGAGTCCGACCTACCCCACTTCCGACCTACTCAGGGCCCCAGAGAATGAAACCTAACAATGCGGGCTGCGTCTAGGAGTACCTACTGCTTTCTGTATCAAGCCGTTGATCCAAGTACATAACGAGAGCCTCCTTAGATGTTGGTCGAGGCTAGGGGCTAATGGCTATTGGCTGACACAATGATCGGTACCTACGATGATCGTCGAATTCATTGGGATGTCCACGTCGACAAATCGTGTGCCAAATCAAGATCCCTATATTTTTTCTCACTTTTCGATTTTCGTCCTACGTAGATACTCGTCATGCGGGACGGTGATGTCAACAATCACTGCATGGCGCTCTAATCGATCTATCAGGCAACAATAGTCCTGTCTCTAATAAATAGAGCGATACTTAGGTACATTATTATTAAGATACATATTGGCGGCGGGAAACTCATATTGTCGAGATTTATAAATAATCCAATGATGAGGGTAGGTGATACCTACTTTCCCACCATATTTCAGAACAATATAGTTCGTGTATGAACCTTGGGTGACTTTACGAAGTAGAACCACGATATGTAGATAACACAGTCTCGATATGGATAACATGACTAAAATATTTTATAATTATCAATTGTATTGATTTTCTTCCTCAAGAATATTGCTCTGAGATGAAAACAAACAAAAAAATACTTGAGAGGTGTCAAGGGACACCCGGATGGAACGAAGTTCCTTTCGATTAATTAGTGAAGGAATTGTAATTTTTTTTTTTAATCAAATTTTATTGCAATTCCTTCACTAATTAATCGAAAGGAACTACTATCTTATTAGAGAGAGAGAGACAGACAGAGAAACATGCGCACGCCGCACAGCTTACAATAGCTTACTATAGCAAAAAGTGTCGTGACAACTTTTCGTAAGAATTTTTTCCGTCTAGCCCCCTTTCACAACGCGCGATAAGGAACTTCGTTCCAAAAATAATATTATTTACACTTTACAAAATATATAACAATAACTTAGTAGTAATAATTTACTGTAATACAATACAACTGAATTCACATAATCATACAAATAAATGCAATGCAAACACTTTGAATAAAAATGAAATACATTTATTTTTTCTATAGATGTACCTCAGAATCAGCTGCCAGATTTCCTATCAACTTGTGTGTTTGCGAGAGCGAACCTCAACCCACAGCTGTTTAACTACTGCTACTCTGTGGCACTAATGCATCGGTAAGATAACAAACATAACGACATAATTAATAATACTTCAAAAAACCAACCAAGATTTTGACAATTTGTAATTTGTATGAGTTGCTTAGCTTATACTGTGAAAATTTGATGATACAGCCTTAAAATTTTCTCGGCTCCAACCTTTTGGATGTAAAACCCTTGTACCAGACGAGTGACAATAGGGCAAAGGGTCCAAATTTTGGACCCTTTGCATATGGAACCCTAAAAATATTAGGTAAGGCTTGTTATGCCAACTGTAAAGAGTAACCACACGGCCACACAACAATTCTTGTTATATTATGAATTGAAAACCAAATAAAATGTACTTAATCACGAACAGTCACATTTGGTTACTAGTCAACCAAAATTGAGTTAAACTCAATGATTATTATTATTACAGCTTTATTTTCCACTTAACAATTCTCACAAATATACAAATTATTTTCTTTCCAAACTCAATGCCGAAACCGAAGCTCGACTGGACTCTATATATTATTAGATAAATAGTACAGTAACAGTGGTTATTTCTGTACCAGAGTAGCAATAACCACCTAATGTGTAAATATGCACAAGTACAGTTCCAACAATATAACTGTCCTTCTCCAAAGTTGTATGCAAATGGCTGCACTCAATGGTCAAACATACAATAAAAACTTGGTAAAAAGACAGTTGGAGTCATAACTATTTCACATAATATGTCATTATTTTCTTTATAATTATTGATATTTTTTCATAATAGTTTTGGCTGGTTGGAAATGGCTGTCTTCAGATCAGCTCACTTATATGGTATAATATAATGTAATGGATAATATGGCAGTTGTATAAATGCAGAATGCATATAATAATTTAGGTCAGTCAGCACTGATCTGACTACTGTGGTTTTAGAACTTTTACATTGATAAATTACTAAAAATTAACCAGATATACATATTTCTTATTAGTATTATTATAATTAGCATGTACAACAAGATGAAAATTTATTATAATAATCATGATTTTTGATATTTAAAAAAAATATCATTTATTAATTATTTCCTTGAGCTGTAAGAGATTTATTATGATTGTGTATGTAATTTATTATGTATACACAACAAGTATTTTTGTTATTTGTTATGAATATTTCATTAATAGAAAATTTAGTCAAGTGGTAAAACTAAACTTTATTTTCCAGTGAAGACACTAAGAATGTGCCCATACAGAACTTTGCAGAAACATTCCCTTCTAAGTTCATGGACTCACAAGTGTTCCAGCGAGCACGAGAAATGGCTGCTGTTGTACCTCGAAATGTGCCTGTGAGTATATCATTGTTTATCTTTACTACCACAGCAATTATCACATTTTTTATCTGAGTCTGAACAAAGCACTGGTTTATAGTTGGGTGTCCAAGGTCCTAAACTATCATTTGAGTAAAAATCCATAGGATATGTCCCGTCATCCTTCAACCATTTGCTATTACCTAATGAAACAGAAAACTCGTAAGGTGTCAGTAATGGCTTTGGAAAAGCCGTACCCCAGTCAATTGATAGTCTTGGGCAGGCCACCTGAACAAAGGCATCAAGACCAAATAGTGATAATTTACTAGGAAATATCTCTGATAAGAGAATCTTTACAAATATTTTATCAGAGTTATGAATTTGTTTTTCTAAGTTGGCCAATACCTTTGTACTACCTTGTCTTCCTAATGTGCCAAGTATCAGGCCAAAACTTTCTGCTTCTTCAGCAATTTTGACCTGATTTTGCCTATTCGACTGCATTAATTCATGTTCATACAATTCTGAAGTCATTATTTTTTCATACGGATCATACTTAAAGGCTGGTATTTTGGGATTAGCTATCATTATTGATTCTAAGTGGAATCTGCCATCTCCTAGGTATATGACAACATCTGAACTTAATTTAGGTGCTGTACAACCTAAGATTTCTCCTGGTGATAAAGGTTTACACTGTGGCACTGACACTATGTATTCCTCAGTTTTAAGAATCTTAGCAACAGAATGGAGGGTTGTAACAAATTGAATTGTACTAACTAATGCTAAATGAGTTTTCTTTGGAAAGTTCAATTTCACAGTTTCCACAAAATGTGATGGATCTATTTTTATATCAACAAATATGTAGAGTACCTTGATGTCACATGTCTGGTCTATAGGTATGAGGCAGGAATGACCATAATGTACCAGAAGGTCGACACCAAGCGCGATAGCAGTGAAATCGTCAATGCAGCATGCACCATACGTGACATCACCCATTATAACAGTATCAGCATCAGTAAATGTCTCAATTAAGTCACACAACGTCGTCGCGAACATTGTTAAACCTGTAAGGAAATATTCACAGTATTTAGGGGCCAATAAAAACTAAAAAAGAAATAAAACTAAGAATGCACTAAGCTTTTAGATTACCTTCAGGCAATTGCAGAGCCACACGTTTCGACCCAAGTGACCGTATTCTCCATATTGTTTTGTGTATTTCGAAGTTATAGTTTTGTGGTAAAACTTCGCAGGCTCTATTTAACAGAGGGTCATTTAGTAATTCATTAGGAATTTTATTTACAGATCTTATACTTGGTTTGAAAGTTTTCCTTTGACCTTCAGGTTTTGCGCGTACTACGACTACGCCGGTGCTTAAACCGAAATCTTCCATTTTTTACAACTCTAATAACACATGATGTAACAAACCTCTAAAAAAAATAACATTACTTTATTTTGCAGTTCAAACTTCAAAGTATAAATTTCTACTACGTAATACTACACGCGAAATCGCAGACAGTTCAGTCTTCCAGAAGTTCATTCGGACCTCACTTCACTTCCTCGTTTCCTCCTCAGGTTCTGTCTGCCTTTCTGTCAACTCAAGCAAGACTAGTGATGGTTGTTATTACAATAGCAAATTACGTAATGCATTTTTCTACCGCAATCTGTAATGCATTATTAAAAATAAAAATAACATGCTGTCAAATAACATTGCTGTCGCTGCCATGGCATTCCATTTCCACGATGGCGCTGCGCGCGCATCGCGTATGATAATGATCTTACGCTACATGATGTTAAAATTCATTTTCTTTTCGAAGTGACCAACGCTATTGCTATTCGTTCTCATTCAATCAAATGTGTTTTACGAATATAAGCTTTACGATATCGAAATAAGTATTGAAGGTTCAGTTCAGTGGATGGAATCAGAAGTATCACATTATTAATCGAAATAACTGGAATATGATTTATTTTGTACTTCGTACTACATTTGTATTTCACTTCTCTAGTTCAATTGTTGTCTTGAATACCACAGACAAATTTGAATAATATTTGAATAATAATAATTGAACATAAACTAAAAAGATAAAACACTTTCAAGGAGTTATTATGTATACGTTCATTGCTATAAACCTCAACAATAAGGTCGATTTTTTTACGAATTATCATATTTAATAACAGAAGGAACATTCAAGGTCACCCCCGATTTTCAGCAAATTTCACACATTCTGCGTATTTTGTCTATCAACCAACGTCTGGCTAGATGTGAAACTGCAACTTAACAGAATAGCAGTAGCAGTATACAATAGCAACTGTTGAGCAATAACATAATAGCATAATTAATTATCGAAATGTAGCCGTTTTTGCCACCACTACTCAAGACAGACAAGAGTGAGGACAAGAGAGGGATGGGCAAAAATATAAATATATGGACTATCGATATTTTCTTTAAAAAATAACGATCCTTAAAAAAGTAATTAGTCATGTACCTACCGACCGTTCACCGTAAGATGTCATGATGCCATGATGTTCGGTACTATTGATTGTTACAGTGTGAAGTGTTCCGCTCATGTTTGTGTTATTATTTATTTTTCGAATTAATCATGCCAAAGCCATTTTAAAACAGAGCAAGAAAGGTTGTGTTGAAGGTGCTTGCCTTTATGAAATGACAGGCAATAGGGCCAATAACGGTCTCTATACAGACTATTGCCTAGGCATGGGCAAAAAATAACGATGTTATTTTTAATATCAGTTCAAAAATAAATAAGATAAAAGCATTTTAAATTTATGCTAGACAGAGAACATAATAAAGTGAATTGTGACGTCATCACAACTCACTGTGCCATACAAATTCTATACTAACAGACTATCCTAACGTAATAATAATAACCTAACTAACTCTATACTATCTTCGTTCGAAGAATCCCCCAATCCCCACTCAAGACTTTAAATGTTTCTATCTTACTATCTAGCTTTAAATCTTTGAAATTTATGAACCTGTTTAAATTAATTCTTCAGCAAACAAATGAAAGCTACCGATTTTAAGCTAGCTAGCACCAGATGGCACCACTGCCGAGTAAGGTCATGAAGTCTTTTATAGTTTGTTATTACGCGCCTGAAAACAAAGTTAAACATTTAATCATATTTAATACCTATAAATAGTACCGTAAAAATATCTAGCACTCCGCAGAGATATGTAGTCCCGTTTTATTCGAAAAAAAGGGGACTTCAGTATCCGAAAGATAAAACTATCACAAAACAATAACATTTTATCTCATATTTGCCATAATTAAACTCAGATATTGCAAAATGCACGAATTGTGAAGCTTGCCACCACCCCTACCTATCATGACGACCACGACCACTCTGCCAAGAGTGTGACGACAGAGAAGTAGAAGTATTGCAAAATGTTCAATAGATTATTCTAATTAATAATCCCACGTAGCCCACCCACAAACAATGTAGGTAATTTGACATTTCGGAGACCTCACTTTACACTAGCGCAACTAGCGGCGAATTCACACACACACGATAACCCTCATTATATTTATGTAACTAATTCCATTTTTCATTAAAAAATCAAACACCAGTCAACTATTAGTTTCTGACACTGCAGCGAATATTAGACTTTGAATTATAACCACTTTTTATGGATTTTATCGCGTTGTATTGATATTATTTAATTCACCTGTCAACTATCTTGCCTCTACTTGGTAAACTACCCCTGCTTGTGTTTCTACCCAGCAGTGAGAAAGATTACTCGAATCGATTTAATGACTCGAGTATCTGACTTTGTACTCGTATACCAGATCCAAATTAGTGACACAAGTACCACGTTGATTTTTTTTAAAGCTAGTGCTAATCGAATACCATACCTACATAAATGGTCGACACTGTACATCACTATCAGTTGAGCCAAGTGGCAAGAGGCCACTGAACTCTTTTATTTTAATCTAAAATATGTACACAGTAGCTTAAATCAGTGCAAGAGGCCTACGTGACTATTTACACGACAAAGTTACGTTTCATTTCTCAGAATTTGAATTGATGATTTTTATCAATTAGGCTTTACGAGATAGTCTTATTTATAAAAATCATCTAATTCGAACATAATCCAAACTTACACTCGGGATGGGGTTACATATTTCATGATAAAATTACAACCATTATAGCCGGGTCCAGATGGGTGTAACGTGTAATGTAAGATTACGTATATTTAGCATCATATCACAAGGTGTGGGCGGCACGGAAAATCAACGCGAATCGTGTGCGCGAATCTCTTTGAGCACTGCGAGCGCCTTTTTGTTCGCGCTAAAAACCGACCGCCAATGGATCAAGGTGAGCGCCGGCGCTAGCGTAACATGTGTGTTGTGTGTGCTCGTAGTGCCGCCGACACGCAATATTACATTACGCGTTACATTCGTCTGGACCCAATTTAAACGTAAACCACTTTGAATCATGTTTTTTTTTAAATGCCAAAGCTTCATGATCAAATAGGATATGCTGATATGGCATATCGGGAGAACAGATGAAAAGTCACTAACATACCTACTTCTTTTGCTTCGTCCATAGACTTACGCATATGCAAGAATGGTAGCAAGTTGCGTTTTGTAGTTACTGCTTTTTCTGAGATAAAGGCGTGAATGTGTTTAAGTATGAAATATCAACACCAAAGCGATAAGTAAACTTTAAATCTATAGAAATCCACAACAACTGCACCAATTGCTGTGTATAAAAAATAAATGGTGTTCGTTGGTAAGCGCATCACTTGAAAACGGCTTCATCTTCATCTTTGTAATCTAAATTTAAAAAATAAACAAAAGGTAGCCTATGACTAGGTAGCCTATGAATTCATGAATTCAATCAAATCAATTGGTTCAGCTGTTTATGCGTAAAAACGTAACAGACAGAGTTACTTTCACAGTTTTTATATTAGTATGAATTAGCGGGAAGGCAATACTGGAAGGGCAGACATAAACTGTGTCTAATAGACGCCTGTTCATTGGCTCAGCGTAGTAGGTAACTAATAAAGTAAACCTGTATTTATTATAGCGCACGCCGATCATGATCCCGCGGGATTATACAGCCACAGATTTGGAAGAAGAACATCGTTTAGCTTATTGGCGTGAAGACATCGGCGTCAACCTACATCACTGGCATTGGCATCTTGTATACCCTTTCACGGCTACCCAAAGGTCCATCGTCGCCAAGGATCGTCGCGGCGAGCTCTTCTTCTACATGCATCAACAACTTATTGCTCGGTAACTATGTATTTATCCTACTGTACTGTACTTTTAGGACTGATTTGGCATAGGCACAAAGCGAAGTGGGCTTAGTGCTGGGTACTTTACTCATAATATTAGGGATTGAAAGATTACTAATAGCGTTTAATACCAGATTCTGTAATATTTTGGTCTGTATTTTATGAGTAAGTATTAACTTTCAGCTATAACTGTGAGCGCCTTGACAATTCTCTGAAGAGAGTGAAGAAGTTTAGCAACTGGAGGGAACCCATTCCTGAGGCTTATTTCCCTAAGCTGGATAGCCTTACCTCATCGCGAGGTTGGCCCCCGCGGCAAGCTAACATGAGATGGCAAGACTTGAATCGTCCAGTTGACGGGCTTAATGTTACCATCAATGACATGGAAAGGTGGAGGAGGAATATAGAAGAAGCTATTTCTACTGGTAGAGTAATTAATGTAAGTCGTATTGCCATTATGCCGGTTATAAAATAATAAAAATACTCTGATATAGTAAATTTCTATAGCTTTCTATGATTCGTAAGTGAGAACCAGGACTCACTACTAATGCGATACAAGAATACTAGTAATGCGCGACCCACATTGCTAGTAATCTTTAAAAAAATATATATATTATTTTAATATTAGGTAAGTATATTTAATTGGTTATATTGGTTGTTAGCCACATTGGGGGAAGCCTACGTCCAGCAGTGGACTGCTATACGCTGATGATGAATAAAAATTTTTTCAATAGGTAACTGGCTCGCTCCCTAATTAATGGACCAAAACATACCGGCGAACTGTGGATGTATACATTAGTAGACCGGTACACCATTCGGGGAATAGATGCGCGATGCGTTAGTTATTTTATTTTAAATTGTACAGGAGGATGGAACCACGAAGCTTTTGGATATCGACACTCTCGGCAATATGGTGGAGTCCAGCATTCTGTCACCCAACAGAGAGCTATATGGCAGCATACACAACAACGGACACAGTTTCTCCGCATATATGCACGACCCTACCCACCGCTACCTAGTTAGTAACATATAATTGTATTATACTTTTTCACCTATGTAGGTAGGTACGTCGTACACTAATGATTTCGTACTTGCTCCATATTTCGATAGTAGCAAGTACCCTATATGTTTTAACTACTTGCGTAGTTATCGTAGTCTAACACAAATTTGAAAATCGTAATTTGCTGTTATGTCACATACAAAATATATTTTTTGTAGCAGCAATTTTAATGCATTTATGGCATATGCACCAAAGCAAAGCACTGGCTGACAGGGATGAATGGAAGAAAAATAAAACTCAAAATTAAACATTTTGAAAAAAACCACGACGATTGTTATGGTAAAAGGATTAAATACAATTTTCGAAACCCCCGACTAAATGACTAAGTGACTGCACATACTTAATCACTTACCTACAAGAAAATCCGTCGGAGCTGCCATTCCCATTTTTTTTATTTGAATTTGTCTCGTAGAACTAAATGCAGCCCCCGCCCGTATTAATGATCAGCTTTTTCATGAGGCGAAAATGTAAAGTAAAAAGTATAGCTTAATCTAATCTAAAAATCTAAAATATAATCGTGCTCATCCGTGGTGTGCAGTAAATGGTTTGATAATAATGATGAACACCAACTCATAAAACATGATTTTTATGTATTGGTGATCTTGGTTTTTTATTTTTGCAGGAGAGTTTCGGAGTGATTGCCGATGAAGCCACTACGATGCGCGACCCATTCTTCTTCCGCTGGCACGCGTGGATCGACGATCTCTTCCAGAGACACAAGGAATCCTCTTACGTTCGCCCCTATACGCGCTCTGAGGTAGTTCCGTACAGAAATTTACTTATAGCAAACGACCAGCTATAGCTTCCTAATGGGTCCGAGAAATTTCCTAATAACAACTGTTTCGTCTATTTATTGAGCCGAGGTCGGTAATTTGATGTTTATAAGTAGTAGGAAGTACCTACTAGGAAGGTACACTAAGTACAATTCACTTTAAAAAAAAAATTAAACGAACTTAGTGTTGAGTTGACTGTTTTTTAACCCCCGACGCAAAAACGACGCGGTTTTAAGAGTTTGACGTGTCTGTGTATGTGTCTGCGGCATCGTAGCTTAGCTAAAAACGAACGGTGAATTAGTCGGGGCTATAGATGGGTTTCTGCCCAGGCATTTTGGGCGAAAAAAATAAATGCCCTGGCATAAACCCATCTATATAGATGGGTTTCCGCCCAGACATTTTGGACGAAAAAAAATAAATGCCCTGGCATAAACCCATCTCTAGTCGGGGCCGTATAGCTATGTTTTATGAAAATCCATCCAAGATGGCCACCGCCACAAAATAGCGGTGTCGGGGGTTTCTTAATATTTTTAATTTATACTATAACATGTACCTACTCGTATATTAGATTATAATATACTTTATAACTCACTACGAGTGCGTCATTCATTTCGCAAATAATATTTAAAACTCGAAATCACGCGGTCGCGGGTCGTCATTCACGATAATGCGGATTCCCGTCCGCTTCAGTCGCTAAAGTGCAAACGAGGTTTTGTCTGCCCACTGCCATCGGCGCGCGAGCTACCATTGTACAACGCGTAACATTAGCACGGTACGTAAACCATAATCATAGCTTTCATTATTATTATGTATTATCTACGGTACCGGTAATATTTCAAGGCAGTTTACAATTAGGGCTTACCGCGTGTGAATTCGCCGCTAGAAGCGCTACTGTAGAGGAAGGTTTTTGAAATGTCAAATTACACTCTTTGTGGGCGGGCTACGCGTGTTTTAGAATAATTTTGTGAACATTTTGCAATATCTAAGATTAATTATGACAAATTTATGAGTTACGGGTCAATGAATGTTAGCGTTTTGTGACTTTTTATCTTTCGGAAACCTATGTCGTCTTTTTTTTTCGAACAAAACGGGACTACATATCTCAGCGGCATGCTAGATATTTTTACGGTACGATTTAAAGGTATTAAATATGATTTAATGTATTAATTTGTTTTCACGAGCCTATTCAAACTTTAATAACTATATTTCAGGACCTTACTCGCCACTGGTGACATCTGGTGAGCTTAAAAACGGTAGCCCCAAGAACATATATAAAATAATAATATTTTAAGGCGGATCGTTCAGCTGAGCCCGCGAAATTCAAATTTCAAATGATTTTTCGCAGTTTGTAGGTCTATAATAAGTTCTGCATTCATGGTAATGGTAATTGCGACATTAACTATACAAAATTCACAATTTTTATCTAAAACCATTGCTTAAAATCATTAATGTAGCCAATGACATTATATAGTTTGTAGCTAAAAGTAGTGTAAAATGACAATTTTGACCAATTACGCAGATTGCGCCAAGTTTTTGACTTGATAAGGATTTATAAGTAAAGGTTTTAGTTCTCAGTTGTAAATGTTGTATAGTTAATGTCGCAATTACAACTGCCATACAACTTGTTGTACACCTACAAACTGCGAAAAATCACTTGAAATTTGAATTTCGCGGGCTCAGCTGAACGATCCGCCGTAAAGAGGTAATATTTGCTTGTTTTATTACATAAGGTTCTTGGGTAACGGTTATTGTATTGGCCTCTCTGAAAAAAACAAACTCAGTGAAAACAGTTTGTTAGGAATCCAGCCTCGTGGAGGCTC
Source organism: Acronicta aceris (assembly GCA_910591435.1). Lineage (NCBI taxonomy): Eukaryota > Metazoa > Arthropoda > Insecta > Lepidoptera > Noctuidae > Acronicta > Acronicta aceris. The sequence continues at coordinate 4,451,667 of OU342778.1, read as the reverse complement.
CTATAATTTATTCTAGCGATCATCAATCGTTAAAATAGATCTGAGGAACAGATCAACATACCTATTATCAACATACCTGTTACCAGGTCAAATAAGTTTGTCGCACTGTACCTTGTTACCGCAGACAGTATAGAGTTGGGTACATCATAATATTGTAACTCACCGGAGTTACAAATATACGAGTATGATGTACGTAATGATGTGTCAAGATAAAACAATTGTTACCAAATTTTAAGTTAGACCTGCAGCAATATAACTCTGAAAACAGCATTTCTTGCTTCTTGCAGTAGTTTATGAGTGTGATGCGCGTAAAAATTCTATTCTGCTCTTATAAAGACCCCTGCTTCATTAGCTGAGTGGTCCTAAGCGCGACTACTACTCTGGAGGTCCTAGGTTCGGTTCCCAGGTCGAGTAAAGTGTTATTGGGTTTTCTATTAAATTCTCAGTAGCAGCTCTTCTCAGTAAGCCTCCTAAACATACCGGCAAACCCATAGGTGTCCATTAGTACCTACACCTCTGCCTAACCCTTCGTTGCATATAGGTGTGACGATATGATCATATTCTTCAATCTTTTATGACATTGACCAGTTTCAAGACCAAATTCTAAGTGGCAGCTGTAGTAGCCACAGCGTAAAACTGTGCCTAGGGTACATTTCAATATATACAAGGTGGTAGTTGCCTAGAAGTTTTTCTACTAATAGTGATTTAACGTTTACAGCTTGAAAATCCCGGCGTTCAAGTTACATCCGTTGCGGTGGAGAGCGACGGTGGTCAAGCCAACGTGCTGAACACTTTCTGGATGTCCAGCGATGTCGATCTGTCCCGAGGTTTAGACTTCTCTGACCGTGGACCGGTTTTTGCACGATTCACGCACCTTAACCACCGAAACTTCCGTTACGTGTAAGATATTATGGGAATACATTAGTACACACATAATAAACAAACATAGGTAATTACATAGGATATGTGATTTATTAACCCAATTTGTAAACATAAATCAATTTTGTTTTAGCATTAACGTAAACAACACTGGCAATGCCCGCCGCACCACTGTCCGTATATTTATCGGTCCTAAATTTGATGAACGCAACCTGGCCTGGTCACTCGCCGACCATCGCAAGATGTTCATCGAAATGGATAGATTTGTACAACCTTGTAAGTACTATATTTTAGCATTTCTCAACTGTTTCGTGGTACCTTCTCCTATTATCAAGTCATCACTGGTCCCTGGCCTTTACTCTGTGATTATCATGTTTCAGTAAATGCCGGCCAAAACACGATCACACGTTTATCGACACAATCGTCCTTGACAATTCCGTTCGAGCAAACGTTCCGCGACCTATCTGCACAGGCCAACGATCCTCGCCAACCCAGTCTGGCAGAGTTCAACTTCTGTGGTTGCGGTTGGCCACAACACATGCTTGTACCTAAGGGGACTGAAGCTGGCTCCGCCTACCAGTTATTCGTTATGCTCTCTAACTACGACCTCGATAGCGTAAGTACCTATACGACTGAAACACGATTACACAACTACTTATGTAACTACCGTCACCTCCGCAGGTGACAGTATTTTTGTTTATTGATAAATTTTAATATTATTAATTACTAACGGCTCGTCCCGGCTTCACACGGGTGGACATAATTTGAAGTTTTAGTAGGGTTCTCTAATTTTTCTAGTAATAAATATAGCCTATCTTATTCAGGGATAATGTAGCATTCTAATGGTGAAAGAATTTCTGAAATTGGTACAGTAGTTTTTGTGTTTATTCGTTAATCGTAACAAAGAAACATCTTTCCTCTTTAGGTATTATATTAATAGGTTTAGATTATATTAAAGTGAGAATTAGGTATCTCTAACTGTTATATATACAATAAAACCGTGTACTTATAAACATTATGATGCAATAAATATTTTGAATTTCCCGGAGGCCAGAATCCCCACGTAGGTACCTCTACATTTAGTGATGCAAGAGACTCAGTCGTTTAAGGCGGATCGTTCACCTGAGCCCGCCAAATTCAAATTTCGAGTGGTTTTTCGCAGTTTGTAGGTCTATAATAAGTTCTGCATTCATGGTAATGGTAATTGCGACATTAACTATACAAAATTCACAATTTTTATCTAAAACTATTGCTTAAAAATCATTTATTGTAGCTAAAAGTAGTGTAAAATGTCAATTTTGACCAATTACACAGATTGCGCTAAGTTTCTGGCTAGATAAGGATTTATAAGTAAAAGTTTTAGTTCTCAGATGTGAATGTTGTATAGTTAATGTCGCAATTACCATTACCATGAATGCAGAACTTAGTAAAGACGTACAAACTGCGAAAAACCACTCGAAATTTGAGTTTCGCGGGCACATCGAAACGATCCGCCTTAAGTCTTTTAAAAAAGAATAGGCTCATTTTTGAAGACTCACGACTAGACTAGTCTTTTAAGTCTTGGAGTCAAAAGACTAAAACTGAAGACTAATTGAGTCGAAGTCCTTTAACCTCAAGTCGTAAAAGATTAAGTCGTAACTTAAAAGGCTCATACGACTAAAAGCCGTATAAGACTAAAAGGACTCGCGCCTTAACGCCTCGGGAGTCTCGTGAAGTTTTCCTCACAGATGAGCAGGGTGAAACTGACAAAATAAATAATCACTATTATGAATCCTAGCGGCGACAAAAAAACTAACTAATATAAGTCCTAGTAGTTTACTATTTTCGTGATACTTGATTCTACTTGGCACTCTTTTTACTTATTTCATTGTTTTTACTGCATAATTTAGTATCATGTGAGTGAAGAACGAACTATAGATACTTATTCATTTATAAAAAATACCTATACTTACCTATATTTATTTCTTAGCTTTGCTTATTAAACGATCGGAATCATTGACGATTTTTAATTGTAGGTAGGTACCTGCCTAGTTAGTAAATAACTTTCTAAGATGTTACCATCGATATTATTTACGTTATTTCATTGAATGGTATACTCGTATGTATATACCATATTCTAAGTAAGCAAGTATATAATATATGCGTACCATATTCTAAAAAAATAAATCACTATGTGAAGGTACGTAGGTACCTACCTACTTTCGATTGCACACGGAAACACTGCTGCATCGGGCGGGCCAGGTTTATTATAACTTAACTATTAGCGCCGCAAACAGTACCTACCTACTACCAAAGGGGGCTCGTGAACATTTTTCATGGGTGTTCACAAAAAATACAAGCTAATTGAAAACCTCCTTTTTTGAAGTGGGTTAAAAAGAGGAAATGTCTGTTTACGTATTCGGTACGTTGTTACTATTTATCTATAACTGCATCACTGGTTTAGTGTTCGTTGAACGTGACTGCTAAACATCAGGTCCCGGATTCGATTCAAGTTAAATTTCCATTATTTCTGGAAATAAATATAGCCTATGTTACTCAGTGAAGATTTAACTTACTAACAGTGAAAGAATTTTTAAAATCTATCGAGTAGTTTTCGAGTCAAATACGAAAAAACAAATCTTTCCGCATATAATAGTAGTTTAGATTAGATTATAGTTTAGATTTAGATTTTAGGTGCCTACTTGGTGTAACTGATGGATCAGAATGTTGTAATTATAAATTAATTAATTTATTCAGGTGGACCAACCAGATGGCAAACAACTGAGCTGTGTAGAAGCATCCAGCTTCTGCGGTCTGAAAGACCGGAAGTACCCTGATCGCCGTGCTATGGGCTTCCCCTTCGACAGACCTTCCAGCACAGCCACTAATATTGAGGACTTCATCCTACCTAACATGGGGCTTCAGGATATCACCATTCGCTTAACAAACCAAACTGAGCCCAATCCTAGGAACCCGAAAACCAATTAGCTATTTCAGTGACTAATGTGTAACCTGCTCTATGGTACCTATATGAATTAGAAAAATGAAAAGGCTGATCTATTAAATCAAGAGAACTAAGTATATCTAGCATCTGTAAATAATTATTATGACTTCTTTATTTAGATTAGATGAGGACCCATTTACTTATAAGCCATGTACAAAATAAAATAAGAAATACAAAAAATACTTGAACTTTATTTTACCAGTACCTACATGAAAAAATCTTAAACCATACTATGTACTAAAAACTAAGCTTCTTCCCACTTTATATTTTGTAGCCATCCACTTTGATAAACACAATAATTTACAGTATCAATATTTTGTGTGTGTCACCCCCATAAAATGTCTCGAGGTTTTAAATAATACAAACAAAACCTTAGTAATATTAGTTTATCTAAATATTTTTTAAATTCATCCCTTTAGTAGTTTTAGATAAACTATATGGAAAAGGAAAACAATTTATACTCTTCTTATAACATTGATAAATAGGTATAGTCACATAGGGCTCAGTGGCAGGTTCTTCATGAAAAGTTTGTAGTACTGATAAGACAACTTGATTATCATTAAATACATACATTCAAGGTTGGTACATCATTATAAATAGAAATATTGTTTATTCAAAATAGACTAAAAATAGTTTAAATTTACCATCAATGTAAGATGGTGCCAAGATACATGTATTCACAGAATCTTTGGTTAATTAACACAAATGCATCTCTTTACACAAATGCCAGCTAACTGCAATCCTTCATAAAGCATATTCAACAGCAGTTATCCTTCGAACAATCCTGATGACCTGCATAAAAAGGGCATGTGAGTGTGGTAAAGCGTTATTAATTTCTCAAAACTGTTACAATACATTATCAGCCCTATCATTTAATATCACATTGTCATCAAAACAACATTTATTGGCTCATGTTGATTTTCATCATTAGATACAGTAGGTAGTATAATAAAATAAAATATGATCCTATTATATAATTACCTAGGTCCTATGATTAGGAATGAATGTTGTAAATCTTTTTGTGTCTAGTAGGTAACTTGTATACAAACAACGAGTTGACGTTTTATCTGTAAATAGAAAAAAAATATAATGATTATTAAGTATTAACTTAAGAAAGTTGATAAAATGTAATTTGGATCAATTAAAATCAGACCTATCATTAAATATCATGTGTTAATCATATAAACACATTTCGGCTCGTGTTATTCTCATCATTTTTATCAAGATAATTATTAGGTACCTACTACCTATAAAGTTATCAGTTACTCCAAATATCTACAAACACACCTCATCGCGATAATGTTTACCCTCCTTCATCAAATAGACTACCTATCATGCCGAATTGCCGACCTACCGCGTGGCTATAACCAAACAATCTTATCACTTATCGGGCGGTATTGTAAGTAAACATAAAAAATATACCTATCTTATCATCCCAAATCTGAACTTTAGAAAATAGGAAGTAATAGGTAAGTACCTGTAGACTATAAAGCACAAACACGTGGTCGTAATAATGTATCGTATCTAGACCTACGCACGTGGCCATAATCAGTGATCACAATTTACACAAAGGGAAGGAGACAGTCATTATGTAAACCTGAACGAGACAATGGATAAGAATAGTGAAAAATCTATCTTAAAGAATTGCTAGCACTTACTCAAAGATTTATTTTCCTAGTTTCCCCTTTGACTTCCCAGGACACACTAGCTATAGAAGTATAGATAGAGGTTTAGAGTGAGGACCGGAGAATCTCCGGTAAAAGTACTCGATTGAATCAATCGGTTATTAACCGATTAGCCTCCGATCATCGTATTACATCGGAATAGAATATTTTAATGTAATAAATACTACAAAAATAAAAGGAAGATTTATTAGAAATACTATTTAGTATTTAACTAAATGTATTAGGCACTTGTCCTACCGCCGAAGATGAACGAGAAGCGAGTAGAGCTAGAAACTAGAGCTTTTACTGCCTATAGCTGAGCGATTAAACTATCAGAACAACACACTCGCTTCCCGCTGCTCGCCAACTCGTTTCTATTTTCTTCTAACTCTACTCGCTTCTCATTGTTGGCGGTGGGACAAGTGCCAAGAGCAAGCGTGTGAGTGCGACGGGCCATTACTCGCGCCACTCGCACACGCGGCATACCTGCACAAACCGATATACGTGTTCCCAACGAGAAAAGAGCGATGTGAAAGTGTCCGACTATAATCCCTGTCTTTGGGACACAAAACTGAATTCATATAAACAATTATAACTCCCGGCGTGAGTTCTGACTGCTTAACGAGCATCGCTGAGCGAGTTTTATCTTTGATTGTCGCTCAGCGACAAACTAGTGGAGCGAGTCCTCGCCGGCAGTGTAAACAGTCAGCGATTAATATAAGCATCTCTTTTGTTTACACGGAATGTATATCTATTGTACGTTTCTTGAGCGAGAAAATAGCCGACAGTTAATCGTTTCCTCGCGTGGGACAACTACCTTAGGTACAACTATTTACTAATTTGCTCCTTTCGAATGAGATTTATTATTTCGGCCATTAACTCAAAGCGCTCTTGGCCGTTTATGTGATTCATTTCACTTGCTACTAGCTTTCCAAATAATTTGTTGCAATGAGCGTGAATATTTTTTTCATTTTCAGATGAGTTCCTGTCTCATTTCTTGTAGCAAGTGTTGTATGTTGCTTTTTTGATATATTTGTAAAACTCGAACCTTCTTGTTCCTCATCTGAAGATGCAGTCATCCTTTATCTTAAAGAATCACGAAAAAGAAAAGTAGGTCAATTTCACTTTCATGTAAAAAAACTATCGTAAATCAGGCACTACATGACGTCATAATTTGGTATATTAATGATTGTCCAAATATTCATCTTTTTATAAATTTATGCGTATTAGAATCACGCGTTAGAACGCAATATTAGTTCTCATTTATAAGAAATTGATAATGGCTTTATTCACCGGTGATCACCGGTGAATCTCCGGTAAATGCCCAATCACCGGTGATTTTAACCGGTGGTCAGAATTTCGCTCCGGTGCAAACCTCTATTACGCTCCGGTGCAAACCTCTAGGCCGCGGATGCAATTGCTGCTAGTGATGCAACTCGAGTTCACATTTAATACTTTTATTCGAGTGACTCGAGTCACTACAGAAAGAATCATACTAAAGTAAAAAAAATATCGAATCGAGTTCACATGCACTCGAGTCACTCGCCAAGACAAAACTATATGCCTGTACAATTATTAAAAGTTAACACACTAGTGTTGTGTTGATGTGTTGCGTGAATGTTCGGTGCTTATAAATTAAGATAATTTATGTGTTTATTTTCTTACAAGCTTTTATTTTCAAAATTCGTGAAGATAATACAGTAACTGGTAAAAAGTCGGTGGTTTAGAAATGTTTCTAAAAAATTAAAACTGAAAAATAGAGATTTGTAAATTGTGTAAAAGCAATACCAAGACTTTGGGAACACAACAAATCTGATGACACACATACGAAGAAAACATCCATTTCAATATACAACGTGTAACTGAATAAGCGAATAACCTCGAATAAGTCGATTAGAATATCGAGTCATATTTCTTATAATGGCGAAACCCGAATGTCATTTTGAAACAAGTAAGCATATTTTTTTCAAGAAATTAATAATATCAGCTAAACATAAAACTTGTGGCTGTACCACAATCGTCCTGGATATCGTAGTTTTTTAATATAGGTATTAAAACAAGCATAATACCTGAAAGTAGTTGGTTCAGAATCGACTCGATTGAATTGAATATTAAATCGATTACAGTGGACATTTTAAAAAAAAATATACCTGAAATATGGCCCCCTGATACATTAATGGGTCGAGGTATGAAAAAATGAAACTTATTTGCTCATTGTGTGCGTGTGTTCATCGATATCATACTCATTGCGAGTACGATTGTGGTACAGCCACAAGTTTTATGGTGTATATAGAAAATTTGGTGTATATAGATAACCTGTAACAGTACAGGTTATATAAAAATACATGACAGAAAACTCTAGTGTTGAGTTAACTGTTAACTAACTGATTAATTAATTAAGCTTATGGTTTTATTACGCTTTCGCTTATTTTAATAGGTACATGTTTTATCAAGGATTATGTCTATCCAACTACTCGAGTGATTTGAGTCTTGAAAACCTCCCGAGTGACTCTCGAGGTACTCTATTGAAATTGCAAAATGACTCGTATGACTCGATTGGTAAAATCGGGCTCGAGTCGCATCACTAGTTGCTGCCTGCTGACAACACGTACACTACACTAGGGAAATTAAAAAAATAATTTATTATTAAAAAAAATATTATTTCATAAAACTTGATTTTTTATGACCTAATATTAATTAAATTAAATAAATTACTATTTTAAGGATCACCTTTTTTCGTTTTTTTTGTACTGGTATTGAAATTAACAAGGCGGGATACGCCAGTAACCACATGTATAGGAAAAGATTACCGAAGTTTTGTTCATTAATTCATACTTATAGTATTTGATAACCTATTTGATAATAAATGTTTTTGTCTGATGGATTATAAATAAAACAAAAGTCATTGAAACTTGAAACTAACTGTTACTCAGCTGTTTAATTTATGTTTTTAGCGATCGGCTTCTGCGCCACGTCTTGTGGGTTCGATCCCCACACGGAGCAAATATTTGTATGATCTACAGGTAGTTGTTCCGAGTCTAGGCGTTTGTGAATTGAGAATTTGTGTTTGTAAACGCACCCACGATACAGGAGAAAATCCTAGAGTGGGGCAACGTTTTTTTTTAAATAATAATAATAATAAACTGTATTATTTTAAATATCATTTTGTGATTTTTATGCATTTTCCATGCTAAGATTATAAAGTTATTTTAGTAAAGGAACGTCACCTTATGACGTAAATTTAGAATGTGAAGGCAAAATTTCAATCAGGCGGGTGGGGTTCGCGGTGGCTTAGAGGTCAGAGCGTCTGGTATATCCAACCAGGAGACGCAGGTTCGAATCCTGCCCGCGATTGAATTTTTCCTTTACTAAAATAACTTTATAATCTTAGCATAGAAAATGCATAAAAATCACAAAAAGATAAATGTTTGTATAAATGTTTGTAAAATGTTTGTTTGCATCGTGTGCCAATTTGAAATGGTCGACTGAAGGGGTCATCTGCTAGCCTTTCAGACCCCATAACACCCCTCATGCCCTGTGGATTTTTTTTATCGACTTTTTATTGTTTTACTAAAAAAAGACCCAAATTTTACATTCAAATACAAATTTAAACAAAATATAAGGCGTAGACTCTGAATTTTAATTTTATTTCGATGTGTATTGTTTACGATTACTTTTAGAAACAAAATTAGTGACATTAGTCACCTAGTTTTTTTTTATTCACTCGCAAAGGTAAAACTTAAATTAAAGCTGTACATGTTACAGATATATGGCTAAAAAAAAAACAAAAGCGACCGGGATCTTCACACTCCCTCATTAATTCTCCAGTCTATCCTCTTGCTAATGATGTGCCACATGCCATAAAAATCTTTTAACAACTTTGTGAATTCTCTAGAATTGTGAATCAAGTCATATAAGACTACATTCCAAATTCTATTGAATTTTTTTATTGCGTAACTGTTACTTGAGAAAGAGGTAAAATTTGTTGTCTCACTCTTGCGCAGTAAAATCTCTCTTCTATCTCTTTCTTGCATACCTTAAATCGGTTTGAACAAATCACGCACTGCCGATCCGTCATTTTTCCTATTCTTCGATAGCAGTTTTCAGTGGTGGTCATTCAATGTTGGTGGCCATTCCATTACGATTCCTACCGTGTGGGCTCTGGCATTGTCATGCATATAAATAAAGTTAGGGCCTACAAACTCGGCATACGGCATTACATGAGCCTCCAAACATTGGCGTATATAACGGTCAGCATTTAGTGATGGCATCCGAGGCCCAGACACAAACTCAAGTGTAGTTTTGCCTGCGGCGGAAATGCCTCCCCAGACGGTCCACGACCCACCACCACAACTTACTTTCTCTTCTATGCAACACTGCACAAAACGTTCTCCTTGCCTTCGGTAGACCTTCCTCCTTCCATCGTTACCATGAAGCATGGTCTTTGTCTCTTCACTAAAGAGCACCTGGCTCCATTGCTTTTGCGTCAAGTCTTCTCCTTACAGTACGAGCACTAACAACTACTCTATGAAAGTCTCGAAGCTGTTCCTGGATAGTTAGGTGACGATTTCTCAAACTGGTTGTAACCATAAATAGATCCTGTCGTTCTGTTGTTACCCGAAATCGTGGTCCACGTAAACGACGAACATATCTCCCAGTCTCTAGGAACCTGTGGAACACTCTTTGAACAGCGGATCGGCTTATGTGGAGTTGTGTAGGTACTTAAGTTTCTCTGGCCTAAACCAGACTGAAGAAGAGCCACAGCTTGAGCCACTACTTCAGGCGAAGTATCCATAATTTCGACCCAGAAACTGTTTAAACATTAACAAAAACAATTGAGGAACTTTTTCAATCCGTAGATACGAAGAAATCAATAATCAAAGCTCTAATTTACAGTTTCTGTGTTCAGGGTTCCTAAAAAATGAAAAACTGCAGCTCTTCATTTGTTTTTCGAGATTACAAATTTAAATTTAGAACCAAATGCATGTCAACTAGGTGACACATATGCCAGCTACAAAACTGCATAAAAACTATTTGGTCATTCATATATTTTTTTTAAGTTATGGCCGATACTAACTTATTATGCTAGGTGCCTCGATTTAGGAGTTCGGGAGTGTATTATTAGCTTACAAGTCTATCGTCTTTGCATTAGTATTTGGGATCATTAATAACTACTATATTACAGTATAAACTAAAAAAACTGAAAAACTGTCAAATCAACCGGTTTTCTAAATAAAATAATATTATATGCTTTTTCCATAATCTGATATCTGAGACCGGTTCTCTAAGGATTTTTCGTATATTGTCAACATATTTAAATAATATTAAATGGAGGGATAACCGTCGGGACTGAATTTCAACAGAAGACTCCGTTCTTTGAGATCTCTCGTCATTTTATCCATAGAGAAATTTTATCGAAAAGAAGACAACGTCGCTCGAAGTCGCCCGTCGTCATAAATATACAGCTGTGACTATTTTAAAATTTACTCTTTATTGCAAAACAAGAAGCAGGCAGGGGGTTAAAAAAAAGGATGAAAATTGAAATGCCTCCCCCAACGCGGCAGCGCCTGTCAACAACATTTGTCACTACTAGAATATTAAGTTTATAAGTATATTACATTGTGATAATATAGTAAATGATTAGTGATTGCAATAGTGATGCCGAGGTTAGTGCTGTCCAACCTAACTCTTCGCTAGATAACCCAATAAGATGTCCCCTTTGCTCCCAACCACGTTTTTTTAAGGGCGAGCGGGGTCTGAAGGTTCATTGTGGCAAGGTACATAAATCTGGCAATGTGCCTCCAGACCTTTCAGTTACGCCTACTGCGGCAGCAGCATCAACTACCAATATTTCTCAGCAACTTTGGCAATCACTATCAAAATTAAAAAATTCTACACCCGTTTTAAAGAGGGTTCCCCGTGGAGCGAGGCCGTTGGTTGCGTTAAGTTTAGCGCGGTCTGTCCGCCTCGCAACCCGGGAAAACTCACTTAGTGCTTGGGAGCAACTACTCACCTTCCCTTATAGAATTCTACATGTGCAAAAATCTTTGGCTACCACAAAATCTCTAACAACCCAAATTAAAGAAAATTGTAATATTTCGGCCACAACTTTAGAACCAAAATTACCAATTCAGAAATATCAGCAGCACAAGGTTTCTTTCCATCATGTAGAATCTAAATTAAGTGAAGGTGACATAAAGGGGGCGGCTAGGATTATTTTTAGCACTGACGTGGTTGCACCTTACTCTCCAGAGACACTTAGAGCTTTGGAAAGTAAGCACCCAGCTCCAGCGAATAACCTCTCCTTCCCCGACCCCCCTAACCTTGATTCCAATTCCCTCATAGTAACTGGTCGCCAATTGTCTGAAGCCATAGCTTCGTTCCCGAGCGGCTCTGCGGGCGGACTTGACGGCTTAACACCGCAGCATCTGAAAGACTGGACAGGTGCAAGTGCCGGGGAATCTGGTGAGTCGCTCTTGAAGGAACTTATGGCTTTGATCAATCTGATGCTCTCCGGCAATGTGCATGAATCCGTCATAGATGTTCTGTATGGGGCGAATCTTTGTGCCCTACGTAAGAGGGATGGCGGCATTCGTCCCATTGCCGTAGGTTGCACTTACAGGCGTACGGCAGCCAAGATATTCTGCGCATCTTATAAATCTTTATTAACTAATAAATTCCAGCCCCTTCAATTAGGTTATGGTTCAAAAGGTGGCTGTGAGGCTGCCGTACATGCCCTAACTACTTATCTCAACAGTGATGAAGGAGAGGTCATTCTTAAGGTTGATATAAGGAATGCCTTTAACTCCGTAAATAGGGACACCTTGTTGACAGAAGTGAAAAAAGAAATTCCTCAAATTTTTAGTTTTCTTTGGCAATGTTACAGACATCCCTCAAAATTACTGTATAAGGACAATCTTATAAATTCGGCCGTTGGTTGTCAACAGGGTGACCCCCTTGGGCCAGTCATTTTCAGTTTGGCTATAAATCCAATAATTCGGCAGTTAAATTCAAAATTTACCGTTTGGTATTTAGATGACGGAACCCTAGGAGGTGACGTGGACACAGTTTTAAATGATCTAAAAATGTTGAATGAAAAATTTAATTTAATTGGTTTGGAACTTAATTCTTCCAAATGTGAAATTTATTTACCACACACCTCTGACCGACAACAGACGATTTCAAAATTCAATGCAATAGCCCCGGGTATTAAAATCATGGAGAAGAGTAATCTTCACCTTCTAGGGTCTCCAATTTTTGATGAATCGTTTGCATCTTTTGTCGATGGAAAAATAAAAAAATTTAGTGATACATCGGAAAAACTTCTCAAAATCAATATTCATTCGGCTCTTACTATTATTCGATACTGTTGTTTTGGCCCTAAATTCATTTATAACTTACGCTCTTCCCGCTTGTGGAAGCACCCACAACTTTTAGACAAAATCGACAAAATTATTAGGAACTTCCTAACAACTGTTTTAAACGTGGCTTTAGACGACCGAGCTTGGCTTCAAGCCATCTCCCTATTCGGCTGGGTGGTCTTGGCGTCCGCAAAATTTCCAGTCTTAGTTTACCGGCTTTTCTGTCCTCAGCACACGCCACTGACATTTTAACCAGGAAAATTTTATAACGTTCACTGGTTGATTTTGAGGTGCCGTGTTTGACTGATGCTGTGAACGCTTGGAAATTGGCTTGTCCCAATACAGCCCTGCCCGTCGTCCCATCTTCCCAAAAACAGTGGGACTGGCCGCTGTGCAGTTTGACACGGAAATATATGATAAATACGTCAATCAATACTGCCGAGCGCGCTCGTCTGCTGGCCGTGGGTGAATGGGAGTCGGGTCTTTGGCTTCAGGCACTTCCATCACCTAATATAGGGAGCTTGTTGGATGACACTACTTTTCGGTGCGCTATTTGCTTACGCCTGGGAGCCCCTTGTGTTTCTCCACATCGGTGTCACTGTGGTGAAGCAGTCGACAGCCTCGGACACCATGGCTTGTCTTGCTGCAAGAGTGCAGGGCGCATAGCACGGCATGCCAATATTAATGACATTATTCGTCGTGCTCTTGTCACCGCCGGTGTGCCAGCTGTATTAGAGCCCAATGGCTTGGCACGCGACGATGGGAAGAGACCAGACGGTATGTCGTTGTTGCCATGGAAGTTGGGCAGGCCTTTGGTGTGGGATGCAACTTGCGTCGACACCCTTGCTCCATCCCATGTTCCAAGCACGGCGGGTTGTGCTGGCGCTTCTGCTGCAGCCGCTGAGACCCTCAAACGGCGTAAATATAGCAACCTTAATGGAAGCTATAATTTTGAGCCGTTTGGGGTGGAAACGCTCGGGCCATGGGGTTCGAGTGCGCGCCAAGACTTGTCGACTCTTCGCGTGATCAGAGGGCTGGTTTATTCTTGGGTCAAAGAATTAGCATTGCCATTCAACGTGGCAATGCTGCTAGTCTTCTGGGTACGTTACCAGATGACAGTGATGTGGAGGAGTACTTTGACGCCTAGACACGACAATTTTTTTTTTTTTATCTTTACGTTATATTTTTATAGTTATTATTTTGGTAAAATAATGCTGTAAATACTATATCATAAGTGTACATAGATAGAAATGTAAGCTATTTTCCTACTTTACCCGTTCTTTCGAATCTAGCACTTAAATACTTGATAGCGGAACATGTAATCAGAGTTTTTTACTTTCGCTACCGGACACATACTGGTTTGCCTGATACAATAAAATACTAGTTAGAAGATAGCTTTTTATTTTTTGATATTTTTGTAATTATTGCCATCCATTTTATTGAGATTGTTGTACATTTTGTATAAAAATTTGTATTACAGCTAAATGATTGAGCTAAATACACTATTATTTAAAAAACAAAAGTTTTTGAAAATGACTGATATCGACGTCGATATTGATATTTTAATAAATATCGATACATCATTATTTTCTCATTATCATTATTATGTCAAGTCATCATCATTGTTATGAGCTCTTACACATACACACCGGGTTTTGTTCAAGCGCCGTCGACGCGCGTCGCACGCGACTATAACGCGCTGCAAGCGCGATGTTATCGCAACCAATTTACCTGCATAAAATTATAGAATGCAGACGATGATTTTTTTCTGTGCTGTCGACGCGTTACTACCGCGGAGTTACATCGATACAGACGCGCTGGCATAGCGCGTCTCGATGTCATAATCGAGGCAACACTTCATAAGCTGGCCTTACTAGGTACTTTTGTTAAAAAGGAAACGTAAAAATGTCTCACGTAAACGTAAATATTGGATACATGCATTTACAAGCGAAAGGAAATTACATGGTCATTTATTATTACTTTCAAAAACGTTAGATTAGCACGCTAGTGGCTTGCTCGCGCGCGTACTACGCGCGTTTTATTTAACACGGAGAGTTGCTCATGTGCGTCTGTAGCGCTTTTCTCGTGAGTTTGCAGCGATGCAATCGCAAGTAATCTTTCTTTTCCAAGTTTAGTAGCGTCGTCGACGCGCGATAGCGAATCACGCGTCGACGGCGCCGGAAAAACAGCGTGGTGTGTAAGTGGAGCGTGAGCTCTAACTTAGTTCGACCATTCGTACAGTTCGCAGTGTTACCAACAGCTTGGAAACGAATGTCGTCGTTTTTCACACCTTGAGTGCTTAAAGTAGCCTAAAGTAGACCACACGCCAAAATTTTACTATAAATAAATCATGCTATGAGAACTTTTAAAAAAGCCTTTTTAAAAAAACATTGTCTCGTGGGGGTCTCGAACCCGCAGTCCCCGACTCCTTGCGTTGTGTACGGGTCGAGACCAAAATACTTAGTCATCCTACATATCTAGGGATTATAAAATCAGTTAGGCAGTTATATGTAGTGACTAGCGACGCTTTTTTTATGGGATAGGAGGGCAAACGAGCAGACATCGCCTGATGGTAAGCGATTACCACCGCCCATGGACACCCGCAACACCATAGGAAACACAAGTGCGTTGCCGACCTTTTAAAACGGGATTGGGCCTCCGGTAAACACAACGAAAGCGTTGTTTAACGCCGGTTTTCTGTGAGGTCGTGGTATCACTCCGGTCGAGTCGGCCCATTCGCGCCGAAAGCATGGCTCTCCCAAGTAAAAAATGCTCTCATATGCTGCCAGCCCAACTATTTCATAATTTACGAGGTCGGCCACGCAAGAGTAATACCCATGGTATTATTAGTTTACTACTGTTAATATTGGTTATTAGTTGAAAAAAGTTTATACTTACTTTTAAATGCTGGTATTTGTTTTCATTCGTTACGACAATGTTTAAAATAATATTTTCCATTTTTCTCACAACGCAAACACTTTTAAATGATTGTGAAGATGAACATGCACGGGATACGGGATTTTTCATACAAAATCACAAATATTTATGTATGTACTAGCGTTTCTTCAAACTATTTAATCGTAGTCGGTATAATACTGCCGACTTACTTACTGAAAGATTCAGTTACCTTCTTAACTAATTATTAGGATTTTTTAGTAAATAGTTACTTAAAAATCTTAATAATTAAGTAAGTAAGTCCATTAGAATGGAATTTTATGTGGAAAAATGTGCGGTCATGCATGTGAAGAGAGGAGGGATTATAGAGTCCGAGGAAACTCATCTTTCGGACTCAATACATCTTAAATCCCTCTCTTCAACTGAAACCTACAAATACTTGGGTATGTCGGAGGCGTTAGTAATCAACGAGGCTGACATGAAACAATCCTTACGAGAGCACTTCTTTGGCCGTCTGAAAAAACTACTTATAAGCTTTTTATCAAGCGGAAATAGGGTGCGCGTGCGTGCCTATAATGGTTGGGTCATGATGTACTCCTTCGGTATACTCAAATGGACGCAGACTGAACTGGACGCCCTGGATAGAAGAGTCCGTACATTGTTGACTGCAAATAGGATGAATCACCCGCGTTCATCAGATATGAGAGTGTACATCCCACGGAAGTGTGGAGGGCGAGGCTATTTAAGCGCTAAAACGCTTCACAATCGTGAGGTGTACATGCATAGACAGTATTTTCTTAAGACTGACGTGGGGATCCACCGAGATGTAGTTGCAGTGGATAAAGGATTCACCCCGCTATCCTTGGCTAAAGAGAATTGGCGCAAACCTATAACACTTGATACTGCTAGCCGCAGGGAGATATGGCAAAGCAAGAAACTTCACGGAAGCTTTTAACGGGCCCTTCATCGACTCGATGTAGATTTTTTAGCGTCTGTATCCTGGCTACGCTTCGGGAACCTCTTAGGGGAAACCGAGAGTTTTGTCTGTGCAATTATGGACGAAGTTATAATGACGAACAACAACCGGAAATATATTATAATATAAAGGATGGCACGATTGACATTTGTCGGCCATGTCAACGTCCAGGAGAATCGATCCGGCGTATTAGTTCTGTTTTGTTTAATGAGTTTTAGATACTGGTTGTGTTACTCTGTACTGGGATCGATCTATCATCACTGATAGGACCGGTTTTGCCAATAAGCCTGATATAATGGTGATAGATCGATCAGAGCGCCGTGCAATTATTGTTGATGTTAGTGTTCCACATGACGAGAATCTCGTGATAGCTGAAAAAAGACAAGCAAATTAAATATCTAGAGTTGGCGCATGAGATAATCGACATGTGGGATGTTGACTCGGCAATCATTGTTCCGATAGTTGTGACCGCCAATGGTCTAATAGCCAAGAGCCTCGACTAACACCTGTGGGTGTGGAGGGTCTCGTTAGGCAGCTGGGTTATGAGCCTGATACAAAAAGCGGTTCTCCTGGATACGGCAAGTATTGTTAGGTTCCTTTCTCTGGGGCCCTGACCACCGGTAGCTTGAACCGTGGACGACCTCGATCCGGTGGGCTACTATTTTTTTATATTTTTAAATATTTTTCTTATTTTTATGCTTATTTGTGTAGTGATGTTCGTTCAACTAATTTAAGAACCTTGTCGCTCAAGTGGCCTTAATGGCGACCATTCGCCTTTAAGAATTTTTTGTCGCCGATTTTCACCCCATGTACTAATTGGCGACAAATTGCCTACGTTTGTCTGTCTACGATTGTGAAATAATGATCGATTTTTAAAAAATCGATTAGACATATCATTAAGAAATCGGTTTTGTATGAACAATTATTATTTTTTGTCTGCCTCAGTAGTCTAGTGGTCCCAAGCGCGACTGCTACACTAGAAGTCCTGGGTTCGATCCCCAGGTCGGGTAAAGTGTTATTGGATTTTTCTATGAAATTCTCAGTAGCAGCTCGGAGTCTGGATTTGTGCCCGGTTAATGGCTATATGGTCGCCCCCTATAAGATGGGACCTAAACATACCGGCAAACTGTGGGTGTACATTAAGTACGCCTCTGCCTAACCCTTCGGGGAATACAGGCGTGGTATGTTATGTTATTATTTTCCAAAAAAAAATATATTATTTATTAATCAATTTATTATTTTAAGCGTCGCCTGTAATCGATTGTTTTTCTACTTGTATTAAAAATAACAAGGCGGGAACCGTCCTCAGAAACACCAGGAACCGTATATTAGGGAACAGGTTATCCAAGCTTTTGTTCCTGTAGAGGAGAAGGTGGGAATATGGCCCCCTACTTTGTTTTTTCAGTTTTCAGCCAATATTTGAATTGAAGACTCCGAGATTTGTAACCAGTGCTACATTGTTCCAAATATTGATAGTTCCGATAGGTTTCTCATAATTTTATTATCTCTATTTCGAAAATAGGCAAAACTCTCAACTTGACATATTGAGAGGGTATTATGGCACCCTGGGGACCATATTAAATGTATGAAAATGATAAAATGTAACAAACATCTTAGAAAACTAGAATCGTAGTAGATATCAGTTACATAGAATCAGACCTTGTGAAGATCTTAATTACCTACCAATTTAATTAAAAACATGAAAGGAAAAAAACAGGTTAACGGCAAGGTAATGTGGGCCCACTGGACCCGCGCAATCTGTATTCACCTAAAAAATTTTTCAACTTTGGCATTGAATCCACTCTTCTCCACGTCTGTCAGTCGAATAATTGGCATTACAAAATAAGGACAAAGTATCTGAATTTTCAGGTAATTGATCTGATAAGAATTCTGCATCAAGATCTGAGTCGTTATTTTCAATTTGATCATCGTCACAGCTACTACTCGACGAAGACCTCCTTGACGCCGACGAACATTGCTGCTAGTAATAGTGCCTCTATCTCGGCCACTACCACAGTACAGTAGTCTCTGCTAACTGCAGAGATTCGACCAGCAGATTTTTATTTGTCGACGAGCGATCGATATTAAACATTTATTTAATAGGAATGCTTTAAGTTTAGCTTTGATTATAGTACCTTTGTAAATCAATGATCTCAAGTCATTAGGCAACCTATTAAATAATTCTACTGCTTGATATTTAGAGCAATGTTTAGCAATATTGAGTTTAGGTGCAATTTTTATTTTTATCACGTTTCTTCTATTGTTCTCTCTAAGTTCACGTTCTTCTTGTGATTCGTGCTCGTGTATGTATTTTGCAAAAGTCGCTGAGTAATACTAAAACATATAAACTCGGTACTGTTGATTTATCTATTTTTTAAAATTATTTTACATGATTCTCGTTGTGGGATTCTGATAATAGTTCTTAAGTGTCCGGCGAAGCTTGAATTGCCCACAAAAACGTAATACCGAAATAAATCGAAATCCAGGCAATATTCTATCAAATTATGTCATTATTCGGATTTGTATACTGTTAATCTAGGTTCCTACGGAACTATTTTGTCTACTACTACTTCACTGGAAATAAAAGACCGGAAAATCGCTTGGTAAAGTTATCAAAAATTGTATCTGCTTAAATTAATTTCTAGTGAAGTATTTTGGATGAAATGGTAAAGTAGGAACCTAGATTAACGGTATCGGTATCCGAATAATATCAGAATTCGATTAAATTATGTTTGAATTACGATTTATATCGGTATTACGTTTGTAAGAGAAATTCGGTCCGCTGGACTCTTAATGCGCGTTTCTGTAGTATGAATACTCTTTGGCAATTATACCAGTAATTGAAAAAGTGAAAAAACATAATATTTGTATCGCAACCTGGATTCTACCAATGCATAATATACTGCTTTTAGTTGCTTTAGATCAATATCGTCCCTGAGGCTTCTTAGCGCGTAACAAGCTGAAGATATTGAGGAGTCAATGGTGGTGACCTCTTTTTTCTAGTTTATTAAGGAATATTTAGAAACTCCTAAAAATTTAACTTCGTTTACTAGTCTAATATTATCCCTTTCGAGCATGACATCTATGCTATCGATATTACGTGAATTTAAGTGGGCAATTAACATAGTTTTCAATATTTAAAAAAAAAATGAAAAAATTGGTATTAAGGATATTGGCCGATAATTTTTGGGATCCATTATTTATTGTACCCTTTTTGTGTAGCGGAACCACCTTTGCCAATTTAAGTTGTTTAGGAAAAACAGACACTTTAATACATTTATTAATGAATGCAGATACGATACGCTAATATATCTATGGTATCCTTGATTACCGATATCGGCACGTCATCGTGTCCACAAGACGTTTTGTTTATCATCATATTAATATCTATATGTACAATTTCTGTTTCCTGTGGTGTAGTCATATTGACTGTCATCTCACTTTCTACTTTTAGTGTTGAGTTTCTTGGGAAGGACGTCGCTCTTTCTTCTTCTGTTTTTAAAAGTAATGATTTATACACAAATATATCACCAAAAGTATCTGCTATTTCTTGTGGATCTGTAACCACCTCGTTGTTAATAATAAGAACAAGTTTTCTTCTAATTTTGTTTTGTTTTCTCTTTGTCTGATCATTTACAATTTTCCATGTTTCTTTTGATATGTTTTTGGCTTTATTGAGATGACATGATATGGCTAACATTCGTGCGTGCTTTAAAACTCTTCTTTAAATTCTTATGTAATTCATTTTGTAGTTATAAACACTAGTATTATTGGTTCTGCCCGAACATAATATTCTTTAAACCCTGAGGGCAAAAAAGGACAAAAACTGGGCGGATAGGGCAAAAACGATTTAAGCCTAAATAAACGCCCAAATGCTGGGCAGTAAAAACAGTTTTGAATAAATACATGGTTTTAGTTAAAATATGTCTTTTCTTATTAAATAAAACTAAACTTATATTTAAAGCAATTTTTGAGTAATGATTTCAAAAAATATCTTTCGTATTTAGGTATAATGTGTTAAGAAAACCCTGTCCGACCTATAAGGTCGTGACTGGTATTGTTAGGTATCGAGATCCGGTTCTATTTATTAATTATTTTCAATTTACAAGAAAAACAATCCCTGAAAAAAAAAATTAAACGAGGAAACTAAAATGACAATACTTATGGTGGAGCGACACCGCCCCTATGTATCAAACTTTAGGACTATAATGGGTTTACATTTTTTTTAAATACTGGATTTTGGGGTATTTGTGGCAATTTGGGCACGGGCGGCGACCCAACGATGAATTAAAACTTCATTTATGTTTAATTTTATGAATATTTAATAGTTCTTGTTTTATTTGGGGGATACCTATATGCCCAATTCCGATCGGACAGGTTTTTTAACATAGTATACATACTTATATAAAGCACTGTGGCGGCAGCTCACTGAGTAGGGCCCGATAAATCGAGCCCGCCGCGTAGTAAAATTATAGTTCCTTACCTACTTACTAGTGAACGCCGCAGGGCCCGATCTTCAGCTTTCCTCATCCAGTCACTGCCAGCTGCCTACAGCAAGTCGGTACTCCACCTGGCCAGCGGGTGCCTTACACTTTATTTTTTCATTTGGGTGGGGACAGGCGCCTTATGCACGCCGCCCCGCTTCGGGGATGCGGGACGGTTGTGTCGAGCTCTCCGGTCAGATGACCAGCACACCGACTAAAACCACCACCACTTCCACCTTCCGCATAGTGGTGGAATCACGGAAATTGCTCAGTGCAATGGGCGACTTGAGACTCCGATTCAGCCGCCCAAAGCCCTCTTTGCGGCGGGACACATGTAGCTGAGGCCGCAGAAGGCAAGGAGAGCGGCGCAACGTGATACCGGCACTGCTCTTCCGCCGCAGTGTCGCTCATACAACACCGCGGCTCACCTCAGTTGCGGTACCTCCCGTACGACACCGAAACCTAAAGTGGCTGCTCCAATTCGAGCTTCCTGGGCAAAACTCACAGGAGTAGCCCCTACCTGGGGTTCTACTTAGCTCCATCACGGTGCAATACTCCACGGTTACTAAGCCCCCCGCTGTGACAAGGCGAGAAGCCCTTGGGGGGGAGGGGGCTACACTGTCTAGACGAGGTCTCTACTCGTTTGCTCAAGCGTTTATCGGTTCTCCGATACATGTATGTGACCAAGCCCATATTGCCACTTCAGCTTGCTAATCCCTTGAGCTATTTCGGTAACATTAGTTTTCTAACGAATAACTTCATTGCGGATTTTATCCCTCAGAGAGACTCCGAGCATAGCATTGTCCATAACTCGCTGTGCGACTTTCAACTTGTGACTACTCACGCTTCTATTACAGCCGATTAAAAAATATACATAATAATAACCGGTAGGTACGGAACGGTAGTAGTACCTCTTGAGGTTTGACTTTTTTTTATTTTCTTTTTTTTTATATTTAATATTATATACTTATATATATTTAAATATATAAGGTTTGACTTTTTTTTCTTTTCTTTTTTTTATATTTAATATTATATACTTATATATATATATATATATATTTAATAGAATATAATTACTGTAAACAATATTAATACTCAGAAAATATGTATGAGGCGGTGTTTGTAGAATTAACTTAATTATTAATCATTACCAAACATGTGCGTTCCGGACCAATTAAAAGTGCAACATTATCATTTTGATTTTCCGCGAAAAATAACGGATAATATTTACTACTGACCCGCTTGCGGTTTCACCCGTGCTGCTCCGTTCCTAAGAGGCGTAGCGTGATTTTATATAGCCTATAACCTTCCTCGATAAATTAACTATCCAACACAAGAACCTCACAATCTTTACCTCTTTATAATATTATAGTATAGATATATTTGTTCCAATTTCAATGAAATTACCTTAAATACTTAAAAAAAATATCTTCGTAAGATGTTCATAAGAATTATAAATAATTTTACAGTATTAAGTAAATGCCCTGACATTTGTGCATTTACTGGGCAAAAACGGACGCATATTGGGCGTACATTCAATCCGCCCAAAATCCGCGGCGTAAACCCATCACTAGCCGTAGCGTGATGTTTAATAGTTACAAATCTTCTTCATGAATCACTCTGTCTATTGGTGAAACCACGTAGCATATTTATTGGATACATGGGAAAACGTAAAAAAAATATTATAAAACAAATGGTAAATATCGATATCAAGATGCTAATTAAAATAATTTATTAGGAGCAAACAGGAAATTATGATTACATCTGGCCCCCACTCGATTGACATTTCAAAATTATTAGGCCACTAAAACAAAAATACTGTTCCTTTGTTTTCCTATCCTGAGTTCCAAAATATTTTTATTTAAAACATCATTTCTTGTAGATTTTTTGAGACGCTGAATCTAAATCCGGCAACAGAATTGCTGATTGGTTGGTGATATACCAATCTCAAAGTGCTAAAACATGGTTTTTGGCGATATTTGAAGTATTTTTTTTTGAAACAGCAAATTTTTACGGTCATTTCTAACCAAAGCATCTGTATATCTCCAAATTCTGATGTCCTAGAATTATTCTGCTGCCGGATTTAGATTTAGCATAAAAAAATCTAACAGAAATGATGTGTCTCACCCCTGCTTTTTTTGTTTATAAACTAGTGATAAGAATGATAGATGCCAAACTGACATAAAACAATTGTGTTAGGGGTCGGAAAAAATAAAATAGTCATGTCACCGTTTCTAAACACGTCACAGAAAACCGGCGTTAAACAACGCTTACGTTGTGTTTCCGAGTGAGTGAGGTTACCAGAGGCCCAATCCCCTTTTAAAAGGTCGGCAACGCACTCGTGACTCCTCTGGTGTTGCGGGTGTCCATGGGCGGCGGTAATCGCTTACCATCAGGCGATCCTTCTGCTCGTTTGCCCTCCTATCCCATAAAAAAAAGTCTATCTGTTCAAATGACGTATTTGGCACTTACGTCTGTTTAAAATAGAAAGAACTTCAAAGTCGAAAATAAATATGATAATTATTGAATATCGGGAAAATAGCAAAGCCAACGATCTCCTGTGACTGACAACACGGATTCCGCCGAAAATGGTCTACTGGGGACCTAGTGAACGTCACACATAACTAGAGTGAAGCCATCGAGAAACAAGGGGAGGCGCATGCCGTCTCTCTTGACATCTCGAAGGTTTACGACAGGGTCTGGCATGATATCCTTAGGTCGCGGCCCAGGGCCGGATTAACCCTATCAGGGGCCCCTAGGCAGTGCCATTCTCTGGGTCCCTTTCCTTTTCCCCTTTTCTTACTTTGAAGGGTTCTGTACCCAAAGGGTAAAAACGGGGGGCTCCCATACAACAAACGTGATTTTTTGCAGTTTTTATAGATAATGGTACGGAACCCTCCGTGCGCGAGTCCGACTCGCACCTGGTCAATTTTTAAAATACATTTTTTCTATCACATAAGTCGAGTCGAACAGATTGACTCCTTTGGTATTCTGTTACTTCAATGTCATAAGTGATATGGAAACAATCTTGACTTGATGCTACAGCATCACCTTACACGCCTGACTCTTTTCTTTTTGCTTTCATTGAAATTTTCTTAATGACTAGGCTACAGTTATATTCGGTTGGGGAATAAGTCTTTTCGCATTTAGTATGTAAATACTTTTAATAAAAAATCTTTTGCTGTACTATTTTTATCTGGCTGATTTTAATAACATTAAAAAAGTTACATTTATAAAAAAAGAAACAAATTAGTAAAAATTTGTTTCCCGCTATTTTTCATTTGTTTTTCTTTCTGTCAAAATGAGTGAATCTAATGAAGAAATTCGATACATTTTAAAGTTTTATTACAAAAAGGGGAAAAATGCAACGCAAGCCGCGAAAAAAAATTGTGAAGTTTATGGACCTAATGCAGTGTCAGCAAGAGTAACACAAAGTTGGTTTAAGCGTTTTCAATCCGGGAATTTTGATGTTAAAGATGCACCTCGCTCTGGTCGCCCTGTTACAGATAAAATTGACGCAATTTTTGAAAAAGTGGAGCAAGATCGGCATATCTCTAGTCACGACGTAGCTGAAGAACTGGGGATTGACCACAAAACAGTTTTGACCCATTTGAAAAAAGTTGGGTTTACAAAAAAGCTCGATATTTGGGTGCCACACGAGCTCACTGAAAGAAACCTAATGAACCGTGTACTCATTTGCGATTCTTTATTGAGACGTAATGAAACTGAACCGTTTTCAAAGAGATTGATAACTGTTGAAGAAAAGTGGATCACGTACGACAAGAACGTGCGAAAAAGGTCGTGGTCAAAGGTCGGTCAGGCTTCACAGACTGTGGCAAAACCCGGGTTAACTCGCAATAAGGTGATGCTGTGTGTATGGTGGGATTGGTAGGGCATTGTTCATTATGAGCTTTTACCGCCAGGCAGCACCATCGATTCGGATCTTTACTGGCAACAACTGATGAGATTAAAGCAAGAAATTGGGAGAAAGCGGCCAGAATTGATCAATAGAAAGGGTGTGGTCTATCATCACGATAACGCTAGACCACACACATCTTTGGCCACTCAGCAAAAATTAAAGAGAGTTTGGCTGGGAGGTGTTAATGCATCCGCCATATAGCCCTGACCTTGCACCTTCAGATTTCCACCTGTTTCGATCTCTTCAGAATTCTTTAGGCATTGTCAGGTTAACATCAAGAGAGGACTGCCAAAACTACTTGTCACGTTTTTTTTATCAGAAGTCCCAAAATTTCTACAACAATGGGATCATGTCACTACCCACAAGATGGCAAAAAGTCGTTGAGCAAAATGGTACATATATTATAATATATTATAATTAAATGTAAATTAAGTTTGAAAAAAAAAAAAATGTCATGAGTTTTCATATTAAATGCGAAGAAACTTTTTCCCCCACCTATTATTTGTAGTGCGTAAAGAGCTAAGAATATATATTAGTATAGCATATTTATAATAACCTGTTGAATCGTTTCCAACACAGAACAAAAAAATAATTATCTCGACAATGAAACGGGGAAAACGGAAGGGTGATGGGGAATGATCGAAATAGTTTCTAAAATCGTTCAAATGGATGACGCTGTTACTATCCTATAGTTTAAACTGCCCTGAAAACTCTGAAACTGAAACTGTTTGAGGTGTCAAAATACGTTTAGATATGAAAGATAAAATGAATGTTTGGTTTTATATATTTCAATCTTCCCCCGGTGAGATAAGATTTAGGTAGAGGTTCTCAAACTTTCCACATTATGTAGTTATGCTGAAAATAAAACATTTTATTGATTATACCGAGATATTATAGAACATTTTTTTTTTATCTTTCTTACATCTTAGCAAACAAATGTATCATAATTTGTAACAAGCCAGTGTCAAAGATATAAAATATTTCAAAATTATTTATTTGAAATATTTTTATTATTGCACCTTTTTAGACCTAAATGGCCGAAATTGTACCGCTGCCAGTTAATTATCGTGCATTCTTTTTTTTTATTATGGCTGAAAAAAAAAACAATAATTTTATTATAGGTACCTATTCATAAAAAGACGAAGTATGATGTGACATGCACAAAATTATTTTGTTCAAATTTTGCACAAACGATATTTTTGTAGTTATCTACAATATGTAAGTACGACAATATCGTTTGTTTTTAATTAAAGATCAGGGTAGGTACATAATATTTTATTTTGTATGGTATCTTTATCTTATCACTGTATCTGATATAAATATTTGAGAACATCTTACTATTAGAAATCTCTCTCATCTGACCTTTGGAAATGGGGTGAGAGATCGAAACTTTTATATGTTTTGCATTTTCGTTCCAAATTACATTGAAACGGATAAGTTGTATGAGTACATTAATAAATATGAAAGTTGTATGTATTTTTGTAAGCCATTTATACATAATTATATATTTCAAGACATATGTAGGTACACTTATCGCCTAAAATCGGCCGTTTTGATTTTCATACTTTTGATGTACCTAGTGTCTCACAATTCAGAGACGTATCTAAATAAGCGCGACGCCGACGACGCCGCCTCTCAAGCTGAAATCCATCAAACTGTTTAGGCTACAGAGCATGATTTACATATGCATACATAGTACGTACACAGGATTTTTTTCTAGTAGGAACCTACGCAAAATCAATTTGCCAGATCATTAAAACATATTCTCAATTACAGTGGTCTTTTTATTAAATAAAAAAAAATACATCATTTTCAGTTCTATAAGTACATTAACAATTCAGTAAACTTTTACCAAATCAACACTCCCATCTTGTTGACCTGAGATCAGAAATAAATAAGACCGACGATAGTTTTGGTTCTGCTAGTATCCAATGTTGGCTATAGCACTGTTTTGTAGAAGATTCTAAATCAAAATAAAAAAAAACACAGGTAATTTTCGACTCTCAGTATTACTTACGATTAATGTCTACGTTTTGTAATCTATAGGTACTTACCTACTCTGTTATAATCAATGGATTTTTATTATACACTCACGGAAAGAATCTACCTAAGATATTTTTTACAATATTTCTGTATACTTAATTAACTCATCAAGCATTTAAACTAGAAAAGGCTGATAGCATACCTACTACATACAGAATTATACATAAATAAATATTCAAGGAGCACATAAGAATTAGACCAATTTCACATATTTTATTCTAAGACACATCTATTTAGCAATAGAGGGGGATACAAATTGAGGTTTTTCTTAATTTGTGACAATCGCAAAATCACATAACTTCATGATTCAAGAGTAGCAGGAAAAAGCTATAATTTAATATAAATGTCTGTTGATTAACTTAATTTAGTAAAAGTTTTATACAATGAATTTATACATTATTGTTACAAAATGTTCACCATACTTCTGGCAGTCAATGAATATTTTTAAATTAGTTTGATATAGCTTAAGTTTATTTACACAATACTGCTTGATACCATGGGTCCATGGATGTGCATATCTGTAAAATAAGTTTGATGTTTTATTGGTGCTAGTACAATCTGCACACTCCCTCCACATTAATGTTATTTACCCTTTGCAGTAATAGTAACAGTTGATTTTGCAGGTTGCGGTATTATTGTAATCTCATCACTTATCTTCAGTGGCTTTAGCAGAGGATCAGTATCAGCGGTCTTAGATGACGACGCAGGTGTCTTACTCTTGTCCATCACACGTTTGGCCACAACACTGTGTGCTGAGTACACATGATTCTCAAATTGTTTGTACATCCCAAAAGTGGCTGTGCACACAGTGCACTTATATGAGAGGTGTGCTGGCTTCAAAGTCATATTATGGTCCCTTGAAACATGATTAAGCAGTTTCCATTGATAAACTCGTCCACACACTGGACACCTGCCAGCATCCTTGCCTTTATTTGCTGCTTCCTGCATGGAGCTTGTAACAAGGCCATGGGAACCAAGAAGATGTCTTTCCAATCCTTGGTCTGTAAAAAATCTAAATTGGCATTTTTGACAATTCAATGGTGGCCTGTTGTAAATCATCTTAGGATGGATCTTGACTTTGTGTATCCACTGCATGTGATTTCTCAATTGTTCTAAATCCTTGATATACCCATCACAAATTTCACAGATTACAAAGGTAGCCTTGGAGTTTTGTGATGAATGGGAAGAGGATGGTTGTGGGGCTCGTGGAAGTGGAGTAATTGATATCTTAGGTGTGGCATTGTTGCTCTGGTTTTGCATCATGGGATAGTTGGCAATAGTGGTGCCAACAGCAGGTGAGTTGTGCATGATCATGACTCCACTGCGTATGATTGGTACGCCCGATACGGGCTGCGGGCGCGGCGGCCCGGTGATTGGTGGCCGGCCACGTGGTCTACCCAGTATTGGCATGCTTGGTATAGGTACATTAGACATATTTATTTGAGGCCGACTCAAATTATTCATATTCATCGGTGTCCTATTGAAGTTAGGCTGATAAGACCCTACCATATTGTTACGTGCACGTGTTAATTTTGGTATTTTTGCAGGTGGTTCCCACTCTATCGGAGGCCCTAGATTAACATCTGGTTTGAATTTTTTTGCACATGCAATTAGATGTCTTGCTAGTTTTGTCTTACTATTATCTTCAAAATGACAGTTAGCACACTGTTGGTATGCTGGTGCTCTTTCCAATCTGCCTCTTATGTTGTGCTCTGCCTCCATGTGAAATAGAATGTCATGTGGACTCCGAATTTCAAAGTCACATGAGTTACATTTGTATATATTATTTCGCATATGTGGTGCCTCTAGATGATGAGCCATAACTAGCATGGACTCAGTCTTAAAACTACAAAACTCACACCTCCTTTGTACAAGAGCATAAGGTGCATTTGTTTTCTTGCTAAACTCTAAGTTTTGAGTAAGTGATGCAATAGCTGCCTCAGTAGCTTTAGTGCTTCTGCCCGATTTCTTTTCCTTATATAATTTTCTATTCTGATGTTTAAGTAAATCACTCTGCACATATTCTTGAACTAAATTAAGACCAACATTAATAAAAAATTGACCAAGGGAGCAGTCAAAGTAACTATCTGGTTTACCACCACTGAGACCTTTAGCAATTAAGCTGATAGGGTCCTTTAGATCATCAATAGTATCATCTCTATCTTTTATAACAACTGCATCATCATCAGTGGCAACATCGTCATCAGAATCTGAGGAGGACTCTCCATCCCATGAATCATCATCTTCCTCATGTCCACGTCTCCTTTTCTGTTTTTTTTCTAATTTTCTTTCCTTAGCTTGTTCGTCTATACTCTTACTTTCTTTATCACTTTTTGCATCATCTTCTACTGCTTCACCCCTTTCAATTCTCTCCTGCTTCTCTTTTTCTTTCTTCTCTTTTTCAAGTTTTTCCTTCTCAAGTTTTTCATGTTCTTCCTTTATTTTAAGTTCTTCCAATTCCTTTCCTAATTTATCCACAAATTCCCTAAACGGTTTGATCGAAGGTTTTTCATAGACATACGGAACTATGAAGGAAGGAGCTTCAACAACAAACATGTCATCAGTGAGGGAAGGCAGTATGTTTGGTTGAGGTGCAGAGGTAGTGTTACTGTTGGAATTGTTTTTAACACTTACTGGAGTAATTGTTGTCCCTCGAGCAGCAATGCTTTGACATAAGTTAATTGCATCTAAAGCACTGGTAGTACTTGGCTTGTTAGCTGTTGTTACTGGTGGTTTGGTAGTCAAAATAGAGTTGGTATCAATAATCACTACAGTTGGCTCACTATTTTGATCTCCATTTGACTTTGATTGTTTCGATGCCAAGTCAGCCAAGCCTTTAGTGTCACTGACAACTATAGGCTTATTTTTATTAACTGGAGCTTCATTAAGAGGATCTTCCATTGACACTTCTTCAATATCAGATTCATCTCCACCATTTTCAAGTTGTTGTTCTTCAATTTTCTTCTGTTCAATTATTTTATTTTCGCTTTGTGATTCATCTGAACTATCATTACTATCTGTACTTGAATTTGAACTGTCATCATCATCATTAGTCACTACACAATCTTCATCATCATCACTAGTGATCTCATGAACCTCAGGTATTGGAGAACCTCCATTTTGACTTTGAGGTTCATTCTCATTTTCAGAGTCACTACTATCATCTTTAGGTTGGCTTCCTTGTGATGTATCATCATCACCTTCTGTGCGCTCATCTGTAAGAAAATTTCAGATAGTTACAATAATTTTTATGTTTATATCTCACACCAACAATTGAAATAAACTAGCATGATCAGTCTCCATGTAATGCTACACAATTCAAATAATTTGTAGTTGTAAATATTAAAAGTTATGTGACATAACTGAAAGTTATCACATATTGGCAGTCGCGAGCGTCCGGTAATTACGAAGACGCTAAAAAGACCCGTAAAATCTAGATATCATGGTAACCTTAACGTAAACGATTGCATGAATAACCTTCTATTTGGCGACCCCAATTAATAATTTATGAATTGATTTTTTAAAATACTCATTTCATTTATCATGTAGCGTCATTAAATCATGCGGAGTATGGACCGCCATATGGGATTCCATGGCATTTCTTCGAAAAAACAACTCAAACAGGTTTGATGGTAAGCACGTAAAAATAAGAAGTGATTTGATGAAAAAAATGTACTTTGTGTTGAGATATATACCTGTAGCAGTTGAAATTGACATTTTCTGATGATTTTCGTAACAAAAACCGAAAAATAGCACAATAGCACAGTAGCGGAAACCAAACCAAATCAAGCTGTCACTTCAAAAGGTTTTTGGGATGTCATGTTCAGATTCAGACTAAGAACCGTTACATTTAATTAAATTCTAAAGAGAAAATTATGTAATTATGCGACTTTTAATCTGTAAAATAATATAAAATGAATACATAATAGGAATAAAATTTTATTCGATTTATTAATATAGTTAATAGTATTTATTATGGTACATAATGATGGCATCGTGACACATTAAAAAACCTTTACTTAAAAATGGTGGGAAAGAGAGGAATGTCATGGGATGGGACGAAAGGACGCGGTGTGTGAGTGGTACTATATTACTGTTCAATCTGTTCCTAAGAATAGTCAGAATCAGAACAATGACAGACTACCACCAAACGACTGTTCCTATAAACCTACTGATCTCTACATTTATTTAACGATAAACGTGAAAGTCCGTTTGTTTGTTTGTTTGTTTTCTAGTCTTTCCCAAAGTGGGCAATAACGCCCCCTTGTGGGCGCTGCAGGCCTGAAGGTCTGAAGGCCTAGTAAGAAATGGAGGCGTTGTGTAGAGGCTTGGGCGGGTGATTTGTAATATCATCTAGCTAGGAGACACTCTTAGACACCGACCGAGCTCTCGACTCTCGACTAATATTAATTAAGAGATTGCTCGAACTCGGGTCGATATTTCTCTCCGCATAGTTCATATATCTGTCCTGTTATAATCAATAAATAAAAGAAAAACAATGTCAATCGGTCGCTCCGTTTCGAAATGAAAGTAAACACAAACAAACAAATAGAAGTGTGCGTAAGGATAAAGGCACTAAACACACTTTTGCATTTCTATAGTTATTAGTATTGCTAGATAGGTAATTTTAATATAATAAAATTAGACCGCGGGCAACCATGTTTTAACAAGTTTTTGTTAAATAACCCGATTTGTGTATTCCTGTATCAATCGGCTGGTTAATAGAACACTAATTGTTCTTACTTGTTGAGTACGATTGAGCGTCGAATGAGATTTAAACGAGCTTATGCATGTTTGTCTTATTCCTGTCGGTGCGTGCTGCTGATGAATGCTGATGCTTATGCAGTCCTATTTAAACAACGTAATATTTATTTTATTTTCATTTGCGGCTTCGCGCGTAATAGACGTTCAACACTTACGTATTTCTCAAAACAAAACAATACTATGTATATAGCACTATACTGTCCGTATATACAATGTACTCTGTGCAATACTGTGCGGAATATATTAAATTCACTAGTCAATACTCAATTCTCAATTCAGCTTGATGAGTCCACTTTACCAACTACTGAAGCATTGTTGCTGTCTTACGTGAGATTTATTATAGATGAGAAAATATGTGAAGAACTATTGTTTGCTAAAAATTTAGAGACCGATACAAAAGGCGAAACCATATTCAATATATTGGAAAAGTTTTGTGATGAGAAAGAGATTCCCGTGAAAAATATTATATCATGTTATCAACTTTATAATCTTAGCATGGAAAATGCAAAAATTCACAAAAAGTGTATATCAGTTGCCACGGATAGCGCTCCGGCGATGACAGGGTGCCATAATGACTTCATCCACTTCATAGCGTACTTAAAAAATAAAAATCCAGATGTCCTTGATATACATTGCGTTATTCATAGACAACATTTGATTGCTAGAAACTTAAGTGAACGACTATATCAATCACTGCAATATTCATCAAAGCAGTCAATAAAATCCGTAACAGCTCTTTTTTTCCACAGACCTTTACAAAAATTTTGCCTACCGACTGACTGACTGATCGACATACATAACACGAAAAGCATTTTTGGGAAGTTCTTTGGGTATCTTGAGATTATCGCAGTACGCGGATACATAATCCTATAAGTACCTACCTAATAATTTACGTGAGACTTCTCAAATTATTGTTATTTTTATAAAAATATTTGAAAAATTATTTAAATAAGTACCTAAATACATAAGTATATTGAATAAATGGAATTTATTAATATAGTGACCAAATACATCCTTACTAATATTATAAACGTGAAAGTTAGTGATTATGGATGTAGGGATGTTTGTTACTCTCACACCAGAACGGCTGAACGGATCTCGATGAAATTTAGCACAGAGATAGATTATAGTCCGGAATAACATATAGGCTACTTTTTATAGTTTTTATCCAGGTCGGACCCAATTGTGAAGTCCACGCA
This sequence comes from Acronicta aceris, assembly GCA_910591435.1. Classification (NCBI taxonomy): domain Eukaryota; kingdom Metazoa; phylum Arthropoda; class Insecta; order Lepidoptera; family Noctuidae; genus Acronicta; species Acronicta aceris. Next base: position 4,418,500 of record OU342778.1, on the reverse strand, counting down.
GACAAAGTTGCGGGCAGAAGCTAGTCTATACTAATATTATAAAGCTGAAGAGTTTGTTTGTTTATTTGAACACGTTAGTCTCAGGAACTACAGGTTGGAATTAAAAAAATCTTTTTGTGTTGGATAGTCCATTTCTCGAGGAAGGCTAGGCTAAAGCTATATAACATCACGCTACGACCAATAAGAGCGGAGTAGTGCGGGTGAAACTGCGGGAGGTCGCAAGGATAAAAATAATATGTCTGACTAGCTTTTGCCAGCGACTTCGTTCGCGTGGAATAGTTACTTTGTTCCCTAGTTCTTCGCCCGCGGTTTCACCTGCGTTGCCCCGTTCCTAAGGGTTGTAGCGTGATGTTTTATAGCTTGAAACCACTGTTCCACCACAATTCACTGCTCTGCTCCTATTGATCGTAGCGTGATGAAAAGTATACTATAACCTGTGGTTTGGGCTGTGCGTTGATAGATCACTATGTCAGTCAGTCAGTCACCTAACGTAAGAGTAGACAAATATAATCAGAAAGCTCCGAACTGCTAAGCTATCGGGAGTTACACGTGTTATTGTGAGTCAACCATAAAATATAGACATTTGCTGTCGTGGAATATTTTTTATATAATTTTAAGGAGAACATTTCCGTCGTACATGATTTCTGTGTAGCCTTAACCATTAAGGCTGCACACGCGACGGAAGCTTAAAAATGGAGTAAGTTCTCCTGTTTTCCCAAAATTTCCCTTCACTGCTCTCCTCCTATTGATCGTAGCGTGATGAAAAGTATACTATAACCTGCCCAGGAGTATGAAGAATAATTGTAAGTTTCAAGTTTCGTTGAAATCCGTCGAGTGGTTTTTGTTTCTATAACGAACATACAGACAGACAGACCGACAAAAATTTTACTGATTGCATTTTTGGCGTCAGTATCGATCACTAATCACCCGCTGATAGTTATTTTGGAAATATATTTCATGTACAGAATTGACCTCTCTACAGATTTATTATAAGTATAGATAAAAAAGAAAAAAAAATATTTAGACTAGAATGAATAGACAAAAGATCTTATCCATTGCAAAACCGCTTGCAGACAACTTCAGACGCGCACAGTTATTTTGACTTTACAATATTTATTTATTTACTAGCTTTTGCCCGCGACTTCGTCCGCGTGGAATAGTTACTTTGGGCAGCATTTTTTTAGTACCTATACTTATAATTTGCAAATAATACACATACAAGCTCCTGTGGTTTACTGTAAATAGCTTAGAGCAGATTTTTATAAAGTTCCCATTCAGTATTTTCGAAGTTTAGCATGTTCATACAGACAAACGAACAGACATTTTTTTTTTAAATTCATTTTGTAAGTAGATTCATATACAGACATGTATAGATTTGTAAATATTTGTAAACTCATGTTTATGCAAATAAATTTATCTTTATTTTTATACCTCAACAGAAAATGCTCATCAGATTGAACAACTTTTGTTATGTTGTTATATCTATATTTCTTATAGTTTAGCTGGACCGTTATGGTCCTGCATCAGGTGTTCCAGTTTCCATCCTTCATTCCATATATCAATTGACAGACACATTTTTTTACTTTTAAATTTTTTTGATGTGTATATTTTATTTATTTTAAGCTCTCGGTCACTTTTTCATACATTGTATTATACGTACTATCTCAAGGCAGGAATAACTTTAATTTAAAACGAACGGTTTCATAACTTTTCTGGGCAATCAGAGATTCAAGACAAAATAATGAACCGTATTGCCACACCGCGATGTTAAAATTTCATCAAAATTACGTTTGTGTGAGTTTTCATCTCTGACAAATCTTCACATTTTTATTGATAATGATGTCATCTAGTATCCTATTTATTTACTATTCACCCTTATCACGCAATTGTGATTCCAATATATTATGTAAATTACTTGTATTTTATGAAAGGTTGGAAGAATAATAATTTTAATTTGCAATGTGGGGCGTTCAGGTGTCTAATAACATAAACGTCTTGATGGTTTGATTGACTTTATATTACTGAATAAACCCGTGGAATAAACTTACACTAAGCTTAATACTACATACATAAAAGGTAAGGCGAGCTACTACACTACAATTTAAATTATTACAAAACATTTTGGAATATCCTAATATATTACAGTACGCGCAGCATAAGTTGGCCGGAGTGAAGTTCGCCGTTTTAATGCGCAGTGGATTGTTTACGTTAAAAATTGTGTACTGCGCAACCAAACAGCTAACTTCAGTCCGGCCAACTTATGTCGCGCGTACTGTACCTGTGGAACCAAACCTGATGAGATCTATGTAATACATGCACAGACTATATGGATTTCGATTGGTTGTTATGCGTCTGACAAACATCTAGCCCAGTGGTCGTCAAACTGCGGCCCGCCACAAAGCAAACAATTTTAGTAGAGAATATCAAAACTGATTTTGCACATAAAATTAACTAATTAACGCAGGACGGTAACACGAGTATGGTAGGTATAAACTTCCTCTTGCTACCCGTTCGCGAGTTCTAAATGAACGGGTTGCGGGTGTAAGTCACAGCAACGACGATCGCGATGCTGCGCCGCCTGCGCTTTCGGCCCCCGCTATCACTGAAGCGTTCAGTGCAGTATGGTAAATAAAAAGGACGTATAGGGAGTATCACATCAAAAAGTACTCCTAAAAAAATACACTTATACAATATGTATGCATTGTACAATATATATGCACCGCCCATACTGATGACCGCCCAAACTGATAAAGTAGCAACTTTGCCGCGATGTTCCAGACTTTGGAGTTTCGCCCGGACGTCAGAAGGGAGTCGTTGCCAATGAGCTTTTTGGCACGTTTCTCGACGGATTCTAACGACTCGACCTGATACTTGGCCGATCTATCCCAAAGAGGCGAACAGTACTTCATGCACGACCGAACTTGTGCTTGATACAATGTGAGCAATTTTTCCGGCTTGAAGTATCGACGCACCTTCGATAGGATGCCCAGCTTTCTGGCAGCTACGTGACTATATAGGAGCCAAAGTTAAGAGTTGTAAAGCCGGAGCCATTTGGAATGGGCTCTTTTTGGCGGAAAATAGACATGCCTGGGTCTTGGCAACGTTGAATTTGATCTGGTTGGCATCGCCCCATTTGGAGACTGCCTGAAGAGACAAATTCAGGCACTCGACCCCGGCCTCTCTTAGAGACTGGACCGGTCCACTGGTCCGTGCGCTGGCTGTGTAAGTCTCCACAATAGTTCTGTCGTCTGCGTACCCATAGATACCGGGCTTCAGCAGACCATCGATGTGGAGCAGGAAAAGTGTCGCAGAGAGTACCTCTGGGGAATCTCGTATCGATCGATTCTCCAGGAAGTCCGATATCCAAGCTACGAAACCAGTGGTCAAACCTTAGGATGAAAGCTAGCTAATAAGGCTATCATGCCAGATCCTGTCGAAAGCCTTCGAGATGTCAAGAGAGACGGCAAGTGCCTCCTCGTGTTTCTCGATTGCTTCACTCCAGTTGTGTGACGTACCTACGCTAGAAGGTCCCCAGTAGACCGGTTTCGGCGATATCCGTATTGTCGCTTTACTACCCGCTGGGTACGAAACAAGTTTGTTCCCTATTCGACTAATGTGGTCAAAGCGAGCCTTCGGAAGGAACTTTTTACAAGACTTAGCAGCCCTGTGAAACGCTGTTTTCTTCTGACTCATGTCCCTCGCCTTGCCTTGAGTTGCGTTGATATCGCTTTTGCATTGAGGACAAAACCAAGGGCGAGCTTTGCCGGACAATGGCATGTCGGAATAAGGGATGAAGTACTCCATAGCTGTACGCAGCACATCAGTCACGGTATCTGCGCTGGTGGAAGGATCGTCAGAAGAAAGGTACACGCATCTCATCCCAATCTGCTGACTTGTATCGCCTTACTCGCCGACTGCCTTTAGGGCTGGGATTGGGCGGCGAGTAGACAGATACAGATTTCACCAGACAGTGGTCGATCCATTTCCATATAAATACAGCTACCTACGTTGTTAATATAATAGTAGTTATAATTGCCGTATAATTATTATAATTGATTTAATAATTAGAAATCCTTACATATTTAAAAACGCCGCGTAGCTACGGCCCTTACCTACAAATAATAATTGACGGCACGTCTGATGCTAGCAGTGCAGGTCACCTAGCTCTACTATTTGCCGGGTATCCGTGGGTTCGATTCCCACCCGAAATAAATATTGGTTTCATACGTCTGGTTGTTATTTGTGTACGTTAACTGTTTGTTAGTTAACTTTAAATTCGATTTTCAGATGGTCTTTAAGTTCATTGAGTTGGCAAATAACGGTTATTAAAATAACACTGTACTGGGTGTTAAAAAAATTAAGTGTTGTCAATTATTCTGAATCTCAAAGTAAACTATTGATCGATTGTGGAATTATTTCTAAAGAGATAGATACAAAAAAGAAAAGAATTTCGGTAAAACTATTTCGGTTAGGTAATCAATAAAATAATTTAAATAAAGCAAGATTTATTAATATAAGTACATATGTATTGTATTAACATTAGACTTAGGTACAGCATAACTAGGGTTGCCAACTCTTTGTCGGTCAAATATAGTAGTTCTAAAATTATTACCCATAAAAATATAGTAGATAACGAAAAGATGAAAAAAAAATAGAAGGTTCTAAAATATGTTCTTTATTTCCTAAAGAACATTTTTTTGATATTTTTTTTAATATTATAATAATTTAATTTAATTAATTTTATTAATATTTTATTTTTAAGGAATGAATCATAGCTATTATTGTAATTTTAAATTAATACATAATTATTGCTTTGAGTTTGATGCCTATAAAATATAGTAGTTTCGCCTACTACATATTTTTTTCAGAATTATAGTAGTATATAGGTTTCTAATACAGTATGATACTATGTTATATAGTAGGGTTGGCAACCCTCAGCATAATAGAACTCACACGATAAATGAAACTAGGTTTTACAATATTGCAAATAGGCAAATAAATGATAATACTTGTACATACAGTACGCGCGGCATAAGTTGGCCGGAGTGAAGTTCGCCGTTTTAATGCGCAGTGGATTTTTTACGTTAAAAATTGTGTACTGCGCAACCAAACAGCTAACTTCAGTCCGGCCAACTTATGTTGCGCGTACTGTACTTATCACCTTACTTAAGTTTCCTCGTCAGTTATTTCAGCTTCTACTTCTTTAAATGGATCAATAATTGTTGTTTGATCAGGTTTCCTAATTACTCCCATTTCTTCAGCTGCATTGAGACATTTTTGAGCATTTTCTCGTGTTCTCTTTTGATCTGGATCATCTAATTTGGTCAGTGCCATTAATATTTCCATAATATCAGTTTCAAATATTTTTGCAGCAATGTCTTTATCTCCAGATATGATATTGTAAAGCATGTAAGTGCCTCTATATTGAATTTCTTTATTTGGATTAGCCAATAAGCACCTTAAGGTCTCTGGCCATACTTGAATATCTAATAATTTCCGGCAGCACACTTTGCTTGCTGATGTTAGTATGCATAAAGCACCTGCTGCTGCCATCACTGTATCCATATCTTCTTCTTGACACAAGAGGTATAAAAATTTTGTTTTGTCATTGTTAGCCTCGTAAGTTTTAATAACATCATCAGACTGAACCAAATTACAAATGCATTGTGTAGCTGCCCTGAGTAGCATTTCATGATCTTCATACAAATAATGCTCAATTTTGGCAAGACCACCTTCCTTTAAAATTCTATTTCTGGTAGATTCACTCATACCCGCTAAGTTGCAAAGGGCCATCAGGGCCTCAAAATTCTCCAATGCAGTACAGTCAGGATGCAACAATGCTACAAGGGGCCTCACAACTTCTAAATTTCGTTGACCTGGAAAAGCCACCTCTGGATTTATTGTTATCCCAATACGAGCCAATGCTTGTGCTGCCTGTTTTTTACCTTTCTGGGTGCCTTCTAAAGACATTGGTAGCAGTACTTTTGCGCCACCTTGTTGTACAACTAGCCCTCTTAGTTCTGGCAAGCCACAGATTGCATTGAATACTCTTGCAATTAATTCTCTTGAATTATGACTCTCAGTTTTAGCCAGTGCAACCAAACCTGTAGTTACTCCAGCTTTAGCTAATACTGTAATCCTTTTGTTAATGAAATCTGGGTCATCCAGTTCATGTGTTTCTGGTATGTGGTGTTTAGCAAACTTTGCAAGTTCCATCATTTCTGGCATGAGCTCTTGTTTTTCATACGCATTACATAAGTTTACTAATGTGGTAACTACTCCATATAGACAAGACTGGTCACCACTTTTAGCTAACTCAATAAGGGCTTGGAGTGCAGGTTTATCTTCTACTAATTTTTCTTTCACATCAGCATCTAAAGTCAAGTATGATAGACCTTCAGCGGCCCATTTCCTGACATCATTTTCTTTAGCAGGATTAACAAGGAATTTCCTACAAGCTTCTGCTAGCTTTTTAGTAGAACCATCAGCAAAAGGACGCACAGAAGCATCATCACCTCCAAAACTACCAACTTTACACAGACCAACTAATGCCCTAACTCTTACAGCATCATCTTTACACTGATACAGTTTTTTTAAGATGTCAATACCTTTGTCGATTATAGTTCTAGCTTTATCTTTCTTTGATGCTGCAGCCACTAAGCATTCACAAGCAACTTTCTGCTGGAGGGGATCTTCGGTCTGAGCCATGACTAATATCATCTCAATAATACCTTCTTTAGATATGACATAGTTTCCAACATCAAGAGGACCTCTAAGTAAAGAAGTTATAGCTACAGTTACTCTTACTTTAGATTCCAAATCAGGTGACATTAGCTTGTCTTTTACAAAGTCATCAACTTGATTGTTGAACCGTTCTCTAGCTTCATCATAGTACATATTTTCATAGATTTTTGCAAGGCATGCAGCAGCTATTGTCCTAGATGAGGGGGTAATGTTCAAAGCTGATTCATATTTGTACTCTTCCAATTCACTGCAAACTTCAAGCAATCGCTGCAAGCCTTTTATTTCTACAAACTTTTCAGCCCAATTTATAGCACTGAAGTGGCAGTTCCTCATAACCAATTCAATAATTGCATCTCTAGCAAGTCCACTGATAACTCTATTTGTGATGGAGTAAGTTAAACAGGTAAGTAGAGTATCAATTTCACTTTTATATTCTTCACATAACACAGGGTCTGGCTTAGAATCTTTTTTGTTATCCATACCAGAAAAGGCATTCAATATAACTTGTAGGCAGTACTGGGCTGCATTGACTCTCTCTTCACTCTCGCTATCAATTACTTCCAGCACCCAGGGTATACCAATAATTTGAAGTACAGTTCTTGTTCTTCCAACATTTCTCTTGCATAGTTGGCTAATAACTCTAACTGCATTTACATATATATCAGGATGCTTTTCCACTTTCAGTAGCTGTTGGATTTTGTGAACTACACCATTTTTCAGCATAATATCAGCACCAGCAGATTCCTTTGCAAGCACCAAGAGATTAGACATAGCTTTCTCACGTTTTTCAATATCTTCATTTAAATCAAACGCTAGTTTAAACATTTGCTCCACTTTGTTACTAGTTTGTGCATTTTGTCTGGCTCTTTCCTGAACAATAGCGTGTAATCGTGTTAATACCGGTTGAACTGCTTTATTAGTTGGGTCTACTGTAAATATGATCTTAGCATCATGATAGGCTTCTTCAAATCTCTCTAAGGCTTCTAGGGCTTGTGAACGTCGAAATAACGCTTTCGGATCCTCTGGTACTATTTTTAAGGCTTCATCACAGTCTTTTATAACTTTATGGTAATCCTTCATCTTCAAATAAGCAGCCGCACGATTTTTTAGGTATGTAGATAAGTCGCGGCTGTCTTTCTCAGCCGAGTCAACAGCTTTAGTGTAAAAGCTTATAGCTTCTTCAAAGTTTTCCTTGTTAAAAGCTTCATTGCCTTTATTCTTGAATGTTTCTGCTTCTTCGCTATGGACACCCATAATTTCTCAAGTTTGTATTGCACAATACTAATAAAATAATATGCCAGCAACACTTTTAAACTCCGCTTCTACGCTTCTTCTAGTAAAGTCTGGTAAGTACATCCCAAATACCCGAACTAAAATAGAAACTTATTTTTGTACGTCCCCATAGCTCCTGAACAATATCCGTGACAGACTGACAAGTGACCTGTGACAGTGACAGCTCCGTTTCAGCTGTGACCATCTCATTGATTTGAGATATTAAGGAGACATCCACTGATCTCTGTATTTCTCTTTATTATTAGACTGGATCAAGATCCTTATATTATTTGCGCGTAGAACATGCGACGGAAGACTAAAAATATGACCTCTACGTAATAGTAGTTTTGCTTGCATTCTTCTGGGTGACAAAGATGATTCTTTTTTTTTCAGTCACGAAATCTTCATTTACGGCCGGTCCCTAAAACAAATCCGTTGATAGATTTGCTTAATAGAGATAGGATTTTGACATAAGGTTCATACAAGTAATGTCGAAATCCTACCTCTGGTAAGCAAATCTATCAATGGATTTGCTATAGGGATCGGCCGTTAGTCATTAAATATCTGCATTGCTATAAAAAGAAAACCAAACTTAATAGATATTATAAGATAAAATTTAATTTAATTTTTTGTCTTAAATCAATAAATGATTAATAAAAAAACTTTACTAATTCTCACTTCCTTCGGTGTCCATAAATTTACTACTCTCTTGAATACATTTTCATTTCAACCAAAAATTTCAATATTTAATATAATCAAAAGAACCATACAATGAAACTCTATTAAATACACAATTTTTATAGCTAAAATAAATAATGTTACATAACTCCTATATTTATTGAACTTTTATTCACAAATATTTATATTTTTTTGTCTGATTACCGTCGTCGGTTTGAAAGATAATCTAAATTATACTCTGCTTAAAACCTTAAATGCTAATTTACCACCCTCACGACCTCCGCACATCTCTTAGTCAGCTTGCAATTGTTGGAGGAGGTGCACATTTCTTAATGATGAAAAAATTTTTGCGTGTTAAGTTCCGCGGGCGGTGATTATTCTGAAATTGTTCTCTGTCCTATTGTCGGATATGTAATCTGAGTATTTATGAGTTTATTTAATACGTAGCTACGTAAGTACCTTCGAAATGTAAAATTGATATGCGGTTCATTATGTTGATATACTGCGGGGAAAAATTGAAAAACTATTAAAATCTCATTACCTTCGTTTACAGTCGTTTTTTTAAACGATGGTAATCAGGTCAATATGATGGCAATTAGAATCTATTTTATAATACACATTCATCATTATTTTTATCGTGCAAATATTTTGAATAAATTATGTTTTTCACTGCCTTATTACTCTAGAGGTCCCAAGAGTGACTGCTATACATATCACATAGGTACAATCACTAATATTATCACTGATTATATATGCCTCATTAGTGTAGAGGTCCCATCCACGACTGCTACGCTCCCCTACCGCTGGGTCCAGGGTTCGATTACAGGTCGAGCAGTGTTATCGGGTTCTTCTATTAAAATTTTCAGTAGCTGCTCGGAGTTTGAGATTTAAATCATTGCCCTCACTAACGTTCTCATCACCGTCTCATTCCGATTTGTATGTAATAGTTATTTCTTAATTATCTAAAGAAGGTACTACAAAATGCTGTGTATCAATGATATTAAGTTATTTCAAAACTTAGATATAGCACGGAATGTGCACGAACTATCCGAAACACGCTGCCCCCCCCCCCCCCCGAGTCCAGCTACCCCCCCTGGTGCGCAGTTCAAGCTATCATAAACCGTTTTGCGAAAGATCATCGAAATTACTTTTAAAATACTTAGATGTCTAATTAAACAATTTAAGCATATAATTCATATAAATGCATATTGCGGTGTGAATCGCACAAGAATCCTTTTTGAATTCATTGATTCTATGGTCTGAAAGTTGTTTTTTGTAGTTTGCTGAGTCGCACCGTGGCGCGAAACACCGAAAGATGCTTTTAACATCGTTGACTTGGAACACTATAATTTTTTTTTGTAATTTAAATAAGCATAGCATATGTAGCACTTTTGTTTAACATAGTGCAATGGCAATCCAGCTGGACGTTGTACGTACAGTTGTTTTACATAACGGAGCTGTTTTGTTAAACAGCTAGTGCTTATGTAAAACAGCGAATTATGCAATACAACTGCGACATACACAGGGTTACTGAAAACTCGATGTATTCCTGACAAGTCGTGATAGGGGAGCCAAAGTTACAAATTTAATCTCATATTAACACATTTTTTTAGTAAAGGAAAAAATTAAATTGCGGGAAAGATTTGAACCTGCGTCTCCTGATTGGATACACCAGACGCTCTGACCTCTAAGCCACCGCGAACTCTACCCGCCTGATTGTTTGAATTTTTGCCTTTGAAATTAAATTTAAAAGAAAACTACTTTTTACAGTGAGTATACAAATTACTACTACTTTGTTTCCGTTTCGTCAGCGATCCTAGAATGTATTTTAATGTTTAACCCAGTGCTTAGGGCAGCCAATGAATTTATTACTAGGAAATGAAATTAAACAAAACATGTAATACTTAACGAAATGTTCTTTAATACATCTTGCTCGATATGAGCCTCGCAATTTCGGATGCAGGTTCGAAACCACCTTCTCACTTCTGTTTTTGTCACTCTTGAAGAGAAACTCTTCTTTCCGTGAAGGGATGGATTAGAACACAGTTAAAGAACCTTGGTGTGTGTTTGGACTTTTGCGTAGAAAAACCGGCTGCTATTGAATAGTTTTGTGTGTTTTATAAAGTGTTTTATAAATTACTTTAGCTTAGTAAAAGTGTCAGCTACAAACATATATTAAAAGTATTGAATAAATAGATTTCTTTTAAAATTGAACTTGAATGCCAAATTCTGGTTTATCAAAGAAACAAACATTCAATTTTCTCAAAAAATTATTGATTTTGATTAGGCCATACATATGGGGGTTAAAATTGTAGCCCCCAACAAGTCCTGCCAGGAATACGTCGAGTTTCCTGTAAGCTATACATGCACGTTCTACGGATTAAAAAAAAAATTCATCATCAACACATTTACTGTCCCCACTGCTGGACACGGGTCTCCTCCCAGAGTGAAAGGGGTTATGCCACACACACAAACTTCAACGTTTAAGCCAGTGATAATTAATTTTATTTATAAATAATAAATGAAACTTTATTATCCAAAAGAAATTTATACGCTTTCGTTGCGAAAAGTCAGAGGTTAAGGAGACAGTCCAATGGTTACATTACTAAGCTATCTTGCTTTTAAATGGAATGGATAAGTTATAAATTAACATATGTTATCAATTTCATTATTATTAACTTATTGCTGTTTTCGTAAATATCGAAAATATTAAAAGAACCATTTTTGTTTTACTATATCATCTAATTATTATTTGTTTGCGGCTATAGTATCACAGCGACTGAAGTCGTTCTATTATGATAAAATCATGTCATAATTATCTAAACATGTTGTCTTCTGCAAAAAGGTTACACACAGTTGCCTCCCCAAGTGCAGTCTAAAAAATTAAATTAAATTCCTAATAAAACCTTTGGGCATGACTATTATGTTATGATAAAATGTCGTTGGTCCGAATTGACGAAGCCAAAAATAGTACTTAGGTGTCTGGTGTTTCGCACCATGGTGCGAATCGACGAAGTACAAAAAATACATTAGTTGATAAATAAAGAATACTAGTTATGTGCGACCCTCATTGCTAATAAGCTTTAAATTGTCAGGACAAGGCTTGTATGAAAGAAATTGAACATTCAGAAAAGTTACCGGAAGTGTTGATGGTGAAATTTTTGCATGCGAAGCTGCGTACATACGTACGTAAAAATAATAAAGCCCTTTATTCGGAAATACTAAAAATATAAAACTATAAAAACATCCCTAAATTTTTCGCTTAGATTAAATTCATTTGTGCAGGACATTCTTCAAGTAATATCAGGTCGTCGACATTTAGTTTTTCGTCTTTCAGGTATATTATGTAAGTATATGATATAACCATCTTTTTATATTCACTATATATCTCGGAAAACTAAATCAAAAATCAAAATATTAGATCTTTTTTGGCATAATAAGTATCGTAGATCGTAGTTTTGTAATATTTAAGAAACAGTACATAGTCATTTATAAGGTCAGCGTGATGGACTCTATAGCTGAATTCTTCATAATCTGAGGGGAGGCCTGTGTCTGGAGTCGCATCACTAGTTCTGAGTGCAGCTTAGACTAGACAACCTGTCTAGTATAAGGAGTGCAGTGCATCTATCTGTCTCACAATACTAGTAGTACTCTCTCTTAGTAGTCTGTGGTTCTATCTCTTGGGTCTTGGCCAGTCCCTTCACAGACTACTAAGAGAAACTATAAGTATAGTCCCTTTATTAAATCCGTCGATAGATTTGCTTAATAGTTAAAGGATTTTGACATACGGTTCATACAAGTAATGTCAAAATCCTATCTTTAATAAGCAAATTATCGACGGATTTGATATAGGGACTGGCCATGGCCATTACTTACATTACCATTAGTAGTCTGTGGTTCTCTTACCTTAGATTTCAGTTCATGAGTTCACCGTCCGCGTGCTTATTTTAAAACTAATTGTGGGTAAATTAAGCTTCAGAAATGGCCGCAATCAGTTTACTTAATCCTAAAGCCGAACTAGCAAGAGCTTCGCAAGCTTTAGCTGTCAATATTTCAGCTGCAAAAGGGATTCAAGATGTGATGAAAACTAACCTCGGCCCCAAAGGAACTATGAAAATGTAATATTTTATTGGTCTATATTATTCGTTGGTCAAAAGTAATGAAATAGAATGTTTTTTTTAACATATTCACACGATATTTGATTTACTGTCTTGGTAAAGTAATAGTTTTTATATGAGATAATTTCATTCGAAAAGTCATATGATCTCGATTTTTCTTGGTCTGAAAAAGAAAAATCGAGATCATATGGCTCAATACGTATTCAAGGAGGTACCCTTGAGTGATTCATAGAACATACTTTATTATAAAATTCTAAAGCTATTCTTAATAGTAGTCTGTATTTATAACTTCTGACCAAATTTGATAAGTATTCTTTGTTTTTTTTTTGTCGATTTAGGTTAGTTTCGGGTGCGGGAGACATTAAAATCACTAAAGACGGAAATGTACTCCTACACGAAATGCAAATTCAGCATCCGACTGCTTCTCTTATTGCGCGCGCTTCTACGGCGCAAGATGACGCTACTGGAGATGGGACAACCTCTACTGTCCTCCTTATTGGAGAGCTACTCAAACAAGCAGATATTTATATCAGTGAAGGTATTAAGCACTTAATAATGTTAGTTTTATGTAGGTCCCGGTGCTTGAGAGTAATGGTTTTTCTATTGTCTAATTTTTAGTGATGGGATGCCTTGTAACAAAATTATGGATACACTAAAATATATGTATAAACATATTTTATTTGTTGTAGATTTATTGATGCTAATAAATTTAAATCAAGCAACAGAATTGCTTTAGCATGTTAGAATTTATATAATAAGTTATACTAATCTCGAAGTGTTAAAAATATGGATTTTGTTTTTTTTTACTATCATTTCTAACAGCTAAAGTATCCATAAATAACAAGAGTAGCTAGAACTAAAGTAGGTTTTACTCCTCTCCTTTCAAATCCAAAAAAATATATGCTTTGCTACAAGTTTTTCTCTCAAGATAAACCATTTTACTTTAATAATGCATTTAGTACTAAAATACAAAATAAAATATACTTGGGTAATATTGAAGTTACTAATATTATAAATGTGAAAGTTTTGTGAGTATGGATGTTTATTACTCTTTCACACCAGAATGGCTGAACGGATCTGGATAAAATTTGGCACAGAGATAGATTATACACTGTATTAAAACTTAGGCTACTTTTTATCCAGGTTGGACCCAATTGAGAATTACGATTATTATATCTTGATAAAATAATCTTGTAGAGAAGCAAACAATAATGTATTTGAAATAAGAAGACTAGTAGGTACAGTCAGTGTCAAATAGTTTGTGTCAACCAAAGTGGCCAAATAGTTCGCAACACATCTTTGTTGCAGTTGGAATAAGGTTGTGTTGGAAACTTTTTGGCCACTTTGGTTGTCACAAACTATTTCACGCCGACTGTACCAAAGGCAGGTTGGAGTATTAATGGATGTGTGCGGTGGATGTGTTCATTACTAGCGTAAGTATACAATCAGTAATATTCTATATTTATATTTAGGTATCTTCTTTCTATTAACTGCAGGTTTGCACCCAAGGATTCTTACAGAAGGGTTTGATGTTGCCCGCACCAAGGCATTAGAAGTCCTCGAATCCATCAAGATTCCTATAGAAATCAAACGCCAGGATTTACTAGATGTTGCTCGTACATCACTAAAGACTAAGGTAATATTGCAACAACTATTTTCATCTTATGGTTTAGTTACAAGTTAATGCGGATCATTACTGTCACTTACTCACGCCAGATGGCGCATCGTCGACATGGCCAATAGAAACTTTCAGTTCCATACATTTTGTAACCTGTAAATATTAGTTAGTCAGAAAATGCCTTTGTCCTAACTTTTAAACTATCACATTGCGAAACAGATAGTAACGCGCTATGAATACCTTTAATTTTGCTTGACGTTTCGACCAGGTTACACTGATCACGGTCACAAGCTGATGCATTTTTTATCTACCATTTTCTTTATCAAGTTAAAAAGCTGCCACTCACTGCACTCACTGTGTCCGTATTTTTGACCGACTTAAAATAGCGAGGTTTTGATATTTTAATCACTGGATTCCACATTGACTGCCTCATTTTCTAGTGGTCCCAAGCGCGACTGCTACGCTAGAGGTCCTGGGTTCGATCCACAGGTCGAGTAGTGTTATTGAGTTTTTCTATGAAATTCTCAGTAGCAGCTCGGAGTCATGGGACCTAAACATACCGGCGAACTGTGGGTTACATTAGTACTTCTCTGCCTAACCCTTCGGGTAATACAGGCGGGATGGTATGTTACGTTATGATTCTATATTGCTGATAATTTAAAACCATCCTCCCGATTGAAGGTTTTTTGTTTTTGAATTTCAATAGCTTCACACACACTGCTCTTGAATAAAAATGGCGATCGGATGAGAGGATTTTCGTGTGGTAGATCTCAATCCAGTGATTACTTCCGGCTTGGAGTATATGTTCGGCAATCGCTCATTTATTCGTCTGACGGTTTTTTAAAGCAGCAATATGTTCCGAATGATAAAAAAGAAATGGTTCAAAATTCCTGATCTAACAAGTCCGATTTATAATTCCCAAATTTCAATATTCCTAACGTTTATAATTACTATTCTCATAATACTGAGTTTTAATGGATCAAATAATAATAAGCTCGACTTAATGATAATTCTAAATATAAAAAATCCGATTATTAAAATACCGAATAATTAGTACCTACTCCGAAATAAAAACGCATTGTAAAATTTAATAGTAAAACAAATAAACACATGATTGCTTGTTACAGAGAAGTTTAATAGTTAGTGCAAGGAAGTAGGAAGGTAGAATTAAAAAAACTAATGACAGATAGGTTTTCCTAATAGTCATTGTGAAATGTTTTTGTTTTACTTTGAGCACCGATCTAAGATACCTATTGGTGGTGTAAATGGAATAGCTTAGGTGCTGAA
The DNA here is from genome assembly GCA_910591435.1 of Acronicta aceris. Classification (NCBI taxonomy): domain Eukaryota; kingdom Metazoa; phylum Arthropoda; class Insecta; order Lepidoptera; family Noctuidae; genus Acronicta; species Acronicta aceris. The sequence goes on along the minus strand of OU342778.1, from coordinate 4,402,783 downwards.
ACCGTAGGTACTCAAAAAATTAGTGCCGAAAGAGGAATACTCCAGACTTTATCGTTAGTTCCGTTTTGATCTGTTAAATTTGCCGCGCACTTTTTCTACTTTTAAATAATTAAGATCTTGCTGGAAGTGATTATTTTAAAAAAATATGGCATAGACAACATTCTATAGCAATAAAGATTACAAATAAAAATATTTTACTCAAATTTGATCTAATGCATATTCCCTATTGACAACATTTCAAAATTATTAAGCCACCAAAACAAAAATACTGTTTCTTTGTTATCCTATCCTGAGTTCCAAAGCATTTATATTTATTTTTGATATGTCTTAATTTGGGAAAAAAATTGAAAACGTGTGATGACGTCACAAAGACGGCGGAACCTGAGAGTATCGAAATTTTGTCAAAATAATAGTAAATCAACAACGAAATAGGTAATGTACGGATTATATGAATAAATATGATAGATGCCAAACTGACATAAGACAAGTTTTTTATTTATTCTTCGTTCATACTGAAGTTTTGTCCCACATTCCACAAAAATCTTAGTTTGTCCCATATAGAACTTCTACTTCGTCCAAAATTAAAAGTACTTTAAAGGTACAGTCAACAAACAAAAATTGTACTTTTTTGTGAAACTGACACTTCCACCTATGGAATGAATGAGACTATGACAATGAGTTCAATGCACATTGCATCACGGGAGCTCGCGTGAAGCCCGTTTTGCTGATATCGGAAAGTAAAGTGAAAAACATTTAAGCCCACTTCAGAGAATACAAAATAAATTGATTAAAATATTATTCCGTTACCTTCCCCCCTTACCCTACCTTACCCCCACAGAATTACTATACAAGAAAACTAAATTATTAAATCTTAAACAATTATATATATATAACACTTGCGTCCTAATCAAAAAAATGACATCTAATTCGGTTTTAACTGACCTACCTACAAAAACAAGTACACATAATTTAAGAAAAAATAATCTATAACTAATCAAAGTTCGGACTAATTACGGGAAGAAAACGATATTATTTGAAGGAGCACAGCTGTACAATAACTTGCCTAAGGATGTCAAAGAGTGTAAGAACTTAAATATATTTAAAAAACAACTTTGGAAATATGTATGCACACTCTAATCTACTCTAAAAAATGTATTATATAACTGGAGATGTAATAGATTAATTCAATAGTTAGTACTTTGTATCTCATTATAAGTGAACTGCATGTAAGTTCTTATGAGAAATAAATATCTTTAAACCGAAACCGAAAACTGATATTGGCCTAATGAGTCAATACAAGTAAACAATCAAAGGACGCAATAAAAAGGGGTGGACATTTTTTACTTGCACTTCTAAACAGAATCCAGTGACGTTAGCTGTACATGTATTACCTACTTGCTCGCTAAAAGCGGCTTAAAAAAACGTTTTTAAGATTTTCTTAATTTTAATTTTATTGTTATTTTTTTTATTTATTTTAATTAAATCAATATTTTAATTACGGATATAATTTATAATATAAATAATCTGATCAGTTTAGCTTAACCGTAGTGCAACATACCTTAATTTTTTTATACTTAAACTAGCTGACCCGGCAGACTTCGTACTGCCTCAATCTATAAAGAAAATTTAATTCCGAGCATTTTCATATTTATTCACCTTTTAAACCTTCTCTGGACTTCCAAAAATAATTCAAGACCAAAATTAGCCAAATCAGTCCAGCCGTTCTCGAGTTTTAGCAAGACTAACGAACAGCAATTAAGTTTTATATATATATAGATGGGTCATTAAAAAATGAAATGTTGTCAATTGGGTTGAGGTGTGGCGATTGAGCAGACCACGGCAGAACGTTGATGCAAGCATTGGCCAGAGTGCTTGTGATGACTCTAACCGTATGTGGACGTGCATTGCCTTGCACTAGTAAAAAACGAATCACCTAACCTGCTTAGCAAATGGATGATCACGTCTGAAATAATCCTCTCCGCATAAATCTGAACATTGAGGTTGCCCCTGATCCAAATGAGATCGGTTCTTCCACCGATCCAAATACCGGCCCTAACCATTTTTTTCCTCTCCATATGAATGAACTTCCTGACAACATTTCAAAAGTTCTTGACGTGCAGAGGTCCTGCAAACTCGCGTAAGCCTTGTATCCGGTTTCATACCGAAACGAAATTCATCGGAAAAGAAAACACAACGCCAGTCTTCTTCCTCCCAATTTCTGTGTTTGCGAGTCCATGGTAAACGGGCCCTACGATTGTGGGGTGCTATAGGCGGAACACTGAGCGGCCTTCGGAACCGCAGACCGTAACTTCACATAAACGATTTCGGAAGGTGATGATTTTCCAACCCAAACGCAATCCGATTCCAATGTCAATTTGTCTGTCAGGCGATTTCGTACTCTTGAGCACGAATTAACCGTTAACATTGGATCGGAATCTAGATTGGTCAATCATTGTATAAGTAAGACTTTGTTACTAACAAATATTTTGTCATGTAGTATTTCTCAGTTTTGTGGGGCTTTGTATTATTTCGTAAGACCTAATATGTACCTCATAAAAATTAAATAAACAAATAAACAAACAATAAACAATAAATGATTTCTGATTTTTTTATTGTGTCGTAACACATGAACATAGCTACGTTACTAGCCGCATTAGAGTTGATTCACTACGAAAATTAAATGGTGACGGTTTTTATCGGTAATTTATTACACGAAAAATAGTTGAAATAATGGGTTTATTAAGATGATAAATTAATAACTAAAAAGTATAAATAAAAAAAATACAAAACCTTGAGAGAGGTAGGGAATAGTGGAATTGAATAATTCCACTCACAATTGGAGCTGCTCGACTGGGGAAGTACCTCCACCTTGCAGAAAATCGTAGCCAAATAACATAGTTGCATATTATGTTGTGTTCCTAACAGTGAGCAAGGTCGCCAGAGCCCCGCAAGGAAGCGTTGTGTTGGCAGTGTGAAGTAGTGGTGGTGTTTTGTTATCGCCGCTGTCATGCATGGCAGCATGTCTCTTATGCTGCCAGCCCAACTATTCCTCCTTACAGGGTCGGCAACCCGCGAGTGATACCTCTGGTGTTGCAAGTGTCCATTGGCTACGGTAACCGCTTACCATCAGGCGAGCCGTATGCTTGTTTGCCATTTTAATTTTATTAAAAAAAAAAATATTAAAGATATACATGCGAAGCCAGGATGGGAAGCTAGTTCTTAATATTTAAAAACTGATTTTGATTTTTGGGTTTTTACTTCAGGTTCATGCAAGCTTGGCTGAAGTACTGACAGATGCATGTGTGGATGCCGTGCTGACGATCCGATCACAAGGCAAGCCTGCAGATCTACATATGGTTGAGATCATGGAAATGCAGCACAAAACAGCTACTGAGACCACACTTGTCAAAGGTATCTGATAAGTTTAAATAAGATAAGAATTTTACATTAATAAAATCTATGTTTCTCAAATTTTTGATTACTTTTTAAAACTAATAAAATAAAAGCAACTTTTTGATGAGTTGCAAACACAAAAGTTGCAAATATGGCCGAGATTTATATATTATAAAAGGAGCCCAAAAAGCAATAAAATTTAGTCGAATTTAACTTGAGGTGTTTTGGAGTCGGTTGAATATGGTTTAACTCTTTATTGCTCTTCAATTTTTGTAGGCTTCATTCAGTAAAGCGCGTCACAGCAATTTTGCATTATGCCTGTAATTTTAGTAATATGCTTAATCAATTCAACAATCTATTAAGCATATTCTTATAACATTTTGATATTTTTTTAAAGGTTTGGTGTTGGACCACGGCACTCGTCACCCTGACATGCCGAAGCGTGTTGAGAATGCCTACATCCTAACATGTAACATTTCTCTTGAATATGAAAAGACTGAGGTTAACTCCGGCTTCTTCTACAAGTCGGCGGAAGACAGGGAGAAGTTAATTGCTGCTGAACGTGACTTCATTGACCAAAGAGTCAAGAAGGTATGTACCCGTTAGTGAAAATATTTATATGAAAGCAGTGTCCAATTATTCGTAAAGTTCCACAAATATAAATTGCCATCGGATCGCATAGGCATCTCTTGTATGGCCTTATATTGAAAGAGATGAGAAAATTACTAACCTGCTCGGTGGTTAAGACCTCTTTAGGGTCTGGCATAGGAATACTCTGTAGGCATGATGGGTATATCCTTTTTAGTGTATTGATACCTAACATTCAAAACTGAAGCCATTTTTCTCAATAACCATGAAGCTTTTTCACACTGGAGTTAAAACTCCAAGGTTTAGGATATTGATATTTATGACGCGTCACTTGCTTTACTTCATACAAAATGTCTGATCCCAGATATTTTTTGAACACTCGCATCATGAACGCTATTAGCTATAGTAGCTACTTTGATAAAATTTATTGATTATAAATTGCAACCTATTTGCTACCTATGACCGAATAATTTATATCTATGTACGCATTCCCAAAGTTAGAGTTTTTAAAGATGGTCATTTCACAACTATACAGTATGGTAAAACTATTCAGAATTATGTCACTTTTTTTCGCTAATATACCTACATGATTACAAATCTGGGATGGGCGGTCATATTATCTATTCAATAATAGATATATCATTAGGCTATCCTCAGTAGTATAGAAATTATCACCATTAAAAAAAAAAAATTCATTTTTAGTTGAATTTATGCCATTGTGATGAGACTATCCAACACAGAGCGGTCAAATTTGGCTCGGCACAATTTTGTAATCGGAAAAATTGTATCCTCCTCAACGTAACAATTTGTCTTTAGACATTTAGCCGCTCCGTTGTTCGAATTTATTCTGTAGTTGGTCTTTTTGGCAGTGAGGAATTATCTATTGACCTTGGGAATCGGTTAATTAGAGTTGGAACACTGTTCCTTCTCAGTCTTCTGTATACAATACTTCCAGATTTCGCTAATTCAGCAGCCAGGGAGTTCACATGTTTGGTTAATTTTTCCTGATAGTGTTGACTACGGGCAGCGATTTCTTGTTTCACAGTTTTGAGATTCAGATCTTGCAGAATATATTTATTATGGATGCATTTAGGGATGTTAAAAATGGATCTAATGGCTTCGGTCTGAAATCTTTCCAGGATGTCAATGTTGATGTTACTAGCAGTTCCCCAGAGTTCAGTACTCTACGTCCAAACCGGTTTCAATATAGTTTTGTATATTGTCATTTTGCCGCAGCTAATAATAGTTGCGCTTACGATATAGGTTGGTTTTACCTCTCCTAAGATACCTAGGTATGTGTCAAATCAGAGTTTAATATTTACAATCAATCTATACTTATAATAAATCTGTAGAGAGGTAAATTCTGTACATGAAATATATTTCCAAAATAACTATCAGCGGGTGATTAATGATCCATACTGACGCCAAAAATGCAATCAGTAAAATTTGTGTCTGTCTGTCTGTATGTTCGTTATAGAAACAAAAACCACTCGACGGATTTCAACGAAACTTGGTACAATTGTTCTTCATACTCCTGGGCAGGTTATAGTATACTTTTCATCACGCTACGATCAATAGGAGCAGAGCAGTGAAGGGAAATGTTGGGAAAATTAGTGATTCATGAGAAAGGTTTCAAGCTATAAAACATCACGCTACAACCCTTAGGAACGGGGCAACGCAGGTGAAACCGCCGGCGAAGAACTAGGGAACAAAGTAACTATTCCACGCGGACGAAGTCGCTGGTAAAAGCTAGTACGTAATAAAAATTCACACTGACAATTAACGAAAAAACTAATAAGTGCCTATAGTAAAAATTAATAACATGTTTAAGAAGTATCATACTTTGAACTTACACAAACACGTTAAAATAAATTATTATAAAATACTAAACATAAAATAAAGGTATTTTCGTAAATCTCTTTTCAAACTAACGCATCTATTCTTATTATGTTAACATTCGTGGTAATTATAGTGATGTGCTATTTTCATTTAAAAACTGTGAAATTAATGTGAAATCAATAAATAAACGGCAAGTCTATCAATAAAATTGTTGAGTGTATTTGTTGGTGTCATTGTTTCCGTTTATCTGCGACTTTTTCTGCGTGGACTTCAGAATTGAGTCCGACCCCCGCAGTTTCACCCGCACTACTCCGCTCTTATTGGTCGTAGTGTGATGTTATATAGCCTAAGCCTACCTTCCTCGAGAAATGGACTATCCAACACAAAAAGATTTTTTTAATTCCAACCAGTAGTTCCTGAGACTAACGTGTTCAAATAAACAAACAAACTCTTCAGCTTTATAATATTAGTATAGACTAGTTTCTGCCCGCAACTTTGTCTGCGTGGACTTCACAATTGGGTCCGACCTGGATAAAAAGTGGCCTGTGTCTGGATGTGTTATTCCAGACTATGATCTATCTCTGTGCCAAATTTTATCCAGATCCGTTCAGCCGTTCTGGCGTGAAAGAGTAACAAACATACATACATCCATACTCACAAACTTTCACGTTTATAATACTAGCTTTTACCCGCGGCTTCGCTCGTTCTGATGTCTTTAAATAATTGTCAAAGTTACAATAATTATCATTAAATGTGACAGAAAAATATAAACCAATAAAGGAAAAATATAAATCAATAAAGAAAAAATAGGATTATTACAACTATCCTTAAAACCATTTTTTTTATTTGAATTGTTTTTTGTTTATGAAGCTCTCATTTATTGTTTTTAAAAGTAAGTACATCCGAAATAGCTGATGCTATACATAATTGAATAGTGAGCTGACGCCTGACTGCCGATATTTGAACTTCGTCTCGCAATAATCATTATATAGTTAAAAAGAGGTTATATATGTGACAGGGATCTCCATAGTAAGCATTTTCCTATTTATTACTATACTCTTTGGTAAACATTTCCACAGTAACCATCTCCATAGTAAATTTGTTAAGAAATTAAAAATACAGCCTATGATGCTCGGTGATAATGTAGCTTTCTATTGATGAAAGAATTTATATAATCGATTTGGTGGTTTAAGTGCGAAAGTGTAACCTCACTTTCGCATTTATAATATTAGTTAGGATGTCAAAGGAATCTCAATAGTAATCATTTTCCTATTTATTACTATACTTTTTGGTAAGCATTTCCACAGTAACAATTTCTATAGTAAATTTGCTAAGAAATAACAAAACAGCGCAGCGCACAAATTTTTGATACCTTGTGTTACAATATCGTAAATTTCGTAGGGATCTATAAATAAGAAAAAATAAAAATACAGCCTATGTTACTCGCTGATAATGTAGCTTTCTATTGGTGAAAGATTTTTTATAATCGATTTAGTGGTTTTGGTGTGAAAGCGTAGCAAACAAACAAACTCACTTTCGCATTTGTAATATTGGTAAGGATTAGTAAGGATGATAAATAACTACTTAGCCTACCTACTTGTTTTATTTTGCACAATATGTCTGATGTATCAAGATTAACGGCACTAGATACTTAGAAATTTTAGTGATTTTTATAATACATTTTCTTCGTTAATTTCGTAATTGTTAGTGTGATATTTTGATTACGTACTGTAAATATTAAACTCTGATTAGACACATAGGTATCCTAGGAGAGGGAAAACCTACACATATCGCAATTTAGGTTAAGATAGAAACGATACGTCGGGTCAGGTTAGGAAGAGGGTTACGTTCGGAACAAATATTAAAACATTTTTCAAGTTCCTAACCTATCTCGAGACCGGGTTAGTATTTCGGGTCAGATTCGAAATTTTTGGTGAAATAAATAAATAAATTATTTGAACGGTTTTGTTATTTTGGCATCTACTTGTGCTGCTTAGTGTACCAACAAAAAACATCATTCCCTGACGTAGCCCAAATTATTGTCACAATGTCAAGCTCTCAATGCTAGCAATGATTATTAACGATATCAACAAACAAGAAATCTAGAGATGTTAGTTTTTATTTTCATTGTGTTTTATCTTTTTCTTTACAGATTATTGCCCTGAAAAAGAAACTATGTGATGGCACTGACAAGAACTTTGTTGTTATCAATCAGAAAGGTATTGACCCTCTCTCACTGGATGCTTTCGCCAAAGAAGGTATTATGGGATTACGTAGAGCTAAGAGGCGTAACATGGAACGTTTAGCTTTAGCTTGTGGAGGAATCGCGATGAACTCTGTTGACGACCTCACTGAAGAGTGCCTTGGATATGCTGGACTTGTTTATGAGCATATTCTTGGCGAAGATAAATATACTTTTGTGGAAGAATGCAAGAATCCTCAATCTGTAACAATCCTTATTAAGGGCCCCAATAAGCACACATTAGCGCAAATCAAGGACGCCGTCCGCGACGGCCTCAGGGCGATCAACAACGCCATTGAAGATAAATGTGTTATACCCGGCGCTGGTGCTTTTGAAATTAAGGCTAATATGGAGTTGTTGAAATATAAAGACACTGTCAAAGGAAAAGCCCGTCTGGGTATCCAGGCGTACGCCGAGGCTCTGCTAGTAATTCCTAAGACCCTGGCTGTTAATTCGGGCTATGACGCTCAAGATACTATAGTTAAGCTGCAGGAAGAGTCCCGCTTGAGCCCTGATCCCATTGGCCTTGACTTGAGTTCTGGTGAAGCCATAAAACCGACCGACTTGGGTATCATTGATAACTATGTTGTAAAGAAGCAAATCATCAACTCCTGTTCCGTGATTGCTAGCAACCTTCTTCTTGTTGACGAGATCATGCGAGCAGGGATGAGCAGTTTGAAAGGATAATCTTGCAAATGGTTTACTTGTTTAGAATTATATGCTTTGAGCTGTCTTCGTATTGGACAAATACTTATTTTATTGTATTGTAGTATGTTCTTCATACTTTAAAAGTCTTTAGTTTTGAATGTTTTAAATAATAATGCTTCAGTTTGAAAAAAATTCAGAAAATGTCAAATAACTGCATTTAATGAAAAATTGTAAAGCAGCATTTAACATTATAATTTAGCTTACAACTAAATAAATAAAATATACTAATAATTTGGTTTAAATTTCAAAGAGTGTGAGTGAGAAAGAAAAATATGACATTAAATATAGGTATTTATTGAGGTTATTATAAATACATTGGCAAGGTATAAAAATAACAAGTATTCACAATGTAATTTTCATACATTTTGAGAGAGGTAGAGCATAGTGGAATCGAATAATTCCACTCACAATTAGAGCTGCCCGACTAGGGAAGTACCTCCACCTTGTAGAAAATCGTAGCCAAATAATATGTTATTTGCTCCGTGCTATGTTGTGTTTCTAACGGTCAGCCAGGTCGCCAGAGCTCCGCGAGGAAGCATTGTGTTGGCAGTGAAGGGGACCGGTGGTGTTTTGTTACCGCCGCGGTCACGCATGGCAGCATGTCCCTTTTTTTTATGGGATAGAAGGTCAAACGAGCAGACGGATCGCCTGATGGTAAGCGATCACCGCCGCCCATGGACATCGGCAACACCAGAGGAGTCACGAGTGCGTTGCCGACCTTTTAAAAGGGGATTGGGCTTCCGGTTACCTTACTCACTCGGCGAAACAACGCAAGCGATGTTTAAAACTGGTCTTCTGTGAGGCCGTGGTATCACTCCGGTCGAGCCGGCCCATTCGTGCATGCATGCTCTCCCACTTAAAAAATGCTCTCATATGCTGCCAGCCCAACTATTTCTTCTTAATTTACAAGGTCGGCCACGCAAGAGTAATACACATGGTATTGCAAGCGTCCATAGGCTACGGTAACCGCTTACTTACCATCAAGCGGGCCGTATTCTTGTTTGCCACATATTGGTATAAAAAAATCGAACTCTTCAATTCGAACATTAGGGTAAGTAGAACACAAACTCTTAAAGTATTTCCTTTTTTTAATAACATAAATTACGGAAACGGCGGTAGCCTAATGGCTGGGGCGTCGGACTTGCGATCATGTGATTGCCGGTTCGAAACCCGCCCATTGCACTACCCTGAACCTGCTTGTAACACTAGCTCGTAGCATTTAGCTTAGCACGAGGGGTTAACAATACTAGTAATGTGCGACCAACATTACTACATAGTAAGCTTTAAAAAAAAATGGGTTTGAAAAGTTGTGTGTGCTAAGTTTATTTAGTCAATTAAATTTTACACATATTTGTTTGATTGTTTGCTAATCATGTTGTAAATTGTGTTCTTTGTCCGGTTCGTCAAAACAATAGAGCTGCTAGGGAAATACTGTAGTCTAGAGAGACCTTTAGACTGTAACCTATTTGGGCCACCCGGTGAGCTATTATTGATAAGCACACCTCGCATCCCCCAATGTGCGCCATTTCATCCAACATAGTGGTTTCCTTGAATTTTCAAACTGATAGGTGCATAGATAGCTCACACAATCTTATGGATTTAAAATAAGTAAATACGCTGCGCGCATCATTACCTACCCATAATACGTTTATTATGACCGACTATTACTACAGAATACCACTGATATTTTACTACACATATACAGTTGCACCATACATAGATAACAAACAAAAATTATATAATAGTATTAATTGCTATATAGATAAATAAATAAAAGAAGAACCTGACTGACTGACGTATCAACGCACAACCGAAACTACAAGAGCTAGATTCCTGAAAGTTTGCATGCTGTTTCCTTTTGCACTGTAGACGAGCACTAAGAAAGGATTTTTGGGAATTCAACCCTTAAAGTGGTGAAAGGGGGGGTGAAAGTTTGTATGAAAGTCCGCACACATGACAGACCGTTCACCGTAAGATGTCCCCTGCGGTGATGCTGGCACCATTGCTTGTCACTTTGTAATGGCACTATTGATTGTAATAGTGTTGTTTTCCGCTCGTTTTTGTGTTATTTTTTAATATTCGAATTAATCATGCCAAAGCCATTTAAAAGCAGTGCAAGAGAGACTGTGTTAAAGGTGCGTGTTTTTATAAAATGACAATTAATCGATCGATGACGACAATTCAGCCAATAACAAGTGGAATAGAGAAACGTGTGAAGATCTAAACATAATTTATACAAGAATTAAAAGCAGAATTTAAGAAAACTGAAAATTAATGTCTTTAGAATAAAAACGATGACATCGTCAAGTTAGATTTCATAGTACAGCTGTCAGTCGCTGTTGACATTGACAATTGTTTTCTTCCCTGTAAATTAAGACTTGGCAGATTTTATAGTGCGAGTATGAAACCTCCAAGTTGTAGGTAGATACAGTGTGTACCAATGACATTATTATAGTTAAACCAAAAGCAAATCAGGATACTCGGGAGTACGCAGGTTAAACGTGGGCCCGCGAGAGTTGTAATGAAATATAAGGATAACATACCATGACACCTGTATTTCCCGAAGGGATAGGCAGAGGCGTACCTACTAATGTTCGCCGGTATATTAAGGTCCCATGTAATAGTAGTAATTGAATGACTGTTCTGAGCCTGACCGCCATCGCCAGCCGGACGCAACAAAACGGCCGCGCGCGTCGGTATGGCATGACTAGAACATGGGCGGCGCAGTTGCAGGCGAAGCAGTGCTACACAGCGCGGCATGCATGCATTATAAATGCATGGCATATGCATGTGTAATGGATACGGACAAAATATTAATCGAAAAAATATTTGATATTCTCCATATTCCGCTTACATTTAACTTAATCCCAAAAATGGGTGCCCGACGGACACCCAACACGTGCCCACCTTTCGAACTCTGCTACGGTTTTGGTTTGGCAAAGCCATATAAATATAAAAATAAAGTAACTATGAAATATTTTTACATAATATTCATTTCGTAAACATAAAAGGGTACATTCCTCGATTCATTAATTCTTAGAGAACGGAATGTAAAAAAATTCAAACATTGTCAGAAATAAAATAATTTATAAAAAATAAACATTAAATGCGATTGAAGTATGTACAGTCAAATGCAAAAATATACATATAAAGTTCTTATATATAACTATATACTTTCAATGGACAACATTTCATTTTTTAACATTAATAAAAATAACATAATCCATCGGATTTCGTATTATGTTACCGGCCAAACCCGATTTCAGGTCAATTTATCCTAGGCCGAACCGGTTTATCGTACGCGTGTCAGGATACACTATTTTAGTTTAGTATAATGTAGTTTAGCATATATACTTTAGGCTTAACTAATTTGGCCCACACCGCATGACTACGTAATTATTGTATAATATATATTTTAGTACTTGACTGTATTTAAAACAAAGTTATCAGACCAAAGTATTATATGATTACATCTTTTTGTATTTTTTTTTTGCATTTTTCATGCCTAGATTTATTGAAGAAAAAATGCGACGGCGGGTAGGATTCGAAACTACATCTTCTGGTGAGATACACTAGACGCTCAGACTTCTAAGCCACCGCGAGTCCCACCCGCCAAATCGAAATTTGCCTTCACATTATAAATCTACGTTTTAAGGTGACGTTAGCGACATCTATTTATGTATCTAATCATAAAATCAAATTGAATCCTGACCGCGGTCGTATTTTTCCTTCACTAAAATATCTTTATTATTAAACAGATCATACCAGAATGGGAGGTGCTGTCTCGGAAAAAATATTAAAATTTTACAATTTACATTAAAATGAAGTGGAAAACTAGGTAGGATTAGCACTGCTTATAGGTTTGTCATTTGTACAGTGTTTTTAGTAATTAATAAAGAGTAAGTAAGAATAAGTTAGGATATAATAATTAAAATGTTTGAGTATACTGGTTTCTGACACTTACGCGAATATTAGACATTGAAATAAAACTACTTTTTACGGATTTTATCGCGTTGTATTGATATTATTTGATTCCCGACGTTTCGGGAATCAAATAATATCAATACAACGCGATAAAATCCGTAAAAAGTAGTTTTATTTCAATGTTTGAGTATATTACATTATGCATAATATCTACACAATGTACGAATACGTAGTAACAATTGGATTGTATAATTCGCTGTTGTAAATATTAGAGCTGTTTTGTAAATAAAACAGCTAGAGTTTATGTAAAACAGCGTATTATACAATTCAACTTCGACATCTTGGTAGGTACAATATACTATTTCTTCCTTCGTATTGTTGGTTTAATCGGATTATAGGGTAAAATGTATCTTTAATATTTACTCGTATGTATGAGAAGATTTCGTACCCCTAGTGGAATATAAGCATAAGTGATTTTACTTTGAATCATCGATTTTATCATATTTAAGAAGTACGTTTAAAGATACATATTAATTTCTTGTATTAAAATTCGTAAAATTTAGTAAGAAAAATATGAAAAAAATTCAGCATATGTATCTTTAAACGTACTTCTTAAATATGATAAAATCGATGATTCAAAGTAAAATCACTTATGCCTATATTCCACTAGGGGTACGATTTATGAATATGGAAGAAGCAAAGGAAGTGTGCAAAAATCGTAGCGAGTGGTGGTCTATAGTTTCTGCCTGCCCTTATGGGAAAAGGGGGGTTATTGTATGCAGGTATGTTCAAAATAATATTGAAAATTATACAATGGATTTCTAGAATTCTTATAAGATTTGGCAAGGTGTCGCTATAATCATGTTAGCTATATCTCATAGTCATAATACAGAGCGTCACTTGCGTCACAATTAAGTGGGAGTACCCAAGACCAAGATTGCAAGTAACGTAACTGAATAATAAATAAAATGTAATATTATTACGTAAGTTTGATAAACACACGATTTGTTCCATCGATCAGTAGTGTTTTCAACTTTATTGAAGTTATTATAAGAGCTACTTTACTCTGTTTATACGAGCTAACACAAGTTAGACTTTATTAACATTATTCAGAGAAAATGTTACGAGACTAGAAATTGTATATATTAACAGTTTCTAGTAATAAGGTGTACTTTCCCCCATACATACATATCTGAAAACAATAAATTAATCGAATAATTAATGTTATGAGTAGGTACCTACCTAGTTCATACTCTACTCATCTGAATAGCCATAGCAATTCATAATTCTAACACAATTATAAATACATAAATGTATAGTACATTAATTACAACAGCGGAAACATGATTTCTAAATTCGATGAATTAATAAAAAATATTAAAATCTTTGGTAAAAAAAATTAAAAACAATATTTAAACTTTTTAAAAACAATTTACACTCATAAATATATATATAATAAATTAGGTATTGGAATTGGAACAAAATTAAAGCTAGCAAATTAGCATTAGGTTTTAATAAACAATAAAAACCTAATGATTATAGTCGCGACAATTTAAGAAGTCCGATTTGACGTTTCCCATTTTACATGCTGCGATAACTTTGTATGAACGTATACGTAAGAAATTGAAAAATCAAATTCTGAAATTGATTTTGATAACTGATTCACTTCGAGCATCGCCACTAAATGGCCTCTACTACGTTTTTATGTAAGTCCCATTGCAGTCCTTGGGTAGATCGAGATTTCTTAATAGCATTACTGGAGCTCCCACTTTGAGGATAAGTATGTCTGATGGTAGAATCGGTAGGTTGAGAATGTTTAGCATCACCCGTATATACAAAACAGTGTCCACAGATTTGTATGTACTTCTTCTGCCTTTTTTTTCATTAATAACGGAAGCCCGATCTTTCTTAGTTAACAAGATTCCGGAAACGACTGTCATCTAAGAACGATCAGGAAGATCCTGGTGGGTGAAATCGAGCCGGATCTTTCTTTCTTCAGTGGTATCAGCCATGTAGGCAGAAAGGACAAATTACAGGGTTGTAGCTTCCTTTTGCGAGACCGTTATGGCCCAGAAGGAGACTTCCGAGCGGGATCGTGAGGGCTGCTTGGAGAAGATGAAAACCGCATCGGTGTTTAGCCTCTCTAGGGCTATATGCCGAAACCCCCCGCCTATTGTTACTGAAATTACTTGCAGCGGGCCTCTGGAGCCGTAGACACACAGAGCCGGCTCTGGGCGTCCGTTAAGCGCCTTCAGGGATAACGTTGCAAAACAAGGGAGTCAGAGTTGTTAGTTACAGTCACTCCGTAGATTTGCCATCTAATATATCCATAAGAATAGCCCAAATTTCTCCATATTCGGGCTATTAGCTCAGCAACGGTCGATACAACTGAGGCAAGATCTAGTGGAATTGTAATCTTGCCCTCAGTTTTACCGAATAAAATCGATTTCCTGACAAATCGGTACTTTACAAACATTACATTTAAAAAAGAGATAAATGTATGATTGATTACTGTATTATTAAATATTGTAAACATATAGAAACAAAATCTGATTAATATGAATATTTTGATATTATCCAAAATGGTTTGGTTAAAAAGCTCTGAGTCCAATCTTTTATTTTTATAACTCGTGTGTGTAATAAAACGATACTCCTCAAAAATCAGTTTTAAGTAATCTAAATACAATTGTCAATTACAAACTCTAAGTATTTTAAATCGATATATCTCTAGAATCAGTTTTTAAAGCAACCGATTATTTCCCCCTCACTGCACAAAGTATTTTTATAGCTGTCAAATCCGACTTCTTAGATTGTCTTATCAGTATAGTGAACCATTGGCATCCATTCAACTAAATGTTTAGAGATGTATAATGTTAATGAATCACATAACATTCTTCCTGAAATATCAGATCTTTTGAATGACATATTCGTATTGACTATAAATAATTAATATTTTTGTTTATATCCATTCCTGAGCTAAACAGCACAACTGCAGCCTTGAAGCAAGGAGAAGAAGCAACCTTGCAGAACGCTGGTCACTTGATAGAGTACATACATTGAGTTATTAGTTTATGTAGAAGTGTTTTACTTCTAGTAGTCATTTAAAGCCAACACTTTGTTGAACGCGAATAAGCAATTGTCTACTTGACTGATTGTATATATTATTATTGTATTGATGTTAGTGTCATAGATCAGTATACTTGACAGATTATTTTTGAGCCTCATGAAAATGTTTACCGTAAATAGAGCCCAACAAAAAAAAATTGGTATAAAAATAAGAAAATTATAAGCATTTTAATTTTATGCAAGAATTTCACATCTCACTGCACCATACAAATTCTATATTAACACTTGTTTTGTGGGAAAGGGACCTCTCAATCTCCACCAAAAACTTAAATGCTTATATCTTGGAAAATTAACTGATTTAAATTATTTTTATAGATTACGAATGCTATTTAATTACAATTCTTTCACTAAGCCAGTTATTTTTAATAAATAAAACATCAGTCAAGTACCCAATTATGCCATCATCACTGGTAGACATGGAATGATTACCTGAATTACATATTTTGAAGAAAATAACTTACTTTATATTTTTACACTTTTTACACATCTCTAAATATGTTTGTTGATGTAAACTAAATACAATACCCAATTATATTGTATTTAGTTGTTTTGCTTTGCAGCCAAAGCAGCTCTTTCATTTATGTCAATTGTTGAAAGGTTAATAGCTCCTACAGCACCTTGAAGGACTGATATACCCGCCTTTACTATAGCTACTGGTGCTGTTATGATAACAATCAGCTTGTAAAGGCCAACACCCAGGACTGAAAAAAAAGATATATTTTTTTTAAATATGTTGTACTGAAAATTCAAGTTTTATATGCTCTAAGTTTAGAGTGATTGGGTAGCCAAATTTAGCAAATTGTAGGTATTAGGGAATATGCATAAGATTCAAATATGAGTCAAATATTTTTATTTGTAATCTTTATTGCTATAGGATGATGTTCATACCATATTTTTTTACGTAATCGCCTTTTCAACAAGATTTTAATTATTAAAAAGTGCGCGGCAAATTTAACAGATCCAAACGGAACTTACGTCAAACTACACGTTGTGACGGTTTAGTAACGTCACCGTAAAAATTTAGGTTTTTATTTACGAGGTATAAAATTTATTTCAATGCTCTCGCATGTTCGAATTAGTTAAAAAAAAGAAAACTTAAAAATATTGATAATTGATTGGATAAAACTATCAATAAATTAAAAAAAACGATAAAATTTAACAGTGACTGTTTTTACGGAAACTGTCGTCACATAACACGCGCACAAGATAGCGGCGTTTAAATCTCCGGAATCTGATTGCAGTTTTGAATATTAATTTTTATGATTAAGTATTAATATTTTTGTCAAAATTGTGCTTGTGCTTTAATAATGGAAACAATTGATCAACAATATAAACAAATGGCATGCATATTCCCTATAGGAAATGAGTGTGCTACTCAAGCATGTTAACCTGTACCTTAACTTTGATTTTTAAATTAAATTAATTAAGTACCAAAACAAATTGAGAACCAACTTTTCTTAAGAAGTCCATTATAAAATAAAAACATGCATAATTTCTCTTAGATTAAATAAAACCGTAGATTTACATAACATACCGTAAAGTGAGGGGAATAGAATTCGTAGGGTAAATAGAAAAATTATCCGCAATTATTTCAATGCTTTTTTTCTGTGTCTATCATGTCTCATTCTCAGAACTCTCAGAACATATACGCGGAATTATAAAATGTCTACTTTCTATGAAAACCAGTGTTGCCAAACTCACTTATTTACGACTCACACACACTATTGTAACTGGATTATAACTGATAAAAAATAACAATACGAATACGAAACGAATAGTCACGATCAGATTTAACACACAAAACTATTTGCATTAAATTCAACCTTATAACAATTGCACATAATTCACATTACAGAATAGGTCCGTAACCTTTTACGACTATTTTCTTTTGGAGTTAAAATCGATTTCAATACTATCAAGTACCGCTACCCCACGCTAGAAGGCATTTATTACAATTATTTTCGAATAAAACTCTATGGTGCTTGTTATATGAGAAGATTTTGAATGACAAATAGTGTGTCACGCTGCACGCATATAGACAATAGTGATGTATCCATACTATACATTCTTGTGAACTTATCGATAAAGTTATTGCAAAATAAGTGAATAAAATGAAGTTACAAAGATATTTAAATACCAAACATCGTTTCTTATTGCAATAAGAGTTTTTTAAAGTTTAATATAAACAACCCTTGTTATCATAAGAGACCATAAGTTGTGTATAATATTAATAACTAAATTCTATTATCTTTTTTTCTAGTCGGATAATAAGACTATAAATCTAATTTACAATTTTTTTTCTATTGACCCCTGTCTCATTTCCATTCACCCCAACTCTGGGGTGTATAGAAAACTGACATGTTTTGGAGGATGTAAAGAAAATCAGTTGATTTATTTATTAATAAGTAGCAAAATTTTTAAGATTAGATAAGGGATAGTGTAATTAATTAATAATTATTAGCATGCATGTGAATTAAAAAATGATAGATAAAGTTCCAAATTGTTGCTATTCACCCCATTTAATGGTACAGAATTAATTACATCATACCTGTTGGGCCACTATAGAAGTATGCAACATAAAGGGCTGCATAGAAAGCTTCATTCCCTGCACACATGAAGAACAGTACCAACTTGTTTGTGTAATAGATGCGCATGATGGGGTTCTCCGACATGTCTATGAACTTATGAGAAGCCTTGCCTTGTAAGGTAACAGTGTGAAGGTACAGCCAGTGGCAAGTGATGTCTATTGCCATAGAAATTTGGAACCAGAATGTATATTGTGGGTAGAATGTTGCTAGTGTCATCATCAAGCAAGCAGTGCCGGCTCGATCAGTGAGCTGGTCCAGTATTGCACCAAACTTAGTACCTGGAATTTAATAATTGTATTATGTAATTAGCTTCTGCCCCAATCTGTCTGCATGGACTTCAGAATTAATTGGAATCCCACCTGGGTAAAAAGTGGCATATGTGCCATTTCAGACTATAATCTAATCCCATCTCTGTATCAAAATTTCATCCAGATCCATTGTCATTCTGATGTAATTGAGTAACAAACATCCATACATCCTCACAAATTTTCATGTTTATAATATTAGTAGGATTATTTATTTAACCTTTTAATAATAATAAATTGATAAAAAAAATTATTGTATATAATAATCTCTATTTATCCCTTTGACCGCCATGTTAAAGCAGAAAAAAATATGTGCCCTCAGCACCAAACACCGCATCCTTTAAAATAGGTTTGGGTGATATAGGTATTTCTAAATATCAAATTGATACTATATACTGATATGTGATATTGGATATTGAAACTATATATTTTATGAATCTATAAATATTGTTTATTTAACTCAATATGGATATGATTTAGATATTTAAATACCGAATACTTTGTACTTTTAGCATATATTTTTGGGTCTTAAACAAATCATTTATAAATATTGCGGAATATATAATATAGTAGACGCAATTACAACAATCTTAAAATGAACTTTCCTTTATACTTTACCCAAACTTAGGACTGGCTACATTAATATTTTTTATTCATTTACCTTTTGTGACAAATTTGATGGTTTGTTTGAAAACATGAATACCTATATTTAAAACCAAAAGAATATAGCGTATTTTAAAAAAATCACAGAGCATGGGAACAGTATAAACTTATTCAAATACCGTGGCTAGTTATCGTATCGTTGCAAATCGGTTGATGTATTACAGATATAGTGATTTGCTTGATATATAGTCACTATGATTGATATATCTATAGATAACATATTGATACAATATATAGTTTCCATATCTATAATTATACGTTTTATATCACCCTTCACCCAATCCTACTTTAAAAATCTGTCACCCAGTTGTGACCATGTCTCACTTCTTTTGAAAAGATCCTGCTCGAAGCCCTTAGACATCGCAATTAACTTTGGGGTTGACATAGTCTAAGGTGACTGTGTGACACTGTGACTCAGTGATCTAATTAGATGATACCATACAAAAACACTTACTTTGATTAAAATATCGTGCGGCATGACCATCAATAGCGTCCAGCAACGCAGAAGAAACATAGCATATACAAGCTAGTACACAGTGCGTTGGCATAAAATAGAAAGAAATAATCGCAAGGATTACTCTCCCGAAACCTGCACATAAAATAAACATACATTATAATCCTAATCTATCCATTCATCCTTATGAAATGCACAAATTCATTTGAAAACAATGAAGGAAATAATATAATGAAAATGTTAGGCACATACCGATGATGTTAGGTACAAACAGGAAAATGTTTTCTTTATTTTCAATCATATCTAAAGATGTAATTTATCAAAAACAGACAACTTTCGCGAATCGATACGCAACAAATATAGTAATAAATTAAATAAATTACTATACCCACAGATTACTATATTGTAGCAAGCACTATACTCCACAGATTACTTAGAGATACTATACTAGTTATTATAGTATCTACTAAGTAATTGTAAACTCTTTGATGCATTTTTTTTGTAATCTTTTGGCATGGCTACTGAGGCCTTTGTGGCATATCTTTAATTTAAAACTCTTTGATGCATAATCCCGATCAGTAACAGACTACTTAGAGATTCATAAAGACATGTTTATGGATCTCGGATACTAAACCACAGAATAAATAATATAACTAAACTGACATTAAAGTTGGTTTCCAGATTTTTTTCTTAAGGGATTTTATGACCTGGTAACTTATACCTTTAGGTCATTTGGTTACCAGATTTTTGCCATTCTTAAATAGTGATGTGCCACTATCGTAAAAAAAAGAAAAATGTTAATATACAATTTAAATATTGAAATGGTAAAGGAATTGGTTTAGAAAAATGTCCGGGTTGTTAAGATATAAAATGGTAATATTAGTCTGATGCCGTGCCTAAACCAAACGCCGTCTTACTGTCATAACAATCTACCGTTCGGCGGCCAACAACACAATTGCAACAACACTTCTTAATTTGCACTTCTGCCAGAATAATTGCTAATAAACCAGCAAGAAAACAAACAAAATAATACAAATGCAAACGAAGTCGACTTGTGATTATTTAGTTATGAGTGTTATGACAGACGTCAGACAGCCAGCTTGCTATCGATTTGATGTTACCACATATCAGTCACAAGAATTATTATTCAAAACGAATTAATGAAAGTCCCTCAAAGATAAACTAAAAGAAGGCTCGACAGTTGTGCAGTAGCGTTTTTGTTACGATCTACATTTACAAACATAAATTCATTTTATCTTTTCGCTACTTTTTTTATTGTGCAAATATGTTGCAATCTTGTTTGGATATTTGAATACCGCGAATAATAAACATTAAAAAAGATATATTTTTATAACAAAAGCAAATTGCTGGTCGTTTCATGGCCAAAAATTGGCATCCCCTTTACGTTAATAAAATCAAGAATCGTTTTTTTTTTATAATAAGTTATCCTGAAAAAGTGTTTAGGTACCTATTTAAAACATAATAATACATAATAAATAAGGTATAGATTCAAATTCAAGTAAATTATTAGAAACATTAACAATTTTTTTACAAAAAAATGTGTTCGCTAACAATTGCATTAGTCAATTATAAACTATATCGCAGCCAATAATAGTCAATAATAATAATAATATACTTTTTGAATTGTATTTTAGTATGGTGTGAAGTTCCAATAATTGCCGTATTTTTTTAAATTCTGCTTTCTGCTTTTTGCTTTCTGGGTTTATATTACCGTTCATAGCACGTCGTGCAGACGTGTGTACGTAACACGTATTTTTTTATATTTTTATTCGTGATAGGCTTACGTTTGACCGCCAGTTCGTATAGACGTATAGAAAATTTTGAAACTAATCGTCTAATAACGATAAAAAGTTACGATTCAAGAAACCGGTATCGTATTCAGTATTCAGTTTTCTTTTATAAAAGCCTTATCCTGACAATTATGAACACAACAAAAACAACACCTAGTCGCGCTATGTATGGTAATATAAACCCAGAAAGCAGAATATAAAAAATACGGCAATTATTGGAACTTCACACCATACTAAAATACAATTTAATTACGGTTATTAACCGATTAAACTCCGGTGATCGTATTACATCGAAATAGAATATTTTAATGTATTAAATACTACAAAAAATAAAAGGAAGATTTATTAATCAATAATATTTAACAAATTGTATTAGGCACTTTTCCCACCGCCGACGATGAACGAGAAGCGAGTAGAGCTAGAAACTAGAGCTTTTACTGCACACAGCTCAGTGACAAAACTATCGGAACTACACACTCGCTTCGCTTCTGCTCGCCAACTCGTTTCTAGCTCTACTCGCTTCTCGTTCATCGTCGGCGGTGGGACAAGTGCCATACTCAAGTGTGACATACACGTGTTCCCAACGAGAAAAGAGCAATGTGAAAGTGTTCGTCGATATCCCTGTCTTTGGGACACAAAACTGAATTCATATAAATAATTATAACTCTCGGCGTGAGTTCTGGCTGCCTACCGAGCATCGCTAAGCGAGTATTATCTTAGATAACTCTTGTCGCTTAGCAACAAACTAGCTGAGCGAGTCCTCGCCGGCGGTGTAAACAGTCAGCGATCAACTATTAATATATGCACCTCTTTTGTTTACATGGAATGTATATCTATTGTACGTTTCTTGAGCGACAAAATAGCCGATAGTTAGTTGTTTCCTCGCCGGCGGTGGGACAACTGCTATAGATACAACTATTTACTAATTTGCTCCTTTCGAATGAGGTTAATTATTTCGGTCATTAACTTAAAGCGCCCTTGGCCGTTTATGTGATTCATTTCACTTGCTACTAGCTTTCCAAATAAATCGTTGCAATGCGTATGCATATTTTTTTCATTTTCAGTTTGAGTTCCTGTCTCATTTCTTGTTACAAGTAGTGTATGTTGATTTTTGATATATTTGTAAGATTCCAACCTTCTTGTTCTTCATCTGAAGATGCAGTCATCCTTTATCTTAGGGAACCGCGCTGCCAAATGATTTGATAGAGATACTTTTTTCATGTAAATAAACAATCATAAATAAGATACTTCATGACGTCATAATTTACTATTCAATGATTTTCCAATTTTCTTTTCATTTTCATTCATTCATTTTATACATTTAAACGAATAAGAATTACACATTAGAGCGCAATATTAGTTCTCATCTAGAAGAAATTAATAACACTAGTTTACAAAGAAAAATACCCAGGGGGAGGCACATAATTTCTTGTAGATTTTTTTTATCTAAATCCGGCAACAGAATAATTCTAGGACGTCAGAATTTGGAGATATACAAATCTCAAAGCGCTAAAAACACTGTTTTTGGCAATATTTGAAGTAATTTTTCGAGGAGAGTAAATTTTTATGGTCATTTCTAACTAAAGCATCCTTTAGTATTACTCTTCTCCTTTCAAATCCATTTTAGTTTACAAAGAAAAAACCCAATTTGTAATCTTCACAAAAATACTTCAAATATAGCCAAAAACCGTGTTTTTAGCACTTTGAGATTGGTCTATCTCTAAATTCTGACGTCATAGAGCAATTATGTTGCAGGATTTAAATTAAGCGTCATAAAATTTACAAAAAATGATGTGTCTCAATCTTGGGGCAAAAAAAAAAAAACTTGTTAACTAGTGTAATGGCTTTTCACCGGAGAATGCCTAATAACCGGTGAATTTAACCGGTGGTCAGAAATTCCTCAGAGGAAAGACAGACACTCCGGTGGTAGCCTTTAAGCAAGTAGATAATCCATAGATAATATAAGGTTCTTGGTACCTACCTACTTTACGATTCAAATTGTATGGGTAAAAACCTCTACACATATAATTTGATTTGAAGTCACTAGAGGGCGTTAATGTAGTCGTTAAAAATGTTGGTCAGAATCTGTCGAAAATGATGAATCCGTTTTTGCAATTGGTTAGAACTTTCAATATGTTGTAGCTAAATCATTCATAATGATTCTATTTAGTAGTTAGTAAGTGGAAAAGACATTTTGTCGTGGAAAAGTGGGATTTCGGTGTGCGAAAGTCATACGACTTGTGTCATCTGACTGCTCTTCCTTCAAGATGGCTCCTCCGCCGGAGTATGATAAGGAACCCAAAGCCCCAGATAAAAGTGCCACAAGCATTTCCACTGAAGATTCGAAACTACTACATAATCTAGTAAATGAACAACATTCGAATCCAGATGACAAGCCAATAAATACGGTTGCAGCCGTTGAAGTAGAGGTAAGTCGATTCTATACTGCCATTTTTTGAGTGTAAAGATACCTACTTATTTGCTGATACCGACAATTTATTTATATTGTAGTGCAATATTATTTGAACATTTAACCTTATATTTTTCATCAGAGCTTTATTTTCTACTAAACGTCTCCAGTTTCGTCTTTACAGTAGGCAGTAGGTGAAAATGGCGAGGGTTACACATCTGTCAAAAATATGATATTATTTTTATCTGGTTTTGTAGTAGGAACCTACGTCAATATTTGAAAATGTACCTACATATGTAAGATAGTGAATTTCATTTACCTAGACTACATTGATTATGAAAAGATTATAACCGTGCAGTAGTTACAGTATTAAGGTGAGTGCTCAAGAATACATTACATTTCTCATTTTTATGTATAAAATTATATATCATCATGATTATGAAATTATTGCAATGTGAAACTACAACACTACTAGTAAGAATCTAAACCAAAGCAACACAGTAATTCTATATAAAATGATTAATTGAAATAATTCAAGTAGTACCTATATTTTATTCAATTATCTTTTACTTGTTGCAACCTACATTGATTAATTTAAATAATTTATTTTTATTAGTTTAGCAATAGTATAAAAGTAACTAATGAAATTATTGTAAACCTCAGTATACTGGAAGTAAACTATTTTAAATCCTTTTTTTCATAATGTACTCATTGAATCTATTAGTCCAGAGTCCACAAGAACAATAGATTTGCATTATATCTAAAACTAGTTTTTTGCCTGCGACTTCATCCAGGTGGAATAGTTACTGTTATATCTAAACATTGTGGGTACATTGAAATCTTTAATTGATTCATTCTATTATAATTATTTGCAACTACCTACCAGACTTGTGTTAATACACTGTCACTTTGTCTTTACGCAAGTACTACCTAGTGCTTATTACGAAATAAAACAAGGTTACCTAATTGTTGTTTTATTGGACATAATAGTGGCGACGAGGATAAAACGTGATCAAAATGGATTGTATAGCAATGAAGTTTAAGGAATTTGATCCCAAAACGGATAATTGGGATAATTACATTGATAGACTTAAATACTGTTTTGAGGCATATGGCATTGTATTAGACTCAGCCAAAAGGGCTAATTTTTATACAATATGTGGACCGCAAGTATTTGACACGCTTTTAGCGTTAATTACGCCAAAGAAATCAGGTGATGTGAGTTTTAGTGACATAGTGAATATTCTAACAAAACATTACAGTCCAAAACCTAATGAGATATCAATGTCGTATAAATTTTATAAACGTGACCAGAACAAAGGTGAACCAGCAGCAGACTACATTGCTCAGCTCAGAAAAATAAGCTCAGACTGCAATTTTCCGGATTTGGAACGTATGTTACGAGATAGACTTGTGTGTGGGATGAATGATCATAAACTACAGTTTGATCTATTGAAAAAGGATAAATTAACTTATGAAAACGTAGTGGAAGCTATGCTGTCAGCTGAAAGTGCGGGGAAAGACATTCGCATGATACAGAGTTCAAGCTCTAACACTGAAAATGTCACAGGATCTGAAATGACAAGGACGAATGTTTCAACCACGTCTATGGTTGCACCCGAGCCCATGGATATTAATGCAGTACAATCACAGTCGAACATTCGACTTTGTTACCGTCATAGTGGAGATTGTCGATTTGCTAAAGCCACGTGTCGGTATTGTAAAAAGATAGGACATCTAGAAAAGATCTGCATTGCAAAGAAGAAATCTATGAGTAAGAAAATTAACTGTACTTACGAGGACGAGTCAGACATGCAATTAAATGGTGTATACAGTCTTAGAAGTTACAATCTACGTGTTCCAGCTTATGATGTTACCGTTTATTTGGATGGTGTACCAATGACAATGCAGGTCGATTCTGGCGCCGGCTTCTCTCTCGTAAACGAACACTCATGGAGGAGGCTACGTGCGTCACGTTCGCGCGCTGCCTTACGAGCTGCACCTAATAATCTACGTACCTGGACGGCGACTCGTGTCTCCGTGCTCGGCCAGGCGACAGTGCACGTACAGTTTAATAACATTAAGTGTGTATTACCCGTAATTATAGCTAGAGGTACTGGACCTAACTTAATAGGTCGAGATTGGTTTACAGCTCTCAATATAAGGGTATGTATCAATTCGATAACTAATGATGACATATCGATGACTAATGAAATGGTGTGGAAATATAGTGAGGTTTTTAAAGAGGGTCTAGGTACCTACAGAGGTGATCCAGTTGCAATACATTTAAAGCCGAATGCCACACCTAAGTTCTTAAAAGCGCGACCAGTTCCATTTGCTATTAAAAGCAGAGTTGAGAAGGAAATCGATCGCTTGATGATGGAGGGAGTACTTCGCCCTGTATCTTTTTCTCAGTGGGCAACTCCCGTCGTGCCGATCGTTAAAAAATCGGGAGAGATACGTCTATGTGGAGACTATCGCAGTACGGTTAATCAGGCTACAGAGTCGGATACGTATCCTATGCCTACTGCTAATGAAGTCTTCGCCATTATTGCTGGAGGCAAGTATTTTACGACATTGGACTTGGAGCGTGCATATACACAAGTGATTGTAGACGACGACACAGCAAAGCTGCTCACATTAAACACCTGTAAAGGTCTTTACACTGTTCACAGATTGGCATTTGGAGTTAAAGCTTGTCCAGGAATTTTCCAACGGTTGATGACAGCGTTACTGGCAGGAATTCAAGGAGTCGCAGTCCTTATTGATGACATCATAGTTAGCGGCCACACCTTGTCAGACATGAATAGACGGCTAGACATGGTATTAGAACGCATCCAAAAAGCTGGACTACGACTTAACGCTAGTAAATGTAAGTTTGCTAAAGAATGTGTAGAGTTTCTGGGATTCGTTATCGATGCCGATGGGATTCATCCAGCACCGAGCAAAGTGGAATCTATAATGAAATCACCAGAACCAAGAAACGTACAGCAGCTCCAGGCATTTCTAGGTTTATACAACTTTTACGAGAGATTCATACCTCACAAAGCGACGATACTCGAGCCTCTTCACAGATTACTCGATAAATCTCATAAATGGCAGTGGACAGAACGAGAACAGAAAAGCTTCGACACAGCGAAAAGGTTATTATCGTCGGACATTACTTTAGTGCATTATGATTTGGATAAACCCTTAACATTGACGTGTGACAGTTCAGAATACGGAGCAGGTGCCGTACTATCTCATGTTATGGAAGACGGGCAGGAACGACCTGTTGCTATGAGCTCTCGAACATTACATTCGCATGAGAGAAAATATTCACAACTTGATAAGGAAGCCACAGCAATTGTGTTCGGGATTCAAAAATTTCATAATTACCTTATGGGAAGATTTTTTACTATTGTCACGGATCATAAACCACTGATCAGTATTTTCGATCCTAAGAAGCCAATACCGAATATCTTATCACCTAGATTAACAAGAATCGCTATTATATTAACTTCACACAATTACAACATTGTATATAAGCCGGGACAACAAATAGGGAACGCCGATGGTCTTAGTCGTTGGCCGCAACCGGTGCCAGAGCAGCCCGAACAACAACTTTGTGACGTTTTGTTGATGGCTGAAGCACCCGAGGATTTTCCCATTGAAGTCCAACAAATCGAATTACTCACGAAAAGAGATAAGACTTTATCACAAGTAATGCATTTTATTTTGAGTGGTTGGCCCAACAAAGTTACTGATGCCGATTTACGTCCGTATTGGTTACATCGAACCGAACTTTCTTCCCATGAAGGCTGTATCTTGTTAGGTTGTCGGGTGGTGGTGCCACCGATCCTACGAAAAGATGTTTTACGTGCGCTACATAAAACACATAGCGGTATTGTACAAACTAAAGCCTTGGCCAGAAGTTATGTGTGGTGGCCCCAGTTAAACGACGACATTGAGTCGTTGGTGAGCAACTGCACCAAATGTTTAGAAAATCGGCACATGCCACCCAAGACAAGTTACGAGTGGGTTGTTCCTACTAGACAGTGGTCCAGGATAAATGTTGATTTTGCGGGCCCCTTTCAGAACAAAACCTTTTTAATTGTGGTTGACGCATATTCTAGGTGGCCTGAAGTTTTTATCGTAAATAACATGACTACAGAAACTGTTATCAGGCACCTGAGAATGTTGTTTGCTACACACGGCTTGTGCGAGACATTAGTCTCCGACAATGGTACTCCTTTTGTGTCAACTGAAATGAAACAGTTTCTGAGTTCTAATAAAATAAAGCATGTCACTACAGCACCATACCATCCTGCAACAAATGGCTTGGCAGAGCGAATGGTACAAACTGTCAAAGACAAGCTCCGAAAAATGGATGAAACATCGTGGGATATTAAGATACCTAATATGTTACTGGGTTTACGTGTGACACCATGTTCAGGAACAGGCAAGAGTCCATCGGAACTCTTAATGAATAGACGCTTACGGACCCTGTTGGACACTATACATCCAGTCAATATGGAATATAAAAAATTAGAACTGCAAATTACGAATAATGCTGCACGAAAACATAGAGATACAGATGTGGGTCAAACTGTGATGTACAGAAACTATGGAAGAGGTCCACGTTGGTTACCAGGGATAGTAACAAGCAGAGAAGGTCCATCTAGCTATCAAGTCACTACAGATGATGGATATGTAGTGAGCAGACATATAGACCAGTTAATTAAAAAGAAATCACCTGACTTGGTTACAGGAGAGGAAGGGAATAATATGGAAACTGAAGTTGAAGGAAAAACCGGTACAGATATACAACAGGAGCAATCGGAAGACATTGCTTCGACCCAGGAGGGTCAAGAAATAATTGAAATACCTAGTTCGGAACAATGGGCAGAAATGTTAGGAATACCTAGTGAGGCAGAGACTAGTTATGCAGGTGGTAAACTTAAAAATAAAGTATGTGTATATCCAAAATCACCTTATGCTAGGCCTAGTGAAAATAACTATATTAAGTAGAAATAAACTTTGAATCATTAATTACTTAAAATTATTATTTTGTATGTTTAAATTAAAATTGTAGAATTGGTTAAGTATGTGCATACTTAAGGGGAAGGTATGTTATATCTAAACATTGTGGGTACATTGAAATCTTTAATTGATTCATTCTATTATAATTATTTGCAACTACCTACCAGACTTGTGTTAATACACTGTCACTTTGTCTTTACGCAAGTACTACCTAGTGCTTATTACGAAATAAAACAAGGTTACCTAATTGTTGTTTTATTGGACATAATAGTTACTTTGTTCCATATGAACTTTCATCCCCTATTTCACCCCTACATAGGTCAAAATTTATCAAAATCCTTTCTTAGCGGATGCCTACGTCATAACATCTACCTGCATGCCAAATTTCAGCCCGATCCCTCCAGTGGTTTGGGCTGTGTGTAAATAGATCACTATGTCAGTCAGTCAGTCAGTCACCTTTGAGTTTTATATATGTATATTTAGATTTGTTACCTGACAGGATTTGGAATGAAATTAACTGATAAAAGAAGGTGTCATAAAATGGTGTGTTCAATGCCATTATAAAGTGAACTGAATACAAAGAAAATGGATGGCATGAAATTAGTATAGTTTATCTCGAGTATACAGACTGAATAATAATAAAACAATACAAAAGAAATTAATGTTCCAGTTCCAATTTATAACCAACTTCTAATAAAAAAATTATTTTATGTTCAACCATATCTCTGTCAAAGGTGGACCAATTTCAAAAATTTTTGTTTGATAGAGTATACTTCACTGTGTAGTCCCATATTCATCATGTCAGAATATGATGATGGAATCTCAGAAACATTGAGGGAAATCCTCAAAATTATAGGCACATAATATTTTTATGATCAAGTGAACTTGTAGATATTGTGTTTAGAAACAAAGAATACTCAAGATCATTTATTAAACTACAGCATATGTATATTTTTATCCGATCAAAACAAAGACTATTTTATCGTTTACCATTGTAGCAAAGAACATAACCGATAACTACATTATAATGGCAAAAAGATTGTGTGAGCATGGACTTGTAGGACCAATTCTGGACTGGTTTTGTCATACTAACTATTCTCCAAGGTTTCACTTGCAACCCAAAGTGATGTTAAACTTTCATCTCCCCTCCCCCTTAAAATGTGAAAATCTGAAAACCCTGAAACATGTCTTTATTTATTTATGATTAGCGTATTGCTCATCATCTTTCTGCACTTGTCCCAATTTATTAGTGGTCAGGGCAGGATGTCCTTTTCTTCCCTTCATCCCTATCAGCAGTTACTTCATTCACATTTTTCATTTGTCCAGTGTTTACTATATTGGATAACCTGTAATACCATATATATTAAAATAAAAATGTACCACACAATACTCTGGGGATCAAGACAAATCTTGAGATACCACATTTGTTAAAATCAAGTAAAATTTTATTTTTTCGGTTCTCTTATTTTTGTATTGCTAACTGTGTAGTTTTTGAGTTAGGATCGAACATCCATACAATACATACATACACATGAACATACATACATAAACTGTTAAACTCATTACCCTTCCTTTTTTGATTTTCTTACAAACTTTCACCCCCCTTTTCACCACCTTAGGGGTTGAATTTTCAGAAATCCTTACTTAGTGCTTGTCTATAGTCCAAAAGGAACTAGTATACAATCTTTCAGGGATCTAGCTCTGGTAGTTTTGGCTGTGCATTGATACTCTTTTATAAATACACTAGCGGGCATGGCACATGTTATGTTGCCCTGTATGATCATCTTTCTGCTCTTGTCCCAATTTATTTGTGGTCAGTGCAGTATGTCCTTTTCTTCCTTTCATCCGTAGCTGTCACCTCAATCATTCACTCCCTTTCCCATGTCCTTAGCCTGTATATTTTTATATACAGGTTAAGACATCTAGTAGAACCCGATTGCAGTGCCACTTTCCATCTGAAATTGTGAATCTTAACCATCCAGGGGCCCATTTAAATATACACAAAAAATTATTCAAAATTACACCAGCAGCTTCTTAGGAGTTCAGAGAATAAATTTTCTTAATAATTTTCTTTTTCGTTAATTTTTTCGATGTTTTAATAGTTATTCTGCTATTCGGGGTGGAGACAAATCCAACAAACCAAAGATCATTAAAATTGGTCCAGCTCTTACCGAGTTAATAAGTGTAGGAACAAAACTGACTTTGTTTTATATATATTTAGAGATAGACTTAACAGATCGTATAGTCATACATAAAGATGGGTTTATGCCAGGGCATTTATTTTTTCCGCCCAAAATGCCTGGGCAGACACCCATCTATATAGATGGGTTTCTGCCAGAGCATTTATTTTTTGGCCCAAAATGCCTGGGCAGAAACCCATCTATAGTCATAAATCACATTAAATAGTGCTAAATCTGAAGTAACAAACTTAGTCTGTGCTCCTCTAGAAGTCTAGAACATGCCCAAAGAGCCATTCTAAAGCCACTTTTCGCCTTACGTACCTTCAGACAAGAGAAGGCTGGTCTGGTCTGTACTACAACTAAATTTAGTCATGCATTTGCTAACAGATTTTACATATTCTTAGAACCATTTTTATATAATAAACTCAATACGCTACTAAACTTAAATAGTGTAAGTTTTAAAAAATACTGTATTAAGGTTTCGGAATATTTAGATAATCAATCACGCAGTATTAATTGTTAGAAATTATAAAATAAGTTAAAATTACTTGTATACCACAGTTTTATTGTCATTTTATTTTCTTTCTTTTATTAATACATTAAGTTAGTTTTTCTTTAAATTGGGACAAAATACATGTAAAGCTATAGCCTGAAACACTGGTTTAACCTAGTTCAGTCAGGCTTTTTATAGGTATTTTTCGAGCTGACTAAACTTTTGTATTGTGCCTTTACATTATATCCTATCCCGAACGAAACGCTTTAAGTCCACTTTTATAATGCGTACCGCTGAAATGTGGAATGCGCTTCCCGATGACCACCTCGGGAAGCGCTTCCCTGATAGATATAATCTGGGTGTTGTTAAATCACGAGTGAATCGGTTTCTTCTAGGCAAGCGCGCTCCATCGTAGATCGCAGTATTGCTTAACATCAGGCAAACTGGCGGTCAAGCGTAAGCCTATCACGAATAAAAAAAAATCCTAAGACTACTTTTAGATTTATACATATTAAGCATTATTTAATTAGTCACTTATGTAAGGATTTTTCTTTTTGGAACATGTCATGGTATGTAAATATTTGTAAAATTTAAGATGAAATTATTTATTTATATGTTCGAGCTTCACGCTGATGGGCATTGGCGTAAATTACACTGGAAAACATTGTTGGAAAACAACAATGTTTTTATAGTACCTATTGTGCGTTTGTTCCAGTTATTTGGTATGTTGAACATAATATGGTGTTTCAATTAAATCGCTATAAGGGGACAATTAACAAAGTATTTAATTCTGGGTCCCCATTCCACTAAGTAGGTATGTACCTAACATAAATACGTGGTGATGATGAATGAAAGTAACTGTCAGCCTGTCAGTCACTGAACCAATTTTGATGAATCTTACTAGAAAGATAATTTGGACCTTGGAGAACGAAATATGCTACCTTTTATCTTAAACACTCTCCGTTCCGTCGTGGGTAAAAAGTCCTTTAGCATGCAAACGAAACCGTCGTTTTTGGGATGCGAGTGAACCGGCGGGCTGTAGTTAGTGAAAAATAAATCAGAAAAATGTATTCAAAGTATTCAGTCTTACCAAAATTGACTGTACGGATAGCGTTGTTTTAATGAACCCGCAATGCATGGCTGCACGATTACTCTTTGGTACAACTGCACTATAAGGCGCTCGAGTACAGGGTGAGGGATGTGCACGTGATATTGACCGCCTCTGTACATTGAGTGAACCTACGGGCCAGCATGTTCGCCAACACCACCAATGCCGTTCAACATCGGCATCGTCCCTTAACCAACAACCAACTTTAAATTCGATTAAAATAAGTTCAAGTAGGTACATAACAATATAGATAAAATCAAAACGAAACTATATTTATCCATGTTAATTTAATGTTATACTTAATTGTGAAATTGACCTAAAACCCGAGCCAATTGACAGTCAGCCTATATCAAGCAGAAATGTAAACTTACACAGTGTGGTATGGATCGGTGACAATAGTGGCGATAGTAGACGGCGGCGGTGTAAGTTTACGCGGTGCTGCCTGACCGTGTAACGGAAGCCCAGGCACCGCATTGTGCTTCCGTCACGGCGAGGCGCGCGACGCCACAGACAGAGGAATTCACATTTGCTACGTCTGCAAAAAAAGATATAAAGGTTTATATTATTTTTCCTTTTCAATTATTTCATAGTAACATAATTATATAACATCCCATTGCACACGTATTCCCGAAGGCTTAGAACTCACAGTTACTTAGTATGTTTAGGTTCCATGCAATAAGGAGCGAGCCTATTGCTATTAACCGGGCACAAATCCATACTCCGAGCTTCTACTGAGAATTTTATAGAATACCCCAGTAAAATAGCTCGACCTGGGAATCGAATCCAGTACCTCTAGTGTAGTATTCGCGATAGGACCATTTGATCCATTGAAAATGAGCATTTAAAAAAAAAAATTTTTAGAAAACTAAAATGTATTCTTTTTTCTGAAATGTTTCATTTTATGTTTCCTATAAATTTACGTATAGTAAACGCAAAATGTTTATTTACTTGTTATCAAGTGCCTAAATACAAAGTTTCATAGTTTTATCTTCGAAAATGACGTATTTCCATGCAAACTGCCATCCCTTATTTCAACCTTTTCATACCCTCTTTTTAACCCCCGACGCCAAAACGACGGAGTGTTATAAGTTTGGTTCTGTATGTGCGTGTGTGTCGAGCATAGCCACTAAATACTCGTACAATGGCCTCTGCCACGTTTTTATGTAGTCTTCTCACACAACCTGGTCCCATTGCAGCCCAAGTTCTGCATAGATCAAGATTTCTTAATAGCATTACTGGAGCTTTTACTTTAAGGATAAGTATGTTAGATGGTAGAGCCGGTAGGTAGAGAATACTGGCAACTATACAGGTTAAATATAGGTATAGCATCATCCATATACCCAACAGTGTCCACAGATTTGTATTGGTATTCTGTACTTCTTCTGCCTTTTTTCATTAATAACGGAAGCCTGATCGTTCTTCTGACAGAGTCGTTTCCAAGCGGCAGATCCTGGTCAGTGAAATCGGGCCGTATCTTTCTTTGCCGGCGGTGGTATCAGCAATGTTGGCAGAGAGGACAAATTGGAGAGCTGTAGCTTCCTTTTGCGAGGCCGTTATGGCCCAGAAGGAGGCTGCCGAGCGGGATCGAGAGACGGCTGATCCTGCTCGGAGGAGAAGACTCCGGGGTAGAAATCGCGTCATTGATCGTCTAGCCTATCTAGGGCTATATGCGAAAACCCCCCGCCTGTTGTTACTGAAATACTTTAGGGCCTCTGGGGCCGTAGACACACAGAGTGTGTCTCTGGGCGTCCATCAAGTGACCTTAAGGATGACGGTGACACGTAGTGGTCACGTGCTTTCGTGTGCATTGCACAGAGATGGTATAAAGAGGTCTTGAGACGGACATACAGGCACACCTTGGCTACTCTGAAGAAACGCTCCGATTCCAATACCTACATGCGCATATTGACGTTTGTACAGGCGCAA
Organism: Acronicta aceris; assembly: GCA_910591435.1. Classification (NCBI taxonomy): domain Eukaryota; kingdom Metazoa; phylum Arthropoda; class Insecta; order Lepidoptera; family Noctuidae; genus Acronicta; species Acronicta aceris. Next base: position 4,368,003 of record OU342778.1, on the reverse strand, counting down.
ATGTGTGCGTGAAGTAAGTAGGGTTGCCGGCGCGCTGCATGCCATATCTAGGTAGCGTACATACATAATTCACAAAGTCTTTTGAGTAGTCTGTAAAACTAAAATCCGACTCTAAAATGAAAAACAATCGATGAAAATCTAACTTAATAAGAATGAAACTAAACGGAACAAAATGTTTTTTTTAAAGGATAATATCTTAAGGCGGATCGTTCACGTTTTTCGCAGTAAATTCATGGCAGTAGTATTTACGACATTAACTATACAAAATTCGAAAAAGAAAAAAAGAATGGAAACATTGCCTATCTAAAACATGGCAAACTCATAGTGATAAACCGGAGGACAATAGTAGAGAAAAAAGAAGGAGAGAACCGTCAGATTCTCCCAACCACGCAACACAGAAAAAAACACTAGCATAAGCAATTTAACTAGAAATACAACCCAACCTAGTACTAAAATACAGAAAAATGAAGAATTATGTAGAAAAAACAAGAGTGGATCCCCACCTAAATTCCCCAAAAAACTAATTAAGGCTCTAGAAAACCGGAAACAAACGGAAACAGCTACAACAAATAGATTCAAGCAAAAACAACAAATGAATTGTCTCCCACAACGGCTGGTCTCCGCGGGAGCACTAGACCAAAACCCTCCAGCAAAAAGAAACAAAACATTTAACATTGCAACACTTAACACAAGAACTCTACGAACACAAGAAAGCTTACTCGAATTGGAAAAGGCGTTACAAAACATAAAATTGGATATCCTGGGCATATGTGAAATAAGAAGGTTAGATGAGAAAATAACAGAACGAAATTATTATATATTATATCAAAAAGGTGAACGGTGGCCAAAGAGGAGTGGGCTTCTTAATTAAAAAAACATGGAAGAACTATATACAAGAACTGATAGGCATTTCAGACACAATGGCAATACTCAATATCAATATGCCAAGTTACAAAAAACCGTGGACAATTATACAAGCATACGCACCCACAGAATTAGCACTAGAAAGTGAAAGTGAAAGCTTTTACTGCACTCTGTCTGATATAATAAAAAAATATCATAATAACTTCCTCATAGTCATGGGTGACTTTAACGCACAGGTTGGCTGCAGAGAACCCGGAGAAGAACTGATAATGGGCAAACATGGATTTGGAAAGAGGAGTGCAAACGGACATCGACTAATTGAATTCCACTACAAAATAACTTAACAGTACTCAATTCAGTCTTCAAAAAAATCCCCAAAACCAAGTGGACCTGGTTATCACCTGATGGCAAATATTAAAGAGAAATCGATTTCATAATAACTAACAAACCAACGTTTTTTCAAGATACACACATTATTCAAAATTTTAATTTTAATACGAACCATCGTATGGTACGCTGCCGTTTAAAATTGCATCCAACAAAAAGAAGTAGAAATAAAATTAAAAATAAATTAACAACAGAACAATACAGAGAAAACATCCCCATCATCTTGGTTGGCAGTCCACAACAGTGCGTTTCTCTAGAAACTTTCTGCCTCGCACAACAAAACTGTGGAATGAACTTTCGCCTGCAGTATTTCCGGACCAATACGACTTCAAACCTTCAAGAAAAGAGCGTACTCCTTTTTAAAAGGCCGGCAACGCACTTGTGACTCCTCTGGTGTTGCGGGTGTCCATGGGCGGCGGTAATCGCTTACCATCAGGTGATCCGTCGGCTCGTTTGCCCCCTATTCCATAAAAAAACATAGATTCTTCGTCCATCAATACACTGAAAGAAATAGTAAACTCGGATAGAAGTGTCACAGAAAAATACGACAACTAGCAACTGTCAAAATTGAGGAAAGTAAATGCAACTAAAGATGTGAAGTCTGGTGAGAAGACAATACAGCTCCTAGAAGAAAGAAAAACACTAACAACAGACAAATCAAAAACTGAAGAAAACCGTAAGATAACATCTAGTCTGAGCAAAAAGATTCGGGAAAATATAAGAAAGGATAGGAAATTGAAAAGAATGAAAAAACTGGAAGATGAAATACAAAGAACAGGGGGAATAAGAAAAGCTTTCAAGGAATTAAGAGAATATGGAACGGAATGGATACCAAAACTAAAAAGCAACAGATTCAAACAAATAACAAATCGCAGAAAAATTCAGAGTCTTGCCACAGACTACTATCGAATTCACTCACTGACTTTTTTCTCATATACCACTTTCAAAATTTAGCTAGTTCCGGGGGACTCCTTGCAGCTACATTTCTACCATGTTCCCAAAACTCGATAAAAAATGTGGCCAACGTAGACCCCCGTCGAGTCTCCGTGGACCCTTGGACCACTTTGGGAACTTATGGTCTAGTCTAGATTTTATTTTTTTATTAGATTAAATAAACCCATTAATTATTTTGAAAATATTAATACTTATGTAATTTTTTACATAACGACTAACGAGATCGATATACCTAATAATTATTAGGTACTTAGTACTAGTACTAGTATGTATAGCTATTGTAGGCAGTTTGTTTGACAGATAACGGAGTCCGTAAATAACTTTCTAACCTTGACATTAATGTAATGATAATTATTGAGCGTAAGAGATGTAGGTTACTTTATTTCCCTTTACTAACCAAATATTAGGATACGCTGTTATCGTAAAATGATTGTAGCGTGGTATTCGGTGATTACGAATATTCAGTCATCGACATTCATATTAGTTACTTAGGTACAGTCAAGACAAAAGTCCAGTAGGAACTCAATGTTCATATTCGCCTGCACGCAAGGTTCTGTCCATAGCTTTGTGTGTGTGTATTTCAACGCAAAGTGCTGGTGATGCATGTAGTCAACATTAGACAAAGATAACAGTATGATATACTCCTTTTCTTTTTTCACAGACCCGATTCAAAAGTAGTGCTAAAATTCGATGCTATTGTTAAAGTAAGCGTTGGCAGAGGTTTAAAGTATACGACTTCGGTTAAGTGGACTTCTGACGGGTGGGTTCGAACTCCAAGTCAGTCTTTTCTTTTTGTTTGTTTAGTAACTAGGTATTCTTAAGAAAAAATTACGTCAACTTAAACTATCATAGAACGGAATGATAACAATATAATAAAGTAAGAAAAAACATGTTTTTATGGAATTTGTTTATTTATGTTTATCGGATAAGAGGTATCGAGTTGAAATTGAAACCATATACTCAGGTCTATGGTCCCTTGAAGCTGTGAAAAAATGAAACTTCTAAGTTAACGTAAAAAAAGATACGGCCGTTTATGCCGTATCGTATATTTGGACACTCTCAAAGGAATCAAAATTCATAGGGTATTTCCCGTTGACCTACAATTATGAAATATGGCAACTAATACCTTGTAGACTACAAGTTTAGGGTAAAATCTGAAAACTATACATTTGTGAAACAGAATATTTTTTCCTAAATCATTCACATAAAACTTATAAAATTTACTGACAACAACTGCCCTCTATTGGGTAATAGGTTTATTAAAAAGCTAAGACACTTCATAACGATAATAGGCTCGCTCCCTATTACATAGGATCTAAACATACCGAACTGTGGGTGTACATTAGTACGCCTCTGCCTAACCCGTCAGAGAATACAGGCGTGATGGTATGTTATGTTGTTGCTATGTAGTTATATCTTATCACACTTCAGCGTTAGATGGCGTTGTGCAGTTTACGTCATATTCTGAATCGCGGCGCGACATTCTGACCTCCGCTATTACATTGCGATTTATAAACACTGTCTTTACGGTGGCATCTGTGAGTTGTATCCTAGTTGGAAAGATTCCACGAGACTTTTTTGTGGTGAATTTCGTCAGACTCTGCCTGTTATACCACGTGGAACACGGGTTGATGATGTTAGTGCCTTTCTGAAGCGTTCTAGACTGTGGCAATTACTTATTAAAACACGTAGAACTTTATAAAAAGCTGCTATTTACAGTAAACCACGGTAGTTTATGTGTGTTATTTGCAAAATAAGTATACTTAGGTACTAAAAAAAAGAAAAAAGTAGCTATTCTACGCAGACGAAGTCGCGGGCTAAAGCTAGTACCCGGCGGACCGAATTTATCTTACAAACGTATTCATATTCATATATTTATTGCAATCCATAATGTACATATACAGGTGGTAAGAATAATAGACAGAAACAATTATGGACTCTGTCGGGCATAGCAAAATTAATAAGTAGTAGAGAGGAGGAAAAAATTCAATCACGGGTAAGATTCGAACCTGCGTCTTCTGGTTAGATACACCAGACGCTCTGACCGCTACCGCGCCACCGCCACCGCGAGTCCCACCCGCTTGATCGAAATTTGCCTTCTCATTCTGAATTTACGTCATAAGGTGACATTGGCGACATCTATTGAAAAGCAAGTTACCTTGCTTCTCAACCGACATGACTTACATTACAGTTAGTTCGATATTGTACGATGCCACCTTACCTTTTAACTATCTTTTTGTGATTTTTTGCATTTTCCATTGCAGAAGACGCAGGTTCGAATTCTACCCGCGATTGATTTTTTTCCTTCACTAAAATAACTTTATAATCTTAGCATGGAAAATGCAAAAAATCACAAAAAGATAATATTTTTATGTTTATATCATCAGTTTTATTTAAATTATTAGTTTAGAGTAATATTTAGATTATAATGTATGTTTCAATATTTTTTTTATTGAAATTACTATGTTTATTTTAATTATATTGTGTATATTATACTGTATTGCTTATTTATTTGTTAATATTATGTATAGTTCGTTAAAGGATATTTAATGTAATAATTATATTTAGTTTTTATTTTGTAATTATACGTAATTATATGTATACGTAATACCGAAATAAATCGTGATTCAGACACAATTTAATCAAATTCTGTTATTATTTGGATACCGACACTGTTAATCTAGGTTCCTACGTTACCATTTCGTCCAAAATACTTCACTGGAAATGGAAATTACACAAATCACTGGAATTGGAACGATTTTCAAGTGAAGTAGTAGTAGACGAAATAGTACCGTAGGAACCTAGATTAATGGTATCTAAATCCGAATAATAACATAATTTGATAAAATATTGTCTGCATTACGAGACTGGAGATTATTTCGCTATTATGTTTATGTGGGCAATTAAAGCTCCGCCGGACCCTTAATTTGATTTGATGGGCATTCTAATGCGTAGATAAACCGACAGGTAAAAAATTCCGAAAATAATAAATGTTGTATTCTTAATCCCCTTTTATTTGCAATAAGCAATAACTCGTAGACAATATTTACTATAGCACTATACGGAGATAATGTAGCTAGTCCTTAAACACATCGTGACTCGGAGTTGATGAGGCACTCGCATATTTACCCGCTTACGAAAAAGCAAGAGTAATTGTGTGTGTCTATGTATGGATGTCCGATCCTAGCTCAAAAACTACTAATCAGATTTTGACAAATTATGTGTCTATTGATTATCTTTCTAGTAAGACTAGCTGCTGCTACCCGCGGTCTCACTCGCGTCCCAAAAAGATTAACATACCTACTATAAGTCCAATTCTGGGCGGCGTATCAAGATGAAACTCACCAGATTTTAAGTTAGACCTCTAACAATACACCGGTGAAAGCTGCATTAAATTTCAAGGAGTAGTTTTTGCGTGATGCGCGTACAAACATACAGACTGATAGACCGCCAGACAGACAGACAGACAGACAGACAAAAATTCTAACAAATATTATTGTGACTGTCACTCTAATAAAGATCCCCATATTCGTTTTCCTTTAATATCTATAATATACAGACATTGGCCTGTTACAATTTTATTTTAGGTATAGATAGACATTTTTAAAAAGGGAACCGAAAATAACAAGGTTTACTCTAATTTAATAAATAAGGTGGCTTTGGATTGGTCTTAAACCATTTAATATTTATTATACGGTATATGATATTTATTTATTTATTTACTAGCTTTTGCCAGCGACTTCGTCCGCGTGGAATAGTTACTTTGTTCCCTAGTTCTTCGCCCGCGGTTTCACCTGCGTTGCCCCGTTCCTAAGGGTTGTAGTGTGATGTTTTATAGCTTGAAACCTTTCTCATGAATCACTCATTTTCCCAACATTTCCCTTCACTGCTCTGCTCCTATTGATCGTAGCGTGATGAAAAGTATACTATAACCTGTGGTTTGGGCTGTGCGTTGATAGATCACTATGTCAGTCAGTCAGTCACCTAACGTAAGAGTAGACAAATATAATCAGAAAGCTCCGAACTGCTAAGCTATCGGGAGTTACACGTGTTATTGTGAGTCAACCATAAAAGATAGACATTTGCTGTCGTGGAATATTTTTTATATAATTTTAAGGAGAACATTTCCGTCATACATGATTTCTGTGTAGCTTTAACCATTAAGGCTGCACACGCGACGGAAGCTTAAAAAATGGAGTAAGTTCTCCTGTTTTCCCAACATTTTCCTTCACTGCTCTGCTCCTATTGATCGTAGCGTGATGAAAAGTATACTTTAACCTGCCCAGGAGTATGAAGAACAATTGTACCAAGTTTCGTTGAAATCCGTCGAGTGGTTTTTGTTTCTATAACGAACATACAGACAGACAGACAGACAGACAGACAGACAGATAGACAGACAGACAGACAGACAGACAAAAATTTTACTGATTGCATTTTTGGCATCAGTATCGATCACTAATCACCCGCTGATAGTTATTTTGGAAATATATTTCATGTACAGAATTGACCTCTCTACAGATTTATTATAAGTACTAGCTTTTGCCAGCGACTTCGTCCGCGTGGAATAGTTACTTTGTTCCCTAGTTCTTCGCCCGCGGTTTCACCTGCGTTGCCCCGTTCCTAAGGGTTGTAGCGTTACGCGTTAGCGTTTAATCACTCATTTTCCCAACATTTCCCTTCACTGCTCTGCTCCTATTGATCGTAGCGTGATGAAAAGTATACTATAACCTGTGGTTTGGGCTGTGCGTTGATAGATCACTATGTCAGTCAGTCAGTCACCTAACGTAAGAGTAGACAAATATAATCAGAAAGCTCCGAACTGCTAAGCTATCGGGAGTTACACGTGTTATTGTGAGTCAACCATAAAAGATAGACATTTGCTGTCGTGGAATATTTTTTATATAATTTTAAGGAGAACATTTCCGTCATACATGATTCCTGTGTAGCTTTAACCATTAAGGCTGCACACGCGACGGAAGCTTAAAAAATGGAGTAAGTTCTCCGGTTTTCCCAACATTTCCCTTCACTGCTCTGCTCCTATTGATCGTAGCGTGATGAAAAGTATACTATAACCTGCCCAGGAGTATGAAGAACAATTGTACCAAGTTTCGTTGAAATCCGTCGAGTGGTTTTTGTTTCTATAAAGAACATACAGACAGACAGACAGACAGACAGACAGACAGACAGACAGACAGACAAAAATTTTACTGATTGCATTTTTGGCGTCAGTATCGATCACTAATCACCTGTTGATAGTTATTTTGGAAATATATTTAATGTACAGAATTGACCTCTCTACAGATTTATTATAAGTATAGATAGATAGATTTATCAGGGCACGTCAACAACATAATCACATACATTATATTACAGGAACTCCTATATAGCAAGCAATAAGCAAACATTGGACGAATGGAAAGTGTACGGTCTGTGAATTTCTTACTACTAGCGTCATCTCTTTAGTTGACGAAGTACTTATTTTACTTTGGTTCATGACATATTGAAATAAACTGCAAATCTTGCTTCCTGGTATTTAAAGTACTTAACCACGAGCCACCAAAAATCTTTCTTGTTTTATACCTTTTAGTTGAGTTTTTTCGTAGTCGGGTTTTAGATTTTAAATTTTCGTTTTATTTGACACTTGTAGCGGTGGCTGTTTCACTCGTCTACTATGTCTTTCTTCAGGATGCAACCTATCTCGTTGCCTATTTTTATCAAAGTCCAGGCGAACAACGCGGTTTCACTTGCATGCTAAAGTACTTTTTATGACAAAAGGTAGGCTACATTTATGTCGTTTTCCAAGGTCCTATTTATCTTTCTATGAGGATTCATCAAAATTGGTTTAGGCGTGAAAAGGGAACAGACAGTTACTTTCGTTCATCATCACCTAACATAAATACGTATGTTAGGTGCCTACTTACATAGTTGTATGGGGACCCAGAACTAAATCCTTTATTATTTGTCCCTAATAGCGGGATAATTGATACACTATATTATGTTTACTTCGACCTTTGGCTTAATAACATAAATATAATTGGATAACTACAATGTTTTTCCAGTAATATATGACAATACTGGCCAATACCAATAAGCATGAAGTTCAAACATACTCGTACAAGTGCTTAAAGAGATAAATATATAAGTATTTAGCATAAGAATACTTTACGCATTGCACACTAGGATTTTCTCCTGTGTCGTGGGTGCGTTTACAAACACAAAATCACACATACACAAACGCCCAGACCCGGAACAACTACCTGTAGATCATACAAATATTTGCTCCGTGTGGGGATCGAACCCACAACACGTTGCGTAGAAGCCGATCGCTCAGCCGCTACGCCAAACGTGTCGTAAAATTTTATTATTTAATTATTTTTCAATATCTAATTAAGGTTGAAATAAAACTACTTTTTACAGATTTTATCGCGTTCACTTTTTATTCGTCCAGTGTTTACTATATTGGATTTCCTGTAATACAATATACCGCATGATATACTCTGGGGATCAAGACAAATCTTACGACACCTCATTTGTTAAAATCGAATTTTTTTCTTTTTCTGTCCGCTTTTTTGTGTTTTGCCGGCGATATTGTCATGTTTTTTCAAAAATTCATAGCCTATCTTACTGCAAAGACGAATCAATCGACACCTCATTTGCTAAAATCTAATGAGTAGTTTTTGAGCTAGGATCGAACATCCATACGATACATACATACATACATAGACTGTTAAACTCATTAGCCTTCCTTTTATCGTAGTCTGGTAAAAATACTTTACAGTCGTATACCGCCATAATTATAGTTAACACAACAGGTCATAGCGGCGTGCGACCATCGCCGCTATAAACTGGACACTGCTGTTCCTGGACGTAGGAAAATTGTCTTGTTTCATACTTTTCAGTTTAGTTTTTGAAAAACTTTCATTTTATTTTTTCTAAGCAATATATTTTTTGTTAACAGAACAACAAACATGTTGAGACTTTGGACGACGGGCAGTTACGAGCACTATTGGATGAGGCTATCACATACAAATGCCCAAAAGACCGAGAGGGTAAAAGCAGTCTATTTAAGGTCAGTACTAAATTATATGAAGATATTTCCTAGTTTCGTAAGAGTGATGTGAGGCAAGTGGTTTTAGTCGATATGAGAAAAAAAACTACCGTGGTAATTGAAATGACGATCCATGAGGATTTTCCGCAATGTAGCAAAAAAGCAAAAAAACTTTTTTTTTTCTATCAGATCCATAGAAAAAAAAGTATCTAATTTAAAAAAATTAAACCTACTTCAAGCTAAAGTCTGTCCCCAAGACCGTACTCGGAACGAATCAGACAAAAAATATTTATTTTTATTTAGAAGTATGAGACTGAGACTATTTGACTATTTTTGCTCTTGGTGTGTCTCACCACATCATTGCAATAAAAAATTGCTGTCCTCAAAAAATTTATATCACCAAAAGCAGTGTTTTTAGCATTTTGAGATTGGTAATATCTCGAAATTTTGACGAGCTAGAGCAATTCTACTGCCGGTTTAAGATTTAGCCTCACAAAATCCACAAGAAATAGTGTGTCTCACCCAAGTGCCAAATTCACTGGTAAAATCGATACACGTTCTGCTGTTGTTGATGTTCCAACGGCATTATGATATTTTTCAATATGTTCCCAGTATAGTAGGTCAGGATTGTACTTCTTAAGTTGTAACAACGTGAGATGAGGTTTGTTCTTAATATTTAATCACAGAAGTGCTATAAACTGGTATGAAACCATAATTAGGTGAGTTTACCCTACTACAACAGAGATCGGTTACCATACGGATATGACACGCGGATGTTACGCGGTTAATACATTCTAGTGGACATTGTAGTTCGTGTGGTGCCCATTGTCGTTCCTAGTACTGTCATGGTTTGATACGGTGTAGTGGGCGGACTCCTTAAACGTACAATTACGACTACCAAGTGACAAGGTTTATTCCAAATATTAAGGCTGGCACCGACCTCAAATAGTTAGCATATTTTTTAAAGATAATTCTTTAATTTCTCCCTTAATAGGGTTCCGTACCTCAAAAGGATAAATCGAAATCCTTATAGGATCACTTTGTTGTCCGTCCGTCCTTCTGTCTGTCAAGACCCTTTATCTCGGGAATGCGTGGAGGTATTAAGTTGAAATTAAAACCATATACTCAGGTCTACAGTCCCTTGAAGCTGTGAAAAATTAGACTTCTAAGTTATCGTAAAAAAAAGATACGGCTGTTTACGTCGCCAAAAACGAATAGGGAATCGACACTAAAGGGAATAAAAATTTATAGGGTATTTTCCGTCGACCGAGAATTATGAAATTTGGCAAGTACCTAATACCGTCTTATACTACAAGTATAGATAGGGAGAAATCTGAAAACTATACATTTGTAATTACTTAAATCTTAAAAAAATATAGTCTATATTTAAAGTACATAATCAAATTTGTACGGAACCCTCGGTGGGCGAGTCCGACTCGCACTTGTCCGGTTTTTTTTTAGTAATTCTTTAAATAAGTAAGTCATAATTTTGAAGTCGGTAATTCTTTTAAATTTTTTTTTATTTCAGTTGTAATTTGTCATTGAGATTGATTGGCTAAAGTCTAACTGCATGCAAGCATTGAAACAACGTGCATAATGACGTTTTCCTAATCTCAAAAACGACTGAACCGATTTTGATGAAACTTATACTGTTCCCTAAGATGGACTACATGAGATGATGGACCTAATCTAACTAAAATAATGAAAGAAAGAATTTTTGCAATGCGATATATAGTTTTGAAATATGCGCGGACAAACACATACATAGATACACTTATGAAATTTAGCACACATGTTTGGAAGTTATACAATTCATGTTGAACAATGTATGTATTACATACGAAGGGTATTTTTCATGGATAGAATCTTTCTGTTACGATAATATCAGGTTTCATGGGCGTAAAATACACCCACAGTTCCGCCGGTATGTTTAGGTCCCATTGTAATAGAGGGCCAGCCTATTGCCATTAACCGGGCACAAATCCAGACTCCGAGCTGCTACTGAGACCTGGGGATCGAACCCAGGACCTCTAGCATAGCAATCGCGCTTGGAACCACTAGACTAATGAGGCAGATCTTTAGCATTAGTGTCACTAAATCAAGGTGACGTGGGTCTCAGGAGTTGCTGGAAGAGGTAGAGCAAGACGAGCAAGCGTGCGAGGCGGCGGCGCGCACACTGAGCGGGTGCAGAGGAGCGCGGCGCGGCGGGCGCGGGCGGCGTGCGCTGCCGCACTCCAACTCGCTGCAGGACCTGGTGGCCGCCCTGGCTGCAGAGCCAGCGCCACGCAGGCACCACGTGCGCCACCACCCACCTGCAGCGGCGCACAGCAATGTCTCCGCCAGAGCTATACACGGCGGCAGTCTACCGTCGGGGGTTGATACCTGTGAGTAATCATTACAGTATCCAATTAGACCGTGATTAGGGGAAGTTATGCTGGTTGCGAGTCATCGCCTCGTCTACGACACGCGATATTCTAGAAGAAGAAATCATAAAGAGTTGTGAAGACCACCTTTTGCTATCTGTATCTATTTTTCGTTACCCTTTTGATCGAATAATATTATCTTCAAATCACTGTTCGATCGATATGGTTTATGACTTTTTCGGTTGCGCGTAATTTTGAATCTGTGATATCTTCTCAAATATTAATTTACACTAGGGAATGAGTTTAATGACTAAGGGAATATAACGTCGCAATTAACTTAATAAAAATGGTTACGGAACAGAGAATACAATGGTTCATGTTTGTTTCACAGCATCTCTGCTAAGTGAGGAGCCGGCACGGGGCGCCGGCTATCTGGCAACAGTGCGCTGTGTCAATCCCCCGCCGCTGGCCGAACGACGCGTTTCAGCCAGTGACGCCAACACGCCTGCTGAAATAGAACTACTCAACAGGTACAAGAAAGAGTAACTAATACCACATGTTCGGGTGAGGTACCTATGCATTGAGGATATTGTACAGGGACATCATGTGCTCTCTTTACGACTCACAACCCACTAAATAGCCAAAAGTTAAAGTACGAAATGTTATGACTGAGGGAGTCATAACATTGATTTGTTATTTTATTTATTACATTAACATAGTACTTAAATTATAATTGGACCTTTTATTTAAGTTTTAGGTTGACTAATTTAGACGGCGATCAGTTCATCCTGTTTTCAATCGCTTATATTTTTACACAAAAAAGGATAATTAAGATTTTAGGGTTTTAGGAGAAGATTTTAGGGTTAGAATTTAATACTGTTCTCCACTGAGGCGTGAAAATATCTGACTGACCTCTTGAGGTTTGACTGGCTGGCGACCACCCTTACGTCGGAGTCTGTCGTAAAGCACCTTGGTGTGTTTTTCGACTTTGCACGTAAGAACCAGTTCCCCTCGGTTGCTGCGGCTCTGGCAGTCTGCAGTCCGTTGGGGCTCTTAAGGGTCGGCAACGTATCAGCAACTCCTCCGGTGTTGTTGGTGTCCATGGGCGACGATGACTACTTACCACCAGGTGGCTCGTCAGCTCGTTTGCCGACTTAATGCATAAAAAAAGTATCTCATATACAGGTCTTATTCATGAACACAGTGCGCCCAATTTAATGCTAACGCGACCCCCAAAATTTAAATTTCGTTATCAAAACCTAATGATGCACAGTAGGCAAACTCAGTCAAAGTTTAGGCGCTTCGTTTCAGAACGAAGAGTCAGAACGAACACTGATAGTTTCATTATTCGTCGACTTATCGTTCACCGTACCACCAAATTACTCTAGATCAGTGGATACCGCTCGAAGTCGTGGCGGTGAAAAGGTTAAACAGTTAATTGCCATTATATCTGGACGAACATTGCCTTCTATAACACAAGCTCCTGGCCTAATTTAGGAGGCAGCAGTGCACCCCAGTTAATTTGACTTCTCTGTACGATAATGAACTCACCATGTACTTATGTTATTTTATCTTTAAATGTACAAATAAAAAGGTTTTATTATTTCATTTATTATTTTTTCACTACATAATAAAAATCAACAACGACCTAAAGAAGTTAAAATAATAATCCTTAATTGCACCGATATTCTAAAACGTACTTGATCCCTAGACACTCTTGATGTGTTGATACTGAACTGATAATTTTAGTCAATTTTATGTAAATAAGATATATTGTACAAAAAAATATATACAAAAAAGTGTGTGTTCATTAAATATTTAATATTGTTTGCGACTAATTGCGATGCAAACAAAAATATTTTAATAATGTATCTAATAAAAAAAAAATCTAATTTACATTAAATTGATTGTGTATCTGGGTGAACAAATTGAAATAATCCATTTCGGTCGGCTCCTAGTTTAACTAGAACCAGATGCGTCTGAATATCAGTATTTTACCCGTCTACGAAAAAGGAAGGAAGGGTAATGAGTTTAACATTGTATGTATTGTATATATGTACAGATGTTCGAACCTAGCTCAGAAAGTACTGGTAAGATCTTGACAAATGGGTATCTGTCGATTGATTCGTCTTTATATCTACACACTAAAACTGTCATAGGCTCTAAATTAAAAAAAAAACAAGCTATGTGGCTGAAGAGACAACAGAAAGGGGACCTACAAAATTTTTATTTATTTGCTTTTAACAAATGAAGCGTCCTTCAATTTTAAAAAGCCGAACTGTGAACATTTGTTAACGTAATGTAAAATTGACTCTGATCTACGTCAGCACTACGACGTGATACGATACGAATGTGATCTCCCACATGCCACTTGTTCACAGAAGAAGTAAGCCGATGTTCCCGATGACGTACACGGCGCGCGCGACTCTCGAGATCGGTAGCGGCAGCGTGTGCTCGGGCCGCGCGGTCACCACCACCACCGCGTCCAACCAGGTGCGTACCACTACCGATACCGACACACCCCCACCCCCGCCCCAGACCCCCAGTACCCTACACTACAATCAAACCAAGCTCATGAATGCATTGTGTCCCAAGATAAATACTTGTCACGGGGGTGGTATACACGGCGAACTCCAAGTTAAACGTGCAGGTATCGATGAGACCAAAACTAAAAAGACTGATAAAATTAAACCGCGCGGCCCGAAGAAACTTATCTTGCACAAGGAGGAAAAGAAACAATGCTTACAATCTTCTGTCGAAAATGAGAAAAGGCCAATTGTTGAAACAATGCGACAAGAAAACACCGAAAATATGAAAAGTATCCAACTGTGGGCTGAGCATGTTGATAATTGGTACAAAAGCCTTTCAATTTATAATGACCCTCTATCTCATGCAATATCAAATAACAATCAAGAAAATATGATAGATTCTTATGTAAAGGATATTGAAACCGACCACAACAACACTCCAAAGTCAATGGAACACAATTTTATTAGTCCTTACGAAATAACAAATAGGCAAAATTATTCTCCCGATTTAAGTCTTAAAGCTGATCCAAACTATTTTATGTCTAATTTACCAGATCGAAATAGAGAAAAAAAACTACTCGCAATAGAATCACATAATTTTAGTGATACGCGTCGCTATGATGACCATATACACAAATGTGACGAAAATTTTGAACATGACTGTCAGGAATATGATATTAATCTAAGAAAGAAATATAAGAAACAAGTAGGTGATAATTTAGTGGTACCAACTTTAGCAGAAATTAATCCAAGAAACGTTAGACGTATGACTATAGGCCAAGCTTGCTCAGACATTCCAGATATCCATTTGTTATATGCAGATAATTGTGCTGGGCAAACCCGTAAAACGTTCAGAAAAGACATTGCTAACGTAAATCCAAACTCCATGGACTATGACGTTAGATTAAGTTATTTCAATGATATAAAACGTAATTTGGATATCTCTGATCATGAAAGAGATGCGGAAAAGTCAAAACAAACATCTGATTCGTGCTTGAAACACCGCTCATGTAATGAAGTGGAAGATATGTCTTGCATCGTTAATCCATTCTTTGATTATGAAAATATTCCAACTAAATGTCAAGAAATTGAGTTAAATGATGTGAGTTATGGTCATTTACAAAAAGACACAGATGACTCGTTTTCTCAATATGTTTCAAAGCAACAAAGACTTCTACAATCAATAGGAAAGATTGAAACTAACACAGAGGCAACAGCTGTATATTACAAAAAAGAAGACAAATCACAAAATGCTACCATGAATCCAAAACGTGAACCAGAATTTTCTAAACTAATACAGTCAAAGGCAGTTTATAATAAGGAAAATGAATTCCTCAACGTCTCAAACAAACCAGAAAATGAAGATGCCACCCAGAGTGATCGCATTATTTTATCCCAGATTCCTAACAATGCTTGTATATTTTTAACATTACCTGAGCCTTTGCATTCGCCACCTAATAGTAATGTTGATATATCTTCTGTTCAGTTACTTGAAAATAATAACAATAGTAATCCTCTTGTCTCTGCAACTAAACCGAACATAATTAAGAAGAAAAAAGAGAAGATGCCCCCAGAACACCCCGACAGTAGCGACAAGAAGAAAACTGCACTAGATAAAAAAGTATTTAAAGTACTACTTTTTGAAAATCTTTTTAAAAACAATGTTAATGAAAACTTCCTGGGCAATCTCGGGGCATCAGCAATCACCGACAAAGAGGTAGGACTCCCACTTATGTAAACACACTTATTTTGTACAGTATATATTATAGTTAAAAAGTGTAGTTACTCATACGTATTTGTTTCTGCAGGTCGATTCTGCTATTTCATTTAGTTGCATCACAACACCGGAGGTTGTGTCCAGTTGCAACACGACATCGTCCACGGTGCAGTCAGCTATCGCAGTCGATCCTAAGGTGACATAAATTGTTATTACATTGGTACTTAGCTAACACAACTCCTCGCAAATTAAATACACCGTTGGAAGACTTATCGATTACATGTAGTTTCGATGACCACTTTTATTTATATTTCAAACTACATTTTGTTTTAATCAGAAGGTAGCCTATGTCGTTCTCAAGGTCCAGTCTATCTTCCAGAATTCAACAAAATTGGTTCAGTAGTTTAGTCGTCAAAACGTAACAAATTAACAGGCAGAGTGGGAATTTCATAAAAGAATCAAATAACACAGCTCGACCTGGGAGTTGAACCCATGACCTCTTGTCTCTCGCTTACGATCAGTAGACTAATGAGCAGCTCTTAATAAAAGTACGGGATTATCACTACATAGTATAAAACAAAGTCGCTGTCTGTCCGTCCTTATGTATGCTTAAATATTATAGTTATATTGCGTTATATTGCGTAGTATATTAGTAATATACTACGCAACGGATTTTGAAGCGGTTTTTTTTAATAGATAGAGTGATTCAAGAGGAAGGTTTTAAGCTATTTAACATTACGCTACGGCTCTTAGGAGTGGGGCAATGCGGGTGAAACGGCGGGCGGGCCACTAGTTGATAATATTCTAAAGTTTGATGGATCAATTAAGTATACATTTTTACGTACCACAAACGGATCCATGTCCCAGGCAGGTCTCGATATTTTAGTCCAGAATAATAATACATAATGGCCAATCTCCGCCCCTTCTTAACGTTAGATACTGCAGGCCCCCCACATTTGGCCGTAACGTTTACCTAACTGCTAAACAAAGGTTGTGAATCCGCGAATCGAACATTATTTGCAATAATGTTTTATTGCTGAAGTACTAAATACTTACAATGTGAAATGTATTTATATAGAGATCTTTAGTATCGTTGAATCGAGATTTATTAATTAAAATATTACCTACATTCAATACCACACATTGTATCTATTTCTCATACGCACACACGCTATATATAATATAGGTAGGGAAGTAAGGTCCCGTCATCATGTCCACGCTCGAATATTCGTGTTTATGTTAAAAATAATATCGATTTAGATTTTACTCTGAAATTTCATATTGTTTCGTTTAGTTTCATTCCTGTTAAGTTAGATTTTATCAATAAAGCTTAGATAGGTACACCAAATACTACGTATTTGGTTATTCATTTTAAATGATAGATTTTAGTTTTACAGATTACTCAAAATATTTAGTGAATTATGTATGTATATAGGTATTTCATCGATGTGTACATTACTGTCATGATAGACACCCAATTCTCTCACTACATCGCATCTTGGAACGAGTTGGCCTTTAAGCTTATAGGAAGTTGGAAACGTGACGCCTTTACGAGTATATGATACAACGGAGCATTTTAGGGGATTAAGGTCTAGTTTATTAAGTTGATAGTATTCATCTAGACGTGAAAGGCCTGCCTGCAGCAACTCCATGTCTTCGACACATGAAATAGAAGAAAATATCTTCTATCATCTATGTCGTCGGCAAAACAGAGCAGGTGGGATGTATGGAAACACGAGTCGATATCATTCACATAAATAATAAAAAGAAGCGGACCCATCAAGGAACCTTGAGGAACGCCACTGGGCACAGTTACCCAACCAGATATATAATTATTAATAACAACAGCTTGTGATCTGTTATCAAAGTAGGAAGAAAACCACCTAAGCAAATCTCCACTTATGCCGGAATTAAAAACATTTAAAATAATCGGTATAAACAACGTCTACCTAAGCACCTTTGCCCATACTGTTAGTTATGAAGTCATTTAGTAGAGTAAGATTTGTAACGGTTGACCGGCCTTTTAGGAAACCATGTTGGGAAAGACAAATGAGTTCTTGAGAGCCGCATAAACCTGGTCCTATACTACTCTTTCGAACACTTTTGCCAATATACAGAGCTTCGATATTGGTCGGTAAATTGCGATTTCTGTTTTAGAGCCTTTTTTATGAACAGGAGTTATGTATGCAGTCTTCCAAATTTTGGGTACTGTACAACAAGAGAGTGATTTTTTAAACAGAAGAGAAATTGGCAGGCCTATAACTTAGCAGTTGCTATTAGAAATTTTGGTGATAAGTGATCAGGTCCGGCAAATTTACAAGGGTCAAGACTGTTTAGCAATTTTATAATAGTATCAGTATTTATCTCAATAGAGTGAATATCAGATGTAGTGTAAGAGGGCGGGCATTGATACTTCTGGTTAAAATATGTAGCATCAAAGACAGGGTCAAGAAAGGTCGAAGAAAAGTAAGAAGAAAATGCATTACAGATAGACTCAGCTGAAGAAAAGGTAGCGTCACCATATTTAAGATAACTAGGCATGGCATTGGATTTAGAACGATTTTTCACAAAGCTCCAAAAACTCTTTGGGTTCTTTTCAATAGCTGCTTCGGTGCTGGCTAGATAGGTGTTATAACACTCAACTTCCAATTTGTTGACCCTATCACGTAAATGTTTGAACGTTGCCTCATCCGATAATCTACCATATAATTTAAACTTACTGTGGTATTTAGACTTCTCTGTTTAGTGGGTATAAACTTATTATTTCGCAAAATATTTAAAAAAGCGACTTACACATTATAAATATTACAAGTCGAGATTTTAAATATTATATATGATTATTATTGTGATTATGTAGTCCACTTCAATGCAAGGTGACACATCATTTGCTAAAAGACGCCACTAATAGCAATAACACAAACGTTCGTAAATCGTTGCACTGGCCAACGTCATACTGTTTTATCAAGCCAGTAGATTCATTTTGTTTCAAGTCTATCTTCATTTTTTGTTTTTGTAACTACTCGTAAAATCTAACATAAAGACACATCGTAGATATCGGCGTCATGAAACAACGACTAACTAATCATGAAGGAGTACGGCACGCGTGCATGTGTGTGAACTGTCATTATGGAACAAGGTTGTATGTGCGACCAGTTTTGTTGGCAATCGTTTTGCGAGACTGCTACGCTACTGTACATACGTCAACTTGAGTAGGTATTGGAATCGGAGCGTTTCCATGGAGTGGCCGAGGTGTGGTTATAGTCCCTAGATACATGTTTGTATATGATTTCATTATCTCTCTACTAACTTAATTTACTAGAAATCAATTATTTTTAGTTCAGGTTCGTTTTCTTTTCGACCATTCATCATGTAGGTATACAGTAAACATGTGTATTTTAAGTCTTAACAAGTTATCACACAAAACTTAGTAAACTATACTAGTATAGTATGTATTTCATTAATGATGCCACTGTGCAAAAAGTACTTAAATATAAAGTAACTAGCGGCCCGCCCGCGGTTTCACCCGCGTTGCCCCATTCCTAAGAGCCGTAGCGTAATGTTAAATAGCTTAAAACCTTCCTCTTGAATCACTATCTATTAAAAAAAACCGCTTCAAAATCCGTTACGTAGTTTTAAAGATTTAAGCATACATAGGGACGGACAGACAGCGACAGCGACTTTGTTTTATACTATGTAGTGATATTGTTTGTGTCCTGGCAGCCTCGCAGCGTCATCTCCAGCAGCTTCAACGGGTTGCCGCTGTCGCGACCTAACTACGGCTCTACAGGCACCTCTGCTTCAGACGATTACAAGGTTTTGCTTGCTAATTATTTTATTAATTACATACTGAATACATTGAAAAAAAAAAACAAAATGCCTTTTTTAACCGATTTCTAAAAAAGGAGGAGGATCTACATAACATACCATCACACCTGTATTCCCCGAAGTTGTCATGTTACAGGAGGCGAGCCTATAGCCATTTATCGGGCACAAATCCAGACTCCGAGCTGCTACTGAATATTTCATAGAAAAACCCAATAACACTTTACTCGACCTGGGGATCGAACCCAGGACCTCTAATGTAGCAGTCGCGCTTGGGATCACTAGACTAATGAGGAGGATCTCAATTCATATATTATAATGATATATATATGATGATATATACACATATAATAATTATATTAAATACAACGTGTAAATGAATAAGCGTAAGACCTCGAACAGGTCGATTAGAATATCGAATCATAGGAAGAAAGAAAGAAAATATGTTTGCTGGCACAAAAAAAAAATTATCACTATATATCAGCTAAACATAACAGCCTACATAAAATCTGTTTATTTATGACGGAATAGTACTAGACTCCGTCATAAATAGATTAAGATGATTATTTTTTTTTTCGAAGGATCATAATCATAAAGATCTGATCTAGACACGTGGTAGCGTGTCCAGCCAAGTTCAAAGAAAAAGGAGCTGGCGACGCAGCAGCCGTGTGTAATATACGAAACATTTAGAGCTACTCTTGACCCCTTCATATGTGTGTGACCAGCCACATTTAGTGACAAAACAAAAAAAATCGACCAAATGAAAGGCAGCGACTTCCGAAACAATTTTACACATAAATTTTTTTAAATGTTTTTGAAGGCAGTTTTAATTTTTGTTAAAAGTTATTTTATTACTCGTTAAATAAAATTGTATTCACAGGTTTATAATTGAGGTAAATATATTGATGAAAAATAAGTACCTAAGATTCCGATTTTATTTAATGTTGCAGAAATCTCTCGACGAAAACGGCAACTCAGTACAAGGATTCAGTTCACCTCTTTCGGGATCTAGTCAACATAAAAAACCTCGGAGGAAAAAGTCTTCTAAGAATGAGACCGTTATCGACTGCCAACAGATTGACGGCTACCAAGGCGATAAGGATGTGAACGAGCTTTTACGATTCATCGAATCAAACGCGGACAACGGACGTGGCGCGAAACTAGGTCGCGTCAAGCACAAGGACGACTCTGACGACAAGACGGGTAAGAAGCGATCCACCGAGCGGCGCAAGGACAAGGACAGCAAGATGAAGCGCGCCACCTCTCTAGAGGAGCTGTCCCGCACCAAGATCGAGGACCTCACCGACGTCCGCGAGGCGCCGCTGCGCAACGACAACAAGCAGCGCCGCAGCGACGTCGCGCCCGCCAAGGCCGAGCGCCGCTCCTGGGGAGACGACGCCCGCGACGCGCTGCGCTATGACGTCACGTCCGACGCCACCGTCGCCGCCGCCGCCGCCGCCGTCGAACTCACCGACTTCCAGACCGTCACAAAGAAGCGCAAGCCGCGGCGCCGCGCCGACGAGCGCGAGCCGCCGCGGCGCGCGCGCCCGCCCTCCCCGCGCGCGCGCCGCGAGTCCGCGCCGCCCTCCGACCGCAGCAACGACTCCAACGACGACATGGACTCCGTGCACTCGCTGCCGGCCGCGCCGCCGCCCGCGCCGCCCGCCGCCGCGCCCGCCGCGCCCGCGCCCGCGCCGCACGCCTCTTACGCGGAGATCGCGCGCACTCGCCACAACATACCGGACCTCATCGAGTCGTGCAACTTCTACGCGGAGGGCGAGGGCGGCGAGCTGCGGCGCTCGGCCGGCGACGCGGACGGGTACCCCGCGCTGGAGGCGCGAGCGGCCGCGCGGCGCCGCGACGCCAAGCCGCCGCCGCCCGCGCCGCGCCGCGAGCGCAAGGAGCGCGCGCCGCCCGCCGCCGACGCCGAGCCCGCGCCCGCGCCCGCGCCCGACTGCCCCGCGCCCGACGTGGTGGCCGACCGCCGCCCGCCCGTCATCCTGCTCGACTCGGCCGTGCGCCCGCGCGACATGGACGGCGTCACCTTCGGCTTCGACATCAACGAGCAGCTGCTGAGCGGAGGCGGGCGGCGCGCGCGCTGCGACCTGGTGCGGGACGCGGCCGAGGCGGCGGTGGAGGCGGCGGCCGAGGCGGTGCAGGCGGCGGCCGAGGCGGTGGCGGCGGCGGCCGAGGCGGGCGCGGCGCCGCGCCACTCGCCGCAGCTGCTGCAGATCGTGGAGTACGTGGCCACCGGTGAGTGTGCGTGCGCGCGCGCGTGAGTGTGAGTGAGTGACGCTCGAGGGCTGGCTGATGGCTCGTGTTGTTTGTTACAGCGTGGGAGGACGTGGTGCGGTGCGGCGGCGGCAAGGTGCGCTACTTCAGCGAGTAGCGGCCGCCCGCTGCCGCGCCCCTCCGACAGACTCTGCCTCGCGAGACTGCCGATCCCGCGGGTGTCATGAGTTATGATATTTTTTTATTATTGCTTAAGGAAAAAAACAAAAATAAAATAAATAAACACGATAATGAATCTTCCGCGGTACCCTCGAGACAAAATATCGAATGATATGTGAGGGAGTGACGATGATAGTGCCCTAGGTATTCGATTCCCAAGTATATTAAACGTGACGTTACGGAACTATTGAGTGATGCGTTGGTGACGTCAGATGTCAGTGTTGGTGTTGCCGCGAAGAGTATCGTTCGCGCGCAGAGGTTGACGTGTGACATAGTCATACTATGATGCTCCGGTGAGACTACTGTGTATCTCGTTCACATTATCAAATGTGTCCAGTGATTACACTATCTAACCAGTGTTGTCGCTGTAAAAAAAAATATTTTGCTTAAAAGTATAAAATGTGGCAATAAGCATTTAACTGTTCAATTTGCACTTGGAAATCTTTGTGTTAAAATTAATTTAGAGTTGTAGGATTCGTTGGTGGTCTGGCGCGTGGACGGTTTCGAGTGACAGTTGTTGTGGAGGAAAAAATTATATACTTATTTTGTATGTATGACAGTCACTACAATTTTGATAGACATAATTATATCACTAAACTAGGTGTGAATATAATTTGCATTTGGTGTAATTTAACACTATGTCCTGCCGTATCCTTTTACAAATAACTATAATATATTACAATATTTATTTGCAACAGTTAACAATAAGAATATACAAGACATGACTAATCGCCACGTAAAAAAAATATGTTTATTACATGATGATAAGTGGGCAGATGGTAATAGTTGATGCATCCGTGATCTCCGCTTGGTTACTGCGCCACACTAGTTATATATCGCAGCGCGCCAGACGAACACTACTCAAGTTTTGGTTCCAGTTGAAGAGGCATGTATTATTTTGTTTCTGTTGATTTTTATTACGCTTTTGTTATGCTGTAATCACAAATATTTGGTAGATTTTTCTAACTAGCCACTCAAGTCTATTTTGTTATATATTTTTAAGTTTACCATTAGATACTACTGTAAATAAAATGAAGATCTTATAAGAAGTAACTGGCCATACTACTATGGAGCGGCGCGACAACACTTGAACATGATCTTAATAAAATGTGATTTTATATTGAACTCCTCTACTTTTTCCAAGTTAATTTACAGATCATAATTATAATGTTAGTAACATAACATTGCGTTCGTATTCTCCGATGGGTTAGGAGAGTGTTATGTTATGTAGTGTCATCCCTGTGTGACTGTGATTTTTCTTAATGAAGTGTCGAAATATACTTTATTTTGTATAATAAAAATATATATTCACTACTAAGATCATGACCAAGTGAAATAGTGTGTGTGGATTAAATATGTGAAATTAATATCTAATTAATTTAAACTTAAAAAAATGTGTATTTTACGAGTACATGCGATGCGCGCGGCATGCTCGTCGCATAG
Organism: Acronicta aceris; assembly: GCA_910591435.1. NCBI lineage: Eukaryota > Metazoa > Arthropoda > Insecta > Lepidoptera > Noctuidae > Acronicta > Acronicta aceris. The sequence goes on along the minus strand of OU342778.1, from coordinate 4,344,426 downwards.
CGTTTTCTCTGTTAATATGCACTATGCAGACGTCTGTTTGAAATGAAAAGATTGACCAAACATTTATACAGTCATCATTAAGTTGTCATTAAGAATGTATCGTAGCCTTTGATGATTATAGTTAATGACCAATTACCTGTCATGTCTTTAATCTCAGTGCCCTAAAAACGAAATTGTAAAACATTTAACTTATATTGCAGTTACTGAATATAAATTAAAATACTATATGGCTGTAAGAATCGTGTGATGAGTGATGGCATCAGTGAAAATCATGTTAATTTTGAATCACTCTAATAATAAAGTGAGAATAATTATAATTATGATTTAAAATAGACAATTTAATGAAAATTCGCATTTACGTAAAGAATGTTTTGTGTAAATGTGTATATTTCGACTTGAACGATGTCCACAAATGAAGTATTGCTTTGGATCTTAAATCTACTATAACTGTTGTTGATCGAAATAGCCGACTTGAATAACATAATATAAGTATTGTCATTACAGAATTAACTTCGATCTTTATTAACATACATTTCTAATTTTACTGGGATATAAAATTAGTCTTGTATTGAATTGTTACTTAATCCTTTATGTTGCGGTCCTTGGCATGCCTACATTCATACAGTTTCAATATTTTCTTCCAAGTGATTAAATGCACATTTTAAAAAAAATCTGTTACCTGATTGGTCAACCGCAAAGTTTAAATAGTAAATTCATTAAATGAATTAATGCTAACAAAATATTCACTTTAAAATGATAGGGCATTTTAAAGTGAATATTTTGTTAGCATTTTTTTTTCAAACGATGTATTATTTCTTAATTAAAATGAATCATCATTTAACGATACTGTTGTCATTGTAATATTTCAGTGCTTTACTGAATGAGCCTTTCATTGTAACAATGAAAACAAAACTGGTCACATGTCTTCCACAATTATTAACTTTCTACTGTAGATCCCTTATTATTATTGTAACAAACTTGGATTACCTACACTATTGACTGTTTTGTACAATATACAAGTGTTAATTTGTGTCCGTCTCATATTTTAAGGCAAATCAGCGACAGATTTTGTGTGATATGCGCGTATATGTAGAATAGAATAGAATTAATATACAAGCATTAGTATTCTGACACTTACGCGAATATTAAACATTGAAATAAAACTACTTTTTCCGGATTTTATTGTATTGATATTATCTGATCTCGACGTTTTGGATCCTTCACAGCATCCATGGTTACACATTGATGTTAAATGTTAATTAATATTAATACAACGCTATAAAATCCGTAAAAAGTAGTTTAATTTCAATAGAATTGGTTAGTTGACTGGATATTTTTATGGCCTCATAAAAATATATAAATAGAGCCGAACAACAAAAAATAGATTAAAATCTGTTAAAAAATTAGGATGGTACAAACATTTTAATTTTAAGATAGACGGAGAACGCACTATATCGGATTGTGACGTTACAAACTCTATACTAACACTCGTTTTGCGAGAAAGGGACAAAACATGGAGATGTTCTCAACTCTACTTTTACTAAACCTATTATTTTTTATAAATCCAACACCAGTCAATTACCCTATTAGTATGTTTTCTAAATTTATTTGACATATATGCATTTGTTTTATTCATCCGTTTTTAGTACCAGCGTCGTCGTAGCCACCTACTCTTATATGACACGGATACAAATCATAAACTTGTATAAACTGAGTGTAAAGGACATGATAACGAAAGAGTTTAAACTGAATGCATACAAAGAATTTATGGCCAACTGGTTTTGTTATTTCTGTGCGTGCCATGAATCGGGAACTTCGGTCAACATACGCCGCGCATACTGTGTGCCTATCAGTCTACTCCATGGAAAAATAACTTGACAGACTTCGAGAGAGAGGTAGCTGCTTCTCTCGCCGTTTCCACAGGCTCTCTTGCTAGCATAACTAGGAGGCAGCGCTTTCGCTCCCGACCATGAATCATATTACACGACCGGAAATAGCGATATTAGTAGCTCTTACCGAGACGAAAAGCGTGTGGCGTTCGTGCACAACTTGTAATAAATCGACAGAGATGGACTACCTACATAAAATATTTTATTGTATTAGGTATGTATGTACCTGATTCATAACATAATTAAACATTAGTATGGAAAATGGAAAAAATCACAATATGATAAATAAACATATTAAAATTCATAAATAGACAATATAAATTTCTCTTCTTGAATTCCTGGTTTTCCAGCTTTCTTTTGCATGTCCTTGACACTCACGTATGTGACCTAGGGCCCATTCAAATAAATCTGTTTGGAAAATGAATCTGTTCTTTTCCAAAGTAATTAATCACTAAAAAGTAATCTCATTTTATTATCTTTTAGAAACCTGGTAATAACATGACGGTGTTAATTCGAAATTTGTTTCTAAAATTTCAGAACTAAACGAAACATTGTAAATAAAGTGTAAATTTATTTCATTTTATTTTCAGAAAAGTGTTTTTTAATATTGTTGAAATTGATATCAATGTACTGAGAGGAAGCTCATATCAAAAGTATAGAAAATATTTATAATTTCTCTCCCTTGTAAAATATGTATATAGTTATGCAGAAAATTGTCGGATTTTATCGTTTTAGTGCATCCTAGGCGTTGTAGATAAAGATCTCTAATTTCGATGTTGTGAAAAACACACATAACAGATTTGCGACAGTGCGCCACGCGGCCGCGCCGCCAATCTGCCCGTCCAACGCGGCCGTTGGAACTAACGTCGCTTAGGGCCACAGCAGGCAAGCTACTTTGAGCATGAGCATGAGCGATTTACAATCATGTTTTCCATCGTAGTATTAAAATCGCGCGTTTTAGGAATTCTATCGATGCTGGCTAGCAATTTCGCGACTTTCTGCGTTTAGAAGCGGTATCTGAATTGCGCGACTGCGACTGCTCCGATGCTGGATCGCGTCGGCTGTTCCAAATGTTGCCCATCCATAGTCGACTAGCGGTTTGCCAATTTGCAATGTAATTGTTTACAAATGATACTTAAAATGATTCTTATTATTCTTTTAAAACTGTAGTTTCAAAAGAATAATAAGAATCATTAAAATCATCAAAGACACAATATTAAAAAAAAATACTGGTTTAAATGAATGGTTTCCGTTTAATTATATTGTTGTTAAAACTTCATCCCAAAATATTCGCGATTGATATTTTCGCTTTAGCAATAAAGCTAGCAGCAGTGCAGTTTCATTAGAATCCATGTGTGGATGAGACTTGCTAATGGATACTGGCTTCTTCAAAATTGAATGCAACACTGAGTCATCTCGCGAAATTTGAATGAGTCTTTTCGCGCTTCCGAAAAGACTCATTCGCCACGTTTGGCGTTTTAAAGTGTGCGGTGTGGAATGATTGGTCGCTGCATTTAGCTTCTGAAAAGCGGCTAAATTCCGATCGCCGATGCCAAAAATAGCTTATCTGCTGTGAACCTTAAATGTATTTACGAATTCTGACACAATTGTATGTGTTGTATTCTTTCAAGTCGCATGATGTTCAATCTTTCGCAGCGGCTAAGTGCACGTCTCGTCAGCAAAAGATTTTGGTATTTATACCATAACGTAAACAGAATCTCTTCCGCTATGGTATGTTGCAGCACGAATCGGCACATAATGGTTGGCGCGGCGTGCTTATCGTGTAAGGCTTAAACGCCTGTCCAAATAATAGAATATTTATAATGATTACAATTACTATGCAGAAACCGTAACCATTGAAATATACTGTTATTATTGTATTTAAAGCTACTTGAATATTTTTTTACGCAAAGTATCTGGAGATCTAAAAATATACATAAGAAAATATTATATGTAATAAATGTATGGATGAGCTAAAATTATCTTGAGCTGAAATAAATGTAATTATTTGTTTAGGTAATGGAGTGATAATGCTTAGGAAAAGATATTTGGCGAAGTGTAAATGTATAAAAAAATTAATGCCGAAACTTAAGTTTTATACGAGTGTTGCGTCTTCTGAATAAATAATATCCTATTCATCAATTACTTTATGAAAAAATAGAGTATAACAATTTTATTGTAATATCAGAATTAGGTATTTATTCAGAAAATGACACAAACGTTCTGTATCATAATATGAACCAATACGAAAAAATATATTTATCTGCTTTGCATCAGTTTAATAATTATTATTCTAAGTTTTTACTCTGTTATTCACTATATAGCACTACTCATTATTTAATAATATAACAAAGGCTACATTTTAAAGCTAAATGTAATAAAGAGAGCTTTACAAAGCAAAATAAACGCTCAGTTGTATTTCAGTCATATAAATATTTGTTAAAGCCCAAGCTACCAAACGGTTTGAGCATAGAATAAAATAATAAGGTTCAAGGGATACGAATTAGTATATTAACGTTCCTTCATATTAGTAATCATCCCTCTGATACAATATAACTTACACGGTGATTTTTAATTCATTGGTAATCTTTGAGGGAAGGAAAGTGTCATTACGTCATTAGTCAAAGTTTGAGGACAAAAGTACTTGAATTCCCTAAAATGGTTAAAGTGATTAAAAAATCACCGTGTGTTACTTACTGCATATTTTGTTTAGCATACCTATATGTAATTTCCAATTTATGGCCAAACTTATCCGTTTATTTAATAAACCCAATGCGCTTCTCTTCCGTCTTTTTGGCATATCCTTCGTGGTCCCTCGTAAATCTTTATAAATGTAAAAAAAATTGATCTCTTCGTAATAATTCTTCTCCTAAATAGATTGATTTTAATATCTTTGTGTTTATGGGATTATCTTGGATGTTTCTTAGCTATAGTTGGACCCGGCAGTTGGTAATAGGTCGACTTCCTTTGGGATTATTAATGTACGGTCAACAGCACACCATGGTATCCAAAACTGTAAATTTTCTTCAATCGATTTTCAATTTAATCTCCAATTATTAGAGTTTATTATCCATTGGGGACATTTGTCAGTTTGTGGTAACTTGATGTGCTGTTGCGTGTACATATTAAAGAATATTCCTTCAATATTTTAACATCTATACTCTTTACTCGGGCCGTCCGGTAGCTTTACATCTCACTTTATTACTCATAGTCAAAGTAGAAACAACAATACGAAAGTAAATGAAACCACTGCCTGTACCTATCTAAAGAAAAGGAGCACTTTAAAATATAAAATAGTAAATATTACAAAAAAACCGTACAAGTTAAAGTGTAAACTATGTATTATAAAGTGTAAACTTAGTTTTATTTGTTTGGTTATATTCTTTCAACACTTGCAGTGTTATAATAAATGAGAAACCTGTATTTTATTGTGGAGAAATAAATAGACTCGACTCGACCTGGGAATCGAACCTCTCAAGCGCAGCAGTCTCACTTGGAACTAGAAGCAATCTTAACATTTATTATGATAAATTGTTTTTTCATAATCTAAAGTGATTTTTCAGACTGTGGTAGGGCTTTGGTTTCATTTATTCTAGTATTGTCGTGTCCATCCTGTATATAATTTTGGAACTTATTTACGAAACATGATTAAAGGAACTTAGCAATTCTGTCCTCCTTAGGAAACACAAACCGTATGAAATTACCTACTTTCTATTATTTTCGTGCAACGGTACTGATTACCTCTATAACAAACAAATAAATGTAAGTATATGCTGTGTATTTATTTCGGTCGAATGTTATTTGTGGCTAGCGTTGCAAACTTGCGTAATTTTACTGAAAAAGCGTGTAACTAATTTATCTAGATTACGGTAAAATTACCAGCTTAATTTGTTATTCTAGTTTCAAACAAATATATTGCAATTTTTTTTAATTGTCAAATCTTTTATATACTTAGGTACTTACCTACCATTTAACATTTACTTTATTATCTACCTGGTACTTGCCTACATTAATCTCGTTAGCATGTTACCTGTCCATACAGTGTGGGAACGGGCTTCAGTGTTGTTCAGTGGAACCGTGAATGTGTTAACAGTGAGCGTGCGAATGAGGTACAATTTTTAGAACAAATCAAAAAGAACGGCGACTGTTGGCTTGCCGAGGGTCTTAATAGTATTATTGTGCTTGCCAATTTGTTTCTTGACAGGATAACATAAGAAAATTTAGTGCCCTGACGTGGGCTACCAATTTTCGACCATAATTTGTGGACTAATTAACGGTTATTTTGAATGCACTTCTTTTGTGTATTTTCTTGGAAGTAGGCACGTTAAAATCGCTCGTTTTTGAAAAATGTGTCTAAATCAGATTATGATTTTTATCCACGATGGAACGGGGACGGTATATGCGTTTAGGGTGAGAGGGCGCTTGTTTATTTGTGCCATCAAATGAATGCTACCACTTATCTCCATAACGGTTTGACCGATCGAGGCGCGGTTTTCTGTAAAGGGTTCGTAATTTGTCAGCGATCGTTCGTAGATAGGTACTATAAACATTTACAGCAAAAATATCGTGTTACAATTTTAAGCTCAAAAAATACTTATTACATTGATAACGAACAATTTAGTCAATTTGAAAAATGTAACCATTGGATTAAATTTCCTATTTATATAATTTTTTTCCCTTTGTTAATTTAGGGAGTTTTATATAAAATACAATTTAAGTACTTCTGTACTAGACTAGCATCAGTCGAAAAATATAAAAAAGTAAAGTTTTAAGTCATAAAACCATTAATTGCCGCCCTAGAAATTCAGTACATTACCGCCATGTCACCATTTACAAACATTTTTTAATGTCTTTTGGCGAAATATTTAAGTTTGAAATCGAGACGCCGATGGGCGGCCTCGGCATTTGAATAAAGATATTTTCGGACGCCGATGGGCGGCCTCAGCATTGAATGGGTTAAAAATATACTCAGAAGTACCTACCAAATAAGATAAAATAAGTAAAAAAAAACTGATAAATTAAAAAACAGTGACAAGGAATATACCTACATATAATTACTATATTAGTACCTATTAGTGCAGAAGTTATTCTAACAGAAATATGACGTTGCGGGACTTATTTGGCGGGCCTCGACTGAGTAAAAACGAAATTAAATTGGAGTACAGCTTTTTCTCTAGGGACTAATACGTCGTCTCAATTACCTCAATGAAAAAGATTCCGTTACTACAACTGTCATTGTATCTATGGAGTTTCTTGCCAGTTCTCTATGACCCACTATTTGGAACGGTGCACCTAGTTTTGACAATTCAAAGCAGGTGCCTGTATTAATGGTCTAATATAATAAAACTTAAAACTGCCTCATTAGTCTAGTGGTCCCAAGCGCGGCTGCTACGCTAGGGGTCCTGGGTTCGATCCCCAGGTTGAGCAAAGTATTATTGGGTTTTTCTATGAAATTCTCAGTAGCAGCTCGGAGTCTGGATTTGTGCCCGGTTAATGACAATAGGCTCGCCCCCTATTACATGGGACCCAAACATACCGGCGAACTGTGGGTGTATATTAGTACGCCTCTGCCTAACCTTTCGGGGAATACAGGCGTGATGATATGTTATGAATAAAACTTTTGACTTAGACATTTTTGTCATTCACTGATTAGTTGCCAATTTTGACAGTTATACCTTTTTCCTTTTTTAACGCTGGGGCCGTATTAGGAAGTGTTAACGCCATCATTTTTACATTGTGAGAAAGAGATGCCGCTCTTCATATTATATAGCCTCATCTCTTTCTTACTATCTAAAAATGATGGCGTTAACATGTCATAATACGGCCCCTGATCTGCAATCAGTAGTCTAAGCAGATAGTTAGTGAGGTTTGTCAGGTCAAGTGCCTCCCCCATTGAGGACAGCTACTAATAGTATATTTATACAAGGGATTTTTCGCTATAGTCTTTACTCTAAAGACGTTTATGATTGCTGCGCGTCATTAGACTCGCCGCATGTACATCCGGGTGATTTTCCAGCCGCTTGTGATATTTTCCTGTCGAGGCCAGCATTTTTTCTTTTACAGAGGTCATATTCAGGTGTGCGTGGATTACGAAGTTAGTAATAAACTACGGAACTTGCGCTATTGTTGTTAATACTTATTGCGTTCTGCATTCTTTGCTATGTTTGAATTACTTGCACTGCCCCGAAGTTGAATGCCATATGTCCAAGTTGGATTTTAATATAGACTTGTAGGTATATTAAGAATTTAGGAGTTTGTTATCTATCGATAACTTATTGTTACGATCCAGCATCCAGTAGAGGTTTCTGTGTAGCATATAGTCTCTTATTTTTGATATGCTGGTTCCAAGTCAGACTGCGATCGAGGTGCATGCTCAGGTTACCTTACACTGTTTGTGTAGTAATATAGAGTTTTCAAGGCATACAAGTGGGCAGTTTTTTCTCCGAAGTGTGAACGTATCCGGCACTGTCTTTGTTGTGCTAGTTTTAATTCTCCACTTCTGAAGCCTCTTTGTGATAGCGTCGAGGCCTTGTAATTGCTGTGTCCAGCCTAGGCTGCTTGTTACTTGCCATAATGGTTGTGTCATCGGCATATAAAGCAGTCATGACTCGGTCTACCTGTGGTAGGTCCTGAGGTGTACAAGGTATACAAAATTGGTCCCAACACCCAACCCTGAGACATGCCTGGTCTTATACTGTAGAATTTTTGATGTCCTGGTTTGATGTCCTCGGTGTTAGGACAACCAACGCTTTTCTTGGTTTTGTTTCTTGGTTAAGTTCTCTCAAAATTTCCTTTGTACTGAGATCATAATTATCCTGGTGCCTTCTTGTCTTTCATTAATAGACCTCCAACCTTTTTTTTACGGTGAAATGTGCAGGTGGGAGCAACATTTGTATAGGCTGGGAAATAATTGATTCAGCCTCTTTCTCGGACTGTATGTCGCTGGAGTGATTCGGGTTAAATACATTGGATAAATATTCTGCAAATAAGTTTGTCATTTCTTGCGGTGTGCGAGCCCAGTCGTTTTTTTTTCAACGGAGGTTTCGCTGTGGTCTGTTATACGATTTTGTAAACTTCCACAGTGAGTAATTACTGCTGCAGTGGTTGTAAGCGGTTCCAGTTCAACCTCAAGAGTCTTATTGTACCAAGTCTGTGGCCTTCCTTTTGGGCGTGAGGAAAGAAAAAATAGAAATTTATTTGGCATAGCTTTACGCTGTTCACACCGTAGGTAGTACATAGTAGACGTGTAAGCATAGGTAGTCTGTGTCTCACGGCTGCGCCAAATAGGTCCAGTTCAGCATTTTGTCAGGCCACCAGTGCTTGACGCTGATTTTCAACTGGACTCTTGCGAGAAGTAACGGATGTAAATCAGTTGTATAATATTATAATTGATATATCTGATGCATACGACGATGACTCGGTTGCCAGACACAGCGCAGCCTCCACATTTCTAGGACTGCTTTCTTTATTTCAAAAATTCATTATAACATGTAAAACATTCACCGTGTAGATACAGTGCGTACAGTTTATTTTAGAAACTAAATAATTTCATTAAAAATATGTTACAAACAATGTCATTACAATTTCAACTATGTTACTGAAAAGTACCTTACGTAATGAATGAAGTTTTCAAAGGAATTCTCTAAAAAGTTTAAAATACCGACAATGTATTTTTTTTATAAACCTACGACGAATTGGTGCCTTGACGCAGAGCCACTATATTATATACCAGCCAATTATATCATATACATACGTACATAATGTACATATTATGGCCCTGCAAAATTGTACTTAATGTCGCTCAGTGTCCAACTTGTAATCTTTTTTAAATATTAAAAAAAAAATATAACACGGTGTAAAAAATATTGGAATCGATTCAGTTCATTATTCTGAACAAACTGTAACACTGAACACAATGTTGTATAGTTGTTGTATACATATACAGGCGTTTTCTATGAACATTTTAGTAAAAAGCCATTAAATCCACTATATAATAATTATATTTTTCAACACGTACGCAATATCGTACGCTTTTATCATTCCTGAGCACATGTTCTATTTGGCTCTGCCAGAGAGTAGGCTCTATTGTTATGGTAAAAATGGTTTTAGAGCCGATTTTTTTCATAGCCAGATAACTTTATCGGAGGAATAAATTCAAATTTTTGAGTTTTTTTATACAAAATCTGTTAAACGTCAATTTATTCGTCAGGCAAAAGATATCTAAATAATAAAAACTCTGCCCTAAATAACATTTTCGAAACCTTTGACTAAATGGCTAACTACAATTAATCACTTACCTACAAGAAAATCCGACGAGGCCTGCATTTAGTTCTACAAGATATCATAGCATTTTTATACTACACTAGCTGTTGTAAACAACCACGATATTAGATTTTCTTTAATATCTATAATGTACAAACATCGGCCTATTACAATTTTGTTATAGGTATAGGTTCTAATTCTAATTCACAACAGAAATGGGAATGGCACCCCGACGGATTTTCTTTCGAAAACGTTATTTATCAATATCCGATTTCAAAGCTAGTTTTTTGTATCTAGATTTCACGTTCGTAGGGTCTTATTTTAAACTAGTTGCTGTTGCCCGCAGTTTCACTCGCGTCCCAAAAATATTAACATACTATAAGTCCGATTCTAAGCGCCGTATCAAGATGTAACATGCAACAGATTTTAAGTTAGCCCTCTAGCAATACATCGGTGAAAATAGCATTAAATTCCATGCAGTAGTTTTTGCGTGATGCGCGTTCAAACATATGTAGCCTTAATAAAGACCCCCCATATTAGTTTTTCTTTAATATCTATATTGTACAGACACCGACCAGTTACAATTTTATTATATGTATAGATATCAATTCCGCTCCGAATCTACGGTACCTTTACGTTCACAAGTGCATAGGTACTATAATAATTATAACATAGTGTAGGTACAGATGTGTTGCGAATTGGTATGTATTGTATTATTGTTGTTACCGTAGGTACTCTTTCTTGCTTGAATATTTTGACCTTTTGTGAGATTTTCTTCATGTTTTTCCCATGCTTAGGACTGGTTGCATTACATTTATGAAGCAATTAAGGTTTTCCAGGTAAAATTTTCGATTCTAACAAACGAGTTGTTATTATATTATATTTATCTAAGATTTTAGATTGATGGATGGTCCATACCACCGATAATTCCATAATTATTGATGGATTCTGACCTCACCTGAAAGAACGTAGGCACAGGGATTTTATTGCATACATAAAATATTCTATAGTTTCCAAAAGTGACTCGGTGAGCAATAACCAAAGTACATATAAATAATATGCACTTTCTGACCTATAGTGCTTTGCACACGATCTTCGATTGACTAGAAAGCTATTTTACAGAAAAAATAAATGTCAATTAAGTATAAGTAGTTTATTTAATTCGTAAAGTCGAGTAGAACCTTTGTAAATGGGAATAGAGTAAAAACTTAGTATTGAATTTACTTTAAAAATATTGTAACCAACTGCAATTTACAGTTATGTACTTTTTCACTGTTTCCGTTTTCATAATAAAATGTTGAAATTATAAAATAGTTTTGTCTTGCATGTTTTTGACTGCTTTAGTAAGTTCCGACTATAGCCAAACCGATATAAGTATTTCGGTACTAATCACTATTATTAGTTTTAATATTACTATTTGAGTATTTCCACCCTTAAGAAATAATACTAGTAAATTCTGTGACATAATATTTTATTTTCATAATCAACATGATACAGATGGTTATGGCTTCGTATTCAAATATCATTCTATTATAATAAAAATATTAACAAATTATCTTACATCCACTTGAAAATGTACATTTGTAATAGACCTTACAAAATATTGTAGAGCACTACAAGTTGATATCAAATGCAATACTTACTCATAAGCTCGGGCACAGCTCACCCACCACCTACGCCCACCGTGGTGAGTTGAGACCACCCAGCAATTAGACGACACTGATATAAACTTGTATTCATTTTTAACACTTACATAGATAATGCTCTATTGCTCCTACATTAAGGCATTAAAAGATAGTATTACGACGCGACATTTTCTACAAGGACGTAATGAGCTTCGTTTAATGCCCGCTAGACATTTGTCACTTTCTATATTAGTAGCAATGATAATTATTATTAATTAAAATGGGAATCCGTTCATTAGAAGCACCTGATATACATATGACATATTAATTTTTATTCACGTCTACTGAATATTTTCTCTCGGCTTCTACTGAAGATAAATGTACAACTAAATTAAGACATTTTTTAAATTACCATGCCCAAATCTTCAGGAATATAATATTTATTGACATGAGGCAGTTTATAACTGCAGTATATAACTCGGTACTATAAGTATGTTTAATTACTTTTACTCCTTGAATTATGAGTCGTATTAGTTCAAATACCGTGATAAGCCCGTTAGTTTCGTTTATGTAAGTGAAATACTTTCGTTGTTAGTTTTAACAAGCGGTGCTCACAAATGTCTAAGCGTCACAACTAAATGTCACACCTAAACATATTAGGCCACGAGTTGCATGGAAATCGAGACAGCGTCATAAATTAAGAATTATGTACACATTAACCATATGGTAAACTAATTTTGAAAAATAACAATAAATAATAAAAACAACCACAGTTAATATGGAATGAGTAAAACTTCCAACGCGTTATGTAACGGCGTAAACGAAAACAACTTTAGCCTATAGCAACACTGACAACTGAGACTCGATCCGGTCACTCATCTCCCACCGATGGAAGGAAGGGCGTGGCCCTCGCGCAGCGGCTAAAAGATATCGGGGCAGCCCGCCCAGTCCTGGCGGCGCTTGCAGTCCCAGTAGCGGTGCGTGTACAGGTGGCGCAGGTGCGGCTGCGGCTGCGCGGCGTGCGCGGAGAGCGCCTGGCGCGAGAACCACAGCGGGCGCGGGCCCGCCGGCGCCGGCGCGCCGCCCGCCGCCGCCGCCTCGGCCGCCGCCTCCAGCTCGCGCCGCGCCGCGCGCTGCTTCTCCTCGAGGCGCAGCTTCTCGGCGTTGGCCTCGTCCCACAGCCCCTCCTCCATGAGGCGCTGGTCGGGGCGGCGGCGCGAGTCCGTGGGCGCCACGCCCTCCTCGGACTCGTTGAGCTGCGCGGCGAGCAGCGTGAAGTTATACCACTTGTCGGAGTCGGGCGGCGCGGGCACGCGCTCCCAGGCCACTGTGAACTTGCCAGTCTTGCACACGGTGTTGTCGGACGACGCGCTGGTCACGGGCGCCACCTCCACGCGGCTGTCCCAGTGCCCCTGCAGCACGTAGCGCGGCTGTAAAACAAACATAAGTGTATTCAATCAACTCGCACCATAGGCTAATTAAAAGATATAATGACATTTCAAACAACTTTTATTCTAACATGATTTTTTGAAAAGTTGATATCTTTGGAGAAAACTATACATTTTATTTCTTTCCTCAAAATGTTACAATGTGTATCATGTGTGGCTTGGACACGCTCTAGGTCCCAACCATTATCTACGGATAAAAAAATAATGCAGCATAACAAGAAAAATTATGGCAAATATCTGATTGTAAAAATGCTTGCAAAATGGTTAGTTTAAAATATTTTATTTCTGTGTTATGGAAAAAGTACAATTACGTCGAGACACGCAACAGGCTTTCAATGCCGCCAAGGCAAATAATGACTATTCGGACTATAGTACTAGTCTCACAAAGTTCAACTTGGCTGTACGAAGAGCCAAGCTCAGGAGCTGGAGGGGGAACTGTCGGGCGATCGAGTGTTTCTGAAATCATGAGGCTTAGCAAAGCAATTTCTACAGCTAGGGCCATTCCACTGGCATCTATAAAAGATGGAAATGGTAAATTGTCAGAGACTGGGGAGGGAGGGAGGAGGTCTTGAATTTAATGTTTAAAACTCATTTCCCGGGATCAGTAAAACTTGATGATGACAAGGAGGGCCCATTGACCCTAGAGGAGCTATCCATTCGCACCACCAGGGCTGACTGGGACACTGCTAAGAAGGTGGTAGATGAACATAGACTCGGATGGGTAGTGATGGGCTCCAGCCTTTCAAGGCCCCTGGGCCGGATGGGATCTACCCTATTTTACTACAGGAGGGCGCTGAGATTCTGATCACCTATGCAGGCTGTACAAGGCGTGCCTAGCGTTGGGTACATACCTGCACGGTGGAGGAAAGTCAAAGTAACCTACATACCCAAGCCTGGCATGGGAGATTATGAAGATGTCAAGGCTTTCAGGCCTATCAGCCTCTCATCTTTGTTACTCAAGACAGTTGAGAAAATGCTTGATAGGTATGTTAGAGGTGCCACTAAAAATATACCCTCTCCACGGACTTCAGTTAGCCTATCAGGCAGGGAACTCAACAGAGGCGGCATTACATCACGTGGTAAGCCGCGCACTGGAATCAGGTGTGTGTCGGAGCCTTTCTTGACATCGAGGGAGCCATCGATCGCACGACCTTTGAATCGATACGGCGAGCAGCAGAAAACCATGGCATCAACCAAACCATCATCAGATGGGTGACCTGCATGCTAAGGAGTAGGATTATTCACTCCACTCTTATAGTAGGGGAGCCCACGAGGCTAAATGGGGATTTACTCGAGCGTCGTAGAGACCTATTGGGATGCAAAGCTTAGATGATAAGAAGAAAAAAATGTTATATGATATATACCTTTACATCGGTGGGGGAAGCGGCTATAGATTTTTAAATATGTAAAAAAAAACTGTTGCATGGACATCCTCGAGCGCGTCAGATATTGATAGCATCAATGCCCTACGTATTTTTAATAATGTACGTATGTTAATCTGATCGTTTGCATGATGCGGGTGGTTGTATTTAAGGGTTGAAAATGAAAAAAAAAAAAAATTAATCGAGCGCGTCAGATTTTCTAAGGGAGTGTTAAGTGCACCAAAAAAAAGCTCTCATTCACTAATCTGACGATTTCGATGGGACGCAAACTCGCGGCCATTTTCATAATGTGCAAAAAAAATTCGCCATTTTGAAATACTCAAGCGCGTCAGATTAAGATATGTATGGTTCATCTTTATGTTCTAAACGTACTGTCTCATAATCTGACGATTATCTAGAGGGATTCGCCTGATCTGACAAAAAAAAATTAGAAAAACGGTTCACCTTAAAGGCCATCCCTGCAACTTCCCGCTAATTCCATTCCTGGGCGCTTAAAATTGTACTTATGACATTTTTGAGCTCAAAATATAATTTATGTGATATTTTGAGCTCGCTGAGTTCAAAGAAATAATATTTCTATGCATTTGAGCTCTCCCAGCTCGAAAGTCTGATAGAAGTTTTATAGAACACTATTTTTGGAATTTTCAAACCGCAATAACTTTTGAATGGATCAACCAATTTACACGCGGTTGGCGCAATTCGACGCAGTTTTATCATCCTCATAAGTAATTTTGCAATTTTAATTGATCGAACCACAAATTTCGGAGTAATTCCGAAAAAACACTTTTTCGGGTTTCTTTCGTTCACGATATCTCTCGAACGAATCAACCGCTTTTGATCAGCTTGGTGGCGATCGACGTGGTTTTTCAAGCTCAAAGACGGATTAGTTTTTGAAGTTGATCGATAAAGCCGGTTAAAAGTTATTCCAAAAAAACCACTTTCAAGAGAGTAGAGTAATAGATAGAGAAAGAGTGAGAGAGGAATAGAAACGCGGAGAAGGAAATGTAGGCATCACGCAGCTGCACGCATTTAACTTTATCGACGAATTTTTGTTATTTCGGCTTGCGGAAATCGTCAGATTATATATTTTTCATTATTCTTGAATTATTTCCTTCAAAATAAAAAAAAATTTAGCTACGCTCGAGAATGTCCAGATGACGTTATTTTTTTACAACTTTGTTGCCCTCCCCTTTTTTTACGTCACTCTCAAATTGTCAGTTTAGTGGAATATACACTTTTTAGGATGTAAT
The DNA here is from genome assembly GCA_910591435.1 of Acronicta aceris. NCBI lineage: Eukaryota > Metazoa > Arthropoda > Insecta > Lepidoptera > Noctuidae > Acronicta > Acronicta aceris. The sequence goes on along the minus strand of OU342778.1, from coordinate 4,328,570 downwards.
TAACTCACCCTACCTTAATCTGACGCGCTCGAGAATTTCTGATGGTCAATTTTTTTTTACTAATCTGATCCTGTATCCTTCACGGGCGGCCTTATATATGGGCCTCATGTTTTGTGGATGTACTTAACTGGGTACAAGGTATCCCCCTGTATATTAATCTGCCGCGCTTTAGTAAATCCCGAAATCCCCGCTTGGGCTCCCCTACTATTAGGGGCGACATACTTCACGTTAGGACAACCAAAGGCTATCCACAAGGGGGAGTTTTGTCACCGTTACTGTGGTGCTTAGTGGTAGACTCACTCCTAAGCAATTTAAATAAGGGCCCTTTACTAACCGTGGGATACGCCGATGACATAGTCATAGTCTCCGAACACGGTTTCAGATCTGATCCAAAGGGCCTTCGGTAAAGTAGAGAAATGGTGTGAGGAAAATCACCTCTCTATCAAACCAGGCCTCGACGGAATAACGAACATGCACTGCGACAAAATGCAGCTCATGTTTTTGTTCGAGGTCTTACAAGACTCATCTACCGTCAAGGGAAGGATGGATAAAGGGACTAGACCCACCAGAGGAGGGCCTGATATGGTATACTAACGATTCAAAAACCGAATCAGGTACAGGACCGGGTTTATACATAAGGGACTATAAGGTTAGTCAAAGCATGGTCAAATTAGCCACAGTTTTCCAAGCGGAAACATATGCTATTCTTGCCTGTGCGCAACAGATAGAAAATAGTGGTACCGCAGGTAGGTCCATCTACATTCTTAATGACAGCCAAGTGGCACTCAAGGCCCTGACCTCCTACAGGATCGACTCAAGACTGGTCATGGACGCTGCCCGAACTCTAAATGAGCTAGGAAACCGAAACAAGGTCAGGCTTGTATGGGTCCCTGGTCACAGAGAGATTATGGGCAATGAGCACGCTGATGAGCTGGCAATGGAAGGTTCTGGAACATCTCTAACTGGACCGGAACCAATTGTAGGACTGGCCTCAAGCGCAGTCAAAACGGCATTTCGGGAGTAAGCAATGGCGAGGCACATGGATGAGTGGTTGAGCCTTACAGGACTTGCTCATTCCAAGAAATTCATAGGTTCTTCATTAAATGGCAAAATGCTATTTGGAACTCAAGCACGCAGCAGGCCCGTCAGTTGTTGGGAGCGCTAACCGGACTTTCGGGACTAACGCTCTCCTGCAAAAGATAGGTCTGACAGAGACATCAGCCTGCAGGCCCTGCAGGGCCTCCAAAAGGGAAATTGAGAGCATGGAACACCTTCTGTGTACATGCGATGCAATGGCTAGAAAGCGCATGCGCCTCTTAGGGCAGGGTTATCCAAGACCAGAGGACTAAAGACTCATACCCCCAGGCTCATTATAAAGCTCATGGAAGAGCTCTTTGAAGAACTGGGCGGGGATGTGTCAAAGCACAAAAGATCCCATTGGGTCGAAGTGCACTGAGGCCTTGCTGCCGCGGCCCTATATAAGATAAGATAAGGTAGCAGAGTTCCTAAATATTGAATATCGGTATGAGTAATGTGTTGTGTTACACATGTAAGCGCGCTCAACGAATTAGTCACCGATAAATATTCTGCTCTGATTGCACAATATAGATGAAATATCCCGAGATCATAATAGAATCAAGGAGTAAAAAGTGGACTGTAGATTGTGGATTGTATTAGATCCCTGAAATTTATTATCATTATAGAATGTCATGTCAAGTGGTTAGAATCCAGTATCAAGTGACTAGTTTGAGTAGATTTAGACACTATTATGGGATATCCACAAGAAGCGGTCTTTGAAGCTGATATTACCCGTAACCTGGTATTATCCATTAGCTAATGAAGTTCCTTTCCAGGTATTACCGTTGGTATCTACAGTAGAAATAGGCACTTTTACAGAAAAGGAGCACAGAAAGCCTTTTCAGAAATTAACGAACCGACAAAAGAAGAGACATTCTTCATCGATTGTGGATGAACATTCATATACAGCTACAAAATATATGGTTACGGTATAGGGCCGGAGCTAGTAGAACTTAATATTATTTGCATATCAGGCAGACGACAGTTTCATATTATAATTATGCTGTTTGTTCTGAAGATATACCATGAAGTCCTTCGATCAACAATAGCAGCTAGATAAAGGGTCACGTACAAAATTAAAGCTAAATGCTGTCCGAGTAAATATATACCTATACAGCTATATTTGTTTACTAACAAACGGAGAACAAAGTTATAAAATAGTTTTAAGTTCAAACTAATTACAACAATAGGACCTAGTAATAAAGTCAAAAATCTTCAAAATACTATCTAATAACGACCATTCGTCACATAAAACGAGCAAAGCAATAAAATACTCCTGTCACTTACAAATGAAAAGACATAAGTTACACAACATTTAGTGTGAAATCAACTTTAACCGGTAACAAAGTACTTTTACGTATGTACGTTATTGCCTTGAGAGCTACATCGTTTTGAATCGACTGTTCTGTTAAACAAAAGTTTTTGCGTGTGTTGGCGAGCCTTGGCCAAACTTTTGTAGCGGTGGTTTAAAATCCGTAATTTTATTAAAAAATATTTGTTAGTTTAAAGCTTAAAATACAACTTATTATTCATGTACTTACCGAAAGTAAGATACTCCAGCCGTTAAATTGCGTTTTCGGGAATTATTTTTGCAACTTTTGAATACACACTGCGGCATTGTGAGACGTGTTTAGATTGGCTGTGTTTCAAGCAAACTAAATAAAATAAGAACTCACGTCTCAAGTGCGCTGTTATTTACCTAGACGTATTTTTTACGTCGACCCGATATCTAGTTGCTATTGTTGATCGAAGATAATATCGAAGTTTTTTCTTAAAAGTGTTTTAATATTAAGTAGTAGTTTTAATATGGGCATATACACTGGGACTCTGTGGACCAGTCACACCAAAAGATCGCTGGAAAACCTGCGCAACCAGTATAATAACGTCTTCAGGATGATGTTGGGGCTTCCTCGCTACTGTAGTGCGTCAGGAATGTTCGCGCTATATCATACTGACGGCTTTCATCCGTCATTTGTAAAAAAAACAGTATCCCTAATCTACAGGGTGCGTGGAAGCCGCAATGAAATCCTGAAGACGGTAGCAAACAGGTTCTCATCCCCTATATGGCAATCCTTAGTGAAGAGAGTAATTTACGGTGCGGTAGACGTGTACCTTTTTAATTTTTTTTTTCATGATATGGACGGTGTAAAAGTTGTCTGAAATAAACAATATTTTATTTTTATTTAATAATAATCATATTGATGGAACTAAAATTTTATTTTTGTGATTTTTATGCATTTTCAGGTCAGAGCGTCTGGTGTATCTAACCAGAAGACGCAGTTTCGAATCTAGCCCGCGATTGAATTTCTCCTTCACTAAAATAACTTTATAGCAAAAAAAATCACAAAAATATAGTTAAAAGGTAAGGTGGCATCTTACGACATCGAACTAACTGTAAAGTAAGTCGTGTCGGTTGAGAGGAAAATTAACTTGCTTTTCAATAGTTGTCGCAAACGTCACCTTATGACGTAAATTCAGAATGTGATGGCAAATTTCGATCTAGCGGGTGGGACTCGGTGGCTTAGAAGTCTGGTGTATCTAACCAAAAGACGCAGGTTCGAATCCTGCCCGGGATTGAATTTTTCCTTCACTAAAATAACTAGAAACTATTTTTTTACAATTCTGCAAATAAATTCTGCGAGCCTTTGAGGGCGTCATAGGGTGGCCACCGCACCAGGTAAAGCACAACTGACACTATGCTATGATTGCCTCAACAATATGTATAGTTAGTGGAACACAGAACATGATACTGACCACTCCCTGTGGGTCCTTGATGACGCCGGTAACCTTTCTCTGCGTGTCCTTGCTGAAGTAGCCGTAGGGTAAATACTTGAGATGCGCCACGTAGCCGGTGGCTGGCCCCGCCTCTCCCACGATATCCATATCGCCATGGTTGTCTACCCACAACTTCCCCACAATAATGTTGTGCACTGTTGTCGTCACCTGCCAAGTTTACTTGCATACAAATATAGGTATAAGATAAGCATTTATAAATTCAAGTAAATGATAATGTCCATGTTGGTAGTCGTGTGTAATAGGACTTGTCAATTAACATAACATACCATCACGTCTGTATTCCCCGAAGGGTTAGGCAGAGGCGTACTAATGTACTATCGGCCAACTCCATATCTAGCCACCGTAAGGGCTATACTTGCTTGCAGCGCTCGGCTGCTATACTAGCACTTACCTATGCTCATCAACTAATAGCATCGTCTTATTTTATAAATTCGAAATCGTATCTCTAATCGTATAAACAAAATTCCTAAAAGCCAACACCGCCGTGTACGGGATATTGTATTCAAAATAGCTATATATGGAATTGGCTGATAGTACACCCACTTCGCCGCTATGTTTAGGTCCCATGTAATAGGAGGCGAGCCTATTGCCATTAACCGGGCACAAATCCAGACTCCGAGCTGCTACTGAAATTTCATAGAAAAACCCAATAATACTTTGCTCGACCTGGGGATCGAACCCAGGACCTCTAGCATAGCAGTTACGCTTGGGACCACTAGACTAATGAGGCAGTCAGTTTGTCAATTAAACGTGTACGATTTTGGGAGGGTGATGACCTCCATAACCTTCCCCCTCGGGCCGCCACTGGGGGTTAGCAATAGCAACAATCAATTTGACACACAGTGTAAGCCTCTATGTCACTAAGTATTATAGCGTGGCCAGATCTTAAAATTGACCACTTTATGATGTGTCTATGATTTCATAAAATGGTCGTATTTCATGTTACGGCCAGCTAAAACCATATTGTTTAATAAATATACTAACCCGCCCCCCGCTAATTTGATGTCATATCGTTATGTAACCCGTTCAGTTGTAAGATCGGATCTCCGTACATGAGGTGAAATATGACCAAACGCAGGCCAAAGTCCTTTTACCAGGCTGTAACGATCGATCTTTTAAAACTTACCAGATATAATATTAGTTAGAGGGTGTTAGTGAGCTGTCAGCATATATTTTGCAAGAATTGTATACCCAACAACTGATTCGAGCTAGGTAACCGCTACCCTAAATTCTTCAATGGTATTTTAAATTGCTTTTTCCAATAGGTGTTTATGCTTTTGGAAGATATTTGAATCGGCTTCAGGGTCAGGTGTAGTGACGGCTATCTGTCTAGGTGTGCTGGACTGCCGGCAGCCGCAGCCGGCGGCGCCTGCGTAGTGCCGCGCACGCTTAAGCCCCAAACGTCCACGATCCGTTACCTCTACTCTACGCTACTCTACGTCTCGAAGGTACTTAATAGCAACGTAACGCAATCATTATTTATTCAGAACGATAGCCTTATAAAATGAAAACGCAAAACATATTAAATTCTCATATGTATCTTAGTGGAACCAGTTTGCGTTGAATAATAAAGAATGGTTTTATTGTTACGTTGCGTTACGAAGCGAGTCAATGATGGTAAGCTGCCCTCCCCCTGCCTCGCGCCGCGATGACAATAATCACAATCAGTCACAGCTCCCGTACCTTTCTCCATGTGTATTTGTTTCCGGAGCTTGGGAACATTGCGGAAGCACCCCCCAGCGGTATGACTTGTAGATATTTCCCCCTAAACTTGGTAGTCATGGTGAACTCCTGCCAGCACTGCCAGCCCGCCTGCCCCTCGCAGAACTGCGCTACCATCGGCGGATGATGGGACACCTGCCCACAAACAATTTTGAATTTAAGTGGCCAAAATTTAGTATAACGGAACATATAGTGCTAAAGGCTAGTGCTGGAAGGAAATGGGACAAAAAGGCAGGGAGAGGTAGGAATATTTTTAAGGAGAAGTATTTCTCTTGTGCGTATTCAGAGAAGTAAAGGTTTTGGAGCAATTCAATGTAGCGAATCATGACTGCTCTTTCAGTCGCATGGCAAAAAAATATCAAACAACAACTAAGAAATATTGGATCTAACGAGTAAATACGTTATTTTAGTAAAGGAAAAATTCAATCGCGGGCAGGATTCGAATCTGCGTCTCCTGGTTAGATACACCAGACGCTCTGACCGCTAAGCCACCGCGAGTCCCACCCGCTTGATCGAAATTTCCCTTCACATTCTGAATTTACGTCATAAGGTAGTAAATACGTTTTTATTTACTGCATCTACAACTCACTCAAGGAGACAAAAATAAATTAATTTACAGTATTTTTTTAATTTTAATTCAAGGTGTATGACTGCTGTCAGTGTTCATTTCGAGTGGTACCGACGTATTGCCAAATATCTGATGTTTGAAGGGCAATATAGTCACTGAAATTACTGCGCATATTTATGAGACTTAACAACTGAGGTCACAAGATAACACCGCGCTAGTGATTGCTATTGGTGTTGCTGGCGTACGATCGGTCCGTATACTTGTATATGTATCATCTTATAACAATAAATTAAAATACTTCATACCTTTACAGTTCAAACGAAATAACCGTGCCTCTCTAAAAGTAGGCATTCCGGACGACCGCGCGGTAAAAAATAATTTTGTGCAAAATATCGATCCGAATAGACCACTGCGCAACCATTAGCGTACAACTTCAGAGAGGCACAGTTATTCGTCGGAAAATGATCTGAAATGTCTATAATTATGAGGTGATAGTGAAGGTTTACATAGTGCTGCCTTAAACGGAGGGTACTCGCTCATTCTGGCGTCAGTTCAGTCCGTGACCTTGATCACGATGAGACTGATGCCAGATTGATAGACTGACGAAGCACACAACACGGTCATTCAGACTAACCATCGGTCCAACCGAAAACTTCTATGCAATAACACTCATATGCCTTAGATTAACAAGAAAAAAGCTAAAAAAACTGGAAAAGTGCGAGTCGGACTCGCCCACCGAGGATTCCGTACAAATTTGATTACGTACTTGAAATAAAGACTATATTTTTTTAAGATTTAATTACAAATTTCCTAGTTCTAGGTCAACGGGAAATACTCTACAAAGGAGAATGAATGCCAATTCGTGGTACTGATTTTTCTCAAGCATCAATAAAATAACCATTAATTTGTAAATTATTTTAGTTATTTTAGAAGTCTTCATGCCCGTTTCCTGTTTGTTTTGAACCGGGAATTTAATTCAGATATAAAAAATATGTTACTGATTACAAATTATCATCTGATTTTATTTAGACATTTTGAGGTACGCAAAAAAGATGCCATGGTAAATAAACAATAATGTTGAAAGACAGATTCGATACATACTATTATATATATTATACATACTATAGCAAAAAATAAAACATTTCTTCCAAAAAATATAATGCCATCATCTGAAAGAAAATGTTAGCATGTGATTCATCAAATTGGTTTTTCGCGCTTGAAAGTCATTTGAGGTGTTAAAGGTAGACGAATAAACGATTTTCATGTTAAATAAAAGCTGGCAACATTCGTGACATGTAAAGTACTCATACTCAAGTGTCACATTCACGTTGCATTGTTGACGAATAGCTTGCGACGCCGGCGACTTATGTGTTTTATTTCAGTATTTTAGTGTTGATTAAGTATTCCTCTCGACAAACTGTAATAAACAACAACGTAATAAACAACGTCAATTGAGATTTGCTCTGCACTTGTGCTGGATTAAACTTATTTTGTATTTTGTGTGCAATTCAATAATTATTCTATCAAATTATACAATATAAACTCTACCATTTCGTCCAAAATACTTCAATGGAAATAAATGCAAGCGAATGCAATTTTTTATAACTTTACCAAGTTAGTAATTTTTCGATTTTCCGGTCTTTTATTTCCAGTGAAGTAGTAGTAGACGAAATAGATATCGTAGGAACCTAGATTAACGGTATCCAAATCCGGATAATAACAGAATTTGATTCAATTATTATTATTATTTATTGATTTATTTCGGTGTTACGTTTGTAAGAGAAATTCTGTCCACCGGACTTTTTCACGTCTTCTAAATTAGCCTAGGGTTTTATTTTTCAAAATTAAAAAGAATGCAACGCCTCGTTTCTCTTATACTTATTAACATATTGGGGATTCGTTTTATTCCAAAGAATAAGTAATGTTTCTAATGTAAGGATAAATTATTTCTCCGGGGAGAATGATTGAGAACCCCCGCGGGGGGGTCGGCGCAGGCGGCGAAACTACATCCTCGGCGTAGGACGCTATCGCTGTCTAAGCGGTGACTGACATCAGACTGACAGCTTTTAAACACACGTTCAGTATAGTGTCAGTTTGACCAGACTACGCGACCAGTCTACGCGTATAGTTTCCCGTCATTCTGACATCAATCATGGACTGAACTGACGCCAGAATGAGCGTGTAACCTTCGTCTTAGGGTGACGGGCACAATGCGAAGACGCGTATATTGTTTAAAATTTATTAATTGCTTCCCTGAACGGAATTTAGCTATTAATTACTATCGCGTGTGCTATGTAGCCTAAAGGTCTTTAGAAACAGTAAAGGAAAAAGTTTAGGGATGTGCATGGTCTACTAACAATTCAGAATATCATTCACTTGCCTGTTCGGATATCGACCGCCAGCCGAGGTCCGCCATACGATCGCATTCGAACGTCTCACCGAGCAACGGATTAAACGGCTTGTTGGTTCTGAAATAACATACACAATAATATACGATTACATAACGCATTTTAATTCTTTCTTTCTTTTTTTTAAAAAACGTTGCCCCACACTAGGATTTTCTCCTGTATCGTGGGTGCGTTTACAAACACAAATTCTCACAAACACAAACACCCAGACCCGGAACAACTACCTGCAGATCATACAAATATTTGCTCCGTTTGGGACTCGAACCCACAACACGTTGCGCAGAAGCCGATCGCTCAGCCGCTACGCCAAACGTGTCGTCGAATTATTATAATCAACTCCTCATATAACGTGATATCGAATATTTTAATAAACGCTAAAGGGCTTTGAAAATTTTGGAATTGCGTGGCGTCCGCCATTTAAAAAAAATATATATTTCGATAGCTAAAATAAATATAAACAGAAAATGTCAGATATATATTTTTTGTAAAGCATCACATTTCCAAGTTTTTTTTTAAATATTGTTTTGAAAGTCTTGCAAGTCTACAAAAACAAAGGAATCCAACTTAATTACGGCGCTTTACGGTAAAATACATAGGTGACACTGTCATTTCAAAGGCAAATTATATGTAATTCTATTCTAAACGACGATTTCTATGGGTCTCATATGAAAACTCAAAGTTAATCTGCGAGTTATGGAGCGTGAAATGCAAAGTGCCGATATTGCTCAAAGGATTAGCAAAGAGGTCATAATTCCTCTTTTGGGAAGCCTTTGTACATACTTTGCCTGTTATGATAATTACGAAATCTCTAAACTAAATTGAAAATCTTATGACTATGATATGTAAATGTAATGAATGAAAAACAGAAGCCCAAAAGAAGAGATAAAAGAGATGGAATTTTGATTGTGTAGAAGATACTTATAAGTAACTAGGAATTCTCGACAGTGGAGGAAGGGACGAATGGATTTACATGAAGGAAAAAGTTGAATAAGAATTTTATACTATATTGTGATGAAAGATACTCAGTATTTTAAGTCCTATTTTAAGATTAATTTTTGACGCCTCGCGACTAGACTTACGTAGTCTAAGTCAATTCCGCAGGACAAATAATAAATAATTTAGTTCTGGGTGCCTACTTAGTCTTAAGGGGATACAACTAAGTAGGCACCTAACATAACTACTAATACAATAACAAAAGTAACTGTCAGTCTGTTATGTTTTCACGCCTAAACTGCTGAACTAATTTTGATGAATTTTGATAGAGACAAATTGGACCTTGGAGAACGACATAGGCTACCTTTTGTCTTAAAAAGTTCTTGAGCTTGCAAGTGAAACCGCGAGCAACAGCTATACCTTATATTGTAAAAGCGAAACTAACTCTCTGATTATTTGTTTTTTGTCACTTTTTTATGCCTAACTGTTGAACGGATTTAGATAAAACTAGGCAAGGAGATAGATTGCATCCCGAGGAAGGACATAAACCTAGACCTTAAGTATCAATAAGTCGTTTTGGGATGAGACTGAAACCTCGGTCTGCAGCTAGTCATACTAATATAATAAAATTTTAATTGGCTGAATTACGAGTATGTACCTACATCAGTCTTCAATAAAACTTTGGTGAGTTGTTGGGTACCCGCGTAGGAAAGTTTATGACAAAATAGACACAGCTAGTTCAGTACAGTAGTTCAATACAAAGAATCGAACTAGGTAAGAACCAGGTTGTATTGGTCCGTGATCAAAATCAAAGTCTGAATGTTTTATTTCAATTAGACCATTAAAAAGGTACTTTTGAAAAGTCAAACTAGTTGCACGGTTCCAAAAAATGGGTTTTATGGAGAAGAGCCGGCAAGAAACTCCATAGATACTCTTTTAAAAAACATGATTACATTATTAATCTTTACAACTTTGTTTTAAATAGTTTGTCATTTATGCAGTTTGATGTGTTCTATCTAACCAGGACTAGTCAACTGCTGCCCACGTCCTGAGATATTTCAGTGCACGAGATTTTCTAATTTACATTGTAATCATCATAATCTTCCTGCCCTTGCCCAATTTATTTAGGGTCGGCGCAACATGTGCTTTTTTTCCATTCATCCCTATCTGCCGTCCTCATTCACTCCCTTTCCCATCATATCGGCCTTAACACAATCCATCCATCTTTTCTTTGGTCTCCCTCATTGTAATAATGAATTTATATAATATCCATCCAACTCGCTTAATTTTTTGTTCCACTATTAGTTACTTAGCGATGAGCCATACAACGAAGATTTACTAATGTAAATTAGTAACTTTAATATACTACTAAGTTATTGGCTTACACCCAAAAATTTACGACAAGTAATCACGAACTTCTGCCAAATAGCCATATTATATATGCACCCGTTTCCGAGTAAAAAAAAAACTAATTAAATATAACTCTCATAATATAATGGAATCCTGGATGCGTGGTTCTAACTTGACCTTCATTAAATTCAATTGTCAAATGGTAATACAATAATAATGATAACCATTATTGAGTTAGTGTAGAGATTTTCGTATTTTCTCTTCTTCTAGAACGAAAATGATACGTTAATTATGTTAAACGATGCATAATCATGAATATAGACTTTTTAAATACATAATATTCATAATCGACAATGGCGCCGTTGTTACCTGCAAGCAGTGGTTGCATAGGAGGAGACAGTGAATGCGGCAACGTAAGCGAGTTGCTGCGCGGGGTCGGAGAACTTCGCCGCCTCGTCTAGCACGCTCGAGTACTCGTAGTCCTCCGTCAGGCGCTGCAGCATCGACAGCGGCTCGCTAAAGTTCACCGGGATAGGGATCTTCGACAACTCTTTACCTGTTAAAATATGGCGATCATATTCATTTATTTACTGACGAAAACCTCAATATCATTATAAAATATTACAGGAAATAAAACTGGATTATGATAGCACTGAGCAACTACTTCTCATACCCTGCTAATTTCAACACTTAGAATACAAACAATTCCCCGAATACACACATCCTTGAGACAAATACACAAGTGCACACGACACATATAAGGACAGCACACGCACAAGCTCCCATCTCCACATCCAAAACTACTCAACACACTCACAATTACACATTTACATATGAATACACTTCCATATAATATTGTTTATCCTTTACTAATTTTATTGCTTCTTTTGAACTATACAACGCTTTAGTTCCTTACTGTAATGTTGTGCATGTGTATTTCAAATAAATAAATAAATAATACTAGATAATTTTTGTTGTATATACTATAACTAATATGCACCTATACAATTCTTCATAATGGACCAAAGACTTAGCGGATAGTTGGGCTTATCTGGAACGCGCGTCCGCCGCGGGTGTCCGTCTATCAGTATCGCTTGCGTGTTCGTCACATGTGGCTGAAATCATGGAAAAAATATGGTTCTAAATGTCCTATTTAATAAACAAAAAATAATATAATAATACACAACAAATTAACTGTCTTAATCACGAAGTGGCGGTGGTTATCAGTAGCGATGCAGTAAATAGGATTAAATAATCTTTTGATGGTCGATTGGTGGTTCTACACGTTTACGAGCACACTCACCCATACTATTATGTCTTTTGTTTTAGGCACTGCGGTGCCACCCTCGGGGGTAGTTTCTGGTTCTGCACCTCCCATTACACTTTCGGCTCGGTCCTTATCTTCCACGAAAATTACCTATTAATACATTTACAGATAGGTCAATAGTCATAATAAATCATGACATTAGTATTATCTCTTACTAAATTAATAGATTTAATGTTATTTTGGTGAGGAAAGGAAGAAAGAACCAATTTCTTCAGCGAACAGTAAAGACAAGTACATTTATGCTGTGAATAAACTATAAAATATAATAAAAGAACAAAATATTACTTATCAATAATTGTACTATGCCCTTACGATTGCGCCGAAAAGGATCTGGTTCAGCATATGCCAGACAGATTTTCCCGATTCTGGTTTTCAACCAGACCCTTAACCAGACGCACGAACGAAGACCAGTTCCTTGATAAAACTAAACAAATATAGTGCCTAGTATGATAATAATATACGGCAACTTAGTGGTACAATAAATAAATGAATAAATATATGCATATTATGTAGTTACATAATGAGTAACAGCGCTCAGCAACAGAATTGAAAAAATAAATAAAGAACTGCACTGGTGGCGCTAGCTCGCATGAAGGAATAAGTTTTGATTCAGAACTAGGACTATTGTGTGGTTTTGTGCCTAATAACTACGCTGATTAATCGATCCACAAGGTTAAGCTACGTTTGCCACGGTCAGTCTATGATGGAAGGATTCCAAGGAGTCACTGCTCGCCATAAACACTTGCTTCATCAGGCAGTTTCTGCTACTGTCAAAGCAACAACTAAGAGCAGTCGTCCCACAGCCCTCACTGGTCATGGTTCTATTCAAAACCATCTGTCTGAAATAAAACTACGTTTTACGGATTTTACGACTTGGATTCGTGACAGGTTTACAGCATCCATGGTTGAAACGTTGGGAATTAAATAATATCAATATCCGTATAAAATCCGTAAAAAGTAGTTGTTGTTATGTCTAATATTCGCATTAGGTGTCAGAAACCAGTAAACATCTTACTGTTGCTTAAAAAAAGAGGAAACAGCGGCCAATGTGCTGTTTCACTATCCTGGGGTATCCTAGGATTTCACATACAGGGCTAAGTATTTCGGTAGCCTGAGTACTGTCCGAGGTATTGTCGTAATGTTTTGACGTTGTAAAGCTTGCCGACCTTTCTCGAGGAGCTAGGGTGGTTCTAATAGACATTTATCCTATTCGTACGTAAAATACACGCTATTACGTGGAGTCGGTAAGACTGGAGCCGACCCCAACATAAGTACTTGGCAGAAATCTCGGAACATAAGTCCAAAAAGAGAAAAGACAACATACACAATTTTTCAAAAAAAAAAACTTAATTTGACATAATGAAAACAAAATAATCCATGTGTAAAAGACCAAAAATTAAATTATGACTAACCTGTTGAGTCTCAGTGACGGTTTCACCCTCAGACTCATCTGAACTTTCGCCACTTTTTACTTTGTTTTTCCTATTTACCTGTAAATTAATACACATGACAATGAACATCAAGCATGATTCACTCTGTAACAACCCTTAAAATGTAGTAAATGAGTGATTAACATTGACACTATGTAGGTATATTAATGTAAAAAGTTAATAATGTTTGTTTTGATATCAGATAATGCATAAGAGCACATCATGTCAAAATAACATATTTCTTTAATATTCTTGGGTAGACAAAGACACTTATTTTTATGAATACTATATGGGTTTTGTGGGAAATGTTGATCAGTATGGTAATAGAATTATCTCTTTAATGGGTGCAGGTGACTTGTTGTTATAATGTACTCTGAATTCTTAGTCATTATATTTACAAGCAATATTGTGGACTTACTGGTACTTTTATTACAAATGAAGTCTTTTCATCCATACTTGAGGTGACACCCTCTTCCACAGCATCAAAGAACTCATGATCCTCATCCTCAGTGTCATTGCCCTGTCCTGCGCCGTTCCCACCTGTGCAAAAAACACATAATGTAGCACAACTTCCTAGAAATATATTTATAGTTATTATTATTATATCCAGGTATTAATTATTTATATGAGTGATGAAATACTACTCATATTTTTTTTGTTAGAAACTTCTTAGTTACAAACTGCCTTAATAGTCTAGGTAGCGGTCCCAAGCAAGACTACTGCACTAGCGCCTGATTTGATTCCCAGGTTGAGCAGGTGTAATATTTTTTTCAATGATTTTCTCAGTGGCATCCCTGAGTTAGGATTTGTGCTGGGTTAATGACAGTTGACTGCCACATGTGATGATTACTTGTGACCTAAACATACCTGCGAACTGAGGGTATACATTAGTACACCTCTGCCTAACTCTTTGTGATGGTTTGTATGTACAAACTTGTGATTTCACAGGTTCCTTATATGTAGTGTCTGCTAAGAATGTATTGAGAGTAATTCCCTTTGGATTGGAACAACATTATTCAACAGATAATAGGTACCATGGGTGCACTGTTATATAATAATATTATTTTTTTAGTTTTAGATGATGATCCATTTTATTTGGTGCAATTTTTTAAGAATTAATTCAGAAGGTTATTTGTCTGACAGTCACAAATGACTAAAATATTGGTAACACATACATTAAAATAACTGTAATACAAAATACATATCTACTGATTGTTTGCATGCTATTAAGCACACATTTGGCCTTTGTTACAACTTACATCCTCTATCTATTGCACTCTAATGATATCTCCATAGGGATTCTAAATGTTCATTTTAGTGATAATATTATGCTAATCTAATAACTTCTCCGCCCTACTGTTTAGCTGTGATAATTCAACTAAATATTTGTGAAACTAAGTTACAATAAGAAAAATAATGAACTGAATTATTTTGAATGACTTATCACACACTTAATGATAACTAAAAAACCGGCCAAGTATGTGTTGGACTTCACACATTTAGGGTTCCATACCAAAACCTTACTAGGTAATATGATAAATGTGAAAGTTTGTGAGTATGGATGTATGGATGTTTGTTACTCTTTCACACTAGAACTGCTGAACAGATCTGGATAAAATATGGCAAACAGATAGATTATAACCTGGAAGAACACAAAGGCCACTTTTTACCAGGTTGGACCCAATTCTGAAGTCCATGCAGACAAAGTCTTGGGCAGAAGATAGTAACACCATAAATGGTGTTAATTAAAGACTTATCAGGACTACAAATCAATTATTACCCATATCCCAATTGATCAGTTTATTATTAAGTGTGCAAATATTATAACTAAATATTAATTCTATTAATGAATGATTACTAGAATTATTTAGCCCAGAATTAATCTAATACATATTTTACTGCACACAAACAAAATCTTATTTCAAACAATAATACAGGGATAAGTTGTAAAGTAAATACTGACAATGTTATTTGAATACATAATACTCAACATTAAAGCAATGGATAAATAGGTACATCACTTTGTTCATTCCTTGTTGAATAAAATGTATTGAATAAATAATTATAGCACCATTGAAATACATTCGTCATTTCTTTCTTGTATGAACCGTAAATTTTTTACCTACAATGAGAAAAAATGCTATTATCCATAAGCTTTTTTATTTAGTTAAACTATACTATGCTTCAACATGACAGTTTCATTTACCGCACAGGAAAATTTACAATCAACAAAGCGAGTGGTGGGCAGGAGATAATAAATACATGCCTGTACAGATACTCAAAATCCAATTGATTGAAAAAAAACTGTTCTAAAACAAACTACAAAATAATATAATACAAACAAGTTGATAGATAAAAATTTACCTACCTGCCTATATTCATGTGTGTAGAAATAACTTTTCAACATCAAATTAGCTGAATGAAGAAAGTAGATAGGTACAACTATGTATGTTGTGGTATGATGACAATTTTTGGTCAGAGAGTCGACTTAGTTTGTCTTTAAGCAGAAAAGGACCATGAAATACACTTGACGACTAGCCTACATGTAGGTATGTACATTCAGTGATGATGTGTTTTTCATTTTCATAATATTTAATTTCACTTACCGCCCATGATGATGTATCGCTATGGAGAATTCAATTTATCATTGTTCTAATATTTAATAAAAACGGAAAACTATCTACACCAGGCCAAGATCACAATATGTACGCGTACATAATTTATGTGATTTTGCTAAAGAAGACTAACAGAATAGGTATTGCACTGCCAAATGACAACACTTATTTGCGACACGATAATTAAATAAACGACATGAGAACAACCAATTACAAACTGTAATGCATTGAACTGAAAAACAACAACCTTGGAATCACCAAAAAATTCGTTAACAATAGAACGACTTATAAATCTATTAATCGTTCCGCTTAGAACCACTTTTACGTACCGAAACAAGGTAATGCTTAGTTTTTATCATGCATTTTGTGTTTTTATCACACACACACTTCTTAATTTAATAATAATTTCTAATAAAATTTGTAAATAAAAGAATTTCCACTCAAAACGCAAATTTCTTTTCGATTTTTCATCGGTCAGACCGACCGTCACAGACAGAAACAGAATCACCGTCACGACCAGTATTGCCAGGTCAAATTTGAAAAATTACAATAAATTTTAATGTCAAATGCATAATTTGAAACACAATTGAACATGCATAAAAAAACACTAAATTCATAAAATGTCAATGAAATTTTAAGAAGTAAGGTGTAAATATAAAAACCAAAAATCGTTACGGTACGCCTAACCTTTTGAACGCCAATGACAATGACCTCTTTAGGCGTCACTCAGTCTCCGTGCCTACCTACAACGCCGAAGGCTACATAAGGAGCCAAAATTATGCATTTTGTACTTTTTTTATTTCTTTATATGGGTTTGAATCCCTTAATATACATTATTAATTAATTAATATAATTATAATTAATTTTGAATTGAGCTTTTTCATTATATTCACTAATTGCCTACATTTTTTTACGTGGTATATATTTCATGTGTTTATGCCTTCGGTTCAAGCTAAAAATGATGTCTAAACTTTGCATTGAATTATTTTAACTTTGCACGACGCCAATGGCTCCTTTAAGTGTCAACCACGTGTCAACCCTGACGTCAGCTCTTGAAAATCCTATGAGACTGCCAGGTAACACAGCTTCTCATATCATCACATGCCGCATTATATACCTACCGAACGAAAAAACTACGCGGCAAATTTTGTGCTTCTCATGGTAAACGATCAACTACACGGTTTATGTGAAATATTTGTAAAGTAGCACGGCGTAGCGCCGTGTTCACAGTTGTATAACGAAACAACGCGTTTAATTTTTTTTATTATTATTAAATTCTTTTAAATTTTTGAAGGTTTTCGATTTTGACGTCCAAACTTTTCGTAAAATTTTCGGATTTAATTTTTGCTATTTTATAACCATACCAATATTATAAGGTATTATGAATGCGAAATAAAAACTGTCGTTTAATTTGTTTATTTTCCAGCCCTGGGAAGTGCATCTCTCCCACACTATTTTTTTACATAAAACAAATTGTTACGCCAAAGGCGCAGGTATTACATTGCTCAATGACCTTGAGGAATGTTTATGCTAGTATTTGTTAGTCACAGGCATTGCGGGGGTGCTTCATGCGGGGTGCTAGTGAGGTTTCAGGTATTTCTTTACTACTTCAAAAAAATCAAAGAAATAAGAAAATATAAAAAATAAAAATTGTTAATTACGTCATTACAATTTTTTTGGTATAAAATTCATGACTAACTCTTAAGCCATTAAAGAGAAAAAACACAAATTAGGTTAAAAACGGCCTATTTACTTCAATTATTATCCAAAATTGGGACAAAATTATTAAAATTAATACACAAAAAAAACAATACAATTTGTTTATGATGACATATATTTTTTATATGGCAGACTCACATAAGGACTCCACTAGAAACTAGGGTGTTTTTTGGATTTGAGCGATGTAATATCCTTATATGTGCCAAGTACTGTGTGTACAGTGTTGGGAACTTTTGTTTCAATTATTTTAAAGTATTCGTTGATTTGTGCATATTGTCACGTATTGGACACAATGAAAAGCCTTTAATAGCTTTTAACAATTTAATGTAATAATTTTGGTGGGAAAAGTACAGTGGGTTGAACGTGAGCAGAATGACAGTAAGTTTGACAGTTAGAATGACAGTGAGAATGAATGCACAAAAAAGACAGAGACGTGACAAAACCATTTAAATTCAGGGTTGTCAGGCTAAAATAAAATAGGCGTAAACACATATTCTATACTTTTATTTGTTTTTTGATATAAATACGGAGCTTGATACTGATTTTCCATGAGTGTTTTATTATTTTTATTTACAGGAATGGTGTTATACAGGTATTTTACATATTAAAAAAATAACATATCGATAAAATTTTAATATCCCTATTCTTTTCTTCTTTTATTTGCATTGAAATGTGGCTTGGCGTACAGGGCACGACAATAAATTTTATGCCTGGAGTTTAAAAGGTTAAACATATAATAATGAGTTTGGTTTAGTATACCAATTTAATAATTTTAAGGTATCGTTTATGTATATTTTCGTAAAGCGATATGGAAGAATTGCAAATATTAGCATAATATTAAATATAATGTATACTACTTTTGCTTTATAGTGCATTTAATTAATGCCAATTTCACCTTTCTATAACTGAAATTCTCTAATAACCTGCTCACATCAATAGACATTTATTTGCCGCGCGAAGCAGCTCGGCGAGCAACCTAGTGTCGGCTTTTTGTTTTGCTGAAAGGCGCCTCAGTTGTTTGTAGTCTTGTGAACTAGTACAATTCGGTCAGTGAACTAGTTCTGTAACCATCTGACCGAATTGCTTATTAGTTCATCGTTCGGTCCCGTTACAATACAATAGTTCGTCACACTCATGAGAATAATTACTAGGGTTTAATGTCCAACAGATTTGTTGAGCATAAAATTAATCTATGTCTACATAATTTAATTTTTATTTATACATAACATAACATAACATACGACATAGAATAAAATAGCGCAAGCTCTTTCATTTAGCGCGGCTCCGTGCTTTTGTGGAACTAAAATTGACACTGATTGACACATAATGCAAATGGCCGACGAGCTGTTTAGAGCATCTCCGTGTTCCAATCAATAATGTCGATATTTGTTCATTATGTAATTTTGTGTAAGTCTTCAACGAATGAACTGATAAATAATTTTGTGTAAGTCCAAGTAAGTGAGAAAATCCTTATGGATCATCTGACACTTGGGGAGGCGTTATTGTATTGTCTTTTAAGTGCCTTTCTGTCCGCTGGGTGTACTTGTTCCATGTGCACTGGTGTAAAAAATAGGCACAGTACCGCATCTTATACCTTATGTAAAACCATACCTTACAAATGTATGTACCAAAATGTTACCACGCACGGAAAACGTTCTTACCCCTCGCTTGTTATTTGCTTCTTTATGAAATTGAAGTCGTATTAAGTTCTTGATAAGTAAATCGAAATAAAGAGTATTTAAATCAGCAGTGGATTTATTTTGATAAATTAGACAGTAAAACGACAAAGTATTTTTATAAAATAAAAATAACTAGCACAACAGAAAAAACAAGTTTGAATACTTACAAATGTTGTTGCTAGGTAACATACTACTTAACAAAAATATTTAAGGCTAGCATTTGGCTATTACAACCTTCATGGATAACAACAAGTTATCGACATTGTCCAATCTCTAAAATTAGTTCCGTTACTGCTCACTTGTGCTATCAGCGCCAAAATGCGAATAATAGTCTGTCCAGTGTACAATAAAGAGTAATAAAGAGGTCAGTGTGCATAGGGGATAGAGGGGATCCAAACCAAGCAAATATCGACTTAATAAATGAATTGCGCTTATTGTGTTACGAACATTACAATGTAACCCAAGATATCAAACATTTTCCAATAAAACTCATTATTTGACGTGCGCTACGTTTGTTATTTCATAGCAAATTTACTATGGAGATTGTTACCATGGAGATGGTTACTGTGAAAATGCTTACTAAAGAGTTTAGTATTAAATAGGAAAATGCTTCTATGGAGATCCTTTTGACATGTTTAAATGTACAAAATTATTGCGAAATGAAGTTCAAATATCGGCAGTTAGCTCACTATTCGATTATGTAGTTATAGTATCAGCTATTTCGGGTGCACTTTTAAAAACAATAAATGAGAGCTTCATAAACAAGCAATTCAAATAATTATTTTAAAAAAAAGTAAGTTTTAAGGTTAGTTGTACTTGTACTAATGCTATTTTTTCTTATTTATTTTACATTTTTCTGTCACATAAAGGGTACAGTTAATGTTTATATTTTTGAGATTAGGTGTCAACATTTTTTTCTTCCGTCTTACTCTTTATTTAGCGTCAATTTAACCTGTCTAAAAATTAATCACGGGACCGAGCGGTAAAAATAAATCGATCAGGAGAATCTTTATGTAGAATTTAGAAAACACGAACAAGCAAGGTGACCATCAGCTCCAAGAACTAGGGAATCATGCGTAGGGGGTCGCAATGCTAACCTAACCTAACCAAACATTTTGCTTAATATTTGGTGAACATTCTTTTTATAGTTGATTCAATTAATTTTAAAGCTGAACATTTTAACAAGTGTGAAACATACATATTTAGAGTTGTATGAACAAAACAGTGTTTTGAGTAACCAGAATTAATTTATTACTAGCACAGTGATATTATATACATTTTGAATGGACAGGTAGTAGACGCACCAATTCTAAATTATTGAATATTGGCCAATCAGCTTCCAGTCAGATTTCACCGAGTACCGCAGCGCCCTCAGTCGGCGTTTGGTATAACTATACCGAGGTTATAAATATATGTATTTATAAGCGCCGTGCATCGACAAGACAACCCAGTAAAGCGGCGCACGCGTACTAATGTGCGCGTGCTGCTACAGGGCTCCCCCTCAAGCAAAGCGTACCGGCTGCCTTATGACACGGCCTGAGCGCGATGTTCGCTCCGATATGTTGTCTTTTCCAGGAACGTGTCTTCGCAGCAGTACTGGATTCATGGCGAATATTATCCTCTGCGTCGTCAGTGCACGGAATTGAGAATGCAGGCTTCAGTCTGTCCACTGATATTACTGCTTGCCGTCTGGGCAACTGTACGGTGAATTTGTTTTCGCTTCGGCTGAGGACTGCATATGGCCCATAGTATGGTGGTTGCAGTGGTTTCTTGACTGCGTCAACTCTTACGAACACTTCTTTGCAGGTTTGTAGATTCTGAGGTACAAACACAGTGCGGTTATTGCTGCGTGGCTGTATTAGTGCTTGACGAAACGTATTGATCGATGACCGTAACCTTAACCATAGGGTCTGGGTTTGACGGTACAAAAAATCTCCTGTCAGTTTCAGAGTGTGTCCGTAACCGTAAGTGAGTTGTGCAGCACTGACTCCGCTGTCACTTCGTATCGCAGCTCGCAGTCCCAGTAGCACAGTAGGCAGTTCTTCAGTCCAGGTGCTGGTGCTTAGTCGGGCAACCAGTGCAGTTTTCATGCAACGATGCCACCGCTCAATCATTCCATTGCTCTGCGGGTGATAAGGTGTAGTGTGAATGCGCTTGATGCCAATTAGTTTTGTTAATGCGCTGAATAGGCCGCTCTCGAACTGTCGGCCCTGATCCGTCGTCATTCGAGCTGGGCATCCGAATCGTGTGATCCAACCCTCGTACACAATCCGGGCAACTGTGTCAGCCGTTATGACAACTGCGGCGTATGCTTCGGGCCAGCGCGTTGCTCGGTCAATCATGGTAATGACGTAACGATGACCTTGTGTTAATGTGCGTAGCCGGCCAACAATATCTATATGTAGATGTTCGAACCGGTGCGACGGTACAAAGTCCGATAATGCACGGGTGGTGTGACGGTAGATTTTTGAACGCTGACACCGTATGCATGATTGCACCCATTTCTTGATGTCAATGTTCATAGATGGCCAGAAATATCTTCTTTGAAGTACCTTTTTTGATGCGCGAACACCGGGATGGCTGAGACTGTGTACGGCGTTAAATGCTTCAATTCGAAATTCCTTCGGTAAATAAGGGCGCATGTTTTGTGTTGACACATCACAATAGATAGCTTGAGTCATCCCAGGTAATGTTATCTTGCGTAACGGGACATTTAATTGGCGAAGTAATTCTGTTATTGTTTCATCTTTTTCTTGTGCACGTGCGAGTGAGTCATAGTCCATGGGTGTAGGACATTTGATTGTTTCGATGCGCGATAACGCGTCAGTGACGTGGTTATCTGCTCCGCTGATATGACGTATATCATTAGTAAATTCACTAATGAATAATAGTTGTCTGCTGCGGCGGGGAGTATCGGAGTCCGATGATATTTTCTGCAGTGCGTATGTGATCGGTTTATGATCCGTGTAAACAATCAACTGGCGACCTTCAAACAGCTTTCTGAAGTGCTTCATTGCCAAGTATATTGCTTGCAATTCTCGATCAAATGTAGAATACTTTAGCTGTGCTGGAGTGAATTTCTTCGAAAAATATCAACTTATTTATAACTTATTGTAGAACAGCGCCTGCGCATCTATCCGATGCGTCACACATTAATCCGAGAGGGACAGAGTGTTGTGGGTGCGCCAGATAGGTTGCTTCTTGATTACATTTCTTGCAATCTTCGAAAGCTTGAGATGTTTCTTTGTTCCATATTATTTCCGTCTTTGCTTTTTTGAGTGCGTATTATGTAAATACATATGTAGTGGTGCTTGCGCCGCTGCGGCGTTCGGTATGTTTTCCCGATAATAATTAATCATACCGAGGAAACGTCTTAATTCTTCTATATTCTTCGGCTTTGGGTAGTCACTGATGACTTTGACCTTTTCTGCTGGTGGTTTAATGCCTTCAGGAGAGACACAGTACCCGAGGAATGTGAGTTCTTTCTTTGCAAATACACATTTGGCTGGGTTAATGGTAATGCCATATTCTTCCAGGCGTTGCAGTACGATTCTTAGATTTTTTCGAGCTGAATCTTCATCTTCTGCAGCCAGAAGTAAGCCGTCGACGAAGGGGTAAACGAAATCAAGACCACGGAGAACTTCATGTATAAACCTTTGGAAGGTTTGTCCAGTATTTTTCAATCCAGGGCACATGCGCGGGAATTCATATAACCCGAATGGAGTTTTATTGCTGTCTTCTCCACATCTTCTTCACGTACTGGCAGCTGAGCATAGGCTCTGTTCAAGCAGAGTGTCGAGAATACTTGCTTGCTTGAGTTGGTAAGTGAAGTCCTTTATTTGTGGAATAGGGTAGCGGTCGGGCTTAGTGACTGAATTGAGCCGTCTGTAATCACCACATACCCTAAGATCTCCATTCTTCTTTGGAACGATGTGCAGTGGGCTGGACCAAGAGCTTTTGCTGGGACGGCAGAGACCCTGGCTCATCATATTTTCAAACTCCTTCCTCACTTTTTCGTAGCGATGCGGTGGTATTGGTCGAGCTCGGGAATAGATCGGTGGTCCAGTTGTTTCAATGAAGTGCTCAACGTTGTGCTTCGGGTTGAGTTTCATGGATGATAAACTAGTAACTCCAGGAAATTCAGCCAGTATATCGTGGAATGTTTGTTGAGGATCGATGCTGCGTATTGTAGGTATACTTGTGTATCGGCCGGGTGGTTTTGAGGTGAGCTTGGTTGTGTTGTAAATCAGCCGTTCGTTTCTTAAGTCGACTAGCAGGTTGTGGTAACCAAGAAAATCCGCCCCAAGTATTGGCTTGCTAACTGCAGCAACAACAAACTTCCATTTGTAGACACGTCGTAGGCTTAAGTTGACGTCCAATGTTTTTTCTCCATAAGTCGGTATTACTGAATTATTGGCGGCATAAAGTTTAAATGGCAGTGGAGTCAGTCGATTCCCGCTTCTGTTCGGTATAATAGATATGTTGGCGCCAGTGTCCACTAAAAATGTTAAGTTTGATTTCTTGTCCGTGATGAAAAGGCGATAAGATTTCCTGTCGACATTAGGTTCCGCCACTGCTAATGCCTGCTTTAGTTTTCCGTATTGTTATCCTTGTTGAAACTACATGGGGTTGTGCAGTGCCTTGCATTCTTGCCAAACTTCCTGTGGTAGAAGCAGTACGGTGACGGAGTAGTTGAACGAGATCTGTAGTTCCTGAGTGCGAGCGAAATGGATTTTTTGAGCGGTCTCTGCGGTAATCGCGTCGATCCTGATAACACGGGGGTGACGTGTGCGTGCACCGACAGCTGTTATTATTTTTCAGGTCAGCAACCTCCAACTGTAACTTTCGTATTTCTTCAACAATATACTGCATGTTACTTTGGGCTTGAGCGTTGTCAAGTTGTCAACGAATGCGATACTTGTGATTACAGCAGATACTTCGGATGTTTGCTCAATCATTTTTGTCTGCCATCTTCGCTAACTCATCCAATGCTGTGTCCTTGCTGATGGTATCGCTGACGACGAGGACTGATCTCACATGCGACGAGGGAGCTGGCTCGGCTTTTGGTCACCCAACTCTGTCTGACAAAAGCTTTTGTAGTTGTTTGCTATCGGATTCTTCGTAGACTGAGATTAGATGCTCCTTTATTGCAGTGTACGGACGTTCTGCTGGTGGCTCTGTGAGCAAATCGCAGATTTGTTCGATATCCTCCTTTGGTAATTGTGCTATAACCATCTGCGCTTTCTGAGCATCGCTCTTTTTCAGATCACTGACTGCAGCTTCAAACGTGATGAACCATAGCCTTGGCTTGTCACGCCAAAACGGTGGAACACGCATGGAAAGCGCGATTCCGGCGATTTCTTGCTGGATTTTTGCTGCCTCGTCCATTGCAGAGCTGTAGGTTTTGGTTCACTTGTAGGTTTGGTTGGTCACCACTTTAGAGTTGTATGAATAAAACAGTGTTTTGTGTAACCAGAATTAATTTATTACTAGCACAGTGATATTATATACATTTTGAATGGACAGGTAGTAGACGCACCAATTCTAAATTATTGAATATTAACCAATCAGCTTCCAGTCAGACTTCACTGAGCACCGCAGCGCCCTCATTCGGCGTTTGGTATAACTATACGAGGTTATAAATATAAGCGCCGTGCATCGACAACCCAGTAAAGCGGCGCACGCGTACTAATGTGCGCGTGCTGCTACACATACATACACTCACGCCTTTCTGCCACAGGGGTAAGCAGAGACTATAGACAAAACAGTAATAAACAAATTAGTTAATGCAGTACACACAAAGTAGGTAATCAAACGTTTCTCTCCTGAACATTGAAAGCGATTTACTTCGGGAACCGGATTTTAGCGAAATCTTAAACGATTTTTCGGCGAAAAAATCTCGGTAGGTTGCGTTCGTTAACACTAAAATTTTATTTCAAATAATTCTTATTACCGATTATATTTATATAGGTATGTTTGTTAAATATTGAAAGAACCTACTTGGTTTCACACTGAATTACTTATAGAAAAACTCGACTGAAAAAATTGTTCATTTTATTTGAAAAATAATTTGGAGCCAGGGGGCCTCCGCTCTTATGTTGCCCCGAGGCCTCCAGACCTCTAAATCCGCCCTGGTAATGTGCGACCCACATTGCTAGTAAAACTATATATATAAAACAAAGTTGGGTTTGTTATAACAATTATAACTCGAGAACGGCTCGTCCGTATGTTATGATCTTTAGTTTGCTGGATTTGTCTCCTTGAATAGCAGAATAACTATTAAAACGTCGAAAAAATTCACGAAAAAGAACATTGTGAAGAAAATTTATTTTTTCATACATTTTGCAAGTCTAGTACATACTTAATATGAAATTTACTACAGTGGTTATTTTTCATGTTCATTTTCAATCGTTAAATATTATATGTAATAACTTTTGATAAAGTCGACCGATTTCAATAAAATTAAACTTAAATGCTGTCTCATGATCCTGCCAATGCATTCCTTCCCAATTTCTCTAAGTTTTTAAGAGATGACGCTAGTAGTAAAAAGTCCCAGCAGGTACACTTTTTTTCGTCCATTGTTTACTATATTGGATTTCCTGAAATACAATATACCGCATGATACTCTGCGGATCAAGACAAATCTTACGACACCTCATTTGTTAAAATCAAATAATATTTTATTTTTTTCTGCCCCCTTTTTGTGTTTTGTGGGCTATATTGTCATGTTTTTTCATAAAATTTATAGCCTATAAGTATCTTACTGCACAGACGAATCAATCGACACCTCATTTGTGAAAATCTAATGAGTAGTTTTTGAGCTGGGATCGAACATCTATACGATACATACATACATACATAGACTGTTAAACTCATTACCCTTCCTTTTTTCGTAGTCGGGTAATAAACATGGCGTTGTTTTCTGTGATGTTTTCTATTTCGGTAAGACCAGTAAATCGCGTTCTGTACATTTTCCCTCCAAATACGATACCCCTCCAAAGCGCACAGGCGTTATGTTATGTTTTATGTTATAGAATGGTGAAAATAATGCATAGATATATGATTGCCGCAATCGCGAGTTATTTGCTTAAATTAGTAGTAGTTATTAGTTATTAAAGAGTTCCGTTACCTGTCTCGGAAAGTCATTATCAGATCTTTATGAAATTTAAATGGGACCATTCCGGGATAATCCTCGTTCGAACAAAAGTTATTAGATGACTTATAACTTCTTATAAGGTAATAGGCTTATACCTATTTTTTAGGTATGTCAGTTCAAACTTAGAAAAGTTAGTAAATATCAGTATGTGAATTTATAAAGGTTTAGGGTTCCGTACCCCAAAAGGAAAAAACGGTATCCTTATCACTTTATTGTCCGTTCATCCGTCCGTCCGTCAGTCAAGACCCTTTATCTCGGGAACGCTTGAATTGAACGGAGGTATCGAGTTGAAACTGAAACCATATACTCAGGTCTACGGTCCCTTGAAACTGTGAAAAAATCAAACATCACGATATCCTTTTGTCCATCCTTTCCCATTTCATGATCTTTCCTGAAGTGCTGGAATGGTTCTCATCATACCTTCGAGATCGCCAGCAGTCAGTCCACATTGAGGAGTCTTTCTCAACTTGGTGCAAGCTGGAAACTGGCGTTCCCCAAGGTATTATCTCCACTGCTTTTTTCAATTTTCATAAATTTTATTACCCGAAAGCTTCAGTGTGCGTATCATCTATATTACGATGACCTACAGATTTACTCTCAATCTAGAATAGAAGATTTATCCGTCGCGATCGAAGCAGTGAACCCCGATCTTGACTCAATCAGGGACTGGGCTGATAGATTTGGTTTGGCAGTAAATCCCAATAAATGCCAGGCTATCATTTTGGGCAGCCATCGCAATATCTGCAAGTTGAGCAATATAAATATTTTACCAATAGTCTTCAATGACATAGCCATACCTGTCACTTCCAGCGTCAAAGATCTCGGCTTGAGTTTTGATCCTACATTGAGTTGGCGATCCCAAGTCTCAAGTGTAAGTCAAAAAGTTACAGGTACCCTGCGATCTCTCTACCGCCTCAAAAATTTCCTTCCAGCGCACATTAAAGCAATGCTTGTCGAAACCTTAATTTTCCCCATAATCGACTATGGTGGTGTTTGCTACTTTGACCTGAATGCAGATCTGCTCAATAAATTGGACCGCCTTCTCAACAATTGCATTCGATTCGTTTTTAATCTCCGTAAATATGACCATGTCTCAGAATATCGAATAAAATTGAAATGGTTGCCCATTCGCCAACGAAGAAATTTGAGGGCGCTGACTACTCTTTATTCTATACTTTTTTCTCCTAATTCTCCATCGTACTTATCATCTCATTTTCAGTATATTACTTCCTTCCACAATAAACATCTTCGTTCAACTAATAATCGTCTTCTTCGATGTCCATCTCACCACTCTGACTTTATACATTCTACCTTCTTCGTCCAATCAATACTGTTATGGAATGCTCTCCCCCTTGAAATCAGAATGATAAACAGCCGGCAATCGTTTAAAACTTGTTATCGCAAATACTTGCTGGATAAAACGCTGTTAAATTCATCTCGACACTGACTTTTCTTTTTATATCTATTATGTATTGTATATATGTATTGTATTTTGTTATTTTATATTGTATATATATAAATATATATATAATAAATATTTATGTAATGTATATAGTAATTGTGTAAGTTTATAGTTTTGGTAAGTCTTCAAATCACACATTTCACTTCTACTCTTTTAGTGCGTCTACCATGATCGTCTCTGCACCACCCTAAGGTCGTCTGGTAGAAAATGCCTAAGGCATTAAGACCGCCTTTGTACACTTCTGTACATGAAGCATAAATAAATAAATAAACATCTAAGTTAACGTAAAAAAAAGATACGGCCGTTTATGCCGCAAAAAACGTATATTTCGACACTCTCAAGGGAATCAAAATTTATAGGGTATTTTCCGTTGACCTAGAACTATGAAATTTGGCAAGTACCGTCTTATACTACAAGTTTAGGGAATAATCTGAAAACCATACATTTGTGTAACAAAAGCTTTTTTCCTAAATCATATATTTCACTAAAAACTTATAAAATGTACCGAGTACAACCGCCCTCTATCGGGTAATAGGTTTATTAAAAAGCTACCACACTTTAGCGATAGATGGCTTTGTGCAGTTTACGTCATTTCCTGAATCGCGGTGTTAAGATTCTCCGCGACTTAATGACCTCCGCTAATACATTGCGATTTGTAAACTTGTCTTTACGGTTGCATCTGTGAGTCGTATCGTAGTTGGAACGAATTTCAGTGATAACAATAAGCTGTCTTTGTTTTTTTTGGGATTAGAGAAATGCAGCCGCCACCTTTATGTACAAGATTGTTATCATAATTTTATTATAAATCTAGGCCAAATAATTTTATCGCAACTCCCGGATTTTACTCGGCTGGCGTGACGTCATCAACACACGCCTCCTACATTTGTAATTAATTATAATTTGTACCTACAAATTTGTACGGAACCCTCGGTGAGCGACTCCGACTCGCGCTTGCCCGGTTTTTTCTTTCTTCTTATTTGTCTTATTGTGCATTGGGCTTGTTTCTTTCCCTTTGAATCTTCTGAAGGGAGTTCTGTCTTTGTGCCAGTTGTCTTTCTCATTAGTATTTTGCTTGATTGTATTCGTTGCTGTATCTTTTTCAATTGATTTATCTCCTTCGATTGTTTTACAGGTGACATTTTGTTCGTCACACATTGTCGAAGGGATTGATGGTGTTGACATAGTTCTTTGTCTTGAGAACATGCTTTTATGTAGGGGTTGCTGGATCATATTGTTTGGATTGGGTATCGTTTTTGTTTGTATTTCATTCATCATTTTAATCCCACGAGTGAGGTCAATAACTAAAGTCGCCTGAGGGGTGACGCCTGTTCCCCTAGAAAGGCTTCATACAATGACGTTTGCCAGGTCCGTCGAGGTTGGCGCTAGTGACTTACCATCCGTAAGTCACTCATCCTATTTATTGGCGCGTGTGCCACCTTAGGATTGGAAGCTTTTTATAGAAAGAAAGTTAGAATGAAACACATTTATTTTGTCCTCACAATACATAAAGGATACTTATTAGAAGAACACATTAAAAAGAGAAAAAAAAAAAAAATGGAATAATAAAACTAAAATTATGAATATGCTGATGCTGAATATAGAGAGGTTAGCCGCCGATTCTATGGTACCTATCTTCAGAATTGCGGGTTGTGTTAGGTCATTTCCTACCGACTGAATCCGGCTTGTTCGCCGTTAGGGTCAAGTTAATTGCCCGTCGATGACAACTTACTATCACTTAACTCGTTACTCGTTTGCCGGTATAATCAATAACCCTCCCTCTGTCGCAGTCGGGTAAAAAGTCATTTTAGGGCTGATTTTTCACCCACGCTTCCCCGGTATATTTAGGACCCATGTAATAGGGGGCGATCCTATTGCCATTATTGTATAGAAAAACGTTGAAATAAAACTACTTTTTATAAAAACAGCTATAAAGCTAAACAGCTACCTTACATTTTTGTTAATTATTGGCGATCCGATTCACGCAGAACGAGCTCACTGTATCATTCGGTCTTGCAGTTTTGGGCTTGGAATTTGATTTTATGGAATCTATAACAAGGTTCCAAGCAGGTGGTAAGACCCAGCCATCTCCTCTATTGAAATTTCGATGTTTTTTTAATTTCAATAGCCTCGCGAATCATCCTGGGAAGTAATCGGTTTCCTTTTGCGAGGACTTGTGGTTTATCAAATCTGATATATTGCTGGGCCTTGTCTAGAGTATGTTCACAAACTGCTGACTTCTTGAAACGGCGGTGTTTGACATCGGCGAGGCGCGTAAAAGAACAACGCCGGTCCCAATGCTTCTTTTAGTTTGGCCTATGTTTTTTTATTTCGGAATCAAATAATATCAATACATCGCGATAAAATCCGTAAAAAGTAGTTTGATTTTAATGTCTAATATTCGCGTAAGTGCTAGAAAAACGTGTCAAAAATTGGAATTTATTCCTTTTAAAGTTACCTGGCGATGGAAAAATCAGCTCTTAGTCGATGAAAGTCGCATGCCTTTAGTCGATAATAATCGACGTTAGTCGATTTTCATCGACGACCGGCGTGCAACAATGATTGACACGATTAACTTTATCTACTAATTTGTAGCACAGCGCACCTATTAGGTTATTACTATACTCGTACGAACTGCTTCGTTAGCCTAGTGGAACTGAGCGCGACTACTAAGTCTGCCTAGTGGCCCTGCTTTCGGGGAATACAGGCGCGACGGTATGTTATGTATATTCGTACGTACTAAATATGTAATTACAAGATCGTGTGGTGGGTGTGCGCCTGGCTACAAAACAGTAGTTAAAAAGTCCGTGCGCCACTACTTACTTATGCACGTTATACTTATAAACAATCGACGCAACACCGTCAAGCACGCAGCGGCCTGCGCGCCCTTCTGTAGTTCACTGCACGCACACTGCGCGTACAGTTAGTAGTTTGTCGATTGTTATTCGGATAATCAATAGCGCAATAGCACAATTTTCGATTCAATAATTTATTATTTTTTGCACCATTCGCCCATCCCTACTATAATGTAATATACGAGTATATGCTTCAATAATTATAAAAAAAACTAACCAGGTTGGGAAGTATTGCGTGCGGTGACGGTTTTCTCAAGGCTGTCATGTTGCCTGGCAAGCTGTTCGACCACCTCCTGCAGCCGCATCTTCTGTTCACGTTCATGCTGTAGCGCACGACTCATGCGAGCACTTGATGCCGCCGCCGCACTCATGAACTCTGAACATGCCTGTCAAAAGGGGTAGAATTTGGTTAAAACTTTGTTAAAACTTTGTTTGAACCACTGAGGTGGCAAACAAGCATACGGCCCGCCTGATGTTAAGCAGTTAACGTAGCCTATGGACGTTTGCAACACCGACCCTGTAAAAACCTTTTCACTCCTTTTTTGAAGGACCCCATGCTGTAGTCTTTTGGGAAAAAATCGGCAGGTAGCTCATTCCACAGCCTGATTGTACGAGGGAGGGATGAAGTTTTTCTATTTATTTTTCTTTCTATAAAAAGTGGCCGTGGGCATGTTAAACAATTCCTCGGAACACAGTCCATTATACAGGCGTGAGAACACACAAAGGAAGGCAAAGTCTCTCTTCAGGCTTAAGGGCTCGATACCACCTGTAATCACGGGGTCGTCGACTATCCTCACATAGCGTCTTTGGATCGAGTCATATGGCCCAAGCTGGTATTCTGGTGCACCCGCTCAAAGATGACAGCAGTACTCCATATGGGGCCGAATTTGCGCCTTATAAAAGGTAATCCTTTTCCCCGAGGTGAAGTACTGCTTCGCCCCCTTCGCCTTCTACACCAATCTTTATTGATGCCAACTTGTGCTTGTCCTCTAATGACATCGGAATTGGCCGTCACTGGAGATATCGACACCTAGGATCCCAATGTGTTTGGAGATGGTGAGGGCTGTGTTTCTGAATTGAGGGGCTACATCAAATGGGGCATTCTTAGTGGTGAACGCGCAAACTTGTGTCTTAGAGGGGTTAAACTGGACCAAATGTAGTCGTTCCCAATCGGATATCCTGGCTATAATACTCTCGATTGCCGACACAAATTTACTTCGACTTTCCTCAACAATAGAACAAGGGTTATTGGCACGGCCCCTATAGAATGTGTGCCCGGTACAGTCATCTGCATAGCAATGAATGCCTTCAATTAACAACATATAATTTTTTTAACACCAATATATTATAATTGTATTTGAAACTAGATCGAAAAATAGGATACCCGTATTTTTTATTTTCATATTTATTTCGATTTTGAAGTTCTTTCTAAACAGACGTAAGTGCCAGATGACGTCATTGGTACGGTTAAACGGGTTAAACGTGACGTGACGTAATTTTACAAAAAATTCTCTCATGTCAATTTGGCATCTATCATAATTATTCATAACCTTACATTGCCTATTTCGTTGTTGATTTACTATTATTTCGGTAAAAAAAAAATTCAGCTTCTGCCGTATAAGTAACGTCTTCACCCGTTTATGGATTTTTATTATTTTTTCGCCGAAATGAAGAAATATAACAATTTAATAAAAAAAATTTGGAACTTAGTATAAAAAAAAACAGTATTTTTGTTTTGGTGGCTTAATAATTTTTAAATGTTGTCAATTAACAGCATATCATTGAATTGCAGCAAAAACAATATTGGGGATAGGACAGAGCCTTGCGGAACACCAGCATTTATTTCGTAACAGTCGAAACAGCTGCCGTCAACGACGGCTTTGATGCTTCTGTTGGACAAAAAGTTGGCTACCCATTTGCATAATCATTCGAGGAGTCCGTATGATGGCAACTTTGAAAGAAGACTACGGTACCAGACCCGATCGAACGCCTTCGCTATATCTAGACTAACTGCCAATGCCTCTCCTTGACTGTCAATGGCTGTGGCCTATCGGTGCATGAGAGGAGGTCACCCATTGAGCGACTGTACCGTACTGACGGTCGCTGATCAGTTCGTTTCCTTCTAAATGTCTTAGGAGTTGATGGTTAATCACCCGCTCCATCACCTGATTAGGGAATGCAATCCGGATAATCCGTTATCCGAAAAATCCGGATATCCGTATATTTTTACTAGATTTCCAACTCCGGATATGTAAATCAAATCTGAATATATAAATCAAATCCGGATATGTAAATCAAATCCGAATGTTTTCTAATAAAAAAAAAAATATTTTAAAAAACGGGAAAATACTAATTTTCCCGTTTTTTGTAACAATTTTTAGTAAGAACATTTTTTCTTGAAGGTTAGAGATTGTCTAAGTAAACTCCAAGGTATCTCGAGAAAAGTACGGTGTTTAATGGGAACGCCCTGGCTGATTTCGAGCTGACGACCTGCTCCTCTGTTAGGAAGATGGAATGCACTAGACTGCGTTTTTGACAGATCAGGCTTAAGCACATTTTCTTGATAGTAAAAAATTTGATCCTGGAGAGCTTTTGTGAGGTTTCTCTCAACGTCTTCAAAAGTCGGTGCCTATGAAGTGAGCGCTTTGTCGGTCATCTGCCTATTATGAGAGCATATGCTTGGTATTTTTTTACGCGACCTAATCAGAAAGGAGGATGTAGGAGAACAAAACTGAAAGGCTTAGTAAGCTTAAGTGGCAGATGGCGGGGTACATACCTTGTACAATGACGGGCACTGAGGTAAAAAAGGTTTTCGAGTAGAGACAATGTACCGGAAAGTGCAGCGTATCTCCAACGCGATGGACACACGATTTGGTGTAATCCGGATAATCCAGATTTGAGGAATATCCGTATTAAAATATCCGGATACTGAAAAAGGTACGGATTTGCATTCACTAGGTTTGATCTATCACCCTTGTTGGGTACCTGATGCACGTTCGCAGTTTTCCGGACAGAACTTGCCTGCTGTAGTAAGAAACTGCGAAAATTCGCGTTAGTACCAGACACAGTTTAGGAGCACAGTGCTTAAGCACCACTGCCGCAATGGCGTCTGGCCCACTCGACTTACTTGCCGTCGTTCAGAGTCGAATTGGAGACAAAGAGAGTACCCAGTAGATCTGCCTTCTCTTTAGCACTTAGGGCCAAGTTACCATCTGGCTTCCGAGCGGTGGTAGGGACGACTGCCAGAAAACTTCTGGCAGTTTCTCGATAGCCTTAGCAAGCGACCAGAAAGCTCAACTCCCAGAGGGATAGCTACATAGCCGCTTACCAATTCTGCCGATGAACCCGAATTTAGCTCTCGCGATCGCTCTCTTACTCGATCTCGAGGCAGCATTCAGTTTGCATTTCATCAGAGACACTGGGGTCCTGTCGAGATCGAGCTGTGGTACAAGCCTCAAATGCAGGTTGCTTGAGAGTTCTAAATCAAATTATAATGTTGATTAGAATTTGGTTAAAAGATGTGTTGCGCAGTTTCAGAGCCTCAAGCATAGACGATGTTTTATGAAATAAAATGTACCTATTTAATACAAGCTCTTTGAAAAAATATTTTATATGGCCACTGAAAATCTTCATATTGCCTGAACTCCTATTGGGATCCAGGTTGTTTGTAAAAATTAATAATTATAATTACATCACATTTATATAAATATAGAAAAAAGAAACGTGTGCGGTCGGCGAACCCTGCTTTTTTTAAAACTTCGAATCAATAACCAGACAATGTAACGCGCGCACGGGTCAATTAAAACAATTACAAAAAAAAAACACTTGATAGATATTAGTCATTAATAAAAATATTAGATATTAGAACAATTTTGACACCCACATAATATTCGACCGATGTCTGACGGAACCGACGTAACGGCGTAACGCCTTTCCGTTACATGCGATACATACAACGATTTCTGCCAGTAACTCCTACCGCAAACCGCGTTAAAAAACTTCGTTTTAAAAAAACAACTTACATTCATCATAGCATTGCATGATATCCTGAAAAGTGTAGCCCGCTCTGAAACTTGTTTTGTGGTATCTGTAGGTGGAATCTCTAGATCCACAAGAGACCTCTGTAAAGCTGCACCATGCCTTGCTACAAGTTCAGAACAGGTTCGCAAGTCATGGAACCTAGCTGCTAATTCCCTTGCTATCCCTCCCGCGTCCTCTCCCTCTCCTTCACCGCTCCCAGCAATAACAACCCCTGTTGATATCTGGTCTTCATCATCATCAGATTCTTGTGCTCGTCTATGCGGAAAAAGAACAGCTTAGTATAACTTTGTCTGCATGGACTTCAGGATTGGGTCCGACCTGGATAAAAAGCAGCCTATGTGTTATTCCAGGGTATAATCTATTTGTGTGCCAAATTTTATCCAGATAAGTTCAGACGTTCTGGCGTGAAAGAGTAACAAACATCCATACTCACAACGTACGTACGTTTATAATATTAGTAAGGATATCATACATATCAAATGCTTTGTTCTGAATGACTGACTGACAGATCAACGCACAGCCTAAACCGCTGATCGTAGAGACCTGAAACTTGGAGTGTGTGTTCTTTGTATGACGTAGGCATCCGATAAGAAAGGATTTTTGAAATTTCAATTCCTAAGGTGGTGAAAAAGGGGGTGAAAGTTTGTATGAAAGTCCGTCATTTATTAGCGGGTGAAACCGCGGAGTACAGCTAGTTAACATATATTTATTATAATTATAATTATACTCAACTGCGTCATTACACTAAGCCTAGTGGTCGCAACCGCGACTGCTATGGTGCTAGGGTATTAAAAAGAAATACTTACATTGCTTTTGCCTTGGCTAATTCTAGAGCAGTGACCCAACTTTGTCGCTCTACTTCATCATGCGCTCTTATATGAAATGTCTGAGTGCCACCATTGCTGATGACAAATGTGCATGAGTCAGCTGTATGGATAAGAGCTCCTAGTAAAGATATAGTGCCCCGACAAGTATGTGCCATCTCTGCTTGATTTCTGAAATATTTAATATCTTGTTAGTATGCGTAATGTTTTTCACATACGATCTCACATTACATATATACCCAATTTACATAAATTATTTTTTATGATGTTTTTCATTAACACATGCTAAACATTCCCAAAAGTAAGAGTGTCATAGGCTATGATTTTTTTTTAAACATGTCAATATAACCAGCAAGACACAAAAAAGGGGCCCGAAAATAATTAAATTTTACTTGATTTTAACAAAATAATGTGTCTTAAACATTTGTCTTGATCGCCAGAGTATCGTGCGGTACACGGAACTCCAATATATAAGCACTGGACGAAAGAAAAGTGTACGCGATGGGCCTTTCTTACTACTTGCGCCATCTCTTAAAAAGTTATTAGAATTGGAAAGAAATGTATTGGCAGTATCATGAGACAACATTTGAGTTTAATTTTATTAAAATCGGTCTACTTTATCAAAAGTTATTACTTATAATCAGTGATCGGAATAGCTAGAGCTATTTTGGTTCATTGACCGCAAACATATATGTTAATATGGACATACCCCGTGATTTCGACTACAATCCCGGGATTTTAAAAATAAATGAATGTAGGCAACAGAAAAATGTAATAGTTTGTTTTAAGTAAACCATTGCACACGCGAAGTTGCCAAACTTACATCAACAACATCGGATGTCCGAAGTTGCAAAAGTTCAATGCGCACCCGCGCTTTGTTGGCGTCCTTGCAGGATGCAAAACACAGCTTGTGGAAACAAAAGAGAACAATAGCGGGAATGCGGGACACTCTTTGCCTAACGACAAATATGCATCGTCTCTTGCTAACGTATTACAATTTTCTATTAACAATTAATTCCGGGACGTAGGGCATGTCCATATTATTACATCATACTACAAATACCAAAAATAGCACTACCTATTCCGATCTCTGCTTATAATATTTAACTTTAATTACTTATAATATTTTATGATTTTTTCTATGACCGATTAAAAAAAGTATAAAAGTATGAAATAGTATAAACTTGCATCCTAATCTAAACTAATATAGTGGAAAGATTTGTTTGTTTGTTTGTTCGTATTTAACTCAAAAACTACTAGACCGTTTTTATAAATTCTATCACTGTTAGAAAGCTACTTCTTCACCGAGTAACAGAGGCTATATTTATTTTCAGAAATAATTAGGGATCCTTACTAAAACTTGAATAACCCAAGATGTAAAAAAAATGTCTTTCATCGCATGCGCTGCAAAAACTATTGAAGATACAACAAAACAATGTATTACAATATTAAAGAACATATCAATATCTATAAAAAAGTCTGCGATGGCATATAACTATCTCCGACTATCGATAAGTTGCTGCCCAGGCATTTTGGGCAAAAAATAAATGCTCTGCCATAAACCCATCTCTATCTCCGACGGATAAGTCACAATAGCTGCTTTTACTATTAAAATTTTAGATTAAAAAGAATGAATTTTATCTAAATAAATGTGTCTATTGGAAAGGAAAATTAATATAGAATATTTGTGCCCTTAACTCTTTACAGGATTTTTTTTTTATTCAGTGCGCAAACATTGCCAGATTAAACTAAACGAGTTTTATTATATACCTATTTTTTATTTTGATGTCTTAGTACAAAAAAATAAAGTTATCGCTATCGAAAGATGTTGACTTTAAAATAGATCGTATGGCTAAGCTACAGGTAGGTGTGGGACAAGTGCGACACACGTCCGACGGCGGCGTGGGTAGAGATGGGCGGGTGGGTAAAAAATGGGTAGGTAAAAAGGGGTAGGAAAGGGTAAAATAGGTATAAACCATACAATACCCATTTTTAACGGGTATATATTAAAAATCCCGGGTAAATATTAAGTTAGACAGTAATTTGATTTAATTGATTAAACAATATCATGTTAGGGTATGTTTTTCAAATCTATGTACTTGTAAAAATATTTTATTTATACTTATATTACTTTTGCCAAATAAAATTAAACCATAATGATTTCAAAACATTACTCACACACATCCATACTCTGTACGACTATGAAACGTGTCGTTAACAACATGCTCATGGTGTACCTAGAAGCAAATGATCTCGGTGACCGACAATACGGATTTCGACGAAAGCGGTCTACTGGGGACCTTCTAGCATACATCACGCACGATATTAATGCCGATGCGACATTCTTCCTGCTCCCTTCATCGATGGTACCCGGTATAAATGAAAATTGGGAAGGGTATTTACCCAAAGTTCGGGTTTTTACCGGGTAAACGTACATCTCTACGCGTGGGTCTTGCGCGGGAAAGTGATTAGACGCGACGTCACGACTGCGCGTTTTGAACAAATAATTGAAATGTGTTCTATTACTGATACTGAACCTCCAAAATTTTTTTGCGCACTGCTTAAAAAATATTCTTACGTACGCAGTGTATGAAACATTTGAACCTAACAAGAAAAGAAAAACACTGTCTTTGGAGGGTAAACATACACACATCAACAGAAACTAGAGATACCTTAATCCTAAATTATTTACGGCTTTATAGTTTTAAATCTTATTAGTTTATATAAAAAGTTTATAATAAACTGATTGAAATCTTCTATTTTCAAAATTTGAAAATGTAAATAAAAAAACAAACATAAGAGAAAACAAAATACGGCGGCAAAATTGTTAGTAATTCCGCACGATAAGTTAAATTAAAATTGTTTTATTAATATTATTTCATGAAAAGGGATTAGATTGTTTTTCTTTTTTAATTTAACGTGCCGTATGAGGTTTAAGAGTCATGTCACGTCGTCATTTGAGTCGAGATAAAATGTTACGAGCCGTGGGCATGTTAAAAAATGGTGCTATTCAACGCGTCGTTGCTGAGGCCCTATACACCAAAATGTGATATGTATCAAGGTTGTGGTCACGTTATCGCAGTACTGGCGATGTTGCTGAACGGCGTACAGATAGATATCGTGTTATTACGCAGCGACAGGATCGATTTCTCGAAATGACTGCCAGAAGACAACCCAATATCAAAGCGATGCGACTAAACCGTACGAAGGAGGATGCAAGAAGTTGGCCTTCATGCTCGAAGACCGCTACGTGTTCCAGCAATGTGACGTGGCAATCGCGGTCGGCGGCTTTCGTGGGCTTGGGAGCATTTACTATGGGGTGACGAACAATGGTCTTTAGTGCTGTTCACCGATGAGTCCCGGTTTGGGTTTCATCCGGATTCACGTAGAACACGTGTTTGGAGAACACCAGGGAGAGTTAGCCGTTTACGGCACCTTCAGGAGGTCCACTCATACCAAGGCGGGACAATCATGGTGTGGCCACGAATTAGTCTTGGCGGACGAACCCAACTCGTTTCAATCCACGGCAGCATGACTGCACAAAAATACCACGAGGTAGTAGAGCCTGTTATTGTCCCACACAGAATACAAATAGGCCAGGAATTTCTACTTATGCACCATAATGCTCCTTCCCATACCGCCCGGCTGGTGTCAGCCGTGTCGGCCGCTCTCCGAGAGCACGATATTCCAGTTTTGGATTGGCTTGCACAGTCCCATTACCGACTTAAATCAAGCATGCCTGGGATACGTTACAACGAAAAGCTTTGAGAGATTTCCCGCCAAATTTGACGACGGAACAACAACTTTACAAACACTTACAAAGAACATGGGACCTCATACCACAGCAAGACATAGGCAATTTAATTTTAAGTATGAACAATCAATCGATCTCGATGTGTAATTAATGTAAGAAGTGGAAACACTGATTAATAATAATTTTATTTTATAATATTTTTTCCATTTTAATTAAAAGTAATAGTTTTATAAGAAGAAATGACTTTTTTAACATACTAATTTTCTATAGTGAAAAAAAATACATTTTTAATTACAACAAAAAACAACCACGCAATGGTATACTGGTTTCTAACACTAGTCTAAACTAAAAGTAAAGAAGCATAGGGAGCGATGTGTTCTTTTACGCGGGTCCCTATGCTTCTTTACTTTTAGTTTCAAGAAGTCATCAGTTTGTGAACATACTCTAGACAAGGCCCAGTACTACATCAGATTTGATAAACCACAAACAACGCTTACGTTGTGTTTCGCCGAGTGAGGTTACCGGAGGCCCAACCCCCTTTTAAAAGGTCGGCAACGCACTCGTGACTCTGATGTTG
The DNA here is from genome assembly GCA_910591435.1 of Acronicta aceris. Taxonomy (NCBI): domain Eukaryota; kingdom Metazoa; phylum Arthropoda; class Insecta; order Lepidoptera; family Noctuidae; genus Acronicta; species Acronicta aceris. The sequence continues at coordinate 4,288,280 of OU342778.1, read as the reverse complement.
CAGGTGTCCATGGGCGGCGGTAATCGCTTACCATCAGGCGATCCGTCTGCTCGTTTGCCCTCCTATCCCATTAAAAAAAACCACAAGTCCTCGCAAAAGAAAACCCATTCCTTCCCAGGATGATTCGCGAGACTATTGAAATTAAAAAACCATCCAAATTTCAATAGAGAAGATGGCTGGGTTACCACCTCCTTGGTGGAACCCCATTATATGTAGATTCCATAAAATCAAAATCCAAGCCCAAAACTACAAGACCGAAGGATAACGAGTGAGCTCGTTCTGCGTGAATCGGATCGCCAATAATTAACAAAAATGTAAGATAGCTGTTAGTAATTCTAACATTAGGACGTCCAACAACTTAGTCTACCCGTGACCATGGACGCTGTAAAGGATTCGAAACGTCGGGAATCAAATAATATCAATACAACGCTATATACTCGGTAATCAGTAAAAAGTAATTATATTTCAAAATCACGAAATGGTTTTTATTTTTTATTAAAGACCTTAAAACAACCTATCATTCTTCCATTTACTATATCAGAAAATTCTTCATAGATTTTTAGTTATCTGATGAAATATAAAAAAAATATCCCTATATAAAAATATGCAAAGTTGAACCTCGATTTACCCGGTTATCACTTGGGCCCACCAGACGCGGTCTTAGCCAAAAACTTTGGGGGGGTCATAGAGCCATAGTCAGAGAGTAGGTACTCATGACTAAGTATTAGGAGATTTGTGAATAAACGTGTACGATTTTAAGAGGGGTCACCCCCTTCGGACCACCGTCGCGCCACTGGGTCCCACCTATCACGTAAGTCCGGGGTATTAGGTATTCAAATTGTGGCGCGCAACGGCGCGACGTAACACTGTCGCTAGCCGATTTAAAACTGAGGCCGAAATCTGCCGCATTGCTAAGGCGACTGCGACACGACGGCGAGTGCGGCCGCGGCCTAACGGTCAGTGTGACCATTTGTAGTAGATTTCTGCCATTTGGGCAGATTTTACACCTAAATTTTAGCTCTGGCAGATTAAGCTAACAGCAGATTTCAAGAAAATCTTCATTATTCTTGAAATACTTTAGTATTTCTATCTAGAATACTTATAATTTTCTGTATTATTATTTATTGTATTTCCATGCATTTAGGTATAGTGGGCTGTTTTCCGCAACTCCACGACAAAGGCAGCGTTGGGTCTTGGCAGCGTTGAATCTGACCAGATTGGCATCACCCCATTCGGAGACAGCCTGAGTTTGTACCTTACAAACTCAGATGCTAGTTTTGTAATGCGTCATTTTGTGATAAATTAACAAAAAACATTATTTTCTCACGGGTTTAGTTACTAATACCATCCATACGTTAATATCAAGTGAAGGAAGGTATACCAGAGACATTTTTTTTTTATTCCCAATTTTATGTTTATTATTTATTTATATATATACTTTATTGTACACCCAAGACACACGACAAACGAGCTGACGAATCACCTGGTGGTAAGTAGTCAACATTGCCCATGGACACCTGCAACTCCAGAGGAGTTGCTGATGTGTTGCGGATCTTTAAAAGTCCCTATGGACTCCAGACTGCCAGAGCCGTAACAGCCAAGGAGAACTCGCTCTTATGTGCAAAAGTCAAAACACACACAAAGGTCCCAATCCCATCATCAAAACCCATCCCCACATGGGTATTGCAAGTTCAACATGTTTTTTTTTTAAATATGATTATGCGCCTTGTATATATAATAATATGATGGCATATTTTTGGCATTTTATGGAGTCAGGTTTGGCATATTTTGGTCGAGTTTTTGTCAGTGTCGGGCAGATTCGCTATTTTTGAGATGATCGCACTGACAGTATGCCTCGTTAGACTTGTGGTCACGCAAAATACGCGCTTTGTCGTGGAGTTTCGGAAAACAGCCCGCTATACCGACTAGTGACTGCTTTGGATCTCTCTGGGTTTGAATCCCAGGTTGAGCAGTATTAGTGTAGTTTTCTATTAAATTCCCAGTAACAGCTCGTCATTTGGGATTTGTGCCTGGTTAGTGGCAATACTTGCCTCGCCTCGCTACTACATGGGACTAGGGTTGTCAGATACAGACTTATCATTACCGGGACATTTCTAGGCTAACTGGATTGGGCCTTAGTAAAATAATGTCTAATTACTAGTCACAAGACAAGACGCAAAATTCTGGGACATTCCTGAATTTGCAGTCCATCTGGCAACCATACATGGGACCCAAATATACCGGCAAACTGTAATGTACATTAGTATACCTCTGCCTAACCTTTCAGGGAATACAGGTGTGATAGTATGTAATCAATATTCAAAGTCCACCAGGGGTAGTTTATGGTAGGGTCCAGGTCCATTCACATAAAACAACAGGAAGGTTAGGATTCCTTTAAACATCAAATTCTAATCTTTTATAATAGTAAGTAAGGATGGGAATGTGCTAGGTAGAAGCCAAAATTTTATGTATGGACTACCATATGCATGGAACTGGAATCTGGACCCTAAAATGTAAAATACAATTACTCATCTGTTGTCAATGTAAACTTACTAGGTAATTTATTTCTTTTAATACAAGAGAAATGAAGAAAGGTTAATAAGCCTAAAGTATCTTAAAGAAACAAAAATACCAATGCATAATAAATTATTAGCTTCCATCAAATAAGGAACAACTATAATCAGAAACAGTGCAAAACTTTTAACAAAAAAGATAATAGTCTCTTTCAGAAAGACCAAACGTTATAACTGGGTTTTTGAGTGTGAGTAAAATGGTGCAAGGAAATATACAATGTAATCACTTAAATAATTACCTGTAATACGACAACAATCCATTCGATAACACGAACCATCTTCGCTGATAACCCTTCAAATAATTCGTCCACTTAAATAGCCAACCCTTTTTCTCGGGATCTCCAGGTATTGGTTGGCCCTTGGCTATGATTGTATCAGACATTTTTCCGTAATAACACAACCTAGATTAGAAAAACATAATATAATTTCATTAGGTACACTACTAGCCACGTCCGTAATCCTATCTTAGTCGATTCAATTGTCGAATGTCGATTCAATTCTGTAAATTTACACAGCAGGATTCTGTCAGTGTCAATTCACAATAATCACATCATTCGCATCAGCGTGACCACTTTTTTTCTGCGATTCTACTAAAAGTATAGCAAAATACTACCAAAATCAACTAAACACTACTATGTTTCTACTCATCAAATAGCATATTTATGTAAATAAAACTGGTTTATGTATTACAACATTAGAACGATTTGCAGATAAGTTTATAACATCAAACATCATCAATGATCACTATCACTATCGATTATTATATCATCTTTTTTTTTTACTTTCCATCACTTTCACTTACTTTTCGGGTGTCCCCGTTACCATATGACATTAGCAAACCAACCAAAAAGTTTGTTTTTTGAATGTCAAATCAACATGACTTTGACAGAATTAATAACTCAGATTAAAACAAGTAGAATCACCGGTTATGTGTTCATGGTTAACACATGTGGAGCATTTTATTTGTTATCATAGACATGTGAGCCGGCCGTGGTCATGGAAGTTGACTTTGAACGCCATGGCCACCCGCCGGATCCTCCCGTTTCCCAAAATTAACCTAATGTCCCCCAACAAAATGCTCCCGCAGCAGACGTGATCAATATTAGAAATTCCCCAGACGTCTTTTCATACTCCCCGTGCTTGTCGGCCCCACTATCAAATTTTGAAGACATCGAAAACCGTTATCGAAAACGCCCTAAAGATAGAGACGGCCCTCCCTCTCCTAAAAAACAAAATACCCAGAAAGATCCCTCTCAACCCTCTCCAATAAATAGTCGCACGCGATACTCTACAAGGGATTCTGCCCCCTATCTTGTCCATGCTTCTGTCAAAAGTGACGATCCCTCTGATAGCACTTCCATCCACCCCATCAAATTTGGTCAGCAATGAAATTACATATAAAAATATTTTACCGGATGGAGTTAAGAAGGTAGGTCGCAATAGAATTTCAGTCGAGTTTAAGTCTCCTGAAGATGCAAATGCTTTCTTAAATAATACAGAGTTAACTAATAAAGGCTATACCACTTCAATTTCCTAATACAACATCACAAGAATGGGTGTAGTGAAAGGTGTGCCTATTGAGTGGATGGAAGAGGAAATATTAGAAAACCTCAAATCTCCTATTGGATGCTGCTCAATTCTCAAGGTTAGGAGACTGAACCATAGGGTTGTAACTGATGGCGCTTCAGAATGGAAACAAACTCAATCTGTAGCTTTTACTGCACAGGGCCCCATTGTGCCAATAGCAAAGATTGCCCTGAATCAATGAGACAAAAAAACACAACGTTATGCATGGCTGAACAGTGTGTCTCATATGAAGAAGCCTCTAAAAAATTCCCCTCCTACAAATCCTATTCGGCTGTCTCATCATCAGCCCCCCCACCTCTAAGACTCCATCTCAAGTTCCCACCAATTTAAGATCTTACGAACAAACTCCTAGTTCAACTTCATATCGCAAAACCATATCCTCAAAACACAAACCTGGTCCACACCTTACCCATGGCTATGACCGTAAAACCCATGAGAGTACTCTTAACAATTACTCATACTATCCATCCAGTAATGGCTGTGCTCTAAATAATCCAAGCCAATCTGCTCCTTTGGGAAATGATCTTTCAAAGGAACTCAACTCTCTATTTACTTTACTTTCTTCTTTTCTTTTAAAATATAACATACCGGACCACGTTGCCAATGATTTCGTCAAGCTTATTCAACTCCGCAACAATGGCCTCCATTGACTCCAGTGGAATGCCAGGAGCGCCCTCCCCAAAAAACATGAATTTTCTTACCTTCTTAATGTCTACAAACCTGCAATCTTTGCTATATCTGAAACTTGGCTTGTGCTTCATCTCAATTTTAACTTTCCTGGTTATAGCACATTCCGCAATGACCGTCCCGATGGCTATGGCGGTGCTGCTATCCTGGTAAATAATGTATTTCCTTCTTCCCCTCTTCCGTTACCCAGCCACGGAAGTGAACTCAGTGTTGTTGGTGTAAAGATTCTAGGTATTCATTTTATTTCAATTTACATCCCCTCACCAAACTCTGTGTGTTTTCAATTTGTCCGTAGTATTTGTATTCTTTTTAAACCCTTAATATTATTAGGCGATTTTAATTGTCACCATTCTTTGTGGGGGTCTGTCCATTGTGACAGCGCTGGTTAAATCCAGACGTCTATTTATAAAAAAGAAATATGAAGGCTGGAGGAAATTTTGTGCCTCACTTTCTCCCTCAACCCCATCTTCTTTGGTCTGGCAAAATTTCAAGAAATTTAGTCGTGGTTGTTTACCTCGAAATTCTTCTTCTATGCCTCGAGATTTAGCAATAGCCTTTTTCATTAAAATAGCCCCTTCTTTTGTCCCTCTTAAGGATGAATTACCGCTAATCACCGAAATTGCCTCTAACAATCCCTTGGTAAAAGGAGCATCCTTTTACCCTGCAGGAATTAGAAGCAGTGCTTAAATATGATCATGACTCCGCTCCCGGGTTTGATGGTTTCCTATATTCTTTTTACAAAATCTCGGCTTCTCGTAGTCGCCAATATCTTTTAACCTTAATTAATTATTGCTTTAATCTTAGTTATATCCCTGATGAGTGGAAGACTCAGCTTAGTATCCCTATATTAAAACCAGGAAATTCTCCCAACTCACCAGACCATTTCCGTCCAATTGCTCTATCCCCTGTTATAGGTAAAATCCTAGAACATCTTATAAAAAACAGGTTGGAGTGGTACATAGAAAGTCAAGGCCTTCTGGCTAAATCACAATATGGCTTTCGAAAAGGAGCCAGTACTACGGACAGTATCGGCATTTTTATGACAGATGCGCGTATAGCCTTCAGCAAAAGCGAGTCTGTATTGGGAGTTTTTCTTGATATTTCAGCAGCATATGACAATGTCCTTCTTTCCGTGCTCAGAAGTAAATTACGCCAGCTGAGCATTCCGACAAAGATTCTTCATTGTATTTGCAACTTTTTATCGGGACGTAAAGTCAACCTTCATATCCCGGGAGAGTCTTTTGCACCCAGAACTGTTTGGCGAGGACTTCCACAGGGTTCAGTGTTGAGTCCTCTACTTTACAGCATCTATACCTCTGACCTGCATCAGTCCCTCAACATTGACTGTCAGATTTTAGAGTATGCGGATGACCTGTGCTTATACTTGCCAAATTTGTCCATTACAGTCGCTCAGGAGTCCATGCAAGTGTCTCTCAATTCCCTCAATTACTGGCTCAGTTCCCATGGTCTCAATTTATCTGCTTCCAAAAGCTCTGTCGTAGTATTCTCTCGAAAAAGGCTAATCCCAAATGTACATCTTGAAATTGAAGGATCTCCCATTAAGTCAGAAGATAGCGCAAAATTTCTTGGTGTCATCTTGGACGCAAAATTATCTGGCGCCTTCCATGTTAAATACATCACTAATAAATTAGAGAGGAAACTCAATATCTTACGTGCGGTTGCGGGCGTGTGGTGGGGAGCTCACCCATTCACTCTTAAACTTTTTTATAATGCAACTATTAGGAGTTTATTAGATTATTATTATATTATTATCTCCGTATAATATTACGGCTGCATGAGGTCGACCCCCATTAACGCATTACAAGTGGAGAGTGGCGACCCTCCACTCCTAATTCGCAGACAATATTTAGCTGATAAATTCCTTTATAAGACATTCTTTTTAAAGAATCATATTATTTTAACTAAATTTTCTCATTTGGATTCTCTCCTAAGACAAAGCGATTATTGGAGACACAAAGACCCCCCTTTACTTCTAAATTCCTACAGAAAAATTCGCTTGATCGAGGAAAAGACCCCTATTCACCAGTGTAGTATATTTCCGTTGTATGATACACCATAGGAAATATTAAATTATTACCCAAATTATATCCCAGTCATTGGCCTGAATAAGGGAACTTTTCAAGCCAATGTCCAGTTTTCCTCTATAATTGAAGACAAGTGGCATGATTATCATAAATTCTTCACTGATGCCTCCAAATTGTCTTTAGACGGTAAAACTGGTATTTCTGTTTATTATGCCACTTCCAAAATGTTTCTTCAATTCCAATGCCCTCCAGAGTCGTCTGTTTTCACTGGAGAGTGCATTGGTATTCTGAGGCGTGTTTGTATGTATTATCCCATAATTCTATCTCCAAAGCAGTTGTTTTTTCAGACTCTAAAAGTGCCCTAGAGGCTATTATCAAAAATCCCTTCAAGGATAATGTCCGTACATGGATATTAAAAAATGTTTGTATTACTCCTTCAGGGAGGGAATTGAGGTTATACTGGTATGGATTCCTGGTCATGCAGGGATATGAGGTAATGAATGTGCGGATACGGCAGCTTATGCTGCTATTACTAGTAATCAAATTCATGATCTTCTTCACTCCTGAAAAACAGACTTATATAAATCCTGGGAGTCTTCCTGGATTGAGACAAGTAAATCAAAGGGTGCCCTGTATGCCTCGATCCAACCTGGTATTCAAGCTAAACCCTGGTTTTATAAATTTAAAATGGTCCCTAAAACTGTAACATCTGTGATTTGCAGAATACGCCTTGGACATTGTTGCACTCCAGTGTTCCTTCATAAAATTAGAGTCCGAGACAATTCTTTATGTGAATGTGGTCTGGATGACAGCACTCTAGACCACATTTTCCTTAATTGTCAATTAAACAAAGCTTTCCCGCTAGACCAATTATCTTCAAAATTAAACATCCACCTTCCAGTCAATGTGCATCACCTCCTTTCCTTTTTCCCAAATCCCCTCATAATAAACGCTTTTATTAAATTTATATACATTAACATGATAAAGCTTTAATATTTATTAGGTATATTACATTGTCTGTGTCGAATTGTATATACAATATATTTAGGCAACTCGACGAAAGTCTTTATAAAAAAAAACAATGATCTACCTACAATTACAAAATAACAACTTCTATACAGAACAAACAAGTCGCGCCGTGCACGACCGTTCCGTCCGATGGCTGAGATGCAAATGACCGATACACGGTGAAGCGTCTCCTTTTATAATCTCCGTTCGGTGTGGTTTTGCTTTTTGCTAATTATATATATATTGAATATGAGTAGTTATAGATACTAAAACTTATTTGTGTTTGTCTTGTTTTTCAGGCTCGAAACTAACACCAGAATAATTAATATGGAATAATAATACACCTACCTACAAGTATTACACATGAGTAGTTATTACACGACACTGGCAGAAATTGCTGAAAATATCGGCAGTTTGCCATAAAAAAAACAAATAAGCGCCTTCTATCCTAAGTGTTTGAAACAGAGTTTTTTTTCTGAAAACGTCTCTCTGTTTTAATAATTTACGGACACCTGCACATCAAAAAATGACAACGCAGATGTCATGAACGTGAAGATGTCATGATGAACAACTGCTTTGACAATTTCAAAGCAGATGTTCGATTTTGGGCCAACACCGTGTACACGATATAGATAAATAGAGAAAAAACATACAATTTTATAAAAATACAAAGAAATACATTTAAAGAAGAGTACAGTACTACAAAATTGTTTAATATGGAGATTTTTTAATAATATAACCCTATTTTTATGGCATCCATGACAGTTGTTGGCATGACGTTTGACGACTTTGACAGTTGTCTCGTTTGTGTTCGCGCTTGTTGGGTTATGTTGGAATTATCGTTTTATTATTTTAATTACGAGTTTTAGTCATTGTTTACTACTGGACATGCTGCGCCGCATTAAGGATAGACTTTCGTCGTTTATTCAACTGCGAATACTTTAGTTCTTTGGCCATGTCTCCAGAAACGAGGGCTCCATGGAAAGGCTGGTCATCCAGGGTCAAGTTGAAGGAAGACGAGCTCGTGGCCGATCTCCAACTCGCTGGACTGACCTTATTGTGAAAGCTACCCAGACCACAATGGTACAGTGCTCTCGTAATGCTACTAATCGTCAAAAGTGGCGAAGCATTTCGATAGCCGTGACGCTCAGAAGAGAGAATGATGCCGACGAGAAGCCAGCGACCACACCATTGTTATTACCACGACCACCCCGACAAGAGTGTCCGACTAAGAAGATGCTGCGCCGACCCCAAATAAATTGGGACAAGGGCAGGAAGAAGAAGAAGTCATTGTTTACTACTACGGACATTAATTAATTGTTTATTGATAATGGCGCGCTGCCTACATAACAGTGCACTTTTGTAATAGATGAACATGAACAGTAATATTATGTTGAGTTGATGAAATCTCGAAATAATTTCATTTCGGCGATTGAGCAGCATCTTGGCCATCGGGTTAAAATATTTGATTTATTTCTATACTGTAAAGTTTTATAACCATGAATACTTTATAACCTCTTTTTTGTTTTATTTTAGTTTGATGAAAATAGAGTAATGTTTTTAAGCGGCGGTAGCTTAATGGCTAGGGCGTCGTACTTGCGATCATGTGGTTGCGGGTTCGAACCCCACCCATTGCACTACCGACGTGAACCCACTCGTAACACAAGCATTTAGCTTAGCACGAGGGGTTAACAAGAATACTAATAATGTGCCATCCACATTACTAGTAAGCTTTAAAAAAAAAACTGTTCACAGTGCTTTGATATTAAATTCCAAGAAATGTCGACTGCTATTGCTACAGCACATGAAAATCGCGAAGGTAGGTATAAAATATCTTTATTCATGAGGCATGCTCACTCTAGTGTACCGAAAGAATGCAAAAACAATTGCAAATTCCAAGAGAGGCAAGCATCTCTTTTGTTTTTTTTATTGAAGGCATTAAATTTATAGTCTGCTCATAATTCTGTTATGGAATACTAGAGTTACAAGAACAAAAATAATAGATAAGAAGAGTTGTCCATATAACTATTTAAATCCTATAATATCTAAAATCACTATTGCAATATTCGTATTGTTGCTATGAGAGTTCAAAGGGTGTGGAATGAGTAGAACACGAACAGTGATTTTAAAAACAGTATATTGGTAAATCAAACAGTATATAGATCAGGCACAAAAACACAAAACAATAGAAACAGACTCGCGACAGGATAAAAAATTAGCGCGTGCCGCATGAGCGTGGGCGGTTCGGTGCTTCTCTCGGCGTGGACTGGTTAGGTTCGCGCTACCATCTCGTTTAGGCCTGCGTTACACTATTTATTAAACTGCAATAGTAGACACTAATTATAGGACATTAATTATATATTATATACCTTTTACTTTATTTTAATTTCATGTTATTTGTTCCAAGATGATGATATATATCAATTTGATTTTGATACCTACATAATTTCAAAGTATTGATGACACACTTTTTATATTCTGACAATTTTATAAAGAACTGAACTTAATATAAATATATTTTACTATCGAGGGAAGGATCAGGGTGGGATGTTAAAATCATCAGTTACTATTGTAGTCATATCTCTGGACAACGGATAGCAGATTGTTGTGCTCACAACATGACATTTGTGTGGTATTTGGGTCAGACTCTGCACTAATCGTTTATAAGCATAGAAGCACTGCTGCACTGGCGTCATTTCTGGATGGAATAATAGTAAGGAATGATGTGGAAAATGAATAAAATCATAAGTTGTTTTATGTATATTAGGTATACCTATATAACCTATGCATCATGACTGATTTCTTATTTCATTCCTCTATCGCTAATAGTAGGTTGTACTAAATAACATGGAACTTTATAGTTGGACTAAAATATTTGCATTTCTGTAATGGAATAGGTAAGCACTTTAACAAAAACTTGTAGTCATCAGCATCTGCACATTTCACTGTTTTCCGGTGTATTATCGAAGTCCAGTTTATATATGAATATAAATGAATATAATATGATTAATATGAATATAAACTATTCCCGCAGTTTAATTCTTTGGTGACTATGAAGCCACCAAAGAATTAAACTGCGGGAATAGTTCGATTAACAAGATAACATTGGAGGCTCCGTTTTTTGTTGTTCTTGACACCGAGGTATCCAGTCCCTAAAGTCCTTTGCTGATCCAATAAAAATATAATAGTAAATCATGTGTTGACGTAGTTGAGTAGAACATTCTGTAGTCCTTTCTCTTCCTTGTGGTAATTGAATCGAGTGCGACTATTTTCCCAATGGTATGGTAGTTCTATTTTATATTTATATTGAAACGAAACCAAATATTTTCGTACTCGTGTTGCATACAGACAATGTCAGTGTCATTTATTTTGACAAATTGATTTCAAATATCCGCCATATTGTATTTTTAAAGTGTTTTGTTGCTCTCCTTGACTAAGATATTTTAAATGTACAAGAAATCGAAGTGAAGTTAAAAATTATCATTAAAAATCAGTTTTTATATTATTTACCTATAGTTAGATAAAGTGTACATGGAGCTGGCCCAAGCTCCATACATTTCTAAAACATCTCCTTTCCCTAATGGATAATAAACTCTTTTGTTTGGAGATTAAATTGAAAATCGATTAAATTGAAAATATTTTGACAATGTTGGATGCACCAGTATGTGCTGTTGATTGTACTTACCACACACATCTTCCAATTTACCAAAACTACTAAATTCTACTACGACGTATCAACTCTTTTAAACTTACTAAACTTTAGTATTTTTCTGTGACATTACTATGAAGTTGCAGTGTTGCCAACGTAGGCGATTTGTCGTTAATGAAAATTCTGAAGCCCTTAAATTAGTGTAACGAACATCATAACAAAAATAAGCCTAAACAAAAGTTTAAAAATAACTCCCACGCAAAATGTAAAGAGTGGGATCAAAAAGAAAAAGCTGATCACACTTTGTTAGTTTTGGGGTAATACCCCGATATTTTTCGCACTTAGTACGTAATAAATCGACAAAATAGTTTGAAGAAACGTTATGTAGTACATAAATATTTGTCATATTTGTATAAAAAATCCTGAATCCTGTGCATGTTTTCTGTCATAATAATTTGAAAGTGTTGGTGTTGTGAGAAAACATGGAAACTATATTTATTATAAATTATCGTGATGAATGTGCAAAATTTTAAATACCAGCATTTAAGGCGGATCGTTCAGCTGAGCAGGCGAAATTCAAATTTCAAGTGATTTTTCGCAGTTTGTCGGTGTATAACAAGTTCTAGATTCATGGCAGTTGTAATTGCGACATTAACTATACAACATTCACAACTGAGAACTAAAACCTTTACTTAAAAATCCTTATCAAGCCAAAAACTTGGCGTAATCTGTGTAATTGGTCAAAATTGACATTCTACACTACTTTTATCTTTTTTTTTTGGTTTTAGATAACAATTGTGAATTTTGTATAGTTAATGTCGCAATTACCATTACCATGAATGCAGAACTTATTAAAGACCTACAAACTGGGAAAAATCACTTTAAATTTGAATTTCGCGGGCTCAGCTGAACGATCCGCCTTAATAGTAAGTACTTAAACACTTTATTTTCAAATAATATTGTTCTCTAAAGAAAAAGTGTAACTAGTCGCTACATTTACCTCTAATTGATTTGATAACTACTTTAGTCTCGACTACCTCCGTACACATAACACAACGCGTACTGCGGGCTCCGACAAGGTTCATCTCATGGCATGATTTATTCCTAAGTAGTGTAGTTTTGGTGTTTGGACTTTTTAGCCTATCCAGCTCAAATTCGGCTGTATATGATAGGCTACTCAAGGTGTGAAAAACCATCCATTAGGTACCGAGTTTTTTTTGTTTTATCCCGTTATGGGATATGGCGCCACACTTTTTGTGTATTTGCCAGTGACAAGTATATGGAGTAAACAAGTAATATTTAATAATTCCCGTCATGGGATTATAATATATGGCGCCACACTTTCTGTGTTTGCCAGTGTCAAGTATACAGAATAATCCCCAGTAAAACAGTGGAAACTTTACTAAGGCTTGGATAGAGTTTAGGAGTGAACACAAAAGTCACGATTTTCAATTTTATATCATTTGCCTACACTTGCACACTTTCACGAACACATAATGAAACTAACTAACTAATTAACTATCCACTATAATTACACATTAAACTTCTGAGAAACACAAGTTTTGGAAAATAATATAAAACCGACAAAGTGCACTTTACATTTTCCCGCCTAAACCTCCAGGTACCGAGTTGTTGGCAACACTGTGAAGTGTCGTTGTCAATTGACACAAAAACAAAAACCTCTTTATCCATGGTTAGAAAAAAAGAAGTTATCAAAATTTATAGAAAAAAAAATGATATTGAACCGCGCAACTTGCGTTTTGGTCAACAAGGTTGTTAGTCGTTTTGACCGAGGTAAAATTTTCTTTCACGGTTTCGTAATTTTATTTTAATGATCATGGTTTGGTTTTTTGTCATGGTGGATAAAATAGCTAAAATATCTATGAAGTGATGTTTTTAATACATATTACTTAATGTCAGGATGAAGTACTTAATTATTTTTTCTAATTCGTAGGCTTTTTTTTGTGCAGCAAAATGGGGAGCTCATATTCCAGATCTTATTCTCCTCACAGTGGACAAACTGGACAAAGTCCAACTACTTCGGGAAATTGTAAGTAATAAATATAATAGTAGATACATAATGATATTCAAAATGTTATATAGTTAAAAACATACATAAATGCATTCAAGCCTTTCTCCTACAGGGTTAGGCAGAAACTACAAACCGCCACTTGCTAAGATTTTTATATACTTCTTTCACATTTATGATACATTTTCTACATCGCCTATTCAAGTATACTATGCACCTGACCTTTCTGAAGGACCTTGCTTGTCTTATCACACACTGTTCCTCAATCTATCATTCATAGTTACACCACACAAACTTCGCAAGGAACACATTTCCACAGCATTTATTCCACTTTCATGTCTCTTCTGCACACCCAACATTCACTTCCACACCCTTAATTCACTTCCACTTAAGTACTAGTTAAAATGAAGTACTTTTAAAGTAATCAGTTTCTGCTTACACTTATTTACGGCTTGCCAAATGGATGATTCCAAGATAAAATAGGTAGGTACCTATGTCATTTGTGAAAATTGACAAAATCTACTCTCTCTCTCTCTAATTACTACTGAATACTATTCCCTATTCTTAAAGGTGTTCTTTTGGGTGTTCCTCGAAAATTCGAGGTACACCGAGCCAAAAACACATATTTGTGAAAATGACATAGTTGTCCACAGACTTAATGTATGTAATAGCTTCTGTAATAGACATCTCAAAATGTACTACTAAATACTAAATTGGACCACCATGAACAATTTTAAACAGTGTGATAGTCCCTAATAATCAATAAATAGCCTCAGGTTGCCAGGGAGGCCACAAGTGCTTCCGTATTTAAACACCACATATTTTTATCGTCGACGTCAATGAATGAATTTTTTCCTTTACTAAATAATAACTATATTAATATTCTTAAAAACTTCTCTTGGAGAATCGCGAGGGCCCATATCGTAGATTGCGCGGATGGCCCTTTTCTGTAAGATAAAAATTAATATATGTGTGCAGCTGATCCCCACAGCAGTATACCGTATGACATAATGCTGTGAAAATAAGCGAAGTACATCATATGCTGTAGCTACATCAGTGATCTGTTTAATTTTCCTCACTGCATATGCAGCGGAACTTAATCTACTAGATAGGGCTGAAATGTGCGCACCCCATTGCAACTTACAATCAACCGTAATACCTAAAAAATGGTTTCAGTGATTAGGTCGAGTTTGCTGCCTTCAAGAATAAGATAAGATTCAGTTTGTGGTACATTTGGTAACGAGAATTTTAGACATAAATAAAATGTCTAAAATTAAGAAAAGAAAAGGGACTAGAATAGAACCCTGTGGAACACCACTTTTTGTCGCCTCATAGAAAGATAGGAAGACACAAGCTCCGAAGATAGCCCTCTTATGCCGTACTAGTTCAATTTACGGATAAGCGTATTGAGGTCAACGCAGTCGAAAGCTTTGGAAAGGTCACAGAAGATACCTATGGCATCCTGTGACCCCTCCCAAGCCCCTAAAATGTGAGAGACTAGCGTCGTACCAGCATCAGATGTTGACCTACCCTTCGTGAAGCCAAACTGCTGATCATGTAAAATCTTGTTTCTGTGGAAATGTGCTGTCATTTGGTTAAGCACGAGTTTAAAAAAAAAAGCGGGAGATCAAAAATGGGAATGGGATTTGTTTTACCGGGAAGTGCCATCACTGAGATCCTATACCCACCTTCGAAGTCCACCATCAGGACGCTGAAACCATCACAATCACCTTGGTCTCTATGAGCGCTTTCAAATGAGTCCAAACACGATGATTCTACGTAGTACCGTTACTGAGATCCTATACCCACCTTCAAAGTCCACCATCAGGAAGGTGAAATCATCATAGTATTTACCCGTCTCCATCCTAGGTCAAAAGAAATAATTCTCATACCTAGCTAAAAACGAGAAAACAATAAACAGCATAGAAGGGTAGCGTAGGTAGGTAGTATGTACCTACTACAATAAAGGTACATAATTCTTCATGGGCGGAGAATCCGATTTACCAATAATTTTGGAGAACTCGGCCACGCTTCATTTTACTTTTATTTTTATATTAGCTTTTGCCAGCGACTTCGTCCGCGTGGAATAGTTACTTTGTTCCCTAGTTCTTCGCCCGCGGTTTCACCTGCGTTGCCCCGTTCCTAAGGGTTGTAGCGTGATGTTTTATAGCTTGAAACCTTTCTCATGAATCACTCATTTTCCCAACATTTCCCTTCACTGCTCTGCTCCTATTGATCGTAGCGTTATGAAAAGTATACTATAACCTGTGGGTTGGGTTGTGCGTTGATAGATCACTATGTCAGTCAGTCAGTCACCTAACGTAAGAGTAAACAAATATAATCAGAAAGCTCCGAACTGCTAAGCTATCGGGAGTTACACGTGTTATTGTGAGTCAACCATAAAAGATAGACATTTGCTGTCGTGGAATATTTTTTATATAATTTTAAGGAGAACATTTCCGTCATACATGATTTCTGTGTAGCTTTAACCAATAAGGCTGCACACGCGACGGAAGCTTAAAAAATGGAGTAAGTTCTCCTGTTTTCACCACATTTCCCTTCACTGCTCTGCTCCTATTGATCGTAGCGTGATGAAAACTATACTA
Source organism: Acronicta aceris (assembly GCA_910591435.1). Taxonomy (NCBI): domain Eukaryota; kingdom Metazoa; phylum Arthropoda; class Insecta; order Lepidoptera; family Noctuidae; genus Acronicta; species Acronicta aceris. The sequence goes on along the minus strand of OU342778.1, from coordinate 4,272,096 downwards.
TAACCTGCCCAGGAGTATGAAGAACAATTGTACCAAGTTTCGTTGAAATCCGTCGAGTGGTTTTTGTTTCTATAACGAACATACAGACAGACAGACAGACAGACAAAAATTTTACTGATTGCATTTTTGGCGTCAGTATCGATCACTAATCACCCGCTGATAGTTATTTTGGAAATATATTTCATGTACAGAATTGACCTCTCTACAGATTTATTATAAGTATAGATTTAGGCATAGGCTTACTCTATGATAATGATGAAAAAACAAATTAAATTACAAACTACTTTTAATAAATTTACAAACTTAATTTCTACCTAATATTTAAATTCATACTATTTACAATATTGTTTAATTCAAAAATCATTCAAAGTTGCTAATTTTTGGAATTTATTTTCAAAAAACAACGCACGTACAGTCCACCCGTCACTAGAGTTGTCGAGACACTGGTTCATCGCGTCCTGAGTATGCATCACAGGCATTGCGGGGGTGCTTCACGCGGGGTGTTAGTGAAGTTTCGGGTATTTCTGTATTATTTAAAAATATTCAAAGAAATAAGAAAATAAAAACTACAGATTGTTAATTGCGTTATTACAATTTTGTTGGTATAAAATTCATGACTATTAAGCCAAATAGGTTAAAAAAGGCCTATTTACTTCAATTAATATCCATAATTGGGGCCAATTTATAAAAAATTTAAACACTACACTTTGTTTGTGACGATCTTACTTAACTATAACATATATTTTTTATATGGCAAACGCACATAAGGTTTCCACTAGAAACTTTATTAAAGCTAGGGTGTTTTTTGGATTTGAGCGATGTAATCCCCTTAAACTATGAGCTTTTATAAGATCTTATTTTCTTCAGGTGGTACAATATCACGTATGGAGTCAAGCAATAACTATGTTGAATCCATTGTCTGTAATGAAAATGACTTAAAAGATAATGAGATGAAAGTTTTTGATATTGGAGAAGAAGGAAAAGTATTACTTGTAAAGCAGAAAGGTGAATTCAATGCTGTTGGCACCACTTGTACGCACTATGGTGCGCCACTTGTGTCTGGTGCATTAGGAGATGGTAGGGTCCGCTGCCCTTGGCATGGAGCCTGCTTTAACATTAAAACAGGAGATATTGAAGATTTTCCTGGTTTTGACTCTCTGCCATGCTTTCAAGTTACGGTCACAGAAAAAGGAGAAGTTAAGGTAAGGAATTCACATGATAACCACTTTGGAGTTTCCACAAAAAATTCCTTCAAGATCACACTGACAAAAAACAAGTATAAAATAAGAAAAATTGTCGTGTAGTCGAGTTTTAGTTTTTTAAGCTTCCTTTTTATTTGTCAATTTTTGGTGGCTTATGCAATTTTATTCACTATTAGGATGCAAGTTTCACACACTATTTTATTGCCATCGGTCATGGAAAAAGCATAAATTGTTCTTCGTTATATATTTTTTTTTATACCACTAAGGTGTCAAACTAGCATAAGGCCCGCCTGATGGTAAGCGGTTACTGTAGCCTATAGACGCTTGCAACGTTGCCGACCCTGTAAAATAAGGAGGAGTAGCACTGTCATGCTGCCATGCATGACAGCGGCGGTAACAAAACACCATCGGTCCCCCCATTGCCAACAACGCTTCCTCGCGGAGCTCTGGCGACCTTGCTCGCCGTTAGGAACACAGCATAGCATAGAGCGTTATTTTATTGGGCTAAGACTTTTTCTGCAATGTTGAGGTACTTCCGTTGTCGAGCAGGTCCAATTTTGAGTGGAATTATTAGATTCCATTATGCCCTACCTCTCTTGATGCTAGTAGTAAAAAAGTCCCAGTAAGTACTCTTTTTATTTGCCCAGTGTTTACTATATTATTGGTTTTCCTGTAATACTATGTACCTCACGATACTCTGGAAATCAAGAAAAATCTTAAGACCACCTCCTCTATACATATGATGACCTCTAACGGAAACTCTTTGCTCCCAAAGGGGGCCTTTGCACCAAATGGACTTCCTGAAGTTCACGGAAACCTACAATAACTCCATCAGATTGGTTATTGCATCAGTTTCAAAGTCTTTCGTGATCCTTCTCTTCTCAGCCGATTCGCTCTTGGCAGAGCGGTCGTGGCCGTCATGTAATAGTTGTATCAGTTGGGCGTAGATGTTATTCGCCTCACGATGTCCCGCCATCTCTCTCTGTTGGCCGTCAACCTGGTACATTGACTTATGGGGCCACTCACTGTGTTATTGATTTGGTCAGTCCATCGCATTGGTGATCGACCGTGAAGTTTTGTACGGTCAACCTTGCCCTGCACAACCAGTCGCTCGATGGATCACTTATGTCTTCGCGACACGTGGCCAAAGCATGTCAAAATGCGCTTCTGTACGATTGCTGATAGACGCTCCTTGATGCTGAGTTCTTCAAGTATTGAGACGTTAGTACTCGGTCCATGATACTCCTAACATTCGTCTCCAGCACCACATCTCCAGAGCGTCTACCTTTTCGATTTCTCGCAAGGTCCACGTTTCGGCGGCATACAGAAAAATGTGAAACACAAGTGTACGAACAAGTCTTATTTTTGTACTCTTTGTGATTTTTCAGTTCCTCCATATCTTTCTCAGGTTATCCATTGCATTCCTTGTCATCACCATTCGTTTTTTCATGCATGCTCCATTATTATAAATTAATGCGCCCAAGTAAACGTAGGATGAGACAACCTCACATTTCGCTAGTTACGTTAGTCCAGGGGAGCTGTTATTGACGCGGTCCACAGTCATCACTTTGGTCTTTTTCCGAATGATCTTTAGTTCAAACGCAAGGCTCACATGCTCCATCTTCTGAAGTAATTCGTCCATATACTCAGCACTGGTCGCAAACAAGGTTGTATCGTCAACGTATCTTAAGTTTGCAATTTTATAACCACCGATTCTAACGCCGTCAGTCCAGTCTTCTAAAGTGATGCGCATGATGCGCCTGTCGGACGCCCGCACATGGATGAAAATTGGAGGACAGAACTTCATCACTTCGTACGGAGGCTGTTCCATTCTTGTATAAGCATCGTAGGAGGTGAACAAGGTGTACTGGCGCTCCCATTTCCAACAAGGTTTTCCATAAAACTGGACATTTCCCTGAGTCAAACGCCTTTGAAAAGTCAACAAAGCAGATGAATGTAGGCTTGTTGAATTCTCGCGCCTTTTCTATAATCTGGCGCACAATAAGAATTTGTTCTCGAGTGCCTTTTCCCTTCACAAATGCTGCCTGTTCGGGCGCGATTTCTTTACTCAAGTAGGATTTTAATCGTTCGTTTAGTATGTGCAACATGATTTTACTCGCAAGGCGGTAGCTGTTACATTTTTTTGTAGATCCTTTTTTGTGTAGAGGCAGTGTGTGCCCACTCTGAAGGTCAAGATCCAGTTTGCCAAATCTTGTTGCATATAGTATGGAACATTGAGACTGCTCGCTCACCCAAGGCTTTTATGGTTTCGATAGGTATACAGTCGGTACCAGTGGCTTTCCCGTTCTTTAGATGCTTGATTGCCGCTCTGATCTCCGACATAATAATATAGGGTCTAAATTCTCATTCAAAGGTCTCGTATTTGGAAATACCGATGTCTTCAGACAGTGATTGACAGTAGCGCTTCCAGATAACCGAGATAAGACTCAGTTCAGTAATGAGGTCGCCGTCATGGTCCTCAATTGCCCAAGTTTTGGAGGAAAGCTTCTTGGTGACAAGACGATTTTTTCTTGTTTCGTGTCTGTTTGCGTGGCTTTCCATCTCCTCACATACTTTTATAAAGTAGTCGTTCACATCCTGCTTGGTTTTGAGCAGACAGTTGATTTATTAGTCCAATCAAATAATGACTTGTATAGGCATTTGATACCTTGGGTACAAAATTGTAATTTTCGTAGGTATCTCTAATTAAGAAAAATAAAAATACAGCCTGTTACTCGCTGATAATGTAGCTTTCTATTGGTGAAAGAATTTTTAAATTCGATTATTGGTTGGAAAGAAAGAAACAAAGCCACTTTCGCATTTATAAAATTAGTATGGATTTTATGTTATGGATAAAATAAAACCAATATTTAATTAATAATTCAAAACAATCACTTTTGGGTTCAGGTGCGATAAACGTCTGAGCGCATTAGAAAGTATCAAAACCGTTTGTTAAAGTTAATAACTTAAAACAAAAAGTAAAACCTCCTTCAAAAATATAAAAATAATGTTAGGTACACAACAGTTTCGGAAGTTGGTGGCGAAAACAAATATTCAAACCAAATCGAAGGCACCGACATAAAAGTTATTTTATTTCAACATTTTTAGTAACGAGTAAAATGTAAAATTTTATATACCTAGACGACGGTATCAATTTATCATTTACGTGTTATTGTAATTTTTTCTAAATTTTGTGATCCAATCTTGACAATATGGAATCACCTCTGAAGTATGACCTGCCAATCAAAAAAAGAATCATCAAAATCGGTTCATAATTGACGGAGTGATCGCGTAACAAACATAAAAAAAACATACAGTCGAATTGAGAACCCCCTCCTTTTTGAAGTCGGTTGAAAAAGACAGGGGTCCTGTATTTACTACCCTGTTGTAAGGCAGTGAATTGATTTTGCTTGTGTAACTTACGCGATAAATGTTGCTTGGGCGATGCAGGGTTGGACTCACGTCATTCAGTGGATTTCGCAGTCATCTAAGATTGGGTGAAGGTTGTTACGCGCGAGCGAGTGGAGCGAAATAGAGGTCGAATCTGTTTAAATGGGTTTTACATACTTACTAGCTAGAGCTATGTGCTACCCACATGATCGTGCTAGACGCGGCGTGTCCGACCTAGAGACATAACTGACTTACCAAGTAAAATCAATGACTTCACAACGGTGTCGAGAGCGGTTTGCCATTCTTTGGGAATTATATTATGGTATAATGCGATATAAGCGTGATCTAAGAAGTAGTTGACCTTGGTTCACCTAGACTAACTCGTATAAGAATTAGTTTACAATCGTAATCGTACATACGCTTAGCTGGTCACTGATTCGTTACATTACGTTATACCTACTTACCGGATGGTGACTCAATTTCACTCTATGCAATACTGAAATAGGTAGAAGATACCTATTTACATTTTAAAGCATCAGTCATTGTGCCGCCGTCGTGACCATAATCTAGGACCCCCAATAAGCTAGACGACTGAAATAGGTTCTTTTTATTCTAGAATAAATGAAGGAATTCTTTTCTTTTAATTCCACTAACACTTTCTGTTTCTACATTACCTATCTTAGATGATGTCACCTACAGCTATTGATGACACATTCATTAATATTTCCTTGAACCGATATGACTGTACCTATTTGAGATTACGCATGCCGAACATTTTCAACAACATACATTTTAATAAAAGAAAAATTGAAGAAAAAAGAAATATTTCAGGATGGAAACCGGTGGTTTGGTCCAACAGACGCTTTAGCCAACTAATCAACCCGAGAGAGCTTCCTGAGATGTCGGTTTTTTTAATTTAATTGTTCTTATTTAATTTTATTATCGTTCATAAGATATAATCAACGTGAGATATACCAACTGTTGATATAATTTCTTTACATATAACAGTTATTTATTCTAAAATTTAATTAACTATATTAACGTTGTTTGATATAACGTTTATGTAATCGAAAATCATTATGTCTAACGTTTAATATATATATATATATATATATTAAAAACGTCATTATGGTTAACACCCTGACTCAGAGTAGGCGACCGTTGACCTATCTTAGCGCATATAATCTTCCAAATTTTATCCAGATCCGTTCAGCCGTTCTGACGTGGAAGAGTAACAAACATCCATACATACAAACTTTCGCGTTTATTTATTTCGCGTATAAATGATACTATTAAGACCAAGAAACTCACATTCAGTGTGAGTCAGCAGCTCGTTCTCTGTATTTAATTATAGTAGATACCCTTATATTTTTAAATACAGTTTAATAAAGGTTATAAATTGAAGTCAGTTAAATAAATCTAAGCATCATTGTAATTTCAGGTCCGAGCAAAACTCAGCGATTTGAAATCAAAAAAACGTACAAAGGAAATTGGCTTGGTGTCACCGTGTGACGCCTCAGTGGCGGTCATCGTCGGCGGTGGCCCGTCCGGCGCCACCTGCGCGGAAACACTGCGCAGCGAGGGATTCAAGGGACGCATTACTGTGATTGCGAAGGAAAATTACCTACCGTACGATAGAATTAAGGTCTCAAAGATTGGTACTGTTACTGATATTGAAAAACTACAAGCTAGGTCTCAACAGTATTACGACGAGTCTAATATCGAAATATTAAAGGGTGTTGAAGCTATAAAAGTAGCCACCGAAGACAAAATTGTACATTTAAGCAATGGAGACAGATTGCGTTACAATGCACTGTATATTGCTACCGGTTCTGCCCCACGTGTACCAGACATTCCAGGTATAAATTTACAAAACATCTTTACAGTCAGAAACTTTGATGATTCTGTTAATATTCTAAATACTTTGGGTACTAACAAGGATAAGGATGTTGTCGTATTAGGATTAAGTTTTATTGGATTAGAAAGTGCGTCGTCTTGTAATGATAAAGCTAAGTCAATGACGGTTATTGGTAAGGACAGTACACCACTTGGCCAAATATTTGGCAATGAAATTGGTCGCAGTTTACAAAACCTTTTCGAAGGGAAGGGTGTAAAATTTCAATTTGGTACTACCATTGTTAAATGTAATGGCGAAAACGGGGTGATAAAATCAGTAGAACTAACCAACGGAACCATACTTCCTGCAGACATGCTGATATTGGGTGTGGGAACTACATTCAACACAGGTTTCTTAAAGGACAGTGGTATTTTAATCGAGGGAAATGGTGCGGTTAATGTTAATGATAAGCTTGAAACCAACATAAAAAATGTTTATGCGGGTGGCGATATTGCCTATGCTCCTGTTTTCGCTCATAGTAATAAACAAATGAGTATAGGGCATATCGGCTTATCTCAATACCACGGTCGAGTTGCAGCATTAAATATATTAAAAAAAGAAACACACTTGAAGACAGTGCCTTTCTTCTGGACTATGCTTTTCGGCAAGTCCATCCGTTACGCTGGCTGCGGGAAATCTGCTAGTACGCTAGTGGAAGGCGACGTGGATGGCCTAAAGTTTGTCATATTCTTCTTCGATGAGTCCGAAAAAGTAGTCGCGATAGCGTCATGCATGAGAGATCCCATTGTTGCACAGTACGCCGAATTCGTATATCAAGGTAAATCGCTATATAAGAAAGATCTCAAAGATGATTTATTTGCGTGGGCTAAAAGTACCTAAATAATTCGTATTTTTTATAAAATCGACAAAAAGCTTGTACTTAATCTTTATCATAAACTCACAATCTTTAAACTTATCTTAATATTATCTAATACAGGTAAGAGTACTCGCCATCAAAATTACGTGAACTAATTGTCACCAGACACCACAATAGGAATTTTCTCTGGGGAGGATGATCACATTGTTTGGTTATGTTTGGGTAGCTTAGAAAATTTAAGCGATACTCCTCATTATGAACAACTTTCGCTATGGGACCAAGCAACCCTGAAATCGCGTACAAAATTAGCTGTTTACATTTATGTTCACCCAAATCAACAAAATGTATGTAAGTATACTGTCAATAGTCAAAACTCATAACCGGTTGAATAAAAACTATTGCGTTAACAGTTTAAGAGTTTTACCTAATACGTACGTACGGCCTCTGTAACATTTGAAGATTTTTACTACAAATTCCAAGTTTGGTCGACAAATTCTAATTTGATATTTACTAAATAAAGGTAGTACCTATCCGCTTTCAAGTACCTAGGTAAGCAAATGAGGATCCTCAAACCACACCAAACTTTCCATTACCCAACAATTCAATTTATTTCGATGGTATTTACGTAAACCTACATAAAATATCTATGTTGTGAAAACTATTACTATATAAAGAAGAGTGGTGTTGACTGTAATGATTTCTAATTTATTATAATGAGATGTCTATATTAAGCCAGTGCCGTGAATTAAGATTAATACCATTTATATTTTACTAGCTTCTGCCCGCGACTTTATCTGCGTTGACATCAGAATTGGGTCCGATCTGGATAAAAAGTGGCCTATTTGTTATTCCAGACTATAATCTATCTCTGCCAAATTTTATCCAGATCAGTCCGTCCGTTTTGGCGTGAAAGAGTAATAAACATCCATACACAGAAACTTTCGCGTTCATAGTATTAGTAAAGATTAGAAAATAAGTTTATTTTTTTTAACTTTAATAAAAATACCTATGTTAAAGTACAGTTAATGAAAATATATAATATTAGAAGTTGAGTTGGCTAGGTACTTCTTTTAACGTTTCACACTGTTACTTTTAATATCGAACAGCTCTACAGATCATTAAGGGGACCAAAATCTTCCAATAAATAGGCAATAAATAATTTTGTATTGTATCAAAGTATATTTAAAAGTCTAGGTACTAATTTGGAGACATTTAATAGTTATCTTTTTGTGATTTTTTTGCATTTTCCATGCTGAGATTATAAAGTTATTTTAGTGAAGGAAAAATTCAATCGCGGACAGGATTCCAACCTGCGTCTTCTGGTTAGATACACCAGACGCTTTGACCTCTAAGCTACCGCGAGATCGCCAACGTCACCTTACGACGTAAATTTAAAAATGTGTCGTCGTCAGTAGGTAGCGAATAGTCTTTGGTAGTGAACTACATAAGGCCGCGTGAAGAAGCAGTTTCTCTCTGCAATACAACGAAAGGACGATACGTGATACTTATTTTATATTTTCGAATAAATACTAATGTAGCTAACAACTGCATGACCATGGAGTTAAAAACAAGTTTTTCCTTTGAAGGTCTTATAAGTATCTATCTAATAAATACACTTCGCAAATCTAAGTACTTAGTTCTTAGTCATAAATCTCAAAAATCCATAATTGAGTTGATGGTGCCAGAACTTTCCTTTTATGTCCTAAATCCGTAAGTTCTCAAAGTTTTTTTTTACCTAGTTCAACCACTGCGTTAAAGAGCCTCACTGATTTTCATTAGTGTAAAAAAGTGGCGGACCTTGAGTGCAACGAAGTCCTATGGTCAGTTGTGGGGGACCCCACACGGCGATGACTTCAAAATTTAATATCCCTAAAGTAATTATAAAAGACGTAATGTACAGTCGCGACCAATGAATTATTGCAAATTTGATGTAATCGTCAATCGTCATATATATTATTTTTTTAGCTTAGTAATCAGTATCACGCAGTAATTCTTAAAATTTGATTTTATTTTGTATGACACTACGTTTATTTTATGCTGAATGAGTCATTAAACCTCATTATTAACATAACATAACATACCATCACGCCTGTACTCACCAAAGGGTTAGGCAGAGGCGTACTAATGTATACCCACAGTTCGCCTGGTATTTTTGCCCATGTAATAGAGGGCGAGCCTATTGCCATTAACTGGGCACAAATCCAGACTCCGAGCTGCTACTGAGAATTTCATAGAAAAACTCAATAACACTTTGCTCGACCTGGGGATCGAACCCAGGACCTCTAGCGTAGCAGTCGCGCTTGGACTAATGAGGCAGTCAATCAAAACCTCATTATTTAACTGTTTATTTAGTTTTTAAAATGTGCATTGAAGTGTATCCCATCCTTATATGTCATAATAATTATGCGTCACGCGCGATAGACACCTTAGAAAAGTCCAAGCTACCAATTACTTATTTTGGTTTAAGCTAGAGCTAGAGTTTAGAGCCACGAGACATCATTTTAAGTAATTGTTGTAAATAGCTAATATCTCTATTTAATAATAGAACGAAAAATCATGTATGTTCTGTGTCACTGAATTGTGACACAAGCGGTCAAAAGGTTAAATACTTGACCAAGAATGTCTTTACATAGCCGTACCTATAGTTTTAAATTGTCATTTCTTGTTACTTTTCACTGCTGGGAGGGGTTATTCATTAGGTAATTAATGATTTCAACATTAACTATAGCTATTATTGTTATTAATTGCTAAGTTTATGTATGTATCTAACAAAATTTTGGTCTATGTGATATATGTAAACTATACTTCGACTTTTAATTGTATTCAGTAACTTGACGGTTGAAAGGTTACCAGTTTTTGGCAAAAAAAGATAGTGAGGTGGTGAAAGAATGAATGAAATTCAATGAACTTATTAATGTAGGTATATGCAAACATTTATTTTAAATTTAATAACTTGTCTTAAAAACATGATTTACACCATTATGCACAGTAAAAGTTTGTCAGAAGAAATAAAAGACAAAAGTGAAAAAAAGTAAAATGACAAGTTTTAAAATAAAAAAGGAAATTACTTTTATTAATAAGTATTAATTATTTTTATGATTTACATCTTACATACGAATTTTTAAAGTTTTATTTAAATTAAACCATTTTTATCATTCGTTCTTTACGCAAAATAGTTCACTACCCCAACACTATTAGTTGTAGTGTGGTATCATTATTTCTTTATACAGTCAAGTGACTCATAATGTATTTAAAAAGTCGAAGTATTTGATGTGATATTATATCTAATCGTTACCGTATTTACATTAGCAAGTTCTTACTCAAATAAAACTAGTACTTATATAAAACGTTGTATTAAATTTATTGAATAAAATAGCGAGAGCCATTTACCCACCTTTAATTTTTAACAATGTGTAGCTTGGTGTAGACCAGTATTGATAAATGTGTTATTATTAGTGATTGGCCGAATAATAACTATAATAACGCATTACTTAAATGCTCACTTAAATGTCCTGCTGGTGGTGGCGATGCGTGTCGGGTCGTTTTGCTCCCTACAATCTGGTTGAGTCAAATGACGCTGATACACACGTCGTGCTCGTGAACGAGTGCCGTCTGTCGAGACTGGTCAGCTCTGTCTGACATGCCATGGCAATCTGGTTTCAGTTACCTATGTTATATTTTGGACAGTAATTTAGTCTCATCACTTACGTCAAGCTCCACAATACTCACATTTATAGAAAACATAAATTGTAAATATCAATTACCTATCTAAAAGAGTATCTATACTATCTATGGACTTTCTTGCCGGCTCTTCTTCATAAGATCTACTATTTGGAACCGTGCAAATAGCTTTTGACATTTCAAAAGTACCTGTTTATGATCTAATTATTAGAGAACTAGCTTTTGCCAGCGACTTCGTCCGCGTGGAATAGTTACTTTGTTCCCTAGTTCTTCGCCTGCGGTTTCACCTGCGTTGCCCCGTTCCTAAGGGCTGTAGCGTCATGTTTTATAGCTTGAAACCTTTCTCATGAATCACTCATTTTCCCAACATTTCCCTTCACTGCTCTGCTCCTATTGATCGTAGCGTGATGAAAAGTATACTATAACCTGCCCAGGAGTATGAAAAACAATTGTACCAAGTTTCGTTGAAATCCGTCGAGTGGTTTTTATTTCTATAACGAACATACAGACAGACAGACAAAAATTTTACTGATTGCATTTTTGGCGTCAGTATCGATCACTAATCACCCGCCGATAGTTATTTTGGAAATATATTTCATGTACAGAATTGACCTCTCTACAGATTTATTATAAGTATAGATATTTGGTAAAAAGTTTTATTCAGTAAAAATTCGGGTGAACTTTGGTTCAATTTCGCCGCTCTTTTTCGAGTGTCGTCGTAACTTGTTTAACCGATTCGTTGCGATGCCTAATTTCACTAACTTCTAGCCGTGGCGTCGAACAAAAATAACGTGACACTGATCAGTGCCCAACGCCATACGATTAAATGACACTCATCTGTGTCTTCAGCCATGCGGAAAAGAAAACAGTGTTCTGACATTTTTTTACGTATTCAAAGCTCGAATACTTTTAGTTTACATGTGAAATCTAACGTGAACGGTCAGGCACGTTGTTTTAAATACTTCAATTCTGCCGTCCTTAGTAAAAAAGACGCATCTGAATTTTTTTCGAAATCGAGGCTGATTCGATCACGTAAAGAAATGCCAAGCATAGCTCGCTGAGGGACCTTGAACTTTCTTATGAGACCCATAGTGAGCGACCACGTCTCTGTGCCATAAGTCATCACTGGTGACACACACTGGCTAAAGACTTTTGTCTTAAGGCATTGCGGTATTGTCGACGAAAAAACGTTGCGAAGTTTCCCGAAAGCTGCCCAGCAGAGTCTGATTCGACGAGTGACCGCTTTCTCGAAGTTGGACCTACCTAACTGGACGGTTTGTCCCAGATAGACGTATTCGTTAACAACTTCAAGGACAGAGTTGCCAACGGATATTGGGATGGGTAAGACCTGGGCGTTTGACATGACTTTTGTCTTGCCCATGTTCATTTTAAGACCCACCTGCAGGGAAACTGTCGAGGTCATTGAGCATTATGCTGAGCTCTATACTAAATATTATCTATCTATACTTATAATAAATCTGTAGAGAGGTCAATTCTGTACATAAAATATATTTCCAAAATAACTATCAGCGGGTGATTAGTGATCGATACTGACGCCAAAAATGCAATCAGTAAAATTTTTGTCTGTCTGTCTGTCTGTCTGTATGTTCGTTATAGAAACAAAAACCACTCGACGGATTTCAACGAAACTTGGTACAATTGTTCTTCATACTCCTGGGCAGGTTATAGTATACTTTTCATCACGCTACGATCAATAGGAGCAGAGCAGTGAAGGGAAATGTTGGGAAAACAGGAGAACTTACTCCATTTTTTAAGCTTCCGTCGCGTGTGCAGCCTTAATGGTTAAAGCTACACAGAAATCATGTATGACGGAAATGTTCTCCTTAAAATTATATAAAAAATATTCCACGACAGCAAATGTCTATCTTTTATGATTGACTCACAATAACACGTGTAACTCCCGATAGCTTAGCAGTTCGGAGCTTTCTGATTATATTTGTCTACTCTTACGTTAGGTGACTGACTGACTGACTGACATAGTGATCTATCAACGCACAGCCCAAACCACAGGTTATAGTATACTTTTCATCACGCTACGATCAATAGGAGCAGAGCAGTGAATTGTGGTGGAACAGTGGTTTCAAGCTATAAAACATCACGCTACAACCCTTAGGAACGGGGCAACGCAGGTGAAACCGCGGGCGAAGAACTAGGGAACAAAGTAACTATTCCACGCGGACGAAGTCGCTGGCAAAAGCTAGTCTATACTTATAATAAATCTGTAGAGAGGTCAATTCTGTACATGAAATATATTTCCAAAATAACTATCAGCGGGTGATTAGTGATCGATACTGACGCCAAAAATGCAATCAGTAAAATTTTTGTCTGTCTGTCTGTCTGTATGTTCGCTATAGAAACAAAAACCACTCGACGGATTTCAACGAAACTTGGTACAATTGTTCTTCATACTCCTGGACAGGTTATAGTATACTTTTCATCACGCTACGATCAATAGGAGCGGAGCACAATTAAAAAATGTTGTAAAAACGGGAAAATTATTTGATTATTTTGTTCTGGGAAGTGACACGGGTCGTTGATAAAGCGGGCGTAGCCGCTGGTTGATTAATAAATCTTCCTTTTTGTAGTACAACGCGTTAAAATCCGTAAAAAGTAGTTTTATTTCAATATTCTTACGAAGTTATTATAATTGTTTCTTTAATCACAGATCAATTAGATAGTTTGTTAAAATAACAGATTAAGACCCACCTGCAGGGAAACTGTCGAGGTCATTGAGCATTATGATGAGCTCTATACTAAATATTATTGATTAATAAATCTTCCTTTTTGTAGTATATATTACATTAAAATATTCTATTCAGATGTAATACGATCATCGGAGGTTAACCGGTTAATAACCGATTGATTCAATCTAGTACTTTTACCGGTGATTCTCTCCGGTCCTCACTGCTCCGGTGCAAAACTCTAATATCTATGGAATGTTGAGTTGAGACATCACATCACTCCACTCATTTAACGCACACACGGACCGGCTGTAAAGAGCTCGCTCGTACTGTTCATAGCAATGTAATCCTAATAGCGTGCTTATGGTCTTTTGAGCGTTTAAGTACTGTATCTATACTTAATTCTGACACAATAATTATGATGATTAGGTACCTCGTATAAGTATACCTTTTTTCTTCTTCTAATTGTTAGACAAAATCAAGAAACAAGTAGGTACATAAGCAAAAATCTTTTTTATTGATTTTTTTTTATTCGTGATAGGCTTACGCTTGACCGTTATTATTTATATTATTATTAATTATTACTTTAAATACTTTAAAGTAATAATTAATCCAGAAATTTCTAAAACAATAGTTTTTCTACTATGTCTGTAATTTTCTGTGTCCTGATTATGCTAGCTATACACAAAACATTGTTACCTACATAATGATACTAAAACATAAATAATCAATTTAATCCCAGGATTCCTTGACACGGAGGTGTTGCAGTCGCTCATAAAGAGTAACATCTTGCTTAAAAAATCTTCTTGATCTGTCCAACATTTTCTCTTTCCTCATTTCTGGTTTTCCAAGAGCTTTAGTGTGACCAGAACTTTCTGCCTGTAAACAAATCAAATAAAGTGGGAATATAAAATATCACAAAAGAATTTAGTAGACTAGAAAAAAGTTAAATACCAACATAAGACAGGTCTTTTAGATAATTATGTCAAGTATTTAACCATTAGGTTGCCAGGAATCATTCCACTTTGCCTCACCAGTGGGGCAGATTCTACTTCCTTTTAAATTTGCAGTGGAATCCGCCCCACTAAATAGATATGCTCCCACTAGGGTCGGCACTTTAGAGTTTGTTCATATTATGATATTTAATTCATTTCAATTCATTTATTCTTAAACAATATAACATTGTGTCAGAAATTAAACAATCATAATAAAATAAATTATAAAATATATATTATAATTTATTTTATTAAATAGATATTTTTATTGGTAAAAATATGTAACTATGGGTGGTAGCATTAGATGTGGACGATGTGGTATATAGGTATTGTTTTAAATAAAACTAAGAAGCATATTCTTACGAACTGGTTTTCTGACAGTTACGCGAATATTAGACACTGAAATAAAACTACTTTTAACGGATTTTATCGCGTTGTATTGATATTATTTGATTGCCGACGTTTCGGATCAGCAAACTGCTGACTTCTTTTCTTCTTTGTGAACATACTCTAGACAAGGCCCAGCACTACTTCAGATTTAATAAACCACAAGTCCTCGCAAAAGAAAACCGATTCCTTCCCAGGATGGTCCGTGAGGCTATTGAAATTAAAAAACATCCAAATTTCAACAGAGAAGATGGCTGGGACTTACCACCTGCTTGGAACCCCATTATAGATTCCATAAAATCAAAATCCAAGCCCAAAACTGCAAGACCGAAGGATACGGTGAGCTCGTTCTGCGTGAATCGGATCGCCAATAATCAACAAAAATGTAAGGTAGCTGTTAGTAATTGTAACATTAAGACGTCCAACAACTTAGTCTACCCGTGACCATGGATGCTGTAAAGGATCCGAAACGTCGGGAATCAAATAATATCAATACAACACGTTATAATCCGTAAAAAGTAGTTTTATTTCAATATTCTTACGAAGTTATTATACTTAATTGTTTCTTTAATCACAGATCAATTAGATAGTTTGTTAAAATAACAGATTACAATCAAATGAGTTCTTATGGACGCCTTTATATTTTTCATACTAAGTTCAATATCATAAATTGAATACTTACCTACCTATTTGTATCGGTAAATAAAATAAATTAAAATTAAAATATTTTTATAAAAAACTAGCTTTTGCTAGCGACTTCGTCCGCGTGGAATAGTTACTTTGTTCCCTAGTTCTGCGCCCGCGGTTTCACCTGCGTTGCCCCGTTCCTAAGGGTTGTAGCGTGATGTTTTATAGCTTGAAACCTTTCTCATGAATCACTCATTTTCCCAACATTTCCCTTCACTGCTCTCCTCCTATTGATCGTAGCGTGATGAAAAGTATACTATAACCTGCCCAGGAGTATGAAGAACAATTGTACCAAGTTTCGTTGAAATCCGTCGAGTGGTTTTTGTTTCTATAACGAACATACAGACAGACAGACAGACAAACAAAAATTTTACTGATTGCATTTTTGGCGTCAGTATCGATCACTAATCACCCGCTGATAGTTATTTTGGAAATATAATTTCATGTACAGAATTGACCTCTCTACAGATTTATTATAAGTATAGATTACAGATTAGTTACGAGTATCATTTGGCATGTTAAAAAATTACCTTAACTACATAAAAACATACCTCAAGTATATAAAAACACTAGCGACCCACCTGCGGTTTCACCCGCGTTGTTCTGCTCCTATTGGTCGTAGCGTGATGTTATATAGCCTATAACCTTCCTCGATAAATGGACTATCCAAAACATAAATACTTTTTCAATTCCAACCAGTAGTTCCTGAGATTGGCACGTTCAAACAAACAAACAAACTCTTCAGCTTTATAATATTAGTATAGATTTTTCAACTATATTATAAAAACATACTTAACTATAAAAACGTAAGGTATTTTTTTAATAATAACGTAACTAATTTGTGATTTTTAATAAATATTATTTTAATTTTTTATTACTTATTAAGTAGTAAGAATGAATGCCATTTTGTTTCCTATTTACGGATACAAATAAGTAGGTATACAATTTCTGCTATTGAACTTACTATGAAAAATATAGACGCGTCCATAAGAATAACTCATTTGATTATAATATGTTATTTTAGCAAATTATTTAATTGATCGGTGATTAACCTTTCCAAAGGCTTAAGCCTTAAGCGGGGTTGTACGGTCCCTGGTTGGGCCCTACTTTTCAGGATTATCCACCATTAATGGGACATCCTGTATTTTCAACACATGCATTCTATCAAACGGAAGAAAAGAAAAAGAGAAATGCCAAAGATCAGGCTCAGGGGGCTTACTCTTGAACTCAATTCCGATACATCGACATTGGAATTGTGCAGTTTCGTCAAGTTTCTTACTCTTGAATCCGACGCTAGCGCCAAATTATTTCAATATTGCGCGGTGATTGAGTGAACTAAATAGGATTGGGAAACGACCCAACCATTGGCCAATCAGGGATGCCGATACAAGGTTAACGAATTTGTGCTTAAGAGTATGAAATCAACCAGATTGACATTGGAATCGGATCACATTTGGATTGGTATTGTATTGTTTTCAAGAGTAAGCCTGCTGTGGCATTCACTAGGAGAGGCCTACATCCAGCAATGCCGATGATGATTATGATTCTACTAATACTGACATATGGCAGTGAAACACAAACATGGCCACACACAACTGTGTGACAATATCAGAAAATGATCACCTGTTAAAGAAGTATGGAGTAACAGAAGGATAGATAAGAAACGGGCTGTAGACATAAGGTAACCACAAGAGTAGATGATATTACTGAATAATGTTTATGGAATAGATACAGTCGAGTTCATTAATATATTAGCACTGTCAAGGATTCACAATATTGTAATCGTTGGAAAAACAGCTTGATAAATTACGAACCTATAGATCAAAAATATGTCCTCATGTGAATGGTTCAATAATATATAGTAATTATATGTGATCACCGTTTTTAATAATATAATATCTAAACTGTATTGGCTTCAATAATATCTGAGCAGGCTAATCTTCTTAATTTTGTCTACATGCATGGGAAGGTCGCTTCTCACATTTACTTTTTAAGTTTTTAAAATGAGTCTTTACACAGTATATTTGAGTCTGTATACAGTATATTTTCATAAGCTTGGCCATGCGCTGCTTGTCAATATTTTATAAAAATATATTATTAGAAAAACATACACATCATTTGAAATTTTTTTTTTTTTTTTAAACCTTGCCCCACACTAGGATTTTCTCCTGTATCGTGGGTGCGTTTACAAACACAAATTCTCACATACACAAACGCCCAGACCCGGAACAACTACCTGTAGATCATACAAATATTTGCTCTGTGTGGGGATCGAACCCACAACACGTGGCGCAGAAGCCGATCGCTCAACCGCAAAATTAATCTATCGAAATTCGTAAACGGAAATCGAAAATTAATCTAGCCAGTGATAAAAATAATGTTGCTAACTCCTTGACCATGCAATTTTACTACTACTGACTAGTAAAATCATCTGTATGACGTAGTAATAAGGTTCAATTGGAATTACATTAGGTTGTTCATATATTTATTGTGCCTTTTGCTGTATACATGTTACTGAAAAATAGCAATCACATCTATTGAATCTAAATCTTGATCACAATTTAATGATGCATAATAATATGGTTGTCACAATATTGACTTTTTTGACGTTCATATATTTTTGAAGCCTGGAAAGGCCAATATACACCGTTACATTTAAGTCGTTTTAATGCCGAAAGGACGATATTATAATCATCACTAGGAATAACAGTTATTGTGGAACCAACCCTGAAATCACAAAAAACGACTTAAATGTGACGGTATTATGAACTCGACTGTACTTACTTTAACGAATAATAAAAAAAACTACTAAACTTACTTCAGTGAGATACGGGAAACGCAAATAGAACATATTTTGTTCTTCCACGGCAAAGTCTTGTTGAATCTGCCGTAAATGTCGTGGTTCTACTTTTTTCACTAACCTATCTTTGCCCCTAAACAAATGTCCGTTTGGTAACCGATTACGGCGAAAAAGCACAAGAGTTAATTTCATATTTTAAATATCGGCAATTGGCTTAGTTGCTGGGAATATTATAATAACTACTTGGATTTTTACTTTACCTACCTAAAACGAAACGAATGGTTGCTTTCAACGAATCAGATTCAGCAGTGTTTTTTTTTTCTGGCCCCGCACGGTTTGTGCATTTAGCCAATGACAAGTAGTAGGAATGGTAATTTTTTGGTAGAGGTAGGGAAACGAAATATTAAAAGGAATTAGTAAAAACGGAATTTGAACAGGTCAGAAGAGTTTTGGGAAGGTAATAATTGAGTAAAATATGTATTTATGAATATATACTTACACAATAATTTACAAACGAAAACTACAATGAGATGAGGTTACCAATAAAACATAAATGAAGCTATACATGTACACAGAAAGATTATTGGAGCTTAAGAGAGAAAGACTAGACGTAGGAACGTAGAGACGTAGTTAACAAGAACTTCATACGATTTCAATTTCATGAAGATGCAAATACCAAGCGAGGGCTTAGAATGTTTTCCGTGCGTGGTAACATTTTGGTACATACATTTGTATAGTATAGTTTTACAGTAGATATTGTATTGATGTCGTATAATAATTTAAACAAAGTATTCCATGAAGTATGAATGAATGATGAAGTATATGAAGTATTTCTTTAAGTATATGTATTTTACATAACTTAATATTTAATATTAAAATAAAGTATAATTGGTGAGGCTGCTGCTTAGCTAGTCCATAGATGAGTTGACATTACACTATGCATCAGTGTTGCCAAATGTCAATCCCTAAGGAGGTTCGTTACCTTTCGTTAATAACATAATAAATAGGTACACTACAGTTATGCATTCAACCAGTGAGCACTTCCATTTGGTGATCCACAAAGTATGCTGGTCGAATGTAAAAAGAGGTTATTGTTTATTTAACATTATTTGTGTCTTACATTATATGACCTGTTTCCATTTTATCCAACTATTCTTCCTTTTAACCATAATATTCTTAAGAACATCTTTCTTAAACCATATTATTTGACTAATTACAAATCTTTTTAATTTTACTTGTTTTATTATAATTTCTAATATTTCTATCAACTTGTTTACTAAACTTATACTCAACATCATAATTTAACTTTGGTTTCAAATATTAATGTGACGATATTAATTTTGTTCTTACATTTCTATTAATTTACAATTCACAAGGAGAAAAATTTGTTCCAGCCACTGGTGATACTGTATACTTTAATAAAGCCATGGGGTCCCAACCCGAACAAAGTAAACATAGTTCATGTAAAATACTACTAGATGGCGTCACATGTATCGATTTGCAAATAGCGTGTGTTTAAGGCGCTGACAACACCCAAATAGGCATATCTCAAACAATTTTTTAGCCAAACCCATACAGTTTGTGATAGCGAAAAAAATATATGTTAATCTTGAACATATTCCGGAAAACATAGTTGTATTCAAAACATGTTTTTGAAAAGTTTTCTCGATACAAAAAAAATGGTAAACTAGCCTCTTAAAACGACCTTCCAACAAAAAAATCTGTATTACTAATCGATGCACATTGGTAAAATTAAGTACAATAACATATCACATTTAAATACAGAACTTAGTTGTTTTATATTTTGGAATACTTAACAAATTTTGAAGTAATTAATGTTTTATGGTTTTGTAATAAGTTGCGAGCCTTGCATCATCCCACTTCTCTTTCTTTTCTATGCAATCCGACAGTGAGCGCATAGGCGCCCTGCTAGACGGACGTATGTCGCTTTATTCCGCGCGCTATCCGTCATTACGTATTTTGCTGTATGACAATTTCAAACATAAACATACCTACATATTTTATTTTCTTCTCAATTTAATTAAAAGGATATAGTTGTACGATAAATATAGTTCTAAGCTGTAATTATAAACATTTAGAGTTCTAAGTTGTAAATATAAATAAAGTTCTAAGTAGTGAAAATAGTTGCCGTGAAAAATGAGAAACAAACAAAAATGCCGGAGGCCAGACAAAAAGCGCTTTTATACTAACAAACAAAAACATCTCATGGATATAGAATGTGACAAAACAGATACACGAACAGAAATGAAATTCTAACTAAATAACTAAAATGAAACTTACGTTATTTTCTACAACTGATAGCGCAAATTCGGCTACATCGGCAGTGTTCGATTGGTCTAGCGGTAAATGCAAAGGATTCGGAAAAAGGAGTTTCGAGTTCGTAATCTGCTGGCGACTAGTGTAATTTAAGTTTTTGATCTTTTATTATTTTATTTTAAGTTTTTAGAATAATAATTATTAATTTTAATAATTTCCTTGAATTATTTAGTTTTCTCTACAGTAAAAAGAGACGTTTGGCGAAAAGTTTAGAAACAGGTGTAGCCTCGGATTTTTTATTTATTTATTATTTACCATTATACCTATCTTTACAGGTCTTAAACCTAATGCGATAGTGTGGCAACTTACCTATAATACTTTAACAGTTTAGACATCTTATATACAATAAATACACTTACTAATAATAATATAGTAAGTATAAATACTACTAACAGTAATAATAGTAATTCACCAGTAAGATTGTGATGTTACAATCATATTATTTTATGTACGTATAATAATTTATTATTTAGCGAGGATAGCGACAAAAAGGATCCCCTTTACTTTTAGAAAAAAAAGTCACGAATAAATCCAGTGATAAACATCAAATTTCAATAGACCTATGACTCTCTTAGAACTGGACCTATAGGAAAATACTCGTAACTTTGTCTATTGTTTCTTGCCCATTGTATAGGGTCAAAATAAATTAGCTAGCGAAACTCTGCAGTCGTGATGGGTCTAAACATGATCAAAAAGACAACCACGTGCGTGTCTTTTTGAAATTCTGTTTTCTTTATGTAAACTTCACAGACGTAATGAATATCGATAACTAAACACGATAAAACAAAAAATAACACAATTTTCTCAGCAAATATTTAAGTAAGAACACCACCAGCGGTAACTGACCCCCAAAAAATCAAAATTATTATTTTGGCGTATTTAGATATCGATACCTATCATGTCTGCGGAGTTTTGCTACCTACTTAATTTAAATTGACCTTATATATAAATCACCGTGCAGGCTTTGCTATTTTTTATTAGACCTGAGAGGTACATTTAGTGCTGAAAAAAGATCTTCCAAATCTGAATGTATTTTTTTGCAGATTACAAAACGTTTCAGTTGCAGTTACATCAGAAAGTGATAGTATAGTGACCCCTAAATTTTACTATACTCCATTTGGTTAGGTACATAACTAAAGGTAAACAAATCATAAAAAAGGTTCTTTTATAGGGCCATTTTTCCTTTCGAAATAAAACGTAACCAAAATAATTTTAATAATATAAAACCACATTTTACTTTTATATACTAGCATATTTAACTACTTTGTTTAATATTAAATGGTTATTATTAATTCTTAAGCTTGTGAACAATTAATTAAATTAAAAAATATAATTATGTCATAACGTATTGCAATGTGCCTACTAAAAAGAACCTAAAAAGACAGGTATTCAAAACATTATTCTACGTATTAGACTTTTGATAACTCGAAAAATTGAGAAGTAGTACTGCGAGGAACCGCAGCAAAATATTTAACCCATATTACACTTAGTCGGGTAACCAGACGCCATTCGTGATAGTTTGTTTACTTTACTTTCGTTCGTTTTTGTGTTTCTTTTGCCATAAATTGTGTTAATTAGTTATTGTTTTGTTTGTTCGTTGTTTTTATTGATTGTTAGTTGTGTTGTTATTAATTTTAATCATTAAAAAAGTGATCCTGAGTCCTGTACACCTGTACACCCTGTAGGTGACACCTATGATCGTTTTAATATTAGTGTTGATGATTGTTTTCATCTGATTCAGATTAAAACTTATAAAGTCAATTAATGGTACCTATATTCATTTCACTCCCAATTCATATTATTGTAATAAAAGGTTGAACAGCCCTGAACGCCGCCATTTTTATTGTTTACCTTTTGGTTAAGTACCTAACCAAATGGAGGTCAAAAATAGGTCATTCAGTATCAAGAATGAGATGTGTACAAATTTCCCTAATATTATAAATTAATATAAAAAAGTCGATAGCATATACCTATCTCCGACGGATAACTCACAATAACTGCTTTTACTATTAAAATTTTAGATTAAAAAGGAATACATTTTTGCGAAGCTTATTTAACCCATATGTATCTATTAATCTGTATCAAAATAAATGTGTTTATTAAAACGGAAATTAAATATAGAATATTTGTGCCCTTAACTTTATATAGTTTAAACAAATATCTTAGAAGATATCGCAAAATAAAAATATTCGCGGGACAAAATAATTACGCGCGATTATGGAGTCCGAGGAAACTCATCTTTCGGACTCCATACATCTTAAATCCCTCTCTTCAACTGAAACCTACAAATACTTGGGTATGTCGGAGGCGTTAGGAATCAAAGAGGCTGACATGAAGCAATCATTACGAGAGCGCTTCTTTGGCCGTCTGAAAAAAGTACTTAAAAGTCTTTAATCAAATCATCTTTAATATCAGGCGGAAATAAGGTGCGCGCCTATAATGGTTGGGTCATGTCAGTCTTGATGTACTCCTTCGGTATACTCAAGTGGACGCAGATGGAACTTGATGCTCTGGATAGAAGAGTCCGTACATTGTTGACTATAAATCGGTTGCATCACCCGCGTTCATCAGTTATGAGACTGTACATCCCGCGGAAATGTGGAGGGCGAGGCTATTTAAACGCTAAAACCCTCCACAATCGCGAAGTGTACAGGCTTAGACAGTAGGTACTTCCTTAAGACTGACGTGGGGATGCACCGAGATGTAGTTGCAGGGGATAAAGGATTCACCCCGCTATCCTTGGCTAAAGAGAACTGGCGCAAACCTATAACACTTGATACTACTGGCCGCAAGGAGATATGGCAAAGCAAGGAACTTCACGGACGCTTTTATCGGGCCCTTCATGGACTCGATGTAGATTTTTTAGCGTCTGTGTCCTGGCTACGCTTCGGGAACCTCTTTGGGGAAACCGAGGGTTTTGTCTATGCAATTATGGACGAAGTTATAATGACGAACAACTACCGGAAATATATTATAAAGGATGGTACGATTGACATTTGTCGGGCGTGTTAACGCCCAGGAGAATCGATCAAATCGATATTATTTCTGGGTGTTCTCATCTTGCTAACAGCGAGTACCTGCACAGACATAACCTAGTAGCTAGGATTATCCATCAGCAACTTGCTCTAAAATATAAACTTGTGGACTCAGAGGTACCATACTATAGGTATGTTCTTGATGATGGTTGTGTAACTCTGTATTGGGATCGATCTATCATCACTGACAGGACTGTTATTGCCAATAAGCCTGATATAGTGGTGATAGATCGATCAGAGCGCCGTGGAATTATTGTTGATGTCAGTGTTCCGCATGACGAGAATCTCGTGAAAGCTGAAAAAGATAAGCAAATTAAATATCTAGACTTGGCGCATGAGATTGTCGACATGTGGGATGTTGACTCGGCAATCATTGTACCAATAGTTGTGACCGCCAATGATCTAATAGCCAAGAGCCTCGACTCACACCTATGGAGGCTCTTGTTAGACAGCTGGGTTAAGGGCCTGATACAGAAAGCGGTACTCTTGGATAAGGCGCGTATTGTTAGGAGGTTCCTTTCTGTGGGGCCCTGACCGCCGGTAGCTTGGACCCTGCTCGCGATACCGGTGGACTACTATTTTTTTATATTTTTAAATGTAAAAAATTTATTTTTAAATTCAAATATTTGAAAATGTATTTAAATATGTACATAATGAATAAAGGTAAGAATAATTAAAATTAACAAGAAGATTGAAAGAATTCCGCAAAAGTTCTAGTATCAGTTTACCCGCGTTCATATCCTCAGTTCACAGTACCGAAAAGTTAGCTAGAGATATCTTAGGACCTTCTGGTTGATTTGGAAGTACCGTTTCTGACTGACGCTATGACCGTTTGGAGAATGGCTTGTCCCAGTGCTGATTTACTCCTGGTCCCATCTTCCCAAAGGCTTTGGGATGAGCCGCTTTGCAGTTTGACGCGGAAAGAACTACTTAATACATCAGTCAATACTGCGGAGCGTGCTCGTCTGATGGCTGTGGGTGAATGGGAATCAGGTCTCTAGCTTCAGCGATGCCGAGGAATACTTTGAAGCTTAGTCACGCCTTTGTCTTTTAGATTTATATATAGATACAGCTTTTTTTCTTACTTTCATGTATTTTATGTAAATATTCTATAATAATACGTTTCTTTTCATAATGTGTATAGTTTATCGTTACTGGTACATAAAACACAAACGTGAGTAGTGTACTCCTTTAAAATAAAGACATAATAATATGTATAAATATTTTCGACTCCACATTCCACATGCTGGGGACCACCTGAGCTAGACCAATATATTTTTATATAAAAAAGCAAATAAACAGTGCATGTAAAACTAATGAAAATTTTGCTAATATAAGTAGGTAGTTTGAGTTTTTATTTTCCTTACGCTTAGGTATATTGTTTTTAATTAATTGTAAATAAAGTTTCATAAAATAATTACCTATACATGGGTACTTGATTTTTTAATCGTCCTGTCTAATTTGTTACTAGTTCTTCGTACAGAGCAATAAATACAACAGCGCCATCTATTGACTCAATGTTCATTATTGACCGCGTCGCTTTGTTTCTTATTTGATAGTTCGCTGTATCACCGCCCTTTTAAAAAAGAGCGCTAGGTAATCGGAGCAATAGTGGGCGTGGCTAAAATACCGAAACATCGAATTTCATTAGCTGTTGTCAGCGCCTTAAAGTGGAAATTATACAAAAAAAGACCCTGAAAAAAATATGTACTAATTAAAAACGAATTCTAAGCATGGGAAGATTAGATTTAAGTAAAATTTCCGTAATTATACGATATCTAATAATGTCCTCGTAATTCTGACTTTCTTTGTGAAAATAGATGGCACTGTTTATAGTTTTGTTTTAAAAATAGATGGCGCTGTTTGCAGTTTCTGAATTTCGATGCTAATGTGATGTGTAATTCCCGTATTTTTTTTATAATAAAGTAGTAATAATAATAAATCTTTATTATTATCAGACGTGAAGTTTTTATAATACTTTTTTTGTACCATAGGGGTTGAAGCGCTAATACTTACCTACTATGGTCTGATAAGACAATACATACTTAGAGACTTACACCTATATACCTAGATAGTTACCAAGGTGTATGTACCTAGGACTTACCATATACCTATACACCTAACAATACAATTAGTAAGAAGTACTACAAAATGTTATTTAAGTAGTTTAAATAGGTTCGTACTAGGTAGATAGGTATATAGGTATTTCTCGCACCGGCACACATCGGCGCGGCGTTGCGCAGCGGCTCGGCCACTCCGTAGGAGCGCGAGCGCTCCGATTACAAACAATACCTACAACTACACGCGCAAATTGACGTTTGTACAAGCGCAAATAAGTGCGTGAAGTAAGTAGGGTTGCCGGCGCGCTGCATAGGTACCATATCTATAATAGGTAGTGTAGGTACATAAGGTACCTACATAGATACATATTTCGCAAAGTATTTTAAAACTAAAATCCGTTAGGTACTCAAAATGAAAAGCCAAATAAGTACCTAGGTACCTACCTAATAATAAAAAAAAAACGAAGAATCTAAGAATAAAATATAAATGTTTATGTTCTATTTAACAAAAAACACGAATATTTGGCCGTGCTCGCTTGCCAACATGATGACGAGCCCATAATAAAGCCAAAAAATAACCTGCCTATAACTAGTGTGCGTTTGAGAAAGGTAAATGCGTACGCGTAGTACTTAATGGATGTAGTGTATTCAACGACAATAACGATATGTATACCTATAAATAGGTACATTTTACACTGTAAGTATTTATATAGATAATAGGTATATAGAACATTGTTTATTCCACACCAAAAACTAATGTCAAGTACCTAGGTACCTATTTAGTTATTTAGTGAGTATGCAATTAAACATAATTGCAAAAATAATGTTCGATTTGCGGACAACCCTTGTTCACAGTCCGGCAAACGCTCCGGCAAAATGCGGGGCTTGCGGTATTTGATGTAAGGGAGGGGCGGAGATTGGGCATTCTGTTTTTATTTATCTACCTATATAGGCGTGTACCTATCTACGTAAAAAAGATTACGTCTTTCGTAATGTTTTTTGTTACGAAAACGGTTATAAAATTTTCTATTTTTTCATTTGTTGGAACTGCGAGAAGATCTCTAGGTGCGATACGTAGATAGTAGGTATTGTAAGTAAGCAGGCACCTAACCTAGGTATGTAAGTAAATAGGTACCTATATTAAATAGTAGGTAGGTACAATAAGTAACTTTAATAACCTAATAAGTTATGTTTTACCTAGGTACCTATGTAATTTAGTGTAGAGTTGTAGACAAATATAGGTATGTAGGTACCTACTTATATCTAGATTATGTATAGATAGTAGCTACTTATGTAAATATTTCTGTTTACGTGTGTTAAGTATAAGTATCTACTTACCTAAATTTATACCTATTTCTCTTTACCTTTGATTTAGACTTTGTGCCCTAACTTTGTGACCTATTTGGAATCGTTATGAAAAAGTCCCAGAAGAAGACTGCCAATTAGCTCAATTCATTTATGTACCTACTTAGCTAATTGGCAGTCTCGTCAGTAAGTAGTCAGGCAGGTACCTACATATATTCATATGTACCTACCTGACTACTTACTTATCTAATTACAAGTAGGTAACTATCTAGGTAGGTAAAAAACTAGAATAGGTAGGTACCTATTCTAGGTTTTTGAACCTACTCTATTTATGTTTTTTGTGTTCCACAATAAAGTGGTTATAACAAACTATAAAACAAACCACGATTCCCGTGCTACTATTGTGCTTAAAAATGACGAGACTCAGTTTTTGATATAGGTACTTACCTCCCTATTTACATACCTACCTACTCCACGTGCACGATAAGTTGAGACTTTTTTTTTTAAAGAAAACGTTGCCACACACTAGGATTTTCTCCTGTATCGTGGGTGCGTTTACAAACACAAATTCTCACATAAGTACACAAAACGCCCAGACCCGGAACAACTACCTGTAGATCATACAAATATTTGCTCCGTGTGGGGATCGAACCCACAACACGTTGCGCAGAAGCCGATCGCTCAGCCGCTATGCTAAACGTGTCGTCAACTTGAGCGACTAAGCGCAGTGACGTCACAGCCGCGTGCTTGATGCTTGTACAAGGCACAAAAAATATCACAATCACAAATCATAACGAACCTCAGCCCGTGATTTTGTCCGCGCTATTATTTTAATTCTGCCTTTATTGTACATGGGAACAGCGCAGCTTTATATTAATCCTTAAGTAGGTACTTACCTACTTATACATAGAGGTCATGGGTTCCATCCCCAAGTCGAGTAGTGTTATTGGGTTTTTCTATGAAATTCTTAGTAGCAGCCCGGAGTCTGGATTTGTTCCCGGTTAATGGCAATAGGCTCGCCCCCTATTACATGCGACCTAAAGATATCGGCGAACTATGGGTGTATATTAATAGGTACCTACTCCTCTGCCTAACCCTTCGGGGAATATAGGCGTTAATATCTTTATTGAAATCAGCAGCCCAAATAACCTTAAAATCGACACCCATATCAATTTGGAATTAAAACATTACGAGAATAAAATAAGCGTAAGTAGGTATTGGTAGTCATAAAATAAAAAGTATTAAATAAAACACAGGTCCGCCCGACCAGTAAGTACTTACTTACCTACTTGGGTAAACTGAGCATCCGTAGGTACAAATACCTAAGCAGCGCACCCCGTAGTAGGCATGTAAGCGTGCGACCACCAAGCAAGTTACGAGTACGAATTACAATGAACTTATTCATAAATAAGAATAAGTACCTAGGTACTGAAATAGACGAACTGTCGTATCGTGTATGTATACGTAGGTACCTACGCCCTGCCAGTTCGAATGCGCACTAGCGCCATCTATTGGTTACACGCATCTAGTAAACTTGTGGCGCTTGGCCCGAAGAATCCGGCCCGTTACGAAGGTCCCGTTTCTTTGTATGGGATGAGGCATCTGTAAAGCTATCTGTATTGTCTTCGTTACATTTATAAAATATTTTCTTAGTTATCTGAACTCCCCTCTCAGCCATTCCGTTTGACTGTGGATATCTAGGGGTTGTTTATGTTTACTTAAAACCCCATTACCCCATTGCTTAGCAAATTGTCTACATACGTATGAGTCAAAATGGTACATGATCTGAAACACACATCGGCCATTAGCATTATGTTTATGTCAATCAGTGTCAATTTTAGTTCCACAAAAGCACGGAGCAGCGCTTCAAATGGAGCCAAAAATTATGCTATCATTTGTAGAGATGGGCTTAAACGTTAAAAAAAATAACACTGCTAAATGCTAATGCTAATAATATTTAACACTTACATTTATTAGCTATTTTTAGCAACTGCTAAATTTCAACACATACAGATTGTTAACATTAATAAGTTAGAGCCCTAAAACGTAAACACTTACATTTAATAGCTATTTTTAATAACTGCTAAATTTCCACACATACAGCCCTAAAACGTAAATATAATTCGTAACGAATCGAAGATCGTACGAACAAAGTACTTAATATAGTATATACTTATAGTACTTATCTTTGGCTTCAGGCACTTCCATCACCTAATATAGGGAGCTTGTTGGATGACACTACTTTTCGGTGTGCTATTTGCTTACGCCTGGGAGCCCCTTGTGTTTCTCCACATCGGTGTCACTGTGGTGAAGCAGTCGACAGCCTCGGACACCATGGCTTGTCTTGCTGCAAGAGTGCAGGGCGCATAGCACGGCATGCCAATATTAATGACATTATTCGTCGTGCTCTTGTCACCGCCGGTGTGCCAGCTGTATTGGAGCCCAATGGCTTGGCACGCGACGATGGGAAGAGACCAGACGGTATGTCGTTGTTGCCATGGAAGTTGGGCAGGCCTTTGGTGTGGGATGCAACTTGCGTCGACACCCTTGCTCCATCCCATGTTCCAAGCACGGCGGGTTGTGCTGGCGCTGCTGCTGCAGCCGCTGAGACCCTCAAACGGCGTAAATATAGCAACCTTAATGGAAGCTATAATTTTGAGCCGTTTGGGGTGGAAACGCTCGGGCCATGGGGTTCGAGTGCGCGCCATCTTTTTAAGGAAATCTCTAAGAGACTTGTCGACTCTTCGCGTGATCAGAGGGCTGGTTTATTCTTGGGTCAAAGAATTAGCATTGCCATTCAACGTGGCAATGCTGCTAGTCTTCTGGGTACGTTACCAGATGACAGTGATGTGGAGGAGTACTTTGACGCCTAGGTACGACAATTTTTTTTTTTTTTTTTTTTTTTTTATCTGTACGTTATATTTTTATAGTTATTATTTTGGTAAAATAATGCTGTAAAAATTAAACTAATAAATTATTCACCAGTACTTAATTAAACTTAAGAAGATCAGTCATTATTTAACACTAAGTAGCTATAATATTCATCTCCGTATCCGAACACAGTTAAATAAATCAACTCGATTATTTAGCAAAACAATCTATTGAATCTGTCAGACTGAACATAAAATGAATAGTTGCTAAATGCCTAAGTACTTATTGGAAAAAATGCAATTGAGACGGAACATCTGTCTTTTCTTTCATTTTTGTTAGGTACGTTTTGTTCATAGTATAAAGCGAGACAATCATAGATCCGTCTGTTCAGTCTGTTGTCTATTGTGTGTCTGTCATAAAAACAAAGAAACAACTGCACTACCCGCGCGCGTCTTGTGTCACAGATAGCCTGTTTCAACTTTCATTCATTAATTTGTGACTGCTAAATTTTACAACTATCTATGAAATTATTTAACAGGTGTTGACACTAAAAAAAATTAACACAGATAATTTAGCAGTTTATTAAATTTAGACCCATCTCTAGTCATTTGGCCCACAGAGGAAAGACAGACAATCCCTGCTGAGAATTATCCAGTCAGCATAGAGAATTATAGACTTAAACGATGACAAAAAGGATCAGTGAGTGATCTATGGAATAGGGAAAAAAGCGCGGGAACCTTTTAACGTGAAAGGCGCCAAATTTTGTATTTGATTTTAAAATTTTCAAAATAATTGTATATTGTGTTTATTTTTCTTGTAAATATATAAAAATAGTTGTAAATAAAATCGTATAGTGTATAAGTATATTTTTATAGAAAATGGGAGGTGTTAAAAAGCGGAAAAAACCAGACCCTCCTGATGACCGTTCATCTCATTTATCTTCATCAGACTCTGACGATGATAATAGCACTAAAAATAAATACCAAGTCTACAAAGTTTCAGGGTACTCTAGAAAGTACCCTGACAATAGTCAGAAAAAAGAATTCATAGTTTTTATTTCTCACCAGGATGAAAAGAAACCATTCACAGATAAGGACAGGCTAGCAATTTCCCATGGTATTCGGAAACATTGCGTTACCGGTATTTTACATCTTAGATCCATCAACAAATTTAAGATTGCCATTACTTTTGACCTTTCAAATAATGCTAATGTTTTTTTGCAAAATAAAAAGTTATTGGAAGAGCTATCTTTGAAGGCCACTATTCCGGCAAGTGACACCGAGGTGACGGGGGTTCTTACCTCAGTCCCTACGGATTTGTCTAATAAAAGGATATTCTGTTTAATTGGCAGCTCACGTAATGTTATCCAGGTAAGGCGTTTCATGCGTCGCGTACGGAGTGAGTGCGGTACGATATCGTATCAACCGACTCAGACCGTCGCTGTAACATTTGCATCGACAGTATTGCCTCAGTATGTTTACCTCGACTCCTGGAGACACGAGGTAAGTGTCTATATTCCTCCTGTAAAACAGTGTCTTCACTGTCTAAAGTTTGGACACATTGCGAGATACTGCAGAAACTCGGAAGTATGCTCAATATGCTCTCAAAATCATAATTTCAAATCCTGTGAAGAAGATCCTAAAAATGCGAAATGTGCAAATTGTGGTGGTAATCACATTGCCATTTCTAATACTTGTCCTCAAAAAAAGATCAAAATCGAAGAAAATAAAATAAAATCAAATACAGCTAAATACTCAGAATTGTTTAATGAAAATTCCTTCCCACAATTATCCATGAGAAATGTTGAAACACAAATTCAAAATTTAACAAAATCTGACCTTTTCATGAATATAATAACTAATGCGATAACAAAAATTGTACTAAATCAAAAAGAAAATCCTATAAATTCAGCTTCCATAAAAGAGATACTTAAACAAACATTTAGAAATAACATGTCTCCTACTAATGGATCTTAATATTATGCAGTGGAATGCTCAGAGTATTTTAAGTAATAAGCTTCAATTTTCTCATTTTCTTTATGTTAATAATATTCATGTTGCAATAATATCAGAAACTTGGTTAACACCTAATAAAAATTTTAACCTAAGAGGATATAATGTTGAAAGAAATGACATAGGCAACAATCATAATGGTGTAGCAATCTTAATTCACAATAGTATAAGTTACAGGAAAATAAATACATATTCTGATAACTCCTTACAAAATATTTGTGTTAGAATCATTGTAAATAATAAAGAAATTAGTATTGTAAGTTTTTATTGCCCAACAAATTGTACTCCATCTTTTGACAAATATAAATTTGAATCTTTAGTAAAATCAGTGCCTGAACCAATGATATTTGCTGGTGATTTTAATGCTCATCACACGTCATGGGGATGTAATTCTGTTAATTCAAGAGGTAGAGATATTTTGGAGATCATTGATGATAACAATTTGGTTTTGTTGAATAGTGGTGAAGTGACTACAATTGGTTCATTAACATGGCGCCCAAATGCTCTCGATTTATCCTTGGTTTCTACATCATTGGCTCTTTCTTGTGAGTGGTCAGTGCATCAAGACCCAATTGGCAGCTACCATCTTCCTGTAATTATTAAAGTCTGTGTAAATAATGTTAATTTAAATAGTGGTCTTACAAATAATCTGCCCATCTACCCTAATTTTAAAATGGTAGATTGGAAAATCTACAAACTAAATGTAGATTTAGAATTTTCTAATTTTCAGGTTGAAAATTTAACACCATTGGAAGCCTATACATTGTTCTGTAATATCTTGCATTCTGCAGTTGATAAGTCACTTCCACATCGAAATACGAACACTTCTTCCTCTTCTGTCAATGATAATTTTCATAGGAAGTTTAAACATCCTCCTCTCCCTTGGTGGAATAAAAAATGTTCGGAAGCTGTACTAAAATCTAGGTCTGCTTATGTTATCTTCAAAAATAACCCTTCAGATGAAACATTTATAGAATTTAAAAGACTACAAGCACTCAAGAAACTTACTTTGAAAACAGAAAGATCAAATAGTTGGATTGAATTGTGCAGCTCCTTTAATCGGTGTACTCCTTTGTCTAGAATCTGGAAATATATGCGTAAATTTAATAGAACATACTCTTGTAGTAATAATGACGATAGCTGGATTCAAGGTTTTTTGCAGAAGTATACTCCAGACTATGTAAATAATAAAACAAATTTTGCCCCTGCTAGTGAATCTAATAATGTAAATAACTTTTTAATCAATCCCTTTTCATTACAAGAGTTGATGTCTGCTATATGTTCTAGAAAGGATAGCGCTTTTGGTTTGGATGGTGTCTCTTACATAATGTTGAAACAGCTTAGTGAAAATGCTTTGCAGATTTTTCTCAAAATTTTAAATGATTTGTGGTTAAACAATAACATACCTTGCACATGGAAGTCTGATTGTTTGGTACCCATATTAAAACCAGATAAGGCTCAATTAAATCCAGACTCATATCGTCCTATTGCATTAACATCTTGTGTAGGAAAAATTTTTGAACAATTATTAAAACAAAGGCTAGAATTTTATGTAGAAAAATACAATATTTTACCTGCTAATCAATTTGGATTTCGAAGGGGTAAGTCGGCTCGTGAAAGTATCTGTCAGCTACAGCTTGATATTCAAAATAGTATAAATAATAACAGCTGCCTAATGTCAGTATTCTTTGATGTTGCGGGAGCATTTAATAGTGTCAATATTGATGTACTTTGTTCAGAATTGCTTTCTGTTGGTATTCCAAATAAACTAGTTTACTGGGTATGTAATTTCTTAACTGAAAGGGAAGTGTATGTGAAGTATAATGGTAAACTATATGGTCCTAGATATGCTTCTGTCGGAGTTTGTCAAGGAGGAATACTCTCTCCATTAATCTTCATCCTTTATATTCGACGTTTAAATCTGATTTTGGGTTCAGATGTTAAAAATCTTCAGTTTGCTGATGATCTAGTTGTTTATGCATCTGGAAAAAATTTATTAAATATTACAAATATTCTTAACAAGTCCTTAAAAGGGTTGTCTTCGTACTTTTCATATTTAAATCTTGATATAAATGCATTAAAATCAAAATTGGTTATCTTTGGTAAAAATAGCAATTTCTCATCTCCTGTATATTACAATAAAGTTTCTATTCCTGTTTCTCATGAAGCAAAATTTTTAGGGGTATATTTTACTCATAATCTTTCCTGGAAAAAATATATTGAATTGATAACTGCAAGAGCTAATAAAGCCTTTAATATCATGAAATCTTTGTGTAGAACATCTTGGGGAGCAGATCCTAAAATTTTGTTGCTTTTGTACAAATCTTTGATCCGCAGTCATTTTGAATATGGTTTTCTATGTTATGCAGGTGACAGTAAGTTGGTAGATATCTTGAACAAAGTACAAAATAAATCCTTGAGACTTATTACTGGAGCATTTAAAAGTACTCCTATCAATGTGATGCAAGTTGAATGTAATCTTCCTCCATTAAGTATAAGATTTTCTTATCTTAAAGAAAGATACATATTACGATTGTACAGTAAATATGATCCCTTGTTTTTAAATTTGAAACATTCACCCTCACCATCCATTCATAATCCTTTTTATTTACTTCAGGGCTTTGTAGAATATGTTCGTTTTCTTGAAGTATTACAAATTTACAGAACACCTCTTCTTCCATGCTATCAGGGAGACTTTGACAGTACATTTCCTGCAATTAACATAATGATTGATCGTCATTTATCATCTAAGGAGGATGTATACAGTAAATTTTCTGAATTTGCTGGTTATAAATTTCTATTTACCGATGGGTCAAAAACTGAGGATGCCGTTTCTTTTGCTGTTTTTGATGGTTTATTAAATTTTGGTATCGGTTATAAAATAAATTCAATCACAAGTATATTCACAGCCGAGGCTGTGGCTATCCTTGCTGCCTTAAAACACATAAAACATAAAAAAGATGGTAGTTGTCAATGGATAATAGTTAGTGATAGCATGAGTGTTCTTGAAAATCTTAAAAATAATAAGTTCCATGCTGATACTAACTATATTATTTACATGATTAAAAGGTATTGGCAGGATTTGTTCATTGTACATAATATAAAGGTTCTATTTATGTGGGTTCCTTCACATGTTGGTGTGGTGGGAAATGAGAGGGCTGATTATCTAGCTACAACTATAACCAATTTTTCAACCATTGTTCCTGATTCTAGTAGTTACCTCAATATTTCACTACCTTGCTCAGACATTGTGCCCCTTTTAAAGAAAAGGTCCTCTGACTTATGGAGAAAACACTGGAACTACACAGTTCAAATTGAAAACAAAGGTTTATGGTATGCTACATACAATGTTCCTATTGGAAGTATGCCTTGGTTCTGCAGAAAAACTACTTACATAAACAGAAAATTTTACACTACTATTTTAAGGCTTCGTTTTGGACACTGTTCTTTAAAATATCATCTTTTTCGTTTGAAAATGGTACAGAGTCCTCACTGTGACCATTGTAACTCTCAAGCAGAGCAATCTCTGTCTCACATTTTCTTTGATTGTTCATCCTTTGGCATCCAGCGCCTTGTGCTGATGGATGAGCTAATTGAGCTATATGGTAGTCCCGATTTGGTACCGCGTACAGTCCAAGATCTTCTTGTAAATAGTGCATCGTTTTTATTACTTTTTAAATTCATTAACAACACAGTTGGGCATATTTAGTTGTGTTATTATTAAAATTGTATGGTTTCTAAAATTGTTTTATCAAGAAAGATTTGAAGAAAGCGATTTTGTTGCTGTCAATCTGTCATATGGTTGACAATCTGATACTGACATTCATTGTAATTTGTAAATATTTTATTTATTATTTTGGGTTTTTAATTGCTTTGAAACTTAGCTAAAATGTTTGTCCTTTTTAACATACTTACTTATGTAGGATGTTTTATCACGTTACCTTGAATTAGAGATAACACGGATTTTTACAAAAAAGATAACATGGATTTTACTAATTTATTTTAAAACAAAAAATGTTTTTTATGAATACTAAACTAATGACTTGACATGGATTTTTATAAAAATTAATAATGATCTAAGTACTAATGACTCAACATGGAATTTTACAAAAATGAAAATTTTTATACTAGACGTAACACGGATTCTTACAAAAAAATGAACATTTTTATACTAATGACTAAACCTGGATTTTTACCAAAAATGAATAATCTTACACTAATGACTTAAACTGGATTTTTACAAAAAAAATAATTATAAACTAATGACTAGGCAGCATGGTCTTTGACCTTAGCCTGTTCCGTAAGGAACGAAAAAAAAAAAAAAAAAAAAAAAAAAGATCTATGGAAGGAATAGACAGAATGGATGATGGCGGCTGTCGTTGCTGTCGATCGAGAGTAGGGTGTTGTATTTTGCGTAAATAAATTGAATGAAAATAAATTTTTTATCTCTAATTCTTAATGTAGTAAGGTTATTCCAATATTTTGTAGGGATTGATTTGGTTAAAATGGAACCACGGGGCTGACATCTGTTTCTGTTTTTGGAGTAGTCCAGAACTGGTAAGTGAATCAAAATCTTGGATCTATTGATATGCATAGAATGTATTATATTTTGAGTTTCCCAATATTAGGTATTCGCAATAAACAAAACTTGCCTCTGAATTTTCTGACCTCTCATTAGCGATTTAGATTTATACTTTTGGAGTTATACGTAATGAAACAATGAGACATTTTATATGTACCCTTTCACTTTGTTGACTGCATTAGTTTCGTGCTCTACTTGTTTAGATTTTGCATTCGATCCTTCATTCTACAACCTTAAAAAAATGCCTAATATTTGGACAGTAATATACTTATTTTGATAAGTTTGCTTGTATTTTACAGAAGTTTATAATATATTTCCTATCAATTAGTAGTTACAGAAGGTAAAAATGACCTACATCCATAACATTTTCACTTTTTCTAATATTTGTCTACTTAAATATTGTCAATAGTAGATTATAAATAAACCGTGGTAACTATTTCCAGTTTTTACTTACATGTTGCCAGGATTGTTATCAGTAACATGACCCATTTCATTCAATTATACACCTGTATCAACTGCAATGCTTTGTTATTTGTTTTTCATTCATTAACTATTCCTCATGATGAGGTATTACTTGTTTTCATCTGATTTTATTGGAATAGGATTAAAGCAAAACAAAGTTACTTTAAAACCATTCTAAACTTATATAAGTACTGCTCAGCAAAGTCTAGGGAACAAGGACATTATAGTGTTTATTTTTAATTGGACATGTTGCGGTGGCGCGGTGGCTTAGAGGTCAGAGCGTCTGGTATATCAAACCAGAAGACGCAGGTTCGAATACTGCCCGCGATTGAATTTTTTCCTTTACTATTAAATAACTGGACATGTTTTTGTTTTAGATGTTATACATCAATAGAAGCATAATTTAATGCTCATTTTAATTTTGTTATTACATATGCTTAATGCTTTTGTTAAAAAAATAATATTTTTAAATAATATAAAACTGCAAAATTTGATTGATGATTGTTGGTCCATCGCAAATGGGTGTTAGTCAACAATAAATAACCTCCTCGATTTCTACATAGCCAAGCTAGCACTCTTAGTGGTCTATGGGGCATTCCACGTGAAGCGGATAGGTAAAAAATGTTGATGTTTCCGATTTTAGTTATATTCGATTGAGTTATACTATGTATGTCCTCAACCCAAATATATAATATTTTAGCGGTACAATATATAGTTAATGAGTTAAAGGGCATTGAATTTTTACTAAATTACAAGTATGCACTACTTCAAACCCATGTACCAAGTGTTAACAAGTTATAATCAAATAAAGAAAGTAGTGGGATGTATACTTGACTTAATAAGCTTTATAACTTTATTTTTGGAAATAAAAAAATAACTTTTGTTTAAATTACGTTACTTTATTTTAGTTTTCAAACTTGATTTTTTCAAGTATGACTGGTTTTATTCTTTTCATTTTTTTTCTCAAAATAGGTATAAGTGTACAGATGATCCTTGCTAAGTTTCATCATGGGCCTAGAATTCGTTTAGGAGCTAGACCAGTTACAATGCCGGAGCGCGGCGCCGCGCCGCCGGCGGCGTCCTCTGCCCGCTAGCTACAACTTACAGAAACTGACGATTTATCTTATTTACTGTTAAATTAGAATAAAACAAGATCATGGTATATAACAACAGGTTCATTTACGTTTTTTTTTTCAATTTTATAGGCGTCATTATAGTACTGCACCTGTAGACAAGTGTCAATCTACCGTTTAAAGGGTTCAAAGCGACTAACGAATAGAATATTTGTCGAATTGGGTCCTCATTTAGTGAAAACATCGGGAATGCGATATTGGTCATTTTCTCATTATTACATTTCTGGGAAGAAAATCTCTGAAAGCATGTCCTAATTTCACTCAAACAAACATCTGATACACGTAACGTCATCTATGTGATGTAATGAGAACCTCGCAAATACTCGCGAACTTCAGTTTCGTGTGATACCTTGTGAAGAACATGTCGTTTCTTGATTAAAAATTGTTATTTCGCTGTCATTGAATATGAAAACTCTTTCAATTTGTATGTAAAATAACACGGAGTAAAAAAATTTGTAGTGCAAAAATTTTATAAGACGTCATTTATTATTCTTCCTGAAAAGTTATCTTTTTCACTTACGCGTTTTTCACTCAAAGACGACGATACGGTATTCTGTTTCTATTCATTTGTCCATGCGAACGTTAGATTGAAACTTTTCTACAGGCCCTGGTGCATTTTATCAGGATACCCTCGGCATTCGGAATGAACTAATGTAGGCATTGTATTTTTTTGTGCCAGTGTGCCCGGTGTTGTCACTGTATTATATTATTATCTAGTATCGTGCGTAGCTTCATTAAGGTACGAACAATTTCTACTTAATAATCACAGATGGCAAGTTGTATTGAATATATCATAAACATTTAATTTCGTAATTGGATAGGAATTAGGTATTTATCAGCTTCTGCCTGCGACTTTGTCTGCGTGGACTTCAGGGTTGGGTCCAACCTGGATAAAAAGTAGCCTATATATTATTCCAGGCTATAATCTATCTGTGTGCCAAATTTTATCCAGATCCGTTAAGCTGTTCTGGCGTGAAAGAGTAAAAACATCCATGCAAACAAACTTTGCCGTTTATAATATTAGTAAGGATTATTATATTAAACGTAAACATCTTTTCTTGTTATTCATTTGGTAGGAATATCTATGTTAAATATTATCTGCAAACCATTATAAAAAATATCATTAAAGTTAGTTATTTAATACTTTGTATAATGTTGATGAATGTCACGTCTATACATTTTGATTCTATTCGTTAGTTGCTTTGAACCCTTTGAACGGTGCAGTACTAGTGACGTCTACGAGTATAAAATTATATGAAGAACAATTGTACCAAGTTTCGTTGAAATCCGTCGAGTGGTTTTTGTTTCTATAACGAACATACAGACAGACAGACAGACAGACAAAAATTTTACTGATTGCATTTTTGGCGTCAGTATCGATCACTAATCACCCGCTGATAGTTATTTTGGAAATATATTTCATGTACAGAATTGACCTCTCTACAGATTTATTATAAGTATAGATTTCGTAGTAACTTTATCGATAAGTTCACAAGAATGTAACGTATGGATAGGTACATCACTATTGTCGGTATGCGTGACACACTATTTGTCATTCAAAATCTTCTCTTATAACAAGCACTATAGAGTTTTATCTTAAAGATCTTCAAAGAACAGACACAATCCTCATGGGTCGTTTGCCATTAGGGGAGGTGACAAGTTATGTCGAACTCGTACCGACTATACGACGTACCGAGTCGTCGTAAGCGTTGGATTTACAACTCAAATAGCAGCAAGGGGGTTAATTGTAGACTTTCGTCGTCATAGTAAAAAAATGTTAAGGATCTTTTAAAAAAAATATATGTGGGTTGTACGGAACTTGTCTTTATAAATGTGTTCTTTCTATTCTCTATCGAAACAGTATTTTTAGTGGTTACTAGTCCGACCCACTTTTTGGAACAGTGATATTTATATTCCAGTCATAAAAAAAATATATATATATAATTTGTAAATGTGAGTACCACGTAGGCTTTTGATACATTATAATTAAACAAACTTATTATAGTCTGGAGGCTTTGGGGACTTCATTAGACCTACACGAATGTCCTGCAGATCTGGTATGGTCGTGCGACAGGTCGTTGAGCTCCCTAAATTATGGTTGAGCTACACGATGACTGATGCATGCGTGCCGTCAGTTGGGACTGGTCTACTCAAAGCTCAGACATTACCCTACATCGTACCACTCACTTATAAGTGTTCTTCCATGTCTGGACTTTAAAAGAGACCATGATTCTCTGAGTTTGTTTCGGTGTTTCTTCTCAGAGGTCGTCAGTTAGTAAATGCCGAAGCCATCTAGCTAAAAAAACCCAAACCATGACATGTAAAAGTATCTCTAAAGATCTACTTGCAGAATAAATAATTTCATTTCATTTCAGTGCAACTAGTTTTTGACTTTTCAAAAGTACCTATTTTAGTGGTCTAATTGAAATAAAACATTTTGACTTTGATATAACTTGTCACCTGCCTTGATGGTAAACAAACCATGAACCTCAAAAAAAATAGCTAAAAGGTTGTTGGACTTGTTTGTTGTCTTTAAACGTTAATGTAATGCTCCAAACATTGTAGAAAAAACACGATATTATTTAGAATTTTCAAACTCAAATGGCAGCGAGGGGGTTAATTGTGGACGTTCGTTGTAGAAGTAAAAAATGTTCAGGATATTGTATAATGTATTCTATGAAAAAACTGTATTTTTTCTATCTGGCTTTCTTACTTCGTACTTTCATTTTTGGGTACAAAATGTTCGAGACCTGAATGATCTCCTTTGTAAATAGACTCAATCCCTATTCAGTCGGCAGTTTAACGGCCGTTCCCAATATTCACTCTATCTCTGGTTTTGACTTACTACAGGCCGAAAATGTTACCTATCCATTGTTTTTCCGTCCCAATATTCTTGTCGACGATAGGTAATCCGATCCGCCAATGCTCTCTGTCGATGGGAGGACGATAGCTTATCCAGAGATTGCAGTTTGTATGTAAATGACAATTCACGCGTTCCTTTATTATTATAACTGACATCCTTCAGTTACTGTGGCTACGTCTAGTAGTCTAGCCTAGTACTCAATCCTGTGTTTTCGGGGGATAACTCTAGTTGTAAAAGTTGTTTACTTCTATAAAATACGAGTTTTTGAGAAGAAAATTATTTCGAACTCAAGTTGAAATAGTGATTCTAGTAATGACAATGCTCTTTTGCAATAAATGTGTGATTCTGACGATAACAATACGCCCGGACCCAGCCTACAATTATTGTATGAAGAGCGTATTAATTATGCGCATAACTATGACGATTTTGAATGAATGTACATATTAAGATTATGCAAGGGTGCAGAAAAGATGTT
The DNA here is from genome assembly GCA_910591435.1 of Acronicta aceris. Lineage (NCBI taxonomy): Eukaryota > Metazoa > Arthropoda > Insecta > Lepidoptera > Noctuidae > Acronicta > Acronicta aceris. The sequence goes on along the minus strand of OU342778.1, from coordinate 4,230,403 downwards.
CGCACAGGAACATTCAGTTTCTAAAATGTTACTAAAATGGTGGTTTCAGGTAACTACTTTATAAGATAAGATAAACATAGTAGCTAGGTATATTAAGATGTATAGCAGCTCTACCATTTATTTATATTGCCTTCTTGTCTATTTATGAATATACATAGATACCTACTAATATTTATCTCCTTTTCACAGGAACCATGGAAGTACCCCCTGGAAGTAGCCCCTTCACCAGCAATTGTTGACATTATAAAACTATGTTGGCTGCCCTTGCCGTAGCTGTGTGCTGATGCTGACTCCAAAGAGTTTTAAAAGTGCCTATTGTAATGGTCTGATTGAAATAAAACCGGTGTTAAACAACGCTTACGTTGTGTTTCGCCGAGTGAGTGAGGTTACCGGAGGCCCAATCCCCTTTTAAAAGGTCGGCAACGCTCTTGTGACTCCTCTGGTGTTGCGGGTGTGCGGACGGCGGTAATCGCTTACCATCAGGCGATCCGTCTTCCCGTTTGCCCTCCTATCCCAAAAAAAAAACATTATAACTTGGTTTCATGGTAGAACAATACACCAATATTCCAATTTCCTTCTACCATGGGCTATTGCTCACACTGGTGGCTGTACTAAATATGTAGAACAGGATTCTCCTCGACTTATTATGCTGCATAGCTGCATAACTTATTATTGGGCTACGCGTTACCCGAATAAATAATCATTTATCAAAACCAAATAACAACAACAATTTATAAACATACGTATTGTAACGTCAGGTCAAATTAAATTTATTTTCATGTCTGTCATTTAAAAAACGTTCCGATAACATTATCTTTGCCATAAATTCCACATTTTTTATTAGATTGTTAAAATTTAAAAATATTTTTTATTAGACTGTTATAATTTAAAAATATTTATACATTTTCATGTCCTAATTAGACAAAATAAATCCTATATAAATGATAAAAATATGCAAAGTTCTGTGAAAATCATTAAGTTAACAAGTGAGACCCCCTGTGACCATGTGTAAGCTGAAACGTATGGGAGTGCTTGGAGAGGCTACCTACCTACCGTGAAGTGGAGATAGGAATCACTGACATGAAATATTGGAACGACTTTACGAGATAGGTAGCTAGTTACTGATGGATGGAGACAACTATCTTACGGCCGTTCCCAATATTCTGTCAGCAGTTTAAGATAGGTAGTTGTCTCCGTCCATCACTCATACGTTTCAGCTTACGCATGGTTACAGGGGGTCTCACTTGTTAACTTAATGATTTTCATAGAGGTTTGCATATTTTTATCATTTGTTTAAGATTTATTTATTATAACAGTCTAATAAAAAATATGGAATTTATGGCAAAGATAATGTTATCGGAACGTTTTTTAAATGAAAATAAATTTAATTTGACATGACGTTTTAATACGTATAAAAATTGTTGTTAAAACAACAATTTTTTTGATAATTAAACTATTTATTCGGTTTACGTGTAGCCCAATAATAAGTGATCCAGCTATGCAGCGTAATAAGTCGAGGAGAATCCTGTTCTACATATTTAGTACAGCCACCAGTGTGAGCAATAAATAACCAGCCCATGGTAGAAGAAAATTGGAATATTGGTATATTGTTCTATCATGAACCAACCCAAAAAAGCGACCTGGTCCAAAATGACGAACCAATTCAATTCTTTAATAGCCAGTAGCCAACGGACATTGAAGCAAGATTGAGGAATTGAAACTAGATGCCGGAATGTAGGATGCCTGAAAGAAATTGCCCCAACGTCTGATAAGGCCGCCCAATGTAATTTTTGTATTGATAAATAATATTCTTATTTGGTGTTGGTACAACAAACAATAAAAATATAAGTCCTAGAATAGAAATCCTATAGCAGGAATAAATTAATATTAAACCCAAATTATAATGTTTTATTTCAATTAGACCATTAAAATAGGCACTTTTAAAACTCTTTGGAGTCAGCATCAGCACACAGCTACGGCAAGGGCAGCCAACATAGTTTTATAATGTCAACAATTGCTGGTGAAGGGGCGTACTTCCATGGTTCCTGTGAAAAGGAGATAAATATTAGTAGGTATCTATGTAAATTCATAAATAGACAAGAAGGCAATATAAATAAATGATAGAGCTGTTATACATCTTAATATACCTAGCTAGGTACTATGTCTATCTAATCTTATAAAGTAGTTACCTGAAACCAGCATTTTAGTACCATTTTAGGAACTGAATGTTCTTGTGCGAAAATCTTTTCTGCACCCTTGCATAATCTTAATATGTACCTACATTCAAAATCGTCATAGTTTTGTGCATAATGAATACGCTCTTCATACAATAATTGTAGGCTGGGTCCGGGCGTATTGTTCTCGTCAGAATCACACATTTATTGCAAAAGAGCATTGTTATTACTAGAATCACTATTTCAACTTGAGTTCGACATAATTTTCTTCTCAAAAACTCGTATTTTATAGAAGTAAACAACTTTTACAAGTAGAGTTATCCCCCGAAAACACAGGATTGAGTACTAGGCTAGACTACTAGACGTAGCCACAGTAACTGACGGATGTCAGAATAATATTGGGACGCGTGAGTTGTCTTATCTCTCGATAAGCCATCGTCCTCCCATCAACAGAGCGTTGGAGGATCGGATTACCTACCTATCGTCGACAAGAATATTGGGACAGAAAAGCAATGGATATGTAGCATTTTATGTCTGCAGTAAGTCAAAACCAGAGATAAGAGTGAATATTGGGAACGGCCGTAAGAGTCCGGCGGACCGAATTTCTCTTTTTTTTTATAGGATAGGGGGGCAAACGAGCGGACGGATTGCCTGATGGTAAGCGATTATATCCAAAATACTTCACTGGAAATAAATGTAAGCGAATGCAATTTTTCATAATTACCAAGTTTGGAACGATTTTCCGGTCTTTTATTCCCAATGAATTAGTAGTAGACGAAATAGTACAGTAGGAACCTAGATCAACGGTATCAAAATCCAAATAATAACATAATTTAATAGAATATTGTCTGGATTCCGATTTATTTTGGTATTACGTTTTTGTGGGCAATTCAAGCTCCGATTATGCTAGACGGTAACGGACGCGAGCCCTATCCGAGTCGTCCGAGCCCTATCTATACGTGCTATTTGTTCATAGTCTATGTACCAATGGAGATGGCAGCTGTTGCCATCGCCATTGATGAAGAGGAATCAATAGCAATAAGAAATGTAAGAAGAAGAGTACAATGTTGTACGGTACCTTCGGTGCGCGAGTCTGACTCGCACTTGACCGGTTTTCTGTATTAAGTAGTCGGCTTATGTACTAGGGATAGGGAACAAGCCTTGTGGACGTTCACCGTCAACCGACCGTCCTTCTGAGAAATCCGCAGTATGGGAATCTGGGAGTACCTACTATCTACTGTGAGGCAGCGAGCAGCCTTGCTTTATCCGCAACCTCGGATATCGAAACGAGCCCCAACACGTTATTGTATCAGTGTCGTGGGAAGGCGCTAAAGCATATACCAACGCCGGCAACTAACACGCTATTGTCACCTCTGCGAGGATGCCCCTGACTGTCTAGCTTGAGAAGAGTAGCGGTATAGTCTGGTCACAGCAGTGGGACGTAGCCTTTTACTTCCATTGCCGTGATTAGATACATCCTCTTTGTAAGAAGTTATTTTTGGAAGAATGGCGCGAATGGAGAAAGAGAAGCAGCCAACTTTTCTCCCCATTACAGATCGGGTAGATGCAACAGCTGCTGGAGAGAGGTAACAGAGCAATTGTAGCCTACGAGCGGATGAATTAGTAAGTTCCGATCATATGGCAAGAAGAGGAAGGTGGTTTTGAGTCGATACAGGTCCGATGTACCCCGAAGTACCCACTAATTACTAATTGTCAACGCTTAAATACAGTGATTTCAGAACCACAGAGAACAAGAGACCACTTGATTCGTTTCCCTGCTAGATGTTACATAAATAATGTTGACTTACGTCACTTGCGCTTGTTATAAATATTTACAAGAGGGTTCCAGCCTGCCGCCTTTAAACTTCCTGCGCCCTGTACATTTTACTGGTTAATTTTATGCGGAAACCTCATTTGAAATAATAAATCGTAGGAATTGCTAACCTAGACCAAAAGCTGGGCTGAGTAGGCGTTTGCATCCGTGTCTGCGCGTAATAAAATTCTCCCACAAATGCTGAGCATGTTATTATTATTATACAACAGAGATCACGTTCCACTGCCTTGTTATGAGATAAATTGCAGATTGTTGTTGTAGTATTCGAATATCATTCTCGGTTAAATATCTACGACCGGCTACCAGTAATCTAACGTACTATATCATCATTATTGTAGATCAAATCCATTCGCACAGTCATTATTGATGTCGCAAAAAGTATAAGTCTAGAAAAAGTCATAAGTATCTATATTAAATTTAAGGATGCAAGGTACTGTTATTCTGAAAAGGTGTAATCAGATTATTCATGGTCTTGATGTTATTATTAATAACTAATATTTTTTAATCAGTTATTGTGTTTTCTATTGTTCAAGAGCCTAAGGACGTGATCCTATCACAGCGGAGCCGCCACACAATCTGCCGTTGATTTCAGCGCCAACAAGTGAATATGGCGCAGGTTGGAGCCAATATGGAATACCAGGAGTACAAGTGGGCCTACTCAATCATGGACTCCTCCAAGTAATTCTCAGCTTATTTTTTTCTGGATTAAGGGAGACGGACTGAATATTGGGGACGTTAAATACCTACTACGACAGAATGATATACCATATCCTACTTTCTGTACAAAAGTAACCGCGAGAAAGTATTTTTGACTTGTACTACAGGCTGGTATGACAGTTAAAACTCTGACAATAGTTAATTCTTAGTGTTACTAATGCATTGGTCACTGTACATATTGTACCTATGTTATTTTAGAAAGACTTAGCCAAAACGTAACTGTGCTACTTAAACTTCCTTAGCCAAAATGTTTATAGCGTTTTCGTGAAATACAAATAATTAGTCCCAGGGCCTCGTATCGGGCCTTGGACTGGGAAGGTAGTTGCTACACTAAAAAGTTGATGAAAAAGTTTTTTTTTATACTTGAATAACCATGATTATTAAAGTAAAACCAGCTGTACACCTTGTCGCAGGTGCACAAAGTCTTTATATTATATGTAGTCATTGTTTTTGAGACTGCAAATTTGCCGCTCTAGAAGTCACATGGCAGAAAAAATATCAGTATAAGACAAGTATTATTTAATTCAAGAACGGAATGTAAAAATAAAATAACACATAATCTTATTTCATGTTACGATGGTTGGAAGTGCTTCATTTAATTAGGTAACCATAGGTTATTCGCGGTTTACTTATTTTATCTTTAATTGTTTTCTATCGATTGTTCGCAAGAAAAAAGAAGTTAATGTACAGTCAACAAAAAAGCTAATATAATATTTTGATCAACAATGACATAAATTATCAATACGAGTGCAAAATAAAGGGTAATATTATTTACTTACGTGGGAGAGCCATGCTTCGGCACGAATGGGCCGACTCGACCGGAGTGATACCACGGCCTCGCAGAAAACCGGCGTTAAACAACGCTTACGTTGTGTTTCGCCGAGTGAGTGAGGTTACCGGAGGCCCAATCCTCTTTTAAAGGTCGGCAACGCACTTGTGACTCCTCTGGTGTTGCGGGTGTCCATGGGCGGCGGTAATCGCTTACCATCAGGTGATCCGTGTGCTCGTTTGCCCTCCTATCGCATAAAAAAATAATAGTTGCATTTATAAAAGGATAGTTGTAGCTATAAAATAAAATAATAATATATCAATCATGTACGAGTATATGAGAAGAGAGAGACTTATTATAGCATTTTAATGTTTTTGAGGTTTGATGTACACATAAACATGTGCTTTTCTATACATATTCGTATGTAGTTGATTATCATTGCAGTTATGTAAATTTAAATAATAATAGTAATTAACAAAACGAACAGACATCTCAATACAATTTCACATAAAACAGTGCGCAATAAGGCATTAGTGTACGGTTCCGAAAACGAACAAGGCGTCCCGCGTTCACGAAAGTTACAATATCTCAAAAATTACGCATTGCATCTCTACAAACCCTAATATCATTAACATTTTTATGAAATAAGCTATCTGATTATATATGGTTTAGTACAGTCTTACCTTGTATTATAATGTTAATTCGAAGTTGAAAGTAGGCTCAGCTACTTGCATTTCGTTTCCAAAATAGCCATTTCAACACAATAACAGCTAAAAAAGTACAAAAAGGTTAATTCGTGTCCGGTCGTAAAAAAATGTAAAGTAAGCAAAGGTATGGCCGACAGACATCATAGAAAGTGACATTCGAAAAAAATGTCGAATGTCTCACATGTGGTTTTTATGCCTTTCCTATTTTTTTCCGTACACTCTGGATAAGTTAGAATAGGAAAGATATACTTCACAGACTAAATAAACCGCTTTAAAACTGACTCAAATCGAACAGACTCCAAAAGTCTACCTACCAATGCGCCAGAAAAAAAAAACTTGTAAAGTTTCTCATACTAACGAGAGGTTAGGTTAATTAAGATAGTTGAGTTTTTTTAAATATTGTTGACGTATAGACGTTTAGAGATTTTTATGTGCAATTGGGTAGATTACATTACTAATTTTTCTAACTTAAAAAAAAAGAAAGGCTGCCATGTTTGAAATATATTATCGTTTTATGAAAATCCTTTTATTTGTATAAAGTTTCAAAATTTTTTGGTTGACTTTACTTTCCCAGTACATAACTTTGTTTATTTAATTTGTGGTCCCAAAATACTACTCAAAAATAATTATTATTTTAGTATTTATAGGTGGAATCTAGGACCGCGGTCCCGTTCTCAAAAGCCCCACGACACGACAATTGTTTTCAGGATATTGTGTGATTGTTTCGGTTACTAATGTATAGGTACATACTCGTACTAATGCCATGGAACCAACGAAATACATTGGATCATCAAGTTGTGCATTGTAATGCTCGGTTCTCTTCACTTACCAATGTAATGGTCGGATCTGTAACAGGTTGCGCAATGTAATGCTTGGATTTCCTCCCTCACTGATATAAGTAATGCTCAACGTAACGTCAAATTACTTGTAGGGTACGGGGGCAAAACAAGGAATTTCACTAAAACAGGTTTTTGTGTAATAAACATTTTAATGTTTGAAAAGTTTATCTTTGTCTTACATATATTTTCTTGAGAAATTACTGATAGGAACTTAAGTTTACCCTACAGAGATCAGCTGATAAAAATAAACTTTTGCCAAATATTAACAAATATTAAAAAAAGAATGTAATTAACTTTTATAAAGTACTAAAACATGGAATGTCTCATATAACCCATACAGGGAATGTCCAAACTATTACTATGTATGGGTAATGCCTTCAAGGTAGGCTTGAGCTTCAGCAGAACAAAACGTTTTTATAAGTCCATAAGGTCCTTGTGCTTGTCTGCACTAATTGGCAAATAATCTTGATAGGCAATACAAATTCATTGCCACATTCTGGTTGATTCACTCTTAGCGTATTTATTATGGGTGAATTTACGCTTTTTACCTAATGCTACATAAGAAATACTCACGAAAACCTAATTGTTGCTATACTTAATTTTTATTTGAATTTCTTATGACATTCTTTGTTTTGCCCCTGAACCCTGTGCGAATGCTCCAGGTGAGGGAGCACCTTTACAACGAAATACAATTTGTTTTGTTCCATGACCGATTGAAATAGACTGAGAAACTTGCATGATAGTGAATAAAAACAAAAGCTTAAAAAACTAATCCCGACGAGAAAAAAAATCTACTGAAAATTATGAAACAAGACCATTTGCCTAAATCCAGGAAATTGTTCCTGGATTTAGGCAAATGGTGTCCAGTTTATAGCCGTGGTCGCATGCCGAATTCTTTTCAATGACTTTTATAATTAATGATTAAACGAACTTACCTCAAGTGAAGTTCTATCATAATTATACGAAGTGTCTCGTCCGAAGAGATTAGGATACCTAAGAAAGAGTATATTATTCAACATGTAGTATCGCTTCCGGTGGTACTACTCATCCACTAGGTTGAGATCTTTTATTTTTGTTTTTTAAACTGTTCCCGCGCCGCGCCGAGCTGTCATTTAGTTCAGAGTAAAGTTATATTACCAGAACTCTTTTGGGCTATGGTCATTAGGGTTGGGAGGGTGTTCCTAATCTCTTCGGACGAGACACTTCGTATAATTATGATAGAACTTCACTTGAGGTAAGTTCGTTTAATCATTAATTATACTTTGTGTCTCGTCCTCGAGATTAGGATACCTAAGAAAGAGTATATTATTCAACATGTAGACTTTGAGAGTAAGTTCTGGTAATATCATCTAAATATCATAATTAACATGATATAAGTATATGTACGATTATATGATAATTATGTTATCATGGTTTTCTATAATTGTAAAAAAAGATTTTCATGGCTTAGAAATCACAGATTTATTATTTTTGAAGTTGATCTGTTATAGTACTGTATATCCATAGTTTTGAAATTCCTTGTCTCAACAGATACAAGTAAACACCTAGTAAGCTCTTGTTATTTAGGCTAAGTATTTATGACTAATGTGCTTAAATAAATTTTAAAGCTAAAGCGTTTGTACTGAATGATGAAGGATTTGAATTCTGCGAATTCTTTCTCTGAAAATTGTTAAATCTTTCCACAAGACATTATTAAGTACACATCTTTGTAAAGCGGCGGAGCTCGAGAATTACCTCGTTTAGCGATATCTATGAAATCATAGGTATAGAGGTTAAAACATTAGTAATGGTTTCTACGACATCAGAGTAAGGCAATTAATTTGTGCTGAAGCAAATAGCGCTGCACTTCTATCATATTGATATACGCATAGCGTGAGAGGATATATTGTGATATACTCCATAATAGGTATAACCGGTTCGGATATCTTGAAATTTAAAGCCAAAAGGATTGAAGAAAGAACATTTTTCAGACGAAATTGACAGTATTTGTCTCGGATTTGTGCAAGTACCCATTTATTACATAAAAATTATGGATATGATATGATATATATATATATATATATATATTTCCAGTCTTAAGCCATAAACAATTTAGATGTCACAATATTTTGTTGTAATCATTTAGATTTATAAACGACGTAAGGAAGCGTTTGTCAACGCATGCAACATAACATAGTACTCTGTGTTTTTGGGGCAAATATCTAGGTGTAGATAAGTAGGTGCTTTTGCCTATACAAAAGGCATCGTTTAACTTGTAGGGTCTTGGTTCATAAGTTCTGAAAATAAGATTTATGACCCATACCCTTGTATGGGTGAATATAAAAACGTACATAAAGTACTTAATGTAGAAACAGACTGTATGAGTCGGTATTAGTCATTTATACATATTTTATAGGAGTAAAATGAATTATGAACGTTTGTCTTTATGAAATATCTCGAAAACTGCTAGTTTTTACTTGTACAAATCGTTCGTTATTTGTTATTGGTTGATTACATAAATAATCATCAGACTGTTGAAGTTAGGTACCACTCCTATCCATGCAGCTTAATGCTTGTTTAGGAATTTATAATAATTTCTAGTTTTTCATTAGCATCTGGTTGATGCCAATAATACACTTGCCTAATATCATGTTAAAAATTTTAGGGAAGTAAAAATAACTGAGAAAAAAATAAAAAAGGAAAGGCCAAGGGGCTATGTTCTCAGTAACTAGATAAGATGGAATACTGGTGTTTTCAACATATTGTTAACATTCCTTGAGACAATGTTGAATGCCTGGGCATTCAACATAATGGAACAAGCTGTAATTTTAATTATATTTTTAATTTCCTACAAATGAACTTGTATGGGAATAGTGGAACTCTGCTATGCTGTAGACCATTACCTTTTATGCATACCAATGGGCATGCATAATTCCTGAAAATAGTGATAAATTGTTAATTTATTTGACAGTTCAATCACAGTTCTAGGATTTAATAGATACCTACAGAGTTACTTAACATGTACCCAAAGTGACATTAAACTTTGTGGTGGGTAGTAGAATGCACCCTTGAATAATCATAAATATAGATAAGTATAGATATTTATAACTATAATTATGTTAGGCCTCCATATTGACCATTGTCAATAGCTTCAGTCACATGACTGCCACTTTAAAAGTAGTGTATTTGTCCAACTCAGAATAATGAATAATAATTACTTAGTAATAATTCATAGCACAACTCAATAGTTTTATGAAAAATTGCATAAAATTTTCTAACATTATTTTATTATTAGGGAATTATCAGTTTATATAATTATGTTGATTAGATGTCATCTAATGACTGGCTGATCAACCTAATGCTAACCTTGCTATAAGACCACCTTACCATAGGGTAAGGCTTGCATATTAGCAAAGAGCAAAAATTTATTGTGACATCCTGTTACATAGGTATGTCAAGAGGTAGAAAATACTTCAAATCCTCAATTATAATAACGGAATTGTTGGTAAAATAATATTTAATTAATATACAGTACCAAGGTACATATTTGCCGCATTTCTATTTGGCACACCAAGTCTGGTTAAAAAAGTTTAACTGTCAGATGCAAAAAAGTTAAAATTAAGATGTTAATGGCCCGGGATCACATACTTCTTACTTGATTCCACATTGGTTACGGTGTATGTAACTATTAGACTATGTCGCTGTTTGCACCAATAATACAGGTTACTTTGCGAGACAAAAGGTAATTCTTTGCAAGTTTTTAAACGTAGAAGTTAAACATTGTGGGGCAAGGAATGTCGCCAAAAAATATCAGAGGTTAGTAAGTGGATATACCTGGCACTCTGACCGTTCACTTATCCTGTCTCTCTTAGCAACACTCCCCCCCCCCCCTTGTTGAGGCGTTAGCATCATTTAAGTAGGTAAGATATTTTGCTACATTAATGTATTTTCCATTTTAGGTATAGTACCTAATAATTTTACAGAAAATAATATAAGTACTTATACATTTTTTTTCAATTAAGTAGATATTAATATTAGGTTTTGTTGAAAGTGAAAAGTTTGTATGCTATTGTTAGCATTAGGTACTATCAATTATGTTGCATTTGTAATTATATGTGTACATTTAATTCTTGTGTATGTTGACAACCATCTGACCATAATATTGTTTAAATGTTCATAACAAGATTTTCATGAGAAAACTAAGTTATTGACTTTTTTAACATTCAAGTTTTGTTTCACAGCTAGCCACCTATATTTGGTGGTGTCTGAGACTATCTGTATCACAATATCAAGTTTAATTTGATATTATTAATTTTTAATTCTATCCTTATGTAGAGATTTCTATACATACTTTTGTATAGATGGTAAATATTGTAGGTATCCAATAAGATAACTATGATTAATTGTATGTATTGTTATTTTTTCAGAAAATAACTAGTAAAATAGATGATTTTCCTAGAGTATGTAAAGTCCTGAAATGTTTTGTTGTGTAACAACCCCATCAACCACAAATCCGTACGGATTTGTTACATCATTAGTTAAGTTTTTATCACATTGAATATAAAGTAGTGTTTATAGTATTTAATATAGTATCAGGTATTTATTAGGCTAGTGTGGTGGTACCATAGCCTAATCCCTCTCATTCTGAGAGGTGACCCTTGCCCAGTAGTGGGAAAATGTAATGGGTTGCTTATGTATTATATATCATAGGTATTAATACCTAAAAAAAAAAGAGCATATTATATTTTCACATGATTTTAAAATGTACCTATGCTTAAAAATGAAAAGTATTTAGGGTAATACTTGAACTCATAATATTTTCCAAAAGGTACAGCATCTTCCATATTCTAAGAAATAATTATTTTAAATTAAAATTAAAATAAATTATTCCAGCACCTCCATCATTCACAAAACTGAGTTTTCTCTTTTGGTATATATAAGACAGGTATTAGCAACCTGTGATAACACTACTAATGTGTGAAAAGGTAACCGCATACATTACCAAGATTGGTGATGTCAGGATTGTTTATCTGCAAAAAGATAAATTGGCTCACTCAAGCGGTCTGCTGCTGCTTCCAGCGGCGCTATTGCAAGTAGCTATGTTGCTTGGGGGGCTTCCCTTAAATTTCCATACTTGTATGATGGTTATGCTTCATTAGATTGCAACTTTTCTGAGAATTGGCCGCTGATTTTCAAAGGTCTGCTTGGAGATGTTCTTGATTGTTCTGGTCCGGCTGAGGTAGCTCCTTTTGTTTTCAGCATGTTGTCACTGACTGCATCTGAAGTGTTAACTTGCTCGAGATATTGCCTCCCAGCAGAGGCAGGCAGGCATATGAAATATTTCCATTTATTTTAGACCTCCGTCTGGTCAGGTTAATGGCTTTATAATATGTTTTATACGGCATGTATAGTACTGTTTTCACAGTATTGGTCCTGTTAATCAAGGTTTCCTGAAGACAGCATTGGTGACAGTGTTAGGTAGTAACACCTTCAAAGGGGCCATTCTGATAATATGTACATAGGTACCTATGTATATTGATGAAATGAACTTGAGTTCTTCGAGTTCTTTACCGGGTTGTAGGTTGGCTTGCCATCGTCTTACCCTTATTTGTTGGCAATACTTGAAATAGATCACCAAAGCATAGTTCATTATGCCTACCTGCATTATGATATTGTCTTCATAATGTGAGTTATCTGCTGGAATATTGTGATATAAGTGCACTCGCCTGATTACCATATTATGATAATTAAGTAGGTATTATACTTCCTTGTAATATGTGTTCATTGCTGTCAAGCATAATTTACATGATTCTGTTGTTATATTTCTGATGAGTTGAACAAACTCTTGAACAACTGGTAGGTTATTGATGGGTGATACTTACATTCCAGTGGTATGTCCTAGAACACTTAATGGCCATGCAGTGGGACAGTCCTTCTGGCAGCCCGAAATTGCATTGTTTTATGTGGTTGGAAGTAATTTGTTTACATATGGGTATGTAACATAGGTCATCATAGAATTGGAGTTTATTTAGCGTGGGCAGTCCTACATGATCTGTCCGAGTTGCTAAATAAATTTAATGCGTTGAGACAGCCCAGATTTGACTGCTCGAGGTGCATTGTTATTCCCAAAACCTTTTGATAAAGGGCTTTAGATTATTCACCGTGGACAATCCGATGATCTCTGAGTGCCAAATAAATAATAATGCGTTGAGACAGCCCAAATTTGACTACTCGAATTGCATTGTTTATTTTCAATTCATTGTAATAAAAATTATGTAGGTACCGGCAAGTTCCGACTTGACCGGGTTTTCCTTAGATCACATTTCTAAAAGTTAACGCTAAGATCACTACACAAACACTTAATAATATTTATTTTATATACTTCTTGAGTGTTTTGGCTGTAATATTGGACAATTTACTCGAAAAAACAACTACGAGTAAATTTCCTAGTGGAGAGCGTTGCGCACTAGAAACGCGAATGACAGCTCGGCGCGGCGCACAGTGGGCTGAAAATCGGCTTTCATAGACTTAGGGATTTCAATTTGTAAGTGCCGGATTTTTTGCCGGATATCGCTTCTATTAGTTATTACTATATTCAAAAATGACACCCGACTTAATTCTGCACAAAAACGAAGGAATTATAATTTTTTTAAGAAAAATTTGTATGAAGCTGGTATTAAAAAGTTAATTATCTCGTAAACAGCAAGGAAAACCGTAATATCCTTACAGGTGGTTATAGTACTAATTATTTAAGATTTTTTGACATATGTCATATAACGGTTATCGCTGCTAATTTTTTTTTAAAAATCGTCAATATATTTTTATTTATTTTTACATATGAAAGGGTTCCTTTTAGTGAATGAATTAAGAACATTGTTAATTATGAAGAATGTTATTGACCCAAATATTAAGAATATATAAAACAAGAAAAATATTTTAAAAATAGAAAAAAAAATCAAATATTAAACATTTTCCTTATCACTCTCGTTGTCGGACTCCAATTCTGAGTCAGAATCCAGATTGGATACATCTATAAACTCGAACTCACTTTCCTAAAACTGAATCAAGTCGAGAGTTTCATCAAAAAAGGTCTGCTTTCTCTTGGCATCTAATTTAGGCCTTTGTGCACTTAGGAAAGGATCCGAAGAAACAACAAGCATATTTAAAATATCTTGATTAGAATCTTGCCTGCTTCTTTTCCGCGAATGATGTTCCCGGAACCTCCTAAAATCTTTGTTTCGAGACTCTGAGGCTTCTTCCGAGAGAGTCCCAATCGGTACAATATCATTTTGCTCGATTATGTCAGCACCGTGAATTAATAATTTATGTACGGTTGAGGACATGTAGTACCAATCGTACAATTCCACATAACTACTTTTCAGCTGTTTTGCGGGCAAAATCTTTAAATTTTATGACGTCGATCTTCTCGCCAGATGTTATTGCTTGCAAAATCACAGCAAATCTTTTAATAAGATTTTCGTCCAACCCGGTAATAGCTGCGGTTTTATTGGGAAACTCGAAAAACTTTCTAGCGGTATTCCTGTCATTGGTAGTTCCAGAGCCTTGTTTTACAATATCAATCAACAGATTGAGCTGATCTTTGAGTTTATTTTGTATAATCTTTTTTCTGTTCTGCAACATTTCTTTGTCCTCATTACTTCTCGCTGCCCACCGTATGAAGTCGAGCCTGTACGCAATATGTAGCAGACATTCCATACAATTTATACTTGCGTGTAGGGATGACAAGCCAAATTTGTATATGTCAGCACACACAGTCTTTGATGTTACAACATCTAAGCGGTTCATTTCCGTAGGTTTTGCTAGACACAAGTAGCACGATGCATTTGATCTGGCCTCTGAAAGGTACGTGCAGACTTTGGCGTCGATCATTGTCATCATTAGTTGATGAGTTACCATGTTATTATTACTGCACTGTGTGGGGATAAGGGCCTGAATTTCATCATCCATTTGTTTTTTGAGACCAATGACTACTGATTCGCTCTCTTTTAAAAAAGTAAACTGAACTGGACGACAATACAAAGTTGAGCATGGTTTTGGGTTCGTCCATACAGTGTTATCTCCATCAGTCAGTTTTAGTGGCACCAAAGAGGTCATGAAAATGCTTGCATCATCTTGCTCGCCCTCCATTTTCTGCTTGTATCGGCTTTGGTTGGAAGCACCATCAAATCCCCACTTGGATATCAGCTTTAGCCGCTTATCTTGCACATCGGCATAGTCAGGAAGACTTTGAAGGATCCTCGTCACCGTGATGTCAAGTAAAGCTTGAAGTGTAATCCTAGCCGAGGAATCCGTAACTGTCACAGATTGCTTCGGAGGGTAGCAATCAAGCTTAGTTTGTTGCACTTTATAGTAGGATGGATAAATATCCTTAGCACCTTCACGAATGGCAGCCTCTCGCAAAGTAATATATTGCCAGTTTGACAGTTTTAGTGAAAGAAGCAATCCAAGCGCTTTCTCTGGTGTAAATATGACTGTTTTCACTGGTTTCTTAAGCGTTTCTTCTAATCACTTATTTTCAGACTCACTAGAAGACTAAAACTCAGTTTGCATTGATAAATATCTAGCTCAAACATAGTTGTGTAAGTGTGGATGCAGTATAAACCTCTGAATTCTTTCTTCCTTCTTCTTTCTTTCCTTCGGGAATATAGGGGTGATGATATTTTATGTTACGTGTTGTTAAAAGTCTGTGTACCTCAACTTAAACGCTAAAAGGAATCGTTTCATGTGTAAAAATAAATAAAAATATTTTGACGATTTTTAAAAAAAAATTAGCAGCGATAACCATTATATGACATATGTCAAAAAATCATAAATAATTAGTACTATAACCACCTGTAAGGATATTACGGTTTTCCTTGCTGTTTACGAGATAATTAACTTTTTCATACCAGCTTCATACAAATTTTTCGTAAAAAAATTATAATTCCTTCGTTTTTGTGCAGAATTAACTCGGGTGTCATTTTTGAATATAGTAATAACTAATAGAAGCGATATCCGGCAAAAAATCCGGTACTTGCAAATTGAAATCCCTAAGTCTATGAAAGCCGATTTTCAGCCCACCGTGCGGCGCGGGAACAGTTTAAAAAACAAAAATAAAAGATCTCAACCTAGTGGATGAGTAGTACCACCGGAAGCGATACTACATGTTGAATAATATACTCTTTCTTAGGTATCCTAATCTCGAGGACGAGACACAAAGTATAATTATTGATACCTACCTAAACCTTGAATAAAGTTTAGGACCTCAGTTTTTCTAAATAGGTTGTTTGTAATTGTACCTATCAATAAAAACGTCAACGTCGTAAAGTAGGTAGTTCAACAGTTGTCATGGGAATGTACCAGCCATTGCAGAACTCAATGAATACATTACTATTGACATACAGTACTATTACTATTATAGTCCAACAATTAATATTTAAATTTTTCAAGGGTATCAGCATGTTTGATCTCGATGCTACTGATCGTGTACGGTAGCTTTCGGTCACTGAATATGGAGCGGGAGGCGAGAGAACGAGCAGAGAGGGAAAGGGAAGCGACGCTCTTGGGGGGTAAACCAGCGTCCACCAGTTCCAGTTCTAATTCTAGTAAGTTGAATCTTGAATATCATAACGATGACTCTCATATAATTTTGCCAGTCTTTTGGATGGTACCTTAATTTCTGTAAAATATTTATCATGCGAGTATGAATGTTGTCGTTTTAATAGCCACTTTTTCAAATACACTTTTCTACGTTTTCTTTTTTATGTAGTCACATTGGTAACTAGTACTTATATTAAATATGTAGAACAGGCTACTTCTCTATTAATTGGTTGCGTTAATTCTTATTGGACTACAAGCATACACATAACACGCATTAATCATATGACATAATATTTATATGAATATACGTGTCACGCCCGCGCGATCGGGGCGGGTCGCGGGACTTATTGAAACATGCCATGTGGTTTGTCGAAGGAGAGGACCTAGTCTAAAATCTACTACCTAATTAGCTTGGCACCGACTTCAAACAGATCAGTAGGATATTTGTCTTTTAAGTTTAATCTGCAATTCAATGTTTTTCGATTTTTAGTGTGAATTTGTTGTTTTATTGAAGTCTAATTGAATTTTACTTTTTCATTTGTCGGTACCTACGTAGTACGTAGCGGGTATGATATATACAATATAATCAAAGTGTCATATTATAGTAGAACTTAAAATTACGTAGATTTGAATTTACTTTTGTATGAATAGACAGGTAAGTTATTTTTTTTTTAGTTATGTGTACTTCTATCGCTGTGTCTTAAGCAAACCCTTATGAAGTTATGATACTTAATATAAAAACTATTGAATATCTTTATACCTACCCGCGTCTTCACGATTCACCCACGATTTTCATAACTGAAGGAATACTGATATCCACTAATTACATAGGTACACTAAAAATGGAAAACTCCAAGGTCCAATTTACCGCTCTAAGATTCATCAAAATTGATTCAACAGTTTTGGCGTGAAAAGTAACAGACAAGCAGCTACTTTCGTGGAACCTACTCGTATGGAAACCCAGAACTAAATCCTTTATTATTTGTCCCCTAATAGCGGGATAATTTAAACACTACATTTTAAAAAATCATGATAGGCTTACGCTTGATTGACAATTCGGTAAAACCATTTAAAGTAGCCAAATATTTCAAGTGATGCGAATATAGCCAAAATTGTGGCGGAGGCTACGGGTTACTGCGAAATAACCGTAAGGAATGTGACAAATGCAGGAAATTCATCAACTGACAATTTGGGCCATTTGAAATTTAATTCGCCAAGAAAACCAAAAGTTATTAAGAAAAAACATGTTAATGATGATTTTGATTTAGGGAGTTATCAGAAGAAGTAAGTTACTGTCAAGTTAGAGACAAAATGGCATATTGATTTGTCCACAATTCAATTTTCGAGAATTCTAAGAAACCTTTTACACACTATGGAATATTGTTTCCAAAAATACAAATAAAAAAGACATATAGATTTATATGGTGTGTTGCAGATGTTCAAACACTGAACACAATGCAGGCACTGTGCTTCCCGCTTGGCTCGTCAGTGGCGCTGCTGATCATGTTCTTTTTCTTCGACTCAATGCAGACGCTCGTGGCGATTTGCACTGCAAGTAAGTTATGAATATCATTAACACAGCGGCAGGATATATATCGCGTATATCTCACTTTGAACAAACTAAGCCATTATGAGGAAACACTGACCCAAAGGGGGTACTGCCTATTAACTCCGCAAATTTTGTAAGAGCCCTGGAATACAAGAGCATTTTGCATTGTTTCTGTAATTTTTTACTCGAGGGGTGAAATATCATAAAATTTATTATTATTTTCGGTAGCTTAATAAGTCGTATCATATGCGGGCGGATAGCTTGAAGTAATATTTTCCATTTGCAATAGTGTTCAGCCGCGCTCCATTTCTTTGTAGTTATTGTTTTCACAAACATACATACTGTTTACAAGATATAACTTTTTACACATGGTGGGAGAAAGGTGTGAGTATGAAGGCCTGTATTTCCCGAGAGGTTAGGCAGAGGCGTACTAATGTACACCTACAGTTCGCCGGTATCTTTAGGTCCCATGTAATAAGGGGCGAGCCTATTGCCATTAACTGGGCACACTTTCCAAACTCCGAGCTACTAAGCTGCCGACGAATTTCATAGAAAATCCCAAGAATCGAATCGCTCAAGACCACTAGGCTAACGAGGCAGTACTGCTTATATGTATATAAACTATTAATATATACCTACTTAGATATTCGTATGATAAAATCCGGTCGCATAAGGGTACGGAGGAGACTGAATTGCCCATAAAAACACACATACGCACGCACTATATAATAGGGAATATGCATAAGATTCAAATTTGAGTAAAATATTTTTATTTGTATCCTTAATTGCTAAAGAATGATGTCCATGCCATATTTTTTTTTACATAATAGCTCTTCCAGCAAGATTTTAATTATTTAAAAGTATAAAAAGTGGCAATTTGGTCCGCCGGACCCTTAACCACCCACATGAAACAAAGTATTATCTTTGTTACAGCAATGATTCTTGTCACTCATTTGTATGTTAAAGTGTTTGACGTTTAAATAATTAGTTTTATTTGTCTAATATTTGCGACGTGACGGAAATGATTTAGAGTGTGATATTGAGAGCTGGATATATTGTGTTCAGTAATAGCGTGCGCGGCGCTGGCGTTCCTGCTGACGCCGCTGTGCCAGTACGTAGCGGGGGGAGTGGGAGGCGCGGGCGCGGGCGGCGCGGGCCGCGGCGCCGTGTGCGGCCGCTACTCCGCGCCCGAGCTAGCCGCCGCGCTGCTCGCCGCCGCCATCGTCGCCGTCTGGGTGCTCACCGGACACTGGCTGCTCATGGATGGTGAGTCATACATAATACATTGCAAAGTTCCAGCTGGATGAACATTATATTAGTTACTAACTTCCCCTACAACCTCTAATACTTGGCACATCCACGCAAACTGCACATACAAGGGTAGGGGGAGATCAAAGAAAAGATGGATGGAAGGTGTGACGTTGAGAGATGATACGGCTACAAAGGAAACAAATGATGAGATGACGACTGATAGGTCAAGTAACTTGGGATAAGGGCATGAGTATAATGATGATGATCCAAGGAAACGCAGCACATCCCAACAAAATCTGCTTTCTCTCTTTATAAGATCTGCATATTAGTATCATCATCGAGTCATCGACCTATTTACTGCCCCATTATTGGGCACGGGCCTCCTCTCACACTGAAAGAGATTATTAGACTATAGTAGTAGATACACGTCGATAACCTTCTGCGAGTTGATATCGTATAGTTGATACGATAACCTCGCCCTGCCACATTCCCTATAAGACAGTGTTTTATTAATTTATTTACTTCTTCATGCGTTTTACTTGACATGGTATTGACGTTTGCTTCTGAAACTAATATGGTTTCTTACAAGAATAATTTGTAGGACCAACAAAATTCGAATGTCACATCAACACCAAAATGAATCTTAATCCATACATATTATACTAGCTGCAGCACGCGGTTTCACTCTCATCCCAAAACTACTTCTTGAAACAAAAGGTCTAGACCTATGTCCTTCCCCAGAATGCAACCTTTCTCCTTGCCTGATTTTATCGAAATCTGTTCAGCGGTTAGGGCATTAAAAGGTGACAGAAAACTGTTATTAAGATATACTGTTATAAGATGGAATTAATAGAAATTATTTCGTTCTTTCTGGGTTCGATCCCCACACGGAGCAAATATTTGTATGATCTGCAGGTAGTTGTTCCGGGTCTGGGTGTTTGTGTTTGTGAGAATTTGTGTTTGTAAATGCACCCACGATACAGGACAAAATCGTAGTGTGGGGAAATGTTTAAAAAAAAAAATTTAACTGACACCTGTAATGTTAAATCAAACATTGAATGAAGTAATGATGACATCGTATTAGTTGTTAGAGAAAAAAAATTACACCATTTGTTAACTTCTTTATTTTACTCTAAAATTAGTTAAATCAGTATGTTAGCCATTTACTTTATCTTAGTCATTATCCGTAAGTATATTTTTATTTTGAAGATGCTTTATTTTGTCATATTTTTAACCTCTGCAAGTCTAGTACCTATATATTTGTATGTGAAATTAACTTTAATGGTTATTTTTAATGTTCTTTTTCCATGGGTAGTTAAATATTGCAATAAATTTAGATAAAGTGAACAGATTAAAATAAAATTAAGTTCAAAAGTTGCCATATGATACTGCCAATACTGCTAATGTATTTCTTTCCAATTTATCTGAATGATTATGGATGTTCTAAGAAAAGTATCGAAAAAACAGTATTTCTTCTTTTTGCGCAGTTGTAGTCGGATATTATGTTGACCAGATTCATAATCTACGTATACACCAGATTTCATAGAAATCCGTCAAGTGGATCTTGAGTTATAAACGAACATACACAAATACATACATACAGACAGACAGACATTTCATTTTTTTTTTCAATTATCTTGTAATTACAGATATGACTTTTCTACAGACTGATTATATGTATAGATAATAATTATGCTTTTTCATTTAATAATATTTAGCAATATATATATATATATATACATCAACCAAAACTTCCCGAAAAAAAAAACAGGAAACTGAAATGGCAATACTTACAGTGGCAGGGACATGAATTTTAAACTTAATTTTTTGTTTATTTGCATGAATATTTAATGTTTCTTATTTTATTTGGTGATGTGATTTGAATTTACCTATATTCCCCTTTCGGATCGGACAGGGTTTTTTTTAACATAGTGTGTGTGTGGAAATTCAGTTAGCACATTCGTATGAGGGTAAATGCGATATTGAAATGATATGAATATTCAGCGATGGGCATGGGGCTGTGCGTGACGTTCATCGCGCTGATCCGGCTGCCTTCGCTGAAGGTGTCTACACTGCTGCTGACCGGGCTGCTACTATACGACGTGTTCTGGGTCTTCTTTTCATCCTACATATTCACCACCAACGTCATGGTCAAAGTAGCTACCAGGTAATCAATGCAATACTTCTGTTAGGTTTTGTAAAGGTTTTACGCGTGGTTTGATTATAAATTATGAGAGATATAGAAATAGATTGTTAAGAACGTCATCAAATGTAATGTTGAGAAATACTGCGATCATTAGACGACATGTTTGGCATAGCGGCTGAGCGATAGGCTTCTGCGTCACGTGTTGTGGGTTCGATCCCCACACGGAGCAAATGTTTGTATGATCTACAGGTAGTTGCTCCGGGTCTGGGCGTTTGTGTATGTGAGAATTTGTGTTTGTAAATGCACCCACGATACAGGAGAAAATCCTAGTGTGGGGCAACGTTTAAAAAAAAAAAAAAATGACTGTATTTTTACTCAAGTAAAAGTATCTGTGATGTATGATAAATATGTCTTCATCTACTGTGTCCTATTATAAATGCAACATTTTAAACCAATAAGACGCTGACAAAACAATGAAATGACTAGCAAGTGTGTACTTTTATTTTTTTTTTTTTATTTTTTTTTTTTCTTTAAAAAATACGTTGCCCCACACTAGGATTTTCTCCTGTGTCGTGGGTGCGTTTACAAACACAAATTCTCACATACACAAACGCCCAGACCCGGAACAACTACCTGTAGATCATACAAATATTTGCTCCGTGTGGGGATCGAACCCACAACACGTGGCGCAGAAGCCGATCGCTCAACCACTACGCCAATCGTGTCGTCAATTGTAATCGTATTAACTTGAAAATGTATAATAAACCATTTATTAACCATTATATTATATTCCGTAATATATAATATGTTTTATCTGTTGAGACTTGTTATTAGCAAAATATATACATATTATTTATATCGGTTACACTATTAACGCCATGTCTGTAAGCTTTCTTAAAAGTAAATAAAAAATCATAATCTTCGATCAACAATGGCAACTATATAAAGGGTCTCATACAAAATTAAAGCTAAATGCTGTCCGCGTGAATATATACTTATACAGCTACATTTGTTTACTAACAAACGGAGAGCAAAGTTTTAAAACAGTTTTAAGATTAAACTAATTACAACCATGGCATGGCACCTAGTATTCCTAGTAATAACGTCACAAATCTTCAAAATATTATCTAATATTTACGATCATTCGTCACATAAAACGAGCAAAGCAATAAGTACTCCTGAGACTTACAAATGAACAAAGACATAAGTTACACAACATTTAGTGTGAAATCAACCTTAACTGGCTACAAATAAAGTAGTTCCCGTTATTGCCTTGAGAGCTACATCGTTTTGAATCCACTGTTCTGTTAAATAAAAGTTTGTGCGTGTGTTGGCGAACCATCCTACATTTGTAGCGGTGGTATAAAATCGGTAATTTTGTTTTGTTGTTAAATTTGATATTATTTGTTAAAGCTTAAAATATAACTTGTTATTCATGTACTTACCGAAAGTAAGATACCCCGGCCGTTAAATTGCGTTTTATTTTTGCAACTTTTGAATACACATTGCGGCATTGTGAGACGTGTTTACATTGGCTGTGTTTCAAGCGAACTAAACAAAATAAGAGCTCACTTCTCAAGTGCGCTGTTATTTACCGACCCGATATCTAGTTGCTATTGTTGATCGAAGATCATAATGGTTAATAAGGCTGTATATTACCTATGTATATTTTTTTATAGAAAAGCGGCTATTGAGAATAGTCTAGCTAGATCATCGTTTCTGAACCTTGAAGCTACCTACACATCTTTGCACCATATACTTAACTTTTTGGCTACTTATTGGGTCAGTACATTAAAAAAGTTAACAAACGATGGGCTGATTAATCCTGAAGATCATCATCTGATGATTTCTTATGGCCTCATAAAAAGTTAACCATTTAATAGAGCCGAGATGATCAACTGAAAATTGAATGATTTAAAATTACGAAAGTTAAAAGCATTTAAATTCTATGCTAGACAGAGACAATATACCGTCTTAGGGATCATCCATTAATCACGTAAGGCTCGAAAGGGGAGGGTTTGAAAAATTATGATTTATCATAATATTTTCGAACAATTTAAAAAAAAAATATCAAATAATAAATTATGATTTATCGAATATTAAAAAAATTGCAAGATTTTGGGAAATTGCAGCAATTTGGGGATGACGTTCGTGAATTTTAAATAATATTTAAATTTTAAATGTCCATCCCATGATAATTTCCGCACCACAAAAAGGTTCAAAGTGCTTATGTGTGAATTCATCAGAAGTGAGCAGTCACTGAATATAATGATGTTAATGTTGATATTATCTATGTATTTGCTACACAGGCCGGCAGAGAACCCGATGAACGTGGTAGCCCGTCGGTTACAGCTGGGCGGCGCCATGCGGGACGCGCCCAAGCTGTCGCTGCCCGCCAAGCTGGTGTTTCCCTCAATGCATCATCAGGGACACTTCTCTATGCTTGGTCAGTACTACACGAATCAACAAGAAACTAACAAAATTAACCTTGTACTACTGATTGCAAAGACAACAAAGGGGTTTGAAGATTATACTATGGAGACAGGCCTGTCTTACAAAAAAAACCATTGGGAAGCGGCCACACATAAAAACTTCAAAAGTCGTTATAAGTCGTCAATATATTTTTTACGTGGGAGCCATGCTTCGGCACGAATGGACGGCTCGACCGGAGTGATACCACGGCCTCACAGAAAACCGGCGTTAAACAACGCTTACGTTGTGTTTCGCCGAGTGAGTGAAGTTACCGGGGCCCAATCCCCTTTTAAAAGGTCGGCAACGCACTCGTGACTCCTCTGGTGTTGCTGGTGTCCATGGGCGGCGGTAATCGTTTACCATCAGGCGATCCGTCTGCTCGTTTGCCCTTCTATACCATTAAAAAAAATAACAAGTAATGTCACTGCACAAAATTTTGTAAATCACAATTCCCGGATATAAGCAATCAGTTTTAAAGGTTTAAATAATACTGGGAGTGTCAATTAACCTAAGGGACACTTGATACCCAAAATTAAAAGTCAAATGTTTTATTTCTATTAGGCCCTAGATGTACCTTAGAAACTAGATGCACAGTTCCAAATAGTGGGTCTTATGGAGAAGAATCGGCAAGAAACTCCATACTTCGATTCTCCTTCAAAATATAAATTATATTTTTATATATATATTAATTATAGCATTGTTATTTTTACAACATTGTTCTTATAATGTGAGGATCATACAGCTTGATGTGCAGGATATATTTAGTAAATAATAAATGCAACATCATACCTATATGCATCAACAGCGTCAGTTACATATATTATTATTAAAGTGACGACACGTTTGGCGTAGAAGCTGAGCGATCGGCTTTTGCGCCACATGTTGTTGGTTCGATCCCCACACGGAGCAAATATTTGTATGATCTACAGGTAATTGTTCCGGGTCTGGGTGTTTGTGTATGTGACAATATGTGTTCGTAAATGCATCCACGATACAGGAGAAAATCCTAGTGTGGTGCAACGTTAAGTATTAAAAAAAAGGAAATAACACACATCAACTCGGAAAGGGATCGTCACCGTATTGCTTTTCAAACAGGTGTCAACCTAACGTAAGCACTTAACCAAAGCGGACCAGCAGCTCCGATACGTCGAGTCGGCTACGGCTAAGCGTCCTTAAATCTTTCATCTACTTTAGCACATCAGGATACGCCGAATGAAACGAATATAAACATCGGTTATTATCTTTTTGTGACATTTTTTGCATTTTTCATGCTAAGATTGAATTTTTCTTTCACTATAAATAACATCGGTTAGGTTAGAACTGTGACCACCTAAATCATGAAATAGTCGGCCACATCACGGAATGCGCACATCGCGATCTGCCCAGGCAAATCTCGAAGGCCCACGACAGTACCATATATTAATGATATAGTTTGGCCGTTAATCGAATGGTATATGGTTAGTTTTACCTGGCCATATTATAGAATACAACCATTTCTTGAAATGGTCGGTCATCTCATATCATGAAGTGGTAAATTTTAAGATATGGCCACGACATATGCATTATACATCAAGATTGACTTTGCAAGAGCATAATAAACAGAATAGTCTCAAAACCAGGACTAAATATTAAGAAAAAACTATACGAAACGTATTTCCTTAAACCCAGGCTGTCTCCCACAGCTGTGCTCTACAAGCTTACAAAGGTATTGACTATTAGACAATGTACATATTACTTTCCATAATTAGGTAACACACAGATATGGCCTCTTTCGACTTAGAACAATGCACGGCGAGATGGCCCTACAAAAGCCCTGAAAAAAAATAAGAATTACAAATTTTTAATAACAGTAAAACTGAATGCAAAAAAAAAGTTATGGCACGTTTACTTTCAATTGATTACTACACGACAGAACAGTTATTATATATATATATATATTAATATCACATTCACGCACATACATACACACACAAACGCGCGCGCGGTGATACTTATGTGAAAAATTCTCATCAAAACTATGTTCACCTTACTGTTTACATAATTTGTGGGCCTGATGTCCTAAGATACAGGCTTCAGCTTAGTTTAGGCATCAGTCTCCCACAAATTATTTTATTTTGTAGCTAAACACTGATGTAAATTTATGTACTTATAATACTTTGTGGAAGAGAATAAATCAATGTTACTAATTTTTTTTTTTGGATTATGATTAAATTACATTTATTATTATTATTACTCATATAGCATATTATAAATTAGACAATTTATTTAAGCAGATCATATCGACATAAAAGTATGATGATTGGATTTATTTAATATTCATCATAATACTATTTCAGGTCTGGGTGACATAGTGATGCCAGGTTTACTGCTGTGTTTCGTGCTGCGTTATGACGCGTACAAAAAGGCTACTCTAGTATGCCAAATGGGGCAAGTTCCTGGACCCAGATCAATGGTATGTGAAACCTTACATTGATGTAAGATACAAATTTAACGATCAATCGAATCAAATTATTTACAAGGTTACATATAAAATGAAATTTTAATATTGTTGTCTCTTTATAATTATGTAACCATTAATAAAATAATTATGGCTTATTAATAAAAAACCGGACAAGTGCGAGTCGGACTCGCCCACCGAGGGTTCCGTACAAATTTGATTACGTAGGTACTTTTATTAAAGCCTTTTTTATGATTTAATTACAAATTTATAGTTTTCAGATTTTTCTCTATAATTGTAGTACCTATATGACGGTATTACTTGCCAAATTTCATAGCTTTCCCTTGAGTGTCGAAATATAAGTTTTTTACGGCATAAACGGCCGTATCTTTTTTTAACGTTAACATAGAAGTTTGATTTTT
Organism: Acronicta aceris; assembly: GCA_910591435.1. Lineage (NCBI taxonomy): Eukaryota > Metazoa > Arthropoda > Insecta > Lepidoptera > Noctuidae > Acronicta > Acronicta aceris. The sequence continues at coordinate 4,203,507 of OU342778.1, read as the reverse complement.
TCACAGCTTCAAGGGACTGTAGACCGGAGTATATGGTTTAATTTCAACTCGATACTTCCATGCGTTCCCGAGATAAAGGGTCTTGACAGACAGACGGACAACAAAGTGATCCTATAAGGGTTCCGTTTGTATCTTTTGAGGTACGGAACCCTAAGAGTACAACATTAACTATACAAATTTAATATTAGTCATTGTAATATAGAACATAGGTACATTTTGTTATTACAGTTCATTATAATTACATACTACTTCCTCCCTAGACGAATTTAAATTTTGACAGTGTGTTCATAATCATTTTTCATTTATATTCAATAAATATAAATAAAGCCTATAAAAAAGAACCAAAACTATTGACTTGTAACAGAGTCTCTAAAGATCTACTTACGAAAATAAATATAATTTCATCATCATCATTTCATTTCACGTTAACACACTGTCAAGGAGTGTAAGTCTTCGTAAATTATCAAACTGACAGAAATATCTATTTATGAATGCAATAAATTGTTAATACTTGTAATGATTTTTAATATAACTTGTTGATCCTGGACAGGGTTCTCGGCTGACGTACTTCCACTGTTCTCTATTGGGATACTTCCTGGGGCTGCTTACAGCCACTGTATCAGCCGAGGTGTTCAAGGCGGCGCAGCCAGCACTGCTTTACCTCGTGCCCTTCACGCTGCTGCCGTTGCTTACCATGGCATATGTTAAAGTAATTATTTTATTTAAATTTAATAATTAATAGCTGATGCGCCCGCTCCGGCGGCGTGGTCTATGCCTAATTTGCTAAGAATTTGTATTTTTTTTTAGATGATGAATATGCCGTCCGTTATTGCAGTATAATATATATTTACTAGCGACCTGCCCGTGGTTTCACCAGCGTGGCCCCATTCCTAAGAGTCGTAGCGTAATGTTAAATAGCTTAAAACGTTCCTCTTGAATTACTCTATCTATTAAAAAAAACCGCTTCAAAATCTGTTGCGTAGTTTTAAAGATTTAAGCATACATAGGGATGGACAGACAGCGACAGCGACTTTGTTTTATACTATGTAAAGATTACCAAAATCAGCACTCCATACCAAATCTACTTTCGCAATATCTTTAGATCAGTGTATTACTGATCTTACTTACTACTACTGACTTACTTTACACTTAGTTCGATATCGTACGATGCCACCTTACCTTTTAACTATCTTTTTGTGATTTTAACCTTTTGACCGCCACAGTCGTGTATAGACGACAAACCAAAATATGCCCAGCACGCCACCGACGCGACTGGACGACACATTTCTATAGAAAATTCGGAAGCTTGGCGCCGAGGGCACGGTTTTTCTGTTTTGACGTGGCGGTCAAAAGGTTAAAGTAAGTCATGTTGGTATAGTATAGTATCAGTATCACAGCCATAGTGGTGAGTGTTTCTATCACCAGGAAATGATTAGAGTTCACTGCTAAACCCTGCGACTATTATGTACTGCAGGATTTTCTTAGGGGTGAGCTTTATTCCATCTGGACTAAAAGTACATATGTTTTGTTAGATTACCCAGAAGTTGAAGTGGATTTTCATCAGCCCTCTTACAACATCGGCACGTTCGTTTCCAATATTAATTGCATGACTCGTACTTACCTATCTTACTAAAATTAATTGTAACGGACATTATGTATAAATTTCTATTGGGAGAGCTATAAGCTAATAAAATGTATGTGTTCTTGCAAATTTTACCTACCTATAAAATAACATAATTGTACTAAGTAGGAAAAAAGTCAGTATTTTGTTGGAACTGTATAAAGAATAAGTTTAAATTAATTAACTTTAGAACCCTACTATACAATGATACAAACATGATATAAACCATCACTCATGAAAAATAAATCGCTCCTATAAAACAAAAATAAAATGAAATAATGTCGACTGAGCTTTGTGCCAGGTTCAATACTGCGATGACGCGCTAGAGCAAGAGCGCTAGGTCCTGATAGAATCGTGCGCAAGGCTTAGCCACGCCCACAAAACTACAAAATGTTTTCGAGGTATCCTCTTAAGACCTAATGGCCGCTACAGAAAATGCGCTGCGCGTGGCGGAATACTGTATTCCGCTACGCGCACCGCATTTTGCAACTAGATTGGCCCTGTATTCGGAATACAGGGCCAATCTAGTTTAAAAGACTAAGTGTATAAAATTGTAAATGATTGCTTGATTACCTATAAATCTAATAATGAACATAGTCATTATAATAGAATGCAGTGTAATGAAATAAAAAAGCAGATTAAACGAGTAGTGGTATTTGGTCGTAGGTAAATATACGACGCTGTTGGTATGGGTACGAAAATGTTAGTCGGATTAATCCGACTCTGGCGGTGAAAAGGTTAAGAAATTTGTAAGATACATTTTGAAACGTCCTTCAAAAGTTTCAAAAGTTATGAATTTGATCACGGTTGGTAGTCCGGATAATCACGAATCCGTATAACGGGGGGCCGATAATATTAACCGCAGTACTTTATTTGTTGTTGCAGGGAGATCTCAGAAGAATGTGGAGTGAACCCTTCATAGCTCCGTCGAATGGCAAATCGAGCGCCGATTTCGACGTGTGACTGCACCTCGGCGCGAGCGTCGTGTTATCATAGAGCGGGCTCGCACCGCCCTCGCCACTCTCACTACTATCACCCGACACTCGTGTACAGTTAGATACACTACATAGTTGTTTGCATTGTGTGTTCCCTATTATAGTAACGGTGATCTAGGTATTTTCTATTATTATTTTCGAATGCATCAATAGCAAGTTGCACTATACATTTGTTATGTAACTAACTGTACATGCATCACTGGGCCATAATGTGAGTTGGTGTTTTTTATTGTAAAGACGTAAGTTGTACTTTTCTAGGTTAGTTGAGACGCTTTTGTTTCGTTGATACATTTTTATTAAGAAACTTACAGCAAAGAGTAACTTGCTGTCTATTAGATAAACTGTGAAGTTATCAGGACCAGTACCAGGTTTAAATGAATTTTGATTAAAATATACTTTGACAGTAATACATTTGGTATTTAAAAATACTCAGTCCTAGCATTTCGTATATCATGTTTTTTTTTATGGTTTGTTTAATAAAAAAATGTATATTACTGTAGGATTATTACACTCAGTACCTATGTCAAAATAACATTACCCTTTGGATTTGAAATAATAGCTGTGATTGGATAAAGGCAACAAAACAATGCATAAGATAGGTGTTGTTTAGTTACAGTTGGTCACTGTGTTTATTTATTTCACTTTCCATGAACTAAAATTATCATAATTATTATTGAAGCAGCCATACAGCGGTGTTATTGCGAATTATTGGAGAAAAACCGGATAGTCTATTCTGCTATGACTAATAGAGACATGCTATTCTATACAAACTCGTGAAAATTATAGGTATAAGATTTTCCCTTACACAATAGCCTCCTGAATACACATTTGAGTATCTCTGGTTGTTAACATAACATAGATCTTTTTATGAATCTCATTTTTATTTTACACGAATACGTAATCATTTTTATGAGTTTTTTGAAGACAGATCAAATGTGACATGTTCTGGACCTACTTTGACAAATATAATATATATTAATTTGGTTCTGGAATGGTCATAATAATTAATTTCAATGATCAAACTTTGTTGACACTGCCTTAGACTGATGTTTTTCAATAAAGATTTTTTCTATATGTTGAATGGAGTATTATAGACAAATGTTAGACTTAAATATTAGAGTAAGCTACTAACTATTGTTGTTATTATTATAACAACTGTATTGTTGTTGTAAATTATTTGATTGAATTTAATAAAAGATGTTAAGACATTACATCATAAGAGGTATACTTGATATAATGTGTGATTTAATTTTTATAACGATTTATAACATTTTTAATTTTGGATTTATTTTTAAGATTTATTTTGTATTAAGTGGTTAATCATTGATAAGATTATGGTGTGCAAGCTAGCTACGATTAACATGGAGCAGTATTCTGACAAGTGATTTAATATAATTAATGAGGCTTAATTTTATGAAGTAACAGTATCACTTATGAATTTGCTGAAGTCATCTATCACAGATACATTACTTTAATTTGAAAATGTCTTGCTTTTGTGTTGTCAATGTAAAGTGTAACCAAATAGTATGGTGTATTTTATAGATATTTATATAAATAGTCACTGAAGTTTCCTTATGGATGTACATAATTATGTATGAGGAATTTATAATAATATTGATGTTCCATTATTTGCATCACAGTTTCATCTCACCACTGATCTTGAGACTATATTATGTAAATATTTAATGCCCACTCATGATTCATTACCTGCCAAAACTTGGAAAATCGCATTTAATATTTTTATAAACGTATCTGTGGAAATATAATTATTGCTATAAATACTTAATAAAAATATTACATGGAAGAATGCTTACATTTTATTTAACAGTGATAACATTTCAAACTATAGTTCAGACCTTAGAAATCTTCTTGGTTTAGACATTCATACCCAAACCTCAGTTAAAGTGATAGATCAAACAATTATTGAATTTATTGATTATATAACTTTTCTATTACTTACAGCTTATAATATTTAAAATATGTCTTGCCAACAGAGCTGTACTACATAATTAATTATTGATATCCAATAAAAAAAAGGATAGCATTCCAGTAAAAATTATTGATTAGCTTCAACCTTGCTTGTATCTCGTTTCTCAATAAATCTTAATTGTTTTTTTCGCATTCTTTTCAGCTTGGCAGTATTAGTAATAACCTGTACAACTTCAGCCTTACGCTTGTTTTCTTCTGCACGTTGAATATTCTGTCTTCGTCTCTCTTTACGGTCAATTTCTTTTTGCTTATGTTCAGCCATTAATTGTTTAGAGAGTTCCTTTGTTTTCTGCAACTGTAAGCGCAATGCTATTTTCTTTTTAAAGCTTTGTCTGAGTCCTTTAGTTTTGTTGATGGTGGAAAACCTGGGTCAAGAGAAGTGATTGTTACATAATGCAATTTATACAGTTTTACTTTATTATACGAGCCCCGATGCAAAATAGTTCGTCTAGTGTGAAATTTTCTCTGTGAGATTTTTTCAACTTCATTATTTTTGTATATCTATATAAAATATTAAGCTGTTCTACTGTCACATGTCGCGTTACTTATGCCATTTTTTAATTATGAACCAATAAACTATTTTAGCTTTTTAAATTTATACATATCCTGTTTTAAATTCGAAGAAGTTATAAGCAAAATAATAATAATAATTCGACCTTCAAACCTTCAAGAAAAGAGCGTACTCCTTTTTAAAAGGCCGGCAACGCACTTGTGACTCCTCTAGTGTTGCGGGTGTCCATGGGCGGCGGTAATCGCTTACCATCAGGCGATCCGATCCGTCTGCTCGTTTGCCCCCTATTCCATAAAAAAAAAGCATAATAGTTCGTCTAATTGCTAATCGATGCAAAAGAGTTCGTCTATCGGTGAGTTAAATAAGATTATTCCTTCTTTGTACAATTAAGTGGCATAATTTAAATTTGTAAAAGTATTTCTGTGTCATTTGTCAAGTGAGACAGTATAAATTCTGAAAATTTCAGTTTTTTTCATTAGTTTTCGAATAACAATGGGTCGTGGCTAGAGATGGGTTTATGCCAGGGCATTTATATTTTTAGCCCAAAATACCTGGGCGGTAACCCATCTATATAGATGGGTTTATGCCAGGGCATTTATTTTTTTCGCCCAAAATGCCTGGGCAGAAACCCATCTATATAGAATTGAATTGAATCTAAACCATTCCCAGATCCCCTTGAACACACACAAAAAATTTCATCAAAATCGGTCCAGTCGTTTGAGAGAAGTTCAGTCACATACACACTCACAGAAGAATTATATATATAAAGATTACGATGCTAAAATAATAATTATATAGAGACACGTGAGGTTAGCTTCGATAAAATTAGGTATATTAACTATGTTTATTGCTAGAGCTACAACACTACACACTGCTCTTTCTAGTTTACCCTTATATCCTGTTACTATTACAAACTTACCTCTCTTTTTGAGATTTCCAAAACCGTCCAGATTTAGGAGTGCCTCTAACAATAGACTTACTAGAGGGTGCTGTTTCTTCAACTTCTTCATTGTTTGAAACTTCCAAAGTGTCTTTGTTTTTATTTATCTTAGCGACTATCGCTAAAACTTTACTCTGTGTTTCTTCAGTCATCATATTATTACATAGTGTATTTCAAAACAAGAATTATCGTCGGTTTATTAAAATTCACATTTGACCACATGGTCGTCTACTCGTCGTCGTCACTGACCAGTCCACAGACTACTAAGAGATTGGACCAGTCTGACCACTGTCGTGACGTGGTCGTCAGGACGTCAGTTCACGCACAGACTACATAGAGATATTACTAAGAGTTCGCGTTGCCAGTGTTGCCAGACGTAAAGTCGTATGTATCCCCTTATAGGTCATAAAAATAAAAATAGTACATACGTTTTAAAAAAAACTTTTCATTTCTCGTATTGGAGAAAAATCAACATAGTATCCAAAGCGTTTTATGTGTTTTGCTAATAGTGTGGCGTTCACAGTCTTAATCACAGACTACTAAGAGATACTAGTATGTCGTAATGCTGAGCCTATGTCGGATTTTCGTTTTAATATGAGTTACTGAAGTTTCGTTCACAATCAGCATTAGAGTGAGGAAGCTTAATAAATCGGGAGCTTTGCTATACCCTATTGAGACCCTATACCTAATAATAAAGTCGTCAAAAATGTCTATTTCTGTCTAAAATTCGTTTGGCGTTCCAGTTTTTTTTTTATTGTTTAATAGTCGTATGAATTATGTACGATTTTTATCGTTCGGTCGTATTCGTACATGATTGAAAATAGTAGGAATACGACGTTAAACGCGATTATTCCGTCATGAATCGATTTTGATGATTCTTTATTTTACATAAATAATCATTTGTAAGAATATTGTAGAATATACTAGTCACAATCACAAGTTGTAATAGTTTTTAATTTTGACTTTGACTTTAAAATGTCCAAAATATTCTGCCGTTTCCGGCTCACAAATCTCTATACGTCAGTATTTGTACAGAATTGACTGATTATGAAATCATAATATTAAAACAATCAAGTACTGAAGAAAGCTACAGTTGTTGAATAGCATTGAGGTCTAAATTCAATTACAATTTTTAAAGGATTAAGTCGTCAACTGAATAATCATTTATCTAGTAAAAACTAAAAATAGTTTAATATGAAATGTCACAGGTTTTTTTTTTTTTAAAACAGGCAGTTTACTATACATACGAATTGTCATACAAAAAACATTTATTTATATATACTTGATTGTACACCAATAAAAACACAAATATACAGGACACAACAATTTTACAAATATACAATGGGCGGCCTTTTCGCGTACTGTGATTTCTTCCAGGCAACCTTATCATTGTTATAGAACAAAGAAATTAACTGTAAGCTTTTTTTTTAAAAAAAAAATTAGATACTCATAATATGAATATTACGAATTGATTACGACACTTTCTAATTACAATAACATTGTACTTTTAAAATAAAGTTATCGAAGCTAGCGAAATATAACAGCTTCTGAAAGCGAGTGGAACACCGATACATATAGACCTTCAGAGGCTATTTAACTCCATCTTACTCGAGGGCACAACGCCGCAGTCATGGAACGGAAGTGTGGTGGTTCTCTTCTTCGAAAAAGGTGATAATACTGAAGAACTATAGACCCATCTCACTTCTGAGTCATGTCTATAAGCTGTCCTCAAGGGTCATCACGAACCCTCTCGAGCGTAGGTTTGATGACTTCCAGCCTCCCGAACAAGCCGGTTTCCGAAAAGGTTTCAGTACCACAGACCACATCCATACGCTGCGGCAGGTTATACAGAAGACTGAGGAGTATAATCTACCACTATGCTTAGCGTTTGTGGACTATGAGAAAGTAGTCAATTTGAACTTGGGCGGTGCTGCAATCTCTGCAGCGGTACCACATCGGCTGCCGGGTATATCGAAGTGTTGAAGTGCTAATACAAAAACGCCATCATGTCGGTCCGAGTACAAAAACGTGCACGGGGGCGATTCCCTTGCAGAGAAGTGTTAGACAAGGGGATGTTATTTCCCCAAAATTGTTTACCTCTGCAATGGAAGATGCCTTCAAGCTTCTAAAGTGAAAAGGAATCGGCATTACATTAATGGCGAGTCAACACTCTCATCACAAAGTGCTACTAAAAAATATTGATATATTTATGTAAGATCTTTTTTCATTGTATAAGATGTATATACCGCCTATTCCCTTAAAAATACAGCTACCTACGTTGTTATAATAATAATAACGATTAAAATTGTCGAATAATAATTATAATTGATTTAATAATATAAGGATTTGTAATTCTTACATATAATAAAAAGCTGCGTGTCTGTTTGTTCGCGATAAACTACTGAACGGATTTTCATAAATTTTCACGAATAGACAGTGATTCAAGAGGAAAGTTCCAAGCTATTAAACATCACGCTACTACCCTTAGGAACGGGGCAATACGGGTGAAACCACGGGTGAAAAGCTAGACCTAGACGTACTTATCATAATATATTAATTGACGGCATGTGTGGTGTTAGCGGTGCAGGTCACCTTGCCACTACTGTTGCGCCGAAACAAATATTTCTGTGGTCTACTAATATTTGTTTCGTAAGTACGTCGGTTGTTATTTGAGTTCGTTATTTGTATGTTTATTAATGCACTTCAGATTAGATTTTCAGATGGTTTGTAATCTAGTAATAGTTCATTGAGTTAGTAAATAAATTAACTACTTCACAGGTAGCAATAATTGCCATATAAAATCTATGAGGCAATAATTTTTTGGCAGCTCATAAAAAATACTTACGTAAATTTTTTGGTGGTGTCAACTACCCAATCCACGAATGTGCAGCCCACGGTGCTACCTCACATTGTTATGCGGCCCTTGACCAGAAAAGTGTGACGACCACTGCCCTAAGAAGTCCTGTGTGTGTAAGTGATTCCTGACGCCTTATCAACCAAAAACTACAATAGTAAACCTATCGTTGTATTTTCATATATTCTTTTCGTTCTATTTCATGTTTTAAGTCAAGATAAAATCAATTTCATTTTAATTATGATTTAAACGATTATCGATAACGTAAATCAAATCGCAATTCTAGAAATGTCACTCTGACACTGACATCTGTCGCGCGAATTAGATCAAGCAACTTGCTTGCATATACATGCCATTAAAAAAAAAAGAAGCAAACTTGAGTGAGACCTGAGTGAGCAAACTTACAGCAAAAGAGTTGGTGGAACTGGTATCGGAAGAAAGTACCGAAACATACATATTCTGAACGAAAATACTTGAAACAAAAATGCCTGTAAGTTTCTTATGACACTGTAATTTAATTGTAATTATACATTGTGTATTGTGATTACTAATGCTAATAATATGACTGTTTTTCCTCAAAAGGCTTATCACTCGTCATTAACAGACTACACCCAATCAGTTGGCAACTTGGCTCTCCTACCTATACGTACTACTTTCCGCGGCCCAGCTCCCATTAGTCCGAAGATAGAACTGGATATTATTGATGAAGCACTCAATTATTTTAAAGCAAATGTTTTTTTTAGGTTTTATGAAATAAAGGTGAGTAGATCTTTACTCGCTAAATACATTATAAAATCTTGAGAAAATGTTTCTAAACAGGTTTCATTTTCAGTCTGATGCTGATAGAGTTCTCATTTACCTGACTCTCTACATTTCTGAATGCCTGAAACGCCTCCAGAAATGTTCTAACAAGAACCAAGGACAACAAGAGATGTATATGCTGGCTATATCTAAATTTGATATACCTGGAGAATATGGTTTTCCTCTCAATTCTGTGTATGCAAAGCCTACCAATTCTGTGGAGTCTGGTATGTTTAGACCTAATGTTTCAAATTACTTATATTTTTTTAGGAAGCACCTTAATTTATCTTAAGTGCCTGTGATGCCTCTTCCTAATATGTTTGGTTTGCTTTCTAGTCTACCCAGATGCAGCTAAATAGTAGCTTTTACAGATAGATAGCCTGTGATTAGACCTTAACCCAGATTAAGAGTTGGTATTCCCCAACTTTTTTTTTTGTTTATTTATATTTACTTTTTCTTAACCTTTTAACCGCCATGCGTTTTGTCAAAGAAACATGCCCCTAGCGCCAGGCACTTCATTACAACAAAAAATACTAGTGATGTGAAACATTTATTGCATTTTATATAAAGACAGTATAAAAATACACTTGTAAATAAAGAAAAGTGTCTTTTATTAAATGTAGTCCATAAATACCAATATATCTGGATGTTTCTATATGAATTACATAGAAAACTTGCTAAGAAATTGCTTGCTATTTCTTTTTAAAAATTCAGTAAAATATTGATATGCCGCAATCCCTTGTTTGAAAATGACATCACAGGTGGTCGGATATATACGACTCCGGCGCTGAAGAGTTTGAAAATGTTGGAATTGATTGTGAGTGACACAAATAACCATACCGACTAATCTTGGTATTGAAATTAGTAAATAACGGTAACACTAAAAAGGTTATTTTTTTTCGGGTGGGGAAATGCTCCTTATGCACGCCGCCCCGCTTCGGGGATGCGGGACGGTTGTGTCGGGCTCTCCGGCCAGGTGGCCAGCATACCGACTAAAACCACCACCACTGCCACCCTCCGCATAGCTGTGGGATCACGGGAATCGCTCTCGCATGCTCCGCGATCCCACCGCGGACGTCCAATGTTAGACCCTCCCCTAGGGCGACTGACGACCCCGAGTCCGCCGCCCAAGACTCTCCCTGCGGCGGGACAGATATGTAGCCCCGCCGCCATCCACACATCGGCCGCAGAGGGTAGGGAGAGCGGCGCATCGTAATACCGACACTCCTCCCCCTTGCGGCCCCACCGTGTCCGCAGTCCTACGGCTGCGACCCCGCCGAGGCTGCGGAAGGCAGGGAGAGCGGCGCACTGTAATACCGGCACTCCTCTCCCGCCGCGGCCCCTCAACCTTCAGCCGCAGTGTTGCCCACACAACACCGCGGCCCGCCTCAGCCCCTTTGGGGGGGTAGCTAACTAACCTAACCTAACACATTAAACTATCACTTTTTTAGTTCATATTTCGAAACCTTTCACCTTCAAAAAAATATTACGCAAAATTAAAACCGAGATCGAAACCAATAATATAACATACCAGTGGTTCACCTATTTCTAATTCGTGATCTGATTCAAATTCTTCCGTATTTTCTTCCCGACCTTCCAACATTCTAATTAATTCCTCTGCACTCGACATGTTGTCTTTCGGTAGCTAGTGAACATGAAAATAATATATTCTGACTACCCACTTATAAATACTTAGTACTCAATGCGGTATAATGATGCGATATAATTATTTATCACTTACCCTCACTATTGCAATCTTCTCTCCGTTTATGACGTCACAGGCGGTCGGATATATACGACTCCGGCGCTAATACATTGAATGCTGTTAAAACTTGAAGTGTTGTACCAATTAAGGAAAATTTTAACATATCGATAATTTTTGTTATAATTAGAAGCAACTTGTTCGTAAAAATTATTAATTAAATAATGTATGTTAGTTAAAAGTCCCACTATAAAAAGAAAAACCGTAAACATTAGTAACATTTTTTCATTGATTTAATATGTAATCATTACATTTTATGCATATTCCTCATCGACTTGACCCCAACACTACTGTCGGATATATACGACTGCGGCGGTGGTAATCTAATAAAATACACTACTTAGCTCATTCACAAATAAGCTATTTCCGTATTGAAGTTTATGTCTTTCGACGGGTTATATTTAAGCCAAAACAAAAAAAAAGATCACAAACGTCTTCTGTTGGATTTTTATTAAAAACTTTCACTGCTTTCATGAAAACGTCGAGACAGGAATTACATAATAATATGGTCGGATATATCCGACGGCGGCGCCTGGGGCATAAATCCTTCTGGTCGGATATATACGACCCCGGAGGTTAAAAGGTTAATGAGCAATAAAGAGGACTATAAAATGGCAAAATTCTCACATAACTAGTTTAAATAGATATTCAAGATTTTTATTAGTTTTGCCTTGTGAGTTTCAAGAAGAATGTTTTTCAGTTGAATATTATTGTACACCTACAGTCATTATTTTTACACAGTTTTCATGTTTTCAGATTTGATGAGACAATATTTACAGCAGTTGAGACATGAGACTGGAGCCCGTGTTTGCGAAAAGGTATAATTAATACAAATATTATTCAAATTCAAATTCAAATATTATATGCCATTTTCGACTGCTTATCTCAACTTTTAAATTTATATTATAAAGAGGTAGATTTTTTGTATGTAATTGATAAGCTCTGAAAGTACTAAACCAATTTTGTCATACTTACATACAAATATTATATGCCATTTTCGACTGCTTATCTCAACTTTTAAATTTATATTATAAAGAGGTAGATTTTTTGTATGTAATTGATAAGCTCTGAAAGTACTAAACCAATTTTGTCATACTTACATAAAACTAAATTTGTAGCATAAATGTATGTATTAACACTTGCAAAATAAAAGTCATTGTATCATCAAGACAATTTTAGATCATGTTATGTATTTGAATGCATTGTTTATGAGATAATGAATAATTAAATCATCATACATAGTCTGGAAAGTCTGAAATTAGGAACTTAGGATTAACTAGCTTTTGCCAGCGACTTCGTCCGCGTGGAATAGTTACTTTGTTCCCTAGTTCTTCGCCCGTGGTTTCACCTGCGTTGCCCCGTTCCTAAGGGTTGTAGCGTGAAGATATATACATTGATAGTTTGAAACCTTTCCCATGAATCACTCATTTTCCCAACATTTCCCTTCACTGCTCTGCTTCTATTGATCGTAGCGTGATGAAAAGTATACTATAACCTGTGGTTTGGGCTGTGCGTTGATAGATCACTATGTCAGTCAGTCAGTCACCTAACGTAAGAGTAAACAAATATAATCAGAAAGCTCCGAACTGCTAAGCTATCGGGAGTTACACGTGTTATTGTGAGTCAATCATAAAAGATAGACATTTGCTGTCGTGGAATATTTTTTATATAATTTTAAGGAGAACATTTCCGTCATACATGATTTCTATGTATCTTTAACCATTAAGGCTGCACACGCGACGGAAGCTTAAAAAATGGAGTAAGTTCTCCTGTTTTCCCAACATTTCCCTTCACTGCTCTGCTCCTATTGATCGTAGCGTGATGAAAAGTATACTATAACCTGCCCAGGAGTATGAAGAACAATTGTACCAAGTTTCGTTGAAATCCGTCGAGTGGTTTTTGTTTCTATAACGAACATACAGACAGACAGACAGACAAAAATTTTACTGATTGCATTTTTGGCATCAGTATCGAACACTAATCACCCGCTGATAGTTATTTTGGAAATATATTTCATGTACAGAATTGACCTCTCTACAGATTTATTATAAGTATAGATAGATAGTAGGTATTTGTATTATTTAAAAATTAAATATTTATTTACCTCATTTTGAGTTGCGAGCGAAACCGCAACAAACATCTAATCCTCATAGTCACAGTCCCAATGCTCAAAACATTCTTTCTGTAAATTTTTGCTTGACAGATTAATCCTTTGGGGATGCAGTGAAGAGTTGTGTTATGTTATCTTTAGAATCTTTGTTTTTCAGGTATTTTCTACTGAAGATGGAAAACCAAGCAAGTGGTGGCTTTGCTTTGCAAAAAGGAAATTCATGGACAAGTCACTGTCTGGCCCTGGACAATAACCAGAAATACAAGCAAAGCTATAACAATTTTCATGCTTTTCTTTATTATAATCTGTCCTAGTTTCTTTTATAATGATTGTATGTTTTGATTTACCTACCAAGTTAATTATAATTTTGAATTAACTTTAATATCCTCTATTTTATGACTAAATACCGGCTCTTTTGTAGGATACGGAAATCAATAAAGATTTACTTAGATGATACTAAAGAATATATTTTATTATAGTAGAATTACAATACATAATACTCAATATAAAAAAAAAACCTCAAAATCCTTAAACACCTTGATGATTCTTATAAAAGATGGGCGTAATAACAGTCTTATACTTACAACTACAGTTACATAATACCTACATTTTACACTGACAAAATAAAGTTCATTAATTGAGACCATACTCCTTAATCAGCTGGCCAGCTATAACAAGCCTCTGAATTTCAGATGTGCCTTCATAAATTTCTGTGATTCTTGCATCGCGGTAGTGTCTTTCTGCTGGCATATCCGAAACATATCCCATACCACCAAGGATCTAGAAAGGTACGAACATAAAGCAATATTAAGGCTTAGTTATTTTAGTGAAAGAAAAATTCAATCGCGGGAAGGATTCGAACCTGCGTCTTCTGGTTAGATACACCAGACGCTCTGACCGTAAGTCATGTTGGTTTCTACTCTACCGGAGTTCCTACTCTACCCGAGTTCCTACACTACCATGTTTTGTTATTCTGATTCTGATACCGTTTAATTTAGGTAATAACACAATTTGATCAAATTGAGTTTGAATTACGATTAATTTTGGTATTACGTTTGTATAGGAAATTCGGTCCGCCGGACTCTTAATATTATGATCCACATAGAAACAGGTTGGAGTATATAGTGTTAAACAAAGAGTATAAGTATTAAACAAAGTTTTTCATTATAAAACTCTAGACTCTAAATTTTAATAAGTAAAAATAAAATTGTATGAAAGTGTGACTGCCTCATAAGTCTAGTGGCGCGACTGCTACACTAGAATTCCTGTGTTTCGGTCCCCAGGTCGAGCAAAGTGTTATTGGGTTTTTCTATGAAATTCTCAGTAGCAGCTCGGAGTCTGGATTTCTACCAGGTGAATGGCTATAGGCTCGCCCCCTATAGCGTGAGACCTAAACATACAGGCGAACTGTGGGTGCACATTAAGTACGCATCTGCCTAACCCTTAGGGGAACACAGGCATGGTATGTTATGTAATAAAAAGTGTTTTAGTTTTGTTCTGAATTAATGAAATTAATAAATAAACGTATTATAGTTGAACCGATTTTCATAGTTTTTTTTTTTATATGTTTATATCTTGCATTCAGTCTCTGGACTATGAGCAGATGTGCTGAAGATTGGCAAGATAAGCGCAGCTAAGCAACAGTACCCCTTTGGGACTGTTTCTTTATTCAACATTGTATCCAATTCCAAATTTCACGCCTTTTCATTGATTTATGTACTTTTTTTTTTAAACGTTGCCCCACACTAGGATTTTCTCCTGTATCGTGGGTGCGTTTACAAACACAAATTCTCACATACACAAACGCCCAGACCCGGAACAACTACCTGTAGATCATACAAATATTTGCTCCTTGTGGGGATCGAACCCACAACACGTGACGCAGAAGCCGATCGCTGAGCCGCTACGCCAAACGAGTCGTCTTAACTTAAATTGAAACATGTTCAAAAATCCTGAAATCAGCATCCGCAGATGTGAACTTCTAATAATCCGCATCCACGGATGTCAAACAAACGATACACGCTCGAGGACAACTGGCCGCGTAGTTTGGTTGAAAAGAAATCATACCTCGTCTCTGCACTGCTCTATTGAATCACTTCTTATTCTAGATCGACAATAGTGACACGTAATTAAATATTTCTCGAATAATATTTTCGATGATTTCAATAGAAAATCAATGATATTTTGAATTAATAATCATAATAATAATTTATGATTCTGTAAAAATATTATAGACATTTATTGCCCACCTGTATACACTGATGGCTTAAAAATGTGGCTGCTTCAGAAGCTGCCAGTTTGGCCATAGCTGCCTCTTTGGTGTAAGGTTTCTTGTTATCTTTTAACCAAGCTGCTCTCCATGTAAGTAGTCTTGCTGATTCTAGTTGCAGTGCCATATCAGCTAGTTTATTTTGTATAGCTTGAAGTTTCATAATTGGTTTTCCAAAAGCAGTGCGTTTTGATGCATACTCAGCAGCCACATCTAATGAAGCCTAGAAATTAAAAGGAATGAAATGCACCCTCTATAAATATATATTTATTTATTGTACTTAGCAACAATGACATCAGTTGCTAATTGCTACTGAAGTCTGATTGCATTTGCATGGCTGTTTATACCTAACATGAACTTTAAGCTAGATGCTCAGGGTGCTCAGGCTACTCAGGTTTATAAATATTGCACATATTTTTTACTAAAATGCGTCATATTGTATCAAAATACTGTATTTTTTTTTATATTTACCTGTGCAATACCTAAAGCTTGTGAAGCTATGCCAATTCTCCCAGCATCTAATGTCATCATGGCTATCTTAAAGCCCAAGCCAGTCTGACCAAGAATATTTTCCTTGGGGATTTCACAGTCTTCAAACATGAGTGAGCATGTGGATGAACCCCTTATACCTAATTTATCTTCTTTCTTCCCTAACTCTAAGCCTTTGATTGGTTTTGGCACAATAAAAGCTGAGATTCCTTTGTGTTTTAGACTTTTATCTGTAGTAGCAAATACAACAGAGGCTTTACTTTCATAGCCGTTGGTTATCCAACATTTTGTACCATTGAGTATCCATCTATCACTTCCATCCTTTGCTGTGGTTGATGCAGCCCCAGCATCAGACCCATTACCCGGTTCAGATAGAGCAAAACAACCAACACTCTCCCCTGAAATAATATGTTTTATTATGTTTTCATTCACCAATAACTAGTCTGTTTAATGGCAATAGACATGCCTCCTATTACAAGTGAGTTAAACATACCGGCAAACTGTGGGTGTACAAGTAGTACACATCTGCCTAACACTTCAGGATTTACAGGGATGATGGTATGTTATGTTAAATAATAAGAGGATTAGAGAGTTTTGAATCAGCTATGCACCTTCATAAAACAATACTAGGGACAATGACAAAATAACAACTGTGGACCGCCACCACAGCCCTCACTAGCCATTGTCAACAAACATCTTTGATAGGGGCCCCCTGTGCACAGCCACCTGGGACGCCAAGTTAGCAGCCTTAATGCTATTGCAATGTCCTGGGGATCCTGCATATAGGGCAAAGTACTTCAGTAACCCAAGTAAATCTTCAAAAGATCACCAGAAACATTAAAACTTGGCCTTTCTTGAAGAGTTGGAATGGTTCAATTTAATGTAATCATCTTTCTCACCAGCACATTGTCATTGCAAAAATAAATGTCCTATGTGTAAAAGTAACTTTTCCAGAAAAATGAAAATAACTTTCCTGAAAAAATTCTAAGAAACATCCTTAATTTTTTAGATATAATTAAGTAAAAAGGAATTATCATGTATTGAAATAGAATTTTATCTTAAAGGAGTTTTTGCAATCTGTAATTATACAAAATTGCTTTTAAAATATATGCATAACTCGTTTTTATCAAAATTGTTACATAGATTTTAAATTTGCAACGATGACCTAAAATATGCACTGACATAAACATAAGTTGGGATACAGCAATTTATACCATAATTGCAGGATGGATACTTAGGATAAACAGCTTGGTAAAAATAACTATGTGTGTCTGACATTAGCCACAGCTGGTTTTGCAGTGGTGAATTTTAATATATCCAATCCCAATGGAAAGAAGACTAATGGTCCTAAATTTTTCACAATGCGATTATTGTCCATACTAATTTTGTTTTTTTTTGCACAGAATCAATTGAATAGTTTTACCTGCATGGCCAATCAAAATCGCTAACCTCAGACTTGCATAGTTATTTTGACTGTACTGTAGAAATAATGACATCTATCGTAATTAACAGACCAGTCGTGAATGGTGTAACAAACTCTTTCTTTTGCTTGTCTGTACCCCAGTGTAGCACTGGTCCTAAATAAAGGGAGTTGTTCACAGACATGATGACACCAGCTGAAGCACATCCACGTGACACCTCTTCTAGAGCTATGGCATAAGCAAGGTAGTCCAATCCAGCCCCGCCAAGCTCTTCTGGCGTAGCTATAGCCATGAGTCCCAGTTCTCCCATTTTCTTAATAGCTTCATTGGGGTATAAGTGTTCACGGTCATACTTGGCAGCATTGGGCTTTAATTCTCCTTCAGCGAAGTCTCGACATGTTTTATAAAGCATTTGGTAGGTGTCTGATAATGCTGAGAGAGAGGCTATGCATCTTGTTTGTCTTACACTAGTTGGAGCTGTAAATAAAAAGTAGACGATTAAAAATTGAAAATAGTGGACCTAATGATAACATATTTTGTAACTTACCAAGTGACTGCGCGATTTTAGAAAAGTTTTGTAGCATTATAATTTTAAAATAAATAAGTAATAAACAAAAATGTTAGCTGCAAATCAAATACGAAGACTTTGAACTCGTTCGTTCAGTAAGTTCACACTCGCAGTATATTTAAATTGACATTCTATGCTCGATGGAAATAGTTTCGTCCAGAAATTTACAACAATAGGCAGGAGATGAGACCTTAGAGCATATATCTAAGGAGACGGCATTAGAGCGAATCACATGACCAAACAACTTTTTCTGCCACTTTTGGAGGGGTGGGATTAGTAATGGGTCGAGTGTTTAAACCCAAAGGGCAAAAACTGGGCGGATAGGGCAAAAACGATTTATGCCCTTAAAAACGCCCAAATGCTGGGCAGAAAAAACTGTTTTAAATAAATACATGGTTTAAGTTAAAATATGTCTTTAATTACATAAAACTTATTTATGCATTTTTTTGTATATAAATAGCTTTGCTATTAATAATATTAGCTTTGCACGAATCAAACAATTTTACGTAACAAAAATATCTGATCAATTTTTTTAAACAATTTCAAAAAATATCTTTCATATTTAGGTAAAATGTGTTAAGACCCTGTCCGATCCGTGAGGCCGTGACTGGTAGTGGTAGCTATTATCGAGATCCGGTTTTATTTATAGAATGATTTTTAATTTACAAGAAAATAATCCCCGAAAAAAATTAATAAAACGCGGTGGAGCGGCACCGTCCCTAGGTAACTTTAGGACTATGATGGTTTTAATTTTTTTTAATGCTGGATTTTGGGATAATTGTGGCAATTTGGGCACGGGCGGCGACCCAACGATGAATTAAAACTTCATTTATGTTTATTTTTATAAATATTTATTATTTCTTATTTTATTTGGTGATGTAATTGAGGGATACTATATGCCCTTTTCCGAACGGACAGGGTTTTTTAACATAGTGTATATATATACATATATGTATAAAGCATTCTGTGGCGGCAGCTCCCTGAGTAGTTCCCGATAAATCGAGCCCGTCGCGTAATAAAATTGTAGTTGCTTACCTATTTACTAGAGATGTGCTAACAATTTCCATGTAGCTTCGTTTCATTAACAGCGTATATTCGTCCACTGCTGAACGTAGGCCTCTCCGAGTGAACGCCGCACACCAACTAAAACCACTACCACTTCCACCTTCCGCATAGTGGTAGGATCCCGGGAATCACTCAGCGCAATGGGTGACTGACGACTCCGAGTCAGCCACCCAAGGCCCTCTTTGCGGTGGGATAGATATGTAGCCCCGCCGCCATTCACACTTCGGCCGCAGAGGGAAGGGAGAGCGGCGTATCGCAATACCGACACTCCTCTCCCCCTGCGGCCCCACCGTGTTTATAGTCTTACGGCTGCTACCCCGCCGAGGCCGCGGAAGGCATTCAGAGCGGCGCAACGTGATACCGGCACTGCTCTTCCACCGCGGCCCCTCAAACCTTCAGCCGCAGTGCCGCTCGTACAACACCGCGGCTCATCTCAGTTGCGGTGCATCCCATATGACACCGAAACCTACATTGGCTAATTCGGGCTTCCTGGGCAAAACCCACAGGAGCAACCTCAACCTGGGATTCTACTTAGCTATCTGTGATGTACATATTGATTGAACTAGTATGGTATAATTTCCTAATTAGTATACTTACTGTAAAGTGTGGGGATCGTGCAGATATTGGTGCAAACATTTGTCTATGTATATTTATCTATAGGAATATTGTGACCGCAGTCTGAGCTTGTCATGCTCACTTAAATGTTCTGCTGATGGTGACGTTGTATGTCGGGTCGTTTTATTCCCTACGATATGGTTGAGTCGTACCGCGCCGATACACACGTCATGCTCGTGAACGGGTGCTTTCTATCGGGACTGGTTTGCTCTTACTTGCTTCGGCAATCCCTTTCTTTCTATATAACTACTAAATATAACACCTACTTATATTGAATAAATCATCTTACACATTAAACTCCATAATTGTCAAACTATATAAAACAAAGTTGTAAAGATTAATATTGTAATCATGTCTTTTTTTAAAAGAGTATCTATGGAGTTCCTTGCCGGCTCTTCTCCATAAGTAATGAGTTTGACTTTTCAAAAGTACCTTTTTAATGGTCTAATTAAAATAAATAATTTTGACTTTGACTTTGAATCCATAAAAAATAAAAATAGGACATTATCCCATATATGTTTTTATTTTTCATTACAAGTTATTTTAGAGAGTAACAATTACCAAAGATGTACGATGTGCAGCTCTACAAAATTAACTATATCAGCAATTCGTTTGTGACATACGGATGTCCCCCGGTGTAAGCAAGTTTACGACCTAACCGTTTTCATCATTTCTATAAACTTTATCTTTTATTTGTTTTGCGTACGTTAAGGTCAACAAATGAAAACTATATTTGGAGAGTAAGAAGCCAGGTAATCGGCGCTCTTCGCTGAATAGTCGCGTCTACGAAATTGGCTGGATAGTCGGCTTTACCGACTAGTCGGAACATCCCTTATACTTACCTAAAATGCGGAGTGCGCTTTGCCTGCTCCAGCAGAAAATAGTTTAGTCACCCACTGAAACTAATTTTAAACTTGTATTTTCCATAATTTCGTAAAACGCTTAGTTTAACAATGTTTACCAAGAAACATACGAAAAACATAACTAAAGATGATATTTAATAGAGTATACTTACTGAAAACAATATTAATACTTAGAAAATATTTATGAGGCGGTGTTTGTAGAATTAACTTAACTTATATGCTTTAAAATGTATGCTACGATAATATTTGGGGAAAAGTATTAATCATCAATCAAACATGTGCGTTCCGGACCGATTAGACGTGCAGTGAGGTGCCGGCCGAACAAACATCGATCGATCTCTCTCGAGCCGTCGTCTAAGCATTCCATGTGCATAAATAATTTTGAATTTAACATAACATAACATACCATCACGCCTGTACTCCCCAAAGGGTTAGGCAGAGGCGTACTAATGTACACCCACAGTTCGCCGGTATGTTTAGGTCCCATGTAATAGGGGGCGAGCCTATTGCCATTAACCGGGCACAAATCCAGACTCCGAGCTGACGAGCGACTGAGAATTTCATAGGAAAACTCAATAACACTTTGCTCGACCTGGGGATCGAACCCACGACCTCTAGCGTAGCAGTCACGCTTGGGACCACTAGACTAATGAGGCAGTCAAGCCTCCACCACCTAGACCATTAGTCTAGTGGTCCCAAGCGTGACTGGCGGTCGGTTTTTCGCGATAATTTTAAATTTACCGCGAAAAATTATGGTTATTATTTACTAGCGACCCGCTCGCGGTTTCACCCGCGCTGCTCCGTTCCTAAGAGGCGTAGCCTTCCTGGATAAATGGAATATCCAACAAAAAAAGAATTTTCAAAATTAGTTCAGTAGATCCAGTGATTACCACCTACAACCTCACAAACTCACAAATTTTACCTCTTTTTAATATTAGTATAGATTATCTAATAATCTATAATCTATCATTTTGTTCATATTTGTTTCAATTTCAACTGAAATTACCTTTATTACTTAAAAAAAATATCTTCGTAAGATATTCATATGAATTATAAATAATTTTAAAGTATTAAGTAAATGCTTAGACTAGACAACCAAGCACAAACGGGCGGATATTGGGCGTAAATTCAATCTGCCCAAAATGCCATGCCGGCGTAAACCCATCACTTGGTGGGATGCTAGGCGAGGTAAACACATGCAGCACATTACGAATATTTGACAGTTACACACACGTGCGTCCTATCGGTATAAACGCACACTTTATAAATAAAAACTAATCCCAAATCGTGATAGTTATTTTTAATCAGTCATAATCCTAAATCCAGTTACAGTTAGTATGTGTAACACGTAAATGTGTGAGACCGTGAGTTTGGTAACATTGGTTTTCATAGAAAATAGGCAAATGCTCCCTTCACCGTATAATGTTTCGTGCTCTCAATTTCCTCTGAGCTCTCAATGCTTGAGCCCATAGACAATACGGTTAGCAGAAAAGGCTAACTAAGTTACCAGGTCATAAAATAACAAAAAATTCAAAACCTTAGTGTTAGTTTGTCAATTTGTCAAAAAATATCAAATAATGTCAAACGAAAATAGGAAAAAAATATACAAATTACAATGATAAAATGGAGATATTGTTAAGATTTGTACCAACAAGTCCATTTAAATTGACTGCTACTAAAATTCTATTTAGTCACGTAGCAAACTACACCAGGTAAAAGGAAAAGTGTCTTGAATCAAGTTAATATTCGCATAACCTGTTTTTATTGTGCTTAACTGCTTATAATTGCTGCAATATTTTAGATTGGCCGAGGTTGGAAAACTAGAAACACCTAAGTCAACAGGCAAATATGACACTGGACAGCTGATTTTACATAAAGTATTCGGCTATCGTGGAGTAATTTTGTTCCCCTGGTTAGCAAGAGTGTATGACAGAGATGCAACGAACAAGAAGGAGAGTAAAGACTCCTCGAACGAGGCATCGGGAGACACTCTATCCAACGTCGGCAAAGAAGTCAAAGGCCGAACACATACATTCTATCAAGTCCTCATTGATACCAGGGATGCACCATACATAGTAAGTTATATAAACCATTATTATTGATATGATTGCTCCTGTGTAAAATCTCGAAGCTAACAATATTTATATAAGTATTGAGATTTAACTCTTTAATAACAAATTACAGACACTATACTATATTTATTACCCTTGTGCCCTGGGCCCTTACCTACATGCTTTGCCCAATGTTGCATAAAATTTGAAGAATTTGTTTTCCATTATCTTATTTAATCTCAAATAAGATTTTATTACATTTAGGTGTTGTATGCAGTTTCACATAGCCTTGCCTATCCTGTTTACCAAGCTCCAATCTATCTTTATAACCTAAATTCATCAAAATTGGTTTATGGGTTTAGGTGTGAAAATGTAACAAACAGAGAGGCAGTAGACATTTATTATACTTCCTTCTGTTTGCAACTTTGTCTGCATTTTCTTCAAAATTGGGTCAGACCTGGTTAAAAAGTCCTGTGTTAGTTCAGGTTATAATCTGTGAGCCCAATCTGTTGGACTGCTTTGTATGATGAGTAACAAACATCCAAACTTTATAGTATTATTAGGACTCCATAGTCCTATAAATCCCCGAGTACACACTTTAATTTATTTTAATAGTAATATGGATATTACTAATAACATAGCCTAATGAAATAATGATACATATTATTATATTGTTGTATCATTTATTTGAAAAGATTTTTTTTAAAACTTGTTCTGCATCCATGTTTTACAAATACCATGGTTCATAATATTACAGTACCTAGTAGATTGAAATGATTTAAATACTGTAAGTACATAATTACTTAATTATTCACATAATAAAAATGTGGTTTAGCTGGATAGGTTTATTTGGTTATAATAATTATGAAATATAATTTGATGCATACTAAATTCCTTAATTATTTCTGACTGTCACAACAAACATCGACATGAGCCCAGAATGGAAGAAAAAGGTATACTTAATACATACTGAATATGAATAACATTGTTTGTGTTTTTTTTTTGTCAATGATAACTAACTGAATCAAGTTGAATAGTGTAAATTTAGGATGAAATATTACTGCAGGTATGTACATTATCTGCCATGTTTTGGAGTTAGCCAGGGGGAGTGGACAGTGGGAATTGTTGGGCATTGTGAGTCCTTGTAGTTTTTTTAGAATTTTAATTGAATTTGTTTGATTTTTTGTATTTACTATTTGTTATCACACCGCTGCCCACCCAACTGCCACACACTGTTGTTGCACTGGCGCCACCTGTCACTTATTCCAGAATGTGGTAGTAGTTCAGTTACTGTGGGTCTGTGGTAGTTCACAAAGCAATAACTTTAACTTATGTTTGTAGTGGCAATAATAATATTAAAATATAACATAACATGTCATTACACCTAAATTCCCCAAAGGGCCAGGCCCAAGTATACTTTGTGTGTTGTAAACCCACAGTTTGCCAGTATATATTAAAATATATCATTATGTAATACATATTTACTTGTATGCCCACTAAATGTTTTGTGGTGATTTATTTAGAAAAAAAGCTTGTAAATAAATAGACATTTTTGAATTCAAATATGTAGTTAGAAGTTTTTCATTTACATACTTCATTTTAAAAAGTTCCAAGAGTCATTCTTAACATAGCATGCATAGATATTTAATTTGTACATTCAATAAAACCTTGAAATACCATGAATAATCTACCATACCATACCAATTTTGTAACAAGATTTTAATCTATTTTTAATTCAGCGTGCTCAAACCGAGGCAGTGACCTTTCTGGGCAACCAGGAGTCAAGCAGAAGCTTATATGCCATCCCTGGACTGGATTATGTGGCCCATGATGACATTATTCCCTATACGTCGGTAGAGAGGGTTCCATTGCAGCATGAACTGTTTGACAAATTCCTAATGCATAACCCAGATAAAGGTGAGGAACAATTGATTATTATAGAATACATCATCATCATATCAGCCTATTGCCCTATTATTACAGTTGCTCTTTGGGGGAGGCCTATGTTCAGCAGTGGATGACAGTAGGCTGATTGAATATATAATATAAATAAATTGATTGGGAAAACTCTTGCTGATGTGTAATGTGTGTATTATAAACATATTTTTTTTAATATTATATATGTAGATATTAGTTAATCCTAAAAAACAACACACCATTATACCTGTATTCCCTGAAGTTTTAAGCAGAGGTGTACTGATGTACACCCACAGTTCGCCGGTATGTTTCAGTCCCATATAGAAGGGGCAGGCCTATTGCCATTAACCGGGCACAAATCCAAACTTTAAGCTGCTACTAAGAATGTCATAGAGTAAATCCTATAACACTATGCGAACAGAATAACAATGGGTTTATCTTTCTACTCATCAGGTGTTTTGACAATAAATTAAAATGTTGGTGGTCCGGGTGCCGCTACACTGTGGTCATGTGGTGCATAGGACCGGCAAACTTCTATTATTTTTTTAAAAAGCTTACTAGCAATGTGGGTCGCACATTACTACTAGTATTCTTGGTAACCCCTCGTGCTAAGCTAAATGCTTGTGTTACGAGTGGGTTCACGTCGGTAGTACAATGGGTGGGTATCGAACCGGCAACCACATGCTCACAAGTCCGACGCCCTAGCCATTAGGCTACCGCCGCTTCAAATAATTATATTCTCATTATAGTTTTTGTTTTGCCATACTACACCCAAGTATTTCTTTTGAGAGTATTTATTTAATTACAAGGGAATCATCCTCATCATCATTCTTCGAGCCCAACTATGTTGCGGTCGGCTTCCGACCTAACCGGAAGGGGCTCAATATCAGTATTTTATATATTCAGTATTTTTTTTTATTTGGTTAGGTAATGTTCGTATGGACCGAGGGCTTTACGTGCTTGCGTGTAATAAATGATTAACGGTCTTATTCATAACGAGTTGCTGCACGTGGTTTCACTCGCTTCCCAACAGTATTTAATATGCACTAGATTTTAAGTAAGACCTCCAGCAGTACGGCCGTGAAAACCGCATCTAAAGTTTTTGCGTGATACGCGTACAAATATACAGACACAAAAAATCTGAAAATTGTTGCTTTGGCTTCTCTATTCGGTTGCTCTATTATACATATAGATGATATAAATCTCCTATAGCTATATGTTTTGTTTTGTTTTGAGACATGATATTTTGTGTCAGGAAAAATATAACAAAAGATTATAGCCCAATACAAGACAAGCAAAATAGGATATATTTTTAAAAAAAGCTCTTGTAATGTTGGTCGCGCATTACTAATATTCTTGTTAACCCCTCGTGCTAAATGCTTATGTTACGAGTGGGTTCACGTCGGTAGTGCAATGGGTGGGTTTCGAACCGGCAACCACATGATCGCAAGTCCGACGCCCTAGCCATTAGGCTAGCGCCGCT
This sequence comes from Acronicta aceris, assembly GCA_910591435.1. Lineage (NCBI taxonomy): Eukaryota > Metazoa > Arthropoda > Insecta > Lepidoptera > Noctuidae > Acronicta > Acronicta aceris. Next base: position 4,177,183 of record OU342778.1, on the reverse strand, counting down.
TCTAAGTTCTTCTTGGAATAAGGCAACTGTAAAATATTTAGTGGTCTCAAAGTATGAACTAATACCATACAAAATTATGACTTTATTCTGTAGAGTTATACTGAATTATTAATGTTTTTAGATCCACCCTTCATAGCTCAAGAGACTCTCCGAGCATGGCAGAAGAAGAACCATCCGTGGCTGGAACTTAGTGACGTACATCGAGAAACAACAGAGGGTGTTCGGGTCACTGTCATACCTTTCTACATGGGTAGCCGCGAATCCCAAAATTCAGCTGTTTATTGGGTAGGTTTTATAAAATTTGTAATCTCTTATTAATCTATTAGTGAAAAATAGTAATAAATGATAGCTACTGTTGTAATTATATCCTACTGTTATGTATTATAGCTACCTGAGAACAGAAACATGCCCGTAATGTCGTCACTATTTGGGCAAGTGGTAGTGAAGAGAGAGGGAGCATCCATCTTTTTCTCGATCCATAGTACATGCACTGGGTGCTAGTGGGCGCAAGTAAACAGACCTTCTGCCTCCTAAGCCTTAATCTACAGGCAGTATAATTCGAGAGTCCAGCGCTCGACTAGACAATGGTCTTAGTAGACATCGCAGGTTTACCGCACTTCGAGTAGGATGTGATGCAAAGCCGATGTGGTTACGTGATTATGCTAGACGACAGCCTGTGTTTGTGGCGAATGTGATCATAGGACCCATAAACCTGACTGTTATGTGCCAAGTAATAATAATAAACACTTTCTTTCAGGCTACTTTGGCCCATAGATATTATATACATAAATAACCTTATAAACTAATATAATTACAATTTGCATCAGTAATCATCATAACAACTTAGGCCCATGTAAGAAAAACAATAAGCACTAATCTGTGTGTTCAAGTGCCATTTAAAATATCACGAATAAAAAAAAAAAAACTTGTCCGCGAAAGCGACCGAAAATAACATTCAGGTGCCAAAAGTCTTCTATGACGAGGGAGGTGCAGATAACAATTTGACGTTGCGGCGCGATTCTTGTATGTATCTGCATTATCTACGTACTTGATTCTTTATGGCACGTTCTCAACGATGTCCTCTGCCTTTTTGATGTAGTGTAGGGGGTCTAATAAAGATTTTTTTAATCATATTATAATGTTGAATTCTGCAAGATCTTAAATTAAGAGATCTAATTCAGTAAACTGTATACATTTAATTTCCTCCACTCCGAAATTTCTCCCACACAAAACAAACCAGACTGTATAATAATATGATAGTAATACAGAACAAAATATTGATTCTATGTGGGCATCAAACCCTCCATTCCTATTGCCAAAAGCAATGCTCAACGACTGCAGGTGCTAAGATATGAGTAAGTAGTCCGTAATGATGTGTCGCAGTGGCGTTATTGTATCCGGCTGGAGAACCTGGGCTCGCAGGCGGTGCAGCTGCGCGAGCGGCACTGGCGCATCTTCTCGCTGAGCGGCACGCTGGAGACCGTGCGCGGGCGCGGCGTGGTGGGGCAGGAGCCCGTGCTGGCGCGCCACTCGCCCGCCTTCCAGTACAGCAGCCACGTCAGCCTGCAGGCCCCCAGCGGGCACATGTGGTCACTATACACACTACTTATTTGCGTTATGCACACACTACACTCGTATCCTCATAAGACCCAGGACTTTGATTTAGTATAAAAGTGTAATAATGTTTTTGACCTAAATTCTTTTAATGGTATTTCTTATATTTAAACTTCTTATATGTAAAAATATCTATCTTCTTATATTTAAATTTCTTATATGTAAAAATAATTATGTTGAAATGATTTGTCCTTTTTTTGGGCAGATTTAATATAGGTACCTAGCGAATCTATTAAATCGCTGTGTAGTAATTTAACAATTTTTAAATCTGTTTTGGGCCGGAATGTGTACAATTTTTTTGTCATTATATTAGGTTGTTGGGCCTTACGAGGATATCTGCTCTACTCGACTCATATGTTTTATAATTAAGATTGCTGAATGCTGCTAGAATCGCCATGTCCTCCTTTATGTATAAAAGCAAATTATTACACTTTCTCGATACCCATAATTTGAATGTAAGTAAAAAAACTGTGTCCACCCTGGATAAAAGTATATTAACAAAAACTGACCGATGATGTCTCTGTCTACCGGAGATATTTTAAAAAGATTCACATGCGGGATTTTAGTCTTCTAAAATCCCGCGTGTGAATCATGTGAATTGTTTTTGCTTCTATTGCAATTGCAAAAACAATTATCTTTAAAGCTTCTGTTTATCTATGTTTGTATGCGCATCACGCAAAAACTACTGGACGAAATTAGATGTTTTCAGTTGGATTGATGAAGGGATAATTTAAATGTGCATGTTCATTCTCGGTCGTCCCACAGAAGCTCGTAATATAATTACTGGAATAGGTAGATTAAATCCATGTTTACGAAGTTTGCCCCTGTCTAATATCTTAACGATAGGTGTTTTTATTTACAGGGGCACGTTTAGAATGGAACGAGAGGACGGCTACACATTTGACTGTCGGATTCCACCATTTTCGTTGGAGAGCAAACCCGACGAGAGCGCTCCTGTCGCGCCGACACCAACGGCGTGACCGCACACTACATTGTCGTGGTTCTGAACTCTCACCAACTATACTTCGACTTTTAATTGTATACAGTAACTTGACAGTTGAAGGGTTACCTGTTTTGGACAAAAAAAATTGTGAGGTGTTGAGAGAATGAATGAACTTAAATAATGGACTTTTAGGCAAACTTTTATTTTAAATTTAATAACATATGTTAAAAACATGATATACACTATTAAACATTGTAGAAGTTTGTCAGAGTAAATAAAATGAGAAAAGTAAAATTACATAATTTTTATTCTTAGTTTATTTCTATTGGAAGAAAATTAAAAAGGAAATTACTTTTATTAATTATTCTTATATTACATTCGATTACACATCTTACATTCGATTTTTAAAGTTTTATTTAAATGAAACCAATTTTATCATTCGTTCTTTACGCAAAATCATTCACTACCCCATCACTATTGTAGTATGAATACAATTAAAAGTGGAAGCATAGCGGTGTTTTGTCACTCGTCTTAGCCATTCGTAGGAACCACGTAACTTGAAGCAAACCGACCATACCATGCAATCACTCGTGATCGAAACTTCTCAATGGTTCAACAGAATGCTATGAATATAATTGATTTTGATATTTATTCAACTGAGTCAGTTTTAGCCATTGCAGTTATATAGACAAGTGTGGATTACCTGTTAGCTTTATTTATTTTTGTTGAGTGTCGATTTAATTGCATCGATCATATTCATTAAGTAAATATTAAATTCCTTAGTTGTTTTAAAAATAATTCCTAGATCTGTAATAAATTACAGTATTCAGTTTAAAAGGTTGTGTATTATTTTTCCTGACTGCCTCATTAGTTTAGTGGTCCCAAGCGCGACTGCTACACTAGAGGTCCTGGGTTCGATCCCCAGGTCGAGCAGTGTTCTTGGGTTTTTCTATGAAATTCTCAGTAGCAGCTCAGAGTCTGGATTTGTGCCCGGTTAATGGCTATAAGCTCGCCCCATATAACATGGGACCTAAACATACCGGCGAACTGTGGGTGTACATTAAGTACGCCTTTGCCTAACCCTTCGGGGAAGACAGGCGTGATGGTATGTTATTATTTTTCCTCTGAGTATTAGGGCCGATATTTCCATCGCCAGATTCGACCAGATAATTGCGGACGTTCTTAAAAAATGTCAGGTTAAAAGCACCTTAAACAGTAGATATAATCTGGGTGATTTTAAATCACGAGTGAATCGGATTCTTCTAGGCAAGCGCGCTTCATCGTAGATCGCAGTATCACTTAACATCAGGCGAACTGGCGATCAAGCGTAAGCCTATCATGAATAAAAAAAACCGACGATCATGCATGAGGAGATTAATGAACGTAGATGAAGCGAAAGTGGTGCGCTAGGATCGTAGCAAGTGGAAAGCTATACTTACCCCAATGAGAGACAGGCGTGAAAATATGTATGTATGTATTATTATATTACTATATAGGGCAATCATAATTCAACTAAATATAATATGTTCATAAGTATATATTAAGGATATATATGAACAAAATTAAACTAGCAGGGCTTTAGTATCTCTGAGAGATTTTAATAATTAACTTCAAAAAAATAATGAAGTAAAATTTCGGATTGCACAAAACTATTATATAAATCAAGGCTGTACAACATAAATAATTAACATTTTATATACATAATAATACTCAGTTGTATACATTTAATCTATGAATATAAGGATTATTTAGCCCTAGCTATTCTATTTTCCTCACATTCGTAAATAACCAACTCAATTTGTTACCTTCATTTCATGTGAACGTTCAGATTTAAGCATTCAAGCTATGGAAAACATTAACTAACCGCTATGTTATGCTTGTAATAAATACACAAAGGCACTAGTTTTGCTTAAATTAAAGTTTGTTATCTTTGGTTAAATCACATGAATGAAATTCCGATCAAACCAGCGCTACTTGGCGCTCATACGTTTCAGTGTCTTAATTCATAAGCTATTAATTTGATTTTAATTGAAAAAGGACTAATAAGTACTATTAATTAAGTTCTACGTGTGAACAATGCTGAAACGATGAAATCCAAAGCCAAGCGCGTGATTTTAAATGGTAGCAATGAGCTAGCTCGACGACGTGAATGTATCGCGACTGCGAGCCCCACGCATTGTTTGTCTAGTGTGACCGGAACTTTAAGATTCTAACTACGATGTATCACAACGCTTCCAAACTTTGGAGTTACAATATCAATGAAAGGTTTCCAGATCGTCGTATCTACTTCATTATACAGCATATACTTAAAAAAATTATATTTCCCCATAATTGGTTTCTCATCAACCCCATTTTAAAAGTTTGCAATATTGACCACTAGCCTTATTTGCTTGGAGCAGTTAAGGTAAGTGATTAATTACTAATATTTAGCTAAATTCAATATATTCAAATGTATCAAAATATTGCTTATTGAAATTACTTATAATTAATTATGTACATTTTTAGCGATGGTTCACACCAAACGTATTGTCAACCACTGGACGAAAGCGGGTGCAACATTCTTTTAAATATACCATTCATATTTAAATTCTTTTGATTAATACTGAACCGATAACACACAATAACAGTTTACAGAGCTTACAATGCGCCTGCTTTAGAGTCTGTGGTTGACTATAACGTTGGAGAACCATCTCTTATTTTGTATGCCAAAGCATGGAAATTCTAGTCAATGTGCCAGAAGTTGCCTGGCTGTCAAGGTTGCAGCACAGCTCAAACAACAGCAAATGTTTTAAAACAACGAACATAGCTTGCTTTATAGGTATACCTCATATATATTGTGGGCAGTACTTGGTTGATCAGATTTTTTTAGATAGTCGGATGTGACTCTTGAAAGAAGTTTACGCCATACATAGTCTTTATCCACCTGATTGGTTCTCATCCGACTACTGGATTGGACGTTTAACTAGAGAGGTGGGAGAGTAATCCCATACAATATACCTACATACAAAGGCTAAAAGTAAAGGTACCTGATGCGACAGTTTATAGTCTGGTCTATCTGATCGGAAGAGGAATTTAACGTCTATATTATCAGCTAAAATAGAACTACGGATGCCACCCGTAAAATTTTTATTTTTCGTTTTCAAGTGGTAACAGCCTGATCCAGGTATCGTATGATTACGCGGCTAGTAGTGATTACCGTGCAAGTTGGATGATGAGGGCGGCGCACATTTCAAAGAACTCCATGGTGTGATGACCCTGAGGGCCGGTCGGGGACGCGGGCGGCGGGGGAGGGGCGACGTTCACCAGTGGCGACGCTGCCTCTTCTTCAGTATCCTCTTTTTCTCCAGATAATGACTTAAAATCCAGTAGGTATGACTTGTAGTCCACTTGGTATAACTGTAGAGACATCTTGACGTACTTTTCTGTCATCTTGTTAAGTGTACGTACTCTAAATAAAAGGTACATATTTAGTGTACTTATAATGATGTTTCATGTCTGTCCCAGACTGGCTATTTGACGCTTCATTTTTACAAGTACGGTTGTAAATACAAAAAATGTAACTCAAAATCACTCACCTTACGTGATAAGGATTGATGACTTTCCATTCGTAGTCGAGAGCCTTCATAGCGCGGAATACTTCTAGCATTATGTCGTTAGGCTTGCTTTGAGATCGGATCCCTAAGTGCCACTTTGCCCTGCAATTAATTGCAATTGTCATTTATATTCGGTTATTAAAACAATATTAGTAAGATTAATTAGGATTTTTAACGCTGATTGATCGATAAATTTTTTTTTGCTTCGTAAATAGGTCTGTAACATATTCTAGGCACAGGATAATAGTAATCATACTGGCAGAGAACGACTAGAACCTTTGCTTAAAATCATCCATATCATGTCAAAAACTGTCCCAACCGCCAAAATTAACAATTTAAGCAACTTCTAGATACAATAAGGTTTTAAAAGCAAAAGTCTTAATACTCAGTTGTGAATATTGAATAATTAAGGCCAGCGCACAGCAGGGACGCCAGGGCAGGGCATTTTGTCCCGGCATGGTTTGCGTGTGTGCGTTAGGGTTGGACACGGGACAGCCTACAATCAAAGCTCCGGGAATTCCCGGGACTTCGAGACTTAAGAACGTTTTTTTGTTGTATTTTTTTAAGACGGGTAACCCTTTTTTGAATTTTAATTAAGTTATTTTCTGGTGAAACGTATTAGAAATAGGCAATTTTTTGTAAAGATCAACATTTATTAAACAGAAAATTTAATCTTAATAAATTTAACGTTAATTTCAGTCTTAATAATGGCTTTGTTTATTTGTTTTAATTACACACAGATTCACCTTTATGCCCAAAATCAGAAAAAAAGTCACGCCATCTATATTTCTTAACAAAGAAACGCTAACACCTAATAGTTTCAAGTAGGTATATCGATAGATTAGCTTCGCTCGCGATTTTTGCGGACGTAGCTGCGAAAATTGGGTTAGCTTAAGGAAATTTTTCGAAAATTTGTTGACCCGTGTAGTTTCGTAAGTTAGTAATTTTAGAGATAAAATATAGCTATTCGCTAATAATGTAGCTTTCCATTAGTGGAAGAATTTTTGAAATCGGTTCAGTAGTTTTTGATTTTTATTCGTTACTAGCTTTTAGCCGCGGCTTGGCTCCCGTTGATGTCTTTAAATAACTGTCAAAGTCATTAGATAGTTAATAAGTGGAATATCTATATTAAATAAAATAAGGAGAATACAATATAAAAATAATGTTTCATAATTTAAAATGTTTAACTACTACCAGAGATAATATTATAATTACCAAAGAGTATCACTACATAGTATAAAACAAAGTCGCTGTCGCTGTCTGTCCGTCCCTATGTATGCCGCTAACCGCTTCAAAATCCCTTGCGTAATTTTAAAGATTTAACTTTAAAATTACGCAAGGGATTTTGAAGCGGTTTTTTTTAACAGATACAGTAATTCAAGAGAAAGGTTTTAAGCTATTTAACATAACGCTACGGCTCTTAGGATTGGGGCAACGCGGGTGAAACCGCGGGCGGGCCGCTAGTAATAATATAATTATAACATTACTACCATGAATCTAGAATGTGTTAAAGACCAAGTTGCGAAAAAGCAATTGAAATTTGACTTTGGCGGTCAAGCAGACTCCTTCACCTCAACTATCTAAACTGCAATCAGCACAAAAAGAAATTACTACGGCAGGAGAGTTGGATCAGATTATACCTAGGTCGTCACACACTGACAAGCACAGGACTAATTTATTTATTCCTGTGCTCACAACAGTAGGTCTAACATTATATATTGACAGTGTTACCTTTTGACAGGAGTTCCTCTCGCTTTATCCTGGTGCGGGTGCGGGTGTGGCGCGATACGCTCAGGGTGCGGCCGCGCAGTCTCCGTCGCGGCGGGAGGAGAACTACCTGCTTTGAATACAGATTTCATACGATCAAGCGGGTAATTAAGATATCATATAATATCGTATCATCATATATTATGTACTTTTATATTAATTAAATATAAAGGATATATCTTTTTATTCTATAATTCCAAAATAGTTAAAATAATGTCCCAGCAATGGTTGTTCCAAATGTCATGCAATATTATACATTGCATTATTACATGTTGGCTCCAGAGTATGTGCGATTGATGGATAGATCAATGATTCCTTTTTTTAAATAATATAATTGAATAAGTATTAATTTATTGAATAGTCTAATGGTCCCTGGACTGCTAAGCTAGAGGTCCTGGGTTCGATCCGCAGGTAGAGCACAGTGTTATTGGGTTTTTCTAAAGTCTCAGTAGCAGCTCGGAGTCTGGATTTGTGCCCGGTTAATGGCAATAGGCTCGCCCCCTATTACATGGGACCTAAACATACCGGCGAACTGTGGGTGTATATTAGTACGCCTCTGCCTAGCCGTTCGGGGAAAACAGGCGTGATGGTATGTTATGTTTATTGAATACTAGATGTCCGCAGTTTCCCTCACGTCCCAAAAATACTAACATACTATAAGTCGGATTCTAGGTGACGTATCAAGATGAAACATGCACCAGATTTTTAGTTAGACCTCTAGCAATACATAGGTGAAAACTGCATTCAAATCCATGAAGTAGCTTTTGCGTGATGCGCGTACAAACATACAGACAGAAAGATAGACAAAAATTCTAAAAAAAAATATTTTAGTTTCTGTTGCTCTAATAAAGAGCCCCATATTAGTTTTTCTTTAATATCTATAATAATGTACAGACATCGGTCTGCTACAATTTATAGGTATAGATTTTAAAATAGCGTTAATCATGAAATTTAAGAAAAGAACTTATTTTATCAGCTTTTGCCATACATCAAATTCTACACATTTCTATTATTACTAGCTAGACATTAATAGCACTGACTGTGACCTTTACAAAGCAACATAATATGTACACATCCCATGTGCTTCGTGGCAATATTGAGAAAAATACTATCATATTGATACACCGTGGGAGGGTTGGCGTAACCGCTATTTTACCGATTGACGATGGCTAAATAGCGTTAGCGCCAACGTCGGGACCCGCCATGTGCAGCCTGCCCCCTTACTAGCTACACAGAAGGCTTTCATTTCCGCTTGGCAGCTTCATCGGTAATTCTTTTATTATCTTTGAATATGACTTACTAGCTACATAGAAGTCTTTGATTTCCGCTTTGGCAGCTTCATCTGCAATTCTTTTATTGTCAATGATGAGATGGTACGCAATTGCCAACTGATCGTGTGGATCACCACTTAGTAAGGCATTATGTACTTCATGTTCTTTTACTCCAAACTTGTCGCAAACTTCCGATATCGCCTCTGTGTCTATTACGCTGCTATCCTACAAAGAATAAGTGTATTCAGTAATATTACGGTTCATCAATACATAACAAAACCGGATTATTATTTACTTATCAATTTATCTTTGATTTCTATTAGATGCCATGAATATTTGGCTACTATTTCTATACATAATAAACAAAACCGAATAATGAAAAAGGACCCACACCGTGTGGGTTCGTTTTTCATGATTCGGTGAAAAAACAAGGCAGAAATCAAGACAAGGCTTCCTGCCTTGTCCCAATTTATTGCAGAGGCTACAGCAATATTTTGCAAACAAAGAGTGCTGTATGTATTTGCTAATGTGAATTATTAAGAATATTTTAGTTTTTTAAAACAACATTTATTTTGTTTGGCGTTTATTTATTTTGTTTTGTTTTGGTTTGGCGAAGCCTTTAAGGCTTCGCCAAACCAAGAGCAGGAGCAACGCAGATTAAACACGGGTGTGCGCGAGTTATACAGGTTTAAAGAATGTTTACAACGGCATAAAGTGTACAAATGAAAATGTATTGAATTAGTTCGACATTATATGTAGTGTCAGAAACCAGTATTATAGTGGTTGATATTCTCCATATTGTTTTATTTTTATATTGATATTTCAACCAAGATTCCTTGGTTTAGATTTATACTCATGAGCAAAATTCATGGATGGAGACCCTACCTTCAACTGCCGACCAACCAATAAACTGTATTAAACTGCTGACTGCCTGCTGTGTATTGTATTCTGCGCTTCTCATTATTGATTTACTAAAACCTATAATCTAATACTAATTATGTTCTACATATAAAAAAACGGATGAAGTTTACATACTGTAATTACCTGCTCTACAGGAGATGGAAACAGATATCCTGGCAGGTCTTTTTGGAACCACTCATGTTTTTTCACATCCTCGATGGTGGCTCTTTTCATAGGATCCACTTGCAGCATCATGCATAGCAGGCTTACTACACTCTTGTTTAGGTATTCAGGTATAGGAAATATGCCAGATTTGATCTTTCTGAATAGTGTTGGGACATGTTCATCATCAAAAGGTAATGTACCACAAAGCAGTGCATACAGAATGACACCACACGACCACACATCCACTTCAGGGCCTGCATACAATTTGCCTGATATAACCTGTTTAGGGAAATCATTGTGTCAAATTCTATTAACTTTAAATGTAAAAAAAAAATATGTTGATTTAACATAATAATATGTTGATTTAACATAATAATATGTTAAATTAACACTTACTTACGAATATTCATACTATATTAATGAGAGAGCTGTACTCAGGTTATACTTAGAACATTATTCAAAGACTAGCTTTTGCCCGCGACTTCGTCCGCGTGGAATAGTTACTTTGGGCAGCATTTTTTTAGTACCTATACTTATTTTCCAAATAATACACATACAAACTCTTGTGGTCTATAGTAAATAACAGGTTTTTATAAAGTTCTACGTGTTTTGTTAGCGTTCGATATATATGTATATATTTTCATAGTCGGTATTTTTACTAATCATTTTACTAATACTACAATTCACGCCAGTAATTTTCGGAAGTTGCTATTTGCGTTGCGTCCCCATAAACAGATGATATGAGGTCTCGCCTTAATGATACCGTGCAACACAGGTTATCATGTAGAACAGCTTTTCCTTGTTCCTGTGGATACACACCATTACCAATTTCAAGAAGCAAATCAGAAAACTCCTGCGCATTTTCGTTACCTCCGACTCACGCTCGCATATTTATTGTCAAATGGATAGAGATAATGTATTGCCACAGTCTAGAACTCTTCAGACAGGCTCTAACTTCATCAACTCTTGTTCCACGTGGTATAACAGGCAGAATCAGACGAAAGTCGCCACAAAAAATACTGTGATACGACCCACTGGTTGATCATGTTGCTTGATATCATGTAACATTTTATCTACTACTTCAACTGCTTTACGGTTTGCCATTGTGCATTCATCCCATATAATAATATTACAATCACGTAAAACCTTAGCTTTATCGCTGTTTCTAGAAATTCTAACAACAGGGCTTTTTGTGCGGTCTATGTCGATCAGAATTTTGAACATAGTATGGACAGTTTTTCCTCCTGGCATCAAAGTACCTGCTATGACCAATGAAGCAACAGCAAGCGCAATTTTTCTTTGGCTTCTTACCTTTGCCAAAATAACTTTGGTAAGAAATGTCTTTCCCGTTCCACCGGGAGCATCCACAAATAGCATTTCTCATCATTATACAAATCTTTAAAAACTACAGTTAGTCTACAGTTTCAGTCTAAAACTACAGTTTTCAATGTAACATTGAAACAGTTTCACCCAATTGAATAAAACAGTTATTTTATAGAAATGTTGTCAAACAAAATAGTTTACATTGATATAACATTTTTATTTATTAGTTGATTGAAATAAAATAAACACTAAATGTTAAGGGAAGTTTACCAGAATACAATAGTGAAAACTGCATTTAAATCGCTTAAGCCGTTTCTGAGATTAGCGTGCACAAACAAACAGACAAATACTTTAAAATTCATTGGTTTAGGTTCTAATGTATTGATAAATACCCCCAATGATAGTTTTTCTCATATATCTTAGTCTCTTATCTACAGACAACGGTTAGGGAAAACCAGTTACATTTTTATTATATGTATGATGATCATATATTAAAATTGCTACAGAAACAGTTATAATATCCAGCCATGAAGTATACAATCACACCTATATCTCCTAAAAATTTGGCAGTGATGTACTTATAGCTGTACACTCACAGTTTGTAGTATCTTTTAAGAACTTAACACATTATGTTCATGTATCATCACCAGTAATGGGAAAAAGGTGAGCTAATTTCAAGGAACAGAATGATGAACTTACGACATACTCGAAAACGAAAAAAATTTAATGAATAGGGAATATCCATAAGATTCAAATTTGAGTAAAATATTTTTATTTGTTATCTTTATTGCTATAGAATGATGTCCATGCCATATTTTTTTTACATATTTGCTTTTCCGGCAAGATTTTAATTATTTAAAATTAGAAAAAGTGTGCGGTAAATTTAACAGATCAAAACGGAACTTACGACAAAGTCTATGTTGTGACACTCTCATGCATGATGTCACTGTAAACATTTAGGTTTGTAATTACTGCATATAAAATTGAATTCAGTCCTCTCCCATGTTCAAATTAGTTAGTAAACTTAAATAGATAATTGATTGGATAAAACAATCAATAAATTTAAAAAACGATAAAACAGTGCGGCTGATATGGCGGTGTTTAAATCTTCTGTATCTGATTACAGTTTTGAATATTTATTTTTATGATTAAATATTAATATTTTTGTCAAAGAAATATTTTTTAAGGTGCTCTAATAATGTAAACTATTGATTAAAAATATGAAAAAGACACATATATTCTCTATTCTATGAAAAAAAAACCTGAATTGTATTCAATTGTTTTACTGTACTAATAACATTATTTTTTAACGTAATTGAATGATGTGCTGAAACTCAGAACAATTTTCATTCCAGAAAAAAAATTGTAAGGCAGTTTCCACTTTTTGTTTCTGTTCCTCAAAGTTAAGGTAAATTAGCTCACCTTTTTGCGTTCACTGATCATCACATAGGAGGTGAGCTTATTGTTATTAATTCAATAAATCACATAAGGGTCAATGGAGTAAATGTTTGTTATTTTGCTTCATGACATATAGGTATTTCTAAATAGAAAAACACAATAAAACTTTCCAACATGGGGGTCAAACATAAGAAATCACACTCAGCAGTGCTCAGCTCAGAGTAATGAATGGTATTTTAATTATAGTCATTATCATAATTTGTACATTGAGTACCCATTTTTTGGTGTAACAAGCATGATGAGAACAGAATGCCAGCTATAACTGGTCTCTTACCTCAGGTGCAGCATAATTTGGTGATCCACATGATGTTCTTAAGAATTCTCCATCCATCATCATGTTGGACAGTCCAAAATCAGCTATTTTAACATGCATATTGTGATCTAGAAGAAGGTTCTCAGGCTTCAGATCCCTGTGTACTATCATATGCCTATGGCAGTAGTCCACACCAGATATGATTTGTTGGAAAAATCTTCTGGCTTCATGTTCTTGAAGCTTGCCTCTTTTTACTATGTAGTCAAAGAGTTCACCACCAGATACATATTCCATTATCATGAATATGTCCGTTGGAGTAGATATAACCTGAAAGTGTTACACTGTAGTAGCTAAATAACAATATTACTTTATCTATATTCTAGTAGATTATTGTAAGTAAATGATTGTATTGATAGACTATTCCTCATTTCTTGTTAAAGTATGAGTGAATTTTTTCAAGGTCAAAACACTCAACATGAACAAACTTGTTACCTGATACAGTTTAATAATGTGAGGATGTCTGAATAGCTTTAGATTTTGTATTTCACGTCTAATCTTCCCTACAACATCCAGGCTCTTGATCTTTTGTCTGTTCAGAATCTTAACAGCGACCTTGTGTTTCGTCAATTGGTGCTCCCCGATTTTCACTTTGCCGAAGGTGCCAACGCCAAGGGTTGCACCGAGCGTGTAGTGACCTATCTTCACAATAGGCTGGTTACTACCACTGGTTATGACGATCTTCTCAGCCATCTTTCACAAATAATAGTACTTAGTATCCCTAAAAAATGCCCTAGAACTAAAACAATTTCACATGGATAAATTTCACAATTTTTTTTTATTAAATGTCTTGTTTGTTTGTAAATTTTCTTTGCAAATGCGGACACGAAACAAGGTAATTTTGAAGTAGAACTGGAAGAAAAACAATAATTCGTATCAAAATGAATGCAGATGAACGAAATCAATGAAAAATAGAGAAATGGACCACAGATGTTAATTTGTGAATCTGTCAAAAGTGTCAATGTCAATCAATAGGGATGGCAGTGTTCAAACTAAATATTTTTATGGAGTTTAGGCGGGAAAATGTAAAGTGCACTTTGTCGGTTTTATATTATTTTCCAAAACTTGTGTTTCTCCGAAATTTAATGTGTAATTATAGTGGATAGTTAACCATTAAGTGTTCGTGAATGTGTGCGAGTGTAGGCAAATGATATAAAATTGAAAATCGTGACTTTTGTGGTCACTCCTAAACTCCATCGTAGCCTTAGTGAAGTTTCCACTGTTTTACTGGGGATTATTTTGTATACTTGACACTGGCAAACACAGAAAGTGTGGCGCCATATAATATAATCCCATGACGGGAATTAATAAATATTACTTGTTTACTCCATATACTTGACACTGACAAATACACAAAAAGTGTGGTGCAATATCCCATCCCGGGATAAAAATAAAAATATTTTTATTAATTTACTAGCTTTTACCCGCGGTTTCGCTCGCGTTAATGTCTTTATTTAAATAAAAGTCATAGTCATAATCATTATCATTATAAAGTAAATAAAATAAGGAGAATCAATTATATGGCTGCGCGTATTATATTAACGTAACAGTGTTTTTATTATATTTTTACATTGACGTGGTCTGTCATTTTATGTTTCTACTTCTTTTTCATTTCTTTTCTTTGTCGCCGCAACAATATTTTAAACGCACTAAAAATAATGCCCACCAAATATTGTGCAAAATGTTGGGCTAGGTTAGAACTGCGACATACTGGCCACCTGGCCGGAGAGCCCGACACAATCGTCCCGCATCCCCGAAGCGGGGCGGCGTACATAAGGAGCATTTCCCCACCTGAAAAAATAAAGTTGTAAACTGAAACCTACGCGTGATTCCCTAGCTCTCAAAGCAGATTGTCGCCTTGCTTGTTCAGTGTTCTTGTTTTCTAAATTCTACATGAACGGAAGATTCTTCTAATCAATTAAGTTTTGCCGCCCGCTTGCGCATTGTTTATGGCGCCACACTTTTTGTCTATTTATGTGTAGGTCCCGTCATGGGAATAAAATATATGGCGCCACACTTTTTGTGTTTGCCAGTGTCAAGTATACAGAATAATCCCCAGTAAAACAGTGGAAACATCACTATGGCTTCGATGGAGTTTAGGAGTGAACACAAGTCACGATTTTCAATTTTATATTATTTGTCTACACTCGCACACGTTCACGAATACTTAATGGTTTACTATCCACCATAATTACACATTAAACTTCGGAGAAACACAAGTATTGGAAAATAATATAAAACCGACAAAGTGCACTTTACATTTTCCCGCATAAACTCCCAAAACAAGAATAATGTTATTAATATTTGACTAATGTTTCAACAATTAAAAATACCAAACTGAGTGTAAAATGAAATAAATGCAAATCGTATTCTGAAAAAATAATTTATATTGGTTAACAAAGTTCAACGATATAAGCATTTAAAATTTTTGGTGGGGATTGAGATTGAGAGATTCAGATGCTTCGTCCCTTTCCCCCAAATGAGTGTTAGTATAGAATTTATATGGCGTATTAGTTTGGACTTAATTTTGGATTTTAATTTTGTTTTCGTTGATAGTTTTATTTTAATGGGATAGGGGTACAAACGAGCAGACTGATCGCCTGATGGTAAACGATTACCGCCGCCCATGGACACCCGCAACACCAGAGGAGTCACAAGTGCTTTGCCCGCCTTTTAAAAGGGGATTGGGCCTCCGGTAACCTCACTCACTCGGCGAAACACAACGTAAGCGTTGTTTGACGCCGGTTTTCTGTGAGGAGGTATCACTCCGTTTGAGACGGCCCATTCGTGCCGATGGCATGGCTGTCCCACGTCAAAAGGTTCTATTTATGGTAAATATTTGCATAAGACTATAAAAATAATCAGTCAAGATCAGATAATCGTTTATTGCCAAAAGTTTTACAATGCCTTAACCTAATACATTAAGGCGGATCGTTCACCTGAGCCCGTCAAATTCAAATTTCGAGTGGTTTTTCGCAGTTTGTAGGTCTATAATAAGTTCTACATTCATGGCGAGAGATGGCATAAACCCATCTATATTCATGGCAATGGTAATTGCGACATTAACTATATAACATTCACAACTGAGAACCAAAACCTTTATTTATAAATCCTTATCAAGCCACTACTACTAGACTACTACTAGACCTATATCACTTGAAATTTAAATTTGGCGGACTCAGGTGATTATTTTAAGAGATTTTAGCTTAGAGAGAGACATAATACACAGACTACTTAGAGATACTAGTATTCATAACACAAGAATGTTTCAACATTCTTGTCGTATAACATTATTTATTAACTGGCTCCGGCTTCAGCAGGTAAAGCTGCTCGTTTTTTGCAAACCTTGCTACGATACTGTCGCTACTATTATCAAAAATTTAATTGTCATCAGTAATACGTATTAAATTACCTGTATTTCGATCGTTAACGTTATACCGTTATTATAACGAGATCACACAATACTATCGATAAACTAGGTCAGATCTATCGATAGGAGTAGTTCGATATTGTTAACAGTTCATAACGCGGATCGTTTCACTGTGCCCGCGAAATTCAAATTTCTAGTGGTTTTTTGCAGTTTGTAGGTCTATAGCAAGTTCTAGATTCATGGTAGTTGTAATTGCGAGATCAACTATACAACATTCACAACTGAGAACTAAAACCTTTATTAATAAATCCTTATCAAGCCAAAAACTTGGCGCAATCTGTGTAATTGGTCAAAATTGACATTTTACACTACTTTTAGCTCCAATAATGATTTTTAAGCAATGGTTTTAGATAAAAATTGTAAATTTTGTATAGTTAATGTCGCAATTACCATTACCATGAATGGAGAACTTATTAAAGACCTACAAACTGCGAAAAACCACTCGAAATTTGAGTTTCGCGGGCACAGCGAAACTATCCGCCTTAAATACTGTGGTAACACTGTCCACCACAGTCCAACACCCCGCGCGCGCTGTCCCGTCTCTCTCCGCCCCCGCCCTGTGAATTTCTGTGATGTCTGTTGAGGGCCAGTGATTGAGGGCTACTTTTTATTAATTAAAAAAATAAATATCAGCGTTTTCATGTGCTATTTCTATTTGTATGTTAATACTGTGTTCGTCCATTATGGACAAATGTGGAATATGTTTAAAGCCTGCTGTTGTGAGTACCTGTTTACATATGCATCGTCTTTAAAATATACCTTAATTAAATACTTACTTTTTTGTTTTCTTTGAGATTGTAGTCAAAATAACGCCCTTGTTCAGTGGAGTTTCGGTCTTTTGCTAAAGGCACGCATTAAACAGTAAATATTGTTAGAAATTTGTAGATCCTATGTAACGCAGAAATCATAAAAAAACATGACATTCGAAACCTGCCCGCGTATTTTTTTTATTTTTTGTCGGTCTGTCTGTTTTTTTTACGTCTGGTTCAGCGCAGTGTAAAAAACAACAGTGGTTCTTTTTTATGTACCTACTTGAATAGCGAACCTTGGCATACGCTGTAGGCACCACAAGCATGTCTGAATAGTAATAACATTAAATTATACCTAAATGTACTACACATATGCACATATGAAACCTTGTTTGAAATATTTTTCGGATAGATAAGACTGCAGAAAGAACTATTTTTATTATTAGTAGTTTGCTAAAAATATGAATTAGACTTTATCACTAAGTGTAATCAGTTTTTTTGGTGTTTATTACAGCAACTTTTTGAGACGGGGAAGGATGGTATATATGCCTGCTTCAAATGCCAACCACTAGTGCCTGAAGTGACTATTGGGGAGAATGATCCTGATCAAGCAGTCCCACGGACTTCCAGTAATAGTGAAGAGGTGTTTGTTTACAATTGGATGCTACTTTTTTATTTAATTAATTATTATGTTATTTTTCAAATATATCATTTCTTGCATAATTTTATGGTGTGGTATAAAAAATAACAAAAACATGGAAGATTAGATATTTTTTTTATGATATTTTACATTTATTAATGTATGCTAAACATTCTCAAAGATCAGCCTGAGATTGAATTTTTCTTCTTCTCTTTTTAGTGATGTAAACGATTTAATAGGAGTGTTGACATGACTAATGAAAATTTGAATATGTACCTAACCATGTTGAAACTTTGAAACATCTACTTACTCTATAGAGAAAAACAATTCTGCATGACTATATTACCTACCTATATACCAACCAACACATACCAGATGATCTAGAGTTAAAGTTCCAAATCAAATAAATGTTTCTTAAGGAATTGAACACAATACTGGGCCACTTTCATCTACTAAAACTAGTGTTTAGCATACATTTTGGTTTTGGAACTTGCAGGAGGAAATTGAACCATCATTGTATTGTGGTATCTGCCACAAGTCTTTTCAGAAGAACATGCAGTTACAGAACCATTTGCGGAACCATCGTGCCGAGAGACGCTTCGTCTGCACTTACTGCAATAAAGGTAAGCTTCATATTCAGTCATGTTTAGTTAATATGGTTAACAGTACCCACATATGTGTAGGAAGATTACCTAATATTATTTATATAATAAATTTTAATTTATATTTTAGAGGGCATAGAATAAAAATGTTTCTTTATTACTTCTTAATTATTTTTGGTAGGTTATTAAGAAATAGTGATGTATAGAGCTCTGTAATTAGTGTGGAATAGTATTATTTGCGGAAAATAATATAATTAGTACTGATGGCACTGGCAATTAGTCCACCCTTATGGTAAGGATGTTTGGTGCACATGACTGGATTTTCTGTTATTAACATCTTTCAAATATTTGTTTAGTTTTTTCAGTGACTCATTAAATTACATTTTATAATGTACAAACACATTTATAAAAAAGATAGATCAATCCAAATTATACAGTCAAAAGTATTTATGCCCAGTTGTTTAAAAATTGTTCAAAATTTTATTATATTGTGATATTGTCTTTAATTATTGTAATTGGTTTGTACCGTTTTAATTAAAGTAAATAAATAAATAAACGCAGCTTAATTTATGACGTTACAGCTTTCTCCCAGTCTAACAATTTGAGGGCTCATCTACGCATCCACACTAATGAACGGCCATTCAAATGCTTGGAATGTGGAAAGGCTTTTACACAGGTATCTATAATATATTACACTTACCTAAGAAGTTATATTATATATCAATTTTAATTAATTGCAATTGAACTAATTAAAATTGCAATTAAATTAAATTAATTGCAGTATTTTTTTAAAATTAACTAATTGATTGATTTTTTTATTGTTTAGTGTCCAATAATGATATAGATATAGCACCGCGAAATCTATATATAAGCTATATTTAGCATATACTTAAATAGATTTCGAAATTAAATAATGACTTGGTAATATAATTATGTACTTGTCACCCTAATAAGTTGTTTGCACATAGTGATCTGCGAAATTATGACGTCTTTATTATACATAGTATGCCTATCCCTGGAGTTAATTATTACATTATTTGCAAGTACCTAGGTATATACTAATTAGAGACAGATTTCTAGTTATTTAGTAACAGACTTTAAAAAGGAGGAATTTGTGATATGTCTATTTTATAACTAGGTTGCGGAAGACATAAGCTCAGCTTTGCGTTGTCTCAGTGCACATCAATAGTGTAATATCATTTTTTTTATAGCCTATTTTGTGTCCCATTGCTGGGCAAAGGCGTCCCCTAACTCAGTCCAGGATTTTCTATCCTGGGATTCTTCATACCACGTCGGCAAAAAAAAATCTAAAATCAAACTCTCAATCAAGTCACCTTTTCAACAAAAAAAAAACATGATACCTACACACGACAGATACACACGTTAAACTTAATAACACCGAATTCGAAAAAGGAGGAGGTTCTCAATTCGACTGTATTTTTTTTTGTTTGTTTGTTACGCGATTATTCCGTCTATTCCGAACCGCTTGTGACGATTCTTTTTTTGATCGGTAGGTCATACTTCAGAAGTCCTATAAAAATTTGGTCAAGATCTGATCACAAAATTTACAACAAAATGACGATAACACGTAACGACCGAGTAAATGATATAATGTTAACGTCGTTTAAGTATTACGTAAAATTTTACTCGCTACTAAAAATGTTGTAATAAAATAACTTTTAACAAAAAGTAAAAGCGCCTTCAAAAACATAAAAAATAATGTTATGTGCGGAACAGTTTCCGAAGTCTGTGGCGAAATTAAAACATCTGATGAAATCAAAGGCACCAACTTCCGAAACTATTTCGTTCGTAACATTATTTTTTATGTTTTTGAAGGCGGTTTTACGAACTTTTTATCAGTCGAATTAAGACAAAGACGGTTTCCCTTTTTCGTTTTATGACAGGTGACCAATCTCAACAATCATGTCCGCCTCCACACTGGTGAGCGGCCGTTCGTGTGTCCAGAACCAGGATGCAACAAGGCGTACGCGCAGGTACTTATTAATTAGTTATGGTTTATATGTACATATATGTATAACACTTACCGGGGTACCTACTTGCGCCCTATTATTATAAACGATAATTTATTATTAACTATGAAACGTAATGTTACGAGCTGGGGTTCGGGATAAATTTAATTAACACTAATTTCACCGAAACAACAAATATTTTAATTAACTTGACAAATACACAACAGAAATTACTGAGAGAGTCACTACAGTATCACTTATCGCACTATAATGTCGCACTTGTAATCACTTAACTTCACTTCGATATTCACTTCACCGTGTTCAGAACTAAAACTGCCCCGGCCGTCCCTCACGACCAGTATTTATAGGAGTCACGAAGATTCTAGAATCGAACATTCTCGATAGGTCCACAAAATACGACTAGGTAAGTACCTAAGTACCTACTTATAAACAATAGACGATAAAGCGATCGTCTATTGTTTACGGTCATTCACCTTGAACCCGGCTTTTCTTCGAATGTTCTACGTGCTTCTACGACTTATCTAGAATCTTCGTGACCCATCTCCGTACTAATAGCCACTTGGCGTAACAGTAATTATAAATAAATTCAACATTCAAATACATTCAAACTCGAAACAAGTAGGTACCGTCAACCGAAACTGCGCCGATTTTTCTTTGTATTAGTAATCTTATTGCGATTTGATTAAATAATGTAAAATATATGATAGTAAAGTAATCAGTTTTCAATATTTTAATATAATATTTTATAATGTGACTAGATTTTATGTTATATTTTTATAATAATCCTATTTACAGGTCACGAATTTGAATCAACATCGCAAGCGCCACTTGAACGGCCGCCCCGTGGAGTCCACCTACGACTGCACCGTCTGCGGCGAACAGTTCCAGCAGCGCAACCACATGTACATGCACAGGTAAAAACTTAAATCCTCGTATTACAAAATAATGTTTATACAAAATACCCTACAATACAATACAAATCTATCTATACTTATAATAAATCTGTAGAGAGGTCAATTCTGTACATGAAATATATTTCCAAAATAACTATCAGCGGGTGATTAGTGATCGATACTGACGCCAAAAATGCAATCAGTAAAATTTTTGTCCGTCTGTCAGTCTGTCTATATGTTCGTTATAGAAACAAAAACCACTCGACGGATTTCAACGAAACTTGGTACAATTATTCTTCATACTCCTGGGCAGGTTATAGTATACTTTTCATCACGCTACGATCAATAGGAGCGGAGCACAATTAAAAAATGTTGCAAAAACGGGAACATTATTTGATTATTTTGTTCTGGGAAGTGACATGGGTCGATAAAGCGGGCGTAGCCGCTGGCGGAAGCTAGTCTACAATAAAGTATGACACTAAAAGTGCTCGAAAATTAAGTTGCCCATTTCACAAGTAAGTAAGTACATAGTTAATTTACGGATATGTTTCGTTGGGAATTTGTTAGAAAACAAAAAAAAATACGCCTACGCATCGCCAACGCCTTACCAAGAGCAACGCGTAGCGTCAATTTTCCATGTTTTTAAAACGCGTTAAATGCATATTTACTGTACTTATGCATTATAACTTATTTTAATAATAACATGCTAGGGTTCATTTTTAAAGTACCCAAAATAAAATTTAATTTTGTAATATTAATTTTGCCTAAAAATTCTTAGCTTCGGGTCAGAGAGCAGGGTGGGGCAAATGCTCCACCTTGCCCCACCGTGGGTACGCCCATGCATGTGTGGAAAGGGCAGGCGTTTGCCCTACAGTGTGGCAGTACAGCTTAGATTTTGACGTAGTTAATTTATTAATCAAGTGTTGATCACAGACGCGAAATGCACGTGGAGCTGAAGAGTCCGGCGGTGCGTGGGCCGCAGCGGGCGGTGCGGGCGGCGCGGGCGGCGCGGGCGAGCTCTCCCGGCCGCCGCCTGCTGCCGCGCCACGCAGCAGACCACGCCGCGCCGCTGTCCACACAACATGAAGATTCTAGTAAGTATCCGATACTTATACACGCTATACCAAATCAATTTATAAACCCGCCTCGGTATATCTACCTACACGAAACCGGTATTCCATTAGTTTCAGTTCAAAATGATGGAAGAATGAATATAAATTAATGATATTTCTTGCTGTTATTTAGCTTTTTTTATTCAACAGTGTTTAGTCAGCTCATCTCAGTCATCTCCCTAATAAAGGGCTAATATCGCTTATTTCATTACTAAAAACTTATGTAATTCAATGCTTAAATCTACCTCAGAAAGCGAGTACATATGCGTGTTCTCGTCATGCGGGAAGCGGCTGTCGTCTGCGAGCGAGCACACGGAACATCTCCTGCGGGAACATCAGCTGCGAGTGCTGAGCCACCGCCAGCACCCGCCGCGCCGCGGCCGCCCGCCCAAGGTATCCCGCTTGCATCTGCTGACCGTCAACTGCGACTAATCATTAATAATAGCCTTTTATTCCTAAACATGCGACTAATGAACCGTTGTACAAATTTTGAACTGCAATTAGTCATCATCATATCAGCCAAAAGACGTCCACAGCTCAACAACGGCTTCCCCTAAAGACTTCCACAAGGAGCGCTAATATGCGTGTAAAGCAAGTATAGCTTGCTCTATACCTCGCGACGTCAAGAGGGGTCATACTACGTTTTTAAAATGATATAAATAAAAAAAACTTCTACCATTATCGATAAAATCCCAAGGGAAAATAGTCACCAGCAAGTTTGGTTTTTAAGGTATTAAATTAAATGTTTAATTTAGAACGAGAATCTCAAAATGCCAATGTTCTGTTTCATGCTCAATGATGAGCGTGATTTTACTGAAAGCTGTATGTTGTGCATGGATTTATTAATGAAATTGACTTGTTTATTTTCAGATGATGAAAGATCCGTTAGAAATTAAAGAAGAATTTCATGAGGTATTTAAATTCCTTGCCGTAGTTTTATTGATATACTATAACATACCATCACGCTGTATTCCCCGAAGGGTTAGGCAGAGGCGTACAAATGTTCTCCCACAGTTCGCCGGTTTGTTCAGGTCCCATGTAATGGGGGGCAAGCCTATTGCCATTAACCAGGTACAAATCCAGACTCCGAGCTGCTACTGAGAATTTCATAGAAAAACCCAATAACTCTTTGCTCAACCTGGGGATCGAACCCAGGACCTCTAGCGTAGCAGTCGCCATTGGGACCACTAGACTAATGAGGCAATTATATATTATATTCCATTTTAATTAGTAACAAGTTGTTTTTCCGTTCCAGGTAAAAATCATAAAATCGTCTCAACCTCAGTACTTGCCCAAGCTAAAAGTGCAGAGTTTATTCCAGTGAGTAATTGATACTGTTGTTAGTGCTTGTTAGTGCACAACATGCGGGCTATGTGACTATAGACCCAACACACACTGGTGGTGCGCCGCCGCTGGAGTCCGACAATATCAGATGATTTGCCTCATAGACCTTAGACGCTACGGTTTTTCTCATTAAAATCTGAACTTTACGTTGCAGGTGAATCTATAATCGATTCTTATCGTCTATAATATAGAACGCGTCGTGCGCCAGTCTGAGATGATCTTTAGGGTTAATTATGTATGGGTTACAATGTCCGGACATTGTTGTATTTCTATACTTTATTAGGGCCAACTAGTTAAGTGATGTTTATGCTTTGTACTTAAAGTTTACTTTGATGCAATTTTATTGCATATTCGTATTTTTATGTATGTACAGTACAGCACATCATGGTATTAAAAACTATCAAACTTCAATCGATTTTAAATTTAATCTCCAAATAATAGAGTTAATTATCGATTGGGGAAATTTGACAGTTTGTGGTAACTTGATATTGTGCATAAAATGATAACAATCTATATTATATACTTATATGTATCAATCAGAGTTTACATCAGAATAATATCATTTTTTCTTAAGTTGTATTACCCAAATAAATTATTTTACTCATATAATACTTTAGTGTGACTAGCACTTATGTGTGTCAACAAATAATTTATAAGTACAGCGAAGTAGTAAAACGTTATATTTCACATGAAAATGATTCTTATTGCATTATATCTTTCTTTTATTATAAAATTTATACGCGTTAATAAACAATATTATTCTTAAGAGATGATAATAAATAAGTGCAATTTGCTGTAATAATTTAATTGGTATTGTTACATTAGCGTTAGCATTAATCAAATATTTTATTTTTAATAGTTCATACCATACCATCAAGCCGTAATTTATAAGACATAGGTACATAAATTTCGTATTTATTTATATACAATGTATTCTTTTTCTTTTATATCTAATTAAAATCTGTTTTAATAAAAGACTGTTATGAGTGGATTTGAATTTGGCGATATTTTTTATCGATATATTTTATGGGTGCCGACGAATTTTATTGGTCAAGTATTTTTTCAGTATTATAAATTATACTTTTTTTCGAAATTTTATGTAATTATAAAAATGATAGATTGTAATAGTTATGATACAAATGATACAATATGTTTTCCTTTCGGTCTTTTTATGCACGCTTTATTGTGGCACTGTTGGATTTGAAAAGTTAGACTGAAATTGATCCTTAATTTGTAGAGGTTTGAGTATTATATTGTCTATTGTTTCTTAGAAGGCTTCGTTCACATTACATATTGGTTTCATTAGTCTGGAAATATTTTTCGATAATAGTGTTATGTGGTTGACTGGTGTTTTATTTATAAAAAATAACAGGCTAAGTGAAACTTATAATAATATTGAATATTACTTACCATTTAACAATTAAATTTTTGTTTTATTGATCACATATTTATATAATCGGCTCTATTTATGGTTAACATTTTCATGAAGCCGTAAAAAATATCAGTCAACTAGGCTATTAAATAAACATAAATAACAGCCATAGCTATATGCTATAAGTCAAATATAGTTAGCCGAATAATGTTATTAGTGCAATGTACACAAATATTTCAAAGCAAAATACAAAATATTTTGTCTACAAATATCCCAATATGTATTTTATAAAGTTATAACATTTCCTCACTAGCTATGGCAAAGATAAGCTTATGGTAGACCGATATAATATGAATGTGTTTCAGTAATTATTCTATCGGTGCTGCACCACACTAGAAATCCTTTTCACGAAATGTATAAGTGTGACGTGTTAGGAGTTTGAAGATTTAGAGCATACCTAGTCCCCGTATGGTTTTTTTAAATAGTGGCCACTTATGCATCTGTATTTTGTAACTGGTCCACAAAGCCTTCTTGAGGTACGCTGTGAACGTGCGGCACGGTCGAGCGACATTTTGTCCGGTTATGTTGGGAGAAAATTTCATTCGGCCGATATACACACACACAAAATTGATTATTTACCGTCCGAACAAGTGTAGCACGCAGTGCGGTACGTACGTGCTTGTTTCGTTAGTATTGATGTTTGCTATCGATTTTTGAGTTATTCCGGTAGGATCCCCTGATCTGATCCCCTGCTGGTTATTATTGTTTTAATTACTGTTTGATCCACCATAAACTCGTTCCGGTCTGATCCCTTTACTTTTTTTGACAGGTAAGTACAGTCAAGAGAAAAACAGTTGTTTATCTAAAAAATATTTCTTGATTAATAGGCCTTGATTGATTGGTTACTTCGGAATCTTTAGACAATGGCCGAGAGGATATCAATGTAGCAGAATGCACACCCGGAATATTGCAGGTAAAAATATTAAAAAGGGCTCAAACCGGTTGCGGTGACTTGGCCAAGACGTAAATCTAGAGTCGTTGTCAATATTAACTTACAAGTTACGTATTGTAGTGTATTTCAATAAACCCTGTACGAATATTTTGTTGCTGACTGTCCCAAAAATCTGTTAATAGATAACTAGGGTATCCGACCGGTATAAAATATTTAAATTTATTTTTGATACTCTGCACGGTGGATCAAACCGGAATAGAAAATATAAAATAAACCTGATCCCCCAGGGTATCAAATATGGGGTATCCGACCGGAATAACTCCGATTTTTGAGGTTTTTTGTTATCGTTTTAATCAAAATTGCGACCGGTAGGTAAGCCAGGCTGCATAATAAAATCTTCAAGCCCCTAAATATTTCTGGTGGGCTACACCACTGATAGATTTCACAAACTGTCGATAGAGTATAAACGCGTTAGAATAAGGTGCAAATGTTCCTATGAGTGTGTCAGTGTCGGTTCGATTATTGTCGATAGATAATGCCGCGGGTTGTATAGTCGATCATTTCAATATTTTTAGCCTTGTTAAGTGTCAGCCTGTCGGAGATTTTTCTATTAACATACAAATAATTACTATAATAAAATATGCAACTGTATGACTATGACTTTTATTTTATACAAAAATATGAATCAGGTAGCTGTTGATATGTTAATACATTATTATATATAACATCATAACATAACATACCATCACGCCTGTATTCCCCGAAGGGTTAGGCAGAGGCGTACTTAGTGTACACCTACAGTTCGCCGGTATGTTTAAGTCTCATGTTATAGGGGGCGAGCCTATAGCCATTAACCGGGCACAAATCCAGACTCCGAACTGCTACTGAGAATGTCATAGAAAAACCCAATAACACTGCTCGACCTGGGGATCGAACCCAGGACCTCTAGTGTAGCAGTCGCACTTGGGACCACTAGACTAATGAGGCAGTCATTGTTATATATAGAGGTACTTATAGCTTAAAACATTGACATAATACATTTGAAATGTCAATTATTAATATTTCAAACTATGTTAATCTACTCAATAATAAATCTCTTCTACGAAAAAAATCAACTGACCAAACAGGAAACATTCCTTTGTCACCTTTATAATAGAATTCGAATCGACACCGGCAGGTATAGGTAGGACTAGTAGGGTCTCTGTATTACAACAACGGAATCAAAGTCGGTAAGTTGTTATTAATAATAATAGTACCTACCTAATAACACGAGAAATCCATATAAACTACATTGAGGTGACAAGACAGGAGGGCCATTAATCTTAGCAGTTCTCCCACCTATCTACTATAGATGAAATCGGTGGCCTAGAAGAAATAGCCCAAAATCCCGGGACAAGGGTAGAGAGGCGTTACCGTTATTTTAACCTTTATGTTACAAAAAACCGCCTTGTCTTTCTTTTTCTATACCTATTCTTAGTTTTTTATAGTGGCCCTTCAAAATATTTAGGGCACGGGACTTTGAATTTAGCGACTACCTACCTACGCCTACGGTCGAAATATTTGTACGCGTTTGTAGTTAGAACGCCCGCACCAGGTAAAATCATTTAGTAGGTAGGTATAGGTAAGCCAAAAAGTATAGTAATATAATGGCTTTTGTGCAAAAATATGGAAAATCACGAATCCAAAACATTTAAGTGCGACCGGCCCCAAATGTCTGCACTGAGTTTTGATATTCAAATTTATCAGAACACAGTGCAGAACCACTTGCGGATATCTTCAGACGTGCAGTTATTTTAATAGTAGGTACTGTAATCGAAAAAAATTATTTGCCTGATAGTAACAACTTAACAAGTCAATATAACATTCACAACATTATTATAACAAGTACTTACATATTTTTATCAGAGTAAATAGATTGCGCGACAAGGACACTGGACAGGTACCTAGGTACCTACCTACCTCCGTAAGAATTCTCACCAAGGTTGTTATTGTTTAGTTTAAATTTTTCATTCAATTACTAACTCAAGATTGTTGTTGTCCTTAAGCATCGTCATTTATTTATTTATTTACACAAGGCACATCAACAATATAAACACAAACATTGGTTAGTAGCAAAATACAGAGACAAAGACTAGTGTTTATATCAATTATAGATATGCACAACATTTAGGATAACATATCACAGTAGTTATATATTATAATTATATTAAATAAGCTGTTGTTTGACCTAGGTTAGGTAATTGAATTGAAAAGAATAACTTTCAAGGCCTGTCAATATTACCCAGTAGGTAGGTGCCTACCTATTTATTAGTTATAGCTATAATTTTTTATTATATAGGTGTTTTAAAGATATATGTAGCAGCTTCGATTAAATATTTGATTATGAAATATGGGTTACATTGTGTATTCGCATTGACCAGAAGCCATTCTGCTGAGAAAGCTCGTGGGAGGCGGTTCGGTCGGAAAGGAAAACCAGTAAAAGTGAAAGGTAAACACTTTAATATTTATTAAAACTTGTTATTTTACGATGATTGAACACGAGATTATAATACTTTGATAATGCGCTCTCTGGAAAATGTAATTCTTACATTAGGTAGGACGTAGATATTATATTGTAATTCTACATGCAGTACATTTACTAAAACTGTTTCTTCGTCGATAAGGTTTATCTACTTATAGGTTGCTGGCTACAATCTGTTTACTTTCTAATATCGAATCGAGTTATTACGTTGTGGGTAGGTAGGTACTTAGCGCTCGTACGTCGTTGCATGCAAATTAAAAAAATGATGAAACACATCTGACAAACAAGCAAACAGATAAACAATTGACAAAATTTAATTTTTTTAACACTCATGCAGGTATTATAATTTTATTTGAAATTACCTACTTAGATCGGAAAATGGGATAGAAGGTAAGAGGATATAATTTATTATTCAATAATTTTCATATTTATTTTCGAAATTGTCTTTTGTTGGTTTGGCATCTATCATAATTATTGATAACCTTACATTACCTATTTGGTTGTTGATTTACTACCTATTCTTTGTATCACCTAGTGACGTCATCACACATTCTTTGGGTCTTTTTTTCTCCGAAATTAATAAATAAAGAAAAAAAAATGTTTTGGAACTCATGATAGGAAAATGAAGTAACGGTATTTTTGTTTTGGTGGCTTAATAATTTGAAAGTTTTGTCAAATTAGGGATACTGAATATTCCAGGTAGGTATTATAGGGTGGTGTTTATAAATAATAGATTAGATGTACCTGCTTATTTACCTTGTGCCGTTTCTTGCACAACCAACAGATTCAATGTCAGTGTAACAACAAACTCAAATTATCTTTTTGTGATTTTTTTGCATTTTCCATGCTAAACTCAAATTGTTTAAATTGATTAAATTAGTAAACAGATTAAATATTAGTGGTGAAATTTAATTGTTTTCTTTTGATCTATTCAAATCTCACACTAAAGTCAAAACAAACTTCCTTTAGGTATCTATAAGTAGGTACCAGCCAAGTAGCAAATTACAGACACGATGCAAAATCTATTGTTCTTGTGTCCTAAATAAATGTGTCGATAGTATGGATCGCTGGATCGGAAAGACAGCTGTAGTGACGGGCGCGAGCGCCGGTATTGGAGCGGCAATCTGTGTGGCCCTGGCCGACGCTGGAGCAACGGTGGTGGGGCTCGCCAGGCGGGCAGACCGAGTTGACGTGAGTTTTCACATTTTAGTTCATTTTTGCTCGGTGGTAGAACCTCTTGGGGTCTGACTGGCTGGCGATCACCATTATGTCGGAGTCTGTCGTAAAGCATCTTGGTGTGTGTTTCGACTTTTGTAGCGGCTCTGGCAGTCCGTATGGGCTCTTAAGGGTCGGCAACGCATCAGCAATCAGCAACCCCTCTTTGTGTTGCAGGTGTCCATGGGTGCCTATGACTACTTACCACCAGTGGCTCGTTTGCAGTTTAATACCATAAAAGAATGACCTAGTAAAATAATATAAATTAAAATAATAATTGCCTCATTATAAGCCTACTAAGTGCGACTGCTCCGCTAGAGGTTCGATTCCCAGGTCGAGCAAAGTGTTATTGGGTTTTTATATGAAATTCTTAATAGCAGTTTGGACTTTGGGATTGGTGCCCAATTAAGGGCAATAGGTTCACCCCAAGTATATACGCCTTTGTCTCACCCTTCGGGGAATACGGGCGTGATGATGGTTAATGCTGGGTAGGCAGGAGTCGTTGTTGATGCCGTCGCTGATCGTTGCTTTTCGCTTTTCTATCATAGTTCTTTTATATCTCTAAGTAAGTATATCTACTTATAATTTTTTAGGAAAAGTCTCACAAAAGGGTCACTACTAACCCTTTTCAACCGTGGACTTTATGTGTTTACATCAATGATATAACTATATAATGTCATTGGTTGACATCATGTAAGTAGACACTTATGTACAGGAACTAACGTCGCAAGTGAGCGGCAATGGTTCGATCACTTCTCGGAAGTGCGATGTGTCCAGCTCTGAAGAAGTTGCTGCCACGTTCAGGTGGATACACGAGAACTTCGGCGGCGTTCACATCATGATTAACAATGCGGGTGTATTTTTCGGCGGAGGTATCACAGGTCGGTGTTTTATGGATAAGTCATTTTCTATTTATACACTCGACGTCCTCGCCCTCTGACACCAGCACTAAGTAAGTGCAAAAACTGTGAGGAAAGTTCACAACTAAATAGTCTAAATTCACAACCACACAACAAAGAATTGTTTAATGTTCCGTGTTCACATCACACAAATATGAGACAAAACATAGATAACACACGATTATTTGTAGGTAGATAATATTGGATGTTTTTATTAGATACTTATGCTCTAAAACTCAGATCACTGAATTAAACATAAAAACTATAAGAGATCTCTAATTGTTCATGTAAAAAAATAAGATTTCTGGGGCCAACAAAATTTAAAAATATATGTTGGTAGGTCACATGGTTCTAAACAAGGTCTAAAAGATAAAATAACAGTTTGGGTTTGTAGTGTCAATGCTGACGCTATGTTTTGACTAGTGAGAACTTGTATTGCGCTGTAACTTTAGTTGTTCCGTGACCCGCACTACCGACGACACGCATTGTAAGAAATTATATTGGTTAGGCATTCGCAAAAGTGATTTGGAGTCAATTAAATACATATTTCATCATTACACGACTTTCGGACTATCAATTATCACCCTGCACACGGTCACCCCCAAAAGGTTTTTGTCAAAAAAGAATGAGTGCATACCTTTTTATTCTATTTATTTACTAAGGTATCTTCTTTCGTAGATACCTAATACTAAACTGACAGACACATCAATATCGTGCCTATACTTAAATGTAAAATAAGATCAATAAGTAAGTATAGTAACCAGGACTACCAGTCCTGGTTTTTATTTTCGACTTACTACTGAACGCAACATCAATCAATTAATGCGCAGCCCATATTCCTGGGTAGCCGAAAACTAGTGTTTTGCCTGTTATTACTTAAAATGTAACAGGTAAAACAACAGCTTTCTTATATTTAGGCATCAGAGAATTTCCCATGCACGTGATGGAGAAAAACACAGCAGTGATTCATGAGGTGTAGTGACAGTTCTGCAATTTTGGAGAAACGTGTACTGAAACGTGTTCGGGACTTGTAACTACAGGAACCAGAACCGCCTCACTCCAGGCCCGAAATTAATCCTGCAATTATTTAATCTGTTTTAGATGTAGGTAACGATATGCTCAGTGAGGAGGATGTTCTGGCTGTTATAGACATTAACTTGAAGGGTACAGTGCTGTGCACCAGACACGCCATAGCTTCTATGAAAAGCAACAACTTTGATGGACACGTCATCAACATAAATAGGTAGGTACGAGTACTACAGCTATGATGACCAAAGGAAAAGAAACAAAATTCTCTTAAGACCTAATGACCTAACGTGCTTCATCATTTCTATTCCTGTACCTACGTATATTCCTTAATTTAATTAATGACTGGAAATTATAGGTATTATAAAGTAAAATAATTGTCTATCGTATATCTATCGGCATCGGAAGTAGAATCCAAACTGCCGGTGGTCAGGGCCCGGGAATAGTTAAACCTAGTCTTTGGCACGAGAGTTAACAAACAGTACCTACTCTTATTCTTTGCTAGAACAAATAAACTTTCTAACAATAGGTATACGAGACACGACCCAGCTACTTAACGAGAGCCTTCACAGATGTTGGTCAAGGTCCAAGGTTCTTATTATGCTGTGCACCAACCACCAATATCTATTGGCTAAATAAATTTTCTATAATTCTATATTTTTTCTTAGCCTTCACAAGGTTCTCGCCATGTGATATGGTGAAATATTGCACAGCGCTTTACTCGATCTATAACCACTATACCTACCATAAGTAGCACTTATAGGTACCTACTTACTTACTATGTTTCAGTTTTACTATTTTGCACAATAGTATTGATAAAAAAATGAAATCAATGAATCAATTTATTGCAGTATCGCAGGCCACTACATCCCGATGTCATCGAAGTTTAATGTGTACCCGAGTTCTAAGCACGCCATCACGGCCTTTACTGCCGGATTGATCAACGAGTTGTCGGCTCATAAGAACAAAATCAAAGTTACTGTAAGTCTAGTAGTAGTATTGTACAAACTTTTTCAAATGATCTAAACAACTAGGAAATTAAAGTAAATATATTCAATGGCATTTTCAACCGACTTCAAAAAGAAGGAGGTTCTCAATTCGACGGTTTTTTTTTATGTTTATTACCTCAGAACTTTCGACTGGGCGAACCGATTTTGATTCTTTTTTTATTTGAAAGCTGGTGCTTCTTGTGTGATCCCATTTCAATTTAGTCCAGTTCTGACAATGGGATCTATGAGAAAACCATATAAGTCTTAAATTTGCATTAAGTATGTGCGCGACAAATGGACGAATAACTCAACATCACGCCAACCGATTTTGATGATTTTTTTATCGATAGCACACCGTAGTTTACAGTAGGTACGCAGAACAAATAGAATGAGTTTTGGTTCACAGAGCGTGTCACCCGGTCTGGTGCGTACGGAGCTCAGCGGTGTGTCAGAGCTGTCGCACCTGCCCGCGCTACGGCCTAAAGATGTCGCTGACGCCGTACTCTATGTGCTGTCCACGCCTCCCAGTGTCAACGTATGTAAATCGCAATTTATTATTACCAGTTGGTATCTCCACCACAAACTTCGATGTGTGTGTGTGTACATAACATAATATTCTGATTCATCTAGTGACGTAACAGTTATCATATTTTTAACGGATATATTCGTGTGTCATTTTCTGGATTTGTTATTTAAATGGAACTAATTCATAACACTTCGATTATCGCAAATGATTAGCGCTTGGCCTTTTGTCGTTTGAATTAACCCGCCAAACTCATTTTTACACATAGGGACAAATACAAAACAAACATATATCATAACACAGCTGTCTACATATTTATAGCTAGGTCATTATCATTTATTGAGCATTTTATGTGTTGTAAACATATCTTACAGATAGGTACAACAGGTAAAGCTAATTTTAATGAAAATAATGATTCATATGTACATAATACATTTTTTACAGATAAACGAGCTAACAATAACATCAGTGACAGAAATAAGACTGTAATGAATAATAGGTATATAATTTATTATGTATCATACTTACTTATGGCACAAGAACACAAAATTAACTAAGTAGGTATACAATAGAATGCTAGATGGAAGAATTAGAGACGGACGATGAGGCTAGGCCTAACAAGCTGGTGCCGAACTGTAGCAGCGCGCGGAGGACGTCCATCTTGAGGGTCCAGAGCGGAGACTGCGACGACCGCGATGATGTCTGCGTCTGCGCAAGATAGAGCACATGTCACATATTACAATACAATATGTATACCTTCTACTAACAAATACATAGGAACATCATACTTGTCACAAACTTTACTAACGTAAGGTGGGACAATTTTGCTAGAGCTGCTGGGCGTTTGCGAATAATATTTTTTGAGACAAAAAGAAACCTATGTCCTTCTCCGAGGTCCAATCTATCCCAATACTAAAATTTATTAAATTTAGTTCAGCTGCGAAAAAAACAGCAAACAGATACCTAGACAGATTACTTTTACATTTATAATATTAGTTTGGATGGTCATAGGTGATAATGATCACGTGATACTTATTCATATATATTTTTTAAATATTTTATTAAATAATATTAATCAGTATAGATATTTATATTGAGATTTATGATGTGAGTTTAATTTAGCAAGAGTCGCCAATCTGGACCAATTGTTATAGTTACTACTGTATCTGTTAATTAGGCAAAATAATAATTTGCTCTTGTTTAGATCAATTAACGGTCTATACCTACTTAATTCGTAAAATCAGCCTCACCATATTGATATACTTATTATTTATAATAAGTAAATTAAAGATTTCGTTCGATAATTGCTTACTTATTTACTTATTTCCCTTGCCTATCTGTAATGGTATAAAATAAACAATTTATCAGAGTCTCTTAATTTATTATTTCACATTGTATTAAAATACTTATATACTTAATAATAAAATAGAATTGTAACTACTTAATTATATAATCTAGTAATCATTAACAGTTGAACTGATTGGGATCTTGAGGCGGACCAGCCTCTGACAGTGTCCCACTGCCGCGATTAACAACAATAAATTACAAAGTCATGCGTGCATAGTTTGGGGAGCTTTGGGATTACAGAGGGAGGAACTACTACCACTAACCTAATTGAGAAAGAAAGATCAACAAATGAAGATTTCGCGAGCTTGTCGACATGTGGGATGTGGATTCAGCAGTCAATGGTACCGATCGCCGTTTCAATTAATGACATATCAGCCAAGAGACTTAATCTGAGGAGGCTTTCGTTAGGCGGCTGGGTGAAAGGTTTGATGCGGAAAACGTACTCCTGGACACTGCACTATATTTGATATCTTTAAATAGTTTTTTCACCGTTTGTCTAAATAATTTTCAATAAATATGATGTGATTACATCAATACAGGCTTATTAGTTTAATTAAATAGTGTACAGTACAGCGACAATAACATCAATTTTATAAAATGAATCGTATCGTCATCGTAAATGCATTTATAACTAACTATATACAATCAATTTACACTAATATTATAAAGAGGGAAGATTTGTATTTCTGTATGTAACGAATAAACTTAAAAACTACTGGACCGATTTAAAGAATTCTTTTGCCGTTAGAAAGCTACATTATCACTGAGTAACATAGCCTATATAACATCACGCTACGCCTCTTAGGAACGGAACAGCGTGGGTGAAGCCACGAGCGGGTCGCTAATTTATAATATAGTTGCGTATGATACGGCAAAATAAAATAATTTTAGTGAAGACTAATCTATAAAAAAATCTTTGGTAAACAATTTGATGTTTGATCTGTCCTACTTAATTCATTTTAAATCACAATACAAATTATAGTAATTGTTAAAATAAAGATGTAATTTATTTACAAGCCTACAACACAGGTATGTCATGTGATCACGCAATTAGAATGTTAATCCTATGTGTTGCTGTGTGAATTTTATGTGAATTCTTCGGAAAAGTTACAACATGAAGCGTATCTATCACCAACTGCCTCCAGAACTAGTTTTAGACATTTCTCCGAGTAGTCCCATCAGCAGACTCGCGAAGAAACCTGCAGAGTCTGCCATCTTCATTCCATTCTCATCTGATCCTGATGCGTCCGGATCACCGCCCTACGATTTATATAATTAAAGAAAATAAATTAAAGATACCTAATTAATATTAAGTGCCTCGTTAGTCTAGTGGTCCCAAGCGCTACTGCTACGGTAGAGGTCCTGGGTTCGATTCCCAGGTCGAGCAAATTGTTATTGTGTTTTTCTATGAAATTCTCAGTAGCAGCTCGGAGTTTGGCATATGCCCATTGTGTTGTTATTGTTATGTGCCCGTTTAATGGCAATAGGCTCACCCCCTAGTACATAGGACTTTAAACATACCTACCGGCGAACTGAGGGGTATTAGTACGCCTCTGCCTAACCCTTCAGGGAATACAGGCATGATGGTGTGTTTATGTAAATGAAAGATATAATTACGACTAAAGTAATCAAGAGAAAAGGTTAAACCAAGCTAAAGCTGCAAGGCTAAGCCACGCTTTGCGGTCAGTCTATCTAAGAATGTGATCATTCACGTCCGGGCCCCTTCGTGGCTCGGGAAGCAACTATGACAATTGTCCTACGTAGATAATTCGTCTCCACCTTGAGCGTTGATTTGATGATGGATGGAAACTAAGGATCTATGCTTATTTCGGCCTTTTAAATACGGGAATTTTTTACAGTAGAGATAAAGTATTAAAATGAATTTGTTAATTCTGGTTGGTTACTTACCGCGCTTGTGCCTTTCACTAATTTCGATATAAATTTTCCAAAAAAGGCACCATTATTTTTCTGAAATGTTAGCGAAATACAATTTAAGATTTCAATCAATAAAATATATCAACCGTGATATGCATATTCTACTTACCGCTCCACCTCCAGTGATTGTTTCCAAAGATGTTAGTAGATAACTTGCAATTATCTCACCCGGGTTCTGCTCACCTTCAGACTTAAAATAATAATTGAGTAGGTACGTATTATATTCGTAATATTCATCAACAAGTCTTTATATATTCAAACAAAATTTACACTTACCAGTAAGCCAACAAAGAGGCCTAAACCAGTTGCTATAATAGCATTAATATCAACTCCATCCCCCTGAAAATTATTATTTGTTACTGAAGTTTAAAAGCATCTAGCTATGAATTATTCACGATCAGTGATTTATAACTTACGCTCAAACTTGCGACTATTCCACCAACTGTTGCCAGTAATGTACCTAGATCCGACTCACCGTCCTGTTGAAAAATGATATGTTAGTGTTAGGTATATGACATTTGAATAGAGTTAAGACACTGAACTTCTTTTTTTGTATTTGACTTACGCCACTGAGTCCCGCAAGTAGTCCCAAAATTCCACCACCCTGACCGTCTCCAGGAGGTGGTTCATCGTAGTCAGAATCATTGTCATCATCATCGTCGTCATCGCTGCTGTTCGAAGCGTTAGACTCTTGTTTAGACTTAGAATCACCATTTTCATTGCTTTCTTTTTCAATACTTTCTTCTGCTCCATTATCTTCGACCGAGTCTTCAGAACTGTTCTCAGTACTTTCACTATCTTCAGTCTCGTCAAGTTCTAGTTTTTGAAAGGGAGGAGGTTTTAGTTCTGCAGTGTAGTCAATATCTATCACATTGTCTGCGATATCTTGACGCTTATGGATCACTCGCACTTGGTTGCGATTGATTCGTACTAGATCTTGTATTAACTTTTTTACTATTATGTTTTTATTTTTAACCTGTAGATTGATAGGTATTCTTAATTAAAATATATTCTTAATTCTTACTGTATATGCAGTGCTAAGCAACAGGTTTTGTGAAATCAAAATTAAACTTACCTTTGGTGCTTCAGTGCATAAAATCCGTGAAAGGTGCAACACACATTTGTTATAGAAAGTCACTGCACATCAAAAATAACATGTAAGTAGCCATACCTAAATGGTACGATAAAACCAGTGAGCGAGTTGGTGCATTAAAGTGCAACATTATTTAACTTAGTAGCCTGAACTTTATATCCGTCGGCTGAAAACTCTACATTGTATTTTTTATTACATTACACTAAGTATAATATTTATTTATTCGTAATCGTATGGTGGTAACGTTTTGATATGATGGGTACAGAACGCAAAATATTCTTCGGTAATTGGTTCCTAGTAGGTTGGTGGAGCTCATGATCACTTTTATTATAATTCAGAGATTTTCAAATAGGAATGGTAGTTCCGGACTTAGACACTAGATTATTTTCCGAATAAATAATTAAACTGTCGAGAAAAAAATAAGTAAGTATGTTTATAGGATTTTTTGTTAAAAATGTTATGTATTATAACAGTCCGATAGTTGCCCAAACCCTATGTGCTACAGTAAGTAAGTATAATGCTGAAAGTTTGCAGTGCATGTGGACGTGAAGGATAAATAATAAAATAAAGCTACGGACGAGACGGCACAAATGAGCTCAATAAACAAGGCTAAGAGAACAACTAGGTACTTTTTTCTTAACCTTGTTTATTACTCTTCGTCTTCTATTTGTCTTGGGTACTCAAATCTATAAAAGGGAGTTTACTCACATTAGAGCCGGCAGAAGAAGGGAACAGAGCACCAGCTAAGTTTAATAGACTGAATATATTGCTCCCGCCGCTCGACGGGGGCGAGTTCTGATGGTCATCGCCGAAATCATCATCATCATCATCATCAAGATCGTCACTGCTCTTGTCTGGATCTACAGCCATAGTAGTTGTTGAGCTGGACTGCATATCTTTGGTGGTAGTCGAGTGATTGTCGCTGTTTTCTATCTGAAAAATGCAAACCCAAATACAATTCATTATTTCTCATTGAATTATGTTAGAAAAAGCGACTTCGATTTATGGCGGACATTCCAAAAACCTGAACGAAACGCTTTAAGTCCACTTTTATCATGCGTACCGCTGAAATGCGGAATGCGCTTCTCGAGTGGGTCTTCCCTGATAGATATAATCTGGGTGTCTTTAAATCATGATCGTGTGATTTGGTTTCTTCTAGGCAAGCGCGCTCCATCGTAGATCGCAGTGTCACATAACATCAGGCAAACTGGCGGTCAAGCGTAAAGCCTATCACGAATAAAAAAAAATGAATTGCTAATAAATTCTCTCTTTTGTGATTTCCTTTCACTTTCGACTAATAATTGTATTTATTCCACTCAGTGTTATTGCTTTTTACCCTCAGTACTCAACGTAAGTACCTACGTTTTCAAATAAGTACCTCTCTACCTAAGTCCTACTAACATTCCTCGTTTAGAAAGGAAGTATAGCAACATACCTAAAACCAGTTTTTAAAGTTGAATGCCTTTACTTAGGTATGTATCAAAATATACATAAGTAAAGGTAAAGATAAATGTACGAACAGTGATAGTGTAGAACTTATTTATATTATATTTATATATATGGCGATAAATATAATGACCACCAAATTTAGTAAATTGATCACCAAAATGCTTACCAAAATGGATAAATAGTCACCAAAAATTAGGTTTAGGTTAGGTTAGAACTTATTTTGGTGATCATCTACTATTTTTGGCAATATAAAGGGATTTTTGCCATAACATTTTACTAGATCTGGTGGTTAGTTAAACATAAGCCCCTATATATTAAGTCTCAAGTTGGACTCCATGCCACGAACAGCCTCAGACTTTTAGAAATTATGTGTATTCATTACATTAGTAACTGGGCCATTGAGCTTGTCAGGGCAGCTAAAACTTCTAGCTACTTAGATCTTTATACCTAAGCATTGTTCTTAGTTTTGTAACCGATTTGTTGCTTTGTGCGTGCATGGAGATAATAATTTCCCAAGAAATAAGACCTGGCTGGATTGATTTTTCGAAAAATCGAAAATGAACTCGAAAATATTCGAGACCTCCAATTCCTATATTCTAAATATCATTCAAAACGTTAGAGCTGTTCCAGAGAACGCGCTTACAAATAAACAGATAACTATAAATAAGTATTGCTAGTATAACCTAAGTAACTATAGAATTTACCACTTGCCACGGTGAAAGACAGTATCGTGAGGAAACTTGCATGCCTGACAGATTCCCCTGACGACTTGTGACGTCTGCCAAAGTACCTACCTACTTAAACCCCCATTATGCCAGCAGCGTGTAGCGTGGTGGACCCGTACCGAGCTTTGGGACACTAAAGTGGTTGTGGCAGACAGTGACCGACAATATCGTCTCTTAAAACATGTAATGCATTTGTGAATTTTGCGGGAAACGAAATAGGAGTCAAGTGATGGATTTTTATAAAGTTTTCACTTACCTTAGCAGCACTAGCAAGTGCAGTTTCCTTAGAATCAAGCTGGTTATCAGCGAAACCTCTCCTCCGACGGAACTGGCTGGCCGGCACGCTGAACGCGTTCGCCATCAGGGAAAGAGCCAGGA
The DNA here is from genome assembly GCA_910591435.1 of Acronicta aceris. Lineage (NCBI taxonomy): Eukaryota > Metazoa > Arthropoda > Insecta > Lepidoptera > Noctuidae > Acronicta > Acronicta aceris. The sequence continues at coordinate 4,136,654 of OU342778.1, read as the reverse complement.
ACAAAAAAAAACTGCGACCACGCGCCATTGTCCAGCGACCAGCTCACTAGGTATACTGAAATCACTTCACCAACGTAACCATCTAAATATTTGTACTACCAATTAAAAATACTTTTTACTCACGAACAAGAATGTTGTGGAACCCGTTTAATTAATAAGTAATTGATGGGAAAACCATTTGTAAAATGAATACTTACCTACATGTTATTGTATTATTTCGTAATGGACTCGTCTAAGTAGGTTCGTAGGTATATCTAATAATGCAAGAATTGCCTACATACCTAAGTACAGAATATACATAACATCGAGTCAGCGTATATTTGTTACCAATTTGACCCAGCTCTTCATAATTACTTACTTAACAATAAGCGTAAATATAAATCTATTAAGAACATAAGTAGGTACTTATCATTCTTTATATACTAGAGCAGCGACTACCTACTTTAGTTTATGTCTAATTTTATTGGTTTAGGCTTGAAAGAAACAGTCGGAAAGTCGGAGAGTGTCCTTCCTACACGGGATTGAAAAATTTAATTTAGAGATCGTTAATTGTAAATTAACTAAAACACATACCTTTGTGACTAGATGTGTTCGTAGCAATAAACATTCGCTGATTGCTTCGGAAAAGGCCGTAAGGAATATCTTATAACATAACTGAGTTCCTGTTGCATAGCTACAGAGTGATGCCTTTATTAAATTGATTCATCTGTGCTGGTGAAGAGTGAAGACGCGTTGAAGAAATAGGTATCTTATCATAATATATATTTTAATTTTTAGTTTGTGTAGAACCAACATTAAAAAGGAGGTTATTATTTCATCGGTATGTTGGTATTTTTTGTTTGGGAATGTGGGGTCGCACATTACTAGTATTCTTGTTAACTCCTTGCTAAGCTATTAAGCTTGTGTTACGAAAAGTACGTGTCACGTCATGAGTAGGTTTCGAACCGGCAACCATATGATCGCAAGTCCGTCGCCCTAGCCATTAGGCTACCGCCGCTTCTTATTTAAACTATGTATTCTTTATTTATTTGCAAGGAAATTGCGATCCCATAAGTATTGTTTTTTTTTTATCGACGTTAAGTTTAACTTCTTTAAGTAACGTATTGTTTTTATGGATACCTGTATTCATTGTTATCGTTAGAAATATTCTACTGAATATCTACCTACTCAAGTAGTCTCTTTTCATTTTAGTTGTAAAATTACGACTGTTAAGTTTAGTTAGCATTCCAATTTCAATTGACCACTAATGTACCTAAGCTAATTAATTATACTTACTTACCTATAATTTGCAATCTGAATAACGCACTTTAGTACGCACTCAAGAAGTCATAATGTCTACGATTTGCATGGTATCATAGTCTCCTCCATTTCGCCTGAACAAGTGAATCCTGAAGAAGTGGAGAAACTCGAGCCACGCATCATAGGTACTAATAAAGCGCGTGGCTCGAGTTTCTCCACTATTACATTCTTCTCCAATGTTGTTTATTATTTTCATATAAAAAAGTAGGTGCAGCCTGTATATTGGGGCGTGGTGTCACTCAGTGGAAGGTCCGTCCGAACATCGGCATTAGCGTTCGTCGCCGACCGTTCCGCTTGCGCCACCCGAGTTGCCAAACGATCACGACATTCACGACGCACTTCCCTCTGGCCCTCTGGCCTCCACAAATATATACTCTACGTGTCAAGAGACTTCCTTATATCTCGCATCCGTTGTAATATATTCTTAGGTTGCGCCAGTCCATTTTGCAAAATTATGTAGATATTAATAGAAAAAGGAAATTAAGTGCTTAAGCTTAGGTAAGGTTGATCCAGAAGGAGGGTTATTTGAGTATGTACCTATTACTCTGAGTGTTTGAAAGAAAATGGCAACCCATTTGTAGGCTCACTCACCTTCCTGAAAACAGAACCTGGATCCTTCATCCACTTGTAGATTATAGATTATTTATTAGTCGGCTGTCACTTAGTTACTCTGTGCCATAATAACCATTTTTGTGTTAAAAAAAGTATGTAAATAAGTATTACCTATCACTTTTTATAGTTTTTATGAGGTACGATCTATATTTCTCCGTATAAGTTGTGTTACAGGCACCTTGAGAAGTGCGGTCACTGTAAATGACTGGTCTGTATAGGTACATAAGGCACGTATATCAAGTTGTAAATGTAAGTAAAACTGCAAGACACTTCACTTCCAGGTCGGTATGAATAATTACCACCCTATGTTGGGCAAAATAATAAAACAGATAACTTATTTTAAAATTTACCTATTAGGAACAGGTAATTTATTATATTGCTCGGCTAGAAGTAGGTAAGGATTCATACTGCCCGATCCAAGGGATAAATTAAATTAAATTCCTTGTTACCCAAATCTTGATTTTTTAAATGGACTGACAATTTGACTGACGCACTTTGTAATTCTTTATAACTAGCTGCAGCCCGCGCTTTCACTTGCATACCAAAACGACTTCTTGAGACAAAAGGTCTATGTCCTTCCCCAGAATACAACCTGATTTAACTTCTATAATCTGTATAGCGGTTAGGGCATTAAAAGGTGACAGAAAACAAATAAAAAGAGAGTTAGTTTCACATTTACAATATTGGGTATAGCTGTTGCTCTCGGTTTCAGGGTCCTTTTTTTTCTTGAATATCAATACAATGAGTAAGTATTAATATTAGGATGAAATAAATAGAAATTATTTCGTTTCTAAATACATCTGGTTCTACACCGTGGAGGTTTCACGTTATAAAATGTCTTTGTCTACGTTCCCTCAAAGGAAGAAAACAATTGTCATGTCAATTTAAACGAACATACAGAAATACATACAGACAGACATTTTTTCCAAAAACCATTAATTCGGTCAGTATCGCTTAATTAGTCTTCTCCACCTATTTTTTCCCAATTATCTTGCAATTACAGACACGACTTTTCTACAGACTTATTATAGGTATGTATAGATGATCGGTCCATATTAATATTGTCCGGTAAATCAAGTTGCCCGTAACATATGTAGATACATGTACGTAATATAGGTAAGTATCCTGGAGGCAACGAAGATAATAAAAATAAATCCACTTCAAGGTAATGAATGTATTTATTATCTAGAAGGTATTAGATACACATAATTATGATGCAATATAATATACTCAACAAATTAACAATTAAGATCATTGTATAATAATAAGCTATCGATTCACACAACATAATTATTTACAACAAGTTGCATCTACAAAACAACTCTAGATACTTACAATAGGATAGTTATCATGATCTTTATAAGTATAATTCTTTGTTTTAAAACATCTATAGAGTTATAATGATTCAAGCGTAGAAAACTGATAAGAATATAATATTAAAATATTAAGATTACAATAGGTAAGTTTATTTCACAGTAGGTGCATTATATTGATTTAGGTACAGTCGACAAAAGTTGACATAGATTATACTTATTTAAGTATTACAAAATAATTATCCGCTAAAATGTTTTCGATGTAGGCAGGAAGGTAGGCTAACAACACCTACTTTTTGACATATATCTAAGTAAATTATTGCATGATACATAGTTATAAAGACTGTCGAAATAGGTGTTTTCAGCTGCCTGTTCTAACCTCTTGTCGACTCTACATTACGTATTTGTACATAAAATATATCTAACTCTTTCTATATGTAGATGAGCAGCATTGTTAATATTATGCTGCATTTTTTGCAATTACCTACAGATTAGTTTACTGAGCATAATCAATAACGTAATATTTTATTCCGCCCCAAACGCGTGAAACTTGGTGAAACTCTTGGTAGAGTGAGGTTTCCAAAATATCAAATTACACTGTTTGTGGGTGGGCTACGCGGGTATATTAATAATTTTTCAGACATTTTGAAATATCTGAGATTAATTATGGCAAATATGAGTTACGGATCAAGGAATGTTAGTGTTTTGTGATGGTATTATCTTTTTGAAACATATGTCCTCCTTTTTTTTCAACAAAACGGGACTACATATCTCATGCTAGATATTGTTACGGTACTATTTAAAGGTATTAAATAGTACCTATATAATGCATTAATTTGTTTTCGCGCGCGTAATAACAAACTTTAAAAGCTATACTTCAGGACCTTACTCGCCAGGAGATCCTTACTAGTTGTAAATGTTGTAACCTACATGTCTGGAATGTACATTCTTAGCAATAAATAATTAAACTAATTGTAACTCAAACTGCTAAATGTTCAGGCACAAGTAGTTTTCATTTATTCTGTTCCAACAGAGGCGTCAGTCCGTGGTGGTCGCAACCTCTCCATGAGCGGTATGGCAACACCGACGAGCTCGTCCCACGCAGCCAGACGGCGACACGGGTCACACAGACAATCTTCTACGTCACCTTCTTCGAAGCCTAGATCCTCACCTGTGATATCAGCATCACCGTCTTCATGTCCGATGCTTGATCTGCGACTGACGCGCTTGAGACCCGCGGCGTAGCAGCCAGGTTCACACTCGGGGGCATAGTTATTGTTTTCCATGTCGAATGTTACCTGCTGATTAACAGAGATATTTTTAGGGTTCTGTACCTCAAAAGAAAAAAAAGGAACCCTTATAGGATCACTTCGTTGTCCGTTCGTCCGTCCTCCGTCAAGACCGTTTATCTCGGGAACGCGTGTAGGTATCGAGTTTAAATTAAAACCATATACTCAGGTCTGTCTTTTGATGCTGTGATTAAATCAAACTTCTAAGTTAACGTAAGAAAAAGATACGGCCGTTTATGCCGCAAAAAACGTATTTTCGACACTCTGAAGGGGATCAAAATTTATAGGGTATTTTCCGTTGACCTAGAACTATGGAAGCTCGATGGTAGGACCTCTTGGGGTCTCACTGCCTGGCGACCATCCCTACGTCGGAGTCTGTCGTAAAGCACCTTGGTATGTGTTTCGACATTTGCGCGTAAGTAGTCAAAGTCAAAATGTTTGATTTCAATTAGACCATTAAAAAGGTACTTTTGAAAAGTCAGACTAGTTGCACGGTTCCAAAAGTGGGTCTTATGGAGAAGAGCCGGTAAGAAACTCCATAGATACTCTTTTAAAAAAAAAAACATGATTACAATATTAATCTTTACAATTTTGTTTTAAATAGTTTGACAATTATGCAGTTTGATGTGTAAGATTTATTCAGTATAAGAAGGTGTTATATTTAGAAAGAAAGGGATTGCCACAGCAAGTAAGAGCTGACCAGTCTCGACAGACAGCACCTGTTCACGAGCATGACGTGTGTATTGGCGTGGTTCGACTCAACCATATTGTAGGGAATAAAACGACCCGACACACAACGCCACCATCAACAGGACAATTAAGTGAGCATGACAAGGTCAGACCGCGGGCACAATATTTTTATAGATAAATATACTTACAGAAATTGTTACACACACATACATACACAATATCTGCACGATCCTCACACTTTACAGTAGGTATACTAATTGGGAAATTATACCATACCAACACCAGAGGAGTTGCTGATGCGTTGCCGAGTTTTAAGAGCCCCTACGGACTGCAGACTGCTACAGCCGGAGCACCCGAGGGGAGCTAGCTCTTACGCGCAAAAGTTGAAACACACACCAAGGTGCTTTACGACAGACCCCGACGTTGCCAGCCAGTCAGACCCTGAGAGGTCCTATCACCGAGCAAGTGAGATATTTTCGTAGCTCTTGCGAGATGGCTATCTGAATGGCAGTGAGGAACTGTATTCTAAACCGTCCCCACACGGATAAAAATATACATTTGTAATTAATTATAATATGTACGGAAACTTGTACGGAACCCATGGTGGGCGAGTGCGACTCGCACTTGTCCGGTTTTTTTATGTTCTTGTAGTAGTGAGTTATGAAAGTAACGTAAACATTTGTAAGATAAGTATCGTAATATAGAGGTAGAGCTCCAATTGAACGTGATTAAAGGCTAACACCCCGAATATCTATATCTATTATTATCCATTTCCGGAATTATGGAAATACCTATTTATGTATTGTTTTCACTTAAATATTAACTTACATGTTGTTTGGCTATACTTGGATCACTTGCACATTGCTCTCCTATTTTAGCCGCTTCACATGCAGCAAACACTGATTCGTCATCTATAAGAGTAATTATTATAAAATAATTAAGTAATAATTAAGAATAATAATAATAAAAAAAACAAAAAAAATGCAAAAGTGACATTGACCCCGACGTGATTTGAACACGCAACCTTCTGATCTGGAGTCAGACGCGCTACCGTTGCGCCACGGAGTCGGTTATCATTTGGCCAAAATAGGGGAACTATTTCCGTCATACTTCACGTTCTCGTACCTGATAAAATAGGTCCCATGTAAATGGGACGAATCTAGTCAACATTAATTATTTCATTAGTTATCAAACATTTTTGGATAACTAATGACTTAATAGTTATTATATATACGTACAAGGCAATAAAAAATAGCTCTCATATTTCGTCACTACGTACGAATACCTACTTACGAACCTTGATTAGTTCCCGTTGATCTAAAATTATTATGAAATTTGGAAAAAACATTTTCATACAAAACTTTGCGTTGGCTTGACATTAAATATTTAGAGTGAGTATGTTTTATTTTAATTAGATCAACTAATGAAACGTCTAGCTAGAAGGTACCCAGTATTCGCACGACTTCTAAAAGTTTGTCTTTTAGATAAGAAAGTGCCTGATATGAAGTGATGTCTCTAGTCGTTTATGCCTAGTGCGTAAGTACTTATGTAATTATGTTAATTGTAAGTAAGTAAGTTACAATTTGTTCGTATCCGTGATATGAGTACCTACCTACTGATGGTTTTCCTCGTTAGTCTATTAGTACCTAGTTGCAGTGTCAAGTTAATATTTTTTATTTAAATTTTCTCCCTCAGTTTAACTGTTTTACTTAATTGTACAGAGATAAGATTGCTAGATGTCCGGTTTTTTATAGTCGTGTCCGGCCTATCTGAATTTTGTTAAACTTTTGCTTTTGGATTGGATTGGTAAAACATCCCCGCGAGCGTCTCACGGACATTCGTGAGTGAATTTTTTTTGTTAAAATCTAGGCTTTCTGGGTAAAATGTTGGGTAAATGTGAATTCGTGTCCTGTAGTTTTTAGTTTTGGGCCTGGCAACCCTATACAGAGAGCTTATACTGACCAATGAAAACAGTAAGGGCTTCGGCCACCAGATGCGCGTGCACAGGTGAGAGCGGTGTGTTGGCGTGAGCGTGTGCGTTCCAGAGCGCGCGCGCCAGCAGCGGCGCCGGCGCCGCGTCCCCCCGCGCCGCCGCCGCCGACAGCGCGCGCGCCGCCAGCGCCGCCGCCTCGCCCGCGCCCCCCGCACCCCCGGCCCCGCCCGCGCCGCACACGTTCACCAGCACGCCCGCCGCCGCGCACCGTACACTGCTGCACTCTACATCAAAATACTCTAGGTCCAGATGCATAGTGAATACTCTTATTTTATTAATTATAAAGTTATTATACATACGGTTACATTTATCAAGTTATACTACATTTTTCCAGTATCAAATAACTTCAAAATGTATACATTTTTTTCGTACCATTGCCTTTTCATACCATAAGGAGGTCTGCTTATATTGAAAATTACCTGTAGCTTGCATAACTGTGCGTACTATGGTCAATCTAGGTATTGAGTAATATAATCAATAGGCAGAAGTGGCTAACGCAATAGGTAAGTGTAAGCACTTATTTCGTCGTAATTGATTATTTATTTAGAAAAAAGTTCACTACTTTTTTTTTGGGATAGCGGGGCAAACTAGCAGACGGATGGCCTGATGGTAAGCGATTACCACCGCCCATGGACACCAGAGGAGTCACAAATGCGTTGCCGGCCTTTTAAAAGGGGATTGGGTCTCCAGTAACCTCACTCACCCGGCGAAACGTAACAACGTAACGTAAGCGTTGTTTGACGCCGGTTTTCTGTGAGGCCGTGGTATCACGCCGGTCGAGCCGGCCTATTCGTGCTGTGCATGGCTCTCCCACGTCTAACTTATGTACTTACGTTTTATACAATAACAATCTTACAATTAAAATCATAAAACTGACGAAAATATAGTGCCTAGTATAGCAATGTTAGTACAAAGCTCACCATGTTGCAGGAAGGGTTCGAGCGCGTCGAGCGCGCCCTCGAGCACGATGAGTTGCGCGGTGCGCGCGGCACGGGACAGGTTGCCGAGCGCGCGCACGGCCTCGCACGCCGCCGCGCCGCCGCCTCCGCCGCCACTGCGCACCCATCGACACGTCGCTAACGTGCCACACATTTACACAGTTTACACTATGCCATGCCATTAGCTACGAGGCGGCGGAGCCATAGGGCGTGTAGGGACTGGCAGGAATCGTAGCAATCGTAGCGATCGTAGCAATCGTAGCAGTAGACTGTAGCACGCGTAGCGCGACGCCAACACTGGCAGCTACGTTCGTAGCTCTATGACTACGTAGTACGCGTAGACACTTTTGCCGTCGCGTCGCGTATTTATTTGTTAGTTATTCATGTAACTTTGTCGTGCAGAATGCTGAACGACAAATTTACAACAGCGACCTGTTTAATGAAACAGGTCGTACTATAAGGGTTTATTTCACCTCCGATCCGAGTAAGTTCCCGATAAATTGACTGGCAGTTCTTTCAATCTGTTCCATTTGTATCAGCATGGTGAAAATGCCAAAGTCCACTACACTTAGGACAAGGCGATATTACTGCGTTACGCCGTCGCCGTTGTACCGCAAAAATCACATACAACGTACATACATACATAGTCAGAAACTACAGACATCCATCGCCACTTGTTAGGATTGTTGAAAAAATGATTCGTTAATTTAGTTTGAGTTTGGTTTGAGGGGAAATGTGACATTTATTGAATGAAGCTAAAATGATTAAAAGTGTGTGTTGTTTATGAATGTAACCTTTGCATATGTTGTCGATGTGCACGTGCAGTGGGTCAGGGGGGTCGGGTGGCTCGCGGTAGAACGTCAGGTTGTTGAGCGTGGCCAGCGCCGCCGTGGCCAGCTCCTCGCCGCGCTCCACGCCACTACTGTGTTCATCTAACGTCTTATCCTACAACGATAATAATTTTAGATTCGTTTATGACAGAAAATATTTTATTTCTTTAAAATATCTAAAGCTTCGATTGATGAAGTTTTAAACTAAGAAGTAAAATACACTAAACTACAACTAAACTATTTATTACCTTATCATGAATTATTTTTTCAGCAAATTCTAAGCAAGCTAGGAGCGCTTTTATAATTCTTTCGGCGTATATGTCGGCTAGGCCTCGTCCTGCGCGTTCCGCTAAACACAGGTTGGCGATCACGCGGACAGTCTAAAACATATGGTAGTTCAATGGCAATAAAGACAAGGTATGCCTGATACAAACGTCACGCAGAGGGTGTTCTCGATAGTCTCTAACGCATCTGTAAAATGGAAATGGGAAATTTGTATCGATCCTCTAAAGGCTTCCTAAGTATGAAGGAACTGGGCTTTCAATACAAAGTATCTGACAGATATGCTAGCGGCTATCGGTCACTAAACATTTACTATAATAGTGGAGATTGTAGTTATGTTACCTTGATAAGAACATCCTCGTGAGAACCATCAGATCCGCCCAAATCAGAACCTACAAACAATAAATAAGTGCAGAAATCTTGTAAGTATCAAATGATTACGTCACATCCAGAAATATTATGTGGAGTTTTACCAATCAAATGCAAATCAGAATCGGCTTCTGCATCCAGGGTGTCACGAGACTCTCTTTTAGTATACAACTCCAATATTGTCAAGAGAACATCAATCGCGCCCTCTTCGTCGTAGATCTATTGAAATCAATACGAATTATATGTTACGAAAAAAAGAAGTAAGAAATTAAGAATATTGAAGCAATAAATTACTTAGGTATTTTTACAGCACTACAGTATTTTATATCTACTGTTATCGGACGATATTCTGCTGGTGTTGTTCGTTCGAAATGAGTATACGTTTCTGAAGTTGTCCGCAAGTAGTTTTGCAGTAGTTAAAACTCGGTGTAAATCTAATTTGGGTCGTATAACTTGAGACACGCACAGTTATTTTAATCCCCGATGCAAAAAAGAGTATCTGAGTGTCTGTCTGTCCCAAATGAACTGATTCCGTTTTTTTAGTTTCTAAAGGTGACTTGATCGCGAGTATTCTTAGCTATGATTGAATTTGGTATCCTGTTACTTTAATGATATTGCAAGAATATGGTAGGTAGCCATGACTTGATGCTGTGGGGTTTTTAAGATGTTTAATAACTTAAATGTTTATTGTAATACGACGACATACATGGTGTGCGGCGCGCGTGTCGGCGGCGGCCATGTTGCCGAGCGTGTAGGCGAGGCGAACGGAGAGCGCGGCGCGCGGCGCGCACGCGGCCAGCGCCCGCACCAGCGCGCGCGCCGCCGCGCCGCTGCTGCACAGCCACGCGCAGCACGACGCTGACCCTGACAACACGCTGCACGCACAAACTTATCCCATTACTATATCTAACTAGAGACAATATTCAGCAAATGAGTAGACAGTGTAGGTACCTACTGCTATTGTTACTTGATATAAGTATTTTATATCTCTTCCACAAAGGTGCCGAAAAATGGAGAAGTATCTAAAGAAACTCTTTTAAAAGGCACGTGGGCAGGTGTGGTGCAATGTGGGCAGGTGTGGTGAGGTGCAATGAGTGTGAGAGAGTGAGTTATGATGTATCCTTAGACCTTGGTAATGGTTTAAGTATGTAGGTAGGAAGGTATGCGGTAAATAACCTCTAGCAAATTTACCTAAGGCACCTAGCGACATTTGTGAGCACATCGCGGTCCGTGTGCAGTGCTAGCGCATTTATAAGTTCTGGCAATGCGCCGCTTGCAAGAAATTCATGTGCGTATTGATCTACCGCCCCCGCCAGGCTGCGCAGTGCACCTGTCACTTGATACAGCGCATGCGTGCTTTGGTCGTCCAGCGAGCGCGGAGACTCCACCTTCTGGAATACGGATTTATAATAGTTAAACTTAATTCGCGGACACGCGGCTGAACACTGTGTTAGGTATATACATCTACAGTATTCATTTAATAAACTGTAATCCGTCGCAATTTATAGGCTTTTCGTACAAATCAATATTGGTATTTAAACAGTGTTTGGAATATTCAAATCTCGTAACTTTTGAAGTAAATGAAACTGTCCTAAAAGTTGAAAACAGACTGGGTTTCTGATGACTAAATCTTGAGTTCAAGCTATCTTAGCTACATCGTACCTATGCAGTCTTGGGTTTGAATACGTTATAATAATATGTAAAGGTAAGCAGGTATGCATGCAAGTCTCACGGCGTTGTTGAGTATCTTGAGGTGGAGCGCAGCGAGATGCGCGGCGCCGGCGCGGTGCGCGCGCGCGGCCAGGCGCGGCTCCAGCGCCAGCACGCGCAGCGCCGCGGCGCCGAACACGCAGCACTCGCCCTCCGACACCGGCTCCGCGCGCCCGCACCCCTCCACCAACAGCTCTGACATACATTTTGTTTTACTATTAAAGTTGTAATGAGAATGGCCTAAACTAGACCACATTTTAACCCTGTGATAGTCTTTTACGCCGAACTGAATCTGACGCAGCACTCAATTTATGGCCAAAATACTGAACTAACTCGAAATCTATGCGCGGATAATCCTAAAAGGGTGCGGCCGTTATCAAACGTAAATAACGTTAAATCACAGCACTAAACTGCCTCTCACTCCCCAATAATCACATTATTCGCAGCCAATGTAGGTAATAAATTAACTAATTGTTATTTTTTGGAAATGTCTATAACCGTGGCTGTATGTTATGTACTACGTAATAAATACATACAAATAAAACTTACCTAGCAAATTAGTGTTTTTAAAGAAATGATCATTCTTGTCATTTTTGGCTATCTTGAAGACAAGCTTGCAGGCGGCCGCCAAATGCGTCCCAGTTACCCTCATCTGGATAGAAAATACCGAATAAGTGCAAAAATTGAAAACTGTGCATAAATTGTCATTATGATATATTATTATATCTGAAATATCAATTTCCTGCCACCTAGAATTCGACAAAGAAAACTCCTGCTCTTTCAGTCAGCACCACTCTTTAGACTGCTGCTTGGAGGTACTGCAGTAAAAGATTTCTGGTCTGCGCAAAGTACTGTTGTAAGTAAACGTCAAGGGTGGATGTACCGTGAGCATGGCGCGTGCTACTGCGACGAGTACTCGTTCGTCTTCGGAGTCCACGTACGTGTACAAGGCTCGCAGCAGCAATTCTCTAAGAGAGCCAGCCGGGGGTGCGGTGTGCACCGCCCGGATCACTGCCTCCAACAGCTGCAGGGTGCGGTGAGGGTCACGACATCGCTGCGACAGCGCTTCTGATAGCTCCAACACGGTCATACTGCAAATAGGCGGCGTCAGTATACCTTGTGATTTTTCATAATCTTATAACTTATAAGAATGTATGGAAAACATAGATATATTTGTACGGGCTAATGACCGTACATTTGCTGTGTCAGTATTTTACTTACGTCGCGTCATTCGGCACTGTCACCGGCAGTTCGCCGTCAGCAAGCGTATGGTGTACTCGCTCGTTATCATTTAGCATTTATCATTATTAATTAGCAATATTCATCAGTGTATCAATTTAATTTTATTCTTATTATATTAAACTATCAATAGCATTAAACTCTTTGATCCAGCTATCCTCTTCGTATCACTTATCATTCAATGTACCTAACCCGTACAATATTTACAACTTTAATGAGATGCACGGGAAGATTTGTCATAAATAACCAGAGATAGAGAATCCGGTAGTTTGAATTTGATTTCCCGTTACACACTGACCTAATTATTAATGTTATATTGTAACAATGACTACAAATCATATGATGTTATCGTATTGTTCAATAAATACTTGTCGTAGTTGTCACTGGAAGTGTGAGGCAATTGCACGGCCAAGTGTTTCACGTTAATGTCACTTTTGCCGAAGTTGCTGGTGCCGGTGCCACTCGCCGCGTCACACGATGCCGCTTTGCCACTTGCGAACTGCCTGCGCTTTGCCAAACCGTCCGGACTTAACGCTTTATCAAAAGAAAATATTTCAAAAGGTTAGAACACAAATCATGACAATATAATCCTAACAGAACCCTATTGCTGTCACTCACGTGTCCGTCTGTCCGTCGTCTATCACAGACTATAGTCTTCAAATTTTTACAGTTTATGAATCTTGTTGACCCAAAGCCATACAAATCCTTACTAATATTGTAAACGCGAAAGTTTGTATCTACGGATGTTTGTTACTCTTTCACGCCAGAACGACTGAACGAATCTGGATAAAATTTGGCACAGAGATGGATTATAGCCCGGAGTCTACGCATACAAAGTCGCGGGCAGAAGCAAGTTGTCAATAATAAAAAAATAAAAAACCTGACTGCCAAAAAAGATGGAAACAAGATGACCAATCTCATGCAGAGGCAGAGAGTCGGAGGCATTAGGTCTTTGGAGTTAAATTTACGATGATGCCTCCAACTGCATTTACATATAAAAATGATGGTCTACCCCTATTGAGGTATCGTTGTTTAGAGTTCATGATGTATATAACTAAATACTGTATGTTTTGTTTAAAAAAATTCTTACCTATTAGAAAACAAAGGAATGAAACGCCATCAAAGTTAGCATTTTTTACAAAATGTTGTTCAAAAGAATTGTTTAACTTCCCATTGACCTAGGAACTTGAAATTTGGTTATAATTAATGTTTATTATTACGTATTATTTTACTTACAAATATTAATATATTGAATAAACCGATTTTTATTTTGAATTCCCTCATTTGGCCGGTTTTTTGTCTAGTTTAGAGAAAAAACCGGGCAAATGAAGAAACAATAGAAGAGGTAGGTTAAGAGAAGTAGTGGATTTGAATAATTCCACTCACAATTGGAGCTGCCAGACTGGGAAAGTACCTCCACCTTGCAGAAAATCGTAGCCAAATAACTTAGCTCCGTGCTGTGCTATGTTCTGCTCCTAACGGTGAGCAAGGTCGCCAGAGCTCCGCGAGGAAGTGTTGTGTTGGCAGTGTGGGGACCGGTGGTGTTTTATTACCGCCGTTGTCATGCATGGCAGCATGTCTTCTTTGCTGCCAGCCCAACTATTCCTCCTTAATTTACAGGGTCGGCAACTCGCGAGTGATAGTGTTGCAAGCGTCGAATTAAGTAATCAATCATTATAATATGTACCTAAGTATCTACTTACATTTAGTGTTAAGGCTGTCCACAAGGATTGGACTACAGCCGCTGTAACTATCTGTGTCGCCCAGGGGTCGAGTCACTGAGATTGCTCGCGCTAGGTCTACTTCTACCTGGACATCTGGAAAGGAATTTAACATAAGGGATAATGAAATTATCCCTATCACTGCCAGTAAGCTGATCCCAGTTGAGCTAAATGCTCCTTTAAACTTATTCCTCACCCCATAGAGTTCACGTAGCTATTGCAGTGCATAGAACTAATTTTGTTTTATTCATTAAGTTTTTGTAAGTATATCTCACAAGCGTCCCGCCTCAGTTCCGCATGCTTGCAACAAAGTTACTAAATATAGTAACTTTGTTGCAACTTTGTACGCGTCTGCGTTCCCCCGCACAAGTGTCACCGGTTCATGAGCTGGTATAAAATTATTCTATTGCTCGTCTCTCTATACAGGCCATAGGATTAAACGACTGATTATCTAGAACACGAACCATCAATAGGCACCTGTCCAGTAGTATTGCGGCGGTGCAGTGGCTTGCTGCGGCCGCTGAGGTGCGGCAGCTTGGTGAATCCGCCCCACATGTCACCCGCAGTCGCAGCCGGACGAGTTTCCTTGCGCACCTGCTAGGAACCAAATAACGCAAAAGCTCCTATTAACGACCCCCTAAAATGTGTACTCTATTAACGATCTAATTTTTAAATCACTCATATTAGACATAATATAGGGTTCCAGAAAAGTCATACCTTAAAATTAGTTACGTATGTTTGTTGGACAACAAAAAGAGTAAAGTTTGTGTGTTTAAATAGCCAGTGAAAGAAATAATTTGACAATGAGTGGGACGCGCCCGAAGCGGACGCACTTTTCATAGTGTCGCGTCTCTGGCCACGTAAGTACACCTAAATATTACTTAAGGAAAATAACACACTAAAAATGGATTTGTCTTCTTGCTATCACATTACAACTGTAACGTATATATTCGTTTTCTAAACTAACTCATAATATAATACTTTTTATTGGTTTTTGTGTTATAAAATCATGTTTTAATTTAAGGCGGTAATAGAATCCAAATTTCAAAACTTGATTCTAATAACGACCCATGGCGTTGTTAAACTTTGAGAACATTTAGTATTTTAAAATAATATCTGTTATAAACTACCTCATTTGATTTTTTTTTTTCTTGTTCAATTCTTAAAATTATTTTATTTCGTTAGATCTATTAACGACAAAGCTATTTCTTAAAGTTTTTGCGTAAAACTCGATTCAACGTTAGACAATATCCCTATTATTATAATGATATTATACTGTAAATAACCTTTATTATCTGAATTAAAGACTAACTGACATTAAAAGAAATAATATAGCAATGAGATCGAATTTAACAGTATTCCATAAAGCGGATATTTTATCTGTTTATTATTAATTTTATTGGTCGCTAATAGAATATTGTAACCTTCATACTTGATTCTATTACCGACTCACAGTTGTGACAATATTTTTGGTAATATTACAGTACACAAAAACAAAATGTATATTTTTGAACAAATTGGCTTATTTCTTGCATACGTGACGTTTTGAGAGATTTTGTCTCAGGACATATTATTAATGTAAAATAATATTTGCTATCCAGTTTCATTCATGGCTTCATGGCATTGGCTATATTTCATATGTTTTCAAATAAAATAAAAATGGCGGGACGGAATGGGGGCCATGTAACTTTTTAAAACTTCTTTCGAAGAATTAAATTCTATATCTCTTTAAAGATTGTGTTCTTTTATAGAATCATGGAGCCGCAAAAGCGCAAGCAGTACGCCTCTGCTCAACTAGAAGCTGCGCTTCTAGCTATAAATGAAGGGATCAGCATATACGAAGCTTCAAAAACCTATGGCATACCGAGGACAACTCTGCGTGACAAGAGAAATAATAAATATATATAAATGAACATTGTAGAAAACAAACTGTTTTAACGAAGGAGGAAGAAAAAATCGATTTTTTATTTTATTTAATAGTATAGAAGAAGTGACAACTTCGTAGTGGTCGCTAAAAGAAGTAGGAAAATCGGTAATAGAATCTTGCCGCATTCTATGGGTCGGTAATAGAATCAACTACTCTTTTGGTTTAAATAATTATTTAGTAACTATTGTGTTATTGAATATTGAATTTAAGTACTGAATTGCAAAGAATACTTCGTTGAGATTAATTATAAATTTTAACATCTTTTCTAACATAACAGCTTATATCTATTTTTTTAAAGTGAAACCTAAGACAGCTAAAACTGGCGGTAATAGGAGCATTTACGTTAGCCTGATGGAATTTGCTAATCGGATAAATTTCTTTGCTTGCAATATTTGTCGTACATGAAATTTCCTCCTCGCAAATTATCTACCGCACTTAATGTTCATCAGGCAATTGCCTAGGCCTCGTTTAATGATTCCCAAATTAATTTCTGGATAATTAACCTATTTTGCAACTAAATATGATAGATGGTGTGTAAGAGACACTGTCTTTACAGAAAAATATAAAGGTTTTATTATTTAATAAAATTGCTTATTAATTTTTTTACCGCAGCCTTTTTCCGATTGTGTGTTTCTGTGAGCATCTCATTAAGTGTGTCCTCATCAAGATGTGCGATGCGCGCATCCATCGCCGCCAACGTTTCTTCACCGCTCTCCGAAAGACTCAGGAATTTTAGACTGCCGTAGAGTGCAACAGATGAAAGGAGGAAGATAAACATTTAAGTAAGTAGGTAACAACATCGTTAGATCTGGACATTTTCGTATTTTATCGTGCTTATTCTGCTTCATGGCTATATTGTGTAAGAGCAAATACGAAAATTAAATATGTAATTAAAAATAATAATTAATGTTACTTATCACTTGCGTCCGCGCGCAGCTTCGCTTGCGGACATTTTCCTGACATTAAAGGTATACTCTTATTTAAAAAAAAAATTATACTCACAGACCTTGTCCTCACAATAACAAACACAACAAAAACAATTATCTTATCTGGTGCAGTCGTTCGGTAGTTATGCGCATAGTTACATATACAGGGTTAAAGGTTAAGTCGACCTATTCCCGTTAAGGGCGTGTAGTTTGTAGTAGGGTGGGAGAGAGAGTGTGTGTGTGTACGTGTGTGTAAGTATGAGGGTATATATATGTGCTTGCTTTGTGTGTAGTTAACTCTTATGATTGTATAGTAAGCAGTTCTTCAGTCTTCTCATATGTGAGATTCATTAACCACTTGCTAACTCTTTTTTTGCATTCGAATTTATTTATAGCATATATGTTACAGTCCTTATTAACTGCGTTGTATATACGGCTACCAATTACACAAAAATGTCGTTCTGCCAGTGACGGCATACAGTCTATGGCTTTCTGCGGGACATACATTTGTACGTTTGCGCTTTGATTCACCATGGCATTTCCATTGCAAGGATGTATGTTTGTATACTTTGTGTTTAGCATAAAGAGCTGTCTCACAGTCAGGACTTACGTAAGTATACAATTACGCGGTGCTTGATCAGTAATATTTAAAAGTTACCATTACCTTAAGAACTGCTCTTTGTGCCCTTTCTAACTTTATTAGTTTAGTCTTTGCCGCACCACCCCAAATTATTATTCCGTATGATATCACCGACTGGCAGAGTGAGGAATACACCATGCCTAAGGTCTTTGCATCTGCACTATATCTCAATTTTTTTACGATAGCAACTAACTTTCTGACTCTACCAGCCAGTTCCCCAATTTGAAGGTTCCAGGATATAAGGTTATCTATTTGAATCCCAAGATACGATACATAACTACATTTCGGCGAAAGAATGACTTATTTATATAGATTACTAGAAATAAATACGAGGTAGAAATCATCAACAAGTGCTAAAACCTACGCAAAAGCACTAGGTGGTTGAGGTTCCTTCTTTCGCGTGCGCTCCGTGAACAATGCGCGTTGCGGCTCACGCGGCGTGTACGGGCGCCGCGTGCGCAGCGGACGCAGACCGCCGCCCACACCGCCGCCGCTCGAAGTGCCGCTCATCTCTGGTAAATCAATTAACACCTCTGTGTAACACGGTAATTTCCCAACTGCAAATATAAGTTTGTTGTCCCAAGAAGTTGGACCTAGATCATGTGATATAAGTGACTTTTGCTCCTTTTTTCTTGTGCTTTTTGTCAAAGTTAATGATTTCAGGTCAACTGGGTTTAGGTACCCTATAGGTTTTGATTCATTTTGCATGTATCGAAATATAAGGTTTAAATGGACGTATTTTGTACTTGAAGCATCAAGGGAATGGACCCCTAAGTATTTGTTATTAATGTTGGTCAGATAAAGATTCTAGACAGACAGACGGGCAACAGTGATCATATACCTAAGGGTTTCCTTTTGAGGTATGAAACCTACAAAAAATATTGCTTCTTTTTTTGAAAAGTTCGAATATATTACTCGCAACTAGCATAGTTTTAAGTATGTCAATTCTTTGACTAAATACTAAAACACTTTCCAACTGATCGCGTGAATACCTTCGGGCGCATAAAACTGTGGACGACCGTTGTTGGGGTCATTAACATTAATGAAACTGTCGGCAATATAAAACTGCTTTCAAGCAATATAAAAACAATAAAAATTTACAAGAACCAATTTGTATTCCCTGTTTATTGTTTTTTTTTTAAAAACGTTGCCCCACACTAGGATTTTCTCCTGTATCGTGGGTGCGTTTACAAACAAATTCTCACAAACACAAACATACAACAACATCTGTTCATACTTACCATACCTACTACTTGTAACGATTTAGATTTCTTATTATTGGAAAACTTTTCTATACTAGCTAGTCATTGGCATGACCTACATACGACCCGCATTTTTAGTAAAAAAAATCCGTCATCCTTTAGTGCGTAGGTGTGAATTTCTCGTAAATAAAATTTATCGTATTAATTATTGTCCCTAAATCAATTTTCCGTAGCGCATTTGCAGAAGTTACTTTCTATTAGGTAGATATACTAATTTATCTTAAAGCCTATTGCCGTCCACTGCTGAACGTAGGCCTCCCCCAAAGAGCGCCAATCATCCCGGTCTTGGGTAACTCGCATCCATCCACTGCCAGCCACCTTCATCAAAACGTCGGTCCATCGTGTCGCAGGGCGTCACACACTACGTATGCCCAAACGTACTTGGTATACCTATACTTGCCTAAAGGAACTAATTATGTTACTATTAAAAATTATGTTTTAATTACAACTATGAAATGAGACTTTATAATATTGTGAACATACTGCGATATTGACCTTCGGTTATTATAGAACTATATTATATTATGTAGTATTTGATTTAAAATCAGCACCGCAATGTGAATTATAAATGTAAGAATCGCGTGCAAGGCAGTTCACCGTGGCAACGGAGTCGGTAACAGAATAACAAGACGAAATGACCGCGTGACCTCGCCGATCAACCGCCTCCAAGGAATAACACAAAGAATGCCCGATCTGTACGGTGTACCTATACTTATAGCTGCTGTATTGGAAGTTAGTACAAATAGTCAAGACTTTTTTACTTTTGTACCTACTTAATTAGTGGAATTGCCTAGCTGTTACTTCAACAGGTAATTAAAAAACTTTTTTTTAAGAATGGTAAAATTCTGATATTATAAACCTTGTAGACTGATTTAAACAAAAAAACATTAGATTATTTTGTTGCTATATAGTTATTCTCATTGAGTTTTTATTCATGTCCAGTAAGTATATATTCTTTTCATTTCGCAAAGCAATTCGCAAATTTTTTTTTGAGAATAAAGCATGTTTAAATATTTAAAGTCATTGTTCATAATTGAATTACATTTATAATGTATGTAATGTATCTTAGGTTTGGAACAGAAAATGTTACAAATCTAAAAAAAAAACAAAATATATATATTTTATAAACACATAAATGTAGGCTTCAATGTCGTAAAAGATTGTGGCTGACTCTACGATAGGGGTCTGTGAACCCAAAAACTAATCTGTTATAACGTTAAACGAAACTGTATTTTCTAAAGTAAGGTATCGTGACTTATGAACATTAGCTCACCTAATGTTACCGACAAGGTGAGGGTAGCGGCGGCGGTCGTCGCGCCAAATTAACTTTCCTATCACAAGCGATGTGCGAAATACGATAACGATTTGATGGATTCGACGATATTGCATCGATTAAACGGTTTTGATGAACGGTTGCCAGTATGAAAAGCTATACCTATGCATCATCTTCTATTGTAAAAGCTTATATCGTGCTATTTCTACGACCTAATTTTACCTTTTGTAATTTGCAGAACACA
Source organism: Acronicta aceris (assembly GCA_910591435.1). NCBI lineage: Eukaryota > Metazoa > Arthropoda > Insecta > Lepidoptera > Noctuidae > Acronicta > Acronicta aceris. The sequence goes on along the minus strand of OU342778.1, from coordinate 4,116,097 downwards.
ATTTGCTTGTCACCATTGTTATGGTTTGTAAAGAGAATTAAAACTATAACCCCAGTCACTAAACTATATAGGTAGGTAGATTATTGCTTTTTAAAACACGTCATCTTTTCACACGTACTCCTAACGTGTCGGAAAAACATTAGAGATTGTGTTTCGTTTGGGTTATCGAAACATCAGATTTTTTTAGTAAGTTAATGACTCCGAGAACCAGCGCATTCCAGAAACTTTTCATGATACACTACTATACGCATTTAGGTAGGGCTTTCCCGACATACTTGACCAGTGACCACCAGTTTAGAGTCGGGTGACTGTTACTCTTACCGCCGTATATCGCCGCGCGTGCTTCGCTGATGATTTCAGCAGACGTTTTACGGCGCAGCGGTGCGTAGAAGGGTGCGCCTGCGCCACGTCGAGCGCCCCGTTCGCTCATTGTCCTGAACAAAGCAATAAAACATACTATCACGCCTGTTATTCCCGAAAGGTTATGCAGAGACGGACTAATGTACACCCACAGTTCGCCAGTATGTTTAGGTCCTATCATGTGGGGCGAGTGACAAAGCATTTAAATTATGTAACAAGTAAATTAATAAGCAATATGTCCAGTAAAGTGTTCAACTATAACCCACTAACCCAGTGGGGATTCCACTGGATCTGCCACGATCCCATATTACACTCATATCAGAATATGAATTTCTACAAAAATGACACAATAGGCTAAGAACTATCAAGGTATTTATAACTAATGTATTATTAAATTTAAAACTGAGACATCGTTACAATTAAGAAAACTTAATTTAATTATTTAAAGCTGTTTCTAACTAGAATTTATTCTTAATCTCAAAATTGCAATAAATCTTTATTAAACAATCTCGGAAACCAATCTAATATTTAAATTACCCAAGTAAATTTCGACAAGGGGCTTGAGAAAAAGGAGCGTTATGAATGTGATGTTGTCAATACAGTCCACTGTCCATCGGGTAGTTGTCACAAATACTAGTGGCAACCTGACCCACATACCATGTTCTTTGGATTTACTATTGTGACAGTAATTATCTTTGAACCATCAACGACCTTAATTTGGTTCATGGATATTGCCATGTCTATTTAATTGAGGTGACCTAAAATACGTAGACGATTATATAGGTACATATATATGGCATAATGTAGGTATATCATGTTGCTTATCTACGTACTAAATAAATAAATATTGTGAAAAGGATGTTCATGGTAATTGAATACCAATATCAGGGAATGTAGATTGTAGACGATATTGCAGCTCTTAGAGAATATTTTTAATGCATTATGACTTATACTTACGAGTAGGTATATTATATTATGTGCATCGTAAATTTATACATTTGCATAATAAGTAAGTACACAAATAATACTTACTTAGATATTATATACTAACAATAATTTAAATAATTATTATATTATTTAATCTCTAAGTTTTATAATTATTATCATCGACACGCAACTCCCAGATATACCTATATCTGAGCTGAATATTTCGTAAACCGAGGAGCATCGAATACATGCATAACCTTTTGTTTTCTTCCCAAAGCAATACATTCTGTTAGTTACATAAAATGCTTACATTATATTTTGTAATTATCTTTTCACTAGATTCTTCTATTTATTTATTTAATAATCACAATAATTATTTTTATGTAGGTAACAACTTCTTTTAATGTTGTGATAATGTGAGTAGATAGTAAAATTTAATAAACAATTACCATACGACAAATTTACATGGATAACTTACAAGTAATTATATACACAGCGCGACGTCAAAAGTGTCTACGCGTACTACGTAGTCGTAGAGCTACGAACGTAGCTGCCAGTGCTGGCGTCGTGCTACGCTTGCTACAGTCTACTGCTACGGTTGCTACGATTCCCGCCGTTCCTTCCTACTACGTGCCCTACGGCTTGAGCCGCCTCGTAGCTAATGACGTCACCTAAGTGAGTTTGACAAAATTAGGTACCTACCTACATTCACATCAAGCATATTATTATCGTGACAATTATTTTGTGAAGCATTATAATAAAACATTAATGGATGACGTTTTTACCGCCATCGCCATCGGGAAAAATAATTGTCAGGTAAATAAAATAGAAGTCTATCATAGTTATTTTATGAATTTAGTGAAATGAAATGATTTTTATTTCTGTTAATAGATCGTTTAAAGACACTTTTACGACTCAATTAACTAGATGGCGCCGACATTTCCTAACTGACGACGTCTGAGAAGAAAGTCAAAACAAACTCAGAGAATCATGGTCTTCTGTTTTTTCAAATGTGGCACCAAAGTTGTTCTTTATCGTGGATGCTTCAGATCGGGGTGCCCTTTCCAAATAACTCTATAGACTAAAACCGTAGAATACAAAAGTAACAATAATACATTTATGAAACCGCATTCTAATATATGTAGTCTGAAGATTCGTTTTTGGGATACCTAAAGAAAATAGGTACCTACTATATTTACGGCACCTGCTGATAGAACTCACAATTCATATAGAAGAATAGTTTAATTTTGCCTGTTTACGCGGAGAATTAAGGCTTACATTTCAATTTCATTTACACAGTCACAATAATCTTATCAGAGGCTTTTAATTGTATCGATATAATAACTGTGACGCCTACATGGTTGTAGAGTGCTAAAAAGTCGAGGGCTACTTATATTATAAGGGATTGTAATATAATTTTACTGATCAAACGTTGGAAAGAGGATTTATTGTTTATGTGTTTAATTTTAAATCTCCGTTTTTAGAATCAAGGCAAGGAAATTTTTAATATTTTTTTAAAAATCAAATACAATTGTTAAGCTTTCAAAACACCAACTAGTTTTATCGTACTGGTAAGAAATTAAACTAGCTACATCAATCGGCGTTATAACGAAATGATTAGAAAAATGATATCATTCAGTGCAATTTGGAGTTTAGTTTACCTGAGCTGGGTGAGATGTCTTTTTACCCACTACGAATTGGAGAAGATGTACGCATTTAAGGTGAGAGGTTGATATAGTGTTATTAGCACTTACCTGAAATCATATTATTGGACGCCTTAAGTTGTGATTCAGATTCTTCATAATTTTTAGCCACTATAAGTATCTATCTACTATAGTGAAGTAATTATAAAATTTGCCTAAAATGTATTAAAATTCAGAACAACATTGTTTACAAGTGCCTGGAAAATCAGACAGATTTTAAAACTCTGAATTTTCCTGTTGGTTGCCAGGGGATACTGAATCAAAACATTTCCTAGCGTCCATCGGATGTATGTTGTACTTACCTTGTACAGGGTAGGTATAAATAATTAAAAAAATATATCGCTTGAAGTTTTCGACAGTGCAGATTGATACTACTGAGAATATCAACTGATTTATTTTAGAAAATATTTTTTAATGTTTTCTTATCGCAGTCGTAGTAGCGTGAGGAACTATTATTAGGTAGGTACTATTCTAGATAATCGTACTTGAGAGCTTGCAGTACTTACTTAGTAGGTAATCTTAAGTAGGTAATACACATATCATAATAAAGCAAGACGCTTCTGTCCGTCTTCTTGAGATCATATATTCTCTAGTGGCTAATACAGGTTAAGTGGCGAGCTGTGGTGACGAGAGTCGCTACTTCTTTGCCGTTGATAAAATTAGTTACCAAAACTTTATGCAATAAGCTTGACATTATCTACATCTAGTAGCAGTTCGATTGAAATTAACCAACTTTAGAAAGGAGGTAAGATTTTGTATACATTTGTATCTATTTTTATGTAATCTACATACCTACCTAATTATTTTTGGGGGTTTTCCAAGAGGATTGGGCCAAGTTGGTCTCTAATAAATAGAACTTGTCAAATATTCAAAATCGTACACATAATGATTATGGACTGTTCCAAGCTTTGTAACTACCTTTTTTGCCACGCACTTGAAATGGGTTGCAGGGCAGCAAAGCAAGCAAAAGCATTGTGGAGTTTTGTATTATGCACAGCAACTATATTTTATAGGGTTACCATTGTTAGGTAAATAACATGATCATAATCTTTGTGATTATGATTATGGTCATATTAACTAAATGTTCTCCTATGCATGCACTGCATGATGGAATTCGCAAACGTATTCAACCGTGATTTCGGCCGACGAAGTGGAGTGGGGTAGTCCGAACTTAACTCCTAACCGAATACTCCGTCACTTCCAAGGGGTCGATAGCACCCACAGAGACACTTGTCTTTTTTCATTTTTGTGTTATTTCGCCATTTATTTTTGACTGCCACATTAGTCTAGTAGTCCCAGGCGCGACTGCTACGCTAGTTCTAGGTTCATTTCCCAGGCAAAATGTTAGTTGTAATGTTAGTAATGTTTTTCTATTAACATCACACTAGCAGCTTGGATTTTGGATTTGTGCGATTATCTACCTAAATTTGGACTGTGAAGTGTGGATGCACATTAGTAGGTACCTACAATGCTGCCTAACCCTTTGGGGAAAACGGCGTGATAGTAACTATGTTCTTTTGTATAAATAACTTGGTGACTAATTTTATTTATTCCTCTCGTATTCACAATATGACATACATATATTACATAGTATGTCATATTGTGAAGATGAATCTAACTATGTATGCTAAGACTAAGTAATATTAATATCGAGAAGGTCATCCTACCCACATAAATATGATTATGTATCAGAAAATAATGCCTTGCACAAGTCCAAGACATTTCAATATTTCTAAACCTTTTAAATCTTTGGTATTAGGTAATTCGTTCAATGACAAAAATAAAATCAAAAGAGATTGTTTACCAGTAAATATAGCCACGATTCACGATGACATTTCATTGGTGAGTGGGTAATATTTGATCACATGCTTAAAAATGAACAATAATCACACAATAAATATGAAGATTGAAGAAGAGCTATCCGAAATGTTGAAGTATATAATTTGCGATATTTTCTTTAATTAGGTATGTAATTCAAGAAATGACACAAAAACTAGAAATCTAAGCTACCTTACGTTGACAGGATAGTTTTCAACCTTAAAATCTGCTGCCAGTATTTATTATTTAATTATTCACCTATAGAGGTAGGTAGGTAGGTATCCCTATTTTTTCTCTCTATCTCTCATTTTTAGTTGATTGGAATTATTTTTTCTTTTTTTTAAACGCGGGTATCAGAAAATCTGTCTCTACATATATATACAATCTATCTTTCACAAAAATAACTAAAGCATCCTTACATATTAAAAAATAAAAAAAACTCAAAAACTTTTTGAAATTTGGATTTTCATACGGTTTTCTATAATGGACGAAGTAATTCACGAGGAAGATTTTATGCTATTTAACATCACGCTACGACTCTAAGGAACGGGGCAATGTGGGTGAAACCGCGGACGGGGCGCTAGTCTTTGTCTTAGTATTGTAGAGTAAGTATTATGGAGGTCAGTGATCTAGATCTAAGATTTATTTATCTGAAAAAGAAATTGATATTCAAGAGTTAACTAACTACTGTTAGCTAATCGTCGAGTCAACTAATCGTTCTTATCAAAACATAAAAAATCAAATCTCGATTTTCTGGGATAAAATTATTTATCGAATCACTGGATCGGTAATATGTATTATGTACGTAACAAGTAACAAGTTTTAATTTTTTTTCTTCAAAAATTATTAAATGTTCTCGAATTTGCCAAATCCTGCCGTTTTTTTTCGTCTTTTCCATTTTTTCCATTTTCCATACAAACGTAATACCAAAATAAATTGTAATTCTAACACAATTTAATCAAATTGTGGTATTATTCGGATTCAAATAATGTTAATCTATGTTCCTGCACTACCATTTCATCCAAAATCCTTCACTGGAAATAAATGTAAGCGAATGTATAGTCTGTACGAACCTAGACTAATGGTATCCGAATCCGAATAATTATACAATTTGATAAAATATTGTACGTTTTTCTGGGCAATTCAAGCTCCGAGTCCAAGTAAAGTTTATAATAATAACAGTTCAGACACAAGTACAAAAATTTAAGTAACTATGTACTTATGTCTATAGTTTTAATAGTGTTTTACAAAATAATCTTAATTAATGAATGACCATGCCTGCTATTGACTCCAATGTTTAATTAAATCTAAGAAAGGGTAGTTTTCCTGAATACAATTTTTTTAAATCTGTTTTAGATCATTTTGATGTGACACACCGTATTAGTCATTTACTTCCGTCAGCCTGCGTAAATATTTTTCAATTACTCAACTATTGAATCATTGGCCATGAATCGGATAATATGTCCAACTGCCTCATTAGTCTAGTGGCCCCAAGCGCGATTGCTATGCTAGAGGTCTTGGTTTCGATATCCAGGTCGAGTAGTGTTATTGGGTTTTTCTCAGTTCTTAGCAGCAGCTCGGAGTCTGGATTTGTGCCCCCGATTAATGGCAATAGGCACGCCCCCTATTACGTGGGACCTAAACATATCGGCGAACTGTGGGAGTACATTAGTATACCTCGGTCTAACCCTTCGGGAAATACAGGCGTGATGGTATGGTAAGTATGTTATGCTTAATCCGTCTTATTACAAAAAAATGCGTAAGTCTTGGCTTAAACCCGGACTTACTGATCTTGGTTTGTTACGGTACTAATGATAATACCAGGAACAATATGAATGCTTATTACAAAACCAAGACTATCCGAGGATCAGTTAAACCGCAGTTCGTCTATGGACTAAATAAAATCCACAGATAATATACAAAAAATTACAATCTTTCATACGTTCATTCTGCTTCATTCCGAGCAACGTTCCGTTTCTCTAAATATTGATGGTATCTTAACATTGGAAATGCTTTAATAATTATTTATTAATACAAATATATATCATAAATAGTACTTTGTTTATATTGCAATTTATTGAGTAAGCACAGCTTATATTTTTGACAAGCTTTTTATAATCAAGTTATTATATTTTTCAACAACTCTGAGTGAAACGGAACCAAAACTATCATACGCGCGCGCGATATTTGACCCGATAAAAATGTTTTGGTTGTGTTCGTACATAATAATATCTAAATGATTTCATTATTTGTTCATACTTCTCAGTAATTCAGTAGATAGGTGTGTAATTCACTTTTATGTGGTTAGGGAGATTGTGTGTGGTTAAATAGTGATAAATAAAAATGAAATGGAACAACAAAAGAAGAAAAGCGGTGAAAATTGGATTTCTGAAAAAATGTTAGTGAGACATTTTTTAAAATTAATGTTATCTTATTAAAGTCTTTGTCACCAAACAGGGTTCACACGATTACGACGTCTTGACGATTGTCGTGACGTCGCTCACATATACAAATCTTCCAAATACGATCATGTCTATACAGCAAATTTTTGGATTTTTGTCAATATATAGTAATTTAGGCCATTATCTGGCCGCGGTACTCTCGGTATCTCAATTTGCGCCTTTGCGGACATTTGACAACGACTAGATTCTGGCTCCAATAAAGTAGTTTTAAGGTTAGTCCATAGTTAAACTGGGGGTCTCAGTGGTTTAACTTTGGTACCAGAGATAAACCTAGCTTTGGTGATAAACTATGTTTTATAATAACGTTTTATTTAGTCCATGGACCCATCCTAGTACTAAAGCCGGTACCAAAGTTAGTCTGTGTTTTGGAATAAGGCCGAATAAGTCCAACTATAGAGTAATATCAGTCTGAATCGGGCACAATAATTGGTCACACTGTAATGTCAATGTCAATTGTGATTTAACATTGTCAAATATCTCAATCTCAAATGTTATTGACTACCTACAGCAATGACATATGGCCTATACTAAAAAAATTAAAAAATACATCGTAAATCGTACACAAATTTAGGTGTTTCACATTTCGTAATAATGGAATTGTAAAATTGATTCCTTTTTCAGAGTTGTAATCCTTATTTGACTTTAATGATTATCATTGTGATCATAATATGATTGATAATATAAATATGACCTAGAACGTTGTTTATATTCGCTAATTGATCGTATGGACTATAATATAAGCTGGAAAATGGATAGGCCGAAAGTTATTTTGTTTTACGATCTATGTCGGCTTTGTCTTGAAAACCCCGGTGTTGATGATATGTTCACTAAAACAGGTCTTGTTCAGGATATATATCTCTGTACGGGTGTTAAAGTGCGTCGTACCTGTTCTATTTCATAAATATTTAGCATTTTCCGTTTATTTTACTTAGTAATTCTAATTTGTACTGCCAGGTTACAAGTCAAGATAACTTGCCCCGCAAGGTATGCGTGCAATGTTTGGAGATTGTGTTGAAAGCAAAACAGCTAAGAGTGCTAGCTACAGCAAATGAAACACATTTGAAATCACTTTTTAATGAAGATGAAACATTTATTATCCATGAAAACATAACAGAACTGGTATGAACAGTATATTTTTATTTATAAAACTTTCTCTAGTGCTGGTGTAACCCTCATGCTTTAATACTTTCTTACTATAGGTACTTCTCTTGGTAGCCAAACTTGTGTTGTAGCCACTGTACCAATAAAAATATGCCTAATATTAATAATTATGTATTATTAATTTCATTAATGGTGAGTTATACATTGTTCTAATATGTTAGAGACCAGTTAATGTTTATGAAAAAGCGTATGTCAGTGCACTTCAACTATTGTGTTGATTATTTGTTACTTAGATTTATAAAATTTGTGGGGTGATAATTACGAGAAATAGGAATATGGTATATTTTAGATTATTAATTAATAACATTATATTAAGGTATATCATAATGATCAGCCTAAACTAGTCCACTGCTGGACAAGGCCTCCCCCAATGTATGCCATTTCACCCTGTTCTCTGTCCTTTTCTAGTAGGTATAGACTGATGATGATCAAAAATTTAATGATTTCGTGTATTTAAAAAAAAATTGTCTTGTAAGTCTCTATAGAAGATCTATTTGTAGAAATAAATACATATCATTTATTATTTATGGTGATAACTTTACAGCTAAGAATGACAATCTATAATAATATTATTATGCTGAAGAGTTTGGTTTAGTTGAATGCGCTAATCTCAGGAACTACTGGTTTGCTTTTTTTTAAGGCTTACTAGCAATGTGGGTCACACATCTAAACTAATATCTTATAGAATAAAGATTTGTTTGTTTGTACCGATTTGACTAAAAAATGACTCGACTGATTTAAAAAATTCTTTCACTGTTACAAAGCTACATCTTCACCAAGTAACATAGGCTATATGTATTTCGTGGGAGAGCCCTGCTTCGGCACGAATGGGCCGGCTCGACCGGAGTGATACCACGGCCTCACAGAAAACCGGCGTTAAACAACGCTTACGTTGTGTTTCGCCGAGTGAGTGAGGTTATCAGAGGCCTAATTCCCTTTTAAAAGGTCGGCAACACACTCGTGACTCCTCTGGTGTTGCGGGTGTCCATGGGCGGCGGTAATCGCTTACCATCAGGCGATCCATCTACTTGTTGCCCTCCTATCACATAAAAAACAAAAAATATATGTATTCATTTCCAGAAATAATTAGGGATCCCTACTAGAACTTGAATAATGTAACCGAAGGTGTTGTCATAAAATGTCTTTCATCACATGCGCTGTGAAAACTATTGATGATAGAACATAACAATGTACATTATTAAAGAACATATTAATATCTATAGAAATGTCCACAATAGCATATGACTATCTCCGACAGATAACGCACAATAACTGCTTTTACTTTTAAAATTTTAGATTAAAAATAATGAATTTTTGCAAAGCTTACATAACCCATATGGTATTAATGTATATCTAAATCAATCTGTTTGTTAGAACGGTTAATTAGAATATTTATGCCCTTAACTCTATATAGTATATACAAATATCTTAGAAAATATCGCAATATAAAAATATTTGCGACAAAATAATTACGCGCGCGGCAGCCATTCGCAATGTAGATACGTGGGGATCCAGACCGTTCTCCAGTAGGCACCTAGTAAGTACAAGTGAATATATTTAATAGTAAGAGATACCTATAGTAATTCTCACTTTAATATACCTAATCTAAACTTAATATTATAAAGAGGAAAGATATGTTTGTTTGTTGAAATGTGTTTGTTGTCATGGAAAAACTACTGGACCAATTTCAAAAATTAGAGTTCCCTACTAAAACTACAATTATGTCCACCCGTGCGAAGCCGGGACGGGCCGGAAGTTACTAGTATTCTTGTTAACCTCTCGTGCTAAGTTAAATGCTTGTGTTACGAGTGGGTTCACGTCGGTAGTGCAATGGGTCGGTTTCGAACCGACAACCACATGATCGCAATTGCGACGCAATGGCCATTAGGCTACCGCCGCTTCAAAATTCAATTCAAAAGTCAATTTATCAAGGAAGATAAATTGACTGGTAGGCTACACCTCTTAGGAACAGAGCAGCGCGGGTGAAACTATGTGGACTACTAGTCTTAATAATATAATGCTGATGTAACTATTTTAATGTAGGTACATCATTTTGTTTTCAGACTCATAATGACCATAGATCAATGTCAAGAAAAAGCAGCACAGATTCAGACAAGACTGTACGACTAGAGATAATTGAAAATGATGTTGGAGAAAACAACAAATTAAACAAGACACAACCAACTCATGTATGTATGTACTTAATAACAATAGAAACAGTACTTGATAGTTGATTTATTCTTGAGCAAATTACACTGAATAATTACCTAAGTATCAACCATTTATGTAAGTATGTATTTAATTGACGACATGTTTAGCGTAGCGGCTGAGTGATCGACTTCTGCGCTGTGTTGTGGGTTTGACCACACAGGGCAAATATTTGTATGATCTACAGGTAGTTGTTCCGGGTGTGGGTGTTTGTGTATGTGAGAATTTCCGTTTGTAAACGCAACCATGATACAGGAGAAAATACTAGTGTGAGGGTTTAGGCTCTGTAATGAGCAATGAATTATTGTTTTCAGAATAACGATAAAACTAAGCAGATATCAGTAAGAAAGGACTTGTTTGAATCTCCAGCAGCTGTGGTAAGTGTGCCAAAATTTATATTTTGCATCTTCTGTTGTTCTTCTGGTAAAGGTTGGCCAGCAGCTACATTTTTTACCCGACTGTGCCAGAAGGAGGGTTATGTATTTTTCTTATCTGGACAATTAAGGTAAGAGATAAGCCTAAATGCCAAAAGTAAAACACTGGGAACAATTCAGTGCTATCTATCAGTCATAGCACAGCCATTTTACTGAATCTTAAACATTGAAATTGTACAAAGTGGTGTTTTAAGTTAAAGTGGTCAAATAAACAGAACTATGAAGTTCAATCCATAAAATTATCAGTACTAGCCAAAAAGCTACTAATAAGAGTTTTTATTTTATCAATTTCGTGACAAATTTAAACTTCAGATGTTATGTTAATGATATAATTAATTGTAGACTTCTTCAACATCAGATGAAACATTAAAAAATACTAGAATAAAAATAGAAAATTATGGTAATACTGACTATGTTTGTAAGGTAAGTGAAAATTTAGTAAATCTTAGATTAGATTTAACCTAATATTATAAAGAGTAGATTTGTTTATTGGTAATGGATACACTCTGAAACTACTGAACTGATTTGAATAATTCTTTCATTATTAGAAAGCTCCTTTTTCCAGAGGTAACATATAGGCTATATTCTATTTCAGTATTATATCAGCAGAACCATATATCTCTTAGAAATAAGCCACACTAACGATTTCATGACCAATATTATTTAAAAATTAAAAGATGATTGGGGTTAATGGTTTTGTGTGTGCATGAAAAAAATAAATTTATGAAATCAAACGCCAAGACCACTTAAGTGTAAAAGGCTGAAATTAGGTGTCGCGAGTGAAATCGCGAGAAATGGCTAGTAATCTTTATGTATAAATAAAATGGAGTCAACCTTAACATCATAATCTAATGGTTGTCTGAAGATGGCAGTCAACACTGGTGGCTTGATGATTATTAAAACAGGGATCAAGTTTTTTAATAGCCATGAAGGAAGAGCAGGGCCGGATTTAGTGGTCTAGAGGCCTCGGGGCAACAAAGGAGTGGAGGGCCGCTGGCCCCAAATTATTTTCCAAATAAAATGAACAATATTTTTCAGTCGAGTTTTTCAATAAATATTTTATTGTGAAACCAAGTGATAAAATATAGCCTATATGTTACCTCTGGAAAAAGGAGCTTTGTAATAGTGAAAGAATTATATATAAATATAATCATTAACTGGAATTATGGAATTAAAATTTAGTGTTAACGAACGGAACCTTCCGAGCTTTATTCGCCGTAAAATCATTAATGATTTCGCTGAAATCCGTTCCTTCTGCCCATTTTGGACTTGTCCCATCGTGGTTAGGAGCCTATTTTTATAATTTTCATTTTTGTAAATGAGCGCTCTCCAGTGCAATTTGATACCATCAAAACCAAATACATTCTCAATGCAATTTCAAGGTTTGGGAATGTAGCTCTGAAATTTTGATCTTCGAGAATTTGGTAGAAAAATAGTTCCGGAGAAGATTGGAAATTTTCTATTGGATTCCGGAAAAGATGTTTACTAGTCGGAATTTGAGTTTTTTTTTCCGAAGTCTTTTGTGGAGACCCCAGTGCTGTTCCCTAAAACCGGCCCTGGAAAAGGAGTAGGCGAAGATGTTATACACATTATTATGTTATACACATTATTAATTGCCACTATAAGTACCTAATCATGATTCCATATTTATAAGTTATAAATTTCAGGTATGTCAAAAGAAGTTCAGTACATGGAAAAAGTTTTATTTTCACCAAAAAACACACAATAGGCATATTATATGTCCGCTGGATGCTTGTGGAAAAAAATTTGCGACTAAAGGTGATCTCGAGAAACATATTCGGACACACACCGGGGAACGCCCCTTCAGCTGTGAAGTTTGCAACAAAAGCTTCGCACAGCGAGGAACGCTGAAAGCACACACAGTAACTGTGCACGCAAACCTGAACACCTGATTAGCACCAAAGAGCTAACAATAAATAAAAAAATATAAAGAAAATACTTAAATGACTTGACAGGATTTATTAATAAACACAAAATGGTTTACTCCTCTTGTGGACCAATCTACTTCGTTTGAGTTCAAAATTGCCTGAGAAGTTATCATATTGTGTATTTGCAATTATTAGTTATGTATTTCATCATGTTTATGATGTTGATGCAGAACTACAGCCGTTTTCCGACAAAGGTATGAGATGAATCTCAGAATTATTTAAACTTCATCACCAGAAAAACGCAACCGACACAAAAGAGGTCTTGTTAGTATAACATTAAAATGCTTATAATTTCCTTATTTTTGAACCGATTTTAATTTTATTTTTGTTGTTCGGCACTGCTTACGGTCAGCTTTTTGAGACCATTAAAAATATCAGTCAACTAGCCTATTTTTTTTATGCGATAGGAGGGCAAATGAGCAGACGGATCGCCTGATTTCCTATATTGGTCATAATTCCATTCATTTGGACTAATGCAACTAAATTCAATGGCATCATGATGTTGCAGTTCACACCTAGCAGGTACCCATCATTATACTGGTCTTAAGCTATAAGGTATATTTGAATTCAAATTGAGTGAAGTCATTTGTAACTTTACCAAGTCTATCTGGTATACTTATTGTAATAAAATTTACCATTACAATATGTACAATAAACAAATATTCAAAAATATGTAGTTTTAATATTTTATTTTATACAATCGTTAAATACAGGATAAGTATTTACATATATCTATATTACATAATAACAAAAATGTTAGTCCTATGATAATAAAAGACATGCATCACTATATACTGGTCGGAAACATGTGTAACGGTAAATGATAAAATAATAAATGAACAAGATTGTCCCATGACTGATTAGCAGTACCAAAATAATTAAATTGATATTCCCACTATATAACAAGCTGATATAGTAGGAAGATGGTTTTATTTGTATTTCCAAAAGTTAATCATTATCATGGGAACACTTATTCGGATGTTTCAATCAATTCTGATTTCGAGAAATTGACATATAAGGTTATTATTTGTTAATTTCTTGAAAACTAACATTTATATCATCATGTTGCAAGATAAGTTAAATTAAATATTACCTAATAGAGGTTACAGTATCTCGGAATTAATGCGTATTTCTAAATATTTAAATAATATGAAGGCATAGAAGTAAAGAGCCTGGAAGAGATACCCAAGACATTAAATTTAGTTTTGCTGCACAGTAACGACTCTCTTGACACTTTTTAAATAACTTGCGATAATAAGACATCCATCTGTATTATAAGAGCAGGAATTTTTGTTAGGGATAAAATGTATTACAGAGATCATTATTATAAAGGAATCATTGATAAATAACTAAAGGTACAGACTTCAGCATACTACTTGGACACACCATCCATGTCAGGAAACACACACATCCTATGGACCACTAATTTCTACAGTTACTCAGTGGAATGCATAGAGAAGCATCAAAAACGTGCAGACAGCTACCACAAGGCCCACGATGAGGGAGTCACGGCGTTTTCGAGCGTTGATTCGGTAAATTAGACTGTTCAGCATTGGGAATCTGGGGATGGCAGAAAGTTTTTCTGATAAGAACTAAATACTTTAGACATAAATTCATTACTGATTTAGCTATCTTGTTTGTAAGACAAATTTATTTTACTTATAAGTTCAGTTTGAGCAAAACAATAGTAATTCATGTCATGGTAAAGAGAGACCAATCAGCCAGTTTATAGAGGCTGACTGCCCAGAGTAAAACACAGAATTCACTTCGTCCTTCTGAATTCATAATTATTCAATGTACTGTTATGCACTATAATAGAGGCGCTTTACCTGTTAGTGATGTTGTTAAACGTAGTTTGCATTCGCTTGAATGTTTGTCGCTGTGACGCGAGGTGTTCGCGCGCCTCCATGGCTATGTTGATTTGTTCATCCACTAGTATGTGGGAACTAGGAACAACATACATTATATAAAATTTTACAAAATTATTTCAACTGACTAGGGTATCCTAAATTACTAACAATTTCATTTCAGGTTTTTTCCTTATCATTATAATCTCTCCTCAGTATGTAAGTATTTTATAAGTACATATATTTACTTATAAGTATATTTTTAATGAATCTATTACGTATACAAAAAAACAATAGAGCATTATGTTGCATCTCTCTTAAAAATAAAATATGGATTCACTTTATAGTTTATAGTTCAACACTATAGTTCACTATAACAACTAAATATACTATTTTACTATATATTATTTTAAAATTCTATATACTATTTTAAAATAACACTACTACTACTGTTTAATACTACTACCACTAAGAAATATTAAATCAGAAATATTTCTTATTCTTTGAATGTTATCACTCGTCAAATGATTTAATTTTATTACATACTAGCTTTTGCCAGCGACTTCGTCCGCGTGGAATAGTTACTTTGTTCCCTAGTTCTTCGCCCGCGATTTCACCTGCGTTGCCCCGTTCCTAAGGGTTGTAGCGTGATGTTTTATAGTTTGAAACCTTTCTCATGAATCACTAATTTTCCCAACATTTCCCTTCACTGCTCTGCTCCTATTGATCGTAGCGTGATGAAAAGTATACTATAACCTGTGGTTTGGGCTGTGCGTTGATAGATCACTGTGTCAGTCAGTCAGTCACCTAACGTAAGAGTAGACAAATATAATCAGAAAGCTCCGAACTGCTAAGCTATCGAGAGTTACACGTGTTATTGTGATGCAACCATAAAAGATACACATTTGCTGTCGTGGAATATTTTTTATATAATTTTAAGGAGAACATTTCCGTCATACATGATTTCTGTGTAGCTTTAACCATTAAGGCTGCACACGCGACGGAAGCTTAAAAAATGGAGTAAGTTCTCCTGTTTTCCCAAGATTTCCCTTCACTGCTCTGCTCCTATTGATCGTAGCGTGATGAAAAGTATACTATAACCTGCCCAGGAGTATGAAGAACAATTGTACCAAGTTTCGTTGAAATCCGTCGAGTGGTTTTTGTTTCTATAACGAACATACAGACAGACAGACAGACAGACAGACAAAAATTTTACTGATTGCATTTTTGGCGTCAGTATCGATCACTAATCACCCGCTGATAGTTATTTTGGAAATATATTTCATGTACAGAATTGACCTCTCTACAGATTTATTATAAGTATAGATTTTTTCCTAATTTTTGATTTTTTTTTTTATTATAAATGATGTCAAGCTAATAATAAGATCCTAGTTTATGTAATCAGTTTCTGTTGGTAGTCAGACCTGTGTAAGTGGTTGGCTTCTTTGGTATACTGGTCACGTCGCGAGAGGCCGATGGTGGCGGCGGGCGGCGGGCTGCCCCCGCGCAGAAGCTCCTCGCGCTCGCGTCGCGCGTTAACCCGCGCCGAAGTCTTCGAAAACTCTTGTTGGTAGTCCTGAAATCACAAGTACAATACATTAATTTGATGATTGCAGGAACATGACTGCGCCAGAAGGCGGATTATGTGTGTCGACTGTATGTATGTATGTACCTATGTATATTTCTTTGTCACGGTCTACAGCTTAAACGGCGTGATGGATTTTAGCTTGAGAGATGTCGTTAGATTTGTCTTGATTGTGAGTGTCCTAGACATGATACTAATCAAAATTCTACTGCTAAAACAACCATTCCATGCCCCCTATTCCATAAAAAAAAACCAGACGCCATATTGTGAAAAAAAATTCTAGAAAAGAAAATCATTGCATGGGTTTTTAAAAATCACTTTTAGGTTTCCTTTATTTTTAATTTTTAATGACCATTTAGGATCTATTATGATTTTAAGTTGTTTAGTAACCATTCTCACTTAATTACAGATATCTAGAATTGAATATAGAATCCAATTGCTCAGCTTTTGCAATTGTGACATCTCTAGATGGGTTTCTGCCCAGGCATTTTGGGCTAAAACATGGCATAAACCCATCTCTAGACTGCCATTCAATCGCTAATACTATGACACTGCTGTTATTTCATAGAGAATGG
Organism: Acronicta aceris; assembly: GCA_910591435.1. Taxonomy (NCBI): domain Eukaryota; kingdom Metazoa; phylum Arthropoda; class Insecta; order Lepidoptera; family Noctuidae; genus Acronicta; species Acronicta aceris. Next base: position 4,099,068 of record OU342778.1, on the reverse strand, counting down.
CATAATTTATGAGAAACAACTTTGATGCTCAGGGTCTATAATGTAGACTACAGGAGTCAACAGTAAAAAATAGGAAAAAATTATGAATTATTATTACAATAGGTAATAATAATTACCTATAATATAAATCAATATCATGAAAATAATATTTTTAAGAAATAATTATACAGTAAAAATAAAATTATAATTATGTTTCAAAAATGATTATAACATGTCTATACTTGCCATCAGTATTTCTCTATGCCTCTTGATGGTGTGCATGGTAGCTGTGCCACTTGGGGCCAAGTCTGCCATTTTGTCATTGATTGTTGACAACTAAAATTGAAAAAATAAATGCATGTTACAAAACTTTGTTGTAGTGAATTTGTAGCACATAAATGATTAGTAATTACCATACATTATGACCACAATCGTGTCACTCACCACTTACAGTCAGAACTTATAATTATCCTGTCTTTTTGCTTGTGTTATGGTAATTTAAACTTTTCAGAAGCCTCCACCAGTGGAAAATATCTCAAAATAAGTACTTAGTGAGACATGCCAAACAGGCAGCAATGGAAGGATTTTTTTCCCATCATCAAGCTGTCCTTGCCCAATAATATGTATTTTCAAGAACTCACCTTATTTAGAAGTTGTTGTAGTTCCATTGACAAGGTGTCAAACATATCATCACTGTTGATGAGGGGAACACTTTCAGAACTAAGGCCTGCATTGGCCGAGCTCACTCCCAGCTTGCTGAATGCCACCAGCTTAACATCAATGTCATTCTCTAGGAGACGGGCTGACTTTCTCATCTCTATAATATAGTATATTGCGTAAAGTATAATTAGATATTGTACCTACCTAACAGTAAATGCTGGTTTAAAAAGTTTAATAGCGCCGTCATAATTTCAATAAAGAGATGAGATAGGGATTTATTTATCGTTATTTGTACGATTAAGGAAAAAATAATGTTGGTAACTTGCAACTTGGAAAAATTATAATGTTAAAGTAGATATTTTGATTGATTTGAGTAGATATTTTGTAAAAGACCAGGAGACCATAAAGTGTATAAAAACAAACTTTCTGGGCAAGACTTTACGTGTTGATAAGTTTAATTTTACAGTACAATGTCACGTCACAATCTAAGCAAGTGAACCGGCGCTTAATTTTACAGTTACACACCTTCCCACGACGAGCCCGTCATTGCGGTCATTGTTCATAAAGTAAAATCGGATATGTAAAACCACTTTTCGTGTTTAGTTTTGGGCTATTTACAGAAGAAATTTTATGATTTCCGTGCCTCACTCAAAAACTTGAAAGAGTCGAAAGCGAACCAATGATTACAAATTTACACAACAGCAGACACAAATTGACATTGACAGTATTGACACATCGACGACATAAGACGAATTGACAAAAAACCTCAAGCAGTGTTACCAACTTCCAAAAATATGTATCCCTAAACCTAAAGTAAAACCCAATAAAATCGCCTAAAATTACTTAGAAAGATCCTATTTTTTGATATTCTTTATTTATAAACTTCCATTAGGTATAGTGTCTATTCGAAGTAACTACCAGTAGAGAGTTGTAATAGTTTTTGTCATGATTATGGTAAGCATTGGTATTATTTGTTTCTCATCTAACTCTGCATTCTTAGTAACGAGGAACTGAACTAGATGTCGCTCAGTCGCTAGGTCAACAAATAAATATGATGATATTTGTAAGACAAAACATATGAAATAAACAAAACACAATCCAAAACAGTTTCCACATTAATACAACACTTTAGCTCCATACCAGAAAAAAAATTAAATAAGTTACCTAGATATGCTAGGTTAAACTCCATTTGGTTTAGGTTAAAGGTTCTTTTATTGGGCTATTTTTCGTTTAGAAATAAAACGTAACCAAAATAAATTATTTAATAATATAAAACGACATTTTTCTTTTATACACTAGCATATTTAACTACTTTGTTTAATTATTATTAATTCTGAAGCTTGCGAATAATTAGTTAAATAAAAAATACTATTATGTCATAAAGTATTGCAATGTGCCTAATATAAAGAAACTAATAAGACAGGTATTCCAAACATTTTTCTACATATTAGACTTTTGATAACTCGAATAAATTGAGAAGTAGTACTGCGAGGAACCGCAGCAAAATATTTAACCGATATTACACTTAGTCGGGTAACCAGACGGCATTCGTGATAGTTTGTGTTTACTTATTTTCGTTCGTTTTTGTGTTTTTTTGCCATAATTTTATTTGTGATAATTAGTTATTGTTTTGTTTGTTCGTTGTTTTTATTAATTTATTGTTAGTTTGTGTTGTTATTAATTTTAATTGTTAAAAAAGTGATCGCGAGCCGTGTAATATGTGACACCTGTGATCGTTTTATTATTAGTGCTGGTGATTGTGTTTCATCTGATTCAGATTAAAACTTATAAAGCAAAATAAAGGTATCTAATATTATAAAAATTAAAGAAATCTTAAAATATAAAGCCCGCTAACAAATCCCATCCTACTTATTTACCCCCTAAAATTGGGAGAAACCCCTAAGTTAGGAACGCTGACCGCGAGAAACATTTGTTTAAAGGAATTTTATGACCTGGTAACTTACTTAGACCTTTTGTAGTCTAATGGCCAGTCCCTCTAACAAATCCGTCGATAGAGTAACTTAATAAAGACAGGATTTTGACATAAGGTTCATACAAGTAATGTCAAAATCCTATCTTTACTAAGCAAATCTATCAACGGAATAAAACATCACTTTATCCCCAATCCCCAGTAAAACTGTGGAAACTTCACTAAGGCTTCCATGGAGTTTAGGAATGAACACAAAAGTCACGATTTTCAATTTTATATCATTTGCCTACACTCGCACACGTTCACGAACAGTTAATGGTTATCTATCCATTATAATTACACATTAAACTTCGGGGAAACACAACTTTTGGAAAATAATATAAAACTGACAAAGTGCACTTTACATTTCCCCGCCTAAACTCTCGGATCGCGTTTGGACTTTGGATTGGAATTGAATTGTTTTCAAGAGTAAACCACCAGTTTGTTTTCACAAGTGCGACAGAGATAGGTACCATATTTGAATGAATTGATCATGCACACACACATAGTAAACAAGAAATAATCCCATTACGATTAAATGTGTATTGAAATTTATTGAATAATACAAATTTATTTATTTAAATAAATATATAGTGCATGAAATGCTATATAATAATAAATAAAATAGTTGTATAACACGATTGTAAAGTGAAAACTGCATGTAGGTAGTTCTACGCAATATCTCATTCTAAAAAGTTTCAAAATTCGTTAGTTAGAAAGAGATAGATGTTGGTCGTGAGTAGTTACTTGATTATATCAACATATTTTCTATTGACTAGAAGTACCTTTTTTGCATAAATCAAGTCAATCAATCAAGTGATCTTTAAAAAATTTAATTTCTTTGATGATCAAAGATATTAATAATTTATCATTTCACGAACAACAAAAATCCACATCTTGTAGTGCCCTTGCGAACTACCTTGCTTGATCCCAACCAATTTATAACTACGTTTGGTTAAAGTGAACCTCGCCCTTATCACCTTAGTAATAAGTGCTATGTCAACTACATACAGGTATTACACATGGCGACATGGCGAACCTTATCGAACATATTTAACCATTATCTATCTCTTTCACACATATAGTATTATCCGTTCCTGACACAGCTTATTCGCTCTCTCTAATTTCGTCACCCCACCCATCACCGCAGTCTTTCTTTCTTGTTTGGTTTTGTAAGCAACCAGTAGTGAATTTTATTGATACTGTTGTATTATTATATGCTTAATATTGTTAAGCTATTCAATTTTAATTTTTATTATTAACTTATGGTGTACCTATGAAGTGATGTTATTTTAAACATTTCTGTGTGTAGTGAAAATCATTATCGTATAACAAGGACAAATACATCTTCGTAGTGCGGCCCAAAATGGCTGCCCTCAATAAACCTTTAAAATTTGACAAAATATGTCGAGCTTGTTTAGAGATAAAAAAGGACATGAGGCCCTTATTCGAACAACTGACTGCGACGATGCTGATGGGCATATCAAAAGTGCAGGTGAGATGACAAATTGTTAAGATATTTTGGGAATCTATTCTCATCTCTTTCACACTCGTGACGAACGCAATTCACGTATGAAGCAATCGTCCCTTTACATCGCGTCATCTTTGTTTAGAAGTCATCAGATATTGAACAATTTCGAATTCCTGAGGTGCGGCGTGAATTCTGCAAATTTTGTTGAGAAATGTCATTCGTTCTCTTTCTAATGTATGCAATGACACGCTTGGTGATTGAAACAGCAGCTTGTATAGATGAACCTGCTGAAAGAATGAGATAGAATGGAATCTGTTAGGTATCGTTTTGTTGTGCTATTTATTTATCTTATATTTTTCTTAGGCGTGAAAATTAAAAGTAGATAAGTAAGTACTTATTCAAGTTTAAAAACAAAGTTTTCTCTATTTGAAATAAGCTAATAAAGAAATAGGTAAGCCAAGCAATTGCTTGGTTCTCCAAAGTTTAAATGGGGTTATCCGAAGTGGTCTTTATCACACTATAGTCTAATTTTAGCCATCGCCTGCGGTTTCACTTGCGTGATGTGTCCCAAAAGCATGTACCTAGATACTTCTTACTTTACCTACACTATATCGTGATCGGATCCGATTTTATTTAATGATTTTTTTTAAGGGCGGTATTTCCTTTGTATAGACACGGTAAAGATCTTTACCGTGGTATAGATGACATCAGCCAGTTGGTAATTTGCGGGTCAATGCCAAAATGTATATTACATACTTAGCTAATTATCCATCGTAACTGTTCTGCCTCATTAGACTAGTGGTCTGAAGCGCGACTGCTACGCAAGAGGTCCTAGGTTCGATTCGGTCGAGCAGTGTTTTTGGGGTTTTCTGTGGAACTCTCAGTAGGAGTTCGGAGTTTGAGATTTGTATCCGGTTAATGGCAATAGGCTCGCCCCCTATTATCCGTGGATTTATCACGCTATTACGTGGGATCTGGCGAACTGTGGGTGTACATTAGTACACCTCTGCCTAACCCTTCGTTGAATACAGGCGTGATATTATGATATACAACATTGTAGGCCATTTACAAGGTTTCACGTTTAAACACAACCTATGTTCCTAGTTCGTAAAAAGTTTAGTTTTGTTTCGGATCGGATTTCCCTATAGACCCAGCAGAGCCGGGTCGGAAAATTTATTTTTTACGGTTCCGTACCTGACAAGGAAAAATCGGAACCCTTAGGTATAGGATTACTTTGTTGTCCGTCCGTCCGTCTGCCTGTCAAGAGTTCAAGACCCTTTATCTAGGAAAAGCGTGGATGCATCGAGTTGAAATTAAAACCATACGTAGACTCACGTCCACAGTCCCTTGAAGCTGTGAAAAAATCAACTTCTAAGTTGACGTAAAAAAAAAGATACGGCCAATTAAGCCGCAAAAAACGTATATTTCAACACTCTCAAGAGACACACTCTCGTACGACACTGCACTGACTGTAAAGTAAGTCGTGTCGGTTGAGAGGTAAGGTAACTTGCCTCTCATAGATGTCACCAAACGTCACCTTATGACGTAAATTCAGAATGTGAAGGCAAAATTTCAATCATGCGGGTAGGGTTCGCGGTGGCTTAGAGGTCAGAGCGTCTGGTATATCAAACCAGAAGACGCAGGTTCGAATCCTGCCCGCGATTGAATTTTTTCCTTTACTATTAAATAACTCTCAAGAGAATCAAAATTTATAGGGTATTTTCCCTTGACCTTGAACTATGAATTTGGCAAATAATACCGTCTTATACAACAAATATAGGGGAAAATCTGAAAACTGTTCTATACGTTTGTAATTAATTATAATATGTACGTACAAATTTGTACGGAACCCTCTGTGGGCGAGTCCGACTCGCACTTGTCCGGTTTTTTATTAGTCGCAACGACTGTGAACCCACACGTCGGAAAAAAATCTTAGCTTAGGTTTGTTTATCGCGCCACCACTATAGCAGTCCAAGACAGCTATTCTATTTATTTCAACTAAGAGTTCATTTTGGCTTAGCGAACGGCATTTTTTGTAGTAGTTATGAGAACGAGATGTTTCTGTATGCAGACTTACAATATGACCAGTTTCTCTTGACACAGAGTAGATAGGACTTCTTTTTGCCTCTGCACTCTGCAGGAGATGCTCGACAATCAACATTATAATATAGTTAGATATATTAAATTACAACAACATAGATTTCCAAAGTTATTAATAATAAATGGAAGACAAATGTGGTCTCAGGCAGAGTTCGAACGTGCGTACTTCCGGTTAGATACACCGGACGCTTTAGCCAACTAAGCTACCGAGACCACTCCCTGCAACGTCCATTTATAATTTATATCTGAGGAAATGTTTAGATAAAGTACGGAATATACCTACTTACTCGTACCAGACAATCAAAGGTAACGGCAACAAATAAGAACTGACTAGTCTGGACGTGGAGCGAAGCTGTGAGAGCTTCAGGATCGCGGTACTGAATAGCTTAGAAAATAATACTCATCTTATTAGTATTTATTAATTAGACCTATCTAGGTACTAAGTTAATTTAATCGCTACTTAGCTAAACTCTCAGTATTCTTATACAGGTGGCAGTTGGCGACGGTCTACCATCACAGCTATGTTTGCAATGCGTGCATCAGATCTCGCGCTGTCACGCGTTCAAGGATCTGGTGGAAAGAAACGACGTGAAACTGCGCGAACACGCCTCGCGACTCGCCGAGGAAGCATTCAAGAGAGACAGGGAAGAGGTATGCAACTGGAAGAAATCTTTTAGGACAGTTTCGTTGATGGAACCTACTTATATCAGAATAACGTAATACCTAGGTACTCAATTTCTGTGACACATTTATAATCTAAAATAACAAATGCTAATAATAAAATATCTCGGTAATTAACTGTTTATTTTCACATTACAACAGAAAGAGAAGTTGTTAAGCCTGAACTGCGCGGAACCTTCATACATGCAGTACATGGAGGTGCCACTGACGAATCCTGGTCAGATTTTGGACGGGTTCTTCACGGCTCCACCAGACCAGCCGCCCGCCGAAACTCCCGAAACGGAACCTAAACAAGAATATGACGCTAAAGTACCTACCTATTTTATTTTTCTTCATACAGTTTATATATGTGCATAATTTAGGCTGACTAGCCTCCTCTTATTTGCTGCTGTTGGATTAATTCACCGGCAGCTCTCGGACCTATGAGCCGTATTCTGACTGAATCTGGTGGTCAAAATTGCGATACCTAGTAGGTATCTGATTTTTTTTTCTGATTTGCAATTTTTATTGTGTATTATTTTTTACCTATTTATTGCATTTTCTAACATAATATTTACAGTATTATAAAATACTAATACTAAATAACTAAAATATTAGATAGTTTTCAATTGGATTGTACGTACTTATATTTTGTGGAAACCAAGATAAATGGTAAATAAGGATTAGTAAGGGATATTTTCGGTAGATCAAGATTGTACCTAAGTACGAGTAGGTATATGTATGTATTATCTATATACATATTTAAAGCCAATATATTTTACATCATTTTAGGATCAGTCCGACCTCATACATATCAAAGACAAGGAAGGATTGAATTCGGACGAAGAGAACTACCTTCAACTGGTGCTCTTTCAAGCGACGTCAACCGTGTCGCCGGGCCGACACGTATGCAACTTGTGCCACAAGGAGTTCAAACATGCACGCTGGCTGAAGCAGCATATGAGGTCCCACACCAACTGGATTAAAGCTAATTGCAAGAAACCGCCCATGTGCCCTATTTGTGATAGGACGTTCAAGGTAAGAGGTATATATATTTGATTTTTCTCTGAATGTTATTGTTTTCGTGCAGCTATTGAAAGCGATACACGGAAAACTGTTCTTTCTTCAGGATCGGCACAGAGAACTTATTTCAATATATTCCGAACTAACATATTAACATTTTAACATACTTATATGGAGAGTACATCATTCGGAAAACCATCGAAAATTGGGAGAAGGGTTTCCCTATAGGTGGAAAGAGGTTATCGAATCTCCGATATGCCGATGACACTATTCTTCGGGCAACATCAATGGAAGATATGAGTGACCTATTCCAAAAACTCGAAATAGAAAGTGGCAACATCGGTTTCGCAGTAAACAGAGCGAAAACTAAAGTGATGATAATGGATCGAGCCGGAAAGCTCACAAATGTCACTCATATCGTCTCGGGAATTCATATGGTCGACTACTACATGTAGGTACATACCTGGGCTCCCAAATTTGCAATGACGGCAAATGTGACCCCGAGATTAAAAGACGAATCGGGATGGCAAAGGATGCTATGACCCGTTTAAGCAACATCTGGAAGAAAAGAGGAATTGGTATCAAAACCAGGATCAGATTGATACGAGCACTGGTATTCCCTATCTTCTTGTATGGAGTAGAAACGTGGACAGTTCTGGCCCGAGAGAGACGAAGAATAGGTTATTTGACTGATTATTTTTTATAGTCTTATGCAAATGTTTACCATAAATAGAACCCATCAACAAGAACAAAATTAAAATCGGCTCAAAAATAAGGAAGTTACAAGCATTTTAATTTTATGCTAGACAAAAAGGCATTATACTTGTTTATGACGTCATAAACCAATGCGCCATACAAATCCTATACTACTAATCCTATACATTTGGGGGAAAGGGACAAAGCATCCTCTCTCAATCACCACCAAAATTTTTAAATGCTTATATTTTTGAACTTTATTAAGCAATTTAAATTATTTTTTCAGAATGCGATTTGTATTTAATTTCTTTTTACACTCAGCTCGGTATTTTTAATTATTCAAACATTAGTCAAATACCCTAATCATTCGAGATGTGGTGTTGCTACGAATGCTAAGAATACCTTGGACGGTTAAAGGCACCAATGCATCAATCCTGACACAGCTCCGAGTAAAAACTCGTTTGTCCACCATATGCCAACAACGCATCCTTTCATATTTCGGCCACACAGTGCGCAGAGGCGACAAAAGTCTGGAAAAACTGATTGTTGTTGGGAACACCGAAGGGAGAAGATCGCGCGGTCGTTCAAAGACTCGTCGTCCTCCAATTTTTACACGGTCGTGAGAGACGCGTTGGACAGAAACTGGTAGAGGCAGATCATCCGTGCCAGATGGAACCCTGATAATGACCACGATCCTCAGACATGAGGGACCGACCCAAGAGAGAGAGAGAGAGAGATTGAAAGCGTTGCTTTTTGAAGCACGGTCATGAAATTGTTTCAGGTCAAGGGTATTTCGTTTTGTTTACCTATTATTAGAATTTGTCTCTAATAATAAAATGTTATCCAGGGCCCAGGCATGCTGAAGATGCACATGCGTACCCACGAGCAGCGTCCTCCCAAGCAGCCGACCTGCTCCGTGTGCCAGCGGACCTTCCCGAGCAAAACGCTGCTGTACCGCCACCGACAGACGCACTTCGAACAGAAGACGCACCAGTGTGACGTGTGCGAGAAACGCTTCTACAGCGGGTATGCGCTCCGCTCGCACATGGCGCGCCACCGCGGGGAGCGGCCCTACGTCTGCACTACCTGCAATAAGAGCTTCTACAATCCAACTGATCTGAAGGTAAGAACTCATTACATCTATCTATTGATAACTCTAAAGCGAATGTTGAGAGTCTCAATCTTTATCTCTTTACACATGACATAAAAAAATTATACATGTAGGTAGGTATATTAAGTAACAGCTTTTCAAAACACCGCATAAGTAATAATTGAATGATTTATTGAATACTTTTTAAAATGAATAAATCGAAACTATTCAAACATTGATGTCTCGGATAAAATACCACACGGAAGTTTTTCAAACTTTTCTTCCTCCTCCTCTTCTATCTTAAATGCATCTTCAAATGCTTTTTTGCTGCGTTTTGATAAATATTCCGGAAACTCTACGCGGAACCTTAAAATCAAATTGCCTTTTGCTTTTGCTGGACAAGCTGGTAACGGCAGCCCTTCGTCCTCTATGATTTTCTCATAAGTAGGGGTTACAACATCAGTAATTTTGATTCTTAACATTCTGTCATCTAAAGTTTTCAATGTTACCATGAAACCACATAAAGCTTCTTGTAAAGTTATTTTCTTAATGTAGAGTAAGTCGCTTAAGCCCGACCTGACGAATGTGTCATGTGGCCGGTCTTCAGTAATAAATATAACGTCGGCAGGAATTCTTGTCGGTCCCTGATCACCTTCTTCTTTGAACCTCACTTCAGTGTTAGGGTATATTCCAGCTTTAATTGGTATCGACAGGACCTTTTCTCGTAACTTGAGTTCCGTGCATGTTTCGTCCGTAAATATAAGTCTTTGAATCTTCATTTTCTTGAGGCCCCCTTTGTAGACCTCTTCTAATGATAAAGCAAGAGGTCGAACTATAGTTGCATCTTTCTCTTTGTAGCCTTTGCCAAGTGGAGACTCGAACATGGGCGGGGGGTTCTCATAGTAATCCAACAAGTCTGCGTAAGGATTAGACGTACCAAAAAATTCGTTGAAAGTCCTCATTGGCTCTGCGTGGTAGGCGTAAGGTTGGATGAACTCGTTGGGACCGGGCACGCCTCTCTTCAGTCCCTCTTCACCATATTGGTCGTAGACGGCGCGTCTCTTGTGGTCAACCAGGACGTCGTAAGCCTCGGCTATGAGAGCGAAGATACGTTTCATGTTTTCATCGTCGTCGTGCCTCTCGGGATTGTACTTGAGCGCGAGACGGCGGTAAGCGCGCTTCACCTCCAGTTGACTGCAGGAACGCTTTATTCCTAGTATACCGTAGTAGTCAAAACCCATCGTGAAAAATTTAAATCAGTGTAAAAATTTTATTAATAAACTTGCATGTCAAATTATTGTATGAGTTACGTCAATTTGGGTTCATAAATATGTCATGGTAGGTCATGCCCGGATTTTTTATTACATACTTCAATTAATGGCCAGTATTTTACAATGCCGTCGGCGAAAAGCGACTGATTTCATAGCAATTCACAGTAAACTTTAATTCCTTAATCCATATTATCATACGACTAAAATTTGAATAAAATCAAATCGTCAAGACGTTTCACAATGCAAAGTTTGGCCGATGTCAAAGAGAAGAGTTATTTTATTATTAGAATTAAGGTTGACTTTAAATTGCTATTGATAAACGGCCCATCCCTATAACAAATCGGTCAGTAGATTTGCTTACTAGAGATAGAATTTTGAAATAAGGTACAAATAATGTCAAAATCCTATCTAGCAAATCTATCAACGGATTTGTTATTGGGACCGGCGCGAAGTCGCTACACCCGCCGCCACTCCGCGGCTGATCTGAGCTAATCCTTAGATGGATGATTTCAAAAGGATACTTTTACTTTGATATTGATCCTAACAATGTCTCCTCTTAAGGTACATTTTCGCCTGCACACTGGCGAGAAGCCGCTCAAATGTTCAGAGTGCAACAAGACGTTCCGGCGACACTCGACGCTATGCCAACATATGAAGAAACACCGGGGTATACGAAACCACGTGTGCACAGTGTGCAACAAAGGATTCTACGAGGTGTCCAAGTTGAACGCGCACATGAGGGTTCATACCGGTATCTATCATCAACTCATTTGCTGCTCCATTACAAACAGGTTACGCTATAGGCCACCATGCTGGCAGCATGTTGGCAGACTTCACATGTTGTAAAAAAAATATCTCAGGCGTGTAGGTTTCCTCACGATTTTTACCTTTACCGTTTTAAGCGCGTCATACGCACATGCTTTCGAATAGTCAGTGGTCATATCACCGGCTTAACTTCACCGAGACCTAACTATGTCGTCGGTTGTCGGTACAGGCGAAAGGCCATACGAGTGTCAGTTCTGCGAGCGACGCTTCGCGCAGCAGTCGGCGCTGATCTACCACCGGCGCACGCACACGGGCGAGAAGCCCTACAGCTGCAAGCTCTGCTCCGCACGCTTCACCACCTCCTCCGCACGGAACAACCATCTGATCACACACACCGGCAACAAGAGGTACCTACTTATTAAGTACACCTTATTTTTACCTTACACTCTGTTACTATAACAAATGTTAGAGCGTATCACAGTTTTCTCTTGAGTACAGATGTGGAATAGTCTTCCTGCTGTCGTTTTCCCGTTGCGCTGTTACATGGGGTTCTAAATATACAGGAAACTGTGGGTGCACATTAGTACACTTCTGCCTAATCTATCGGGGAACACAGGCGTATTTCGATGATGATATGTTTGCACCTATTGAAATTTGAGGAAAAGGTAAAGAAATAGTATCTAATAATTAAATCTGTCGGGGCTGCCATTCCCATCTTTTTTCTGAAATTCAATTTAAAAATGTATAGAAATGCTACGAATCTATGATGCTTTGAAATTGGAAATGGATACGATACGATACGATGGATATAATATGAATTTGTTCTATATTTTTTGATAAAGATGTCGCTGTGTCGTGAGTGCGTGACGTCATATTTGATCGCAATCTAATGATCTCTCACGGTACAAATCATAAAAGTTGTCTTTCTCTGAAGAAGTAGGTGTTGTTATTTATACCAACTAACTAGTTTTCGTGACGTGTACATTCAAAGTGTCTTGTAGAATTAAATGCAGCCACCGACGGATTTTCTTGGAGGTAAGTAAAAAAAAAAACATAACATAACATACCATCACGCCTGTATTCCCCGAAGGGTTAGGCAGAGGTGTACTTAATGTACACCCACAGTTCGCCGGTATGTTTAGGTCCCATGTTATAGGGGGCGAGCCTATAGCCATTAACCGGGCACAAATCCAGACTCCGAACTGCTAATGAGAATTTCATAGAAAAACCCAATAACACTTTGCTCGACCTGGGGATCGAACCCAGGACCTCTAGTGTAGCAGTCTCACTTGGGACCACTAATGAGGCAGTAAAAAAAACAGTGTACAAAATAATATAATTTATTGTTGACAGGTTCGTTTGTCCTGTGTGCTTCAAAGGCTGCACGTCCCGCACGGAGCTGCGCGTTCACTCGAGCAAGCACACCGGCGAGAAGCTGTTCGAGTGCGAGCAGTGCGGACACCGGTTCAGCTCCGCCTCGTACCTGGCCGTGCACCGCCGCCACCACACCGGCGACAAGAAGTACCAGTGCCCCGTCTGCGGGAAGAGTACGTCTCTCTCTAGCTAGATCTACACTACCTATACTATCCCAATCACATCACCAAATAAAATAAGAAATATTAAATATTAATGATAGTGTTCAAGTAGTAGGTACATAAATTAATAAAGTTTAAAATTCCAAGTCAAATTACCACAAAATTTTAAAATGTTACCTATAAAACCATCATAGGCCTTATTATGTTTGGCATCCAGGGACGGTGTCGCTGTCACCGTTGTATTGCAATATCAGTTTCATCGTTATAAAATAAAAGTCGGTTTTTTTTCTTGTTAATTGAAAATGATTATATCTATAAATAGAACCGGATCTCGATACCTAATAATATCTTCACGGGTCGAACAGGGTTGTATATTCTTTTTACTCAACTACTAGATACTACTGGAGTAGTTCAGCGACATTAGTAGGTAGTGCAGCGACATTAGACAAAATAATTGCGTAACAACTAGTGATTGTATTATGTTGTTGAAATGAGAGATTATAATTGGAAATGAAATACTTAGTTTACATTCCTTTATATTTATCGGTTCGATCCCCAGGCTGAGCAAAGTGTTATTGGGCTTTTCTATGAAATTCTCAGTAGCAACTCGGAGTCTGGATTTGTGCCCGGTTAATGGCAATAGGCTCGCCGCCTATTACATGGGACCTAAACATACTGGCGAACTGTGGGCGCACATTAGTGCACCTTTGCCGAGCCCTTCGGGGAATATAGGCGTGGTGGCATGTATGTGTTAAATTCTATCGCGTGCGTTTGCGACACCAAACAATAGGTATCTTGTGAAACTCAATAACAAACAAAATATAATCATATTCCAGCTTATATAGAATTATTTTCAATGAAGAAACATATGAAAACGCACGAGGTCAAGTCGGAGACGGAGTCGTCTACATCAGAGAACAGCGCTGAAGCACCAGCGAGTGCGGCCAAGAGCGAAGCACAGTGCCTGCCCGACCAACACCAAACCGTCACCGTCACCGAGGACATTGGCGACGAGCAGAACCAAGGTAATGGGGCATCCTCCAGGATACATTCCCTCATATGACAGTAGTATAGTAGGTACACGTTATTCCGACACGTTTGGCGTAGCTGCTAATTTTGAACTTTAATAAATCGAAATCAATATTTCGATTTATTAAGTTACCTATTTGCTAAGTCTAATATAAATTGTTATTAAAATAACTTAGTGAAAATATATATACTTATTTTGAATATGTACTTACTGAAAAAATATTTAATTTCGTCATTGTTGATCGCCTTTATTTATGGTTAACATTTTTATGAGGCCACATAAGTAGTCAGCCAAGTAGTCACCACACATGAAAAAATTGCACTGTTGTTGTTTTAGTCCAAGGTCAAGTTGAGATACAAGTGCAAGACACCCAGCAAGTCCTGCAAGTCCAAGCGCAAGCGGAGAAGACTCCCCAACAGAAGCGGTACAAGTGCGGCATCTGCGCGAAGGCTTACATGTATCTACACAACCTCAAGAAGCACATGGTAGTGCATACGCAAGTAAGTAGCCTAAACGTCATTAGCGGCTGTCTAGCCTTTTATTATCGTTCTAGACCAGTGATGGCAAACCAATGGCACGTGACAAAGTATTTCGGGCACGGGACTTAGGCAAATAATCGAAACTCGTTAGTTGTTAGTATCAAGTTAATAGAAAAGAGTTTCGCGGTGACTGAGATACCTACAATAATAATGCAGAATTCGTACGAGTTTTTTTTAATGGCATGTTTGTCGACGACGACAATTCAGCCAATAATAAGTAGAATGGAGGAAAGTGTGAAGATCGAAACATCAATTTAGACTAGAATTAAAAGCAGGAGTCAATCGGTTTCTTCTAGGCAAGCGCGCTCCATCGTAGATCGCAGTATCGCTTAACATCAGGCAAACTGGCGGTCAAGCGTAAGCGTATCACGAATAAAAAAAAAGGATTTAAGAAAAGTGAAAATGAAGTCTATAGTTATTAGTGCTGTTTAATGTTTAGTTCTACGACTGTCATTATTCTGTGGTTCTACGCATAAGATTGTCTGACAGCACGTCATAACGTCATTAACGATCTTTAAAGAAAAAGTGGCACGTAGACCGAAAAAGGTTCGCCATCCCTGTCCTAGACTACGCCCAACTATGTTTTTTGGGGTCAGTTTCCAGTCTACATGACCAGATGCGGCTGAATATAAAAGCGACTACTATCAGAATAGTGTAGTTGACTGCCGTTGGATTTATTAAAATAACAGGCTTAGTGAAAAGTGTAAGTAAATAAAAAAAACAGCTAATAAACTTCTAAGATACAAGCGTTTAAAGTTTTTGGGGATAGAGGGGATGCCATAGCATCCCCTCTATCCCCAACAAAAACGAAAGGGACATATCCCTTTCTCGCAAAACGAGTGCATAAAATACTTTATAATATACGAGTTAGTAGTAGTATAGAATTTGGAAGTCGTATCGGTTTGTGACGTCACAATCCGATATAGTACACTCTCTGTCTATCTTAAGTTATTTATTATTCAAGATATTAAAACAGATTTTTACAAACAAGGCTTAACAGTAGCACTCAACCTCACACTAGGATACCCTGTGTTTTGAGATCCAGGTTTTAAATTAAAATGTTTATAGCTTCCTAATTTTTTAACCGATTTTAATCTAGTTTTATAATAATAAAAAAACAGTCAACTAGCTTATTTTAGAGCAATACAATTTAATAATAATGTTAGGCCGTAAGGTTAGTGATTCGCTTCTAACCTTTTTTAGGGCTTCTAACTACCGTTAACGATTGTCCTAGTAGGTTTTCGTAAGAGCAGTGATAGCCCTGTGATTTGTGTGATGTTGTTGAAGTGGTAGGTCTCGAATTCGAATCCAAGTCACGCCCCTCTGCTTACTTTTCGCAATACTGTGCCTTCCTTAAACCGTGAACGAATGCATCGTGAGGGAACCTGCATGTCTGAGGGATTTGAATCGTCGATTGCAATATTTTAAGAATTGTCACTCGTCAATAGACTGAATCGCAGCAAACGCAGCCTACCTTGCAGGTCGTTGATTAGTTATTGAGTGGTATTATTTAGCCACACGCTCGCTCTCGTCTGTGGCAGCTTAATCATTTTTAGTAATTTTGGAAATAAGTGTATTAAATCGTTGCCCCACACTTTAATATGTACTTAGTTGACACGAAAAAACTTATTCCAGGACAATGGTCGTAACTCGGAGCCAATAATATTCCTGCATCAACAGCAGCAGCAGCAACAGCAACAACCGCAACAACCACAGCAGCAACAGCAGCAGCAACATGTGCAACAACAACAACAAGTGCAACAACAACAACAACAGCAAGTGCACCACCACCACCACCACCACCAGCAACAACAAGTACAACAGCAGCAGCAACAACAACAGCAGCAGCAGCATGTACAGCAACAACAACAAGTGCAGCAACAACATTTGCAGCAGCAGCAACATCAGCAGGTGCAGCAGCTGCAGCAGCAGGCGGTGCTGCAGGTCGGCAACGTGCAGCAGCTAGCTGTGCCTATCCACCCGCAGCATGTGCAGCAAGGCATCACAGTGTCTGGAGTACAGGTTGTTATTATTATTATCACATTAGCAACTTCTTCATTTTTACTAGCATCATCCTAAGAAAACTATGCTAGCGGAGTAGATCTCACATAAGATATTATACTAAAATCTGGACAAATATCTAATGACATAAATCCTTTGACATAGGTACATCGATCCAATAATTCGTCTAAATGTCCAGATCAGTTAACAATATCTCGGCAATATGGATACCCTTCGTATAAATCGACGATCAGGCTTTCACTTTGCACTTATAACAACGCGACGGCTTAGCGTGCTCTGCGAGCTTGTTAGCATTGAATATTAGAACTACTATAGTATTTTCTTGAAAAAAAGAATATTTAAAATCAGTCTGTTTTTGTTGTTTCAGTACCTAATTGACTTTGAAACGGTCAATAGATTTTTCGAATCTAATTGATTATGTACTAGTTAATAACATAGGTACCATCACGCCTATATTCCCCAAAGGGTTAGGCAGAGGTGTATTAATGTACACCCACAGTTTATGTCCCATGTAAACGAACCCAGAACCTCTAGTGTAACAGTCGCTATCAGGACCACTAGGCTAATGAGGGAGTTACTTGGTATAGTTAGGTACTATGATTGGTATGGTAGTAATCTGTGATCGTAACTTTGACTTCGCAATGGGCTGATCTGATACCTACCTGACGTCCGTTTTGTTATGATTACAATATCGGAGAGTTTTGTCAATAATTTATTGACAAAACTCATTGATATTGTTGACCGATACATTAGACATACATTCTGAACTTGGGACTTTTTTATCAGAGTCAGCACCCGTATCCGGTGATCTCGTCGGTGCAGTCGTTGCAGCTGCAGCAAACACAACAGGTTAACACGGTATATACATGCTATGTGTTGTTTTCACGCCATTATTATAATGACAGCATTGTGCCACTTATAACTCCTACTGGCTAAGATATTAAATTTTATCTTCCTCCTGTGATATTGTGAAAACGCGGCATTGCACCCGCAACGACGATATGCATTTAATGCCGAGATCTGATGATACCGACTGAGAAACAGTAGGAATGTCTTAGGATTTGTCGGACTTATGCTATAGGAGCTAGCTTTGTTAACAATCTATTCTAGAATTTGTTTATCGTTATATTATGTGCAACATGTTGTCAAATGCAGTTTATTTTCTTCTATTACAGCAACAACCGCAGCAACTGCAAGTGCAAACAATACAAATACACCCGCAGCATCAACCAATACAAATTCATGTAAGTAGCTATCATAATTTGTAAAAGTGAAAGTCAAGAGCTTTTGAGGATATTTATTAGGCTGAGTTTTAGCCAAAGTAAATAGGTTTTATAATTTGTATCATTCAGTTTAAGTGACTCGTATGTTTTGCTGCAGGCAAAATGCTGCTATCCTACGTAGGAGCTTAGATTAATGGTATCGGAATCCGAATAGTAACACAATTTGATAAAATTCCATTTGAATTGAGATTTATTTCGGCATTATGCTTGTAGGTACCGGCGATTACATTCGCCGGACCCTTAACACTATTTACATATAACAATAGAATGCAGATACATTTTATTTTCTAAAATTTTCGTTTTGTTAGGCGGTGGGCGTGCAGCAAGTGCAACAGCAACAGTTGCATGTGGCGACCTCTTCATGCCAGACCATGCTACCCAATATATTGCAGGTATGTATAAGTGGTAATTACGATTACAGTTAGCGCGGCTAGTCTTTTAAATGAGAGACTGTAATGCATACTCTCTCATACTCCACCAGTCTTAATAAACATTTTGCTGTTACATTGGCGCTGCAGCGTAAGGGTTGCTGACGCGACGCTGCATAAATGAAATGAAATTACCCCATCCACAACCTTTAGCGAACGCTGGACTATCAACCAATGCAATAAGGACTAGTCCGATGACAAATACTATATTTTGTCATCGGTCGTGGGTGTTAGGGTGTTATTTAAACGGTTAGAAAAGTATTCGTATCTTTGTGAGCAAAAAAATGTAATCGGTTAGCTAAAATAGCTAGTTGGGCAGCAACTTATGGTTAGTTTCTGGCAATCGCCGGCTGGTGCCGCGGCACCGCTCGCTTGGTTTGTGCGATGTAGTCACAGTTCTAACCTAAACGATATCTGTATTTAGAATTTTGCTGCTCAATTAGTATTTTTGATGCGCGGTTTATTATTTCCTTTTATATAATATCTAATAATAAATCATTTAGTTGTTCGAATATTGTCACAAAGTTGTTGTAATTATTATAAGTACCTACAGAATATTCTGCGGTCTCCGGCGTACAAATATTTATATTATTTACATTACAGAATTTACAGGACAGATTTTATAGGTTTCAAATATTAACGCTTGGTTATTATTGGTATCTAGGTATATATATTTATAGCAAACGAAGCCGTTTTTCGGCGTTTAAAGGTATGTACTATCGGCCAACGCCATATGTAGCTACCGTAAGGGCTATATTTGCTTACAACCTCGGCTGCTATTCCAGTGCTTATCTACGCGTATCAACCAAATAGCATCGTCCTTTTTATGAAGTCGAAATCGTATCTCTAATCGTATAAACAAAAAAAGATATTGAAATAAAACGTATTTATGGATTTTATCCCGTCATATTTATTTATATTATTTAATTCCTAAAAGCCAACACCACCGTGTGCACGGGATTTTGTTTTCAAAATGGATAGATATGGAGTTGGCTGATAGTACTTAAAGGCGATATTGTTGTAACGAGTCTATGTGTGTAGTGCCAGTTGCAGCCGGGCACGGTGGCGGTGTCGGGGCTGGCGCAGCCGGAGCTGGGCGGCGTGACGCACCGCATCATCCTGCAGCCACAGCCCTCGGCCGCACACCCCGCCGTCTACACCATTCATCACTGATGCAGAGGCCGACGTCCACTCGACCCGATGGACCTACACTACACATGCGACCTAAACATAGCTTAAATATTACAATGTGTTCAATTATTAAAGATTGTATGATAGGTAGTGACAAAGTTGAATGCACGTCTTATTCATAGCGACAAATAGCTTTACTATATACAGTATATATATGTTGGCGAATTAGGTACCTATAGTTGAATAACAACCGACGCCGTTTGTCACATTCGTTAAGCAATAGTAGCTTTGATAAATAGTAGATAATATTATATTTAGTCGTATTGCACTGGTGCCTGAATATTAATATATTCGATTTTAGATTTGTATTTGTAATTTACAGTTATCTACAATAGTTGGACGGTGATTAGATTACAGCTATTAGCAGTTTTTGTATTTTCTTTCATATACCAATATTTATAATTAAGACAATTTGTGAAAATGTAAATATATAATAACATTGTTTTATAAATAAAATAAAAAGTAAAAGGTTTGTTTGGTTTTAAACATCTTTATAATTCTCGGTATGTTATTTTCTTTCGTTATAATTGTTTAGGGAAATAAATAAAAAACTTACTAAAACTTATTATTAAAATTTAATTATTTTCTGAAAAAGATATTAACCAATTCAATTTCATACATTAATTATTCATAATATCCCTGAACGAATATAAATAACACAGTGACCAGTATTTTAATATGACGCTGATGTAGGACATAGTTATGATTCCACATTTATAATTCTCAATTTGGCACATATAAATCGAATCACATACATATTTACAATGAACAAGAGCGAAATACTTAAATTATTTAAAACTGGTCACTGTGTTTTTACAAAATTAATAATAAAATCAAAATCTCGCACAACTTTCACAACTTGGGAGTGTGCACATACATATACAATACAATATTATAAAATAATAAACAAATGAATTATTCACCCTATAAGATCATGCTACACAAATTCGTAAAGCAAAGAAAATCCTCTTGCGGAGAGAAGAAGCATACATAGTACCGCCTAGTGTCTAGTGATAATATACATGTATACGCGCTATCTGCGATTGATTTAAAATGTCATCTTGAATAACTCGACAACTTCACGAAATTAAGATTTGTAAGAAAAAAAAAAAACTTTGAAACATACCCGATGGACGTCCACAAATTGATACCTCTCACGAAGTTGTTGTATGACACAAAAATGCCGTTTAGCGTATCACTAAAAACTTCCTAATTAACATTACTAAAACATGTTTTTTTTTTAAGGATTTGCGTTTTTTCTTGCAAATTTCGAACGAAAAGCGGCGGGGAGAATGGCGCGCTCGCGTCGCTTATTAGTCACATATAACAAAATACGCGGTGACTTTCAACCAGCACTTCAACTCTAGTATAGCAAGCCGCACGTATGTAGGAAGTGTTCTCTCAAAATTTGCATTTTAACCGATGTATATTGTAATTGCCACATACAGTGGTATGAGACATAGTTTTCAGTGTATATTGTTGTATTTGAGGGACGAACTGGATGTCTTCCTTGAGAATTGGAAAGAAGTAGCGGACAATCGCGACCGTTGGAAGGAATGGAGGGAGGCCTTTGCCCAGCATGTCCCACTGCTCGGGTTATTAATAAAAATAATAATAATAATATTGTTGTAACTATCATAAACTCCGCGGTACAATGTTGTAAGTATGAGATACAACAACTGGCGTAGCCTGTAGTCCGCAGTAAAATGTGTATCAACGATATCTCAGAAAATATACTTATTTATAAAAATTATCTTTCAACATAGTCAAGAATACTATAAATTACTTTCATATGCCAAATTTCACAAAGATGCAATAATAAATGCAGTTTTTAGGCCCATTTAAATCTTTAAAACCTGTAAAATTGCCGTTTTGGGGATACAACAATTTACGTGGGAGATATCGAAATATAATCTGGTAAACATTTTATTTACATTGTTGTGATTAAAATACATAATTAGAAGGCCACATTTTGCTTTTGTCAATGAGCTTGTATGATGTGAATATGTATGACTATAATTATGTATTTTTTTTTATCACAGGCATAATTACTAGATCAATAAAAGGAAATATAATATTTCCATTGTCCCCTGGACAGTTATCGTAGGATGGAATCGTATTCTGTACATAGTACCATAATTAATTATTTTGTGTCAGTAACAGGTGAAGTGGAGGAATTGACTAATATCAAGCTCAGATTAGTCTGTGATATCTAAAACAGTTGTAAAGCTTCTATAAAATTATGATAAAAATAAGTGAGTTAAAAGAGAACAAAAGAAGAACACAGATCCGTTTTTGTACTGTTGTTGGAACTGGGAATACACAAGGTGGTAATAACGGTTTAACTGATGTTTGCAAATATAGGCCTTCAGTAATATAACTGTGGCAGTTTTCAATCAATTGTCGATATTCTCAGTTAAATTAAAAAGAAAATCATAGCTGTACGAGATTAAGAAAAGTCTAGGCTGACACTATTTGCTTTCTAATCAAACTGCATCATCATAGGTAAGAGAAAATACATATAAAGTCGAGAAGTTTGAATACTATAAGAATTCAAATACAATACTTTGGAATTGTGCATGGCTATGCATGCATCAGATTGGTTCCATCAAAGCCATGCTGATGACAAATTAAAGCATTTATGATTAATGATATTAAGTAGGTACTATACACTCTGTGCACTGCAGTCGCTGTCAGGCGATTGTTCGGGCTGGTAGCGGATATAGGCGTTGTGCAGCATGAGGCCAGAGGGCAGCTTCACGTCGCGGAAGTACCGGTGCCGCCGCGCATCCTTCGCCGAGATGCGCTTCACGGGGTCATACACTAGCATCTTTTGCAGCAGGTCCATACCTACTTCGTCTAGATTTTGTACCTAGAAAGAAGATTAAACAAATACCCGTGATAAGTATATTAGTTATTTCTGCTTATTTAAAATAATATTTTAAAAATAAATAAATCTGAGGTTGATAAGTAGATAATTACATGATTATGAAGATTGAATGTAGTCCAATTAGGGAATGTAGGTTTGTAGTCTGGCAGTGACGACACTCCTGGCCAAATATCTTCAGTAGGAGTCCGGAGCATTCTATAAAAATAATACATATAAAAAATCTATTGTGTTCAACAATAAAATAATAAAGCCTGAAATATTTAGATAATTTCTGCATTCCTATGGATACAGTTTACAATAATTTTATTGCATTGGATTACAATTAAACATTGGTGTGTTCTTGTGTGCTCAACCACAAAGGTTTTTTTACAAATAAAGTAATAAAATTTTCTATCTTAAGAGACAACACCTAGACAAGTTAGTTATTATACAATAAATAATAAAATTCTTATACCTGAAAATGCGGAACAGTTGGTCAATCTCAGAGTCTCCTTGGAATAGAGGTTTTTTGGATGACATCTCCGAGAATATGCAGCCAACAGACCACATGTCTATGGGGCATGAATATCTGAAATTAAATTATGTGTTATTAGATATTTGTATTTAATAATAATAATAAAGCCCTTTTATTCTGAATTACATGCAGATATTTGTATTTAGCAAGATATATAAATACTTTCAAGGTAAAATGTGGGCCATAAAAAATGGTCAGGAATAAAACACGAAATAAACATGAGGTTGATCATGAAAATAGTGGGCGGATGATATTGAAATTGCAGAGGAGAACTAGATGACAAATGCCCAGGGTAGAATAAGAATAATGTACTAATTCTGTACTTGATTTTTAAGTTAAACCAATGGGAAAATATAGCTTTATTTATTTTTACATTCATTTATTTTTCTTACTTTATTGTCATTAGAATACAAATCCTATCTGAAAGTATTTTTGGTAATAATTCTATATATTATGTATGCTTCAAAACTCACCTCTGACTACCCAGTAAGACTTCGGGAGCTCTGTACCACAAAGTGACTACCTCATGAGTGTAGACTCTAACTGGTACTCCAAAGGCACGACCCAAACCAAAGTCAGCCACCTGGTAATATTTACTTTGTTAGAACTACTTAGTAACTAAATTATGATTAGCTATTACCATTGCTAAACATAACATTACTAGAACAATAACATTTGCATCTATGAATACTAATATTGCAGACTTAACATTGGTTGTAAGATTGTGTTAGTCTAGTGGTCCTATGTTTATACTAACTATCTTACTTTAATAATTCCAGTCTTGTCAATGAGAAGGTTTTGTGGTTTGAGATCCCTGTGCAGTATCCTCCTCTGATGGCAGTACAAGATAGCATTGTTGATCTGGTACAGGTAGCTTTTCACTACCGTTGGGTCCATGAACTGTGAACACATTAATTAGTGCAAATGTAATAAATGATTAATTACTATGAATATTATTCTCTGTTGGGATACACTACTGTTATTATTTCATTATCAGAAACCTACCATTCCAGGTCATTAGCAGTGCATGGCCCACCAGTGAGTAGCACCATTTGTTGTTTTAGGATCAATAAATGGAAGAAAACATCTCATTTGCTACAAACAATGATACAGCCACTAATATAACACTATTCAAATTAAGGCTGAGAGTTAAATGGTAGAAATGTTATTCTACCCTGTGTGGGGATGGGTTAGAATACGAGTAAGTCCTACCACTGATGGTAGCTCTAGGTTCTGGCAGTCTGCATTCCATAACTCTTAAGGGTGGGCAACACATCAACAACTCCGCTTGTGTTGCAGGTGTCTATGGGTGATGACTATTTACCACCAGGTGGCTTGTCAGCCTGTTTGCCGACTTAATCCATAAAAAAATGACTCAAAAAGTACATACTTTTCCAGATCCAAGTGAATCCATGTATTTCTTTAAGTCCATAGAGAGAAACTCGAAAATTAGATAAAGTCGGCTTTCCTCCATGAGTACATCTTCCAGCTTTACTATGTTAGGGTGGTTGAGCTCCTTCAGTAGTGAAATCTCTCTAAAACATTGAAAACATTCAATAGGTTATGTTGTGCAGGTCAAAACATTGATTTTTACTAGTACCATGAGTAGTAGATGATAGTATTGAAAATAATTAACGGATCAAATATGATGTTCATTTACCTGATGGCTGTAGACGGGATGCCTTCATCTTCGGATTCCAACCGAATTTTTTTCATAGCCACAAACTGCCCAGTTATTTTGTTTTTTCCTTTGTAAACTACACCATAAGTGCCTTCACCGATTTTTTCGATTTTGAGAAAATCATCCATCTTGTAATAGTTAATTTTGTAGATTTCCACACAATACTTTGGCGATTAGAGTTCTACTCTACACCAAACTTAGTTTTGCGGTTTGCCAAGCACAAGTTACAAATACATTGATGCTGTGTGTGATTGATTGATATAATACAACCCACTCTAATAATTAATATGTAATACTGCGGTGAGTGAATTATACTTTTGTTTAGTCATTTACTTTTACTGATAAATAAAATGGTAAAATTGTCTTTAGCGTTACCGTTTCACAACGACTTTCAAACTTCAAAATCAAACGTAAATTGTATTTTTTTTTAATATATTGTTTATACCCTTCAAACTTTTTCTTTTCTCGGTTATTGTCTATGATTATTTTTTTGTTGTCTCCCGAACCTTTTGTTTTATTTTATTTACAAATTATGGTGTATATTAAAATATATCGTAGATTTCAACTGCAATGATAATATTGATTGATAAAGTTGATGGCTTGGTTGATAATGTTGATGCCTGATGGTATTCTAGCTAGCGCTACATTTAAAAAAACGAATCTGAAAATAGATCATAAACAAAAAAGATTGTTAAATTAGATTACAGTACGCGCGACATAGGTTGGCCGAACTGAAGTTAGCTGTTTGGTTGCGCAGTACACAATTTTTAACGTAAACAATCCACAGCGCATTAAAACGGCGAACTTCACTCCGGCCAACTTATGCCGCGCGTACTGTAGCCTTAGCACGAACAACTTGCGAAAAAGTATTCGTATCGTCACGATAGAGGCGCTGGTCCATATCTCATACAAATTGGTCTCCATGACGATACGAATACTTTTTCGCAAGTTGTTCGTGCTAAGGCTACTGAACAGTAGCCTTAGCATCGTCATGGAGACCAATTTGTATGAGATTTGGACCAGCGCTTTTATCGTGACGATACGAATACTTTTTCGCAAGTTGTTCGTGCTAAGGCTACTGTACAATGAATGTTATTGTATGGTCAAAGAGTATTACATAAAGTTATATTACTTCTCGATCTTCATAGAATATCAGACCCAAGGAAAAGCACGCAAGTGTGGTTTTTTGTTGATAGAAACTCATGTTATTTAGATTTGGCATCGCTGAAAGTCTTCTTTTAGGATGGTTTGTTTAATAAAAATGAATACTCGATCATGCCAAAACTACACAATAACAAACAGTAATTTTATGCTTTTGATTTTTTCCAGGATTCGGTAGTATTAATGCGACGGTGGCGCCGTGGTTATCGGGTTAGTTTGCAGGCATACAAAATTAGAACATGAGTTTATACTGTGTCTGTGTCCCAGCGGCCCACCGGCCCACAGTTGGTCGTTAAGCAAAGTACGCCTCCTCTGAGGGTTGTCTGTCTTTCCTCTGAGGTTGTGCATATGTACCCTGGCACCTGCCCGTTTCCTATACTTGTTGGACCATGATAAAGGAAGACAAGGGAGCAACTCCACCATTTTTCTTAAAAACTTAAAATGCACAAACTCGTCGGCCACTTTTTTAGTTATAAAGATGTTCAGAAATATGTATGAAGAACTTGCAAATAGTCGATCGAAGTGAAGATGCATGATGTCAGGAGGAGAGGTAATAATAAAAGATCTTTATCTAATAAGCACGAATAAATAATAATTATGTATAATTTTCTACATTGAATTGAACTACTATGTTCGAATATACAATGGCAGGTATACCATTTCAGTTTTTGGTTTCTAAGGCGTCAATAATCGTAATAACTAATATACTGAATTAAATCCATGATATTTTCATGATCGATTTACCAGAGTCAGATGATAGATGACGCAATGTATATCCCTTTTTGTCAATATAATATGACATTGTCTTCCGTACATTTTGCTCAGAGGAAAGTCTGTCTTTCCTCTGAGACATTTTGACTGTCAAAAAATGTGGAACTTCAATCTTCATGCGCGCGACACCGATGACAGCTGTCGGAGTGTCGATCTGTCACGCTTAACAAGCTAAGTTTAGCAATAGAGAGAGGTTTGCACCGGAGCGGAATCTGACCACCGGTTAAATTGCCCGGTGATTTACCGGAGAATAAAGCCATTATTAATATCTTATAAATGAGAACTAATATTGCGCTCTAACGCGTGATTCTAATTCGGTTAAATTTATGAAAAAGATGAATAATTCGACAATCACTGATATACTAAATTATGACGTCATGAAGTGCCTGCTTTATCATCGTTTTTTTTTACATGAAAGAGAAAAGTAGCTCAATCAAATGATTTGACAGCGCGATTCTTTAAGATAAAGGATGACTGCATCTTCAGATGAAGAACAAGAAGTTTCAAGTTTTACAAATATATCAAAAAAGCAACATACACCACTTGTAACAAGAAATGAGACAGGAACACAAACTGAAAATGAAAAAAATATGCATGCTCTTTGCAACAAATTATTTGGAAAGCTAGTAGCAAGTAGTTCAGATAGTTTTATCGCTGAGCTAAATCATGAGTGAATCGGTTTCTTCTAGGCAAGCGCGCTCCATCGTAGATCGTGAACTGGCGGTCAAGCGTAAGCCTATCACGAATAATAAAAAATAAGAGCTATAGGCAGTAAAAGTTCTAGTTTCTAGCTCTACTCGCTTCTCGTTCATCGTCGGCGGTGGGACAGGTGCCTAATTAAACATTAAACATTTAAATTAAACATTTTGATAAATACTAACTATTATTGATTATTAAATCTTCCTTTTATTTTTGTAGTATTTATTACATTAAAATATTCTATTCCGATGTAATACGATCACCGGGGGGTAACCGGTTAATAACTCCTGTGCAAACCTCTATTTAGCAGACTATAGGTTTATCTACATTTTTTGGTGTTCTAAAGTTATTGCGTTCCGAGAGCTCGGGATTTACCACTACTGGAGTCTCCCGGGCATTCCGGGAGGCATGGGAACTCATAAATACAATGTTGCGGATTGGGAATTGATAACATTTCAAAATTGTTAAGCCACCAAAACAAAAATAACCTTTCTTTGTTTTTCTATCCTGAGTTCCACGGTTTTATTTATTTTTTATACTTCATTTCGGAGAAAAAAATAAAGAATCGAGTGATGACGTCACATAAACGGCGGAAACTGAGTAAATTGAAATTTTGTCGAAGTAATAGTAAATAAAGAACGAAATAGTTAATGTCATAGCTGTGTCAGTTTGGCATTTAATCATAATAAGATAGATGCCAAACTGACAATAAGATTTTTTTGGGTCAGAAAAATTACGTCATTTCACCGTTTTCACCGTATAAATGACGTCATTTGGCACTTACGTCTGTTTAGTATAGAAAGAACTTCAAAGTCGAAAATAAATATGAAAATGATTGAATATCGGGAAAATAATAAATACTGTTAGCTATCCTATTTTTACATCTAGTTTCAAATAAAACTATAATATTATGGGTGTTTAAAAAAATGAAATGTGGTCAATTGGAGTACCTTCAAAAGGTAGAAAGAATAGTATAGCAATGCGTAATGTTTTAAGGCGTTTCTAATTGTTTGTCGTTGAATATAATTATATACAGATGAATTCTATACCACTTTTTGTCGACCTAAAAAACAACGCAAAAAAATCATGTTCATGGATTTATCATTTACATTAACACGCCTGAATGCCGATAGGTTAGGCAGAGGTGTATCAATGACTGTTTGCCGGTAGATCAGGTGTAGGGGACGAGCCTATTGCCATTAACCGGGCACAAATCCAGACTCCGAACTGCTACTGAGAATTTCATAGAAAAACTCAATAACACTGACCTAGGAATCGAACCCAGGACCTCTGGCGTAGCAGTCGTGCTTGGGACCAGTAGACAAATGAGATGAGGCAGTCATTTATTCAGTCGGTTTATTTAATAATCCAATATACATAAATATACATACACTTAACTGAAGAGTACCATTTATACTCTTCAGTTGTGTGTATATTTAATCCTCGTATCACCAACCCTTTCCCTTTCAAGGAAACACCAAATAATTATCGCCACCCGAAGTTTTGTTACTATTGTACCGTAGAACGATTTATTGTTCCCTGAATCAGCAATAAATAATTCTCTAAACTTCTTTTGTTTCATGGGATAGAAGGGCGAACGAGCAGACGGATCGTCTGATGATAAGCGATTACCGCCGCCCATGGACACCCGCAACACTATAGGTGTCACAAGTGCGATGCCGACCTTTTAAAAGGGGAATGGGCCTCCGGTAACCTCACTCATTCGGCGAAACACAACGTAAACGTTGTTTAACGCTGATTTTCTGTGAGGCCGTGGTATCACTACGGCCGAGCCGATGTGATATCACTTCGCCGAGTTAGTGCCAATGAGGCCCAATCCCCTTTAAAAGGCCGGCACTTGTGTCTCCTCTGGTATTGCTGGTGTCCATAGGCGGCGGTAATCGCTTACCATCAGGCGATCCGTGTGCACGTTTGCCCCTATCCTATAAAAAAAGTAAGAGAATCTCAATGATAGCGCAGGATGTACATTAGGAACACTCAGTGCCGCCAGTGGCGGTCAGGGGTGGCAAAATTCGGAGGGTGAGGCGTCCCTGCGATGTGATATGACTCCCACTAGACTAATTATTTATGAGTAATCATAATGCTTAGCAAAAATATGTTTAATATGCACCTAATTCTAATTAACCTACCTTTAGATTCAAA
Source organism: Acronicta aceris (assembly GCA_910591435.1). NCBI lineage: Eukaryota > Metazoa > Arthropoda > Insecta > Lepidoptera > Noctuidae > Acronicta > Acronicta aceris. The sequence goes on along the minus strand of OU342778.1, from coordinate 4,069,477 downwards.
GTATCTTAGTGTCGAAGTGCCCGAGTTGGCGGCTGAGAGGCATACTAGAGATTTTGAATTTAGACGTATAATTATGGATTTCCAGGTCAGACAGTTCAAATTCAAACACTTACCTGTCAGCTCTATAAGTACGTATTGGGGTACTGAATGAAGTTCTTGAAGCCTCGTTATTACGAGGAATCTCTCTTCTGCGTCCATGGACCTCTATCTTTATCTTCAGTTAATAATAACAAAGTAAAATAGTTCACATAATCAAGTTCATGTTCCACAAAACTAGATAATTAATCGATATTGATATAATTTGTGCTGAGATCAGCATAAAGGTCACGTTTGCATGCTGCGGTCGCACTGCGGCGTGCGCGTGCCTTATACGCGAACGATTCATATCTATCAGATCTTATGATAAAGTTAACAATATTAATAAAGTGAGTGTCGGAAGGTTATGGTTCATTTGGGAGGCATGTGAGCTCAGAAGATGTGGCGGTTGACAGTCTTTTCGTACCTACTTATACTCCACGGGCATGTAAGTTATGGTTTTATATTTTTTGAGTGACTTCAAGAAAACAAAAGGTTTTCTATTTGTTAGTAGGTAAGTATATTACATACTAGCTGTTGGAAGAACTAAGGCTGAAGGACTTCCTATAACTTGGTTAGCGTTAGCATTTTCCAGTTAGACCTTTACTAATACTACTGCGATTCTGTGAACTGCATTCAATTTTGGGCAGTAGTTTCCGCAGGATGTTTTATAAATATACAGACAGACAAATAAACATCTAAAGACAATTGTTTTGGCGTCTATTGTTTTTTATATGTTATATTAGATACTTATGATATTGTTTATGTAGGTATGTTATTGGATACCTAACTTTCTCTTATTCTTAGGATTTTCTTGTTCTTTGCCCAAAAGTTTCCTAGACTACTGTACATTTCCATGGCCTTACAATTTAAAACGTGTGTTTTTTTTTCAGGCAACATCACAACCATTAACAGATGACACTGAAAATGGTCGACCAACGCGCCAATTGGACTTTGGTGAGTGCTGCCCTTGCCCGAGCGCTGGCGAAGCTGAATCACCTGACACCACAGCACAGGATTCTTTATGGCCCGCTGGCGACCGCTCGGTTGCTCGTGCAAGGAACTTGGACGACTGTTCGTGCCGGCCTCGATACCCTGATTCCGAGGGAGCCTCATCAATCTTCTTTCCAACTTCAATGCGTGCTGATGGGCCTATCATAAGGTAAGGTATTGTTAAATATTCAAGTCTTACTCTTAGTAGCTTTTAGCCGCGGCTTCAGTTGCGTTAATGTCTTTAAATAACTGTTAAAGTTGAGGAATGAGGAAATAAATAAAATAAGGGGAACTGTACAGACGCACTTTAAAAATAATGGTTTTTCACACTAAGGTCAGGTACTTAGCTCTTGCAACCGGCGAGTATGTACTTATGAGAAGATGTATGAATTTGGAAGAAGCAAAAGAAGTATGCAATAATCGTAGCAAATGGCGGTCTATAGTTTCAGCCTACCCCTGTGGGAGAAAGGCGTGAGTGTATTATGTATCACACTTTAAAATGTTTAGCTTTAAAATTAATTGAATGAACTATAAACGACAAGTTCAGTGGTTCGTCCTGTAATAATTAAGGCCCATGGGACGAAACAATAATTTTCAATAATATTATAATTCTCGTGCATTGATTCGTCCCATCGATTTAATTTTAAACAAATCTAAGTTTTTAGTACGGTCAACAACACAATCTTAGTTATTTTAATAAAATAAGTTATTAAGTAAAACGTGAGGCGTTAACTATAACAGTTTAGTATACAATTTTATTTATGAAATGTAAATAAAGAAAAAATAGGTTTAGTACAACTAACCTTAAAACGTATTTTTTTTGTTACTTATTGAAAAGTGAGCTGACCGCCGATATTTAAACTGCGTTTCGACATAATTTTGTACACGTTGAATGAGGCATCTCCTTAGTAAACATCTCCACAGTAACCATCTCCATGGTAACCATGTCCATAGTAAATTTGCTAAGAAACAAAGAGATTAAAAAGTTGCTAAGAAATAACAAAATGGCAGCGCACCTCAAATAATGACCTATAAAGGCAAATTTTTGATATCTTGGGTTACATTTGTGTAATTTTCGTAGGGATCTCTAATTAAGAAAAATAAAAATACACCCTATAATACTCGCTGATAATGTAGCTTTCTATTGGTGAAATAATCTTTATAATCTGTAGAATTAAGTACTGTAGAATTGTCTCTATTGAATTACATGAGAAAGAATAAAATAATATAATTTAATTGCGTACAAAAGTAAGACACGAGCCTCTTTAAACTATATAATGTCATTGGACACGAGTCTACCCTGTGCCCCAAGAATAATGACTAAAGTAAATTGTGGAAGTGGGCTGGCGGACGAGCTCTGAAGGAGCTGCGTCAGCAAGCATACAATGTTACCCAATGACATTATATAGTTACCTCTATTTAACTATATAATGTCATTGTTACCACAGTATGTTGGTAGCCGGAATGTTTGTCGTAGCGGCTGAGCGATCAGCTTTTTCGCCATGTCTTGTGGGTTCGATCCTCGCACGGAATAAATAATTGTATGATCTACAGGTATTTGTTTTGGGCCTCCGTGTTTACGTATGTGAAAATTTTTGTAGACACACCCACTAGGTATAGATGAGAAATAGCAGTGTGGGACAAAATTTCTTCAAAAGAAAATAAAGTAAGAATATGAGAGGGCAAGGATAGTTATACAGGGGTGCCGACTCCAGTGGACTCTCGGGACTTCAGTACCTACCCATAAAAGCTACGACATTTACGAGTATATTGATCAGTTATCTGTTTGGAGCATTCATTTTTTTAAATTTATTATTATATATATATATATTATATTTAAATATTTTAAAGTGTCGTACTCTAAGTTCTTAGATACCTACATAAGGACATACACAATGTGTTAAAAAAGTGAAAGTATCGAGATTTAGTTCTATTCCTACATCATCGTTATCACTTTACGAAAGAAAAAAAATAACCCAAATAACATTTAATAAAACGCGGAAATTTAAACGGCAATAACTTACGGTGGCAGTGACATCGTCACTGGGTACCATGTATACTAGGGGAAATGATGGTTTTATCACATTTTAAAAATTTGCTAGATTTTGGAGAAATTTCTGTAATTTAGACCCCCCAAACGCGAATTTTAAAGTTAAATCATCGTGAATATTTAATGTTTCTTATTTTACATAAGCCCCTTTCGGATCGGCCAGGGTTTATTTAACATAGTATATACAGACGGTAAGCGTAGGAAGTCTTAAGCATAGCACTCCTACCTCATTTGCGCCCGTGTACGCCGTACACTCTGCAGTCTGCAGTAAAACCGGCGCTGCGGTAGTGTTGGCTATATTTTAGTTTCCAGCTGGACGCCAAATTTCAACTTTCTAGGTTACCTATCTGGAAGTGAGTTAGGTCTTTGATCATAAGTCAGTAAGTTAGTCAGTCAGACATAAAAATAACAGTTTTTAAACGTTAATATATAAATAACTGTTTAAGCTAAATTTTGGATTCTAGACAAGCTGAAGGGGTTTTAACTATTTATCTTACATACATGGAATTTCGCACATATAGCGAAATTCGATGTATGTAGGTTAAATAATTTTCGAGATGTTAAGGGGTTAAAAGTGGCTCGGTGAGGTGGCTACCACACATCCTCCACACAGCCTTCCCATACTCTATAGTCACGGTCATTTACTTTACTTTACTTTAGCTACTCCACCCTATACTGATCAATGTATTTGAGAAATAATGATTGTCTATAATTAATTTTAATTTACAGACCTGTTGAAAAGAACGAAGTTCCTAAACCACTCTTACACCCAGAAGTTGATCTTGCTTCATCTGTTTTACAAACGTTGCGTGAAGCTACTGATGAAGAATATCAGGATGCTCTTGCAAGAGACGCCGTAAGGAGTATGGCTAAAGAAGCTGAAGAAACTATATTTGGAGATACAACCCCAGAGGCAAGTACTGGGAATATAGTTACTATTATAGTGAACCCAAAACATACCAATGATTTAGAAAATGAAGAAACTCATGTCCAAGAATCCCGTTGTGTACACCCACCATTAGGAAGTATAAGAACAAATATAGGCAAGATGAGAGTTGCTTCGAAACCTCCAAGTTTGTTGCGTGATATTTTTGGGCTATCAAAAACAAACATACCTGTTGAAGTATCACAAAGAAATTTATTAGATATGGATACCAGTATCGGTGCTAGTAATATAAATGAACGTATGGTGCATGCTGATTATGATGATGATCAACCCTCCAATAAAGGTAAACTCAGTCTGAATAAATATATACCATTGATAAAGTTAAATTTAAATGATGATAGCTTAGAAACCCCTTATATTAAGAGCAATAACAATGATGGTATCGTAAATAAAGTTCCCGATTTTAAACTACTCTCTCTAAAAAATAAACTAAGTGATATGGTATCCAGCAGATCTTCAAAGGATGATAAAATAAGCTATTTGCCTTTAATACCGAAAATAAAAGTTAACAATTCATTTTCAAAACAAAAAGATAACAATGAAGATTTAAATGTATCCTTGAATAATATTAAAGAACAAGTGGCAGGAAAGAAAAGCTTCTTTAGAACCAAGTCCCATTTGAAAGATATTTTGGATAAAACTAGGCCAATTGGTTTGAAAAATTTTTTGAAGTTAAAGGATGTAGAGTTGATTCCTTTGAAAGATATTGTTGATAATGCCACAAAACGACCTAAATTAAAAAAGCCAAAATTAGAATTACCAGCTATCTTTAATAAAGGAACTGACACTTTTCCATCTCATAAATACAAAGAATCACCTAATGAAGAAAATAAAAAGATTATAGAAAAGATGCCGAAATGTGGTAATGATGAAATCTTTGAACATGAGGTTAGCCCAAGTAATGTAATTGAACAAATAAGTTCTGATAATCGTAATAGGGAACCTATCAAAATATGTGAAACTAGTTTCACAGACGGTAAAGATGAAATATCTTCTACTGAAGTTATCGAATCAGTGCCTAGTCCTTCTAACATTCAATCAGTTGAAGAAGATAGGAATGTTGAGGATGATAATAACCATCCACATGAATTAACTAACAATAATGACGACTGTGTGATTAAAAGTTTACCTGCCCCAGAAACGAATCTCCCTCAAACAACAGAAAAATATTTGTATACTGAGGCACATCCTAGTAACGGAGATAAACTTTATTCAACCACCACAAAAAATATGGCACCAGATAACACGGAAAATCAACAAAACGAAGAATCTCATAATGTCCCAATCTTAGAAGACTGTGATAATAATAACAACGAATCTGATGTAATAACTGATTCTAGTAATATTTTGAATAATATTGTTAAACCAGCAGATACCAGCCCAGATAAATCTGATAATTTATTCGTAAATAAAAATATAGTAAACGAAGAAACTGGAAATGCACCACAACAGGTAAGCGATAATTTTAAAAATCTTGATAGTATCCCCGAAAGGAAAGTTATAAACCCACTCTCATTAGATAAAGCCTTGGCATCTATCAAAGAAAACATAATAAAGAAGTTGGAAGACTTGAAAAAACAAAAAACTATTTCAAGAGATACCAATACGACTAATCAAAAAATAATTAGAGGTGATGATAATAATAATAAGGAGTCAGATTCAGTCATAAATGAAAACTCTAATGCTGATTGTCAAAATGAAAACAATCAAGATCAAGAAAATGAAGAATTCATTCAAAACACAACTTTAAAACCAGATGATTGTAATGATGAAGACGAAAAGGCAAAGGAGTCTTTTAATAATATCAGTATGCAAGATTTACAGAAAATATCCGATTCAATGTTACAACAAGAAGAACAAGAACGAGAATCAAAGACTGCGGCATGCAGTGAACCAACTAAAAAAGTAATCGATCCAAAAATGCCATTCGAAGTGAATAGTAGAGAAACAGGGAGTAGTGATACTGAACAATCTGCAAACTCGCAAAATGAAGTGGTAACGGACCCTATTAATTCTGTAGATATTCATGATAAAAACAGCGAAGAAAAATCTTGTCAGAGTGACTTAACGAACCAAGTTGATACGCATACTGAAGCTAGTGATGCTGTTATTAATACAGTATTTCCCTGTAATAATATTCTGGAGTCGCCAATCTTAAGTACTGATTTTTTGCAACCAAGAGTGGATCACTTAGATATATTAAGAAGTCCTCTTCCAGATCTACAAGACGTAATTAAATTAGAACCACTACCTACACTTGAAGATATTAAACTAAAACTGACAAGTTTATTCGATAAAAACACAGAAGATGTGGAAGTCTTGTCCAGGTCGGAGGAAGATACAATGACTGAGCCGTCTAATTCAATCATGGCCACGGACGCGAGCGCTAAAAGTTTTCAGTCAAAGTTTCCTCTTTTGCGACTAGAGGACGTTAATTTAGATATTTTGCAACTAAAACCACAATCAAGCTTACTATCTAAAATTCCTATTATTGACTTGCATTCATATAGAACAAAACTACCGTTGCCAAATGATTTACGTTTAAAACCAATTAAACTTCAATCAGCGTTAGAAGATAATGGTAGCATATTTGGGGCTACTGTAACCGTAGGACGGAATAAAGTTCAGTCAAATAATAACAATAAGATTAGTAGAGTCTCAGATAACCTGTTGAAAAGTATTCCTAATTTAAATGATAGAACACGAATGAAAACAAATTTGCAGAAAATACTAAATATACCACATAAGCCTGACAATCTTATAGATAAACTAAGCGATTTAACAGATAACTCGAATTCTTGGAGAAACGTGCAACACATGTTGGAATCTAGGATTAAAGAATCATCAAAAAATCCTTTAAATCTACAGACACACAATTTATTTGATTTCGAAGATGTCAGTGATAAACTTAAAGCTATACATATTGATTTAAATGATAGGATTGAAACAATGCGTAATAATTTTAAAGATATGTCTAAATTGGGAACCAGTGATACACGCAATAGAAATACAAATGTAAAAACATTTATGGGGTTTAACAATCGAAACAAAGGAAAACCAGTATCAGTTCAATCTGCACGTTCTAAACCAATACCTCGAAGATCTAAGAGTAAGGATGCTTTGAACCCTCGAAGATGGGATCAGCAGAGAGATACTAAAATTGAATTTCCACAAAAGTTGAACCAAAAGAAGAATAAGATGTATGCTTCCGCTAGCGTACCCGTACCGAGAACCATTGAAGTACCTGAACTGAAAAAAGCTTCATCATTACGACCAGCATTACAAAGAAAATCCAGCACGAATGCTGAGATTCCCAATGTAGCGATATCATCACCCAAAGAATTCACACTTTGGAAACCAGCGAGTAATTCATTACACAATTCTAATTCACTTCTAGAAAAACAGATCAATTCCTTCAAAGATAGTAAAGTAAAAGTTATCTTTTCTACGACATCTAGGCCTACTACAATAACAGCAGTCCAATCAAGGAAAATCACACCATCATCACATTTGCAGCACGCACCTCGAGCTTACACCAATTTAGTAAATTCTGGTATTAATAGTGATCGTGAAACAGGTAGATCCAATGAAATGACATTACAACGCAAAGTACCGATATTAGGACCTGAGAATGATTTTCAATCCCGGCCTAAATTTTTAGAAAGTCCGTTTATATTGAAGGTCAAAGAAAACATTAGAACAAGGTTATCTAAAGGAAATTCGCCAATTAGATTACAAAAGGCAGGTGTTCGACCTGATGTGGAAAAAAGGCTTCTTAATAAAAACGAAGATGACATGTCACGGTCAGCTTCAGAGAATACAGATGTCGTTGTAGGACAAACGTTGAAGGAAAATGTTTCTTATAAATGTAGAATGGTCTGCGCTAAAGATTAAGAACTGTAACATTTGCGTGTGTGTAAAAACACTCACAGTAAATTAAAATATGTATTGAATAACATTTAGAGTATGTTAGGTTTATTAGTTTTAGGTTATCACAACTAGTGTCAATTGTTTTGTAAATATTTTTATATTTAAAACTTGTATGCATGGTGTTATTTTTACAAGAATCTATTAAAAACATTCAGCCTGTAATCATGTTTTTTTTCAATAAATAGGGAACTAGCTAGTAAAGTTAAGGATCCATGATGCTTTATTAATTATTGTATGTATGTACCTCTTATCTAAAAAATAACGGGTTACCACCGATCGATTTTGTAATTTTCGAGCGCGTCATGTAGTACCTGACTATACCTAATATAACCCATAACGTTAGTCAAGAGAAAATCATCCCCGATTGAATAAGTTACCCACTTTTACATAAACTTGCATATACCAGTCTATTACTTACCGCACTATATGATAACATAGCAGTGATATCTGGATAATACTTTGTGTACATCTCAAGTGTTTCGATGTCGGATGTATCAAGTGAGCAACGCGCGTTGCTTTTCTAATTATGGGTTCCGCTTTGCCGAATGACAGCCATATTTTTTTTCATACATGAAGTGCGCACCTGTATTATTTAATTAAAACTAATTCAATTACCTACCTCATAAGCATATTTATAATCAAGCCCATAGAACAAATTAATGGGACCTCTAGGTACGCCATTGAGTTATTGACGATCAAGATAAACTTAAACATGAAATCTGCTCTTTGTACTGTCCTAATTATTATTTAAATATCAGCAAAGAAAATAAAAATTTACACGAAAGTCCTATTTTATCATCATTCTAAACCAGCAAATACATTGGGAATGAGACTACATTTTTGCAATTATTTAAAAACCAATAGCGTCAATATCAGTTTGGTACCATTGTCTGGGTGTCTCATTGTCTCCTTTTAGTAAATTTATTTAACCCTATATCATTTTTATTATATTTTATAATATGTTAGATGGCAGTGAGTCCTACAAATAAAAAACATGACCGTTTTTGTACATACGAAACCCTAATTAGAGAGAGGGAGCTGGCATTGAAATATCTCCAATGCTCTATCATTGGAGATATTTCAGTGCCAGCAGTTTAAATTTTACCTATCTTGTCACGGTATCTTTATCATTTGGTGCAGTAATGTTGAGTAAGACATACATTATATAATATATATGTACATATTTTTGCACGTAAATATAGCAAAATCAATTTACTGTTCTGGTCATGGTGTTATATGTCCGAATATGTTCGATGTTCCTTACATCAATGATATTATGGTCGGCATTGGCTGGTTTTACTGGTAAGGCATTTTTTTATAAGACATTGAAAAATCAACTGGGCGTTACCTACGCCTAGTTCATTTTTAAATTTACTTGTTCTACTTTTTTGGGTGCATAAATACCGTTTGCTCTCTGGTATCTCGACCGAACAAGAAACTTCTAGAACTAGAGAAACTATAGAAATCTATTAGATTATCTGGATTTAAACTAAAAGGATTAATCTCAGTGGTGAGTTTACCAGCAGGTTGAGTAGGTAGATTTTTTAGCCATCTTACAATAATTATCATATTTACATTACAATAGGTCCCATGTAATAGGGAGTAAGCCTAGTGCCATTTCGATTTCAAACTCCGACTGCTACTGAGAATTTTATAGAAAAACCCACTAACACTTTGCTCGACCTGGGAATAAGGTCCGACCGAGACTAGTTTTTTGACGTTTATCGAGTCCGAGACCGAGACCGAGAATGAAAAAAAATCTCGGCTGAATCCGAGACCGAGACCGAGAATCGCTAAATTAAAGATTCCCTTTTTCCAATGTGTTTTTCCCCGACTGTGCCAGAAGGAGAGATGTTTTTGGAGTGTATGTATGTGTGTATATTTGTTTGTCACGCTCTGTAGCCTAAACAGCTTGATGGATTTTAGCTTGAGAGGCGTCGATACATTCGCACTCCGACTCCGGAGTTAAATTTAAGGCGATGCCTCCGACTGCATGAGCTTTTTTCCATCTTTTTTGGCAGTCGATTTTTTTTTATTATTTATTTGCAGCTATAGTATCACTGCGACCGTAGTAGTGTTTTAAAAACAAGCGCTGAGGCCGAACCTTGTGCGCTGGGTCAACGCCTTGAAGACTCGAGTGTTCAACGATCTAGCGCTCAAGTCTCAGCGTCTCGAATCTAGCGTCCTTTATTTCATCTGGACTTCCTTAAATGAATACTGCACTTGAGTGTTTGCGATCCGTATTCCCCAAGTTGAATTGGGAATTCATCAGCCAACTCACAATGTCGATAGGTTCGTGTATCGGCCAGCCTTAGGTTGAACATGTGCTTGTTTAGGCAAAAGTATCCTGTTAAGGCTATCGTCACAATTCGTCGACTTTTCCTGCTTAGCTCTAGAATAGAAGGTGTGTCCATTTTATCATGGGCTTTAATTAAAGCTTAAGAGTGGACTATTCCTAACGATTCCATCTAGACCTTGAAATAAAATGAAATGAAATTATGAAATTATATTTTATTCTTCAAGTAAATCTTTAGAGATACTTTTGTTGGTTTAGTTTGGTTTTTTTATAGCTAGACGGTTTCGGCATTTCGACATTATTGATAGCAGTCTCGAAGTTTAAATTCGTAAGAGTTTTTGTAGCCAGAGCTTTTTATATTCTATTGAAGTGCACGCCATCTTGGTTTTCTTGAGTATGTTAACTAAGTGTGAGTTCTACGTCAGCTTTTGGTCGATAGTGACGCAAAAATACTTGACTTCCGTGGAATGTATTTTTTTTATTCTAGATAGGCCTACGCGACCACCAGTTTAATGTTACGTAACTATGATCTTCTTTCGATTCAGATATGGCAATGTGAGTTTGTCCAAACGTTTTACCGTAAACATACAATAACATAAGAATAGATGACGTAGTGATACGTATTGAAAAGAATATACTGAGATAGTTTGGGGATGTTGACAGAATGAAGGAAAGACGATTAACGAAAGGAATCTAAAAGGCGAATGTCAGCGGCAGCGTCGCCCTAGAAGGACATATGCCGATCTTATCGGCAAAATCCTTCAAAAAGGTGTATGTATGAGAAGATGTATAAATGTGAAAGAAGCAAAAGAAGTATGCAAGAATCGTAGCAAGTGGGGGTCTATAGTTTCTGTCTACCCCTGTTGGAGAAAGGCGTGAGTGTATGTATGTATGTAGATACGTTTTGTCAGCGGTGACAGAGAGGTCACATTCTATATTTGAAGCTACACCAAACACTGACAGTGTTTAGTCCTGAATCCTTCAGTGTGATATGATTACGAATGAAAATACAAACCGAGTGGTATTAACATTATTTAGCTTGATTATTTGATTTGGCAGTTTTTTAATCAATTGGTCAATCACAAATTGCGCTCCGCGATTGAATTGGCACGCGAGTCATATTTAAAAAATTTCACAATTACGTAATTTTCGAATGTCGGTCTTGGCCGAGACTCGCTCAAAAATAAAGCCGAGACCGTGACCGAGAATGAATTTTTGGCGAGACTGGCCGAGACCGAGACCGAGACCGAAATTTCGGTCGGACCTTACCTGGGAATCAAACCCAGGACCGAGCGCAGCAGTCGCGCTCCGGACCACTAGACTAATTAGGCAGTAAATTGGAATATTATTATTATGTCATACATGATTGAGCTTTTACCTATAGCTAAGCACAGAATAATACTCCAAAAGTACATCATATTTCTCGTTTAACTAATTTCAACAAAATTGTAATGTAAAAATAATAGGAACTGACAGTTGTAGAATTTAAGGGCTGCAAAAATTTAACAAACTATAATACTTGAAAAATGTGTGAATCAGTCACTGAATTAATCTAAATAAGAGAAAGGTTTCGTTCACTGGTGAACTTCCTTTGGCTGATGATGATCCCTTGTAATTAATTAATACTCAATACTCATTATTAACTGTACCTAATAATTATTTTCTTCCACCGTTTGTACCCGTTGTTGTGCGCCCATTTCTAGATATAGCATCCTTGTGTACTAAGTCAATGGTCCAGCATTCCCTAACAAGGGGCGAGCCTTGGTCCGGAAGAACACGTGCGCTTATTTTGGTAATAATCCTGACAGTTTCAGTAGACCATGCAAATTTCAGATATACCATGTTTGGCGAGGTCCGTGGTGAATAGATCAGCAGTATGTGTTTGTAGGCAGATTATTGTGACACTATCACAAGAGAAACACCTGTCTCTGGAAGATACGTTTCCTACGTGTCATCTGAGGTAATGTCGTTACAGTGATGCGAACATAGAACCGTCAAATCGATAATAAAAAATCAGTTTTATCTGCTTTATAGACAGCTTGTAAATATCATCTTATCGTCAAGATAATTTTGTCGATTTTTATCTTTCATTGTCAATATTTCATACCTACATAGAAAACTCAATAACACTTTGCTCGACCTGGGGATCGAACCCAGGACCTCTAGCGTAGCAGTCGCGCTTGAGACCATCAGACTAATGAGGCAGTCTAGTATGTTTTTAACCTTTTGACCGCCACAGTCGTGTATAGACGACAAACCAAAATATGCCCAGCACGCCACCTACGCGACTGGACGACACATTTCTATAGAAAATTCGGAAGCTTGGCGCCGAGGGCACGGTTTTTCTGTTTTGACGTGGCGGTCAAAAGGTTAAAGGATAAAAATATGACTTGATGACCGATGACGTATTACAATGAGATAATATTATACCTAGCCGGATGCTATATCAGTCTACTGCTGTATATCCAACAGTAGACTGATATAGGCTGAAGATAAGGATAAATTACACCTTGTCCGGAACATCTAATGCGCAAGCATATTTATATTTTTTATTTTTTTTTATGGGATAGGAGGGCAAACGAGCAGACGGATCACCTGATGGTAAGCGATTACTGTCGCTCATGGACACCCGCAACACCAAAAGAGGAGTAACAAGTGCGTTGCCGACCTTTAAAAGAGGATTGGGCCTTCGGTAACCTCACTCACTCGGCGAAAAACAAAGGAAGCGTTGTTTAACACCGGTTTTCTGTGAGGCCGTGGTATCACTCTGGTCGAGCCGGCCCATTCGTGCCGAAGCATGGCTCTCCCACGTCAAAATTAATAAAATATTATATAACTTGTCGAATATTTTTCAGTCTGGACTTCGTTTTAACAAAATAGTTGCGGATCTACAAAGCTATAAAAAAGGTAACACCGCCCAGCATTTGTAAAAATACGTGACACGTAGGTAGGTATTTAATTAGTTTAATTAATTTAAATATTTTTCAGGGGTTTTCTATGACACTATAGACATAAATTCGACAACAACGTATCAAACGATCGATGGATTCGGAGGCGCTGTCACAGATGCGGCCGGAATAAATTGGAAAAACCTAACTGATGCAGCACTTATGCAGAACCTTATCGAGTAACCTATATACATTTCGATTAACAATACAGATTTACGATTTGTATGATAGGTACCTACAACTAACATGCGCCTGTTTACAGATCTTACTGTGGAGACACAGGTATCCAGTACAACATGCTGCGCGTTCCTATCGGTGGGACGGATTTCTCTACGCATGCGTACGCATATAATGAGCTGCCTGAAGACGATATAGCGTTGACTAACTTCACACTAGCTTATGAAGATTATGAGTTTAAGGTACAAGCTAGGTTCATATTGTAACTACAATAATCGAACAGATTGGCTTTTTAACAGAAGATCACTGTAACATAAACTTTAACGTGTACTGGTATTACTTATTTCTTCAGATTCCAATGATTAAAGCGTGTATGAAGGCAGCCAGTAGTCCCATTCACATTGTGTCTGCGACCTGGTCTCCACCGCCGTGGATGAAATCCAATAACGACTTTAGAGGATACAATCGTCTCAGGAAGGAATACCTGCAGACTTACGCGGATTACCATTACAAGTACATATAATTTTTTTTTTTAATTATTTGATTGCTACTGTAGTATCACTGCCAGTCGATCTATTGTTATCGCCACTCGTTAGAGTTAATATCATCGATAAATCCTGCAGGATTTCCTTAGGGGTGACTTCTTTTATTTCATCTGGGCTTAACGTGTATTTCCTTAGATGAGCACTACGCTTGCGTATTAGCAATCCGCATTCCCCTGTAAGGTGAAGTGGCGTTTCATCAACCTCCTCACAGCGTCAACAGGTTCGCGGATCGCTCAACCTCAGGTTGGTACGACTCCGACATACCCTGCCGCCTCTCCAGGCGTCAAACTATGAGTATTTTCCGTACTATAAAAAAAGGTTGAACACACCAGTACGTAAGTACGTGTGCTTGTTTAAGCAACCTCTTCACAATGCTCAGCTTGTTCCTGTTTAGTGCTAGTACGTTGTGTAAAATAAAAATTGTTAAATATTCTTATAATCTATTTCTATTATATTCTATTTAGCCGGAGACTTCAATCTAAGTTTTATTGACTGGGAATTAGACAATACCCTTCGTCATACTTCCAGTACCACTGCCTGTAACTATGCTAACTCATTGGGCTACTCACTGATAGACTTCATGTCGTTATGTAACTTGGAGCAAATTAACTCAGTTAAAAATTGTTTTCAAAAAACCCTTGACCTAGTATTTTGTAACTTCTTGGGAGGAATTGTAAGTGTATGTGGTAACCCTCTTTCATTGGTGGACGTCTATCACCCTCCGCTCGAAATATCATTAAGAAACATATCTCCCGCTTTATTAAAGGGTAAAATTCCAGTTAGATTTAACTTTAAAAGAGCTAACTATACAATTATCAATGCTAAGATTAGAGATCTCGACTGGAGCCGAATTTTCTCAGACCAACATGATGTCGATGCTATGGTCACCGAGCTATATAGGCACCTCGGTGATGTGGTTCGCAAGCACGTCCCTACATCAAGGAGACCGAGTGATAAGTATCCCTCCTGGTTTTCTAAACCTCTCATCAGAGTCCTAAACGAAAAAGAAAAACTCAGAACACGGTATAAAACTTACAAAAACCCAAGGGATTACTTTGAATATAGACTACTAGATTGTAGATCTAAAGTCATGATGAATAGCTGTTATAAAGACTATATGAGCTTCACTGAAAAGAGTATAAGGCACAACCCTAAAGTCTTTTGGTCATTCGTCAATGCGAAGAAAGCTAAACTGAACGACATTCCTTCAGAGATGTGTCTGGGAAATGAAACGGCATCCACTAGTGACGAAATTTGCATCCTCTTTGCTCAGCATTTTTCCTCTAACTTTACTTCTTCGACCGGCTCGCCTGCTTTAGTTGAAATGGGACTGAGGTATCATCAGCATGAACTAGGTAAAGTAGTCTTTACGGAACGCGATGTCCTCAAAGCCCTAAAAAAACTCAACATCTGCAAAGGGGCAGGGCCGGACGGTTTGCCACCAGTATTTATAAATAAGTGTGCATCTAGTCTGGCTTTTCCACTTAAATTAATATTCAATTACTCGATTACGACATCACAGTTTCCTACTGAATGGAAGAAGGCTAATGTGGTACCGGTCTACAAAAAAGGAGATTCCAGTGACGTGCAGAACTACCGCCCCATTTCACTACTCTCAGTCTTCGCGAAGATTTTCGAATCCTTGCTATGTCCTGTACTTACATCACACATTAATGCACAACTAGTGGTCCAACAACATGGTTTCTGCGTTCGCAAATCAACTACTACTAATTTGGTCCACTACGTGAATCAAATTGGCGCATTAATGGACTCTCGCACGCAAGTCGATTCAATCTACACTGATTTCAGCAGTGCGTTCGACAAGGTGGACCATAAAATCCTCCTTAAGAAGCTTGAATATTTCGGCATATTTGGCCATTTACTCCTCTGGTTTAAATCCTATCTTACTGATAGACAACAAAGAGTGGTTGTAAAGGGATATGAGTCACCAATCTATTTCTCTACACCTGGAGTCCCCCAAGGCTCACACCTGGGTCCAATTCTATTCTTAATGTTCGTCAATGACATCGTTCTAGCAATTAAACATAGCAAATGCTCTATTTTCGCTGATGACTTAACAATCTTCAAAGAAATAAGCACACCTTATGACGTCCAACTACTCCAGACTGACCTCGACGCAGTTCACGATTGGTGCCTTCAAAACAGGATGACCCTCAATGTGAAAAAGTGCTACCACATAACTTTTACTAAGAAACGGAGACCATTACCATCGTCCTACTCAATAAATGGGGTAGCACTGCAAAAAACGGACACGATACGTGACTCGGGAGTTCAACTCGACTCTAAACTCTCATTCACCGACCACATCGACAACATCACAGTCAAAGCTGCAAAAATGTCTGGTTTTATAAAAAGAATGTGCCGAGATTTTTCCAAAAGATGTGGTTGTGTCCACAAATGTGAACAGCGAAGGAAGTAAGTAAATTTTGGCCCAAAACAGCAAAATCTAATAATGGTAAAAGCCGAATGTGTATTAATTTTGAAAAGTCTTTCTGATATATCATTAAAATTTTGTATTTTATCTTCGATAAAAATCGGAAAGGATTCATCAAAGATTGGGGACCCTAATAGGTGAAGACAGCTTTTTTCAACAATTTTGATGTGAGGAGCAAATGCATTAAATTTCTGTAAAGTCAGTTGTCTGTCAGCAGTGTCTGGTACAAAGATTTCACATTTTGTGGGATTGAGGTCAAGGCCAATAGTAATAAATATAGCCTATTTTACTCAGGTATACTGTAGCATGTAGCATTCTAATGGTGAAATAATTTTTGTAATCGGTCGAGTAGTTTTTGAGTTTATTCGTTACAAACATACGAAAATACAAGTCTTTCTTCTGTATAATATTAAGTATAGATAATGATTAATTTAGATTATTGGTAGGGATCTACCGTGGTCATCATATTAGGTAAATCATAAATTGGTTCATAAATTATTGAATTGAAGCAGATGAGTCTAATTTTTAAACTTTGTTTTGTTTTATATAGATTTATAGAAAAGTATGCAGAGCAAGATATTCCAATATGGGGAATAACTACTACGAACGAACCACTTATTGGTGTCCTCAATTATATAGAGATTAACAAGTTAGGATGGACGCTGGATTACATGGTAATTTTTGTTTTCTAAGGGATAGGAGGCAAACGAGCAGACGGATCGCCTGATGGTAAGCGATTACCGCCGCTCATGTACACGCAACACCATAGGAGTCACAAGTGCGTTGCTGACCTTTTAAAAGGGGATTGGGCCTCCGGTTACCTCACTCACTCGGCGAAACACAACGTAGACGTTGTTTAATGCCCGTTTTCTGTGAGGCCGTAGTATCACTCTGGTCGAGCCGACCCATTCGTGGTTATTTTAAATAAAACAATATGATAAATATAATAAGTGACTTAGCATATTTCAATACTAACTAACTTACTTTTAACTAACTGCAAACTTACTTTTGCTTCACATTCAGGGAGAATGGACTGAGTACAATTTGGGACCGACTATACATAATTCAATCTATAAATAAGGATGTGAAGATAATCGCCGGGGACGATCAACGCTACACTATTGTTCTTTATTGGAATACAGTAAGTTAACTGATACATCTTAACAGGTTTATGTAGTGATGGTGTGTTCATTTAGAAAAGGTGACTTCTTGGCGGGATAGAAAAACAGAAACGGACGGAAAAACGAAATAGATTCTTTTTTATATCGTTGAATTAATATGATATAATGAACATATCATGGTATACGTACTGGTGTGTCCATAATTTAACACAATAATAGCTTAAAACAAAATTATTGTTGTAGCTTGTTATGTTTTATCCTGGGACGCTGAAGTACTTGGACGGGGTGGCAGTACATTCGTACTTAAACAAGTACACACCAGCATCAATTTTGACTCAGGCTATGGTGGAATACCCAGACAAATTCGTGCTTTCTACAGAAGCTTGCGCGGGTAAATATAAAGATAACATATAAAAATATTCAGGTAAGAGAAAACCAGTAACGGTCCCTTGAGAGCGGCATGCGTCCATCTGCTATGACCTCCTTATATTTTATACCATTAGCCGAACTTTTTATACTAACTCTTTGTTCTACCTACAGGTATCGCTGATACCGTAGATCTAGGATCTTGGTCTAGAGCTGAAGATTACGTCGTTGATATTATAGAGGTATTTCATTAGATACCTACCTATCTATTTCATTATATATCTAGGTATTTCATACAAATACACTATTTTTTTTATTTTTATTATGCACTATATTTTTTCATTTAAGAATCTCAGCAACAACGTCATCGGGTGAATCGACTGGAACATGTGTTTAAATACTGACGGTGGTCCGAGCTGGACGGGTTTGTCAGTGGATTCTCCAATCATAGTGAATCCAGAGGCTGGAGAATTCTATAAGCAACCCATGTTCTACGCGATGGGACATTTCTCCAAATTTGTGCCGCGAGGGTCGCGGAGAATTTATTCCACAGTGATGGAAGATAAAAATATTCAGAACGTCGCATTCCTGACGCCCAACAACACTGTAGTCGTTGTGATATACAACTCGTGAGTAAAATCTCTGTTCTGAAATTAGTGAAGGTTTTGTGTTTGCATAATGTACTCGAGAAGACTTGAAGTGTAGTGAACAATGCTTCAAAGCTAAAAGCATACATACATACAATAGTGCCTGTATTTCCCGAAAAGCTAGGCAGAGTACCATATACATCCATAATTTATCGGTATGTTTAGGTGGGTGATTAGGTCCAAATGAATTAAAAAAGTAAGAATATCATTCTTTGTTTCTTCATTCAACGGATTTTTTTCAGTGATGCAGAAAAAACAATTAGTGTTCGTTTGGGAGAACTGGAAGCAGTATTATCGGTGAAAGCGAAGTCATTTATTACCATCGAGATGCTTAACGACTGACTTATGTAATTACAAGATACTCGTAGGTTTATTGATTCTGAAAAATGTCAAGTATTGAAACGTCAGCAACTTATCAGGTAGGGATCTACCCTGATATCTTATAATTTATTAATTTTAAACATTGTTTGAGATGGACTAATATATTGTTTTACAAGTTCTGAATAATTGTTTCCACTATTAAGTTTGTTATGAAAATAAAAGCTGAGATAATCATATCGAATATCATTTAAAATAAATAAATGTATAATATAGGCAACAGATACGAATGTTGGGTTACAAAAGGGATGCTTGAAAGTCTCAGTATGCAGCTGCTATCAGAATGCTACGACGAATGTGTGGGATTACACGATGATATGAGTACAAAGCATTCACTTCCTATGTCGAGATGACAGCTGATAGTGATTTATGGAAGTAAAAGATATACTGCGCCGACCCTAAGTAAATTGTCAGGATGATGAAAGGCAGCAGATAGGAAGAGGGAGTCAATTACCTCTTTCCCTATTCGCAGCAAGCAGTGGGTGGCTCTATAGATGTTACGCTAGGTTCCACCGTGTCTATAGGTATGTCAAAATAAAGGATAAATGTGTTGGGTTGGGTTGCTAGGTACGCTAAAGTGACACTTAGGGAAAACACTTTTTAAGGTCTCTTTATAATTATAATGTCTCATGTCTTAATTGCACGTAGACGGTATGAGTTTCATAAACTTCCACCTCCATGGATGGTGCGTGTGAAAGGATTGCCACATGTGACACATCACCTCTGCGTTTAGCGTGTTGATTTGAATTTAGTAAATTATTTAATTAGAAAGGTAAATATCGTAAATTCACGAACGGAAACATTTCCAGCTGTAAGTCAGGAACATGTTATTGTTACATGATTTTAATTAATAGTTTATTGGAATGTAGTTTACATAAGTGTTTTAAAAATTATAATACTTATTTTTCTCACATACACCATAATGTCTATTGTTTTAAAACGATTTACATATGTTAATTGAGAGGTACACTCAAATACTTTGTGCCATTCATACTTCGCAGTATAATATACATAATTATTATAAAAGATTGTGAAATAATGGGCTATTAAGCCGATCAAGCGTATCTCGGATTGAGCCACCGAAGGTTCTGTACTAAATACATTAGCTAGCGATCAATTGATTGCTTAATGTATGTTTGACTGTTTATTTAATTAAGAAAGTTTAAACAGAAAACCCGAAAAATTTTATCTGACGTGATTTTAGTTTTTTTATTATGTCGGCAAACGAGCAGACGAGCCACCTGATGGTGGTAAATAGTCATCGCCACTCATTCGCCGGCGCAGCAGTTGCTGGTGCATTGCCTAGCTTTAAGCCCCTACGGGCTGCAAACAGAGCCACGAAAACCGAGGACGAACAGGCTCTCTCGCGCAAAAGTCGAAACACACACGTGCTTTACGAAAGTCTCCATCGTAAGGGTGTTGCCAGCCAGTCAGACCCCAAGAGGTCCTACCACCGAACAAGTCAAATATTTTCTCGGCTCTTACGAGATGCTTAATTAAATGGCAGTGAGGAACAGTATTTTAACCCGTCCTCACATGGGTAAAAAATTCTTCTGAATTACTTAATTCTAATAAATTGAGAGTCAATCAAATTGGAGGAGGCCTATGTGTCACAAGACACACCAACTAAGCAGGAAACGGACCCCGATGTGCCATTATTACTCACATAAATAAAATGCAGTAATTAGAAGGCTTGGTAAATGTTAAAATTTAATGTAGCAAGTTGGCAATAAAGTTGGTAAATAATAATAGCAAAAAATCTAATTATTCCGTTGATTTGCGAAATGATTCAAAATAAAACGTCTTTCTATTTTCAATTATTAATCGTCGAGACGTCTTGCTCGATTGCCACGATTATATCTATAGACCTAGATTATAGTAATTATAGGTCCTGAATCGACTGCTACGCTAAAAGTCCTGAATTCGATTTCTAGGGCGAACAAAGTGTTATTGGGTTTATCTATGAAATTCTCAGTAGCAGCTCGAAGTTCGGGATTTGCCACCGGTTGATGGTAATAAGCTCGCCCCCTATTACATGGGACCTAAACATACCTACCGGATACAGATCTGATTACTGACCTGACCTGATGCTGTAGTCAGGGTTCGCAACCGCCACTAATAAGTACCGCACCGACAGTGGCAATGGGGACACTTTGCCTTCATACATCGGCTCCTTGTATAAATATGTAAGTAGCACTTAGCTAAGTAAGTACTGTATAAATTCAATATGGATAGACAGACATTAAATCCACACCATAATTAACTTTTTAGAGCGGGTCCCTAAAACACGTACCGAAATGTGCACAGGTGCTCCAAAGGGATTGAATATCGTCAAGGCTAAATTAACAAAGAATTTTTTTTCAGTAGGTATAAAAAGATATTCTGAACCAGATATTCCTCATTGTTTAGAGTTCGGACTTTATAGCGCGGTTCTTCAGTACTTTTGTCATGTTATTTCACATAGCATCATCCAAAATAATAATCGCCGCGTTATTGATCTGGCTGAGATTTGCTGCATCTACAGGTAAGAAAAAATATTATATTGATTGATATATTTTCGAATGAATATAATTTCGAATGAACTACCTTTTATGAGAAAACTTGCTGCTAGTTTATACTAATAATGATAATAACTTGCTCTAAAATATAATTTGTGGACTCAGAGGCACAATACTATAGGTATGTGCCCGACCCAGTTCTTGATGATGGTTGTGTTACTCTGTACTGGGATCGATCTATCATCACAGACAGGACTGTTATTGCCAATGAGCCTGATATAGTAGTGATAGAGCGCCGTGCAATTATTGTTGATGTCAGTGTTCCGCATGACGAGAATCTCGTGAAAGCTGAAAAAGATAAGCAAATTAAATATGTAGACTTGGCGCATGAGATTGTTGACTCGGAAATCATTGTACCGATAGTTGTGACCACCAATGGTCTAATAGCCAAGAGCCTCGACTCACACCTATGTAGGCTCTCGTTAGACGGCTGGGTTAGGGGCCTGATACAGAAAGCGGTACTCCTGGATACGGCGCGTGTATTAGGAGGTTCCTTTCTTTGGGGCCCTGACCATCGTAGCTTAAGCCCTGTTCCCAATACCGGTGGACTACTATTTTTTAATATTTTTATTGTTATTTTTATAAACATATTTGATAATGTATTTAAATATGTAAATATAATGAATAAAGAGATGTTAAAAAATGATAATAATAGGTATATCTTGCGTTTATAGATGTACCATGTTTAGCCAGATCTGTGGCGAATAGATCAGTAATATGTGTTTGCACGGCCGATTATTGCGACACTATCACAAGAGAAGCACCCGTTTCTGGGAAATATGTTTCCTACGTGTCATCTGAGGTAATGTGTTTAATTATTCTTATCGACATACTTAGTTGCCTGTATAATTCTAGCCGTGTTGTATAAACATAACATTTTTCAGGCTGGTCTTCGATTGAATAAAACGATCGCAGGTCTACAAAATTACACAGAAGGTAGACAATAATTTAAATGTCTTGTAGACTAATTCCAGTAGGTAACTGGGTACTTAATTTCTAATTGGTATTACAATTTTGTAGGAGTTGTCTATGAGACTATAGAGATAAACTCGACGACGAAGTATCAAACAATCATCGGTTTCGGAGGCGCCATCACAGACGCGACCGGCATCAACTGGAAAAGCCTGACTAATTCCACACTTATGCAGCACCTAATCGAGTAACGCGGCTCAATTAATTCAGAAATATTTTTTTGTGAATGCATCGCTTACACGTGATGAAGTGATACATTAAGGATGTTGTTAACAGATCTTACTGTGGAGACACAGGTATCCAGTACAACATGCTGCGCGTTCCTATCGGTGGGACGGATTTCTCTACGCATGCGTACGCATATAATGAGCTGCCTGAAGACGATATAGCGTTGACTAACTTCACACTAGCTTATGAAGATTATGAGTACAAGGTACACCATAATATGAACCGCTATAATTATGTTAACTGAGTGAATATTAGATACCTAGGGAGGTACCTACATTATTACCTATTCATAATACTTATATGTATTTTTTTCAGATTCCAATGATTAAAGCGTGTATGAAGGCAGCCAGTACTCCCATAAACATCGTGGGTGCGACCTGGTCTCCACCGCCGTGGATGAAGACCAATAACAACATCACAGGGTACAGTCGTCTCAAGGAGGAATACCTGCAGACTTACGCGGACTACCATTACAAGTAACAAAATATACTTAAATTCTACACCGTGGCGTTATATGGAACTGCTACGAATACCACCGAGTTTTTGAACAATATTGTTATTTTATAATGTTCAGATTTTCACTATCAAGCCAATTATAGCCAGGCACATTAATTGGCAGTACAGAATGGGAAGGGTTAGGCTATAGTCCACTTACCTTCCATTGTCATTACAATGGAAGGTAAGTACGGTTTTTAGTCGGTACAAGTCCGATATACATTGGATGTGACATCTGTTAGGTAGTAAGATCAAATGAATAAATAAATAAAATACCCTACCCTAACTTTTCCGTAGTATAAAAAAAAGGCTTAAGACAAAGATCTCAATTGTGAGACAGTGGCTACAGAGTTGTTATTGCGATATTTTGGTGTGCTTTTGCACTGCTCCACCATTTTAGGCATACAATAGTTTGAACAGTTTGTGTAAAGTCCAGTACTTGCACTCAGGCCTAGTGCGGGAATGGGTAAATTATTCGTATGTATCCATTTATACTTACATAGTATTCCTGAAATGATCATATAAATATACCATGAAAGGCGTTAAGAGACCAGGCACCATAAACGCATCCGGGTCTTTGTATAAAACCTGAGAAGGTTCAGTCAGTTCAGTAACACTGCTACAAACAAAGCTGACGCGATAGCACCGTAGCCGAAGTAACCTGCTACGCTGCTACGTATCCGGTGTGTTCAACAGCGTTGTTCTCAAACGACGTCGGTGTCCCGGTCGTGGTGAATATGATTATAAGTCTGCCGGGACTATCACGAGAAGGCAGGAGCGATTTTTACTCGTTACGAGTCCCACATGTCCGCCGTCTCCGTTGGCGATGGGTGATATAAAAAGTTCTCTACTGTTCTAACTGTGATTTTAATCTGTTATGTTAGTAACTTGTCGCATTGAGGGAAATCAATTTTAACATCAAAACTTAAAGGTATGTTTCTTTTTGTGTAGGTTTTTAGAAAAGTATGCAGAGCAGAACATTTCAGTGTGGGCCATATCTACTTCGAACGAACCACTTGACGGTACCGTCAATTATGGTGATCTCAACTGCTTGGGATGGACGTTTGATTATATGGTAATAGATTAAATAATATAATAAAGCCGAATGGCTAGGGCTTCGGACTTGCGATCATGTAGTTGCCGGTTCGAAAAGCACTACCGACGTGAACCCACTCGTTAGCTTAACACATGGGGTTAACAGAATACTAGTAATGTGCGACCCACATTACCTACTTTGAAGCTTTAAAAAATCATGTAATATGCTATCTTTATTACTATGATTGGAATGCTTAATTAGTTGTTTTACATATACCTACATAGAAGACAATCAAATAATAATACTTGTTATGTTTACATTACACAAATAATATTGTTGTTATAATAAGTAGTTAATGCGTTACTTAACAATATCTATTTTTATTGTAAGTTCAATGACTCATTCTTCTTTTTTTATGGGATGGGAGGGCAAACGAGCAGACGGATGGCCTGATGGTAAGCGATTACCGCCGCCCATGGACACCCGCAACACCATAGGAGTCACAAGTGTGTTGCCGACCTTTTAAAAGGGGATTAGGCCTCCGGTAACCTCACTCACTCGGCGAAACACAACGTAAGCGTTGTTTAACGCTGGTTTTCTTTGAGGCCGTGGTATCACTCCGGTCGAGCCGGCCCATTCCTGGCGAAGCATGGCTCTCCTACGTCAAGACACGTCACTTCTTGTATTTATATTATTGCAGTATTGTCCCAGCGTGGCAAAGCCTGGGTGCACATATTGTTGACTTGTTTCCTTACCTTCAGGGACCATGGATCGCGGACAACTTGGGCCCAACTATCCGCAATTCCAGCTTCAAAGATGTGAAGATACTGGCTGGGGATGATCAACGCTACACCATTAATCTTTATTGGAATACGGTAAGTTAATGGAACTGCCTGATGGAATATAAGCAAACATAAATATTGCAAACGGAAACTGCGACCATGTACCCGTGGTAAAGCAACTTGCACCAGGAACTAGTTTTACATGGTTTTTCCAATAATTGAAGTTTTTTACATTATTGGAAATTAAACGAGAAGTTTGTGGATTTTCTTTGCGATTTTCAGGCCACTCCATGTAAATTTCCGACGACATTTGCTTCTCCCATAACTAATGGACAGTCCGGCGGACCGATTTTCTCTCACAAACGTAATACCGAAATAAATCGTAATCCAGACAATATTATATTAAATTATGTTATCAATCGGATTTAGATACTGTTAATCTAGGTTCCTACGATCCTATTTCGTCCAAAATACTTCACTGGAAATAATTGTAAGCGAATGCAAGTTTTGATAACTTTACCAAGTTTGGAAAGATTTTCCGGTCTTTTAATTTCAGTGAAGTAGTAGCAGACGAAATAGGATCGTAGGAACCTAGATTAACAGTATCTAAATCCGAATGATAACATAATTTGATAGAATATTGTCTGGATTACGATTTATTTCGGAATTGCGTTTTTGTGGACAATTCACGCTCCGCCGGACCCTTAAGCTGTGTAATGGCCTTGTATGAACGTGCGTCATATTCTACGTATTCTAATTCTAAAGAAGAATTGATTTAATAATTCCTAAATGTGGTCTTGGGTCAAAATTGCTACATTCAGTAATTCATCTAAATTAATATTTATCACCCGTAAAATTCCAATTTATGATATGATCAAATTGTCATCAAAATTGGGCATTATAGCCCACCGGCGAGACATAACAAATTACATCTTATAAACTTATGAAATGAAACACTTACTTACAGTATAAGTAGGTTACAACCGTAAAAAATAATGAAGTAAATATAATAATAAAAAGTACAATTAGCGCTTGGCCGATTTACTTTATATTTTAATGAATAAATGATATTTATTTCTGTAAATAGATCTTAAATGGAAACTTTTACAAGTCATTTTTTTTTAAACTAGATGACACCGGCATTTCCTAACTGACGACCTCTGAGAAGAAACACCGATACAAACTCAGAGAATCATGGTCTCTTTTAAAGTCCAGACATAATACTTAGTAGCAAATAAATGAGTTCCAATGTAAGACAATGTCTCGTATGGCCTTTAGAAGAAAGAGCCATTGCAGCTTTAAGTAAACCAGTCCCGTCTGACGGCACGCATGCATCAGTCATTGGATAATCTAGGGAGCTAAACAACCCGTCGCACGACGATACCAGATCAGTGGAACATTTACGTAAGCCAGATAAAAAAGGCCTTAAATCTGTGTATATCTAATTACCCAGCTTACATAATACTCACATTTACATTTTCTTTATCACTACATAGTATAAAACAAAGTCGCTGTCGCTGTCTGTCCGTCCCTATTTATGCTTAAATCTTTAAAACTAGGCAACGGATTTTGAAGCGGTTTTTTTTTTAAATAGAATGATTCAAGAGGAAGGTTTTAAGCTATTTAACATTACGGCTCTTAGGAATGGGGCAACGCGGGTGAAACCGCGGGCGGGTCGCTAGTAAATGAATAATTGAATAATTTTATGTTGTACACCCCTACATGACGTTTGTTTCCAGTCGAGAACTCGTTTGCTCCAGCGTTTGTCGGTTCTCTGACCACAAGCTGGTAAATTTAAGGTTCAAATTAATATGGCTTAAATTTTGCCACCCCCATTGATATAATATTTTATGTTGTCAGTTCCGTCATGTAACTGACTCCTAAACGGTTTATTATTTTTGCAGTTACTTTCACTTTATCCTGAGGCATTGAAGTATTTAGATGGAGTGGCAGTGCATTGGTACTTAAACAAGTACACACCAGCATCGATATTGACGCAGGCTATGGCGGAATACCCAGACAAATTTGTGCTGTCCACAGAAGCATGCTCAGGTCAGTATGAGCTACCCAGTACTTACGATAAACTAAAAATGTGGCCATTGCCTGGTCCGGCCACAGCTCATGGAAGCGGGAGGTCTGTCAGTGCCCTACAGCGCCTCGTGCGTCTACTATGGATCGGTAGGGAGATAGATGCTTCTCTCCCGTTTCTTCGCCTCCTTGCCAGCTTTATTATATCTTTGAATAGAATTACAGAAAATCCTAATATTATTGTAAATTTACTGCAGCGACATTCAAACTATGTATTCGTATTTTATTATGTGATACTTCCTGAAACTGAACACTATTTCCCATAACACAAGCTTAAGCTTAACTTGGGAATCAGTGGCAGTACCTTTTGTGCAATAGTTACATTAATACGATACATACGTTAGATTACTATAAGATGAATGTATTAACCATGGATTGGAATGGAATCCTAAATCCATCATCCAACATTTTCTTTACAGGTACCACTGATACTCTCAAAGTAGATCTAGGATCTTGGTCTAGAGCTGAAGATTATGTCGCTGATATTATAGAGGTCGGTATCTAAGTAAATTGTTACGGTTAGTGTAGTAAAATCGATTATTCACATTTACCTATTTGTAGGTAAATTGGATAAATCTAAAATACCATAATTTATGTATATTTACATTTTAGAATCTCAGCCATAACGTCATTGGTTGGATGGACTGGAACATGTGCTTGAATAGTGAGGGAGGACCGCACTGGACCGCTACAGCCACGGACTCACCCGTCATAGTGAATCCAGAGGCTGGAGAGTTTTACAAGCAACCCATGTTCTACGCGATGGGACATTTCTCCAAATTTGTGCCGCGAGGATCGCGGAGAATTTATTCCACGGTGATGACAGATAATAGTATTCAGAACGTCGCGTTCCTGACGCCCAACAACACAGTAGTCGTAGTGATATACAACTCGTGAGTGAAATTTGTTTTTCAAGCAATATAACAAGATTCAGGTTTAGGCATTATACACATTTGAAAAGTATATTGTAATTAATTTTGTGATTTATTATAGAATAACTTTATCTGTCTGTCTGTTTGTCATAAGCAAGTTTGTATGAAACTTATTTTTATTGACACTACATATGAATCGTATATTACTCAGTACTATATAATATATTTTCTAATTTAAATTATATTGTGACTCGTGGAATACGGCTTTTTTGGAACTTCTGTTTATATGTCTCTCAGTCATTCCGTTTCCACGGGACTATTACGAAAAAGTATCTCTGAATAATTTTAAGCATCTAACATAAGCCTCCGTATACGTAATGAAAACATTAATTTTCAATGTCTTTTTTACAGCGCCGCGGAAAGAACGATCAAAATTCGTTTGGGAGCACAAGAAGCAGTGTTATCCGTTGAGGCGAAGTCATTTATTACTATCGAGATGCTTAACGAATGATATACATACGTCAGTATTGAAATAATCTTTTGTGGTGGTTGTGATAAGTTTTGACGCTGATTTAAAATAATTTGTTGTAATTACAGCGAGAATAAATAAGAAACTTGAAAATGAATGCTCTTAAATATGTTTTAAAGCAAAATAACATTATTAATATTATCGACACATTGAAATAAAAATATTTTCTTTAATTACGTTGAATTTATTTTTGCCAATTGATTTTTCTTCGGTTTAGCTTTAAATGCGTTGCAGTTAGTTCTGTCAATTGAGTTTCCTTATTTTTTTGGAAGTTATGTATGTACCTACAGTCATCTCCAGTCGTCTCCAGTTATCAACTCTGATTCAGTCGATGAATAAGTCGAACTCTTCACAAGTACACTCGTGGAGCTTTACGACCATCATGCACAAATTCGTTTGCCGTCGCCATGGTTAACCGATCAGATAAGAGCATCGATGGATAAAAAAGCGGCGGCAAAGTCTAAATACAAGGACCGACCGACGGACTTCCACCGAGAAAAATATGTCTCAATCCGCAATCACTGCAACAAGGTGTGTAGGAATGCTCAACGCCAACACATTCACGACACTGTTCAAAACGAAGATCCAGCAAAAGTCTGGAAATTTCTTAGATCGATGGGAGTCGGAAAAGCTCGTCAAGAATACTTAATACGCAGGCATTAAGTTGTAGTTTAAAATCTTTATGTACACACGATTGTGTCATGAGTTGTACCATTTACCTTGCCATGGTTGACCTATCTTCTCCCAGCCCTGAAATAACTCCTTGAATAGGGATATTTTTTAGATTAAGAAATTGAACTGTGGCTTCTGTTATGAAACAGGCCTGTGACCCTTGATCAATTAAGGCTCTGATGGTCTGATATTGACCTACTTTTGACTCGGCTTTTATTAGTGCTGTTGTTAATAAACCGTGTCTGAACTTGGGAATTTTACCTGTAGATACCACGGGAGCAGCACTAGTAGAAGAGCTAGTACTATCTGGAGCAGGCTTTGTTGAAGAGTCTTGGCCTTTATTCTCAAACTCACATTTAAGATGGAGTAAAGAATTTGGCGCTTTTGGCAAACTCTACAGGTGGTGATCTTTTTGGTAACCTTTTGAAATCTCGAATTTCTGTTAACCGAACCTTAAAACCCCGAAAACGGTTGGTAGAACTTTTAAAAGACAGATGTAATGAATGACAACTTTTTAAAATTCCTTTTTTAATTTCCCAGATGAATCAGTTTCCAGGTGCACTAAAACCAAATTTCCAAAAAAAATTTTTTTTTTCCGTATTCTCATAATCCAGATATAGTTATACCATATTCTCAGAATACTTTTTTTTGTTTCCCATCGTACCATTTTCCAAATAAACTATTACCAAATTTTCATAATCTTTTTATTTGGTTCCCATACAATCATATTCCTGATAAACTATTGCCAGATTTTCATAATCTTTTTATTTGGTTCCCATACAATCGTGTTCCAGCTAAACTATTGCAATACATAATATAATTTTTTGTTTTCCATCCTAACAATTTCTAGAATTATTACTAAACTACCCTACATTATTAACAAAATTGAATAAGCCTCAATTATTTTGTAGGTCTAAATGATATTATTTATCTATCTAAACCTACTTTTAAACGAGCTTTTTTATATATAGGTTTAAGTGTAAAATTCGACTCAGTAGGTTAGGTTAGGTTAGGTTAAAACTGCGACCCCAACCCCAAGTTGGCAGAACCCACTCGCTTGGATTTAAAATACAAGGATTTAGTTTTTCTGGATATCGTTTATTTGAATTTAAAAAATCTTGATTTTAAAAATCTGGATATTGTTTGTCTGGATATCAATTAACTGTATTTCAAAAATTTGTGTTTTAAAAATCTGGCTTTCGTGCATATGGATTACAGTCATCTGGATTTTGTGCATTTAGATTTCGTGTGTCTAGAACTCATTCGTCTGGATTCTAAAACGTCGTACAAATGAATAAAAGCAAATGAAATTCGGAGTTGCGATTATACGGCAAACAAAACTTCGGAATTTTAAAAAACGGGATTATGAAAAAATGTCCAAACGTTTTCGGGATTATGATATTCGGAATATTAAAATTCGGGATTAAGTTAAGTAACCGATCTTTTTGCAATTATATACAGCGTAATTACTACCTAAACAGTTAAAACAAATCTTATTTTTTGCAACAAAATCACGGCTGCTACCTAAAAGCAAAGTTTGTGAGCGTCTGAACAGTATTCACAACGTATGTGTTTGGCACCAAGACAGCGCCGATGATCCTTTTGTGTGTACAAACAGGGTTGCAAATGAAACACCGATGTACTGAACTACTCGTATACGAGTAGTCATGGTCATGGCATCGGGTAGATTGCTCTATATATTATGTACAAAAATTAACACATAGTTTTCTGTGTAACGAAACCATAGCGCGGTCTATTTCGAACTCAACGCCATCTAGTTATGAAAATAGATACATTTGGTTTGTATGAACTATTAAGATAAATTGTTATTATTACTTATTGTGCTTTGGTCGTGAACAACTATACTCTTTGGTAAGCATTTCCACAGTAACTTTCTCCATCACCATCTCCATAGTAAATTTGCTAAGAAATAACATAACAGCGCAGCGCACGTCAAAAATGAGTTTTATAGGAAAATTTTTGATACCTTGTGTTACATTACTGTAATTGTCGTAGGGATCTTTAATTAAGAAAAAATAAAAATACAGCCTGTTTTGCTCGCTGATAATGTAGCTTTCTATTGATGTAAGAATTTTTATAATCGATTTAGTGGTTTAAGTACGAAAGTGTAACAAACAAACAAACTAACTTTCGCATTTATATTATTATAGTTAGGATATTTCATGTATGTGTGTGTATTTTATTTTATGTTATTTATATTAATATTTAGTAAATGCACCGTAAACCCCACTTTTATTCAACTTCTGTCCATCCTAAGGTTGCCTGGAAGAGATCGCTGGTCGTGATAAGGCCGCCCATTGTATATTTTTAAAATCGATTTATGATTCCTGTCTGTAACTATGTTTTTCTGTGTACAATAAAGAGTGTATAAATAAATAAATAAATTTATTTATTTATTTTTTACGTTAGAGTAAGTACATAAACAGCTTTAAATACGTTGCATTTTTTGTTCAATTATCATACATTTTTTTGTTTAAGTACATAAGTAGTAGGTAGGTATATCTACTATAGTTAGTTACTAATATTTAGATACATGAACCCAAAATAAGAAAATTGGAAGCATTAGGGAATGCTGGAAAAATGCCTGTCATAATCGTGGCAACCATATCCTCAGATGGCAGACGATTTTAGAATTGATTTTTTTTTATAACTGAGCGTGACAAGACAAGGACTAGTTCTTTCCCGTGAGGCAACCGTGCGCTGACATTGATGATATGATAATCCTGATAGTTTTAAATATACAATATTTGGCGAGGTCTATGTCAAATGTATCAGCTGGTAGTATGTGTGACTCTATGACAAGAAAAGCACTCGGGTCTGGAAGATACGCTTCTTACGTATCATCTGGGTTAAACTGTCGTTACAGTGGTGCGAACATACATAGATTACATACATACATTTTTTACGTGGGAGAGCCATGCTTCGGCACGAATGGGCCGGCTCGACCGGAGTGATACCACGGCCTCACAGAAAACCGGCGTTAAATAACGCTTACGTTGTGTTTCGCCGAGTGAGTGAGGTTACCGGAGGCCCAATTAGCTTTTAAAAGGTCGGCAACGCGCTCGTGACTCCTCTGGTGTTGCGGGTGTTCATGGGCGGCGGTAATCGCTTACCATCAGGCGATCCGTCTGCTCGTTTGCCCTCCTATCACATAAAAATAAATTAGAACCGTCGGTATGGATATAAAATTAAAATATTAATTTTATAAATAAGTCCATAATAATTAGGACTTTCATAGTACAGGACACAGAATGCACAAGTATTATATAACTTGTCGAACAATTTCGATTCTACAATGCTACAAAGAAGGTAACATCGTCGAACATTTGAACAAATACGAGCCAATTTAATTTCCAGATGCTTTTTAAGAATATAATACAGGAGCGACAAATTAAGATATAGGCACTATAATTCTAAGTATATGAAAGAAAATTTAGATCACGTAATTAAGGAAATTAATTATATTTTTTTGGTATTGCGAAAAGCATTTGGCAACGTCTCGTGCGCCTCTATTGTTACTTTTGTAGTTAACATAACTAGAAAAAAAACCGGACGAGTGCGAGTCGGTCGTTCCGTACAAATTTGTAGGTACATACTATAATTAATTATAAATGTATAGTTTTCTGATTTTTCCTTATACATTTGGTAAAAGACCGCTTTTGCCAAATTTCATAGTTCTAGGTCAACGGAAAATACCGTTCAAATTGAGATTCCCTTGAGTGTTGAAATATACGTTTTTTTTTCAGCATAAATGGCCGTATCTTTTTTACGTTAGCTTAGAAGTTTGATTTTTTCACAGCTTCAAGGGACTTAATTACAACTCGATACCTCTACACGTTCCTGAGAGAAAGGGTCTTGACAGAAAGACGGACGGACGGACTGACAGTCGGACGGACGGACAGCAAAGTGATCCTATAAGGGTTCCGTTTTTTTCTGTTGACGTACGGAACCCTAAAAATGTGAATGATCGCAAGTTCATAGGTTTGCCATACTTCACGTGTACTACGTAAGTGTGGTTATCGTGTTGTTGGCATAACAGCGTAATTCTAAAAATTGTCATTAAGCATGTTGTTTCAATCTTTGCATGCAATAAGGCCCCAGCCAAGCAATCTTGTTAAAAAATTACGTTAGCCTTAATATTTGGAATAAACATTGTCACTTGGTAGACTACTACTTTCGATTTTTTTAAGATAAAACTTTTACCTCCCTTTTTTAGTTACTTATTAATTAAATAAATTACAATTTTGTCGGTTTAACTTTTTATTTATACGTATAGCTGTTATAGGTTTCATAGAGAAAGTTGGTGAGTATGATGAGTAGAATCGTCACCCTTTAGATGACGGATGAAGGGGACTCAATCGGCACGGCCTGTATAATACTTAAGTAGCACTTAGTGATCGCGAAAAGTACCTACTTTTCGCGATCACTAAGGCGATGTGTACATTTAGGTACCTACCTAAATGTACACAGGTGTTCCGAAGGAATCGAACATTATGAAAACCAAATAAAGAAAATGTAAAAATATCAGGTATAAAATGTATTGAAGACTCGATATTCCTCATTGTTCGTACTCTCACTGTCTATCGCGTTTCTTCAGTAATATTTGTTATGTTATTTCATATAGCATCATGCAAAATAATAATCGCCGCATTAATGATCTGGCTGAGATTGGCTACATCTGCAGGTAAGAAAAAATCACCATCATATGCAATGGCATTTGATACGTATTGATGGCATTGTACGTATCACATACCATACGCAATGGTGTATGGCATGAACATGCTGCGTGGAGCAAATCTCTGTAAATCAAATATATCCAAGTTTAATATTATATTGATTCATATTTTATGAATAGGTAAACATGAACTACGATAAGAGAAATCTTGTTGCTTCTATAGCTGTATATTAGTAATACTAATAGATACCTACTTATATCTTGCGTTTATAGATGTACCATGTTTAGCCAGATCTGTGGCGAATAGATCAGTAATATGTGTTTGCACGGCCGAGTATTGCGACACTATTACAAGAGAAGCGCCGGACTCTGGGAAATATGTTTCCTACGTGTCATCTGAGGTAATGTGTTTAATTATTCTTATCAACATACTTAGGTTCCTGTATAATTCTGGCCGTGTTGTTTATACTTATAATTTTTCAGGCTGGTCTTCGATTTAATAAAACGATCACAGGTCTACAGAATTACACAGAAGGTAGATAATAGTTGAAATGTCTTGTTGACTAATTCCAGTAGGTAACTGGATACTTAATTTCTAATTGGTATTACAATTTTGTAGGAGTTGTTTATGAGACTATAGAGATAAACTCGACGACGAAGTATCAAACAATCACCGGTTTCGGAGGCGCCATCACAGACGCGACCGGCATCAACTGGAAAAGCCTGACTAATTCCACACTTATGCAGCACCTAATCGAGTAACGCGGCTCAATTAATTCAGAAATATTTTTTTTGAGAGTGCATCACTTACACATGATGAAGTGATACATTAAGGATGTTGTTAACAGATCTTACTGTGGAGACACAGGTATCCAGTACAACATGCTGCGCGTTCCTATCGGTGGGACGGACTTCTCTACGCATGCGTACGCATATAATGAGCTGCCTGAGGACGATATAGCGTTGACTAACTTCACACTTGCTTATGAAGATTATGAGTACAAGGTACCTACACCATACAGGGTTATTTTTCAATGACCGGCCAAATGTACAGAGACTTTTCAGAATCAATAATATTTTTGTTCTACGAAATATAAAAGTTAATCTTTTTTCACACGATTTTATTCCTGTTCGCTTCTAAATTACAGAACGCGTGGAATTTTTTTTTTGCACATGATTTCATTCCTGTCCACCTCTAAATTAGGCCGGTCATTGAAATTTGACCCTGTGTATGTACTTTGTAACGTGGAGGACACGTTTCAGAGACGTGGCCGACCGGGAACTACTCAGTGGAGATAAATTACACTCAGAACACAAAATATACAAATTTTATTGACCCTTACCGGTTTTCACCGGTATTTAACCTTACCTCCGACCGGTAGAGGGCGGCACTTAACTCGGTAGCTGCAGCAGGACGAAGGAGGCCCGTGCGTCGTCTGCAGATCTATTTACAGTGACGCGCGGGGTGAGGCTTGAGGTGTGGGGAAGGAGCGGCGAGCGCGGACCATGTCACAACTTTTATGTTTAAGAATCGTTGAAGAATCTTGTTCCATTGTTTCATAAATATCTTGTATATTTGGAATATTAAGGACACAGCACACATATCAACTCGGAAAGGGATCGTCACCGTATCGCCTTGCGCCTCGCCGTCGAACAGGCGTCAACTAACATAAGCACGTAACCAAAGGAGGCCTAGACAAAGTCACATTTTTATTAACGATAACGAAATTCGACAAATACAAAATGTATGGAATTGGCATAAGCCTTCGAAATGTCACGTGATCAATCGTTTTTGATCGCTAAGTGCGTGCGCTAAGTCCAATTGCGTAACGAAACGATGACGAAATCGAATAACGCTATCGATATTCTCATACAAATACGTAGACAAGTGGCGCTCTTGACAATCGAAATCGCTAAGATATCGAAGCGTTCAATCGACAACTTAGCGAACGTTTGGACCTTGTAGAAAAGTAATACAATATGGTCGATTGTTAGTAAGCTGTTGATGTTATCACGTCATTGTTTACATAAAGCATTCTCAAGTCTCACGCCTGACGTTATTGTTTACGTAAACTTTATTAAATTCATTGATATGAATTTATTACGTGAATACCTTCTGCCTTACCTTCCCATGAATAATTCCAAAATGGTCATTGTTCACTTCTGGCACGCACTTTTCATTCCATTATTATTATTATTTAAATTAAATGTCATCCTTAAAAATGAAATAAAAATACAGTCACAGTCAGTTATTTTATCATATTTTTTTAATATTCACATAATGAATTCTATTATTAAAACTTTAACTTTAAAACACCAATGTTCATCGATTACACTTTCACCGAATAAACTTAACTTTATTTTAAACCATTGGCGCGGGCCGGTTGACAGAATTGATTTAACTGATGTCTTGAATTTGACGTTTCATTACGACCCCAAAGCCAAGAAGTAGTTTTTTATCGAATGAACGCTTCGACATTGCTTCGACATAACGTTCGGTTTGCTAATGTTACTTTGTCTACCAGTTGGCGATCGACATCGCACAAGCGATATCGATTTTCGAAATCGAATCGACACGGAGCGATTGCCACTTGTCTAGGCCCCGATCAGCAACTCCGATACGTCGACTCGGCTACGGCTAGGCGTCGCCGCGCTTAAGGCTCGCCGACTGCTAGTTGATATGTTGTCAGTTTGAATCAGAACGTGTAGCGTCTGGTTATGTGAACCGGGTTCACGATTAAACCCAATGATCGGATTTAAACCGGGTTGACAGCCCATCTCTACCTCCAGGCAGACCGCGGGAGGGGCGAGAGGGGCAAAGGTGGACGAAGAGACGCGGCGGGGGCCGTAAGTGCGGGGACCGCTGGTTGACCACGTGCCACACCGCGGTTCGTGAGCTTGTCCCGAGGCGAGTCGTTTACTATTAGTGTGGCTTTGCAGTAGGGAGTTGATATGCGTGCTATGTCCTTTAAAAAGTTAGCTTAAATATCACTGTTTTATAAACAAAACTGTTAAATCTATTGAAATATAACCACCTATTTTTTATGGATTTGACTGAACTGCTATAATTATGTTAACGGAGCGAATATTGTTATTTATTTATCTAAACAGATAGCGCAGGTTTGAATCCTGCCCGCGGTCGAATTTTTCCTCCAATAAAATAACTTTATAACCCTAACATGGAAAATTAAAAAAAAATACAAAGAAATGAGCGAATATTATATAGGGAGATACACTCCGTAATACATATTTATTTCTTCAGATTCCAATGATTAAAGCGTGTATGAAGGCAGCTAGTACTCCCATAAACGTTGTGGGTGCGACCTGGTCTCCACCGCCGTGGATGAAGACCAATAACAACTTCACAGGGTACAGTCGTCTCAAGAAGGAATACCTGCAGACTTACGCGGATTACCATTACAAGTAATTCTTTTTAATTAATTTAGGTACCGTTTATGGCGTTTATTAGGCGTTATATGAAACTGCTACGAATATTACATATTTTTTCAAGGATGATAAATGTTAGTGTATAATCATTCTTGATAATTATACTAAGTTTCGACCGGTTTTCGGTCATTTATTTGCAGTGAAGTGAATATTGGACGAAAGAGTAAGGGTAGGTACAGTAGTTAGATATCATTGGTATCTAACTTGTCAAATTGAGGGAAACATGTTAATAATATCAAAACTTGAAGCTATGTTTCTTTTTGTGTAGATTTCTAGAAGAGTATGCAGAGCAGAATATTACATTATGGGCTATATCTACTTCGAACGAACCTCTCGACGGTACCATCAATTACGTTGATCTCAACTCTTTGGGATGGACGTTTGATTATATGGTAAAATATTTATAAATTTAATACACTTACCTACTCAGTTACCTTTATTCGTATCATATTTTAGGGCAAAATTAAAAAAATACCTAGTTTGGTCAATTGACTTGAAATTTTGACACAACGTTGCATTCGAATATGAGCGTGACTTTTTATATAACCTTTTTTCTGGCGCAATTAGGTAAAAAGACTGAGATAAGTGGCCGGGTTTAGCTAGGATGCATGTCGCACTACCCCAAGGGGTTCTCGCCTTGTCGCGGTGGCGGGTATCTTCACTGTGGAGTGACGCACCTCGGTGAAGATAAGTAGAACCCCAGGGAGGGGCTGCTCCTGCGGGCTTTGCTCAGGAAGCCTGCATTGGAGCGGCCACTGTAGGTTGCGGTGTCGTATGGAAGGCACCGCAACTGAGGCGGGCCGCGGTGTTGTATGGGCGACACTGCGGCTGATGTTTTGAGGGGCCGTGGCGGGATAGGAGTGCCGGTATGACGGTGCGCCGCTCTCCCTGCCCTCATTGGCCGAGGTGTGGACGGCGGCGGCCACCTGGCCGGAGAGTCCGACTCAACCGTCCTGTATCCCCGAAGCGAAGCGTGCAATATCCGCATTTGCCCACCCGAGAAAAAAAAAGAGGATGCATGTCGCAGGTGGCTTACTTTGCTTTAATAACTGCTACCTACTGTGTTTTTCAAAACATCTCTATTACCTATATTGTACCTAAAACAGAAAAAAACCGGATGAGGGTTCTGTACAAATTTGTAGGTACATATTATAATTAATTACGAATGCGCTTTCAGATTTTTTCTTATACTTGTAGTATAAGACGGTATTACTTGCCAAATTTCATAGTTCTAGGTCAACGGCAAATATCCTATAAATTTTGATTCCCTTGAGAGTGTCGAAATATACGTTTTTGGGGCATGAACGGCCGTATTTTTTTTACGTTAACTTAGAAGTATGATATTTTCACAGCTTGAAGGAACTGTAGACCTGAGTATATGGTTTTAATTTTAACTAGATACCGAGATAAGGGGTCTTGACAGACAGACGGAGTGAGTGACTGTTCGTGTGATTTCTGTGTGTGTTTGTGTAGTGAATAAAGTGACTATTTATTTCGGTTTATCCCGAACCCCAGCTCGTAAAGTCAAAGTCAAAGTCAAAATTATTTATTTCAATTAGACCATTAAAAAGGTACTTTTGAAAAGTCAAACTAATTGCACATAACATTTGGTGTCAGAAGTTGTGGGATAAATTATGCCGGTTTTACCGAAAGAAGATACGGAGGGTATCCGTACAAGAAGTCAGCGGCAGCAGGAGATGGACCAGAGACGATTTGCAGATTCGCCATCACTACCTTCGGGTCATGAGCAACCACCTAATGACCCAGTCGCTGGTCCATCCGGGACATCTTCAGCACCTGCAGTTGACCTTGCAGCCTTAATGGCACTGATGCAGGAGCAAGCCCGCCGTCAAGAGGAGCAGGCACGCCAACTGCGGGAGCAAATGCAGAAGGATAAGGAGGAGCAAGCCCGCCGTCAAGAGGAACAGGCACGCCTACTGCGGGAGCAACTGCAACAAGATAAGAAAGAGCAGGTATATATATATATAAGAGGAGCAGGCCCGCCGCCAAGAGGAACAGATGCTCCTTATAAAAGACCTCCATGGAACTCTTGGCAAAGAGCTTGGCGCAATGAAGGAGCAGGTGGAACAGCATGAGAGTTGGATTTCCGAAGTCAAAGTTGAAATAGCTGATATGAAGAAGACCCTGAGTGATCTCAAGGTAGGAAAAGGATTTGCGGCTCCTATGGTCGATACTCCCACGACCCCTTCAGTACGTGGATTTAAAGTGCCACCGTTTGATGGAACCTCTTCATGGTCAGCTTACAGACGCCAGTTTGAAGCCTATGTGGAGTCAAATTGATGGGACAAGACTCAGGCCAAGACGGCACTCACCTTATGCCTCCGCGACCAGGCTTTAACTGTACTGGAGGCGCTCGACAAGGACATGACCTACGACCAACTATTGGAAGCATTGGACTCAAGATACGGCGACGCACATCTAGAATACGTGTTTCGTGCTCAGCTGAAGGACCGAGTACAGCGCGGTGCAGAGACCCTACAGCAGTGGGCTCTAGAAGTTGAGAAGTTAGTCCGGAAAGCCTACCAGTCCACACCTGTGCTGATCGACGGAAATCTTGTTCAGGCGTTCATCGATGGAATACGTGAGCTAGAAGACGAGCTAGAGCCGCTGTGAGACTTGGGCACCACAAGACTTTAAAAGACGCCTTAGCCCATGCCTTGGAAGTAGAAGCAGTCAGGCAGGACCATCGGGCTCACCGTATCCGGGAAGTCGTTCTACCAACATGCCACCTTTGCGGAGAAAAAGGCCATTTCCAGGCAGGTTGCCCCAAGCGCAGCGAGGGTTGAAAGGATGGTGCAGCATCGCCTAGATGTTACATTTTACATCGGAGAAAAGGGCCATCTCAGAGCTAATTGCCCAAAGGGAACCACGTGGCGAGAGAAGACTTATGGTGAAACAGTAAGGGCGGTGAATGCCACCGCCGAGGAGCAGCAGGGAAACGAGTAAAAGCCAGGACTGCGGGGCGGGTGCTGGCTGGTGCAGAAGTAGCCCCAAGGATTTCGATCTCACAAGCCCATGATGGAAACAGCCTGATCATCAAAGGTGAAGTCAACAGAACACCCTGTAAGCTGACAATAGATACTGCAGCTTCTCGCACTGTCGTGAATTCTCAACTGGCACGTCGGGTTCTTGGGGACTGCATCATTGACCGTGAGTGTATACAATTAGTAACAGCTACTGGTCAGCACATATCCGTCCGAGGTGAGAAGGAGGTGGAATTGAAACTTGGTAACAGAATATATCGGCATAATGTCATCGTAGCCGATATAGTAGACGACTGCATCCTGGGATTGGACTTTATGCGAGAGCATTATTGTGAGATCGACGTTAATCAAGGAGTATTGAAGTGCGGGACAGAAGAAGCCTTTATGGAAGGTGCAACCGCCGGGAAAGTGTTCTGTCTGAAGAAAATAATTCTACCTCCTAAGTCGGAAACAATCGTCCCAGTCGCTCTACCACAGAATACTGGGCAGGAAAATCGATGTGTTCTCATAGAAAGGTTGGATGAAGATTTGCCATGGAAGATGGCACGAACGTTGGTCAAAGATTCAAATACATCAGCTGTACACATACTCAATCCCAGCAATAAGGAGCGCACATTGATGGGTATTTGTGAAGAAGTAGCCTGGATGCGACGTTGCAGTGATCAGTGTACTGGTAATAACGCTCACAATTCAAGGTTTAACGTGGCAAGACTCTTGGAAGACTGTAGAAATCATATGTCTGAAGAAGAAATGGACAAGGCTAAGAAGATGTTGCTTCAGTACGCTGATATTTTCTCTACAAATGATGCCGATATAGAAAAAACCGGATTGGTACAACACAAGATCAATAGTGGCAATGAGTCACCAATTCGTCAGCGACCTAGAAGACTGCCAGTTGCGAGAGAGAAGGAAGTGGAGACCATGATTGAGGGGATGGTGAAGGATGGTGTAATAGAGCCTTCATCCAGTCCGTGATGTTCTCCTGTGGTGTTAGTGAAAAGAAAGATGGTAGCATGCGCTTTTGTGTGGACTATCGACGGCTGAACGACATTACGAAGAAGGACAGCTACCCATTGCCAACGATCGATGACACACTGGATACACTGACAGGCATGAAATGGTTTACCACCTTAGACCTCAAAAGCGGCTACTGGCAAGTGGAAATAGACCCAAAGGATAAGGAGAAGACTGCATTCTCTACGGGAAAGGGGCTGTGGCAGTTTAAAGTAATGCCGTTTGGATTGTGTAATGCTCCTGCCACGTTCGAGAGACTTATGGAACTAGTTTTCACTGGCCTGATCGGAGAAGCCTGTCTGGTCTATTTGGATGACATCATCATTGTGGGCCGTACATTTGAGGACCACCTACAAAACCTGGAACGTGTGCTATCTAAAATCAGAGGAGCCAATCTAAAGTTGAGTCCGAAAAAGTGCTCATTCTTCAAACGACAAGTGAGTTTTCTGGGACACGTAGTCTCGGAAAAGGGTGTTGAGACGGATCCAGAGAAGATAGTTGCTGTCAAAGAGTGACCAGTGCCGAAAGATAAGACGCAAGTCAGAGCATTTTTGGGCTTGTGCTCCTACTATCGACGGTTTGTGAAGAATTTTTCGGACATTGCGAAACCTTTACACAAATTGACCGAGGAAAAGGCGCAATTCTACTGGGACACAAAATGTGACAGTGCTTTTCAAGAGTTAAAGGACCGTCTGTGCAATACACCTACCCTGACACTGAAAATGAATTCATCGTGGACACAGACGCAAGTAATAATGGAATTGGTGGAATCTTGTCACAGAAAAAAGGAGATCAGGAGGTTGTGATAGCCTACTTCAGTAAATCATTGTCAAAACCAGAGAGAAACTATTGCGTCACGAGAAGAGAACTGCTCGCAATTGTCAAGACGTTGCAACATTTCAGCAAGTATTTATTGGGAAGGAAATTTTACCTGCGCACGGACCATGCTGCACTAAAGTGGCTATTGCAGTTTAAGAACCCGGAAGGACAAGTAGCAACGTGGATTGAGCTACTACAAGAATTCGACTTCGTAATTGAACATCGCAGTGGCAGATCCCACGGTAACGCAGATGCGTTGTCACGAAGACCTTGTCCAGAGAAGTGCAAACATTGTTCCAGACAAGAGGCTAAATAAGCAGTACCCGTGAGGATGCTGAAAACTGACTTTAGCGACGAATGGAAAAAAAACTTACAGCAGGCTCAGGAAAGAGATGCTGATATCAAACCGATCCTCGAGTGGATGAAAGCTGGTGCCTCTAAACCAACATGGAGTGATGTTGCGTCATTGAGCACAGTCACAAAAAGTTACTGGGCACAGTGGGACAGTCTGCTGATACAAAATGGTGTCTTATGCCGGAAATGGGAAAATGTTAAGGGGACAAGTGTCATCTGCAGATGGTAGTCCCCAAAGCTAAGGTGCCAGATGTCCTGCAACTTTACCATGACGGATGTTCGGGAGGTCATCTTGGTGTAAAAAGGACTTTATTAAAGATTCGAGAGCGATTCTACTGGATCCACTGTCGGGGCGATGTTGAAGACTGGTGTCGTAAATGTACTAGTTGCGCAGCTGTAAAAGGGCCTCACACGCGCAGCAGAGGAGCATTGAAAGTCTACAACGTTGGTGCGCCCTGGGAACGAATAGCCCTAGACATTGCGGGACCATTTCCAGAAAGTGAAAGTGGAAACAAGTATTTTATGGTTGTGATGGATTATTTCACAAAGTGGCCAGAAGTGTTCGCCATTCCTAACCAAGAAGCTTCGACGGTTGCAGATAAATTAGTCCATGAAGTCTTCTGTCGATTTGGAGTACCCTTGGAGATTCACAGCGACCAAGGAAGGAATTTTGAGTCTCAAATATTCCAGGAGACGTGTCGGGTAATGGGCACCCATAAAACCAGAACCACCTCTTACCACCCACAATCTGATGGAATGGTTGAACGATTCAATCAAACCTTAGAGAGATATCTGGCAAAAGTCGTGGGGAACAGGCAGAGGGATTGGGATAAGCACATCCAGCCGTTCCTTTTGTCATACCGGAGTGCAGTTCACGAAAGTACGTCGGTAACACCAGCCTTCGCGAACTTCGGAAGAGAACTACGGTTGCCTGCAGATCTCATCACCGGTATTCCGCCTGACACCCCGCGTTGTGTGACTGATTATGCAAACGAGTTGCGTACCAGAATGAATGACATATATGAGCATGTCAGACAATCAGGCCAACAAACATCTGACCGCAAGATGAACAACAAAGGCTTCGACGAAGGTTCACTAGTGTGGCTACATAACCCGGTACGCAGCAAAGGAAAGTCACCGAAGTTACAGGCGTGACTAAGATCAACGATGTGACCTACCGGATACAGAAAGGACCAAGAGGTGCTCCGAAGATCGTTCATGTGGATCGCTTGGCATGTTATCACGGATCTAATAATGCTCGGGACGAGCATGTCTCAGGAGGGGGCAGTGTTACGCCGAGTAACTAGGACGACGGAGATTCTGGATTAGTTGATGAAGCAGGTAGAAAACAAACAAGAGGAATACGCTAGAATGCGGCACCCGCAACAAAAATAAAAACAAACGAAAAAAATAGTTTGAGACCGGGCTCAAGGTCAACATTAACAATGGCGATTGTAAAAATCTATTGTTCGCAAGTTGAATAAAGGATGTAAACATCTATTGTCTCAAGAATGCGACCCGCCTGCATTTATTGAGATTTTTCGAATCCAGAATCTTCGTGGCTCATATAAATAATGGTCGACAGCGTCAGCGCAGTTCAGTTTTGG
The DNA here is from genome assembly GCA_910591435.1 of Acronicta aceris. Lineage (NCBI taxonomy): Eukaryota > Metazoa > Arthropoda > Insecta > Lepidoptera > Noctuidae > Acronicta > Acronicta aceris. The sequence continues at coordinate 4,025,376 of OU342778.1, read as the reverse complement.
ACACATCGAAGTGAAGATCGAAGTGAAGTACCAAGTGATTATCTGTGCGACGTTAAGTGTAACAAGTGCTAGTATAGTGACTGTTCGTGTGATTTCTGTGTGTGTTTGTGTAGTGTAATAAAGTGACTATTTATTTCGGTGAAATTAGTGATTTTAATTTATCCCGAACCCCAGCTCGTAACAGTATTCTTGCTACGATTTTTGCATACATCTTTTGCTTCTGTTCTCCCAATTTCATACATCTTTTTGAAGTAGGTATCTCACCCATAAGATGTTGTATTCATAACCTTCAGGGACCATGGATCGTGGAAAACTTGGGCCCAACTATCCGCAATTCCAGCTTCAAAGATTTGAAGATACTTGCTGGGGATGATCAACGCTACACCATTAATCTTTATTGGAATACAGTAAGTCAATGGACCTGCCTGATGGAATCTAGCCAAATATAAATATGGCAAACGGAAACTGTGGCCGTGTAAAGCAACTTGCATCCAGGACTGGTTATTAAGAAATAGATAAACGAAATAATTTGTAGATTATCTTTGCCGTTTTCAGACCACTCCATGTAGTTAAGACTCCGGCGGACCGAATAGGCAATATGCATTTCAACAGATGAGGGTAATATTTTTTTTGGGGGTACTATTTTGAATCCTCATTACGTCTCTATCAATATTTCCTGATTTTATTTCTTTTTCGATGTGAAAATAATTATTGAAAAGTGCAAAAAAAATGTGGGAAATTCAGAGCGGTTGAAACGGAGCGTTATTGGTCAGACGATTTGACCAATGGCGTCAGTCGAGTGTGACGTCAAAGTATATGTGTATGTCACTGTCAAAAGCGCTTGTTCTGTTCGTAACGACTGTGAAGTTCTGAAATTGTATTAATTATCATTGTTCAATATCAAATTGTTACACATCTTCTTCTATTTTCTTTGTGGCAATTGAGTCGGTGGCGACTATTTTGCCAATGTCAAGTTATTTGTGTTGTGACATTCGGCAGTGAAGAGATCTGCCGTAACAACTTTGTGAATTGTGGTTTAGCACAGATTAAAATAAAAGAAGCGCGATGAGTTATATTAGTACTAAAACATTGATTAAAGTCGATTAGTATTAGTATGGATTGCAACATAAACATCATCAGCCACAATGGCTGAAATCAGCTAGAATAAAATATAATGTAAATAGTTAGGCAAAAGTAACGCACTACATTTTAATGTTATTAACATTTAAAAATTGTGTTAAAATTTGGATTAAATATGGGGAAAAATGGGTTAACAGGGTATGAAAGTTAATGGGAAGAGGAATTTTTATTTTGGGCAGCATTGAATATAAATTGACGGAATCGGAGTTCAAGGGACATTCGAAAAATATGTGGTCAAGGGTTCCTTCATCTATACCACATTCGCACAGAGAACTATCTATGACGTGAATTCTCTTCAGGAATACTGGACTACAACAATGCCCGAGTCGCAGTCTACACAAGGACGAAACAGTTCTTTTAGATAACTTTGGACACTTAAAAAAACAAGGTTTGCACTGAATGTTCGGTTGGATGCTTCCATAATACTTAGCCTTTATCTTTACACTATCGGTCCATAGTTTTGACCATTCTGAAGCTAATTTCTGATTGGAACCATTTCGCAAATCGTAATTATGAACAACATAATGTTTATTGTCTACGAGGTTTGCCGTAGCAAACTTTGTCAGTGAGTCTGCAGGCCTACAATACCTGAATGACCAGGAATCCAAGTTATCTCAATGTCTAAATCATTTTTATAAGAAAAAAGTAATGCATTTCTAATATCCATTAAAATTTTACTGTGAATTTTGGAATATAATTGATTCTGATTTAAAGCCTGAATAGAACTAAGGGACTCTGTAAAAATAACTGATTTTTTTATATTATGCGCATTTATGAAGCGGATGGCTTCTAAAATGCCAACACACTCTCCCGTAAATACTGATGACTCAGGTTGGCATTGAAATAACAATGAGATTTTTGAGTTCTGGTAATAAACTGCAACACCAGTGCATCCCTTAGGTGTTAATTTTGAAGCATCTGTGAAAAAGAAGTGCCAACCCTCCCAGTATCTCTTAATGGCTACTTCGAATTTCTCTTTAATATTTTGGGACAATTTGGAAATTCCAAGATCCAGAACAATTTTGGGCTTATAGTGGATAGTTTCATATGTTGAAGCAAACACGGGAAGAATGGGCTATTGACATACACGGGAAGAAATTTGTTTAAGCTCTCTATATCTATTTAACAAAAAAGGAACTGTTTTATTTTTCCAATATGGACAATTGAAGGAAAGGTCGATTTGATCTAAAATAGGGACTAAGGGATGGGATGAAAGAGAAAATACTTTGGATAGGAAGCGATCTGCCAAATATTGTCTTCTTATGTTTAAAGGTGGGTCTGCACATTCTACTTGAAGGGCTTTTCTGGGGTAGATTTTATAGCCCCAATTACAATTCTTAAACACTTCGTTTGAATGGAGTCTAACTTACGGATCGCTTCCTTATAACAAGGCTCAATTATGAAGACGCAATAGTCCATTACACTTCTTATTAGAGCGTTATAAATTAATTTGAGAGTAAATGGATGAGCTCCCCACCAAACACCCGATAGAGCCTTAAGAATTTTAATGGACTGTTCGCATTTTTTAACCACGTTGTTAATATGATCAACCCCTGACAATTTGGAATCTAATATAACTCCTAAAAATCTTACTTGTTCTTTAATTGGGATAGTTTGTCCATCAATGTTGATGACAACTTCGGGAATCAGACGTTTGCGGGAAAAAATAACGGCAGTACTTTTTGGGGCGCTTAAAGATAACCCATGATCAAGAAGCCATAGGTTTAATGAACTCAAAGAGACATTTTAGGATAGAGTGGCAGCTTGAATTGAATTACCTGATACCAATAACGCAATATCGTCAGCTTACTGGAGGATTTTACAATCAAAATTTAGACAAGTTGGGAGATCGAATGTGTAAATATTGTATAAAAGGGGGCTAAGAACAGAACCTTGTGGCAATCCTGTCCAGACTGTTCTCCGTTCTGGGTTTTCACCAGGGATTCTTAACTGAAGCACACGACTAGAAAAGATACTGTCTATAATTAGACAGATCCTAAACGGACGGAATTTTCAATTTTTGCATTTTCTGTCTTAGCAGTGGGAGTAGGACAGAATCATAAGCAGCTGATATGTCTAAGAAAACGGCTACCACTGACTCATTTCTGCTAAGAGCCAGTCGGATCTCAGATGTGAGGACACTTACATCGTCCGCTGTACCCAAACCTTTCCTAAAGCCAAATTGAGTCCTTGGTAGCAGTTTCTTGTTTTCTACAAATCATTCAAGGCGATTTTTAATAAGATGTTCTAAAATTTTAATAAGTATGGACGATAGAGCAATCGGTCTATAAGAAGAATGATCACTTGGATCTTTGCCTGGTTTTAATAACGGAACAACAACCTGAATCTTCCAGTCTTCGGGAATGGCACCAGAAATAAAACAAAAATTGGCTAAATCCAAAAAATATTGTTGAGTTTTTATACCGGCTTTCGTGATAAAAGAGTAAGGGAATCCATCCACTCCAGGAGCAGAATCCCTTACATGAGAAAGTACCGTTTTTAATTCATCCATAGAGAAAGGCATATCCAGTGGATCTTCAGATGTGACAATTTCCATATTGGTAAAGCCACATTCATCCACATTCGGTACATACACTGGCGCAATTTTGGAGAAAAAACAATATGCTAACTCTCCAGACAAATTATTTGGGGCAGTTGGTATATAGCTATTCCTAAAGCATTTTAACTTTTTCCAAACTAACATTGATGGAGTAGATGGACTCAGCGAGGCACAAAATTTCAGCCAACCTTCTCTTTTCTTTTTTCGGAATAATTTCCTGGATTTAGCCAATATCTGTTTGAAAGCTATGAGGTTATTCGGGTTCATATCTTGGTTATAAGTCTCTTCAGCCTCATTCCTAGCCCTGATTATTTCAGTGCATTCACTATCCCACCATGGCGGAGAAGGGATTTTACCTGAAGTGGCGTTTTTGGAGGGAAAACAATCATCAGCTGTGGTAGATAAGGTAGAGGAAAAAGAGAGGAAACAGTCTTGAGCAAGCAAGGAAGGAGATTCTTAAATCTAATTTCTTAGCATAAGAGTCCCAATCAGCGGAATTTAGGCGGTATTTTAATAGCGGAGGAGAATGTCTGTCAGGAATTTTTTTAGATGGGATTTTAACTATGATAGGATAGTGATCACTGCCATAAGTCATGTCTAAACGGCCCCAAACAAAAAGGCTAGCTATATTGGGTGAGCAAAATGTCAAATCTATACAGCTATTGTTTTGTCCAAAAGTAGGCCTTCGCGTAACACTGCTATCATGAATGACACATAAACCAAGTTCATCTAATAGATCTACCAAACCAACGCCAAAACTATCGCAAACCTCAGATCCTGATGACTATCTCAGATAGTGATGACAATTAAAATCTCCCATTACTAATAGTGGGCCACTTACACTATTTAATATTTTTTTTAATAACAAAAGATCTACAGTGTGTGGGTGAGCAATATAGAAAGAAAAAATATTTATTCCCTCAGCCTTAACAGCAACAACATTAATGTTGTCACTGCCGACAGAGGGTAGAGAAACAGGAGAGAATGGTACTCTACTATGGATAAGCAAAGCACATCCTCCATAACCATCAAGCCTATCATCACGAACATTGCTAAAACATGGAATCCTGAAACTACTGTCAGGACTAAGCCATGTCTCGGCAATGCTACAGATCGATGGCTTATATTTATTTATTAAGTATGTAAGATCATGCTTCCTGGGAGTAATACTCCTCACGTTCCATTGAAGAAAAGTTAGGGGGGGGGGAATGTTACTAATATATTTTAAAATCGACGACAGTTTAACGGCAACGTGGTCAGGTACAGATTGATTTGGGTTTTTTAAAACAGCCGATAACATACTAGTTATCATATTTAAAATACTAGTTGGGTTATCTGTACCGCGAATATTGTATACATCTGTAGCTTCAACAGGGGAGGCGCAACCATTTCTTGAAGGAGAGAATGAATATTCTTGTATTAGGCCGTTATGCGCCTGTTTGTCGTAGCTGGGTGAAAGCGGAGCACGGGGCTTAGGTTTAAGTACGACCGTTTTGCGGAATAATCTTGTGGTTTGAGAATTTGACTTAGACATTTGGTTTGTAGTTATTACCGGTTTTGTAGAAGACTGGAGTTGCCTAGAAACATCAGCATATGACCTAGAAACAGGAGGAAAAATACGACTTGCTTCAACATAAGGTATAGACGTTTCAGCCATCAGTGCTTTAATAGCCTTCTGACGACCAGGAACAAGGACAAGCTTTATCATTTGCGAAATGGTTACCTGTGCACAGAAAACATGTAGCTATTTCCGGTGAAATATCACATCCATTGCCTGGATGATCCTCACCGCACTTAAAGCAATGAGGCTTAGATCGGCATACTGTACGTGTATGTCCAAAATGACAACAGTTAAAACATTGCACGGTTGGATACATATACCTTTCTACGGACAGCGCGGAATAAAAACAAAATACCCGTGACGGCAAAACCTGGCCATCAAAAGTAAGTACTACCGTTTGAGTTGGTTTCCATTCCGTTGCTGTACCCAGAGATGTAACTTTGCGATTCAACCTCCTTGCTTTAATGACGGGACGGTTCCAGTGGGAACCTTAATATTTTCTATTATTTCATCCTCAGTTCATTCAGTTGGGACATCCCTAACGATGCCCATTCTAGTAATATTAAACAGAGGGATAGTAGCAATATAATTATTCTGTAAAAGGACACCATTTATTAAAAAACTGTTAGCGTCCTGATAGGACTTAAACTCTACTGATATACGATTTCTTCCTAAACGTTTGACCCCATCAGGGCGTATATTATTAATAACATTTCATTAAGAACATACCAAACTTCACAGGATGTAGTGCAGTACCTGAAGTCTGTTGATCCATAGGGGAGACATAAACAACGTAAGGAGCATTGTTTCTGCCTGTATAAACTTGTCTGTCAAAGATTTGTTTGACCAATTTTGGCGGTTTATTTTCGGGAATTGGCGGGGAAAGTGCGGATCTTTTCCTATTAGAGCTTTCCATGTTGTTCTTTTTTGCGCGGGAAAAAACGTATGTTGCTTTTACCACTACACACGAAAAGCCATTGTTACACTTATTCTGTGAGATAAAACTTTCTGACAAAATGACTGACAGCGGTTATGTGAAGGTTATGTGTCATAGACTTTGACGTCACGCGCCAAGCGCGCCATAATGGCGTGCGTTTAAAACGCCTGAAAAAGTTTAAAATTAAAAAAAATATATAAATATACTACATTTTACATTTTTGGTGCTGAATATTATTTAACAGTAATAAAACGATATAAGCTATCATAAAAAAATTAAAAAAAAAATCTGTGTATATTCCCTATTGCTCTTACAAACGTAATACCGTAATAAATCGTAATTCAAACACTTACCATCACGCGTGTATTCCCCGAAGGGTTAGGCAGAGGTATACCTACTAATGTACACCCACAGAAGGCTTACTCTTGAAAACAATACAATACCAATCCAAACGTGATCCGATTCCAATGTCAATTTGGCTGTCGGTCGATTTCGTAGGTACTCTTGAGCACAAATCGGTTAACCTTGTATCGGCATCCTGATTGGCCAATGGTTGGGTCGTTTCCCAATCCTATTTAGTTCACTCAATCACCGCGCAATATTGAAACAATTTGGTGCCAGTCTCGGAGAGTTCCAGTACCAGTTCAAGAGTACGAAACTTGACGAAACGGCACAATTCCAATGTCGATGTATCGGAATTGAGTTCAAGAGTAAGCCCCAGTTCATATATTTAGGTCTCATGTAATAGGGGCCGAGCCTGTTGCCATTCACCGGGCACTAATCCAGACTCCGAGTTACTACTGAGAATTTCATAGAAAAACCTAATAACACTTTGCTCGACCTGGGGTCGAACCCAGGACCTCTAGCGTAGCAGTTGCGGTTGAGACCACTAGACTTATGAAGCAGTCAAATAAAACACAATTTAATCAAATTCTCTTATTATTTGGATTCCGATTACCGATTACGATACCGTTAATCTAGATTCCTACCGTATCATTTACTTCACTGGAAATAAATGTAAGAGAATGCAATTTTTGATATAACTTTGCCAAGTTTGGAACGATTTTCCGGTCTTTTATTTCCATTGAAGATGTAATAGACGAAATAGTACTGTAGAAACCTAGATTAACAGTATCTAAATCCGAATGATAACATAATTTGATAGAATATTGTCTGGATTATGATTTATTTCGATATTACATTTGTGAGAAAAAATCGCTCCGCCGGACTCTTAAGCCAGGTTCGTATTCATACACAAACATCCAGTTTTTTTTTATGTACGTATATTGATATGATATCTTAAGTATCGTCACGTATCGTGGCTAAGTTCTTAATAATATATTGTTTTTGTAGCTAACATTATTTTATCCTGACGCATTGAAGTATTTGGATGGAGTGGCAGTACATTGGTACTTAAACAAGTACACACCAGCATCGATTTTGATGCAGGCTATGGCGAAACACCCGGATAAATTCGTACTGTCGACAGAAGCTTGCTCAGGTCTGTATGAGCTACCCAGTATTTACGGTTTGGTATACTGGACGTTTTAACCCACTAAGCTATTCGTAGTTAGTTTAGAGTGTGGAAAATCTCATGAATCGTCTGCCACTTGGGGACAGAGAATATCGGACCAAAACCACTAAAAACAACACGCTTTTCTTGCCCTTTAGGCTATGGGTTCTGTGCGATTTGCCACAATCACCGTCTCCTGTGGCCATAGCCTAGCCCCGTACGCTACAGGCATAGCTCATGAATGGCGGTGGTTTGTCACTAGGTAGGGTAGGTACATCCTTAGGTATCTCTCCCGTGCCGCCTCCGCCTTACCGTACCGCCTCCTTGCCAGCTTTATAAACTTGCAATACCATTTAATTATGGGTTACAATGGAATCCTGAATTCATTATCTAAAATTTTCTTTTTACAGGTACCACTGATACTCTCAAAGTAGATCTAGGATCTTGGTCTAGAGCTGAAGATTACGTCGTTGATATTATAGAGGTATTTCATTAGATACCTACCTATCTATTTCATTATATATCTAGGTATTTCATACAAATACTATTATGCACTATATTTTTTCATTTAAGAATCTCAGCAACAACGTCATCGGTTGGATTGACTGGAACATGTGCTTAAATACTGACGGTGGTCCGAGCTGGACCGGTGCGTCAGTGGATTCACCAATCATAGTTAATCCAGAGGCTGGAGAGTTCTATAAGCAACCCATGTTCTACGCGATGGGACATTTCTCCAAATTTGTGCCGCGAGGTTCGCGGCGAATTTATTCCACAGTGATGACAGATAAAAGTATTCAGAACGTCGCGTTCCTGACGCCCAACAACACAGTAGTCGTAGTGATATACAACTCGTGAGTGAAATTTGTTTTTCAAGCAATATAACAAAATTTAGGTTTAGGCATTATACACATTTAAAGAGTATATTGTAATTAGTTTCTTTTGTGATTTATGGAATTATTTTGTCTGCCTGTTTAGTCACAGACTTTTCTCTCACACATATTTTTACCCACGGCGGAACGGAGACGGTATATATTTATATACCGTCTCCGTTTAGGGTCTCCGCGTTTAGGGTGAGAGGGTGTTTGTAGGTGCCATCAAACAAATGTTACCACTTATCTCCATAACGGTTTGACTGATTGAGACGCGGTTTTTTATTTAAACTACATAACATACCATCACGTCTGTATCGTTTCCATGGAACTATTACGAAAGAGTACCTCTGAATATTTTCAACATATAACTTTAGCTTCCTTCATGAAGAACTATTAGGTAAATTTTAATGTCTTTTCCACAGCGACGCGGAAAGAACGATCAAAATTCGTTTTGGAGAACAAGAAGCAGTGTTATCCGTGGAGGCGAAGTCATTTACTACTATCGAGATGCTTATTGAATGATACACATCAATTAAAATATATTTTTTTATTGTTTGAGAGAACTTTTTTTTAATATGTTTTATAGCAACAATAATATTATTGACAAATTTAAATAAATATTATTAACAAATTTAAATACGTTGCAATTATTTAATAATTTATTTCATTAGTCTAGTGGTCCCAAGCGCGACTGCTACGTTACAGGTCCTGGTTTTTTGTGTCTCGAAGGCTGGATTTATGGCTGGTTAATGGCAATAGGCTCGCCCCTATTGCTTGGGACCGAAACATACCAAAAAGTTGCCAGCTTAAAATGGAACTGGGCTGGTCACGTTTGCCGCATGTCAAACGAGTTATGGGCTAAACGAACTTCCAAGTGGGTCCTACATAACGGTAAACGACAACGCGGCAGACCTAGATGGAGGTGGCGGTATAAGCGTGACTTCTTCACTCTAAGGAGTGAAAAGAGAGTATGGAAGCCTTTGGCTTGCAGTGGGACGACAACGGCTGAATAAATAAATAAATACCGGCGAACTGGTGGCTATGCCTCTGCGTAATCCTTCGGGGAATACAGGCGTGATGGTATGGTATTTAAGTCGTATTCAAGTAACAGTAAGAGTTGTGTTTGTTTGTTGCTGTGTGTGTGTTTCTTTTTGGTCTAGCTTTAAATACGTTGCATTGCCGCCAATCCTTCCAATAAAGGTCTACGCGGGACGAAGTAGACCTTTATTGGAAGGATTGGTGGCAGAAAGCTTTAAACCGAAAGGAGCGGAAGGAGGAGGAGTCCTTTGCTCTGCAGTGGGACAATTACGGCCGAAAAAAAAACAATAATAGGTATAATAGGTGAGAAGTTACTTAATAAAATTTCAACACTGAACTCAATGACTTCAAAAGCATTTTAAAATTACTATTGTGAAGTACGATTGAATACGAATGTCGGTCTTAAACTACTCATTGTCTTAATTGAATGATCCCACTGTGATGCCAACTACTGGGTAACTCGAGAGTGCTTCCAGTAATCGTTTGTAAGCGATACGATATCACACACCAGTCACCACGCTTACTGCCCTGCTCCGCCAGTCGCCACTCATGTTCTAACACAAGCTCACATATTTAAATATAGATTACAAAATAATACTTATTATCGATTTTAAACCACAGTATAATATTGATCCATTGATGTTATAATGGTAATTCAAAATGTGTGTGTTTTTCTCGCGACATTGCTTTACTTTTTCAATGGAATGAATACCGGTAAGTTTAGTTTGACATATTAAATACCTATGTTGCGAGTGCGAAAGTCGGCATATTAAATATTGTTATCGCTGTCGCGTACGTAAGGAACCAAGATTAATTTTAGTATGACGTTAACTTGTATTGGTATGGACCATTCAGACTCCGTCAGACCCGGTAGAGCTCGGGTTGCGCGCCAAATTGAAATCTCTTTGGTTTTTCGGAAATTGTACGTTTGAAACACATAGTGTGCATGACACGTTGTGTGAATGTGGACGAAACAAAAGAATTAGGTATACAATAAGCGTTGAATGGGGAAAAGGCGAGAGTGTATGTACCTATGTAAGACATATCATACCAAGCGCACAAGAACCACACACACAAATTAACTCTTTACCGGTTGTTTTAAATGATATTTCTGTAAATTGATCTTTCAAGACAATTTTGCAAATTAAAAGTTTTAATTTTTTAAACTAGATTTTTACTAGTCCGATTCGCTTCTTCTGTTTGATAAAAGACAATATCTAACTTATAATAACACATTTTACATTTATTGCCAGAAAATCCTTGTGCAGCGCGTAAGATAGAAAAGAAGTCGGTGGTGTGTGTGTGCAATGCAACATACTGCGACACCATCACGAGGGTACCTCCTGGCACAGACAAGTACACCATATACGTCAGCTCTGAGGTGAGGTTTAGGAAGATATTACACGATTCACTCCAGCATTTTTCATTTCTCTTTGATGGCTAAAATGACCACTTTTGATGAATTATAAATATGATTCATATTACAAAATTGCTAAGGAATTTTACGAGTTTTAAATATGATCTGATTTTGAGGAATTGCTGAATGTAGTCATTTTAGCATTGCCTTGTGAAAAAATAACAAGGATTGGTTAAAATTATGTTTAATATTTTGTAGAGTGGCTTAAGATTCAACAAGAGCAGTGGCAATTTACAAGCATTGAATGATTCGGGTGAGTTTGTGTCAAATTAATACAATGCACCGCAATCGTCAATTGAGGGAACCCCTCAAACTTCCTACAAATAATATTAGATATTTTAAATGCCCCTATTAACATTTCAATAAAATTAAACCCGTGAGGAATTCCATGACCGGACATACCTACCCTGTTGTCTCCCCATAAGACAAATGTTCTACGAGTATGGAAAATTCTTTATAATTTACCTACTAACTTACACTAGATCAGCTGATGACGTTTTTTTAAGCAGGCAAGTATTTTTTTTATGATTTTCCTATATTCGTAGAACAAAAGATGGTGGTATTGATTATAAAAATCATGACCCGGAATAATGGTTCCATCGTCAACCCTGTACACAGTGTGACAGACCAGGTTTCAATACTCAATACATTTATTGCCGTCCACAAGTTAAATAGATGTTACATTAATATATAGAAATAGTTTTATGACTTTTAGATAAAGAACTCCGTTGGTAAACCATACTTATCTGTTGGAATCCTCAATTCGCAAGGTTATGGTCTACCAACGTTACATGAAACATTTATAAGATTACAATTAAATACTTTTTTTTTGTATTCATAATAGGCTTACACTTGATCGCTAGTTCGCCTGATGTTAAGCGACACTGCGATCTACGATGGAGCGCGATTGCCTAGAAGAAACCGATTACTCGTGATTTTTAGACACCTAGATTATATCTTTATCGGGGAAGACCCACTCGAGAAGTGCTTTCCACATTTCAACGGTACGCATGGTAAAAGCGGACTTAAAGCGTTTCGTTCGGGTTTTTGGAATGTCCACCACCTTAGTACAAGTTTTTGTGTCACATTACATATTAACACGATTTATGTTAGCGTTATCAATAGTTTGTTTTACTAGAAGTAAATACATAGTGTTGTGTTTCCAGCTTCCATGTTTCTTTTTTTTTGCGAAACCTTTTGCTAGTTTTAAGTTTTTATTTATATAAGATTGTACATACTTAATTGCATTTTGATTTGTTGTGCGTCATACGGACGAAAATAAAAACTTTTTCTTTCTTTCTTAAATAAAATATTCAGTTTGTATAAAACTCAGAATAATGAAATAAAAATGAAATTAAAGATATACATACTTAAATCTTCAGATTTGGGATGCACTGCTACTTTAGAGTTACACCCAGAGACAAAGTTTCAGACGATAGAGGGTTATGGAGGAGCAGTGACCGACGCTGCTGGGATCAACTGGAAGAACCTATCAGAACCACTGCAGAAATATCTGATTGAGTAAATAGCATTTTCTTACACATGTATGCTACTACCTCATACTAATAGTTGTGTAAATGTACAATCAATACAATCAATCAAATCACAATGACGACACGTTTTGCGTAGCGGCAGAGCGATCGGCTTTTACGCCTCGGGTTGTTGGTTCGATTCTCGCAAGAAACAATTATTTGTATGATCTACTGGTAGTTGTTCCGGGTATAGGCTTTTGTGGATGTGAGACTTTGTGTTTGTAAACGGTACAGGAAAATCTTAGCATCAACCTTTTAACATCTCTTTAAGACCTAAAAAAGCCAAAAAATATATCTTAAGAATTTTTGTTTGTTTGTTTGTGTGACGGTACGCGCATCATTTAAAAATTACTGCACGAAATTGGTTCGGTTTTCAAAGTCAGCTGTATTACTTTCATCTTGATGCGCCACCGAGTTAACCCTTTTGGGACGCAATGTGAAACCACTAATTTAGAAAAAGTTGATATTACGTAGGTAACACACTGTTTTGTTTCATTTTGTTCAATACTAAATGATATTTCAAAGAGAGAAAGAAACGGTGTGTAGTCAGTACATATCTTTTAAACTATAATAATGTCATTGACTTATGCACTAATGTTTTAAAGAATTTTACTAAAGGCGTTTATGTGTATTTGTGCGGCAATATGTATTTTTAAGAAGTTAGCAATACCCTATAAATTATGACCATAACTTAACCCACATAATAGGTTGAATAATCCATGTTAAGAGTCCGGCGGACCGAATTTCAATTACAAACGTAATATTGAAATAAATCGTAATTCAAACACATTTTAATCAAATTGTGTCATTATTCGGATTCCGATACCGTTAATCTATGTTCCTACAATACAATTTCGTCCAAAATACTTCACTGAAAATAAATGTAAGCGAATGCAATTTTTGATAACTTTATCAATTTTGTAACGATTTTCCGGTCTTGTATTTCCAATGAAGTAGTAGTAGACGAAATAGTACCGTAGGAACCTAGATTAACGGTATCCAAATCCGCATAATAAGATAATTCGATAGAATATTGTATGGATAACGATTTCTTTCGGAATTATGATTTTGTGGGCAATTCAAGCTCCGCCGGACACCTAACCCCATGGAAATATACGAGTATCTGTTTTATGCATTCTGGTTTCGTAGAAAAAGAGCTTCCTAATACGTACAGTTCTGTATCTTTTATTCTGTAGTAATAATATCATTGATTTCCAAGTATCATGAATCATAGCTATACTAACGAAAAAAATATAACTTAGGTACAAACTATGGATTAGTAATTTAACTGTGAATGAATCAAGGCCCTGGACCTGGGACTACCGTGCAGTAGCGAATAATTAAACAGCCGGTCTAGTTCGCATACATAGTATGTATATGCATGCATAGTAGCACGGTCAGGACGTTATTGGCACTGATCCACATCTTAAACAAAAGGGACGTGCATCACTTCCGCATTTTTTATGGTTTACGGCGCAAACGAGCTGACGAGCCACCTGATGGTAAGTAGTCATCATCGCCCATGGACACCTGCAACTCAAGAGGAGTTGCTGATTCATTGTCCCTTGAGACAACTTGACCCTTAAGAGCCCCTACGGACTGCAGACTGCCGGAGTCGCAGCAACCGAGGGGAACTGGCTCTTACGTGCAAAAGTCGAAACACACACCAAAGTACTTTACGACAGACTTCGACTTAAGGGTGGTCGCCAGCCAGTCAGACCCCGATAGGTCCTACCACTGAGCAATACCGTATATAGGTACCCGTAAAAGCGCAAATTGGGCTTCCAAAATCATCTCCGATGCGCTAAAGAAATGGGGCAATCCCATCAGCATCTTGAAAGCACTATTATACTGAACGCGGAGGGCGTGGTATGATTTTAGAGTAAAATGAGCCCCCAGACTGATTTTTACCTCTTTAGAAGCACGTCACAATTTGCAGGCGGCCAAGTTCGCACTTATAGACAATGCCCTCCGTTCCTTTTCGATGTCAGCATCATCTCTGAAGCTAGAGATATTTTGAATGATACATATATGCCGAATTTAAAACCCGTAAGCCTAGTTTAGTTTATTGACAAATCCCGCACCATTTATAATAGCATATTTTCTTGTCAGCTCGTATTTCGGTGATAATGGTTTGCAGTACAATATGGTGCGGCTACCGATCGGAGGTACAGACTTCTCCACGCATGCTTACGCTTATAATGAGCATCCGGTCAATGACGCCACGTTGACTAACTTTTCGCTGACTTCCGAAGATTATCAATATAAGGTAACACCAATGGCTTACCCCAACTAATGACTTAAGAGTCGGGCGGACCGAATTTCTCTTACAAACGTAAAACCGAAATAAATCGTAATTCAAACACAATTTAATCAAATTCTGTTATTATTCGGATTCCGATATCTAGGTTCCTACTCTACCATTTCGCCCAAAATACTTCACTGCAAATAAATGCAACCGAATGCAATTTTTGATGACTTTACCAAGTTTGGAACAATTTTCCGGTCTTTTATTTCCAGTGAAGTAGTAGTAGACGAAATAGTATCGTAGGAACCTAGATTAACGGTATCAAAATCCGAATAATAACATAATTTGATAGAACATTGTCTGGATTACAATTTATTTCGGTATTACGTTTTTGTTGGCAATTCAAGCCCCACCGTTATTGCTTATAACAGTCAAACTAGGGTTCAGGTGGAGACTAACGTCATGTATTTTCTCTTATTTTCTGCGTTTTTTTATACCACTGAGGCGGCAAATAAGCGACCCACCTGATGGTAAGCAGTTACTGTAGCCTATGGATTTTTGTAACACCAGAGATGTCGCTCGCGCATTGCCGACCCTATAAAAACCTTTTCACTCCTTTTTTGAAGAACCCCATGCTGTAATCTTTTGAAAAACCTCGGCAGGTAGCTCATTCCACATCCTGACTCCATCCTTAAAGTGTGTATATAAACTCTTCAGATTCCAATGGTCAAGGCGATCTTACAAGCATCAAGCACCTCTGTTCACATCATAGCGACGACGTGGTCGCCGCCTCCCTGGATGAAGACCAACAACGCTTACACGGGGCACAGCCGCCTCAAACCGGAGTACTACCAGACTTATGCTGATTACCATCTCAAGTAAGAGTAGTGAGACTATATTTCTTCGTATACAAAAATAAACATTAATCAGTAGGGTATCTACCGTCACGCATGAGCGATTTTTTAAATAAACGAAACTGTCACAAATGATACCAACACCTAAAAAAGTAAATAACATATCATCACGCCTGTATTCCCTTTGCCTAACATTAGGCGGTAGCCTAATGGCTAGGGCGTCGAACTTGCGATCCTATGGTTGCCGGTTCGAAACCCACCCATTGCACTACCGACGTGTACCCACTCGTAACATACAATAACAACTCGTAAAATAC
This sequence comes from Acronicta aceris, assembly GCA_910591435.1. Lineage (NCBI taxonomy): Eukaryota > Metazoa > Arthropoda > Insecta > Lepidoptera > Noctuidae > Acronicta > Acronicta aceris. Next base: position 4,009,384 of record OU342778.1, on the reverse strand, counting down.
AAAAATAGGAGGCCAAAGTTTCAATCGGTAGAAGTTTTCTTTAAACCAGGCACACAAGTTCCTTCTTTAGATCACCACGAAATATTTGATTGTACCAACATTAATGATTTCTGTAAGCAAATACCCTCCATATACAAAGTAAAACTAAATATTGTTCATATAAATATAAGGTCTTTAACAAAAAATTTTTGTCATGTTATACAATTAATTAGTTCTTCTAAAATAACCATAGATGTATTAATACTAACTGAAGTTAATATTAGTCGCAAAATGGACTCCATGTATAATATCGATGGCTATAGGATGCACAGTATGCTGCGTAAAACCAGAAAAGGCGGTGGAATAATACTTTACGCCAGAGATGTCCACATTTATTCACCCATAAACCGCACTTTTACACATTGTGAATCTATTATAGGGCAAATCACTACACCATACAATTACACCGCATACATATGTGCAATCTATAGGCCACCATGCGAAAGTAAGCACTTATTCATAAAGGAAATGAATAGTTTTTTATCCAATTCTTCAATTAAATCATGTGACACCTATCTGCTGGGCGACGTTAATATAGACCTAAAAACATATGACAACATTCGAGAATACTACATTAGTAGTATGTCTGAGTGCGGTCTAACGAGCGCAATATCTGACTATACAAGAATTGAAACACGCGAAAATAAATAATATAACACGCAGTTGCATAGATCACATTTTTGCTAGAACGCGCTCGTTAGATCTGTACTCGGCCGCACTCGGAACTGTTATGGCCGACCATCGCATGATCATATTGTCGTGCGCAGGATTGGACCGAGCTGATACACAGGATGATTCAAAATTAATTAAAATAATTGATAATGTTAAAGTTAATTACTTACTTAATAACATAGATTGGAGCAAGATAGATGATACAGAGTGTCCTAATACCATTTATGATTATATTAAAAATAGCTTTTGTAATTGTTATGAAGAAGCAATATTCATTAAAAAAGTAAAAAAGAACAGTAAAAGAAATAAACATCCCTGGATAAATAAATATATAGATAACATGTGTAAAAAGAGGGACTTTTTATTTATAAAATGGAAAAATGATTCAACAGATAAAAATCTGCGATTAGAATATAATAAAATAAGAAATAGGACTCATAAAATAATAGAAAGATCTCGGAATAAATATTATATTGAACAAATTAATAACAGCAAAATGAACCTTAGGAAACTATGGCAAATTTTAAATACGATGTCTGGACGCAACAGTAGTTCGGTGGACGAAGTTATCTTAAGAGCATTTAGAAAGAACAATATACAGATTAAAGCAATAGCGAATAACTTTGCGAGAGAATTCAGTAACAGTTTAAATAAGATAATGCCCAAATGTAACCAGCATCTATTAGATGAATCAGAATATATGTTCCCCCTAAACAAATCGATGTACTTCAAAAAGGCTACAAACGAAAGGGTGCTTAAAATAGTTAATAACTTAAAGACAGACAAAGCTCCAGGGGTGGATAATATTAGGTGTGTTGATATAAAAGCTATCTGCGACAAAATAATAGGTGTTATTGTCAGACTAATTAATAGTAGTTTCAAACAAAAACGATACCCGGTAGAATTAAAAACAGGTACTGTTAGACCAATATATAAAAAGGGCAGTCATGGGGATTACGCTAACTATAGACCGATAACTATTCTACCGGTCATCGACAAAATAGTAGAAAAATACGTCTGTTACCAAATACAGGAGTTTTATTCAAAAAATGATGTGTTGTCCAGCTCCCAATACGGTTTTCAACCAAATAAGTCTACCTCACAGCTGCTATCGAAGTTCACAAATGAGGTTAACAAATATCTTGATGAAAAAAATCACGTTATCCTGTTATTTATCGATTTTAGTAAGGCGTTTGACACGCTTAGGCATGACACGTTGCTGAAAAAACTGGACAATTCCGGAGTGCGTGGACCAGTTCTTGAGTGGTGTAAAGATTATCTTAAGGATCGTAAATACAACGTCAAGATAAGTGATGAAATAAGTAACGCCATTGAAGTAACTGAGGGAACAGCACAAGGGTCAGTGCTTGGTCCCTTACACTACCTTGCTTATGTTAACGATATGGAACATGTGGTTAATTACTGTTCTGTTTATCAATATGCAGATGACACATGCCTTTTAGCTGCACATAAGGATATAGATATAGCAGCTCAACGGTTGCAGCATGATTTTACACGAGTATCCAAATGGTCTCATGACGCTGGACTGGTCCTGAATGCAAATAAAACCAAAATTATTCATGTCCATTCTAATCACAGAAAGCACATACCATCTATTAAGATATTGGCACATGCTCACGCTTGTCTACACAAAGTTAACTCAACAGATACGTGTGGATGTGCGGCAATCGATCAGGTGACACACCATACTTATCTTGGGTTAATCGTAGACAATCGGTTCAGTTGGAGGTATCACATAGACTCAGTCTGTGACAAGTTGCGAGCCATATTGGCTAAATTCTATATTATAAAACCTAAAGTCCCTTACAAAATACTACGCAATATGTATATCGCTCTAGCAGAGTCAATTATACTATATGGAATAACGAGTTATGGGCGAACATTTAAATCTTATCTGGAAAGAATATATAATCTTCAAGTCAGAATATTAAAACTTATTATACCCGACAAAATAAAACAACAATATAAAGATAATGTTATAGAAATTTTTAAATATTGTAATATATTACCCATACAAGTCAGAATCCACATGGCCCTCTTAATTGAACAATACAGTAATCATAACATACGAATACCTGTATCCCATAGAATAGTCACTAGAAAAATTACCGAAAACAAGTTAAACGTTCCGAAGATAAGAAATTACTATGGCCGACGAACATTAGAATTTCTTATTCCCACTTTATTTAATAATATCCCACAAATAATAAGACAAGAAATTAACCCGAAAAATTACAAGCGAATATATAAAAAAATACTATTACGAGAATATAAAAACCTAGTTATATAATTAAACAAATACTTAATCTAAATCTTAATCTAAATAGAACATACAAAAAAAAAACAACATGTATATTCAGCAATGCGAAAGTGAACCGGTTTTTTTTTTTGTTATCGAATGCATTGTGAAGCGCCCAGCAGTGTGCACAATTGCGGACTTTCAAAAAGTCATTAGTATGGATCACATGTCACATAAATAAGTGCTTATTGCATTCACTGTAAGGTTGGGAATATTGTATCAAATTGTTTTTCTTTCATGTCTTCAACTAATTAGCTATATTAATGTATGTACCAATACAAACCATTACTGGTTTAATGGTACAAAAGAAATTTGATTGTGCTTATTTTGTATTAAATAAATTTAAAAAAAAAAAAAAACACAAGCATTTTAGATTAGCAAGAGGGGTTAACAAGAATACTAGTAATGTGCGACCCACATTGCTAGTAAGCATTTATTTATTTATTTATTTACACAAGGCACATCAACAATATAAACACAAACATTGGTGATTAAAAAAAAATTTATACCCACAGTTCGCTGGTATGTTTAGGTCCCATGTAATAGGGGGCGAGCCTTTTGCCATTAACCGGGCACAAATCTAGACTCCGAGCTGTTACTGAGAATTTCATAGAATAAAACCAATAACACTTTGCTCGAACTGGGGTCCGAACCCAGGACCTCTAGCGTAGCAGTCGCGCTTGAGACGACTAGACTAATGAGGCAAAATAATATTTTTTCTAAAAAGAAAATAAACCACTCACTACGACAATCACTTTCATCAAGTCAAGTCACTTTTACATTACCTACTAATTTATTATTTATATTTTCAGATTCTTGGAAAAGTATTTGGCTGAAGGCATCACAATATGGGCTATCACTACCACTAACGAGCCGACAAGTGGAATGATAGGATTCATTAACTCTATCAATAATCTTGGATGGAACGCAGGGGATATGGTGAGCCATAAATAACGCGGTTTATATTAGGAAATCATAGCTGTTTATTTAGTATTACTCATTAATATTACTTACCCATTTATCAAGCATTACTTCATGTAAATTCATTCTTTACGCTGTTTAACAAGACTGTATTGATGAATGTAAACCGATCATGCAATTCCGCGCGTTGAAGGTTTCATCAGGATCAGCAATAATGATAAACTGCTAAATGTCATTCAGTTGTTTTACATTACATTTAACAGAGGTGTTTTTTAAAACAGCTAGCGGTTATGTAAAACAACAAAGTATACAATCGTCAGATGGATGTATATAGCACGATTTGTAGCCGTGTGTCCGTGGCTATTTTAGCCCCTTCGGCAACCCGCATTTAGTGTAGATATTGCACTTATTTTAAGAGAATCGCTTTTAATTTTAATCCAGATTTAATTAATTTCAGGGCAAGTGGATCATTAACAACTTGGGCCCCACAATAAGGAATTCAACGTTAAATAACGTGAAAATTATAACTGGGGATGACCAGAGGCTTACACTTCCATACTGGGCTAATTTGGTGAGAAACATTTCAATCATATTACATACCCATCTTATACGTAAGAGTAATTAAATGTTTTATGAGCTAATACAAATTCGTGCGAAACGACTACTAAGCCAATATACTACGTAACTCGTAACTCCCACGTTTGTACAGATAAGTAACTTGATAAGAATGACCAATGGCTTGACTTATAACCGATTTAATAGCAATAAATAAGTTGAACTTTTCTTAACTCAACATACATTAATGTGCATATATGTTACGTAATGTGTCCTAGTTTGAAATGTTTTGTATCTAGAAATAGCTGGGCAACTGACTTATTACCTCTTTGTCTAGTCTGGCATCTCTATTACTTCACGAGACCTAGTCAAAGGCTTCGGTTCCAAGGTCTTTCCATAAAGCTATAGCTTAATGTTATGAATCTTATAACTTATATGTTTACATACGGCACGCCTGAAATGCCTAAAAGGTTAGGTAGAGGCGCACTAATGTACACCGACAGTTCGCCGGTATGTTTAGGTCCCATGTGATACAGGGCGAGCCTATTGCCATTAACCGGGCACTAATCCAAAACTGCTGAGAACTTCATAAAAAACAAAATATCACTGTTCGCCCTGGGAATCGCGCTATAGCTGTCACTGTGTTGCGTATAACTGTCTCATTAGTCTAGTGACTAGACTAGTAATACATTTACCACAGGGGTAGGTAGAAACTACAGACCGCCTCTTGCAGACTGATTCTTACCTACTACATTCACTTTCATGCATCTTGATATATGTATAGGTACACGAGTTCTACACACCTGGTCTTTTTCAAGAACCTCACCAATAAGTAAATCCTTCTAGGGTGACCTTTTTAAACCATCATGTTTCTTATAAATAACAGTTGATCGTCGAGAATCCCAAAGTGTTAGAGTATATCGACGGCTTAGCGGTACACTACTACACGGACTTTATCACGCCAGCGTCCGTTCTGACAGAGGTGGCCGCATTTTATCCCGACAAGTTTATCATCGCTACCGAGGCCTGCGAAGGTAATCCTGTCAAAATATAATATATATTGGCACAAAGAATTCCTTTTAAATCAATTCATAGTAACTAATAGTAGATTACCAATTTGACGACGACAGCGTAGCGGCTGAGCAATCAGCTTTTGCGCTGCGTGTTGTGGGTGCGATCCCCGCACGGAACAAATATTTGTATGATCTACAGGTAGTTGTACCGCGTCTAGGTGTTTGTGTGTGTGTGATAATTTGTTTCTGTAAACGCACCCACGATACAGGAGAAATTCCAAGGGTGACGAAACGTTTTATTAAAAAAAAATGTAAGGTGAATCATATTATGATTCATAAAAAGTGGCCTTTTTAGCTCTGTTGATCAACTTTAAACACAATTTATATAACAACACATATTTCGAACTAGTTTTAGAACTACATATCTCACTTGTTGGTATCACTTTGTTGTTTATCTTGTACGTAAATGACTCTTCTCGTATCGTCATGTTTGAATGATCGCAGCTGCCCTTTGTCTCTATTGATAACTCATACTACCAATAATGTCTTTACTTTCAGGAACTATGTTGTTTGAAAAAGTTCATGTAGATATAGGATCATGGATAAGAGCCAAAAAATATATTATTGACATTATAGATGTAAGTACTTATCAATACTTCTTAGTTATAGTCCTGAAGTAGGTAAGTATGATGAATACTAAAATTTCTATTGTAGGACATGAACCACAGTGTCGTGGGCTGGATAGATTGGAACATGTGCTTGAACGTTCAAGGAGGTCCGACCTACATAGGTAACTTCGCGGACTCTCCCATCATTGTATTTCCGGAGCGAGAGGAGTTTGTAAAACAACCTATGTTCTACGCCATGGGACATTTTTCTAAATTTGTACCTCGAGGATCTAAAAGAATTAAAGTCACGCACAAATGTGGCTGGGGAGAATCTGTGTGGAACGTTGCTTTTCTAACACCTAGCAACACTGTGGTGGTGGTGCTTTATAATGAGTAAGTTCTTGTTTGACAAGGTTATAATTACTCTAATAAATATATAATGAAATTGTAACAGGCTGATGTCTGTACATTATACATATTGAAGAAAACCTAATATGGGGGGCTTTATTAGAGCACAAGCCAAAACTATTTTTTTTAGAATTTCGTCTACAGACACACAAAATTCTAATTTATTCTAATTCTGTTCTTACTCCATAAGGTTGAAACTTTTCTTTTTACTAAGGTACTTCAATAATAAAATTTGACTCGAATAACAAGTACGAAGGAAACAGGTACTACACACTAAAATGACAATAGAAGAAGTAGGAAAATGAGTGAAGAGCATTCAAAAAAATATAACTAAAATCCTCTGTCATATTTACAAGCTCTAATAAGTTTTTGTAGAATTCTTTCTTCTAAAGAGTAAAACTTATTATTTTAATTTCACAGTGGTGAAGCAGCAAAAGTCAAAATACACTTGGAGGGTCGGCAAGCTGTTATGGAGATGGAAGCAAATTCCATCGCCACCGTAGAACTGCCGTACAAACAACAATAAACTTTATAATTACACACAATTTGTCGACCATAAATCAATCCACTCTAAAAGTTTCGATCGTCATGAATAACTTCTCTTTATAAATCAGTTTCTATTATTCTTAAGTCAAGATTTTTAAATTTATGTTAGCTTTATAATCCTTATTTTAACCAATTCACTAAATTTTAGAAATCATAAGTATGCAATAATTTAGGCATTTATAAGTATTTTATCTACGCTTAGTACTTGATATTTAATAAAAGCATATTTCAAATAATTTTAGTATAGATTAAAACATTATTTTGATAATCTTAACAGAGATAATAATATTATTTTTGCATTTTGTAATAAATTATGGGTATAAATATATGACCACCAAATTTAGTAAATTGATCACCAAAATGCTTACCAAAATGGATAAATGGTTACCAAATATTAGGTTTTAGGTTTTTTTTTGGACTATACAATCATAGTTTCGAGTTGGAGAGCCGCCAGTTGTACATTGTTGGTTCTAATTTCACGCCAAAATGGGGATTTGTTTTGGTGATCATTTATTATTTTTGGCGGTACGTTTTACTAGATCTGCTGGTTAGTTAAACATAAGCCATAAATTATTTTAAATAAGTATCTACTTAGGTGTGTTATCATTTTCTATCCGGTCTTTACCGGGTTTCGTAATGAACTGCCGTAAAACTCGTCTCTTTTTCTTAATCTATCGTTTATGTGACCTATTAATCCAAGTCGGACCCAATTTTGAAGTTCACACAGACGAAGTCAGAAGTCGCGAGCAGATGCCTTAATTATTAGTATTCATTATTGATTTTATTTCCTACAACAAAGGTGAAAACTGTTCTTGCAGGTTAATTTACTTATACACAATCTCGCAAATATATTATAAAATTTAAAAGAGGCTTGCAAGTATGTACTTATAAAATATTTATCAATCTAACTCAGTCGTTTATTTGTGTCTTACTAAGTATATAGTGCTCGGAGGAACGTGCGTGACACAGGATGGCGTTGTTAAGCCGATAATGGATGACGTCACTGCTTCAATCTCAAATCTTGTTCCGAGGATGATTGCTTAGTGGGGTTACTAAGATTCTGTCACAACTCACAAGAATGATTAGATACAGACAGTTATTTGTGCTTTAAATAATACTATTTTATGTAGGTATATGCTATGGTTTGGAAAGTACTGTAAGGCACCAGGAATTATTTGGGATGTTAAGGGAAAATGCATGATTTATGATTATCACTAGCGTGTATTAAATCAGAAAACCAATGGACGACAAATGACATTATACAGTTAAAAAGATTCACCCTTCTAAACAGTTCTACAATTTTACATGTTTATTTATTCTTCAATTAATTTTAAACCAGCCAACTCACAGTAATACCTACTGCCTTTTTGCAGCGATCTCTACAGTACCTACCAATAAATCAAATTGAAGTCTGTGATGCAAAATAAATGCCAAAATTGAAGTGCAAATTAAAAATTAATCAATAAATATGACCGTTTTTTTATTTTTTGTTGTTTGAGCTTGGCAGAATGTTAGGGATTTAAACAAAACAGCTGATGTCTTTGAATTGAAGAATTCGCTTGGCTAAAATGGTCAATTTTTATGAATAGTAGTGTAATTCAAGAACATAGGTTTACATAACGGGCCATAAGTTCTAATAAAAGCTACTAGCATTGTACCTGTAGGTACTGTAGGCTTCTCGTATACACTTGGAGATGACCTTAGCTGGAAGAGCAGTGTTTTTGGGTTTTTCTATGTACTTAATTCTCAGTAGCAGCTCAGAGTTTGGTATTCGTGCCCGGTTATGTAGTGACATTAGACTGGCCCCTTTTATTACATGGGAATTAAATATACCGGCGAACTATGGGTAGATATAGATTAGTACACTTCTGCCTAACCCTTCAGGGAATACATGCGTGACGGTATAATGTATGTATGAAATGTTAAACAATTTCAACAAATATAATACGAGATAAATGTGTATCTGGATTGTTGACAACATAAAACAAAGACGACTAAATTGTCTCTATTTTATGAGTAAATCCTTTCCTGTTTTTGTTACGATGTTATATTACTATAATTATCTACTTAGCTACTTATGTACGTATTTGTATTTCCTAGAAGATTTAAACTAAATAACTTAGTCATCGCGGTCAGCGGCAGCCCCACTACTGTTACTACGACTTCACTATGACTCACGCACCGGTAATACAATTATGAGGTAGGTCTCCTCTTATAAAACTCGTTTACGATGTTCCTTCAAAATGTCTAACGTACGGAAGTTTCGTTTATTAAAAACAACACCTGCTTATATCGATTTTAAAGTAGTTTCTTCAGTTTTTATTTAAATAAAAAAAACCACAGATTGGATAGGCTTTAGATAATCTGTTGATAACTAATCGTTATCTTGTAAGAGATAATGTAGGTTTAAGTTTTTAATATTGAGTACCTTTAAATGGGATATGTTTTAGTATATACCTTGAAATTTTATTTATTAAATGGTTGTTATCCCGCAGCAAAACGAACGTAGTAATGAATACGAACAACTTTTACTAAAGGACCGACCCTGAAATACGTACACGTAGGACCTACTCGATCAAAAGGTATGGAACAACTGATTTTTTAATTTCGATTTTGGATTTCTTAATTTACTTAAACCTTAGAACTATGACTGATTCAATTCAGTTCATGCAAATGATTCACTACAAGTGACGCATTAATATTAACTGTAATAATTATGTGCAACAACGTACTAAACAATAGAGAAAACACATTATCTATTACTCGTATTAGGTACTTATAATAAAATTGTAACAGGCCGATGCCTGTATGTTATAGATATTAAAGAAAAACTAATACGGGGGGTCTTTACTAGAGCAACAGAACCAAGATAAAAAAAATAGAATTTTTGTCCGTCTGTATGTATGTTTGTACGCGCATCCCGCAAAAACTACTGCATGGAACTGGATGCAGGTTTCACCAATGTATTGCTAGAGGTCTAACCTTAATTCTGGTGCATGTTTCATATTGATACGCCGCCTAGAATCGGACTTATAGTGTGTTAATCTTTTTGGGACGTGAGTGAAACTGCGGGCAACAGCTAGTAAAATATATAACTAAGTATTATTTATTTTCTATAAGTACTTTAACGTTTCAAGGCTTAAAATGGTTCCTGACTTCTTGGAAGGGTTGGCAGTATAAAATTTTTACTCCGGCTGTTGCGTGGCCAATTTCAGCACATTCAGGAGCTCCATAGTGCAAGTCCATTACGGTATATACCACATATTAATTTAGTACTACTACGATGGTACTCGGTTTAGTGGACGTCCTCAATGGACTTACTTGCAATAAGTTATTTGTCAATGGGGAGTGAAAAAATAGTAATTAATGCATTTTCTTCACTGGCGTTTGTGTTCTACCGGTTGTACGTGACACAGTGGCTGTACTAGACTAAACGCATTTCCAAGAAAACCATAAATAGACAATAGACACTGCGTAGATGGACGTAAACAATGCGTAGGCGCCGCGAAGACAATGCTTATTAGCCGCGTAGATAATTCGTCGTCGCCGCGTAGACAATTCGTAGGGGCCGCGTAGCCAATGCGTAGGCGCCGCGTAGATATTTCGTAGTCGCTGTGTAGGCAATTCGTAGGCAACGCGTAGACAATACGTAGGCGTCACATAGACAACATAGCATGCGTAAATAATATGAAATTACAAATCGTTGTATCGTACAACTTCTGAGCCAGAGACGACTGATGGCGATTAATGATAGCTTGCGCATGCGTAGTAGTCGAGCAATACAGATAATAATTCTAAAAACAAAATCTGTAGGTATAATACGGTACATACAAACGCTGGAACACAGGCTGTCAGGGTCGTGGCGAATGTCACGAATCCCATGGCCGTGAAGGCAAGTATGCTTTTTAGTCGGTACGTACGTACGAGTCCGACATACCCTGCCGCTTCCCCAAGCGACAGGCGATCCATGATTTTCCGTTCTATAAAAAAGGTACATACATAAATAGCTTATAACCTAATTAGTTATTAAATTATTGTTATCTCTATAGTAATGAATACCTACGACATTTAGATCTATCTATACCTATAATAAAATTTTATTAGAGCAACAGAAGCCAGAATATCAATTTCTAGAATGTTTGTCTGTCTGTCTTTATATTTGTATGCGCATCACGCAAAAGCTACTTCATGGAATTGAATGCAGTTTTCACCGATGTATTGCTAGACGTCTAACTTAAAATCCTGCCTGCTTGTTTCATGTTGTTACGCCGCCGCCGCCGCCCGCCCGCCTGGAATATTATTTTTTTCCCCGTTGTCGTTGCCCGTCACGTTGCCCCACACTAGGATTTTCTCCTGTATCGTGGGTGCGTTTACAAACACAAATTCTCACATACACACAAACGCCCAGACCCGGAACAACTACCTGTAGATCATACAAATATTTTCTCCGTGTGGGGATCGAACCCACAACACGTGGCGCAGAAGCCGATCGTTCAACCGCTACGCCAATCGTGTCGCCAATCTGACTTATAGTAGGTACTATATGTTAATCTTTTTGGGACGTGAGTGAAACTGCGGGCAACAGATAACAAATAAAAATGTTAGTAGGTATGTCTATAAATACTGGATCCCGATTTTATGATATCTGTGGGTAAGCGGGTATTTTATTTACAAATATATAATATTGTGTTATAAACAAGTAAGTTATATTCTTCGTTCTAAGTCACAATTGCTGTGTGTTTATGCTTTGTCATATGAATTGTTTCCTCCTACTATCAGTGGTTAAAATACAAACAGCGGTTTACCTAGGTTTATGAATAAAAACTGGAACAATTTATTGGAATCGCGTCTGCATATTCACGGCGTTGAAAGGTCAAAAGAGTCCAGTTTGTTTATAACCAATACGTGTGCGGTACATCTTATTCAGTCTTCCGCGAGCCGTTGAGCGGTGACCGCGTGCCTACCTACAAAGCTAGATTCGGATACATTTATAAAACATGTTCAGTTTACCGGTATTAGGGGTGTTATTGGCGGTATGCGGGGGTGCGTTCAGCCACACGTACCACCTAGGATCGTGTCCCGTCGTTGAGCCAATGCCTGGCTTTGAAATGAACAAGGTAACTACGTACCCACAATGTTTTTTATGTTGTTGTTTCGTGTTTTTAACGTACCGGGATCATGACGACCGGGGTCATGTTCATGAGATTATAAATAATAGGATCAAACGTAGGTATTTCCTTCAACGTCACAGTCTATACTTAGAGATATTTTGATGTAAAAACAAACGACTTCATAACAAAGCAATGCTTTTCAATCTATTTTGCTATCAAAATTCTTTTCCCGATGTAACGGATTATGCAAATAACATTGTTCTCCTAAGCAGCATTATTATTTTGTTGTTGTACTCAACTAGGATGTAAGCACGGAACGTGTAATCTTAGATATTATTCATTTATGATAATGCAGCAGCTGACTCTCAGAACGTGTTATCTGCGTCCACTTGTTCAATGCGGTTTATTTTATTGTGAAATCTACTGTTTTGTTAGCTTTATTATCAAGATACGTAAGTATTACTGACTTACAACTTAAAATAATATGTTTAATTTTAGAGAATGAAGTAGGTACCTATGTAGCAATGTAGGTAACTATTTGGTTTTGAAAGAATTACCTAAATTATTTATTAATTGGAAAGATTCGCAAAAATGTTATAATTAAATCATTTGGGTCACTGAAAAGCTTGATTAGAGATCCTGTTGTAAATGATGAATGTGGACATGACGCATGAACATGAATGTGGACTGTCCGTCTGAACGGTCCACATTCATGTTCATCCGTTATCATGCTTCATGAACTGAACTTCTTCATTCATTGAATAAGTGTTGATAATTATAAAGTCATATCGATATACCTATCGGCAGCACACAAAGCTGCTCTGATACCACGCGTCGGACAATGCGATGTCTTGTTAAACAAACAAAGCATTCGACCCGCCACCACTTGTAGATAAGACGGGTGACTCATCCGACAGACCGTTGAATCTTGTTTCCAGTTATCTTACCCACTTTCACATCGGCCTGATATAAATAAGGAGGTGTAGGCAGCCTGTAGGTTCAGCCAGCTGTGTAAAATCAACAGCCATGATGGTCATTATCACCCCTGGGCTTAGTTAGGTTTAGGTACCACTGGGCTTTGGAGACTACGACTTCCAAAACCAAACTGAAATATCAGTTGCGATGATAGTTGACTTTATTTTTTAAAACGTAGGATTTTATCCTGTATCGTGGGTGCGTTTACAAACGCAAATTATCAGATACACAAACGCCCAGACCCGGAACAACTATTTATGTTAATGTAGTTTATGTTGCAGTTAATGTTAACTGTAGATCATGTAAATATTTGCTCCGTGTGGGGATCGAACCCACAACACGTGGCGCAGAAGTCGATCGCTCAGCCGCTACGCCAATCGTGTCGTTATTATTTCATTACTTGATTCGGTTTTCTTTTCTGTCTCTTGAAATGTTAAGTACCTAGGTACTTACCTACCTATATTTCAGAAAAGAAAACGAATTTGTTCATCATCATTTTTATTTTATCGTCTCTAAAATCGAATAATTAGGTACCTACATAGCTACCTTCTAGGTGGCAAACAAGCATACTGCCCGCCTGATGATAAGCGGTTACCGTAGCCTATGGACGCTTGCAACACCAGGCGTTGCCGACCCTGTAAATTATGGAGGAATAGGTAGTTGGGCTGGCAGCATAGCAAACATTCTGCTAAGTTGGAGCTATTGAGATGAATCACTAGAATTTTTATATTGGTATTGTATTATTTTTACACACATTGATACCAAATGAATGAATTGCATTTACGTGAGTATTGAATACGAACACAATTGTGTTCGTTCTCACAAAACTCTATTGTTCGGCGTTTAGCGAGCGCAACCAGCGCCCGCGCCGCCATTGTTTTGACAGATTTTTACTTTCTTTTCTTCCATCACTTGCCATGTGCTTGTACCTAGGTATATAACCAAATAGAAAGAGCTCGTCATTATAATATGTCGCGTGTTATAATCAGCTGTCTATACAAAGGTAGGGTCAGTTCAGTATGATGCAGATGCGGTGCAGAATATCTACCTATCTATGTATATAAGTATACATAAATACGTAGGTAGTAGGTACCAGTAGGTACGCATTCAGTGATGACTGATCATCTTATTTTTAGTAAGTACGAGTAGGTAAATAGGTTTGTAACATATTTTTCATGCCCCAGGCTAAGACTATACAAGTATATAATATATACTATACAGACTGCATCACAATACATTAGTGGCAGTGTTATCTCACGTAAACTTTGTGTTTTTATGAAAATTAACAGAACGATTAGTGTAACGACCATATTATACTGAATTATACTAAACTAAACGGAAAATATATTATTGCACAGTGAATGATTGCAGTCGTTAGCAAGAAATACTAAACAGTGATTGTGACTAACAAACATGAACTTGAAGAGTGTTATTTTATAAATTTAGCACAGTAAAAACCCGTTGTGATTTCAATCCAAATCCAATAGTGTAAACAATATCAGCTGATTCATTACGCGTGACATCGACCAATCACAACGAAATAGGATAACTCGGACGACACAAGAAACTTCGTTCAGAAACGAATCTCAGCTAATATCTTGGGACATGAATACAAGTCTTTTCAGCGTTTGTATAATCTGAGTAGCCAACCCCAAAAAATTAAACTTATTATTAAATTAAATATACTTCAACTAAATTAAAGAAGAAAAAATGGAAAACGTCGACAACATTACTATTAGACAAAAAAAAACGACTTTAAATCAATCATTTCCACTTTTAGAGGATGTATCATTTTTGTCAAATGATTCTAACGAAGCAAGAAGCCTACCAGATTTATCTACTGTGGGGTGTCCAGAAATACAAGACCTACAAATGAAAATCAGTGAATTAAAAGCCCAACTTGATACTGCTCACAAGGAGATAGAAAATTTACTATTAGAAAAAAGTGAATTAAAACAAATAAATTATGAACAGGAGCGCAAGATAGATAATTTGACTAAAATTTGTTCTATTGGAGCATCTACACCGGAACAAAAAAGAACCCCTAGAAGAAAAATTACTATTAAAACTTCTCGTCTTAGTTGCTCGGAAGATATAAAAATAAATAAAAATAGTATGCATAATAAAATTACAGTAGGAGCACTAAATAAACCTATTAAAACTAGAAGTGATACGAAGCAAGACATGACTGTTATTAATATAGAATCACCGATACAAGGGGACAACGAAAACACGGCGTATAAAAAAAGCTCACCAGAATCAGCAAAATCATATGGGAAAAAACATGATGAATCACGAAGACGCATATTGATATTTGGAGGCGAAAAGTGTAATGGTTACGCAAAAAACATAATTAGATTGAGATATAATTCTCCGTACGAGGACTATACCGTAAGTTCTTTCACAAAACCTGGTGCAACTACAGAGGAGATATTAAAAACTTGCGAAAATTTATAACTAAATCCTCATGACAAATTGATTATAGGAATTGGAGAAAACGATTCTAACCCAATAAAGATGTTTATAGAATTATCAGCTTTTTTAAAAAAACATACAGAAAACTGTGTAATAGTATTAAACGTTAGTAATAATAGATATTTAAATGTTAAATTGCTTAATACTAACTTAAAATTGACTTGTAATAATTTCAGTAAATGTTATTATAATGATGCATCGAAATGCAATGAAAATATATATCAGATATGTCGCAAACTAAATTTACTAATAGATTCGATAGATTATGACACTAAATACATATTTGGAAAAGATAATAATGTATTAAAAGTAGCATGGCTATCCCGAATATCCGATAGTAATAAGTATTATGCGCAAAACCGTCATCAGCAACATGGATGTACACTTAAACAGAAAACTATTCTGGATTATTTTCCCAGGTCGTGTCCGGTCTTGCAGGAGACAGACTCCAAAACCAATACGCAACAGACATTTTTTCGTTCCGCATCATAAGCATAATCACGAGACTGTAACCGTACAACACCAAAATATTGCAGGACTGTTACGCAAAACCGATTTGTTAGAATTATGTTTACACGAATTAATTGAGAATGGCAATCAATTAAAAATCTTGTGTCTTAGTGAAACTTTTATCAAAAAAGGTGATGAATCGAACGTTAGGATAAAAAACTTTAAATTAGCGGCTACATTTTGTCGTGCTGCAGAACGGCGCGGTGGCGTTTGCATTATTATAGCAAATGAACTAGAATATAAAGTTCTGAAAAATTGTAGTAAAATGTCTATAGAAAAAAGTTTCGAGTGTTGTGGAATTGAAATTATAGATTACAAATGCATTATAGTCTGTTTATACAGGATACCCAAAGCACCATTAACAATATTTTTTGATAAATTGAATATTCTTCTGTATAATTTAACTTTAAAAAATGACAAAAAAAATATTATATGTGGTGACTTTAATATAGACGTGCTTAAAAATAATGATACCACTGAAAATTTAGTTAACCTTTTACACAATTACAATATAGAGCTCCATATTAACAAACCGACGCGTCATCGTACATGCATAGACAATATAGCGAGTAACTTTAAAGATTGTAGTAGCTCTGTGCATGAGTATGACCTGTCAGATCATAACACCTGCCAAACATTGTCTTTCCGGGTTATAAAAAAAGAAAAAAATATAAAACACTTCTTTGTATTTAAAAGGAACTACAACAAAGAAAACGTGAATAAATTTAGGGAAATGTTAAAATCACTCTCGTGGAATGAAATTGAGATTGATAATCTTGATCTATCCTTTAATCATTTTTATGAGATGTTTTGTTTACTATATAACTTTTGCTTCCCCGTTCAAAAATGCAAAATTAAACTTACAACGCAAGCTCCAAAATGGATCACTAGAGGGATAAAAAAATCGAGTAAACGAAAAAGACATTTGAGATACACTTACTATAAAAACAAAAATCCTACCAATAAACAAAACTACTGTAATTACGCAAAACTATTAAAAACATGTATAAATTGGTCGAAAAGGAATATAAATAGCAAAATATTAAAATACTCAAAAAATAAATGTAAAGCCACATGGGACATCATAAAAAATACTGAATATAATAACAGAAATAATACAAATATTGATTGGATTAATGATAATTCTACTAAAATAACAGAGCCTACTGATGTTGCAGAGAAATTTAATATGTTTTTTATAAATACGGCTATAAAGAATAATAGTAAAAGAACAATACCATCCCAAAAATACTGCATTGAACACTTAAAAGCCAGTATTTTCTTAAAACCGTGTTCTATAGATGAAACGAAACGAATTATAAATTCTTTGAATAACACCAAGTCAGTTGGTTATGATTCAATTTCTACACATATCATAAAGAACTGCGCAGATATCATAGCACCAATTCTAACATGTTTAATTAACTTGTCTTTATCACAGGGAATATTTCCGGAAAAATTAAAAACATCAATTGTTAAACCACTTTTCAAAAAAGATGATTGTCATGAACTTACAAATTATAGACCGATTACTCTAATACCAATTTTTTCAAAAATTTTTGAAAAGGTTATGCATAATAGATTGTCTGATTTTCTTTCTAAAAATAAAATACTCGGAAAGGAGCAGAACGGCTTTCAGAAAGATAAGTCGACAGGCCTTGCAGCTTTTTCCTTAATACATAATGTCACAAAATACATTAATAAGAAAATACCAGTCATTGCCATATTCTTTGATATGTCGAAAGCATTCGACTGTGTAGACCACTGTCTTTTGCTAGACAAGTGTGAGCGTTATGGTATTCGGGGACCAGCTCTTAAATGGATCGAGAGCTATTTAAAAAACCGGCAACAGTGTGTTGAAATATCGCGAATAGACAATAAATCTGAAATGACCACATATCGATCATCATTTTTACCTAATAAAACTGGTGTACCACAGGGCAGCGTGCTCGGACCGTTGCTATTCATATTATATATAAATGACTTGCCAAAAATAACACCCTATCAGTCTATACTTTTTGCAGATGACATATCAATAATTATACCAAAAAATGACATATTAAGTAATTATGAAAATATTCTAAATAAAACAGTGAAATTAATAATGACATGGCTGGAATCTAATAACCTTTGTGCTAATGTATCGAAAACAAAATATATTCAATTTTTAAATTATAAAGCAACACATGAATTGATTAATATTTCTTACAAAGATGAAAAACTAGACATGGTTAATGACACAAAATTTTTAGGACTTCACATAGATCAACACTGTAACTGGAAAATACATGTAAAAAATGTCTGCACGAAATTGAATAAATTTGTTTATGCACTTCGTAAAGTACAACATGTAGCTGGTAAGGAGGCTGCGCTAGTTGCATATTATGGGTACGTGGAATCTGTGTTAAGATACGGATTGGTACTGTGGGGAAACTCAACAAATGTAAATAATGCTTTCATAAGCCAGAAAAAATGTATTAGAGCCCTTTGTAATGTTGGACCTCTAGAGACATGTAGACTATTGTTTAAGAGCAATAATATCCTCACCCTGGTAAGCCTATATATAATGGAAGTCTGTGTGCATGTAAAAAAATGTTCAAATGAATTCACTAGTGCTCGTGACAACTCTATAATAGGAAAGCGAGATCCAACTAAACTACTAATGCCTGTAGTGAAATCATCTTTATTCCACAAAAACTGTTATGTGATGTGTATAAAAGTTTTCAACAAAATACCAAAACCTATAAGGGAATTACCATTAAGACCAATGAAAATTGAATTAAAAAAATGGCTTTTACAGCACACATTTTATAATCTCCGAGAGTTTTTTGACAGTTGACATGACATAAATGGTAGATGAATAATAATTGTATGGTAACTTTATATTAATTGTAATTCTTCATTTAAATTGACATTCATAATTTAAATAATTATTTATAAATTGACATGTCTAACTTCTATAAATCTTTAATATTCTGTGTTAAAAAATTGCCCACTGGAAACATTATGATTATATTGTGTTTGTAGGATTCTGCATGCTAGAAGTCCGAAACATTTGCACACCGAAATGGTGAAATGTGTAAATAGAACTAAAATTAAACTATAACACCTGTACATGTACCACATTTCATGCAAATAAACTATTTGATTTGATTTGACTAGGTACTTATGTACCTAGGTAATCTTAAAAAAAAACGCAAAAATAATTAATAATTTTGCAGGTTTTACTTACTTTATAATTATATCTATAAACCTACTTACCCATAAAGATACTTAGGTACCTTTCTACTTATTATGCGTAGATACCTAAATGCTGAGAAAGAAAAACCTAGGTAGGTATGCGATAGAGCTATGGAATACTAAACTGGAGAACGCAGGTTCGAATCCTGCCCCTTGTTTGCTCGATATAATGAAGAAACAAATTTAGAAACGACAGTGAAGTTGATAGGTTACCAGGTTAGCGTCAGGGGTAGGCGCAATAGGTAGGTACCATACCTATTTATATTCTACAGAACTAGGTACTTGTAATGATCACTTCTAGTTTATTGTTATCGCTTGTGGTAGATAGGTACTACTACTGGTAGGTGCTACTCGTGGTAGGGTACGTATCTAGTGTTAACTAATTTCCTTATTAATTTTAAACGTTTTTAATCAACAGCTGTTGGGTGTGTGGTACGTCATACAGAAGACATCGACTGCGTCACACTGTATGACGTATAACTTTACAAAGACCGAGGAGCCTGGGAAATATGAGCTGGAACAAATGTCACAACACTTCATCCTCGGCCTTACACCGCTCAAACATGATTACAGGTAGGGCAATCAATCAATCATTTGGTAAACATTAAAAACCCAATCGCAATCTTAGGTAGATACCTACCTACTACAGGAAAATTACAAATATTTCAATTAGGTAGGTAAGTTTCTAGGTACTTTTTTATGTAGCCTCTTTTTTGTTCCACTGCTGGGCAAAGGCCCCCCCTAACTCAGTCCAGGTACACACCTACTTAATAGGTATTATGTCATCTTAATTACCGAAGCAGTCTCACTATGTCCTGTCCTATGTTTAATTTGGTGTACACAATAAAGTAGGTATGATAATATTATGTACTGTACTTACCTACTGTAACATGTAAATTGAATTAATTGAATCTACTTACCTATGTAGGAAGGTATTTAATTTTTTTGGAAGCCAGGTAGGTAGGCACCTACTACCAAAATGTCTAAAAAAGATAAATAGCTTCAATCTGACATTCAGAACTGTAGACTGGGTGAACCGATTTTGATGATTCTTTTTTTATTTGAAAGCTGATGCTTCCCGTGTGGTTCCATTTCTTAATTTGGATAGTTCTGACAGTGGCATCCATGAGAAAACCAACTATATGCGTGACAAATGGACGAATAACTTAATTTAATATCACGCCAACCGATTCTTTTTTAATCGATAGGTCCACACTTCTGACGTGATCCCATAAAAAATTTGGTCAAGATCTGATCACAAAATTAAAAAAAAATGACAATAACACGTAAATGATAAAATGATAACGTTGTCGCTACTAAAAATGTTGAAATAAAATAACTTTTAACTTATACTCGTAGTAAAATCACCTTCAAAAACAAAAATTATGTTAGGTGCACAACAGTTTCAGAAGTCGGTGACGAAAACGAAACCAAACCAAATTGAAGGCACAGACTTCCGAAACTGTTGTGCCTAACAATAATTTTACCCATGTTTTTGTAGGCGGTTTTACTTTTTGTTATAAGATAATTGCTTCGATTTTTGCTTGTCTATATGTCATTGTATGGTTTTAGAAAAAATATTAATAAAGATTAAAAAAAATGGAAAACTAGCTGCCGCATCGCATGCCGGGGGACAGCTGGTTTTATATAAAATATAACTTACTTTTACTGGAATATTCAATAAATCAACAAGAATCACTAGTATTTATAAAAATATTGTAAATTTTTCATTGCACTGTCATCAGAACTAAATATATTTTAAATTAATTATTATTATTATCTAAATTTGACTTTACATTACCTAGTTACCTAATGTTTTTGTTAATCAACGACATATAATATAGGCACTACCATAAGCGACTTGCAATAAGCTACCTTAGGCTACTTGCAATACCACTTACAATGTACTCGGATGATAGAACGATGGTTATAATTTTTGCGACACTAGTGTCAAGCAGCAGAACTAAATTAATTAATCCTGCCATCTATTGTGAAAAAGTAGTACGAAATTCAGTTATCCTAAAATATTGCCATCTAGTATTAATTAGCAGAACTAATTAATCAACTATTATAATACAAAGTACTGCTATTCTTTGACAGATGGCGGTATTCAAAATGTTTGAGACTAGTGTCGAATAGCAGAACTAAATTAATTAATCCTGCCATCTATTGTTAAAAAGTAGTACTAATTTTATATTGCCATCTAGTATTCAGTAGCAGAATTAATTAATGTACAATGTATTGTTAAGTACTGTTTTTCGGTTAAAGATGGCAGTATATTACATTTTGCGATAAATAGAAATTTATAGTATCACTACTGTATAAAAGATGGCGCTATTCAGATGAACCAATATTTTTTCAAAAAATTCCCTGAAAAGTTTAGAAGTCTATTTTTATCACATTATAGGTGGCGCATTTTATTCATACAAGTATTGAATTATATTAATTATTTATGATACATAAAAAAACATTGTAAGCCATCCAAATAGTGTAAAGAGCGCGCCACTTTGGTATCCCGTAAATGGCAATAGGCTGGCATTAGTAATTAGTCGTGATGTTATGTAGGTAATTTGAAATTATTTAATATCTATGTACTTATCTGTACTATATGACTTTTAAAACAGGTATACAGGAGTGTTAACAGTTCCAGACCCAGCTGTACCGGCTCGCATGAAAGTGAGATTTCCTTTAAGTGAGTATACCTATTTGTCGCTTTTGTTGCGATGATTAAGAAACTTTTTCTCACATACATTTACCTACACAAGTTAAACTCTTCTTAGTTTTAAACTAGTTACGTTTCCAGGTGTGGCAGGTTCAGCAAGTTACACAGTTATAATGACAGACTACACATCACACGCAGTCATCTTCACCTGCCAGAAACTAGCTTTTGCGCACCGGCGATCCGCTACAATTCTTTCAAGAACGAAGGAGCTTGACAAGATTTACATAGAAAAGGCAAACAATCTTCTTATTTCCTTTATCTAATGGAGATGAACGAAAATTTAAAGATTTTTTAACAATTTGCAGATGCGCAACAAATTGTCATCATTCGGAGTTGACCCGTACGACTTGTCCATCATATCCCAGAACGACTGCCCCGTGCACCTCAATGGCAGCACGGATGGCGTCAACATTAACATTGATCCCGACACATTTTCCTCACACAATATCGGACAAGCCGTGAGGAAAACCGGCAGTGCCATCGGTAAGAGAACATTTTATTTAGTCTTACCTTACTACTGAAAACACATTATTTTTTTAGCGGAAACCCCATCAAGTTTCAATGCACTATATTGACATTCGTGGCTATTTCAGCGGATGGTGTAGAGTACGTGGTGGAAGCTGGCAAAAATGTTTACCACAAAGTGGCGAGCAGCAAGGAGGATCTCACGGAAGCTCCCGGCGCCCGCGGCTACGTCGCCAAGGACGACGCAGAGTGGTTACCTTGATACACCTCTGCAGTGACGTGGCTCACAAGTACAAGTTTAGTAGCCATGATTGTGTAGTTATTGTCAAATTGACAATATTGATACAAAGTAGCTCTTTAGCAATATTGACATAACATTGAGTTCACATATTCTAGGAATCAACAATTATGGCTGTAATCTAAATGTGAAGCTGATTATTTTGGTAAATATTCTTCTCAAGTTCTCCGCTGAAAGATAAATATAGGTAATAAATAAATAGAAACAGAAAAGCATTTAATAATTATCTCAATGTTAGAGGTGAATACTCATAAGTTAATCGGGTTATCATTAGTTGTATTGTAAGTGCACTCATAGACCAGAAATGTGATTTTAGTTTAGTAGGTTTTTATATCTTGTTACGAATAAGATAATCATAAAATTTCAAATGTATCTGGCAGTATGAAGAACGTTAGTGAATATTGCAACTGGGAATAGTAACTATATTGTAATGATGTATCATTCATGATATTTAATAGGAGTATATTTATGTCAGTTTATATACCAAAGGATGCCTTTTCAGTGTATTTTATGTACGTACCTAAAATAAAGATTTATTATAACTATAAACTACATGAATATTCATTTGTCCCTAGGATGGCACGACAAATATCGGTATCCAGCGCCTGGATACTGATATTTGTTCGTGCCTTACAACCCGTCGCATAATCATTAAATAGGAATATATAGATAATAGAGAAGCTTAGAATTTTACATTCTTCATAGTTTTCAAACACTTGCACTTTACACATTGACGCGCAACGGCTCGATTGGAGTCGAGCAATCGGCTCCTGCGCTTGCGCTTAACTATGCACTCAGTACAAGATTAGGTAAGTCACAAATTAAAATATCAAATCCATTTATGGAACTGTATTTAAGTGAAATGGTACAATGCACGTGGAATATGGAATGTTTACATTCCTTATTCTTACAAGCTCCTGGTTTAAAAAAATAGAGATCGTATTCACCGTTGCGCTATGACTTAGCAGATATTTTTATAATAATTTACTTAATTTAGAAACCACTACACAGTTAATAACTTATATATAATATTCATAGTTATTATTAAATGGTCTTAAGTATGTTTGCATCAAAAACGGATGGCACATAGCGAGTCTATAACAACAATACTACACTATTTTTGGTGAAATTTATAAATGATTTATAGGTAATGTTTTAATACAATGTTAGACACTGAAAAATATAAATAGGTATTCAATTAAATCCTTTGATTTGGTAACCCCAGCCCGTGAGATTCGTACCGAAATCAGCCCAGGTTTTGGTAACCCACCAAAGGGATCAAATGCTCACTGTTGGTAAAGTATGTTAGTACGCATATAATATTCTATCAGTGCTTACGAAACGATATTTTGATGATAATTATGAAAAGCACGAACACATTTATAGAACGTGGATAATGTGGTTGGTAAATGTTAAGTAATTTACAATAGGTTTATGTATAAAGTTTATTATACATACAGCAGGATAATTTTACTGGGATACCTTGTAGGTATTTAAAAATATGCATACGAAGATAAGATATGATACAAACTTCCGTACAGACAGCTAGCTTTGGCTCTTTTCTCGTTTATGAATGACGCATTAAGATAAAATGTATTATTTAGTATAGCCTGTGTAATAGATTGTATTAGAAGCTTAGAAGTCAGGGATTAGAATAAGGTAGTGCGATTTATGTAGAATTATAACGATTCGACAAATCGTGGGATGTATAAATATTACTTACTAATAAACGACCTATAAGGTTTGTCAAACAGATATTGTCTCGTTTTGCTCGACTTTCAAAAAGATGAAACAAAACTGATTTATAATTTAAAGATTTGGAAACATATATTACATATGAACATCAGCATATAATATCAATTTACATGAATCGCAATATTTATTTCCGAGCCCTTCTAAAAATATATGTTTATTAATTTTGGTACAGGCAGTTCTGTCGTTTTCCGCTCGCTCACTTAGTTTTTTGTGAGCGAACGAAGAACAATTCGTTAGCAGAGCACATAATTTAAAGGCAAACTTCTGCCCAGGATAGAATTAGAGATTACGTGTGCATCGTAGAGCCAGGAGCGTCGGTGCTGTTGACTGTAGTTGTTAGCGGCCTCGCCTAGGGCGTGCAGCGGTCCAAGAAGCGCGGGTACAGGCACACCTCGCGGATGTGGTGGCGGTCCAGCAGCCAGCATAGGAAGCGCTCGAGTCCGAGCCCGTAGCCGCCGTGCGGCACTGAGCCGAACTTGCGCTGGTCCGTGTACCAGTAGTACGGCGTCGGGTCGATGCCCTCGCGCTTGTAGCCTAACCATTTTAAAATATTATAATATTTAATTATATCATGTTCACACTGATTTTCTATGATAGAATATTAAATCACACGCGATTTGAACAGCAGTTGTAATTTTCATACTCCACCTCTTAACATGTAAAGTTACCAATAACCAAAACCTAACATACTGGATGGGTATCATGTCTAATCTCATTAAAATTAAAACTTTTGTGGTAATGAGTCTGCCATCCAAGGCAGGGTGTTGACCCCAGAATCAATTTGATATAATAAAATGTGCAGTTGAAATCACTAATGACTAACTATAAATCGCTGATATTTTTACGAAAAATTCGTAACTTTTTCAATTCAATAATTTCCTTTTAAGGTGGGATAGCAAAAGAAGTTTGCAAGAATCGTAGCAAGTGGCAGTCTATAGTTTCTGCCTACCCCTGTGGGAGAAAGGTGTGAGTGCATGTATGTGGGGTAGCACAGGTTGTGACGAACTGATTACATTCGCCTGTGGACTTATCTTCCAAGCTGTCGGTAGTGTAGGTAGGTATAATAAATATGATGGATGGTGTAGGGTTACCTTCCATGAGTTCGTCGTAGTGCCAGGTCCTCATGGAGCCGCCCACGATCTCGCCCACGCCCGGCATGAGCACGTCCACGGAGTCCGTGAGGCGCGAGTCGGCGGCGCAGCGCTGCATGTAGAACGACTTGATGTTGGCGGGGAACTTGCACAGCAGGATGGGCTCGCCGATCGCGTCCGTCATCTTGCGCTCCGGCATCTCCGGGATGTCCTGCCGCAAGAGTTGCATACGGATTCATTGCAGAAATTATGATAGTCATTTGAAAAATAAAAGTACAAATACTACTTGTAAATGTGAGTACATTGTTGCATATCTATGTGGTTTATATACTTTGATGATGTGTGTTTATCCACTTGGGCATTAACCTTTAATGTCCACACATCCTGTTATCGCACTTTGGTAATTGAAAAATGTTATACGAATTATTTAAAAAAAACCCATGGAGTTTCTTGCCAGATTCTTCTCCATAGGATCAACAGACATACTATCCTCTATTAGATCAGTAATGAGTGGGACAATTGAGACGTGCTCAATAAAATAATTAAAATATGAATAATAAAAATTCCAAAAATATTTTAAGGCTTACCTATCACATACAATATTTCCGCCATGATTTGCTTGCAGCAAGAGGATTTAAACAAGACACTTGCAATTGCAGTCATGATGTAGGGTCTGTTAATTTAATTTCTGCACTTACCTCTCCAAACTCATAGAAGGAGCCGTCTTCCTTAGTGATGTTGTGTTCACGCAGGTAATCAATAGCCTCCATGTACGTCATGCGCCTAAATGGCTTCGTAGGTTTCTGAATAGGGAAATAAAAATTGTATGTTTATGCGTGAACATGTTTATGTCTATTCTTCATACACCCATTTCATCATGAAACACGTGTTTTACTTATTTTACTAATTTATTTACACATCTAGTAGAGGAATTCAGGTTACCTTAAAGTTGGGGTTGAGTTCGTAGACGAGGTGTGCCTCGGGCGAGGCCAGCACTCGCTCCACGACGTCCACGACCAGGTCCTCCAGCCGGCTCAGCAGCTCCTCGAACGTGATGAACGGGCACTCCGCCTCCACGTGGCTGTACCTGTGTAATATCAACGCTCACTATAATTACTTCTCCTTTTTTTTGCAATTGCCCTAGTAACACTCTCAAAAGGAACCTGAACTTATCTTTGGAATGTGAACTAGTGGTATCATTAAATTGCTCTATATTTTTTACAATATCGCGTAAAAAAGTAAAGTTATACGTACTCTGCGAGATGTCTCCTGGTGCGCGACTGCTCGGCGCGGTAGGACTGCGCGATGCAGTACACGTCGCCCAGCGCCGCCAGGCACGTCTCCAGGTACAGCTGCGAGCTCTGCGTCAGGTACGCCTCCTCGCTACGAACGATATAATACAATCATGTATTCTTTAATGTACATAAGTCATTATAACACTAGTAGCTTCTGCCCGCGACTTTGTCTGCTTGGACTTCAGGATTGGGTTCGACTTGGTTAAAAAGTATCTATCTGTGTGTCAAATTTTATTCAGATCCGTTCAGCCGTTCTGGCGTGAAAGATTAACAAATTTCCGTACATATTCACAAACTTTCAAGTTTATAATATTAGTAAAGTAATGATGTAAAGGATGTAGGATTTTTGGTGTGAAATTAAGCGGTATTCCATAAATTACGTCACACGCATTTCTTTTTTTTTACGCCTTCCCTGTCCCTTGACACACGTTGTCACATTTGTGATCGTCATCATTAATCGAACAGATTTTTACAAATGATATCACAAACCTTTCATACCGCCATACTTCAGACCCACCCTTGTCATACAACGTCACACCCCCTGTGAGATGTGGCGTAATTTATAGGTGACTCGTCATAGGCGTATAATGTCGTGGAGAGCCACCGAAGTAGTTAGTAGTGTGTCGCACCCGAAGTAGCTGAACTTGAAGAGCGTGCTGCCGCCCTCGCACTGCGTCTGCACGAGCGTGGGCGGCGCCACCTCGGCGTAGCGGCGCGCCGCGAAGTGCGCCCGGAACGCAGCCGTCACCGCCGCGCGCGCGCGCAGCACCTTCGACGTGTTCTCGCCGCGGATCATTATGTGCCTGCGACCGACACTGTCTTAGGAAAGCCCTTTTCGACCCGTCGACGTATTGTTACGTATCGGCATTCGGTTCTATTTATAATATTATCGTTTTCACTTTACAAGAAAATAAAAAACTGGCATAAAATTTTATAAAATGAGAAAACTTGAATGGCAATATTTACGGTGTTTGGCAGACAGTGACATCGTCACGGAGTGTCACAACAAAATTTTCAGAAATTACGGTAATTTAAAATACCATCACGACCGTATTCCCCGAAGGGTTTGGCAGAGGTGTCCCAATGTATACCCACAGTTCATCGGTATGTTTAGGTTCCATGTGATAAGGGGTGAGCCTATTGCCATTAACCAGGTACAAGTCCAAACTCCAAGCTGCTATTGAGTATTTCATAGAAAAACCCAATAACACTTTGCTCAACCTACGAATCAAACCCAGGACTTCTAGCATATGGAACCACTAAACTAACGAGGCAGTTACAGTAATTTAGGCATGATAATCATGAATTTTTAACTTAATGTTTACTTTCATGAATATTTAATCGGATTTTATTTGGTAATGTCATGGAATATAATATATACACATCTTTCGGATCTAACAGTTTTTTTACATAGTATAATCATAGTATAATGTTATACTTATATCGTGATATAATAATATAATACACATACTACTAATAATTCTGAAATACTACGCTATTACTTTTTGGGTAATGGTAAATTTTAAAGGATTAGATTACATTGCACAAGCCCGTGCCTGGTGTTACCTGTTGTCCAGTTGTACATCGGGTAAGGCTTCCTCGTTGAGGATGGCGTCGGCGCCTCCGGGCGGCGCCAGACCGATCAGTTCCCAGTAGTCAGCTGTCAACTCGTGTCCACCGGGGGCCTTGTGAATTTATCCCATTGACAAACATAAGTGACGAAAAATAAATTAGCTATGAAATTAGTTTGGTCAGTTGATTGGATTAGTTGATTGTTAGGGTTGTAAGCCAAAAAGTTTAAAGGCTTTGCAAATCAGGTGGTTACTCACCATTTTCCCTTCGGGCACAACCTCCAGCTTGCCATAGAGCACGACGGAGGACTCGGTAGAGAGCACGAGCGCGTCGTAGGTCTGGCAGAGCAGGCCGTTGAGCACGCACTGCAGGAAGCCCGAGCCGTCGCGCAGCGTGAGGAAGGCCAGCGCGCGGCCCTGGCGCCGCAGCCGGTGCACCCAGCCGCGCACGCACACACGCATGCCGCGGTGCGACTCAGCTGTACCACACCACGATCAAAATCACACCATACAGTAAGTAACAGTATGTAGATAATAATACAGTGACCACTCTCCGTTCCAAATCAACGTAGTAACTTTCGAATTATATTTTTTATTCTTGATAGGCTTACGCTTGACCGCCCGTTCGCCTGATTCATACATTCTGTGTTGTCCTTAAAACAAGAGTCCACAAGTAAACTAATGCAAAATAAGATAAATATCCTCATATTAGTCTGCTAGCGGCCCGTCCCCGCTTCACACGGGTGGATATAATTGAAGTTTTAGTAGGGATCCCTAATTTTATTCAGAGATAATGTAGCATTCTAATGGTAAAAGAATTTTTGAAATAGGTCCAGTAGTTTTTGTGTTTATTTGTTAATCAACAAACAAACATATTTTTCCTCTTTATATTATTATGTTTAGATTATATTAAAGTGAGAATTACTATAGGTATCTCTTACTGTAAAATAAACAATAAGACCTTGTACTTGTAATCATTATGGTACAATAAAACTCATATAAATGTAAGAATTGTGATGTAAACTCTGTAATTCAAAAGTTCATCTAGAAACTCCAAAAAATTTAATGATGGACATATATTTTGAATTTGAATTTCCCGGAATCCCCACGTATCTACATTGTGACGCGACGGCCGGACCCAATGACTGCCGCGCGCGTAATTATTTTGTAGCGCGAATATTTTTATATTGCGATATCTTCTAAGATATTTGTTTAAACTATATAGAGTTAAGGGCACAAATATTCTATATTAAATTTCCATTCTAACAAACACATATTTTATTTAGATATAGATTAATACCATGCATTGACTGCCTCATTAGTCTAGTGGTCCCAAGGGCGACTGCTACGCTAGAGGTCCTGAGTTCGATCCCCAGGTCGAGCAAAGTGTTATTGGGTTTTTCTATGAAATTCTCAGTAGCAGTTTGGAATCTGGATTTGTGCCCGGTTAATGGCAATAGGCTCGTCCCCTATTACATGGGACCTAAACATACCGGCGAACTGTGGGTGTACTTACATTAGTACGCCTCTGCCTAACCCTTTGGGGAATACAGGCGTGATGGTATGTTATGTAGATGAATACCATATGGATAAATAAGCTTCGTAAAAATTCATTCATTTTAATCTAAAATTTTCGGACTTTTTTATAGATATTGATGTTCTTTAATATTGTAGTACATTGTTTTGTTCTATCATCAATAGTTTTCGCAGCACATGCGATGAGACATTTTATGACATTTTTTTTAACACCTTGGGTTACATTATTCAAGTTTTAGTAGGGATTTCTAATTATTTCTGGAAATAAATAAAGCCTACTAGCTTCTGCCCGTGACTTTGTCTGTGTGGACTTCAGAATGGAGTCTGAACTGGATAGTAGCCTATGTGTTATTCCAGAGTATAATCTATCTCTGTGCAAAATTTCATCCAGATCTGTTCAGACGTTCTATCGTGAAAGAGTATCATACATCCAGTCATCCATACTCACAATCTTTCACAATTTTAATAAGGATGTTACTCGGTGAAGATGTAGCTTTCTAACGGTGAAATAATTTTTAAAATCGGTCAAGTAATTTTTGAGTTAAATTCGAACAAAAAGAACAAACAAACCTTTCCTCTTTATAATATTAGTTTGGATATGACTCAATAGCAACCTCACTTATCTCTTGTGTTCAAACATACATTGTGATTGCATAAAAAAATATATACAAAGAAATGATACATTTGTAAAAAAGTGAAAACATCTTGCATACAGTGACTAAATTTCAAAAGCATTTTTTACATTACGTAGTACTTTCTACTTTATTTAGTCACCCTTTGATTGTTTTGTTCTTCTGGATCACTAGAGTAGATAGAGTAAATCCTCTATCTACTCTAGTGCCACTGCTGTCTGCTGCCAATATAATGTGATGTTTCTTTTAAATAATCCTTAGTGTGGTATTCCAATTTCATAAATGTAGTTGTTTAGTGTAATTCGTACTTTATTTATAACATTGTATATCACAAAAGGATCATAAAGATCAAAAGGCTAACAAGATTATAATAATAACAAATCAGTTGTGGGCTTCCCCACATTCAGGGAAGTCCCCAAGTTGTGTTTATGATGTAATAACAAATCTAATTGCAACATGCAG
This sequence comes from Acronicta aceris, assembly GCA_910591435.1. NCBI lineage: Eukaryota > Metazoa > Arthropoda > Insecta > Lepidoptera > Noctuidae > Acronicta > Acronicta aceris. The sequence continues at coordinate 3,978,164 of OU342778.1, read as the reverse complement.
AAAACACACATTTTCCTTCATTCCCAAACACTAAGGGACAGCTGAAGTGGGTATTATCTTCACTATCACAGTTTATTTACATCAAAATGACAAAGACTGGTATAAGGGCTTTTTGTAATAGGACTGTTGGTTTTCATTATTGTAGAACACAATACTAAACTTATTCTGATATAATAAAACTGAATATAAAAAAGTAACATTGAATTACAAAGGTTAATTGAAGAGATTATTACAACTTTTTTATCCAATTCAATTCAAACACCTATGAAAATGTGGATAATGTGCTATTATATATATTATATTATAGATTATTTCCTTTATAATCTATTGATATCAAGAAGAAAAATTATTAAAATTGTGAGTCACTCAGAAGGCAATACTAGCAATATGTTACATCATCTCTAAATATATGCTTGAACTGCTGTATACACAGATATATTACCTGATATAATATAATTTGTTTTCAAAATATTAGTTTCCATAACTGGTCTTATTATTTCTTCAAAAGTAGTTAGGTACCACATGCAATATGGGTGACAGAAATACTTTAAACCCTTAGTGTCAATGTAGTAATAGGATTTATTACTTTCTTAGGAAAAAATAATACCGTTTTGTATCTCACAACTTGGCACTGAAGTACCTGCCTATTAGAAAGAGCAAACACTAGACACTAATAAGTAAGTAGGTATTTAGTTTAGGCCCTAGGACCCCCAAAAAATTATTTTCTACTCCCAGGCGACTCAGACCTTTTACATTGATTGAAGATTATAAATTTTTCTAGTTTATAAAATAAAAATGGGTGTCAAATACTTACTTTCTGATATTTTTACAATCTTAGCCTTGGGCAAACTGGGGTCCTCCTTTATGACAATTTTTTTGGCATCTTCGAGATTTTGTTGTCTTTTATCATTAGTTTCCTCTTCAGCCTTCGCTTTATCTGCCGCCTTATAGTTTTCCCTAACCCAGATCTTGTGAATTTTCTTTAATTGAGACTTTGCCGCAACTTCGTACACTTTTGTATCGTCTTTAGCGTCGACATAAATCGTGGGGAACGGTTCCTTGCCAGCGTGGCGCATGGCTTGCAGAATGGTCTTAAACGGCTTCGCTTCACTACCATCACCAGTTTCATCACTACCATTTTTATCCGAGGTGTATACTTCTCCTGAAAACGAGATAATAAGGAATTTATTGCTTACGTGTAGGTACTTTTAAAGGTTATAATATTATGAACAATGTTCTTACCAATTGAAAGGTTTTCCATTTTAGTTGTCTTATTACTTGATTAAAATAAAGGCGCACCGCGCAAGTTCAACAATATTCCAATAATTACTAATACACAAATGGCCCTGTTCTCATAAATAGCAAATATGCCGCGGTGCTGCAGAGTGCAGCTCCATTCAATTCACAGCAGATGAGCAGAATGACAATTGACAATCAATTTGACAAATGACAACACAACACACAAAGCGAATAAGCAGATAAGCAGGGAGACGAAGGCATGGATCATAGAGTATATAGAGGTCAGTGCATGGATCTAACGCAAAATAAATGTTACTTTATGTACTAATAGCGGCCCAGTACGTGCTTCGCTACGTATAAAGTGAAATAATAAAAAAAAAATTGAAACATCAAATTCATCATTTGTTACAAAAAATGTGATAAATGAAGAACCGCTCGACCGATTTTGTACAAACTTCACATAAACCATCTACTAAATAGTTCGAATAAAGCCTAAACATTTGGTTTGGATAGGTGAGCCCGTTCTTAAGTTATAAAATTACAACGAAAAGTGGCATTGATCTTTATATATATTGATGATGATGATTGATGATTGTGAGTTGCGAAACATTACATTTTTTTATACTCCTGATAGGCTTACGCTTGACCGGCAGTTCGCTTGATGTTAAGCGACATTATTCAGTGCAAGATATTCCTATCTATAAAATCATGGCATGATCTTAATGATAAAATAAATAAATAACGTGAGTCACTTTAAATAAGTAATATAAATAAATTGCATTTTTTTTCGAAATATTGATTCTAACTCCAACACTTTTCGACCTACCTAGGTACACAATATTATCGGTTTACACAAAAAACATATACCTACCTAACTTTGAGTTCAAAGGTACATAGTTATTAATAACACAAACTTATTAGAACTAGCATGCTATATTTAGTTTCTAATTAGTAGTAAGTAATTATTATTAAATGTTTATTTTTATAAATTCAGTAACACCCGTAAGCACCTCCGGAGTACAAGACAATAGAATTTTGTGTTTGTATTTAAGTATTTGAAAGGAATAATTAATCTATCTAATTATTTATCATTACTATACTCTTTGATCTCTAGCACGATTTTAACACTGAACGTGGTGCAACAACGCCAACAACCCACTTTTATGGCAGGTAATATTTACTTTTTGATAACATTTTATATAGATGCGTTTTGACAGGAAGACGGACCATAGATATTTTCAGTTTTCACTTTTTCTTGATGTATTTTGTTTTTTAATAACCATAAACTAATTATTGTCCTCATATATTTTTTTAAAAGCCAAGAATCTTATAATCTAAGGTTCTTGTTTATAGTTAACTAGCTGCTGTTGACCGCAGTTTACGTCGCAAAAATATTAACATAGGTACCTACTATAAGTTCGACTCTCTCGCTTAATAAGATGAAAGATGCACCCGATTTTAAGTTATGCCTCTAGCAATAACTACATCGGAGAAAGCTACATTCATGACCTAAATTACCAGGTCATAAAATTCCTTAAAAAAAAACTGCATTCTATTCCATGTAGTAGTTTTTGCGTGATGATTTATATGTTCCTCAATATGGGCAACGATGTAGATAGAGATATAATTATTTAACTTCTTAACAAATGATAAAGATAATATTAATTAATTTGTCCATACCTTAAAATATTGCCATCTAGTGTTGAGTAGCAGAACAATAAAATATTTTCTTTATTAAAAAGTACTAGTGTTTTATGATAGGTGGCAGTTTATTATAATTTTTAACTCATAAAGGCTTCAAACGACAGTTGCTCCTGGAAAAATATTCGCCGTGGGCAAAAAAATAAATGTCAAGACAATGTACTCTGTGGTTCAAGATTCAGATTTATTGCATTCAGAGTGACATTAATGGTGCTAAATAAATGTTTTAGAATACCTATCTACTTAAAACTTAGAGGCCTTTTACAAGCATTGCATTATGGTGATAATTATGTAGGTAGCATAGTCTTTTAATATAATTAATAAATTAAGAAGATACGAATAAAAATATATTTTAAATTATTGCCATCTAGTGTTGAGTAGCAGAACAATGTAATATTTCACTTTATTAAAAAGTACTGCTATTTTATGATAGATGGCAGTTTATTATAATTTTTAACTCATAAAGGCTTCAAACGACAGTTGCTCCTGGAAAAATATTCGCCGTGGGCAAAAAAATAAATGTCGCACCAATAATGGTAGGTACTATAGATGGGTTTCTGCCCAGGCATTTTGGGCGAAAAAACTAAATGCCCTGGCATAAACCAATCTCTAGTAGGTACCTATACGCTCGCCTGTTCGCCGCTTAGTAGAATCTCGAAGATTATAATAACTGTGTTTCAGACATCGATATATTTGTATGATCTTTAAACCAGGTACTTTTAAGCGGGTCGTAATTGGTATTCCATGCACTTCTAGATAACATTCTTGTTTGTCTCTTTTCTATTTATATAGATATAAATAAATGATACTACCTTTTTAATAAGAAGCGCGGTTATGTGAACAATGTAGTGAGCCGCATTATTGCAAATTTAATTACATAAAATAACTAGTTTGCCATAATTATGGTTTTGTGTTTATTACAAGGTACTGTTATTCTAAGATAGATAGCATTTTAATATAATTTTTAACCTAAAATATCGTCAATATTTCGTATGGTTCAAGATTCAACGATTTATTGCATACAGTGACATAATCCTATGTTTTAGAGTAGCTACCTATCTACACTTACCTTATAACTTCTTTTTTTTATTTACTTGAAACAATAAACAGCCACAAAATTTAGAATAACATAGGTAAGTAAAACTATTTACCTAGTTACATTTGCATTATTGCGCGCTTCTTATTATACAGATAGTAGCAATTTATTTATATGTATATACCTAAATAGGAAAGAGACAAACAAGAATGTTATAGGTACTTATGGTGGATTTGAAGTGCTTAGAATACCAATTAGGAGCCGCTTAAAAGCACCTAGAGAACATACAAATATATCGATGTCTGAGACACAGTTATTATAATCTACTACTAGGCGGCGAATATTTTACCACGAGATACCTAACTGTCGTTTATGAAAAGTTCTAGGGACGGCATCCATACAACCGTATTTGTGTGACTACATTTTAATAAAGTTACAGTTTCGAGGTATTTTCGTCTGCAACTTATACTTAGGTAACAGTTTGTACTTGCTGAGCAGCTGGTCATAAGGCAGGTAATGTCCATGACATCGATAACGCTCTCTACGTGTCGATTTAATACAATTTTGAGTGTAATATTATTCCAAGTTATAAGTTCCAAACTTTGTCTAGACTAGTGGTGCACAGAGAGTAAGGATTTTCATTAACAATTTGCATTATAAAATTGTATTTTGGAAGGCTTAGCTTTAACTTATTATTATTGCAATAGACTGTAAATCTCTCGAGATCTTCCTGAAGAAGAAAACAATCCCTCAAAGGTTTAATGGGTTTAAAAACTTTAAGATCGTCTGCTTATAGGAGACATTTAGAGTTGTGAAAACAGTGCTTGATGTCATTAAGCTATACAATGAATAACAGGGGGGGGGGGGGGGGGGGCAAAATAGATCCCTACACACCAGGTACACAAGATGTAACAGGGATTTCGTTGGATAATTATAAAACCATTGACTGAGGAAATGTAGGACGTAAACCACCGAAGCAAGTATGCCATATTCAATGGCATACTTTATGCTATACTTATTCATATTATTGAACACAATGTTCACAATGTGAACGTAGATGGTAAGTACCTACATGTATGCTTTAAAGCTAAGTAACAATCATAGACTCTGTAGGGCACAGCAAATTACAGTCTACAATAATAATTTATATTTATAATTAAAAATAAGAATAGGTATATATTTTTTTTAGAATTATCTTTCCAACTCTTTATTTGAAATATAATAACTACTTTGTCGAATGCTTTTTGTAAGTCCGTAACGCTATTGTCCATGCTGTCAAATAGAAAAGCATAATTTATAATTATTATAGGCCGGGATTGAGCAGATAGAATGGATATAAGCCGGTATTTGTTCGACATTACAATAACATATACATACCGGCGAACCGAACGACGAACTGTGGGTGTACTTATGTACACCCACAGTTCGTAAAAAAGTGTATTTAAGTAGTTGATTGGAGCCTCCTGTTAAGCAAAAAATGCCTGTGTTAGGAGACTCCGCCTTTCCAAAACTGAGTGGCATAAACTGTTTAAAAATAACCACTTAAATATACACACAAAATTTGATCCAAATCGGTCCAGTTGTTTAGGAGGAGTTAGGTGACAAACACACTTACAGAAGAATGATATACATATAAAGATTTAATAAGTATTTTTTTTAATAAAATTTATTCGTATGATGAGAGAGGAATCAATGTATGTCTACCTAAGTATAATTACCTACCTATATAATAAATATATTCATGATTTAAATTATTTATTTATATATATCATTTAGTACCTACGATTTAAAATTAGTCACGTCACGTTCATACCGAAAAAAATGCCTCAAATTGTATAGAGAAATGAGTCACCTGTGACTCGATGAACTTATTCTAATAAGTTTTTGTGAGTCTTAAATGACTAATCATACCTTTAGTCCTTTAGGACATTACATACTTACTTACATATCTACCATAATTCGAGTTCAAGTTCAAGTTCAAATGATGTACCTGTCGTCGCACTGACGACCACCAAACTAATGAGGCAGTTAAAACATCTTATATTTTGAAATAAAACTAAAGGGTCCGAAACGTCGGGAATCAAATAATATCAATATAACGCGATAAAATCCGTAAAAAGTAGTTTTATTTTAATGTCTAATATTCGCGTAAGTGTGAGAAACCAGTATATTTTATATTTGTTATAGCATACCATCACACCTGTTTACCCCGAAGGGCTAGGCAGAGGCGTATTAATGTGCACCCACAGTTCGCCGGTATGTTTAGGTCCCATGTGATAGGGGGCGAGCTTATAGCCATTAACCGGGCACAAATCCAGACTCCGAGCTGCTACTGAGAATTTCATAGAAAAAAACTTAAATACCAATAACACTTTGTTCGATCTGGGGATTGAACCCAGGACCTCTAGTGTAGCAGTCGCGCTTGGGACCACTAGACTAATGAGGCAGTCATTTGTTATATATGTATGAAACAGTAAACAGTATATTTGTTATGTATGTATGAAAACATCATTTTGTGTTGATTTGATTTTGATACGGTTTTGCAGCCGCTGAATACTTAATTTTATTACCTATATCCGTCACTGTAGCACACGGCCGCGTGCCAAAAAACTCATTTTTATGTAGGTACTTTTCATTTCTTCTTCTCACATATAGTAATGTATGTCTATGTCTTTTTGAATATGTTTTCCATAAGATGTTCTTATATGCATACGTTAAATTCTATAAGGGTCGGTCCTACACGTACAGCATATTAAGGTACTCCAGGTGGCAGACGATACCTACATGAGTTATAGAAGTTTGTATATGTAGGTACATAATATCTATAAGATATAAACCATATATAGATAATGTATACAAACTTCTACTTGCACTACATTAGTACTGAAGTTCACAAGCAATGAAAGCATCGAACATTCCTTTTTCACCATTTAACGGAAAGATAAGTCGGAAATAAGCAATGTCAATTATTATTTCTATATACTTATATTACCTATTATATTATTAGGCGAGCCATTGTGTGCTATCCAATAACCTTTAGGCAATCGTTTTTTTAAACATTGAACTTGATTATTTAAATAATTTAAAAAAATCTACTAAGTAGATAAAAGTTTTTAACAATGAAAATGTAGTTCAGTAATTTGCATTTCCGATTAATTATTAATAAGAGAATCTCATTAAATATATTATAGAACAATGAAATAAAAATGTTAATTGAATTCATGTAAGGTCGATAAACTTATGTTTGCTTTGGGTTGATAAAGAGCACGGCGCATTAAAAAGATACTCATCCAAAAATAAACTAAACTCAAACTGTCGCAAATTATTCCGAAGGCGGGTCAATCTCTTCATGATATAGAGACGATAGGTTAACTATCGTTACATAATACCTACCTACCTATCGTCTCGGGGAGACTACTATGAAAATCAGCGCACTTCGTAGGTATAATAGATAATCATCGAACTTCACAACAAGTTGGTATGTTCGTTTGATCATTCAATACACTGTGTGCTTTGTTCTCGATATACAATAATCATGCAGATGTTCAAAGTATGTAATGGCAATTTGATATTTATTCCTGTAAAATTAATATTTTATTAGGTCACCAGAGCTCCGCGAGGAAGCGTTGTGTTGACAGTGTGAGGGGACGGTGGTGTTTTGTTACCGCCGCTGTCATGTATGGCAGCATGTCTCCTATGCTGCCAGCCCAACTATTCTTCCTTAATTTATAGGGTTGGCAACGCGCGAGTGATACCCCTGGTGTTGTAAGCGACCATAGGCTACGGTAACCGCTTACCATCAGGCGGGCCGTATGCTTGTTTTGGTACCTCAGTGGTATAAAAAAAAAGTTATTAGGTAAATCACATTGCTTCATTTAAAAATAGCAGAAGTTCTTACGTTATTTTCTACCAAGGACCAGTTAGCTGACACAATGCTGAATAGCTATTACTACAATTGCTACGATCCTCCGGAGAGTGTCGGTTCTTTAATTATTTAAATCATTTTCTAAGATTCCCTTTGATGGTATTTCGGGTAGGTAAAAACTAAATGTTAAACAATAGTAAATGTTATTAAAGATCAGCCTTAATTATTCGAGAACAATGAATTTCGTAATAACTGCTGAAGGCATATACTAGTGACTGAGATTAAATCTTTAGTAATAATTCTACATTAAGCACAGTATATGCAATATCTGCTGAATCATGAATTGGTCAGCTATAAATAGGTAGGTAATGAGTTATGAGCCCAAACAGCAGTCTGTGTGATTACACCTTATGAAATTCCTTTTGACTTCGTTCTGGTTGTCCGGGCATGGCCTGTACCGTCTGGTAGAGGCCGACAACCATACCGTGCCAAGAACCATACCAGGGTCTCCTGGTATGGTTCTTGTATTCATAATCCTGATCCTGCCTTGACACAGGCAACGTCACACGTAGGTACGTCGACCCCCAAACGTGCCTACGCAGCTATTGTCGCAACCGGCACGCTTGCTGTGTCGCAGAACCAAATAGGGGGTAAGCAGAGCCGCAGCGATTCTACGCGGAAGCTTCTGCAGGGGGTGGGTCCAGAGAAGGACACGGGCGACAAGGATGGCTTCATCAAGGTGGAGAAGAAGAAGAAGAGGAAGCCTACCTGTCTGAACAAGTGCGGGAGCGCACCGACCGGACCGAGACACCTGCTGCGTCCTGCAGTACCAGTGACGCCGCTCTACGTGTCCAGACTGCATTACTCCACGAAGGCCGAAGAGGTCGTAGAGTATATTGCAGTTAAGAGCAATGTTACTCTGAGGGTCGAGCAGTTAGACTCTAGGCACAACGTGAACTTCAAGTCCTTTGTGGTTAGAGTACCGACTGAACATCTGTCGTCCTTCATGAGGGAGGAGTATTGGCCGAAAGGTGTAGTTTTCCGGCGCTTCCGAGGCCGGATACCTAGCACCGTACAACACACACCGACTTTAAGTGTGAAAAAATAGTTATAGTTTTATTGTTATATGTATGTTATAGTATTTTATGTTTTATATTTTGTAAACTTTTATATATAGTATTATATATTTTTATATGGGCCTTGTTGCCTGAAATAAATGCAAATAAAAAAAAATAATGCTGACTGAAAGAACACTTTCATCTGACGATGGTAGAACAGATACGGGTAGGTAAGTAGTTAGGTACTTTTAAAGGATTTTCGTTTTTGATAAACAATATGTTAAATCTCCTCTTTTTACTCTAATAAATTTTATGTACATAATCACAAATTTAAGCTGGGTGAATGGGTATGTCATCATCACATTGATAATGTTATGTTTATTTGTATATCAACACACCCTTCAGTCAAAGTTTGTCTATTGTGCTTAGTGCAGGTAAAAAACCACTTCAGAAACGACTTTCTTTAATTTAAAATAGTCATATTATTAGTTCAATTATGTTAGGTATACACTTAGAACTTTACTCCTAAATATATTGGTTGATATTTATCAATAGGGGTTTGGACTTATACATTCTCAAAAGAGTCTTTTACGATCATCTCTTCAATTTTAGAGCCTATTAACAAGGATAGAGGGTATATGCTATATTCTATACTTATTTATACAAATACTAGCTGCAGCCCGCGGTTTTACTGGCGGCTAAGCTGGGCTTATGTTCTTCCTCAGAATGCAACTTTTCTCCTTGCCTAATTTTATCGAAATCCGGTCAGCGGTATAGGCATTAAAAGTTGACAGACAAAAAATTAAAAAGAGAGTTAGTTTCGCATTTACAATATTAGGTAATAACTGTTGCTCGCAGTTTCACTTGCATGCAAAAGGATTTTTTAAGACATAAGGTTGTACCTGTTGTACCTGTGTCGTTCTCCAAGTTCCGACTTATCTGTCTATTAAGATTCATCAAAATTGGTTCAGCGATTAAGCGTGAAAAGGTAAGACAGACAGACTGACAGTTACTTTTGTGCAATTGTTCGGATTAGTAAATGACACCTGTAATATCATATCAAATATTTATTGAGGTAATAATGACACGGTATTAGTTGTTCAAATTGTACAAACTATTCAATCAACTCAGACTCAATCCGTACTAATATCCTTCCTAATAATAAACGGATATGGATGATTGTTACTCTTTCACGCCAGAACGGCTGACCGGATCTGGATGAAATTTGGCACAGAGATAGATTATAGTTTGGAATAATACATAGGCTACCTTTTATCTAGGTGGGACCCAAGTCTGAAGTCCACGCAGATAAAGTCGGGGGCAGAAGCTAGTATTATAAATAGATTTCAATGTTAAACATTAGCCCAGGGTGTAAACAAATATAACTCAGATTTTTTCCAGACCAAATACCTATTTACGTAGCTCTTATTTGACAAAGTAAGTACTAAAAACACCACCACCTAAACTTGTTAGCATCTAAAGGATCTGACGGGTTCAAGCGCCGGGGAAGCTGAAGAGTCGCTTTTAAAGGAGCATACGGCTCTGACTAATTTAATGCTCTCCGGTAATGTGTACAAAGCCGTCATCGACGTCTTTACGGGGCGAATCTATGTACCCTGCGCAAAAGGGATGGCGGTATTCATCCCATTGCCGTAGGGTGTACTTATACGGCAAAGGGGCTAAGGCTGCCACGTACTGCAACACTATCAATATTTCTATAATATAAAAAAGATGAGGTTATCCTTAAGGTTGACATAAAGAATGCCTTCATCTCGGTGAATAGGGAAACTTGACCGAAGTCAAAAATAAATACCTAAAATTTACAGTTTCCTTTGGCAATGCTATAGGCACCCCTCTAAATTACTTTATTTAAGAACGATCTTTTGGAATCAGCCGTTGGATGTCAACAAGGTGACCCTTTGGGTCCAGTCATTTTTAGTTTGGCAATAAATCCCATTATCAAGAAACTAAATTTAAAATTCAACGTAGGGTCCCGTCATCTAAGTACCATATACTTAGATGACGGGACCCTAAGTGTGATGCACAGTTTTGGAAGACTTTCAATTTTTAAAGCAGAAATTTAATTCTATTGGCTTTGACCTCAATCCCACCAAATGTGAAATCTTTGTACCAGACGCTACTGACATTACAAAATTTAATGCATTTGCTCCTCACATATAAATAGTTGTAAAAAGTTGTCTTCACCTGTTTTTTCGTCTCTCGAGGGTAAAACCGCCCCGAGAGTGAGTTTATTGCGATAATGCGCTAAGAACCCTGCTAATATGATACAGAGTTTTGTTGTTAGATTTAATTAGTTAGATAGGGTTATAAAATTTACGTAAAATGTTATGTCGTGTATTTGTGGGTGAGTTAGTGTGTGTACCAAACCTACACTCAAGGTTTGGTCACTGAATACATAATAGTACAGGTTTGATAGGGTATATGTGGTGCTGTGTATGTAACATTTTTTAAGTGTGTTGATTATATATGTCTTTAGCTTTACATGTTAGGGTCCCCAATCTTTGATGAATCCTTTCCGATTTTTATTGAAGAAAAAATACAAAATTTTAATGATATTTCATAAAGACTTTAAAATTAATAGGTACATTCAGCTTTTGCCATTATTCGATTTTGCTATTTTGGATCAAAATTTACTTACTTCCTCCGCTGTTCACATTTGTAAACACACCCACATCTTCTGAAAAAAGTTTGGGTGGCCTTGGTATCCGCAACATTTCTAGTACTTATTACTTACTTTACTTACTTACTTACTTTATCCGCGTTCATATCTTCGGTCCACAGAATCGGAAAGGTAGCCGTTTTTGGCTGATGCTATGAACGTTTGGAGAATGGCTTATTCCAGATTTACTGATTTACTCCTGGAGCCATCTTCCCAAAGGCTATGGATGATTGAAGTTCTGCGGAGAAAACTTCTCAATACGTCAGTCCATACTGCAGAGTATGCTCGTCTGATGGGTGAATTAGGTTTCTGGCTTCGGGCACTTCGCTCTTCCAACACAGGCACTATGTTGGATGACACAACCTGTCTTCGTCTGGGCGTTCCCTATGTTGCTCCGCATCGCTGTCACTGTGGCGAGGTTGTCGACAGCCTTGAATATCATAGCCTGTTGTGCTGCAGGAGTGCAGGCCGCATAGCGCGACATAGATACCAGCTTTAACGTTTTTTAACGTTTTCGTTGTGCTCTTGCCACCACCAGCGGCGTATCAGCTGTACCGTAGGTACCTTCGGCTCCGACTAGTTCTAGTTCTAGGTCGTATGCCGCTATAAGTATATGTAGGTGCAAACTTAAGTATGATTACGGCGGCATGTGACTACGGCTATAAACTGGATACCACTGTTCGAGGACATAGTTTTTTTTTTCAATTGATTTTTTTCATAGTCGGGTTTTAGTTTTTTAAGCTTTAGTTTTTTATGAGCAGCATTTTTATGAGTTACTTAATTCAAACAGTTGTTTTAACACGCCTCTATTATACATACGTTTAAAAAGACTGCTATAAAAGTATATTACCAAATTACGAGTATTAGGTGTTCTTAAGCGTAATACGCAGGGATTCAGGAATATTAAAACTAAAATGGTTCTATATAATGCCTTAGTGCGCAGCATGTTGGTATATGCCAGCGTTGTCTGGGACCCTTTTTACGCAAAACATTCTCAGCGTCATTAGGCTTTCACCAAACACCTCGCATTGATAGTTCCTGGCATATCCCATAGGTGTCCCTATCAACAGCGTCTGAGATTTTTTAAGGTGACCACATTATGCCAACGGAGAACTATGCATAGCCTTATGTTCCTTCACAAGCTTGTGAACGGCCGTATAGACTGTAGTGAGCTTTTATCGCGAGTTTTATTAAAAGTTCCACCCAAAATTCCACGCTATCCTACAACCACAGCGCTACAGCGCCCTACCACGTCTACAGACATAGGTCTCAACTCACCACTCATTAAGATGTGTAACAACCTAAATTCATTTTATAAGTCCGTACCCGAAGCTGATGTCTTTAGTGACTCTAAAGCAAAATTTAAAACAAGAATTTCGGCCTCCCTATACATCAAAGAAACGTAGTCGAATCCATTTTTGTTTACTCTGATTTTATTATTTTTTTAATTTTATTTTAATTTTAATTTTGTCTTTTTTATTATAACTCAAATTGTTTCTAATGTCTTCTGTTTCTCTTCTGGCGTCTGTGTTGAAAATGCTGTGTTTACCCGTAATTGGCATATACGAGTATAGGTAATAGAATGTTATCCCAAGATCTTGTGTATGTTTGTCTATATATGTGCTGTGGGCGAACTTAAGATAATAAATAAATAAATATATACGTAGAAATGCGTAACGACGCAATTTCGATGGCTAGTTCCCTTATTCGTGTAGTTCAGTGTCCCGATCCCATGTGTGAGTTCAAACCCGGTCAATTTTTAATTAGTTGATCACAACAAACGATACGTAGGCATATAAATGATACATTCTATATCGATTCAATATCACTCCCTGGAAGTTTTCGTCAGTGATTGGTGTGTCTACTTATTATATTTTTTTAAATAAAAATACACGTGAGTACTTACATTTCTTAGATCTTTTAAATAATTTATATCTCTTATCTACCGGGTGATCTAGATAATTCTAAGCTTTTCAATTTATACCAAATTATGTAACGATATAATATAGTAATTGTTCTATAAATATATAATAATTGATATAGATAATTGTTCTAAATACCCACGTAGGATACCACCTATATTGAGAGGGGGTTTATCATGATTAACTACTAATCGCTAATAAAACAACTAATAAAAATTTGACTATGAATACAATTTAGTTGTATTTCAATTCTCAATAGTTTTTCTAAACAAATTATAAATATTCTTTTTTAGGGTTCCGTACCTCAAAAGGAAAAACGGAACCCGTCTATCTTAGTGTTGTAATAGACTTTTAGTCCTAATTTCGACTCAGAGCACAATTTTTCAGAATTCAAGACTAAAAATTCGCAGTCTTTAGTCTTTGTCTGTTAAAATTGAGCCAGGATTCATAAAATGTTCGCCCTAAGTGACGAGCTCTAATAGCAGGAGACTCGAGCCAAATCAAAAGGATTCACACACGAGTCTTTTAATGTGAGTAGATAAGTCTGAAGTCCTAAACTACTAGAAGTTGCAGTGTTGTGAGAACTCGAGTCCCAAGTCCCTGGATATGCAACATTTGAGTCCTTTATTGATACTGGACTCACAAATCAAAGCTCAAGTTTTTTGGTTTCTAAATGTTGAGTAAAAAAGACTCATTCATGAGTTAAAAAAAAACCTGAAAAAGAACACACGTCACGACTGAGTCCTTTTTGGGGAATTGTAGATATTATGAAAATAAGATATAAAAAGGAGTATGTACCTACACAGGGTGTCCTAGACCGAGTAGTACAAAAGGAAATCTGGGATGGGGGGTCATATTATCTATTCAATAATAGGTACATCATCGGGCTAAGATGATGTACCTATTATTGAATAGATAATATGACCCCCCATCCCAGATTTCCTTTTGTACCACATTATGCCAACGGAGAATTATGCATAGCCTTATGTTCTTTCACAAGCTTGTGAACGGCCGTATAGACAGTAGTGAGCTTTTATCGCGAGTTTTATTAAAAGTTCCACCCAAAACTCCACGCTATCCTACAACCACAGCGCTACAGCGCCCTACCACGTCTACAAACATAGGTCTCAACTCACCACTCATTAAGATGTGAAACAACCTAAATTCATTTTATAAGTCCGTACCCGAAGCTGATGTCTTTAGTGACTCTAAAGCAAAATTCAAAATAAGAATTTCGGCCTCCCTATACATCAAAGAAACGTAGTCGAATCCATTTTTGTTTACTCTGATTTTATTATTTTTTTAATTTTATTTTAATTTTGTCTTTTTTATTATAACTCAAATTGTTTCTAATGTCTTCTGTTTCTCTTCTGGCGTCTGTGTTTACCCGTAATTGGCATATACGAGTATAATAGAATGTTATCCCAAGATCTTGTGTATGTATGTCTATATATGTGCTGTGGGCGAACTTAAGATAATAAATAAATAAATATATACGTAGAAATGCGTAACGACACAATTTCGATGGCTAGTTCCCTTATTCGTGTAGTTCAGTGTCCCGATCCCATGTGTGAGTTCAAACCCGGTCAATTTTTAATTAGTTGATCACAACAAACGATACGTAGGCATATAAATGATACATTCTATATCGATTCAATATCACTCCCTGGAAGTTTTCATCAATGATTGGTGTGTCTACTTATTAAATTTTTTTAAATAAAAAATACACGTGAGTACTTACTGGGATGGGGGGTCATAATTTATCTATTCAATAATAGGTACATCATCTTAGCCCGATGATGTACCTCTGTAATTATTGCCATTTAAAAAAATAGTTTTACGTTTTTAAGTTGAATTTATGCCATTGTGAAAAGACTATTCAACAGAGAGCCCTCAAATTTGGCTCGAAAAATCTTAAATTGTTTAGAAATAAGATAAAATGTTCATTTGCAATCAGTGTGTTTATCTATGACTTAGTAGTTTAATGTTTTCAATTTTTTTTCCTATGTCTGCATTCTAAGCAGCGTACTGGAAAAAAGTACTGGCTGGACTGTGACATACAACAACATAAAAAAATTATCAAACATTTAAAAAAAAATATTAATGCTAAGGGATTTTGTAAAAGAAAAATCATTGTATTTTTTGTAATGATAATTTTATTGCGTATTTTTGAATTTTATTGTGCAAATAGGCCTTTGCCCTGCAGTGGGACACTACGGGCTTTTAATAATAATAATAATTGTCCAAATATGAAACATTATTTTTTAATGGACCTCAAAAAAGGAGGAGGATCTCAATTTTGATGTTTCAATTATTTTCTTTATGTATGTTCACCGATATTTTCGTCAATTGTGGAACGATTTAAATAATATTTTTTTTTTATAAAAAAGGGTATACTCCCGAGATGGTGCAGAATGGAATAATTATTTAATTACAGTTTCGGAAGTATTGCGAATCAAAGTGCCTCCGATTTTATCGGATTTTCAAATAATATTATCTGCAAAACTGTTTTGAAAGGCGGTGGCGAAAATAACAAAAAACTGCGACATATTTAGATTAAATTTTAACTCGAAGTCTTATAACTGAGTCTTCGAGTTCTAAAAATCGACCAGTTTTAAAATCAAAGTCTCAAGTTTTTTGTGACATTAAGACGTACTTAGGACAAAACTTAGTCTTTTAAAAAAGAACTTCAAACCGAGTCCCTTTTAAAAAAGATTTACTTTAAGACACAGAAATAGAAACGACTTAAGCTGTGTAGTGATTTTTGAGTCTAGTAGTCTAAAAAAACTTGAGTCCTATTTATTCGAGGCTTAGGACTCGAGTCTTTTACAGTACACAAAAATAGAAACGACTTAAATTGTGATTTTTGTGTCTAGCCTTTAAAAAAAGACAAGTCTTATTTGTTCGAGACTTGGAACTCGAGTCTGTCTGTCAAGAACTTTTATCTCGGGAACGCGTGGAGGTATCGAGATAAGTCAAAACCATATACTCAGGTCTACGGTCCTTTGAAACTGTGAAAAAGTCAAACTTCTAAGTTAACGTAAAAAAAAGATACGGCCGTTTATGACGCAAAAATCCTATATTTAGACACTCTCAAGGGAATCAAAATTTATGAGGTATTTTTCGTTGACTGAAAACAATGAACTTTGGCAAGTAATACCGAAAAATCTGAAAACTATACATTTGTAATGGCTTATGTTTAACTAACCACCAGATCTAGTAAAATGTTATGGCAAAAAATCACTTTATATTGCCAAAAATAGTAAATGATCACCAAAATAAGTTCTAACCTAACCTAAACCTAATTTTTGGTGACCATTTATCCATTTTGGTAAGCATTTTGGTGAT
This sequence comes from Acronicta aceris, assembly GCA_910591435.1. Taxonomy (NCBI): domain Eukaryota; kingdom Metazoa; phylum Arthropoda; class Insecta; order Lepidoptera; family Noctuidae; genus Acronicta; species Acronicta aceris. Next base: position 3,961,315 of record OU342778.1, on the reverse strand, counting down.
CAATTTACTAAATTTGGTGGTAATTATATTTATCCCCATTTGTAATTATTTAATTATAATATGTACTTACAAATTTGTACGGAACCCTCGGTGGGCTAGTCAGACTCGCACTTTTCTAAGCAGCCAGGTTGGCTGTTTATTAGAATACTGTAGGTTTCTGCCTCTTTGCAGTGATCTCCATAGTATCTACCATTCGCAATTACTAGAAAATAGAACTCTTAAATCAAGGATCATGCCTTGGCGTCATTATATGTCATGTTTAGTATGAAAATCTTTATATATATAATTCTTCTGTGAGTGTGTATGTGACTGAACTTCTCTCAAACGACTGGACCGATTTTGATGAAATTTTTTGTGTGTGTTCAAGGGGATCTGGGAATGGTTTAGATTCACAATTGGACCCGGTAGGTGGCGCTGCAATCGAGTTTTGGGTTATTTTCAGGGCAGGACAACGTCTGCTGGGTCCACTAGTATAAGTATAAGTTCATAAAAAATTATTATTACATAGTAATTAGTAAGTTATGTAATGAAGAGTTAGGCAGAGGTGTAGTAATGTACACCCACAGTTCGTCCAAACTCCGAGCTGTTATTGAGAACTCACAGAAGAACCCAATAACACTTTGCTCGACCTGGGAATCAAACCTCTAGCGTAGCAGTCGCACTTGTGAACACTAGACTAATGAGGCAGTAGAAACAAATAATTTAAAAGATATACTATTTGTCAGCTTCGAAGATGACGCCAACACCGCAAGAGCATGTCGTGTCTCAGGAGTCTGTGGCGGCGCTGGCGCCGGTCGCAGACGGGGAGAGAATCGTCATCTCCGGCATGTCGGGACTCTTCCCTTCATCACACCACGTCAAGGAGTTCTCTGAAATTTTGTACAATAAGGTAAGTGCTGAAATTAATATTGTTTACATTTATCAATAAAAGAAGGACCCTAAAAATAGTATTAAATTAAAACGCCCTATGAGATAAAGCAGTCTCCTCGAAATCTTCCATAAAGATATCAGCAACAATGGGAGATTCTGGAGAGCCCATTGCTACACCATCCACTTGCATGTAGTAGACATGTAGCCAGATGCATGCAATGTTTTAGTAGTTCAGCAAATTGGATAGGCATGTTATTCTCTACTAGTCTCTTAGACACAATTATGATGAAGTGTTCAACGGGTAAGTATGTAAATAATGACTGGACATCAAAACTGACTATAGTTTCATTGTCGGCGAGATGTAGGTGTTTTGCTAGATGATGGTGAGAGTACTTTTGCTAGATGTTGGGCCAATCTGTAGGTGGGCGAGTCGCTTTGGCTTACTATTGGTCTTAATGGAACATTGGGTTAGTGTATTTTGGGTAACCCATACAGTTTTGGCGGTTTTGCACAGCTAGGAATTAGGAATTATTTTACGTCAAGATTTTATGTATCGGCTTTTTAATCAGATCACTAGTGGATTTTAATGGTTTTGTTGTTGGATCGGTTTTAACTTGTTTGTAAGTGTTTACATCCGATAAAAGGTCTTGTATTTTATTATTGTAATCCGACGTATCCATTACCACCGTGGCGTTTCCTTCGTCTGCGCGTAAAATGGTCAACGCCTACCTGTTGTATTACCATATGTTAGAGGAGTCACAAACGAGGTTGGCTACATCTTGAAGCGGGCTTCAATCAAAACTTATTTCAAGCCGCTGAAGAAGATCAGTCAGTTCCTACCACCTGTCAAGTGCCTTATACTTCTACAAGATGCAGGAGTGTCCATGCTTGATTGTGATTGCGGTCTCTCATACATATTCCAAACTAAAAGAAGGATAGGGACCCGCGTAAAAGAACACATCGCCGTTCCAAGAAGTCAGCAGTTTGTGAACATACTCTTGACAAGGCCCAGCACTCCATCAGATTTCATAAACCACAAGTCCTCGCAAAAGAAAACCGACTCCTTACCAGGATGGAAAGGAGTCGGTTCGCGAGGCTATTGAAATTAAAAAAAAAAACATCCAAATTTCAATAGAGAAGATGGCTGGATTCCATTATATCAAAATCCAAGCCTAAAACTGCAAGACCAAAGGATTCGGTGAGCTCGTTCTGCGTGAATCGGATCGCCAATAATTAACAAAAATGTAAGGTAGCTGTTAGTAATTGCAGTATTAAGACGTCCAACAACTTAGTCTACCCGTGACCATGGATGCTGTAAAGGATCCGAAACGTTGGGAATCAAATAAATAATATCAATATAACGCGATAAAATCCGTAAAAAGAAGTTTTATTTCAATTTCTATTAATATTATTATGCGTCACATGGAAAACTTATAGATATTAAAAAGAAGCCTGCAGAAAAATCCAAAGACAGCTGGTGGGACAAAGGTAGTTATTACATCTATTATATTTTTAAAGTAATCTCATGCTAATTAAAACTTTATACTTATTGAAACTTGCAGTGCTAAATGTACGTAATGTCTTACTCCACCAGGTGAACCCCGTGTCATCGGAGAACCTTCGCTGGTCGTACAACCACCCCGAGGCGGCGCTGCACGCCGGCACGGTGCCTGACTTGGAGCGGTTCGACGCGCAGTTCTTCAAGGTGCACTTCCGCCTCGGTAACAGTATGGATCCCATGTCCCGCAAGATTCTGGAACAGGCCTACCATGCCATTTATGATGCCGGTAAGTACACAAATAATTGAGCCTGAAAGAAATGCAGTTTTACAGACGTCATACTTACGTATACACTAGAAATTATGTCATGTATAACAAACTACATACATACCTACCTATATACAATGATACAGTAATTTGAAATGATATTTTTGTTGTTATTAGGAGTGAGCCCTGAGCAGATATCCGGGAAAAAAATCGGAGTTTTCATAGGTTCCTGTTTCTCCGAAACTGAAAAAGCCTGTTTTTATGACGCAGGCTCTAGATCAGGCTTTGGTATAACTGGGTAAGCAATATTATACTGTATTATACTGTATATTATTATTACATCGTATCACTAATCTATGTCGATTAATAATAAGTAAACAAGAATTTTGATGGATACATTCTTATTATTTTTAGATGTTGCAAGGCAATGTTTGCCAACCGCATTTCGTACTGGCTGAACGCGAAAGGTCCATCGATGTCGATCGACGAGGCATGCTGCAGCTCCACCGCGGCGCTAGAGCAGGCCTATCTCGCCATGAGCCGCGGAGACTGTGAGGGTGCGATCGTCGGTGGAGTCTACTTATGCCTTCACCCACAATCTTCTGTGCACTACGGAAGGTAAAAAACATTTGTATAAAACGAACACTCCATATACTATTTTAGCAAACGCGTTGTTTGATATAGTTGTATTTTTTGTTGTTATTTGCAGAATCGTGCAACAGGCCATGGATGGAAAAACTAAGTCATTTGATGAAAATGCTGACGGGTGCGTTAAGACTGAAGCTATTAATGTTTTGTTCCTACAAAAGGCTAAAGATGCAATGAGGTAAGTTGATGAAGAGATAGCAGTGTAGTATTTAAAAGATGGATTTTATTGTAAAATTACATCACATAAATACGTCTTCAATATTTAATTGTATTTTATCAGGATTTACGCTGATTTAATGCACGCGAAAACGCAATTCATTGGTATGATCAAGGGAGAAACTGGCCCTCAATACGGATTTCTTAGAAACCCTGAAGCAACTGTTAACTTTTTGAGTAAATTCTATGAGGAAGCGAGGGTGCCACCGCATGCAGTGGAATATGTCGAAGCCTTTGGATCTGGTAAAATTAGTTTTACCATACATATTTTATAAATAATATAACGAAATTAAGGATTATAGAAAATAAAGATAAGATACTCCAATTACAGCTGTACCAGATGCTGACAAAGCTGAATTAGAAGCAATTGATAAAGTGTTTTGTAAAGAAAAAGACGAACCACTTCTAATTGGTAGTGTTACATCTAATATTGGGTATGGCGAGGCTGCATCTGGTATATCCAGCATTACAAAAGTAAGAAAAAACGTAAAAAGTTATATATTTGTGACTTCTAGAATTTAAAATTGGATGTTCACTAAACTTTTGGTATTTGATACATTTGTTTTCACTGTTGCCTCAGGTGTTATTAGGTTATCATCGCGGTGAGATAGCCGCTAACCTGCACTGTTCTAGTCCACGTCAAGATGTTGAGGGACTGCGCGAGGGGCGCATGCGCGTCGTCACTGAGCACCAGCGCTTCCGGCGCACGTACGTCGCCGTCAACGGCATGTCCATCACCGGCGTCAACTCACACGTGCTGCTACACGGACATTACAAACCCAAGGTGCAAAATGAGAAAACAGGATAAAATTACTAATAAATTCAGTCGTCATCAGCAATAATCCTGTATGGGTATAATACCTTATGCATTGGTTTTAGGATCTTTCGCGTTACCAGACTAACATTCCTCATCTTGTGACTATATCGGCGAGACAAGATACAGCGGTAAAAAAAGTTTTTGATAGTTTAAAGTCTCGGCCTATTGACCCTGAAGAGTTGGCTTTGTTACACAATATACACCAGACTAATATATCAGGACATTTAGGCAGAGGATTCATAATTTTGAGTAAGTTATTAACTTAGATAAGTAAGAGAATCCGTGGTGACTTATTAATGGCCTTTCCATTAATAGTTCACCAAGTTACAAGAAATTATAATATTTCAAAATAATATTTTTAGACACGAACGAGGAACAGAAGACAGTAAGTCTGTGTGAGAAGGCGGAGTACTTCGACGACGCGCGGCGGCCGCTGTGGTTCGTGTACAGCGGGATGGGCTCGCAGTGGGCCGGCATGGGGACGCAGCTCATGCGCATACCGATATTCGCTGCTGCTATAGAACGGTACTAAATTTAAAAATATTCAAGCGTGGTCTTGACGTGCCCCAATAAATTTGGTCCATATGTGAGACATATGCTTTCTTACTGCAATGCATAATTTGTAGATTTTTCTTATTGATCTTGATCCTTTTTATTGTTCTTTGTTACGTACCTACCTATGTCTCGATGTTGGTCAAATAAATGGTTTTTCAAATATTACGAGTAGGTACGCAGAGACGTGTGGTTTTAAGTTTTACCCTGATCGGACAGCTCTATCAGAGGCCAAGCAAAATTAGATGCGATTAATAAGATGTGTAGTGAAGAAAAAGATTATCTTTCTAAAGGTAACAAGGTTAACAGGAGCAATTTCAGGAGCAATCACATCTAGGATGTTCTTTCTATGTTGTTCTTTTTTATAAAGCACGAACACGGTAGCTGATAGAGTCACGGTAGAGCATGGTAGAGGTGACGTCAGATTAGCCTATATAACAAATATACTATATACATTTCAGATGCCGTCAAGCTTTGGAGCCAAAAGGAATTGATATTGTTCAAATAATTACATCGCCCGATAAAACAATATTTGACAATATTCTGCACTCATTCGTAGGAATAGCTGCTATTCAAATTGGCCTTACAGATATCCTTCGGGAGCTTGGATTTGTACCTGATGGTATTATTGGTAAGACAGCATTTGAAAAAAAAATCATTTTAATTTAGTACTTGGGGAATCTAACACTATAACTCGCGTTGTTTTAGGTCACAGTGTGGGCGAGTTAGGTTGCGCATACGCTGATGGATGTTTGACGGCGGAAGAGATGATACTGTCAGCGTACAGTCGTGGGCTGGTGTCACTGCAGACTCCATTTATACGCGGCTCTATGGCCGCCATTGGCCTTGGTTATGATACGGTACTTAATATGTCTTTATTCAACTTTTCAAGATATAAACAACAAGTGTATATAATCTCAAGTATCTCTTTCGAAACATATTGTTTAATTACAGATCTCCAAAATGTGTCCCCCTGAGATAGAGGTGGCTTGTCACAATGGTCCCGAATCTAGTACAATTTCGGGACCTGCTGATGTGATGCGTGAGTTCGTCGCAGAGTTGACTGCTAAGGGAATTTTTGCTAAAGAAGTTCCATGCTCCAACATCGCCTACCATTCACGTTATATTGCTGATGCTGGTAAACTTAATTTCATGTGCATAAAACTTTAATGTATTAAAAAATAATTTTACCAATATATTTGTATCTATGTTTCTATTTTATTACTGATAATTTTACACAGGTCCCGGCTTGCTAAAGTATTTAACTGAAGTAATTAAGACCCCAAGATCTCGGAGTGAGCGCTGGGTTTCAACTTCAGTGCCAGAAGAAAGTTGGAACAGTTCCCTCGCTAAACACTCATCAGCAGAGTATCATACCAACAATCTACTGGTAAGAAAGATTGTAAGAAAGATTTATCAAGATTGCAATGTATCTTTCCTTGTCAAATTTTCCTACAAATCAATCCATACTTCCATATAAATGTAACTCTGATTGTTTGTTAGGTTTTGCACCTAAATCGATGAACCAGAAATTAGACGTGTCTAGGTCCAATCTATCTTAAAACCTGTGTCAAAAAGTTCCTTAATATGAGTAAAAGGGTGCCTATGTCCTTCAGGAGAAAGACATAAGGTACTTGGCGAATGAAACCGTTGATAATAGCAAGTACACATTAAACAGCTATTATTTCTTTGTTATTCAGAACCCGGTACTTTTTGAGGAGACTTTGAGGCATATACCGAAGAACGCCGTGCTGGTGGAGGTTGCTCCGCACGGTCTCTTGCAAGCCATCCTCAAACGATCGCTTCCTGCCGACTGCAGAAACATTGCGCTCACAAGGCGTGGCCACCCTGATAACACTTATTTGTTGCTTGAGGCGGTTGGCAAGTTAGTAAATACATAATATACAATACTTCTTATAACATAACATACCATCACGCTTATACTTTCCAAAGGGGTAAGGCAGAAGTATACTGCTGTACCTACACCCACATTTCATCGCTACGTTTGGGGAGTCACACAAGTATGGGGAGTCTATGTTTTAAGCAGGTCTATAAAATTCAAGTTTAGATTATTTTCATTCATCTTTGTTATAATATTTCAGATTATTCATGGAGGGTTACAATCCAAAAGTTCAAATACTCTACCCTAAAGTAGAGATGCCTGTTTCCACTGAGACACCGTTCCTATCTCATTTGATTGAGTGGGCGCATGGAGAGCAATGGTTAGTAAATATTAAGAGATTCATATATTTATATATTTTTATGGTGCATTTGTAGGTATGTTGAGACATAGTGATGACATACACTTCTGGCCACGGGTCTCCTCTCTGAATGAGACGGGTTAGGCTAAGTATAGTTCACCACGCTGGTCAAGTGCGTGCATCCTCCGACGTTTTTCCTTCACCAACTAATAATAATTCACTGATATGATTGTGTAAAGTTCAAGGTGAGAAGCCTTGGATTAGAACTCGAGAACTATGACCTGGCAGTCCAATGGTCCAATTGTTATACGCAGCTATAGCTGCTTATAACAATAACAATTTATAATATATAGTATATAGCAGACAGAGAATAATGTACTACAGATAATTATGCTAAAAGTTACGTGTATATTATAATAACTTTTTAGGGCTATGCCGCTCTACCGAACTGCGTGCAGAAGAACCGCTCCAGCTTGCAAGTATACCTTATCATTGTACGATAAGGAAAACAAGTATCTTCAAGGACACGTCATCAGAGGTTACTGATAACTATAATTAATAAATTCTTGATCATTGAAATAATTTTACAAATAGGTAACACGTATTATGTTTTTGTAGGAAAAATCTTGTATCCACACGCCGCTACCTTGGTGTCTGTATGGGATACACTCGCCATGAGTTTGGGTGTTCCCAAGAAGCAGTTATCTGTGGAGTTCTCTGACGTTCACTTGTATGCCCAACCCGTGATGCATAACCAGACTCAACTTAGACTGAGAGTTGCTTTGCAAAGAGGAGTTGGAAGCTTTGAGGTATTTACTATGTGCGTTAGTGACCGAATTTGTGGTCCGTGTGAAAACAATTCTTCTACCCTGCCTAGCTGCAGCACTACCTAAACTTATATATTATAGTTATTTTATAAAATATGATTTCACTAATATTCCCAATTTTGATGGTATTTTCAATGTTTTGCAGGTATTCGATGAAAAGATCAAAGTAGCAACAGGCAAGATTATTACTTTCAAAGGGAAAGATAAAAAAGATGAGATTAATATTGAAACATCCGAAGATATGAATTTGACTGCCACAGATATTTATGATTTGTTAAACGAACGAGAATATTTGTATAGGTTAGCCAGCTATATTTTTTGGAGTTCGTTCTGTAATTAAGAATATAATATGATGATTTGTGATTTTAAAGTGGTGAGTTCCGGAGTATTGACTGCGCGAGCGCGTCCCTGAGCGAGGCGGCGCTGGTGTGGCGCGACAACTGGGTGACGCTCATTGACGGCATGCTGCAGCTGAACGCGCTGCGACAGCCGCACGACGGCGTCAGCCTGCCTACGCACATCAGGCGACTGTGCATCGATGTTGAACAACACGATAAAAAGAAAATAGTCGTGTCAGAGGATAAAGTCATCCTTAAAGCCGAAGTTTTAGAGAAAAATGATTTTACAAGGTATATTGTAATAACGTTTTCGGAGAAATAATTGTTTTGTAGATTTCAGAAGTATTTTTTCTTATTGATTTGATTTTTCTGAATTCAGATGTGGAGGGATTTTGATGGAAAACATTAGATATCGCAATATACCAGCTATAAATGAAAATGGCATGGCGTTACAGACGCTCAAGTTCGTTTCTAATTTCCAATCAGGTCAACAAGTAAGTTAGACTTGAGGTATAAAATGTATCTTAAATAATAAAATTAAAGTTATACACTAGTAACTTATTTGTATAATCGTCTTTTTAATCAGGTTTCAACATCACTACAAATTTTCTTGCAAATGGTTGCTGAAAATGTTAATAAAGAATTTATTAAAGTAGTTGCAATCACAGATATCCAAACAAAAGGATCTGTGTTTGATGAAATGCAGAATATTGGATCTAGTGTTTACGGTGCCGGCATTCATTACGAAGAATTTAATCATTACGACACCAATAGTGACATTTACTCACTAAAGCATGCCGATCTTGTACTTGTCCGTAATTTATCAAGTAACGAAAGTGTAAGTTTTTTCTATAAACCTTATTGTAATTACAAATTTGTAACATTGTGAGTTTGATAAAAATATTATACCAACAGATGTGTCAACTACTGCATAATGTATTGCGACGCGATCATTTCATAATAAGTGAAGAAGATGAGTTGTACGGAGGTCGGAAGCGTCCGTCCGCTCTGTACCGTGTGGTGTCGTCTCACAGCAATGTACGCTCGCGCCTGGACTTGGTCCGCTGGCAGCCGACCCAAACAGCGGCGCCCACTACGGCCATCACTGTGCGCTCTCACTCTGACCTCGCACTACTGGTCTCAGCTCGTACCAACCTTCATTCGCAGCATCGCCTTCTCATTATTGCTCCTCACCCAGCTCCGTCTGGCCTCAAAGACCTCGTTCAAGGTTGGAGGAAGGATAAAGAACGTAATATGGTTTACTTAATAACTATCAACAATGAGGGAGACAGAAACTTCTTTTTGGACGAAATACCGGATATTTGTTTGGCGTTTAATGTTTTATATCACGTAAGCATGAAAAGTTTTTGTAAAAAATTAGTTTCTGAATCATATAATTTTCATAATTAATAATGGTGTCTTTCAGGGCAATTGGGGCGGAGAATATTATGTACCAGTACAAGACAGTGTAAAGGTCAGCAGCAATATGAAATTGCAAAGTGCACAAATCGGTGATGTCGATTCATTGAAATGGGTGGCGTCTGTTGATATAGAATCTGGAATCCCAGTGACGGTACGTGCATCTATTAAAATACATAAAATATAATATTAACCTTTAGATCGCTTGGTTTTATAACAGCTGCCGTGTCCTAGCGCCCGGTTCAAAAATCGACAAATAAATACCTACGACCAATAGGGTCGTGCAATATAATATATCGATATTAATTATTATGTGTGTTAACTGCATATAACGTTAGTGTGATTTGAAATTATACAACGTGTAACTGAATAAGCGCAAGACCTCAAACATGCCATTTTCGTAATCAGCATCCCCATAAACCCAGAATTTGACACCCATACCACTATATTTGTAACAACAATGTCCGCTATCTTGGATTTCAAAATTAATGCCATTTCTTGTTATACACATAATTTTATTATAATTATCATTTAAACGCACTCAGTTAATTATTTAATTATCGATAGTGACTGTGTAGCAACAACACTAATGGAAGATTCCACAACGTTTTATTCGCTTATGAAGTCAGAAGCGGTCGTGTTTATCCGACTGGGGCGCTGGGCAACTGTAGACTTACTATTTGTCTAGGGATGTGAAAGATCATTAAAATTTGCTACCTTTAAGAAATAAGATAGGGAATAATGAATAGGAATTTTCTCAAGAAATTAATAATAACGCATGCGTTATTACAAGTCCGTTGGATTTAAATGACTTGCCAAAAAATTGAAAATTACTTATTTTTGAACTTCTTATTTTGAATACATCTAGCAGTACCTAATGAGTTATTTTAAACGTTGGTTCAATGTTCTATCTTTATTATACTAATCGTATTTCTATAAATAGTAACCGAATTATTGAAAAAAAAAACACAAAAAATGAACACGGGTATCTGTCGTATAACTGGGGCGGCTAATATGTTAAGCTTTTATTCAGAGCTACGTTTCACTCTGTTTCTAGACGGGTTATCCTTATAGATAGATGGCCATGCCTGTTGTGTTGCCAGCTCCCATTTTTTGTTTTTCTATTTTGCGCAACCTTTTGCTACTTATAAGTTTTTGATTGTAGCATTTTGATTTCTTGTGTGGCATAAGGGCGAAAATAAAAACTTTTTCTTTCTTTCTTTCTTCTTCTTATATATAAGGTGAATAAATATAGATAAGGACTATATGAGTAACTAGCTTTTTGCCCGCGACTTCGTCCGCGTGGAATAGTTACTTTGTTCCATATGAACTTTTATCCCCTATTTTATCCCCTTGGGGGTAGAATTTATCAAAATCCTTTCTTAGCGGATGCCTACGTCATAACATCTACCTGCATGCCAAATTTCAGCCCGATCTCTCCAATGGTTTGGGCTGTGCGTTGATAGATCACTATGTCAGTCAGTCAGTCACCTTTGAGTTTTATATATATTTAAGATATTATATAGTTCTCATATTGTATTTTCAGGTTCATTACGCTGGATTATCCAACACCGACATTAAAATTGCTAATGGAATAGTACCATTAAAATACGCAAGAGAAAACAATTATGGTATGGATTTCAGTGGAATAACAGAAAGGTACTGTACAAATTCCGATTGTAAAGATTCCGTACTTTCACTCCTCACGCCTTACGTCTTCTGATGTATCGGAATGGACAGAATTGCCCATACAAATTAATACCAAAATAAATCGTTATTTAAACAAAATTTAATAAAATTGTTTTATTAATTGTATTCGGATTACCGTTAATCTACCGATACCGTTAGTCTAGGTCTCGACCCTACCATTTCGTCTATTACTACTTCACGACCAGGAAACCGATCGCCACTTCGTAAAGTTATCAAAAATTACATTCACATACAATTATTTCCATTTTTGTTTGAATTTAGATTTATTTTGGTATTACTTTTGTACGGGCAATTCAGTCCGTCGGACCCTTAAATGAAATCGCAAAAGGCTGATGAATACAACTATTTGCGTAACAGTTATATGTAATTATATTTATGCTTTCCAGTGGTGAGCGTGTGATGGGTCTGGTGCAGGGCGGCGCGGCGAGCAGCGTGGTGCGCGCGCGGCCTGAGCTGCTGTGGCCGGTGCCGGCGCACTGGAGCCTCGAGGACGCCGCCACCGTGCCGCTCGCTTACGCGCACGCCTTCTACTGTCTCGTTATAAAGAGAAACTTGCAACCTAATATGAGTGTTATGGTGCACGGAGGTGCCGGCGCTCTGGGACAAGCAACAATAGCTCTTGCTTTGGCTCACGGCTGCCAAGTATACACAACCGTCAGCGACATGCGGAAAAAACATTTCTTGCTTAAATTATTCCCTGAATTAAAAGGTAATCTATCGTGATGATGCTTGAATGAAAGGTGTACTTATCCTTAATGTTATATTATTACATATCTACATAGGTACTGTACCCTTATTTTGTTTCAGAGGAAAATATTTGCTGTTCTCGTGATCACAGTTTTAGAGATGTGGTCTTAACTAACACGAAAGGGAATGGTTGTGATATTGTCATAAACTCACTAAGTGGAGATCTTAAAGAGGTAAGTTAGAAGGAAGTTAATTTAGTTTGGCAGCACCTATTCAATTATACGTATGTATTAGGTGCGTTTTCAAACTGAATCCTTTTCTAATTTCAGTCTTCCATCCATTGTGTCGGAATTCAAGGCATCTGTTTAGATGTTTCTCAACTTCATAATCGAGATGAAGATTTCTCCTATGGATTGTCACACCTATTAAAAGAAAGAGCATATGCTCCTGTAGATTTTTCATCACTATTTGAAAATGCTGGTGATATTAAAGTAAGTTAAAGCTCAATCAAATCGGGTCTTTGAGAACATCTTTATTTTATTTACGCTTAGCCATGGAGTTTATTCAGAAGGTCAATTAAAAATGTTCAAAATGTACTCGTAGTTCCTATGTGGTTTTGTAGTAACTTTCAATTCCGTCGTAATTATATTTAAGCTCTTCGGCATCTTGTTATTATTTTTCAAAAATTAATGAAAAGTAATTAAGAGTCAATTAAATATTTCATCATTCGGCCTTTTGATTTATTTTCCTCCACATGACTATTGAGCCCTGAACATTGAACACGCAACTCAGCGACCATAGGTAAATACAATCACCACAAAAAGCCTATGACGCTCTTACTACAAAGACGAATCAATCGACACCGCATTTGTCAAATCTGATCTGTAGGTACTTTGAGCTAGGATCGAACATTCATACATTGATTGTTAAACTCTTTACCCCTAATTTTACGTATGTGGGTAAAGAGAGGAGTCATCAAGGAAGGTGATAGGCTATAATTTATAAACATACCCGTGCAGAGCCAGGGCGGGTTACTAGTGTTTTATAAATACTACAATTGGTGACATACAATCATATGTGGTATAATCGTGTGCAACACAGATTTTATTATAAGTAGGTATTAAACATTTATATTCCTTTCACTGAACCCTTTACCTCATTAGAATATTTCTTGCAGGTTTTGCATAAACTGATGAGTGAGGGTATTAGTCGTGGCTACGTGCGTCCACTGTCGCGCGTGACGTACGCGCCGCACGACGTCGCGCGCGCATTCCGTCTGCTGGCCGCGAGCCGCCACCGCGGCAGAGTGCTGCTGCGTATGCATAACTTTAGCATGAATGTGCAACCCAGGTGAGAACCAAAATTGACTAAAATGCTAGTCGAGTAGGCATGTGAAAAACAAAACGAACAGGCGACGCTGTAGTAGCTTCAGTTCATAGTTAGATTTAAGAGATTATGGGTAACTTACACACAAGGGGAATTAATTTAATTTACAAATAGATGTATAATCTGGTCATTTATGGCATGCCTATGAATTATGGTAGGTATATGTATAATGTCATAAACATATATACCAGCACGGACCTTGTATATCCGAAAGACGGGGGTGCACTCATGTAATTACCGCAGAGCGTCGGTATTGTGATTAGGCCCCATGCAATAAAGACTATTAATGGGGTACACACTCTGAGCTGGTATAAAGAATTTTACATAGAAAAATCTTATAATACTTTGGTCAATTTGTAACTCTTGTAACCACTAGACCTGCAAGATACCTAGTTGAAAATAATGATTTTCTTGTACGTACCCGTACGGAGGCTTCCCTAAGTCAGTCCAGAAATATGAATAATACCTAATTAAATAACATATATCTACATGAAATCAAAATAGCATTTGGAGGGAGCCATATGACCGAGGCGTACTAACTGTATCCATAAAAATCTTTGTTTACATAATAAGCAGACAATTACAAAACTAATTGATATCTTAATATTATTTAACAGAATAACTTGCAATTCAAATTATTGCCAACTAATATTATTGGGTGAAGACACGTGCGGACTTCAGCTGGTCGAAAGACTTATCGCCCGAGGAGCAAGGAAACTACATATCCATCATAAGGCTCATACAATCGCAAAATTTCAATTTAAATTACGGTACCTGAATATGTTTCTATTTATCTATTTACGTGAATATAATAACTGAATGTATAAAATTGATAGTCTCAAAATCAAATAAAAACATATAAAATCAAAATCAACATTTTCCAGGACATGGGAAAAGATGGGCGTGCAAATACAAATGTCTTCGAATGATTTAATCAAGGAAAATGATGTTATCGTATTGTTGAATAACGCCACTCGTTTGGGCTCTATACAAGGTGTTTATGTCATGACGAAAGGTGATCAAATGGTGCAAGAGAGTTTATTTGCTAATTTAGATTCAGTCTCTAGAAGATTCTGTCCAAACCTAAGGTGAGGCCATTAATTAATTATCTGCTATGATAATATAATTAAAGAATGTAGATAGAGATAAACTTTTTACACGAAAATCTCATTAATGTATTCAAGTTTCGACTTCCGACCGACTGGTCTCATAAAAAAGGAATACTCATCAAGTTCTGCTTGACTCCTACTCAGACAAATTTTGTTTTTACAGATACTTTGCAATAATAAATGTGGGTGGGACTGAACTGGGACAGAATACTTGTCTTGCACGAGTTCAAAATAAATTACCAGCTACAATGGTAGTTTTATCTCAACTGGATAATGTAAGTATGGCCTCTTTTGATTGTAGCTTGCTTTTTGCTTTGTATGACGATTTCTACATAATTATGTTTGGAGTTTCTTGCCGGTTGTTCTTTTCACTTTTTGGAATCCTGCAATTTTGACTTTTCGGAACTATTTAATGTAAATGTGACAAAAAATTATAAAGATAAGATAAAATATTTGCTAACTAGTAACAAAACATTTGGCCCCAATCTCGGCAAGCTTGGGTACCTTACTGATGTAAAATTAAGGCTAAATTGTCTACCAGTCGATTTTAGGATGATGATGATACGGCAATTAGTATGTACTATGCACCATTTATTTATGTCCGGTGACGTATTTCATTATGACATTTCCAGGAGGTGTACTCTAAGGATGTGGTGGATGTGACGGAACGCGCGCTTTGCGGCACTGACTGTGTAGTTTCAGCGCGTAAAACGCGTGAACATCGACTTGATTTACTAAAACAAATATCGATAATGGCTGGTGAGTGATACAATCATATTATTTAAATATATAAACTCCTCATAAGAATATTTAACGTACTTACCTTTAATGAAATCGAAACCAATTAACAGTCAAGTTATAAAATAAATGTAATTTTTCAGGTTTATCTATATCAGAGAATACACCAAAAACTACCACTTTAGAAAAACTTGGTATTAAAGATGAAAAAATAGAATTGATTGCTACTTTTCTGCGAGTTTATCATAATGTTGAGTTCTCTATAGCAGAAATACCACTATTAACAGTTGAAACGTAAGTATCTTGATGATAATAATAGGAGTTTAATTATTATGCAGAGAAACGCGTAAATAATGGAATTATGTTTTTTTTTTATGATTTTATAATTATAGAATACAACACATCGAGAAAATTGAAAAAGGTTTTGAAGATGTAACAGGCTTGGGGACATTCCTATCCTACGTGGACTCAGATGAACTTCAGGCGACTACAGAAATTGTGTTCCTACCTACTATGACAAGCGGCGACGCATTGGTAAAAATATAATAATATAATTATAGTTACTTACAGTGAGCTTCTACTTAAGTGATACTGTATGAAATGATGTACTGTATGAAGCCCGCAAGCGAAGAATATACACACTATGACCATTATTTTAATTGAGCCGTTTCCGTGTCATAAATTTTAACACCGACGATTTTGAAGATAAGGACGTGATATTTTTTCCACTCCCACAGACTCTCTCATTCACCGTTGTTAAAAAATATGCTTAATTTGTTGAGAGTTTAATTTCATGAATTACACCTGTGGTCTCTCTCGGGACCCTTTTCGGCAACAGTTAAAACAATATTTATGTTTTAGGTATATATGAAAGTACATGTTTTTTTAAATTCGTAATAGGCTTACGCTTGACCGCCAGTTCGCCTGATAAGTTTGAGTTTATGAGTTTTCAGCTTTTCAAAATAGTCCGATTTGTATATTACTATTCCTATAGCACTGTAAATCAATATTGAACAAACTGACCTTTTGGAAAGATCTAACTATCTTTCTAGAGCGTCCCCTTCCGGCAGGTCCCCTGACATTCATTTTATAAAACCCTTTAATTAGTCGCCTTTCATCCATTTTCTCGACATGCACAAACAATCTCATCATATTCTTCTCAATTCGTAGCACTACATCGTCTTTTAAACTGCAACGTTATTTTATCATATATTTCTCAATCTATCATCCCAAGCTACACCACACATACTTCGCAAGAAATGCATTTACTAGCATTTATTTCACTTTCATGTTTCTTCTACCACATCCAACATTCACTTCTATACATAAGTGTGTACCAGTACACCGTTGTGGATAGCCAACTGTGCCTTTTTTGATATGGGTTGATTAGCCACAATTGCATGTATAGCACGATAAATTATTTTCAGCGTTCACTCTCTTTACCACATCTGCATTAATTTATTATCCCTTGTAGACATAAGTATGTCTAAACAATGTCATTCACTTGATCAACACTGACCATCTTTATATCAAACATACATCTTTATCTTTTTCAAAAACCTCAACGTTCGTCTTTCTTTACATATTAATTAGTTGAATTATTTTCATACCCTTCAACTTAAATATATATGTATTTAATTACTGTTAACATGTCTTGTCTAGTTCTTCTGCCGACGATGCATGTAGAACCTGATGATTAGTATGTATACCTATTGATAGACAACTAATTCATCTTTCGTTCAAAAAACATGATAATATCTGAAATTAAATCTATTGGACCATTTCAGCGTGATGACGAATTTGACGCGAGTCAAACGTATCTGTGTATCGTGCCGGGTATAGAAGGTCACTACGAGCGGTTCCGCGTTTTGTGTGAGCGACTCAAGCTGCCGGCGCTCGTGCTGCAGCCGGGACTTGACCGCCCGCAAGAGACTGTGCAGGAAACTGCTGAGAGATTTACTGAGGTATGAGAATCAATTAAGACATCATTATTTTTATACATTTTTTATTAATTACAATTTAGAAAGTTAATCTATTAAATTATTTTGTCTAAGGTTCTGCTGAATAAGACAGGAATGAAAAATTGTTTCTATTTATTGGGATATGAAACTGGCGTTTTGGTTGCGTTGGAAATGGCTGCTATTTTAGAAGATCATGGTAAATATAAATTTTCCGTAATTAAGTAGGTATGATTTTAGCTAGATAATTGATTTAATAAAATTTATTTTGTTCATATTTTTTTTAGGATTAACCGGTACAGTCTATTGCCTTGGATGTGAACCTGATGAGGTTAAAAACGTGATTGAAGAAAAGCTGGTAGCATATGAGACGGAGGAGCATTTACAAAATGAAGTGGTCAAACATATGTATAAGTTAATGGTGGGCGACGATACCACTATCTTGGAGAGAGCACTAAGGGATACTATCTCATGGCCGCAGAAAGTAGGCGCGTGCGTGCGGGCTCTGCGAGGCCGTGTGCCGCACTCGGCGCAGTACGCACGCGCGCTCATAGAGGCCGCCCTGTCGCGCATCCAGCGCGTGCGCAGCTACGTGCCGCGGGTGCGCGCGCTGCGCTCCCAGCTGGTGCTGCTGCGCGCTGCGCCCGCGGATGTGACCTCAGCGCCGCTCGCGCTACAACGACACTCGCAACGCCCGGTTATTGTGCACCAGTTACGCGCACCGCTAGCTCATGCTGCTAAAGATATAAGCTGCTCGTCTGTTATTAATGAGTATTTGGACCCAGTGACCTTAGAAACATTCAACCTCAAAAATATTTGTGACGCATATCTCCTAAATGCTTCTAGTTTTATGTCTGCTCAGAGCTAGAAATAATTATTACAAGAATTTCTAAATGTAATATTTATAAAGAAAATAAAGTTTAACTTTACAATAATATCTAGTATTATTTTAGATATTTTGTTAGTATTTGGATAAAGTTTAGGTTTGAGCATCTCTACCAAGTCTGGGGGTTCGTTCCCAGAGTCGTTACTTTAATGAGTTAGTACCTTGCTCAATAAAAAAATATTAATTTATTATATACCTAGTAGTTGTAGTACCTAGTAGTTTGGTGACGACCGCGCTGATTGGCCGACTAACTGTGAGCTAATAATTATCAGCATACATGAGATAATATAGCGTATTATTACATAAAAAAATGGGCATTTAAAACATTTCGAACACAACAAAAATGTACTCTTAAGGGATCTTTCTTAAGCTAAAGCTTAAGAGCTAAGCTAGTTACTTGAGTGATTGATCAAAGAGATCAATCGGTAGTTACCACATTTTTTCGTGGAGCCATTTTTGTAAAGAGGGACAAGTATCGAATGGGTCCATTCTTTAGGCCCATTTTGCAGACATTGTTATTGTTACAGACTTTATACAAGAGGTCTACAGAATATTTCGTCTTCTTAATTGGAATGTTATCATTTCCCTTTCCTCAGCGCTTTTCCAGTTATAAGATCTTTAATAGTGTTTAATAGTGGCTGCAATTTCCTCTTTGAGAATATCTGACTTTAAATCCTGCTCTCTGAGATCGACAGAGGAGAAATTGTGCGCTTCTGGATAAAGAAAAAGAGATTGACAGTAGGTTTTCCATGCTTCCAGATTTGTAATCTTACTATTGAGATCCTCAAGAGCCCAATTCTGATGGTCGCCTTTCTTTGTTATAAGACGTATTTTCTTATACAGATCTCGGGTTTCGTATTTTTCGGCATGGCTTTCAACTTCTATGCATATTTTCTGTAGAAATACGTTTTTGTCTTTTGTGCAAGCGGTTTGTATTTGACTATTTACCATGTTTTGGGCTTGTTTACTACCTCCCTTGACAACGCTACTCTACCAATGCGAGAGTTTCAAGTTACAATGCTGCCGTTTGGTGTTGCAATCATTTTCCGTAGACCTAACTACATAAACACCTAAATAGGACATTTAGTTACATAAACACAAAAGTATCTTCTTCGGTTAAACATATGGGCAGTAGAATCTTCTGTACCTACATGTACTATTATATATACTCTTATATTATTAGCAGTAGTCTCCAGTATAGTAATAGGTATCTGTAATCGTAATACGTAATAATTTTATAAGAGCATTCTATAAGAATAACATAAAATACTCACAATACTTTTAGGCGAGGATTACCAGCCAGTGTAGCATTTTTTGCAGCAGCGTGTGTTGTTGCATGGGCGCAGGGTGTAAGTACTACAGCATGGCTGCAACGCAGTATGTTCTCCGTCACCTCTACTGTAGCACGGTACAACGTATTGTCGACATTCGACTCCTAGACAAAGATATAAGAAAAAAACTATGCATTTTTGATTTAGAAACACGTTAGTCAGCCCCTTAAAAAAAATTAAATGAGACCAAATTGGATACCAAACAAATCAAATAGGTATAGGTAAATTAATAAAATGACAGACAATACTTACGAGACATACTCGTACTTCATTGTGGTAGCGTCATCATTGTTGCCGGTAGTGGACTGCGGACTCGGCTAAGACATCGTCCTTTCCAATACCATATTGAATACTTACTACAAAATATCTTTTAGAAATCTAACCACTAAATATCTTTTAGAATATCTTTTAGAATTTGATCAAGTACTTGTAGATTGAGATATCTTCTATACTTATAATAAATCTGTAGAGAGGCCAATTCTGTACATGAAATATATTTCCAAAATAACTATCAGCGGGTGATTAGTGATCGATACTGACGCCAAAAATGCAATCAGTAAAATTTTTGTCTGTCTGTCTGTCTGTATGTTCGTTATAGAAACAAAAACCACTCGACGGATTTCAACGAAACTTGGTACAATTGTTCTTCATACTCCTGGGCAGGTTATAGTCTTGTCACTCTTTCTTGTTTATACTAATGATCTTTGTCAACTGCATATACCTAACCGCGAAATATTTGCCTATGCAGATGACACGGCTGTACTTGTTCAGGGCAAATCGTGGGACGATGTGCGGGCTAATGCTGAAAATGCCCTCCAAGTTATACAAGCATGGCTGAATCATAACTTACTCACTCTCAATGTCACCAAAACTAAATATGTCGCTTTCTCGCCTTCTACCCAATTGCATCCACCCACAGACTCACTCTCCCTTAAAGTCCACAGATGTCTAGACATAAATATACAAACATGCAACTGCCAAAGTATAGATCGCGCGAACCACGTCAAATATCTCGGTGTCCACCTTGACTCCACCCTGAGCTGGCAGACTCATCTTAGGACTGTTACAGGACGTGTTCGTAAGCTCATTTTCACTTTCAAAAGGCTCAGATCAACACTGCAGACTAAATCGCTCATAGCAGTATACTTCGCTTTGGCACAATCTCTTCTTTCATACTGCATCTCGGTGTGGGGAGGAACTTTTTCTACAGCCATACTTAAACTAGAAAGAGCACAAAGAGCTGTTCTAAAAGTTGCGTTCAAGAAACCAAGAACATATCCTACATCTGAGTTGTATAGAGAATATAAACTTCTTACCCTAAAACAGCTCTTTGTGCTTCAAACAGTTCTACGAAAACATACTTCCCTAACTTTTATCCCATATCTAAAGAGTGAGAAGCGACGTAAACACCAGGTTTGCCCCCCAGTGCGCCACAGAACTGCACTCGCCAGTCGACACTATCATATTCTTGGCCCCCGCCTGTATAACATAGCCAACAAACAACTTAATATTCATGCACTTCCTAGATCTAAGTGCAAATTTTTGCTGACGGACTGGCTTCTAAAGCTATCACACAGAGAAACAGAAGGTCCCCTTGTACAAGCAATCTAATATTTTAAAATCTGTACGCTCACATATATATCATATACACGCACACACACACACACACACGCACGCAAGCACACACTCTCTCTCTCTCTCACACACACACATGCACATGCACACGCACTCACAAACACACACACACAACTTGCATGCACTAACGTTTTATTCTATACTAGCTTTTGCCAGCGACTTCGTCCGCGTGGAATTGTTACTTTGTTCCCTAGTTCTTCGCCCGCCGTTTCACCTGCGTTGCCCCGTTCCTAAGGGTTGTAGCGTGATGTTTTATAGCTTGAAACCTTTCTCATGAATCACTCATTTTCCCAACATTTCCCTTCACTGCTCTGCTCCTATTGATCGTAGCGTGATGAAAAGTATACTATAACCTGTGGTTTGGGCTGTGCGTTGATAGATCACTATGTCAGTCAGTCAGTCACCTAACGTAAGAGTAGACAAATATAATCAGAAAGCTCCGAAATGCTAAGCTATCGGGAGTTCCACGTGTTATTGTGAGTCAACCATAAAAGATAGACATTTGCTGTCGTGGAATATTTTTTATATAATTTTAAGGAGAACATTTCCGTCATACATGATTTCTGTGTAGCTTAAACCATTAAGGCTGCACACGCGACGGAAGCTTAAAAAATGGAGTAAGTTCTCCAGTTTTCCCAACATTTCCCTTCACTGCTCTGCTCCTATTGATCGTAGCGTGATGAAAAGTATACTATAACCTGCCCAGGAGTATGAAGAACAATTGTACCAAGTTTCGTTGAAATCCGTCGAGTGGTTTTTGTTTCTATAACGAACATACAGACAGACAGACAGACAGACAAAAATTTTACTGATTGCATTTTTGGCGTCAGTATCGATCACTAATCACCCGCTGATAGTTATTTTGGAAATATATTTCATGTACAGAATTGACCTCTCTACAGATTTATTATAAGTATATAGAATAGATTATTTTATTCTTGTTGATAATTTCCTGATCATTGTTTCACAACATTATACATACGTCTCTTTTTTATGTAATACTAGCTTTTGCCAGCGACTTCTTCCGCGTGGAATAGTTACTTTGTTCCCTAGTTCTTTGCCCGCGGTTTCACCTGCGTGGCCCCGTTCCTAAGGGTTATAGCGTAATGTTTTATAGCTTGAAACCTTTCTTATGAATCACTCATTTTCCCAACATTTCCCTTCACTGCTCTACTCTTATTGATCGTAGCGTGATGAAAAGTATACTATAACCTGCCCAGGAGTATGAAGAACAATTGTACCAAGTTTCGTTGAAATCCGTCGAGTGGTTTTTGTTTCTATAACGAACATACAGACAGACAGACAGACAGACAAAAATTTTACTGATTGCATTTTTGGCGTCAGTATTGATCACTAATCACCCGCTGATAGTTATTTTGGAAATATATTTCATGTACAGAATTGACTTCTCTACAGATTTATTATAAGTATAGATTATAGCGGAAGGCCCTGTCTCCTGTAATACAGTTTTTAACTAGCACAGGAAACAGGTGATTATTTCCACTTTTTTTTCAGTTATGTTACGTATAGTATAAGATTTTAATTTGTATACCTAGTGGAAAAATACCTGTAACACATTATTTTGATACAAACAAATTAAAAAAAAAAATAGTATACTTTTCATCACGCTACGATCAATAGGAGCAGAGTAGTGAAGGGAAATGTTGGGAAAATGAGTGATTCATGAGAAAGGTTTCAAGCTATAAAACATCACGCTACAACCCTTAGGAACGGGGCAACGCAGGTGAAACCGCGGGCGCAGAACTAGGGAACAAAGTAACTATTCCACGCGGACGAAGTCGCTGGCAAAAGCTAGTTTAAATATAAATCTAAAAAATGGAGATTGCCAACAGCGCATGTTACGATTTAAAAAAACGCTTAATACGAATTTAATACCTACCTACATACGATCTGCATGCCTATATTCCCCGAGGTGTACAATGTACACCTCTGCCTAATCCTTTCTACCTTCTGCCTGTACAGAAGCGGCGCTAGCCTCATGGCTAGGGCGTTGGACTTGCGAACATTTGGTTGACGGTTCAAAATCCACTCATTGCACTACCGACGTGAATCCACTCGAAACACAAGCATTTAGCTTAGCACGTGGGGTTAACAAGAATTACTAGTCATGTGCAACCCACATAGCATGTAAGCATTTTTTTGTAAAAAAATGTATAGGAATAAACCTACAGTTCACCGGTATGTTTGGCTTAGTAGACTTCCAAAATATATTGTTATAAATTGTGTTATTATTTGGATTCGGATACCGTTAATCTATGTTTCTACCGTACCATTTCGCCTACTACTACTTCACTGGAATTAAGCGACTGAAATATCGTTCCGAACTTGGTAAAGTTATCAAGAATTGCATTCGCTTACATTTATTTCCAGTGAAGTATTTTGGACCAAATCTTAGAGTAGGAACCTAGAGTAACGGTATCAGAATCCGAAAAAGTTACGTTTAAGTTACGAGTTATATCGGTATTACGTTTGTGTGGGAAATTCGGTTCGGCGGACTCTTGAGCATTCTCATATACACTAAAAAACTCGTGAAACAATTAAAATTGATGACCACAATTCTAGCACCATTTCGGATTTGAAAAATCACAAAATTTCTCTAGAACTTTTTGTTGAACTTTTAGTATTTTAGGTGACATTTTACGCTAAGAACAATTTTTCAGATCATAGAAAAACACACGGGACTTAAAAAAGAGTACCTACTCCTAAAATCACAGAAATTAGAATAACACGCACTGACCTAATAAACGATAATATCGTCGAGGTGAGTAAAATTCTATTCGCCTTTCAAAATTCGCTACGTAAAACAGTTTCGGAAGCCCGTCGCGAAAACAAAAGTTCCGACCAAATCGAATGCACTGAAACCGAATCCCGAAACTGTTTTGCACATAACATAATCATTTATGTTTTTGAAGGCGGTTTTATAATTTCAGTTCGGGCATATAAAGGTCTTAAAAATATATACTGAGATGAATCATGACTAATATTACCTCTCATTGAGTATCCTTGTAAATAGGTGCTTTCAATGTCGTTAACAGAACGACATTGTCCTGAAACAGAAAGATGTTTTTATTGCTATTTTTCTGTTTTCAACAACAAAGCTTAAGCTTATAGGAGACGCTATACCTGCCTCGCAATCAGAAGTCGGTGAATTTATAGTGTGGGCGTTTGAGAGTAATGCTGGTTCAAACATTAAAACACACATTTAGAAACCATTGTTTAATATCATTTAATCTGACTTCTGGGGATATATTACACTACAGACAACCCCCAAAAAGCCCGCCCTTCGCGACTTCCCTAGTACTATCACTGGGAGAAGAAGCCACAAGAAACTCCGAAGCACATTTGTCTGTAACGATTGTTAGAGCAACATTTAAACAATAACGTTTGCAAATAGGTTCAAGTACTATCAAGGCAAAGGGATAGCGTGACGTTCTAGGCGTGTGCAGAAGTCGACCCCAGAGTGCGAAGTGTCTGCTTGGCTCTCGGCTTCACCACTGTGGTTCTTGCCCCCCTATAACTGATGTCATTGATATAATTTATTTCCACCAGGCGGCGCTGTCCTCGATTAGTCAACAGACCATCTAATCATGTTTGGCCGACAAGCTTCAATTTTTATTTTGATTTGAAACTGTACTTGTAATTAGGTATGATGATATTATATGCCACTGCAGGGGTAATTAGTGACATCATACATAACGTTTTGTTTTGCTTTGAAAATAAAATTCTTGTATATATAAGAGTCAAAGCAACACTGTCATAGCCACACTGTACGCATTCGGAATATAGACCGGACTAAGCTGTAAGTCCTGGTGCGTACAGCCTATCATCATCATCATAGCAGTCTATTGCTGGACGTAGGCCTCCCCCAATGTGCGCCATTTCACCCTGTCCTCGGCTTGTCGCATCCAGCTTCCGTCAGCAACCTTTCAGAAATTATCACTCCATCCACATTACAGCCTATGATGGCGTACTAAGCTGTAACTCCTGGTGCGTACAGTCTATGATGGCGTACTAAGCTGTAAGTCCTGGTGCGTACAGCCTATGATGGCGTACTAAGCTGTAAGTAAGTCCTAGTGCCTGCAACCTACTATGGAAAAATAATTTAACTATTTCTTTTTATTAGCAGGGTAGGAGAAAGTTATTTAGTTTGTAATGAAAATTAAATCAGTATCAGTGCCTAAACTAAGTATGTTAAATATAACCTGTCTGATCCGAAAGGGGTATAAAGGTCTCCCAATCAATTCACCAAATAAAATAAGGAACTTTAAAAATTCATGAAAGTAAATACATTAATGGAGTTTAAAATGCACGGTTGTCGTGCCGAAATTGCCGCAATTACCTACCCCAAAATGTAACATTTTTTTTAAATTATTTAAAATTATCACATGCCCTTAGTACGCACGGGTTGGTCAGGATGTTTTTAACGCACGAACCTATTGCAGCACGCGCCGCTGACGCGAGCGCTGCGTACACTCAATATGGTGTCACAACGGATTGACTGTTTCGATTGTACTTTGAGTGAATTCACACGGGCCGCATTTTGTATTGTAGCTTCATGTTTGGAATAATAATATACCTATACTCATAACTATAACTACTATAAACTAACTAGGCTGAAGGCAACACTGAGAGAGTTGAGTAGAAACAAATAGCTAAAATACCTTATTATTTGATAAACTGATAACCTATAAATAACTTACATATACTTCAATAATTTAATCTAATTTCAATACAATCTAACAGAGCAACTATTTCACACGAAATCCCAAGTAAAAAGAGAGCGAGCCGTTGGTGTCCAGTCTTTTTATCTTCTCGTACTGACAGTAGCTAGGTAAGTGATCACGGTCGTCCGGTAGGAGGCGCTGGGGTGGCTGCTACCGGTCATTGGGTTGCCAACACGGCCATGCTGCACCGTGCCAGCCTCGGGCACGCTCACTCCACCTGGATAATTATTTTTGTAGCAGTCGAGTAGGTTCGATTCTGTAAACATATACTTATATCACTTGTACAATTATGCTCATAGTTTAACAATAACCCGAGTCGGTCATCATGTCAAACAAGGCACGATTCATAATTAGCAAGTCTACTCGGCCCCAACGTGAAAATTTCCTTTAGACTTAGGTAATTTCACTGTTTTGGGAAAAGCAGATTCTCCCAGCTCCAAGATCCTCATCGTCAGGACGCACCTTTAGGCTTAGGCTACGTCCATCTATCTTTTCCAGATGCACCTTTAGGCTTAGGCTACGTCCATCTATCTTTTCCAGATGCACCTTTAGGCTTAGGAAACACCTTTGACAGATTTCAATTGACATGAGTATCAAGTGCTGTCGAGTGCTAGTAATGTCACAAAAGCTATAATGTGCCAGAAACAAGTACAATTTATGTCATAATAATAATAAACTTGATAAATATTTGTAGCAAAAATATTAGAATGCAGTAAACCTAAATGACGCTGAATGGAGCAGAATAATTAGAAAAAATAAAAGCATTATTACAAAAATAAATATTTTGTGACCCACTCGCGAGTACATTATGTCATGTCGTTCCGTTATATTTCTGTCTAATAATATATCACAATCCGACAGTTCGTTCAAAACATAAAAAACTCCATATTTTCTAAGTTGACCGAATCGTAATTTAATATTTACTTGAACTTTTTTAGATATTTACAGTTTGTATGCTATCGTTTGAAAACTCTTGCCAGATCACAGGGGCGCTAGGGTAGCTATTGGTATCAATAACTCTCTACACAGATTTTCCCTAATGATGGAACAGCTACTACCAGTGTCAATAAATGCGGAACACATACGTGTTTGGACAGAGGCATTATCAAACAACATTGACTGACATAACTTGTACAGTTATTAACATTAACAATATGATGGTTAGGTACATTGGTTACATTTTGCAATAAAAACCAATACCGTTCGGCCATCCCAATTTCAATTGTAAATCTCAGTGATTTTAGCCATGATCACCTTTATCACTTGCATCAACATCATCATCATCATTATCATCAAACAAATTAAGACATAAGCAAATTGGTCAGATATCACCAAGATACAACATCACGGCAGCATTCCTGCCTTGATTCTCCAGCAGCTACTGAAGCTACGGATTGACCTCCGAAGCTAGCTCAGTAGTTGCACTCACACGTAATCACTGCTCAGTAATCTGTAATTTCAAATTAGTAGGGACCCGCCAATGGCGGTAGTTTTACTTTATACCAAGAAATTATTGCATAACTGTTTCCAATCAGATACTTCAGTATTCCAATGTTGTGATTTCACAAGTATCATTAAGAAATAACGATATAAAAATCAGTAACAAATTACCTATGGGTGGGTACGATAAAATATTTAAACCGGGACATATTTAGTAGACATAATTATATCCGTTAACTTTTTTCGAAGATGAACATTGTGCGACATGTGCGATTACCCTCATTCTCTCGTAATGACCATAGCAACAGAAATCTTAATGCAATTTAGCAACGATAAAATGTAACATACTACCGATTAGTAGGTACTCAAGTGTAGTCACTCGACTTTATATATTTTAAATCGAAGAGTCAACACAAGATATGTTTTTCATTAAACTTTACCAATGAACATTCGATACCAGAATATTGTCAAAATTAAAACACTCACCAGATTTTGGTGTTTACCGTTTCAAGAATCGATCACAAAATGTGGTAGACTGTGCTCACTAATGCCATATTATGTTTGAACCAACGCTAATCCCGCTTCTGATATAAACTAACTAGGCTGAAGGCAACACTGAGAGAGTTGAGTAGAAACAAATAGCTAAAATACCTTATTATTTGATAAACTGATAACCTATAAATAACTTACATATACTTCAATAATTTAATCTAATTTCAATACAATCTAACAGAGCAACTATTTCACACGAAATCCCAAGTAAAAAGAGAGCGAGCCGTTGGTGTCCAGTCTTTTTATCTTCTCGTACTGACAGTAGCTAGGTAAGTGATCACGGTCGTCCGGTAGGAGGCGCTGGGGTGGCTGCTACCGGTCATTGGGTTGCCAACACTACACTATTGTATTAGGTTAGCCTGTGATGATAGTTGTATGTGTGATGTAAATAAATAAATAAATAAATAAAACATATTGTATACGAGTACAATATTAATCATACCTGTTTTTTTTTATTCCTGATAGGCTTACGCTTGACCGCCAGTTCGCCTGATGTTAAGCAACACTGCGATCTACAATGGAGCGCGCTTGCCTAGAAGCCTGTTATGACATTACATAGGTACCTAATAGGTGCACTATTATTTTTATTTTTTTAAATACGTTGCCCCATTCTAGGATGTTCTCCTGTATCGTTGGTGCATTTACAAACACAAATTCCCAGATACAGAATACACAAATGCCCAGACCCGGAACAACTACCTATAGGCCATTCGTGTGGGGCTCGAACCCACAACACGTGTCGTAGACGCCGATCGCTCAGCCGCTACGCCAAATGTGTCGTCAAAACTATTGCTTGTATTCTTCGAAGTGTTAGGCAGAGGTGTATTAATGTAAACCGGGCACAAATCCAAAGCAGAAATTGAACATTTTATAGAAAAACTCAATAACACTGCTTGACCTGGGAATAGAACCCAGGACCTCTAGTGTAACAGTTGTCGCATTTACGACCAATAAACTAATGAGGCAGTAAAACTTTTTATATTTATTAGGTATGTATGAAAACATCATTTTGATTCGGTTTTCAGCCGCTGCATACTTAATTCTGTTATATCCGTCAGTCTGTCACACGTCCGCCAAAAATGTATCATGTTTACATGGTTTACGTAACTTATTTTCATTTTTCTTCTCATCTTAAGCAATATGTTTGTCTATGTCTTTTTGATTATGTCTTACCGTTTTCCTTAAGATGTTGTAACATTTATAAGTTGAATTCTACAAGGGTCCTACACTTGCAGCATACTCCAGGTGGCAGATGATACCTACATCACCTACATGAGGATTTATATAGATATGTATACAAACTTGTACTTGCACTACATTACTGAAATTCACAAGCGAACTTCAGTAATGTAGTGAGAGCAATGTTCTCTGTGCAATGTTGCTCTAACGAAAAGATAAGTCGGAAAAAAGCACTAAATAATTATTACCAAGTTCTAAGTCGTTAAATTATTATTGGGTTAGCTACTGTGCACTATTCAATAACCTTCAGACAATTGCTTTTTTTATCAAACATTGAACTTGATTATTTAATATTTAATTAATTAAAAATAAATCCACTATACAAAAGTCTTTAACAATGCAATTGTAGTTCAATAATTTGCATTTCCGATTAATATTTAATTAGAAAATCATTAAATATATTATAGAACTAGCTGCAGCCCGTGGTTTCACGCGCATCCCAAAACGACTTATTGAGATAAAAGGTACCTTGCCTACTTTTATCCGTCCACAAGTTCCATTTGTTGGCACGCATGCATCAGTCATTGTGTAGCTCTAGAGAATTAAGGTCTGAGATCTTTTTACATACAAGTTATAAATCTTAATAAACCGTTGTTAATAAATGTAGTTGCGTGTAACTGACAGCAGTGAACTATATATGGACAAGCCGCTCTGTTAGCTTCAGAATAACCCTGTTGGGGCTGGCCATAACGCGTGTGACAAGTGATGCTTCAAGTTTGGGCATTGTAGTCTACACGCGCCGCTGCAAACATCCCTGACGCACTTTACTGCCATCGCGACCCCATCAGTTTTCTGAAAGCGTTGTTATACTGGACACGATGGGCTCCATACGAATACGAATATTTCTCCCACAGGCTGCATGTGATAAAAAAGAAAAAGATGAAGAAAATGCCCTAAAGAGCGAGAGAGAGAGAGAGCAGAGCTTTACTTCTATTTGTTTCCTATCTTTAAGATAGATTGCAAAGAGTGAAACAGCAGTTCCTCTTATACCTATGCCTTCCAACCTGCGCAGAAGGATTGGGACGGAAACGGTTTCAAAAGCTTTTTTTATATCCCACTGTTAGGCATAAAAACCCTTATCTCTCTTACTCATAACAATCTCAGATGTCAATGCCATAACAGCGTTTGGAGTGAAGGCCCTTTTCTAAACCCATATTGACCATTCGATAGAATATTATATTTATGCAAGTAGTTAATTGGTCTCTTGTTAAGCATCTTTTCTATTTTTTTTTGAAATCGATGATAATACAGTGATGTGGTGATAATTATTGACATCGTTTACGTCCCCACCCTTATGCACAGGAGTAACCACTGACCGCTTTAGGTATTTCGGGAAAATTCCCGTTTTGAGACATAATTTAGCCAACTGACTTATCAGGGGAGCCACAAAATCTCTGGACCTTTTTAAATATTTTGTAGGTATACCATCCCAGCCTGTACTCTCAGAGTCTAGACTCATGAGAATACCATCCACCTCCTGGGGATCGGTATCTAATAACACGAACGAGGAAGCCCAGGAGTTATGGCTGTAACTGTCCACATCCCCAGTCTGAGCCACGATGGTTTCTGCTAAACTTTTTCATTTTGCGGTAAAGAATAGGTTGACGCGATTTAAGGAGTTTATAGGATGCGGAGTGATATTAAGAAAGTAGGTATTTGAGCTTTTGGGTGCTTTGAATTGTGTGATCTTTTTTATGGTTGACCAAAGTTGTCTAGGATTTTTGGCTGAAAATTTTAATCGTTTCCTGTAATATTGTCTCTTTATATTTTTTATCAAATTTGAACAAAAGTAACGGCGTTATATAACGTATAGCGTTTATACGTTATTTTTAATTTAAAATGAAATCTTGTTCGTTGCTGCATGTTATTCCTAAGTCTCATGCACCCTAGTGCTCCAGTAGTAATCCAGGTTCAATGCTCTCTTTGACAGAAGATATGGGTGAACATACATAAAAAAAACATACAGCCTAACATAGAACCTCCTCCTTTTTGAATTTGAAGTTGGTTAAAAAGAAGCAAATCCTTATATTATTTGCAAAAGAGGAATTATTAAATATTTGAAAAAAATCACAAGATTTCTTATCGATCTCTCTAGTACTCTGGGCGAGATTCGATCAAAAGTAACTCCGAGACCGAGACCGAAAATGAATTTTTAGCCGAGAATGGCCGACTCTGAGATCTCGGTCGGAATTATTATTATATTGTTTCTCCTTAGATGATCACGGCATATCTTCCGTGAGGAAGAAATCCGATCCTTTGGAAGGTTTGCAGGGGAACACAGGTCCAATAATAAAAAAAATATTATTATTCCCGCATCATATATTTTACATTTCAAATTTTTGTTAATCATGTTAGTGCAATTAACTAATAATAATCTATTGTTAGTATGGTTAGTTATCTTTTTGTAATGCGGACTTCGTTTGGGTGAAGGCCTCCTCGTCCTCCTTCGAGAATCCTCTATCTCTGGCGACGGTCATCCACTCCTGCCCTGCTTTTTCTACAATATCATCAGTCCACAGTTTTGTTGGTCTGCCGACTTTTCTTTTCCCCAATGGCCCTTTCCAACGTGTCGTTTTTATGGTCATTGACTGTAAGTCTCGAGATATGACCAGCCCATTGACATTTTAATTTTAAAGCCAGTGTTAAAGCGTCAGTTATTTTAGTTTTTCGCTTAATGGTTTCTGATCTTATTTTATGCATTTTCCTGATTTTTAGTGTGCTTTTTACATTGATCTCTGTGTTGTTCTTATTTTTTCTTTCAATTTGTGTGTGTGTAAGTCAATGTCTGACAGTAATACAAGTTACGCAGAAGGCAGGTATCAATTACAGTTTTCTTCGTGTTTGACGTATAATCTCCTTTTAAAATTTCCTTTAATGGACCAAAATTTGTTCCAAGTTATTTTACATCTCCTTTCTACTTCTTCATTATTCGTTGCACTGAAAGATATTTGTTTGCCTAGGTATACATATGTGATTGTCTACATATTCATGTTATTGCCATTTGTACTTATAGGAAAACTGTGGCTATTCGTTATTATTTTTGTCTTGAAAACTTTCATCTCAAGTCCAACTCTAGCACTTTCTTAGTAAAGCGAATATATCATTGATTGTAGTTCTCTAAATGTTTCGCCAAGTACTATAATATCGTCTGCGATCTCAGGTGGCTCAGGCACACGCCATCAACATATAATCCCTTGGTTTTCTAATCTAGTTTTTGAAATACGTTCTCGAGGACAGGGTTAAATAGTTTGGGTGACAGAGGGTCACCTTGCCTTACTCCTCTTTCAATTTTTATTTAATTTCCTCTAGTTTTGACTTTCACTCTGCTTGTGGCATTGGTATATGTATGTTTTAGGATGTTTATATATTTTTTGTTAATGTTAAATGATGATAATGTATTTCATATAGAATCGTGGCTTCAAACGTGGCTACTATCAAAGGCCTTGCTGTAATCAATAAATGCTATGTATAGAGGTCTCTTAAATTCTTTATATTTCTCTATCACCTGTTTCAGCGAATGTAGATGGTCTTTCGTACTGTAACCTGATCGAAATCCTGCTTGTTCTATCGATTGCGCTCGGTTGGAATAGCATAGAGAAATATAGAGTGTAATATTAGTGTCGATAGCACAATTTATCCGAAATAGTTTTTCAGCAATCAAGAATATGTCAATATGGTTCCCGTGTTATATGCATTGCTTCACGAAAAAACAAGGGCTACATATGAAATTTTATTTCAAGTGATAAAAAGTAAAGTCAAAGAATGGAAGCCTACGCAAATTTCAATGGACTTTGAAATAACGTTTTCGGTATTATTTTCACTATAACCGAAGCTTTTGGTGTAAAGCTAAGCAATTTAACTAATTGCTTAGCTTTACAATTAGCTTAAAAATTATGCACACAATTGTTACATTTACCTTCAATTTTGTTGGATGAAGGGTGGGTACGTGATGAGTGAAAGTCCAAACAATACCGAAATCACTATGTTTAACGATTACACACATCAAAAGTGTCAGGGATCAAGTACTTACATTTTTCACTACCTATAAAAAATTTGCAATTATTATTTACCAAATCTAGTTTTCCAGACTGGCTTCTTAATTCCTATGTTTAAGTTAACAACTTATCTCTATATTTTGTAACAATTAAGAAAAATTGCATTTTTCAATTAACCTAAGTCAATGTCGTCAATTGCAATTTTTTATTGTAAAAATAATGTTTGTCTGTTTGTCTGTCTGCCTGTCTGTCTGTCTGTCTATATGTTTGTACGCGCATCACGCAAAAACTACTGCATGGAATTGAATGCAGTTTTCAGCGACGTATTGCTGGAGGTCTAATTTAAAATCTGGTGCATGTTTCATCTTGATACGCTGCGCCGCCTAGAATCGGACGTATAGTATGTTAATCTTTTTGGGACGTGAGTGAAACTGCGGGCAACAGCAGCTAGTAAATAAATAATTAAAAAAATAAATACTTTTCTGAAAAGAGTCACATATTGCAAAAATGTGTAATTTTGTAGTATTTTATTGCAACTATTTTCACACGTATTATACATAAGTTTAAAAAGACTGCTATAGAAATGCATAATGGCACAATTAGGAACGATGCCTAGATCCTTTAGGTATTCGTGTAGTTCAGTGTCCCGTCCCGTTCCCGTGTGAATTCAAACTCAATCAATTTTTAATTAGTTGGTCACAATAACGATACGTACCTATATAAATAGTGCATACATCGATTCACTATCACTCCCTGGAAGTTTTCGTCAGTGATTGGTGTGTCTATTTATTTTCATTTAAATAAAAAAATACTCGTAAGTACATCTACTAAGATTTTTTTTATATTTCTTATCAGTAACTTAAACAATTTAATTTATACCAAATTATGTAACGTTACAATAGTAACTATAATATCTGATAGAATACGTGGGTACTGTGAAGTACCACGATATTGAGAGGGGTTTTGTCACGATTAACTACTACTAATAATTAAGAGTCCGAATTTCTCTTACAAACGTAATTACGAAATAAATCGTAATCCAAACATAATTTAAACAAATTCTGTTATTATTCGGATTCCGATACCGTTAATCTAGGTTCCTATTCTACCATTTCGTCCAAAATACTTCACTGAAAATAAATGTAAGCAAATGCAATTTTTAATATAACGGTAGCGATAACTTTACCAAGTTTGAAACGATTTTCCGGTCTTTCATTTCCAGTGAAGTAGTAGTAGATGAAATAGTACCGTAGGAACCTAGATTAACGGTATCCAAATCCGAATAATAACATAATTTGATAGAATATTGTCTGGATTACGATTTATTTTGGTATTATATTCGTTTTTGTGGGCAATTCAAGCTCCACTGCACCCATATATTGTATCTAAAGTCAATAACGAGAGCGGATTGATAAAAAAATCTCACTTCCTTTTTCTTAACAATTCTACTTACTTTTGAATTTAAAAAATATTGTTTAATTAATAATAATTAATGTCATTATTATATAATATTAATAATAATTTAAATATTTATTTATTTGACCAAATAATAATAATCATGTTTACACATAGTTTTTAGTTGACAGTAAATTTAAACAAATTTGTGTCTGGTATTAGTAGGTATCTGCCGCTGAACTAGGCTTGTAACCTATTTCAGCCAGCAGCGCCACTTCTTCAATTCCTTTTTTCTAAACAACCAACTCACAGATTACTGTGGGTTACTGCCCCTTTGCAGTGATCTCTACTCTACCTACCATTAGTTAGGTTAGGCAGACGTGTACTAATGTACAGTTGTCCCATGTAATAGGGGGCGAGCCTATTGTCATGCTGTTATTGACAATTTCATAGAAACCGTAATAACACTTTGCTCGACCTGGTAATCGAATCCAGGACCTCTAGCGTAGAAGTCGTGCTTGGGATCAATAGATTAATGAGGCAGCATAAAAAAAAAATTTGGCAGCTTCGAAGATGACGCCAACACCGCAAGAGCATATCGCGTCTCAGGAGTCTGTGGCGGCGCTGGCGCCGGTCGCAGACGGGGAGAGAATCGTCATCTCCGGCATGTCGGGACTCTTCCCCTCATCACATCACGTCAAGGAGTTCTCTGAAATTTTATACAATAAGGTAAGGTGCTGAAATTAATATTCTTTACATCTTCTGTATATATAAAACAAAGCCGGGTTTGTTACAACACTTATAACTCGCGAACGGCTGGACCGATTTTTATAATCTTTGGTTTGTTGGATTTCTCTCCTCCCCGAATAGCAGACTAACTATTAAAACATCAAAAACTTCGAAACACGAAAAAAATACAATAAAAAGAAAATCTATTTTCTCATACATTTTGTATCGGGAACGGATTGACAGACTTGATAGAAATAAAACACGGATACAAACGTTTTCTGTTTCGGTAAGGCCAGTAGATGGCGTTCTGTGCATTATCCGAACTCCTCATAAGCTGCTGGTGTGATTTAGATTATTTTTTTTGTGTATGTTTAAATGGGTCCCTGGATGGTTTAGATTCGCAATTTGAGCCGATAGGTGGCACCACAATCGGGTTCTACGATTTTTTTTTATATACAGGGCAATACTCGTACATGGGAAAGGGAGTGAATGATTGAGGTGACGGCTGATAGGGATGAATGGAAGAAAAGGACATGCTGCGCCGATCACAAATAAATTGGGACAAGGGCAGAAAGATCAATACAGTGCAAGACAACGTTTGCCGGGCCCGCTAGGTTTTCAAAAAAAGAAGGACCCTAAAAATTTATTTCAATTAAAACGAATATGATCAATAGTCGTATGAGGTAAAGGTGGAATTACATAAAAGATAAACATGCTTCGGATTGAGCTGCTCTAATGAACAGGGTTATTTCATGAATAAATCGTGTACCTATCATGCAACCACTGATGTTGCATCTAGTATATACGTGGTGGTCATATAATTAAGAACGATTTTTAGTTATAGACATTTTTGAATATAATCATTATGCAGTTTATTTTTTAGTAAAGGAAAAAATTCAATCGCGGGCAGGATTCGAACCTGTGTCTTCTGGTTTGATATACCAGACGCTCTGACCGCTAAGCCACCGCGAACCCTACCCGCATGATTGGAATTTTGCCTTCACATTCTGTATTTACGTCTCAAGGTGACGTTTGGTGACATCTATGAGAGGCAAGTTACCTTACCTCTCAACCAACACGACTTACTTTACAGTTAGTTCAGTGTCGTACGATACCACCTTACCTTTTAACTATCTTTTTGTGATTTTTTTTTTGCATTTTCCATGCTAAGATTATTAAGTTATTTTTTAGTAAAGGAAAAAATTTATAACTTACATATTAAAGACCTACAAACAGCGAAAAATCATTTGAAATTTGAATTTCGCGGGCTCAGGTGAACGATCCGCCTTAAATGAAGCATAAGACTCAAGAAATGACAATTATGCACATTAAAAATGGCATAATTGTGTAATCGATGCATTTTATACCAAAATAATAGTAAGTAGCATGCCCACGGCATTTAATTACTGCTTTAGGGCTTGTACACAAAACTGCGATGCGACGTCGCATCGTAAAAATCTACGAGATTAATCATTAAATTTCGAGGTAGATTTTTGTGATGAGACGACGGGCTTGTACACAAAACAGCGACGTCGCATCGTAAAAATCTACCTCGCAATTTAATGATTAATCTCGTAGATTTTTAATATTCTTTGTTCTGTGGATTTTTACGATGCGACGTCGCATCGCAGTTTTGTGTACAAGCCCTTACACCGGCGAGACATTGAATATTTATTCATTTCAATCATTCACAACAATTCAATTATTGACATTTTGCAAGAGAGATAAGAGTTCCATTCTTGTAAGAAAACATCTTACAGCTTACTTAACTTACCACATTAGTAATTAAATACATGAAAGTAATTAATACAGTGATTTAGATCTGGGCTGTGAGCTGGCCATTCTAAGACAGAAACTGATTGTGATATTAAGTATTTTTTAATAGTCCATACAGTATTTTTCAGGTCATTTTCGTACTGGAATGATGATGATGGATGGATAAATGATGGAAGTGCTTCGGCATAGGGTAACATTGTGTTCCAGAAGAGCGGGTCAGGGAAACTAAGCAAAGTCTTGTATCACTTAAGAACTTTTATTCGGGCAGAGCTTCGCCTTACAATAAGTCCAGTATAAGAGTGTCTTTCGAATGAACCGACACGGTTCGACAGAAATTGAAGTCAAAACAATTACTTTTAATTACATTTCAGAAATGAATAAATAAAGTTAAACAAATACCTATATCTGTTATATTATTTTCTTTACACAACTATAATAATAATTATTATACTTCTATATATTCTATTACATAATCTATGTTAATAAATACATAATATACTATTAACATAATATTTAAAGCATTATTTTATCAAAATAATAACTATAAAAATATAACGTAAAGATAAACAAAAATTGTCATGCCTAGGCGTCAAAGTACTCCTCCACATCACTGTCATCTGGTCACCCTGAAGACTGGCAGCATTGCCACGTGACGTGACCCAAGAATAAACCAGCCTTCTGATCACGCGAAGAGTCGACAAGTCTCTTAGAGATTTTCTTAAAAAGATGGCGCGCACTCGAACCCCATAGCCCGAGCGTTTCCACCCCAAACGGCTTAAAATTATAGCTTCCATTAAGGTTGCTATATTTACGCAGTTTGAGGGTCTCTGCGGCAGCAGCGCCAGCACAACCCGCCGTGCTTGGAACATGGGATGGAGCAAGGGTGTCGACGCGACGTGATCTAAAAATTTTGAATGAAAAATTTAATTTAATTGGTTTGGAACTTAATTCTTCCAAATGTGAAATTTATTTACCTCACACCTCTGACCGACAACAGACGATTTCAAAATTCAATGCAATAGCCTCGGGTATTAAAATCATGGAGAAGAGTAATCTTCACCTTCTAGTGTCTCCAATCTTTGATGAATCGTTTGCATCTTTTGTCGAAAAAAAATAAAATTTTTTAGTGATACATCGGAAAAACTTCTCAAAATCAATATTAATTCGGCTCTTACTATTATTCGTTACTGTTGTTTTGGCCCTAAATTCATTTATAACTTACGCTCTTCCCACTTATAGTAGCACCCACAACTTTTAGACAAAGTCGACAAAATTATTAGGGGCTTCCTAACAACTGTTTTAAACGTCGCTTTGGGGGACCGAGCTTGGTTCCAAGCCACTTTCCCTATTCGGCTGGGTGGCCTCGGCGTCCGAAAAATTTCCAGTCTTAGTTTACCGGCTTTTCCGTCCTCAGCACACGGCACTGACATTTTAACCAGGAAAATTTTATCACGTTCACTGGTTGATTTTGAGGTGCCGTGTTTGACTGATGCTGTGAACGCTTGGAAATTGGCTTGTCCTAATACAGTCCTGCCCGTCATCTCATCTTCCGAAAAACATATATGATAAATACGTCAATCAATACTGCCGAGCGCGCTCGTCTGCTGGCCGTGGGTGAATGGGAGTCGGGTCTTTGGCTTCAGGCACTTCCATCACCTAATATAGGGAGCTTGTTGGATGACACTACTTTTCGGTGTGCTATTTGCTTACGCCTGGGACCTCCTTGTGTTTCTCAAGACCGGTGTCACTGTGGTGAAGCAGTCGACAGCCTCGGACACCATGGCTTGTCTTGCTGCAGGAGTGCAGGGCGCATAGCATGGCATGCCAATATTAATGACATTATTCGTCGTGCTCTTGTCACCGCCGGTGTGCCAGCTCTATTAGGGCCCAATGGACGAGCACACGACACGTAAAAAAGACAATGACTATATAACCATTTTAGAAGAAAAAATTGAAGATCTTCAACGAGGAAAGCGCAAGTCAAGTTTTGAGATAAAAAATAAAAGGCAGTAAAAGAAACGAATGAAGACCTATTCAACATGGTTGCCACTCTGTCTAAACACAACATTGAAGCACGAGATATCAAAGACATCTACCGCATGAATAATCGTCGTAACGATACAAAAAACAGCACAATTGAAACTGAACTTGGTTCAACAATTCTAAAATATGATTTATTAAAAAAGACCAAGGAATTTAACAGGAATCAAAAGGAAAAAAAATGCGCTAGACACTTTGGTTTAAAAACAGAAGAATATACACCAATTTACGTTTCAGAACAATTGACCACTAAAGGGGCAAGACTATACTTTCTAGCCCGAGACTTAACAAAGTCTCAGCTGGACTTTCTATGGTTTAATTCATGTTAAGAAGGACGACACCTCGCCCACTATTGTTATTAAAAGTGAAACTCAAGTAAATAACCTAATGCAGCTACGATGACTAGGTAATAAAAAAATTCTTTTGCAACATTTTTATAATGTTCACAGTTATCTAGTGTTACAACATCCGTCGAATTGTAACAATGTTAAAATCTTTACCCTCATGATTTTTGATATTGCTAATATTTAAAAAAATACGCGAACATTCACACAACAATTAGTCAGTAGAATTACCTACCTTATATATGTATACATGATCATCGTTTTACTAACTACATCACACCCTTCACACTCTCATACCTCACACACACACACACACACACCTACTACACCATCTTCGCTACTAATGCAATGAATTTTATAATATATCTATAATCTATTTTTATGGATCAAATTTTGAATAAATTGATAACACGGAGATTGCACAGGTATAATATATCTGGGGGCCTAGACAAAGTCACATTTCTATTAACGATAACGAAATTCGACAAATACTAAATGTATGGAATTGGCATAAGCTTTCGAAATGTCACGTGATCAATCGTTTTCGATCGCTAAGTGCTAGACAATGTCAAATTGGGTAACGAAACGATGACGATATCGAATATCTCTATCGATATTCTCATACAAATACGTAGACAAGTGGCGCTCTTGACAATCGAAATCGCCGAGATATCGAAGCGTTCGATCGACAACTTAGCGAACGTTTGGACCTTGTAGAAAAGTAATACAATATGACCGATTATTAGTAAGCTGTTGGTGTTATCACGTCATTGTTTACATAAAGCGTTTTCAAGTCTCACACCTCACGTCATTGTTTACGTAAACTTTATTAAATTCATTGATATGAATTTATGACTGCCTTATTAGTCTAGTGGTCCCAAGCGCCACGGCTACGCTAGAGGTCCCGGGTTCGATCCCCAGGTCGAGTGTTATTGGGTTTTTCTATGAAATTCTCAGTAGCAGCTCGGAGTCTGGATTTGTGCCCGGTTAATGGCAATAGGCTCGCCCCTTGTTACATGAGACCTAAACATACCGGTGAACTGTGGGTGTACATTAGTATTAGCACGCCTCTGCCTAACCCTTCGGGGAATACAGGCGTGATGGTATGTTATGAATTTAGTACGTGAATACCTACTGCCTTACCTTACCATTAATAATTCCAAAAGGGTCGAAAACTGTTCACTTCTGGCATGCACTTTTTATTCCAATAGGTATTATTATTATATAAATTAAATGTCATCCTTAAAAATGAAAAAAAAAAACACAGCCACAGTCAGCTCCTGTTTATCATTTTATTAAATATTCACATTATTAATTCTATCATTAAAACTTGTGCAATTTTGTATTATTTTTGTTCAGGAACGTACTTATACCTAACTCATTTTAGTGAACTTTAAAACACTAATATTCATCGAATATACTTTCACCGAGTAAACTTAACTTTATTTTAAACATCAAACCATTGACGCGGGCCGGTTGACAGAATTGATTGAACTGACGTCTTGAATTTGACGTTTCATTACGAAACTAAAGCCAAGAAATCGTTTTTTATCGAATGAACGCTTCGACATCGCTTCGACATAACGTTCGGTTTGCTGATGTGACTTTGTCTACCAGTTAGCGATCGACATCGCACAAGCGATATCGATTTTCGAAATCGAATCGACACGGAGCGATTGCCACTTGTCTAGGCCCCCTGTTCCCCGAATGAATTATCTACACTAATTAAAATGACACCAACGGACTTCACCATTGCGTCTCAAAATTTATGAAGTGTATACTCTAGTTTTGACGACCTATTATTAAATTTAAATAATCTAAAAATCGAGACAGACTTAATAATTCTAACTGAATGTAGACTAAACCCTAGCAAAAATATACCCCAAATAAATAACTATATATCTCACCACTCTAACCATCACATAAACAAAGCCGATGGAGTAGTTATATACATTAAAAATAAACATACAGCTAAAGTACAAGAAGTGAAACTCAGTCACGCGTCCTGTCTACAGATTAACATTTCCCCTGATCTTACTATCCTAGCTATATATCGGTCTCCTTCAAACGTAAAAGCAGATGAATTTATCTTCTCTCTTAGTCTACACTTGTCCGCTATCGGAGCCAGTAAAAACGTTATAATCACGGGTGACATAAATATAAATATAATATT
This sequence comes from Acronicta aceris, assembly GCA_910591435.1. Classification (NCBI taxonomy): domain Eukaryota; kingdom Metazoa; phylum Arthropoda; class Insecta; order Lepidoptera; family Noctuidae; genus Acronicta; species Acronicta aceris. The sequence continues at coordinate 3,919,793 of OU342778.1, read as the reverse complement.
GAATCAAGAAGAACAATCTTATGTACGCTCTAATAGATTAAATTATTTAAATATGTTGGCTACGCACCGTCTACTTCCTGGACATTCTTCACCGACGAGAGGCAAAAATTGCCTCGACCACTTTATGATCAAACTAAACCCCTTGAAAACCGCTGCTATTGCAATCCTAAGCACTACCATCACAGACCATAACATGATTTTCTTAAAAATCTCAAACCGAAAATATATACACTTAAATAACACTTATACAAAAACTATGGTTAATTTAAATAACGCCCTTGAAACCCTAAAAAATAGCAATTTTGAAATCTTATTAACCCTTAGACACCCAAATATACTTAAAAATCGTCGAATAGATATATTACAATCATGTCTCGCAACAAATACTATCAAAAAAATTATCCCTGTAAAATATAGAATACTCAAAGTTAGATCCATATAATGAAATTCAAAAATTACCTACAAACGTTACCGCAATTATTGTAACAATATTATTAAAAACAAAAACATAAACATGATCGTGAGCTAAAGCACAAAAAAAATCCTAAAAAGCTATGGGATTCAATTAATAATATAACACAATGAAAGCCTAAAAAAACATCAAACACAGAACTGCTAGAACTGAAGTCTAATCCAAAGGAGTCAGCTGACACGAGAAATAAATATTTCTCCACCATAGGCAAAATTCTTGCTAATTAAATTACTACAAGTACAACCAGGCTACATAATTTTAACCCTGACACACCAGCTAATCCGCCAATCTCATCCATGGTACTAATAAACACTGACAAAAGAGAAGTCAAAATTGTTGGGACGGTATAGCGGTTACATTCCTAAAAACTGCACATAGATTTATTGTCCCACTTTTATCTCATTTGGTGAATCTATGCTTTGAGCAAGCAGTCTTTCCATCTGCCTTGAAATTGGCTTTGATAACGCCTATCCACAAAAGTGGGGACAGAACTGATCCATCGAATTATAGGCCCATGTCTATCTTGCCTTCCATTTCAAAAATTTGAGAAAAACTTATTAACTCACGTTTGATAAGTTACCTAAACAAAAATAATCTACTTTCTTCCTCACAGTTTGGCTTTAGACGGGGAATGTCTACTGAGGATGCAGCGTTGGCGCTTGCCTCTACTGTTACCAATAAGGTGGACAGTGGAGGAAAGTGTCTCGCTGTCTTTCTGGACCTTAAAAACGCATTCGATACAGTCTCTGTCCCCATTCTTCTGGATAGGCTAAACACGTACGGTGTAAGAGGTCAACCGCTTGCTCTGCTAGAAGACTATCTATGCGGTCGTAAACAAATAGTAAAGATTGATAATATCAATAGCTCGAAAGAAAGTGTTACCTTCGGAGTCGGTCAAGGAAGTGTACTCGATCCAACACTGTTCCTAGTCTATATAAATAATCTGTGTAGTATGAAAATCGAAGGCGGAGACACCTTCTCTTATGCGGATGACACCGCCATAGTTTTCAGTGCTGCCGATTGGAACAGTGTTCAGAAAATTACTGAGTGCGGACTGTCAAAGATTGTCGCCTGGCTTAACCATAACCTACTAACTTTAAACACTTCTAAAACGAATTTCGCTTGGTTCTTCAAGTATGATCGTTCGCAACCATCGAAAGATTTTAAAATAAAAATTCATACATGTCAAAATCTCTCAAACACTGCCTGCTTCTGTGCGTTAATCAAAAAGACTCAACATATTAAATATTTAGGCGTTGATTGATCAGCGACTGTCATGGCATATACACATAGAATTAATAATGAAACGAGTTAGGAAACTCTACGACATATAGCCTCTAAAACCCTTCTTCAACAAATATATATTTCACTGACCCAGTCGGTTCTAGCATATTGCCTGCCGGTATGGGGAGGAGCAACAAAAACAAAATTCCTCGTGTTAGAGAGGGCCCATAGGTCACTATAAAAGGTTATGTTTTTTAAACCCTTCAGGTTTCCAACAGAAGAACTTTATTCATTATCGGATCTCCTAACAGTTAGGAAACTCTATGTTTATAATACAATATTAAAAAAACATAAATCCATTACCTTCGATCCCTCCATGTTAAAAGTAAGAGGAAGTATGCCGTTACTTCAATAATAACAAGTAAATCAACATTTGCAAAGAGACAATACGATCGTGTCAGTTGTATAATCCAATTAATAAAGAGTTAGGAATCTACCCCTTGTCATTCCACGATTGTAAAAAGTCATTGACAAAATGGCTCAAGTCCAAAACTTTTGATGAGGTCGAAAGCCTAGTACAAACAACAGATTTATAATATCTAATCAATCATTCATAATTCTTAGACAGTCCTATTTAATAAACATTTACGAAGTTAGTAAGTATATAACTTTTACATATTGTTTTTAATGAGAGGAATCATCTCTGGTTAGTGGAATTTGTTGGGAGCAACATCTTCCGATCCCAAGACAAGATCGCAGGGCTAACCTCACCTCTCATCTCAATAGTAGTGTTTCCTAAAATGACTCAACATTCATTCCTCTCACATTTCATTTCGACCCATACTGAACATTTAAGTTATAAGTACGATAAAATTGTATAAATTACAGTATTCATAATCATACTATGTTTAGTTATAAATTGTGATTGACTTGTGGAAGAGCGGGATATTCTAACACAAGCATAAAATTAGCTTAAAGAATATCCCTCAATGAGTTATGTAATTTACTATAACTTAATGAATAAATATTTTTCATTTTCAATTTATGCGATTTAAATAATTAATTAATTTATCGAATAGAGGTGGCGCTAGTATCGGTAGTCCGGTGGTGTCGTAGTCTTGCTGGCAGGTAGTGCTTCAAGACGTGACGTAGCTGTAGCGGAGGTAGACGATAACAATCGTTTCTTCCAGTATATTTTTGTATTGGAATTGAAACATGTGTGCTTCTATCAACCTAACAGGCCAATTCAATAATAAAGTAACCCCAAATTTTCATGTTTCCCTCGTCAGGCTATGATGTTACTTTTCTGTACTTGGAGTCGAATGCTTTATTCAGAGGGCATCGTAAGTATCGTTTTCCATCAAAATTCACAATGTTTGTTTCTGTCTTAATAGAGAAAAAGAACATTTTTCCACTATCTATTCTGATATCTGACCACTTTTCATACCTTCTTGCAATATGCGAGATGGGCTTACCTATGACACCATTTCAAAAAGGGTACCTTCCTTGTAATCCTTCCATGTAAATTTTCTTCTACAAAACTACTTTGAATAGTGTGTGCCGAGATCGCTAAAGGGTTATTTTTACCGAAATAATTATTCTTTTCTTATATCATAAGATACTTTAAAAGGCTTTTTCTTGCCAAACCAACGATATTTCCATTATCTGGACGAGATGTCTCTCTCTTTTCAGATACGTGCGAAATTTTTGATACGTGTTAAAATGCTTCACAGCATGGAAAACCATCGTTTTCGAGCATTGCAGGTTCTCGAGAAGTTTTATTAAGACTTCCCTTGTAGATTTATCGCAGGTTTTATTTTTTCCCATTGTTTTTGTATAAGGCAATCGTTTTAAAATTATACGAATAGTGACCTAACCATTGAGCATTATCTATTAAAATTTTAATAAAAAGATAAAATATTCCGCGTTCTTAATTATTTGACCAGCCAGAAATTAATAATAATAGGTTCAGACGTAACAATTAATCATGTATACAAATGAATGTACCACTATTATCGGAAAGTTTTGCGATACCAAGAGAATTAAAAAATAATAAATGCAATAAGTTATACTAGTTTGTTTGAAAAAATCTTGTCTTTAAAGAAGCGTTCTTAATTATATGGCCTACTGTATGGTAGGTATGTAATATGTATATATTAAAAATGACCATTATAATTTTATTATATTGTGCCCTCTGGTTGCTCGAGAGTTTGCTGATGATTGCTATTTTAAGCTATAGACAGCCCTGGCAACCTGAGGCTATTGATTACTAGGGACCTAGGGACTATCCAATTCCAACTTAGTACCTATAGTGAATGCATGGACATAGTTTTCACAGATTCTGTATTCATTACATTTCGAGATGTCTTCATATGGTTAGTATCGTTTACCTCAACTGAACCTGTAATTGTGTGTACATTGTGGCATGTCTGAGTGGACTCCTAATTTATCCTGCTTTGATGATGTGTGTACTTTACCAAATAGTTCATTTATATTCTATTATTGACATCGAGTTCTCAAACACTGAGAACCTTCTGGTGATTATCGACTTTGGTCTAACTTTGACATCCAATGTTCACACATCCTCATATCGCAATATTGTACCAGTGAAGATTGTAACACCATTTATTTTAAAAGAGTGCCCATGGAGTTTCTTGCCAGGTCGAAAAAATGATATTGGTTTTTCTATGCAATTCGCAGTGCAGCTTGGAGTTTGAATTTGTGCCTGGTGAATGGAAATAGGCTCGCACCCTATTCTATGACATGACATGGGTGGCTCCTAAATACACCGGCGAACTGTGGATGTACATCGGTATACCTCTGCCTAATCTTTGGAGGATTACAGGCGTGATGGTATGTTATGTAATAAGAAGCTCAGTAATATTGTCAATAAAACGCATCACATTGAAAAATAAAGTCTCGCAACTTTCCAGATAATAGGTACATTTAAGTATCCATAAAATCGTCGCTTCTGATTTTGATCTATGAGTCCTGTCAATGCATTCCATACTTAGTATGCCTGTATGTAGCGACGTGTGACATGAAAAGTATTGAGTCCCTTTCTCTCATACTATAATAAGGCATGTGCTGACTCTTTCTTCATTTTACGTATTATTTGCAACGAAGAAAATAAAATAAATTGTACAGAAGCTAAGAATTTATTTACTTACTTGTGATAAGATACTCCATACTCTTTCCTTACTTTCCTATGATAATTTGTGTAGTATCGCACAGCACAGGACGGCATATTTAAATAAAATTACAATTTACTGCTGTCAATAGCGCTGTCAAACACGCTTCTGCACCATAGGTCGGTCAACCACGTATGTCACACTACCTAAGACACATTGCCCACAAAACAATATTCGCGTTTGAAGTATGATAACGTGTCTACCTCTATTTCACTATATATAATGTCATTGCTAGGGACTATCCAATTCCAACTTAGTATCTATAGTGAATGCATGGACATAGTTTTCACAGATTCTGTATTCATTACATTTCGAGATGTCTTCATATGGTTAGTATCGTTTACCTCAACTGAACCTGTAATTGTGTGTACATTGTGGCATGTCTGAGTGGACTCCTAATTTATCCTGCTTTGATGATGTGTGTACTTTACCACATAGTTCATTTATATTCTATTATTGACATCGAGTTGTCAAACACTGAGAACCTTCTTGTGATTATCGACTTTGGTCTAACTTTGACATCCAATGTTCACACATCCTCATATCGCAATATTGTACCAGTGAAGATTGTAACACCATTTATTTTAAAAGAGTGCCCATGGAGTTTCTTGCCGTATTCTTCTCTATAGGATCAACCTTTTGGAACCGTGCAACAAGAATCATAACGTTTCATAAACGCTTGTACAAGCTTATTTGAAATAAAAACTTGAACTTGAACTATAAATATAATATACTTATACATTTTTTAAAAAAGCTTACTAACATGTGGGTCGAATGAATGAATAAATAAATAAAACTTGATCAATACCTATTGTAACTTGCGATTACTTGAATGTACGTAATGTCATACTCCACCAGGTGAACCCTGTGTCATCGGAGAACCTTCGCTGGTCGTACAACCACCCAGAGGTGGCGCTGCACGCCGGCACGGTACCAGACATGGAGCGGTTCGACGCGCAGTTCTTTAAGGTGCACTTTCACCTCGGTAACAGTATGGACCCCATGTCCCGCAAGATCCTGGAACAGGCCTACCATGCCATTTATGATGCCGGTGAGTACACTAATAATTGAGCCTGAACACTACAAATTATTTCATGTACTACCTATAACAAACTACATACCTACCTACATACTATGATACAGTAAGTTGAAATGATAATTATTTTTGTTGATAATAGGAGTAAGCCCTGAGCAGATATATGGGAAAAAAATCGGCGTTTTTATAGGTTCCTGTTTCTCCGAAGCTGAAAAAGTCTGTTTTTATAAAGCTAGGACTAAATCAGGCTTTGGCATAACTGGGTAAGCAATATTCTACTCTAATTCTCATCGTGTAATTATAGTTTGGCAAATTCTTACGTGACACCCTACCCGATGACGTATTGTACACCACCATTACACACGAATCAAGATACGAATTGGTCTGCAGATATCCCTAAGTAAAATTGCTTATAACTTAATTTATTGCGTTTTAATGGATGAGAAGTAGATGTGCTGTAGATTTAAAATATCATTAACAACATGTACAGGGTTTTTTATTAACCCTAGACGCCCAATTATAGGTCAAATTAATCTACACAAATATATATTTTGATCCCGTGTGGGGACGGGTTAGAAAAATAGAAATAAGGGGACCGAAATATAAGGTTGCACGATTTTGGTACACTCAAAAGAGAGAGACCACTTTAGTCTCAAATGAGAGGCAAAAGAGGCGTGTCAGTACTGGAGTCAACTCTGGCGCACATGCCCTCAGAACTATAGCTGGAGTACCGCCTGGTCCACTGGCTTTGTTCACGTTAGGACTGCGCAGCGTTTTCTGAGCCTGCGTAACTGTCGTACTGCCAGGCGAAGTTGGAAGTGTCGCGCTCCCAGTGTCTAGGCGTCAAGACTCCGTAAAAAGAGAGGCAAACAATTTGGCCTTCTCTTCAGCGGTATACTCGTATGCTAGCGAAGGATTAGGTTTCAGCAATGAAGGAAGTGAGAGGCAGAAGTTTGTTTTGACTGACTTAGCTAGGGACCAAAACGCTTTCTACCTGCTGGGTATGAAGCCAGTTATTTCCTATTCGACTAATGTCGTCAGAGCGAGCTTTTAGTTGATTGATAATATTTTTCAGTTTGTCGTCCTGAAACTGTACCGTATAAAACCAATCGGTGACTTCAAGGCGATTAATATTTACAGCATCAAATTGGATTTCTACTTAGCGCATCGACATGTATCATACGTTCACCGGGCCTATATTCTACGCTTATATCGTACTCCTGCATTGAAAGCCACCATGGTGCAATACGCGGGATAATATCTCGTTTCGCAAGGGTGGCGCGGACGGCGCGGCGGCGGTATAGTCAGTCACAATCTTTACGTGTTTGCCTATCACATAAACCCGGAATTTACGCAAAGATTCCACTACGGCCAATGTTTCTAGCTCATAGCTATAATACATTGTTTCCTCCCTAGATGTCACTCTACTAAAGTACATAACAGACCGCAAAGTATTATCAGACTGCCGCTGTAATAATATACCTGCTATTCCCATTTTGCATGCATCGGTATGAATTTATGTACACAATATTGGGTCATATAAAGCTCGCACCGGTTTAGAGCACAAACATTGCTTTAACTCATCAAAATTACTGACTTGCTTATCGCCCCATAACCACGGCATATTTTTCTTGGTCAATTCTGTTAGAGGGCGAGCTTTTTTACGAATTTATATATAAATTTACGAAAGTAGCTACAAGGACAAATGAATTGTTGCACCTCATGAACATTGGAAATTGTGAGACTGCTTTTAACTTCAGCTCTGCAGGCTGGTCACCTTTTTCAGAAATTTCGTGTCCTAAGTATGTAACTTTGTTTTGTAAGAATGAACACTTTTCCATACTGGTTTCTGACACTTACGCGAATATTAGACATTGAAATAAAACTACTTTTTACGGATTTTATCGCGTTGTATTGATATTATTTGATTCCCGACGTTTCGGATCCTTTACAGCATCCATGGTCACGGGTAGACTAAGTTGTTGGACGTCTTAATGTTACAATTACTAACAGCTACCTTACATTTTTGTTAATTATTGGCGATCCGATTCACGCAGAACGAGCTCACCATATCCTTCAGTCTTGCAGTTTTGGGCTTGGATTTTGATTTTATGGAATCTATAATGGGGTTCCAAGCAGGTGGTAAGACCCAGCCATCTTCTCTATTGAAATTTTGATGTTTTTTAATTTCAATAGCCTCACGGATCATCCTGGGAAGGAATCGGTTTTCTTTTGCGAGGACTTGTGGTTTATCAAATCTGATGTAGTGCTGGGCCTTGTCTAGAGTATGTTCACAAACTGCTGACTTCTTGAAACGGCGGTGTTTGACATCAGCGATGTGTTCTTTATTGTTGTGGTATGTGGCACTTGACAGGTGGTAGGAACTGACTAATCTTCTTCAGCGGCTTGAAGTATGTTTTGATTGAAGCTCGCTTCAAGATATAGCCAATCTTGTCTGTGACTCCTCTAACATATGGTAATATAGCAGGTAGGCGTTCGACTGTGGCACGTTTCACGCGGTTTCTGTGATGAGGGCGCGGTATTCGGAGCTTGTTGTCATGCAGTACTTGCTTGACATGTTGAAGCTCTGCAGCCAGATGTTGCTCATCACAGATCCCACGCGCTCTCTGAAACAATGATTTACCGACGGTAGATAACTGTGTTGGGTGGTGGTGTGATTCACCATTTAAGTATTTGTCTGTATGGGTTTTCTTTCGATACACTGTGTGACTCAAGGTGTTATTGGGATTACGAATAACCAAAACATCCAAGAAAGCTAAAGAGTTATTGGCCTCTGCCTCCATAGTAAATTGAATTTTGGAGTTTAAGGAGTTAAGGTGGTTTAAAAATGCTGTTGCTTTATGAGATGGTAGTATGGTAAAAGTATCATCTACGTACCGCTTGTAGAACTTTGGTGTTACAGGTGCAGATTGCAGGGCAGTCTCCTCAAAATCCTCCATGAAAATATCAGCAACAATGGGAGATACTGGAGAGCCCATTGCTACACCATCCACTTGCGTGTAGAATTTATTATTCCATAACATATAGCCAGATGTGAGGCAATGTTTTAATAGTTCAGCATATTCAATGGGCATGTTATTCTCTAACAGTTTCTTGGATACAATTCTGATGCAGTCTTCAACTGGTAAGCATGTAAATAAGGACTGAACATCAAAACTGACCATAGTTTCATTGTCGGTGAGATGTAGATGTTTTATTTCACTGACAAAATGGTATGAGTCCTTAACATATGCTGCCGTGTTTCCTCTTAGTGGTGAGAGTACTTTAGCTAGGTGTTGAGCCAATCTGTAGGTTGGTGAGTCGATTTGGCTAACAATTGGTCTTAGCGGAGCATTGGGTTTGTGTATCTTAGGTAGCCCATACAATTTTGGTGGTTTTGCACAACTAGGAATTACAGGACCTGTAAACGGTCTACCACAATCCAGCCACACACAATACTTAAGCCGAGCGTCCCTGTATGCATCACTAACATGCTTGTTCCAGCCTGCCACAACCTTCTTTTTCCTATGTTTGCAGCTCCCTCGACCCACCACAGCTGATTCTGATAACGCTCGTACAATATTATTATACATATCTTATAATATAAAAATGAATCGCAAAATGTGTTGGTAAGCGCATAACTCAACAACGCCTGGACCAATTTGGCCAATTCTTTTTTTAAAATGTTCGTTGAAGTTCAAGGATGGTTATTACGGCGAGAAAAATTCGAATAATTGCCGGAAAAACCCTAAAAACAGCCCTTTTCTTTTTCCCATACAAACGATTTCTAACTAAAACGTAGAGTCAATTTGAGTTTTATTGCTATTGCATAAAGTTCATATTAAATAACAAGCACTCATTGTTGTCTAAGCAATGTAGGTGTGTTCCTAACGTCAAATAGTCAATCTTTTTGACAGGACGAAGTCTGTCGGGTCCGCTAGTTGTCAATAGTATTGCGATGACAATGTTGTTTACAAATTTTATCGCAACAGTTTCTGAAATCATCAGGGAAGTCAATCAACCTAAGTCTCTCATGACATGCCATGGTATAAGATTTTATTTGTTCAGAACTTCTCTCCCCCCATACAACAAAATTCTCTACGTAATTATAATTACACTGCTTATGGCAAATCTTATCTAATACACACTCGATTACGAGTGGGTAATGATCCGACCACAATACGTCATAAATGACACGCGCGTTCACTACAGAGTCACGAGCTGCTTTAGTGACCACACAATGGTCTAGCCACCTACGTGTACCGTGTGCATCGCTTATAAAGGTATAAGTATCTGAATTTAATCCTAACAATTCAGTATCAACGCAATTCCAATCAAATTCCTGACAGAAATCTATTAACTCCGCAAAAAATCGACCTGTTGGGTGTGCATTAAAGTCCCCTAAAATGTAACAGTTTTCTATATTAGTGTTCTCAATAATGGCACTCACCGCGCTCAAGCAGTCTGTGTATTCCACAAAGTTACATGCCTCATCCGTGGGCATGTACGCGTTGAGCACTAACACTGATCTGTGGTTGCACATTATTTCGATAGCACACACTCGCGAGTTGTTACACTGAACCACTGATACCGTGTTAAACGCACTTTTCCTCCAAAGTATGGCCACGCCTCCGAAAGGGCGGCCTCGCAAAATTCCTGCCGTTGTATCCACAGCTGATATTCCAGTACAGCCGAACTCATCACTGATACTATATAGGAAAGCAAGTTCTTCTGGTAATAGCCAGGTTTCTTGAAGCGCTATTACGTCGTAATCGGAACATAGTTCCCGTATATAATCAATAGATCGCTTTATACTTTTACAATTAAAACTCACTAATTTATATATCTGTTTATCCATTATTAACTGGTCTCGGGCCATCGCCAGACGTTAAATTACTGGCCGCATTATTCTTCTTATAATGAACGAAACGTCTAAAAATTATTGCTTTTGGCCACAAGTTACCATCCAAAAATATGTCATCCTTCGACTCCGGCACAAAGAACTTAAATGACTTGTGGTTTAAGGTATGCTTTTTCGACTATATTCTTTCCAGTTTGACTGAAATATTTGTTTTTGCTAAGATATAGTCTGTAATATCCTTCTGGCTAGTATTAACGCTTATATTGGATATAAAAATCGGCACTTTTCTCTCCGCCGCTTTGAAATTTCCAAGAGAATCATTTGCTAAGCCGAATTTACCGATTAATCGTTTTTTATTACTCGATTTCCGGTAAGTAACCGTAGTCCACCGCTCATTGCTTGATGGTTCATTAGATAAAACCGAATGGATGGAATGATCAGTTTGTTTACATACTTTTAACGCGGTCGCCTCGATCATCTGTTCACTCGCCGTTAACATTTGCTCGGGTACAACAGACTGCTTGATTGCCGTCTCGCTCTGACTCGCTTGCGATGCTAGCGATGCAGCACCGCCACCGCCGCTTGCCGCTAATGTTGGTTGCTGTAGATTCGGCGTACCCTCATTAAACAAATTATGAGCATGACTATGCTTATCTTCTATAATATAAAAATGAATCGCAAAATGTGTTGGTAAGCGCATAACTCAACAACGCCTGGACCAATTTGGCCAATTCTTTTTTTTAAATGTTCGTTGAAGTTCAAGGATGGTTTTTACGGCGAGAAAAATTCGAATAATTGCCGGAAAAACCCTAAAAACAGCCCTTTTCTTTTTCCCATACAAACGTTTTCTAACTAAAACGTAGAGTCAATTTGAGCTTTATTGCAATTGCATAAAGTTCATATTAAATTACAAGCACTCATTGTTGTCTAAGCAATGTAGGTGTGTTCCTAACGTCAAAGAGTCAATTTGCACTTTATTACCGCTTTACAAAGTTCAAATTCAATCATATCTAAACATTCGCTAAAGAAAAAGAACATGCAGAAAAATTATTTTCTCATACATTTTGTATCGGGAACGGATTGACAGATTTGACAGAATTAAAACACGAACACAAATGGCGTTGTTTTCTGTGAGGTTTCTATTTCGGTAGATGGCGTTCTGTGCATTTTCCGACCTACTCATAAGCTGCTGGTGTGATTTTGATTATTTTTTTTTGTGTATGTTTAAATGGATCCCCCTGGATGATTTAGATTTACAATTTGAGCCAGTAGGTGGCACCGTAATCGGGTTCTAAAATTTTTTTTATCAGGGTAAGACACTGGAAATTGAATGAATGATTGAGATGACGGCTGATAGGGATGAATGGAAGAAAAGGGCAGGAAGATTATGATACAAGGCAAGACAACGTTTGCTGGGCCCGCTAGTTTGGTATACATTTGGGTGCGGTTGAACAGCTTGCAGCAAAGGAGTTATCCAGCTGATCAGACAAGTCTAAAAGCGATCCGTTCATATTTTTATATGCACCTCTTCTCGTGTTCACATGAAAATTCACGTTCTCCTGGTTACTAACTGAAGTTACACTATTATTTACACTCTGTATCTCTCTCCTTATAATTTCTAACTGTTCGAGTGAAGCATACGAGTCTTTAATAATCCTCACTTCATCCTGAAGTATAACCAGCTTTTTGAGTAAGTCTGACACGTCTACATGATCAAAGGTAATCGGCGGAAGCCTTTCCAAATTTCGAGCAACGAACACGGGCATCAGATCAGGGAAGGATTTGAAAACACTTATGATGTCACTAAGTGCACGATTCACCTTTCCTTGTCCTTTACGAACGGGTTTTCTTTTGTCCGCCGACAAAGATTCAAATAGCAACGACTTCGACTTTTCAATCTCATCTCCGCTAAACGTCGCCACACACAGCCTGACTAGGCTTTCTTCATCACACAACGATATCTTGTTCTGAACATAAGCCAGCAACTCGTCTATAACGATGTTACAACTACTACACTTAAGTGTAACCGACATTTTATAAACTTCTCATAAAATCTCATAAAATCGTACTCGATATGACACACACATTACGCGTCATGCTCTGATGCGTGCGCGCACGGTACTGATATGTGATATGTATGTACTGGTATGTAGGGAACTGCATAGTTCTCATTTCGGGGTGGTAAAGATGAAGGCAGAGGCTCGAAAGCGGCTGTGGTTTCCTGGCGTGGATGCAGCGCTGGAGCGGGTCGCGGCTGCCTGCGACGTATGCTGCGCACTCCGCCCCGCACCGCCGCACGCTCCTCTCGCGCCTTGGCCTTTGCCGCCGCACCCGTTTTACCGTATTCATATAGATTTCTTAGGGCCGTTTCACGATTACATGTTTTTAATTATTGTGGACGCCTATAGTAAATGGGTAGAATGCTACGATATATGTCCTCAACATATAATTCAAAGGCGGTTATAGGTAGGTTATACGATTTTATGTCGCGTTTTGGAGTTCCACACACGTTGGTGAGTGACAACGGTACATCCTTTACGTCTTTAGAATTTAAGGACTTTTGTAGACTTAATGGCATCGAACATATCCTATCGCCTGTGTATCACCCGGCTAGTAACGGACAAGCCGAGAGTTATGTAAAAATAGTTAAAAAGGGGCTTAAGACTGTAATTTTAGAGGGCTGTAATAAAAAATCTATTCAAGGAAAAATCTCTAAATTTTTGTTCGATTACAGGAACTCTAAAAATAGTACCACAGACAAGTCACCCGCGGAGATAGTTTTTGGTCGTACGCTGCGCTCACGGTTAGATCTACTGAACCCAATCGCGCCGTCACCTTCGTCCACAGACCTAGCTCAAACCGTCGAACGCAATCAGTCCTTACAGGCTAAAAACTACCGCGGTGTACACCGAGCAGACTTTAAAGAAAACCAACAAGTATTGATAACTAAAAATACAAATAATAAAAAATTCAGTTGGATTCAAGGTATCATTAGGAAGAAAATCGGCAATATTATGTACGCGGTATATGTGCCATCTTTGGGATGTGACGTCACCAGACACAAAGATCAAATAAGAATTAGACTGAACTTTTCGTCTTCACCAAGCGAGGACCAGGACTGGGACCCGGACCTGGTGCCTGATTTGGCGCCGCTTGTTACCACCAACTCCGAACCTTTCGCACAGACTGGAGGAGAGGGAGGAGAAGGAGAACCGATAACGGACCCTGGACAAGGAGCGACGTCGCCTAGTACTTCGGTGACTCCGCCGCGCGCTGCCGCCATAACTCAAAGGCGACTTGCAATCAGTCCGATTTTCTCCACACCAACAACAGGCCAGGACATAAGTGACATTGAATAAGGTCTACCGTAATTCCTAAGTTAAGGGGAAGGGATGTTGTGTATGTACGTAAGTAGGTATGCATGCGAGCGCGGGCTGCGTCCCGCCTCCCCCCGCGCCGCGGGGATATTCCTTATTCTCGGAAATAAAATAGTGTGCAACCAACTAGCGAGTTTGATTGACGCGCATCCTTCCGGTCACTTCCGTACTTAACAGTTCCTAACTGTAGTATTTGATAAAACTTTAACATTGACCACTAAACTCGCCAAATAAACATCATATTGATGTTTAATTGAATCTGGATCTTCCTTGAGATTTTAAAAACATTGTATGTAATTTGTTTGGCTTGACGTCCAATAATTTTCCCTATCAGGGGATTTATTTTCGTGTACTCATGGACACAAGTTACCGTCAACGGCGACGGCGGCCGACTGACGATCCCGTCAGGTGACCCCCGTCCCGCGCGCACGTTTTCCACCCCCACAGCCTTAAGGCCCAGACGCCGTCGCCGAAGTGTCACGTACGAATTTCCAAGCTATAATCAGAAGTAAGTAAATAAGAATTTAGATGGCTACATTCTTATTATTTTTAGATGTTGTAAGGCAATGTTTGCCAACCGCATTTCGTACTGGCTGAACGCAAAAGGTCCATCGATGACGATCGATGAGGCGTGCTGCAGCTCCACCGCGGCACTAGAGCAGGCCTACTACGCCATGAGCCGCGGAGACTGTGAGGGTGCGATCGTCGGTGGAGTCTACTTATGCCTTCACCCACAATCTTCTGTGCACTACGGAAGGTAAAAAACATTTGTAAAATACAATAACTACTACTATTTTAGCAAACGCATAGTCTGATATTGATTTTTTTTTTGTAATTTGCAGAATCGTGCAACAGGCCATGGACGGAAAAACTAAGTCATTTGATGAAAATGCTGACGGGTGCATTAAGACTGAAGCTATTAATGTTCTGTTCTTACAAAAGGCTAAAGATGCATTGAGGTAAGTTCATGAAGTCACGAGATACTAGTGTATTATTTAAAAAAATCGATCTATTGTAAAATTACACCATATAAAACGTCTTGAATATTTAATTGTATTCTATCAGGATTTACGCTGATTTAATGCACGCGAAAACGCAATTCATTGGCATGATCAAGGGAGAAACCGGCCCTCAATACGGATTTATTAGAAACCCCGAAGCAACTGTTAACTTTTTGAGTAAATTCTATGAGGAAGCGAGGGTGCCACCGCATGCAGTGGAATATGTCGAAGCCTTTGGATGTGGTATAGCTAACTATTTTATAATTAATATTTATGTTTAAATTATGATTATAGAAAATAAAGATAATTATACTCCAATTACAGCTGTACCAGATGCTGATAAAGCTGAATTAGAAGCAATTGATAAAGTGTTTTGTAAAGAAAAAGACGAACCACTTCTAATTGGTAGTGTTACATCTAATATTGGGTATGGCGAGGCTGCATCGGGTATATCCAGCATTACAAAAGTAAGAAGAAACGTAAAAATTTATAAATATTTGTGACTTCTAGAATTAAAAATTTTATGTTCACAAAACTTTTGTATTTGATACATTTGCTTTCATTGTTGCCTCAGGTGTTATTAGGTTATCATCGCGGTGAGATAGCCGCTAACCTGCATTGTTCTAGTCCACGTCAAGATGTTGAGGGACTGCGCGAGGGGCGCATGCGCATTGTCACCGAGCACCAGCGCTTCCGGCGCACGTACGTTGCCGTCAATGGCATGTCTATCACCGGCGTCAACTCTCACGTGCTGCTACACGGACATTACAAACCCAAGGTGCAAAATGAAAAAAACAGGATAAAATTACTAATAAATTCAGTCGTTATGAGCAAATCCTGTATGAGTATACCTTATGCATTGGTTTTAGGATCTTTCGCGTTACCAGACTAACATTTCTCATCTTGTGACTATATCGGCGAGACAAGATACAGCGGTAAAAAAAGTTTTTGATAGTTTAAAGTCTCGGCCTATTGACCCTGAAGAGTTGGCTTTGTTACACAATATACACCAGACTAATATATCAGGACATTTAGGCAGAGGATTCATAATTTTGAGTAAGTTATTAACTTAGATAAGTAAGATAAGTAAGTCCAAAGACCAGTTATTAAGTTAATACAAGTATATAAATATAAGTTAATACAAATGTCATATTCATCATCCGTGGTGACTTATTAATGGCCTTTCCATTAATAGTTCACCAAGTTACAAGAAATTATAATATTTCAAAATAATATTTTTAGATACGAACGAGGAGCAGAAGACAGTAAGTCTGTGTGAGAAGGCGGAGTACTTCGACGACGTGCGGCGGCCGCTGTGGTTCGTGTACAGCGGGATGGGCTCGCAGTGGGCCGGCATGGGGACGCAGCTCATGCGCATACCGATATTCGCTGCTGCCATAGAAAGGTACTAAATTTTAAAATGTTTAAGTGTAGTCTTAACGTGCCCCAATAAATTTGGTCCATATGTGAGACACGTGCTTTCTTACTGCAATGCATAACTTGTAGATTTTTTAGTTTGATTTCGTCAAATAAATAACATAACATAATCAACCCATTGTACTGTCCCACTGCTGGGCATGGTTCTCCTCTCAGAATGAGAGGGATTAGGCTATAGTCCACCACGCTGGCCTAGTGCGGGTTGGCAGACTTCACACGCCATCGAGAATTTCTCTCAGGCATGCAGGTTTCCTCACGATGTTTTCCTTCACCGTTTAAGCGCGTGATAATTAACTATTTAATTTATTACGCACATAACTTCGAAAAGTCAGAGATGCGTGCCTTGGGTTCGAACTCGAAACCTTTGACTTTGCAGTCCAAGGATCATACCACTAGGCTATCACTGCTTCATAAATAAATGATTTTTCAAATATTACAAGTAGCTACGCAGAGACGTGTGGTTTTATCTTTTACCCTGATCGAACAGCTCTATCAGAGGCAGAGCTAAATTAGATGCGATTAATAAGATGTGTTGTGAAGAAAAAGATTATCTTTCTGATTCTTTAAAGGAATTGACAGGATTGCAGGAGCAATCACATCTAGGATGATAATATGTTGTTCTTTTTTATAAAGTATGAACAAGGTAGCTGATAGATTCAAGGTAGATCATGGTAGAGGCGACGTCAGACTAGCCTATATAACAAGTATATTATATACATTCCAGGTGCCGTCAAGCTTTGGAGCCAAAAGGAATTGATATTGTTCAAATAATTACATCGCCCGATAAAACAATATTTGACAATATTCTGCACTCATTCGTAGGAATAGCTGCTATTCAAATTGGCCTTACAGATATCCTTCAGGAGCTTGGATTTGTACCTGATGGTATTATTGGTAAGACGACATTTAAAAAAAAAACATTTTGAGTTAGTACTTAGGGAATCTAACACTATAACTCGCGTTATTTTAGGTCACAGTGTGGGCGAGTTAGGTTGCGCATACGCTGATGGATGTTTGACGACGGAAGAGATGATACTGTCAGCGTACAGTCGCGGGCTGGTGTCACTGCAGACTCCGTTCATACGCGGCTCTATGGCCGCCATTGGCCTCGGTTACGAAATGGTACTTATTATGTGTTTATTTAAGTTTAAAAGATACATATAAACAAAAGTACATATAATGTCTTTCGAAATATATTGTATAATTATAGATCTCCAAAATGTGTCCTCCTGAGATAGAGGTGGCTTGTCACAATGGTCCTGAATCTAGTACAATTTCGGGACCTGCTGATGTGATGCGTGAGTTCGTGGCAGAGTTGACTGCTAAGGGAATTTTTGCTAAAGAAGTTCCATGCTCCAACATCGCCTACCATTCACGTTACATTGCTGATGCTGGTAAACTTAATTTCATGTGTAAACTTAAAGCTATAATTAAATATATTGAAAAATATTTTACCAATATATTTGTATCTATTTTTCTATTTTATTAATGATACTTTTACACAGGTCCCGGCTTGCTAAAGTATTTAACTGAAGTAATTAAGACCCCAAGACCTCGGAGTGAGCGCTGGGTTTCAACTTCAGTGCCAGAAGAAAGTTGGAACAGTTCCCTCGCTAAACACTCATCAGCAGAGTACCATACGAACAATCTACTGGTAAGAAAGATATTTATCAAGATTGCAATGTTACTTTCCTTGTCAAATTTTTTTTCAAACCAATCCATACTTCCATATAGATAAATGTGAATGTAACTCTGATTGTTTGTCTGTTTGTTAGTTTTTCGCACTTAAATAGATGAACCAGAAATTGGACGTCTCTAGGTAGTCCAATCTATCTTAAAACGTTCCTTAAAATGTCAAAAAGTTCCTTAATATGAGTAAAAGGGTGCCTATGTCCTTCAGGAGAAAGACATAAGGTACTTGGCGAGTGAAACCGTGGGTAATAGCTACACATTAAACAGCTATTATTTCTTTGTTATTCAGAACCCGGTACTTTTCGAGGAGACTTTAAGTCATATACCGAAGAACGCCGTGCTGGTGGAGGTTGCTCCGCACGGTCTCTTGCAAGCCATTCTCAAACGATCGCTTCCTGCCGACTGCAGAAACATTGCGCTCACAAGGCGTGGCCACCCTGACAACACTTATTTGTTGCTTGAGGCGGTTGGCAAGTTAGTAAATACATAATATACAATATTTCTTATAACATAACATAACATACCATCACGCTTGTACTTACTACTTCTGGTATACTGCTGTACCTACACCCACATTTCATCGCTATGTTTGGGGAGTCACACAAGTATGGGGAGTCTATGTTTTAAGCAGGTATATAAAATTCAAGTTTAGATTATTTTCATTCATCTTTGTTGTAATATTTCAGATTATTCATGGAGGGTTACAATCCAAAAGTTCAAATACTCTACCCTAAAGTAGATATGCCCGTTTCCACTGAGACACCGTTCCTATCGCATTTGATTGAGTGGGCGCATGGAGAGCAATGGTTAGTAAATATTTAAGACATTCATATATTTATATATTTTTATGGGGTCTCCCCTCTGAATGAGACAGATTAAGCTAAGTATAGTTTACCACGCTGGCCAAGTGCGTACATCCCCCAGGCATGCAAGTGTCTTCACGACTTTTTCCTTCACCAACTAATAATAATTCACGAATATGATTGCACAAAGTTCAAAGGTGAGAAGCCTTGGATTAGAACTCGAGAACTATGACCTGGCATTCCAATGGTCCAATTGTATAAGCAGCTATAGCCTAGTGGTTATAGCTGCTTATAACAATAACAATTTATAATATATAGTATATACTAGACAAAGAATAATGTACTACAGATAAAAATGCTAAAAGTTACATTATATTATAATAACTTTTCAGGGCTATTCCGCTCTACCGAACTGCGTGCAGAAGAACCGCTCCAGCTTGCAAGTATACCTTATCATTGTACGATAAGGAAAATAAGTATCTTCAAGGACACGTCATCAGAGGTTACTGATAACTATAATTAATAATTTCTTGATCATTGAAATAATTTTACAAGTAAGTAACACGTATTATGTTTTTGTAGGAAAAATCTTGTATCCACACGCCGCTACCTTGGTGTCTGTATGGGATACACTCGCCATGAATTTGGGTGTGGACAAGAAACAGTTATCTGTGGAGTTTTCTGACGTTCACTTGTATGTCCAACCTGTGATGCATAACCAGACTCAACTTAGACTGAGAGTTGCTTTGCAAAGAGGAGTTGGAAACTTTGAGGTATGTGCTTAAGTGGCAGAGTTTGTGGTCCGCCTGAAAATAATATATTTATTCTTCTACCCTGCCTAGCTGCAGCACTACCTAAACTTATATAAAATAAATATTATATAATATAGTTATTTTATAAAATATGATTCAGTAATATTCCCAATTTTTATGGTATTTTCAATGTTTTGCAGGTATTCGATGAAAAGATCAAAGTAGCAACTGGGAATATTATTACTTTCAAAGGGAAAGATAAAAAAGATGAGATTAATATTGAAACATCCGAAGACATGGATTTGACTGCCACAGATATTTATGATTTGTTAAACGAACGAGAATATTTGTATAGGTTAGCCAGCTATATTTTTTGGAGTTCGTTATCGTCATCTATTTATAATATATCTATTATAAAACAAAGTTGGGTTTGTTCCAACACTTATAACTCGAGAACGGGTGGACCGATTTTTATATAATTGGTTTGTTGGATTTGTCTCCTTCCCGAATAGCAGAATAACTAATAAAAATTCACGAAAAAGAACTTGAAGAAAATTTATTTTCTCATACATTTTGTATCGGGAACGGATTGACAAATATAACAGAAATAAAACACGGCCACAAATTAATATGGCGTTGTATTCTGTGAGGTTTTCTGTTTCGGTAAGGCCAGTAGATGGCTTTCTGTGAATTGTCCGAACGGCTCATGAGCTGCTGATGTGATTTGGATATTTTTTTTTGTGTATGTTTAAATGGGTCCCCGGATGGGTGGATGTCCCTCAATCGGGTTTTACGATTTTTTTTATAAACAAGGCAAGACATGAGAAAGGGAGTAAATGATTGAGGTGACGGCTGATAGGGATGAAAAGAACAAGCTGCGCTCACCACAAATAAGTTGGGACACGGGCACGAAGATCATGATACAGGGCAAGACAACGTTTGCCGTGCCCGCTAGTTAAGAGTATATGATGATTTATGATTTAAACTTGTGTGAAACTAAACGAAATTTTTCTTTACAGTGGTGAGTTCCGGAGTATTGAATGCGCGAGCGCGTCCCTGAGCGAGGCGGCGCTGGTGTGGCGCGACAACTGGGTAACTCTCATTGACGGCATGCTGCAGCTGAACGCGCTGCGACAGCCGCACGACGGCGTCAGCCTGCCCACGCACATCAGGCGACTGTACATCGATGTTGAACAACACGATAAAAAGAAAATAGTCGTGTCAGAGGATAAAGTCGTCCTTAAAGTCGAAGTTTTAGAGAAATATGATTTTACAAGGTATATTGTAATAACGTTTCCAGAGAAATATTTTTTTTTGTAGATTTCCTAAGTATTTTTTAATACTTATTAATTTGATTTTTTCGGAATTCAGATGTGGAGGGATTTTGATGGAAAACATTAGATATCGCAATTTACCAGCTATAAATGAAAATGGCATGGCGTTACAGACGCTCAAGTTCGTTTCTAATTTCCAATCAGGTCAACAAGTAAGTTTCACTTTAGGTATAAAATGTACCTACCTTTTTTTGTGTGATAGGAGGGCAATCGAGCAGACGGATCGCCTGATGGTAAGCGATTACCGCCGCCCATGGACACCCGCAACACCAGAGGAGTCACGAGTGCGTTGCCGACCTTTTAAAAGAGAATTGGGCCTCAGGTAACCTCACTCACTCGGCGAAACACAACGTAAGCGTTGTTTAACGCCGGTTTTCTGTGAGGCCGTGGTATCACTCCGGTCGAGCCGGCCCATTCGTGCCGAAGCATGGCTCTCCCACGTAAAGAACCTTAAATTATAAACAAAGTTATATCCTAATCCTAGTAACTTATTTGTACAATCGTCTATATTTATGGGGTTTCAACATTACTACAAATCTTGCAAATGGGTGCCGAAAATGTTAATAAAGATTTTTTTTAAGTAATTGCAATCATATATATCCAAACAAAAGGATCTGTGTTTGACGAAATGCTGAATATTGGATCCAGCATTTACGGTGTCGGCGTTCATTACGTAAAATTTAATCAATACGACTCGACAACCATTTACTTACTAAAGCATGCCGATCTTGTACTTGTCCGAAATTTATTAACTTTTTTTTATTTCGTTTATTATTAACTAACGATGATTCTGAATCATATAATTTCTTTATTTAATAATGATGTTTTTCAGGGCAATTGGGGCAGAGATGATATACAAGTACAAGACAGTGTAAGGGTGAGCAGCAATATGAAGTTGAAAAGTGCACAAATCGGTGATATCGATTCTTTGAAATGGGTGGCGTCTGCTGAGATAGAATCTGGAATCCCAGTGACAGTACGTGCATTTATTAAAATACATAAAATATTATATTAAAGCTTTTAAAGTTATTTTAGTAAAGGAAAAAGATTTAGATTATCTTTGGTGAATATATGAGTAATAGTCTAAGGACTATTATGAGTAGTATTATGATAGTTCTCACATAATATTTTCAGGTTCATTACGCTGGATTATGCAACACCGATATTAAGATAGCTAATGGAATAGTACCCGTAAAGTACGCTAGCGACAACAATTACGGTATGGATTTCAGTGGAACAACAGAAAGGTAGGAAACTGTACAATCAAATTAAATCATACTTTAGGGAAGTTATTTTTTAGTAAAGGAAAAAATTCAATCGCACGTAGGATTCGAACCTGCATATTTCCGTACTCGCAATATTTCGTACCCGTAATAGGTGATGTAGCTATATCGACTTTACTAGAATAGGCAGCGTGTACATTCTTACAAGTTTTTGTCCTAATTTCAATACAAATGCTGGATACATGTTCATTAGGACGAGTCGGGTTCCTCTGTTCTATTCGTAAACTCTGTACCTGGCGTCGATACCGCCGTCTCAGCTTCAAGAAGCACCATATACTGAGAGCTAGAGCACTGATGGTGACGATTCCATACATAACATAATGATGGGTATCTGTGTAATTTGCTTGTAGATTTAATATAGTCTGCTGACCTTTCACGTGCTCAATTTTTCTATTTAGTATTTTAAATAGTTCTTCATGATTCTCCGGTTGAAAATGTAACATGCCGCTACTGATAATAACGCTATTTACTCCAGAGTCCGGTATGAATGTTTCTTCTTCATTTAATAAAACATTGCTCTGTAGTCTGTTGCGAACGTGAATGATCAGCTGATCGCTTTTCAACACACATCCTTCGGAAAGTGAAACAATTCCTATACCATGTAAAGAGTACGTGGTTATCTCTGCTGAGCAGAAAGTGCGCACGGCACATTTATCACAACAGGTGTACAGCCACGAGCTACGACTGTGTAACCTGATCCACTCATCCAAGCAATGGGATAGTCTTGTGCGGCAGCTTGAAATATTTTTATGAATTATTATCTGGGCTTCACAAGTTGACGCGGTGGCCTTTATGTCATGATCGGCTTGTTAATTAAATTGCGCAATTACGCATTTTATTACCTATACAGGAGTACACAAAATAGTAGCACCATGAGCAGCGAGTGTGAGCATACCGCTTCGTCACATCCGGATGCAGAACGCGACGCACATAGAACGCGTCGAACGAAGCGCGTGTCCATTGACACAGTGCATGAAATTTTTCGTGTGTCATTAAAATTGCCACCGTTTTGGCCTGAGGAGCCAGATATCTGGTTCGCACAAATAGAGGCCCAGTTCGCGAACGCAGGAGTAAATAATGACGTCACGAAATTTAATTACCTACGTGGTCGGACACCTGGACCCTCAATTTTCCAAGGAAGTGAAAGACGTCATTATGTGACCCCTAAGTACTAAAAATGGTAAAACGGCTCTCGGCTTCCCAAGAAAAAAAGGTGAAGCAGCTGCTGATGCACGAGGAGCTCGGGGACCAAAAACCATCACAGTTTCTTCGGCACCTGCAAGGCCTAGCTGGTCCAAACGTGCCGGAGGACTTTTTGCGCACCATTTGGAGTAGTCGACTGCCCAGCAACATCCAGCCTCACCTGGCATCGCTGCCACAAAGCACTTTAGAGGCCTTGGCTGACCTAGCCGACCGCGTGCAGGAGATCGCCTCGCCATCCAACTACGTCGCTTCAACTTCCTCATCAGGGCCCTCCATCAGTGCGATGGCGGCCGAAATAGCGGACCTGAAACGCGCGATGAAGGACTTCACTACACAGTTGCGAGACAGCCGATCGCGAAATCATTCGCGCGGCAGAGATCAGGGACGCAACCGATCATCATCCCGCTCTAACTCGAGTTACCGGAAGCATCCACATTGCTGGTATCACTTCAAGTTCGGAGACAAGGCAAACCGATGCGTCTTCAAGGCGGAAAACCCCTCGGGCGATCGTTAATGGCGACTGACGATTGCCCCACCACTTCTGGTCGCCTGTTCATCACGGACCGCAAAACAAGGACGCAGTTTCTCGTGGACACGGGTAGTGACTTATGTGTGTTCCCGCGGTATGTGCTTAATGAACAGCGCGCCAAGTCAAATTATCAGCTATCGGCCGCTAATGGTACTGTAATTGACACCTATGGTTATTTACAACTAAATTTAGACTTTGGTTTGCGCCGTAATTTTCCATGGCGGTTTATAGTTGCCGATGTCACAAAGCCTATAATAGGCGTAGATTTTTTAAACTTTTATAATTTGCTTGTTGAAATCCGCAACAAAAGATTTGTAGATAAGACTACCTCACTGTCTGTAGTAGCTTCTATAGCAAAGGCTTCTTCTACTTGTTCGGTCAAGGTTTCGACTGGGGATTCTACATACCATTTTCTTCTAAATAAATTCCCTGAGATCACACGACCTGCTAGTACACCACACAAACCAACACACCACACAGTCCACCATATCCGCACAACACCCGGCCCTCCCATTTTTTGTTCCCCTCGCAGGTTAGCTCCCGATAAACTCTAGATCGCCAAGCAGGAGTTTGACATCAGGCTGAGCAATGGAACAGCCCGCCCATCTGAGAGCCCTTGGTCTTCACCGCTACATTTAGCGCAGAAAAAGGATAACACCTGGCGTCCCTGCGGCGACTACAGGCTACTGAACTCGAGGACCGTCCCTGACAAGTACCCAATCAAACATGTCCACGACCTTACCCATAGTATAGCTGGTTGCAATGTCTTTTCGACCATAGTCCTGGTTAAGGCGTACAATCAGATACCTGTCAGTGAAGACGATATTCAGAAGACCGCAATAACGACTCTTTTCGGCCTGTACGAATTTCCGTACATGACCTTCGGTCTTAGGAACGCTGGTCAAACCTTCCAGAGGTTCATCGACGAAATGACGCGTGGGTTGGACTTCAGCTATGCTACTTGGACGATTTTTTTGTATTTTCGCGAGACCAGGAGCAGCACGAGTCCCATCTACACCAACTCTTCTCCAGGATGTAGAAATACGGTATCGTCATCAACACTTCCAAGTGCGTATTTGGCACTGATGAAGTCACTTTCTTAGGATATCGTATCTCTGCAGCCGGAACCAAGCCTTTGGAGTCCAAGGTGGAAGCTATCAAAGACTTTCCAACACCTAAAACGGTTAGGGAACTCAGGCGTTTCTTAGGGATGTTAAATTTTTACAGGTGATTCATACCACAAGCCGCAAAATTTCAAAGTCCCCCTAACGCCCTGTTGACTGGATCAGTCAAAGGTTCACATCCCGTGGAAATGGCTGGCGAGGCACTCATCGCCTTTAATCAGTGCAAAAACAATATCTCCTCTGCAATTCCGTATTGCTTGCACATCCTGACTACCAAGCCCAACTCGCCCTAGTGACGGACGCATCCGATCTGGCAATGGGCGCAGTGTTGCAGCAGTTCAAGGATGGTATATGGAAGCCACTCGCCTTTTTCTCACGTAAGTTGAGCCCCACTCAGCAGAAGTATTCACCATATGATCGTGAGCTACTTGCGATTTACGAAGGCATAAAATACTTCCGCTACATGCTTGAGGCCAGATATTTTACCGTCTATACAGACCATAAGCCGTTGTCATACGCATTCCACGAGAGAAAAAACAACTGCTCTCTACGGCAATATAGACATCTCGACTTTATTTCGAAGTTCATGACCGATATTCAACACATTTCGGGTAAGGACAATATTGTCGCCGATACCTTGTCCCGCGTCAATGAACTGCAAACTCCAGTCGACCTTCAGGCCCTCGCAAAATCTCAAGCCTCAGACCCTGAACTGCTACAGCTGCTGAAGTCAAAATCATCTCTCAGACTAAAGAGGCTTAAAATCGACGGCAACCCCGATGAATTACTCTGCGATATGAGTATAGGCACCCCCAGACCCCTTTTGACACAACCATTCCGCAGGCAAGTCTTCGATAGCCTTCACAACCTCAGTCATCCAGGCGTTAGCACTTCCGCAAAATTAATTGCTCAACGATTCGTTTGGCCTGGAGTCCGTAAGGACTGTCGAGAATGGTCACGATCGTGTCTGAGTTGCCAACGCGCAAAGGTAAATCGCCATGTGTCATCACCATTAGCCACCTTCGACTTACCCCGCGCTCGATTTGCTTTTGTGCACATCAACCTGATAGGTCCCCTCCCTCTATTGCAGGGATATAGGTACTGTTTAACGGCCGTGGATCGTTTCACCAGGTGGCCTGAAGTAGTGCCGATTGCAGACATAACCGCTGAAACGGTAGGAAAGGCATTATTAACAAGCTGGATTTCCCGCTTTGGTTGCCCCACAGATATTGTAACAGATCTTGGACGACAGTTCGAGTCCACACTGTTCCAATATCTGGCAAAAATAGTCGGATTTAAACACCGCAAAACTACTGCCTACCACCCAGCCTGCAATGGCCTGGTGGAACGATTCCACCGGCAACCTAAAACGGCAATAATGTGCCACACTGACAAAAACTGGACAGAATCCTTGCCCTTAGTTTTACTGAGCGTCCGGAGCGCTATTAAAGAGGATACTCACACTTCTTCTGCGGAACTCCTATATGGCGAGCCCTTACGACTCCCCGGAGAATTTTTCAGCCCCAGCGAGAGCGGCTCCACTGACATTGCGAAATTCATAACCCGTATTCGCTCATTTGCCGCAAAAATAAAACCCGCCCCCGCTGCGCGTCATACAAAGGACAAAATATTTGTCTACAAAGACCTCGCGACCTCCAGCCATATCTTCCTTAGAGATGATTCTCTGCGAGGTTCGTTACAACCGGCATACACCGGACCCTACGAAGTGGTCGAAAAGGGTGACAAGACCTTCAAAATTTCGGTCAAGGGTAAAGTGGTCACAGTCTCCGTGGACCGGCTCAAACCGGCCTACATCATGGTTGACACCCCTGAACCCTGCCAAGTCATCCAAGAGGAGGAGTCACAACCCACGGACACAGAAGTCAAAACGACCAGGTCTGGCCGATGCTTTTCAATGTCCTCAGCCCAGATCTCGCCACGCGACGCGAAGCTTATGCAGCTCTGTACGATTTTTGTATGCAAATGTACCCGCTAATCTGCCGGCTATAGTTCATTTTGTGTGTAATTAGTAATATCGAACATTATAATAAACTACATCATTCTTCTTCCTTATACCGCTTTCGCTGTGGAAATGGGAACCACATGTGCTAATTCATACTGTTCGTCATTAATAAGTGGTATCTTTACTTCGAACAGTAGAAAGCTGTCTGTCAGTCTTACGTGTACTCGAGACAACATGTACATTTCTCTAATGCATATATAACTGTTCACATATGGCAACGATAATCCCTTAGGAACTTGTACCGATATGATATTTAGTTGATGCTCAAATTCATCTGGTTTCACTCGAGCACTTCTTACATCTGTAACCAAGTCCAATTATAGTTGCTGTACTCTTCTCAAATTAGCGATTACCATATTTACATCATAGTTTCACGATCCTGTTTGATTCTGGATTCAGTTTCCCTTTAGGTGGATATTTATAAATGAAAACTGCTTATTCATAATTTCTTAGTTTCGTTTCAGAAGGTTGTATTCTTATTTTTTTTTATCGAAAAAATCGATTGACATATTCGATTGTTTTTTTCACGAATAAAAAAACCGATCGACATTTTTGATCGGTTTTGTTACGCTTACGCTTAGGCTTACGCTTGACCGCCAGCTCGCCTGATATTAAGCGATACTGCGATCTACGATGGAGCGCGCTTGCCTAGATTATTGGTGCTTGCCATAACTTACATTAATGGTATCCGAATCCGAATAATAACATCAATTCTGTTTGAATTAAGATTTATTTAGGTATTACAATTGTACGAACAATTCAGTCCGTCGGACTGGACCCTTAAATGTAATCACAAAAGGCTGATAAATATAACTATTTGGGTAACAGTTATATGTAATTATATTTATGCTTTCCAGTGGTGAGCGTGTGATGGGTCTGGTGCAGAGCGGCGCGGCGAGCAGCGTGGTGCGCGCGCGGCCGGAGCTGCTGTGGCCGGTGCCGGCGCACTGGAGCCTCGAGGACGCCGCCACCGTGCCGCTCGCCTACGTGCACGCCTTCTACTGTCTCTTTATAAAGAGAAACTTGCAACCTAATACGAGTGTTATGGTGCACGGAGGTGCCGGCGCTCTGGGACAAGCAACAATAGCTCTTGCTTTGGCTCACGGCTGCCAAGTATACACAACCGTCAGCGACATGCGGAAAAAACATTTCTTGCTTAAATTATTCCCTGAATTAAAAGGTAACCGTGATGATGCTTGAATGAAAGGTGTACTTATCCTTAATGTTATATTATTACATATCTACATAGGTACTGTACCCTTATTTTGTTTCAGAGGAAAATATTTGCTGTTCTCGTGATCACAGTTTTAGAGATGTGGTCTTAACTAACACGAAAGGGAATGGTTGTGATATTGTCATAAACTCACTAAGTGGAGATCTTAAAGAGGTAAGTTAGAAGGAAGTTAATTTAGTTTGGCAGCACCTATTCAATTATACGTATGTATTAGGTGCGTTTTCAAACTGAATCCTTTTCTAATTTCAGTCTTCCATCCATTGTGTCGGAATTCAAGGCATCTGTTTAGATGTTTCTCAACTTCATAATCGAGATGAAGATTTCTCCTATGGATTGTCACACCTATTAAAAGAAAGAGCATATGCTCCTGTAGATTTTTCATCACTATTTGAAAATGCTGGTGATATTAAAGTAAGTTAAAGCTCAATCAAATCGGGTCTTTGAGAACATCTTTATTTTATTTACGCTTAGCCATGGAGTTTATTCAGAAGGTCAATTAAAAATGTTCAAAATGTACTCGTAGTTCCTATGTGGTTTTGTAGTAACTTTCAATTCCGTCGTAATTATATTTAAGCTCTTCGGCATCTTGTTATTATTTTTCAAAAATTAATGAAAAGTAATTAAGAGTCAATTAAATATTTCATCATTCGGCCTTTTGATTTATTTTCCTCCACATGACTATTGAGCCCTGAACATTGAACACGCAACTCAGCGACCATAGGTAAATACAATCACCACAAAAAGCCTATGACGCTCTTACTACAAAGACGAATCAATCGACACCGCATTTGTCAAATCTGATCTGTAGGTACTTTGAGCTAGGATCGAACATTCATACATTGATTGTTAAACTCTTTACCCCTAATTTTACGTATGTGGGTAAAGAGAGGAGTCATCAAGGAAGGTGATATTTAGCTTAAGGTGATTAAGGCTATAATTTATAAACATACCCGTGCAGAGCCAGGGCGGGTTACTAGTGTTTTATAAATACTACAATTGGTGACATACAATCATATGTGGTATAATCGTGTGCAACACAGATTTTATTATAAGTAGGTATTAAACATTTATATTCCTTTCACTGAACCCTTTACCTCATTAGAATATTTCTTGCAGGTTTTGCATAAACTGATGAGTGAGGGTATTAGTCGTGGCTACGTGCGTCCACTGTCGCGCGTGACGTACGCGCCGCACGACGTCGCGCGCGCATTCCGTCTGCTGGCCGCGAGCCGCCACCGCGGCAGAGTGCTGCTGCGTATGCATAACTTTAGCATGAATGTGCAACCTAGGTGAGAACCAAAATTGACTAAAATGCTAGTCGAGTAGGCATGTGAAAAATAAAACGAACAGGCGACGCTGTAGTAGCTTCAGATCATAGTTAGATTTAAGAGATTATGGGTAACTTACACATAAGGGGAACTAATTTAATTTACAAATAAATATATATATATACAAGGATATACAAGGTCCGTGCTGGTATATATGTATAAACATATATACCAGCACGGACCTTGTATATCCGAAAGACGGGGGTGCACTCATGTTACCTCAGAGTGTCGGTATTGTGATTAGATCCCATGCAATAAAGACTATTAATGGGGTACACACTCTGAGCTGGTATAAAGAATTTTACATAGAAAAATCTTATAATACTTTGGTCAATTTGTAACTCTTGTAACCACTAGACTAGCAAGATACCTAGTTGATAATGATTTTTTTTACGTACCCGTACGTATGCTTCCCCTTATTCATTCCAGAAATATGAATAATACCTGATTAAATAACATATATCTACATGAAATCAAAATAGCATTTGGAGGGAGCCATATGACCGAGGCGTACTAACTATCTATAAAAATCTTTGTTTACATAATAAGCAGACAATTACAAAACTAATTTATATCTTAATATTAATTAACAGAATATCTTGCAATTCAAATTATTGCCAACTAATATTATTGGGTGAAGACACGTGCGGACTTCAGCTGGTCGAAAGACTTATCGCCCGAGGAGCAAGGAAACTACATATCCATCATAAGGCTCATACAATCGCAAAATTTCAATTTAAATTACGGTACCTGAATATGTTTCTATTTATCTATTTACGTGAATATAATAACTGAATGTATAAAATTGATAGTCTCAAAATCAAATAAAAACATATAAAAGCAAAATCAACATTTTCCAGGACATGGGAAAAGATGGGCGTGCAAATACAAATGTCTTCGAATGATTTAATCAAGGAAAATGATGTTATCGTATTGTTGAATAACGCCACTCGTTTGGGCTCTATACAAGGTGTTTATGTCATGACGAAAGGTGATCAAATGGTGCAAGAGAGTTTATTTGCTAATTTAGATTCAGTCTCTAGAAGATTCTGTCCAAACCTAAGGTGAGGCCATTAATTAATTATCTGCTATGATAATATAATTAAAGAATGTAGATAGAGATAAACTTTTTACACGAAAATCTCATTAATGTATTCAAGTTTCGACTTCCGACCGACTGGTCTCATAAAAAAGGAATACTCATCAAGTTCTGCTTGACTCCTACTCAGACAAATTTTGTTTTTACAGATACTTTGCAATAATAAATGTGGGTGGGACTGAACTGGGACAGAATACTTGTCTTGCACGAGTTCAAAATAAATTACCAGCCACAATGGTAACTTTATCTCAACTGGATAATGTAAGTATGGCCTCTTTTGATTGTAGCTGTTGATTTGATTTCTACATAATTATGTTTGGAGTTTCTTGCCGGTTGTTCTTTTCACTTTTTGGAATCCTGCAATTTTGACTTTTCGGAACTATTTAATGTAAATGTGACAAAAAATTATAAAGATAAGATAAAATATTTACTAACTAGTAACAAAACATTTGGCCCCAATCTCGGCAAGCTTGGGTACCTTACTGATGTAAAATTAAGGCTAAATTGTCTACCAGTCGATTTTAGGATGATGATGATACGGAAATTAGTATGTACTATGCACCATTTATTTATGCCCGGTGACGTATTTCATTATGACATTTCCAGGAGGTTTACTCTAAGGATGTGGTGGATGTGACGGAACGCGCGCTTTGCGGCACTGACTGTGTAGTTTCAGCGCGTAAAACGCGTGAACATCGACTTGATTTACTAAAACAAATATCGATAATGGCTGGTGAGTGATACAATCATATTATTTAAATACTAGCTTTTGCCAGCGACTTCGTCCGCGTGGAATAGTTACTTTGTTCCCTAGTTCTTCGCCCGCGGTTTCACCTGCGTTGCCCCGTTCCTAAGGGTTGTAGCGTTACGCGTTAGCGTTTAATCACTCATTTTCCCAACATTTCCCTTCACTGCTCTGCTCCTATTGATCGTAGCGTGATGAAAAGTATACTATAACCTGTGGTTTGGGCTGTGCGTTGATAGATCACTATGTCAGTCAGTCAGTCACCTAACGTAAGAGTAGACAAATATAATCAGAAAGCTCCGAACTGCTAAGCTATCGGGAGTTACACGTGTTATTGTGAGTCAACCATAAAAGATAGACATTTGCTGTCGTGGAATATTTTTTATATAATTTTAAGGAGAACATTTCCGTCATACATGATTTCTGTGTAGCTTTAACCATTAAGGCTGCACACGCGACGGAAGCTTAAAAAATGGAGTAAGTTCTCCGGTTTTCCCAACATTTCCCTTCACTGCTCTGCTCCTATTGATCGTAGCGTGATGAAAAGTATACTATAACCTGCCCAGGAGTATGAAGAACAATTGTACCAAGTTTCGTTGAAATCCGTCGAGTGGTTTTTGTTTCTATAAAGAACATACAGACAGACAGACAGACAGACAGACAGACAGACAGACAGACAGACAGACAGACAAAAATTTTACTGATTGCATTTTTGGCGTCAGTATCGATCACTAATCACCCGTTGATAGTTATTTTGGAAATATATTTAATGTACAGAATTGACCTCTCTACAGATTTATTATAAGTATAGAAGATATAAACTCCTCATAAGAATATTTAACGTACTTACCTTTAATGAAATCGAAACCAAATAACAGTCAAGTTATAAAATAAAGGTATTTTTTCAGGTTTATCTATATCAGAGAATACACCAAAAACTACCACTTTAGAAGAACTTGGTATTAGAGATGAAAAAATAGAATTGATTGCTACTTTTCTGCGAGTTTATCATAATGTTGAGTTCTCTGTAGCAGAAATACCACTATTATCAATTGAAACGTAAGTATCTTGATGATAATAATAGGAGTTTAATTATTATGCAGGGAAACACGTAAATAATGGAATTAATGTTTTTTTATTATTTTATAATTATAGAATACTACACATCGAGAAAATTGAAAAAGGTTTTGAAGATGTAACAGGCTTGGGGACATTTCTATCCTACGTGGACTCAGATGAACTTCAGGCGACTACAGAAATTGTATACCTACCTACTATGGCAAGCGGCGATATATTGGTAATTTTTTTTTCTTTATTTGCACTCATAAGATTTACATATATAATAACAGTAGACCAAAAACCACTTAAGTTTGTATGGAATACCGGGCATTCTGCTTAAAAACTACTAATAATAATTTTAAAAGCTAAGCGACTTATGATAACAGTAAAATCATAAATAATATAAGTACTAATAAGAAAGCAAACAAGAAAACAACCACGAAACTGCGACGACACGTCGCAATACCGGTTTTATGCCAAGCATCTACAGGTTGTTTAAAAATGTTTATTTAATTTATGTTGTTTGCTTTTTATACTCAAAGCAGTGCTGGATATTCATGTCACACTCAAAAGACGGTCTGACTATTCTGAAATAACAAAAAAACGCATCTTTAGAATATCGGTTCCGAACGCTAGATCTGAATTAGCAAGACGTGGCACTGCTTTCCCTCACCCCAACACATACAACAAAGTCACTAGAATCTGTAACATTAGGGAATGCTCAGTCATAACAACCAAAAAAAAACTTACTTCTTTTCTTCTCAATCTATCATACGATGCTACCGAAGCCTTGATATAGGACCTATAAAAAAACCCGCCTACACACACATACACAAAACACATAACTCACACACACAACACACAATATTCACCACACAGTCTCTCAACTTAAATGTATCCCAACAGAGTTAAGTTGTTACTGCTAATAGGTATGCTATTAGCAGTAACAACTTAACTCTGTATAATCGCACTCCAGAGCTCCAAGATACAAGCTACGCTTAGTTTGAGGCTCACCATAACACGTGTTCTCTGTTTGTGACTTTTCTGGCAATAAACGATTTGTATTTGTTTATTGATGCTTTGTATAAAGGACGGATCTAGTGTATTAAGTAGTCGAGGCACGATAAATGGGATGGTTCTTTCACCGTAAGTATAAGTAGCCCGAACTGTGAGTAGTCTTTTATCGATTTCCCTACGAGTTTCAATATTGTGACATATTTCATGTTGAATATTTTTATTAAAAAACTGTTCTTTTAAAAGACTCTATGCGGAATACTTTACAATGTATAAATTGCAATTATTTGCAGAATTTTCCTCCAGCACCACATTTCGAATGCATCAATTCGATCCCAATCAGCCTTCTTCAGAGTCTATGTTTCAGCTCCATAATTAAATCACTGTACATTACTGTATAAAGCCTGCAAGTGAAGAATATACGCACTATAGTTATTATTGAATATTGAGCCATTTTCGTGTCATAACTCTTAATACCCATGATTTTAAAGTTAAGGACGAGATATTTTTTTGACTCCCGCAGAGAGGTTCTCCCATCAACCGTTTAAAAAAATATGCTTAATTTGTTGAGAGTTTCAAGTTTATAAAATACACCTGTGGTCTTCTAGGGACCCTTTTCGGCAATAGTCAAAACAATATTTATGTGCTTTAAATGAAAGTAAATGTACATGTTTTCAGCATTCAAAATGGTCCAACTTGTGTATTGCTATTGCTACAGTAATAGCAGTATACAAGTACTTTATGTTAATATTGATCAATGTAACCTTTTGGAAGGACCTCACTGTCTATCTTTCTAACGTGTCCTTCCTTTCTCCTTACGGGCATTTTCACTGACATTCGTTTTATGTAACCCTTTCATTAGTCGCCTTTCATCCATTTTCTCGACATGCACAAACAATCTCATCATAATCTTCTCAATTCACTACATCGTCTTTTAAACTGCATCGTTATTTTATCATACTATTTCTCAATCTATCATTCCGAGCTACACCACACATATACTTCGCAAGAAACGCATTTAAATAGCATTTATTCTACTTTCATATTTCTTCTGCTATACCCAACATTCACTTCTGTACATAAGTGTGTAGTACACCGTTGTAGATAGCCAACTGTGCATTTTTTGTCATGCGGTGCATATCACACTGGTTAGCCATAATCGCAATTTACTTTATTTTCAGCATTCACTCTCTTTACCACATCTACATTAATTTATTATCCCTTGTAGACATACTTCCCAAACAAACTCATTCACTTTATCAACACTGATCATCTTTATATTAAACATACATCTTCATCTTTTTCAAAATTTCAACTTTCGTCTTGCTTAAACATATTAATCAGTTGAATTATTTTCATTCCCTTTAACTTATATACGTATTTAATTACTTTTACCATGTCATGTCTAATTCTTCTGCTGACGATGCATGTAGAACGTGATGATTAGTATGTATAGGTACCTATTGATAGATAATAAATTCTTATTCCGTTAAAAAAAACATTATAATATCTGAAATTAATTATACTGGGCCATTTCAGTGTGATGACGAATTTGACGCAAATCAGACGTATTTGTGTATCGTGCCGGGTATAGAAGGTCACTACGAGCGGTTCCGCGTTCTGTGTGAGCGACTCAAGCTTCCGGCACTCGTGCTACAGCCGGGACTCGACCACCCGCAAGAGACCGCGCAGGAAACTGCCGAGAGATTTACTGAGGTATAAATCAATTAAGACAACATTATTTTTTTATTTATTTTCTTTTAACAATGTAAAAAGTTAATCTTTTATATTATTTTATCTAAGGTTCTGCTGAATAAGACAACAATAAAAAATTGTTTCTATTTATTGGCATATGAAACTGGCGTTTTAGTTGCATTGGAAATGGCTGCTATTTTAGAAGATCATGGTAAATATACATTTTACGTAATTAAGTAGGTATGATTTTAGCTAGATAATAATTTGATTTAATAAAATTAATGTTATTTACATTCTTTTAGGATTAACCGGTACTGTCTATTGCCTTGGATGTGAACCTGATGAGGTTAAAAACGTGATTGAAGAACAGTTGATAGCATATGAGACGGAGGAGCATTTACAAAATGAAGTGGTCAAACATATGTATAATTTAATGGTGGGCGACGATACCACTATCTTGGAGAGAGCACTAAGAGATACTATCTCATGGCCGCAGAAAATAGACGCGTGCATGCGGGCTCTGCGAGGCCGTGTGCCGCACTCGGCGCAGTACGCACGCGCGCTCATTGAGGCCACCCTGGCGCGCATCCAGCGCGTGCGTAGCTACGTGCCGCGGGTGCGCGCGCTGCGCTCCCAGCTGGTGCTGCTGCGCGCTGCGCCCGCGGATGCGACGTCGGCGCCGCTCGCGCTACAACGACACTCGCAACGCCCGGTTATCGTGCATCAGTTACGCGCACCGCTAGCTCATGCTGCTAAGGATATAAGCTGCTCGTCTGTTATTAATGAGTATTTGGAACCAGTGACCATAGAGACATTCAACAAAAAAAATATTTGTGACTCATATATCTTATATGCTTCTACTTTTGGTGGCGTTCAAAGTTAGAAATAATGATTGTGAGAATTTATAAATCTAATATTTATAAAGAAATTAAACAAACTTACAATAATAATCTAGTATTATTTAATAAACTTATATTCATAGAACATAAAAAGATAAAATTTTGGTTTGACCATTTCTATTCAGTCTGTGGGCTCGACCCAGAGCCGTCACTTTTAATGAGTTAGTACTTGCTCAATAATAAAATTATTAATTTATTATATACCTAGTAGTTGTAGTAGTAGTTTGATGACGAACGCGCTGATTAGCCGATTGGAAGAGAGTATTCCTCTTTCGGCACCAATTTTTTGTTCCACATTGAGCACCGATTACATTAGTGCTGTAAGTGGAATAGCTTAGGTGCTGAAACCAAAGGTGCTCAAAAAATTTATGCCGAAAGAGGAATACTCAAAGTGAGCGGCTAACTGTGAGCTAATAATTATTAGCATACATGAGATAATATAACAAGTGTATTATAGATAATTATAATATAAGTGGCATAAAAAAATGGTTAGGTATTACAAACAGTTCGAACATATAACATAAGATTTACTCTTAAGGGACCTTCAAATTCGTGCTTACCATTCCCGCAGACGGTTCTAAGCAAAAAGAAAATGATTATGTAACAATGATATAATGCTGGCTGGAGATATTGGAGCTTTTCTTACGGCTTATTAGACTTTTACCATACCATTAAAGTTTGACAGAAAAACACAATAAAAGTTTGTTCGAACACAAAACAGTAGCCTTAGCACGAACAACTTGCGAAAAAGTATTCGTATCGTCACGATAGAGGCGCTGGTCCATATCTCATACAAATTGGTCTCCATGACGATACGAATACTTTTTCGCAAGTTGTTCGTGCTAAGGCTACTGAACAGTAGCCTTAGCATCGTCATGGAGACCAATTTGTATGAGATTTGGACCAGCGCTTCTATCGTGACGATACGAATACTTTTTCGCAAGTTGTTCGTGCTAAGGCTACTGAACTGAAAACTTAATAGCATAACATACCATCACGCCTGTATTCCCCGAAGGGGTAGACAGAGGTGTACGAATGTACACCCCCAGTTGCTGGTATGTTAGGTTTTATGTAGGTAATAGGGGCCAAGCCTATTGCCATTAACCGGGCACAGATCCCAATCTCCGAGCTGCTACTGAGTATTTCATAAAACAACGCAATAATACTTTGCAAGACCTGAAAATCGTACCTTTAGCGTAGTAGTCACGCACATGACCACTGGGCTAATGAGGCAGTTTATAAACTTCAGTAATTTGTTACTAGGTAAAATTTATCTTTTTGTGATTTTTTGCATTTTCCATGCTAAGATTATAAAGTTATTTTAGTATAGGAAAAATTCAATCGCGGGCAGGATTCGAACCTGCGTCTCCTGGTTGGATACACTAGACACTCTGACCTCTAAGCCACCGCGAACCCTACCCGCCTGATTGAAATTTTGCCTTCACATTCTGAATTTACATCATAAGGTGACGTTGGCGATATCTATGAAATGCAAGTTACCTTGCTTCTCAACCGACACGAGTTACTTTACAGTTAGTTCAATGTCGTACGATGCCACCTTACCTTCTACTACTACGAATCTATCTACGAATCCTGCCCGCGATTGAATTTTTCCTTAAATAAAATAACTAGGTAAAATTTGTTACATGTATGTAACATATTAATGTAATAAAATTAATGTAAAAAAAGCTTACAACGCCATGCAAATGTTCCACCATGGTTTAAAAAAAAAACCTAACAACCTAACCTAACCATGGTGGAACATTTCGAACTTTTACCAGTCAGAGTTGGTAAATCTTAGAATTTGCCGTAGTTCGGGCTTTTACAGTAACATATACACTAATTACATTTTTACAAATAGAATCTACTTGCATGGTTTGAGTTTCGTGTGAATTATTTCTTCAGAAGTTGCTCTAAACCATCTTAATTAAGTACCTACTTAAAAAAAACATTGAACCCTTGGTCAATATTAATTTTTCAACTAAAAATAGCTTAATAATATTTGTACAGCTATAGTACGGTAGATAAGTTGACTTCATCAACAAAATCAGTCCCTCCATCTTATTCTAAAGACAATTTTTACCAAAATCAAGAACCGTCGAGTAGTAAACAGGCTGAAGATAAGTTTTTTCGTCGAGACACGTCCACAAAAAGACAAAAACAAGCCTTTTACATGTCACACCAAAACAAAAGTAGACAAAGCAACCATCATCGTGCCAAACCTAAAGGAAAGAAATCGCAATCGCATACCTCAAAAGGTAAACGTCGCGAATGACTATCGGACATTTCAAGGTGGTTGTCTAAAGCAATTTCAATATGCTTGGAGCAATCTTGGTGCACCAGACAAAATATGCCAGTTATTAAACGGTGCCCGCATACCCTTCATTCTGAAACCGCCTCTAATATTTCCGAGTACCGCGGTTACGAAATGTTACAGAACAAAAACATCTTCCGAAATGACCATACAGATCTAATCTATGCTAGAATCAGGATTGCTAGAACCAGCAGAGCGTACTCCAAGTTACCTTTCCACATTTTTTCTTATGCCCAAGTCGGACCAAACCTTCCGACCTGTCATCAATCTGAAGTAGCTGAATCAGTTCGTGGTAGCCAAACCCTTTCAACTATTCAGCCACTTCCGTGTACCAAGTTTTTTGCAGCATCAAGACTGGATGGCAAAATTAGATCTGAGCCAAGCCTATTTTCACGTGGCCATTGCACGACAACATCGCAGGTTCCTTAGGCTAAATTATCATCAAGACTCGCACCCGGCATTGGCTACTTCAGATGACCTGCTTACTGTTCGGCCTATCATCTGCTCCCAGAACTTTCGCTTCGATAACAAACTGCGTGGCGGAATTCCTGAGGAGTTACAAGATCAGGTGCGTAGTTTATTTAGACGATTTTCTACTAGCAAACCAGTCAACGTCCCAGCTGAAGGACGAAATAGCTTTCACTGTCAAAATATTGAAATTGTTAGGCTGGACAATCAACTTCAAAAAGTCTGTTCTGGTTCCGACACAATGCCTCGAATTTCTAGGCATAACTTGGGATACAAAACGCAACGCAAAGTCCCTGTCGGAGCTAAAGTGCCCATCGCTACGCAAAGCACTTCACCAACAGCTCCAAACAGAGAAGTGGTCCCTAAAACAGTATCAAACTCTAATGGGGAGACTCAATTTTGCAACGTTCGTGACTCCAAGAGGTCGGCTTCCCTGTCGCACACTGCAATACTACAGACGGCGAAGAAACTCCTCGAGCAAACTCGTCGGCTTCTTACAATTCTGGACAAGCAAGACATTCACCTGACAGCTCATTATTTTCCGGGCAGATTCAATACCGAAGTGGATGCTCTTTCTCCGCAAAAGGTTTGTCCAGAGTGGCATCTAATGAGGAAAGCAACGATACAGATATTTTAGATGTGGGGCGTGCCGGAGATAAACCTGTTTGCATCGGAAATAGCTCACATAGTACCGAGGTATGTGTCATTGGACACGGAAGATCAGGAGGCGCAACACCACAACGCGTTTTCTCATCAGTGGCACTACGACCTAGCGTGGTTGTTTCCGCCACCAAATCTAATTCCCAGAGTCCTCGGACACCTGAATCAAGCGAGCGGGAACTACATATTGGTTGCCCCGAAGTGGAACAAGGTGTTTTGGCAGGCAGACGTTCAACGGCGAACACGACATCCCCCTTATCTGATTCCAGACCTAGCCCACAATCTTATAGACACGGGAACAGGGACTCACCCGCAGTACGTTCAAGACCTACATTTGGAAGCATGGCTGATTTCGGGTGGCAAGACATTTTGACAGAGTGGACTGATGAAGAACAAACCCTCCTGATGTCAAGCTGGAGAGGCTCGACAATTAATACGTACAGACCAGCATGGAACAGATGGAGAAAATGGTGTGAGTCCCATTTAGTAGATTATAAAAATCCTAATGCGGATTAAGTAGCTCGATATTTAGCACATTGACACTGTGAAATAGGTCTTGCATACAGAACAATTTTGGTACATAAATCTGTAATTTCAACATTCACTCACTTAACAGCTAATATTGATTTGTCGTCAAATTTCTTTATAAAACATATAATAAAAGCCATTTCTGTCGCGCGAGAAAAACCGGAAAGACCACCTATTTGGAACCCGAAAGTTTTGTTACAATACAATACATGAATTCATATAATTTAGATGAAAATAATATCTATCAAGTCTCAATGCATGTTGCTACTTTTCTATTGTTAGCATCAGGTCGCAGGGTTCACGATCTTACGCTGTTACGAATTGATAGCAATAGTTTCATTGATGAAAATGATACGCTTACATGCCTACTACGGGGTGCGCTGCGTAGGTATTTGTACCAACGGATGCTCAGTTTACCCGAGTAGGTAAGTAAGTACTTACTGGTCGGGCGGACCTGTGTTTGTATTTAATACTTTTTATTTTATAAGTACCAATACCTACTTACGCTAATTTTATTCTCGTAATGTTTTAATTCCAAATTGATATGGGTGTCGATTTTAAGGGTATTTGGGCTGCTGATTTCAATAAAGATATTAATTTTGAAATCCAAGATGTCGGACATTATTTTTCTAGATTGATAAATTGATAAGGGCACTGATAATATTAGTACCTAATATGGGTGTCAATTTCGAGGTTTCTCAATATGCTGATTACGAAAAAGACATTAATTTGAAATCTATTATGGCAGACATTATTTTTTTTAATAAATATACTTATATTGGGTGTGAAATTTAAGGTTGCTCACAGTGCTTTATTAAAAAAAAAGTATTTTTTTAATCCATGATGGGCAGACATTTTTCTAATTGATGTGTGTGTCAAAATTGTTTTTCATAGCAAGATAAGTAGGTACATACCTACTTAATCATTTTATTAAGTACCTAATTCACAGTACAATGACGCCTATATTCTCCGAAGGGTTAGGCAGAGGAGTAGGTACCTATTAATATACACCCATAGTTCGCCGATATCTTTAGGTCCCATGTAATAGGGGGCGAGCCTATTGCCATTAACCGGGCACAAATCCAGACTCCGGGTTGCTACTGAGAATTTCATAGAAAAACCCAATAACACTGCTCGACTTGGGGATGGAACCCATGACCTCTATGTATAAGTAGGTACCTACTTAAGGATTAATATAAACCTGCGCTGTTCCCGTGTACAATAAAGGCAGAATTAAAATAATAGCGCAGACAAAATCACGGGCTGAGGTTCGTTGTGATTTGTGATTCTGATATTTTTTGTGCCTTGTACAAGCATCAAGCACGCGTCTGTGACGTCACTGCGCTTAGTCGCTCAAGTTGACGACACGTTTAGCATAGCGGCTGAGCGATCGGCTTCTGCGCAACGTGTTGTGGGTTCGATCCCCACACGGAGCAAATATTTGTATGATCTACAGGTAGTTGTTCCGGGCGTTTTGTGTATGTGAGAATTTGTGTTTGTAATAACCCACGGACATACAGGAGATAATCCTAGTGTGGGGCAACGTTTTCTTTAATAATAATAATAATATCTTTATTTGCGTAAAAACATGGTATATAAAGGTGTTACAAAGAAAAATATAGGTACATACATGTTTTGCTTAAAAATAAAGCATGCAAAAGTTTTTGACGAAATCAATTTAAGTACATTTATGTTCAAAGAAGTCTTTAATACAGTAGAAGTTATTTTTATTAAGCCATTCGTACAGTTTTATTTTAAATAGTTTGGAATTAAGTGCTTTTAAAGTATTCGGTAATTTATTATAAATTCGGCTAGACTGCAGCTTTTATTATATTTTGATAACCTAGGAGTTTCCTCTAATACAAGTCTGAATTGGTCACGGCGACTTCGAGAACTCACATCCTCTGCTGTTTTGAAGAGTTCTTTATATTTACGTACAAACAAACATACACGCTTCATACAAATATAACGAAGGTAATGGTAGTAAACCAAGCTTTTTGAATATTGGTTGACATGATTCGTCCGATGGAATCCCGTATCAATCAATCAAATCAATCAAATCATTTATTAAATACTACATGACAAAATATTTGTTAGTAACAAAGTCTTACTTAGGTATATTATTTACATGACATTATGTGCCTGAACTAGGTAATCCTGTGTTTCAGGCGAGAAAAATACATATTAAGGACTAAAATAATCACAAAGTCAGTATAACAAAATAAGTATAACAATAATAAAAAAAATAAACTAAAAAGAAACACATAAATAAATTCTTACTTTAACACAATTAGCAATTTCTCTGTATCTTCGTAGGACATGCTTTGGAGGGCTTCCTGAAGAGTTTTTTTACAATTGTTATATTTGAGGGTATAAATATTCTTTATAGCATTGAGTCTATTATAAAGAAGCGGCCCTAAAAAAACGTAAAATTTGGCTGTGAAAGCATGTTTAGTTCCTGTAGGTTGTGGGCAAACTATATCTTTCCGTCTTTTTTTTGTAAACTCAGCTGTGAAGGGAAGTGACGTGTGCTGTTTTAATACTATGGTCATTATGAATAGCTGTCGAACAGTTAGTACTCTGCAGGATTTATATAGGAGGTTAGTGGGAAAAAGGAAAGGGCGAAATGTGGACACCTTGAGAATCGCTCTTTGTGCTCTTTCAATAGTTAGTAATAAAGTTTTACCCGCACCACCCCATGATGAAATGCAATAGGTTAGTAATGATTGACAAAGCGCAAAGTAAACTTGCCTAATTATCTTTGGGTCAGCTATATAACGTAACTTTTTAAAGGCAAATATCAACTTCCGCACTTTACTACATAAAGCCCCAATATGCAGTTTGAATGAGAGAGTTTCATCTATTATGACACCTAGGTATTTTATGTTATTGGTAATTTTAATATGAGGACATATACAGTGCTTATCACTGGGTTCCCCACAATGATGAGCATTTTGGGTTAGTTTCAGATGATGTTAGTTTGCATTGAAAACTTAATGTAATTAGTCTTTTCTGCATTTAGTGTTAGTAAATTTTGCTGAAGCCATTTATTAACAATATTGAATCCGTATTGCGCATGCCTGTAGACTTCTTTTTCTGAATCAGCCGAAAAAAGGAGGGCAGTGTCGTCAGCGTATGAAATGATTAAGCCATGGTCTAGTTTTTGGTCGCAAAGGTCATTTATGTAGACCAGAAAGAGCGTAGGGCCTAAAATACTTCCTTGTGGGGTACCAAATGACGTATTTTTTCCATCAACGCTGAGGACATTGCCTATTTTTACGCGTTGGGAACGTGCTTCTAAATAGCTATTAAAGAGTTTTAGTTGGGTGCCTCTTATACCTAAAGTTTCAAGCTTGCGCAACAGAAAAGGAATGGAAATTGAGTCAA
The DNA here is from genome assembly GCA_910591435.1 of Acronicta aceris. NCBI lineage: Eukaryota > Metazoa > Arthropoda > Insecta > Lepidoptera > Noctuidae > Acronicta > Acronicta aceris. The sequence continues at coordinate 3,876,021 of OU342778.1, read as the reverse complement.
AAGCTTTGGCGAGGTCCAGAAAAATCCCTAATGTGTGTTTACCTTTATCAAGTTCTTGGGCTATATGGTTAGTCAAATGATGTACTGCATCGGAAGTTGATAATTTAGATCTAAATCCAAACTGCCTCTTAGATAAAATCAATTTGTCTTCCAAATACTTCACTAATCATTTATTTATATTTTTTTCTAATAGGCTATAGGCTCGCCCCCTATAACATGGGACCTAAACCTGGAGGAACCAAGATTTTTCTAAAACGTTTAATAATTTTTGTGGGTATATTATCCCATCCAACTGCACAGTCGTCTTTTAAACTCATGATTATCCTTTCTACCTCATATTCGTCAGTATCTAGCAACACAAAAGATGATAAGTTAGTGCTATTACTCGAAGTAGAAGGAATGCTATTAAAGTACGGTGATTGGCCTTGAATTTTCTCAGCAAGACACTTACCAACATTAATAAAGAAATTATTTGCAATGTTGGCAGATGTCAATTGCGATGAGTGTGCTTGCAATAAACCTAAGGGTGATTCATGCTGTGTTGACGAGTATGTTGCATTTTTAATATATTTCCAGATTTTTTTACTATTAGTTCCAGCCTTTTCCAGTTGAGTTTTATCGTAATTGGTTTTTAATTTTCGTAAAAGGTCATTACAAAAATTACGATATCTTCTGTATGTTAATTGCAATTGTGAATTATTTGGATTAGTTTTAGCCTTCATATGCAGTTTATCTCTATGTTTCATGCAGCGAATGAGGCCTGGTGTAATCCATGGCTTTATGTTAAAACTTTTGTTACTCAAATAAATATTGGTTGTATTTATTTTTATTGCGTTTGAAACTTTTTCTATTAAATATGACATACAGAATTCTGGATCAGCGGAATTGTAAACGAGGCCAAAGTCGATGTTGCGTAAATCTTCTTCAAGATTGTTTATATTTAATTTAGACATGGTCCGAGTGTATTCTTGTTTACGTAATTTACAATTTGACGAGTTAATAACAAGTGCAAGTATATAGCACGTATGGATTTTTTTTGTGCAATAAATGCTCTATCGCCGTCGGTACTATTTGCCCACATGATTAATCCGTATCGTAACGAAGATTCAACATAGGCGCGGTATGACATCACAGCAGTTTTTATGTTTGTGATATTCCTAATCTGTTTGACATTGTCCACCTGCGCTTACCAGTCTAAGTGTTCGTCTATTATCACTCCAAAGAACTTAGTTTGTGTTGCTTGTGTAATTAGTGGTATGTCTATTTTGAAATTAAATTTATTATTGTACGACTGATTAAATTGTATGTATACAGATTTATTAAGATTAATAGATAAATTATTATTTTTTAGCCAATTAATTAAATTATTTATTGTATTATTAATATCGGTTTCATGGTGAGAGATTGATTGGCATTTTTTGTCAGTAGTCACAATTATGGATATGTCATCAGCAAAAAGAAAACATTTATGATTGGTCACCTCAACAATATCATTTATATAGAGCAAAAATAAGATGGGACCCAAAATGCTGCCCTGAGGCACGCCGTACTTTACAATATTGTATTCAGACCAATATGGCGTCATAGTTCTGTTTTCATCAAGTTTATTGACAGTAACGCACTGTTGCCTCTCATTTAAGTACGATGATAGCCACTGAAGAGGCAGTCCTCTGATCCCGAAGGCTTCCAACTTTTGTAACAACACTTCGTGTGAAACTAGATCGAAGGCCTTCGATAAATCAAAGAATACCCCTGTTGTTATCATATTATTGTTAAGGTTAGACAGAATTGTTTTCAGAAGTGAAAATATAGCCAAGGTTGTGGATTTCTGTTTTTGAAAGCCGAATTGCTCTTTTCTTATAATATTAAATTTCTCGCAGTAGTTAGTTAGTCTTAGGTACATGCATTTTTCATATATTTTTGATATGATGGGTATTAATGTTATAGGGCGATAATAGTTCATATCATATTTCTCAACTTTTTTAAATATAGGTTTTACAATTGTCAGTTTCAAGGCATTAGGAAAGACTCCTTGTGTAAAGGACTTAATTAGATATGTTAATATCCCACACAATTGATCAATACATGTTTTAATCACTTTGGTGTTAAGTTCATCGTAGCCTTCAGCGTTAGTGTTATTCAAAGATTGTATCTGTTCTCTTACCTCCTTTTCAGTCATAGGTGCAAGAAACATTGAGTGAGCAATACGCTTTACACTGGAGCAGTTATTGGTGCAACTTTGTGTAGGGATAGAATTTGTATAGTGGTTGTTAAATGCAGAGGCTATTTCTGCTGGTTTTGTGAGTAAGATTTGGTTAATTTTTATAAGGTCAATGTGGTCTTTGGGTTTAGTATTGTGAATTTCATTTTTTATAACTGTCCATGTCGCTTTACATTTGTTGTTATTGTTATTCATATACTTGATGTTAGCAATTCGTTTAGCACTGTGAATACACTTCTGTAATAGATGAGAATATGTGGTATATCTAGTCTTATTAATTATACTTATATTTTTGTAATAGTGGTATCGTAAGAAACGCTTAGTTTTAGAGCACTTTCTGCGGCCTTGAGTTATCCATCTTTGTTTAATTTTATTATTTAAATTTATTTTTATTCTTATTTTTGGGAAACAGAGATTGTGAAAGAGACATAACAATTCATGGAAACAGCAGAAAGCCGTATTTGCATCGTTTTCCATGTATATGTCCGACCAAGATAAACTTTGTAAACATTCTTTAAACTTTTGGGTATTATCTAAACTGTAATCTCTTTTGTAAATATAATGTATTGTTGTCTTTGCCGATTGATACCTTAAAGGAAAACTTAGCATTTGTGCAGTGTCGTGGTCAGAGAGGTGAAGTGGCAGTATTGTTGCGATAGCTTCGGAAATGTTGCTTAATATATGGTCTATACAAGAAAATTTACGAGTAGCTACATTTATGTGATTTTTCATGTTATGATTGTGTGCTACGTCTTGAAATTCTTGAGTGATTTTGCCTTTTTTTAAGGTGTTTATATTGAAGTCGCCTGTTAGGACTATGTGTGTTTTTGATTTGTATTTTTTAAATAAATCGTGTAAGATAATATTCAACTTAGTTAAGAATTCGTTAGGATCTGATTGAGGTGTTCTGTATATACAAATAATTATTAATTTGCTATTTTCTAGCTCTATGCCACATGCCTCGAATGTATTTACCGAAGCGTAGGTTTTTATGAAAGTTAATTCTTTGAAACACAGACCCCTTTTGACTAGGATACAAGTGCCACCTCGTTGCTTTTCCTTGCAGAAGTTTGTAGCCATTACGTAATCCGATAATTTTAGGTATTTTTCATGTCCTTTTTTAATAAATGTTTCAGAGAGGCAAATTACGTGTGGGTCATTCTGTACCTCATGCATGTCCTGTAATGTTAATTCTAAAAGTTCTTGTTTAGATAATACACTTGCAATGTTTTGATGGAGTATCCTAAAATTGTGTGATGTAGGTGTTAAGTCTTTATGTACGAAAAAAATTATCCTTATCAGTAATTGTAGAAAAATAATAAGGTATGGTGCCTTTTTTATGTTCCCCAGTAGAAATAATAATATTTTTATTTTGTTCAGGTCCTGTACTACTGTTACTGCTTTTGAAATAGAAGGGGATTGTCCCTTTTTTGGGCTTATTGGTGTCTACTTTTGGCAAAGAACTTGATTTGCTAGCCGAGAGGTGTTTTCTGAGCTCGCCTGGATTTAAATATTTTTGAGAGTAATCTTCACAATCTACTATGTAATTTATTGCTTTACAAATGTTGGATAAACTGTAATTTTTGCAGTTTGTGAAATGGCAATTTTTGTAATGTTTACAAATATTTTTGATTCGATAGTTCAATTTGCCGACATCTAGATAGTTATTTTTAAAGATATTTAATATAATAATACTATTTTTATAACATTTGTTTAGAATTATTTTTAACTGAGATAGGTTTAAAGACATTTATTCTCATATAAGATATACATATACATCACTTCCATGAGAACATATTTTATACAAAAATACAAATAGTGCAGGGTTCGTCGTCACAAAATCGCAAAACAATAAAAAAAAAATTACAACAGTTTTGTTCGCAGATAAAGTATGATGACACATAATTATAGCTAGATATTATGCGTGTGTAGACGCATTGACTTACAATATTGCTATGGTAATGATAAAGATGAATGGTTGGTGATTATAAGTCGTGCAAGTCTCTTTTTGAATATGTTGAGTGAGTTCGATTTTTTTATATCTGAGGGTATTTTGTTATAACAGCGCGCTCCTTCGTAGGTAATCATCGTTTTGCCGTAGTTGGTGCGAATTCTTGGCAATACGAGATAACTAGCGCGGCGCGTGCATATGCCGAGGTGCGCAACCTTTTTCCGTTTTGTAAATTCTAAATTAGTGTGAATGTTTTTGTTAATCGCTTTACGTATAAAAATGCAACTGGTGTATGTGTATAATTGCTTAATTGTCATTAACCTTGTTTCACTATAGATTTTTTCAGTTCGTGTCCGGTAGTGGTAGTTAAATAGTGTTTTAATTATTTTATTTTGTATTACTTGTAATTCGTTTATTCTTGTTTTGGCAGCACTACCCCAAATTTCAATGAGGTATAGCAAGTGCGGTTTTACAAGCGAGTTATAAATTGTATATCGCAGTTTATGTGGGATGCATCGAACAATGTGGCGGAGGGAGCCGCAGAGTGTTATCAGTTTTGATTTGATGTAATCTATATGTGCCGTCCATGTTAAGTGTTGATCCATATGTAAGCCAAGGTATTTTTCGTGAGTTTTTTGTTGCAAAGGGATATCGTTTATTGTGAGAGCAGTGTGTGTAGGAATCGATTTGTTTTTAGCTTTAAATATAATGTAACTAGTCTTAGCAATATTAATAGTTAAGAGGTTATACTGTAGCCAGTTGTGTAGGATGTCTAGATCTTGTTGAGCTCGTGAAATTATGTCATTAATTGATGAACCAAAATAAAATAGACAGGTATCATCCGCGTATAGAGTAATGTGTCCATTTAAACCTATCTCATGCATATTGTTTATGTAGATTAAGAAGAGTAATGGGCCTAATATTGAACCTTGGGGAATACCGCAAGATATAGGCAATGGGTCACTTTTAAAGTTACTATCTAATTTTACTACTTGAGATCTTTTTGTTAGGTATGACTCGAACATTTGCAGTGCTTTGCCAGTAATTCCAATGATCTCCAATTTATTTAAAAGCAATTTGTGACTTATTGTGTCGAAGGCCTTTTTTAAATCGATAAAAATACCCACAACTATATTTCTTTCGTCAATATTATGTTTTATTTTTGTTATGAGGTCAACCGTAGCTGTGAGTGTATTACTTTTCGATCTGAATCCATATTGCCTGTCATATATAAAATCGATTGATGCTAGATATTTTTCTAAATGTGTGTGTAATACCTTTTCAAGAATTTTAGATAATACCGGCAACACAGAGATGGGTCTGTAGTTACCGGGATCTGTTTTTGGGCCGGATTTATGTATAGGAATTACTTTTGCAACTTTCAACGAGTCTGGAAAAACGCCTTCAAGTAAGAGTTTGTTAAAACATTCAGTTAGTTTCGGTGTTATCAAGTCTTTTAAACATTTTATAACTTTTGTGCTAATACCGTCTAGACCAACACTACAATTTACATCGAGATTATTAATAATATTTAAAATTTCCTTTTCGGTACAAGGTTCGAGAGTATGCATTTTAGACTTTGTGACAGGCCGCGGTAGGGCATGCTTGTAATTGATATGGTATTTATTAGGTATTTCATTCGCTAAGCATGAACCTATTGTTGCGAAATAAGTATTAAATATTTGACATATATCGTTAGGATCTGTGATTTCTTTCGAATCATGCAAAAGTTTTGAAGGAGCACACCTTTCTTTTATTTTATTATTTGTAAGTGTATTCACCAGATTCCAAATTTTCTTAGGCTTCTTACTGCATTTGTCAAATTCTTTATGGTAGTATGATACTTTTGTGTGTTGGATTAATTCAGATACTTGATTCTTCTTCGTAATATATTGTTCTTTTAAGTAGCTGTCTATCGGATTTTTCTTAAGTTCTGCCCATAGTATATTTCTGTTGTTAATTTCTGATATTATATTTTTATTTATCCAGTCATTTTGTGGTAGATTGAGGATTTTAGTTTTGATTACTTTATTTTGTTCTGTATTTATTTTAATTTGTTCTTCTAATCTTGTGTAATTGTTGACTATTGGTTTTAATCCAGATTCTTTCATTGATAGGTAGAGTCTTTCGTAGTTTATGGCTTCATATTGAGAATATATCTTTTGGGGAGGTATTGTTTTCTTGATTTCTAAGTATATTTGATTGTGATCTGACAAGGCAGAGTTGACTGTTATGAAGTGGAAGTTATCATCATGTAAATTGGTGCTGACATGGTCCAAAATGGATTGTCTAGTCGTCCCTGGTCTTGTACAGTACTTTTTGTTAATTTTATTAAGGAGTTTGTACCCTGATTCCTTTAAGAGCTGACAATACTGCTTAGTCTTTTTATCCTTGGATAACAGATCTATGTTGAAGTCGCCGAAAACAATTGCTCTTCTCCTGCCTTCTAATTGAGACTCATAAACTTCCAAAAATTCTTTGAAGTCTGTGTGGCCAGGATTATACACTACGCCTACCTCCAGTGCATATTTCTCTAGTTGAATCCATAGGTAGTTATTTCCTCCAACGTATTTAGATTCCGACAGATTGTGCTTTATGTTGTTATGAACATATGCTGATACTCCTCCTCCACTAGTATCAGTTCTATAATTATAATAGTGCGTATAATGTGGCAGTTGAAACTGCAGGGCCTGAGCTTCGGTCCTTAACCAGGTTTCGGTTAAAAGGATGACATGCACGGTGTTTGTTATTGCTCGTAGAATACATTTTAATTCATCAAATTTGCCTTTTTTGCGTATACTTCTAGCATTAAGATACAGAAAAGTAAAGCGTGATTTGTTGGTTGGGAAATTTTGATAGCTATTTAAGATCTCGTAGGTGTTGCAATTCTTTTTATCCATTTGAAAAGTGATATTTATTGGTTGTAGTTTTTTGGGGTCATTTTTGTAATAGCCGGTGTTCCGTTTACATACTTGATGGTGAGATCTTTTTCACCTTCAGTCTCACGCCGTTTTAGTTCATCTTTCAAGCTTTTGAGATAGTTTTGTTGCGCTGGAGTTTGGTCGGAGTAAACTTTTACACCAATAGGTAGCTTGCTTTTATTGCGCAGAATTTTTTTCGCAGGTTCTGGTGCATCAAAGCATATCTTTATGCCACGATTCTTGCCCGAGTGGTATTTGCCAATTCTGAAGACCTTCATTGGTTTTGGTATATTATCTATATTCATTGATGATATTGTATTGAGTACGGCGACCTCATCTTTGAGCATTCTTTCTTCCGGAGTAGGTGAAATTGGTTCTGGTAGTCCCGCCAATATTATATTTCTCTCTCGGTTATTGCGATTTTGCGCCTCTTGAATTATTTGCTCGCTTAGATATAATTGATTTTCTGGTTTGAAAAGTGTGATTCCAGAGGAACTTTTGATGTTATTTAGATCAAAATCTAGTGAGTTAATTTTTTCTTCGCCTATAGTTATTGATTTCTCTAATTTTGCTATATGAATTTTAATATCCTTTTGCTCCATCAAGACGCTAGATGTCGATGATTTAATTTCATTGATTTGTGTCATTACTCCGGTTACGTTTTCTTTGATAACATTAATCGTTTGTTCATTTGAGATTTTCATATTTATTATTTGGGATTTTATGTCAGAGATACTGTCCTGCATCTTACCCATTATCTGTTCGTTGGACTCAACATATTTTTCCAAAAGGGAACCGATACGAGACATTTCTGTTCGCATCTCTTTTATATCATGATTACATGTACAATCACTATCTGCTGGCTTTTTACGCTTTCGGAGCGTAACTTGCAAATCCAAATTAGCTTGATCTAATTTTGATAAGTCAGGTTGGGATCCTCCGGTAAATGCTGATGTCGTAGCACTAGTTGTTGTCTGCGGCCGGGTTGGCGATCTCTGCACGCTCATGTTCGTGGCGCAAAAGTAGTGCACACAAAATTACAACTTACGCTATCAGCAACAGTAGGTAGTTGGCAGCTATAGTTCTCTGATGGCACGGGTTTATGCGTGCGGGCCGTGGTATGAGCGAGTCGAAAAATAGCGACTGTCCGTTTCTCGCGGGGGTGAAGGCGGCGCGCGGCGGGCGCGGGCCGCGACGTTACCGGCTAAGCGCGCTCGACTGGTATGCGGTACTCAGGAGCGTTAGGACGTAATTTGTGTTCACTGTTTACACAATTTAAGGATGTAATTAGCAGTGAATACGGATAGAATTTGTGAAGCACTAATTTAAATATTTTTATCAAAAGTTATTACACGTCTGCTCGCTGTGACGACGAACACTTATAATAATACATGTTCTATGTTTCGGTCATTTTCCCCTAAACATATTACAACTTTGTCACCTGTATTGTAGGTGATGTTGGTACAGCTTCTTATTATTGTGTTGCTCTTTGCATTTGGCATTGTTTGGGCGAAAACTCCGTATTTTTCATACTGTGTGTGCTTTCTGGAATGTAAAAGGGCCGCACTCAGGCCAATGCATTGTTGCGTACCGAAGATCCTTATTGTTTTTCCGAGTCCATAATTTTCATGGGGTGCGGTAGAGGGTTCTAATGTAGAAGTTTTAGCCGAGAAAGTCCGTATAGGTTTCGGTGTAGCCTTAATAGATTGCTCCAGAACCTGTATTTGCGTATTGAGTGTTTTTATTTCATTTTCTGCGTTATGTAGCTCATTTTGTAACACTTCGATTTTTTTATGCAAATTTATATATGTGACGTTGGTGTTGCAATCGAGATCCGATGTGAGTTTCGGTAAGGAAGGTGTGGTGGTCACATTTTGACTTAGGAAAAAACGTCTTTTCTTTTTGTTACTGTCTATAGGGCTGCTTTCTATTATTGTGGAAGAATGGCATAATGACTTTAACATTTTTATTTCTTTAGTGAGCTTGTTCACTTGGGTATTTAAGGCATTGTTTTCCAATATGGTATTTTCTAACTCATTCTCCGTGCTTTCTAGTTTTTTAGTCAGCTGAAGTATTGTATCTTGCATTTCTGCTATTGATGACTTTATATTTAATTGTTGTGCCTTCTACGCTTTTTGAAAGTTTGTTCGGCGAGGTGTCCGTTTCGTATGATGTATCGTAATCGGTAAGTACGTGAGAATCCTGGTCGAGAGACGATTGTATATTCGTGTTTGTATGGGCCAAAGACGACTGTTGCTTTGTATACGTCGGCTTTTTTCTCATTGTTATATTAGATGTATCTGTAGAACTATTCGTTTTTTTGCTCGTACACAACTTGCAGCGCCATTTATTTTCAGATTCTTGGTTCATTAATCGGTATGTTTGTTCTGGATAACCATCACAGTCGAGTTCAAATCTGTTTTTACAAACAGAGCATAAAGCTGATTTTTTTATGTCTACAGACTTTTTACATTTGTAACATAGTACTGCCGCCCTGCGGCTACTAGTTGTACTACTTTGAGATAACATGTTATTCTAGTTGGTATGGTTCACGTCGTGTAAAAAGTACTTGGTTCCACAATTTTAAACTAGATGGCGTTAGTACTATTGGAAATCAATATTTTATGATCATCAAGCTGGTAGATGACCACAGTTCTCTGTAGTACCGGGACTCGACAATAGATGACGCTGTTATCAAAATTTATGTTATGCAGTTGCGTGATTTGCAAGTTTTCAAACTAAATAACGGTGTATGAAAGTGAACTTTAAAATAAACTTGAATTTAATTTTAATTAGGTTTGAATCACAAAGAGTGGGTCTTACTATGGTGAATAATTAATTCACAATACACTGTAATGTTGTTATCACTCCGGGTTATTGATAAAACACTCTCACTTTTCAATTGTTTATATAGTTATATAATGTTATCTTCAGAAAAAGTTTGACCATTGTGGTCAAACTTTTTCTGAAGATAACATTATATGTTCTAAATCAACACTTTTACTACCGAAAGAATTAAATTAATTGTATATTTTCACTTAACTACTATTTGTTTACAATTTTTAACACGGACTCGATTTCACTCGATGTTGATGGTGTCGCTAGCGACATCTATAAATAAAAAAAAAATTAAAAATAAAAGTCTCAACTTATCGCGCACGTGTAGGAGGTACATCAAAAACTGAGTCTCGTCATTTTCAAGCACAATAGTAGCGCGGGAATCGTGGTTTGTTTTATAGTTTGTTATAACCACTTTATTGTGGAGCACAAAAAACATAAAATAGAGTAGGTACCTACCTATTCTAGTTTTTTACCTACCTAGATAGTTACCTACTTGTAATTAGATAAGTAAGTAGTCAGGTAGGTACATATGAATACATGTACCTGCCTGACTACTTACTGACGAGACTGCCAATTAGCTAAGTAGGTACATAAATGAATTGAGCTAATTGGCAGTCTTCTTCTGAGCCTTTTTCATAACGATTCCAAATAGGTAGGTACCTAGAATGCACAAAGTCTTAATCAAATGTACCTAAGGAGAAATAGGTATAAAGTTAGGTAAGTAGGCACTTATACTTAACACACGTAAACAGAATTATTTACATAAGTACTTAGCTACTATCTATACATAATCTAGATATAAGTAGGTACCTCATCATCATACCATCACGCCTGTATTCCCCGAAGGGTTAGGCAGAGGCGTACTAATGTACGCCCACAGTTCGCCGGTATGTCTAGGTCCCATGTGATAGGGGGCGAGCTTATTGCCATTATACTTTGTGTCTCGTCCTCGAGATTAGGATACCTAGAAAGAATATATACAACATGTAGTATCGCTTCCGGTGGTACTACTCATCCACTAGGTTGAGATCTTTTATTTTTGTTTTTTAAACTGTTCCCGCGCCGCGCCGAGCTGTCATTCGCGTTTCTAGTGCGCAACGCTCTCCACTAGGAAATTTACTCGTAATTGTTTTTTCGAGTAAATTGTCCAATATTGCAGCCAAAACACTCAAGAAGTATATAAAATAAATATTATTAAGTGTTTGTGTAGTGATCTTAGCGTTAACTTTTAGAAATGTGATGCCGGTACATAATATTATTACTTACAGTGAATTGAAAATAAACAATGCAATTCGAGTAGTCAAATTTGGGCTGTCTCAACGCATTATTATTTATTTGGCACTCAGAATCATCGGATTGTCCACGCTGAATAATCTAAAGTCCTTTATCAAAAGGATTTGGGAATAACAATGCACCTCGAGCAGTCAAATATGGGCTGTCTCAACGCATTAAATTTATTTAGCAACTCGGCCAGATCATGTAGAATAATATAATAAATAAAAAATAGCCCACGCTAAATAAATTCCCACTCCAATTCCATGATGACATAGGTTTCATACCCATATGTAAACAAATTACTTCCAACCACATAAAACAATGCAATTTCGGGCTGCCAGAAGGACTGTCCCGATGCATGGCCATTAAGTGTTCTCGGACATACCACTGGAATGTAAGTACCCAACAATAACCTACCAGTTGTCCAAGAGTTTATTCAACTCAACAGAATCATGTAAATTATGCTTGACAGCAATGAACACATATTACAAGGAAGTATAATACCTACTTAATTATCATAATATGGTAATCAGGCGAGTGCACTTATATCACAATATTCCAGGCAGATAACTCACATTATGAAGACAATATCATAATGCAGGTAGGCATAATGAACTATGCTTTGGTGATCTATTTCAAGTATTGCCAACAAATAAGGGTATGACCAGGATGGCAAGCCAACCTACAACCCTGTAAAGAACTCGAAGAACTCAAGTTCATTTCATCAATATACATAGCTACCTATGTACATATTATCAGAATGGCCCCTTTAAAGGTGTTATTACCTAACACTGTCACCAATGCTGTCTTCAGGAAACCTTGATTAACAGGACCAATACCATGAAAACAGTACTATACAAGCCGTATAAAACATATTATAAAGCCATTAACCTGACCAGAAATTAACCATCAGACAATAAGCCGGAGGTCTAAAATAAATAGCAATATTTCATATGCCTGCCTGCCTCTGCTGGGAGGCAATATCTCGAGCAAGTTAACACTTCAGATGCAGTCAGTGACAACATGCTGAAAACAGAAGGAGCTACCTCAGCGACCAATCAAGAACATCTCCAAGCAGACCTTTGAAAATCAGCGGCCAATGCTCAGAATAGTTGCAATCTAACGAAGCATAGCCTTCATACAAGTATGAAAATTTAAGCAAGCAACATAGCTACTTGCAATAGCGCCACTGGAAGCAGCAGCAGACCGCTTGAGTGAGCCAATTTATCTTTTTGCAGATAAACAATCCTGACATCATCAATCTTGGTAATGTATGCGGTTACCTTTTCACACATTAGTAGTGTTATCACAGGTTGCTAATACCTGTCTTACATACACCAATACAGAAAACTCAGTTTTATGAATGAAGGAGGTGCTGGAATAATTTATTTTAATTTTAATTTTAAAATAATTATTTCTTAGAATACGGAAGATGCTGTACCTTTTAGAAAATATTATGAGTTCAAGTATTACCCAAAATACTTTTCATTTTTAAGGTACATTTTAAAATCATATGAAAATACAATATGCAATTTTTTTTCTTTAGGTATTAATACCTATGATATATAATATATAATCAACCCATTACATTGTCCCCCTGCTGGGCAAGGGTCACCTCTCAGAATGAGAGGGATTAGGCTATGTTACCACCACACTAGCCTAATAAATACCTGATACTATATTAAATACTATAAACACTACTTTATATTCAATGTGATAAAAACTTAACTAATAATGTAACAAATCCGTACAGATTTGTGGTCAATGGGGTTGTTACATACTCTAGGAAAATCATCTATTTTACTAGTTATTTTCTCAAAAAATAACAATACATACAATTAATCATAGTTATCTTATTGGATACCTACAATATTTGCCATCTATACAAAAGTATGTATAGAAATCTGTACATAAGGATAGAATTAAAAATTAATAACATTAAATTAAATTTGATATTGTGATACAGATAGTCTCAGATGCCACCAAATATAGGTGGCTAGCTGTGAAACAAAACTTGAATGTTAAAACAGTCAATAACTTAGTTTTCTCATAAAAATCTTGTTATGAACATTTAAACAATATTATGCTCAGATGGTTGTCAACATACACAAGAATTAAATGTATACATATAATTACAAATGCAACATAATTGATAGTACCTAATGCTAACAATAGCATACAAACTTTTCATTTTTTAACAAAACCTAATATTAATATCTAATTGAAAAAAAATGTATACTTATATTATTTTCTGTAAAATTATTAGGTACTCTACCTAAAATGGAAAATACATTAAGGTAGAACAACAAGGGGGGGGGGGTGTTGCTAAGAGAGACAGGATAAGTGAACGGTCAGAGTGCCAGGTACTAACCACTTACTAACCTCTGATATTTTTTGGCGACAGTATGTTTAAAAACTTGCAAATAATTACCTTTTGTCACGCAAAGTAACCTGTATTATTGGTACAAACAGCGACATACTCTAATAGTTACACACACCATTACCAATGTGGAATCAAGTAAGAAGTATGTGATCCCGGGCCGTTAACATCTTAGTTTTAATTTTTTTGCATCTGACAGTTAAACTTTTTTAACCAGATTTGGTGTGTCAAATAGAAATGCGGCAAATATGTACCTAGGTACATATTAATGAAATATAATTTTACCAACAACTCCATCATTACAATTGAGGATTTGAAGTATTTCCTATCTCTTGACATACCTATGTCACAATAAATGTTTACTCTTTGCTAATATGCAAACCTTACCCTATGGTAAGGTGGTCTTATAGCACGGTTAGCATTAGGTTGGTCAGCCAGTCATTAGATGACATCTAATCAACATAATTATATAAACTGATATCCCTAATTAGAAAACCTTAAGAGCTTCTATTACCAATATAATAAAATAATGTTAGAAAATTTTATTCAATTTTTCATAAAACTATTGAGTTGTGCTATGAATTATTACTAAGTAATTATTATTCATTATTCTGACAAATACACTACTTTTAAAGTGGCAGTCATGTGACTGAAGCTATTGACAATGGTCAATATTGAGGCCCAACATAATTATAGTTATAAATATCTATACTTATTCATATTTATGATTATTCAAGGATGCATTCTACTACCCACCACAAAGTTTAATGTTACTTTGGGTACATGTTAAGTAACTCTGTAGGTATCTATTAAATCCTAGAACTGTGGTTGAACTGTCAACTAAATTAACAATTTATCACTATTTTCATGAATTATGCATACCCATTGGTATGCATAAAAGGTAACGGACTACAGCATAGCAGAGTCCCACTATTCCCATACAAGTGTACAGTACACTATTCCCATCATTTGTAGGAAATTAAAAATATAATTAAAATTACAACTTGTTCCATTATGTTGAATGCCCAGGCATTCAACATTGTCTAAAGGAATGTAAACAATATGTTGAAAATATCAGTATTCCATCTTATCTAGTTACTGAGAACATAGCCCCTTGGCCTTTTTTATTTTCTCAGTTATTTTTACTTCCCTAAAATTTTCAACATGATATTAGGCAAGTGTATTATTGGCATCAACCAGATGCTCATGAAAAACTAGAAATTATTATAAATTCCTAAACAAGCATTAAGCTGGTTGGATAGGAGTGGTACCTAACTTCAACAGTCTGATGATTATTTATGTAATCAACCAATAACAAATAACGAACAATTTGTACAAGTAAAAACTAGCAGTTTTCGAGATATTTCATAAAGAAAAACGTTAAAAATTCATTTTACTCCTATAAAATATGTATAAATGATTAATACCGACTCTTACAGTCTGTTTCTATAATTAGTACTTTATGTACGTTTTTATATTCACCCATACAAGGGTATGGGTCCTAAATCTTATTTTCAGAACTTATGAACCAAGAACCTACAAGTTAAACGATGCTTTTTGTATAGGCAAAAGCACCTACTTATCTACACCTAAATATGTGCCCCAAAAACACAGAGTACTATGTTATGTTGCATGCGTTGGCAAACGCTTCCTTACGTCGTTTATAAATCTAAATGATTACAACAAAATATTGTGACATCTAAATTACTTATGGCTTAAGACTGGAAATATATATATATATATATAGCATATCATATCCATAACTTTTATGTAATAAATAGGTACTTGCACAAATCCGAGACAAATATTGTCAATTCCGTCTGAAAAATGTTCTTTCTTCAATCCTTTTGGCTTTGAATTTCAAGATATCCGAACCGGTCATACCTATATGGAGTATATTATAAAATATATATCACAATATATCCTCTCACGCTATGCGTATAGCAATATGATAGAAGTGCAGCGCTATTTGCTTCAGCACAAATTAATTGCCTTACTCTGATGTCGTAGAAACCATTACTAATGTTTTAACCTCTATACCTATGATTTCATAGGTATCGCTAAACGAGGTAAGGTTACAAAGTAGTGTACTTAATAATGTCTTGTGGAAAGATTTAACAATTTTCCGAGAAAGAATTCGCAGAATTCAAATCCGTCATCATTCAGTACAAACGCTTTAGCTTTAAAATTTAAAGCACATTAGTCATAAATACTTAGCTTAAATAACAAGAGTTTACTACGTGCTTACTTGTATCTGTTGAGACAAGGAATTTCACGGAAAACTATGGATATACAGTATACTATAACAGATCAATTTCAAAAATAATAAATCTGTAATTTCTAAGCCATGAAAAGCTTTTTTAACAATTATAGAAAACTATGATAACATAATTATCATATAATCGTACATATACTTATATCATGTTAATTATGATATTTAGGTGATATTACCAGAACTTACTCTCAAAGTCTACATATTGTATATATTCTTTCTAGGTATCCTAATCTCGAGGACGAGACACAAAGTATAATTAATGATTAAACGAACGAGACACTTCGTATAATTATGATAGAACTTCACTTCAGGTAAGTTCGTTTAATCATTAATTAACCGGGCACAAATCCAGACTCCGAGCTGCTATTGAGAATTTCATAGAAAAACCCAATAACACTTTGCTCGACCTGGGGATCGAACCCAGGACCTCTAGCGTAGCAGTCGCACTTGGGACCACTAGACTAATGAGGCAGTCCGGCAGTGAAGTAGGTACCTACATACCTATATTTGTCTACAACTCTACACTAAATTACATAGGTACCTAGGTACAAAAGACATAACTTATTAGGTTATTAAAGTTACTTATTGTACCTACCTACTATTATTTTCATTTAGGTACCTATTTACTTACATACCTAGGTTAGGTGCCTGCTTACTTACAATACCTACTGTCTACGTATCGCACCTAGAGATCTTCTCGCAGTTCCAACAAATCAAAAATATACATAGAAAATTTATAGGTAGGTACCTACCAAGGTAGGTACCATTTTCGTAAAAAAACATTACGAAAGACGTAATCTTATTTACGTAGATAGGTACCTACATGTCTATATAGGTAGATAAATAAAAACAGAATGCCCAATCTCCGCCCCTCCCTAACATCAAATACCGCAGGCCCCGCATTTTGCCGGACTGTGAACAAGGGTTGTCCGCAAATCGAACATTATTTTTGCAATTATGTTTAATTGCATACCTACTAAATATAACTAAATAGGTAGGTACTTGACATTAGTTTTTGGTGTGGAATAAACAATGTTCTATATACTTATTATCTATCTAAATACTTGGTGTAAAATGTACCTATTTATAGGTATACATAAATCGTTATTGTCGTTGAATACACTACATCCAATAGGTACTACGCGTACAGGTTACCTTTCTCAAACGCACACTAGTTATAGGTAGGTTATTTTTTGGCTATATTATGGGCTCGTCATCATGTTGGCGAGCGAACACGGTCAAATATTCGTGTTTTTTGTTAAAAAGAGCATAAACATTTATATTTTATTCTTAGATTCTTCGATTTTTTTTTATTATTAGGTAGGTACCTAGGTACTTATTTGGCTTTTCATTTTGAGTAAGTACCTAACGGATTTTAGTTTTAAAATACTTTGTGAAATATGTACCTATGTAGGTACCTTATATACGTACACTACCTATCTTTATATAAATAATTCTTCTGTGAGTGTGTATGTGACTGAACTTCTCTCAAACGCCTGGACCGATTTTGATGAAATTTTTTGTGTGTGTTCAAGGGGATCTGGGAATGGTTTAGACTCACAATTGGACCCGGTAGGTGGCGCTGCAATCGAGTTTTGGGTTATTTTCAGGGCTCGACAACGTCTGCTGGGTCCACTAGTTATAGATATGGTACCTATGCAGCGCGCCGGCAACCCTACTTACTTCACGCCCTTATTTGCGCTTGTACAAACGTCAATTTGCGCGTGTAGTTGTAGGTATTGTTTGTAATCGGAGCGCTCGCGCTCCTACGGAGTGGCCCGGCCGCTGCGCAGCGCCGCGCCGATGTGTGCCGGTGCGAGAAATACCTATATACCTATCTACCTAGTACGAACCTATTTAAACTACTTAAATAACATTTTGTAGTACTTCTTACCAATTTGTATTGTTAGGTGTATAGGTATATGGTAAGTCCTAGGTACCTAAACCTTGGTAGGTAACTACCTAGGTATGTTGGTGTAAGTCTCTAAGTATGTATTGTCTTATCAGACCATAGTAGGTAAGTATTAGCGCTTCAATCCCTATGGTACAAAAAAAATATTATAAAAACTTCACGTCTGATAATAATAAAGATTTATTATTATTACTACTTTATTATAAAAAAAAATACGGAAATTACACATCACATTAGCATCGAAATTCAGAAACTGCAAACAGCGCCATCTATTTTTAAAACAAAACTATAAACAGTGCCATCTATTTTCACAAAGAAAGTCAGAATTACGAGGACAATATTAGATATCGTATATTTACGGAAATTTGACTTAAATCTAATCTTCCCATGCTTAGAATTGGTTTTTAATTAGTACATATTTTTTTCAGGGTCTTTTTTTGTATAATTTCCACTTTAAACACACGCTATTTGCAAATCGATACATGGGACGCCATCTCGTAGTATTTTACATGAACTATGTTTACTTTGTTCGGGTTGGGACCCCATGCTTACAGTAAGCTTCTACTTAAGTGATACTGTATGAAATGATGTACTGTATGAAGCCCGCAAGCGAAGAACATACACACTATGACCATTATTTTAATTGAGCCGTTTTCGTGTCATAAATTTTAACACCGACGATTTTGAAAATAAGGACGTGATATTTTTTCCACTCCCACAGACTCCCATTCACCGTTGTTAAAAAATATGCTTAATTTGTTGAGAGTTTATGCTTAATTTGTCGAATTAGTCGCCTTTCATCCATTTTCTCGACATGCACAAACAATCTCATCATATTCTTCTCAATTCGTAGCACTACATCGTCTTTTAAACTGCAACGTTATTTTATCATATATTTCTCAATCTATCATCCCAAGCTACATCACACATACTTCGCAAGAAATGCATTTACATAGCATTTATTTCACTTTCATGTTTCTTCTACCACACCCAACATTCACTTCTATACTTAAGTGTGTACCAGTACACCGTTGTGGATAGCCAACTGTGCCTTTTTTGACATGGGTTGATTAGCCACAATTCCATGTATAGCACGATACATTATTTTCAGCGTTCACTCTCTTTACCACATAAGTATGTCTAAACAATGTCATTCACTTGATCAACACTGACCATCTTTATATCAAACATACATCTTTATCTTTTTCAAAAACCTCAACGTTCGTCTTTCTTTACATATTAATTAGTTGAATTGTTTTCATACCCTTCAACTTATATGTACGTATTTAATTACTGTTAACATATCTTGTCTAATTCTTCTGCCGACGATGCATGTAGAACCTGATGATTAGTATGTATACCTATTGATAGACAACTAATTCATCTTTCGTTCAAAAACTATGAGAATATCTGAAATTAAATCTGTTAAGTACCGAACTCGCTCAGTAGTACCATGCACTCTTACTGCAGCAATCCACTACGAGTGTCATGGGTGAAGCGGTCCCAAACTGGATCGCTTACTCAAAAATTAGGGAAAGATCCGGCTCGATGGACCAATGTTATGTACCGAACTCGCTCAGTACTTAAATTGACCTTGTGTGTATACAAGTAGGATTCGGGTAAATAAAACCACTGTATACCGATCTATATGTAGAAGCCTACATTCGAAAAAATCACAGGACCCTAACCAAATCGTTGTAACGAAACCATATCGCGATGTATTTCGATGCCAACGCCATCTAGTTAGCTCAAGTACAACTCTTACACACACTTTTGATCATGATCATTAACATACCGCCCACCAAGGTCATTTATGAAGGAATGTCCTTCTTGAGCTTACACTTTGGGTCTGAATTATTATACAAACAATAATCTGATATTAAAACTTATAGACGTTTTACTAAAACATTATCATAAAATTAACATATTTTAATTTGACTTTATTTTGATGATCTAGGATGCCCTAAAAATAATACTTAAAATAACAATGTATAAAAATGAACAGTTGTAAACGTTAGAATAAAACCTCAATGGTGAGCAAAATATTGTAAAGTTGTAAAGATGTCGAAAAATTTGATCCTATAAATAATGTAAATTCAGATTAGTAAAAACCATTGTATAAAAATAAAAGGTTGTAAAAGTTGATCTAAAATAATTAAACATAATAAAAATCATTTATCCATAACTGGTAAAATGCAAAGTTTGGATGTTGGCCATTTGATATTTGAGGACTTAGTGCGCAATGTGACTACACGGTCGATGCCATCGTCGCCGGGATGTTTTTCTACTACGCGACCTAACAACCAACGACTTGGTGGCAAGTCGTCTTCCTTAATTAAAACAATATCTCCAATTTTCGGCTCAAGAATTTTTGAAGACCATTTATAGCGGTTCATAAGGTTGGACAAATATTCTTGGGACCAGCGCTTCCAAAACGACTGTACCATTCTTTGGATAAATTGCCACCGTGTCAAATGACTGAAATTTGCGCCCTCAAATCTATCATCAGGTACATTTAGTATCGGTTCTCCGATTAGGAAATGTCCTGGAGTTAAAGGTAACAGTTCACCAGGATCAGACGCGTTTATGACGCTTATTGGACGCGAGTTCAAACAAGCTTCCACTTGATTGAGGAGAGTGCTCATTTCCTCGTACGTCAAGGTAGCATCACCGATGACCCGTTTGAGGTGAAATTTAGTGGACTTCACCCCTGCTTCCCATAGCCCTGCGAAATTAGGGCTATGTGGGGGAATGAAGTGCCACTGCATACCGTTGGATTCCATTTGTTCTGCTGTCGATTCTTGAATTGATGCCAACTGTTGCAACTCTCTGGCAGCACCTTCGAACGAGGTACCATTGTCGCTCCATATTTTGGCACAATGTCCTCGCCTTGACACGAAACGTCAGAAGGCAGCTAAAAATGCCTGCGTGCTCATATCGCTCACGACTTCTAAATGAATAGCACGTGTCGACATGCAGATGAACAAACATATGTAGCCTTTGTATGACCGGTGCCCGCGGCCTTTCTTTGTTCTAATATTTATAGGGCCAGCGTAGTCAACACCGCTGTGCAAAAATGGTCGGGCTGGAGAACATCTGTACAGTTGGAAGAGAACCCATCATTTGGTTTTTGGTGCTGGCGCGATATTTCGAGCATATTACACATTTGCGTACATGATATTTGACTAAATTTCTAACTCCTAAAATCCAGTAGGCTGCTCTTAAATAGTTAGACATCAGCTGAGGACCGCCGTGGAGAGTTTTTATGTGAGCATCAGCCACTATAAGATTAGTAAAAGACTAGAGCTTGGTAAAACTATGGGGTGTTTCATCTGATGACTAAGTGAAGCTTTCTCGAGTCTGCCTCGAACTCTGATTATACCCTTTTCGTCAAGATATGGACAGAGTGAGTTTAGTTTACTAGATTTTAGTTGTAAATAGCCCCTTTCCTGAAAGTGCGAATACTCTACTGTAAATATTTCCTTTTGTGTTTGTCTAATACAACATTCTAAAGCTGTTTCTAATTCAAACTTTTGTAAATAACTGTGTTTTATAGTATTTTTTCTTAAAACTCGTCGGCAATATGCAATAATTCTAATTAATTTTTGTAATGAAGAATACCGCTCAAATATGGAACGCTCTGGAACTACAGCTACGTGTGTTTTTGTTGATTCCTCTACGTCGGTATTCAAATCATTTGGCCTTTTGTACGTAATTTATTTGTCTGTGAGAAATGAGGGTCCGGAAAACTATAAACTAGTGTTTAGTAATATACTTGGTAATATACCTCTTGAGGCGCAGTCTGCTGGGTTGTCCTTAGTTTTTACGTGAAACCATTGCGATGCCTTCATGTTGGTCAATATTTCGGAGGTACGATTGGCCACAAACTTCTTCCATCTGCTTGGATGGCTGTTAAGCCAAGCCAACACTACAGTGGAATCTGTCCAAGCCTTGATTCTGTCCCCAGAAACATTTAAGACATATGCCGTTTCTGTCAGTATATTTGACAGCAGAACTGCTCCACACAACTCTAAACGAGTTATGCTAATTTGTTTGACGGGAGCTACTCTGGTTTTTGCAACCAACAACGAAACTTTAATATTGCCTACAGCATCCACTATACGCAAGTAAATCACTGCGGAATAAGCCGTTTTAGAGGCGTCGCTGAAGCCATGCAGCTCAATATCGTCCCGCGGTTTAGTGCCAAGCCAGCGAGGTATTCGTACTTTATTAAGAAGAGACAATTCCTTGCGGTAAGTATACCATTCCTTAATTAAGTCAATGCTTAGTGCTTCATCCCAGCCAACTCCTGCCAACCATAACCTTTGAATGAATGTTTTGGCTAACACCACACTAGGAGCTAACCAGCCTAGTGAGTCAAACAATCATGCTATATCTGAAATAATTGACCTTTTTGTTACAGGTGCAGTTGTCGGCGGCGGATGATTCACAGAGTATTGGAAGGTGTCTTCGGTGCGGTTCCAGGTGTGTCCCAATATTTTTATTGTACTGTCTAATTTGCTTTCTATCGCTTTGTTTTCTAATTGATTGTAATCTATAATTTCCGTTCATTCTATTGTTTTGTTCTTATTTCAGTTGTTCTAGTTTGATCTGGTTGTTCTTTAACTTCATTTCTTTCAGTTGTTTCTATTCTATGTAATAATTCAGGGCTATTACTACTCCACTTTTGTAGTATAAATCCCCCTCTTCCTAATAATCCTACTATTTGCTTATGTATCTCTATTCCGTCTTCTACACTATTGCATCCTGTCATTAAGTCGTCCATGTAAAAACAATTCAAAACCTTATCTGTAGCAAGTGGATAATTTTCACCGTCATTAAGTGCGATTTGACGTAAGGTTCTGACTGCTTGGTATGGTGCAAAAGCAGTTCCAAAGGTCACAGTCACTAGCTCGTAATCTAAGATTTCTTTATCTGGACTGTCACGCCACAGGATTCTTTGATACATAGCATCTTCTTCTGCTATCCTTACTTGGCGGTACATTTTAATAATATCTGCAACAAGTCCTATTGGATGAACTCTCCATCGTAAGACCGTGTGCCGTAAATCTGCTTGCAGTGTTGGACCAACCATTAAAGTATCATTTAATGACACTCCATTGCTATTCTTTTCCGATGCATTGAAAACAACGCGAACTTTAGTTGTGGTCTTATCATTCCTAATAACTGCGTGATGTGGTAAATATACTGCTTCTTCACTTTTATAGTCGTATTTCTTCACTTCCTTCATATGTCCTAACTCTAAATATTCCTTTAACACTTCTGTATATTTTTCTTTTAATTCTTTGTTTTTTTCTAATCTTCTTTCTAATGCTTGAAATCTTATTTTAGCTATGCCACGTGAATTTCCAGACTTGCAGGGTAGATCATCATCTCGGAAAGGTAACCTGACAATGTACCTGCCATCGCTATCTCTCTTCGTAGTCTTACTGTAAAATTCTTCGCATTTCTTCTCCTCTGGGGTAAGCATCTTTTTTGAATTAATTTGCTCTTCTATTTCCCAAAACTTTCTTAACATCTCATCTTCATTGACTTGTGCATGCATTACATTTATATTACATATTTTGTTATTTATTTGGTTATTAACTGAAGGACTAACTGCACCTGACAGGATCCAACCTAAAGCAGTGTTCTGTGCGATCAAGGTACCAGAAGGACTCTTTACTATACCCTCTTTCAGGATGCAGCTATAAACGTCAGCACCCAACAGAATATCTATTTTGTTGGGTATGTTGAATTCCGGATCGGCCAGATACAAATTATTGCTACCTAACCAATCGAAAGTACCTGAATGTAAGCTTCGTTCAGGTAGGTACGAAGTGATCTTGCTTAAAACGTAAGTACTTAAATTGAACTCAAAACAAGGATCCACGCGGACGACGGACTAGCACTATCAGTAGCTGGCTTTACGTGATCTTGGCTTTTATTTTCAGCTTCGTTGTTAAGATGTAGTAACGAGTGGTGGCGTTTTTGACACACTTTACAGGATGTATTCTTTTTACAGTTGTATACGGTGTGATTACTTCCTAAACAATTAAAACAAATTTTATTTTTGACAACGAAGTCACGCCGGTCTTCGATGGACTGTTTGGAAAACTTCTTGCAAAAACACAGCTTGTGGGTTTCCGAACAAAATTCACATTTAATATGTGATGAACTGGTGGCTATCATAGCCTTGGGTACCTGACTATTTGAACTATGATAATTGACCTGGTGAACTGAACCTTTTTTTGGTTCTATGCATTCTAATGCGCGGAAACGGTTTTCAATAAAGACTTTAAATTGATCCAAGGTAGGTAAGTCATTACTGGTATCACTATTACTGACACTTAATTCCCATTGCTTACGTGTTTCAGCATCTAATTTAAATGTTGCTATATGTATGATAATGACATCTCATGTACTCACATCTACACCTAAGTTTGATAATGCATTTAAGCAGTCACTAGTGGTATCTAATAGTTACTTTAATAGTGTACCTGATTCAGTGTTCATACGTTTTAGGCCAAATAACCTTTTTAAAATACAGTTAGCGAGATATCTTTTATTACTATAACGTTTGACTAATAGATCCCAGCACTGACTGTAGTTAGCCTCAGTTATCGGAGTATGTCGCACCAATTGCTCCGCTTCACCAGTAAGGTGACTTTTTAGGTAATGCAATTTACATACATTACATTATCTAATGTACCATTTTTATGGACTAATGAAACAAATAGATCATGAAATGTCGTCCATTCTCCATATTTCCCCGAAAACATTGGAATGGAGATCTTGGGCAATTTAACTAATGAACTGGATGACTTAACTGCACTACTGATAGAACCATTATTTTGTGGTGCTAGTTCCTTAGAACCTCTAATTTTATTTAGGATTTTTTTCATTACACATTTATAATTAATGTATATGTCTTCGGTTGCATCATAAATCTCGACAACCTTTTGATCAATGTCATCTAATTTATAATTGTCATAAAGTTTTGTGTTAGTATTTTTAAACGATTCCCAATCTTTTTCTAACAATTCTTGTCTAGATTCTATATATTCTATCGTTAATCTGTCCTTAGGACTCTTTTTAAAGTTTGAAAACCCTTTAGTTATAACATTTTGAAAACCTTTTAATACAGTAATTAAACTCTCCATGTTTGACATACTTAATTAAAACTGTAAAAAATATGAAGTTGATCTACTTAATCTAATAAATATCATATAAAATAAGCGCACGATATTCTTCAAAGTTCAGACAAAACCAGTGTGAACAATTCAACAAGTGTATAAAATTAAAAACAGTAACATTTGTTCCAAAATATTAAGACACTACAAACGCTAAGTTGAAAAAGGTTCAATATTGACGAAAATATTTTAAGTCCCAATAAACTATCTTTTTGTGATTTTTTTTTGCATTTTCCATGCTAAGATTATTAAGTTATTTAATAGTAAAGGAAAAAATTCAATCGCGGGCAGGATTCGAACCTGCGTCTTCTGGTTTGATACACCAGACGCTCTGACCTCTAAGCCACCGCGAACCCTACCCGCATGATTGAAATTTTGCCTTCACATTCTGAATTTACGTCATAAGGTGACGTTTGGTGACATCTATGAGAGGCAAGTTACCTTACCTCTCAACCGACACGACTTACTTTACAGTCAGTTCAGTGTCGTACGATGCCACCCTACCTTTTAACTATCTTTTTGTGATTTTTTTTGCATTTTCCATGCTAAGATTATTAAGTTATTTAATAGTAAAGGAAAAAATTCAATCGCGGGCAGGATTCGAACCTGCGTCTTCTGGTTTGATGCACCAGACGCTCTGACCTCTAAGCCACCGCGAACCCTACCCGCATGATTGAAATTTTGCCTTCACATTCTGAATTTACGTCATAAGGTGACGTTTGGTGACATCTATGAGAGGCAAGTTACCTTACCTCTCAACCGACACGACTTACTTTACAGTCAGTTCAGTGTCGTACGATGCCACCCTACCTTTTAACTATCTTTTTGTGATTTTTTTGCATTTTCCATGCTAAGATTATTAAGTTATTTAATAGTAAAGGAAAAAATTCAATCGCGGGCAGGATTCGAACCTGCGTCTTCTGGTTTGATACACCAGACGCTCTGACCTCTAAGCCACCGCGAACCCTACCCGCATGATTGAAATTATGCCTTCTAATAATCTTAGCATGGAAAATGCAAAAAAACACAAAAAGATAGTTAAAAGGTAGGGTGGCATCGTACGACACTGAACTGACTGTAAAGTAAGTCGTGTCGGTTGAGAGGTAAGGTAAATTGCCTCTCATAGATGTCACCAAACGTCACCTTATGACGTAAATTCAGAATGTGAAGGCAAAATTTCAATCATGCGGGTAGGGTTCGCGGTGGCTTAGAGGTCAGAGCGTCTGGTGTATCAAACCAGAAGACGCAGGTTCGAATCCTGCCCGCGATTGAATTTTTTCCTTTACTATTAAATATCCCAATAAACTACTTAAAATTTTACAAGTGTTTTTGAACAACTTATACTCGGACCGAAATCGGGCATAGGTTCCCCGTTCCGTCGTTTTTTGTAAAACTATTTTAAGTCCTTAACTAACATGCACACCAAATAAATTAACAAGTTCTTAATAAATACATGAAAAATATTCTAAGTCCAAAAATTTCCAATACTTCTTTAAAATAATGTTCAAAATTGCTTGGCAGATATTTCTTTAGTTTATGACGTAAAAATGTACTCACAGTTGCACTTCACTCACACAATTATGGTGAAATTGATTTTGTTGTACGTGGCGCCCCCTGGTGGCGACACGTTGACCTCAATAGAAGGGACGTCCTCTTTGTGACGTCACGTTGAACTGGACGAGAGTGGCGTATCGTCACTTCACGAAGTCGAAGTCTACGAAGAAAGTGGCGCCCTCTATAACGACACTTATTTTCCGCTGCTGCTGATCTCGTTCCACGAAACTGGACGGAGCTAACGCTGCCGATGCGCGTACCATGCACTCTTACTGCAGCAATCCACTACGAGTGTCATGGGTGAAGCGGTCCCAAACTGGATCGCTTACTCAAAAATTAGGGAAAGATCCGGCTCGATGGACCAATGTTATGTACCGAACTCGCTCAGTACTTAAATTGACCTTGTGTGTATACAAGTAGGATTCGGGTAAATAAAACCACTGTATACTGATATATATGAAGAAGCCTATATTCGAAAAAAATCACAGGACCCTAAACAAATCGTTGTAACGAAACCATATCGCGATGTATTTAGAATAGAATAGAATAGTGGTTTATTGTTTTCAATATTACAGCCATCATTGTAGCATTCAGGTACCTACAAAAATAACTATAATACTGAAAGCAAAGGGTTAAAGCGTCAGCTTATGCTTAAGCCCCCCTAGGGGGTTCCCAAGCGCTGGTTTTCAGCTTCAACCCTCGACTCCCGTTTACAACAGTGATAACTAGGTAGGTATTTTAACAATTTATTACTATTAAAATAATTAATAAATCAGATAGCAGGTTCTAATTGTGTGAACTTTAACGAACATAAAGAAATAAAACAAGTAAAACAATTAGGTTAAACTTAATAATTTTTATAAGAACAAATGATACGATTTGGTGATACTGAACACATTTATTTTAATTTACAATCAATTTACTTCGGTATTTATAATTAACGCTTGATAAATACAAAGCTCTGTTCTATCCGCAAACTTATATCGATTCGAAAAATAACGGTCACAGTCAAAATATTATTTTTAAAACATAGCCAGTAACAGGTAGGAGAATTTACTTACAATATTTCCAGGTATCACTTAACTTGATTTTCTTTGTTTGAAACCACTCAGGTCGATATCTCATGCTCGAATGCCGGCTAACCGTCCCTTTCAAAGCTACTGAACGAAAGATTGAACCACTGATCGAATGGTGACCGACTCAACAGCGCGACGAATGAGTGTTAACAGATAATGTAACAGAAAGTCAATTTAGCTACTTTTAATTCTAACGTCCAAATATCTAACATTACGTACTAGATCTTTCGGTTTACGTGTTGATCATACGTTACACTTATTTAAAAAAGAAGAAAACAACATACACAATGTTGTCATAACACAGATTTATAGTGGCTTTCTGGGTAAAGAGATGTAAGACTCGGAAATATAGTGGGAGGGCAGCATTGATCTATGACTTAGAGTAGATAAGTATTTTTTTTTTGGAGTTCACAGACAAATTTTTTACATTTATTTTTGAAATTAAGCGTGTTTTTAATTATTCGAAAGGGAGGAGGTATATTATTCCAAATCTTTGAGGCTGCATATTTGAAGCTACCTTTATATCCTTGTCTTCTGTGTTTCGGTATTAAAAACTTTTGTATTTCTCTAGACCTTGTATTTAGGTTATGTGCATCTGTACACCAAAATAATTTATTGTACAGGTATGATGGACATTTATTTATAACGATCCTATGCACGAAGCACAGCAAATGCAGATGACGTCGAGACTCCATGTTTAGTATTCCTTTTTCTGTAATAATAGGTGAAATGTGCGACCTTCTTGGAACTTTATAACAGAAGCGAATACAAGCATTCTGGACCTTCTGTATGCATTTTTTTGACTTTTGAAAAAGTCTGGGACCATACACGACATCGCAGTAGTTAAAGGAAGAAAGCACCAACAAATCTGAAAGAAGCTTCCTTATGTACTCGGAGAGGAACTCACGAATTCCATATAGGACCTTTAACCTATAATACGCATTTCGCATCCGACTATTAATGTGATCTGAAAATCGGAGTTCATCGTCTATAAGCAGCCCCAGATTATTTGCTGCCTTCACCCTCTCGAGTGCGGTCCCGTTCACAACAATTGGCTCGTACAGATTTTCAGCAGTTTTTATTTGATGCTAAGTGCCCATTAACATGCATTTTGTTTTTGACGCGTTTAGCACTAAAGTGTTTTTTTGGGACCAGTCAAGGATTCGTTCTATATCACTGGATATATCATCTATGGCCTGAATTGTATCAGCGGGTTTAAATGATTGATATATTTGAGTATCGTCCGCATATAAATGAGCTTTACAGTGTTGTAGGGTGTTTGGCATATATTTCGATGCCAACGCCATCTAGTTAGCTCAAGTACAACTCTTACACACACTTTTGATCATGATCATTAACAAAATCTATTGGACCATTTCAGCGTGATGACGAATTTGACGTGAGTCAAACGTATCTGTGTATCGTGCCGGGTATAGAAGGGTGTGAGCGACTCAAGCTGCCGGCGCTCGTGCTGCAGCCGGGACTCGACCGCCCGCAAGAGACTGTGCAGGAAACTGCTGAGAGATTTACTGAGGTATGAGAATCAATTAAGACATCATTATTTTTATACATTTTTTATTAATTACAATGTAGAAAGTTAATCTATTAAATTATTTTGTCTAAGGTTCTGCTAAATAAGATAGGAATGAAAAATTGTTTCTATTTATTGGGATATGAAACTGGCGTTTTGGTTGCGTTGGAAATGGCTGCTATTTTAGAAGATCATGGTAAATATACATTTTCCGTAATTAAGTAGGTATGATTTTAGCTAGATAATTGATTTAATAAAATTTATTTTGTTCATATTTTTTTTAGGATTATCCGGTACAGTCTATTGCCTTGGATGTGAACCTGATGAGGTTAAAAACGTGATTGAAGAACAGCTGATAGCATATGACACGGAGGAGAATTTACAAAATGAAGTGGTCAAACATATGTATAAGTTAATGGTGGGCGACGATACCACTATCTTGGAGAGAGCACTAAGAGATACCATCTCATGGCCGCAGAAAGTAGGCGCGTGCGTGCGGGCTCTGCAAGGCCGTGTGCCGCACTCGGCGCAGTACGCACGCGCGCTCATAGAGGCCGCCCTGGCGCGTATCCAGCGCGTGCGTAGCTACGTGCCGCGGGTGCGCGCGCTGCGCTCCCAGCTGGTGCGGTTGCGTGCTGCGCCCGCGGATGCGACGTCGGCGCCGCTCGCGCTACAACGACACTCGCAACGCTCGGTTATTGTGCACCAGTTACGCGCACCGCTAGCTCATGCTGCTAAAGATATAAGCTGCTCGTCTGTTATTAATGAGTATTTGGACCCAGTGACCTTAGAAACATTCAACCTCAAAAATATTTGTGACACATATCTCCTAAATGCTTCTAGTTTTATGTCTGCTCAGACCTAGAAATAATTATTACAAGAATTTCTAAATGTAATATTTATAAAGAAAATAAAGTTTGACTTTACAATAATTATCTAGTATTATTTTAGATATTTTGTTAGTATTTGGATAAAGTTTAGGTTTGAGCATCTCTACCAAGTCTGGGGGTTCGACCCAGAGTCGTTACTTTAATGAGTTAGTACCTTGCTCAATAAAAAAAATATAAATTTATTATATACCTAGTAGTTTGGTGACGACCGCGCTGATTGGCCGACTAACTGTGAGCTAATAATTATCAGCATACATGAGATAAGATAGCTTATTATTACATAAAAAAATGGATATTTAAAACATTTCGAACACAACAAAAAGTTACTCTTAAGGGATCTTAAGCTAAAGCTTAAGAGCTAAGCTAGTTACTAGAGTGATTGATCAAAGAGATCAATCGGTAGTTACCACATTTTTTCGTGGAGCCAATTTTGTGAAGAGGGACAAATATCGAATGGGTCCATTCTTTAGGCCCGTTTTCCAGACGTTGTTATTGTTACAGAGTTTATAGAAGAGGTCTACGCCATAATCTCCGCTACATTTGACAATCTTACTTGGAATGTTATCATTTCCCAGTGCTTTTCCAGATATAAGATGTTTAATAGTGGCTGCAATTTCCTCTTTGAGAATATCTGACTTTAAATCCTGCTCTCTGAGATCTACAGAGGAGAAATTGTGCGCTTCTGGATAGAGAAAAAGAGATTGACAGTAGAGTTTCCATGCTTCCAGATTTGTAATCTTACTATTGAGATCCTCGAGAGCCCAAGTCTGATGGTCGCCTTTCTTTGTTATAAGACGTATTTTCTTATACAGATCTCGGGTTTCGTATTTTTCGGCATGGGATTCAACTTCTATGCATATTTTCTGTAGAAATACGTTATTGTCTTTTGTGCAAGCGGTTTGTATTTGACTATTTACCATGTTTTGGGCTTGTTTACTACCTCCCTTCACAACGCTCCTCTACGAATGCGAGAGTTTCAAGTTTCAATGCTGCCGTTTGGTGTTGCAATCATTTTCCGTAGACCTAACTACATAAACACCTAAATAAGACATTTAGTTACATAAACACAAAAGTATCTTCTTCGGTTAAACATATGGGCAGTAGAATCTTCTGTACCTACATGTACTATTATATATACTCTTATATTATTAGCAGTAGTCTCCAGTATAGTAATAGGTATCTGTAATCGTAATACGTAATAATTTTATAAGAGCATTCTATAAGAATATCATAAAATACTCACAATACTTTTAGGCGAGGATTACCAGCCAGTTTAGCATTTTTTGCAGCAGCGTGTGTTGTTGCATGGGTGCAGGGTGTAAGTACTACAGCATGGCTGCAACGCAGTATGTTCTCCGTCACCTCTACTGTAGCACGGTACAACGTATTGTCGACATTCGACTTCTAGACAAAGATATAAGAAAAAACTATGCATTTTTGATTTAGAAACACGTTAGTCAGCCCCATAAAAAAAATGAGACCAAATTGGATACAAAACAAATCAAATAGGTATAGGGTATAGGTAAATTAATAAAATGACAGACAATACTTACGTGACATACTCGTACTTCATTGTGGCAGCGTCATCATTGTTGCCGGTAGTGGACTGCGGACTCGGCTAAGACATCGTCCTTTTCAATAGTGTTGTCAACCATATTGAATAATTACTACAAAATATCTTTTAGAATTTGATCAAGATATTTAAATATAAATCTAAAAAATGGAGATTGCCAACAGCGCATGTTACGATTTAAAAAAACGCTTAATACGAATTTAATACCTACCTACATACGATCTGCATGCCTATATTCCCCGAGGTGTACAATGTACACCTCTGCCTAATCCTTTCTTCCTTCTGCCTGTACAGAAGCGGCGCTAGCCTCATGGCTAGGGCGTTGGACTTGCGAACATTTGGTTGACGGTTCAAAATCCACTCATTGCACTACCGACGTGAATCCACTCGAAACACAAGCATTTAGCTTAGCACGTGGGGTTAACAAGAATTACTAGTCATGTGCAACCCACATAGCATGTAAGCATTTTTTTGTAAAAAAATGTATAGGAATAAACCTACAGTTCGCCGGTATGTTTGGCTTAGTAGACTTCCAAAATATATTGTTATAAATTGTGTTATTATTTGGATTCGGATACCGTTAATCTAGGTTTCTACCGTACCATTTCGCTTACTACTACTTCATTGGAATTAAACGACTGAAATATCGTTCCGAACTTGGTAAAGTTATCAAGAATTGCATTCGCTTACATTTACTTCCAGTGAAGTATTTTGGACCAAATCTTAGAGTAGAAACCTAGAGTAACGGTATCAGAATCCGAAAAATAACACAACTTGATTAAATTGTGTTTTAATTACGAGTTATATCGGAATTACGTTTGTGTGGGAAATTCGGTTCGGCGGACGCAGCGGAGCATTCTCATATACATTAAAAAACTCGTGAAACAACTAAAATTGATGACCACAATTCTAGCACCTTTTCGTATTTGAAAAATCACAAAATTTCTCTAGAACTTTCTGTTGAACATTTAGTATTTTAGGTGACATTTTTCGCTAAGAACTATTTTTCAGATCATAGAAAAACACACGGAAAAACACATGGGACTTAAAAAAGAGAACACAAAAATTAGAACAAAATGACAATAACACGCACTGACCTAATAAACGATAATATCATCGAGGTAAGTAAAATTCTACTCGCCATTCAAAATTCGCCACGTAAAACAGTTTCGGAAGCCCGTAGCGAAAACAAACCGAATCCCGAAACTGTTTTGCACATAACATATTTTTTTATTTTATGAAGGCGGTTTTATAATTTCAGTTCGGGCAAGTTCATGACTAATATTACCTCTCATTGAGTGTCCTTGTAAATAGGTGCTTTCAATGTCGTGCACAGAACGGCATTGTGCTGAAACAGAAAGATGTTTTTATTGCTATTTTTCTGTTTTCAACAACAAAGCTTAAGCTTATAGGAGACGCTATGCCTACCTCGCAATCAGAAGTCGGTGAATTTATAGTGTGGGCGTTTGAGAGTAATGCTGGTTCAAACATTAAAACACACATTTAGTAATTGTTTTTTATCATTGTTTAATATCATATAATCTGACTTCTGGGAATATATTACACTACAGACAACCCCCAAAAAGCCCGCCCTTCGTGACTTCCCTAGTGCTATCACTGGGAGAAGAAGCCACAAGAAACTCCCAAGCACATTTGTCTGTAACGATTGTTAGAGCAACATTTAAACAATAACGTTTGCAAATAGGTGCAAGTACTATCAAGGCAAAGGGATAGCGTGACGTTCTAGGCGTGTGCACAAGTCGACCCTGCTTGGCTCTCGGCTTCACCACTGTGGTTCTTGCCCCCCTATAACTGACGTCATTGATATAATTTATTTCCACCAGGCGGCGCTGTCCTCGATTAGTCAACAGACCATCTAATCATGTTTGGCCGACAAGCTTCAATTTTTTATTTGGTTTGAAACTGTACTTATAATTAGGTATGATGATATTATATGCCACTGCAGGGGTAATTAGTGACATCATACATAACGTTTTGTTTTGCTTTGAAAATAAAATTCTTGTATATTTGAGTCAAAGCAACACTGTCATAGCCACACTGTACGCATTCGCAATCACGACCGGACTAAGCTGTAAGTCCTGGTGCGTACAGCCTATCATCATCATCATCATAGCAGTCTATTGCTGGACGTAGGCCTCCCCCAATGTGCGCCATTTCACCCTGTCCTCGGCTTGTCGCATCCAGCTTCCGTCAGCAACCTTTCAGAAATTATGCGCCTATGATGGCGTACTAAGCTGTAACTCCTGGTGCGTACAGTCTATGATGGTGTACTAAGCTGTAAGTCCTGGTGCGTACAGCTTATGATGGCGTACTAAGCTGTAAGTCCTGGTGCGTTCAGTCTATGATGGCGTACTAAGCTGTAAGTCCTGGTGCATACAGCTTATGATGGCGTACTAAGCTGTAAGTCCTGGTGCGTACAGCTTATGATGGTGTACTAAGCTGTAAGTCCTGGTGCGTACAGCTTATGATGGCGTACTAAGCTGTAAGTCCTGGTGCGTACAGCCTATGATGGCGTACTAAGCTGTAAGAAAGTCCTAGTGCGTGCAACCTACTATGGAAAAATAATGTAACTATTTCTTTTTATTAGCAGGGTAGGAGAAAGTCATTTGGTTTGTAATGAAAATTAAATCAGTATCAGTACCTACACTAAGTATGTTAAATATAACCTGTCTGATCCGAAAGGGGTATAAAGGTCTCCCAATCAATTCACCAAATAAAATCAGGAACATTAAAAATTCATGAAAGTAAATACATTAATGGAGTTTAAAATGCACGGTTGTCGTGCTGAAATTGCCGCAATTAGTTATCTACCCCAAAATTGAACAAATTTTAAAAATGATATAGAATTATTATTTTTTATTTTTTTAAAAACGTTGCCCCACACTAGGATTTTCTCCTGTATCGTGGGTGCATTTACAACCACAAATTCTCACATACACAAATGCCCAGACCCGGAACAACTACCTGTAAGTCATTCGTGTGGGAATCGAACCCACAACACACACCCACAAGTTTAATGTACACCCACAGTTAGCCGGTATGTTTAGGTCCCATTAACCGGGCACAAATCCGAAACTCGAATGCAGGAATTGAACATTTTAACTCGATAACACTGCTTGACTTGGGAATAGAAACCAGGACCTCTAGTGTAACAGTTGTCGCACTTTCGACCAATAAACTAATGAGGCACTTAAAACATTTTATATTTGTTAGGTATGTATGAAAACATCATTTTGATACGGATTTCAGCCGCCGCATACTTAATTCTGTTATATCCGTCAGTCTGTCACACGTCCGCCAAAAACGTATCATGTTTACATGGTTTACGTACCTACTTTTCATTTTTCTTCTCATCTTAAGCAATATGTTTGTCTATGTCTTTTTGATTATGTTTTACCGTTTTCCATAAGATGTTGTAACATGTATAAGTTGAATTCTACAAGGGTCCTACAGGGTCCGTGCAGCATACTCCAGGTGGCAGACGATACCTACATCACTGACATGAGACTTTATATAGATATATATACAAACTTCTACTTGCACTACATTACTGAAATTCACAAGCGAACTTCAGTAATGTAGTGAGAGCAATGTTCGGAGCACATTGCTCTAAAGGAAAGATAAGTCGGAAACAAGTACTGAATAATAATTATTATTAATTTCTAAGTCTAAATAATAATTATTATTAATTTCTAAGTCTAAATAATAATTATTACTAATATCTAAGTCTAAATAATAATTGTTACTAATTTCTAAGTCATCAAGAGCCGAAGCATGTTTGGCACGAATGGGCCGGTTCGACCAGAGTGATACCACGGCCTCACAGAGAACCGGCGTTAAACAACGCTTACGTTGTGTTTCGCCGAGTGAGTGAGGTTACCGGAGGCCCAATCCCCTTTTAAAAGGTCGGCAACGCACTTGTGACTCCTATGGTGTTGTGGGTGTCCATGGGCGGCGGTATTCGCTTACCATCAGGCGATCCGCTTGCTCGTTTGCCTTCCTATTCCATAAAAAAGTCGTTATATTATTATAGGGCGAGCCACTGTGCACTACCTTCCTTCCTTCTGAAGGTTACCTTCCAGTAACCTTCAGACAATTGCTTTTTTTATTAACATTGAACTTGATTATTTAAAATAAATCCACTAGACAAAAGTCTTTAACAATGCAATTGTAGTTCAATAATTTGCATTTCCGATTGCTATTTAATTATAAAATCATTAAATATATTATAGAACTAGCTGCAGCCCGTGGTTTAACCTGCATCCCAAAACGACTTATTGAGATAAAAGGTCTAGGCCTATGTCCTTCCTCGGGATATAACCTATCTCCTTGCCTAATTTTATCCGTCCACAAGTCCCATTTATTGGTATGCATGCATCAGTCATTGTGTAGCTCTAGAGAATTAAGGTCTAAGATCTTTTTACATACAAGTTATAAATCTTAATAAACCGTTGCCGCGTTGTTAATAAATGTAGTTGCATGTAACTGACAGCAATGAACTATATATGGACAATCCGCTCTGTTAGCTATTATATTCAGAAAAACCTTGTTGGGTCTGGCCATAACGCGTGTGACAAGTGATGCTGCAAGTTTGGGCATTGTAGTCTACACGCGCCGCTGCAAACATCCCGGACACACATTACTGCCATGGCGACCCCATCAGTTTTCTGAAAGCGTTGTTATACTGGACACGAAGGGCTCCATACGAAGTTTCCGAATATTTCTAACAGGCTGCATGTGTAAAATGAAGAAGAAAATGCCCTAAAGAGCGTAAGCTTTACTTCTGCAGAGAATCGTGCAATCCTGCGGGCCATCATATTCGCCTGTACAGACAGAGCCCTCCGTTCCATTTGGATGTCAGCATTGTCCTTAAGATCGGTAGTGACCAGGTGCCCTAGATATTTAAATTGTACCACTCGTTCAAGACAAATCCCATTGAGTAGTATGGGTGGCACTTCAAGATAATATTTGGTGCCCGCTTCAAAGACAATGTACTTACTACAGTAACCCATGTTCTGTAGCGCAATTTTCACAAGTGATCATTGATGAACTCATGCCGCTGATTGATGCGCTCACGCACCATGTCGTCGGTGTATCTTAGATTTATTCACACCGTCTATGTGACAACTGACTGTTAAGCGCCTCAATAAGGGCATTCATTTACAAATTAAAGAGGGCAGAGGAGGTTAGCCCCGCCCTGTCTTAAACCGCACTCCAGCTGGTATGGCTCCGACAACACATACACCCACCGGATATTATTGACCTGATTTCTATACCGGTGCCTGAACATACTAATAAGCTTGAAAGCAGCTATAAGAATCTACCAATCATAAGCACTTGCCCGTGGTCCAGGGTTGTTCTATTGTAAATGTGACGGGTAAGGGTTAATTTTTCCTGGGATTCTTGGAATGTATGTGATATATGCATATCGCCATATATTTATTTACTAGCGGGCCCGGCTAACGTTGTCTTGCCCTGTATCATCATCTTCCTGCCGTTGTCCCAATTTATTTTTGGTTGGCGCAGCATGTCCTTTTCTGCCATTAATCTCTATCAGCCGTCACCTCAATTATTTAGTCCCGTTCCCATGTCTTGCCCTGTATATAAAAAAAATCGTAGAACCCGATCGCGGTGCCATCTACCGGCTCAAATTGTGAATCTAAACCATCCAGGGATCGATTTAAATGAATTTAATTGCGATTTTTTTTTTGTGTATGTTTTAAATTTAAATTTTAAACACAAAAAAATCAAAATCACTCTAGCCGCTTATGAGCTACTGCTGGCCTCACCGAAACATAAAACCTCACAGAAAACAATGACATGTTCATTTGCAATAGACGAAGATGCAAAGAAATACAAAAATATTTATTTCATCTCAAATATTATGATTATACATAAATTGAGACAGCTCCAGTAAGTAACAAATAGTACTTGTGTTGGAGCTGTCCCGCTTCTTCCCTTACATTAACTAACAATGATAAGACCAGTTTTGTCAGATAGAAAATGACTTAACATTTTAGAGATCCAAATAAGCTTCCTAATCCTCTTCATGAGGATCTCTATATGAGGATGCCTTGACAGTCTTTGATCAACAATTATGCCCAAATATTTTGTAGAGCTAACTTGTTGAATATTTGGGCAGGCAATGTAGTTACAGTGAATTGTGACTTTAAAGTTAACTCCGGGCTGGGACCTTATATTTGGGGAAAAACTGATAAAGTTGGTCTTACTGGTATTGATGGTTAAAAGGTTTCCTTCAAGCCAGCCAGCTATCTCCGTCAAACCCTCTTCAACGACAGTTTTTACATGTTCCCATGACGTTCCTGAGAAACCTACAGCAGTGTCGTAGGCGTATGAGTAAATTTTTCTCCCGTTGATCTGCATGTTGCATAGGCTGTTGATATAAATTAAGGAAAGAGTCGGACCCATAACGTTCCGCTGTGGAACTCCGTAGTAGACATCTTTTTCGATACTATACAAGTTATTGATTTTGACCATTTGTTTCCTATCTTTAAGATAGATGGCGAAGAGTGAAAGAGCCGTTCCTCTTATACCTATGCCTTCCAACCTGCGCAGAAGGATTGGGACGGAAACGGTTTCAAAAGCTTTTTTGATATTTAAGAACACTGTTAGGCATAAAAACCCTTATCCACTCTATAAACAATCTCAGATGTCAATGCCATAACAGCGTTTTGAGTTGAAAGCCCTTTTCTAAACCCATATTGACCATTCGATAGAATATTATATTTATGCAAGTAGTTAATTGGTCTCTTAAATTCTTTATATTTCTCTATCACCTGTTTCAGCGAATGTAGATGGTCTTTCGTACTGTAACCTGATCGAAATCCTGCTTGTTCTATCGATTGCGCTCGGTTGGAATAGCATAGAGAAATATAGAGTGTAATATTAGTGTCGACAGCACAATTTATCCGAAATAGTTTTTCAGCAATCAAGAATATGTCAATATGGTTCCCGTGTTATATGCATTGCTTCCCGAAAAAACAAGGGCTACATATGAAATTTTATTTCAAGTGATAAAAAGTAAAGTCAAAGAATGGAAGCCTACGCAAATTTCAATGGACTTTGAAATAACGTTTTCGGTATTATTTTCACTATAACCGAAGCTTTTGGTGTAAAGCTAAGCAATTAGTTAGCAATTAGCTTAAAAATTATGCACACAATTGTTACATTTACCTTCAATTTTGTTGGATGAAGGGTGGGTACGTGATGAGTGAAAGTCCAAAAAATACCGAAATCACTATGTTTAACGATTACACACATCAAAAGTGTCAGGGATCAAGTACTTACATTTTTAACTACCTATAAAAAATATGCAATTATTATTTACCAAATCTAGTTTTCCTGACTGGCTTCTTAATTCCTATGTTTAAGTTAACAACTTATCTCTATATTTTGTAACAATTAAGAAAAATTGCATTTTTCAATTAACCTAAGTCAATGTCGTCAATTGCAATTTTTTATTGTAAAAATAATGTTTGTCTGTTTATTGGTCTGCCTGTCCGTCTGTCTGTCTATATGTTTGTACGCGCATCACGCAAAAACTACTGCATGGAATTGAATGCAGTTTTCAGCGACGTATTGCTGGAGGTCTAATTTAAAATCTGGTGCATGTTTCATCTTGATACGCTGCGCCGCCTAGAATCGAACGTATAGTATGTTAATCTTTTTGGGACGTGAGTGAAACTGCGGGCAACAGCAGCTAGTAAATAAATAATTAAAAAAATAAATACTTTTCTGAAAAGAGTCACATATTGCAAAAATGTGTAATTTTGTAGTATTTTATTGCAACTATTTTCACACGTATTATACATAAGTTTAAAAAGACTGCTATAGAAATGCATAATGGCACAATTAGGTACGATGGCTAGATCCTTTAGGTATTCGTGTAGTTCAGTGTCCCGTCCCGTTCCCGTGTGAATTCAAACTCAATCCATTTTTAATTAGTTGGTCACAATAACGATACGTACCTATATAAATAGTGCATACATCGATTCACTATCGCTCCCTGGAAGTTTTCGTCAGTGATTGGTGTGTCTATTTATTTTCATTTAAATAAAAAAATACTCGTAAGTACATCTACTAAGATTTTTTTATATTTCTTATCAGTAATTTAAACAATTTAATTTATACCAAATTATGTAACGTTACGATAGTAACTATAATATCTGATAGAATACGTGGGTACTGTGAAGTACCACGATATTGAGAGGGGTTTTGTCACGATTAACTACTAAGTACTAATAATTAAGAGTCCGGCGGACCAAATTTCTCTTACAAACGTAATTACTAAATAAATCGTAATCCAAACATAATTTAAACAAATTCTGTTATTATTCGGATTCCGATACCGTTAATCTAGGGTCCTACTCTACAATTTCGTCCAAAATACTTCACTGAAAATAAATGTAAGCAAATGCAATTTTTAATATAACGGTAGCGATAACTTTACGAAGTTTGGAACGATTTTCCGGTCTTTTATTTCCAGTGAAGTAGTAGTAGATGAAATAGTACCGTAGGAACCTAGATTAACGGTATCCAAATCCGAATAATAACATAATTTGATAGAATATTGTCTGGATTACGATTTATTTTGGTATTATATTCGTTTTTGTGGGCAATTCAAGCTCCACTGCACCCATATATTGTATCTAAAGTCAATAACGAGAGCGGATTGATAAAAAAATCTCACTTCCTTTTTCTAAACAATTCTACTTACCTACTTTTGAATTTAAAAAATATTGTTTATTAAATAATAAATAATGTTATTATTATATAATATTAATAATAATTTAAATATTTATTTATTTGGCCAAATAATAATTATCATGTTTAGTTTTTAGTTGATAGTGTTTTTAGTTGACAGTAAATTTAAACAAATTTGTGTCTGGTATTAGTAGGTATCTGCCGCTGAACTAGGCTTGTAACCTATTTCAGCCAGCAGCGCCACTACCCCGACTTCTTCAATTCCTTTTTTCTAAACAACCAACTCACAGATTACTGTGGGTTACTGCCCTTTGCAGTGATCTCTACTCTACCTACCATTTGTAGTGACTATAAAATAAATCTTTTAAATCAAGTCTGGAACAACGCCGCAAAGTTCCTAGTTTATCGGTTTTGTATTGGATACATTTCAGAGAGTGTGCATCAGATCACCACAATTTTATTCCCCCTTGCCCTTTCTACTATCGGATGACCAGAAGCGCGAAAAAGCATTCCAAAAACCCGAACGCAACGCTTTAAGTCCACTTTTATCATGCGTACCGCTGAAACGTAGGATACGCTTCCCGAGTGGGTCTTCCCCGATAGATATAATCTGGGTGTCTTTAATAAAAAAAGGCGTTTGCAATATTAAACATGAAAATATACATGACATACTTTCATAAAAAAATAAAATAACATACCTATACGCCTATATTCCCCGATGGGTTAGGCAGACGTGTACTAATGTACAGTTGTCCCATGTAATAGGGGGCGAGCCTATTGTCATGCTGTTATTGACAATTTCATAGAAACCGTAATAACACTTTGCTCGACCTCGTAATCGAATCCAGGACCTCTAACGTAGAAGTCGTGCTTGGGACCAATAGACTAATGCGGCAGCATAAAAAAAAATTTGGCAGCTTCGAAGATGACGCCAACACCGCAAGAGCATATCGCGTCTCAGGAGTCTGTGGCGGCGCTGGCGCCGGTCGCAGACGGGGAGAGAATCGTCATCTCCGGCATGTCGGGACTCTTCCCCTCATCACATCACGTCAAGGAGTTCTCTGAAATTTTATACAATAAGGTAAGGTGCTGAAATTAATATTCTTTACATCTTCTATATATATATATAAAACAAAGCCGGGTTTGTTACAACACTTATAACTCGCACGGCTGGACCGATTTTTATAATCTTTGGTTTGTTGGATTTCTCTCCTCCCCGAATAGCAAACTAACTATTAAAACATCAAAAACTTCGAAACACGAAAAAAATACAATAAAAAGAAAATCTATTTTCTCATACATTTTGTATCGGGAACGGATTGACAGACTTGATAGAAACAAAACACGGATACAAACGTTTTCTGTTTCGGTAAGGCCAGTAGATGGTGTTCTGTGCATTATCCGAACTCCTCATAAGCTGCTGGTGTGATTTAGATTAATTTTTTTGTGTATGTTTAAATGGGTCCCTGGATGGTTTAGA
This sequence comes from Acronicta aceris, assembly GCA_910591435.1. NCBI lineage: Eukaryota > Metazoa > Arthropoda > Insecta > Lepidoptera > Noctuidae > Acronicta > Acronicta aceris. Next base: position 3,834,203 of record OU342778.1, on the reverse strand, counting down.
TTCGCAATTTGAGCCGATAGGTGGCACCACAATCGGGTTCTACGATTTTTTTTATATACAGGGCAATACTCGTACATGGGAAAGGGAGTGAATGATTGAGGTGACGGCTGATAGGGATGAATGGAAGAAAAGGACATGCTGCGCCGATCACAAATAAATTGGGATAAGGGCAGGAAGATCAATACAGTGCAAGAGAACGTTTGCCGGGCCCGCTAGGTTTTCAAAAAAAGAAGGACCCTAAAAATTTATTTCAATTAAAACGAATATGATCAATAGTCGTATGAGGTAAAGGTGGAATTACATGAAAGATAAACATGCTTCGGATAGAGCTGCTCTAATGAACAGGGTTATTTAATGAATAAATGAATAAATCGTGTATCATGCAACCACTGATGTTGCATCTAGTATATACGTGGTGGTCATATAATTAAGAACGATTTTTAGTTATAGAAATTGTTGAATATAATCATTATGCAGAGAGTTAAATAGCTATTTTTTAACAAATTTAATTTATTAAAATTCAAATACAAATACAAATGAAGGTGGACAAATAATTAAGAACTATTATTTAAGCTGTTCGGGAATTGGTTTAAGGCGGATTGTTCACCTGAGCCCGCCAAATTCAAATTTCGAGTGGTTTTTCGCAGTTTGTAGGTCTATAATAAGTTATACATTCATGGCAATAGTAATTGCGACATTAACTATATAAAATTCACAATGTAACTAAAACCATTGCTTAAAAATCATTATTGTAGCTAAAAGTAGTGTAAAATGTCAATTTTTACCAATTACACAGTTTTCGGCAAGTTTTTGGCTTGATAAGGATTTATAAGTAATGGTTTTAGTTCTCAGTTGTGAATGTTGTATAGTTAATGTCGCAATTACTATTGCCATGAATGTATAACTTATTATAGACCTACAAACTGCGAAAAACCACTCGAAATTAGAATCTAGAACTTGTTATAGACCTACAAACTGCGAAAAATCATTTGAAATTTTAATTTCGCGGGCTCAGGTGAACAATCCGCCTTAAATGAAGCATAGACTCAAGAAATGGCATAATTGTCGTATGGCGTAATTGTGTAATCAATGCATTTTATACCAAAATAATAGTAAGTAGCATGCCCACGGCATTTAATTACTGCTTTACACCGGCGAGACATTAACTATTTATTCATTTCAATCATTCACAACAATTCAATCAACAATTCAATTATTGACATTTTGCAAGAGAGATAAGAGTTCCATTCTTGTAAGAAAACATCTTACAGCTTACTTAACTTACCACATTAGTAATTTAATACATGATAGTAATTAATACAATGATTTAGATCTGGGCTGTTTGCTGGCCATTCTAAGACAGAAACTGATTGTGATATTAAGTATTTTTTAATAGTGCATACAGTATTTTTCAGGTCATTTTCGTACTCGAAAGATGATGATGGATGGATAAATGATGGAAGTGCTTCGGCATAGGGTAACATTGTGTTCCAGAAGAGCGGGTCAGGGAAACTACGTAAAGTCTTGTATCACTTAAGACCTTTTATTCGGGCAGAGCTTCGCCTTACAATAAGTCCAGTATAAGAGTGTCTTTCGAATGAACCGACACGGTTCGACAGCAATTGAAGTCAAAACAATTACTTTTAATTACATTTCAGAAGTGAATAAATAAGTTAAACAAATACCTTTATCTGTTATATTATTTTCTTTAACTGTAACTATAATAATAATTATTATACTTATATATATTCTATTATATAATCTATATTAATAAATACATAATATACTATTAACATAATATTTACAGCATTATTTTATCAAAATAATAACTATAAAAATATAACGTAAAGATAAACAATTTTTGTTTATCTTTACGTTATGTCATGCCTAGGCGTCAAAGTACTCCTCCACATCACTGTCATCTGGTAACGTACCCTGAAGACTGGCAGCATTGCCACAAGAGTCGACAAGTCTCATAGAGATTTTCTTAAAAAGATGGCGCGCACTCGAACTCCATGGCCCGAGCGTTTCCACCCCAAACGGCTTAAAATTATAGCTTCCATTAAAGTTTCTATATTTACGCAGTTTGAGGGTCGCTGCTGCAACCCGCCGTGCTTGGAACATGGGATGGAGCAAGGGTGTCGGCGCGACGTGATCTAAAAATTTTGAATGAAAAATTTAATTTAATTGGTTTGGAACTTAATTCTTCCAAATGTGAAATTTATTTACCTCACACCTCTGACCGACAACAGACGATTTCAAAATTCAATGCAATAGCCTCGGGTATTAAAATCATGGAGAAGAGTAATCTTCACCTTCTAGGGTCTCCAATCATTGATGAATCGTTTGCATCTTTTGTCGAAGAAAAAATAAAAAAATTTAGTGATACATCGGAAAAACTTCTCAAAATCAATATTCATTCGGCTCTTACTATTATTCGTTACTGTTGTTTTGGCCCTAAATTAATTTATAACTTACGCTCTTCCCACTCATGGAAGCACCCACAACTTTTAGACAAAGTCGACAAAATTATTAGGGGCTTCCTAACAACTGTTTTAAACGTGGCTTTGGAGGACCGAGCTTGGTTTCAAGCCACTTTCCCTATTCGGCTGGGTAGTCTCGGCGTCCGCAAAATTTCCAGTCTTAGTTTACCGGCTTTTCCGTCCTCAGCACACGGCACTGACATTTTAACCAGGAAAATTTTATCACGTTCACTGGTTGATTTTGAGGTGCCGTGTTTGACTGATGCTGTGAACGCTTTGAAATTGGCTTGTCCTAATACAGTCCTGCCCGTCATCTCATCTTCCCAAAAAACAGTGGAACTGGCCCCTCTGCAGTTTAACACGGAAATATGATAAATACGTCAATCAATACTGCCGAGCGCGCTCGTCTGCTGGCCGTGGGTGAATGGGAGTCGGGTCTTTGGCTTCAGGCACTTCCATCACCTAATATAGGGAGCTTGTTGGATGACACTACTTTCCGGTGTGCTATTTGCTTACGCCTGGGACCTCCTTGTGTTTCTCCACATCGGTGTCACTGTGGTGAAGCAGTCGACAGCCTCGGACATCATGACTTGTCTTGCTGCAGGAGTGCAGGGCGCATAGCACGGCATGCCAATATTAATGACATTATTCGTCGTGCTCTTGTCACCGCCGGTGTGCCAGCTGTATTAGAGCCCAATGGATGGGCACACGACGACGGGAAGAGACCAGACGGTATGTCGTTGTTGCCATGGAAGTTGGGCAGGCCTTTGGTGTGGGATGCAACTTGCGTTGACACCCTATATCTTACTAAAGAAATTCAACAATAATTAGAGAATATATTTATAATTTGATCTGAGAAAGAAGATTGAGCAGTTAGAAGTTCAGGCTAAAAAAGACAATGAATATATAACCATTTTAGAAGAAAAATTTGAAGATCTTCAACCGAAACCGCGAGTTAAGTTTTGAGATAAAAAGTAAAAGAAACGAATGAAGACCTAGTCAACATGGTTGCCACTCTGTCGAAAACAGTCAATAGTAACATTGAAGCACGAGATATCAAAGACATCTGCCGCATGAATAATCGTCGTAACGATACAAAAAACAGCACAATTATAACTGAACTTGGTTAAACACTTCTAAAATATGATTTATTTAAAAAGACCAAGGAATTTAACAGGAATCAAAAGGAAAAAAAATGCGCTAGACACCTTGGTTTAAAAACAGAAGAATATACACCAATTTACGTTTCAGAACAATTGACCACTAAAGGGGTAAGACTATACTTTCTAGCCCGAGACTTAACAAAGTCTACACGGTATAAATACTGCTGGACTTTCTATGGTTTAATTCATGTTAAGAAGGACGACACCTCGCCCACTATTGTTTTTAAAAGTGAAACTCAAGTAAATAACCTAAAGCAGCTACAATGACTAGGTAATAAAAAAATTCTTTTGCAACATTTTTATAATGTTTACAGTCTATCTTGTGTTATGTTATGTTATGTTTACAGTATATTGGAGTCAGTAGTCAAGAACATGATAGCTATTTCATAGAAAAAACTGTTTTGAGTATTTTTCAAACGATTCAAGATAGCCTTTCAAAGACATTTGATGACATTGTGTTGCTAGACTTTTTTAGATCTGATTTTTTTTAATAGGTATGGCACAACCGGTGCAAACCAAAAAAAATAGGCACCTTATTTCTTGACATTCGAGTCTGTAATAGAATAACTGCATGAACCATAACATGGAAAATAGACTTGCAGTCAGAACGATACAGAGTAAAAAATCAAAATTTTCAGCCATTTTTTTCAAATCGTTACGACAGGTGATATGAAGTACACCGGGTCATCTTATATATATAAAACAAAGTCGGGTTTGTTACAACACGTATAACTCGAGAACGGGTGATCCGATTTTTATGATATTTGGTTTGTTGAATTTGTCTCCTCCCCCAATAGCAGAATAACTATTAAAACATCGAAAAAAAACATTATGATTTAAATTTATTTTCTCATACCTACATTGTTTCGGGAACGGATTGACAGATTTGACAGAAATAAAACACGGACATGAATGAACATGATGTCGATTTCTGTTTCGGCAAGGCCAGTAAGTAGATGGCGTTATGTGCATTGGCCGAATTTCTCATAAGCTGCTGGTGTGATTTTGATTTTTTTTGTGTATGTTTAATTGGGTTCCTGGATGGTTTAGATTCACAATTTGAGCCGGTAGGTGGCACCGCAATCGGGTTCTACGATTTTTTTTAATATATAGGGCAAGACATGAGAATGTGATGAATGGAAGAAAAGGACATGCTGTGCGGACGACAAATAAAGGGCAGGAAGATGATGATACAGGGCAAGACAACGTTTGCCGGGCCCGCTATAACTATAAGTTAATGAATAAATATTTTTCCTTTTTTTAATTTAAGCGATTTAAATAATTAATTAATTTATCGAATAGAGGTGGCGCTAGTATCGGTAGTCCGGTGGTGTCGTAGTCTTGCTGGCAGGTAGTGCTTCAAGACGTGACGTAGCTGTAGCGGAGATAGACGATATCAATTGTTTCTTCCAGTATATTTTTGTATTGGAATTGAAACATGTGTGCTTCTATCAACCTAACAGGCCAATTCAATAATCAGAAAAGCAACCCCAAATTTTCATGTTTCCCTCGTCAGGCTATGATGTTACTTTTCTGTACTTGGAGTCGAATGCTTTATTCAGAGGGCATCGTAAGTATCGTTTTCCATTAAAATTCACAATGTTTGTTTCTGTCTCAATAGAGAAAAAGAACATTTTTCCACTATCTATTATGATATCTGACCACTTTTCATACCTTCTTGCAATATGCGAGATGGGCTTACCTATGACACCATTTCAAAAAGGGTACCTTCCTTGTCATCCGTCCATGTAAATTTTCTTCTACAAAACTACTTTGAATAGTGTGTGCCGAGATCGCTAAAGGGTTATTTTTACTGAAATAATTATTCTTTTCTTATATCATTAGATCCTTTAAAAGGCTTTTTCTTGCCAAACCAACGATATTTCCATTATCTGGACGAGATGTCTCTCTCTTTTCAGATACGTGCGAAATTTTTGATACGTGTTAAAATGCTTCACAGCATGGAAAACCATCGTTTTCGAGCATTGCAGGTGGATCAGCTAACTTACACAACCAATTCTTCTCGAGAAGTTTTATTAAGACTTCCCTTGTAGATTTATCGCAGGTTTTATTTTTTCCTATTGTTTTTGTATAAGGCAATCGTTTTAAAATTATACGAAAAGTGACCTAAACATTGAGCATTATCTATTAAAATTTTAATAAAAAGATAAAATATTCCGCGTTCTTAATTATTTGACCAGCCAGAAATTAATAATAATAGGTTCAGACGTAACAATTAATCATGTATACAAATTAATGTACCACTATTATCGGAAAGTTTTGCGATACCAAGAGAATTAAAAAATGCGTTCTTAATTATATGGCCATCACTGTATGGTAGGTATATAATATGTGTATATTAAAAATGACCATTATAATTTTATTATATTGTGCTCTCTGGTTGCTCGAGAGTTTGCTGATGATTGCTATTTTAGGCTATAGACAGCCCTGGCAACCTGAGGCTATTGATTACTAGGGACTATCCAATTCCAACTTAGTATCTATAGTGAATGCATGGACATAGTTTTCACAGATTCTGTATTCATTACATTTCGAGATGTCTTCATATGGTTAGTATTGTTTACCTCAACTGAACCTGTAATTGTGTGTACATTGTGGCATGTCTGAGTGGACTCCTAATTTATCCTGCTTTGATGATGTGTGTACTTTACCGCATAGTTCATTTATATTCTATTATTGACATCGAGTTCTCAAACACTGAGAACCTTCTAGTGATTATCGACTTTGGTCTAACTTTACGCAACATTGTACCAGTGAAGATTGTAACACCATTTATTTTAAAAGAGTGCCCATGGAGTTTCTTGCCGGATTCTTCTCCATAGGATCAACCTTTTGGAACCGTGCAACTAGAATCATAACGTTTCATAAACGCTTGTAAAAGCTTATTTGAAATAAAAACTTGAACTTCAACTATAAATATAATATTCTTATACATTTTTTAAAAAAGCTTACTAACATGTGGGTCGAATGAATGAATGAATGAATGAATAAATAAATAAAACTTGATCAATACCTATTGTAACTTGCGACTACTTGAATGTACGTAATGTCATACTCCACCAGGTGAACCCTGTGTCATCGGAGAACCTTCGCTGGTCGTACAACCACCCAGAGGTGGCGCTGCACGCCGGCACGGTACCAGACATGGAGCGGTTCGACGCGCAGTTCTTTAAGGTGCACTTTCACCTCGGTAACAGTATGGACCCCATGTCCCGCAAGATCCTGGAACAGGCCTACCATGCCATTTATGATGCCGGTGAGTACACTAATAATTGAGCCCGAAAGAAATGCAGTTTTACAACGGTGTACGTACCTATACACTACAAATTATTTCATGTTCTACCTATAACAAACTACATACCTACCTACATACTATGATACAGTAATTTGAAATGATAATTATTTTTGTTGATAATAGGAGTAAGCCCTGAGCAGATATTTGGGAAAAAAATCGGCGTTTTTATAGGTTCCTGTTTCTCCGAAACTGAAAAAGTCTGTTTTTATAAAGCTAGGATTAAATCAGGCTTTGGCATAGCTGGGTAAGCAATATTCTACTCTATTAATACATCGTGTAATTATAGTTTGGCAAATTCTTACGTGACACCCTACCCGATGACGTTTTGTACACCACCACTACACCCGAATCAAGATACGAATTACGTTACGAATTGGTCTGCAGATATCCCTAAGTAAAATTGCTTATAACTTAATTTATTGCGTTTTAATAGATGAGAAGTAGATGTGCTGTAGATTTAAAATATCATTAACAACATGTACAGGGTTTTTTATTAACCCTAGACGCCTAATTATAGGTCAAATTAATCTACACAAATATATATTTTTATCCCGTGTGGGGACGGGTTAGAAAAATAGAAATAAGGGGACCGAAATATAAGGTTGCACGATTTTGGCACACTCAAGAGAGAGAGAGACCACTTTAGTCTCAAATGAGAGGCAAAAGAGGCGTGTCAGTACTGGAGTCAACTCTGGCGCACATGCCCTCAGAACTATAGCTGGAGTACCGCCTGGTCCACTGGCTTTGTTCACGTCAGTACTGCGCAGCGTTTTCTGAACCTGCGTAACTGTCGTACTGCCAGGCGAAGTTGGAAGTGTCGCGCTCCCAGTGTCTAGGCGTCAAGACTCCGTAAAAAGAGAGGCAAACAATTTGGCCTTCTCTTCAGCGGTATACTCGTATGCTAGCGAAGGATCAGGTTTCAACAATGAAGGAAGTGAGGGGCGGCAGAAGTTTGTCGTTCTGAAACTGGACCGTATAAAACCAATCGGTGACTTCAAGGTGATTAATATTTACAGCATCAAATCGGATTTCTACTTAGCGCATTGACATGTATCATACGTTCACCGGGCCTTTATTCTACGCTTATATCGTACTCCTGCATTGAAAGCCACCATGGTGCAATACGCGGGATAATATCTCGTTTCGTAAGGGTGGCGCGGACGGCGCGGCGGCGGTACAGTCAGTTACAATCTTTACGTGTTTGCCTATCACATAAACCCGGAATTTACGCAAAGATTCCACTACGGCTAATATTTCTAGCTCATGGCTATGATACATTGTTTCTTTCCTAGATGTCACTCTACTAAAGTACATAACAGACCGCAAAGTATTATCAGACTGCCGCTGTAATAATATACCTGCTATTCCCATTTTGCATGCATCGGTATGAATTTCTGTACACAATATTGGGTCATATAAAGCTAGCACCGGTTTAGAGCACAAACATTGCTTTAACTCATCAAAACTACTGACTTGCTTATCGCCCCATAACCACGGCATATTTTTCTTGGTCAATTCTGTTAGAGGGCGAGCTTTTTTACGAATTTATATATTTAGGTAACTCGACGAAAGTCTTTATAAAAAAAAACAATGATGATCTACCTACAATTACAAAATAACAACTTCTATACAGAACAAACAAGTCGCGCCGAGCACGACCGTTCCGTCCGATGGCTGAGATGCAAATGACCGATACACGGTGAAGCGTCTCCTTTTATAATCTCCGTTCGGTGTGGTTTTGCTTTTTGCTAATTCGGCCGTCCTGACCCTGCGTCGTCCTCGACGAACTCCTCTAGTATTCGCCTTACTGTAGCGACTGTTCCTCGTTGATCACCATGTCATGATCGGCATGATGATTGGGCTGTGTACCTGAAGTCGAAGGTCCCGGGTCCTCACTATCAAGTACATCGTCATCTCCACCAGTTAGTCTCTGTGAAACAACACCTACACACAGCGTACATAACATGCAAAGTAACTCCACAAAATAAGTATGAGAGCTCTCTAAAGTAACCCCATGATACCAATACTCTTCGTAGTTGTTCACGTAGTCCGCTCGGTACGCCCATCATGAATTGTACCTGTGAACAGATTAGGCAGGAGGCGTCCCAACTGCCTAAGGTAGATGGAGGCCTCGCTGAATCGCGCATCTACACTTATCATATGGACAGAGGCATCACTGAATCGCATGTCCTAGACAGAGGCATCACTGAATCGCTTATCTACTTTATTACACGGACAGAGGCATCGCTGAATCGCTTGTCTACTTAATTACACGGACAGAGGCATCGCTGAATCGCATGTCCTAGACAGAGGCATCGCTGAATCGCATGTCCTAGACAGAGGCATCGCTGAATCGCTTATCTACTTTATTACACGGACAGAGGCATCGCTGAATCGCATGTCCTAGACAGAGGCATTGCTGAATCGCTTGTCTACTCTGGTGATACCGCATCTGTACCAACCAGATATGATTCACTCGGCAAGAGGTGTTAACTCTCATCGGTGTATTGATCCTCTATGACCTAGTGTAAGGCATTGGGGGAAATAAATATATGTTGGGTTCGTGAGTCTGTCAGTATGTAGATCAAAATGAAACGTAAGCAATGAACGGGTGTATAAGCAAAAACACTGTAAAGCGAAGTTAACTGGAGGGGTGAATAATAGTTAGAGGCACATAGCGAAACAAGTCACCGATCGATTATAACACCAATTGACATAGTCACTTTCAAAGAAAGCAGCGCATGAATCCGCACACCACTCTCCATGCCAAGGCATCATATACTCAGCAGCCGCTTGCGTGGCCTTTCCATATGACCCACTGAGCAACTTGAGCTGATATCGGCCGCTGGGTAGTACTCGTATTACTTGATATGGTCCTCGCATGCCTGGATCTAGCTTTCCTGTGGACTGGGAATATTTAATCACGAAAACTAGATCATTAACTTTAAACGTGCGTAGTGTACGTCGCTCACGGTTAACATAGGCGTCTTGTTTCGCCTGATTTTGCGCCATCAATTCCTGAGCTCTCGTTCTGCATAGCTCACGCCAACCTGGGACATCTCGATGGCTACGTCACGGACTAATGTACGGATGACAGGTGTTGTGGCGTCAGTGCCGATTAACAGTTTCAGAGCCGAGGATTGCGTGGTCTTCTGCTTGGTCATATTCAGAACAAGCTGAAGCTTCCACAACTTGTCTGGCCACGCCGAGTTCCTGTGATTCACCTCAACACGTAGCATATTCAACGCGGTCCTAACATATCTCTCAACCTGTCCATTTGCGTTATGCATTTCCGGGGTAATGAAGTGAATGTCACAACCAAAGTCTGTGAGGAACGTTGAAAACTCAGACGACTCAAACATCTGCCCTCGATCAGTTACTAAGAGTTTCGGGACACCAAACAACGATATTGCATTGGTGAACGTTCGCTTAAGTTCGTTTACGTCTTGTCTACAAATGGGGTGTAACAAACAGTACTTGGTAAACGTATCTACCATTATTAAAACGAATTTAGAGCCATTTGATTCTGGTAAGGGTCCAAGTGCATCTAAGTGGACGGTTTCGAAAGGAACGCTCGACTTTTTCCAAGATGTAATGGGCTGATGTGGAGCTCTAGCAACGCGTTTTTTGAAACGCACACTAAACAGTGTTTAATGTATTTTGCTACGAACTGGCGGAGGCCAGGGAACCAGAAATGCTTTAAAATTAAATCTATCGTTTTCTCAGCACAGACATGCTCATGTTCATCATGAAATACCCTTAACAAACTTAACCTATACCCTTTGGGGATATAACAGAGTAGCCTAGACTGCTGGCATCAGTATGTACTTCCGTCAGTAGTGTGGGGTCAAAAATAGATAGAACGGGGACGTTAGTTAAGGTGGTTATAATTTCTTACCGGACTTTTTCCTGTTCTGGACCCCAATGGAACGGTACGTCCTTTTTAACTAATCGAGATACACACGCCGTTCTACTGGCATAGTCCCGTATTTAACGCCTAAAGTATCCCGCTAAACCCAAGAATCGACGGACTTGCTTCACGTTACGTGGGGCAGGGACATTGACTAGGGTCTCTACTTTGTGTGGGCTCGGCCTAACCTGACCTTGACTGACTACTCGGCCCAGGTGTTCGACCTCTGTGCATAGGAATGAACACTTTTTAAGATTAACTGAAAATCCTGCCTTGGTCAGAGTCTCGATTTTTTGGAGCAGTTGTATGCTTTATGGCCCGATAATCCACAAATAAAACATTTTGGTCCAAGTGAACGATTAGTAACCGGCCGTTAGAAACTAGAATTTCGAAGATCTGGTTTAGCACGACTAGCCTTCGCATATATCGACAAAAAGGTCACTAAGTCAGAACAGGGTAAGTTAGCGTTAGTCGCTGCCGCCTTCACCTGGGGATCAGTGATGCCTCGAATAACAATAAGCGCTCTTAACTCGTCACTCAATCTCTAACTATTTTGAGACGCATTAAAGTTCTCCTCGCATATTCAGCGTGCTGTATTTATCAGTTAGTTTGCATGGTATTAAACAAAATATTCGCGTAATCTAACTTTCGTGAGCATAAGGGCTTGAACTTTATAATAAAATTAGACCAGGACCTATCATTGGTCACCCATTCATTTAGCCACGTTCGCGCGTCACCCTGAAGACATAGTGATACTCGTGATAAACATTCAGCGTTTCCCCATCCGTTACTAAGCCTAGCCCGCTCGACCTCTTCACACCATACATCAATATCGTGTATGGCAGGGTCGAAGTTCGATACAAAATATTTCTGATTCCTTTCGGAACTAAGTGTCCTAATTGCATCAGCCAGCAAACGCGCGGACTCTACTGATCCTAGTTCCCTCCGAGACCGGTTGAGGTCTGACACGTTTGTATCACCTTGTATACCAGACGCGGTACTTTCAGCTGGACGAGCAATTGACGCGGTGGTTGAATCTAATACGTGACTTTCAGCCGTCGGGGTATTATTGTAACAGGTCTCATTTTCACGCAACAAGTGCGTCCCTACGACAACGGTGTCGTTTCGTTCTAGCAGAGTCGGAGGAGTATGCGATCTCTCGGATAAGTTAGTTCTAACTAGCTGTTACGCAAAACGTCAGGCCGGTTGCCTTCGAGAGTATTTAATCGAGCAAAAATAGTATCCAGGGTTCGTTGCATCACTACATCTCTATCGCGAGCAGCGTGTGTTGATCGCGGTCTACGTGGCGAACGACTATCAGTACGTGAGCGATACCTATCACGTGAGCGCGTGCCGTTATGGGAACGGCTAGTATAACGCGACTGACTCCTATCACCCGACCAGGCACGGCTTCTGGATCGTAACCTATCCCGCGAGCTATCTCCGTGTCTCGAGCGAGACCTACTTCGCGACCTAACACGAGTGTCGTCACGACGCGACTTGTTTTTAGAATCTTGCCGCTTATCGGCCATTATTAACACTCAAAAACACTTGTAGCACAGCACCGATAAAGTAAAAGATGAACTTACATGAACAATGCACTCGTAAATCCGTATAAGCTTTTGGCGTCTTATTTTGAGATTTAAAGTTATGATTTAGGGAACCAAATAGAGAAAGAGATTCCCCTCAGGCCCAATGAGCTCCGAGTAGGAATCCCACTTCTGAATTTAGGTAACTCGATGAAAGTCTTTATAAAAAAAAACAATGATGATCTACCTACAATTACAAAATAACAACTTCTATACAGAACAAACAAGTCGCGCCGAGCACGACCGTTCCGTCCGATGGCTGAGATGCAAATGACCGATACACGGTGAAGCGTCTCCTTTTATAATCTCCGTTCGGTGTGGTTTTGCTTTTTGCTAATTATATATAAATTTACGAAAGTAGCTACAAGGACCAATGAATTGTTGCACCCCATGAACATTGGAAATTGCGAGACTGCTTTTAACTTCAGCTCTGCAGGCTGTACACCTTTTTCAGAAATTTCGTGTCCTAAGTATGTAACTTTGTTTTGTAAGAATGAACACTTTTCCATATTTAATGTAAGATTTTCCAATTCAAACTTTTGTAATACAGATTCTAACATTTTTAAACTAGAATTAATATTAATTGAGGGTAGTAAGAGATCATCTAAAAATGCAAGGATTTCATTATGTAAGCTGTCAGTTTGTGTGGGTGAACAGCAAATCGAATCAACTATTATGTTAACTAAACGAATAGAAACCGAGGGTGCATTTGCTAAACCGAACGGGACGCGTAAACTAAGATAACTGGGGAAGCAAAATGTGACTCAGATTCCTTAATGATACCGGCGTCTAATAACTCACGGACTTTGGAGTTAACTATTTCTTGTTCTGCGTGCGATAATCTGTAAGGTTGCCGATATATGGGCTGTTGTGTGGTAAGTTTAAGTTTTATTCTCATATGTAACAAGTTCGTGCAACCAAGATCTATTGTGCTATTTGCAAATGTGTGTTTATAATGTAATAATAAATGTATTAAACTGTTACGATCATTTTCCTTTAAATTCTCTATACTATATCGACTAACGGTACCCCACCGATGTTACTCGTATCAGTTATTTGGTTCATGGCTAAAATGGAAACAGGCGGGGTCAAAGGCTGCATATTAGAATCACATACTTTGGCTTACTTTGGCTTACATCTACATAATTTGGCTTTTTTGGCAAAATGTTAGACAAGTTAGATAATGGCTCGGCTTGGCTCACCTTATTCAGATTGGGCTTCGGTTCATCACAGCTGTCAGCTCGCGATAAAACTTCGCCGACTTCCCAATTGACGTTTTCAGCTCCAGTATTGAGGACCCTGATGTAGCCCTGACCGCCTCAGAGTAAGGTAGCTTCACAAGCTTCTTGTAAGTTTGGTTGAAATTTTGCACTAGCTTGATTTCTTTGATGGCACTCTTCGATTCAGTAGAAGCTTTGGTATGTGTGTTTGATGTGCTAGGACAGCGGGTTGCAATAAGACCTTGCACTCCACATTTGAAGCAAACTCGTTGATCAGGAAGTGAGCAATTGCGCAAAATAGGGCCCGTCTTCTTGCACCGAGTTCGTGTATCGCTCTGCCAACTTCGTTTTCAAGCAAACACTTCAGTAGTTTTCTAGCGAGTGGTGGCGGGTAGCGGCATCCTCACTGGTGTGATTTTGTGCTTGATCACTCCATCCAGGAGGACGGACTGCATGACCAGACGTACTAGGGCGATTACGCTTCATATCCCACTTCTGAGTGAAACAGAAGGGTATAAACACGTACTATCAGCCAACTCCATATCTAGCCATTTTGAAAACAAAATCCCGTGCACACGATGACCACAACTGTTCACTGCCCTTTTTTATGAGTATACATTTAGTCAGTCGGCATAAGCAGTTTCTTTCTATTCCATTTTTTTTTCAATTACAAAAGCAAGGGGTTCAGCAAATACCCCAATGCAGCACTGCCATTGATGAGCGTAGGTAAGCGCTACTGTAGCAGCCGAGCGCTGCAAGCAAGTATAGGCCTTAAGGTGGCTAGATATGGCGTTGGCCGATAGTACACACAAAATAAATTTAAGATTTATTGCTGTTAAATGAAACTACAAGTATAAATGGGCAGAGATTCGTCTTACACGACTGCAGATAATTGCATTGAATACCGCATAAAATAAGCGCATCGGGTATTTATAATCGCGTGGCTTGGCGGTAGGATGTGACGTCACCAACGGTCACTGTCTGGCTTGGCTTGGCTTTGGCGTTCATGTGGCTCGGCTTTTCATTTGGCGAGTTGTTACACCCGATTGTGCCAGAAGGAGGGTTATTTTAGTTAATAATTAAATAAATTAATAGTTTTTTTTATTCATCATGTTTTTATCCTAATTACTGATACACACTCAATTCTCTATCTTAAAAACTACTGAACCGATTTTGAAGAAGCTTACACTGTTCACTAAGTTGGACTATACATAGTACGACTCATAAAGAAAAGACTTCTAACTCGAGTAGTCTTATTATTTATTTGTTATATTAGCAGCTCTGAGTTTGCATTTGTGCTCGGTTAATGGCAATAGCGTCATCGAATTTATATTATGTCTTAAGAAAATAGAAAAAAATACTTTATAATACATACCCGTAATTACAATCTAAGATACCATCTTCGTAACCTTAGGTATTCTCAGAATCATTGCGAAAATTCCAGTTTAGAACGATTGAAAACTAAAACATTTTAAATCCTTAGCTTAGCCAACCAAGGTCTTAAATCGCCTCTTTACATGCCTCTGTGATACTCATATACTCTGCTTCTGTGTTGGACAGTGCAACAGTATTTTGTTTCTTTAATGCCCATGAGATAGCACAGCCAGAAAAAGTGAAACATAAACCTGTAAATGACTTTCTGTCTACAATATTGTTGCCCCAGTCAGCATCAGCAAAACCTTCTAATTTAGTATTACCTTGTTTTGTATAGGTTAAAACAAAAGACTCAGTCTTTTTTAAATATCTCAAAACCCGTTTAACATACAACCAATGATTAGATTCATGACAATTATTGACTTAAATACACCACTGAAAACATTATATAAGGCCTAGTTAATACAGCCAGATACATTAAACAACCTACAAGTTGTTGATAGGGATACTTCGCATTACATGTTTCTGTTTTATTCAAATTCAACTTAGTTTCCATGGGGGTAACAGCAGTTTTACATTGTAACATATTAAACTTTTTGAGTAATTGATTTACATAGTTTTGCTGACTCAATGTAATAACTCCATTACCTTTATCCACATTCACACTCATTCCCAGACAAAGTTTTACTTCTCCTAAATGTTTGAGTTTAAATTGTTGAGCTAAACAATTTTTTAGGTTCTCTGTTTCTGAAACATTGTTTGAAAACACAAAGAAATCATCTTTAAAAAGTGTTACAATTGTTTTACAATCATTATTATTTTTAGTATAAAGACAAGGCTCAATTTTAGATCTTTTATACCCTAAACCAATAAGACAATTGATTGTTCAAGATTATATGTTGCTTTTTTAAACTTAAAACCTTTCCATCATTTTTACAATTTCGAAAACAATCTGGTTTCTGCATATATATAACTTCATCAAGGTCCCAATTCAGAAAAGCAATAGTTATATCAAGGTGTGCAATTTCTAAATTTAATTGAACAGCTAATGCAAATAAGAGTCTGAGTGTTGTATGTCGCACCACAGGTGAGAAAGTTTCTACATAATCTACACCTTCTTTTTGCATAAACCCCTTAGCTACAAGCCTTGCATGAAAACGGACATTGTTCTCATTGTCATATTTCTTTCTGAGCACCCAATTATACTTTACTACATTACTATTAGCTGGAGCATCAACCAGCTTACATGCATTATTTTCTTCAAAACACCGCATTTCTTCACTAACAGCATCAAGCCATTTTTCTTTTTCAGGTCCTATTAGTGCTTTTTGTAGAGACAAGTCATTGGTATCATCAAGCATTTCTTCGCTAATACATATATTCGAAACCTTTTTTTTTTAAGGGATTTTATGACCTGGTAACTTAGACCTTTAGGTCATTTCGAAACCTTTCAACTGGCTTCTTTTCTCGGGACTTTACGGATCAGTTTTCTGATGGATAATGCCTTCCTTCTGCAAATATAAACCGAAGTCTCTATTAAAAAATTTGAGTTCGTTGTCACTTCCGATATTTTTAATTCTATTATTTATCTGATTTTCTGCTTTTGCTTTAAAATCTTTGAAACAGGCTAAAGCTTCACTTTTTTTTTTAAATATACACAAATGTCATTCGTGAGTAATCATCCACAAATAATAAAAAATATCTCGAACCTCCAATCGATTGTACCTCCATTGGTCCACAAATGTCTGTGTGTACCACATGAAGCTTTTCATTAATTCTGTTGCCAACAGAATCAAAAGGTAATCTAGACTGCTTACCTTCACAACATACTGAACACGATGACTTAGATATATCAACTTTTTCTTCCAAGTTCATACCTTGTACAGCTGATGACATTTTGTTTAGATAATTACTATTTATGTGCCCCAATCTGCGATGCCACATACTGCCAGAATAGTTCATTGATCGATTTGCAACACAGGGACTTTAAACTACAACATGTTCTAGATTAGGCTTAATTATACAGGATAAGTCCATATTACTGACCCAAGTATCCAAAGAAAACATGTCAAACTTATTGCTACTATGGATCGATTTTTGCCTTAGCGTATCATGAATTAAAACCAATAATGGTTTCTTCTTACGTCTCCAATAAATGTTATTACATATTTCATGTAATTTTTCTAACGTATTTATTATTGGAGCATTGCTAGATTTAGATTTTAAGTAAAATTTACCAGCTAGATATCGACGTCGCACAAATAAAGGAGGTAATAGTAATTCTGATTCCATTACGTGGATAGGAGTACTTTTGATGAATCCACCGATAAGTCTTAAACATACATTTTGTAGTTGGTCAAGCTTGATTAAATGAACTTCGGCGCTATTGTCGAAATAAATAGCTAGCAAAGTCTATCCGACTGCGGACAAGGGCAATATGTACGACTGCGGGCGGACAAGTGGATGGACGCCCCATCCAGGCCCTACAAGAATTTTGAAAACATTTATGAACTTAACCACTTTATTACAAATCTCGTTGATATGTTTTTTCCAACTGAGACCTCTATCTATCCACGTACCCAGGTACTTAATGGTACAGTCTAATGATGTCCCATTCAAGCGAACGTCAACAATTTCTCTACGAAAACCTATAAATTTGTTAATGGGATTTTTTCTGAAGGGTAAATAATAAAAAAATACTTCACTTATGTACATTAATGCTTTATTTACATAATTTAATACATTATATACAATAAACTGTACAATATGTACTGTTTAATATAAAATTAAATTATCAATATTTGAGATTTAATCTCCCTCGTTCGGAAATACATGTGAATATGATATTAAAGCTATTCATGAAAGGGTTATCATTAAATATGTATTATATTAAAAGACAAGAAAACTAAAACTAACATCTTATTTACAAACGTCAACATAACCACAACTAAGTTAAATAGCTACAACAATCAACCTAATTTAAATTTAAACTAAATTCTTAATAAATCTAAAACCTGCCTCGACATAACTTTTTTTTCTTACGGGGAAGTTTCCGAAGACCAGTAATGAATGGGTCTGAGCTGAGTAAAAGTCTGAAAAAGTTAATCCGTATTCGTAAGTACTCGCGACATTTTTCTCGTGTGATCCCGTCTGAAGGCCTTATAATTTTTGTTGTTAGATTCTGCTGCCTCTTCGGATAATTCCCCGATAGATAATAAAGCATACTGTGCTACTTCAACGCCATGGATGAGGACTTTGTGAACTGAAGCTGGGAGATTAAACCACGGATATTCTTGAATTAAAAGTCACGCGGTTTCCAAAGAATATTCATTAAATTTATCCGAATCAATATTAAAACCCGAGGAGAAGGCTTGTAAAATTGTGGAACAACGTTCAATCAAATCTTTATTTAAGCCAGTAATTTCACTTGAAACTGCAGAATCAGAGAAAAAATTTCGTGCCGTATTTCCATCGTTCGATGTCCCGCTTCCGCCACTTCGGGATTTGTCTACTATTAAACCTAATCTACGTCTAAACTCATTCTATACATACGATTTCCTATCTGCTACTTGTATTTTCCTTTTTTTTTAACCTGTCACTTCTTAACATCCATCCTGTAAGAAAGATGAACAAAATATTCGAAACAGCGAATCCAAAAATCTAAAGGAGATAGGCCAAACTCAAACCTACTTTCATCAGGTTGTTTTTGTAAGCAAACGTCTATTTTGTTCATTTCTTTGGGAGTTGCTCCACAAATGTAACACTTACAGGATGACGATTCACTCAAAGCAGTACACACTTTACCATCCACTATAGTTAACTGTAAAGAGTGTTGAATTTTGAAATTGCGGTTATTAAAACTAAAAGTTGTTGAAATCAAAGAATTATTTTTTTCTCGGTAGTAGGCTTCCTCTTCCTTAGATACTTCAGAGGTTTCTTTCAAAAATTGAAAACGAATAGGTCTGCAGTATCTAGTGGAAGAGGGTCGGGGATTTTTTCAAACTGTAATACTCTCTGAAGGACAATTTACTACTAACTTAAGTGGGACGTAAGACGTCACAAATAAACTACTGTCATCTTTACAAGAGGGATCTGAAAAAGACTGTTTGTATTCACTTTGGCCTGTACTACCATCAAATCCCCACTTTCCAATCAAAGTCAAATTATGAGTGGAATCTGCTGGCACTCTATCTAAAATTTCTTTTTGCGACTCAAGTATTCTAGAAATTGTGTGATTTAATAAACTTTGGAATTCAACTTCTGCTTTAGATTTTGAAACGGATAAGTTTTCGGGATAGCATTTCTTTTTAGCAGCCAGTACACTTTGGTAAGATGGTAAAATGTCATATGCAATTTTATTGCTGAAGTTCTTAATTAATAAATATTGATGCTTCGTCAACTTAGCCTCAACAAAAAGGGATAACACCTCGTCCGCATCTATATTCAGTCCTAAGCTAGTATTAGACGTATCAGAAGTATCGAGTAGTGCATTCACAGCAGAGTCATTTACTTGAGATAATTCTGCCAACCTTCTACGTTTCGAGCGCTTAGACAAATCTGAAAAAACTTTCCTGGGACGTCCGCGTACGCAAGATGGCCCGGGCTGGTTCGCGTTTTCTTGAATGCACTTCTCATTACCCCTTACTAATTCAACACATTCAGTTTCAAATCTCTCAAATCTATCATGACTTTTACATAAATTGAGTATCTAACTATCTAAGTTCCTAATGTCTACATTTTCGATCTCATCCAGGCGGTGGATGCAGCGGAGTGATAGGTGCGCTGACCTAACTGGAATGCTAAAATTTATTTTACTTAATAACTTCGGGCAGTCTATTTTTTGTCGCAATAATTTGTACATGAAGATACAATCCATTACATCCCTGCGTTTTTGTAACGACGACATTAATCTAGCTGAGTAAGGCCTAATCTTTTTAGCTTGAGCTGAGGATAAACTAAGTGCCAGAGAAACCTTTTTTGAATTCGCTCCAGTCTGAGGTTATGAATTGAGTGGTATAGTGCGGCCGCCAAACAGTACTGCAATACTCCATGTTGCTGCGTACGAGACAATTATACAAAATTATTTTAGTTTTAGGGCTCCAAAAGATTCTGATGTTTCTGATTAAAAATCCTAACATTTTAGAGGCTCGTTTTATTATACATTTTTGGTGCGGTTCAAAAGTAAGCTTATTATCAAATATAACTCCCAAGTCCTTAATTTCAGTCGCAATCTGGACGGTATCGTTGCCAATACGATAAACTGATGACACTATGCGTATTTTTCTTAAATATCTGATATGGTAGCAGTTTTGATATTCAAAAGCATGTCGTTTTCATCACACCGTTTAGATAGCCTATCGATGTCATCTTAAAGTAATTTAACATCATCTTCCGACTCTATTACTTTAGAAAATTTAAGGTCATCTGCGTACATGTGACATGTGGAAAAATAAAAGATCTGAGAAATATCATTAATAAAATAATTGAACAGAATCGGTCCCAAGTGTGCACCCTGTGGTACGCCAGATGTGACTTTATGGATATCCGATTGGAAACCGTTAACTACTACGAAAAAAGAGCGATATTTAAGGTATGAATTAAATCAGTCCAAAAGAGCACTATTGATTCCGTAAGCAGATTATTTTTTTAGGAGGATATTATGTGAGACCCGGTCAAAGGCCTTACTGAAGTCCGTGTAAATTACGTATATCTGTTTGTTGAAGTCGATAGACTCGTACAACGATTCAGTAAAGTTTAGCAAATTTGTGCAGATGGACCTAGAACTGACGAGCCCGTGCTGAGAGTTGCTTAAGTAAATTTGAGATGTGTTTGTATATGCGGACATATTACATTTATAAATTCGTACTACTTTAACCTTTTTCCAAATGTCTGGAAATCTGCCTGTGGAAAGAGAATTGTTGTAAATCATGTACAAAGGCAGCGCCAAACAGGACGCACACATAGACGCGAAGACAGGTGGAATACCATCGGGGCCAGCACCTTTCCGATGATCCAACGACTTAGTTTTTTTAGTATAACTTTTTGTTCAATGGGTGGAACAGCCAAAGGCAGACTGTATTCACACAATCGGACGAGGTAGCGATGCCATCAGTCATGGTAGCGGGGAGAGAACTTGAACCACCTCTTTTTTGCTTAGTGTAGGACCATAAACGATTGGGATTTTTAGTGAGCTCTATTTCTAACTGTCGGTGATGATTATTATAAAATACAGTAGCTAGTGCTGAGCAGCGCTTACTAAGTAATCCGAATTCAATTCCATCCAATGGGTTTTTGTATTTTTTATATCGTTTTCTCCGTTTTTTTTTTCTCTTTTAGTGTTCTTATCGTGTACTTTTATCGAACCAGGGCGAAATTTTGTGAAATCGTGCACTGGTAGGGATATACTTTTCGATTATTTCCTGTATTTTGTTGTAGAATATACTGACTATCTCATTAACGTCAAGGGTAGCATTAAATAATGCGTTCCAATTAATTCCTAAAAGGTGTTCTTGAATGTGTTCATAATCGGCTTTGTAATAATTTGTTCTTAGATTGTTAGTGCTGTAAGGAAAACTGGACATTGTGTTCGATTTTATGTTTAACTGGAGAGGAGGATGGTAACAATCAATATTACTAAGACTGTAAGTTAGTTAAAATTAAATCGTAATATTCGACCAGTGTTATTAGTTATATTATTAATTTGAAAAAGTTTATTTACGTTAAGAAAATCTAATAAAATTTGACTAGGGCCGGTTGTTGCGTGAGTGTATGAAGAGTCATTTACAAGGTTCCAGCTTATATTACTTAAAATAAGGTCGCCAACTATACAGGTATGCAGCCCGGATTGCTCGAATACAGCATTACAATTGTGAGTGAAACATTCTAAGCTAGTACGCAGCACAGGAGGTGGTAAGGAGACAGCACACAGAGCTATTTGACGAGTAGTCCCAATATATGGGCTTTCAATAATTATCCATAAATCTTCACATCGACTATCCCAGGTATACATACTTTTGTTTTTTTTTTAAAACGGCTATTAATACACCGCCTCCATCTTTTTTCTTTCCTTCCCTATCCCATCTCTATACTATACACCTACTATCAATTAGCTCTGAGCTCATAATGGAACTATTCAACCGAGTTCGGTCAAAATTATAATATCATAAGTTTCGCAAGACATTTTCTGATAAAAGTTATGGGTTTTTGTACGCAGACCTCTCTTATTTTGGTAATAAATGTTTAATTCTGTGAATTGTAAAGTAAGTATGACATAATAACACATCGACATTTATATTTAAAATTAAAAAAAAGGAAAGTGAAGTAAGTTTGTCTAAATAGTTTATCTATGGTGTCCATATTTCTAATGAGGATTTGTTCGGAGCCTTCGATTTTTCTCACAAAAATCCTACCACCACGTACCCATACATACTTGTATCCATTTTCCTTAGTTTTCAATCTAGCTGCGGCGTGCAAGGTCTTCTTGCCAGGAGACAAGTATTCAGTAATATAAGTAAAGGTATTAGGTCCAGTATATCCGAGCTGCGAATTATTTAGTTTATTATGTTAGTTTTGCTTGTTGTAATTGAAGCCAAAAGTTGGTCGCGAAGTCTTGGGGAAGCTAACTGAATCACGATTGAGCGCGGACGGGTGCTTTTAGAATTTATTTTTGCAATCCTCGTGCAATTTAATATGTCTTTGTTTTGAAGGTACAATACTTCATCTTGCTTCAATTCGGCGTTTAGTTTTATTATGTTGGGATTTCTTTTTTAACTGTATAGTGTTGTGTAATTTTGCGACGAATAAAAGTAAAATAAAGTATCTCTGTAAAGTTATCAACTTCAATTAGTTAGTTTCTTTACAATTTTGGATTTCGTTGCGGATTTGAATATAGCAGCACCGTTATTTTCACATAACAATTTTCCTTGGCGAATAATGTTCCTAACTGTAGTATTACAAGCTCGCCAAATGAACATCTTATTAATGTTCAATTGAATCTGGATCTTCCTTGAGATTTTAAAAATAGTTAAAAACATTGTATGTAATTTGTTTGGCTTCACGTCCAATAATTTTCCCTATCGGGGGATTTATTTTCGTGTACTCGTAGACACAAGTTACCGTCAACGGTGACGGCGGCCGACTGACGCTCCCGTCAGGTGACCCCCGTCCCGCGCGCACGTTTTGCCACCCCCGCAGCCTTAAGGCCCAGACGCCCGCGAACCATGGAAGTGTCACGTACGAATTTGCCAAGCTATAATCAGAAGTAAGTAAATAAGAATTTAGATGGCTACATTCTTATTATTTTTAGATGTTCTAAGGCAATGTTTGCCAACCGCATTTCGTACTGGCTGAACGCAAAAGGTCCATCGATGACGATCGACGAGGCGTGCTGCAGCTCCACCGCGGCACTAGAGCAGGCCTACCACGCCATGAGCCGCGGAGACTGTGAGGGTGCGATCGTCGGTGGAGTCTACTTATGCCTTCACCCACAATCTTCTGTGCACTACGGAAGGTAAAAAACATTTGTAAAATACAATAACTACTACTATTTTAGCAAACGCATAGTCTGATATTGTTTTTTTTTTTTGTAATTTGTAGAATCGTGCAACAGGCCATGGACGGAAAAACTAAGTCATTTGATGAAAATGCTGACGGGTGCGTTAAGACTGAAGCTATTAATGTTCTGTTTTTACAAAAGGCTAAAGATGCATTGAGGTAAGTTCATGAAGTCAAGAGATACTAGTGTATTATTTAAAAAATGGATCTATTGTAAAATTACACCATATAAAACGTCTTGAATATTTAATTGTATTCTATCAGGATTTACGCTGATTTAATGCACGCGAAAACGCAATTCATTGGCATGATCAAGGGAGAAACCGGCCCTCAATACGGATTTATTAGAAACCCTGAAGCAACTGTTAACTTTTTGAGTAAATTCTATGAGGAAGCGAGGGTGCCACCGCATGCAGTGGAATATGTCGAAGCCTTTGGATCTGGTAAAACGAATGCATAACTATTATATGTATAAATAATTACATTCAAATTAATGATCATAGAAAATAAAGATAATTATAGGTACCTACTCTAATTATAATTCATGCTCTAAACTTATTAAAACAATAACTTACAGCTGTACCAGATGCTGACAAAGCTGAATTAGAAGCAATTGATAAAGTGTTTTGTAAAGAAAAAGACGAACAACTTCTAATTGGTAGCGTTACATCTAATATTGGGTATGGCGAGGCTGCATCTGGTATATCCAGCATTACAAAAGTAAGAAGAAACGTAAAAAGTTATAAATATTTGTGACTTCTAGAATTAAAAATTTGATGTTCACAAAACTTTTGTATTTGATACATTTGCTTTCATTGTTGCCTCAGGTGTTATTAGGTTATCATCGCGGTGAGATAGCCGCTAACCTGCACTGTTCTAGTCCACGTCAAGATGTTGAGGGACTGCGCGAGGGGCGCATGCGCATTGTCACCG
This sequence comes from Acronicta aceris, assembly GCA_910591435.1. NCBI lineage: Eukaryota > Metazoa > Arthropoda > Insecta > Lepidoptera > Noctuidae > Acronicta > Acronicta aceris. The sequence continues at coordinate 3,809,662 of OU342778.1, read as the reverse complement.
AGCACCAGCGCTTCCGGCGCACGTACGTTGCCGTCAATGGCATGTCTATCACCGGCGTCAACTCTCATGTGCTGTTACACGGACATTACAAACCCAAGGTGCAAAATGAAAAAAACAGGATAAAATTACTAATAAATTCAGTAGTTATCAGCAAATCCTGTATAAGTATACCTTTTGCATTGGTTTTAGGATCTTTCGCGTTACCAGACTAACATTCCTCATCTTGTGACTATATCGGCGAGACAAGATACAGCGGTAAAAAAAGTTTTTGATAGTTTAAAGTCTCGGCCTATTGACCCTGAAGAGTTGGCTTTGTTACACAATATACACCAGACTAATATATCAGGACATTTAGGCAGAGGATTCATAATTTTGAGTAAGTTATTAATAAGTCCAAAGATAAGTTATTAAGTTAATACAAGTATATAAATAAAAGGTAATACAAATGTCATATTCATTATCCGTGGTGACTTATTAATGGCCTTTCCATTAATAGTTCACCAAGTTACAAGAAATTATAATATTTCAAAATAATATTTTTAGACACGAACGAGGAACAGAAGACAGTAAGTCTGTGTGAGAAGGCGGAGTACTTCGACGACGCGCGGCGGCCGCTTTGGTTCGTGTACAGCGGGATGGGCTCGCAGTGGGCCGGCATGGGGACGCAGCTCATGCGCATACCGATATTCGCTGCTGCCATAGAAAGGTACTAAATTTTAAAATGTTTAAGTGTAGTCTTAACGTGCCCCAATAAATTTGGTCCATATGTGAGACACGTGCTTTCTTACTGCAATGCATAACTTGTTGATTTTTTAGTTTGATTTCGTCAAATAAATAACATAACATAATCAACCCGTTGTACTGTCCCACTGCTGGGCACGGTTCTCCTCTCAGAATGAGAGAGATTAGGCTATAGTCCACCACGCTGGCCTAGTGCGGGTTGGCAGACTTCACACGCCATCGAGAATTTCTCTCAGGCATGCAGGTTTCCTAACGATGTTTTTCTTCACCGTTTAAGCTCGTGATAATTAACTATTTAATTTAATACGCACATAACTTCGAAAAGTCAGAGATCGTGCCTTGGGTTCGAACTCGAAACCTTTGACTTTGCAGTCCAAGGATCATACCACTAGGCTATCACTGCTTCATAAATAAATGATTTTTCAAATATTACAAGTAGCTACGCAGAGACGTGTGGTTTTATCTTTTACCCTGATCGAACAGCTCTATCAGAGGCAGAGCTAAATTAGATGCGATTAATAAGATGTGTTGTGAAGAAAAAGATTATCTTTCTGATTCTTTCAAGGAATTGACATGATTGCAGGAGCAATCACATCTAGGATGATAATATGTTGTTCTTTTTTATAAAGTACTAGCTTCCGCCAGCGGCTACGCCCGCTTTATATACGACCCATGTCATTTCCCAGAACAAAATAATCAAATAATTTTCCCGTTTTTGCAACATTTTTTAATTGTGCTCCGCTACTATTGATCGTAGCGTGATGAAAAGTATACTATAACCTGCCCAGGAGTATGAAGAACAATTGTACCAAGTTTCATTGAAATCCGTCGAGTGGTTTTTGTTTCTATAACGAACATACAGACAGACAGACAGATAGACAGACAAAAATTTTACTGATTGCATTTTTGGCGTCAGTATCGATCACTAATCACCCGCTGATAGTTATTTTGGAAATATATTTCATGTACAGAATTGACCTCTCTACAGATTTATTATAAGTATAGATGAACAAGGTTGCTGATAGATTCAAGGTAGATCATGGTAGAGGCGACGTCAGACTAGCCTATATAACAAGTATATTATATACATTCCAGGTGCCGTCAAGCTTTGGAGCCAAAAGGAATTGATATTGTTCAAATAATTACATCGCCCGATAAAACAATATTTGACAATATTCTGCACTCATTCGTAGGAATAGCTGCTATTCAAATTGGCCTTACAGATATCCTTCAGGAGCTTGGATTTGTACCTGATGGTATTATTGGTAAGACTACATTTAAAAAAAAACCATTTTGAGTTAGTACTTAGGGAATCTAACACTATAACTCGTGTTATTTTAGGTCACAGTGTGGGCGAGTTAGGTTGCGCATACGCTGATGGATGTTTGACGGCGGAAGAGATGATACTGTCAGCGTACAGTCGCGGGCTGGTGTCACTGCAGACTCCGTTCATACGCGGCTCTATGGCCGCCATTGGCCTCGGTTACGAAATGGTACTTATTATGTGTTTATTTAAGTTTAAAAGATACATATAAACAAAAGTACATATAATGTCTTTCGAAATATATTGTATAATTATAGATCTCCAAAATGTGTCCTCCTGAGATAGAGGTGGCTTGTCACAATGGTCCTGAATCTAGTACAATTTCGGGACCTGCTGATGTAATGCGTGAGTTCGTGGCAGAGTTGACTGCTAAGGGAATTTTTGCTAAAGAAGTTCCATGCTCCAACATCGCCTACCATTCACGTTACATTGCTGATGCTGGTAAACTTAATTTCATGTGTAAACTTAAAGCTATAATTGAATATATTGAAAAATATTTTAATATATTTTTATCTATTTTTCTATTTTATTAATGATACTTTTACACAGGTCCCGGCTTGCTAAAGTATTTAACTGAAGTAATTAAGACCCCAAGACCTCGGAGTGAGCGCTGGGTTTCAACTTCAGTGCCAGAAAATAGTTGGAACAGTTCCCTCGCTAAACACTCATCAGCAGAGTACCATACCAACAATCTACTGGTAAGAAAGATATTTATCAAGATTGCAATGTTACTTTCCTTGTCAATTTTTTTTTCAAACCAATCCATACTACCATATAAATGTGAATGTAACTCTGATTGTTTGTCTGTTTGTTAAGTTTTCGCACTTAAATATATGAACCAGAAATTGGACGTCTCTAGGTAGTCCAATCTATCTTAAAACCTATGTCAAAAAGTTCCTTAATATGAGTAAAAGGGTGCCCATGTCCTTCAGGAGAAAGACATAAGGTATTTGGCGAGTGAAACCGTGGGTAATAGCTACACATTAAACAACTATTATTTCTTTGTTATTCAGAACCCGGTACTTTTCGAGGAGACTTTAAGTCATATACCGAAGAACGCCGTGCTGGTGGAGGTTGCTCCGCACGGTCTCTTGCAAGCCATCCTCAAACGATCGCTTCCTGCCGACTGCAGAAACATTGCGCTCACAAGGCGTGGCCACCCTGACAACACTTATTTGTTGCTTGAGGCGGTTGGCAAGTTAGTAAATATATAATATACAATATTTCTTATAACATAACATACCATCACGCTTGTACTTACTACCACATTTCATCGCTATGTTTGGGGAGTCACACAGGTATGGGGAGTCTATGTTTTAAGCAGGTATATAAAATTCAAGTTTAGATTATTTTCATTCATCTTTGTTATAATATTTCAGATTATTCATGGAGGGTTACAATCCAAAAGTTCAATTACTCTACCCTAAAGTAGAGATGCCCGTTTCCACTGAGACACCGTTCCTATCGCATTTGATTGAGTGGGCGCATGGAGAGCAATGGTTAGTAAATATTTAAGACATTCATATATTTATATATTTTTATGGTGCATTTGTAGGTATGGTGAGACATAGTGATGACAAACATCATCATCGACTCATTTACTATCCCACTTCTGGCACCGGGTCTCCCCTCTGAATGAGACAGATTAAGCTAAGTATAGTTTACCACGCTGGCCAAGTGCGTACATCCCCCAGGCATGCAAGTGTCTTCACGCGGTTTTTCCTTCACCAATTCATAATAATTCACGAATATGATTGCACAAAGTTCAAGGTGAGAAGCCTTGGATTAGAACTCGAGAACTATGACCTGGCATTCCAATGGTCCAATTGTATAAGCAGCTATAGCCTAGTGGTTATAGCTACTTATAACAATAACAATTTATAATATATGTCGGCGCAGCGAAATAATTCTATCATTACCTCTATATATTTATACTAATTCTATTCATTTTTAGGCTGTTATTGCAATGCTCAAATGTATTAACAATCATTGTAATAATTATTTCTGTATGACACAGGTTTATCATTTCGTAGAAACGATAGACCTGTGACGTAAGTAATTTTATAAGAATTCCAATTTGATAGTTTATTTATTTTGTGAAGTCTCGACAAAAACCATTGCATTTTATGAGATGTGCGAACGACACAACTTGATTTAATTAGCTCGTTTGTTATGTCATGTTTTACTTGACTGGGTTGTGTCGTCTGTATAGCATTCGCCTAAACAGGCCACAAGATGGCGCTACTCATGACATTTAGTTCTGACGTTTGACTTTGGTTTTTGTTGCGACTAACGCTTGGTGGGGCGACTCGACTCGGGACGACGCTTTGTCTCGAGCAGCCGACCAGAGCGGACGCCCAGTGAATAAGTTAAGTATTCTGTTTCAGTCTTTAGTTACTTATTTAAAAATAAGTGATTTTCTATTTTTGTCTTTGTCTGTGTTTACATAGGAATTAAAACGGTTATAATTTAGTTACCCAGAATCAGATTAAAATAATAGCATCTTGTAATTGAATTGATTTGTGAGTCACCCACGTGTCCTTACTTGCCTGAAACCTAACAATGGACAATAACGAAACGCATCGCACGATTTCTAAAAATAATTCCGCGGTCTCCCCGCCTTTATATATAGTATATACTAGACAAAGAATAATGTACTACAGATAAAAATGCTAAAAGTTACATTATATATTATAATAACTTTTCAGGTTTATTCCGCTCTACCGAACTGCGTGCAGAAGAACGGCTCCAGCTTGCAAGTATACCTTATCATTGTACGATAAGGAAAATAAGTATCTTCAAGGACACGTCATCAGGGGTTACTGATAACTATAATTAATAATTTCTTGATCATTGAAATAATTTTACAAGTAGGTAACATGTATTATATTTTTGTAGGAAAAATCTTGTATCCGTACGCCGCTACCTTGGTGTCTGTATGGGATACACTCGCCATGAGTTTGGGTGTTCCCAAGAAGCAGTTATCTGTGGAGTTCTCTGACGTTCACTTGTATGCCCAACCCGTGATGCATAACCAGACTCAACTTAGACTGAGAGTTGCTTTGCAAAGAGGAGTGGGAAGCTTTGAGGTATGTGCGTAAGTGACAAACAATATGTTTATTTTTCTACTCTGCCTCAGCTAGGCAGGGTAGAAGAATAAATTATATTTTTAGCAACCAGAAGTGTTAAAATGTAAAAATAAATACAGACTTATCAACAATTACTCTAATTTGATTCAAATTTAACGTAATTAGATACATACAAGCAGCCGTTAATTTCCAAACAACAATAAAAAAATTACCATAAAATAATTATGGAACGAACTCACAGTGAGCATCATCGAAACCAACCACCTTACCGACCGGCGACTAAGCGGCAACTGAGCGCTTGCTTTTATAGGCGGTGGTGGGGATCGATGTTGCCCGTTGTAAGTTTGGAGATAAGAACAACATCAAGTAGATTATTGTAAATCAATAGTTCAAATTCCGACTTGTTAGGGGCAAATCCATTGATGTTCCAAGTGCCCACTCTCAGGGCAGTCATTTTGATATTTTTTCTGTTGTTTGTTTCCCTTCATCTGTTGTAAGATCATGTCGAATTTTTCCGACTGTTTGATTAGTAGCTCTTCTATTTTTTTCTTTTTCAATATATCAGAGTAGAGGTGTTGTTCTTTAGTTTCTTCAGGATGTGGTCGAGTATCTATAGGAACATTTTTGCTTAAAACCTCTCGTGTTTTACCGTTGCCCGTGCATTTTTGTCAGTGCCTTGAAAGTGACGTTTTCGAAAGATAGTGGCTCTATCTATTCAACGGGGCGCAAAATAAATCTCTTAATTAGTACATACGGATTCTCTAGGTGTCACTATCTACAAATATTAAACTTTTAAAATTTAATTATAAAAACATTAAAATAAATATTAATGAAAAAAGAAACACTACATAATAATAACTCAAATACCAATTTTATATCAATAAATTGTGTTTAAACACGGATAAATGATTATTTACAATAATCTTACGGTGTTGGCTGCACTAAAAGAAATACCGTAATTGATGGAAAATAAACATTTGGAAGATTTGTTTTTGTTTTGAATATACATTACAATAATTTATTATTATTATTATGTTTTGCTTTAAGGACGATTTATTATATATCATAAACATAACTTAATCTAATTACAACGAACGTAAAAAAAGCTATATATACATATAAAAGACAGAGGCGTGACTAAGCGTCAAAGTATTCCTCGGCATCGCTGTCGTCCGGGAAGGTGCCCAGAAGACTGGCAGCATTGCCACGTTGAATGGCAATGCTTATACGCTGTCCTAGAAACAAACCAGCCCTTTGGTCACGCGAAGTATCGACCAGTCTTCTCGAAATTTTCTTGAAAAGGAGACGAGCACTCGGACCCCACGATCCGAGCGTTTCGACCCCAATCGGCTCAAAAATATAGTTACCCGACAGGTTACTATATTTATACTTGCGCCGTTTGAGAGTCTCTGCAGCAGCAGCAGCAGCGCCAGCGCATCCAGCTGAGCTTGGATGATGGGATGGAGCAAGGGTGTGAACACAGGTTGCGTCCCACACCAAAGGCCTACCCATTTTCCAAAGCAAAAGGGACATACCATCTAGTCTCTTCCCATCGTCACGCACCAAGCCATTCGGTTCTAAAACAGCTGATACGCCGGCGGTGGCAAGAGCACGGCAAAGAATGTCTTTAATGCTAGCATGTCACGCTATGCGGCCTGCACTCCTGCAGCATGACAGGTCATGATGTACCAGGCTATCGACAACCTCGCCACAGTGACAGCGATGCGGAGCAACACAGGTAGCTAGCCGAAAGGTGGTATCATCCAACATAGTCCCTGTGTTGGATGAAGGAAGTGCTCGAAGCTAGAGACCTGATTCCCATTCACCCACAGCCATCAGACGAGCACGCTCCGCAGTATTGACTGACGTATTCAGTAGTTCTCTTTCCGCGTCAAACTGCAAAGCGGCTCATCCAATCAGTACCGGGACAAGCCGTTCTCCAAACGTTCATAGCATCAGCCAGAAACGGTACTTCCAAATCAACCAGAGAAGGTCCTAAGATATCTCTGACTAACTTTTCGGTACTGTGGACAGAGGATATGAACGCGGGTAAACTGATACTAGAAATTTTGCGGATAGCGATGTCATCCAAGCGAATGGGGAGCGTGGCTTGTAACCAAGCTCGGTCATCCAGAGCCACATTTAAAATAGAAGAAATAAAATTTTGTATAAATTATCAACTTCTTCCAAAAGATGTGATTGTGTCCACAAATGTGAACAGCCAAGGAAGTAAGTAAATTTTAGCCCAAAACAGCAAAATCGAATAATGTTAAAAGCCGAATGTGCATTAATTTTGAAAAGTCTTTCTGAAATATCATTAAAATTTTGTATTTTTTCTTCGATAAAAATCGGAAAGGATTCATCAAAGATTGGGGACCCTAATAGGTGAAGGCAGCTTTTTTCAACAATTTTGATGTGGGGAGCAAATGCATTGAATTATTGTAGTCAATTGTCTGTCAGTAGTGTCTGGTACAAAGATTTCAAATTTTGTGGGATTGAGGTCAAGGCCAATAGAACTAAATTTCTGCTTCAAAAATTTAAAATCTTCTAAAACTGTGTCTGCATCACCCCCTAGGCTCCCGTCATCTAAGTACCATACATTAAATTTTGAATTTTGATCCTTGATAATGCGATTTATTGCCAAACTAGAAATGACTGGTCCCAGAGGGTCACCTTGTTGACATCCGACGGCTGATTCCAAAAGATCGTCTTTATATAGTAATTTGCCATAGTAATCGTCTTTATATAGGGTTGCCTATAGCATTGCCAAAGGAAACTTTAAATTTTGGGTATTTCTTTTTTGACTTCGTTATATTATATATTATCAGTATACTTAGAATGCAAACTTCTGTAGCCTACATGAGTTATATTAGTCCCAGACTTTTAAAATAAGTTATTCTTAATGTGGAATTACAATAGTAAACCCTTATTTTATTCTAATTTTGTTACGTAGTACAGTGAACAAACTTTGCGGTGAACCACCGTAAGGGCTAAAATCGCTTGCACCGAGCGCCCGGGCAGGCGGGGCGTGCGATCACCCCCTCCCTCACCCCGCCGCCCGAGTACCCCTTGAGCTTCATGCGCGTTACTTGAAATTTTGAAATTCTTTGAAGCCGTATGAGTTCGTTTAAAGGATACAAATGAAACAGATAGTCCATGTGCGAGCGAGAAAGTATTAGGATCCACGCGTCATACGGTCATTAAGTCATAACAAATACGATTCACTTGGGACGGTAATTGTTTTATGAATGAAAGTTACATTTATGATATTTATGACGTCTCGTTAAAACGGACAATGAGGTAGTAAAATTCGACATCAAAGGCAGTGCAAGTGGCCTCGGTGGCAAGTTGGCTAAATTGCGTTCAGTGAATTAAACCGGATGTTCGAATCTTGTCTAAATCTTGTTTTTACTTTGCCATTTTTTTAACGTAAAAATATTTATTGCTTACTTAGTTGTTAAATATTTTTCTACAAAAAAACATTTTGGAAATAATATAGTTATAAGAAACAGTTGATAAACTATTTTTTTTTAGTTTTCATTTAAGGTAAAATCTCTTACATTCAAACATTTATTTCAAACTGTTCGAATTAGGGTAATGAAAATAAAAACGAACTTTAGAAAAAAACATTTTAATATAACTGAGTTACATATATTAGTTATGATGATACATCTTTATAGATTACAGCTTTAAGCTGCTACTTTACCTACTTATTATCTCGTGCGATACCGATGGTATTTCACATTATGTAATTAACTTATAAAACAGGAAATAGGTATCATAGTTGCACAAATTTTCCGATTTACAAACATTAAAAACAATATAAACAGTCTTATAGTTTCGGAATCACATATTTATACCTATTTAACTAAATAACATAGTATTTTAAATCTGATCTGCTGTATTAAACAGTTGTTTAGAACAACTAATTAAACTTGTTCCATCTTATCTTACTATTAACTAAAGAAAATAACGTTGTATAGATAATATTACTTACAAAAATTAACGCGGAATAGATCTAAATAACAAAAGTATATATCCTATAAATATATTCCTGGAACGTCCCTGGGGTTGTGGAACTAATACACAGTTTACTGTTTAAATCACATATTTTACTACTAGCTAAAATACAGCCTCGCAGGTTTGCTTTAAAAATGGTATTGAATAAAAATAGCTTCTCTATCATATAAATATAAAAAAAATGTTTATTATATCTCAAACATATGGTTTCTTACAGAAATTGAGGCAGCCCCAGTAAGTTAGTAAATAATTGTGTCGGGATAGCCTCGCTTCTTTCATTGGTAACTAGTTACATAGAGTCGAGACAAGCAAATAATAACAAAGAAAATGCTAAATTGTAGGTAATCACATAAAAAATCACTATCTAGCTGATTTACCTTTGAAATCTTAAAACTCTACTTAATTAAATCCACCCTTGATAACAAGACAACAACCCATCACATCATAATCATCGTAATAAATACTCTAGATAAAAATAAAGCACAAGTAAAACTAAAGACAACAAAATAAATATTATAGGTAGAACTTTAAATTGTTTTAAAAAATATATAAGTCTAATAATCACATTATTCTGACAGACAATAATATTTTCTGCAAAGAAAAACAATAACAAACATTAACATCTTAATAAATATTTTAGTTAAAACTATTTGATTTGTAAAAACTTACACACTACTTTTTAATCTATAGTAACGCAATTAATATTTTATGGAAGCCCCGCCCGCATCTATAACTTCATCTCAAGCCAATGGTCAATGTAAGCCAGTTCACCTGGTCCGTCAGCACTCATCCACCCCCACATATTAACAATTAGTCGCACCGATTCATTGTTGGGTTTAACATTCTTTGGCTCGTATCTAGTGTTATTCACACGCCATAAATTCCGACGGCCAATCTCGTTCGATTTAAATGATTTTTCATCGGAAAATATGGCGTGTGAGAAGTCAAAATCCCTATAGTCTCGAGCGAAACGAACTCTTATTTGTTTATTTTGTTCAGTTAGGATTATTTTTTTAGCTGGTCGCCTATGATGCATTCCAGCGCGATGCAGGGCTTTCCTTATGGCAGTAACACTGCAGTCGTATTCCAAGGCAAACGATGATGTCTTCATAAATGGTTGCTCTTGATATGTGTTCACCATATGCGCCACACGATCAGGTGTTATCCGTGGCGGATGCAGGCGTGGTCGATCTTGGATAGAACCCTCACTAGCATCTCGATGGATCCAACGGCGAACCGTATTTCTCTGTAAATATAAAAATAATTAAGTTAATATAAATTAATGTCTAATTTTAGTTTGTAGTGAAGTAGAAAAGAAATAATATATAATAACTAGCGACCCGCCCGCGGTTTCACCCGCGTTGCCCCATTCCTAAGAGTCGTAGCGTAATGTTAAATAGCTTAAAACCTTCTTCTTGAATCACTCTATTAAAAAAAACCCGCTTCAAAATCCGTTGCGTAATTTTAAAGATTTAAGCATACATAGGGACGGACAGACAGCGACAGTGACTTTGTTTTATACCATGTAAAGATATTATTATTGCTATTGTTATTATAAAAAAGTTTCAAAACAACACCTGTGCTTTACAGAGCCGACTTACTCTTTTGTTCTATTGTTCTTCAAAGATAAGCCGACTCAGTGCAAATTATATTACTTAAAATATAACTTTTTATTAAAAATAATAGTTATTAACAATGGCATAAGGTGCAATTTAGGAAGCTGTTAACAAGATTCAGTGTGAATTTTAAAATTATATTTTACTTACAAAAATACACAAACATAATTACTAAGTATTTTATTGTGTTGAAAACTATTTTAAAAAAAGGTGAATAATACTAGCATCGACGGGGAATATCAATTTGATTTAAGTAGATATTTTTATTTTACCCCATTTTTAATTCTCTTCAGCAAATACGCATTTATCGATTTTTAATACTGAATTTTATTTTATCTAGGATAACATTTAACCCAAATAAGGAAGAAACTTGATTCACAGAGTTAAAGAGGATATACCTATAGGTATTATTTTACAAATCAATGTAAAGGACTTTTACTACAGTAGTTAGGTAAAAGTGTTAAGGTTTCTTTTAATAGCTCTTTTTCTATCTTTTTGTGAATTTTTTTGCATTTTCCATGATAAGATTATAAAGTTATTTTAGTGAAGGAAAAATTCACGTCACCTTATGACGTAAATTCAGAATGTGAAGGCTGATTTCGATCAAGCGGGTGGGACTCGTGATGGCTTAGAGGTCAGAGCGACTGGTGTATCTAATCAGAAGACGCAGGTTCGAATCCTGCCCGCGATTGAATTTTTCCTTTACTAAAATAAGCTCTTTTTTCTGATTTTTTTTAATAAAGACTAGTAAATTCTTAGAGTGACTTACCGTAATAATTAATTCCTCTGATATCTGTGTTATATTTCGTCCCTGGTTGTGAAGAACTAAAATATGGCTCCGTTCTTCGCTCGTCAAGTTACGGGGCATCGTGCAAGTCCAATCAGTAGGCCGAGGTCAGTATAAAGGAAATCAACAGTCCAGTAAAACACAGCACGGGTCAATAAAATAGGATTCAACAGTCCAGTAAAACACAGCACGGATCAATAAAACAGGATTCAACAGTCCAGTAAAACACAGCACGGGTCAATAAAACAGAATTCAACAGTCCAGTAAAACATAGCAAGGGTCAAAAAAAAAATAACAACGTAATTTTATGACGAGTTTAAAAATGAAAAAAAAAATGCGTCGACAATAGGCAGAATGCAAATTGCAACTAAATGTTTATTACAATACGGCAGGGATGCTCTTTCCGCATTTTGAAGTATCCTGATTGGCGGAAGTGAAATGTGGGTGTAGCCGACGTATTGAGAGTCGTTCAAAGGATTTAGTTGCAAAAACGGTCGACCGCCAAGTGTTCTGGCTGTACATCACTGAATTTTACCGGTTTTTTGGATTATTGTTCCGGAAGTTTCTATTTAACAGATTTTTGTGAAATTTTAAGTATTTTTTCATCAGGATTTGTTTTTTTCGGAAATCACAATCTTCTATTTGGCAACACTCTTTATTTGACCAAAAGTACCAACCTGAGAATATGAACTTTTATAGTGTTGCACGTTGAAAAAAAACACAGATTTCTCATATTTCAGTTCGAAGTAAGTTCAAAGTTCAAATTAGATATTAATGTGTTCGTATATGTAAAAACAATATTATAATTTGATTGGAGTTTACATATCAAAAAGCTTACGCTAGCTTACGTTTATAATTTAGAAACTGCTTCCAAAATTTTTTGACTCAAGCCCGTTTGAACTCGAGTTGGCAAGTAGTTTACTTCCCAACGCAGGTGTGCACTGAGTAAACTCAATCACTGCCAACTGTAGTTAGTAAATAGTTATACTTATGTAGAAAATTGATATGAGTGAGTGAGAGAGAGCAAGACTTTATTATTATATTTGTTGGTTATTATGAATTAATAATGTGTAATTAATACGTCTTACTAATCTAATAAAGTTAAAAATGCTTTAAAAAATCTGACTGAAGTTGAAATTTGTCAAAATAGTTACTTGTGTAGGTAAAATTTAAAATAGTTAATCAGTGACTAGAAAACTCGAGTACCTACAAGTCGAATGACTTAATAAAATTATTCGAGCGACTCGAGTCACAAAATTGTACTCTATTCGCATCACATGATCAGTGAGTGAAATGAGTTATTTGAATTGAAGTCTTTAACGAATGGACAACATTTCATGTTTTTTATACCCGTAGGTATATTATAATTTTATTTGAAACTAGATCGAAAAATAAGATACTCGTATTTTTTATTTTCCCGATATTCATTCATTTTCATATTTATTTTCGACTTTGAAGTTCTTTCTATTCTAAACAGACGTGCCAAATGACGTTATTTGTATGGTTAAACGGTTACACGTCATTTTTTGAACCCTTAAAAAAATTGTCTTATGCCAGTTTGGCATCTATCCTATTTATTCATAACCTTACATTATGTCGACAAAATTACAATTTTCTCAGTTTCCGCCGTATAAGTGACGTCATCTCTCGTTTTTGGATTTTATACTTTTTCTCCGAAATGAAAATAAAATATAAATAAAAATGTTTTGGAACTCAGGATAGAAAAACAAAGAAACAGTATTTTTGTTTTATATAATCATTAATTCAATTTAATATAAATTTAATATCAATTTAATATAATCATTTTGAAATGTTGTCAATTGAATCCTGATCCTCAGTCAATTCGTTTTCCATAGAAGACTATGTGGAATTAGTCTTTTTGGTTCAATGACTACTCGCAAAGCGGCGCTTATGCGAAAGCAATGGTATTCTAGCAGTATTGCCTCTTCGATGCATCGAAAAAAAATCATCGATGTTTACGAATTAAATCGATATATTGACAATATTACATCGAGTGTTTTTAATACATCGATGTATATCGTCCATCCCAGTAGGGTTGTAGTGGTAGTAACCATTACCAACCAACATATTTTTTGTCACAACATGGCGGCTATTTACATTTCTTTCTATGTTTTTTCAATATTTTTTCAAATTTCCATTTATTAAAAGAGTTTACTAAGTGTATTATTCGGTCGAGAAAACTTCAAATAAGTGCATTTTGTGATAAAGACTAAATTTGATAGACTTTTTGTAATAGGCATATTGTGTTAGAAACACTACCTACCTTGTCAATGTGATAGAAACACTAAATGTGATAGAGATACTTTAGGACGAGTTTAGGCGGGAACTTGTAAAGTGCACTTTGTCGGTTTTATAATAATATTATTTTCCAAAACTCGTGTTTCCCCGAAGTTTAATGTGTAATTATAGTGGATAGTTAACCATATGGTGTTCGTGAACATGTGCGAGTGTAGGCAAATGATATAAAATTGAAAATCGTGACTTTTGTGTTCACTTCTAAACTTCATCGAAGCCTACGTGAAGTTTCCACTGCTTTACTGGGGATAAAGTGATGTATTTTAAACTACAAAAAAGACATGACTTAAATTTACCAGGTCATAAAATTCCTTAAAACAAGAGATACTTTAAGTAACGCTAATAGCAGCTTCTAAAATAAAAAATGATAATAATTTTGTTGTTTACTTTTCACCCAATTGTCATTTGTTTCAGTGAATTAAAATATAATTTTTTTAGTAAATTAACTTAACATACCATCACGCCTGTATTCCCCGAAGGGTTAGGCAGAGGTGTACTTAATGTACACCTCACCACACACAGTTCGCCGGTATGTTTAGGTCCCATGTTATAGGGGGCGAGCCTACAAATCCAGACACCGAGCTGCTAATGAGAATTTCATAGAAAAACCCAATAACACTTTGCTCGACCTGGGGATCGAACCCAAGACCTCTAGTGTAGCAGTCTCACTTGGGACCACTAGACTAATGAAGCAGTCAGCCTTTTTAGTAAATTGTACGGTGTTAATTAGGTACATAGTTAACTTTGCAACAACATAGACGATATACATGACATTGATACGTATCTATCTATGTATAGCTACACGTATCTATAGCTATACATATCTTTAAATATCTATACGAGCATACGTATCTATCTATAGAAGTATGTATATATTGGTTGTTGTCAAACAGTTCTGCCTCTAAATGCTCCAAGAGGGCTCTCTTTTTCCTATTTATTATCATATTCTTTGAATGAGCCGGCATTCGACTGAGCGCTTGCTTTTATAGGCGGTGGTGTGGATCGATGCTGCCCGTTGTAAGTTTGGATAATAATATTGTTTTAACCCTCCACAGCACCTAAACTTATATAATATAATTATTTTATAATAATATGATTTAATTAATATTCCCAATTTTGGTGGTATTTTCAATATTTTGCAGGTATTCGATGAAAAGATCAAAGTAGCAACAGGCAAGATCATTGCTTTCAATGCGAAATATAAAAAATATAAGATTAACATTGAAACATCCGAAGATATGGATTTGACTGCCACAGATATTTATAATTTGTTAAACGAACGAGAATATTTGTATAGGTTAGCAAGCTATATTTTTCAGAGTTCGTTATGTCATTAAGAACATATTGATGATTTATGATTTAAACTCTGTGTGAAATAAAACGAAATTTTTCTTTAAAGTGGTGAGTTCCGGAGTATTGACTGCGCGAGCGCGTCCCTGAGCGAGGCGGTGCTGGTGTGGCGCGACAACTGGGTAACGTTCATCGACGGCCTGCTGCAGCTGAACGCGCTGCGACAGCCGCACGACGGCGTCAGCCTGCCTACGCACATCAGGCGACTGTACATCGACGTTGAACAACACGATATAAATAAAATAGTCGTGTCAGAGGATAAAGTTATCCTTAAAGCCGAAGTTTTAGAGAAAAATGATTTAACAAGGTATATTGTAATAAAGTTTTCGGAGAAATAATTGTTTTGTAGATTTCAGAAGTATTTTTTAATATAGATTTGATTTTTCGGAATTCAGATGTGGAGGGATTTTGATGGAAAACATTAGATATCGCAATTTACCAGCTATGAATGAAAATGGCATGGCGTTACAGACGCTCAAGTTCGTTTCTAATTTCCAATCAGGTCAACAAGTAAGTTAGACTTGAGGTATAAAATGTATCTTAAATAATAATCAAAGTTATACACTAGTAACTTATTTGTACAATCGTCTTTTTTATCAGGTTTCAACATCACTACAAATTTTCTTGCAAATGGTTGCTGAAAATGTTAATAAAGAATTTATTAAAGTAGTTGCAATCACAGATATCCAAACAAAAGGATCTGTGTTTGACGAAATGCAGAATATTGGATCTAGTGTTTACGGTGTCGGCATTCATTACGAAGAATTTAATCACTACGACTCGACAACCAATAGTGATATTTACTCACTAAAGCATGCCGATCTTGTTCTTGTCCGTAATTTATCATGTAACGAAAGTGTAAGTTTTTTTTCTCTATTAAGCTTTTCGTAATTACAAATTTGTAACATTGTGAATTTGACAAAAATATTATACCAACAGATGTGTCAACTACTGCATAATGTATTGCGACGCGATCATTTCATAATAAGTGAAGAAGATGAGGTGTTCGGAGGTCGCAAGCGTCCGTCCGCTCTGTATCGTGTGGTGTCGTCTCACAGTAATGTGTGCTCACGCCTGGACCTGGTCCGCTGGCAGCCGACCCAAACAGCGGCGCCCACTACGGCCATCACTGTGCGCTCTCACTCCGACCTCGCACTACTGGTCTCAGCTCGTACCAACCTTCATTCGCAGCATCGCCTTCTCATTATTGCTCCTTACCCCGCTCCGTCTGGCCTTAAAGACCTCGTCCAAGGTTGGAGGAAGGATAAAGAACGTAATATGGTTTACCTAATAACTATCAACAATGAGGGAGTCAGCAACTTCTTTTTGGACGAAATACCGGATATTTGTTTGGCGTTTAATGTTTTATATCATGTAAGCATGAAAAGTTTTTGTAAAAAATTTGTTTCTGAATCATATAATTTTCATAATAAATAATGGTGTTTTTTAGGGCAATTGGGGCGGAGAATATTATGTACCGGTAGAAGACAGTGTAAAGGCCAGCAGCAATATGAAGTTGCAAAGTGCACAAATCGGTGATATCGATTCTTTGAAGTGGATGGCGTCTGCTGAGATAGAATCTGGAATCCCAGTGACGGTACGTGCCTTGATTAAAATACATAATCCTACTAATACTCGTATTATAAACGTGAAAGATTGTGAGTATGGATGTGTGGATGTATGGATGTTTGTTACTCTTTCACGCAAAAACTACTAAATGGATTTTAATGAACCTTTACAGTAATATAGCTTATACATCAAAATAATACATAGGCTATAATTTATAAAGATATTGTGTGAATTGTCTAAAATATAACAATAAGTGTCAAGTAAGTCGGAAAAAAATCTGCCATCAGCGAGCTATTCTGGCGTGCGCTGCAAAAACCCTTAGTGTTACACGTACATAATGTAAAATGGAAATGTTTATCTTAAATAGTCCTACAAAAAAGGTTTTGTAGGATCTATCTTTTATCTGTATGCCATTATCGCCAAAATAGTGAACCATAAATACAATAAAAATTGTAATTGTAATAAAAATTTATTTCTAATGCACATTTGGTAGTAACAAATTATCCTTATATCAAAATAAATACACTACATCATTTGGACAAAGACGATCATCAACCGAGTGCGCGATACTTACTATGGTGCGGTCGGCGGGCGGTCGGATGCACTGCGGGTGAGGTGGGAGAAGCAGTCGCTCATCGCTGAGTGCGCGACCCAAACGCGGGTAGAGGCGTGAGGGCAGACATTATTTCCGTGACAGACATACGGTTTTAGATCTTTATTTCCTCATAAGAATTCACAATGATTCACTTACTGAGAAAACAATATTCACAAGATGAACTTAAAAGAGTGTACAGAAAACATAATTAATTACATCTTACTTAAAATTAAAACAACAAAAGAACATAATATGTAAGGTAATAACTAAATGCTACAGAGTGGGTATATTGCAAACAGGTTTTATCGAGCGCTCGAACGTTGTCAACAATACGTGGATATTGAGACTACTCCGCTACTGGATGTGGCACGCACGGCTACGCACTGCTTTTATTAACCTATGATTATTTATTTTTATTTCCCCTTTTTCTCAGTTAAATTTTAGTATTTATAGTAGTTAACATTTTTTTTTTTTTTTTTTTTTTTTTTTTTAGGTTTTTTTATTTTTTATTTTTTATGTTTTGTCGAGGATATATGATTTAAGCCTTTTTTTAAAAACAGTCATGCTAGTAGATTGTTTTATTCTTAAGGGCAGCCCATTGTACATTTTAACCCCTTCGTATTCTAAGCTTTTTTTCCCGTAATTAGTTCTGGGTGGACGTGTTACGAGGTAGGTAGAGTTACGAAGTTTAATTTTTTGGAATTCTTGTTTTTTTGTAAATGACAAGGTTGTGCGAATGTCTTTATTTAATATTTTTCGTATTAGAATGCAAGTAAGGTATGTGTAAGTTTGTTTTATGTTCATTATCTTTGTGTCATTATATATTTTTTCTGTGGAAGTCCGGTATTTATAATTAAATAAAATTTTGATAAGTCTGTTTTGGGCCCTTTGGATAAGTTCAAGATTAGTTTTAGTCGCCGTCCCCCAGACCTCTATTAAATAATCAATGTGGGGTTTTATTAATGAATTATATATTAAGAATCGTATACTGCGGGGGAGACATTTATTTATATTGTGGAGAACACCCGAGAGAGATATTAATCTGGATCTGACACTTTCTATGTGAGGCTTCCAGCTCAAGGCGCTGTCTAATATTAGGCCTAAATATCGTTCTTTTGTATTTCTATGAATTAGTTGATCGTCGATTTTAAGCTCGATATTTTCAGGAATATTTTTATTTTTTGCAGCGAATATAACATAATTGGTTTTAGTGGTGTTAATTGTAAGAAGGTTTGATTTGAACCAGTTATTTAACAAATTTAAGTCAGTTTTAACGTGGGGTAAAATATAATCAACAGAGCGTCCAAAGTAAAAAAGGCTTGTGTCATCGGCGTAAAGCGAAATATCACCTGTAAGGCCAATTTGGGATATATTATTGATGTAAATAAGGAACAACAACGGTCCCAAAATGGAGCCTTGTGGCACACCGAAAGTTATAGAGCTGGAAGAGCTTTTATGTTGTCCTATCTTCACTATTTGCCGCCTATTGGTCAAGTATGCCTTAAAAATGTTGAGTGCTTTGTTTTTAACTCCGATGGCGGATAATTTTTGGATTAATATATCTGGACTGATAGTAT
The DNA here is from genome assembly GCA_910591435.1 of Acronicta aceris. NCBI lineage: Eukaryota > Metazoa > Arthropoda > Insecta > Lepidoptera > Noctuidae > Acronicta > Acronicta aceris. The sequence goes on along the minus strand of OU342778.1, from coordinate 3,790,678 downwards.
CAAAAGCCTTTTTAAGGTCAATAAAAATACCGAAAGCCACTTGTTTTTTGTCAATGTTCTTTTTAATTTTTGATATGAGGTCTACTGTGGCTGAAAGAGTATTAGATTGCGGTCTAAACCCGTACTGCTTGTGATAGAAGAAGTTTTTCGAGTTGAGAAACGTTTCTAGGCGGTTATAAAGTATTTTCTCGAAAATTTTTGAGATAACCGGGAGCACAGATATTGGGCGGTAATTACAAGGATCTACTTTGCTTCCAGATTTATATATAGGAATTACCTTTGCTATTTTCAGGTCGTCGGGAAAGATGCCTTGGTCGAAACAGAAGTTGATCGATTGTGCGAGTTTAGGAGCAATAAACTTTTTGACACATTTCAGAGATTTTGTGCTAATGCCGTCAATACCAGTGCCAGTATTTGGATCTAAGCTATCTATTATTTTAATAACTTCATCCTCGGTGGTCTGCGTAATGTATCTCAGTTCTGATTCGGTGTTTTCTCTTGCTTCACTTAAATTTTGTTCATTTGATTCAGCCAAATTTCTTTTAGTAGCGATGAGATTTGCCAGGGACGAGCCAATAGTAGAGAAATAAGAATTGAGACTTTCACATATTGACCTTTCGTCTGTGATACTGCCATTTTCAGTTACAAGTTTACTAGGTCCAATCCTATTATTTCTTGTTTTGTTTCGTGAGAGATCGTTGATTAATTGCCACATTTTTCTGGGTTTGGTCATGTTGTCCATGAAGCGTTTGTAGTAATAAACATTTTTTGTTTGTTGTATATTATGTATTACACTTGCCTTCGTTTTTTCGTATTCCGTTCTTGCCTTTGAATCTGCCATATTCGATTTGTATATATTCCATAGTCTATTTCGTTCGTTAATGCCATCAATGTTTTCTTGTTTTATCCAGTCTCTACGCGGAGGATTTAATACTTTCGTTTTCGTTGATTTACTCATGCTTAAGCCCAGCTGCAGCTCTTTGATCAACTTTTCGTAGGTCGGCTCTTCATCTTTAGCCTTGGGGAGTTCTTCAAAATACTTGAATAACGTTGTGTAATTGATTGCGGTGTATTCTAATTTCGTAACCGGTGGTGGATTATAGTGCTTAATTTCTACGAATATTTGCCTGTGGTCAGACATTGAAGAGTCCATAATTGCGAAATGGAAGTTGAAGTTGTCTTTGAGGTTCGAGGAGACATGATCTAGTATAGTTTTCGTCGTAGCCGTTTCCCGAGTGCAGTGGGTTTTGTCAATTTTGTTCAATATTTTGTAGTTACTTTCTTTTAATGTGTGTTTGTAGTTACGGATATTATTATCTGCACTTAGTAAATCCAAATTAAAATCTCCGAAAACTATTGCTCTTTTCATCGTCTGGAGTTGCTCTGAATAAGTATCAAGAAAGTTGCTGATGTTAGTTTTGTCGGGTTTATATACCACACCAATATTCAAGGAAAACTTCTTAACGTATATCCAGAGATATTGAATCTCATTGATGCAACGTTCTTCAACCAAGTTGTGCTGTAAATTGTTATGGGCATAAATTGATACACCTCCTCCTCTTCTATTTGATCTAAAGTTATAATAATGCGTGTAACCTTCAATATGGAGTCTCTTAGCTTCTTCTTCGCTTTTGATCCAGGTTTCTGTTAGTATAATTAAATGTGTGTTAAATTGTAATGAAGCGATTATACATTTGAGTTCATCAAGCCTACCAGGCTTGACAATACTACGTGTATTCGCATAGAAGAATTTTAGCGATTTTTTAGTAAAGGCCAGGTCTGTGTAATTATTAATAATTTGGTAAGATATTTTCTCTGTATTCGCAATTAGTTTTTTGAAGTAGGGATTGTCTTGTCTGTAGATTTTATGATTGTCGGGGTACCCTTTATATATTTGATGCTGAGATTAGTTTCACCGTTAGCTGTCCGTCTCTGTAAATTTTCTTTCAGGTCTTGCAAGTATTTCTTTTGATATGGGGTCTGATCGGAATAGATTTTGATTGAATCCGTTTCGAGGCTGTTTTTATTTCGCAAAATGGTTTTAGCGGTCTCCTCACATGAGAAACATATTTTAATTGGTCGAGTAGACTCTGGTTTGTATTTACCAAGACGAAAGCTTGTATCTGGTTGGGGACAGTCGTTATAGATCTGTTTTATTATATTCGCAACTTCTTTCTTTTCATATTCTTGTCGTTCATTTGTTGAATTCAATTTGCACTCTGGAATTCCAATAACTATAACGTTTTTAGCACGCAATTTCCTTTCTTGAATTTCTTTAATGATATCTTCTTGACATGCTTGTGCTTGGTCAGATGTTGCTGGTTTGAGTTTGAGGTTATTAACATCGTTCTCTAGTGCTTTTATTTTTTCTTCAGTGGTTTCTGTCATAGTCTTTAGAGTTGTTATTTGGGTTTTTAAATATTTGTTTTCTGTAATGATACTTTCGATAGTATTACTAATATTTCCGACCTCATTTTTTATTTCAGCAACGTCTTGACAGAGTTTATTGATGTTGTCCCTTTGGTCATTTTTAGAGGACGTTAAAATTGCCATCATATCTGACATTTGCTTTCGCAGCTCAGATAACTCATTTCTAATCACTTCATTGTCATCGGTTAGCTTACGTTTGCTACGGATTGTAATTTGCGAAATATCATTTGTGTGTAATTGAGATAGGTTAGGCTGAGAGCCTCCAAGAGGCATATTGGAGCCACTTCCAGTCGGTGAGCGTAGGCAATTCATTGTATATCTGTGTACTGTTACTACTCACGTATGCTGCGCATGCGATGAAATGTGCGAGGAATGCAGAAAATGAAGAGCCCGTCTTTGTTACCCGAGGGGGTGAGGAGGGCAGCACTGTGGCCTGTGCGTGATGCTCAGGATGCTTTCGTCGTAACTGTTCCGATAATCCGCAGGCAAAATGGTGCACTAAGTTGGTTATGATTTGATTCAGAATAGGTTGTAGTGATAAAATATATTTTCGTAAAAATCCGCGACACGTCTGCTCTGTACACTCTCTTGAAAAAACTGACATTGTGTCCGTTTTGCGAATTTTCAATCCTTACTAATATTATAAACGTGAAAGTTTGTGAGTTTAGATGTTTGTTACTCTTTCACACCAGAACGGCTAAACGGATCTGGATAGAATTTAGAACACAGATTATAGCCTGGAATAACACTTATGTAGGCTACTTTTTATCCAGGTTGGACGCAAGCCTGAAGTCTGCGCAGACGAAGTCGCGGGCAGAAACTATTATATAATATTAATCTTTTGATCGCTTGGTTTTGTATCAGTTGCGGTAGATCTAGCGCCCGGCTCAAAAATCGACAAATAAATACCTACGACCAATAGGGTCGTGCAATACAATATATCGATATTAATTATTATGTGCGAGATTCAGAATGTGAAGGTAAAATTTCAATCAGATCAGAGCATCTGGTGTATCCAACCAGTAGACGTAAGTTCGAATCCTGCCCGCGATTGATTTTTTTCCTTTACTAAAAAATAATATTATAATATTGAAAAAAAAAACTATTTTTTACGGAGTTTTTCGAGTTGTATTCTTCTTCTTCCTGCCCTTGTCCCAATTTATTTGGGGTCGGCGCAGCATGTCCCTTTCTTCCATTCATCCCTATCAGCCGTCACCTCATCATTTACTCCCTTTCCCATCATATCGGCCTTAACACAATCCATCCATCTTTTCTTTGGTCTTCCTCTACCCCTCCGTCCCTCCACATTCATATTTACTACTCTTTTAGTTAAATGCGTTTCATCCCTCCTCATCACATGCCCATACAAAGACAAACGATTCCCTTTCAACTTTTCAGTTACTGACGCTACTTTCAGACTTCCTCTAATATACTCGTTCTTTATTTTGTCCATTCTAGTCACTCCACACATCGATCTTAATATTCTCATCTCCGCTGCATGCAGTCTTCTTTCATCCATCTTCTTAACAGCCCAGCGATCTGATCCATACAACATGATAGGTCTTATAATGGACTTATAGATTTTGCCCTTCAGCTTGAGAGGCATCCGTCTGTCACAAGTTGTTCCTGTAACCTGTCGCCATTTCATCCAATCTGAGTTGATTCGATGTATAACGTCCTGGTCAATTCCGCCGTCACTTTGCACCAGTGACCCGAGATACCTAAAGTTGCTCCCAGACTGGTAACGACACTCCATCCAGATATATGGACGCAGTATTGGAAAGGCCGCCGAAGTCGCAGAACAGGTACTCCGTCTTGGTTTTGCTCACTTTCAATCCGACACTTTCCAGTCTATGCGACCACTCCGTCACTCCGCCTGCTCTGGACCTCGACGCCACTTTCAGCCACTAGCACTATGTCGTCAGGTACTTCCTAGGTATACCTTTCTCCTTAAGGGCCCACCACTAAACCTCACGTGGTACCCGGTCGTATGCCTTCTCGAGGTCAACGAACACCATGTGCAAGTTTTTATGAGCATATCTGTATTTTTCGCATAATTGGCGAATAGCAAATATGGCGTCCGTTGTTCCCCGACCAGGCATAAAACCGAACTGGTTTTGTGAAATCGCACTCTTCTCTCAGTCTCCTCTCGATAACTTTCTCCCACACTTTCATACTGTGTGACATTAGCTTTATTCCTCGATAGTTGTTGCACTCCTGCACATCGCCTTTGTTTTTAAATATGGGTACCAGAAAACTGTTGCACCATTCGTCAGGCATAACTTCTTCGTACAACAAATTATTGAAGAATAAAGCCAGCCATGTACACCCATCTACTCTCAATAACTTCCACACTTCAACTGGTATTCCATCTGGTCCTACTGCTTTTCCATTTTTCATGCCATTTACTGCTTTTTCCGCCTCATCTGCACTCACCTCTCCTGCCTCATCTTTTACGCACTTTATCCTTGATACATCCCTCTCCTTTCTTTCTTTAGTCTTAGCAAGCTGGACTATCCAGAGTATTATATAATTTGTCTTGAGCTTTTGTTCTTGCTACCGCAACGGCTTTTTTTGCTTTTTTCTTGCATTCATCGTAGTCTGTCTTCTTCTCCATTTTCAAACTTCCATTATCCACCGCTACACTCTGCCATTCTTTAAACTTCTTCTTTTCTTTTATTACACTTTGTACTTCTTTCGACCACCACCATGTATCCCTATCAATCGTGCTCTTTCCTTTTGACATTCCCAAACACCCTTTTGCCGCATTTCTAACACATCCTGCCATTTAATTCCAACATTCATTCACACTTCTGCCTAACATATCTCCCATTTCTATTGTTCATTATGAGCTTTTACCGCCAGGCAGAACCATCGATTCGGATCTTTACTGCCAACAACTGATGAGATTATTAGGGTGTGGTCTTTCATCACGATAACGCTAGACCACACACATCTTTGGCCACTCAACAAAAATTAAGGGAGTTTGGCTGGGAGGTGTTAATGCATCCGCCATATAGCCCTGACCTTGCACCTTCAGATTTCCACCTGTTTCGATCTCTTCAGAACTCTTTAGGCAGTGTCAGGTTAACATCAAGAGAGGACTGGCAAAACTACTTCTCACGTTTTTTTGATCAGAAGTCCCAAAATTTCTACAACAATGGGATCATGTCACTACCCACAAGATGGCAAAAAGTCGTTGAGCAAAATGGTACATATATATTATAATTAAATGTAAATTAACTTTGAAAAAAAAATGTCTTGAGTTTTCATATTAAATGCGAAGAAACTTTTTCCCCCACCTATTAGATAGGTAAGTAAGCTCTCATCATGTCGGCGAGCGGGCACGGTCGAATATTCGTGATTTTGTTAAAAAGAACACACATTTGGATTTTATTCTTTAAAGAAGTTTGATATTGTTTCGTTTAGTATAATTCTTATTATGTTAGATTTTCATCGATAAAAGCTGTAAATTCGCCCCTAAATAAATCAACTCAGATCCAGCCGTCCCTAGATGCCTCCCCAGCAACGCCCTAAGCCGAGGTTCGAAAGATTCTCTGAATCAACAGCTATTGCCATTGAAAAAAAAACGACAAAGTCAGTTCAGTTTTGGACACAGCGAAGTGAAGATCGAAGTGAAGTATCAAGTGACTATCAGTGCGACGTTAAGTGTGACAAGTGCTAGTATAGTGACTGTTCGTGTGATTTCTGTGTGTGTTTGTGTAGTAGATTAAAGTGACTGTTTATTTTGGTGAAATTAGTGTTTGTCATTTATCCCGAACCCCAGCTCGTAACAATATACTTACATATACCTAATATTCTAGTAGTTCTGAGTGTGACTGCTACGCTAGAGGTCTTTCGTTTTGATTCCCAGGTCGAGTGTTATTGAGCTTTTCTATAAAATTCTCAGTAGCAGCGAGGAGTTTGGAAATTCGCTAATTGGCGAAATTGACATATCATTTCAGTAAAAGAAATGTTCGCTATCCTTGATTTCAAAATTAATGCAATTTTCCAGCACCCTGGGATACCTCGGTTTTACCGAACCACAACAAAAATATGACCATCATCTTGGATTTAAAAATAAATGTCAGTTTCGTAATCAGCATCTAGATAAAGTTAGGAATTGACACTCATATTATTATCTATCATTTAATTCATAAAAATTATGTCCGCGATCTTGGATTTCAAAATTAATGCCATTTTCATAATCAGCACCCCCATAAGCCCGGAAATTGACACCCATATCGCTATAATTGTAACAACAACGTCCGCTATCTTGGATTTCAAAATTAATGCCATTTCCTGTTATACACATAATTTTAGATAGTTTACGTGTGTAGCAACAACATTAATGGAAAATTCCACAACGTTTTATTCGCTTATGCCGTCAGAAGCGGTCGTGTTTATGCGACTGGGGCGCTGGGCAACTGTAGACTTACGATTTGTCTAGGGATGTGAAAGATCATTAAAATTTGCTAACTTTAAGAAATAGGATAGGGAATAATGAATAGGAATTTTCTCAAGAAATTAATAATAACGCAATGCGTTATTACAATGTATCGTCCCTACTGTTGGATTTAAATGACACGGGCGTTGGAGACTGCGGAGAAATTTGCAAAACATCTGAAAATAACATACTTTTGAACTTCTTATTTTGAATAGATCTAACAGTAATGAGTTATTTTAAAACATTTGAAACGTTGGTTAAATGTTCTATCTTTATTAAAGTAATCGTATTTCTATAAATAGTAACCTAATTATTAAAAAAAAAAACACAATAAATGAACACGGGTTCTCTGTCGTATAACTGGGGCGGTCAATAGGTTAAAGCTTTTATTCAGAGCTACGTTTCACTCTGTTTCTAGACGGGTTATCTTTAAATATAAGGTGAATAAATATAGATAAGGACTATATGAGCAATATTATATAGTTCTCATATTATATTTTCAGGTTCATTACGCTGGATTATCCAACACCGACATTAAAATAGCTAATGGAATAGTACCATTAAAATACGCTAGCGAAAACAATTATGGTATGGATTTCAGCGGAACAACAGAATGGTACTGTACAAATTCCGTTTGTAAAGATTCAGTTTTTTCACTTCTAACCCCTTACGTCTTCTAAATGTGTCGGAATGGACTGAATTGCCCATACAAATTAATACCAATATAAATCGTTATTTAAACACAATTTAATAAAATTGTGTTATTAATTGTATTCAGATACCGTTAATCTAGATTCCTACCTTACCATTTCGCCTATTACTACTTCACGACCAGGAAACCGATCGCCACTTCGTAAAGTTATCAAAAATTACATTCACATACAATTATTTCCAGTGCAGTATTTTGCACGAAACGGTAGGATATGAACATTAATGGTATCCGAATAATAACACAATTTGATTCAGTTTTGTTTGAATTAAGATTTATTTTGGTATTACTTTTGTACGGGCAATTCAGTCCGTCGGACCCTTAAATAAAATCACAAAAGGCTAATAATGAATACAACTATTTGCGTAACAGTTATATGTAATTATATTTTGCAAATTATACATTGCTTTCCAGTGGTGAGCGTGTGATGGGTCTGGTGCAGAGCGGCGCGGCGAGCAGCGTGGTGCGCGCGCGGCCGGAGCTGCTGTGGCCGGTGCCGGCGTACTGGAGCCTCGAGGACGCCGCCACCGTGCCGCTCGCTTACGCGCACGCCTTCTACTGTCTCGTTATAAAGAGAAACTTGCAACCTAATATGAGTGTTATGGTGCACGGAGGTGCCGGTGCTCTGGGACAAGCAACAATAGCTCTTGCTTTGGCTCACGGCTGTCAAGTATACGCAACCGTGAGCGACATGCGCAAAAAACATTTCTTGCTTAAATTATTCCCTAAATTAAAAGGTAACCTACCGTGATGATGCTTGAATGAAAGGTGTATTTATCCTTAATGTTATATTATTACATATCTACATAGGTAGGTACTGTACCCTTATTTTGTTTCAGAGGAAAATATTTGCTGTTCTCGTGATCACAGTTTTAGAGATGTGGTCATAACTAACACGAAAGGGAATGGTTGTGATATTGTCATAAACTCACTAAGTGGAGATCTTAAAGAGGTAAGTTAGAAGGAAGTTAATTTAGTTTGGCAGCACCTATTCAATTAGATATATGTATTAGGTGCGTTTTCAAACTGAATCCTTTTCTAATTTCAGTCTTCCATCCATTGTGTCGGATTTCAAGGCATCTGTTTAGATGTTTCTCAACTTCATAATCGAGATGAAGATTTCTCCTATGGATTGTCACATCTATTAAAAGAAAGAGCATATGCTGCTGTAGATTTTTCATCACTATTTGAAAATGCTGGTGATATTAAAGTAAGTTAAAGCTCAATCAAATCGGGTCTTTATTCTATTGATGGGTCTTTATTATATTGGGTCTTTATTATATTTGATGATGTGTGTACTTTACCACATAGTTCACTTATATTCTATTAATGACATGGAGTTCTCAAACACTGAGAACCTTCTACCTAACTTTGACATCCAATGTTCACACATCCTCATATCGCAATATTGTACCAATGAAGATTGTAACACCAATTATTTTAAAAGAGTGTCCATGGAGTTTCTTGCCGGATTCTTCTCCATAGGATCAACCTTTTGGAACCGAGCAACTAGAATCATAACGTTTCATAAACGCTTGTTAAAGCTTATTTGAAATAAAAACATTTGAACTTGAACTTGAACTTGAACATGAACTATTGCGCTTAACCATGGAGTTTATCCAGAAGGTCAATTAAAAATATTCAAAATGTACTCGTAGCTTTCGTCGTAACTTTCGATTCCGCCGTAATTATATATACTCGTAAGTCTTGTTATTTAGTAGTTTAGTAATTTAACGTCAATTAAATATTTCATCATTCGGCCTTCGGACTTTTGATTATCTTCCTCCACACAGTCACCCTGAACATTAAACACGCAACTCAACGACCACACATAAATACAATCACCACAAAAAGCCTATGACTCTCTTACTGCAAAGACGAATCAATCGACACTGCATTTGTCAAATCTGATCTGTAGGTACTTTGAGCTAGGATCGAACATTCATCATTCATTCATCTTTTACGTGGGAGAGCCATGCTTCAGCACGAATGGGGCGGCTCGACCGGAGTGATACCACGGCCTCACAGAAAACCGGCGTCAAACAACGCTCACGTTGTGTTTCGCCGAGTGAGTGAGGTTACCGGAGGCCCAATCCCCTTTTAATCAAATCAAATCAAATCAAAATGATTTATTTTCAGGCATCTATGGCCCATAGATAAATACCTTACACACTAACATATATAAAATAAATAACAATTGATGTTACTATATAAACTTAACCTATATTAGTAAATCACTTCACTTGGCACTAGTCACTGTCACAGTGCGTTCTTGTGGCACCTGTCCCCGGAAGCGGCGGAACACCACGTCCTGCGGCCAGAAGTCCTCTTCCATTACGGTTTTAAAAGGTCGGCAACGCACTTGTGACTCCTCTGGTGTTGCGGGTGTCCATGGGCGGCGGTAATCGCTTACCATCAGGCGTTCCGTCTGCTCGGTTGCCCTCCTATCCCATAAAAAAACATACATTGACTGTTAAACTCATTACCCTTAATTATTCGTATGTGGGTAAAGAGAGGAGTCATCAAGGAGGGTAATAGGCTATAATATATAAACATACCCGTGGGAAGCCAGGGCGGTTTACTAGTGTTTTATAAAGACTACATATGTGGTATAATCGTGTGCTACACAGATTTTATTATATTAGGTATTAAACACGTATATTCCTTTCACTGAACCCTTTACCTCATTAGAGTATTTTTTGCAGGTTTTGCATAAACTGATGAGTGAGGGTATAAGTCTTGGCTACGTGCGTCCGCTGTCGCGCGTGACGTACGCGCCGCACGACGTCGCGCGCGCATTCCGTCTGCTGGCCGCGAGCCGCCACCGCGGCAGAGTGCTGCTGCGTATGCATAACTTTAGCATGAATGTGCAACCTAGGTGAGAACCAAAATTGATTAAAATACTAGTCGAGTAGGCATGTGAAAAATAAAACGAACAGGCGACGCTGTAGTAGCTTCACATCATATCTAGTTAGATTTAAGAGATTATGAGTTAACTTACCCATAAAGGTAACTCATTTAATTTATAAAGAGGTGTTCTGGTCATTTATGGCATGCCTATGAATTATGGTACGTATATGTATAATGTCATAAATAAACATATATACCAACACGGACCTTGTATATACGAAAGAGGGGGGTGCACTCATGTAATTACCTCAGAGCGTCGGTATTGTGATTAGGTCCTATGGAATAAAGACTATTAATTGGGTACAAACTCTGAGCTGCTCTAAAGGATTTTACATAGAAAAATCTTATAATACTTTGGTCGACTTGTAAGTCTTGTAACCACTAGACTAGAAAGATAGTTGAAAATAATGATTTTCTTGTACGTACCCGTACGGAGGCTTCCCTAAATCAGTCCAGAAATATGAATAATACCTAATTAAATAACATATACCTACATGATATCAAAATAGCATTTGGAGGGAGCCATATGACGGAGGCGTACTAACTGTATTCATAAAAAGCTTTGTTTACATAATAAGCAGAGGATTACAAAACTAATTTATATCTTAATATTATTTAACAGAATATCTTGCAATTCAAATTATTGCCAACTAATATTATTGGGTGAAGACACGTGCGGACTTCAGCTGGTCGAAAGACTTATTGCCCGAGGAGCAAGGAAACTACATATCCATCATAAGGCTCATACAATTGCAAAATTTCAATTTAAATTACGGTACCTGAATATGTTTCTATTTACCTATTTACGTGAATATAATAACTGAATGTAATAATACTGAATAAAATTGATAGTCTCAAAATCAAATAAAAACATATAAAATAAAAATCAACATTTTCCAGGACATGGGAAAAGATGGGCGTGCAAATACAAATGTCTTCGAATGATTTAATCAAGGAAAATGATGTTATCGTATTGTTGAATAACGCCACTCGTTTGGGCTCTATACAAGGTGTTTATGTCATGACGAAAGGTGATCAAATGGTGCAAGAGAGTTTATTTGCTAATTTAGATTCCGTCTCTAGAAGATTCTGTCCAAACCTAAGGTGAGGCAATTAATTAGTTATCTGCTATGACAATATAAGTAAAGTATGTAGATAGGAATAAACTTTTTACACGAAAATCTCATTAATATATTCAAGTTTCGACTTCCGACCGACTGGTCTCATAAAAAAGGAATACTCATCAAGTTCTGCTTGACTCCTACTCAGACAAATTTTGGTTTTACAGATACTTTGCAATAATAAATGTGGGTGGGACTGTACTAGGACAGTATACATGTCTTGCACGAGTTCAAAATAAATTACCAGCTACAATGGTAACTTTATCTCAACTGGATAATGTAAGTATGGCCTCTTTTGATTGTAGCTTGCTTTTTGCTTTGTATGACGATTTCTACACATGTGTGGGGATGCTCTTTTCACTTTTACTTGGTTGTTCTTTTCACTTTTTGGATCCCTGCAATTAGTTTTTGACTTTACGAAACTACCTTTTTTTTTTTTTCATTTTCCATGCTAAGATTATGAAGTTATTTTAGTGAAGGAAAAATTCAATAGCGGGCAGGATTCGAACCTGCGTTTTCTGGTTAGATATACCAGACACTCTGACCGTTAAGCCAGGAGACGAGAAGCCGTGGTGTGTCTAACCAGAAGACGCAGTTTCGAATCCTGCCCGCGATTGAATTTTTCCTTCACTAAAATAACTTTATAATTTTAGCATGGAAAATGCAAAAAAAAACACAAAAAGATAGTTAAAAGGTACGGTGGCATCGTACGATATCGAACTAACTGTAAAGTAAGTCATGTCGGTTGAGAAGCAAGATAACTTGCTTTTCAATAGATGTCGCCAACGTCACCTTATGACGTAAATTCAGAATGTGAAAGTAAATTTCGATCAAGCGGGTGGGACTCGCGGTGGCTTAACAGTTTGCGTATCTGGTGTATCTAACCAGAAGATGCAGGTTCGAATCCTGCCAACGATTGAATTTTTCCTTCACTAAAATAACTTTACGAAACTATTTAATGTAAATGTGATAAAAAATTATAAAGATAAGATAAAATACCTATTTACTAATCACAACAAAACATTTAACCAGTTTAACTTACTGTTGGCCTCAAACTAGGCAAGCTTGGGTACTGATGTATATACCTAAGGAATTTTCTACCAGTCAATCTTAGGTGATGATGATACAGAAATTAGTAAGTACTGTGCACCATTTATGCCCGGTGACGTATTTAATTATGACATTTTCAGGAGGTGAACTCTACGGATGTAACGGAGCGCGCGCTTTGCGGCACTGACTGTGTAGTTGCAGCGTGTAAAACGCGTGTACATAGACTTTGTTTAGTAAAACAAATAGCGAAATTGGCTGGTGAGTGATACAATCATAATATTTAAATATATAAACTCCTCATACGCACATTTAACGAACATACCTTTAACGAAATCCAAACCTAATAACGCAATGATGTTTTAAGTTAAGGTAATTTTTCAGGTTTATGTATACCAGAGAATACACCAAAAACTACCACTTTAGAAGAACTTGGTATTAGAGATGATAAAATAGAATTGATTGCTACTTTCCTGCGAGTTTATCATAATGTTGAGTTCTCTGTAGCAGAAATACCACTATTAACAATTGAAACGTAAGTATCTTGATGATAATAATAGGATTTACATAATATATTATGATGCAAAATAGGGAAAAACGCAAGTAAATATTGGAATTAATGTTTTTTTTTTATTTTAATGATTATAGAATATTACACATCGAGAAAACTGAAAAAGGTTTTGAAGATGTAAAAGGCTTGGCGACATTCCTATCCTACGTGGACTCAGATGAACTTCAGGCGACTACAGAAATTGTGTTACTACCTACTATGACAAGAGGAGACGTATTGGTAAAAATAAATAATTATAATTAATAATAATAATATGCACAATGAACATTATTAGTATATTATATTGTATATTGAGACATTTTCGTGTCAAATCTTAAGGCGCTGTGCATAGTCAACATTTAGGTATTTGAGGGGGTGAAGCAGATGAAGTGGTGCACGCGTAGTCCCGCCTACTGCGGGGCGCACCGGGCGAATGTCAACCATGCGCGACGTTCTTTAAATACAGAAACATAATTTCGCGGCATTGGTTAAGTGCACGTTTGGCTTATCGCGCCGCTGTCCGGCTTGAAATCGCGCTTCCACGAGTTCGAATCTCAATAGATATTATGAGTTTTTTTTTATTTTTAAAAATGTACACACTTGTTTTCTTATTTTTTAAATAATTAATTAATAATTGTTATTTAAAAAAATAATAATATAGAGAAACTTAACAGATTCATCAGACGAATAATAAATAATTCATAAATAAAATGGCTTGGGCGTAGAATGGTCAATTCTAGAAATGGCCTATTCTCAAAACGGCAATTGTCAAAATTGCGAAAAATTAATATAAACAGACATTTTTATTCCCGTATATATTTTTCTTCAGAGTAGTATAAAAAACAGTCACCAAACTTGATGGTTTATTCTGAAGAAAAATAATACAGATACAGGATGTTACAAAAGACTGTAGTTATACCAAAGGAGGTCATTGTACTCACCACTATGAACATCTTTACTATGGCGCCTGCCCTAAAATCGCTAAAAAATATTTTTTCTCGTCTAACCTACGTCTAACCTTTTCGCAAAACCATACATGCCAAAAAAAACTATGCCTTTTTGAGAATTTGGCATTCTGCGTCTAAACCATACTATGAACTAGTAACTAGTAAAGAAACGAGATCATTGTGAGTTGAATGAGGAATTACTCAAAATTACTGTATAGTAATTTGTATTTTTTGAATTGACCATTTTGAGATTCGAATGCAAATTTCAATTTATTCAATTTATATTGTGATCATTTTGAGAATTCGTCATTTTGTGCCTAAGCACAGTGGTATGTTATACATACATACCTACTAAAGTTTATAATTTACAAATTAATATAAAATAAAATAGGTATGTGCAAAGACAACAATTATGACGATAATATTTATTGTGACAAGCGAAGATTTAGCAAGTACACACAATGACGACGCTAACATGGCCGCCGTTACAGGAATTACTTCTGCCGGTATTGGTTATTCGCAATTTTAAGAAATTACAGCATGTATCGACACACCCATATTTACGAAAACCACATATGCTCAAGATCCCAGATAAACGATTTGATTTGATTTGATCAAGACATCATTTATGAAAAATGGGAATCAACATCTGACGAATCCTGTGGCAGCAGTAGCAGGTTTTAAGAACGCATAGCTGCTGTTGTCATGGATTTTTTGCTGATGATGAATTTGGGTACGTCCATACATGCTGTAATTTCCTCGAATTGCGAATAACCAATACCAGCAGAAGTAATTCCTGTAACAGCAGCCACGTTAGCGTTGACATTGTGTGTACTTGCTAAATCTTTGCTTGTCACAATAAAATCGTCTTTGCACATATTGCATCTAAAATTGAATCCGGAGATCAAGCCAATCCTTTATTCTGCTATGAGTGACAGCTGTGAGAAGTTACAATCGAATAAAGAACTATGGCTACATATAGTTTGCAACTGCTGATAAAATGCATTATGTCAACGACTCCTCGACTATGAACTGGTAAGTATGTATTATTGTCTTGAAATTCTGTCGACGGTTCAACGAATAGCACATCGTCATTGATTTCTCTGAAATATTTTTTTTTTCATTTTTTGTTTTGTTATAAACAAAAAACAACAAAGTAATTCTAAATCACAGTAATTACGCGATGTGTACAAATACAATGGATATATGACTGGGTGGACAGACGGATAGGTGGTTGTCACGCGATCTCTTTTTTTTTTTTTATTTTATTTTAATCATAGGGAACAACAAACAGCTACAAAATACAGTGTTACAAAGAGGGATACACATAAATAAGTACAATATTGTAGCCCACAACGCTGTTCACAGATAAAGCTGTGGAATATGGTATTTAACTAGTAAAACGCTAGGATAATAGTTGAAGAATAATAACAATAAAAACTAGACTAACTTGACTATCGCGTCCATCTATCTACACTTTTACACAATAGAATCAAGTAATTAATTAAGAAAGCTCCTTTAATATAAGGCCCTTGAACCTACTGGGAGAACATGCAAAAATATCAATGTGTTCAAAAGTCTTATTATAGTTGTCTAAGATTCTGCGAACAGGCGAGCGCAGACCAGTATTAGAATGACAAGTTGTAGTAGAAAATAGTCTGCCAGCGCGCACCTTTCGCTTATACACTGTTCTAGGAACAACATAGCACAACATGTTGGTCAATTCAATGCAATCGAATTTATTAGTAACGATGTTATATAGGTTCATGGCTTCTAAGTATTTACGTCTATTTTCAAGTGATGGGAGTTTGTACTTGTTGAGTAGATCCTGATATGACAAATAGTGACCAAAGCATCTAAAATTCATAGCACGTAGGAATCTGTGTTGAACACACTCAATAGCCTCAGTGTATTTTTTATAATATGGACTCCAGACGGACACGGCGTATTCTAATTGAGAACGTATGAGAGACTTATATAGGCAAATATATGAGGAAGGTTTCTTAAAATCTAACGTCGAGCGCATAACAAATCCATAAAGCTGATATGCTTTATTTACTATTTTGCTAATGTGCAAGTCTAAGCAAAGTTTGGAGTCAAAAATAATGCCAAGGTCACGGATAGAGTCCACTTTAGTTAGGGGGACATCACACATTGTGTATGTATAATTTACGATATTTTTATTCTTTGTAAAGTTCAAAAGATTACACTTAGGTAAACTTAGCTGCAACTTATTTCCACGACAGTAGTTCGACAGTCTGTCTAGGTCTTGTTGCAACAGAAGGCAGTCATTCAAATCGCGTATAGTTCTATATACCTTAAGATCATCAGCATATAGGAGGAATTTGGTGTTAAGAAAACAATGACTTATGTCGTTAATATACAAAACAAATAGAAGGGGACCGAGAATAGAGCCTTGGGGTACACCGGAGGTGACCTGTGCGATGCAAGAAGAATGACCATTAATTACAACTCTCTGACTACGGTTAGTGATGTATGAAGAAAACCACCTCAACAGGTTACCACGGATTCCATTGAACGCTAATTTATTGAGTAATATTTCGTGGTCTACCTTGTCGAAAGCCTTGCGGAAGTCCGTATACACTGCGTCAACCTGTACACGGTTGTCCGCATTGTCGAACAGAAAGCTAGAGAACAGCAGGAGGTTAGTGACTGTGGACCGTCGCTTAACAAAACCGTGCTGTTGTTGGATAATAATACTATGCAGAATAGGGTATAGTTAATTATGCACTAACCTTTCAAAGAGCTTCGACAAGGCAGACAGTATGGAAATAGGTCGATAGTGTTCAACATTGCGTCTTGATCCGCCTTTGTGGACGGGCACAATATAGGCATCCTTCCACAGTTTGGGCACCACGCCTTCCAACAGGCATTTATTATAAACTCTTTGGAGGATAACTCTTCGGAATCGTCAGCTCCCATGATTGACTGACGACCTTCGCCCATCTGTCGATACTTGCTACACATAATTTGATTTTGGTTTGGCTCCTGGAGTTACAAAGGTTGAAAGTGATTTTCCCAGGGTTTTCGTGTTCAGAATGTAAAATTGAAGCAAATAAGTTTTTAAATTTTGACATACTTACATGATTGTTTATATCAAAAAAAGTTAAAAGCAAATAGCTCTATAGGTCCAGACTACGTCCCCCCTGGTCTCCTCAAAATGTCAAAAGAGTATATTTCGGAACCTCTCTGTCATATTCTTAATCTAGCTATAAGCACTGGCAATTACCCCTCACAATGGAAACTTTCAAGAGTCACGCCTATACCTAAATCCTCGAAAAAAACTGATATCGAAGAATACCGACCCATCGCGATTCTCTCATCTCCTGCGAAGGTCTTCGAGAGCATTTTGCATAAGCATATCAACGATCAAATTAGCGCCTACTTATGTAATGAGCAGCACGGCTTTAGGTCCAAGAGATCTGTGAACACTAACCTCATAACTCTTGTTGACTTCATTTCCACCCAGCTAGATCACAGGCTCCAAGTTGACGTCCTCTACTTCAATTTCCAGAAGGCGTTTGATAGGGTCAATAATGACATTTTGCTGGCGAAACTCTGTGCTATAGGTTTTGCCCCTGGACTTCTCAATCTGATCACGGACTATCTACGAGACCGTCAGCAATTTGACAAATTGGGTATCTTTAAATCTAGACCCTATCACACGCGTTCCGGGGTAAGTCAGGGTTCCATTCTTGGGCCTCTACTATTCATTATTATGATCAATGACATTCCTACAGTAGTCAGCCACGCACGATGCTTACTATATGCAGATGACCTAAAGCTGTACGCAGCAATTAAAAACGAGGAGGACTGCTTGGCACTCCAGCGCGACATCGAGGCAGTGTATAAATGGAGCGTTGATAACAAACTTGAATTCAACCCCACTAAGTGTAATGCTATGACCTTTAGCCGAGCGCGGCACCCAGTTGTTTTCGATTATAAGTTAAATAACGAAACTATACCTAAATCGTCGACCATGAAGGACTTGGGTGTTACATTCGACCGGGGATTAACATTCCATGATCACATGGTCGCAGTTGCCAAGGAGTCCTATATTAGACTAGGTTTTGTCCTCAGAAACGCACGTGACTTCCAAAATACCAGTGTCATTCGAATCATTTATAATGCGCTGGTACGTAGTAAGTTGGAAACCAGTGGGTCTATCTGGAGTCCCCTTGAGAAAAAAAAAATTCAATACTCGAAAAAGTACAGAAGGCATACCTTAGATATCTTTACAAGAGGGTCTATGGATACCCATATCTTTACCCCACCAAGTTTCTCCTGGGTTGTCTCGATTACAATTCCCTAGAAACCAGAAGGAACCGTGACCAAATTGTCACGGTGTGCAAAATCCTACGTTGAAAAATTGATTCAGCTGATTTGTTTAATGAACTGTGTCAACTCTTTACCCCTAATAACTATCTAAGAGGCAGGAAACAAACTGCTTGCAGTGCCAACTTGCCGTACACACTCCCCGTACAAAGTCCCCAATACCGCGCACACTCTCTGCACTCAACGATCTCCTGAACTCGTGCCCAGATATTGATTTGTTTGAGGACGGATGGGTGAGGCTATTGACGGTATCCTTGAAGTTGTGCGAGAGGGATCTATGATCGACTTCAATTTGGTGCGAATCTGTGATATGTTTTAGATTATTGGAATTATTTAGTATATTACACCATCGTTCTATGAATGAAAAGCCAAATGAAGCTCATAATGTAGTAGTTCTGAAATTTGTTTAGTTAATCAAGTAATTACAATTCTATTTAATTAGTGTAATTGGTCTATGACCGTTCTAGTTAAATAAATAAATAATAAATAAAAATAAATCATGTGATTTTTTGAGATAATGATGAATATCCACAATGCCCCTATTATGCATTTAGAAAATTTGCCACTTTATCGATTTATATTGTGGCCACTTTACAAATTCGTCATTGTGCTATAGTCTAAACTATGGTCATTTCGTCGTCGAAGTTGTTCATAATAATGTCATTATGAACAACTTTCACTATAACTCCAACCCTAAAATCGCGAAAAATAATCTGCCGAAAAAGCTCATTCACCCGCGACTAAATGACCTCTTTTTTTTAAAGAAAAAAAGACTAAATGACCATAGTTTGTTGATTGGCACCACAGTAAAAGTTGTTCATAATGATGAGTGATGACTGTAATGACCCCTTTTCGTATTTCTACACTCTTTTGTAAGACTGCAAATAATTTGAATATTATAAACTTTAGTAGGTATGTATGTATCACTTAGCACTGGGTTTCGGTGCAATATGACGAGTTCTCAAAATGGCCGTAATATAAATTTAATTAATTTAATTGGCATACGAGTATCAAAATGGTAAATTGTAAAAATGTCAAATTTTCTAATATAAATATGACAGTGACAAATTTTCATTTGTCTTAATTGCCATTTAGAAATTGAGTAATATCAACAATGTACATTCTGATGCACATTGTTGATATTCCTCATTCAACTCACAATGATCTCCTTTCGCATTACTGGTTACTACCTACAATATTTTGTAACACCATATATAAGCATACTCGTGAAGTTTTCTCCGATGGTTCATCTACTGACGTACATCACCAGACGATTCTTTTTACTATAGAATGCAAAAAAAACGATTCAGGAAAATTAAAAAAAAACTTAGTAAAAGCTTATAAAAAAAGAGAATTAATAGGAAGTTAAATAATAATTATTGAAAATTTATTTCAAACAAGAAGATAACAAAAGTAAATAATAATTTAAAAAAAGCAATTATATGCTACAAATAAGAAAATCAACAAAAAGTGAAAAATTATTGCGGGGTGTGAACCCAAGACCAGTGCATATCTGTTCAATACACGATACCGCTAGACCAATCGAGTTATAGATTCATACATCGAATTTACGAATCTATAGATAATCTATTTGTATGTACTTACTTTACAATTTCTATCATGAGTTTTTGTTTCATCGAATAAAAATGAATATTATTATTATGATTGTAATGAAATAAATAGCTTTCAAAACGACCAGATATAAAATTATTTCTGAGCGGCGGGCGGAACAAAGTGACATAGGTCCATCAGGCAGCGCGCCTCAGCGCTCACTGTCGCTTACCGTAGAAATGAAAGAGAAGAAAAAAGACGCCACGATGCCGCGATGTTTCGTTCGACTCGTGCGAGTTATTTATCATGATATTTATTAATTATTAAAAATATAGTATTTCAATCAAAAAATAAAAACAACAGTTCCCTTTATTTTTATATATTACGTCACTGTTATAAATTTGATCAAGATTTGTTAATAAATAATACAGTTACAACTGCTAGAAATTTAATTTTAATGGTTATTTTATGTTTTTTTTTTATCGAGAAAATTTAACGAAAACGTGTTTTGAAAACAAAGGTTCCCTCGTAAATATGTTCAAGATTAACATATATTTTTATTGCTGTGTTAAAATGTATACTTTTTGCTAAAAAACTGTTTTAAGATGCCTATTTTGACTAGTCACAGCGCCTTAACACCCAAGTTTTTGAAGTTAGGGACGCGATAATTTTTTGTAAGTGGCGGCGGAAGCCTAATGCCTAGGGTGACTTATGATTAAGTGGTTGCCGGTTCGAAACCCACCCATTGCACTACCGACGTGAACCCACTCGTAACACAAGGATTTAGCTTAGCGAGCGGTCAACAAGAATAAAAGTAATGTGTGACCCACATTACTAGTAGGCTTTTTGGAACGAAGTTCCTTATCGCGCGTAGTGAAAGGGGGCTACACGGAAAAAATTCTTACGAAAAGTTGTCACGACACTTTTTGCTATAGTAAGCTATTGTAAGCCTGTGCGGCGTGCGCATGTTTCTCTGTCTGTCTCTCTCTCTCTAATAAGATAGTAGTTCCTTTCGATTAATTAGTGAAGGAATTGTAATATTTTTTTTTTTTAAATAAAATTTTATTACAATTCGTTTTTAATTCGAACTTCGTTCCATCCGGGTGTCCCTTGACACCTTTTTTTTTTTTTAAATACCTCTCCCACGAAGGTACTCTCCCATCAACCGTTGATAAAAATGTATACTTAATTTGTTAATAATTTTAATTTCAAGAATTACACGTGTGGTCTTCTCGGGATCCTATTTAAAACGGTGCAAAATTTGTATTGTAATATAAGAATGTTCATGTTTTCATATTTTCAAAATGGTCCAACTTGTTTAGTACTAACATACATACATACCATCACGCCTGTATTCCCCGAAGGGTTACGTAGAGGTGTACTTATTGTACACACCTAGGGATCGAACCCAGGACCTCTAGGGTGGCAGACGCGCTTGAGAACACTAGACTAATGAGGCAGTCTATCAGTCAGTCAATAGTACTATAAATTAATATTAAACAACTGACGCATTTATTTCACTTTCATGTATCATTTGCCGTACTCAAAATTCAAGTCCATAATTAAGTGTTGGCACACTGTTGTGGATACCCAACTGAGCCTTTAGTGACATGGGTTGGTTAGCTACAATTATATGTATAGCACCATTTACTTTATTTTCAGCATTCATTTTCTTTACCACATCTGTATGAATTTAACAAACTCATTCACTTGATCAACACTGACCATCTTTATATTAAACTTAAGTACATCTTTATCTTTTTCAAAAACCACAAGAATCGCCTTGCTTATATTAATCAGTTGAATTATTTTAATTCCCTTCAACTTAACCCCTCGTCTAATTCTTCTACGTGACTCGTGTCGGTGTCTACTTTTCACCCTATCCTTTTTCCCACTAACCTCCTCTATAAATCTTGTAACGTACTAACAGTTCGACAGTTATTCGTAATGAGCATTGTAATAAAGCAGCATGCAGCACTTCCTGAATCTATAATATAAAAATGAACCGCTGAATGTGTTGCTAAGCGCAAATCTCGAGAGCAGCTGAACCGATTTTGCTAATTCTTTATTAGAATATTCCTTAAAATACGCGGATGGTTCTTACGGAGAGAAAAATTTAATAAATTGCATGAAAAGGTCCAAAAACAACACTTTTCTATACTCCCATACAATCGATTCATAATAATACATAAAACAGCAAACAATGTTTACTCAATAAATTATTTCTATTCCTATTTCTGCCGACGATGCAAGTAGAACTGATGATTAATGAGAGACAATAGACAACTAAGTCATTTTCCGTTCAAAAAAACATGATATCTTATATTAAATCTATTATTCCCAGTAGTCAATCAGAAACCAAGTCCTACCTGCTGAACACCGTCATTGATGCTGGTAATCTGCTGAACCTCAAAATTCAGCCGAGGGACGTGAATGATATTTTCCGACGATTGGCCAATAAGCCAATAATTGTTGATTTTACCACTGTTCTCCTTAAAGAAGAATTTCTAGTCAAATATCGAAACCACAACAAAACTAGTTACAAGTTATCAACGGAACACCTTAAAATAAGTGGCCCTACCAAACCAATATATTATATATCTCGGAAAACTTATCAGCTAAAAAGAAACGGCTTTTCTTTTTGGCTCGGGATGCTGCTAAAATAAATGGCTATCAATGGTGCTGGGTGTCCCACGGGGAGATATTTGTCCGTGCTAAGGTTGGATGCCCACATTTTCAAGTCAAGAGTGAGGCGGACTTAGCTCGTGTTGTAAAAACTATATGACTAGATGTTTATGCACAACTAGCTTCATTGTATTATGTGAATTCTATATCGTGCTTATTAACCTTAATTTTTCATTATGTTTTGTCAAATTCAGGTCACTCTCACTCACATGTATTACTTACTACTCTACACACACACACTTTCACTGTCCATAAGTCCCACAAATACATCCAAATGCCTACTTGCTTACTTATCTTTAAAGGATACTGGACTACAACTTGTATACTATTCTTCTCTAGTATGATTTTGGAACCGTTAGGGATCATACTTTGTCTCTCTGAGAATTACTCGGACCATCATACTTGTTCCTTGTTTGTTATTACCGTAAAGTATGGATGATCTAACCTCAATTACAAATGAGATTAAGAATGTCTCTGTCTCAAATTATTATGCTTGTTCCCCTGAGAATAGTGTGAAGTATCTGATTAGTTCTTAGCATGACCTTAAAATTCTCCATACCAATATTAGCAGCTAATTAAAGCTGCAATTGCTGCAGTTGCAATTAAGCAACTTCGACAATTTAGTTGTATTTATTAGTAGACTGTTGTACTTGCCTGACGTTATTATACTTACTGACTGTTGGCTGAGCAAATGCTCAACTGTACCCTCCATTCCCGGACTTAACTCCCACGCATCATTATTTAAAAACCAAAACGATGGAGTTGTTGCTTATATAAGAGATACTTTCAACGCCACCACTGAAACTCTTCGTTTTAATGATGCAAATTGCTTGCTAATAAAACTTCCTAGTAGAGCTGCGTTGGTTGGCTAATACAGCTCTCCCTCTTACAGAGACCTCACAAACTTCCTAAGCAGCCTTGACGCTTTGCTAGGCCATTTAGCGTCATTTAAAACTGTTGCAATTATTGGTGATATAAATATTAACATTGTTTCTGATAATGTTGACCCTAATGTTGACGATTACCTCAATATTGTAGCTTCTCATGGAATGCTCCCAGCGCATATTCTTCCAACTAGACTCTTAAACTGCCTCGATCATGTGATACTTTGCTCCCAATCACTTGCAACCACACTTGTTCTTGATTCTCCAATAACGGATCATTTCCCTGTTATGGTTTTCTGTAACCTCAATTTAAAAACTAAAAATCCCTACCACACCAAATTAAAGATAGACGTACCTCGGGTTGTTGAATATATTAGTAATGTAGATTTTTCTCCTATACTGAAATCTTAAAACCCCAATGCATCTGCTGAGTCTCTTGTATCCACCATGTCCTTAGCCATTAAAACTCATTCACATGTCGTTCGGATTCCCAGTAGGAAACGTATAATTAAACCCTGGATTACCCCTGGTCTGTTAAGAGACATAGAGACAGGCTATATCGAACATTTAAAAAACATCCAGAAAATGACTCACATAAACTGGTCTTTTGTAGATACCGCAATTTCTGTAATAATATTCTAAAAAAAGGTTAACATGAACGTTCTGAATTCCAGAAAGTCAAGAGTAATCTAAAAGCGACGTGGAAACTTATTAAGCAGGTAGCAAATTTGGACCAGAACAGGACTTCATCTTCAGTACTGTTGCTTACTTACTTACTTCAATGCTGTAAAGATCCTCTGAAATCGGTAGCCAAAGTCAATTCCTATTTTGCAAATGTCGGCAGACTCTCGGCAAATATATAAATCTGACCTCTATAAACACCTTATCTGTAGTAAAACTAACCCTCGGTCACCAGATATTTCAAAATCTTCCCCACTTACCTCAATGGTGCTGCATGAGGTTGACAGCCCCGAGCTGGAGAACATAATCATCGGTCTAAAAGACAACTGTGCTGTTGGACTTGATGAAATATCCGCCTCAGTTGTTAAAGCATGTAGACACATCATTATCCTGGTTCTTGTCTTTATTTTTGACCTCTGTTTTTCTACAGGAACTTTTCCTGGTGTCTTTAAAACCGCAATTACACACCCACATACACGCACACACGCGCTCCCCCCCACACACTCTCTCTCACACACACACACACACACACAAACGTACGCACGCAAGCACACGCACACACACATACACAAACGTACGCACGAAAACACACACACACACACACACACACACAATACTTAAATTTACCTGTCACGCTGTTATCAATTGCATGGAACACAGTACCATCACATTTTGGAGATGGGCGTTGGCAGCTGCGCTACAGTTTATTACTTTTGCAGCCGTCATCGTTTAATTTGATAAGATAAGATAAGATAACTTTATTTGCAATAAATATAGGTACAGACAGTTCTTATTGCTAAATCGCTAAGTCCAAATAGTTGCCACTTATTATACCATACAATGGTGTGCAAAGAAAAAATACACAATAGGAATAAGTAATTTAAACTAAAATCACATTATGTTCATGTTATTTTATTTTACGGTCCGTTAGGTAATCCTTAACAGAATAGTAACATTTATTTACCAGCCATGTATGCAATTTACGCTTAAATATTTTTAGTGGGAGACTTCTCATATTTTCCGGTAGTTTATTATATATTCTTATAATCATAGGATAGCAATTATTGTGGAAATATGTACTTTTTATGCTGGGTAGTAGAAGTTTACTTGGATATCTTGTGTTGAAACCACAATGCGCTCCAGAAGTCTTAAATAAGTATGGGTGTTTCTTTGCAAATATATAACATTCATAAATATACACTGAAGGTACAGTCAAGAGCTTTAATTTTGGAAATAATGTTCTGCAAGATGTTAGCGGTTCTACATTACAAATTGCACGTATGCATTGTTTTTGGGATATAAACACCGTGTTAATATTTACTGAATTACCCCAAAGCAGTATCGCATACCTTAATTGAGGCGCAACATATCCATGGTAAGCTTGTAATGCTATCTTTTGATTACAAATTTTTGTTAACCGCCATAGCGCATAAACAATTTTATTTATTTTAGCGCTAACTTTACCATGAGCATTGATTATCAAGACTAAGGCCTAAGAAATTTACATCATTGGCTTCTAATAGTAGATTTCCTTTGTACATGATTTCAAGTCCGGTTTTGTATTTATGTCTATTATAGAATTCTATATAGTTATTTAGTTTTTGTGATATTAGCTTTCAGATTATTGTTTTCCATCCATTGTACAGTTGTTTCCATCGTTTGATTTATTTCATTATTGTAGTTAGTATTACTGTTTCTTGAAATTATTATAGCTATATCATCTGCATATAAATTACATGGATATTTTATGTTGTCAGGAAGATCATTAATGTAAATTAAAAACTTGTTTGTTTATGTTCCTAATAAACGTTATTTAAATATACTGGACCATTTCAGCGTGATGACGAATTTGAAGCAAATCAGACGTATCTGTGTATCGTGCCGGGTATAGAAGGTCACTACGAGCGGTTCCGCGTTCTCTGCGAGCGACTCAAGTTGCCGGCGCTCGTGCTGCAGCCGGGACTCGACCACCCGGAAGAGACCGTGCAGGAAACTGCTGAGAGATTTACTAAGGTAAGAGACAACTTTATTAACTAAGACAACATTATTTTTATATTAATTATAGTATAGAAATTTAACCTATTATATTATTTTATCTAAGGTTCTGCTAAATAAGATGGGACTGAAAAATTGTTTCTATTTATTGGCATATGAAACTGGTGTTTTGGTTGCGTTAGAAATGGCTGCTATCTTAGAAGATCATGGTAAATATAAATTTTCCTTACTTAGATATGTTTTAACTAGATAATTGATTTAATAAAATTACGTCGTTTATTTATTTTTTCAGGTTTAATCGGTACTGTCTATTGCCTTGGATGTGAACCTGGTGAAGTTAAAAACTTGATTGAAGAACAGCTAATAGCATATGAGACTGAGGACAACTTACAAAATGAAGTGATCAAACATATGTATAAGTTAATGGTGGGCGACGATACCACTATCTTGGAGAGAGCACTAAGAGATAATATCTCATGGCCACAGAAAGTAAACGCGTGCGTGCGGGCTCTGCGAGGACGTGTGCCGCACTCGGCGCAGTACGCACGCGCGCTCATAGAGGCCGCCCTGGCGCGCATCCAGCGCGCGCGTAGCTACGTGCCGCGGGTGCGCGCGCTGCGCTCCCAGCTAGTGCTGCTGCGCGCTGCGCACGCGCATGCAATGTCGGCACCGCTCGAGCTACAACTACACTCGCAACGCCCAGTTGTCGTGCACCAGTTACGCGCACCGCTAGCTCATGCTGCTAAGGATATAAGCTGCTCGTCTGTTATTAATGAGTATTTGGACCCAGTGACCTTAGAAGCATTCAGCAAGAAAAATATTTGTGACTCATATCTCGTAAATGCTTCTAGTTTCATGGCTATTGAAAGCTAGGAATAATTATTGCAAGAATTTGTAAATCTAATATTTATAAAGAAAATGAACTTTAACTTTACGATAATAACCGACAGTTATTATCGTAAAGTTAAAGTTCAATTTCTTGGTGGTGGACTGTATAATCTTGAAATAAAACGGCTGGTCTTCGAAAAAACTTGCGTTTATTGTTTCTTTTCTTCACATGTTCCCTTTCTTATGTTGTTTCAACGGCGAGAGCTTGAGGCGAAGTGCAAGCCAGTGTTTTTTTTTTATTTGGACGTGGGAGCGCCATGGTTCGGCACGAATGGGCCGGCTCGACCGGAGTGATACCACGGACTCACAAAAAACCGGCGTTAACCTCGGTTACCGGAGGCCCAATCCCATTTTAAAAGGTCGGCAACGCACTTGTTGTTGCCGGTGTCCATGGGCGGCGGTAATCGCTTACCATCAGGCGATCCGTCTGCTCGTTTGCCCTCCTATCCCATAAAAAACAAAAAGCAAGCTGTTGATTCAGGGAATCTTCACAGCGTAACCTACGGGGAAATAATACAGATGCACCATCACTTTTTATTTTTCAAAAGAAACTAATACGAATACTTGTAAATATAGAAGAAACTGATACCTGTAAGCCCCATTTCATAGAACACAAAATACTAACGCTACCTAGTTTGTACATTTTAGAAATATGTAAGTTTGTTAGAAATCATCAAAGTTTCTACACAGAACGGGAAGATAAAACCAGAGGCTAAGGCATAAAAACCGTTTAAACCTACCAAGTTCTAGTCTTAAAATGCACTCATCTAGTCCACACGTTATGTCGATAAAAATATATAACAAACTACCCCCACGAATAAAAAACGAAGATAAAGACAGTATATTTATAAAAAAACTAAAACAAATGCTATTAAGTAAATGTTACTACCATATAAATGTATATCTAAATGATAAATGTACATAAAACGTAATAAATACAAATTAAAATTAATATTAACATAAACACAAATACAAGTACTTACTATAAAAACATATAGATACATATTGATACATTTACTAACTCATAAAAACATTCCATAATCATCTAAGTAATGTTAGTATCCAAATAAAATAAATAAAAGCGACGTTAAATAGTAAGTAGGTATTTAAAACACGTTACAAATAATATAACATAATAATGAGTTAAATTAAAAAAAGGTCATAACCTCTCTCCTACATTTGCCGTGCCTGACAAGGCCCACACATGTTTCTATAATTATTATTGTAACATCTATTTAACTTGTGGAGTGCAATAAATGTATTGAGTATTGAGTAACCGGACTTGGTGGCGAGGCACCGAATACCCCCAGCCTGACCAAGCCAGCGTAAAATTGCCCCCGTCTTTTATATAATTTTCCACAAAAAATGTAGGCACTCTAATTGGCCGACTAATCAGAGGCTGCGAATTTCGACCAATCAATTGTGTGCATGCTTCTCGAACAGTTAGCGCGATGAAGGGTGAACAAGAGGCTCCGAAGATCATGGACCTCATCTTATACTTAGGTATAAGTCATCTTATACCCATAGGTGACGTAACGTACTCTTCCCCTCGTCAAAGAGCGTGCGTGTCGTGTCATGTGCGTGCAGCGTCGAACACCATCCGCGCCTTTCACAACCGGAAAATGCGGTACCCCACCTTCTTACTGTGATCTTCCGTGCAGTCGCATTCCTTGGCGTACCCCTTCTTCAGTAAGTTGAAGACTTGAGCACTGTATCGTTCATAGAAGTTTGGTAAAGAGTCCATCTTCCTTTTCAACGTCTTCAGTCTTCTGAGAGCACTGTTGTAGTTGTTTGGCATCGTTTCGTCTTCATTGCGCCAAGGAAGTCTGACTTCGAAGTGACCGTTGATCCTTTTCACCGTACGATCAACGATACCTACCTATCACTTGATCATTATCAGGCTTCATCTTCTTTGATAGAGATATAAGATGAAGCCTGAAGCCTATCTTGAAGTGTGATTTTACCAACTCCTCAACGCGGCGGATGTCCCAACTGATTCATGTTTGGTAGCTACACTGCCTGGCTACTTTCGTCACGCTGCTGCAAAGTAACGCTCTGTATTCGGAGGGTAGAAGTTGGGTCATCCACTTGAATCTCGCGGGCCAGGTCTTCATCGATGAGTGAAGTTGTGGACTCATCATCTAAGGCGTCCTCTCGGCTTAGCTTCTTCTTCATGTTCGATTGCGGAGGAGCAGTTTTCGTTTCTTTCTGCGGGACAGGTGCGCTTGCGGTCGCGAAGGCATACTTCATAGCATGATCCGCTTCTTGCATCAGGAAACTTGATAATAGAACTATCTCGGGATCACGTGAATACTTGCTTTACTCATAGACGTAAACGCACTATCTTGCCTTTATGTGCGAACTTAAATCTTCGACGACTTATTTATGTATTTATTACTACTTCCCGAACAAGCAATGCATTCCATAGATAGCCACGCTTATCCATATTGGAGAGGACGCAGACGATATTTTGGAGTTTTACGGCGAAAGAATTAAGTTCGCTCGATGCGCCTGTAAGCCTGAGGAGTTTCTTTTTTTAAAAACAAAATCTTTAGAAAAACTAGTATTTTCTCCTGTATGGTGGATGCGTTTACAAACACAAATTATCACATACATAAACTCCCAGACCCGGAACAACTACTTGTAAATCATACAAATATTTGCTCCGTGTGGGGATCGAACTCACAACACGTGACGCAGAAACCGATCGCTCAGCCGCTATGCCAAACGCGTCGTCAAATCGTCCATCACGCGGTCCATGAGTAGGTATTTCTGATCTTCCGTAATATTGTTCCAGTGTCTTCATAATCGTGTCAGGATCTTATGCGATGTATAGGAGGGCTAACACTGTCATCCCCTTTGATGCAATTCCGAAGTCTTGCCAAGATCTCAACTGCCGAGAAATTATATAATGATGGTGAATTTTCGTAGACTGCCATAATGGAATGCCGTTCAATAGCTGCACCGGTGAATGCCGATAGCTCGGTGACTTGGCGTGGCGGCAGACTATATGAATCATCTTCTCTAACGTTTCCGCCAATCGTTCGATGCCCTTCCCTCTTTGACGGCCTTCTCTGGTTGGCGTTAGCGTGAAGTTTAATAATATCACATCATAGCAAAACTTAATTCTAGACTTATTTAAATACTTATACATAAGGCTTCGTCCGGTACAATAATCTAGTATTATTTATTATTAAATTTATGTTCACATTACGTAAAAAGATAAGGTTTGGATTTGACCATCTCTACCAAGTCTGTGGGTTCGAATCAGAGCCGTTACTTTAATTAGTAATTACTTGTTCAATAGTAACATTATTAATTTATTATATTCATTAACAGTAGTCTTAGTACTAGTTTGGTGACGAACGCGCTGATTAGCCGTCTATTGGAACTGAACGGTTAACTGTGAGCTAATAATTATCAGCATATTACATGACGATGCCCCCAAGCAATAAGTCGGTAACCGTAAAATCCAAATTTTACAGGAGAAATGTTTTTGTTAAATATCTTTCCAACTAGTCGGAGTACTGCGGTCATTGATATATCAAATGAAAGCAATTTTTTTGTGAAATGTAATTGTCATATCAACATGGAATTATGTAGGCCCTAAACCTAGCAATCTAAGAAAATATATATTACAAGAAATGTGATAATTAAATTATTTTACTAATGGTACTTACGGGATTATTGCAGTAAATTTGACAAAATTGTTAAAAAGTAATAATATATTACGGACTTCTCTAACGTTATTTTTTGTAGTAGACATGATGCGTAACGTATTAATACGATATTATTGTGGTAATTTTTAATAGATATACTAACAGTATTGTTATATAACATTGTTTTTCTAGGATAACTCATAATAAGATTTTTATGCAATCATCTGATACCATTAAAATTTTCGGATTGTTTAAAATGCAATAGGTCAGGGTTTATTAGAATAAAATACAGATGATCAGTATATTAATAATGTTTAATAATGAAAAATTAAATTATAAGGCTTCAAAAATATTTGAGTATCAAAAATATTAATTATATCAAGATAACAATTGAAACAATTATAGGTAACTTGAATTAGAAAACATGTCATTTATTAGAAAACAAGTCATTTATTAGAAAACAAGTCATTTATTAGAAAACAAGTCAGCTTCATAAAATATTAACTATACGGCAAGTATAATAATTGAACAGAATAAAAAATGACATTACAAAATCATGTTAGGTTTTAGCAACATTTAGATAATAACAATCACAGTGAAACCCATTAATTGAACACCGAAGTCTCAGTCTTCATCCGTATCACTGATGTTTTCATTCGTGGCTTCAGTATACGTCAACGACTCAAAAAAGGAATGGTAACATCTCGGAATTACTCCACTTTTACATAAACTAAGTAGGTCTGTATGTACAGCTTTACTAATCGGAAGGGGTTGGTGGTATGCATGTTTCAACTCTACATTATCTAGACCTATCTAGATCATATCTAGATCTAGAGTACGTTTTCGTCCCCTTCTTCTACCACTCAAGGTAGAAGAATGTGGATTATTTATATCCAGCTCCGAATATGTATCTTCAAAATTGTATTTAAAAAAAGTTTATTTTCTTCCAAATTTGATACATTAACCTCCATTACATTAGCCCAGTGGATTACATTTCCGTCTATATCACGCCGCCAACACTGTATATTTGATCAGGAGTATATAAAACTTTATTTTTTAGATTTTTCTCTATACGTGCATGCAAAAAACCTGTGCGTGATGGAAATGCCGAGTAATTTGGGAGCATAAACGTAGGGCAAAAATGTATCGATTTTTATTTTGGCCATAACAGCCGTCTGAGAATAATAAACATTTGGTAATGCCTTTTTCATGTTCAGTTTTTAAAAAAAGTAACAAAGCGCTTCCTAGCGCCTTCCAGCGCTTGCAGTGCTGCCTCTTTTTGCTATTTGGTAGTGCCAAACATAACAGTACAGTAGAGCATCAAAGACAGTGAAATTGTAGACAGGATATTTTCGTTTGTAATGAAACGTACCCATATCAGACTGGGGTATATTTAAAACTTTTTGTAGATCAAAAATGGCTATTGTTGTATTGTCTTGGTCAGCTGTATCTATTCCTTCTTTTTTTAATAATCTAATCATTTCTTTTTTCTGTAAATGGCATCTATGTTTTTCTTCTAGAGTAGCTTTTACTGTAGAATCAGCCTGCTCATAAACAGAGCATGAAGGACATTGGTCTGTTTTTGGTTTAAAAAATGAGTAGTTATATTGTGAATTCAAAACTGTTTCATATTGGCGCTTTGTTGCCATTACAACATCGGTGTAATCTTGTTGTGCAAACCACATAGTATAAAAGCGATACATTTTTGATATATTCAAATATTTTGAGAGATATTCTCTTTTAGAACTCTTCCTCGTATAGTGGGATTCCACTTTAGGATATAGTTCAATGTGTGCTTTAATAGTAGCCTCTGTGACAGTATTCATTTTATTTGGTCGGTTGTCATGCATCCCCCTTTTATATTTTAAGCCTTCATCTGATTTTGTATTTTTTTCAATTGCTGTGTATACCATTTGTTCACCGATTTGCAAAGTATTTAAAAAAATGTCTTGCAGATACTTATTATTTCATTATTTAAAGGAAAAAAGTATTAACTTCACAAATTAACCAATAAAGCACTGACACGTAAATTATACTAATAAAATCTTTAACTCGAAGTAGGTAACAATATTATTTTAGAGTAACATGTCACATCAAATGAAACGAAAATTTGCAACTGTTTGTGTAAACAAACATTTTACACGTGGGAGAGCCATGCTTCGGCACGAATGGGCCGGCTCGACCGGAGTAATACCACGGCCTCACAGAAAACCGGCGTTAAACAACGCTTATGTTGTGTTTCACCGAGTGAGTGAGGTTACCGGAGGCCCAATCCTCTTTTAAAAGGTCGGCAACGCACTTGTGACCCCTCTTGTGGTGTTGCGGGTGTCCATGGGCGGCGGTAATCGCTTACCATCAGGTGATCCGTCTGCTCGCTTGCCCTCCTATCCCATAAATAAAAACAGATAACGGAACTAAATGTGTTAAAATAATACGTATTGAAATGTTACGCATAATTATTAGCCAATTATTTACTTTAAAAACATTGTTAGTGTTTATTACGGAGTAAGAATATTTTAAATAATTCGACAAGAAATCTGTGTAAGGGTTTACCAAAAACTCTATGAAGTTTATTTACGCCAATAATCTGGTAACCGCGACTTACCAAAATAAAATATGAAAGAAACTTTTGTATTGATGTGTAACAATACTTTTACCGTCATAATTTTGTTTGCATATTTCCCTACTAAGCGGAATCTATAATAAGATTACAATTACTAAGTCTTCAAAAAAGAAACAAACAATAATAACATTATTATGAATGAAATAACTGACTACACAATTAACAATTAGTAGGTAATATTATATAACAGTCATTATAATATGCTACTATCCTTTCGAGTGTAAACTAAACCGCTATATAGTTACTAAACACAATAGCAGTAAAAATCCAAACCATAAACGCAAAAGTGTTAACAAATTCTTAAAATTCCCTGACTCGTTTACTGAGTACTGAAAATCAATTCGATAATATGATAACTCTGAAGTAGGTAACAATCAACTGATTTTTCAAAAAAAAACAACAATAATAGACATTATTAACCTTAAAAAATGTTTAAATCGTCACTATCATCTGACAATCCATCATGCTCTTTGTTTTCTTTTCCTGAATTATTTGCTTGAATGAAAGACTCAAATTGCCGTTGGTGTTCAGAATTGAAAGCATCTATTTTTTTTTTGCAAATAGCTTTTCATTGGGAATCTTATAAAATCTACGGTTTTCCCAACTTACACGTACGTCAGACAAAATCTTGATTTTAGGAGATCTAGGGATAGTTGAAGAACAACTAGCTGTAGTATTGATAAATGGTGAGAGCTCTAAATCGATTGGACCCTGAAGAGGTTGTAAGTTCTCTAAAGCATCTGATTCCTCTAAGTTGTTTAAAAAAGTAGATGTATCAATGCTCAATAAGGACTGATTGTCATTGATATAAGTTCCTTCATTTTTGGCAGACTCATTATCATCAAATTGAAGATCTTCGCCTTCGCCGTAGCTATCAAAATGAAGAAAGCCTAAATGCCTATTATGCCCACAAGCAATACCGAAATCTTGGCACTCAAAGCAACTGACACTTCGAAAAGTTAAAGTTTTATTATTGTCAGCGGTCCAAATGACTTGATGAACTTTAATTGTTCCTTCGAAGCCAGGAATATTAGGTGGAAATATTTGTTTCTCAATATCACCCACTGTTATCCTCTCAAAATGGACGTTTGATATCTCTTTAGTTACTAAAGCCCAAAAATCTTCGAAAGAACCAACGTCCCCACCATATTTGACAAAATTATCAGCAGTCCGCTTTATGACTGCCCTAATACCGTCCGGGGCTCCTTTGCCATGGCCGGATTCTTGATAGTTCCATGTCACTGTAGTTATATTCGGGTTAATATCTTTTAATTTGGTGATCATGTAAAAAATATTCTTATTTCGGTATTGGCTAGACGGCGAATCTGATAAAAAGTGTACTATTTCATATGGTACTAGTTCTTTAGCCATTTTTCCTTAGATCTCCTAAAATCAAGATTTTAGGAGATCTAGGGATAGTTGAAGAACAACTAGCTGTAGTATTGATAAATGGTGAGAGCTCTAAATCGATTGGACCCTGAAGAGGTTGTAAGTTCTCTAAAGCATCTGATTCCTCTAAGTTGTTTAAAAAAGTAGATGTATCAATGCTCAATAAGGACTGATTGTCATTGATATAAGTTCCTTCATTTTTGGCAGACTCATTATCATCAAATTGAAGATCTTCGCCTTCGCCGTAGCTATCAAAATGAAGAAAGCCTAAATGCCTATTATGCCCACAAGCAATACCGAAATCTTGGCACTCAAAGCAACTGACACTTCGAAAAGTTAAAGTTTTATTATTGTCAGCGGTCCAAATGACTTGATGAACTTTAATTGTTCCTTCGAAGCCAGGAATATTAGGTGGAAATATTTGTTTCTCAATATCACCCACTGTTATCCTCTCAAAATGGACGTTTGATATCTTTTTAGTTACTAAAGCCCAAAAATCTTCGAAAGAACCAACGTCCCCACCATATTTGACAAAATTATCAGCAGTCCGCTTTATGACTGCCCTAATACCGTCCGGGGCTCCTTTGCCATGGCCGGATTCTTGATAGTTCCATGTCACTGTAGTTATATTCGGGTTAATATCTTTTAATTTGGTGATCATGTAAAAAATATTCTTATTTCGGTATTGGCTAGACGGCGAATCTGATAAAAAGTGTACTATTTCATATGGTACTAGTTCTTTAGCCATTTTTAAAATGGGACACAAGTGAGCCCATATGGCTCCAGAATCATGTTTCAAACAATCGCTGATCGTACAAAATGATTTGGTTCTACATATACCTTCATCACTGTCCTTATAGTAAATAACTCCAGTGTGTAAGGATACTTGTTCTCTACTTCCTCCGAAGTGGAAGGATTGTATCTCCTCATTATATTTCAAGCAATAGTTCTCACTGAAGTCCACGTGAACTAGTATCTCTTTGTCTCTCATATTTTGTTTCAATTGCTTGATAACCTCATACTGCACAGTAATATTTAGATTGTGCTTAAGGAATGTATCCAAAGTTGACTCTAATTTGTAAACAACGTTGCGCGGATAATCTTCAAATCTTTTTTATACTTATTATTTTAAATTTTTGTATCCCATGTTTCACCGTATATGGCTTTTTTTCTACAACCCACACATAAAACACAATTTTTTTATCGTTTTGAAATTCATGATAATTCAGAACTTTACTTGCGCAGACTTCACATGTACGCTCGAGACATTTTTGCTTTGCATCACAACAGAGACTATTAATAACATGTGTTCCCGTGCTTTCAGCGATGATTTCTGCGTTTTTTAGTGCCTTAGTCAACAAATTTACATTTGAATGCAATTTGCATTGGCAAGTGTCTCGCTCGGTAGGAAAAACCACCCAATAGGGTCTATACTTACAGAATGTCGAATAGCTTACACTGCATTGCTCCTTCAAGAATTTCACGTGTAGATTTTTTAAATTATCATTTAGGTATCTCTTCTGTTTCTTCACACCTCTCCTCTTAATAAACTCTCTTTTCCGCTTTTCTGCAACTCGACTGTTTAGGTCTTCTTTTTTTCTTTCTTCGGGAAAATGGTAATTTATGCAGCAGCTTATACTTTCTCAATATTTTGTCATCTTTAATAACCGTTGTCACAAAATTCTTCTTACCCTTTTTAAGTACACTCTTATAGTTGTCTTGTAAATATCGTGACATAGTTTCGCTAAAGAGCAGTTGTTTTTTTACTTCTTCTTTCTTTTCTGGCCTTATCTCCGTCAATACTTCATCTACTTTTTTTCAATTGTATCACATACTTTTTTAGTTACACGACTTCTTTTACGTAATGCATCTTTTTCTTTTTCTAGTTTATCAATTTTATCACGCAATTCCTTTACTGTCTTCATGTGTCTATAACGCATACGCCTTATTAATAAATTTTTGGACTTGATTAATAATGCAGACATATTTGGGTTTGTACTTTGGACTGGACTGGGACCTGGCTCAGTTAATATCAAGGGATCTACTCCAGGAGGCTCTGTATTAATATAATTTTCTGATTCACTCTGCGGTGGTGAGTTTTCCATCAATATGCTCAGTGTTTTTTTTATTTCCTTCCTTTTTTCGCCAACGCCTTCTTTGTTCTCGCTGTGCCCTAGGAGTCATATCTTTAATGCTACAAATCTTTTTTCTCTCTTTCCTCGCTAAATATCTACTTTTTTCTTTTTCTTTCTGTAGAGAATATAAATCAGGATCGTTTTTTATTTGCGCATATTTTTCTCGTTTGCGTAGCCTGTCTTTTGCTAGTTATTCTTCTCTTGTTAACTTTATACGAGTTTTCCCCATATTACATAGTACTGAAAATAATAAAACAAACCCATGTCTTATTATTTTAGAAGAGTAGAATCATAAATTACACAGAAATATAGTCATCTCATTTGAAAAGATAGTTTAAAATAGTACCTAAATAATTTTATTTGTAACTTTAAAAATACTTTCATTTCCTTCCAAAACAATTCATTACCTTCCTGCAAAAAAATGCAAGGAAAGGATGGTAATGAAGTGGAGATGAATGAACAATTCAAACATTTTGTTTGATATCATCGTTACTAAATACATTAGAAACTTAAAGAATAAAATACGATCAAAATCAACCTATGAGATAAACACATTAAATATTTATAATAATTTGCTTACTACAGTACCTTGTGGAATAGTAGGAATGCGATGAACTGTTTTCTGGACGAAGCACTATCAACAATACGAAGATCGTAAATAATTTTGACAACGTTAAGCGCACGTCCACTTCGCTTTGTTTGCCGCGGCTAACTGACTAATAGTAGAAGCACGTTGTGACCTGAATTGTAGTAGGCATCAAATAAACATCGACAAAATTATAAAGTTTCTAGGTACGGATGGTGATGAAGTTTTTATTGTTACAATTTGAAAAGATAGCTTTTCTTTTACTATAAATGAGTTAAAAAATCATTTAAATACTTAAACAATAGGTCAGAAGTTTGCTATCAAGATACCGTATTAATTAGTCTTGAATTCGAATATTGGCAAATAAACATGAAAATACATGCCGAGGTCCCTATTTGGAAACGGAGAGGAATGATCATCACGCAGTTTTAATTGTTTTTTTTATATAATTAAGGCGCTGACAACACCCAAATAGGCATATCTCAAACAATTTTTTAGCCAAACCCATACAGTTTGTGATAGCGAAAAAAATATATGTTAATCTTGAACATATTCCGGAAAACATAGTTGTATTCAAAACATGTTTTTGAAAAGTTTTCTCGATACAAAAAAATGGTAAACTAGCCTCTTAAAACGACCTTCCAACAAAAAAATCTGTATTACTAATCGATGCACATTGGTAAAATTAAGTACAATAACATATCACATTTAAATACAGAACTTAGTTGTTTTATATTTTGGAATACTTAACAAATTTTGAAGTAATTAATGTTTTATGGTTTTGTAATAAGTTGCGAGCCTTGCATCATCCCACTTCTCTTTCTTTTCTATGCAATCCGACAGTGAGCGCATAGGCGCCCTGCTAGACGGACGTATGTCGCTTTATTCCGCGCGCTATCCGTCATTACGTATTTTGCTGTATGACAATTTCAAACATAAACATACCTACATATTTTATTTTCTTCTCAATTTAATTAAAAGGATATAGTTGTACGATAAATATAGTTCTAAGCTGTAATTATAAACATTTAGAGTTCTAAGTTGTAAATATAAATAAAGTTCTAAGTAGTGAAAATAGTTGCCGTGAAAAATGAGAAACAAACAAAAATGCCGGAGGCCAGACAAAAAGCGCTTTTATACTAACAAACAAAAACATCTCATGGATATAGAATGTGACAAAACAGATACACGAACAGAAATGAAATTCTAACTAAATAACTAAAATGAAACTTACGTTATTTTCTACAACTGATAGCGCAAATTCGGCTACATCGGCAGTGTTCGATTGGTCTAGCGGTAAATGCAAAGGATTCGGAAAAAGGAGTTTCGAGTTCGTAATCTGCTGGCGACTAGTGTAATTTAAGTTTTTGATCTTTTATTATTTTATTTTAAGTTTTTAGAATAATAATTATTAATTTTAATAATTTCCTTGAATTATTTAGTTTTCTCTACAGTAAAAAGAGACGTTTGGCGAAAAGTTTAGAAACAGGTGTAGCCTCGGATTTTTTATTTATTTATTATTTACCATTATACCTATCTTTACAGGTCTTAAACCTAATGCGATAGTGTGGCAACTTACCTATAATACTTTAACAGTTTAGACATCTTATATACAATAAATACACTTACTAATAATAATATAGTAAGTATAAATACTACTAACAGTAATAATAGTAATTCACCAGTAAGATTGTGATGTTACAATCATATTATTTTATGTACGTATAATAATTTATTATTTAGCGAGGATAGCGACAAAAAGGATCCCCTTTACTTTTAGAAAAAAAAGTCACGAATAAATCCAGTGATAAACATCAAATTTCCATAGACCTATGACTCTCTTAGAACTGGACCTATAGGAAAATACTCGTAACTTTGTCTATTGTTTCTTGCCCATTGTATAGGGTCAAAATAAATTAGCTAGCGAAACTCTGCAGTCGTGATGGGTCTAAACATGATCAAAAAGACAACCACGTGCGTGTCTTTTTGAAATTCTGTTTTCTTTATGTAAACTTCACAGACGTAATGAATATCGATAACTAAACACGATAAAACAAAAAATAACACAATTTTCTCAGCAAATATTTAAGTAAGAACACCACCAGCGGTAACTGACCCCCAAAAAATCAAAATTATTATTTTGGCGTATTTAGATATCGATACCTATCATGTCTGCGGAGTTTTGCTACCTACCTAATTTAAATTGACCTTATATATAAATCACCGTGCAGGCTTTGCTATTTTTTATTAGACCTGAGAGGTACATTTAGTGCTGAAAAAAGATCTTCCAAATCTGAATGTATTTTTTTGCAGATTACAAAACGTTTCAGTTGCAGTTACATCAGAAAGTGATAGTATAGTGACCCCTAAATTTTACTATACTCCATTTGGTTAGGTACATAACTAAAGGTAAACAAATCATAAAAAAGGTTCTTTTATAGGGCCATTTTTCCTTTCGAAATAAAACGTAACCAAAATAATTTTAATAATATAAAACCACATTTTACTTTTATATACTAGCATATTTAACTACTTTGTTTAATATTAAATGGTTATTATTAATTCTTAAGCTTGTGAACAATTAATTAAATTAAAAAATATAATTATGTCATAACGTATTGCAATGTGCCTACTAAAAAGAACCTAAAAAGACAGGTATTCAAAACATTATTCTACGTATTAGACTTTTGATAACTCGAAAAATTGAGAAGTAGTACTGCGAGGAACCGCAGCAAAATATTTAACCTATATTACACTTAGTCGGGTAACCAGACGCCATTCGTGATAGTTTGTTTACTTTACTTTCGTTCGTTTTTGTGTTTCTTTTGCCATAAATTGTGTTAATTAGTTATTGTTTTGTTTGTTCGTTGTTTTTATTGATTGTTAGTTGTGTTGTTATTAATTTTAATCATTAAAAAAGTGATCCTGAGTCCTGTACACCTGTACACCCTGTAGGTGACACCTATGATCGTTTTAATATTAGTGTTGATGATTGTTTTCATCTGATTCAGATTAAAACTTATAAAGTCAATTAATGGTACCTATATTCATTTCACTCCCAATTCATATTATTGTAATAAAAGGTTGAACAGCCCTGAACGCCGCCATTTTTATTGTTTACCTTTTGGTTAAGTACCTAACCAAATGGAGTATAGGTCATTCAGTATCAAGAATGAGATGTGTACAAATTTCCCTAATATTATAAATTAATATAAAAAAGTCGATAGCATATACCTATCTCCGACGGATAACTCACAATAACTGCTTTTACCGAAGCTTATTTTGCGAAGCTTATTTAACCCATATGTATCTATTAATCTGTATCAAAATAAATGTGTTTATTAAAACGGAAATTAAATATAGAATATTTGTGCCCTTAACTTTATATAGTTTAAACAAATATCTTAGAAGATATCGCAAAATAAAAATATTCGCGGGACAAAATAATTACGCGCGATTATGGAGTCCGAGGAAACTCATCTTTCGGACTCCATACATCTTAAATCCCTCTCTTCAACTGAAACCTACAAATACTTGGGTATGTCGGAGGCGTTAGGAATCAAAGAGGCTGACATGAAGCAATCATTACGAGAGCGCTTCTTTGGCCGTCTGTAAAAAGTACTTAAAAGTCTTTTATCAGGCGGAAATAAGGTGCGCGCCTATAATGGTTGGGTCATGACAGTCTTGATGTACTCCTTCGGTATACTCAAGTGGACGCAGATGGAACTTGATGCTCTGGATAGAAGAGTCCGTACATTGTTGACTATAAATCGGTTGCATCACCCGCGTTCATCAGTTATGAGACTGTACATCCCGCGGAAATGTGGAGGGCGAGGCTATTTAAACGCTAAAACCCTCCACAATCGCGAAGTGTACAGGCTTAGACAGTAGGTACTTCCTTAAGACTGACGTGGGGATGCACCGAGATGTAGTTGCAGGGGATAAAGGATTCACCCCGCTATCCTTGGCTAAAGAGAACTGGCGCAAACCTATAACACTTGATACTACTGGCCGCAAGGAGATATGGCAAAGCAAGGAACTTCACGGACGCTTTTATCGGGCCCTTCATGGACTCGATGTAGATTTTTTAGCGTCTGTGTCCTGGCTACGCTTTGGGAACCTCTTTGGGGAAACCGAGGGTTTTGTCTATGCAATTATGGACGAAGTTATAATGACGAACAACTACCGGAAATATATTATAAAGGATGGCACGATTGACATTTGTCGGGCGTGTTAACGCCCAGGAGAATCGATCAAATCGATATTATTTCTGGGTGTTCTCATCTTGCTAACAGCGAGTACCTGCACAGACATAACCTAGTAGCTAGGATTATCCATCAGCAACTTGCTCTAAAATATAAACTTGTGGACTCAGAGGTACCATACTATAGGTATGTTCTTGATGATGGTTGTGTAACTCTGTATTGGGATCGATCTATCATCACTGACAGGACTGTTATTGCCAATAAGCCTGATATAGTGGTGATAGATCGATCAGAGCGCCGTGGAATTATTGTTGATGTCAGTGTTCCGCATGACGAGAATCTCGTGAAAGCTGAAAAAGATAAGCAAATTAAATATCTAGACTTGGCGCATGAGATTGTCGACATGTGGGATGTTGACTCGGCAATCATTGTACCAATAGTTGTGACCGCCAATGATCTAATAGCCAAGAGCCTCGACTCACACCTATGGAGGCTCTCGTTAGACAGCTGGGTTAAGGGCCTGATACAGAAAGCGGTACTCTTGGATAAGGCGCGTATTGTTAGGAGGTTCCTTTCTGTGGGGCCCTGACCGCCGGTAGCTTGGACCCTGCTCGCGATACCGGTGGACTACTATTTTTTTATATTTTTAAATGTAAAAAATTTATTTTTAAATTCAAATATTTGAAAATGTATTTAAATATGTACATAATGAATAAAGGTAAGAATAATTAAAATTAACAAGAAGATTGAAAGAATTCCGCAAAAGTTCTAGTATCAGTTTACCCGCGTTCATATCCTCAGTTCACAGTACCGAAAAGTTAGCTAGAGATATCTTAGGACCTTCTGGTTGATTTGGAAGTACCGTTTCTGACTGACGCTATGACCGTTTGGAGAATGGCTTGTCCCAGTGCTGATTTACTCCTGGTCCCATCTTCCCAAAGGCTTTGGGATGAGCCGCTTTGCAGTTTGACGCGGAAAGAACTACTTAATACATCAGTCAATACTGCGGAGCGTGCTCGTCTGATGGCTGTGGGTGAATGGGAATCAGGTCTCTAGCTTCAGCGATGCCGAGGAATACTTTGAAGCTTAGTCACGCCTTTGTCTTTTAGATTTATATATAGATACAGCTTTTTTTCTTACTTTCATGTATTTTATGTAAATATTCTATAATAATACGTTTCTTTTCATAATGTGTATAGTTTATCGTTACTGGTACATAAAACACAAACGTGAGTAGTGTACTCCTTTAAAATAAAGACATAATAATATGTATAAATATTTTCGACTCCACATTCCACATGCTGGGGACCACCTGAGCTAGACCAATATATTTTTATATAAAAAAGCAAATAAACAGTGCATGTAAAACTAATGAAAATTTTGCTAATATAAGTAGGTAGTTTGAGTTTTTATTTTCCTTACGCTTAGGTATATTGTTTTTAATTAATTGTAAATAAAGTTTCATAAAATAATTACCTATACATGGGTACTTGATTTTTTAATCGTCCTGTCTAATTTGTTACTAGTTCTTCGTACAGAGCAATAAATACAACAGCGCCATCTATTGACTCAATGTTCATTATTGACCGCGTCGCTTTGTTTCTTATTTGATAGTTCGCTGTATCACCGCCCTTTTAAAAAAGAGCGCTAGGTAATCGGAGCAATAGTGGGCGTGGCTAAAATACCGAAACATCGAATTTCATTAGCTGTTG
Organism: Acronicta aceris; assembly: GCA_910591435.1. Classification (NCBI taxonomy): domain Eukaryota; kingdom Metazoa; phylum Arthropoda; class Insecta; order Lepidoptera; family Noctuidae; genus Acronicta; species Acronicta aceris. The sequence goes on along the minus strand of OU342778.1, from coordinate 3,747,168 downwards.
TCAGCGCCTTAACGAATATAACTGTAAAATTACCGATACTACTTTTAAAGTGACTATGTCTTTACGCCCTACGCAAAAAATATATTGCATTAACTAAGAAATAAGTGGTAAAAATTGTCCGGAAACCGTTTTTGTACGAAACCACGGAACGACCCATTTGTCCAAATGATGTAGTGTGAAAGACAAAGTTTATCTACTTTAAGTACCAGACGCGATCAAAGTATTTATTTTAATATAGGGATCAATTGTTAATATTAAATGTGCATTAGAAATGAATTATCAATTTTTATTGTATTTATGGTTCACTATTTTGGTGATAATGGCTTACACATGAAAGATAGATATATGCTGTCGCGAGCTTTTTTGTAGGACTATTTAAGATAAACATTTCTATTATACATTATGTACCTGTAACTCTAAGGGTTTTTGTAGCGCACGCCAGAATAGCTCGCTGATGACAGATTTTTTTCCGACTTACTTGACACTTATCATTATATTTTGGACAATTCACACAATATCTTTATAAATTATAGCCTATGTATTATTCTGATGTATAAGCTATATTATTGTAAAGTTTCATTAAAATCCATTCAGTAGTTTTTGCGTGAACGAGTAACAAACATCCATACATCCACACATTAGTAGGAAGTAGGATAGTAGGAAGTAGGATAAGTAGCATAAAAGATGGTTAGGTATAACAAACATTCCGAACTTCTCTGAGAACTGTACTGAAAACGTAACATAACATACCATCACGTCGGTAGTCGTGTCCTCAAAGTATTAGGTGTACGTATGTACACCCACACATGGCGGTAGGTATGTTTAGGTTCCATTTAATAGGGGGCGAGCCCATTGCCATTAACCGGGCACAGATCCCAAACCCCAAGCTGCTGTTGAGAATTTAACCCAATAACACTGCACGACCTGGAAATCGTATCCAGGACCTTTAGCGCTTGCTAATATGGCAGTTTGAAAAATGTATGCATCAGCAATTTGTTACTTTAATTACTACACTAATTATTGTATATTTACAAATAGTATCTACTTGCATTATTTGTGTTTCGTGTGAATTATTTCTTCATAAGTTGCTCTAAACCATCATAATTAAGTACTTAAAAAGTATTATTGAATAAGTCCGCGTTATCTGCAAAATAATATTTGTAGAGCTATGAGAGTTGAGTTTGAGTGTTTCGAGAGGTTTACTTTTGTACCTATGTGTACATAGAATTAAAAAAAATGGAATAGTTACTACTGATTTTTGTAAACGATGTTGTATCCCACGTTTTTTCGTATTAGTTATCTAATGAGAAATCAGTGCAATTCTTCTTTTACTTTTGATTTGTTGGCCGTACTGCTATAATGTTAGCGGCGTTTCTACACATTTTATATTGTTCGGTACACGACCTAATTGCTGATTGCTGCTAAGATGGCTATTAAAACGATTTATTCACTTGCTAAAAACACTTTATTACGATACTGAAAGCTACGCTAAAATATGATGATAAATGTAAATGAAAGGCGAATGCACCCGGTTACTGTACGAATATGCACTGATGTCGGCACGGGTGTTCGAGTAAATCGAACATATATATATATATATATATTTACTCGTATCATTCTCAATTCTGAAGTTTCACTACGGTGATATATTTCTTCAATCGATCAAAATCAAATTCTCGTACTTCACCTAAAATATTGCTTTTATTTGACAAGTATCTGTTTTGCATACAATTTTTTACTCAAAAACTTTATAGATATTGTTCTTTATTATCCATTCGTCGTCGGATTCGGTAGAGACATCCCATAATGTTTGGTTGTAAGCATCATTAGATCTAAACTGATAGTATGTGCTATTACCATGTCTTAAGGCATCGTATAAATTAGTTTTTATGTTATTTTCTTCATCGCTGTAGCTGGAAGCTTCTGTTATCTTATGGAGAATATTGTTATCAACAAGTGGCAGTTTCACTGTTTCATTCAAAATTTCATTTTCGGAAGATTCAATATTCAACCTCCGAAAGGTTTTACCGTTTTGCTTTTTTCTAATGAATTTTATCGCAAGTTCTCTTAGGTACTTTGCATTCAATCTTTTCTTGTGGGCAATATGTGCTCTTGGTTTGTAAAGTTGCTGCTGTTGTTGTACGAGTTTATTATTTCGGTGCCTTGCACGTAAATGGTTGTTATTTGTTTTAAGTCTTCTTAACTTTTGTTTCATTTTCTTACGATAGCGGTTTTTACCTATTGAAGGATCATGATAAAATGCCTCACTTGCACTACTGTCTGTAATATTTTCATGTTCATTACTACTTATTGTGTAAGTCCGTTTTTTCAACAATTGTTCGTACAAATGTCCATGTTTTATATGTCTTTTATGAAAATTGTGGCGTCTCTTTTCATGTATCATGCGATGATGATTCATTTTTCTAATATGTTTATGGCGTCTATGTTTAATTTTTTTGAATAATTTGGGATGTTTTAATAAAAAATGACGCATAATTTTTTTATAATTCATACTTCGTCTTAATGGCACGATAGAGTTATTTTTACCTGCAATAAATATTTTCTTTTAAATATGATAGTTTTTCTCATACTTCACATCTATTTTAGTTGGTCATAGAGTCTGGTGTGTTGAACCAGAAGACGCAGTGTCGAATCCTGCCCGCAGTCGAAGATTTCTTACCTTCACTAAATTAACAGACAGAGTCAGGTTCAGAGGTCGGTAGCCGCTCAACTATAGACTCAAGTGGAAATATGGCTTTATATACTTATTATTTCAATTGTAATAAATTATAACCATGTCATGATCTCGTTGCGAGTACCTCTAATCCTCCTTTGATAGAAAATATTAGGATGGGATGTTGTTCGTTTGAGTCTAAAACACTGAATAAAAAATATGTCGACCACATTAATTTAACTTAGTTTTATTATTACATAGTTTGTAGTTGCAAAACCCAGAACCTGCTGACAACCAACAGCCACACTGCAGTTTGCCAGATATGATAGTAGGTAAGCGCACTTTTTTATTTCAGTAAACAAACAAAATCCAAAAAACAAAACCTTGGTAAAAAAAAAAATTCTAACGAGACCAATGTATTGTCAGGAATTGTAAATTAATGTCTATACCGGAGGATACTTACGATTAACCATTGAGAGTTTGAGAAATTGTGTTTGAATTACGATTTATTTCGGTATAACGTTTGTAAGGCAAATTATGTCCACTGTGACTCTTAAGTTTGCTATTTTCGTTGCCCGTCTTAAATATTCAGTTTTCCACAAAAATTGTCCTTGTAATGAACCCGGAACGTTTTGACGGCGTAACACGAAAAATTAAAATGCAGACTAGTGAAACGAGAGGAGCACAGGACGATGCTCTGCGCGGTGATCACGATATTATAATAATGGATTTATTGTATTAATAAGTGTATTGTAATAAGAACAAACCTATTTTTAGGTTATAAATAAAATATTTAATCAAATTAATCAAATATTGTAAGAAAATACAAATGACCATCATATTCAACAATATTACAAGGAATCAGTAAGTAGGTACTATAGAGATGTTTTAACTTTTTTTTCTAACTAACGCAGTCAATACCTAGATATCTCTAAATTCTCCTGAAATTGATTATTTAATCTTGTTACCCATACACGTTGCACTGTGCCGCACAGAGGAAGAAAGATTCAGAATACTGGATTACCTTGGCTGAAATGATCGTCAACATTAGAGTCGATATTGCTTATAGACACTTGATCATGTGTTCGCCAATTTGGATACATCTCTTGAATAGCTTGATTTATATTACGTACGAGCTTCTGGTGCTCCAGCGTTCCGTCTATTCTATTAATTGGTGCTACCACTGCATTCAGCATACTTTGAGTTACTTCAGTAGCACTTTTTCCTCCTGAAATCAATACATAATCCTATAGTAAATTTTGAAATTATTTACTTAATAATATTATATACTGCGCTAATTTTAATTCATCATCCGCGTCATTCTCCTAGCTTTCTACTAAATAACCAGATACGGTTGAATGAGTATTTTACACATAGCGACTGCCAGACTTCCGCAACCCAATTTCCGGGAAATACGGATATAAAAATGATAAACTATTTAGAAAATCTGTTCAGGATTTTATGACTGTATATCACTGTGTATTAGTGGCATGTGAATTGTAAAAGTTAAACTGTAAGAGGTTAAATGAGGTACGAACACTTAGGACAATTGTTAGTCAGTAGCCCAAAAAGCCTGACGAATTATAATATGTCTATTTTTTTTTAAACTTTGCCCCACACTAGGATTTTCTCCTGTATCGTGGGTGCGTTTACAAACACAAATTCTCACAAACACAAACACCCAGACCCGGAACAACTACCTGCAGATCATACAAATATTTGCTCCGTTTGGGGATCGAACCCACAACACATTGCGCAGAAGCCGATCGCTCAGCCGCTACGCCAAACGTGTCGTCAAAACGTTTCTGCCGCACACAACCGAAAATCGTGTATAAATTAGGGTGTTATCTTTTTCATAATAATGACATAGAAGTAATCACTTCTTACACAGCAATTAAGGCAACGAAAACAGCAACCTTAAGTCATTATTGTCACGGCATTGAGCCCCTCGCTTAATATCGTTAAACTAAGCTAAGTGCCAACGGGGAAATCTGTGAGCTATGAGTTTGTATGCTATGAATGTTGCAAGGCTAGTTGTTATTGTCGAAATTATTAAGTTATTGCCCGAAGAGCTTAGCCATTTTTAGCATAAGTTTAAAAATTATAGTTGACAAGTAAGACGCATACCATCAGGATATTTGTCAAAAAGTTCAAGTGATGCAAAAAGTGCTTCCCCTTCTTGTTTGGTGAACAAGCTGTCATATTGGTCGAGAGCAGTATTCGCTTCTTTGGAAAGAAGGATATGTTTGTTCTTCAGTACGTAATGCCCCACTCCGGCTTGTTCTGGAAAGTCATAAAGTATTATGTATGCAATATTGTATTTTCAGTAATAGATATTTAAAAAAATAGTGGTCATTTTTTAGTAAAGGAAAAAATTCACCAATAGACCACTAGTGTAGCAGTCGCGCTTGGGACCACTAGATTAATGAGGCAGTCATTTTAACTTTTAAAAGTTATTAACAGAACGGTTACTCATGGTTACATTACAGAAAAAAAAAACTTACGAAAAGTTAATATTTGTAGTCACAGAACGTGAAAGATCATCACAGGGTGTTAATTTTTAAGGTTTATTTTTGAATCGTTATAATTTAAAATGTACATGACCACGACATACGACACGTAAATGACGACGTGCCCTATTGCCCGTTCCCAGCTTGACGTTGATTTCTGGGACACGCTGTATAAATAAATAAAAATAACTTAAGTATGGAGGCGAAGCTACGCATGGGAACTCTAGCTTCATTAAAAACCGTAAAGGAAAACAATCTAAGGAAATCTGCAAGCTGTGCTCACCGGCGGTGCAGTAGACAGGTTGATGATTTATTGAATGTATCATATGAACAGCTTCAGAGACGGGTCATATCATCATAAAACATTCAACATTGAGTATTTTATGTTTATTATTAACAAACTTAATTGACTGATCGAGATGATATTTTAAAGATCGTAGAGGACTTCTATGCTACCTTATACACCACAAAGGTAACACAATCACTACTTGACCCTGAGGATCCAAGGGCGAAACTAACAAAGCACTTGACACAAGACTGTCCGGACTTTAGCCTGTATGAAATAAAGAGCGCGCTGAAACAGATGATGATGGACAAAGCACCTGGACAGGACAACATGCGAGCTTTTAAAGTATGGAGGTAAGCCAATATTAAGACGTTTACAACTGCTTTTCAACAAAATTCTCCACGAAGGCGGAACATCATCTACAAAAATCGCGCTCATCTACAAAAAAGGCGATAAAAGCAACTTGGCCAACAACCACCCAATATCTATTCTGGACCATACTTACAAGCTGTTTACGAAGCTCTTAACAGGAAGAATCGCACAGCGCCTCGACTCAGCACAACCTGTAGAACAAGCCGGTTTCCGCTCGAACTACTCCAATCGACCATATTCACTGTCCGGCAACTAATAGAGAAAAGCGTAGAATAAATACAACAGACCTCTCTGCGTAGCTTTTATAGACTACGAAAAAGCATTTGACTCGATAGAACACTGGGCTGTATTTAATTCCCTAACACGCACATTGGTCGATGACAGGTACGTACAAATGTTAAAAGAAATTTACGGCGGAGCTACACTACAGGTCAAACTCCACGACCTCACACAAAGGGTGGCAGTCCAAAGAGGAGTACGCCAAGGAGATACTATTTCTCCCAAACTGTTCTGTTCGGCATTAGAAGACGTGTTCCGACTGATGGACTGGACCTCCAAAGGGGTCAATGTTAACGGGGAAAAGCTGACACATTTAAGGTTTGCTGACGACATAATACTCATAGCAGAGTCCCTCAACCAACTATGGGATATGTTGGAAGACCTACACTCCTTTTCGTCAGCAGTGGGACTTAAGATGAATATGAGCAAAACACAAATAATGTGTCAAGAACAGGTCGAACTCGGCTGCTAAAAGCAGCCGAGCAGGAAACTGTCCGAAGTGCTAAAAGGAGATATCCCGATGTGCCTAAAGAGAAGACTGTTCGACCAATGCATGTTAACAACTATGACCTATGCAGCGGAGACCTGGACTCTCACTAAGCAAACTGCACACGACCTGCAAGTCACCCAAAGAGCTATGGAGAGAGTAATGCCCGGTTTCCTTAAAAGATCGCGTGACCAATGCGGAAATCAGAAGGCGAACTAAAGTAATCAACATTACTCATAGGATTGCTTCCCTGAAGTGGAGATGGGCAGGTCACGTATGTCGTAGAGAGGATGGTAGGTGGAGTCGCAAGATCCTTGAGTGGCAACCAAGGACTGGTCTTAGAAGTGTTGGTCGACCCCCGGCTAGATGGAGCGACGCCATAGTGAAGGTGGCGGGGAAGAAATGGTCGAGACTAGCCCATAGCCGAAACGAATGGAAGATGCATGAAGAGGCCTTGGTCCAGCAGTGGATAGCATCGGGCTGATGATGATGATTAACAAAATTATATATTTTTTAATATAATTATGATGGATATCATTCATAGCAGATTTTCGGCCCTTAACTAGGTGAGCAGACGTTTATCTTAGGAATCAGAGCTTTTTTTCGGTTACAATTTCATGTAATATAACCGTGACAGTTTAGTTACAATAATATTAATAAAATTTAAGTTATCAAGCGAGCTATCCTTGGCATTTCTTTATGCGATAGAATCAGAAATGAGGAGAGCTGTAGAAGAACTAAAGCTGCTGACATAGCTCAAAGGATGAGCAAGCTTAGGTGGCAGTGAGCGGCGCACATAGCTCGTAGAACTGAGCAGAGACGCAGGGGCAGCCGCTGTGGGATGACCTCCAATAAGATGGACGGATGACCTGGTGAAGGTCGCTGGGATTCGTTAGTTTTAGGTGGCATATAACCGGTCTTTGTGGAAGTCTTGCGGGGAGGCCTTTATTCAGCAGTCGACTTTTATTATGATTATAATCATGGTAAGAGAAGTGATTCTACCTATATGACTGTGTCTAGAAGCCAAGTTTAAAATAAGTGTAGTTGTAGGTGTAGGAATTGTTTTCGTTAGCAGCTAGCTAGAACTAGTAAACAAACAGTAGGAACAGAATTTTCATACTTACGCTGTAATGTGGGAGGAGACATCATGTTCACCATATCTATTATCAGTTTCACGTTGTTCTCTAGAGGCCCACTTAAACCTTTTAATTTTCCTGACTGTATCATGCTGTAACGTTACCATAATCTGTATTCAAAGGTGTTAGGTATCCATGTACACACGAATTGAAGCTGGTAGTGTTCCAGGTTACTGTAGGTTTCACCCTTCAAACCATAACACTAAAGGTAGATACGAGTTTGTAGCCGACTGCAGACAGCAGCAGCTGACGATGTGTCGTTGCTACATGTCGCAATGTCGGAGCGTCATGTCGCTGCAGTTATGATTCCGAACTCAACTGCATTTTTGCTGCAGTTATTTAATTCCTGTCCTATATTTTTCGAAATAATATCTTTTACAACACCGTTTATATAGTTTTTGTGGAATGCATCGTACAGTGCAGGATATTGGGCCGTATCGGAATCGGAAAAACGTATTTTTTTGAGAAAGATTCAAGTGTCGTCACGCCAACGTCATTTGATCGGCGGTTGGGCGACACGTCGTATGCGGTTGTGCGACCTATAGTCGGGCCACGTGTCACTTATAGTAGAAGGTATTTCATAAAAATACATAGAAACCAGCAGTATCGTAGCGACACGTCATCTGTTGCTGCTGTCTGTAGTCGGCCACGAATTCCTACCTTTATAATGTTAGCACTCCAGCTGCTTAGCGGTAGAATTATTATAATAAATATTGCATTTATGGAGTGTCCCGGTTTGCTACCCCATCAATATGATTTTATAAGTGTATTCCTTCACTTACAGGAGACCAAAGCTTGCACAGTGATACTATATAACTAAACTAAGTAAAAGTGGCAGAATATTAGGTCGTAAAAATTACTAAAATTGAATTTAAGTATTATAATTATGTATTATTTTGTTTGTATTTGTTATTAACATTTTTCCAAAATATAAAGCGAATGAAATTTTCGACCACAATCAGTATTAGAACGTGCATCCTGTGGATCTAAGTTATTACTTAGATTAGGATTCATATTCAATCTGACATAAAATTACTAATCCTAAAAAATAGTCTGACTCAACTGGAAACTAGCTTATTGTAATTTATGTATCACAATCAGTTTTATTAGTTATTATCATTATCACCATGCAGTGGTTCTAGCAATAGTTTCAAACGTCCCACATTGAATTATCTTAAGTATCTTAATATACCCATTTACGGTCAGTCCCAATTACAAATCTGTCGATAGATTTGCTCCCTAGAGATAAAAAAAAAGATTTTGACAAAACCTACTTTTCTGGACCTTATGTCAAAATCCTATCTCTAGTAAGCAAATCTACTGATTGGCTACATAGGTAAATTTTAAACGGATCGAATACTGGTAAGCGATAGATACGTTAAGAAACGTAGAGCTTTTACTCACGCACGGACTTCAGTCGTAGTTGCTCTTATTATTGGAGTTACGTTTTCAAGATCCTTTGTTGATAACATTTCCAAGAATTTTGTTAAAAAACTGACGTAATAACCGAATCGATCTTGCTCCATCACTTTTTTTAAATCTTTGATGAATGGCGTATCCGTAGTATCTGTTTGTGCAAGTAAAAGAGATGAATTACTTACATTATTTATTTAGGGCACATTGATTTTTAGATAGAATAAAGAATTATTGAGAAAAATTAAGAAATTGAATAAGTTACGTTAAAGAAAAAGATTTTTGAACGAAGCCCACTTTCATCTATATAATTTTTTCAACTAATTGAACAACAAGATTTCAACAATTGAACAACAAGATTTTATACTTTCATCTATATGGAAGTATAAAAGTCATATATTTTTAAACAGAATCAAACTGCATAAGTAAAACGCTGCGCCTATTCTGTATTATTTAAAGAGAGTACCGCGCACACTTACCAGGAGATGTTGGAAATGGCCAGTCTGCCGGTATACTTGATGGAAGAGTTGGCAATACTTTAGGAATGATAGGAGAAGTTAATGTCGTTGAAACCGTTGATTCCGTGACTGTTAAGGTTGTTGCAACAGAAGACGTAGTAGTCGGGATAATTCGAGTGGCAGCAGTTAGTGTCCGAATATCACCATCATCTGATAAAAGATAATATTATTAGGACATCAGACGAACATCCAGTCCCTTTATTACAAAAACAACCTTTCTCATTATCAACCAACTACGAACTATAAACCGTAGCACTTAATTTATTATATAATAGGTACTTTAAAAACGCATTAAAAACGCTTGGTTTTAAGCAAGATCCGTACCGAGAAACTTACAAAACATGCAACACAGAATACACTGTCCTGTCACGTATGTCATGTTCCACTGATATAAGAGTTACATCTAATTAACAAGTGTATACTAACCAGATATTGTCAGAGACTATTGATTAGACTGAGCTATAGAAAATAAATTCTTGCCAAATATTTTATTAGCTTGTCAAAAATAAGATCAGTGATCTTTCGGAAATAGGAAAATTTATTGGACGTTTCGATATGAAGTAGAAAACAGGCGCAGTCCTACACCATAGGACTGCGCCTATTTTCTACTTGAATATCAGAGATATCTGATACCTAGGTTCACGCTGTTAGCCCAATTTGAAACTATTTCACTTAACGACAGAGTGTGATCATTGTCTTCTGCAAGCTTAGCCTCATTGGTGTCATTTTGTTCGGTTGGTGTATCTAATGATATGCTTAACATGCTACGTGATGCAGCACCTGTAGTTGTCGACACTGTTGTCTCCTGTTGTGTTGTTTGTGTAGGCGCTGGCGTTTGAGATGTATGCCACCAAATGTCTGTTACTTCGTAGTCCATGAAACCTGTCTCATCTTGATTTAAGTCATAATCTATCTGTGACAGAATTTTTCTTTCATCTTCTATTTTGCCTTCGATATCTGCTAACATGTCATTTATATGCGATACTGACTGATGTAGCTGATTTTTTAACAAAGTATTGTTATTGTCTGTAGCTGAAAGTACAACATTCTTTTAAGTAATACATTTTGTGGCATAAAAGATACGTATTAGAAACTTACAGCGTGACAAGAGAACAGCATTGAATACATGAGTATTCAATTTTATTTATAATTGAATGAATCTTTATTTACCTTAAGCATAGCTCTGAGATGTAAGGTACGATGTATGTTATATGACTGTGTTGAGTGGTGGTGTAATGTACCGTTTAAGTATTTGTCTGTATGGGGCAGTCTCCTCGAAATTTTCCATAAAGATATCAGCAACAATGGGATATACTGGAGATATCTTTATAGAAGATTTCGAGGAGACTGCCCCATACAGAATCTACCATTGGTAAGTTATGGTTTTAGAGAGCGCGTGGGATCTGTGATGAGCAACATCTGGCTGCAGAGCTTCAACATGTCAAGCATGTATTGCATGACAACAAGCTCCGAATACCGCGCCCTAGTCACAAAAACCACGTCAAACATGCCACAGTCGAGCGTAGGCGCTCGACTGTTGTATTGTAGGAGTCGTAGACAAAATTGGCTATATCTTAAAGCGTGTTTCAATCAAAACATTATTGCAAGCCGCTGAAGAAGATCAGTCAGTTCCTACTACCTGTCTACAAGATGCAGGAGTGTGTGCTTGATTGTGATTGCGGTCTCTCATACATAGGCCAAACTAAAACAAGCATAGGGTCCCGCGAAAAAGAGCACATCGCCGATTTCAAACACCGCCGTTCCAAGAAGTCGATAGTTTGTAAACATACTCTTGACGAGGCCCAGCACTACAACAGATTTGATAAACCACATGTCCTCGCAAAAGAAAACCGATTCCTTCCAAGGATGATTCGCGAGGCTATTGAAATAAAAATACAATTTCAATAGAGAAGGTGGCTGGGGCTTATCACCTGCTTTGAACCCCATTATAGATTCCATTATATCAAAATTCAAGCCCAAAACTGCAAGACCTAAGGATACGGTGAGCTCGTTCTGCGTGAATCGGATCGCCAATAGATAACAAAAGTTTTTTTTCTTTTTTGAGCAAATATAATCGCTAATAATTAGCTTGCATCTTAGTTTAGTAATTATAAAACAATCATAATGAGAAGTCTTTGATAAAGAGAGATAATACAATATCCTATTCATGAACGTATCTGTTCCGGCCGTAACTTGAGCGTATGTTATAAGAATGCGTTTATATTATATGTTAATGGTGTCGTAGCAATACTCATTTAGAGAATTTTGTCACTGAAGTTTGATTACTGTTAAAGTGTACATTTATTATTTTAAAATAAATTTAGTGCATTTTTTTTCTTTGACAAAAGCTATCGGCTCTCGGCATAAAGGTAATATATAATAATATAGTTTATTTCAAGTAAATACTTAGCTATACATTTACAGACACTTAGGAATACCGCTTAAAACTACGATCAGTGAACATCTGTGTCTGAACTAGATAACGGAATATCTGTGCTTCAGATAACAGCACTCTTCCTATAAGAAATTATGTCATGAAAGCCTAGACATGTACATTGGCTGGTTATATAGCAATATATTAAAATTAAACACTAACAATGTCTCATAGGAAATGAATGAAGTTAGAATCTAGTGTGAAGTGTGAGATGTGAAAGCCTCCTTGTGTGTAGAATGTTAGTGTATGAATGCGTGTAGGAGGTTGAGTTTACATTTCATTTAGGTACATTAAGTAAGTTTTCGGTTTCATCATAATCAAGTTTGGAAATATATTCAAATATTTTTTTCTTGCATTCTGTAAGGTAGCTGTTAGTAATTGCAACATTAAGAAGTCCAATAACTCAGTATACCCGTGACCATGGATCCGAAACGTCGGGAATCAAAGAATATCAATATAACGCGATAAAATCCCTAAAAAGTAGTTTTATTTCAATGTCTAATATTCGCGTTAGTGTCAGAAATCAAACCAGTGAATATATTTTTAGGAATGAGTTTATTTTCTTGCTAGTTGCTGTTGTCCGCAGTTTCACTCATGTCCCAAAAATATTAACATACTATAAGTCCGATGCTAGGCGGCGTATCAGGATGCAACATGCACCAGATTTTAAGTTAGATCGCAATACATCGGTGAAAACTGCATTCAATTCCATGCAGTATTTATGGCGTGATGCGCGTACAAACATACAGACAGACAGACAAAAATTATAAAAATTGAGATTTTGACTTCTGTTGCTCTAATAAAGATCCCCTATTTTATCTTTAATGTACAGATATCGACCTGTTCAATTTCATAGAAAAACCCAATAACACTTTGCTAGACCTGGGGATCGAACCCTGGACCTCTAGCGTAGCAGTCGCGCTTGGGACCACTAGACTAATGAGGCAGTTACCAAGGAAACAAATAAAAAATATTTTGACAAAGCTTGTATAATATCATTATAGAGTTGACACCTCTTTTGTTAGTATTTTTTTACTAGAATCATAAATGTACTTACTTCGGCTGAGAGTTATACTTAAAAAAAAAATAACGCTTAGTAGTAAAACAAACATATTTAGCTTACATCGTATATATAAATTTCCAACTGAAATAGACCTAGTATATTTAGCTGATAAAAATAAATTGAAATCCATGAAACTATTTTAATGCTTTTATTTTGTGATAAAAATAAGCAATATCAAACCTGCATACTTGTTTGCTTGTAGGCATAGACTTCGTTGTTATTAATTATTTATTAGCTAAATATTCAAAAATTTTTTCATTAAGATTATTTAGTCCTATCAGGCAGTTCTGAGTACCTACATACATTTTGCTTTTTGCATGAACATTCGATTACACAGATAGGTACCTCTCATGGATCCTGTAGTTTATAACGGTCTCGTACCATCTAAAATTGCTCTTGCCTTCTTGTGTACATTGTCAAGGCTTTCAGTATATTATAAAGTACTTTGTGGTTGAGGCTGCGGGATTGTGAACCGATATATTGGAAGCTTTCAAAATCAATTCGAGCGGAAATATTATAGGTAGGTGAATAATTTCATTTTCTATACGTCGGGAACCTAACCTAGGTTTTTGACTTCCGAAACTTTAGAGGCTTTAGAAAAATATTGATGATGTCTAAATATACTAAATATTTAGACATCATCTTTTTAATACAAAATTCTTTAACTAATAAAACTATTAGAATATAATAGAATAATCTTTATTGTACTCCATAAAAGAAACAAGTTACGAATATTTTTAAAGTATAATATAATAAAATACATAATATTTTTTTTAGCCCGCTTACGTAAGCGTACCGTGCGGTAAGCGGTTACCGCAGCCTATGGATGCTCGCAACACCACTCATGCGTTGCCGAAAGAAGAGTTGGGCTGGCAGCATAGAAGACAATAACGTAGTGTCTCCCAACACAACGCTTCCTCGCAGAGCTCTGCCGACCTTGCTCACAGTTAGGAACACAACATAACACGGAGCTATGTTATTGGCTACGATTTAAAATATATGTAGATATATACATAGACTTACACAGAATAATATATTTAAACTAATAATTAATTATTACATAATGTAATGAATATATACATTTAAAGTTAAACATTAATACCAGGTAGAAGGTTATATAGTTAACTGATCGGATAAAACAGTACAGAGAAAGACTTGATCGATTGTAATAGGAGGAAGGAGCAGTAAACTAAAGTAGTGACGAGACATTTCGGAGAGTGTGCATTAGATTAAGATTTCCACGATCTTATTCCCCCTAGCCCTTTCTACTATCGGACGACCAGAAGCTCGAAAAAGCGACATCGATTCATAGTGGACATTCCTACCGCTGAAACGTGGAATGCGTTTCCCGAGTGGGTCTTCCCCGATAAATATAATCCGGGTGTCTTTAAATCACGAGTGAATCGGTTTCTTCTAGGCAAGCGCGCTCCATCGTAGATCGCAGTATCGCTTATTATCAGGCGAACTGGCGGTCAAGCGTAAGCCTCTCACGAATAAAAATAAAAAACAAGAAATTGTCATTTACCAGTTGTTTAAAACTAACTAATGACTGGGAACGTCGTATGGATATAGGTAAAGTACTCCACAACCGCATAACCTGAACAGTAAAAGATTTATCATGAAATCTGGAATGCATTGGCATTTCATGCCTGAAATATTCCGATGACCTCAAGTACCTTTTATGTGGGTCATGAAGGAATTTAAAACGTTCTTTAAGGTAATAGGGCCCAGCGGCATTACTAAAAATACTGTAAAGGAATGATAAAATATGAGTATTCCGACGAAGGCGAATAGGAAGCCACTTAAGCTTAGTGCGATTTCGGAGATGTATTCAAATATGTATTCATATTTGCGTAAACAAAATATAATTCTGATGTAAAAAAATTTAAGTCGCTCAAGTTTATCTAATTTTATTGTACTTCAGCGAGGTCAGTATAATTGTCATCGGCATAGTCAAGGATAGGAAGAAGAAGGGATCTGGCAAGCTCGATTTTGGTGGCAGTTTGCAGAAAATTGCGCAGCAATTATATTATATTATATATATATTATATTTTTTAGATAAAAGAACCACGGTACATTTTTGAGTTTGTGTATTGAAATAAAACAAAATTACTACTGTATAAAAATTTAATATCAAAAGAAAATTATGTAAAACACCTACCTATTATACTTTGTCTTTCTGTTGGATTGCCATGAAGGAATTAGCATTAACAAGATATGTATCGCAAATATTCTTTTTGTCAAAGTTTATACGTATCTCAGGCTCTAAGTATGCATTGATGATAGCTGCACAGCGCAAATCCCTGGCAGCATGTGCAAGCGGTGCGCGCAGTTGATGCACGGCGACAGGGCGCTGCGAGTGTCGCTGCAACGCGAGAGGCGCGGGCGACGCGTGTGCGTCCGCAGCACGCAGCAGCACTAATTGGGAGCGCAGTGCGCGCGCTCGTGGCACATAGCCACGCGCGCACTGGATGCGCGCCAGGGCGGCCTCGATGAGATCGCGCGCGTACTGTGCCGAGTGCGGAACGCGGCCTAGCAGAGCCCGCACGCATACGTCTACCTTCTGGGACCAAATATTTTCGGCCTGCAGCGCATTTTCAAGAGTCACTGTCACGTCACATCCAGTCATCAATTCAAACATTTGTCGTACCACTGCATCTTGCAATTGTTTTTCAGACTCAAATTCTGAGAGATGACGTTCCAGAAATATTTCGAAGTCTTCTGGTCCGTATCCAATACAGTATACTGTACCCGTCAATCCTTAAAATTTTAAATGGTGTCATTTGTAATATTAAGAAAATTATTAAAAAGTATGTAATCGTTTTTTAAATCTATTCTTACCATGGTCTTCTAAAATAGCGGCAATTTCTAAAGCTATGGAAACTCCACTTTCATAACCTAAGAGATAGAAATTGTTTTTCAATCCGGTCTTCTTCAGCAAAGTCTAAACAAAATTAAAAAACTAAGTAGGTAGGTATTGTTGATGTCAATAAATCACCCATGGGTATATTATCGACTTATTAGAAAATATGTATATGCAAATAAGAAAGGTTATGAAATTAACTTCGATGAAATCTGAATGATACCGACCGTTTAGCGTAGTTTTAGTACTATTGAAGGACATTTCATGATAAAAGTATTTCATGTATTATTATTATTATGTATCTCCTTAGCTAATCACGGCATGCTTCCCGTGGGGAAGACTCCCGGTCCATTGGAAGGCTTGCGGGGGGAGTTCTCCAACGCGCAGAGGGCCCATGGAGATCTTTTATCTAATATGGGATCGGACATACATTCGGGACACTCCACAACTGCACTATGGCAGTACAGCCATGAAGTATTCCGGGCGGGTGCAGGACTATTTTAAAATATGGGAATTATATTTAATGGGATTATGGATGTGGATGTTTGGTTGACCGATAACTTCTATTGCAGGAAGAAAACGGCAACTGCCTTTAACCCTCGAAAAAATATCTTTAGGGATGGCAGACGGTGACTCGCCACATCACTAGCTGGGCCCCCCGAAAAGCTGCCAGTACAGTCAGAACGCGGCAACAACGGTGTGAGCGGCTAAGGGTGCACAGAGGTGCGGCCCCGGTTTCACCGTCCCGAGTCTCGAAAAGACCCGGATTGGGTTTCCCCGCTATTATGCCATTAGACACTCCCCCCCGAGCATATAGCTCTGGCGGTCCTCCTCTGGCCGGCCAGTTAAGGCAAGACAGAGTTGAGAGTCCTGCGGGCGCTTTTGGGTTTCCACTTCAGCTACCCACTATGGGCAAACTGGAGACGAGGCCCTCACCGATTCTCTGGAGCAATAAGGACCGCAGTGTCGCCACTCACCATCAGCTCGCCACAAGCTGCCCAGCGGTTTGTGCGTTTTTCATTAGACCTTATGATATAGTTTTTGTTTTACTGTCGAAGGTTTGTAAAAAGCGATCCTACTCGTAATGTGCCAGTTTGCCGTTAGTTAGTTAGTTTAAAAAAAAGCTTACTAGCGATGTCATGCGGGTCGCACATTACTAGCATTCTTGTTAACCCCTCGTGCTAAGCTAAATGCTTGTGTTACAAGTGGGTTCACGTCGGTAGTGCAATGGGTGGGTTTCGAACCGGCAACCACATGATCGCAAGTCCGACGCCCTAGCCATTAGGCTACCGCTGCTTGTATTAGCATGTATTATAAGGAAAGGGGAAATGGGAATTAATGTAATTATTTATTATTGGATAGTTACTTCAGCGAATCTCTCAGCAGTTTCCAGTACAGTTTCGTGCCGGCGGTCGAGTCCCGGCTGCAGCACGAGCGCCGAAAGCTTGAGTCGCTCACACAGCACGCGGAACCGCTCGTAGTGACCTTCCATACCCGGCACGATGCATAAGTGTGTTTGACTCACATCAAACTCGTCATCTCTCTGCAACAGTTAGTTACCTACTTATGAAACTATTTCTTGAATTGTTCCCAAAATTGAAAAACGAAATTGTCCACTACGATTTCAATAAAGTTCTCCTTATGTTTTTATTAGATGTTCATTCTGCTACACATCAAGCTACTTAATTCCAGTATAAGCTGATCTCTCATTATACAAAAAGCATAATATAGGTATGTATGTATGTGTATGTAGGTATCTTATACCGGGAATGTATAGTTGATGCGTAATCGTGCTTTCACATTTTGTAGCCTCTAACAGTATGCGTTCTAAAAACCTATCAGTTAAATATGTGGTCATTTCGGCCGTAGTAAAGATAGTCTAAAAAAAAGGAGGGTTCATATAGACGTAGAAAGTATATAAAATTAGGTGTCCACTTAGACATACTGAGATGTCTAAGTGGACACCTAATTTTATATACTTTGATGCTGTGTGTTTTTTCACTTAGTTTATTATTTTTTTATACATAATGACATTCAGTTCTTGAATGCTGAGATCTTTATTTTTCTATTATCGACTTCGGTCCAACTTGGACATTAAATCAATGTCAACACATCCTGATAATGGAATATTGTACCTACTTGAAGATTGTAATACAAATTATTATAAAAGAGTGTCCATGGAGTTTCTTAACGGATTCTTCTGTACAGGATCAACTTTTTGGGAGCCGTTTATGAAACGTTAGTGAGCCAACTAGACTCACTAACGTTTCATAAACGCTAGTAAAAGCTCATCTATACTTATAATAAATCTGTAGAGAGGTCAATTCTGTACATGAAATATATTTCCAAAATAACTATCAGCGGGTGATTAGTGATCGATACTGACGCCAAAAATGCAATCAGTAACATTTTTGTCTGTCTGTCTGTCTGTCTGTTTGTCTGTCTGTCTGTCTGTCTGTATGTTCGTTATAGAAACAAAAACCACTCGACGGATTTCAACGAAACTTGGTACAATTGTTCTTCATACTCCTGGGCAGGTTATAGTATACTTTTCATCACGCTACGATCAATAGGAGCGGAGCACAATTAAAAAATGTTGCAAAAACGGGAAAATTATTTGATTATTTTATTCTGGGAAGTGACATGGGTCGTTGATAAAGCGGGCGTAGCCGCTGGCGGAAGCTAGTTTGAAATAAAAACATTTGAACTTGAACTTGAACCTCATATTTCCAGTGAGTGTGCGGTGTCTTTCCGCAGATAATGTCAGCAAACGTAAGTCTGAGCCTATATTAAATTTAAATTTAATACTTATACGTACCATTGTCACAAGCCGTTCTCTGGTGATGATCTTTCATAAATGCGATGATTGATTTTTATTTATATAAAGATAAATACATAGACAAATTGTTCGTTACTGTCAGAAACGTATTCTAGCCTATATTCCCCGAAGGATTAGACAGAGGTGACTAATGTACACCAACAGATCGTCGGTATGTTTAGTTTCCATGTAATAGAGGGTGAGCCTATTGCCACTAAATAAAAACTCGCGAGTTGCTACTGGGAATTTATAGAAAAACCCAACAATACTTTGCTCGATCCAGGAATCTAGCGAAGCAGTTGCGCTAACGATAACTAGGTTAATAAGGCAGCCAACTAAAGTTATAAATATTTTATAATCACTAAAATATTTATAAAAAAACGTTAAAAAGAAGTTCATAAAAACTTAATTCGAAATGCATTTTCAACATTAGTTTTCTATTTTCTTTTTATTACTAGTTTTTTTAGGGGCTTTTACGCGTATGCCAGCCCCAGCGTAACCTAAACATATACATATAACAATTCGAACAATTATAAATGGGCTGAATATTCTAATTTTCTATAAATGACCTAACAATCATTTTTAACATAAGTATTTTGTATAAAAAAGGTACTACCATCAGAGCGCTGTTAACAAGCGTTGGCAAAAAGACCATATCAGTAGTTGCCAGCAATTCATCCGAGTCTACGTATGTAAAAAATATTGACAAGCCATCTACATCTTCGAAATCTGATTTGATGACCGTATTTTCTAATTGCTGTATCCTAAAATAAAAAGAACAACATACAACATTTTATAATAACTTTACATACACGTATGCTCATACTTAGTATAATATTTATTTATTTATTAACCATTTTATATTTACAGTGATACACTACACATGCAAGTAAGTATAGGTCAAAAGAGTACAGAATAGAAAGTAGAGCAGATATTTTAAACATAGGTATACAAAAAATTTGAAATATTAATACACCGTATTTAACTACATAATTATAGTTTAAGACAGAGAGATTGTGCTGGGTGTGGCAGTATATTCAAGGTATCGAGCAGCAGTACTCAGAAATCTCAGTTCCGTGCTAACTAAGGCATCTAGAGATGTTTTGTAAATTAATATGTTATTAATGTACAGGCAAGATACAATGGACTGGACTTGAGGGTTACTGTAGTGGTATGGGGTATTAAGAATAGAGGACGCTGGCGTTGTAGTGTGTGTCTGATTGGTAGAGGAATGTTGAAGGAGATGTGTAGTAGTAATGAATAATAACGATAGCAATACGTAGAGTGGCGTATCGAGATGAAATATGCATTATGTAGATTTTAAGATACAACTCCAGCAATAAAACTGAAAACACCATCCGATTTCGTGCAATAAACAGTTTCTGCGCGATGCGCGTAAAAATATACAGATATTATTACCGGATTTTAAATATTAGAATATCTTTCCTGTACGAATATGAGTTTAATGAATATAATAATATCGATATGAATCTACATACCTGTCAACTGTTAACAAAGGAATTTCTTCTTCCAAGACAAGGTTACAGTGGAGC
The DNA here is from genome assembly GCA_910591435.1 of Acronicta aceris. NCBI lineage: Eukaryota > Metazoa > Arthropoda > Insecta > Lepidoptera > Noctuidae > Acronicta > Acronicta aceris. The sequence goes on along the minus strand of OU342778.1, from coordinate 3,726,762 downwards.
CGAAGGAAATTGCGAATTAATTGTATTTTATCTTTTTCCATACCCAGCTCATTTAAAGTGATACTCTTATTATTAGCAGTAGTCTCCGGTATAGTAATATCTGTAAACGTTGATGAAATTTTTATAATTCTATAAGAGCTATCATAAAATAATATTAAAACTTTAAGGTGAAGTTTACCAGCCAGTGCAGCTATTTTCTGCAGCAGCGTGTATTCTTGCGTGGGTGCAGTGTGTGCAAGTACTACAGCGTTGCCGCCACATAGTGCATTCTCCGTCACCTCTACTGCAGCACGGTACAACATCGGGTCGACATTCGACTCCTAGACAAAGATATAAGAAAAAAACTATGATTTTTTTATTGAAACACAATTATTAATTACCATGTAATTATGTAACACTAATTTTATTTCAAAGGTCCCCAACATAAATTATAACAAGTTATTCAATATACTAAGTATATTATTTAATAAGTCATGCCCTGTTAGAAGGATTTCCCAACGTGAAATATTAAATAAATATTAATTAAATTTAATGGATAGGCCCCAAACGTAGAAATTAGAAAAAGTAGAGATGAACTTTACAAGCTGTATTATGAAAAATAATTAACTTCTGACGTAGGTTTTCATAATTATGTGTGGAAATATTCTAAGTGTTTTAAAAAAGTATGCATTGAAACGAAATCAAAATCGTTAGTAAACAAATAATCAAATCCGATAATAAAATTAAAATAGTGTCGAAGATAAAAACTTCCACACTGTTTTAATAATTTTGAATACGGAAACGGGAAAAAACCATAAACGGGATACAGATCTGAATTTGAAAATAAACAAAGTAATTTCAGACAATGCGGAAGTTGCAAACGCTTTCGAACAATACTTTACTAATATTCCGATCTAGGTCACGAAATCTTTACATTCGTCTCCTTTATTAGCAGAAAAGCAAAGCTTTTTTTCAAAAGAGACATCAAATTTTGTGTTTGGAGTCAAGTATCTGATTTCCGCTCATGGTTAAAAAAGCATTTAAAAGTTTAAATATGAAATATACAGAAGATTTATGGGGCATATCTGTTAAAGTACTAAATTCAATAATTATAGACAATATCGCTCCGATCTTTGTATTCAGACAGGAACCTTTCCAGATTTAATGAAGCATTATAAAGTATCCCAATTTTAAAATCAGGCTGTAAAACAATAACCTGTAATTATAGGCCAATTTCTGTTCTCGCCTTAAGTAAAATATTTGATAAACTCATGCTTAATCAAATGACAGCACATTTCCACATAAACAAGATTTTACATGATCAACAGTTTGGCTTCACGAAAGGTGGAAGGCGTACCGCTGAAATATGGAATGCGCTTCCCGAGTGGATCTTCTCTGATATATATATAATCTGGGTGTCTTTAAATCTCGAGTAAATCGGTTTCTTCTAAGCAAGCGCGTCGCTGAACATCAGGCGAACTGGCGGTCACGCGTAAGTCTCACGAATTAAAAATAAAGGTAGGTCAACATCTGGTGCTGGTACAAAGCTAGTCTCTCACATTTTAGAGGCTTGGGAAGGGTCACAGGATGACATAGGTATCTTTTTTGATCTTTCCAAAGCTTTTGACTGCGTTGATGACGATACGCTTTTCCGTAAATTGAACTACTACAGTATAAAAGGGCTATCTTTAGAGCTTGTGTCTTCCCATCTACAAAAAGTAGGCATAAACGGAGTCACATCTCCCGGGTCTATGGTAGTGGTGAAATGGGTATCTCACAGGGCTCTATTTTAGGCCCTTTTATTTTCTTAGCGTACATAAATGACCTTCCCTATGATGTCCGAGTTATCGAATATAGTGTTACGCCGAGTAACTATTAGAAGTACGGAGATGGGTCACCAAGATTCTAGATAAGTCGTAGAAGCACGTAGAACATGCAAAAGAAAGCCGGGTTCAAGGTCAATGTCCGTAAACAATAGACGATCAAATTGTGGACCTAACGAGATTGTTCGATTCTAGAATCTTTGTGACTCATAATAAATACTGGTCGTGAAGGTCGGCTAGTGCAGTTTAGTTCTGAACACGGTGAAGTGAAGTATCGAAATGAAGTTAAGCGATTACAAGTGTGACCACTATAGTGCAACAAGTGATAGTGTAGTGACTTTCTCTGTTATTTCTGTTGTGTGTTTGTCAAGTTAGTTAAAGTGTTTGTTGTTTCGATGAAATTGGTGTTAATTAAATTTGTCGCGAATCCCAGCTCGTTACACTTGGTGTCAGAAGTTGTGGGATAAATTATGCCGGTTTTAAAGCTTATTAAAAATAAAAACATTTGAACTTTGAACTAGTCAGCCCCTTAAAAAAATAAGATCAATTTGGATACCAAGCAAATCAAATGTAGGTACAGACAATACTTACGAGACTTAGTTCAGGCAGCATCATCATTGTTGCCGGTAGTTGACTGCGAACTCGGCTAAGACATACGTCCTGTCCAATAGTGTTGTCAACCATATTGAATACTGCAAAATATCTGTTAGAGTACAGTGATCATTAGATCATCATCATTAGATTTGTTCTTCGATCTAAGTCTACCTACTTGTTTACACTGATATTTAAATATCAGCTAAATAAATGGTGCCTGGCCAACAGCGCATGTTACGATTTAAACAAAAAATTAATACGAATATACATACATGACATACCATTACACCTATATTTCCCGAAAGGTTCGGCAGAAGTGTACGAATGCACATATACCTTCTGTTCGCCAGTATATTTAGGTCCCATGTAATAGGGCGCCGAGCTGTTACTGAGCATTTCATAGAAAAACCCAATAACACTTTGCTCGATCTGAGAATCAAACCCTTAGACTAATTAGGCAGTTACAAATTTATATATACATAATAATAAAACGTAATTATTGTTTCAGAAGAATATTATAATGTAGGTACATTTACTAAGTCGTTACTTTAATAATAATAGTTAGTTTAATATTATCGTGGGGTTTTTTTTCTAAATTAGGCTAAAAGTCCTCAGGCAACGATATATTTAGTTATTCGTAGAGAACATAATTTAATTTGTTTCAAGAAAGATTCTTCTATCTCTGATAGAAAAAAGCCTTTTCAATAAACTTTACGATCGAATGAATAAACGTGAAGTGTTGATTACTCTTAGGTTCACCGTTTCTTTTAAAACGAACAAAAATTGCTTACTTTATATCTGGGCATAATTTTCTTGATACTAAATCCAAATTATGTAGCAAAGCTTCTTGAATATCTTGTTGATCATCGCTTACAGTCACATAAATTCCCTCCAGGGGACCAAGGTTTAAAACATTATTTAACATTGAGGTGACATTTCTTTCTTCACATAAATTGTCAGTGAACACTGATACTTGAACACCAGAATTTTGCCATGACCTAAACAATAAAAAAAATTAATGTATTGGGTGACTGGTGGAAAGGTGGACATCTTCAGGGCAGAAATAACAACTTTTGTTCAACGACTTTGGTCAAATCGCTAATATTGGTCTGTCAAGCACAGAATTTATGCAGGGTGGATGAAATGGCGGTAGATACCTACTGGGAACAACGTTCGACTTTCGATTTAAATAAAATTGGTCAAAAGGTTGAACTAGGAATAGGAAAAATAACATTATATGAAAGTTAATTGCGTGCATCTGAGATAATAATGGATTACAATGGATAGGGTAATGAATGAGTTTATCAGAGGTAGTTTGAAAGTGTAACCAGTTACGGAAAAGTTGTGCAGTATGAAATAAAATATGAGAATGTATGAGATTTATGAAATGAATGAATACTACGCCGACTACGTATATTGGGATAAGAGGAGGATGATGATGATAATGATGATAGCAAAGAAATGTTATCAGCAGACCGACAATGTCGTTTGTGAATTTCCCAAAGTTGCACAACAAAAGTTGTTAGTTTTCAATATAGGAATTCGGCCCTAGATTATTTCCATTATCCAGTCATATTAAAATGTTTAGGTATTAATACAAATTACAATTTAGAATAGTGATTTAGGTACCCAATTTTCATTTGTAGATAAGTAGTTGATTGGTTCCTGAAATGCACACGTAGCTTTTTAGCGCCTCGTTCCACGAGCTTATCAGCCAACTGCAGTCCAAATGTTTTATCGTTGCAAAATATTAGATGACTTCTATCAGCATTACATCTTAATCTGTAAATTAAGTTCTCCATTTAATACCCAGCGGCTAATAATTTTTTTAAAGGTAGGTAGAACTCCGCTGATGAAGTTCGTCTGAGGTGGAATTTTGGCCTTTTCGGTCATTTTTCTTTCTGCCATCTAAAAAATTATGTGCTAACCTTATCAGAGTTCCTGTTTGAAGTGCAATGTAGCCAGTGAAACTACCGGCATTAACAGCCAAAGATATCCAACAACATAATGTTTTTTTATTAACGATGCATTTATATGTATAACGGTACCTTGGTTGAGTTTGCTTCAATGTTTCGTGTATACGCAGTAGCACCCTGCCGCGGTGGCCGCTCACGGCCAGCAGACGGAATGCGCGCGCGACGTCGTGCGGCGCGTACGTCACGCGCGACAGCGGACGCACGTAGCCGCGACTTATACCCTCACTCATCAGTTTATGCAAAACCTGCAAGAAATTATATTCAAGTTAAATAAGGATAGAAATAATATTTTTTTTTTTAGTTTAATAACACCTCTGCAGTGACGCAAAATTATTTTCATGATACCATCATTTTTTTTTTTTGAAAGCTTACTAGCAATGTGGGTCGCACATTAGGTACTAGTATTTTTGTTAACCCCTCGTGCTAAGGTAAATGCTTGTGTTACGATTGGTTCACGTCGGTAGTGCAATGGGTGGGGTTCGAACCGGCAACCACATGATCGCAAGTCCGTCACCCCAGTCATTAGGCTACCGCCGCTTCAAAACATGATTGCTAGGTAAAAATGATTGCTAGGTAATAAAGATGTTTTATAATTATAAATATCTATGTAAATATTTACTTTTAGATCATCCGTATTTTCAAATATTGTGGAGAAATTGACGCTAGCATAAGCTCGTTCTTTACATAGATGTGACATTCCATAGACAAAGTCTTCATCTGGATTGTGAAGTTGAGAAACATCCAAACAGATGCCTTGAAATCCGACACAATGAATGGTAGCCTGGAAGTAGTAAGTAGTAGTTTTAAAATGGACTTAAGTATCTACACCCGTCAAATTAAGGTAAAATATATAATAATCTTACATCTTTCAAGTCCCCTTTTAGTGAGTTTATAATAATGTCACAACCATCTCCATTCGTGTTATTAAGGATCAAATCTCTAAAACTGTTATCACGAGAACAACCAATATTATCAGCTGAAAATATGAATTCGAGTCAAACAGAAGAAAGTTATGTACATATATTTTTAATACACCAACTTACATTATGTATATATCTATGTCATATATTTACAACCTTACTTTTTATTTATCTATACTTATAATAAATCTGTAGAGAGGTCAATTCTGTACATGAAATATATTTCCAAAATAACTATCAGCGGGTGATTAGTGATCGATACTGACGCCAAAAATGCAATCAGTAAAATTTTTGTCTGTCTGTCTGTCTGTCTGTATGTTCGTTATAGAAACAAAAACCACTCGACGGATTTCAACGAAACTTGGTACAATTGTTCTTCATACTCCTGGGCAGGTTATAGTATACTTTTCATCACGCTACGATCAATAGGAGCAGAGCAGTGAAGGGAAATCTTGGGAAAACAGGAGAACTTACTCCATTTTTTAAGCTTCCGTCGCGTGTGCAGCCTTTATGGTTAAAGCTACACAGAAATCATGTATGACGGAAATGTTCTCCTTAAAATTATATAAAAAATATTCCACGACAGCAAATGTCTATCTTTTATGGTTGAATCACAATAACACGTGTATCTCCCGATAGCTTAGCAGTTCGGAGCTTTCTGATTATATTTGTCTACTCTTACGTTAGGTGACTGACTGACTGACATAGTGATCTATCAACGCTCAGCCCAAACCACTGGAGGGATCGGGCTGAAATTTGGCATGCATATAGCTACTATGATGTAGGCATCCCCTAAGAAAGGATTTTGATAAATTTCGACCTACAATGTAGGGGTGAAATAGAGGATGAAAGTTCATATGGAACAAAGTAACTATTCCACGCGGACGAAGTCGCTGGCAAAAGCTAGTCGTAAATATATCTTTATTCATTTAGTGATGAACAATTTTTACAATACCACTCACAAACCACCACTCCAAAACAGCGAAACATTTGTTAATGTGAAAAGTGAATTTCATTGAAAGACTCAATAACACATTGCTCGACCTGGAAACTGGACCCAAGACTCAATAAGAACACTAGGCTACCGAGGCAGTTGACATTATTTATAATTATCATGCATTAAGCAAGTACATTTCACACAATTTTATTCCAAATTTAGCACTGTACCTTGCAATCCTGGGAATAATTTAAGCAAGAAATGTTTTTTTCGCATGTCACTAACGGTTGTGTATACTTGGCAGCCGTGAGCCAGAGCAAGAGCTATTGTTGCTTGTCCCAGAGCGCCGGCACCTCCATGCACCATAACACTCGTATTAGGTTGCAAGTTTCTCTTTATAACGAGACAGTAGAAGGCGTACGCGTAGGCGAGCGGCACGGTGGCGGCGTCCTCGAGGCTCCAGTGCGCCGGCACCGGCCACAGCAGCTCAGGCCGCGCGCGCACCACGCTGCTCGCCGCGCCGTTCTGCACAAGGCCCATCACTCGCTCACCACTGTAACAATAATTTATAATTAAAAGTACTTTGAATTTAGTTTTAGTAACTAGGAATTTGATCCAAAAATACCCATAGGATACAATAGATACTCACTGATGAAATTAAAATGATTTTTATATTATAACTCATTACAGTAGGGATAAAATAGTGGGTACGTACTTATTTGTAATTCCACTGAAGTCCATTCCATATTGCTTTTTTAAATTATATTTGGTCGCTGTGGATCCGTTTGCCCTTTCCATGTCATCGTTATTAATACCAGCATATTGCACCTAGGAATAAAAAGTTTTGTAATAGTGATCAGTGTGACAGACATATAAAGTTTCCTCATTCATATAAAGCTATACCGTCACAGTGATTCCAGGTCCAACAATGTCAGGTGCTTCGACCCACGTCAGCGAATCGTAGTCACCAATCTGTTTGCTTTCTAGTGCTACGTTGTTACTCACTGACGCGCAGTCCTTGATCGGCATATAATACTCTCCTCCCCAAGTACCCTGATAAATAGGATTTAAAATTCTTTTAAATAAGTTTCTGTAAGCAAGAGGAATTCATCAAAATAGGATCGATCAAGTGTACGGTATTCTTACATTGTCGAAGACGTTAAATGCCAGTTCTATATCTGGTACCTCGTCGATGGCAAAATTAGCGTTACTTTCTTTAGTGACCATAATAAGATGGATCTCGTTACGATTAGCGTCTCTTCGCCAGCCGGTTATAAGTTCCTTAAGGCCTGGCAGTGGAGGATAAGGTGCGAGGACCAGAAGTCTATGTCCCGGAGATAGATTGTTGCGCGTTGAAGTCAGGAATGTGATATCAGTGTGAGTTCGCACGGTGACAGCTGTTGTAGCGATGGCTGCTGAAGGTCCCCAGCGGACTAGCTGAATTTCTGTCTGCTGACTGTTACCGTTATCAACAATAGTGTGACTAGAGAGCACTCGGTAAAGTGACGACGGTCGCGAGTGACGGCCAAAAGCGAGATCTTCTTCGCTCGCTACAAATTGGTCTCTTCGTAGAACGCGATGTAGAAGTTGGCACAACTGTTGAACAGCAATACATATTACTTAGAGTTATTTTTTTTTCTCGTATTGTTATTTTAATAAAATATTTTTTAATAAATATATATTTATATATATATATATATATATTAAAAAATATTTTATTATATTACATTTTTTACTTTTACATTGTATTTGTTAAGAGACTTTATATATATGTTTAAAATAGCCATAATTAAAATATAGCTGAAACACGATAAATAGACCTAATCATGAAATTCTTTTACGCGTTTGTTTAATGCGGCGTTGCGAGCTTGTATTTGTATGAAATCTGAAGATAAAGGTAATAATAATAAATATGTAATATAATTATAATATAAATAATATAATATATTATTAATAAATAACGTACTTTGTCGTCAGTCGCTAGGTTTTGTACCACAACAAGATCAGCGTCTTTCAGGAAGTTGTTTTGCTTCTGTAGCACCAATTTTTGGGTGACTTGTTCGTATGTAACAGTCACTCCAAAAACATTTCTTATAATGTAATTTGTTTTAGTAAAAATGGATTCCTTTTCTGACTGATTTACTATTCCAACTACATTTAAGTTTACTTTGTTTACATTTTCCGCTACTATTTGCAAATAAACTTGAAGTGATGAGGAAACCTGTATTGGTTTAAGATAATGTTATATTAATTTGTAAAGAAACAAGTAAAGACTGAAATGTATAATCTGCTTACATCTGTATTTGATTTGAAGTAAGGAACAAACCGCAATGCCTTTAGCGCCATGGTTTTTTCATTTAAAAGAGGCAAATTTTCCCATTTAATACTATTTATAGAAACACCTCCGCATCTACAAAAATAAACAACAGTTAGAGTGATTTGTAACTATTGTTATCATTTGACACCATTTGCCTATCATTTACAACTCAGATGATTATAACGATACTACTATTCCCACCTGGTCATATCAAATAATTCTAATACTTCGGCTTTCATTAAAACTTTCTCATCTGACACGGTTGATTTTTGTACAGCTTTTTCATGTTTTTTAATATCGATGCATATACGCCTGATGTGTGTTGGTAGAGAGAAGCACGTGAGCGGTTGTCGCAGCGCATTTAGTTGCAGCATGCCGTCGATTAGCGTCACCCAGTTATTGCACCACAATAGCTCCGCTTCATTAATAAACTCATCAGCGCATGAAATACTTCGGAACCCACCGCTGTGCAAACAATGGAATTTTATATTCAACAAATCTTAAAAAGGTTAAATGAACGTATATGGATAGTTGTATAATTGTATTTTAAACCTACCTGTACGAATAATCTTTGTTTCGTAGCAAATGGTAAATATCTTCAACATTAAGGTCTGCATTGCATTTTTTTTCAGCGCCCTCATGTTCTTCTTTCTCTTTAATATTAATAGCATTTATAAAACCTGTCACTACTTTAGAGCCTTCGTTCAGTATCTGTTTGACAGTTAAAATTTTAAATATACCTATGTTTAGACATTATACCTATGCACTCTTATTAGTGAGCTGTATGCGGGTTACCTCAAATCTGCCCGTTCCTCTGTGCAGTGCTACGCTAAGTCTAAGCTGACGCTGATCATGCAGTATTGGCTGCGTATGAAGATGCAGATTATTGAACACAACAGATAATTGCTTCTTCGACACTTCCATTACCATGGCGAGCGTGTCCCAGGCCAGCACCAGCGAGGCCGCAAACGGATATAACGTGTTACCTATAGAATATATTCGTAAAGCCATAGTAATAAAGTCATAAAGTGTCTATTTAAATTCTTTAACATCAACCTATGAAGAGTTTTATCCTCTTCAAGCTACGAATATCGATACTGATTAATTGATTTTCAAGGGAAAAAATATATACCTTCTTTGTAAAGCGATATTTAAACATAAAATTAAGTCATAGGTCAGGTGCGTAGCACTCGCAACCGGCGTGTATGTATGAGAAGATGTATGAATGTGGAAGAAGCAAAAGAAGTATGCAAGAATCGTAGCAAGTGGCAGTCTATAGTTTCTGCCTACTCCTGTGGGAGAAAGGCGTGAGTGTATGTATGTATGTAAAATTAAGTCATATTTTTCACTCAGTTAATTGTATCTAATACATAGTTTATTAAATCGACTTCATCGTTTTTTTTATGTTTTTTACTTCAGGACTACATTTAGAAACCGATTTGGAAAAACTTTTTATTTGAAAAAGTTTATCTACTCCAGAAGGTGAAAATCTGATCACAAAATTTAGAACAAAATGACACTAACACGTACTGATCTAATAAACGATGACATCATCGAGCTAAGTAAAATTCTACTCGCCATTCAAAATTCGCCACCCAAAACAGGTTCGAAAGCAGGCGAAAAGTTCCAACCAAATTGAATGCACTGAATCGCGAAATTGTATTGCACATAAGGCAGACATATTAAGTTCTTAATTATTTAAAGACTACACGGTTTAGTCGAGTTCGACTCGCGACACCACCGCCGCCGCGTCAGCTCATGATTAAGGACTCCTATTGAGTCTGAAACTAGTCGGGCGATCCCGAGAATGCGCGTGAGTAAACCGTGTAGTCTTTAAATAATTATGAATACGCCTCACGAAAGTTATTATACAAATATTAAGTTCTTATAAAATTCGTATCCAAAACGCACATTACCTCTCATTGAATGTCCTTGTAAATAGGTGTTTTCACTGTCGTGCACAGATATGACATGATTACAATTGGCGGCGGTTTTTCTGTTAGCAGAACGATATAACGGCATTGGCCTGAAAGAGAAAGTAGTTTTCATTATTTTTTATTTGATTTAAACCCGACTTAGACCATTACCTAGGTATGATGATATTATAACGATACCCTAGCTTTAAAAATGAAATTCTTGGTTTTATTATTTTATTATCTATCTAAAAAATGGCATGCATATACGTTAATGGTTAAAATAAATGGGCTAGCTGGACTTGATCTTGTTAGATGCCATGCGGGTACCAAATAGTCCAATAGTCCAACTTGTCCACTAATACGCTCGTATATAATATTATTGACTTAGTGTCAATAATATTATATACGAGCGACCCGCCCGCGGCTTCACCCGTCCGTCCAGCCGTCTTCGAATTTTGCGCTTAGCAACAAATTTATATAGATTAATTATTTATAGAAACTAAACACTACACATAGGATATTACTGGGCTAAACAGGAGAGGGACGGTAAACACATCGAAGTGTTAAAAAGGTTTATAACAAAAATAGTGGAATAGGGACTAAACCGTAGGATTTTGGATTGTGAATGAAGTTAAACATAGGAACCGTAGATGAGGTAGATAGAGTCCATTATTATCCAACAATTTGCATAGGCATAGGTAAATTCAAATCTTTTGACTCCGGATTAAAAACAATAATATTATTTAAATACCTACCATGTTTCGCCATGCGCCCATTCCACTAGATCAGACAGAAAGGGAGTTCCCGTTGAAACTGGTAACTCGACTTTAGGATAGAGAACATGTACTTTGGGATTATAACCTTCCATAAACAACCTGAAAAGAAGAAGAATGCTTAATGTATTTATTTCTATTATATAAAAGTTAACTACTAGTAGTCGTAAGCGTGATTCACAAGCCTCTAGTTTGGCAATCGCATTCTTAGTCCGTTTCTCAGGTAGAGCTTTTCCCCTATAAGTCGCCTTATTTCACCTGGGTGATAAATATAGGTAAAATGATTCCGACGTGAAATGACACTAAAATGTCGACTTTAAGTGGAATAATCCATTAGGTATATGGGACTAAAACATACCAGCGAGCTGTGAATGTACATTTCAGGGAATACGGCCGTGATGGTACTCATGTTATAATATTTGTAATTTACTTACGCGCCTATCCCTTCAAGCAGCAATAATACATTATCAGGGTGCTTTCTTCTTGTTAGTGCAATATTTTTGCAGGTACTAGGCAGTGATCGCTTGAGAATGGCCTGCAGCAGTCCGTGCGGCGCCACCTCTACCAGTACCGCATTGTCGGGCACCAGCCGCGACGTCTCATCGAATAGCACCGCACTCTGTGCGAACAAGTTCATTATGTACAAAATAGTTCTGTAGGGTGAATTTCGGTAGGTTCTTCTTTCTGCTGACTAGATACTAGTCTTGCATGCAGAAACAGAATTTAAGATGAAGCATGCTGGTTAAAATATCAATTTTGATGTATTTACCATTACATCAAATTATATGTATTTTTATTATTTAAAACTTTAATTAGCCATATTGAAACTATTATCCGTACCAGCAAGTTGTTAGTGTGATACTCTGCCGAACAGAGTTTAGCCATGGAATCGTTCCATCTATCTTGGGGTACCGAAGTAGAGATCCAACGCTCGCTTCGTGGTTTCGGAGTCTTGATCACCTCAGACAAATACTTCAGTAACAGAGGACCTGCATTTCAAATAATGATTTAGGTAATAAAGGCAAATAATTTGGAGGTGCTATATTAATGATATTTGCTTTAACTCTATCAACTGGATCTTTAGTGACATTTAAAAGTAAAACAATGATTATTGGCAATTGGGTTAGAGACATCGAGGTTTACCGGCATCAGCAATGTAACGTGAATGGTAGGCGATGTTGGAGCATGGAACTTCTTTAGCAAAAATTCCCTTAGCAGTCAACTCTGCGACGAACTCGCGCATTACATCAGCAGGTCCCGAAATTGTACTAGATTCAGGACCATTGTGACATGCAACCTCAATCTCAGGAGGACACATTTTTGAAATCTAAAAGGAGTGTCAGAAAGGAAATTGGTTAATAATTGCCTACCTACTACAAAATAATGTTAGTCAACCAAAACTTATCCCAAACCAGAACCAAAGCAAATTAATTTTATTGTTAGAAAATATTGCAATATATGTATTATATAAAATGACAACCTTTATGGAACCAACTTGAAAATCGTGAAAAGAATTAGCTGGTCCATACATATAAATTCATATAACTTGACAAAATGTGTGGCAAAATGTAAGCAGCTGTTTTTTTGGAATTTCAGCGTTGATCCCATGGTTAAAATTATTCGTAATGCTAAATTCAACGGCCCCCTAAATGTACAGTGAATAAAAAATAAGGGTGTATAGCCTATTGCTTTTCTGTAGAAAGTGTGTATTATTAGTAATTTCGCTTTTTATTTTTAGGAAAGTACACACAATATTTTTTAAACCAACAGAATAATCATTCTCGTCATTACTATTCATTCTATTAAGGTTATCTCACTATTCAAATAATTCTTATATATGTACTTGATCATATCCCAGTCCAACGGCAGCCATAGAGCCGCGTATGAATGGGGTCTGCAATGATACCAGCCCCCGACTGTACGCCGACAGTATCATCTCCTCGGCCGTCAAACACTCGTCGGCGTACGCGCATCCCAGCTCTCCCACACTGTGACCTGTTGCACCGTAGTTATCATTACATTCATAACTATATTTTCCTTAACCATATTTTAGAGGGTAATTAAATAATCATACCAATTATTCCATCCGGTACTAGTCCAAGCTCACGGAGAACATCAGTGAGACCAATTTGAATGGCAGCGATTCCCACAAACGAATGTAAAATGTTGTCAAATGTCTCATCGGGTGATGTAATTATATGTACGATATCGAGACCTTTGGGCTCTAAAACTTTTCGGCAACTGCAATAGTAAAATTCTTGTATAATAGAAGCCTTTAATTTACATTTTTATTGGTATAGATCTAGAACTTCATGTGCTATTATATTTTACTAATGTATTATTTACCGTTCTATTGCAGCTGCAAAGATAGGTATGCGCATAAGTTGCGTTCCCATGCCGGCCCATTGCGAGCCCATCCCGCTGTACACGAACCACAGCGGTCGCCGCAAGTTATCGAAGTACTCCGCCTTCTCACACAGACTTACTGTTTTCTGTTCCTCGTTCGTATCTAAAACATTGGTTATTATTTGTTTAAATTATATAAATACGATACTGCCCAACGAATATCATTTACGTGAGTATTTACTTTATATAACAAGAATGAAATATTAAATATAATGCATAGAAATATTTAAGAGGATTCTTCCAGTAATATAAAAAATGAGGGCCATACTTAAAATAATAAATCCTCTGCCCAAATGTCCAGATATACTATATTGGTGTATATTATGCAATAATCTCAACTGTTCAGGATCTATTGGGTTAGATTTTAAATTGTTGAGCATAAAAGTCACTGCTGAATCTTGTCTCGCTGATATTGTAACAAGATATGGTAAACTGCAAGAGTAGCGTTTAGCGTCCTGAAAGATAAAGTACACAGTAGTTGTTAATTAAAGTCTAATTATGTAAATTAATTACAAATAGCATAGGTAAATACTTTAGGCTTGTAACGTCCATGTAGTAGCACGTGTGAGTTGACGCCGGTGACGGACATGCCGTTGACGGCGACGTATGTTCGCCGGAAGGGCTGATGCTCAGTGAGTATGCGCATGCGTCCCTCACGCAGCGCTGTCACGTCCTGCCGCGGATTAGAGCAGTGCAAGTTGGCCGCTAGCTGACCATGGTGAAAACCTAGTAATACCTGCAATAGCAATAGGGATTTCAATATATCTTTTCACCGCTTCTATAATTGCAAGAAACATGCTGGAAAACTTCCTAGACAATTTTTAGTTAATTATGCTCTCTTGAGCATAATTAACTAAAAATTTACTAAAAACAAGTATTTGGAATTCATATGATATAAGTGTTATAGAGATTGATAGGTGGAGTTGGAGTTTGTCGTAAAGCATTTTGGTGTGTGTTTCGGCATTTGCGCTTGAGATTGAGTTCCTCTCGATTCTGCAGTGTCTAGGGAGTCTTGAAGCTCGCCAAAACATCAGAAACTTCTCAGGTGGTGCAGGTGTCTATGGGCGGTGATGACTGCTTGCCATCAAGTGACATTAAAAAAGTAGACCCTTACCTAATGTGTATTAACCTCATCCTACGAAAATGTAGGGGCGAAATCTTTGCTCGAGTCTCAAGCATACTCCAAAATGTGTATCTGTAATTTGCTTGCTTAATTTGAGTTAAACAGATTTCAAGTCTATTTTAATGTATATGTCGGCTAGATTAACGATTTCATTATTTAGATACAGATGAAAGTCTACCTTTGTAATGGCCGATATTCCCGAAGCAGCCTCGTTGTATCCAATGTTGGACATGACACTACCCACTAAGAGAGGATCATCTCTTTTATTACAAAACACCTGCTCAATTGCTTGCAATTCCACTTTATCCGCCTCTAGAACAGCTGTAAAATACATATTTTTTTTAATGTGCTTATAAGTCCTAGAAGGTAACTGTTTTTTGGATACATTAATGTTATAAATGTGAAATTTTAAATGTATGTTACATACTCGATCACAAATAAAAAATGGCTGGACGTATTTGAATGATATTTGGCACATAGACTTTTATCTAGGTTGGACCGAATTTTGAAGGCCATGTCAATGAAGTCGTGGATAGACGCTAGTAAGTAATAACTACGCTGATCAATTAATCTGCCACATTAGGCTATGCTTGCTAGGTTATGAAAGGGAAAATTTTTGTAAGTAACAATAATGAATGAACGAATAATTTAGGTGAACGGCGAAGGTAATATCGAATCGAATTAGCTTAACTAGTAAAATATCACAGATATTTACCACAACCGAAAGCTTCAACGTATTCGACAACATGTGCTGGTATTCTTGCTTCTTTATAAAATGTCTTTATGAAGTTAGCCGATTTATCGACATCCCTATAAAATCCGTATTTAGGGCCTGTCTCCTCAGGTAACATACTTACGAACTCTGTCTTCACGTGTAAGACATCAGCGTAGACTCTGGAATAATTATTGTTGATGGGATTTTTGCGAAAATGGGTACTTACCTATTAGATCTATTTATGAATATATAAGGATATAAAACAGTTAAGGGTGAAAAAAGTCACATTAATGAAACAATAATATGCTTATTGGATTTAATTTATCATCGTATATATTTTAATGGTTTTCGATAACCTCCTAACCTAATACGTTATTAGGCATTTTTGAAACCGACAGTAGCCTCATACCTTAAAGCATCTTTTGATTTTTGTAGAAACAGTACATTTATAGCTTCCGATTTAGCAGATCCATCAGCATTCTCATCGAAAGATTTAGTTTTTCCATCATAGCAAAGTTTCATTATCCTGTAATAATGAAAAATAAATATATAAGGCAGATCATAAAACACAGTACATACATTAAATGCAAATATTAATGATTTGATGCCACTCGAAACAAATAACAAGTACTCCAAAGTGCCCATATAACAAGATGTACTAAGGTAGACGAACACACTCTCCTTAGCCTTTGGAAGAGTTGCAGGAGATGGGCGCGCCGACTATATAAAATTTAAAAATATATTTATTTTGTCTAGAGAAGAAATCATTTACAGCATTAACTTTTTTATATGCATTAATATTAATAATAATAATAATCATCATCATCAGCCCGATGCTATCCACTGCTGGACGAAGGCCTCTTCATGCATCTTCCATTCGTTTCGGCTCGGGCTAGTCTCGACCATTTCTTCCCCGCCGCCTTCACTATGTCATCGCGCCATCTAGCCGGGTGTCGACCAAAACTTCTACGACCAGTCGTCGATTGCCACTTGAAGTCCCTGCGACTACACCTTCCATCCTCTCCACGACATACATGACCTGCCCATCTCCACTTCAGGGAAGCAATCCTATGAGTAATGTCGGTTACTTTAGTTCGCCTTCTGATTTCCGCATTGGTCACGCGATCTTTTAGGGTAATACCAAGCATTACTTTCTCCATCGCTTTTTGGGTGACTTGTCGTGTGCAGTTTGCTTGGTGAGAATCTAGGTCTCTGCCGCATAGGTCATAGTTGATAGCACGAATTGATCGAACAGTCTTCTGTTTAGGCACATCAGGTTATATCTTCTTTTAGCACTTCGGACAGTTTCCTAAAGGCGGCCCGCCCGAGTCTAATACGTCGGGTGACTTCTCTGCTTTGGCCATTTTTGTTGGGAGTCAGCGTTTGGCGAAGGTAGACGTATTCTGGTACCCTTTTGATTTGCTTATCATGTACCAGAATATGATCGACCTTTTCTTGACACATAATTTGTGTGCTCGTATTCATCTTAAGTCCCACCGCTGATGACGCGGAGTGTAGGTCTTTCAACATATCTCGTAGTTGGTTTAGAGACTCTACTATGAGTATTATATCGTCAGCAAACCTTAAATTTGTCAACATTTTTCCTTAAAAATAATACGAGAGCCATATTTTTTATTTTTCGTCACATTTCGTTCATAATTTTTCGTTTAGATTCAGGACTAGTGGTTGTGTAGTAGGTATGTGGTATTATTACGCTGCGATAATTAGCTCTCCCCCTAATACCATGTACCCCTAATACCTAATACATGGGACCTAAGTTTTGTGGAATAAAGACGTCATGGTATATTATGTTCATCTGAAAGAATCATGCTGCATGATGTAATTTCAAGTCAACGACTTAAGCGGTGTGAAAAGTAAAACCGGCGAATAGATCGGCGTTTGGTAGTACCTTCCGTAGTGGACGGAAGACTGTGGATGGAGGCACAGGTAGGCGCCGCCAACAATAGCTGCCTCGCATTCTCCGCGGCTTATGGCGAGGTAGGCCTGCTCTAGCGCCGCGGTGGAGCTGCAGCACGCTTCGTCAATCGACATCGATGGACCTTTCGCGTTCAGCCAGTACGAAATGCGGTTAGCGAACATTGTTTTACTGCATCTGAAACAACACACCCGCAGCTAGGTATTAATAAAGGACAAAGCGTTTTTTTAGATAAAATTGTTATTAATAATACTTAAGTCGGAGAAACTATTTCATGAAGTAGCATTCGTTTGAAAGCAATAGATTTCTTATGTTGGCTGTTTTTAACCGACATTTCATCAAGGAAAAGGTTCTCAATTCTGGACTGTATTTTTTTGTATGTTATCTCAGAACTCCGTCATTGATTTGGACTTTTTTATTTGAAAGATTATACTGTCGAAGTAGTCCCATTTAAATTTGGAGAAGATCGGATCACAAAATTTAGAACAAAATGACATGTGCCGACCGAACAAATGATGACATCGTCCAGGTAAGTAAAATTCTACCCGACACTCGGAAATAAAATGTGTTGAATTTAAATTACTTTTAATAAAAAGTAAAACTGCCTTCAAAACATAAAAAATAATGTAATGTGCAAAATAGTTTAGGTTTTTTTTTTGTTTTAAAAACGTTGCCCCACACTAGGATTTTCTCCTGTATAGTCGATGCGTTTACAAAAACAAATTCTCAGACACAAAGGTCCAGACCCGGAACAACTGCCTGTAGATCATACAAATATTTGCTCCGTGTGGGGATCGAACCCACAACACGTACCGCAGAAGCCGATCGCTCAACCGCTACGCCAATCGTGTCGTCAATTCGGTGACAAAAACAAAACATTCGATCAAATCGCACATAATTTAATACCGCACCGACAGTTTCCAAAACTGTCTGCACGTAACATATTATTTTTATATAATATTATGTAGGTACTTATTTACATTAACGCAGCTGCAATCATTTAATTAAAAAAGGGTACCATTCCATTTAAGTTTCTCCTTTGTTTGAAATCGGTTTAAAAGATGACTTTATTTGTACCATAATATAGTGTAACTAAATGACATAGATACTCTCTTTTGTTGTAATTATTAACATTACTAAGAATTTTGTGCATACATTAGAATAAAATAAATAGCTAAGTACGGATACGTGCGTGTGTGAGTACTTTAAATTCATAAGTTAATTTTCCGACAAATCATAATAAACCACATTGACACAAACAAGTGTTAAGGATAATTAATAATCAGCAACTTGCTTTGAAATGGGCCTTGCAGATTCGGAATTAGCGTACTCGTACTGCAGAGTACGAGTCTGCAATATTGTTTGCGGTTGAGAGGCAGAATTTTGTTTCACACTAGAAGTTATTACGAAATATGAAATATGGTAAAAATAAAAATAAAAATTGGTGGCGCTGACGCTCACGGGCGGTAGTGAGGCTCAGTTGCTGCCTCTATTATAAAGCGAGAAAAATAGACAGTAAATTTCTTTCAGAAGCGCTTCAACAACATGCGCTAAAATATAATCTTCAGAAGGGCATCAACCAACCAGCCGCTAACAGGTTGTTGGTTGATGAGGGGAGACCACGCTTAAAATTGTTTGAAAACTCGTGATTAACTCCGGCGACATCATAACTAAACGCAATAATTATCTGCAACACTTGGCTGCCACGTCATAGCTACGCTTGTAGTTTTCGTAATTTTATTTTATTTATGATGATAATTTGCGTTTGAAACATTATAATAATAGGGCAGGAAATAATTACTTACCCGGCTATCCCAAACCCAGATCTGGAAGCGGCTTCGTAAAAGCAAGCCTTTTCTGTTTCGGAGAAGCATGAGCCGATGTACACGCCGACTTTTTTGCCGGAAAGTTGTTCTGGATTTATTCCTTTGAAAATATTATTTGAAATATTACCATACTGGCTGAGAGAGTTTCCATGACATAAACATCGTTTAAAGATAATTTTACTATAACATTCAAAAACCTCAACTTAGCGACCTCAACTTACTCACGGTGCCTTGTCATAATTTTTGATTATAATTGCTTTTAAAATGCAATATAATTCGATTGCAGAAAGTGCTTAAGTACCTGTTGGACAGACTGGTTTAACTAAACTTATTTATGGTTTCTGACACTTACGCGAATATTAGACATTGAAATAAAATTACTTTTTACGGATTTTATCGCTTTGTATTGATATTATTTAATTCCCGATGTTTCGGATCCTTTACAGCATCCCTGGTAACGGGGAGACTAACTTGTCGGACGTCTTAATGTAGCAATTACTAACAGCTACCTTAATTTTTGTTAAAAATCATTTCGGATCACTAATAATTAACAAAAATGTAAGGTAGCTGTGTTAGTAATTGCAACATTAAGACGTCCAACAACTTATTCTACCCGTAAGTATGGATTCTGTAAAAGATCCGAAACGTCGGGAATTAAATAATATCAATACAACGCGATAAAATTCGTAAAAAGTAGTTTTATTTCAATAAACTTATTTAATTAAAAATCTGGGATAAAATATAGTTAGCCAAAGAGAACCAATTAATAATCATCTAACCAGCGTCGTAGATGGCTTGGTACGCCTGCTCAAGGATTTTTCGTCCCATGGGATCCATACTATTGCTGAGTAGGTAGTGGACCTTGAAAAACTGAGCATCGAACTGACCCAATCCGGGCACACTGCCGGATTGTTGCGGTACTTCGGGATGATTGTATTTAAACCGAATGGCTTCCTCAGTTACTGGATTTACCTGCGGCAGATTTCGATAATATTTTATCATAACTTCATTATATTATAATAAATAAGTGTACTGATGATTCATAGGTTGGAAAAAATTACCTTATTGTATAAAATTTCAGACAATTCTTTTACACTCCGCGACGCCGGATACAGTCCCGACATGCCAGAGATAACTATCCTGTCGCCATCTGACGTTGGTGTTGTTAGGATGTCTTGCTGGGTCGACGTGTGCTCCTGCGGTATCGGCGTCATTATTGTGGTCTATCTGAGCTTCTCCTATCTGAAGTTTTAAATGCAATTGTGTAATTTAAGTAGAAACTGTTTGAAACTATGCGCGTAACGTACACATTTATAAAAGCTGTGAGGTTTGAGTAGTTATCCGATAGTTTGCTGCCCAAGTTTGGAACTAAACTATAATCAATTTAGATATTCAAGAAATGTCCTTCCAAGAAAGGCCCTTCACAGATGCTGTGATTCTTGTCACTAAATGACTAATCATATAAAACAAAACTAAATAAAATAGCTATCGTACTAATAGTGTGGGTTTCTGCAGTGACTTTATAGTAATGGGAAATTGTAGGTATTAGTCAAGTCACGGAACTACATTTTTCACGGTTCCGTATCGTACCTACCTTAAAAGAACGCAAAACGAAGCACGAGCACTAATTTTAACGTATCACCACACAGCACTGTTTATGTGCAACTGTTTGTACGTATATATATAAATTATTGTTTTATGCTAATAGGGAGGTATTCAAATAGTTTAAATGCTTTTTATATATAGATAATTGTGATGAATTGGCTCGGATTTTGTTTTATGTGTACTTATACATTTAAAAAAAATATTTTTTAGGTTGTTGTTGTTTAGGTTTTAGTTGTTTTGTTGTCCGACGTTTAAGTGTCTGACGATTGGTGTAGCGGCTGAGTGATCAGCTTCTGCACCTCGTGTTGTGGGTTCAATCCCCACGCGGAGCAAATATTTTTATGATCTACAAGAATTTGGTAGATGGTTTGCCTTCACATTCTGAATTTACGTCATAAGGTGACGTTTGGTGACATCTATGAGAGGCAAGTTACCTTACCTCTCAACCGACACGACTTACTTTACAGTCAGTTCAGTGTCGTACGATGCCACCGTACCTTTTTAACTATCTTTTTGTGATTTTTTTGCATTTTCCATGCTAAGATTATTAAGTTATTTAATAGTAAAGGAAAAAATTCATTCATTCGTTCGAATCCTGCCCGCGATTGAATTTTTTCCTTTACTATTAAATAACTTAATAATCTTAGCATGGAAAATGCAAAAAAATCACAAAAAGATAGTCATCAATATCTATTTAATTTCATAGAAACATCCAATTGTTCCCACCCTTACCTACTTTGGCATGTGTGGTCGACATGGTTGAGTCAATGCGCTTATGTACCCACCCCGTATCCCATTTGATAGGACCAGAGATTATTAATATAAATAATAGTGAGTTTGAAAATAATTACATGTACGCGGGTAACACCACGGCACACGGCTAGTTCTTAATATAGCATGTGACAACATTATAAATGTAAATGTACCATTTTATGTAAAAGATTTTTCATAATACGGGCAATGACCTTAGTTGAACGCTATTAGCTGAATAGCAAAGAGCCATTCGACTCATAGTTTTTAAGAGGGCAGGGTGCCCTTTTCTATGTATGACAGTGATGATAGTTACGTTTTAGTGGGCAGGAATCCGACACTGTCCGGTCTTTTTCACGAAGGCGAGTCGCTTTTTGAATTACGCTCCTATATTTTTATACTAATTTTGGGTTGATTGGTATTATTTTTCGGATTAATAATTAATAAACGGTAACCGCAGCCGACGCCAGTAACCAGCAACCTCAATGCCCCGACGACGTAGTATAACTAGCTATATTGCCCTCCAAATTAGAACACAAGAATGATAAATGATATTTATTTATTTATTGATTGATAAACGATGACCACAATACATGTTAAGATAATATTAGCTAAGGCCTACATAGTTTCATTTATTTCTGTAAATAGATCTTTTAAAGAAACTTTTACATGTCATTGTTTTAAATTTTATTATCCAGATGGTGCCGGCATTTCCTAACTGACAACCTCTGAAAAGATACACTAAAACAAACTCAGTGAATCATGGTCTTTTTTAGCATGTTACTGTATAGCGGCAGAATGAACATGGATTTTTCATACTTCGTTCTGCTTGTGACAAGTAAAAAATTTGTTACATGGTGTTAAAAAGTGGGCCTTGTGAGGAAGACTCGGTAAGAAACTTAATTGACACTCCTTTAAAACACATGATTACAATATTATTTTAAGAAATTCTTTCGTTGTTTTTGCTCCCTACTTACAGTTTTTGGACTTACCTGCTCAGAAAGTGAGTCCTCAACCGTACTTTAAGAGCTTGAATGCAGAAAGCGGTAGGCACTCCTACACACAGCGCGTATTGCTTTTTTCATATATATCAAGTATATAAATTTATGTTAATTGTGACCGACCTGATGGAATGTGTGGAAAATGAAACATGGCTTGACACTGTGTGGACTGTGTACATTAATGTATGTAAGTATACATTTTAATGGGTATAACACCTTATCGTAACAAATAATTAAAATGTGTTATACCTAGAAAAAGAAAAAAACATTCATAGTCGATTATAAACTAAAGTTACCTATATTATATTATAACTGAATTGTAGGTACTCGTATTTGCCAGAGAGGTTAATATGCGACCGTATGTGACTCCGAATAATTAAAATGGAGGTCATGACTGGTGCAGTTTTGCATTAAGTAATACGCGTGACTGGTTTTTTTGTTGTTAAACGTACCTACATACATATTTTTACTTCAGTCCTAGTGAGAATAATTGCCTTTGATTGCCATGTGCTACGAACCTGGCACACACTTTTGCTTCGTCTACGTTCATTAACATCCTCATGCATGATCGTCGGTTTATTTATTAAACATAATTATATATTTCATATTTATTATATTATGTTCATTTTGCTGCGACTGCTACGCTAGAGGTCCTGGGTTCGATTCCCAGGTCGAGCAAAGTGTTATTGGGTTTTTCTATGAAATTCTCAGTAGCAGCTCGGAGTTTGGGATTTGGCAATAGGCTCGCCCCCTATTACATGGAACCTAAATATACCGGCGAACTGTGGGTGCACATTAGTACACACATTAATATAGAATATCCCAACAACACTTTGCTCGACTTGGGAATCTGTAAGTTGTTCTCTAGAGTCATCAGGAATCGTCTCGCTAGGAGACATGACGAGTTTCAGCGGAGCAGACCGGGTATCGCACCATGGACCATATTCGCACGGTGAGGCAGATTATACAGAAGTCAGAAGAGTATAATCGGCCCCTGTGTTTAGCGTTTGTGAACTATTAGAAAAAATAACCCTTATAACCAAATTTTGTATTTTTCTAAGAAACCAAAACCAATCTATACATATATTTGTATGACTTGGGCTCAGTTCTATATTTACATTAAATTTATTTTGCGCTTGTCGATGATTTACCCATGTGTATAATTTAAATCCCATTCACAAAATTAGCAAAAATGTACATAGGTACAAAAAATACATATATTTAAATAATAATTACGTATGTACATATATATGCACATACGTAAGTTATTTTTACGAACTTACGTAAATGTGTAAAAGTCAACAGTGAGTTACAATTATTTATTACAATTATTTATTATGAGTTAATATTATTCTTTCCAAAAACCAGTTATAAAGTGATAAATGATATTTATATCTGTAAATAAATCTTTTGACAAGTAAATTCAATTTAGACCAGTCAATGTTTTAATTTGTTGACTGCCTCATTAGTCTAGTGGTCCCAAGCGCGACTGCTACTCTAGAGGTCCTAGGTTCGATCCCCAGGTCGAGCAAAGTGTTATTGGGTTTTTCTATGAAATTCTCAGTAGCAACTCGGAGTCTGGATTTGTGCCCGGTTAATGGCAATAGGCTCGCCCCCTATTACATGGGACCTAAACATACCGGCGAACCGTGGGTGTACATTAGTACGCCTCTGCCTAACCCTTCGGGGAATACAGGCGTGATGGTATGTTATTTTTTAATTTATTTACTGTACGAGATGCCATTGGCATTTCTAACTGACGATCTCTGAGAAGAAACTCCGAAACAAACTCCGAGAATTATGGTATCTATATTTGAAATAAATATATCTGAGAGTGACAATGTCTGCAAATGGCCTTTTGAGGAAGGATCGAGTCTTAACAGCTTTGACCTGATGCACCCCGACAGATGGTAACTATGAATCAGTCATCGCGTAGCTCAAACCTTATTATATGGAGCATAACGACCCGACACATGACACTACAGTAAGGACAATACGATATTTGCGTAGGTCAAGCGATCGTCTATTTATGACGCACTCCGATACCAGGGCCTGTCTGTAGACTATGTAGTTATGGGCTTCTAGATTCCACTAAGTGTGGATGGACCCTGAATCTATTGAGCTTATATTGATGCTCTTTGTGTGGTAAAGCACACATTCAGCACATCCTTTTATGGTACAGATCTACTCTTGCCCAATAAAGTAATCTTTATTAATTTGTTGTACAGTATAGGTACATAAAATATTATAGTGTCACTATCTAAATGTTTTGCCAAGGCCCAGAAGTTAGTACCTATTCAACATTTTAACAAAGTAAGTAGGTAATTGTATGGTAATAGGGAATATGTATAAGATTCAAATTCGAGTAAAATATTTTTATGTGTATCTTGTAATCTTTATTACTAAAGAATCATGTCCATGCCATACTTTTTTTACATAGGTAATCGCTTTTCCAGCAAGATATAAATTATTTAAAAGTAGAAAATGTGCGCGGCAAATTTTACAGATCATAACGGCACTTACGACAAAGTCTACGATGTGATACTCTTATGACCTCAGCGTAAACATTTAGGTTTGTAGATTTCCTTATTTATTTCAGATCTCTCCTATGTTCGAAGTACTTAGTCAACTTAAAAGTATTGGATAAAACGATCAATAAATTTTAAAAACGATAACAGTGACTATTTTTGCGGATACTGACGTCACAGTACACGCGGTCAATATGGCGGCGTTTAAATCTCCCGTATCTGATTTGCAGTTTTGAATATTTATTTTTATGAATAAATATAAATATTTTTGTCAAAGAAATATTTTTACGGTGCTTTATTATTATAAACTATTGATTAAAAATATAAAAAGACATGCATATTCCCTATTGGTTTACTGTTTATAATAAGCAATATATAAACAGTAAAATAACAAATAAAAAGGGGAAAAGATTGAGTGGGCTATGAAAAATGGCACCTCTGATCTGCAAGAAATACGGGGTGTATTAAAAAATGAACGAAATAAAAAAATATTGTCATAGGCAAATTAAATTACAAAAAACTCAAAATTAAAAATTTTGAAAAAAACCTACAATGGCGACGATTATTATGGTAAAAAGATAAAATAACATTTTCGAAACCCCCGACTAAATGACTACCTACACATATTCACTTACCTACAAGAGAATCCGTCGGGGCTACAGTTCCCATTTTTTTAATTTTAATTAAAATTTAGCATAGAAATGCTATGATGTGTCTTGTAGAACTAAATGCAATCCCCGCCGGATTTTCTTGTAGGTTAACGGACAAGCTGTTGTAGGAAGTGTAACGAGCTTAGCAGTCTATGTATGTATAAATCCAGTCTTGTGGTGAAGTCGCGAAAGTCTAGTAAGTACATATTGCTATGTATGTGATGGGAATTTCTTTTAGAGTTTTTCAATATGCCTCAGATTAAAGATAAGATAAAAGTTTATTTCTCACCACAATATAACACAGGCATGAGGAGGTAACACAATACATTCTAATAAACTAGGTATATTTTGGGAGACTGGTACCTAAACTAGGCTTGGTTGGAAAAAAAACTGGTGTCCTGAAATAGAGGCCGTATTTCAGGACACCAGTTTTTTTTTATTATTAAGATTAGCTGGTTTTGATTCATGAGTTCATTTTATAAGAAGAAGTTGCAGTTTTTATCGGAAAACCAGGTTGTACTACCTATTCTAATCCATTATTTTGACATTTTTTATTTTATTATTATTACTCAGTTGATATTATAATATCTGACAATTTACTTTCAGTTGACATTACAACAATTTTTCATTATTTTCTGTTTTTTTTACATAATTAATTGTCAAAAGTGTAAATATGAGTACTATGTAAGCTAGTTTAGATACGATATAATTTATATTAACGTTTTCTGAGAGTTTTGAATATTTTATATGACCTACGCAAATGTCTTGCTGATCTGGTATCGTTGGGCGACGGGTCGTTCAGCTCCCTAAATAATGGTTGAGCTTTTTTTTTTATTCGTGATACGCTTACGCTTGACCGCCAGTTTTCCTGATGTTAAGCGATACTGCGATCTACGATGGAGCGCGCTAGCCTAGAAGAAACCGATTCACTCGTGATTTAAAGACACCCAGAATATATCTATCAGGGAAGACCCACTCGGGAAGTGCATTCCATATTTCAGCAGTACGCATTATAAAAGTGGACTTAATGCGTTTCGTTCGGGCTTTTGGAATGTCCAGCGTGAATCGATGACGCTTTTTCGTGCTTCTGGTCGTCCGATAGTGGAAAGGGCTAGGGGGGATAAGCTACCCGGTGACTGATGTGTGCCGTCAGTTAGGACAGGTCAACTGAAACCTGATATGGCTCTTTCTTGAAAAGGCCTGTTAAGATATTGCCCTACATCGTGACACTCACATTAGATCTGATACTACGACTACTGTTTGGACTATAGAAGAGACCATGATTCTCTGAGTTTGTTTCGGCATTTCTTCCCAGAGGTCGTCAGTCAGGAAATGCTGGCTCCATCTAGTTATAAAAAGAACAATTTACGTGGGAGAGTCATGCTTCGGCACGAATGAGCCGGCTCGACCAAAGTGATACTATGGCCTCACAGAAAACCGGCGTTAAACAACGCTTACGTTGTGTATCGCCGAGTGAGTGAGGTTACCGGAGGCCCAATCCCCTTTTAAAAGGTCGGCAACGCACTTGTGACTCCTATGGTGTTGCGGGTGTCCATGGGCGGCGATAATCGCTTACCATCAGGCGATCCGTCTGCTCGTTTGCCTTCCTATTCCATAAAAAAAACAAAGGTGAAAAAATTGTTGATCGAATTTATAAGGTTCTATCATAATTATAAACACAATTGACTTGATCACTTTGTTGAATCTCAGTTGAACTTTTAGTGTTGCCATATATACATATGGCACATATATGCCATATATAATTTTACCTCCTTATTACAATACAATAATCAATTTAACCACAATAATAGATTATTAGACTTAATTTTTAGTAATTAAATGTGCCTTATCTCACTGTGCAAGCATCCACTTGTACCACAAGACCTGCATCACAACGCATTAGAAATTGACTTCAAATTAAACTTCAGGCCCGCACTCAAGCTCCCATTTACAACGAAAAGACAATATTACAAGGCCGACTACGACTCGATTAAAACTGCCCTTGCGTCTGTGGATTGGGAGAATATTTTTTCCAGTATGACCGATGTAGATACCATGATTGATTACTTCTATAATGTTCTTGATAATATTGTGGACGAATTTGTGCCAATTCGTAACTTAAGTTCTGGACAAAAATATCCACCTTGGTATACAAAACCACTTATGAAGTTATCCAATGAAAAATGCAAGTTTCACCGAAAATGGAAAACATACGGTAATCTTCACGATTATCGTACATACTCGTTACTGCGCAGAAGATTTAAAAAAATGTCTAATAATTGCTATCAAAATTTCATTATGTATTCTGAAGATAATATAAAAAATGACCCTAATTCGTTTTGGTCTTTTGTCAAGTCAAAAAACACATTTTATCACATCCCCGAGAAGATGTTGTACAAAGGTAAAATACTCTCCACTGGTAATGAGATTTGTGATGCCTTTAATCACTATTTTAACTCAGTCTTTGTTTCCACCACATCTCAAATCTGCCCTTACAGCTACAACTCATCTTCTACTGTAGATATAAGTCGAATCAACCTCACTTCTGAGCAAGTATTAAATGAATTAAAAAAAGTTAATATTAAAAAAGGTGCTGGATCTGACGACCTTCATCCAATTTTCATATCTAGGTGCGCTGAGATTCTTGTAAGACCAATAACTTTAATATTTCGTACGTCTATTGAAACCGGAGTGTTTCCTAGTAAATGGAAAAAATCCATTATAACCCCTATACCTAAAAACAATAAAAAAGATATTGTATCCGAATACAGGCCGATCTCTAAATTATGTGTTCTGGGAAAAATATTAGAAACAATAGTAACATCTCAAATTTCATTCGCTTTCCGTAATCACATTTCTGAACACCAGCACGGCTTCTTTAAACATCGTAGTGTAGATAGTAACATGATAATTTTTTCGGAATTTTTAGTAAAAGCCATGGACAAGAATCTGCAAGTAGATGTCGTGTACACCGACTTTTCGAAGGCGTTCGACAAAATTAACCATGATATGCTTATTGAAAAACTAGCGAAGGCCGGTGTGCATGGCAGCTTACTACGATGGATCCAATCTTATATAAAAAACCGAAGTCAGGCGGTCTGTGTCAAAGGTTACTCATCTTAATTCCTCCCTGTTCCCTCTGGAGTCCCCCAAGGGTCCCACATGGGACCCTTGCTCTTTAACATCTACATAAACGATATAGGAACAATATTTAACCACAGTAATCACCTACTTTACGCTGATGACACTAAGATATTTAAAGTGGTTAAATCTGTTGGAGATTGCTCTAAATTACAAAGAGATTTACTCAATCTGCATAATTACTGTACAGCTAATCAACTATATCTCAATACTGATAAATGTTTTATAATTTCATACACGCGAAAAACTCTCCCAATAAATTTCGACTATACCATAAATTCTTAAAAGAGTTTCCAGCATTAGGGATCTAGGTCTCATCATGGACTCCAAATTAACATTTACCCAACACATAGACCGAATTGTAAGCTCTGCATTCCGCAGCTTAGGATTTATTTTGCGAATCAGTAAACCCTTTAAAAATGTAACAACCCTAAAAATTCTTTATTTTTCTTTTGTGCGCTCTATTCTAGACTTTTGTAGCACTGTATGGAGCCCATGTCTTGAGATACATATAAACAGAATAGAAAAAATACAAAAAAAGTTTTTAAAAACACTTAACTATCGCAATAATACTTACGATGCTTCATATGAAGAAGCATTGCGCAGACACAAACTGGTAAGTCTTCGACACAGACGTAACATGTTTGACATTATTCAACTGGTTCAAAATTTTAAACTTGTTGAACTATTCACCATCATTACTTGGCAAAATATCTTTAAAAGCACACGCTCGCCTACTCGTACGCCCCTCACGTACAAAACCACTTTTTGTTGTTCCCGTATTGAATAAAACATAACATAACATAACTCGTTATTCATTTTTATACCGTTCCACTAACAATTATACCTTAGTTATCTCGTCCTCTTTATGTACTATGTAGTTTGCACCTTTGCACAATACGCCATCACAATTTTTAAAGATTAAATAAAAATATTGTTTCATCTGTGGTCCGTTCGACGTTCTCGGTGCTCTCTGCTGTCAACGTCAATGTCAACGTCATTGTACTTTTTTGTGCACTGCGCTATTCACGTAAATTATTCACTTATAACCAAAATCCTATTAAATAACGGTTTTAGTATCATAATTTTCATAGAAACATACTATGGAAAAAAGGAAACGCGAAATTCCCATGGAAAACAATCACATAGAGCTAACAAGACGAAATAAACATAGGATGAAGTCATAACGGCGGTAAGTTCGTTTATCATTGTTAAAAGAGATGTATCTTGCCTAAATACGTTTAAGATCGAAATAACCGATTATCACGATACATTCTAACGTTGAGGAGTTAGCCATGAGGGTATTTTAAACCCTGAATAGTCCGAACATTGACAATTCCTAAAAAGAATGTTGATACTAGTAAAGTAGTCGACATCGACTTAATTTTCACAAAGAATCAACAATATAGAAACAAAAATGTAGCGATTTTACTTGTGTACCTCATAACTTCACTCGAAAAGTTAGTCACAGGCAGCTATGATATCAGTATGTACCATGATTGAGCGCAATATTAGGTGTTCATACTTGGTGTACCTAGTTTTCACAGTAGGTTAACCGGTACAGCAACATCAAGCAATCATATCTGGTGTATTTAACTGGAGCTTTCACAAGAGGTCAGCCGTTAATGACAATATGAAACAATCATATTTGTTATGCCTACCCGGAGCTTTCACAAGAGGTCAGCCGGTGGTAGTGACAATATTAAACAATCATACTTGGTGTATCTGGGTGTAACTAACCAGAGCTTTCACAAGAGGTCAGCCGTTAGTGACAAAATGAAACAACCATACTTGGCATACCTACCCGGAGCTTTCACGAGCGGTCAGCCGGTGGTAGTGACAATATCAAACAATCATACTTGGTGTATCCTGGTGTAACTAACTAGAGCTTTCACGAGAGGTCAGCCGTTAGTGACAGTATGAAACAACCATACTTGGTATACCTACCCGGAGCTTTCACAAGAGGTCAGCCGGTGGTAGTGACAATATTAAACAATCATACTTGGTGTACCTAGAGCTATCACGAGAGGTTAGCCGTGGTCATTATACCATGTTTATAATGGAGACAGAAATGAAGCGGATAAGACAAAGTCAAGAAAGGGGGGGGGGAGATCAACTGGATGGATATCCCTGTTTGTAAGTTCCATCATGCTTACACATGTTAAAGATCGAATAACCAATCATCACATGTACAATAAAATATTGTAATCCAAAATGCATCTTTTGTCCTCTCCGGATAACTTATATCAATAACAATTAATAGCAGTTGTGCTATGTTTTGATTTATATAGCTACTTTACATGTGAATACATGTCAGTTCATAATGTTCTTCATCCTAATATAGGGTAACCCTTTGAACCAAGTGATTCAACTACATCAAGAAAACCTTAATATAATACTGCCTTTTATTAACAAAGAGGGTACGGTACCGAGAAAGAAATTATGAACTTTGTAGAGGTTTAAATCCAAAAAGTAGAGAAAAACACTACACTGACTGCTGTTATTTCTGGGATAGGACACATACAGAATCATAATTAGAATAATGGTATTTACTCAGCAGAATATGAGATACTAAATGACACTGCTTGGCATGTGTGTGACACATACCTACTAGGTACATGGTACAACAGCTAGACAGATACTCATCTGTATAAGTTGTAACAAAGATTTGAATAAATTGTCTGAAAACTTAACAATATCTACTATTGTACTAGAGTACTAGTTGTAGACAAGCGGCACAAAGTGATCATCTGAATGTCAAAAACAATCTGAAAAGCCAATAATTATAGTGGGCAACACTATCATACCATGACAAATGCTCCACAGAGACATTATCAACAACATCACTAGATGATGCTAGATGGTATATACATCTTGTTGAAAGATGTATATACCTATAGAATCCCTATATACCTACCTATATGTATATGACTTGATGTGATGTATTAAGTGGGAATGTATAAACAATAATCC
Organism: Acronicta aceris; assembly: GCA_910591435.1. Taxonomy (NCBI): domain Eukaryota; kingdom Metazoa; phylum Arthropoda; class Insecta; order Lepidoptera; family Noctuidae; genus Acronicta; species Acronicta aceris. The sequence continues at coordinate 3,694,873 of OU342778.1, read as the reverse complement.
TACAATTTATATATTATGTGATTGAAAGTAAGATAACAATTTTGATCATGTTCTGGTTTCACCAGAAATATATACATACTTACTCGGGTAAAATTTTACAAATGGGATCCTATGTACCATGTGGACAATGATTCTTTCCAGTATTCTTTTTCATACAAAAACAGATGACACATGTTTATATGTGTCATATCTCAGAAACTTAAGGCCAAGTACACACATGGCACATATTTCAAATTGAAGGACCTCATGCCTCCCAAATGTTATAAGGCTGTCATAGACTTAAAGTACATACATATTTATGGATTATACACATGTAATAATTAAGATTTAAATCTTAAAATAATGATAACTAAGTATATAATGGCATATGAAAGTACATTCTAGGTATGTGTGTACCTATCAGTTATACTTTCAGGAATATTATGAAGCCAATTAGCTATTTTGCTAGCATTTATTAGCAATTAATTTATTGACCTCAGGTAATCTCTTACCTGAGAACAATAAGGTTTTTCCCAGTGATAAATTTAAATTATATTTATTCCTTGCCCCACAGATTCATAAGTTATGCATTTGTGTTTCATAATGTATTTTTTGATGTGTTCGTGAAATGTGTTAACTTTACTTGCAGAAAATACACATAAGTATATGGACAAAAGTGTCTCAGAACCTAGACAGACCAGTATATAGGATTTATGTTAAATTCTATTTACCTTCCATCTCACTTCCACAGAAAAATATAGTTTTTATTTTATTATGACTTCAGACTGTCAAGTAAAAAGGAGATGTAATGTAAAATAATAGCTTGCTCAGCTGTTTGGTGACTTACTACATAGAAGTATAAAGCATGGTTAGCGACACATCAAAGCTATGTAAATACTACCCATAACTAAGGGACCAGAGCTAAACTCGATTTGTGGTTCATATCATATTGAAATTAATCACAATAACAATAAGCACTTTAACATTATTTCAGAAATTTTCTGATACTTTACAAAATGGCTACCTGGAGCTGCTACCAAGCAGCTTTTATAGTAAATAGGTATTCAAAACACTTGCATCTGGAATACTGTGAGGTTCCATTTAAAGTAGAAAACTGTTCCACCTAACCTACAACCAATAAGAGGCACTCACCCTTGCTACCTAAAAGACTTGGCTTGAAAGGTGACAATGGAGCAACAAAATAAATACATGAGTATTATGCATTAGTTTAAAAGGAAATATCATGGCAGAACTGCAACCTAAACCTCTTAAGGAGTGGAAGTAAAGAGATTATAACCTACAAGATAAGTCTTGCTTATCTTAGCAAGCGCCAAACTGATCTTTTATCAAATGTCTAGCCGATTCAGACACATACCCGATGCCTTCATAATATGTTATTTTATTTTATGATTTTCTCTCACATTGATGGAAAATATTACCTACAGAAAATAAAAAGGACAGGGGAGGATAGGCATTGTAGTAGTCCCTTAGTAACCCTTAAATCATGATATCCATTGCTATAAGAATGAACCTATTAGCGGAACGCTAATTTTCATCAATAGAATAGATTTTCTTAGAGGGTGAACATAGAAGCAATATTACTTCTTTTATACACTGCAATTATATATTTGAGGAAACTCTTATCTCGGAGCCAAATTGTGGATTCTTGGCTCAATCTAAATGACTCAACTAGAGGGTTTATCAGTCGGTTCACTGAAAATCACTAGGAAAGCCATGTTTTTAATTTTATTGCCCGTATTGGTTAATCAGCGGCAGAGTGACAGTGTTTTGAAGATAGAATATTTAAGAAATTGCATATACAAAATACCTAGTTGACATTGCTACGGGTTTCCTAACGTAGTCCCCAATGAAACCCATAGCTTAGATCTACGACCTTTTACGTAGAACGCTAGGACTTGCCTATGCTCATATAACTGCAGACAGGGTTCTACCTAACCCAAAATTCGAAATCCTTAATCTCTCACTTGTATAGACATTTAAGGAGAGTCCGATTAATGGAGTTAACGTGGTATGGTAACTCCAGAAATAATTCAAGCCTGCCTTCGGCACCAGTTGCTTTGTTGTCAACAGAAATTGGTATTATTTTATTTTTTATGACTATAATGACTACTGTTTTAAGGAAATAATTATATTTGCCCTACAATAACTCTCACGTCTTATTTAGATGTTACTTGAAGTACCTACTTATAAGGCAAGGTTATTATAATTATGTATAACATTAAGAGAACCCTTCCTTCATTCATTGTAATTATTATTAGGTACCTAACTAGTTTTAACAAATATAAACTAGGAATAATAGATACCACTAAGTAAATCCTGTAAGTATCAATATCCACATCACAGGAACAACTTACTGCAACTTAGACATAACATTGGCGGTCGAGACCAATAGTTATACGCTGGTGATCAAGCTATATTCCCTGTACCTACACAGAATATAAATGTTGTAATTCTATATATAGACCGGGTGTTCCTGGTAATACAGGTACATATAAATATTATTCATTCACGATGTTCATCTGGATTGTGGATAATAATAATAAAAAATTAACAGTTAACTGGAATAATAACTTCCTGTTACTATAATAAGTAGTTAACAGTTACCATGTGTGATATTACCTTTTTTCTAGCTGGTTCTAACTAGACTGATTCTAGATTAATAACCAAATTAACTAAAATTAACTGAATAAGTTCTAGATTGTCTAACGATTAATTAGTGTCGATTATGAACACAACTTTCTTCTTTGAACATCTACATAGTACATAAAGAGGACAAGATAACTAAGGTATAACTATATAGATCGGACTAACTTACCTAGTGACGTCCGATCCTCAATTATACATTGGTTATCTCGTCCTCTTTACAGCCCAACCCAACCCATATATTCAAGCGATTTCATCACATTATTTTCGTTAGAATAATAATGATTCCCTTGTGGAAAGTTGTGCTGTCGCTTTGTGGCTAGGACTATACGACGCCTGTTTCTGCCTTCGAGAAGTCCTGGTCTTATGCTTTGAAAGAATGACGTTGACATTGACGTTGACAGCAGAGAGCACCGAGAACGTCGAACGGACCACAGATGAAACAATATTTTTATTTAATCTTTAAAAATTGTGATGGCGTATTGTGCAAAGGTGCAAACTACATAGTACATAAAGAGGACGAGATAACCAATGTATAATTGAGGATCGGACGTCACTAGGTAAGTTAGTCCGATCTATATAATTATAATAGAGAATTTACAGATCTAGATCTTTTTAACATTTCTCTCTATAATCTGAAGCTAAAGTTAAAAAGTAGATATATTACCTAACTAGCTTCTCCCGTGACTTTGTCTGGATGGAATCCAGAATTGGGTCCGACCTGGATAAAATAGTGGCCTACGTGATGTTTCAGACTATAGTCTATCTCTCTGCCAAGTTTTATCCGGTTCTGTTCCGCTGTTCTGACTTGAAGGAGTGACAGGCATTCATACATCCATCCAACAAGCTTCCACGCTTATAGTATTAGTAGGATTAAAACTTACCTTCTTCTTTTTAATACTTATGTTTCGATTTTTTTTTATACGCGTCTTTCCCTACCAGGAGTTTATTGTACCTATTTCATTATATCATATTGTCGGCACTATAGGTCTATTGTAAGTAATTATTTGTTTTAAAAAATCATATTCCATGTATATGACTGTTTGATTCCAAAATAAATGAAAAAAAAAAAAACATATGGCAACACTTTATATAACTACGAATCAGAGTTATATAAAGTGTTTGGCCTACATTGCAATAGCATGCTTCGAAGTACCTATTAGAATAAATACCAAAATATCGATATTATTTTTGTGCTAAGAATTCACACAGTTATAATAATAAATTAAATAAAATGGAATCGCAAACAAAAATTCTAACCATGTATCTAGTATGGCAACAAAGGTGACAACAGAGAAATAATAATATTATGACATCTGTCAATCGGTCGTGTACGTTTCGTTGTTTTGTGTTTCTAAGGTGTTTCTCTTGATTTTCTCTGTTACTATTAGTTTCTAATAGCTCTACTCACTACGGTTGCAGTTTATTTTTATGTAACGTATAGGTAAATCCGTGTTTTAATGTTTGACAAAACATAACCTCTAATACTATAAACTGGAATATCTTTAATTCCAACATTCCAATAATATTGAAACTGAAACAAAAACTGTTCTGAATTTCATACTCAATATTTTTATATATTTTTCATGTACAGACGCAACACAAAACTGTCAACAAAAAAATGTATGGGAGTTCGCCATTGTTCTTTAAAACATCGACTTGAAAAGTATACATGAAGGATCTATTTACAGAAATAAAATATAATTTACCATTTATTATGGATGATGGATGGACGAACTTGAATTTCGGAATTGAAATGAATTTCGCGTTTCGTACTGGTTGTTATACATCAATAGAAGCGTAATTTAAAACTCATTTTAATTTAATGAAATATTTTCTTACGAAAAAATAAATTTTATTCCAATAAACTAAAACTGCAAAAATCGATCGAAAACGGGTACCGTAATTTTTTTTTTAATCAAGCGTAACATCAAAATTAATAAAAAAACTATCCTAGTAACATTACAGTAAACTGTTAGAGATTCTAAATCATTAGTGATGGCTGTACAGATATACAGCCAGGTTTAGAATTGTCACCTGTGGAATAAGGGACCAAGTTCAAATTTTGGGGAAGATCGCTGAAAGTCCTTCTCTCGATCAAATCCCACGATAAGATTAAGATCGGGGATTGAGCAGGCCACACTAATTCCGTGATATTGTACCTACTCGCTGAAAACATTTATTACCAGTCTAGCAGTGTGTGCACGTGAATTACCATGCATAAACAGTAAAGCTCATTAGCCTAGTGGTCCTGAGCGCTACTGCTACGGTGGAGGTCCTGGGTTCGATTCCTAAATCGATCAAAGTGTTATTGGGTATTTCTATGAAATTCTCATTGGCAGCTCGGAGTTTGGGATTTGGCAATAGGCTATCGCTATCGCCGACCCACTTTTTGAATGGCACCTAAACATACCAACGAACTGTCTAACCCTTCGAGGACCGACGAGATAGTATGGTATGTTATGGTCTAATATTCTGGAGTAATGCTTCTGATTTCAGATGGTTTCGCCCTAAGAAGCGATGCATGCTGAAAATTATTTATTAAAAGAATCTGCATATCTTAGCACTTCCATCGATATTGTACATCGTTGAAGTAGGCCTCTTCGCAAAATCTCACCCAGTTATTATTTAAGCAAAAGAAAAAAAAATTGCCATAAATACCTACTAGAAATCCTAGTTTGTTTTCTCTTATTATTTGTCTCTATGTATTTGTTGTGTGTATCTTAGTATTTGTGCTCAAAACACTACGGTATTTATGAAACATGGCGGAGCATCCAAAAGATTTAATAAAATAACAGATACTTAATATTAAGAAATCGTTTCTTATTTGCAACATTTCCTAAACCAAATAATCGTCCAGCTGGGTAATTGTGTGTACCTATACAACGGAAAACAGTGAAATTTTATGATTTGAAATATTTGTGAAGCAAACGTTTTTTTATTAACATAAGTGTTAATAAACATCGCAATAATAATAGCGTTTGTATTCCAACTTATCGCGAGTGCCTCCATGCTGTCCGGTTGGTGCTTGTCAAAACTAAATAGCGTAAACGTAAAAAAAAAGAGACATTTTGTAGATCACTTTTGAATGTTGAAAAATCACAATTTCTTTACAAAAAGTAATGATAGGTACCTACCTATCCTTTCCTCCCCAAAAATATATAAATTTGTGAAAGTGCGAGTCAAGTTCAATATTAAGAATTGGCGTGGTTATCCATTTCTCTGACAAAAGAATTGAAAATCTTAATGGGTGCCAAGTTCTGTAGATAATCCTGCTAAAGATTTGCCTTGCGGTGCGCACTGAAAAGCCACCCTACCGATTAACTAACGCACCCATTTGCACGTGTACCTACAACGTCATGTTGCTTATGTAATTGTAGCAGGCATCGGATTGGCAAGTTCTTTGTAGGTACTTACTTAGTGCTATTAGCTATACTTACTATTTTTATTTCAAAACATAATAAGTGGCTGGGCTCTGTTGCTGGGGTTCCTCAATACCATCACTGCAGTTTGTACCACCAGGTGCTTATTGTAGAGATTCTTTTTCTTTAAAGTTTTTAAACAGAATAACTTAATTTTGACTTACAAGACGACTGTTTTTTTTAAACTATAAGACAAATATTCTCCCGATAAGCAGTAATTTGCTAACATTATTCTGTTACCTACGGTTTGATGGGCAATGAGGCCAGTGAAATTACATGGCATTATTATGAGACTTCATAACTGAGGTCTCAAGAGGACAACCGGTTGCCGTTTACTATCAACCATCAGGCGGCTCGTATTCTTGTTTGTCATCGTATTACGATAAAAAAAAATATACTGATTTCTGAGAAAAAATACATGAATCTGTTGAAATAAAACCACTTTACGGATTTTATTGCTTTATATATTAATAGGTAGGTATTAATATTATTAAATCCCGATGTTTCGGAACCTTAACAGCGTTCATGGTCGCGGGCTGGTTGAGATGTGCGTATTGCTGTTGTGTTTAATAAAGGGTCCCAAACGTTGGGACTTATCATGTAAACATAACGCCATAAAATCCTTAAAGACGTTTTATTTAAAAAAATACAATCCTACTTGATACAAAAGAGAATAGCTGGTTACTTCCAACATCTTGAATATTTTGGATACGTAATTTTTATGGCTTGTGCAGCATATACCTACATAACTTTAGGTACTTTGAACTGCACGTTTTATGCAATTCTTCTGTCCTTGTATTATTAGTTTTTATTATTTCGTTTTAGTGTTGGACTGTTAAGCAACAGCACAGCCTTTGGCTTACACCGCCTCTTCAGTGGCAGCTCAGACGGTCGATTTGCAGGTTTCGGGGTATGAAGGATAGAGATGTAGATATCTTATTTGTATTTCTGGGCTGGTTGCTACTTTTAAAGCATTTCTTGATGAAGTCAAAGGCAAAGATTTATTGCATACTAAGTGTACATAATTTGGTGTTACATTATATTTTAGTGTACTTATGACTTAGTGCCTTTTACGAGCATTGCAATATTGAGGGCTATATATTTAGTTAATTAACTGTAATAACAATTTTTTATTTAATAGTATTATCTAGTATTATAATTTTAAAACGAACTTGATCTATAGTACGTGAGTTTTTGATACAATATAACTTTTAACAGACTGCCTCATTAGTCTAGTGGTCCCAAGTGCGACTGCTACACTAGAGGTCCTGGGTTCGATCCCCAGGTCGAGCAAAGTGTTATTGGGTTTTTCTATGAAATTCTCAGTAGCAGTTCGGAGTCTGGATTTGTGCCCGGTTAATGGCTATAGGCTCGCCCCCTATAACATGGGACTTAAACATACCGGCGAACTGTGGGTGCACATTAAGTACGCCTCTGCCTAACCCTTCGGGGAATACAGGCGTGATGGTATGTTATGTTATGTTATGTTATAACTTTTAACAAAAAGTCTTCAAAAACATAAAAAAAATATATGCAAAACAGTTTCGAAAGTAAGTGCTTTCGATTTGGTTGCCATATGCCACCGACGCCGACGTTCGAATCTGTTTTGCACATAATATAACTTTTTATGTGTTTGGCAGGCGGTTTTACTCTAGTAAGTGTTAGTTTATTTCTTAATTTTGAGTGGAGAGTTTAATTTCGTTTAAAATTGTAGTTTTGTTCAAAATAATTTGAGCATAATATCTTCATATATAATAAAAAAAAACCTTACATACGAGCATAAAACCTTCCCCTCTTTTGAGTTTGAAGTCAGTTAATAATAGGTATTTTTACCCACGACGGAACGGAGACGGTTTATGCGTTTAGGGTGAAAGGGTGTTTGTTTGTTTGTGTGCCAACGAATGTTGCCACTTATCTCCGGAACGGTATGACCGATTGAGGCGTGGTTTTCTGTAAAGGGTTCGTAATTTATCAGCGATTGTTCGTAGATAGGTACAATAAACATTTATAGCAAAAATATCATATTACAATTGTAACCTCAATTTATAATGATATCGATGAATTTAATCATTTTGAAAAAGTAATCATTTGAGTAAATTTCCTATAAATTAAGTAGTTCTGTACTAGGACTAGCATTAGTAAAAAAATTCACTCACAGATAGGTACTAATACTAATAAGATAAAATAAGTAAAAAAAACTGATAAATCAAAAAACATTATTGTGGTAAACAGTATACATAAATAATAACTATATTAGTGTAGTGTAGTTATTCTAACACAAACATGATGTCACAGGTCCCTATTTGTGGGCTTCGGCTGAGTAAAAATGAAATTTTAGATTGGAGTAGTTACAGCTTTTTCGGTAGCGACTAACACGTCGATTTTATCACCTCAATGAAAATTGATTCCATGACTACAGCTGTCATTAATGTCATTCACTGATTAGTTGTCAATTTTGACAATTGTTTTCTTCTTTTCTAAGAACTATAGTACTGAACTAATTTTATGATGTAAAACCTTCATGATGTAGATACAGTGCGTACAGTTTATTTTTGAAACTAAATAATTTCTAAAAAAGTCTGATATAAAAACAAGTTAGATACTTCTTCTTTAGTTATAAGTAACATACTTAAGAGTGGAGTTTCCAAAGAAATTCTGTAAAAAGTTTAAAATAAAACTCAAAATTAAACATTTTAAATAAACCCACGATGAGTGTTATCGTAAAAGGATTAAATAATATTTTCAAAACCCCCGACTAAATGACTATTTACACATACATATACCTACAAGAAAATCCAGCAGGGGCTGCATTTAGTTCTACAAGACATATCATAGCATTTCTATGCTAGATTTTAATTGAAATTTACAACAGAAATGGGTATGATAGCCCCGGCGGATTTTCTTGTAGGTAAGTGAATAAAGCCGTCTGATTTAACTTATAAATCAGAAGACGCTAATGATTTCGTAGATTATGCAAATATTGTTTGTACTTACTTAATGATAATTGTCAGTCTGACTGAATATTGACTAAATATCGATTTTTATTTGTATTTTTTAGATATTCTTAAAGACAAATATTGTCTAAATAAAACTTGATTCACACTATAAAGTTTTATTTTTAATTCACCTTAAAACTGCATAATAATTATAAGAACATGAAGTAGGTTTTCGTCGACATCATAACAAACACTTAGGAAGTGGGAATTAATACTAACAAATAACGCAGTAATCGACATGTGCTAGACCATAATACAGTAGGTAATATGCGCAACTGCTGCATTTAGTTTTAGTATCCTCTGATTCTGATAAGACCTAAATCTTAAACCTGTATGTAATATGCTCGGGACTAAGTGGAAGTGGACTTAATTATCTTCTTACACGGTTTTAAAGTCTTTCCTTGATAAATTATATAAAAGAAAATTATCATTAATTTACAAGCTTGATTTTTTTATACATTTTTATGACTATAAAATCGCGGCTTTCTCGAAACCGCCAATTTGCAAGTAAGTAGGCAGGTACCTACTGCATTTTTATTTATTCCGGCAGAATTAACGAAACTGAAATCTGGATCATTAGTGTAGTGGTTCTAAGGGCGACTGCTACGGTAGAGGCCCTGGGTTCGATTCCCGGTTCGAGTGTGTTACCACGACTAGAAACTAAAATTTGTTCTTGGACATAGGAAAATTGACTTGTTCTAAACTTTTTAGTTGATTTATTTCGTTGTCAAGTTTTATTTTTCTTAATTTCGTTTTATTTGACACTTTTTGGTGACTTGTGCTTAGTTCATGTACCTACCAGGAAGCAAGATTATTTTGCAGTTTATTTCAATGGGTTATGGAACAAATTAATAGATCATGATACTTAGATAGTACCTACTTCGTCAATTAAGAGATGGCGATAGCTCTAACAAATTCACAGACTGCACACTTTCCAATTGTTCAATGTTTGTTAGATAGGAATTCTTGTAATACCATACTTTCATATTATTATATCGTATGATAAAATTTCGAAAAAAGGAAGGGAAATGAGTTTAACAGTCTATGTAGGTATGTTTGTATGTATCGTATGGATGTTTGATCCTAGCTGAAAAACTACTCATCAGATTTTAACAAATGAGGTGTCGTAAGATTTATGTTCATCCACAGAGTATCGTGCGGTACATCGTATTACAGGAAATCCAATACAGTAAACACTGGACGAAAAAAGTGTACCTGCTGGGACTTTCTCAGGTACTGCTAGCGCCATCTCTTTATGACGAAGTATAATTTGATTTTTTCCTGGACTGATTGAAATGAAATAGTATGTGAAACTTGCATCCTTAAGGCGGATCGTTCACCTAAGCCCGCCAAATTCAAATTTCGAGTGGTTTTTCGCAGTTTGTAGGTCTATAATAAGTACTACATTCATGGTAATGGTAATTGCGACATTAACTATACAAAATTCACATTTTTTATCTAAAACCATTGCTTAAAAATCATTATTGTAGCTAAAAGTAGTGTAAAATGACAATTTTGACCAATTCAATTACACAGATTGCGCCAAGTTTTTGGCTTGATAAGGATTTATAAGTAAAGGTTTTAGTTCTCAGTTGTGAATGTTGTATAGTTAATGTCGCAATTACAACTGCCATGCATCTAGAACTTGTAATAGACCTACAAATTGCGAAAAATCACTTGAAATTTGAATTTCGCGGGCTCAGCTGAACGATCCGCCTTAAGCCACGATTTCACTATGGGGACTTCGATTTCACTACTAGGGGATATGTCGCGGAGACATATCGCCCAAAATTTACGTGGTACCTACGTCTTTGCGACTTTGTAGAATAATGTCGCTCAAAATTTGTCTAGTTCACACCACCCAGTGGTGAGTAGTATGTCCTCCGAGGAGGTAGTGGTATTCAGTGCGGCTTACATCCAAAGCGAAAACAAAGCGACACGCGTCCTCACTATTCAAAGCTTGTCGGGCGATTGTCGATGTCGAGGGACACGGAGGTCGCGCGTGTCGACGCTCAAAGAGGGTCGATTTGCAACAAGTCCCGCGACCCGTAGATGTCGCAAGCGACGTCGGGCGACATCGCGCGGTATACGTAAATTTCGTGTCGAGCAACAGAGTGGCGAGACAAATGTCCCCTATTGGAAACGCAGCTTTATAGTGGATAAAGTTTGCACAAGCCACCAAAATTCTGAAAAAAAACGAAAGCTTAAAAAATTAATACCCGACTACGAAAAAAAACAACTGAAAAGTATAAAACAAGATTTTGTTCTATGTCCACGAACAGTTATTCAGTCTATAGCCGTAGTCCCATGCCGCCGTAATTTTACTTTAGTTTGCACGTACAGATAATAATAGTGGCATACCACCACTAATAAATAACTTGATAAGTCTGTTTCAGCATGATAGATGATCCATGTAGATGACGCCATCTTGATAACAAGGCGGTGCCAAGCTGAATTGTGTATTTAGGATATCATAATACCTATAAGGAGACTATTACAAAATTGTTATAAATTAACATGGACTTTAAATAGTTACCCCGTATTTCAAGAAAACCTGTTGTTACAAACACGATCTTAATGTAAACCATTTTTTTTCCTTCTCGACTGGCTTATGCTTGACTGCTAGTTCGCCTGATGTTAAACGACACTGTGATCTACGACGGAGCGCGCTTTCCTAGAAGAAACCGATTCACTTGTGATTTAAAGACACCCAGATTATGCGAACAATACGAGTAGACAAGATTAGGAAGGTGTTCGTGATTATTTAACCATATACCTCTTTTCAACTATATAATGTCATTGATCGTATACATAATATAATCAGAGGAGTACCTACAATGAAACACGAACATTATTTGAAGTGTAGGTAGGTACGCTTCAAATCGATAAGTTCACTTCTCGCGACTTGAGACGTCAATATAAAAATACATTTATGCAGCTGCCGCCACAAGCACAAACTTAATTAAGTCACAGAAGGCCACGGCACACAAAAATTTAAGGTGAAGGCGTTCGCTTGGACCGCCAAATTCAAATTTCAATTGTTTTTTTCGCAATTTACGAAGCGGCGGTAGCCTAATGGTTAGGGCGTCGGACTTGCGATCATGTGGTTGCCGGTTCGAACCCCACCCATTGCACTACCGACGTGAACCCACTCGTAACACAAGCATTTAGCTTAGCACGAGGGGTTAACAAGAATACTAGTAATGTGCGATCCACATTGCTAGTAAGCTTTTTAAAAACAAAAAAAAAACATTGTAGATCTCTAGCACATATTTTTAGATTCATAGCATATAGCGGCATTTATACAACATAGACAACTGAGTACTAAAACTTATTTTTTTATTTAAGTCAAAGTCAAAGTTCTTTATTGCAAAGTATATTGAAAAATTCCTTTACGTTGTCTGACTGTAGGTAAAGGCCTGATAAGCCCGAAATTTTGAAGTAAGCACATTGGTAATGGTTTAGTTATTATAATAATATTTCACTCTTCTTCCATTCGCAATTTAAAATATATATACTTATTTTTTTTAAATGTGGATAACGTTGTAAGCTACACAATCACATAATTCTATAATGTTAAGACCATAGAGTAAGAAAACTGTTTGTTGTCCCTAAAAAAAAGTAATGACATATTTTTCCCGTTTTAGCGTCAGATTCCCCGATAATTCCATTAATGACATATGAGAATAGTAGACATGTGTTCTCGAAGTTTAGACGTCATCATCGAACTATACTGGTGTTAGGTACTAGATAATTCAATCACAAAGTATGCTCGGTGGTATGTGTTATCTATGGTGTGTGTTTCGACATTTGGCGGTGAGAGCCAGTTCTCCCTTAGTTGCTGCGGCTTTAGTAATCTGCAATCCGTGGCCTCGGCAATGCACCAGCAACTCTTGTGACGTTAACGACAGGTGGCTCGTCTGTTCGTTTGCTGACCCGAAAAATAAAGTAAAATGATACACATCGTGTGGACTCCTGTTACAATTTATTTACAACAAAGTATTATAAAAAATAAATTAATTTAAATAGCAAACGAATAGATACAATACAAAATAATTAAAAATCAGTAGGTACGAGTAGGTACTTACATGCCTAATATAATTCTTGCTAATTATTTATTGTTTCCATTCTCGGGTTATTTCCATTAACTTTACTGGGACGTCAGAACGTATTTAATTTATGATTAAAGCAAATAAAATACATCAAGCAGATTTAATTATTTAATCCGAATTTTGTTTGTTAGTTCTTGACGCCTCAACTACTTAACTAAATTTAACGCAGGCTTGGCTTGTGTAGACGACAGAGGCCACATAAAGTAAAATAAAATGTGTCGTATATGTAAGTATAGGTACATATGATATGCTTTGGTAAAACCTTAATAAATTGTTTTTCTACTTCTTGAAGGATTACAATAATTTGATTCTGATTTTCATGACATTTTGTACTCATACGGTAAATAACTTAAACGTCTTAAGTAGGTACTTGAACGTACCACTACAAACAGCCTACCTATCTACTTATTTTTTTTATGTACGCCAGACTACGGCCTCCATTAGGTATCGCCATTCCTTTTCTCTTGAATCTATGCTAAGGTGTTTTTACAGTCGTTTTGCTGGGGGTCTCACTTAAAACCTGATGCATGTTTTATCTTGATATGCCACCTAGGAGCCGAGTTTAATAGTAAGGGAAAAAAGTATCTGTAATCTTCTCGTAATCGGTTTTAATTGAGCCACCTGATTGACTTTTTGCCGTTCCTTACTTAGAACACAAGTTTTAATATAACTGTCAACCTCCTTTTCGACATCTTCGATATTACACTTTTGTGGGGAAATGCGCCTTATGCCCGACGCCTCGCTGGGGGATGCGGGACGGTTGTGTCGGGCTCTCCGGTCAGGTGGCCAGCATACCGACTAAAACCACCAACACTGCCACTTTCCGCATAGTAGTGAGATCATGGGAATCGCTCTCGTACGCTCCGCGATCCCACCGCGGACGTCCAATGTTGGACCCTCCCTGAGGGCCAAATGCAATGGGCGACTGACGACCCCGAGTCCGCCGCCCAAGGCCTTCTTTGCAGCGGGACAGATATGTTGCCCGCCGCTGTTAACACCACGGATGCAGAGGGTAGGGAGAGCGGCGCATAACAATACCGACACTCCTCTCTCCCTGCGGCCCCACCGTATCCACAGTCCTGTGGCTGCGACCCCGCCGAGGCCGTGGAAGGCAGGGAGAGCGGCGCATCGTAATACGCCGGTATCCTCTACTCCTCTCTCGCCACGGCCCCTCAAACCTTCAGCCGCAGTATCACCCATACAACACCGCAGCCCACCTCAGTTGCGGTGCGGCTACTTTCGCTTCATCGTGTTGCGTCACTTCACATTTACTAAGCCCCCGCCGCGACAAGGCGAGAACCCCTTGGGGGGTTGTCGTGTCAAAATGTGTTAAGTCTAATTTATAAGGAAGAAAACAATTGTCTGAATATTTTCTGCAAATTTCATTAATATGTTTACTTGGTGATGTCACTGGGATGATATTCCCCTTTCGGATGAAACAGGGATTTTCAACATAGCATGGGTGTCTGGTAATTAATGGATAACCTTGAAATAGGTCGGTAGAACTATTGGCCATTCAGAAAAAAAGTAAACATGGTGGCCAGTTCGAGACCCGCATTACACTACCGACGTGAACACACTCGTAACACAAGCATTTAGCTTAGCACGAGGGGTAAACAAGAATACTAGTAATGCTCGACTCACATTGCTAGTAAGCTTTTAAAAAATATATGTTTTCTTCTTTCTAAATTAGAATACTTAACTCATTGTTAATAATAGGGTCCTATCATTTTATACTTATCCTTACTTATTCTACCTATTATCCTTCCTTAATCCTAACTAATATTATAAATGCGAAAGTGAGTTTGTTTGTTACACTTTCACATTTAAACCACTAAATCGATTATAAAAAGTCTTTCATCAATAGAAAGCTACATTATGAGCAAGCATCATAGGCTGACTTTTATTTATTCTTAATTATAGATCCCTACGAAAATTACAATAATGTAACAAGGTATAAAACTCATTATTTGACGTGCTGCGCGTGGAAATGCTTACTAAAGAGTATAGTAATAAATAGGAAAATGCTTGCTATGGAGATTGACATATTTATGTGTACAAAATTATTGCGAAATGAAATTCAAATATCGACACTCAGCTCACTATTCAATTAAGTAGGTAAAGCATGAGCTATTTCGGATGCTCTTTTAAAAACAATAAATGAGAGTTTCATAAATAAAAAGCAATTCAAATAATAAAAAAAAGAATAATGTTTTAAGGTTAGCTGTACTATTCTATTATATTATATATCTTATTTTTTCTTTATTTATTTTGTATTTTTCTGTCACATTTAAGCAACAGTTAATGTTTATATTTTTTATATTATGTGTAAACATTTTTTCTTTCTTCTTTCTCTTTCTTTAGCGTCAATATAATCCGTCTAAAAATTAATCACGGGCCCGGGCGTCAAAGATAAATCGATCAGAAGAACCTTCATGTAAAATTTAGAAAACAAGAACAAGCAAGGTGACCATCTGCTCCGAGAGCTAGGGAATCATGCGTAGGGGGTCTAACCTAACCTGACCAAACATTTTGCACAATATTTGGTGAGCATTCTTTTTATAGTTCATCCAATTAATTTTAAAGCTAAACATTTCGTGTGAAACATACATACACTCACGCCTTTCTCCCACAAGGGTAGACAGAAACTATAGACAAAACAGTAATAAACAAATGTTTTATTGCAAATTGCGGTACACACACAGTAGGTAATTAGTCATGGAGAATAGAGAAAGGAAACGGAAGGGTAGAGAGGCACCATCCTAAAAATCACTAAATAGGGTTGCGTTCTAATATGCCACATGCTACGATTCTTGCATAGGTACTTCTTTTGCATCTTCCACATTCATACATCTTCTCATGCATACTCGTACGCGCCGGTTGCGAGTGCTACGTACCTGACCTTAGTGTGAAACATTATTTTTAAAGTGCGTTTGTACAATTATTCCCCTTATTTTATTTACTTTCTAATGATAATGATTATAACTTTGACAGTTATTTAAAGACATCAACACGAGTCAAGCCGCGCCGCACGTAAAATAAAAAAGCGGCACGCGCCTTCCTCTTTTCTTTCACGGGGCTATTAGGACAGGAAGAGAGGAAGGCACGTGCTGCTAAGATTATTTGTGTGAGGCTATGTGAGAATAGGTCCACATCATGAGCAGATATCGGCAGGTGAGCGTCGTGTAAATGCGGAGAGGGCACAGTAAATTTTAGAAACAAAGTAATTTCTAAAAATCTAATATTAGGAAACCAAAGTATAATAAAATGGCAATAAATCCAAAAACTATAAATACAAACATTGGAGATCATAGAGGGTTACACCGCGGGGATCATCTAGTTCTGAATATTATTTAGAGTAATTGCAAATAAATTCATAAGCCGTATTGGCTTAGTGTATGCTTGATAAAACATTTATTACTTATTTATTTCATTGCAATCGGTCCACTCTATCGAAAGTCTCTACAAGTTAAATTTGTCAGTTAGAAGAAACTTTAAATAGTAGGGAACCTAATAACCTAAAAACAGACTTAAAAATCATGTATCGATATCATTTAAATAATGCACCAACAAACTACTCGAGCTATTTAAATTACATCTACGTCATCAACACCTTTTGAACATAAACATATTAGCCTTGACATTGTAGGCCGCCTTCCCGAAGTAGGCAATTAAAATTCAAATCCATATAATTAGAGGAGAGTGGGGTAATCACGGACGTAGTGTACTGCGGCCACGCTTGTTTGGATATGCTAGAAATAATAATAATAAATCTTTATTTTCTCAGTATAACATAAAAATAGATATTTTCTTAACAATACTTTTTACACCAGTCCTTTGTGGGAAAGAAAAGCGTATAGCATGGAAGATATTCTTTCGTGAATAAAGCCCGTGCGCAGTGCCGAACAAAGAGTGGAAAAGTGAGCTTTTTATAACAGGTATCTTTTATGTGAATTAACGTTTAATTAAGTACTCGCCGGATATATCATCTAGCCTTAAATATTTATATGAATATGGTTTTCTATTACTGTGTGTGTTGGTTAATGGTCGATTTGAGTGGGGTAATTCCAACCGTCCTTAATTACCACTGGACAATCGAGTTTATTATTTCTTATTTTCTAATTTATGTCTAGCTGTGGTGCTGATGACGATGATGAGTTTATGTAAGCAGCATTATTAATAAATAATAAAGTATTATATTAATACTACTTTAATTTGAGAATATAGATAATAAATAATGTGAGAATATTTGTTTGTTTGTTTATTCTCTGCTTTCTGTCATGGAGGTACGTCAACTTGTTTTTTGATTAGAAATCTATTTAACTATTCAAATATTGTTCAGAAGCCACGAAATTGCCAAAGACGGAGACCAACATGTGATGATGAGACTAAATCCGTAATTATCCTACGTGTTGTGGGTTAATCTCGGACACCAGGGCTTTGTTTTTTAGAATAGAACAGAAATCATTTAATGTTATCACAGGTACATAAAGCTACATAGAAAGGTATTAATTCTAGAAAATATAACTCTATGATATACAATACTTGACGGTGTACAATATTAAACGATAACATCAAATGGTTCATGCCAATATTAAAATACAAAATTACCTATATTATTAATACTAGCGACCTGCCTGCGATTTCACCCGCGTTGCTGGTCCTATTAGTCGTAGCGTGATGTTATATAGCTTATAACCCTCCTCAATAAATGGATTATCCAACACAAAAATATTTTTTCAATTCCAACCAGTAGTTCCTGAGATTAGCGCGTTCAAACAAATAAACAAACTTTTCAGCTTTATATATTAGTATAGATTATTTTAATTCTTTATCGTTCAGATAGTCAAAAAACGCTATAACATATCTATACATAACATATTTATAACAAAAGATTAACTTTTTTCTTTAAAAAAATAATGTTCTTCTCACTTGGTATACTTTGAGGCATCCTTACTAATATTATAAACGTAAAAGTTCGTGAGTATGGATGTATGTGTTGGTTACTCTTTCACGCTAGAACGGCTGAACGGATCTGGATAAAATTTGGCTACTATTTTTTTATTATAAAGTTTAGGTCCCTTAAAGAAAATACTTTTTTTTAGAATCGCTGCTCGGAAGGATACTAAACATAACATGTCTCGATGTCTTGATCGATTTTAAATTTTTATTGTAAATTAATATAAGTATTAATTTACAATAAATTATTTTTAGGATGGTGCCTCTCTACCCTTCCGTTTCCTTTTTCTATTCCCCATGACTGATTACCTACAGTGTGTGTACCGCAATTTGCAATAAAACTTATTTGTTTTTTACTGTTTTGTCTATAGTTTCTGTCTAACCTTGTGGGAAAAAGGCTTGAGTGTATGTATGTATGTTTCACACGTTAAAATTTTTAGCTTTAAAGTTAATTGAACGAACTATAAAAAGAATGCTCACCAAATATTGTGCAAGCTGTTTGGTTAGGTTAGGTTAGCACTGCGACCTCCTACGCATGATTCCCTAGCTCTCGGAGCAGATGGTCGCCTTGCTTGTTCTTGTTTTCTACATTTTACATGAAGATTCTTCTGATCGATTTATTTTTGCCGCCCGGGCCCGTGATTAATTTTTAGACAGGTTAAATTGACGTTAAATGAAGAGTAAGAAGAAAAAAAAATGTTGACACCTAATCTCAAAAATATAAACATTAACTATTGCATAAATGTGTAAAGGATTAGTACAACTAACCTTTAAACTTATTTTTTTTATTATTTGAATTGCTTTTCGTTTATGAAACTCTCATTTATTGTTTTTAAAAGTGCATCTGAACTAGCTTATACTATACCTACTTAATTGAATAGTGAACTGACTGCCGATATTTGAACTTCGTTTCGCAATAATTTTGTACACTTATACATGTCAAAGGGCATAAAAAGCATTTTGCATTTATTACTATACTCTTTGGTAAGAATTTCCACAGTAACCACCTCCATAGTAAATTTGCTAAGAAATAACAACACAGCGCAGCGCTCGGCAAATATTGTTTTTTTTTTTTAAATGCTTACTAGCAATGTGGGTCGCACATTACTAGTATTCTTGTTAACCCCTCGTGCTAAGCTAAATGCTTGTGTTACGAGTGGGTTCACATTGGTAGTGCAATGGGTGGGGTTCGAACCGACAACCACATGATTGCAAGTCCGACGCCCTAGCCATTAGGCTACCGCCGCTTTGATAGTGAGTTTTATAGGCAAATTTTTGATACCTTGTGTTACATTATTGTAATTTTCGTAGGGATCTATAATTAAGAAAAAATAAAAATACAGCCTGTTACTCGGTGATAATGTAGCTCTCTATTGGTGAAAGAATTTTTATAATCTACTTAGTTGTTTTGGTGTGAAAGTGTAGCAATCAAACAAACAAACTCACTTTTGCATTTATTATATTAGTCAGGATAACTATAAGTCGGATTCTAGGTAGCGTATCAAGATGAAACATACACCAGATTTTAAATGAAACCTCTATACATCGGTGAAAACTGCATTTAATTCCATTCAGTAGTTTTTGCGTGATGCGCGTACGTCGTTTTTTATATGGGATAGGGGGACCAACAAGCAGACGGATCGCCTGATGGTAAGCGATTACCGCCGCCCATAGACACCCGCAACACCAGAGGAGTCACACGTGCGTTACCCGCCATTTAAAAGGAGATTGGGCCTCCGGTAACCTCACTCACTCGGCGAAACACAACGTAAGCGTTTATTGACGTCAGTTTTCTGTGAGGCCGTGGTATCACTCCGGTCGAGCCAGCCCATTCGAGCCGAAGCATGGCTTATTATTTTGGCTCCTGGTGCTCGAATAAAGATCCCCAGTTTATTAGTTTTTTTAATATCTGTAATGTATAGACATCGGCCTGTTACAATTTTATTATAGGTATAGATCTGTAATGTACAGATATCAGCCTGTTACAATTTTAATATACGCATAGATGAGAACTTAAAATTAATTTAAGTAAATTCTCAGTAATAAAAACAGCATTGGTAACTTCATCTAGTTTTGTTTTAATTTAGTTCCCCTTAGTGTTCGGAATAACCCCAATCTCCTCTACCTTACAAGACGGTCTAATTAAATTGTCGTTTTAACGAAAAAAATTTTTAGGGTTCCGTGCCTCATATAAAAAAAGGTACCCTGTGAATCTGTCAAAAACTTCTTAGAAGGCGTAGAGTTGAAATAAATATCAATTTACAGTCAGACAGAATCCAATAAAATAATTCTGCCACATATACCTCATGTTTCGATTCCCGCAAATAAATCAAACCTATTGTGGTAGTTAGTATCGTGATACTTAAACTAAACTCATGATAATGCCTGTTATTACAAGATTTTATTTAAAACTTGCAATGTTGTTTGTTTAGATCAAATCTTGTAATAATAATGATGGTGAGTGGCGACACTGCGACGTTATTACTCCAGAGAGTTGGTCAGGGCCTCGTCTCCAGGTTGTTCGTATTGGGTAGCTGGAGTGAAACCCGAGAGCGTCCACAAGACTCTCAACTCTGTCTGGCCTTAATTGGTCGGTCAGAGCGGGGCTGCCAGAGCTCGGATTTTTCCAGACTCGCGACGGTGAAACGAGAAATGATAAGACCTGATGCTGCAGTGATGTGCAGGATTGTTTCCTCCTGACGGCCCTCCTCAACGGTTAGTAGCATAGACATGAAACTATATAATTTTTACATTTTGATAGTTAATAAGATGTTTACAATGAACCCATGCTGGGGCCGGTATTGCTACCTCATGAGGGCGGGGTGCCCTGTAACGAGTAGCATGGACATGAAAATTAGTGTATAAATGCGTTTCAATATGATATATTTGACGCCTCGTGAGGGCACTCTTCGACGGTTAATAATACGGTCATTAATCTTTGCAAAATAAAGCGTGGGAAAGACTGGATTACACAAAATTGAGAAGACACCGAATTTTCAACAATTATGCGTTACTTTAAATTAATAAATATTGTTTAATAAAAAGGTGAAAATAAATGGAAACAAAAAGGAAAAAAAAGACACATTAATTTTTATATTATACTTGAAATGTGAAATTCCTAAAACATGAAACAGGTCATTATTTAGTATTTATTATTTTTGATGAGTAGCTACATTTCAAATTCTCAAGGCTAATTCAAACCGATACTTCCATACAAATAATTTTATACCTTGACACTTCGTTGCAAAATTCGTATACCCAAAAATTCGTATTTTTTTATTTATGATGAGTACGATTTACATTTTTTCAAGTTCCTTACTGCAAATGTTTCCCCATTACCCCAATTAAAATTGTATTTTTTTTGCTCGGTGTGGGGATCGAACCCACAACACATGGCGCAGAAGCCGATCACTCAACCGCTACGCCAATCGTGTTGTTTTATAATGGTCCGCGATAAATTTTAAAATAAACCTATGTTCCAAATTTCAGCTTTCTCTACTGTGGCTCCTGGCACTCTGCTGACTGCACAGAATCCATATCCTTATCCATATGCTCTTGGGGGTCGCCCATGCATCGGCAACTCTTCTGGTGTTACAGGTCTCCATGGGCGACGATGAATACTTACTGTTGCTCGTTTGCCGACTTAATCCATAAAAAAGCCGCTGCGCGCGTTTCAGACTCGCACTTGTTGGTTTTCATTCATTTTAATTATTCACAAACATTTAAAAATGTGCCTAAATTAAATTATTTACGTATAAAAAGGTAATTAAAGGTGAAGTAATTTCAGGTCTACTACTCTGTATGGTGCTACTAGTGCTTTATTTCAATAAATATTTTATAAAGGTGAGTGACAATATTTACAGTTAAACTATTAGGAAAATTTGTGTAGTTTATGAAATGAAAACTTTCATAAACGTAAATAATACAACTAAAACAAATCCTGATCTTCAGGATTAACGGATAAGCTAGTGTAGAAGATAATCTAGTTTGAGACAAAAAAATATTTACTGTAGGTAATAATATTGTTCCAATTATTTTATCAGAAACGGTTTACAACAAAATATTGGGAAGGTAACAACTTATCCCATGGGGCAGGTTGACTATCGTTAAGGGCAAGTTTTTAATGGCTTACGTTTAACTAATCACCAGATCTAGTACAATGAAACGGCATAAAATCACTTTATATATATTTTTTTTTTTTATTTGGGTAAACAAACAGTGACAAATTACAAATAAACATTAAAAGATATACACATAATTGAGGAGCTAACTTTGACACCAGCACCGTTTACCACAGTTAACTACAGAATTATGAATAAAAACAGAGTACATTGAGAGACTGGAAGCATTAAATTAAGATATTACGTTTTTAGTGTTATGTTTTAAGTTTTTTTTTTTTTATAAATCACTTAATCTGTCAGTGATCATCTTATTAAATACACCAGCGCGCGTGGCCGCAATGTCTATGAAGTTGAAATGAGTGTTGTAAGTGTGTACAAGACGAAACAGAGGTGATCTTTTGCCAGCATTTGTGCGGCATCTAGCCGTCGCAAATAGTTGACATGGGTTGCGGCAATGCGTTCTAGTTGGGATTCTGTAACATAACTTATTGAGTAAGGGAATACAATCATATCTATTATGACACAAATCATACAGTATCCTGGCTTCAAGTTGAGTGCGTCTTTTTTCAAGTTTTAACATATTGTATTTTTGAAGAAGGTCTTCATAAGGTAAACGACCACGGAAACATCTATAGTACATGGAACATAGATACTTCTTTTGGACAGTTTCTATAGCATTTACATATTTAGCATAGAGGGGGTTCCAAATGGGCACAGCATATTCAAGTTGTGTTCGGATCAAGGTTTTGTAAAGGTACAGGAATGTTGTGGGTTTTGTGAACTTGGTAGTGGTGCACATGACAAAGCCATACATTTTAAATGCTTTATTTATTATGTTATCTATATGTAGATCAAGATGTAACTTGCAGTCTAGTGTGACCCCTAGATCTCTGATCGAGTCAACTACTTCAAGATATACACCACCTAAATTATAAGTATACTTACTTATTTGTCTTTTCTTTGTAAAGGTGATAGTTTTACATTTTTGTATACTAAGGTCTAGCTTATTATTAATACAGTAGGTGGAGAAACAGTTAAGATCAGATTGAAATTTAATGTGATCATCGGGACTATCTATTACATGGTATATTTTAAGGTCGTCTGCGTACAAAAGGAAATCACAGTACCTAAAGCATTGACTTACATCATTGATGAATAGGATGAACAATAATGGGCCCAAAATTGAGCCCTGGGGCACACCGGAACTTATTGGGACAAAGTCAGATTCATACCCATTGATTACTACCTTCTGAGTACGGTTAGTTATATACGATTTGAACCAGCGCCACAAATTACCCCGAATACCATTAAAAGCAAGTTTTTCGAGTAGAATTTTGTGATCTACGCGATCAAACGCCTTCCGAAAGTCAGTATATACACTGTCTATTTGTTTATTTGAGTCAATATTTTCAAAAATATATGATGTGTACAGTAACAAATTAGTGACAGTTGATCTACGTTTCACGAATCCATGTTGTTGTGGGACTATGACATTATGTAAGGAGGGGTATATACTATTATGCACTAATCGCTCAAAAAGCTTTGACAGAGTGGGCAAAATGGATATCGGTCGGTAGTTCTCAACATTGGATCTATTTCCACCTTTATTTTTCCACCTATATTGCCAAAAATAGTAAATGATCACCAAAATAAATCCCCATTTTAGCGTGAAATTAGAACCAAAAATTTTACAACTTGCGATTCTACTTAACTAAATAACCAAATCCAAATTATGATTGTCTAATCCAAAAAAAAACCAAATATCACCAACCATGTATACGAGTATTAGTTAGAATTCGGAAGAACTCTTTGGTTTGAGGTCACAGTTCTAACCTAAGTACCTAACCTAAACCTAATCTTTGGTGACCATTTCTGCATTTTGTACGCATTTTGGTCATCAATTTACTAATTTTGGTAGTCATTATATTTATCCCCGTTTTTAATTACGATGGGCCCTGTTTTAATAAACCGATAAACTGTCAAAATGTACATTTTTGCGATAAAGGCGCAAATATTACTTACGTTCAAAATATATTTACGTATGATACCTAAAATTAATATTATCTGTTATAATATTATTAATTAAAGTTTAATATAGCTACACAAAATTAAATAAACTATTTAATTTGTACCATATTTTATTATTAACTAGCGACCCGCCCGCGGTTTCTCCCGCGTTGCCCCATTCCTAAGAGTCGTAGCGTAATGTTAAACTATAAAAAAAAACCGCTTCAAAATCCGAAGCGTACATAGTTTTAAAGATTTAAGCATACAGACAGCGACTTTGCGACTTTGTTTTATACTATGTAAAGATAACTTGTATTTGACATTAGTTTTTCGTGTGCAATAAAGAATAAACTATCTATCAATCTATTTAGGATTTTGGATACAAATGGAACAAAACTTTTTTTACAGTGTCAAAAAATAAAAATCTACGAATATGTATTTTCTACTACATAGTTAATAGATATAGCGTGCGTGCAAACGATAACTTCGTACAAGTACAACATTGGCGTAGCTTGTTAGTTTGGATTTGTGTCAGCGTTTTATGGCAATAGGCTTGTTCCCTATTACCTACAGTATGGGACCTAAACATACCGGCGACCACTGAACCGTGAACCGAACTGTGAACCGGCGAACCGTGGGTGTACAAATTTTTTTTGCGTGTGGAAATCTTCATGGACTGCCGCCCGGGGAAGGCGACGGAGCATCTTGGACTCTACCCAGAGTGGGTGACCTACCGATTAAACCCCACACGGGTGTTTCCTTTCATCACTTTTTGCTGAGGTTATGCAAGCGATGTTTCATTCCTCTGCGGCCCCAGCAGGCGTAGGTGTACTTCCCTTAACTCTTCACAATCCTTCGGTGTATATAATTGAATGCTGCCATAACTACATAGTACATAAGCTAGCGATAACATAGAAAGGGCACCTCCTTACTTATATATTTGTCACAATTACATTTAAGGGTTCAGACCGCAACAATGACGCCGACACCGCACGAGCACACGTCGACCCAACAGGAAATCCTAACTACACCAGCGTCAGATGGCGAGAGTATAGTTATCTCTGGCATGTCGGGACTGTATCCGGCGTCACGGAGTGTACAAGAATTGTCTGAAATTTTATACAATAAGGTAAAATTTGTGAAATGAAAACACTCCTTTGTTTATTTGATGACATTTTGACAACATTATTTTCGTAATCCAATGCAGGTGAATCCAGTGACTGAGGAAGCCATGCGCTTTAAATACAATCATCCGGAAGTCGCACAACAATCCGGCAGTGTGCCCGAAGTAAACCAGTTCGATGCTCAATTTTTCAAGGTCCACTACCGACTCGGCATCAGTATGGATCCCATGGCACGTAAAATACTTGAGCAGTCATATAAGGCCATCTACGACGCCGGTTAGTTACCAGTTCATGTCAAGTTCATGGGATAATATAATTATCTTTTTCCAATAGAATTATTTTGTCTGAATAGTCGTGGCCTAGTATTTTTTTATTATTTATATGTATAATTGCTATCAGTCACCAGACTTTTATTAGCTATGCTGAGTGAGAGTAGGGTATTTAATGAGCAGCAATCCGATGTCTTGCAATTTATTCACAATATCTGGTTCCATTTTAGTCTCTTAATCACATTGCCATTGTCGAGTAATCCAGAAGCAAGTAGATTTGGGTGATTTATGAATTGTTCAATATGCTGTTTCATAAAGCACTTTATTACTGAGGCCACTGTTGCCATGTTCAAATACTCATGTAGGTATTTAGTAATTTCTCGCAAATCATGCAGTATTTACAATATTCGTCAAGATGTTGTTTTGCACCCTTTGTAAGCATGTAACATTACTCTTGCTGGCTACTCCCCTTCGAATACCGTATTTCCAAATGGGTTTCAAGATAGTTGTATAACAAAAGATTATTATCCAGGGCTCTTTTGACTTTTATGTGGTCTTTCCATGTTAAACGTCTATCCAGGAGAAAACCAAGATACTCCACACAATCTGTATGTGGTAGAATATTATGTCCTAAGCGAACCGGGGGACAGTCTCCATTCTATTCCATTCCATTCCAGCTTTGATGCGCCATTTTTGGAGCCAACTGAAATATCTAGTAGGAGTTTTTGTAGCTTTTCATTAGCTCTCACAGGGTCGCTCACAGCCAGGAGAGCAATGTCGTCAGCATAGGTGGCAACTGTAACATCATCGGAAATTGGTAGATCTGATGTGAAGATGTTGTACAAGACCGGACCAAGCACCTATCTTTCGGGTACACCAGCTTTAATGGGAATTAAAGAGGATCTAGCATCCCCTTGCTTGACTTGAAATAACATATTGGAGAGATAGGATTCTAGGATACAACATTTCATATTCGTTCATTGCATCATTATGTCTTTTGAGGAAAATACTTTCCCATAGCTTAAATAGGACTGGGGTAAGACTTATGGAACGATATAAAGAGCACTCTTGGTTTACTATCTTTATGGATCATAACTATTTCGGTCAGTGGATACGAAATGGGGCACTATGAAATAAAGACTGAAAAATTTCACCACAAACCATTGCCTAATAAAACCTTCGGGACCCGGTATTGAGGTCAAAGTCATTGTTTTTTTCTGTCCGTGAGGCCTTTATAAAAGCTTCCTTTCGACATCGTTTTTATGACAAACGGCTGGTCGGAGACAAAAAGCACCACGATGCTTTTAGAATTATATTTACGTGTTATATACGACAGAATCACGAAACCAACGATTAGCGAAGAACACAAAAAAAAAACAACTTTCTGACGCCTTTGTAAAAGCTTCCCTTCGAAATCGTTTTTGACAAATGGCTGGTCGGACACAAAAAACACCCAGATGCTTTTTAGCCTTATATTTACTTGTTATATACGATAAAATCGAGAAAATAAACGTTTTTGCGAAAAAAATATTTTTTTTGCTTAAAAATTTGTCTTTTTTCCTCAGTGCCCCGTTACGTACACTCCAACTATTATTTCTAATTCGGGAACTATGAAAGCCTAAAGGTGACGTTAAAACAGGAGGTTAAAAAGTAATACATTTCTTTGGAAGTTCCAGGATTCTTGGAGTGATTAGGTCAAATTCTGGTGTCTTATTAGGATTTAACCTAATTTCTCTCGCGACTTCTCTAGGCAACGTTAGTTTAATGGGTTCAATAAGGATCAATTGGTTTTATTAGAATTTGTAGGTATTGTTTATATTATAATAAAAATACCTACTCATAGATCCTTTTGCGGCCAAAAACTATTTATTAAAATCATATAAATAAATTAAAAAATTTACAGGAATAAATCCCGAACAGCTTTCCGGCAAAAAGGTTGGTGTGTACATCGGCTCATGTTTCTCAGAAACCGAAAAGGGTTGCTTTTACGAAACCGCTTCCAGACATGGGTTTGGCATATCCGGGTAAGTTGTGTTATTTACTGTATAGTGAGTATTTTTGCTGGGGAACCGCTGGGGAAGACGTGTTCTCGAGTGGAGATCGCGATCCGGCAAACGTAGGATAGGACGCCCTCCGGCAAGATGGAGTGATGATTTGCGAAAGGTTGCTGGTGGAAGCTGGATGCGACAAGCTGAAGACAGGGCGAACTGGCGCGCATTGGGGGAGGCCTACGTCCAGCAGTGGACTAGTATAGGCTGATTATGATGAGTATTTTTGGGGCATAACTTGTCTATTTTACATTTCCTGAAAGAAAAATAAATAAATAATACCATAAATAGGTATACATATTTTTCAAGCGGTTTGTTTTTAAATTTAATAAAGCCTAGTGAAAACATACTAATTTCGAGAGCCAGGGATCCCTGAAGACCAATTTTGATAGTATGCTAATCACAGGATCCACCTTTAAGTGATATAACTAAACTATTCGTTGAAGTACTTAGGTATACATATATGTAATGCTGTTTCAGATGCAGTAAAACAATGTTCGCTAATCGCGTATCGTACTGGCTAAATGCAAAAGGTCCATCGATGGCGATTGACGAGGCGTGCTGCAGCTCCACCGCGGCGCTAGAGCAGGCCTACAACGCCATGAGCCGCGGAGAATGCGAAGCAGCTATTGTTGGTGGCGACTACTTGTGCCTTCACCCACAGTCTTCCGTCCATTACGGAAGGTACCTCCTCATCAATCTGTACAAGCAACAATAACATTAACAACCAACATCAGTCACTTTTTTACGGTACTTTTATCTTGTTGGTGTAATTTTTGATGTAGGTAGGAACTAACTAACTTATATATTTGTCTCGATACAGACTAATGAAACTTTGCCCTGATGGAAAAACTAAATCTTTTGATGAGAATGCTGATGGATGTGCTAAATCTGAAGCTATCAACGTTCTGTTTCTGCAAAAGGCAAAAGATGCTTTAAGGTATGAGGTTCATTAATTATTACAAACAGTAGCTGAAGGCAAAACAACGATAAAAATAAGGATGATTGATTTGTAGGAATATACAACACACATTTAAATATACACAAAAAAAAAATCACACCAGCAGCTTATGAGTTTGGACAATGCACAGAAGGTCATCTACTGGCCTTATCGAAACAGAAACCTCACAGAAAATAATGCCATGTTCATTTGCTCATTCATTTGTGTCGGTGTTTTATTTCTGTCAAATCTGTCAATCCGTTCACTTTAAAAAATTTGTGAAAAAATATTTTTTTTTATTGTTCTTTTTCGTGAAGTTTTTGATGTTTTATCCAACAAACCAAAGATTATAAAAATCGGTCCAGCCGTTCGCGAGTTATAAGTGTTGTAACAAACCCGGCTTTGCTTTATATAATATATAGTTAGATATTATATTCATCCCACAGTCGAATTATTTGTACAGTTTTGTGGAACACTGTGTTAATTTAGAAGTCTATGTAGGTACCTCTGAAATAACAGACTGTTAAACTTTTATCCTTCTTTTTCTATAGTCGGGTAAAAAGGTTGATCTATAAAGGTAAACGACTAAAATCTCATATATGGTTATTATGTACTTAAATCGCATTTTTAATTCCAGGATCTACGCTGATGTCTTACACGTGAAGACAGAGTTCGTATGTATGTTACCTGGGGAGATGGGCCCTAAATTCGGGTTTTATAGGGATGTCGATAAAACAGTCAACTTCATTAAAACGTTCTATGATGAAGCGAGTATCCCAGCACAAGCTGTCGAATACGTCGAAGCTTTAGGTTGTGGTAAGTATCTGTGGTGATTGTATAAGTCCCTAATTAGGTAATATAATACAAATGAAACAACTAAGCTATTGGCTAGCGGAAGTGAATTTAATAAAAAAATCCAA
Organism: Acronicta aceris; assembly: GCA_910591435.1. Lineage (NCBI taxonomy): Eukaryota > Metazoa > Arthropoda > Insecta > Lepidoptera > Noctuidae > Acronicta > Acronicta aceris. The sequence goes on along the minus strand of OU342778.1, from coordinate 3,665,312 downwards.
AAACCCGAACGAAACGCTTTAAGTCCACTTTTATCATACCCGCCGCTGAAATGTGGAATGCGCTTCCCGAGTGGGTTTTCCTCGATACATATAATCTGGGTGTCTTTAAATCACGAGTGAATCGGTTTCTTATAAGCGAGCGTGCTCCATCGTATAACGCAATGTCGCTTGACATCGGGCGAACTGGCGGTCAAGCGTAAGCCTACCACGAATAAAAAAAAAGTATTTTTCAGCTGTTCCTGAGGCGGATAAAGTGGAGTTGCAAGCTATCGAGCGGGTGTTTTGTAATAAAAGAGATGATCCTCTCTTAGTAGGTAGTGTCATGTCCAACATTGGATACAATGAGGCTGCTTCGGGGATTTCTTCCATTACAAAGGTAGGTTTTCATCTAGGAATAAGGAAAGTATTACCAATGAAACAAGAACAACATTAAAAAACTTTGTGACTGTAACTTTGTGACTGTGACTGTACTTCAACAAACACGCTTTTAATCCTCCTACAAATCTAAAGAATGTTACACTTTTGACAAGGTATACTGAATTACCATATCCTTATCTGGCCATATTTGTAGAAGAACCGACAACCGCTGGGGTAGACGTGTTTTTGAGTGGAGACCGCGACCCGGCAAACGAAGCGTAGGATGCCCTCCGGTAAGGTGGAGTGATGATTTGCGAAAAATTGTTGGCGGATACTAGATGCGACAAGTCGAGGACAGAGTGAAATGGCGCAAATGGGGGAGGCCTACGTCCAGCAGTAGACTGCTATAGGTTGATGATGATGATGATGATGATGATGATGATACTGATGATACTGAATTATGGGTTTTGTCCAAGTAAGGATATCGGATTTGGAACATTATATTATGTAGGTATTGGCGATATGATTTGTTTATGAGAGACTTCTAGCAGTGGGATTATTTAACAAAAATGAAATGTTTTTGTATTGAGTGATATAGTTGATGAGGTCATTTCGCAGGTCACTTTTTAATCCGTGCAAAATTATACTTTTCAGGTGTTGCTAGGCTATCATCACGGCCAGCTAGCAGCCAACCTGCACTGCAGTAGACCGCGGCAGGATGTGGTGGCGCTGCGTGAGGGGCGCATGCGTGTCGTCACCGAGCACCAGCGCTTCCGGCGGACGTACGTCGCCGTCAACGGCATGTCCGTCACCGGCGTCAACTCACACGTGCTGCTACATGGACATTACAAACCCAAGGTACATCTCTTACATAGGTAATTAAAAATATTAATATTTATTGTACTTCAACTATTAACAATTGAATGCCAACTACTGTAACTTTCAGGACATTAATCGCTACGCATCTAGCATACCGTACCTTGTTACCATATCGGCGAGACAAGACACAGCAGTGACTTATGTGTTCGACAATTTAAAATCGAATCCAATAGACCCTGAACAGTTGAGATTGTTGCACAATATACATCAAGCAGGTATCCCTGGACATTTAGGCAGAGGATTTATAATTCTACGTAAGTATGGCCTGGACTTTTTATAAGTATTACTGCAGAAATCTGCAGTATTTTTATGTACAAATATATTCTTATTATTAAGTTACAAGTCCATACTTAAAGAAAACAAAGACATTAAAAGATTAACAAAACGCTTATAAAATTTTTAAATTTTATATATATATGAGAAGATATATATAAGATTATATATATATATAATCTTTTAATGTGTATTTCTCAGTAGTATCTTCGAAATATCTTCCCAAAATCAACGGAGACAAACAGACTTCAATTTAATTAAACATTTGTGTGCATAATCCGTCTCGATGTCTAAGCATCGATCATGAAAAAAATTTAAACCTCTAACCATATGGAACTTCTAACTATGTAATTAAATACTAACCAATGTTTTAGAGACGAATGAGGAAGAGAAAACAGTAAGTCTGTGTGAGAAGGCGGAGTACTTCGATGACGCGCGGCGGCCGCTGTGGTTCGTGTACAGCGGGATGGGCTCGCAGTGGGCCGGCATGGGGATGCAGCTCATGCGCATACCGATATTTGCTGCTGCTATAGAACGGTACTTAATAAATTTTAATTAAGGCTCTTTATGTTGTTCTTCTTAAATTCCAGTGTATAACTGGTGCAAATATCTCTTGATAATCTATATATTTTATCCTTTGTTGTTTATGAGTCTAGCTTTAAATCTCGTAAAGTCTATTTTCATCAGTTCAATATAATTTATTTATATGTTTTCTGTTTAAAAAGTATTTTAAGCTATAGATGTTATTATAACGTTAATTCAGGACGAAACGAATGATTTTTTTCCCATGTCTCCGGGGTAAAATCTAAAATTAACCTAGTGGATAGTGGTAAAAGTTTGGAATGAACGATGATTAAACAATATTTCGGACTGCTAACATTCAGAGTTACTAAATTAGGTTTTACTGAAAATTATTTAGATTTAGGTACCGTACTTTGGGCTTTTGCAGTAACAAATATAAACTACTAAATATGAATAAGTAACCAAATTAATGAAGAATTGTATTATTGCAGATGCCAACAAATTTTACAACCGAAGGGACTCGATATCGTACATATAATTACATCACCTGATGAGAAGACCTTTGACAACATTTTACATTCGTTTGTGGGAATCGCTGCCATTCAGATTGGTCTCACTGATGTTCTCCGTGAGCTTGGACTAGTACCAGATGGGATAATCGGTAAGATTAAGTTATTATTATTACCTTCATAACTCGAACGGATGAATGGATGATGAAAAAAAGTCGATGGTATTGTCAATAGAGAGAGTAAAATTGAGTATGGCGTGCTGACAGGTCACAGTGTGGGAGAGCTGGGATGCGCGTACGCCGACGGGTGTTTGACGGCCGAGGAGATGATACTGTCGGCGTACAGTCGGGGGCTGGTGTCACTGCAGACCCCATTCATACGCGGCTCTATGGCCGCCGTTGGACTGGGATATGAACAAGTACCTATTTATGATTATTTATTTGTTGCAATTGTGATAGCCTTGATCTAAATAACGATGGATTTGTGTTGTTCTGTGTTACACTTTTTTTAATAACTACTCGATCTCCGGAAAAAATATTGTGTTAGGTCGAACTAATTACGCGAAAAACTGCTTCCAACTACATTCAAATGTCCATACCACCAAATCTTAACTTTGCAGTATTCTTAGCTAAGTGACGAAAATGTATTTTGGAGATTTTTTTATTACCTATACAAACTGTCAAACCGCATCTCTTCGATTTGTGTTTACGTGAACCTATCCACTATGCAAATAAAAGAAAATAATTTAACTCGGTTAGATTTGGATTTCGTTTTCGTTTTGCTTTGTTGGGATTGTTTGTAATTATTTATTTTAGATTTCCAAAATGTGTCCTCCCGAGATTGAGGTTGCTTGTCACAATGGTCCTGAATCTAGTACAATTTCGGGTCCTGCTGATGTGATGCGTGAGTTCGTCGCAGAGTTGACTGCTAAGGGAATTTTTGCTAAAGAAGTTCCATGCTCCAACATCGCCTACCATTCACGTTATATTGCTGATGCTGGTGAGTCTTGAATTTATTAGTAGAGAAGTATATAATATTTGTGCGTTATGACAACAAGTACTCAGACAGTACCTTATCTAATTGCTAAATTAGAGTTAACACTTGAGATACAGCTCATGGCAAATATCAATATTAGTATCCCGTAAGTATACTTAAAAAAATCTTGACTAATCGACATTTGTACTGTAGGTCCCCAGTTACTTAAATATTTATCTGAGGTGATCAAGACTCCGAAACCACGAAGCGAGCGCTGGCTGTCTACTTCAGTACCTCAAGATAGATGGAACGATCCCGTCACTAAACTCTGTTCGGCAGAGTATCACACCAACAACCTGCTGGTAAGAATAATAATAACTTTTACATCATAATTATAATGAGCCCTAAAAAAAAATAATAGGCATTGTAAGTATTATCATACGGCCAACCGGAGCAGTTACCCGCAGGATGCACATGTGCAAAAGCAACTGCATTATCCGGTTGAGAAACCGTTGCACAGGTTGAATAGAAAACGTGTAGTGCGTGTGAGCACTGAGACGGATCTTTATTTCGATAGTTGATTGAAGTTGATGTATCACTTCTAATGTACTAGCCGATCATCAGTAAAGGTGCCCTGCGCCATTAATTACGTAGCTACATCCAACGTGGAAACAAATGACTCATTCCTCGTTGTGGACTATAAAGATTAATTACTGTTCACGCAGAGTCCGGTGTTGTTCGAGGAAACATCGCGGCTGTTGCCCAGTAATGCGGTGCTAGTGGAGGTAGCGCCACACGGACTGCTGCAGGCCATCCTCAAGCGATCACTACCTAGTACCTGCAAAAATATTGCATTGACGAGGAGAAAGCACCCTGACAATGCATTTTTGCTGCTCGAGGGCATAGGCAAGTAAGTAAATATTGGAAAAGGAAATATCTGGGTGTGATCTGTAAATTAAGAAGGAATAGTTATGTTGGCAACATAGGAGACAATAGCGTGATGCTAATCCTGTCTGCCAACACAACGCTTCCTCGCGGAGCTCTGGCGACCTTGCTGTCCGTCAGGAACACAACATAAATGAAATGAAATGAAATGGTTTATTTGCCCGAAACATGGTACATATTATGGTGTTTATAAAATAGGGTCCTGCATGTCCCGCCAGATTGCTGGCATACAAAATATTAAATGAGTTTAAATACAATTATATGAATTAAAAAAAAAAAAAATATTACGTAACTACACAATTAATATATTAATGATGTCATCTAACAAATGTCAACAATATTATTTTATATATATTACATGTCAAAACTATTACAAATACACGATTCAAAATTATTTCATATTCCAGAACTCTTTCATGTCGTAGAAGCAGTTGTAAACTAGCCAAGTATGAAGCCGTGTTTTAAATAACTTCAAGGGGAGCATTCTGATTATTTTTGGAATTTTATTAAACACTTTTATTGTCATTATGTAACAGTTTCGTTGACATAGTGCTGTTTTACAGTGTGACAAACTTAATTTAGTGGGATCTCTACTAGCAGATTGGAAATGTTTATATTTATCAAATTTTTCAAACAAATCAGGATGCTCCTTCACAAAAATTCCAGCTTGCATAATGTACAATCCAGTCAGGGTCAAAATATTTAGTTTTTTAAATAACGGTTTACACGAATCAAGTGGATGGGTGTTGCATATAGCTCTAATACACTTTTTCTGCACCAAGAATACCTTTATAACGTCGGTTGAGTTTCCCCAGAGTAGAAGACCATACCGTAGAACCGAGGCAACGTGACCGTGGTAGGCCAAGAGTGCAGTCCTTTCATTTACCGTACGCCTTAGTCTCTTTAATGCAAAAACGAATCTATTTAATGTGGAACAAACATAATTGATATGGGCCTTCCAGTTACAATGTTGGTCCATATTTATGCCTAAAAATTTGTAATTAGTCGTCATTTCTATTTGTTGTCCTTTACACATTACGTCATACTTATGTTCTATTGAATTATAATTACGGAAATTTATATATTTAGTCTTAGAGATATTTGCATTTAAATTATTTATGTCCAACCATTTGATAACTGATTCAGCTGCTACATTTATTAAGTCACCATGGTTGTATTGCGATGTCATATTTTTATTTTCATTTTGCGTAACTACGACCGATACGTCATCTGCAAAAAGAATGCAATCGTGATCAATGGCTAGAGGTAAATCATTTATGTACAGCAGGAACAGTAATTTGATACGTGGATCTATACGGCGTTGATACTTTCAGTTTATTTATTGAAGCTATTTCTACACATTGTCTACGATTGGATAAGTAGCATAGGATCCATTCAAGTGTTGGTCCTCTGATTCCATAGTTTTCACATTTATGAATAAGCATTTTATGATTTACAAAATCAAAGGCCTTGCTCATATCAAAGAATAATACCGATACTGGCGATCGTTTGTCAATTTGTTCTACAACTTTTTTATTGAGATTGAAAGCCGCTAGAGTCGTAGACTTTCCTTTTTGAAAGCCATTTTGTTCTTCTTTAATTACTTTAAATTTTAAGAGGTAAGCATTAAGACGAGAATACATGGTCTTTTCAAAGATTTTCGAAAAGATGGGGATGAGGGTAATGGGCCGATAATTATTAATGTTCATTTTATCATCTTTTTTATGAAGAGGCTTTACTATGGACTGCTTAAGCCTATCGGGAAACAGACCGACTGAAAAAGAGAAATTAATTAAGTACTGTAGAATAGGGGATATTATGGTTACGCATTCTTTTATTACCTTTGTGCAGACACCATCAAATCCAACGGCTTTTGTATTATTGAGTGATTTAATTATATTCGCAACTTCGTTAGTACTACACGGTTTCAGGAACATACTTTGGTTTAGTATTGGGATCTTATACTTATTTTCTGTGTATTGACTGGTCTCTCTATTTGTTAAGTCGATATAAAATTTATTAAAAGCCTCTTAATTTATTAAAAGCCTTTATAAGCATTAATGGCATCATTCCTGTTTTTTATTATTTGCCAAGTCGCTCTACATTTATTTCTGGCTTTATTGATATAGTAATAATTATTTTTTTGTTGAGAGCTTTGTACACACTTTCTTAAAATGTTACAATATTTTTGCAAAGCTAGCTTTTTTGCGTGTGTCTTGTTTGTATAATAGTTATGCCGCAATTTTCGTTTATGTTTACTAGATTTACGTATACCTTTCGTAATCCATAAAGGACTAGAATTTTTTCTATTAATTTTCCGCCTCTCAGTTGGGAAACAAATGTCATAAAATTGGCAAAAGATGTCATGAAAATTATTGAAGGCAGTATTGAGGTCCTCCGTATTGAAAACGTCGACCCATTTTAAGGCAGATAGAGCTTCCACAAACTTATTAATGTTTTCCTTAGAGTAATTCCTTGTATCTACATACCAATGGTTAAGTCCCATTGGTTTATAAGACACAGGGATTGATAAGGTCTGACCAGTGTTATGATCAGACAGACACAATTCATGAATTGCTCCTGTTGCCTCCTCAATATTACTTATAAAATGATCGATACATGAGTTTTGCCGGGTTGGCTCAGTTATATGAAAAACTAAATTATAATTAAGAGCTATGTCCTGTAAACGCGATGTTATTTGGCTAGTTTTTAAAATATCTATATTCAAATCACCTGTTATTATAATTTTTTTATCACGTCTTGATGAGATTTTATGTAAAATAATTTCTAAAATGTCAAAAAATGTATTTACATTACCATTTGGAGTTCGATAGATGCATAAGATTATAAAATTCAATTTTGGTATATTAATTCCACAGCATTCAAAGTGTCTTTCCACTGATATCTGTTTAGGTATGGATAGAACACTAAATTCAAAGTTACTACGTATAAGGATGCATACACCTCCACGTTTTTCGGTTGTTCTTGAATAAGCAGATGCTAATATGAAGCCCTTTAACGTAATATTAGTCTCATTTCCGGCTTTTACAAAAGTTTCAGATAGGCATATTACATCAATAAATGTATTTTTTTCTAAAAACTGATCAATACATAATTCCAGAGTTTCCAGTTTGTTAAGCAGCCCAGCTATATTTTGATGGAAAATGGTCACGATATCGGTACTATTATTACTGGGAGCGAAAAAACGTACTATTTCGTATATTGATGTTTTCGTCTGTATTATTCGCTCGTTCGTTTGGAACTATATAACGTTTATTAGTTATAAAGAAGTAATCTAATAAAGTTCGTTTCTTTGGATGATGCTTTACTTGAGTACTGTTAATCCCGTTATTGTTTGTGACGCTATTATTAAAGAAACTAGTTATGGTGGGTTGTACTAAACGTTTTGACACTGACCGCTCTTTTTTTTGTTTTATATAATTATTGCTACAATGCAGTCGGTTTTTAATTTTACTCAGATCTAGACAATTGCTATCATAATATCTGCAATCCACAATAAAACTAATTTTTTTACAGAGCTCCATAAGATAATGTGAATTTGACAGATTTTTTCTTTGACATGATATAAATTTACAGTTTGGAACATTGTTGCACAATAACTGAATAGATTTATTTAACTTAGCTAGATTTAGAAAAGGGTTGTCATTTACGTTAATCACAATAATATTACACAATTCCAAACGTTTTAAGGCACCCGATAGCTCGAACAGTAATTTACTGGGGTTGCTGTCATTTTCTCCAACGCACAATATCACCTGATCATGTTCTATACTCAATTTAAGGCCCTTTTGGCAGTCCCTCAATATTTCTTCCGATGTAGCAAATGGTTTTGTAATTGAAGAGATGTCGTAGTTTTCATATTTGCTGCTATAATCTTGTCTGAAATTTATTAATACGGACGCCAGTCCCGTACATTGTTGAGTGCCGTAAATCAGTAGTCTTGGTTTTGGTTGAATTACTTGTGAGGAGCTGCTAGCATCCTCAGTGTGCAGTTGTTCGTGTTCTTTTACAATGCCTGATAGTTTTTCGTTATCACAACTTCTAAAGTTGGATTGAATAGATTCAGTTGTGATACCAGTGGCGCCATCTGTTGTCGTCTCGCATACCTTATCTTTAAGTCCGAGATCAATACTACTTGTATTAACTTCCTCATTAAAAGAAATTCTTGAGATGTTTTGATTGGTTTTAGCGCATTTAGAATTTTTTTTTACACTAGGCGTTACTTTAGTACATATAGTTTTTAATTGTTTTATAATACGTTCTTTATTTTCAAGTTCTTTCTCTAAAGAGTCGTTTAGGTTTAGCAATGCATCAATTTCGTTGTGGGCGGTGGCCAACTGCGCCTTTAGGTTGTCGATTTCCTGGTACAGTTCGTCGTAGTCATTAAAGTCCGTGGATAAATCAGGTAAACTTCTAGCTCGGCTGTCTGATTGCAGTGATATCGATGAATGATTTATTGATTCGTTAGAGACTCTTCGTTGTTTAGTTCTAGTGGTAACAAAGCTATTGGAGTCCATATTTAATGTTTTTAATACGTAGCTTACGCTACTTCTAACGCCCTCTTGTATCGAGTAGAGTATTTATAATAATCGTTACTACTTTCGTGTATTTTGCCACTAGATGGCGTTTCAGACAACATTTAAATAATGCAATGCAGTAGATTATATCCTTATTGAGAACTGGAACGCTTCATACAGACAGCAGCGCTGCCTGGCGGCGAGTGGACAGTATTATTAATTTAAATTTTTATCCACAACGGTGCACAATATCTGTACTTACGACAGTTTTGGTAAATGTTTCAAGTAATTCCTGTACATTTATAGGTAGTTCATTGGAAAAGATCTTGTTCTTGAAACGTTGGTGTGATCGCATGTATTTATTGTTGTTTTTTAGTCAAGAAAACACTTTTATCACAGGGCACCTTTCACATAGTTTTGGTCACAAATTACTCATATGATTAGCTTGTAAACAATATCACACACAAATCACTTATACATGTTTATAGATTTCTACTATTTGGATCTATTTATGCACTTTTGTATTTATAATAAATAAAATAATACGGAGTCGATGTGAACGTGGACGGCAGCGCCATCTGTCATAGCACGGAGCTATGTTATTTGGCTACTATTTTCTGCAAGGTGGAGGTACTTCCCCAGTCAGGCAGCTCCAAGCTCCAATTGTTAGTGGAATTATTCGATTCCACTATGCTCTACCTCTCAAAACTTTAAAATGTTACATTAGTAAGACTTAAGATTAGTAGAATAATTTGCACAGAATGTGTCTAATAGCAGAATATAACAAGAATTTTAATATTTTCAGGTTGTTCATGGAAGGCTATAATCCCAAAGTACATGTTCTCTATCCAAAAGTCGACTTACCAGTTTCAACAGGGACGCCCTTTTTATCTCATCTAGTGAGATGGGCACATAGTGAAACTTGGTAAATATTATTATTTTGTTGTTTAAAATCCCGTGTGTAAGTAAATCAATGTATTCAATACAAATTATAATGGCTACGGTTGTATGGCGCTGCTTTTTCTTTATTAGTTTGGCTGTAGGTGTAGAATATTTTCCTTGACGAGTGTAGCAAATAAAGCACTGATACTGGGGTATATTTTTCTATTGTTATAAGATGACAATACAAGTATTCAGATCACGTCATTCGCATAGTGGTCCTGAGCGCGATTGCTAGGCTAGAGGTCCTGGGTGTGATGGTATGTTATTCAGATCACTTGATAGAACAGCAGCCCATTCACAGGAACACCAGTGGTAGTGGGGTCATTGTGGGACCTACGTTGTTAACTTCATTCGCCCAGTAAGCTTCTTTGAACAAAAGAATTGAATTGAGGATGGAAATGCACGTTATCAAATTTTATTATATAGATATAGACTGCCTCATTAATCTAGTGGTCCCAAGCGCGACTGCTACACTAGAGGTCCTGGATTCGAGCCCCAGGTCGAGCAAAGTGTTATTGGGTTTTTCTATAAAATTCTCAGTAGCAGCTCGGCGTCTGGATTTTTGCCCGGTGAATGGCTATAGGCTCGCTCCCTATGACATGGGACCTAAACATACCCGCGAACTGTGGGTCTACATTAAGTACGTCTCTGCCTAACCCTTCGGTGAATACAGGCGTGATGATGGATGCATATATATAAAGACATTTTTACCAGCAATGCGTTATTGCTCATTGTTAATTAAATTTTTTAACAAGACGGTGCATTCCTAACTGATAAGTAACAAATAAATTAACCAATTCTTTTCAGGCCTATGGCGATATATTGCTCTGCCAACAGAAAAACTGCCGCCAATTGTAACTATACAATTTCAGTGCACGATAGAGAAAATTCTTATTTACAGGGATATTCAATGAGAGGTAATGTACTGAGAAGTAAAATTGTATATATCTTTTTGTGATTTTTTTTTTGCATTTTCCATGCTTAGATTATAAAGTTATTTTAGTGAAGGAAAAATTCAATCGCGGGCAGGATTCCAACCTGCGTCTTCTGGTGCCATACACCAGAAGTGTACGGTGTATCTAACCAGAAGACGCAGCTAAAACAAATTTTATATAATCAATTAGTCTGTGATAAAGTGGCGTAATCTTATGTTACCAATTTGTACGCCTTACCTAAATGGCTGAACACGATAGTTTTTTTATGTACAACATCACGACTATAGAAATAAAGACCATCCCCATTTCAGAGATCTTAGCTTATCTCTACTATTATAAAATCGTAAAAAAGCTGTGTCTGTACATTGAAGATATTAAAAAAAAAACAAGTGGGTTACAGTATATTAACGTCTCAGAACCCAAAGATGTGATTTTTAGAATTCTTGTCTTTATTATAATTTTCGAATTATTCAACTTTTAGTAATATTCCGATTTATTTGTGAATTGTTTTGTAGATTATTGGTTAAAATCCATGAGTCATTCATAGCTTAATATAATTTCTTCCTTTTTATGATTGCTATATTTTATCCCTTGATGTATGGGTTAGTGAACAAAATACTCCGAAAAAATAAAGTAAGTATTTAATGGTCATTTCGTAACTTATATATCTATACATTATACATTATATTAGGTCACACGGTATATCCATTTGCGGCCTCGCTGGTGCTGGCCTGGGACACGCTCGCCATGGTAATGGGAGTGCCGAAGAAGCAATTATCTGTTGTGTTCAATGATCTGCATCTACATGCGCAGCCAATACTGCATGATCAGCGTCAGCTTAGACTTAGCGTAGCATTGCACAGAGGAACCGGAAGATTTGAGGTAACCTGCATACAACTCACTAAGATGAGATTGACTATATGTAATGTATACATAAATACACTCACGCCTATTTCCTACAGGGGTAGGCATCAACTACAGACCGTCATTGCTACGATTCTCGTTCATACATCCTGTCATAATAAAGTATGCAGAGAAAACCATAACATTAAAATTATTTAGCACTTGTACGAATACTTACATAATAATAATCAGCAAGCTTGCAAATGTAATCAATTGGAAATAGTAGAATCTATCGGATATCTGTGTTTAATCATCATAACATATTTAATTGGAAGTCACTAGTTAAGACAGTAGGTATCTAATAAACTACGAACAGTTCTTCGTAAATTTTATAACCTTAAGAATTTATTAGAGAGCTGAACATTAATTATTGCGTATCACGCGCTTGCCAAGTCATTGGTTAGTTATGGGTTATGGGTTAAGGTTACTATGGCTTAACTTTCAAAACATATTTAGCAGAATTAAAAAAAATACAAATAAGGTTGTTAAAAATAATAGTGCATAAAAAAACCATAAAAAGATAAATGTAAAGATAATTACAATCAGTCATTTACAGAATGTAGCATGATTCCTGTTGATAAAAAGTTATTTAAAGATATACAACATTAGTTTTAGTATATACGAAAGCCGAAACACGTAACTAGTATTTTTATGTAAGGAATCTATGTACAAAATTTCAAAACTGTATCATGAACAATCACTAAGTTATAAGCTTGCTATATTACTTGCTTGTCCGTACAAAAACATGCTAACTACGCGGCATCAACCTGTAGCTTCCGGGCGACTATTGCGACTAAATCTCACTAAATCACTGAATAAAGGGGTTGTTTTACCCCCGCCCCGCTGTGCGGCCGCGCCTAGTGATGGTGATGGATGACCTGTGAGATGGTGAAAGAATTAATGTAAAATCAAGCTGAAAAGAGATTTAAAGGAATTAATTATTACTTAATAACTTTTTTAGATTAATTAAATAATATACATAGCATGTAAATAGATAATATGATAAATGTGTTAAAAGAGCAGAACGCCTAAAAACTGCTTAGCAGTTTGGCTAATAATATTTAAAATTACTAAAAATACCCATCTAACCTTTTCTGGCGTACCTATATCCTTCTATGGTGACGTCTCCCGACGCTGTCACTGACATTCGCCTTATAAATTCCTTTAATTATTCGTCTTTCATTCATTCTTTTTTTTATCGTGGTTTGGGCATCTCAACATATTTTTTCAATACGTTTTACTACACCGTCTTCCAGATTTTGTTCAGTCTGATTTGTTTTTTCTTCAATCTGTATCATTTAGAATAACTCCGCATACACTTTGCAAGGAATGTATTTTCACATGCTTTATTCTGCTTTTATATCTCTTCTACCAGATTCAACATTCAGTGTCTCACCCAATTATGGATAGCCAACCGTATCCTTTTTGCCACGGACTGATTAGGCATAACTACATGCATAGCACCATTTCCCGCATTCAGACTCCTTTCCACATCTGCATCAATCTTACCATGCATCCCTAGTAAACGTACTTCCTAAATAAACACACTTATTCACCTGCTCGATACGTTTACGTACTATCTTTACGTCAGACATGGATACACACCTTCCTCTCGTTCATTTAAACATATAATAATCTGTCAAGAAAGTAGCGGGAAGAGATCAATAATACACAAAATTTTAGTTATTTATATAAATTTATTTTATCGCCTTCAAAGTATGCTCCTTCAGAAACGATACACTTACGCCAACGAATAATCCAATCATCAAAACATTGTTTAAACACTTTTTCCGGAATTGAGTTCGGTTCTCGACGCGAATTCTCCTTTATGTCTTCTTCCAAATGAAAACGGGTGCCACGAAGTCGTAATTTGAGTTTAGGAAAAAGAAAGAAGTAGGCTGGAGCCATATCTGGTGAATAGGCGGTTGCTCGATGGTATTTGTTGATTTTTTTGGTCAAAACTTCGTTCACAATGATGGCCTTCTGCAAAGGCGCATTATCATGGTGCAAAATACAACAATTTTCTTTCCACAAATCTGGTCTTTTTCGTAGAATTTGCTCTCTTAAACGCCGCTTATCGCTCAAATAAGTTCAGTTGGAAGGCGCCGTTCCGAAGATTGTTAACTAGTTTGCATGTCAAACCGTAAACCCACGTCTCATCACCAGTAACAATGCGTTTCATGAATGTTGGTTCAGAATTGACTCGTTCTAAAATGTCCTCAGCGACTTTTATGCGATTGAGTTTTTGGAGAAAATTCAGGTCCTTTGGGGCTAGCCGAGCGGCAACATGTTTCATACCCACTGATTTTTTTAAATGGTATGGATCGACTCGTGAGACATAGAAATTTCAACGGCTATTTCTCTCAAACTTGAATGAGGATTTTCAGCCACTTTTCCTTCACTTTTGCGATGTTAACTTCGTACCACTCATAAGTACGTATTTTGATAAAGGCGTTGCAAAATTTAATTCAAACTCTTTGTTCGATGTTTTTGTCCATTATGAAATTCGCAATACATACTAAATAATAATTATGATCTAACTAAAAACAGCACTGTATATAATCTAAATAAAAGAAAAATTGAATTTGGAACCATAAACAAATCATCCATTCCCGATCCTTTTTTTTAAAGAATGTATACTTATGTGAACATTGGTTAATATCTAATAAACATTTTCAACTGTTGAACAGATACTGAATGAAGGCTCTACAGTAGCTACAGGTTATATATCAGTAATGTATAAAGGAATGCAGAATCGTCCAAAACTTAAGGAAGCTGACACAAAATTTAATGCAGACCTTAATGTGGAAGATATTTATCAGTTACTAGGGGACAAAGATTATTCTTATAGGTAGGTTTTAACATAATTATACGACTCCTAAAGGAGCCCACTAAACCGTATCATACCATTATGGTACTAGGAACGTGTCAGATTAAAAAAATATTCTTTGTATTGAGAAGTATGAGACTATGCCGTGCACGGACCGTCAACAATTGTCAGCGACATTATATGGATATGACAGGTGGATGATACGTGGATGCTACGGTCTCTAACATCATTTTGTACAGGTATACGCTGTTGATACATTCTAGTGGGCAAAGTTGCTCGTTCGTGCCTGTTACGTTCCTAGTACGGTCATGGTATGAGACAATGTAGTGGGCAGAGTCCTTAACACGTTAATATAAATCTATATATGATATGTATATAAGTATTCATTCCTTGCTTACACAGCGGTGAGTTCCGAAGCATTTTGTGTGCCAACGAGCTTATTAATGAAGCAGATCTTTTATGGTGCAATAACTGGGTGACGCTTATCGACGGCATGCTGCAGCTGAATGCGCTACGACAACCTCTCACGTGCTTCTCTCTACCAACACACATCAGAAAAATGTGCATCAATATTAAAGAACATGACCAAGCTATGCAATTACCCACCGTGTCAGATGATAAAGTTTCTTTAAAAGCCGAAGTGTTCGAAGACTTTGACATGACTAGGTGAAAATCCTACTGTTTTATATGTAAAAAAATACTTGAATAAGGAGTGGGTATATGCTCTTTTTTATGGGATAGGCAGGCAAACGAGCAGGCGGATCGCCTGATGGTAAGCGATTACCGCCGCCCATGGACACCCGCAACACCAGAGGAGTCACGAGTGCATTGCCGACCTTTTAAAAGGGGATTGGGCCTCCGGTAACCTCACTCACTCGGCGAAACACAACGTACGCGTTGTTTGACGCCGGTTTTCTGTGAGGCCATGGTATCACTCCGGTCGAGCCGGCCCCTTCGTGCCGAAGCATGGCTCTCCTACGTAAAATATTTTTTTACGTGCTCGTTATTACTACTTAATTTTTTCAATGCATAATGGCAACACTGTCACATTTTTTATAATAACTGTTGTTTCTATCTCTAGGTGCGGCGGCGTTACAATCAATAACATTAAATGGGAAAATTTGCCTCCCTTAAATGACAAAACTATGGTGCTTAAGGCATTGAGATTTGTTCCTTACTTCAAATCTAATACAGATGTGAGAATTTATATATTATCTTACTGTGTAGGTACAGTTACAAGATTCAAAATAACAAACCAGATTTTAAAACACGCAGGTTTCCTCTGCACTTGAAGTTTTCCTGCAAATAGTGACAGAAAATGTGAACAAAACAAACATAAATGTTGTTGGAATAGTAAATAAATCAGCAAAGAATTCAGTTCTCATTAAAATTAATGAGGCCATAAAAAACATTTCTGGAGTGAATATTGCATATAAACAAATCAAACAAGAACCAGCATTAACGAGCTCGGACAACTTTCTGGGAGCCGCCGATCTGGTAGTAGTACAAAACCTGTCGACTGATGACAACGTAAGCTGATCGTTACCAATTTTTATAAATTATATTGGTTTTTGGTACTTACGCAAATATTAGACATTGAAATAAAACTATTTTTTACGGATTTTCTCGCTTATCGAAACGTCCGGAATCAAATAATGTCAATACAACGCGATAAAATCCGTAAAAAGTAGTTTTATTTCGATTTTTATATTATTATTAATATTTTTTATTATGAAGGATTCAAGTAATAATGTGTAATGTAATGCATAGTACATGCATGATCCCAGTTGAAAATCATTACTACTTCCTTTTATTTATAAAATAAAAATATAGTGTAAAATATAAAAATATTAAATATCACAATATATTAAAACATTTTATGTAACCATAAAGCAATAACTATTTTACATAAAAAGTCATCGTACCCGGTCTGCACTTATCGCAGCAGTGGGTATAGTGACCCCTCGCTTTCGACTGTAAACCAATTCTTGGTCGGGAGCAAGAGCGTGTGGGAAGTCACTGACTCTTACTACGAGAAAGTTATGCTGGCGAAGAAAGCAGTGGAGCCGGACAGACAAACATTTCCACCTCTCTCCCCATCCGTAATACATGCACCAAATTCCGGAGGACACTACGTTAATAAACCTGCGGCCTCCGTGAAAAGTGGCTATTTTTGGTTTAAAGAAAATCTTCATGAATCGTCCATGAAGATTTAGGCGAGGAATGTCGGACTCGTACCGTACTAAAATCTGCACTTACCTTCTCTTGCCCCATAGTTACGGCCATGGGGGTCACGATACTCGCTGCAATGTGAGCTGCAAATACGATGCGAAACAAGGATCCTCTTTATCCTTCTTTAAGGGGTCTAGCGAACGCTGGCATCACCATCATTAAACCAAAAGATATCCGATGAACAAAGATCTTACCTCTTCCAAGCTTCTAAAAGGACCGATTATATGCCGCCTGCATCGAACTCTTAGCGACGTTTATCAGATCATCTGTCCATGTCATTAGAGGTCGTCTCACATTACGTTTTTCGGTGTGTGGTCTCCACTCGATAATCTTTTTGCCCAAATGGGAATGGTCTTGGCTAATGCGGTAACCAAATGGCTAAGGTGTCGGACTTGCGAACATGTGATTGCCGGTTCGAAACCCACCCACTGCACTACCGACGTGAACCCATTAGTAACACAGGCATTTAGCTTAGCGTGAGGGGTTAAAAAAAATACTATTATAGTAATGTGCGATCCACATTGCTAGAAAGCTTTAAGAGGTTCTATCGTAAAGTTGCATGTTATATAATTTCGAAAGAAAATTTGGTAGGCTGGTGGTTCCGCTTTCCAGGGTCAAAACATAGAGTGTAATGTTAATAAAGATTTTTTTATGAATTTACTTTAGCTTATTTTATCGTTCAACAGCTTTGCAAGCTTTTACATACCATTCTACGAAAAAACCAATTTCTAGTGAGTGAAGAAGATCTTGCTCTTGGCCGTCACTCGCGACCGTCGTCACTTTACCGTTTGCTCTCTAGTCACACTATTGTTGACAACGGTAACAGTCAGCAGACAGAACTTCAGCTGGTCCGTTGGGGACCTCCACCGGCCGTCGCTACAACAGCTGTCACCGTACGAACTCACACTGATATCGCACTTCTTACTTCAACACGCAACAATCTATCCCTGGGACATCAACTCCTGATCTTCGCACCTTATCCACCCCTGCCAGGCCTTAAGGAACGCATTAATGGCTGGCGAAATGAAGCCAATCGTAACAACATCCATCTCATTATGGCTGCTAACAATTTAAACGATAATCCTGGCATCAACGATATACCAAATGTTGATCTGGCGTTTAACATCTGTGACGATGTAAGAATTTTATATACAATCCTAATAAGGTGAGTTTCTACGTTATAGAAATGTATTTAAAAGACACGTTTAAATCATATTCAGCAGGGTACCTGGGGAGGAGAGTACTATATACCAGTGAAGGACTGCGCGTCTGTGAGTAACAACGTAACACTAGAAAGCAAACAGATTGGTGACTATGATTCTCTGACGTGGGTCGAAGCTCCCGACATTGTTGGACCTGGAGTCACTGTGGCGGTACTAACTTTATTTGTTTATGAATATTTTAACTCCAATAAAATATCTACTTCACTAGTAATTATCATGGGAAACATCTTGATCACGAATAATAAACTCTTTACTTCTAGGTTCATTATGCTGGCATTAGTCATCATGATGTAAAAAGGGCAGATGGGTCCATAGTCTCTAAAAATAATATTGAACATTTTGGAATGGACTTTAGTGGAATCACAGATAGGTAAGTATTTGAATCATAATCTACATATATGTGCTTTGACTAACAATTTTCTTGTTTCTGAATACAATAAATTATACTTACTCACACTATTACATAAGTTAGTGAAGTAATAACAAGAGTATTTTTTTAAATCAGAATTCAAATTCAGATTAAATTGAATTCAATTTTATGTGTTAGATAGTGTTCGAAGGATTTGACTATAATATTTGTTACAGTGGTGAGCGTGTGATGGGTCTGGTGCATAGTGGCGCGGCGAGCAGCGTGGTGCGCGCGCGGCCGGAGCTGCTGTGGCCGGTGCCGGCGCACTGGAGCCTCGAGGACGCCGCCACCGTGCCGCTCGCCTACGCGCACGCATTCTATTGTCTCTTTATAAAGAAAAACTTGCAACATACTAGGAGTGTTATGGTGCATGGAGGTGCCGGGGCTTTGGGACAAGCAACAATAGCCATTGCTCTGGCTCATGGCTACCAAGTATACACAACCGTCAGTGACGTACGGAAAAAGCATTTCCTGCTTAAATTGTTCCCAGGATTGAAAGGTATAGTGCTAATCTTTGAAAGAGTAATGTAAATAAACCCATACATCGTGCATAATGTGTATACCTGTGGCTGGGTTTTGACTCCCAATGCTTGTTCCAGCTCACAATATTGGCAGTTCTCGTGATCACAGTTTCACAGATATGGTCCTAAATAACACGAAAGGAAATGGTTGTGACGTAGTTATAAATTCACTCAGAGGAGATTTGAAAGAAGTAAGATTATGAGTATTTTATGTATTTCGGTGCATTATGTAGGTAATTAGGTAATTTGTTAAACTGAGTGTATTGTATTTCTTCCAGTCTTCCATACATTGTGTCGGATTTCAAGGCATCTGTTTAGATGTCTCTCAGCTTTGTGATCAAGATGAAGATTTTACTTATGGAATGTCATACCTAACAAAACAAAGGGCTTACGCTCCCGTCGATTTCTCAACAATATTTGAAAACGCTGATGATATTAAAGTAAGCTTATTTATGATACGTGCTAAATCTTATGATTTTTTATCAAATTAAATAAGCGCATTTAACCATTCAATAAAATTTCTTGCGTCTTATAGTAAACAGTAATATTTAACTTAATTAGGTAAGTATTAAATATTTTAATAATTCCTATAAACATTACTAGACTTTTTGTGATTTTTTTAATTTTCCATTAGATTATAAAGTTATTTTTAGTGAAGAAAAAATTCATCACCTTATGACGTAAATTCAGAATTTCGATCTGGCGGGTGGGACTCGCGGTGACTTAGAGGTCAAAGCGTCTGGTGTATCTAACCAGAAGACGCAGGTTCGAAACCTGCTAGCGGCTGAATTTTTTCTTCACTAAAAAATAACATTACCAGAGTTCCCGTGCGCAGCTTCGCCTGCATACTTAGATAATTTTCGTTTCTAAAATATACTGTGCCCACTGCACCTATACTGTGGGCACAGTATATCGTGTAGGCACCATGGAGGGGTGTTTAAAATATATATATAATAAAATATAAATTTTATAGAAATCTAAAATACATATATATATGTATATATATTTAGAAACAGTGGTAGCCTAATGGGGCGTCGGACTTGCGATCATGTGGTTGCCGGTTCGAAACCCACCTATTGCACTACCGACGTGAACCCACTCGTAACACAAGCATTTCGCTTAGCACGAGGGATCAACAAGAATACTAGTAATGTGCGACCCACATTGCTAGTAAGCTTTTTTAAAATATATATATATATATATGTGTGTTTCATATCATAAAATGTAAAAGTCTAATTCTCAAAATAAAGAGACAAAGAACTTTTGTTGAAAAAAAAATTGTTTTGTTTGTTTGAAATGTCTTATCTTTTATTTAATTTGGTCTTTCTTAGCCTTTCATTACCTTTCATTGCACCCCTTACTTATTTAGAATATTAATGTTTTGCAGGTTTTGCATAGATTGTTGAGTGAGGGTATAAGTCGTGGCTACGTGCGTCCGCTGTCGCGCGTGACGTACGCGCCGCACGACGTCGCGCGCGCATTCCGTCTGTTGGCCGCGAGCCGTCACCGCGGCAGAGTGCTGCTGCGTATGCATGAAACATTAGCGGGAGTTGAATCAAGGTATCAATATACTTTCGCGGAGGAATTAATCTCGCTCCTGTAACTCCAGAAAAAAATTGGTGAGGCGAAACACCTGTGTGGTTTTTAGTCGGTAGGTCACCCCCTCTGGGTGAAGTCCGACACGTCCCGTCACCTTCCCCGGGCGGCGGAAATCCAAAAAAATTTCCACACGCAAAAAAAGGTATCAATATAAATGCGTTGTCAATAAAAAATGTGTTGAGCTCCCTATCTAGTTAATTTTTGTAAACAATTTATTAAGTATGTACCTGCATTAAAAGGAATGTATTCATAATAGTTACTTATTCCTTCCTAAAAGAAAAATAATTGAAGTCAAATCAACAATTGACAACAGTTTAAAATTGTTAAGCCATAAGCCATAGTTCATTGTTTTCCTATCCTGAGAAAACATTTTTATTTATTTTTTATATTTCTTAATTTGGGAGAATAAAAATAAAAATAAAAAAACGTTTGATGATGTCACATAAATTGCGGAAGCTGAGAAAATTTAAATTTTGTCGAATTAATAGTAAATCAACAACAAAATACGTAATGTAAGGTTATGAATAAATAGGACAGATGCTAAACTGACATAATAATATGATAATTTTTAAGGGTCAGAAAAATTACGTCATGTCACCGTTTAACCGTACAAAGGCGTTTGGCGGGCGTCACTGTTCCCATCCTTTTATCGAAACTGGAGGACATCGGTGTGTACGGTCTTGCTCACGAGCTCTTCGAGAGTTATCTCACTAATCGTAAATTGTGTGTTAGAGTTGGTGACTACGTTAGCAGAGAGGAAATCACCACTTTCGGAATACCACAAGGAAGTGTATTGGGGCGACCTTATTCCAGGTTTACATTAATGAGTTATGCTGTATGCCTCTCAAAAAATTCTCAAATAGGTATTCACTTACGCTGATGATACCGCAATCATAGTCTCTGGGAATGATTGGGGACAAATAAGATCTGCAGCCGAGTCCTCACTTAAAATTGTTATTGGCTGGCTGTCGCGTAATCTTGTTACTCTGAACCTGGATAAGACTTATTTCATCCCTTTTAAGTTGAATTCTGGTGCGAATGCATCGCCAAATTTTGCCATCACCGCCCATACCTATAACGACCAGATGCCTCACTGCTCCTGCCTTACTCTTCGTGAGGTAAATGATCTCAAATATCTCGGTGTAGTTAGTGACAGCGGGCTGAACTAGTACTTACACCTGGATGCAATAAGCACCAGAGTTAGAAGAATAATTTACGTAAGCTTCTTAAATCATCTGCTCATTTCAATACGCTTAGAATGGTATATCTTGCTACTATATCTTACAATACTCTTTGGATAAAGACGAGCCCAAAAAACACCATAATTGTTAAAATCGAATAAATTTTATTGCTTACCTTTTATGTATCGTCATACGTCATAAATGTGGACAGACTCATTTGAAAAATAAATTACAGACACAATGTCTTGGGCAGTGAGTACCTAATATACAAAAGTTAAAACGCAGAGAAATAACATTAAATTTAAAGAACCCTTGCAGAATCATGTTACCATTACCATGTTCTTGCAATATGAAATAACAGGATACTAGATTTCAAATTCAGATTTTTGGAAGTACATCCCTTCATAAACCAGAAGAACTCGTCACAGTCGATAGATTTAGCGGAAAAGTGACTCTCAGGAAGTTGTACGGCTTCGGCAAGGAATGTCTGTATTAACTACGCTCTTTATTTATTTATTTGTTTCATGTACAGAAGTGTACAAAGGCGGTCTTAATGCCTCAGGCATTTTCTACCAGACGACCTCTTTCGAAATTTAGAAGAATTATTACTGAATTTAAACCAACATACCTATTGTTACAGTGGTCAGGTTATGAGGCCAAGTGCCGCTGTAATTATTTATTTATTTATTTATAACAATCTTACCTACACTATCATTACAGATCTATGACCCAATGCGACAGAGTGGCCTTACTAACTTAATCCTAAATGTACACCTTATATCTAGTTAAAAAATATCCTAATCTAAATAACTTATTACATACTAGCTGCCAGCGACTTCGTCCGCGTGGAATAGTTACTTTGTTCCCTAGTTCTTCGCCCGCGGTTTCACCTGCGTTGCCCCGTTCCTAAGGGTTGTAGCGTGATGTTTTATAGCTTGAAACCTTTCTCATGAATCACTCATTTTCCCAACATTTCCCTTCACTGCTCTGCTCCTTTTGATCGTAGCGTGATGAAAAGTATACTATAACCTGCCCAGGAGTATGAAGAACAATTGTACCAAGTTTCGTTGAAATCCGTCGAGTGGTTTTTGTTTCTATAACGAACATACAGACAGACAGACAAAAAATTTACTGATTGCATTTTTGGTGTCAGTATCGATCACTCCCGCTGATAGTTATTTTGGAAATATATTTCATGTACAGAATTGACCTCTCTACAGATTTATTATAAGTATAGATAGATATTGTAACTTTTGCGAATTCACTCAAGTTGCACCACAATACATCAAATCAACCCTCCCGTGAACCTCATTATATTATATTAATTAGCACCAACGCTATAGCGGCCATTAATATTTCCTGTTTCATGATTTTCAGTTTTTTTTTGTCGTAGTCGGATTTTAATTTTTTTAACTTTCGTTTTTATTTGACACTTTTTGGTGGCTCAGGCTTACTTCATTAATTATCAGGTGAACGATTCGCAGTCTATTTTAATTGGTAAAAACAAAAATTGTCTTTCATCAAATAAAAGATGGCGCTAGTAGTAAGAAATTAACAAACTGTATGTTTTTCTTTCGTCTAGGGCTTGCTTTATTAGACTTTCTTTAACGCCACATACCTACCGTAATACTTTTTGGATTAAGACGAATCAGGAGACACCTCATTTGTTAAAACCAAATAGATTTAATATGCCTTCGGTCCCTTTGTTATGTGTCGTCGGCCATCTAGTCTTTATTTTTAATTCTGCTAATTAATATCCTGGTATCCATTGCAAATCACTGACAAGTAATAAAGTTTAAAGCGTCCCAAATACAGAATATTGTACTCACACTGAAATTCTTTATATTACAAAATCGTTTGTTAGGCATGGGCCTTTTCATCTTACTGAGTAGTTAATAGATTCAAGATTTTTCTAGAGATTAGGTATTGAATCGTTAACTTATTTTCCAGATTAACTTTCAATGCTGATAGAAGCCATCTAATATTGGGAAATAATGGAACTTTTGGACTACAGTTGGCCGATAGACTTGTGGAACGAGGTGCTAAAAAGTTATGCGTACATTTCAGAGGGCAATCAATGACTTACCTCCAAATGAAAATTCGGTAGGTACCTAAATCACTATAATTATGACTTTTTATATTAAACATGTTGGGAGTAATGTGATATAAAATTATATTTTGTATGTTTAGATCATGGCAAAAATCTGGTGTACAAGTCATCGTGGTCTCTGACGATTTACGTGAAGAAAAAGATGTCACCGCAGTGTTAAATAATGCTAAGAACCTTGGTCCCTTAGAGGGAATTTATATGTCTGTAGGCAATAATCAACAAAATATCCAAGAAGACTTATTGCTTAGTTTGGATTCAGTATCAAGAAAATTATGTCCTGATTTAAAGTAAGTAAATGACTGCCTCATTAGTCTAGTACTCCCAAGTGCGATTTCTACGCTAGAGGTCCTGGGTTCGATCCCCAGGTCGAGCAAAGTGTTATTCTATGAAATTCTCAGTAGCAACTCGGAGTCTGGATTTGTGCCGGCCGGCTCGCCCCCTATTACATGGGACCCAAAATATACCGGCGAACTGTGAGTGTACATTAGTACGCCTAACCCTTCGGGGAATACAAGCGTGATGGTATGTTATATAAAGTAAGTCCAATTGAAAAAAAACCAAAAGGACTTCCATTCTGGTAAGTTTTCACGTTCGTGATCAGGCTCTATTTTAAAAAGTAAATTTCAGCTATTTGAAACGTGTAGATTCACTTTTGTTCAGCAAAGATTTAATCAGTCTTAATATATCCTCTTCTCATCATCTTATAAAATAAATATTGGCGACTCCGACGATCCTAGATTACGTTTTTAATTTTAGCACTTTACGAATTTAATAAAATGTCTTTATATTTCTGGCAGATATTTTGCAGTATTAAATATAGCTGGCAATACGATTGGAAAGGAGGTATGTCTGGACCGAGTCCACAGTCAACTACCGGCAACATTGGTGACGCTGCCTGAACTATGTCTCGTAAGTACTACTTCATTTTATTGATTTCAATTTATCTGTACCTACATATAATAATCTATAGGTACATATAATAGGTCTTTAGAAAAGTCGTGTCTGTAATTGCAATATAATTGGGAAAAAATTGGTGGAGAAGACTGATTATGCGACAAGTTCAGTGGTTCGCCCTATGATAATTTAGGCCCATGGGACGAAACAATAATTTTCAATTATATAATAATTTTCGTTCATTGATTCGTCCTATCGATTTAATTTTAAAGAAATCTAAGTTTTTAGTTCGGTCAACAGCACAATCGTTAGGTACATTAATAAAATAAGTTATTAAGTGACAAAATCTAGATTGTAGAAACATCTAGATTTTGTTTTACTTAATATAAGCATCAACAACTTATAACAGTTTAGTATACTTACATATATTTTACGCTTTTACTGAACAATTAACTGTGAATTTGTACTCGTACCTACCGATTTGAACATTGATACAAAACCATTGTACCAATTGTTACTGTCGTCTGTCGTATACCTAAAGTTTTTTATTTTGAAATGATATTTAAAATGAATCAGTCTTACAACAACAGATACAGTTATAAAGGGATGATCATTGTATTTCTATGATTCGTCCTATATGGACGAAACACTGAACTTATGGCCCGCATCGTTAGGAAGTTTCTTTCTGTGAAGCGCTGACCTGTAGCTTGGACGCTGCTCCCGATACCGGTGGGCTATATTACCTATATCTGCTATACTTCTAAATGGTTTTTATTTTCCTTTTTTATGGAAATACTTAAAAATGTAAAGAAATCCTAATAAAATAAAAATAATTAAAGCCATAATCGCATATCTTTTGGTATCAGGAGTCTAGTACCGAGCGTGCGTGGTGTCGCGCCGCAGTGGACGTGACGGAGAAGGCGCTGCTTGGCGCACACCCCGTGCTGCTAGCACACCCTGCGCCTACGCAAAAATACTCGATGCTGCAAAAAATTACTGAACTCGCTGGTAATGTTTCTGTATACATTGTGATTATATTGTGATGATTCCAGTGAATTGCCAAATTAACATTGTCTTCGTTTTTAACAGATGTTACTATACTTGAGACTACTAATAACAGTACTACTTTGAAAGAACTCGGTATGGAAAACGATAAAATACAATTAATCCGCAATTTTCTTCGGGTTTACTATAATCTTGTCTTTGAAGAAAAAGAAATACCCTTATTAACAGTTGACAAGTAAGTGGAACTCTCCAGTGTTCTCATCGATATTTATAATATTATTGAAACGATTCCGCTCGCAACTTCGTTTCGTGCATCTATTTTCGTATAATCTTGGTGTTTCGAAGTCACCATGACTGTTTGGTTGCATTTAAAATTTAAAATGTTATATATTGTTCTTCTCATTTTAGGATACAGCAACTAGAAAATACGATCACCAAATCAGATTTCGAAGATGTAAAGGGCTTGTCAATATTTTTTACAAACGTAGACTCGGATGAACTGCTGGCAACTACTGATATGGTCTTTTTGCCAACGCTTGTTAACAGTGCTCAGATGGTAGTACCCTTTTTTAAACTATTAACGCCTTTTTATATTTTAGTTACCCAGCACCAATAAGTGTGGGTAAAACAGCCACCTTGAATGGATTACACTATTTACTTTATTAATCAGAACTCATAATGTTCAAAAAGCCTATGCAGTGCGAGGTCACCTTATTCTGTGTAGCCGTGAATTATATTGTGGTTCAACAATATTGGATATTTTATACTGACCTCAGAAAAATCCAACTGTTCTTCACGGACCAATTAAAATATATTTATGAAAGGTTAGAGAGGTATTTTTATTTCTCATAAGAATTTACAACAATTCACTTCATGAGAATGTTTAAAACACATACAAATAAATCATAATAATCTTATCCCATACGTACTTACGCTAATGTGTCTAATAATTTCACTCAATTACAAGTAATACATTTTTTTTAGTGTGTTTTTTTTAGAAATAAGTAGTTCAATAGTTACTTTATAAACGACATACATTTTAAAGGGTAGTGGGTACTTGCAAAAGAAAAAGTAATCAACCTATGTAGGCACATAATATTATAACCTGTATCCACCGTTAAACAGTGTACACTGTACAGCTCGGAACACTGATTGCGTAAATGCTTGCACTAGGTTGGTTTATTTCAATCGTTTAAAGTAAAAAAATCTTTACAGAGAGACGACGAGTTCGATGTGAGCCAAACACACTTATGCATTGTGCCGGGTATGGAAGGTCACTACGAGCGGTTCCGCGTGCTGTGTGAGCGACTCAAACTGCCGGCGCTCCTGCTGCAGCCGGGACTCGACCGTCCGCACGAAACTGTACTGGAAACGGCTGAGAGATTCGCTGAAGTAAGTACATACAACAAGACTCAAGCTTAATTTCACGAACAGTAGTATCTTTTAACTTTCCTCTAGGTAAAAAATGGAAACATTCGGAGAACATACACATTTCACTAACGGCCATTGAATCCATTAATTATAATGATTTTTTTTAAATAAGTTAAAAGATGTTCGGACAATATGGACCTGTAAAAGTGTTTATTTTTTTTTATTTGTGACAAGCGTTAGCCTTTACCAATTATAAATATACTCTATGTACCGACATCGGCCAGTTACAATTATTAGTACGAGTATGTTAATTTTCAAATATTAATCAATTTATTTTAATTTGATTTATAGGCTTTCCTGAAGAAGACAGGATTGAAAAACAATTTCTACCTGTTAGCTTATGAAAGTGGAGTTTCCATAGCATTAGAAATGGCCGCTATTTTTGAAAATCATGGTAAGATATAAGTATAAGTACAATAATTATAATCAGCTAATGATAACATCGAACATCTTAGAAAATAAACAACTTCCTATTTTTGTTAGGTAGGTACGTACATATTTAATTTATAAGAGAAAAACTAAAAATGTAATGATAATAAAAAATGAAATCAATGAAATAGATACAAAACAGTTATTAGAAAGTTATAAACATATACTTTCCTCATTTTGCGTGCGGCTTTGCGTTTGCCTAGATGCGGTCTCCACTCGAGAACTCGTATGCTCCAGCGTTTGTCAGTTCTCCAATAGATGTGACCGGCCCATTGCCACTTCAGCTTGCTAATCTTTTGAGATATGTCGGTTACTTTAGTTGTCTGACAGACAACTTCATTTCGGATTTTATCACTCAGAGAGACTCCGAGCTTAACTTTTTCCATAGCTCGCTGTGCAATTTTAAACTTGTGGACCAGTCTTACCGTGAGTGTCCACGTTTCGGGTCCATAGGTCGTAACTGGTAGGAAGGACGTTCGTCTTAAGGCACTGTGGTATGGGTGACGAGAAGTTTGCCGAATGCTGTCCACTCCTAATTATATTATTTGCCCGGGTTTTTTTTTATTCGTGATAAGCTGACACTTGAACCACGTGCGTGCGTGCGTATAGCTACGATACAAATATTTAGAGATATCATGATTTCAATTCACCCGCGCCGTTATCGCGGAGACCACCCACGAAGGCCTCCGCAGATCTGACAGATTGCAAAAAAAGGGCCCCTGCCACCCCAGACTTGCGTTTTGATAAAGTTTAGGGTAGTAGGTTGAGAGTCAGCCAATTATTCACATTGGATAGTGCGAATTCTGCTCTCTCTTTAACTTTGTTCCAGTTTGGACCCCAGACAAATATGGTGGTGTCATTTGCATACGTGAAAATGCGAGTATAAGGGAGAAATGTTATGCAGATGTATGAGGGTAGGTCCCAAGACCCTCCCTTATGGAACACCGTAGGAGACGGTCTCCTCCTCACTCATGTAATCCTAAATTATAACGCGTTGCTTTCTGTTCGTGAGGTAGTCTATAAAGATTTCGTAGCTTATGCCACGCAACTATTCGCAAACATTCCTGAACAACTTTAAGCGATAACCCATTTAGGATAACCGGCCTGGGGTACTAAGATTCTTGTACATTACCTTAGTTTTCTATATGAATCTCGAGACCAATGCGTCGAGAGGGATAGGATATATGTAGGTCGATCAGCATCCGTTCGAGATCCTGGAGCGACTCTGCCATAAAGACTATATATACGGCAATCGCAGGTATGAGATGTACTCGCCGTTCACGTTTATGCTTATTCCTTTTCAGTCCAGCGTCTCAAACATATCTTCCAGGATAGTTTCGGGGATATAACATCCTCTTGTTTCACTCCCCGGCGCAGTTGGACATGTTTGCACTGCTGGTTCTGTATTTGAACGGACCAGAACAGAGCAGCAGAACGGAGCATTTCATCACCTCAATGTATCGCCAGTTCACTTGGCATCGCATGACACACATACTTCTTTTGCTTCTTCCACATTCATATACATCCTCTTATACGTACCTACCTACGTGCCGGATTATAATAGTAATGTATTATTTTCCGAGAATGTGAAAAAAAAACAATTTTGTAGAATTATTATTATCATTTATTATTATAGCCGATCTTTGTTATATATTTTATATGAAAATCAAACTTCGCAATGCAATTACCTACCTACTTCATAATTATGCGGTTGCTCATTATAGGCGCGGTCATAATCAACGGGTTCCACTGTAGGTACTTTTAAGTATAATTTAATTTACAATGTTCTTATAATATGAACTGTTTCATTAGCCTTACAGATCCTGAGCACGACTACTACGCTAGGGGTCTCGGTTCGATTCCCAGGTCGAGCAAAGTGTTGTTGCGTTTTCTATAAAAATCTCAGTAGCAGCTCGAAGTTTGGAATTTGTACCCAGTTAATGGCAATCGACTTCTAATTACATGGGACCTAAACATACCGGCGAACTGTGGGTGGGGAACCCTTCGGGGAATACAGGCGTGAAGGATATATTATAATTTGACTGCCATTCTATTATTTTTTAGGATTAACTGGCACAGTATATTGCATTGGGTACGAACCAGAGGAATTCAAAATGTTTCTGGAAGGACATCTCTCGGAATTTGGAACTAATGAACAGTTGCAGGATGCAGTTGTACGACACATGTTTGAGTTGATGACAAAAGCTGACACAACAGTGACCCTTGAAAATGCGCTGCGGACTGCATCTACATGGTCACAGAAGGTAGACGCGTGCATGCGGGCACTGCAAGGCCTCGTGCCGCACTCCGGTCAGTATTCGCGCGCGCTCATAGAGGCCGCCCTGGCGCGCATCGAGCGCGCGCGTAGCTACGTGCCGAGGTCACGTGCGTTACGCTCCCAGCTGGTTCTGCTGCGCACTGCGCCTGCACCCACGACGTCGGTACCGCTCGCGCTGCAACGACACTCGCAGCGCCCGGTGGCCGTGCACCAGCTGCGCGCACCGCTAGCACATGCTACCAGGGATTTGCGCTGTGCAGCTATCGTCAATGCGTACTTAGAGCCCGAGATACGTGAAAACTTTGAGAAAAAGAATATTTGCGATACATATCTTCTAAATGCCAGTTCCTTTATGACATCTAATCAGGATGATACAAAATAGACATGTTACATTTATTTTTAAATATAATAAAATGATTTGATGGTTTTCATGAATAATAATTTTTATTTCTTGGGGCCCAGTGTAAAACATACCTACTAACCTCTAACCTTTTATCTTTTTCACACGTTCTTGTCGTACGGGATCCACTTTTCATCACCAGTTATCAATCTCTTCAAAAACGGTTCGGTTTCATTACGTCTCAATAAAGAATCGCAAATGAGTACACGGTTAATTAGGTTTCTTTCAGTGAGGTCGTGTGGCACCCAAATATCGAGCTTTTTTGTGTACCCAGCTTTTTTCAAATGGGTCAAAACAAAACTGTTTTGTGGTTAATTCCCATTTCTTCAGCTATGTCGTAACTATTGATATGCCGACCCTGCTCCACTTTTTCAAAAATAGCGTCCATTTTCGCCGTAAAAGGGTGAGGTGCATGACATCAAAATTCCCCAATTGAAAACGCTACCTATACGAGTATCACTTGTGCTGTCAGCGCCAAAATGGCGAAAATCAAAGGGAGCCAATCACTGACTTCTATATTACTCTATAGGTACACTGGACAAGCTACTATCAACGATTTATTGCCCCCTTTGATTTTCGCCATGTTGGCGCTGATAGCACAAGTGAGCCGTAACGGAACTAATTTTAGAGATTGGACATTGTCGATAACTTGTTGTTCTTCCATGTAGGTTGCAATAGCAAAATGCTAGAGCCTTAAAGATTTTTTTTAAGTATGTTACCTAGCAGCAACTTCTGTTATTAATCAAACTTGATTTTTCTGTGGTGCTAGATAATTTTATTTTATAAAAATACTAAGTATGTCGTTTTACTTTCTAATTTATCAAAATAAATTCACTGATGATATAAATACTCTTTATTTCGATTTAAATAACAACAACTTCAACTTCATAAATATGCAAATACCAAGCGACTAAGAACGTTTTCCATGCATGGTAACATTTTACTACATACATTTGTAAGGTATAGTTTTACAGTAGATATGTTAACGGAAATGTATGTAATTCGTCATTGTATGCAATTCCTAGGAAATGTATATAATTCCTAAGATCTTCCGGAAATGTGTGAAATAGATTATATTCACACATTTCCTAGGAAATCTATAGATTTTCTAAATATCAATCGGAAATGTATTTTATTGAAGATGTCAATGGGTACGTGGGGATAGCGGAGCGGGGAGAGGATATTGCGTGATTAAATCAGGCGATCGGTTTAGTGTAAGGATTTGGATCTAAAGTTCTATGCCCACTGTGTTCAAAAAATGAAATCGAGTGAAAAGAAGTTTCCTCCTGTACCTATTGGCACTTCTGTACGAGTTGCAGTACCAGAGGTTGATAGAGAGCGTGGTGATGCACGTAATATTATAGGCGTAGTCTTGGCTAAAACTGATGATGAGCTTTATCAAATCGGTACCAAGAACGGAATCATAAAACAATTTTATTCTAGATCTCAGATCAAATATTTGTCCGAGAGTTCTTCTAAATGTAGAGGATGTACCGAGTATGGAAATTGCACTATGTTCAGTTGCAAACCTACAATCCACTAGAACCGGCCAAGGATTCAAAAAGTACCTTTGCAAGAAGAACTGTAGTACAGCAAGATGTCTGTGTATCTGATGTGGTCTGTGTGTGATCTATGTATAAAAATAAACTATTGTGTACTTCCAAGTGCCATTCCAGCTTACCTTGCAAAAATAAATAAGTTCTTCACGTTCTGAAGTACTAGCAGACTTCACATGTGACGTCGAAATATATATTTTATGATGTGATTGTTGCCTGTGCGGCCTTCCTTACATATAGTTTAACAAAAAAAAATAGAAAGACTTTTACTTTTATATTGTGACGTACTTAAATGATAGACTGATTACTTTATTTAATAGTAAAGGAAAAAATTCAATCGCGGGCAGGATTCGAACCTGCGTCTTCTGGTTTGATATACCAGACGCTCTGACCTCTAAGCCACCGCGAACCCTACCCGCAAGATCGAAATTTTGCCTTCACATTCTGAATTTACGTCATAAGGTGACGTTTGGTGATATCTATGAGAGGCAAGTTACCTTACCTCTCAACCGACACGACTTACTTTACAGTCAGTTCAGTGTCGTACGATGCCACCATACCTTTTAACTATCTTTTTGTGATTTTTTTGCATTTTCCATGCTAAGATTATTAAGTTATTTAATAGTAAAGGAAGGTTCGAATCCTGCCCGCGATTGAATTTTTTCCTTTACTATTAAATAACTTAATAATCTTAGCATGGAAAATGCAAAAAAATCACAAAAAGATAGACTGATTACTTACCAAATGAAAGTTTTTCTGTGTGCTAGATGGGCCATAAAAATGAATAAATAGTTGATTTTTGAAGCTTAGTAATAAGGAATTAGTAATTAGTAATATTTTACGGTATGATTGTTACCTGATTGTCTCAACGAGAGCTTTAATAAAAATTCTGATTCTCAGTTTAACGTGTGTCACTTATTTTATTCACAGATTCTCAGTCTACTAACGAGTTTTATTCATTTTATTAATAGAATTCATTAGCTTTATACATTTCCTAGTACAATATCGGAATTTCATACAATTCCTAGGAAATGTATACATTTCCCAGGATAGTGTGTATTAAAAAATCGTTGAATCAATATTTTATACATTTTCTAAATAGCCTCGGAATTGTATACATTTCCTAGGTATTGTATACAATTCCTAATTTTTATACATTTCCGTTAAGAGATATAAGATGTGGTACTGGGGCCTATTTTTTACACCAGTGCACATGGTCCAACTACACCCAACAGACAACAACGCACTTAGAATACAATACAATAACGCCTCCCCAAGTGTCAGACGATCGTTATGGATGTTCACATATATCTCTTACTTGGACTTACACAAAATTATACAATGTATCAGTTAATTCGTTGGCACACACAAGACTGATTTGTCACTGCTTGTTGAGGGTATACAGGGGATCTTGAAAATTTCGATTAAACGAATTATGTATCTACTATTGTTTAATGTTATAATTTTCCTCTTAAAGTGATGCGGAGGTGACATAATGTGCATCTTAAAGCTGCATATTTTTATGCAACGGAAAATATAATGAAAGATGACTTTTACTGATTTCTGAGACTTACACAAAAAATCAACCGGGATCGAATCCTTTAGCCATGACTGACCGTTGAGATTAATAATGTGCCGCGTTATGGTGCGGGGTGACGAGTCAGGCGCGGGCTGGGCGAGGGATATACACTCGGATGATCAAGGTCATAGACTATTACACGTGCCTTAAATAAATCACTTTGTCAAACTAATCGAGCTCCTATGTAAATAACTTTTACGTACACAACACATTTTGAATGAAAATGCATAATAGCCTTGACATCATAGGTCAACTTACTGAAGCACCGAATTCAAATATACACGTAGGGTAGAGTTGGGAATTCATGAACATCGTGTGGCCGCTTGAGCTGGTAACACCGGTTCCGGAAGCCGGCGCGCGCACATACGACCAGTACGACCAACATAAGCGTGAGCGACGCACATCACACAAGATATCGACGCTCACTATTATCAAGCAGATGCCACCATATTGTAATTCTAAATAAATCTCAATCATACAATGTTAAGTATCTCCATTAAGAATAATAACAATTACCAAAAAAAGGGCGTCTTCATTTCTCAACTATCCATCAGACCCTGGGCGGAACATAAGATTTCGCCCCGAAGGTAATGCGGACACGTTTCTATTGCTATGATAAAAAAGCACGTTAGATATTCCTAATGCGGCATGCGTGAGAGTAGCCCGAACACAGTGCCGAACAGAGTGAGTGATGCCGCGTTCGTTGTAGTAAATAAGTTAGCTACACATTTTTTCAATGGTTTCATTAAATTCCTGAGTAAACTTGAGTAGGTGTGTAGTATTTAAGGTATTCCATATTTAATTTTTATTATTATTAAATATTATTTATTTAATTCAACTACGTTTAATTAAGTAGGTTACCGCATTCTGCCCTCAAATAATAAAAATAAACTTGTTTCATGCTTTTCATAATGTTTTTTTCGTAGTCGTGATTTTTTATTACTTTTTGGTGGCTCGTACTTCATTTATTATCAAGTGCAAATTTCGCAGTCAGTTGGTAATAGAAAATGCAAAAAAAATCACAAAAAGATAGTTAAAAGGTAAGGTGGCATCGTACTATACTGAACTAACTGTAAAGTAAGTCGTGTCGGTTAAGAGGTAAGGTTACTTGCCTCTCATAGATGTCACCAACGTCACCTTAAGACGTAAATTCAGAATGTGAAGGCAAAATTTCAATCATGCGGGTAGGGTTCATGGTGGCTTATAGGTCAGAGCGTCTGGTATATCAAACCAGAAGACGCAGGTTGGAATCCTGTCCGCGATTGAATTTTTCCTTTACTAAAATAACTTTATAATCTTAGCATGGAAAAGGCAAAAAAAAACACAAAAAGATAGTTAAAAGGTAAGGTGGCATCGTACTACACTGAAATTTTACTAAATAAATTATATGTTATAGGAATCCGGGGTAAATCACATGAATGGTTCAAATCTTACCTAAACAATAGAGTTCAACAAGTAGAAATAGAGTTCCCTAACACTAAAACAAAGCAACTACAAAACTTCCGATCTGAAAACAAAACGATTAACGCCTCAATACCGCAAGGGAGCGTTATTGGATGTCTGCTATTCCTCATGTATATAAACGATCTTCCAAAAACCATTGAGGGACCATGTGTTTTGTTCGCGGATGATGTTTCCATTAATACTTCATGTCAAGATATTTACGTGGGAGAGCCATGCTTCGGCACGAATGGGCCGGCTCGACCGGAGTGATACCACGGCCTCACAGAAAACCGGCGTTAAACAACGCTTACGTTGTGTTTCGCCGAGTGAGTGAGGTTACCGGAGGCCCAATCCTCTTTTAAAAGGTCGGCAAAGCATTTGTGACTCCTCTGGTGTTGCGGGTGTCCATGGGCGGCGGTAATCGCTTACCGTCAGGTGATCCGTCTGCCGTTTGCCCTCCTATCCCATAAAAATAAAAAAAAAATAACACAAATTTAAATAATACCCTTAACACCATTCTTTCGAAAACATTAAACTGGATGAACGAACACAACCTTGAAATTAACTATACAAAAACTAAATTAATCTCTTTCCACCCCTACCAAAAGACTCCTCTAAATATAGATTTTACTTTCAATAACCACAAAATAGAATTAGTTAACGAATTTACCTTATTAGGATTAACAATAGATACCAATATCAATTGGAAGCCACATATCCAAAAAATTAAATCGAAACTCTCCAAGTTCGCGTATGTTCTCCGTGAGATAAAAATATTCACAAATATGCAAACAGCGCTCACGTACTATGCGTATGCTTATTTATGCATGGCTGAGCTACGGCATAATTATGTGGGGTAATAGTACAGATGTGCCAAGACTCTTCAAATACTAATATATACTTACTACTATATAATAATAAATTTGAATATAAATTAATAAATGGCTAAGTATCAGAGCCTCCTCCTCTCTCCTACTTATTAATTTTGCTGTGTCCGACAGAGTTCATTTTGGTTACGACTTGTGAACTCTATCGGATACGGACGTGGTCTTTCGCAATATTTACTAATCATATATATTTTAATATTGACCTCCTTAGGTTTATTACCACTGTAATACATAAAGCAAACATGATTAAGTCTTAGATAAGATGGAATACAGCCCCTCATATTCGAGGGGGCTAGTGCAACCGTCCACCACACCAACGAAGACGACCACCCAGCAGAACCCAGTTCTCCAGCCCGACAACTCTGTTGAAGTTATATCCACGCCCGAGATTCAAAAATGGATGTCAACCATTGAACTGCATTTGAATGAAGTTGCTCTATTGCCGGGGATAACAAATTCAACTCAGAACAGAAAATGAAAATTTCAAACCGGTGCCGTAAAATAGGATCAGGTACCTCACGCCATTTGTGAGGTACCTGATCCTATTTTAGTTGTATCTATATCAGTCGCTGAAGCAAAAATCCTCCAAGCGAGCAGCATGATTGAAGTCCTGAAAGAAAAACGCGACCTGATCGAACACCTTTCGGAGCTCAAGCAGACGATACCGGGCTATGGTGCTGGGGGGTGTGTTTCTTTTGCCGATATAGTCAAGAAGGGATCTAATAATTTCATTCAACCTTTAAGCTCCGTGCCATGTTAATGCCACGGTATGGTGGTACGTGGAATGTTAATTTATCATCGGGATAAATACGAGTATATCCCATGATAAATTAACATTTACGTGATGAAACGTAAGACCTCGTGTAAAAAATTATACGTCCTAAACAAATGAAGCTACAAGTTCGTGGAGTCCGCGAAGCCAAAAATGGAGGAGTTTTCACATTTATACAGAGACAAAAAATTATGCTCAATAACTTAAGCAAGCAGTCCAGGCCTCTACATCCGGACTTATGGCGAACGAGCCCAACAAGCGCAAACCCCGGATTGTGATTATAGGAGTACCAACATGATTACGGATAATGAGGTTTTTAAGTGTATATTTGAACAGAACGTAGCCGACAAGTTTGCAGCAATGTCCATAAACTTTTTTTTTAAATGGTTAAATTAAGCCACAAATCTGGGAAGAGAGATGCTTCGGTCTGCAACTACGTAATAGAAGTTTTAGCCAATATACGTAAAGTTCTAATAGTACAAACAAGGCTTTTTAAAAATTACGGACGTCTTGTCTTGTCAGGGACTTTACCCTAGTTACAAGATGTTACAAATGCCAACAATATGGACTTTTTTTTTTCTCTCTTTATTTAATTAGGAACTTTTGTACAAAATACATGACAGTCCCATTGTACCTTATAACTAAACTTATTAACAAACAATTTTTAAATCTTAATATATACCTACTTAGTTAAAATCTTATTTATTTTAATAACAGAATTCTATTTAACAAAACGAAGTCCTACAAAACTAAACAATTTCTTGGCCGCATCAGACAAGGGTGCCGATAAAATTTCATTAAACAAGCCTATATTGTATTTAACTAGTTGTAACTCTTTTATTAGTGTATCTCTTTCAGCTTGAAACCGGACACATTCCGTCAAGAGATGGACGACATCTTCTACCATATCGCAATGCTCACATTTAGGAGAGGCACATTTTTTCATTAAAAAGGCAAAGTTATTAAGCGGCATGTGACCGGATCTCAGTCTAAGTGCTGTTACCAACAATTTTCTATTCAATTTAGAATCTGAAAACCATGGTATACGAGGAGGTTTACATACTATAGTTTTATACCAGATTCCTATAGTTTTTGATCGTAGATTAAAATACTCTTTCCAAAGTTGATGACATTTTTTCCTATATTTTGGTAAACATTCAGTAAAATTTGGTTTAATATTCAATTCTTCTCCTTCTAAAATACCCTTCTTCGCTAGACTGTCAACCTTCTCGTCACCACCTAAGCCTATATGTGATGGAA
Source organism: Acronicta aceris (assembly GCA_910591435.1). Taxonomy (NCBI): domain Eukaryota; kingdom Metazoa; phylum Arthropoda; class Insecta; order Lepidoptera; family Noctuidae; genus Acronicta; species Acronicta aceris. The sequence goes on along the minus strand of OU342778.1, from coordinate 3,627,495 downwards.
CCCATTGCAATTTTACATTTATTCCTAATATAGATAGCTCGTATATTTTAGCAATAATATTATAAGCTATCGATACACCTCTGATACCAGAGGCGCATCGAGCTATATGTTGAAGAGCACTTTTGCTATCTGCGCAAATTAAAATTTTATTACTTACAATAGTTTTTGCATAGGATAATGCCTCCGAAATTGCAGCAAGCTCCAATGACATAATACTGAAACATTTATTTAATTTATACGAAAAACATGCAGCAAAAACATGCAGAAACGCAAATTCTACGTGCGGACACTGTGGTGAAGCAGGTCACTTGATGGCAGAGTGCCCGAAGAAAGCTGAAACACCAAAATGTGCAACATGTTCAAGCTTTAAAAAGCCCAGCAATCACAGGACCGGAGACACAGAGTGCCCTGCGAGGAAAATAGCAGAATATAGATATATTCACTCTATGGATTATGAAGGCACCATAGACGCCGTTTGGATTACGTCACGTTAAAAGCGAGACATTCGTGTTTATATCTAACACCACTCCGCTATCCTACTAACCATCAAAATGTTGCTGTGTAAGCAAATTACTCGATTGCAATATGAAATAAAAATTAGTACTGCGTACCAAGATGAACGTAATTTATGGAATACTGACAATCTGACATTGTTATGGCTGGTCGCCTGAGGCAATCGGCTCTGTAAATATATTCAAAAATTGCTATCCAGGAGCTTATATTTGCTACATTTCTTCATTAATTGCTATTACCCATATTAGTTTTTCTTTAATTTAATATCTATAGTGTACAGACATCGGCTTGTTACAATTGTATTATAGGTAGGTATAGAATAGTGAAAGTATTTATTATTTTGTTCTCTGCTTTTTGCCATGTAAATACATGAAGTTGTGTCTACATATTCAATGGCATTCAATTTATCACAAATTAATCACTTTCTCTGGATATTATTCATAATAGCTGGTCAAAGGAAGCCACAGTAATAAATACAGTCCCACTTAAAACAGTTGTATCTTCTATATTTTGAGATACTTTGTGAGTGGTGATGGGTACTCAGTAACGTTTGGTTGTAGGTAGTATTATTTGTTATGTCAATTCTTTTTAAATATTTTATTAGTGTAGTCGATAAGAGTTGTATATTGGTGTCGTGGCGCGTAGTATCTTTATATTTTTTCTGTTATGTAAATAAAGAGGTTTTCGTTGCTTTTTATTAATAAATCGTAGTAGGGGAGTGAGAGCCTGACGACAAAGAGTAGTACGGGCTACGGTCGCGGGGAGGCTCGGGCTGCAGCCACACTGGCAGGCAACTGTCAGATAGTTTATTCTAGAATTTCACGCATAATGTCAGTGCGTGCGTCAGAACATTCTAGATCCTGAAAACAAAAGCTTAAAATAAAACAACTGCTTAGGGAGAATTTTTCAGTTGTTGTTCAGTGCTTCACAATCACAAGGAGTCACATCGGACGGCCGGTCACGGCTCGCGCTCTCTCGCTGCTATTGGCTCACCTCTGTGTTTCCTTTGGGATTCCCTTTACCCTTGCACCAACAATCTGCAGAATAGCATATAGTAATTGACTTGCGATCATCTGGTTGCCAGTTCGAAACCCACCCATTGCACTACCGACGTGACTCATAACACAAGCAGCTTTAGCTTAGCAAGAGGAATTAACAAGAATACTATTTTTTTTATACCACTAAGGTGGCAAACAAGCATACGGCCCGCCTGATGGTAAGCGGTTACCGTAACCACCGATCGACCCACACTGCCAGCACAACGTTTCCTCGCGGAGCCCCTGGCGACCATGCTCATCGTTGTGAACACAACATAGCATGGAACTATGCTACGATTTTCTGCAAGGTGGAGGTACTATTGAGTAACGTGCGTTTTAAAGCTTACCACATTGCTGGTAAGTTTTAAAAAATGGTAGGATGTGAAAAAAATCACGAAAAAGAACATTATGAAGAAAATTTATTTTCTCATACAATATGTATTTGTGTTTTGACATTGGAAGGGGTGTGACTGATTGAGGTGATGGCTGATAGGGATGAATGGAAGAAAAGGACATGCTGCGTCGACCACAAATAAATTGGGACAAGGGCAGGAAGATGATGATACAGGGCAAGCCAACTTTTGCCGGGCTCGCTAGTTATTACTAGAAGTACAGATTATTATTGCTATACAATGACATGTCATGGGCCGATCGTTTAAATAGGCTGATCAAGATCTGCCTGGGCGTACCGCGTTACGCTGTACGAAACCGATTTGCAGCTATTGTACTACTTACTCAGAAGAAATAAGGCTAAGCACATAATCGGCCATATCTCGAAGTGGCGGCACATCGTGATCTGCTCAGGCAAATCTCGGTCGGCCCAATTAAGCGATGGGCCCACGACATACCTACATAATTATAGTTATCCTGGAGGCAAACTGAAATAAATATTTGAAGTAAAATTTTTATTCTACACCTATTCTTGTTATTTATTACTTTAAGTCCAGTTCCAAGTCTTACAAGATATTATATAAAATAGACAAATACACTTTATTTAATTCTGTATCAATTATTATCATTTTGTCTAAATTGAGTAGATATTATACATAATTACTTATCTATTTAAATATTAAAATTACCAACGATAGACGGAGACCATATATATACCTATGTGATGATTAGACTGGGTCCGCAATTAACCCACAGACCCTAGGGTATAATTTCTTGACTTTATATTGAAAATGTATCTACATTGATTATGAGAACTTAAGATTAGTTTAAGTAAATTCTCAGTAATAAATAGCAGTCGTGACTTCATCTGGTTTTGTTTTATTTCAGTTCTCCTGTAGGTGTTCGCAATTACCCCACTCTCCTCTTTCTTATAAGGTATTCTGATTAATATCCCGTTTTACGCAAACACTTTTTTAGGGTTCCGTAGGTACCTCAAACGGAAATAAAAATAGAACTGACACTCTACTACGAAAAAAATCAACTGGAAAGAAAACAATAAAATTTTCCAACGTCCAGAAGATGTTATCCAGTTTATAGTCATGGTAGCATGCCGATAAAACCTATAAGCACCAACATAAGTATAATTACGATGGCATGCGACCACACATGTCGACAACCAAGCGTACAACCACATGGTTATAAGCTGGACATCACTTATTCCTGGACATAGGCTTTTTTTGTTACATACATAAGTACCTACCGTTTGTATTATATAGTCGAGTATTTTGTAGTCGGGTTTTAGTTTTTAAACTTTCGTTTTTATTTGACACTTTTGGCGATTACAGATATAATAATTAAAGTAACCAAACAATTAATAATTAAAATTCAAAGGAAATGCCGCAAGGGGCGATTCGATACACCAAAATAATTATTTAAATGTCGATTTGCTACTTGCCCCAAATCACTACATCAAAATAAATAAAAACGGGGTGATTTTAACATTTTAATCGAAAGAGGCAAGATCCAAGGGGCGAGCCGAGACTACACCCTTTATTCCTTCATTCAAAATCGAAGTTTCCCTGTCTGTTTCAATCGGTCATGGAACAAAACATACAATTATTGTTCTTCATTCTAGAGACATAATGCTAGTAGTAGGTAAGAAAGTCCCAAGAGGTATACCTCGTCCAGTATTTGATACCTACCCTCCATCCGTATTCCAAATTTCACATTTCTAGACTTCGTAGTTTGGCTATAGGTTGATAAATTTGTCAGTTAGACAGTCAGAGTAAATTATTTTATAAGTTTAGATTTCAGCAAGTAAATACCAAGTTTGTACGGGAGCCGCGGCGCGCGATTCAAACTCGCACAACATACAAATTAATGAATATGTATGTTGACACATTATATTCATGAATTTTATTTATTCACAGATATTTTAAAATTGTGCCAAATTATATTACGTATATAAAGGTACATGGTATTGTGCCACCAGTTAATTTAGTGCTCTATTCGAAAAAATATCTTATAAAGGTGAGTGACAATATCTACAGTTGAATTACTAGGAAAAGTTATTTAATTTATTAAAGAATATAGAAAGGTTTCATTTCGCTGAGCTCTTGGTTATCAAAGAAAATATTTAAAATTAAATTTTACTTATATAAAATTTATTACACAATTTAATTTTCAACAAACAACATTATAATAAATATAAGTGAAATATGGAGCTCTAAAATACAGGCCTTGGCTTAGTTTAGACTCCAAATCTCCCACAAATTACAAAATGTCTTTCTATCTTTGTCAACTAATAATATTATATTAATAAATCTCGGTCATAGCCATTGGCGGTAGCCTAATGGCTATGGCGTCGGACTTGCGATCATGTGGTTGCCGGTTCGAAACCCACCCATTGCACTAGCGACGTGAACCCACTCGTAACACAAACATTTAAACCTGATATTATACTAATAAATAAACCTTGGCTATCGTTATACGTAATATAGCGATAGCCTAGTGGTATGACCGTTGGACTGCCAAGTCAAAGGTCTCGAGTTCGAATCCAAGTTCGTTCCAATCCTCGAAATCATCGAGTTCCGCGAAATCGTTTCGTCGCCAGCGCACCCACCGATTGCTGAGCCTGTGGAATGTCCCGCCCGCGCACCCCGCAGCTCCGTGCCTGTTGCCGCGCCACTCGCCTCGCCCGCAGCAAAACCTATCACAAAAGATTTTGCTAGCCTCACCGCGAGCGTCCCTAGTGCTCCTAGTATGAAGCCTGGGCCATATAAGGCAACGGAGAACGCTGACAATGATGATGGTTTCGTGACGATGCAAAGGAGGAAGCGCCGAATGGGAAGCAATAAGAACCGCTGCGGCAACGCTTTTTCGGAGCCCAACATGAGTCTGCGTACCGCCAAGCCGAACACCCCGGTGTAGGTATATCTCCCACCTGCACTACACCACTAGGGCGGAGGACATCGTGGAGTACGTACGCCAGAAGACTAAGTACACGCCGAGGGTGCAGTTACTGGAGTCGCGCCAGAACGTCAACTTTAAGGTGCAAGTACCGAATTGCTTTTTGCCCCTCATCGTGGAAGAGGAAAAACTAAACTAACTAATAATAAGGAATAAAAAAATGTATATCCCAAAAAGTGCAGTTGCTTACAATGTTAATCACCATAGCATCTGTATTTCGACGCGTAATGAACTGTGCAATCTTCTTCACTTGTAACTTTTTTCAACCTACCTGCATACGATTGATTTCCTGGCAATATAACTGAACTATTGTTAACTACCTACTATTTATTGCTGTCTTGTTATTGCTATATTCTTAAGACTTTATGCATGTGTATTGATGGCACAGAATGTATGAGTTTATTAAACTAAGACCTACCGTTCCTATACTCGTTCACTACGAATAATTACTTATGAACCTAGTGTTTCTCATTCTAAGTGAATTGTATTCTGTTATTGAGAAATAAATGTCTTAAGCCGTACGTACGTAAATAAAGTGACACAAAACATTAACATACTTACATACTTAACACCGCCAAAAGTGCAAAGTGAACTGCTACTAACATAGTCTTAAGCCCTATCTACTAACACTATTTTGTATATATTTTATATATGTTAGCTTGTAAGGTATAATATTGTTACGAGCTGGGGTTCGGGATAAATTAAAATCACTAATTTCACCGAAAACAGTCACTTTATTCACCACACAAACACACAGAAATCACACGAACAGTCACTATACACTAGCACTTGTTACACTGCACTGATAATCACTTGTAACTTCACTTCGATCTTCACTTGGATGCGTCCAAAACAGAACTGCCCTTCCCGACGCTGTCGACCATTATTTATATGAGCCACGAAGATTCTGGATTCGAAAAATCTCGATAATTCTCAAGAATGCGACCCGCCCGCATTTTCGAGACAATAGATGTTTACGTCTTTTATTCAACTTGCGAACAATAGATGTTTACAATCGCCATTGTTAATCCTTGACCTTGAGCCCGGTCTCACGCTATTGTGTTTTGTTTGTTTTTCTTTTTGTTGCGGGTGCCGCATTCTAGCATATTCCTCTTGTTTGTTTTCTACCTGCTTCATCGACTAATCCAGAATCTCCGTGACCCATCTCCGTCGTCCTAGTTACTTGGCGTAACAATATCTATTGGCCATAGATGCCTGAAAATCAATAATAAATAAAATAAATAAGGTGTCGTATGTCCTCTAGGGCGAAACGTCGGGGATTAAAATAATATCAATGTAACGCGATAACATTTAAAGGTTCAGAACGCAGCAATGACGCCGACACCGCACGAGCACTCGTCGACCCGACAGGAAATCCTAACTATACCAGCGTCAAATGGCGAGGGGATAGTTATCTCTGGCATGTCGGGACTGTATCCGGCGTCGCGGAGTGTACAAGAATTGTCTGAAATTTTATACAATAAGGTAAAAGAAAAACTAATATTTTGAACTATCGTCAGTACACTCTTGTTTGATGACGCTTTGACAACATTATTTTCATAATTCGACCCAGGTAAATCCAGTGACTGAGGAAGCCATGCGCTTTAAATACAATCACCCGGAAGTCGCACAACAATCCGGCAGTGTGCCCGAAGTAAACAAGTTCGATGCTCAGTTTTTCAAGGTCCACTACCGACTCGGCAACAGTATGGATCCCATGGCACGTAAAATACTTGAGCAGTCATATCAGGCCATCTACGACGCCGGTTAGTTACCAGTTCATGTCAAGTTCATGGGATAATATAATTATCTTTTTCCAATATAATTATTTTGTCTGAATAGTCGTGTCCTAGTATTTTTTAATTATTTATATGTATAATTGCTATCAGTCGCCAGACTTTTATCAGCTATGCTGAATGAGAGTATTTAATGAGCAGCAATTCGATGCCTTGCAATTTATTCACAATATCTGGTTCCATTTTAGTCTCTTAATCACATTGGCATTGTCAAGTAATCCAGAAGCAAGTAGATTTGGGTGATTTATGAATTGTTCAATATGCTGTTTCATAAAGCACTTTATTACTGAGGCCACTGTTGCCATGTTCAAATACTCATGTAGGTATTTAGTAATTTCTCGCAAATCATGCAGTATATTTACAATATTCGTCAAGATGTTGTTTTGCAACCTTTGTAAGCATGTAACATTACTCTTGCTGGCTACTCCCCTTCGAATACCGTATTTTCAAAAGGGTTTCAAGATAGTTGTATAACAAAAGATTATTATCCAGGGCTCTTTTGATTTTTATGTGGTCTTTCCATGTTAAACGTCTATCCAGGAGAAAACCAAGATACTCCACACAATCTGTATGAGGTAGAATATTATGTCCTAAGCGAACCGGGGGACAGTCTCCATTCCAGAAACTACTTTCCCATAGCTTAAATAGGACTGGGGTAAGACTTATGGAACGATATAAAGAGCACTCTTGGCTTACCATCTTTATGGATCATAACTATTTCGGTCAGTGGAGACGAAATGGGGCACTATGAAATAAAGACTTAGAAAAATTTCACCACAAACCATTGTCTAATAAAACCTTCGGGACCCGGTGGGATGTGGGAGTAGTAGGGTGGGGGAACACAAAGGGACACCTCAAGGCCATTGACCTTGCCTCAAGGTCATTGACCTTGGAGGCGAAAGCGCTCGCGTCACTGTATCGGTGGCGCGAGGAGGAGTGGACGCGAGGGGCTAGACCGGTGCACCGACAGATAGTCCAGCACCGGTCAGAGCTCCACCAAGTCCTAGTGGCGGAATGGCGGGACAGGCTCTCTCACCCTACCGCCAGCCTCGCTACCGTCGAGGCGGTCCGGCCAGAGCTCGAGCGCTGGCTTGGGAGGAGGCACGGCTCCCTGACATTTCGGGCGACGCAGGTGCTCTCGGGGCATGGCTGCTTCGGGAAGTACCTGTGTCGCATAGGCAGGGAGCCGGACGCCCGGTGCCATCACTGCGCCCATCGGGAGGACACGGCGCTGCACACGCTAGTGGAGTGTGCCGCATGGGAGGAGCCGCGCCGTGTCCTCGCAGCTGCGGTGGGAGACGACCTGTCGCTGCCGGCCGTCGTTCGCTCAATGGTGGGCAGCGCGGCGTCTTGGGACGCAGTGATCGCCTTCTGCGAAACTGTCGTCTCGCAGAAGGAGGCTGCGGAGCGGGAGAGGGAGAGTGCCAGCACTGACCCGACCCGCCCCCGGCGCACCGGTAGACGTCGGCGGAGGGCAGACAACGCCCTCCTCCAGCCTCCCTAAATGGGTCCGGGGGTGGCGGGCGCGGGGACGCCCGCCACACCCCCCCTTCTAGGAGCCGAGGCGGTGGCGCGTAGTGTTCCACGCGCGCCCCTCAATGGCGATGGGGGGGAGTCCAACGCCTCACTCCCCACCTACATATGTACAGATGGGGCCCCAAGGGGCGGGCCGGCACCAGTCGGGGGCCGCGGACGAATTGTCTGTTTCCCGTAGCCCCCGACGCCGCAGGTGCAGGAGGGAACACCGTGTGGTTTTTAGTCGGTAGGTCACCCACTCTGGGTGGAGTCCGACACGCCCCGTCGCCTCCCCGGGCGGCGGATGTCCATGAGGATTTTTCACACGAAACCAAAAAAAAAAAAAAGGTCATTGACCTTGACGTCAAGGCTTGACGTTGTTTTTTTCTGTCCGTGAGGCCTTTATAAAAGCTTCCCTTCGACATCGGTTTTATGACAAACGGCTGGTCGGAGACAAAAAGCACCAAGATGCTTTTAGACTTATATTTACGTGTTATATACGACAGAATCACGAAACCGACGATTAGCGAAGAATACAAAAAAAATTAAATTCTGTCCGACGCCTTTGTAAAAGCTTCCCTTCGACATCGTTTTTGACAAATGGCTGGTCGGACACAAAAAACACCAAGATGCTTTTAGCCTTATATTTACTTGTTATGTACGATAGAATCGAGAAAATAAACGTTTTTGCGAAAAAAATATTTTTTTTTGCTTAAAAATTTGTCATTTTTCCTCAGTGCCCCGTTACGTACACTCCAACTACTATTACTAATTCGGGAACTATGAAAGCCTAAGGCGGCGTTAAAAAAGGAGGTTAGAAAGTAGTGCATTTCTTTGGAAGTTCCAGGATTCTTGGAGTGATTAGGTCAAATTCTGGTGTCTTATTAGGATTTAACCTAATTTCTCTCGCGACTTCTCTAGGCAATATTAGTTTTATGGGTTCAATAAGGATCAATTGGTTTTATTAGTATTGGTAGGTATTGTTTATATTATAAATTTATAATAAAAATACCTACTCATAGATCCTTATGCGGCCAAAAACTATTTATTAAAATCATCTAAATAAATTAAAATTTTTACAGGAATAAATCCCGAACAGCTTTCCGGCAAAAAGGTTGGTGTGTACATCGGCTCATGTTTCTCAGAAACCGAAAAAGGTTGCGTTTACGAAACCGCTTCCAGATATGGGTTTGGCATATCCGGGTAAGTTGTGTTATTTATTGTATAGTGAGTATTTTTCCGGGAAACCGACAACCGCTGGAGAAGACGTGTTCCCGAGTGGAGATCGCGACCTGGCAAACGTAGTATAAGACGCCCTCAGGCAAGATGGAGTGATGATTTGCGAAAAGTTACTGGTGGAAGCTGGATGCGACAAGCTGAAGACAGGGCGAACTGGCGCGCATTGAGGGAGGCCTACGTCTAGTATAGGCTGATGATGATGAGTATTTTTGGGGCATAACTTGTCTATTTTACATTTCCTGAAAGAAAAAAAAATTTAATAATACCATAAATAGGTATACATATTTTTCAAGCGGTTTGTTTTAAATTTAATAAAGCCTAGTGAAAACATACTAATTTCGAGAGCCAGGGATCCCGGAAGACCAATTTTATTATACGAGTAACATCTTACACAGAATACACAGGTCCAATACTAAGCATAACATGGTTTTGATAGTATGCTAATTACAGGATCCACCTTTAAGTGATATAACTAAACTATTCGTTGAAGTACTTAGGTATACATATATGTAATGCTGTTTCAGATGCAGTAAAACAATGTTCGCTAATCGCGTATCGTACTGGCTAAATGCAAAAGGTCCATCGATGGCGATCGACGAGGCGTGCTGCAGCTCCACCGCGGCGCTAGAGCAGGCCTACAACGCCATGAGCCGCGGAGAATGCGAAGCAGCTATTGTTGGTGGCGCCTACTTGTGCCTTCACCCACAGTCTTCCGTCCATTACGGAAGGTACCTCCTCATCAATCTGTACAAGCAACAATAACATTAACAACCAACATCAGTCACTTTTTTACGGTACTTTTATCTTGTTGGTGTAATTTTTGATGTAGGTAGGAACTAACTAACTTATATATTTGTCTCGATACAGACTAATGAAACTTTGCCCTGATGGAAAAACTAAATCTTTTGATGAGAATGCTGATGGATGTGCTAAATCTGAAGCTATCAACGTTCTGTTTCTGCAAAAGGCAAAAGATGCTTTAAGGTATGAGGTTCATTAATTATTACAAACAGTAGCTGAAGCCAAAACAACGATAAAAATAAGGCTGATTGATTTGTAGGAATATACAACACACATTTAAATATACACAAAAAAAAAATCACACCAGCAGCTTATGAGTTTGGACAATGCACAGATGGTCATCTACTGGCCTTATCGAAACAGAAACCTCACAGAAAATAATGCCATGTTCATTCATTTGTGTTGGTGTTTTATTTTTGTCAAATCTGTCAATCCGTTCACTTTAAAAAATTTGTGAAAAAATATTTTTTTTTTATTGTTCTTTTTCGTGAAGTTTTTGATGTTTTATCCAACAAACCAAAGATTATAAAAATCGGTCCAGCCGTTCGCCAGTTATAAGTGTTGTAACAAACCCGGCTTTGTTTTATATAATATTAGATATAGTTAGATATTATATTCATCCCACACTCGAATTATTTGTACAGTTTTGTGGAACACTGTGTTAATTTAGAAGTCATACTGATGACGACACGTTTGGCGTAACGGTTGAGCGATTGGTTTCTGCGTCACGTGTTGTGGGTTCGACCCCCACACGAAGCAAATATTTGTATGATCTACAGGTAGTTGTTTCGGGTCTGGGCGTTTGTGTATGTGAGAATTTGTGTTTGTAAACGCACCCACGACACAGGAGAAAATCCTAGTGGTGCAACGTTTTTTTTTAAAAAAAAAAAAAAATACTATATAGGTACCTCTGAAATAACAGACTGTTAAACTCATTACCCTTCCTTTTCTATAGTCGGGTGAAAAGGTTGATCTATAAAGGTCAAACAACTGAATTCTCATATATGGTTATTAAGTACTTAAATCGCATTTTTAATTCCAGGATCTACGCTAATGTCTTACACGTGAAGACAGAGTTCATATGTATGTTACCTGGGGAGATGGGCCCTAAATTCGGGTTTTATAGGGATGTTGATAAAACAGTCAACTTCATTAAAACGTTCTATGAAGAAGCGAGTATCCCAACACAAGCTGTCGAATACGTCGAAGCTTTAGGTTGTGGTAAGTATCTGTGGTGATTGTATAAGTCCCTAATTAGGTAATATACTACATATGAAACAACTAAGCTATTGACTGGCTGAAGCAAACTTAATGAAAAATTCCAAAAACCCGAACGAATCTTTTGTCATGCTTGCCGCTGAAATGTAGAATGCGCTTCCCGAGTGGGTCTTCCTCGATACATATAATCTGGGTGATTTTAAATCACGAGGGAATCGGTTTCTTGAAAGCAAGCGTGCTCCATCGTAGATCGCAGTGTCGCTTGACATTGGGCGAACTGGCGGTCAAGCGTAAGCCTACCACGAATAAAAAAAAAGTATTTTTCAGCTCTTCCCGAGGCGGATAAAATGGAGTTGCAAGCTATCGAGCGGGTGTTTTGTAATAAAAGAGATGATCCTCTCTTAGTAGGTAGTGTCATGTCCAACATTGGATACAATGAGGCTGCTTCGGGGATTTCTTCCATTACAAAGGTAGGTTTTCATCTAGGAATAAGGAAAGTATTACCAATGAAACAAGAACAACATTAAAAAACTTTGTGACTGTGACTGTACTTCAACAAACATTTCGCTTTTAATCCTCCTACAAATCTAAAGGATGTTACACTTTTGACAAGGTATACTGAATTACCATATCCTTATCTGGCCATATCTGTAGAAGAACCAACAACCGCTGGGGTAGATGTGTTTTTGAGTGGAGACCGCGACCCGGCAAACGAAGCGTAGGATGCCCTCCGGTAAGGTGGAGTAATGATTTGCGAAAAATTGCTGGCGGATACTAGACGCGACAAGTCGAGGACAGAGTGAAATGGCGCAAATGGGGGAGGCCTACGTCCAGCAGTAGACTGCTATAGGCTGATGATGATGATGATACTGAATTATGGGTTTTGTCTAAGTAAGGATATCGGATTTGGAACAGACAGTATGATGGGTTGATTATATTATGTATTGGCGATATGATTTGTTTAAGAGAGATTCCTAGCAGTGGGAATATTTAACAAAAATGAAATGTTTTTGTAGTGAGGTCACTTTTTATCCGTGCAAAATTATACTTTTCAGGTGTTGCTAGGCTATCATCACGGCCAGCTAGCGGCCAACCTGCACTGCAGTAGTCCGCGGCAGGACGTGCTGGCGCTGCGCGAGGGGCACATGCGTGTCGTCACCGAGCACCAGCGCTTCCGGCGGACGTACGTCGCCGTCAACGGCATGTCCGTCACCGGCGTCAACTCACACGTGCTTCTACACGGACATTACAAACCCAAGGTACATCTCTTACTTAGGTACATTAAAAATATTAATATTTATTGTACTTCAACTATTAACAATTGAATGCTAACTACTGTAACTTTCAGGACATTAATCGCTACGCATCTAGCATACCGTACCTTGTTACCATATCGGCGAGACAAGACACAGCAGTGACTTATGTGTTTGATAATTTAAAATCGAATCCAATAGACCCTGAACAGTTGAGATTGTTGCACAATCTACATCAAGCAGGTATCCCTGGACATTTAGGCAGAGGATTTATAATTCTACGTAAGTATGGCCTGGACTTTTTATAAGCATTACTGCAGAAATCTGCAGTATTTTTATGTACAAATATATTCTTATTATTAAGTTCGACTAAAATGGCTGTACAGTTTTATAATATATATATATATATGCAATATATGTATTTCTCAACTTAGTATCTTCGAAATATCTTCCCAAAACCAGCTAAGACAAACAGACTTCTTTTCAATTAAACATTTGTGTGCATAATCCGTCTCGATGTCTAAGCATCGATCATGAAAAAATTTAAACCTCTATCCAATCTCTATGAAACTTCTAACTATGTAATTAAATACTAACCAATATTTTAGAGACGAATGAGGAACAGAAAACAGTAAGTCTGTGTGAGAAGGCGGAGTACTTCAACGACGCGCGGCGGCCGCTGTGGTTCGTGTACAGCGGGATGGGCTCGCAGTGGGCCGGCATGGGGACGCAGCTCATGCGCATACCGATATTTGCTGCTGCTATAGAACGGTATTTAATACATTTAAATTAAGGTTCTTCATTTTGTTCTTCTTCAATTGCAGCAGATTTTACAGCTAGGTCAATTAAATATCTGATAGACGTATAGTGAACAACTAGTGCAAATACCTCTTGATCATCTATATACTCTATCCTTTGTTGTTTATGACTAGTCTAGCTTTAAATCTCGTAAAGTCCATTTTCATCAGTTTAATATAATTTATATTTTTTTTTAAGTATTTTTAAGCCATAGGTATTAGTATCACGTTTATTCAGGGCGAAACAAATTTTTTTTTCCGTGTCTCCAGGGTAAAATTTTAAATTTACCTAGTGGATAGTGGTAAAAGTTCGGAATGAACGATGATTGAACAATATTTCTTAGTTGATAAATTAGGTTTTACTGACAAAAATTTAGATTTAGGTACCGTACTTTGGGCTTTTGTAGTAACAAATATAAACTACTAAGTATCTAAAATAAGTAATCAAATTAATGAAGAATTGCATTATTGCAGATGCCAACAAATTTTACAACCGAAGGGACTCGATATCGTACATATAATTACATCACCTGATGAGAAGACCTTTGACAACATTTTACATTCGTTTGTAGGAATCGCTGCCATTCAGATTGGTCTCACTGATGTTCTCCGTGAGCTTGGACTAGTACCAGATGGGATAATCGGTAAGATTAAGTTATTATTATTACCTTCTTAACTCGAACGGATGAAGGGATGATGAAAAATGTCAATGGTATTGTGTCAATAGAGAGAGTAAAATTGAGTATGGCGTGCTTCAGGGAAGCGTACTCGTCAACACTTTTCCATATTTACATCAACGAGCTATGTCTCTTGTCCCTCAAAAATTGCTCCACATTTGCCTATGCTGACGCTACTGTTCTACTGAGACAGTTGGGACGATGTAACACAAATTTTAGAGACAAACCGTTGTAAAGTTACAGCTTGGCTCTCAAATAATTTATTGACACTAAATACAGAAAAACCAATCTCAATCAATCTTCTCAATCTCACGTGCATTGCAACCAAAAACCCCTATTATCATCAGAGCCCACTCATGTCCTAATCCTTCCTTCCTATGTTCCCCTCTCTGCCTCTCTTCTAATATCCGTATCTGGGAGTCGACATTGATAGTTTCTTAAACTGGCATCATCATATAGAAATCTGAGCCGAAAAACTTATCTAAATCTTTAAAAAGCTGAGACATTCTGCAAATATCTATATTTTGGATTGGATTAGACAATTATGTTGGAGTTGGTTGCTTTAAGTAGGATAGCAAGTTTAAAATGTTTGGTTCTAATTTCACGCTAAAATAGGGATTTATTTTGGTGATCATTTACAATTTTTAGTAATATAGGTTTTGCCTAGTTTTGGAAACAGCAAGTTTTTTTTTTGTATAGAAAGCTTACTTGCCAGGTGGGTCGCACATTACTAGTATTATTGTTAACTCCTCGTGCTAAGCTAAATGCTTGTGTTACGAGTGGTTTCACGTCGGTATCGCAAATCCGACGCTCTAGCCATTAGACTACCGCCGCTTTGTCCTAATAATGCTCACATAACTCGTACCTTTTCAATATCTTACTAATTTTAACTATATTGTTAATGTTCAACTGTTCTTTAATTTGATTTAATAAACGTTATAACTCATTATTAGTATTAAAAAAAATGTTAAAGAATATAAAGTTATAACATAACAAACTATCACGGCTGTATTCCCCTAACGCCAACGGTTAAACAGAGGTGTACGTAATTATTAATAAATATAAGGACCTCTAATTCTGAATTTGAACTTGCGACTGCTAAAAGGCCGTTTGACACGACTACGATGTGACAGGTCACAGTGTAGGAGAGCTGGGATGCGCGTACGCCGACGGGTGTTTAACGGCCGAGGAGATGATACTGTCGGCGTACAGTCGGGGGCTGGTGTCACTGCAGACCCCATTCATACGCGGCTCAATGGCCGCCGTTGGACTGGGATATGAACAAGTATCTACTTAAGATTATTTATTGCAATTGTGATACCCTTGATCTGAATAACGATGGATTTGTGTTGATATCTCTCACACTTATTTTAATAACTGCTCGATCTCCGGCAAAATTATTGTGTTAGGTCGATCTAAGCACGCGTAAAAACTGCATCCAACTTCATTCAAATGCCCATACTACCAAATCTCAACATTGCGATAATTTTTATTTATGGGATAGGACGGCAAGAGAACAGACGGATCGCCTGATGGTAAGCGATTACCGCCGCCCATGGACACCCACAACACCATAGGAGTCACAAGTGCGTTGCCGACCTTTTAAAAGGGGATTGGGCCTCCGGTAATCTCACTCACTCGGCGAAACAACGTAAGTGTTGTGTTTCGCCGGATACGGATACGGATACGCCGGATTTCTGTGAGGCCGTGGTATCACTCCGGTCGAGCCGGCCCATTCGTGCCGAAGCATGGCTCTCCCACGTAAAATGGTATTTTTAGCTAAGTGACGAAAATGTATTTTGGAGATTTTTTTATTACCTATACAAACTGTCTAACCGCAGCTCTTCGATTTTGTGTTTTCGTGTCGCTCCGCTATTTAAATAAAAAAAATCAATTTAACTCGGGTAGGTTTGGATTACGTTTTGCTTTGTTGGCATTGATTGAAATGATTTATTTTAAAAAAAATAACGCTCAAACCTTTTTTTAGATTTCCAAAATGTGTCCTCCCGAGATTGAGGTTGCATGTCACAATGGTCCTGAATCTAGTACAATTTCGGGTCCTGCTGATGTGATGCGTGAGTTCGTCGCAGAGTTGACTGCTAAGGGAATTTTTGCTAAAGAAGTTCCATGCTCCAACATCGCCTACCATTCACGTTATATTGCTGATGCTGGTGAGTCTTGAATTTATTAGTGGAGAAGTGTATATTTGTGCGCTATGACAACAAGTACTCAGATAATACCTTAACTAATTGCTAAACTAGAGTTAACATTTGAGATACAGCCTATACTCATGTCAAATATCAATATAAGTATATTTAACACATTAAACGCCATGGGGGACAACATATGGGCCTCACTTAAGTAGTCGATAGAGCCAGGTCAAAAATAACAAGTTTATAGAATTTCATGTATAAGTTTTTATTGTTTGAGGGGTTATAAAATGTGGTAAATAACCTATAAAACAAATCGAATAAATGTAATTTGTGACTTAATTTATCTAAAACACTAGTGTCACTCATTAGTTGTCCCCCGTGGCGTACGCGGTAAATAATTCGCATGTCCGTTAGCGGGGGCTGCGGGGATCAGGGTGCGGCTATCCCCGCTCGTGCCCGCGCGCCGCGCCGCCTGCTTGTCGCGATTCCCGAGCGCTTATTATGTGTTAGTGAACACTGGCAAGCACGTTGTTTTTTATTATTTATCTCGCAAGTAGTTACTTTATTTTCTTGTTTATGTAAAAATAATATTGTTTACTTATAATGGATTTCTTCAGAGAATTCGAGATAACTCAGGATGATTTATCACAAATAGAAGAATTAGAAATTAATTTGTTAAATAATAGTTTCCATATAAGCTCCGATGAAGACGACATAAATATCCACCCGATTCCACGCAAACGTCGTCGTATAATGGTGATCGAAAGTGAAGAAAGTGAGTCAGAAGAGCGTCCATATCCAGATACATCGGGACAAACAACACAGTTCATACGTACATGGACACCGCCTACATGTAACCAACGTCAAATAATACCTTTCACAGAAAATCCTGGCTTGCCTACCTACCTTCGTTTAGCAATGGTGGTTCCTGATGAAGTTTTTCAGAAGATAGTTGACGATACGAATCAGTTCGCTATTAACAGAATTGCCACGCGCCAAGCTTCAAGGGCAGCACGAATTCGTAACTGGTCACCTACTAATTTGCACGAGATGAAAAGCTTTTTTGCACTAATTATGTTTATGGGATTGGTAAAACTTCCTAAGTTGTCAGATTATTGGTCTAAGGACGAAATAACAGGCCATCGTTTTGCTGCAACGATTATGCCTCGTAATCGCTTTAATCGCTTTGCTTCTCCAAATGCTTCATTTTTCCCAACATGACGATGCTCACAAATCTAATAGATTACACCGTATTAGATCCTTACTGGATGTAATGAATACCAATTTTGCAAAGCATTATACTCCTGCCGAAGATCTATGTATCGACGAAAGTGTTGTGCCGTTCCGTGGCAGACTCATTTTTCGTCAATATAACAAGCAGAAGCGCCACAAATATGGCATAAAAGAATTTAAATTGTGTACACTACCAGGATATACATATAAGATCAACGTTTATGCTGGAAAAGAAAACGACCAAGTCATCACAACGCCAGCAAATGTCATCATGTCCCTTTGCAGTGACTTGTTAAACAAAGGTCACACCCTATACACTGATAATTGGTACACGAGTATTGATTTAGCAAGGGATCTCGTAAAAAATTAAACCCATCTCGTAGGTACCATTAGGAAGAACAGAAGACATATCCCAAAAGTAGTTACAGATGCTAAACTGAAAAGAGGTGAATATATTGCCAGAGAGAGCGAAGATGGAATTACAGTCATGAAGTGGAAGGATAAGAGAGATGTACTGGTTCTATCTACAAAACATTCCGACCAATTTCAGACAATCACAAAGCGGGGGAAAACTGTTCTGAAACCGAAAATCGTTCTAGATTATAACAGAGCAAAAGGAGCAGTTGATTTGTCAAATGGCGGCATATTCCACGCCATTAAGGAAATCGGTCAAATGGTATAAAAAAGTTGGTATAAACTTGCTGTTAAATACTGCACTTGTCAATGCATTAATAATATATCAGACAGTAACCGGAAAGAAAATCCAAATAGTTGAGTTTAGGAAACAGGTGTTGAAGGGATTGTTAACGAGAAGTGAACAAACCTCAAACGAGATTTCAAGGCCAAGAAGAATGAAACATAAGCTTACAAAGAAAGATGGTACTAACAAAAATAATCGGCGAACATGTCAGCAGTGCTATAAAGAAAATAAAAAAGTAATGGGGCGAGTTCTAGCCAAAAACAAGACTAAAAAGATTGTTACCTTTTGTGAAACCTGTCCTAATAAACCATTTCTTTGTTTTGAGTGTTTCCATAAAATTCATTAAATTATTTACTTACTAAGATACCATTGATCTCAATCTGAAGTCTGATTTATTTGTTTTCTAATTGTTAATAACTTTCAATAAAACGTCACGTTTTTTATTTACACATGTGGTTTCACTTATCAAACTACTCCCGAATGAGTAAAACTACTTATATTACTGTATTTATACTAATTTATATAGTAGAACCTTAATATTTTGGCTAGTTATGTTTAAAAAGCACAATAATTATCACATTATTTAAATAAAATTATATAATAATAATACACGATCTCATATTGAAATTCTTGTCCCATTACATGTTGTGACATTATATG
This sequence comes from Acronicta aceris, assembly GCA_910591435.1. Taxonomy (NCBI): domain Eukaryota; kingdom Metazoa; phylum Arthropoda; class Insecta; order Lepidoptera; family Noctuidae; genus Acronicta; species Acronicta aceris. The sequence goes on along the minus strand of OU342778.1, from coordinate 3,608,543 downwards.
ACATATTTTTCTAAGTCATATTTTTTACTAAAAACCAAGTGCAAATCATTTGTCTACAGGGCCGTTGGGTCACGTCTAATAAATATTTGCTTCACATTTATGCCCGACGGCTCAAACCAAACGCTTAAAGTCGCCTCTAGCTGGCGGTCACATAGTGTCCCCCGCGGCTCTAACGGAACAATCGCATGTCGACTACATGGTATCCCCCATGGCCCAATCAGAAAAACTCAAAAATCAAGGCAGCATTTAACGTGTTAAAAAAAATCTTGACTAATCGACATTTGTACTGTAGGTCCCCAGTTACTTAAGTATTTATCTGAGGTGATCAAGACTCCGAAACCACGAAGCGAGCGGTGGCTGTCTACTTCAGTACCCCAAGATAGATGGAACGATCCTATCACTAAACTCTGTTCGGCAGAGTATCATACCAACAACTTACTGGTAAGAATAATAATAACTTTTACATCATAATGAGCCCTAAAAAAATATCAGGCATTGTAAGTATTATCTTACGGCCAACCGGAGCAGTTACCCGTAAGATGCGCTTGAACATGCGGCTAAATAATTTGCAGGCATCAGCATAAGCAACCGTTATGAAACCGTTTCACAAGTTGAATACCAAACGTATAGTGCGTGTGAGCACTGACACGGGTCTCTATTTCGATAATGGTTGATTGAAGTTCATGTATCACGTCTTATGTACTAACCGATCATCAGTAAAGGTGGCCTGCGCCATTAATTACGTAGCTACATCCAACGTGGAAACAAATGACTCATTCCTCGTTGTGGACTACAAAGATTAACTGTTCACGCAGAGTCCGGTGTTGTTCGAGGAAACGTCGCGGCTGTTGCCCAATAATGCGGTGCTGGTGGAGGTGGCACCGCACGGACTGCTGCAGGCCATCCTCAAGCGATCGTTACCTAGTACCTGCAAAAATATTGCATTGACGAGGAGACAGCACCCTGATAATGCATTTTTGCTGCTCGAGGGCATAGGCAAGTAAGTAAATATTGGAAATGGAAATATCTGGGTGTCTTTAAGTCTTTGCCGACCCTGTAAATTAAAGAGGAATAGTTGAGCTGGCAACATAGGAGACAATAGCGTGATGCTTATCCTATCTGCCAACACAACGCTTCTACGCGGAGCTCTGGCGACCTTGCTGTCCGTCAGGAACACAACATAGCACTTAGCTATGTTATTTGGCTACGATTTTCTGCAAAGTGGAGGTACTTCCCCAGTCTGGCAGCTCCAATTGGTAGTGGAATTATTCGATTCCACTATGCTTTACCTCTCAAAACTTTAAAATTGTTACATTAGTAAGACTTAAGATTAGTAGGATAGTTTGCACAGAATGTGTCTAATAGCAGAATATAACAAGAATTTTAATATTTTCAGGTTGTTCATGGAAGGCTGTAATCCCAAAGTACATGTTCTCTATCCAAAAGTCGACTTACCAGTTTCAACAGGCACGCCCTTTTTGTCTCATCTAGTGAGATGGGCACATAGTGAAACTTGGTAAATATTATTACATTGTTGTTTAAAATCCCGTGTGCAAATTATAATGGCTACGGTTGTATGGCGCTGCTTTTTCTTTATTAGTTTGGCTGTATATATAGAATATTTTCCTTGACGAGTGTAGCAAATAAAGCACTGATACTGGGGTATATTTTTCTATTGTTATAAGATACAGTACAAGTGTTCAGATCACGTTATTCGCATAGTTGTCCTGAGCGCGATTGCTAGGTCCTGAGTGCAATAGTATGTTACTCAGATCGCTTGATAGAACAGCAGCCCATTCACAGGAACACCAGTGGCAGTGGGGTCACTGTGGGACCTACGTTGTTAACTTCATTCGCCCAGTTAAAAAATAAAAAGCTTCTTTGAACAAAAGAATTGAATTGATGATGGAAATGCACGTTATCAAATTTCATATAAACATAGACTGCCTTATTAGTCTAGTGGCCCCAAGCGCGACTGTTACACTAGAGATCTTGGGTTCGATCTCCAGGTCGAGCAAAGTGTTATTGGGTTTTTCTATAAAATTCTCAGCAGCAGCTCGGAGCATTAATTAACATGGGACCTAAACATGCCAGCGAACTGTGGGTGTACATTAAGTACGCCTCTGCCTAATAGTTCGGAGAATACAGGCATGATGATGGATGTATATATATACATATACATATACATATACATATATATATATATATATACATATATGTATATGTATATGTATATGTAAAAATTTCTATATATATATATATATATATATATATATAGACATTTTTACTAGCAATGTGTTATTGCGCATTGTTAATTACAATTATTTTAACAAGACGGTGCATTCCCAACTGATAAGTAACAAATAAATTCACCAATTCTTTTCAGGCCTACGACGATATATTGCTCTGCGAACAGAAAAACTGCCGCTAGTTGTAACTATACAATTTCAGTGCACGATAGAGAAAATTCTTATTTACAGGGACATTCAATGAGAGGTAATGTACTGAGAAGTAAAATTTTATAATATACTAGCTTTTGCCAGCGACTTCGTCCGCGTGGAATAGTTACTTTGTTCCCTAGTTCTTCGCCCGCGGTTTCACCTGCGTTGCCCCGTTCCTAAGGGTTGTAGCGTGATGTTTTATAGCTTGAAACCTTTCTCATGAATCACTCATTTTCCCAACATTTCCCATCACTGCTCTGCTCCTATTGATCGTAGTGTGATGAAAAGTATACTTTAATCTGCCGTGGAGTATGAAGAACAATTGTACCAAGTTTCGTTGAAATCCGTCGAGTGGTTTTTGTTTCTATAACGAACATACAGACAGACAGACAGACAAAAATTTTACTGATTGCATTTTTGGCGTCAGTATCGATCACTAATCACCCGCTGATAGTTATCTATACTTATAATACATCTGTAGAGAGGTCAATTCTGTACATGAAATATATTTCCAAAATAACTATCAGCGGGTGATTAGTGATCGATACTGACGCCAAAAATGCAATCAGTAAAATTTTTGTCTGTCTGTCTGTCTGTCTGTCTGTCTGTATGTTCGTTATAGAAACAAAAACCACTCGACGGATTTCAACGAAACTTGGTACAATTGTTCTTCATACTCCTGGGCAGGTTATAGTATACTTTTCATCACACTACGATCAATAGGAGCAGAGCAGTGAAGGGAAATGTTGGGAAAACAGGAGAACTTACTCCATTTTTTAAGCTTCCGTCGCGTGTGCAGCCTTAATGGTTAAAGCTACACAGCAATCATGTATGACGGAAATGTTCTCTATATAAAAAATATTCCACGACAGCAAAGGTCTACCTTTTATGGTTGACTCACAATAACACGTGTAACTCCCGATAGCTTAGCAGTTCGGAGCTTTCTGATTATATTTGTCTACTATTACGTTAGGTGACTGACTGACTGACATAGTGATCTATCAACGCACAGCCCAAACCACAGGTTATAGTATACTTTTCATCACGCTACGATCAATAGGAGCAGAGCAGTGAAGGGAAATGTTGGGAAAATGAGTGATTCATGAGAAAGGTTTCAAGCTATAAAACATCACGCTACAACCCTTAGGAACGGGGCAACGCAGGTGAAACTGCGGGCGAAGAACTAGGGAACAAAGTAACTATTCCACGCGGACGAAGTCGCTGGCAAAAGCTAGTTTTGGAAATATATTTCATGTACAGAATTGACCTCTCTACAGATTTATTATAAGTATAGAAGATAGATAATCAATTAATCTGTGATAAACTGGCGTAATCATATGTTACCAATTTGTACGCCTTACCTAAACAGCTGAACACGATAGTTTTTTTTTTCTACTAAATATCTTGCAGGCTATATAAGTAAGTACAACATCACGACTATAGACATAAAGACCCTCCCCATTTGAGAGATCTTAGCTTATCTATGGTGTCATTTTCATATTATTCAACTTTTAGTAATATTCCGATATATTTGCAATTGATTGTTTTTTAACAATTGTTCTGTAAATTATTGGTTAAAATATTTCTTCCTTTTTATTATTGCTATATTTTGTCCCTTGATATTCAACGATTATGTATGGGTTAGTGAACAAAATACTCAGAAAAAATAAAGTAAGTATTTAATGGTCATTTCATAACTAATTATATCTATACATTATATTAGGTCACACGGTATATCCATTTGCGGCCTCGCTGGTGCTGGCCTGGGACACGCTCGCCATGGTAATGGGAGTGCCGAAGAAGCAATTCTCTGTTGTGTTCAATGATCTACATCTTCATGCGCAGCCAATACTGCATGATCAGCGCCAGCTTAGACTTAGCGTAGCACTGCACAGAGGAACCGGAAGATTTGAGGTAACCGCATACAGCTCACTAAGATGAGATTGACTATATATGTAGTGTATACATGCATACACTCATGCCTTTTTCCCACAGGGGTAGGCACAAACTACAGAACGCTACTTGCTACGATTCTCATATACTCGTAATATGTGCCACGTTCATACATCCTGTCATAATAAAGTATGCAGACAAAACCATAACATTAAAATTGTTGAGCTCTTGTACGAATGCTTATATAATAATCAGCAAGCTTGTAAATGTAATCAATTGGAAATAGTAGAACCCATCAGATATCTGTGTTTAATCATCGATAACATATTTAATTGGAAGCCACTAGTTACCTAATATAGTAGGTATTTAATAAACTACGAACAGTTTTTCGTAAATTTTATAACATTAAGAAATTATTAGAGAGCTCAAAATTATTTATTGTGCATCCCGCGCTAGCCAAGTCATTGGTTAGTTATGAGTTATGAGTTATGGGTTAAGGTTACTATGGCTTAACTTTCAAAACATATTTAGAAGAATTAAAAAAATACAAATAAAAATAATAGTGCAAAAAAAAAACCATAAAAAGATAAATGTAAAGATGATTGCAATCAGTCGTTTAAAGAATGTAGCATGCTTCCTGTTGATAAAAAAGCTATTTAAAGATATACAACATTAGTGAGTTTAGTATATACGAAAGCCGAAACACGTGTCTAGTATTTTTATGTAAAGAATCTATATACAAAATTTCAAAACTGTATCATGAAAAATCACAAAGTTATAAGCTTGTTATATTACCTGGTTGTCCTTAGATATTTTTATTGACTTAAGTACCTACTTACTATATTCGTACATGCAGCCGAAAGTGATAAAACGTAGTCAATGCGAATTGTTGCACCTTATCCCAACCACTTAAAGTTGATGAAAGTGGATGAAAAGTATTAAACATGGCATTATTTAACCAAAGCAGGCTGTAGGTACAAATAATAACTTTCTGCAATGAACCATCTTGACATGTTTAAAAATGTTATTCGTCATTCATCACTCTTTACGTACACTATTTGACTTATGGTACCGTAGTCCCTATATCTTAGTATGGCGGAAAGCATTGTGTTCCACGATAGGTACTCTGATGCCGAATTGCTCCTCGTACCGCCGCCGCCGCACTGCCAGGGATACGTTATCACATCATACTTACCAACACAAACCGTTAGTGTGTGTACGTACCATTTCTGTGTACGTGTGTATTTACATGACAGTTTTTACATACGATAGGCACACGATCAACTGAAACACAACTGTAAGGCCTACGGGGGCCGCTCGCGATCGCGTTATGTAACTGAACCGAAGCGTGACACGTGCGCATCAACCTGTAGCTTCCGGGCGACTAATGCTACTAAATCTGACTAAATCACTGATTGACGTGGTTGTTTTACCTCCGCCCCGCAGTACGCCCGCGCCTAGTGCCGCAGTCTGTGTGACCTGTGAGATGGTGAAAGAATTAAATGTAAAATGAAGCTGATAAGAGTTTTATAGGAATTAATGATTTCTTAATAACTTTTTAGATTAATAGAATAATATACATAGAATGTAAATAGGTAGTAGGTATATGATAAATGTGTTAAAAGAGCAGAATGCCAAAATCTGCTTAGCAGTTTGGCGATTAAAAGTTTGTGAATATGTATTATTTTTGTTTAAAATAACTAACAATACACTCACGCTACTAGCCACAAGTACCTACTTACTACCCACCTAACCTTTTCTGGCGTACCTATATATCCTTCTGAAGTGATGTGTCCCGACGCTGTCACTGACAGTCGCCTTATAGATTTCTTTAGTTAATCGACTTTCATTCATTCTCTTATCGTGATTTGGGCATCTCAACATATTTTTTTCAATACGTTTTACTACGCCGTTTTCCAGATTCCTTCCAGTATGATTTGTTTATTCTTCAATCTGTATTATTTAGAGTAACTCGCCAGGAATGTATTTCCACAGCATTTATTCTGCTTTTATATGTTTTCTACCAGATTCCACATTCAGTATGTCACACCATTGTGGATAGCCAACCGTACCCTTTTTGACACGGACTGATTAGCCATAACTACATGCATAGCACCATTTCCCGCATTCACACTCCTTTCCACATCTGCATCAATCTTACCATGCATCCCTAGTAAACACACTTCCTAAATAAACACACTTATTCACCTGCTCGTCACGCTTACGCACTATCTTTACGTCAGACATGGATGTAACACATCATTCTCTCGTTCAAAAATCATTTAAACATATAATAATATGTCAAGAAAGTACCGGGAAAAGATCAATAATACACAAAATTTTTGTTATTTATGCAAATTTATTTTATCGCCTTCAAAGTATGCTCCTTCAGAAACGATACACTTACGCCAACGAATAATCCAATCATCAAAATATTGTTTAAACGCTTTTTCCGGAATTGAATTCGGTTCTTGCCGCGAATTCTCCTTTATGTCATCTTCCAAATTAAAACGGGTCCCACGAAGTCGTAATTTGAGTTTAGGAAAAAGAAAGGAGTCGGCTGGAGCCATATCTGGTGAATCAGCGGTTGTTCGAATGTATTTTCTTTCTACAAATCTGGTCTTTTTCGTCGAATTTGCTCTCTTAAATGCCGCTTATCGCTCAAATAATATTCTTTATTTACCGTTTGATTTGCCGGTCACAATTCCGAGTGCACAACACTGCGATAGTCAAAGAAAACAGTCAACATGACTTTTGATCGACTTTGGCGTGGTTTTTACGGTTTCGGTTCAGTTGGAAGGCGCCACTCCGAAGATTGTTAACTAGTTTGCATGTCAAACCGTAAACCCACGTCTCATCACCAGTAACAATGCGTTTCATGAATGTTGGTTCAGAATTGACTCGTTCTAAAATGTCCTCAGCTACTTTTATGCGATAGAGTTTTTGGAGAAAATTCAGGTCTTTTGGGGTTAGCCGAGCGGCAACATGTTTCATACCCAAGTGTTTTTTTTAAATGGTATGGATCGACTCGTGAGACATAGAAACTTCAACGGCTATTTCTCTCAAACTTGAATGAGGATTTTCAGCTACTTTCCCTTCACTTTTGCGATGTTCACTTGTGCACGTATTTTGATAAAGGCGATGCAAAATTTAATTCAAACTCTTTGTTCGATGTTTTTGTCCATTATGAAATTCGCAATACATACTACATAATAATTATGATCTATCTTTTTGTGATTTTTTTGCATTTTCCATGCTAAGATTATTAAGTTATTTAATAGTAAAGGAAAAAATTCAATCGCGGGCAGGATTCGAACCTGCGTCTTCTGGTTTGATATACCAGACGCTCTGACCTCTAAGCCACCGCGAACCTTACCCGCATGATTGAAATGTTGCCTTCACATTCTGAATTTACGTCATAAGGTGACGTTTGGTGACATCTATGAGAGGCAAGTTACCTTACCTCTCAACCGACACGACTTACTTTACAGTCAGTTCAGTGTCGTACGATGCCACCCTACCTTTTAACTATCTTTTTGTGATTTTTTTGCATTTTCCATGCTAAGATTATTAAGTTATTTAATAGTAAAGGAAAAAATTCAATCGCGGGCAGGATTCGAACCTGCGTCTTCTGGTTTGATATACCAGACGCTCTGACCTCTAAGCCACCGCGAACCCTACCCGCATGATTGAAATTTTGCCTTCACATTCTGAATTTACGTCATAAGGTGACGTTTGGTGACATCTATGAGAGGCAAGTTACCTTACCTCTCAACCGACACGACTTACTTTACAGTCAGTTCAGTGTCGTACGATGCCACCCTACCTTTTAACTATCTTTTTGTGATTTTTTTGCATTTTCCATGCTAAGATTATTAAGTTATTTAATAGTAAAGGAAAAAATTCAATCGCGGGCAGGATTCGAACCTGCGTCTTCTGGTTTGATATACCAGACGCTCTGACCTCTAAGCCACCGCGAACACTACCCGCATGATTGAAATTTTGCCTTCACATTCTGAATTTACGTCATAAGGTGACGTTTGGTGACATCTATGAGAGGTATATCAAACCAGAAGACGCAGGTTCGAATCCTGCCCGCGATTGAATTTTTTCCTTTACTATTAAATTACGATCTAACTAAAAACAGCACTGTATTTAATCTAAATAAAAGAAAAATTGAATTTGGAACCATAAACAAATCATCCATTCCCGATACTTTTTTTGAAGGAATGTATACTTAAGTAATAGGAATTGGTTAATATCTAATAAACATTTTCAACTGTTGAACAGATACTGAATGAAGGCTCTACAGTAGCTACAGGTTATATATCAGTAATGTATAAAGGAATGCAGAATCGTCCAAAACTTAAGGAAGCTGACACAAAATTTAATGTAGACCTTAATGTGGAAGATATTTATCAGTTACTAGGGGACAAAGATTATTCGTATAGGTAGGTTTTAACATAATTATACGACTCCTAAAGGAGCCCACTACACCGTATCATACCATTATGGTACTAGGAACGTGTCAGATAAAAAAATATTCTTTGTATTGAGAAGTATGAGACTATGCCGTGCACGGACCGTCAACAATTGTCGGCGACATTATATGGATATGACAGGTGGATGATACGTGGATGCTACGGTCTCTAACATCATTTTGTACAGGTATAATACGCTGTTGATACATTCTAGTGGGCAAAGTTGCTCGTTCGTGCTTGTTACGTTCCTAGTACGGTCATGGTATGAGACAGTGGAGTGGGCAGAGTCCTTAACACGTTAATATAAATCTATATATGATATGAATATAAGTATTAATTCCTTGCTTACACAGCGGTGAGTTCCGAAGCATTTTGTGTGCCAACGAGCTTATTAATGAAGCAGATCTTTTATGGTGCAATAACTGGGTGACGCTCATCGACGGCATGCTGCAGCTGAATGCGCTACGACAACCTCTCACGTGCTTCTCTCTACCAACACACATCAGAAAAATATGCATCAATATTAAAGAACATGACCAAGCTATGCAATTACCCACCGTGTCAGATGATAAAGTTTCTTTAAAAGCCGAAGTGTTCGAAGACTTTGACATGACCAGGTGAAAATCCTACTGTTTTATATGTAAAAAAAATACTTGAATAAGGAGTGGGTATATGCTCTTTTTTATGGGATAGGCGGGCAAACGAGCAGGCGGATCGCCTGATGGTAAGCGATTACCGCCGCCCATAGACACCCGCAACACCAGACGAGTCACGAGTGCGTTGCCGACCTTTTAAAAGGGGATTGGGCCTCCGGTAACCTCACTCACTCGGCGAAACACAACGTACGCGTTGTTTGACGCCGGTTTTCTGTGAGGCCGTGGTATCACTCCGGTCGAGCCGGCCCCTTCGTGCCGAAGCATGGCTCTCCCACGTAAAATATTTTTTTACGTGCTCGTTATTACTACTTAATTTTTTCAATGCATAATGGCAACACTCACATTTTTTATAATAACTGTTGTTTCTATCTCTAGGTGCGGCGGCGTTACAATCAATAACATTAAATGGGAAAATTTGCCTCCCTTAAATGACAAAACTATGGTGCTTAAGGCATTGAGATTTGTTCCTTACTTCAAATCTAATACAGATGTGAGAATTTATATATTATCTTACTGTGTAGGTACAGTTACAAGATTCAAAATAACAAACCAGATTTTAAAACACGCAGGTTTCCTCCGCATTTGAAGTTTTCCTTCAAATAGTAACGGAAAATGTGAACAAAACAAACATAAATGTTGTTGGAATAGTAAATCAACCAGCAAAGAGTTCAGTTTTCATTAAAATTAATGAGGCCATAAAAAACATTTCCGGAGTGAATATTGCATATAAACAAATCAAACAAGAACCAGCATTAACGAGCTCGGACAACTTTCTGGGAACCGCCGATCTGGTAGTAGTACAAAACCTGTCGACTGATGACAACGTAAGCTGATCGTTACCAATTTTTATAAATTATATTGGTTTTTTTACGCAAATATTAGACATTGAAATAAAACTACTTTTTACGGATTTTCTCGCTTATCGAAACGTCCGGAATCAAATAATATCAATACAACGCGATAAAATCCGTAAAAAGTAGTTTTATTTCGATTTTTATATTATTATTAATATATTTTATTATGATGGATTCAAGTAATAATGTGTAATGTTCCATAGTACATGCATGATCCCAGTTAGGTAATAAGTATTAGATTCCCAAAGCGGCCTATATCTGCAGGAGCGAATAAGATGTTATAAGGGATCTACAACAGTTGAAAATCATGACTACTTCCTTTTATTTATAAAATAAAAATATAGAGTAAAATATAAAAATATTAAATATTACAAAATATTAAAACATTTTATGTAACCTTTATGGTTACATAAAATGTTTCAATCACTATTTTACATAAAAATTCATAGTACCCGGTGTGCACTTATCGCAGCAGTCGGTATAGTGACCCCTCGCTTTCGACTGTAAACCAATTCTTGGTCGGGAGCAAGAGTGTGTGGGAAGTCACTGAGCAGCGGTGCCAAACAGACAAACATTTCCACCTCTCTGCCCATCCGTAATACATGCACCAAATTCCGGAGGACACTACGTTAATAAACCTGCGGCCTCCGTGAAAAGTGGCTATTTTTGGTTTAAAGAAAATCTTCATGAATCGTCCATGAAGATTTAGGCGAGGTATGTCGGACTCGTACCGTACTAAAATCTGCACTTGCCTTCTCTTGCCCCATAATTACGGCCATGGGACTCACGATACTCGCTGCAATGTGAGCTGCAAATACGATGCGAAACAAGGATCCTCTTTATCCTCCTTTAAAGGGTCTAGCGAACGCTGGCATCACCATCATTAAACCAAAAGATATCCGATGAACAAAGATCTTACCTCTTCCAAGCTTCTAAAAGGACTGATTATATGCCGCCTGCATCGAACTCTTAGCGACGTTTATCAGATCAGCTGTCCATGTCATTGGAGGTCGTCCCACATTACGTTTTTCGGTGTGTGGTCTCCACTCGATAATCTTTTTGCCCAAATGGGAATGGTCTTGGCTAATGCGGTAACCAAATAGCTAAGGTGTCGGACTTGCGAACATGTGATTGCCGGTTCGAAACCCACCCACTGCACTACCGACGTGAACCCATTCGTAACACAGGCATTTAGCTTAGCGTGAGGGATTAAAAAAAATACTATAAATACTAAAAATGTCTCGATATTCAAGGTTCTATCGTAAAGTTGCATGTTATATAATTTCGAAAGAAAATTTGGTAGGCTGGTCAAAACATAGAGTGTAATGTTGATAAAGATTTTTTTATGAATTTAGCTTATTTTGTCGTTCAACAGCTTTGCAAGCTTTTACATCCCATTCTACGAAAAAACCAATTTCTAGTGAGTGAAGAAGATCTTGCTCTTGGCCGTCACTCGCGACCGTCGTCACTTTACCGTTTGCTCTCTAGTCACACTATTGTTGACAACGGTAACAGTCAGCGGACAGAACTTCAGCTGGTCCGTTGGGGACCTCCACCGGCCGTCGCTACAACAGCTGTCACCGTACGAACTCACACTGATATCGCACTTCTTACTTCAATACGCAACAATCTATCCCTGGGACATCAACTCCTGATCTTCGCACCTTATCCACCCCTGCCAGGCCTTAAGGAACGCATTAATGGCTGGCGAAATGAAGCCAATCGTAACAACATCCATCTCATTATGGCTGCTAACAATTCAAACGATAATCCTGGTATCGACGATATACCAAATGTTGATCTGGCGTTTAACATCTGTGACGATGTAAGAATTTTATATATAATCCTATTATGGTGAGTTTCTACGTTATAGAAATGTATTTAAAAGCCACTTAATCATATTCAGCAGGGTACCTGGGGAGGAGAGTACTACATACCAGTGAAGGACTGCGCTTCAGTGAGTAACAACGTAACACTAGAAAGCAAACAGATTGGTGACTACGATTCACTGACGTGGGTCGAAGCACCCGACATTGTTGGACCTGGAGTCACTGTGGCGGTACTAACTTTATTTGTTTATGAATATTTTAACTCCAATAAAATATCTACTTCACTAGTAATTGTCATGGGAAACATTATGATTGTATAACACATCTTGATCACGAATAATAAACTCTTTACTTCTAGGTTCATTATGCTGGTATTAGTCATCATGATGTAAAAAGGGCAGATGGGTCCATAGTCTCTAAAAATAATATTGAACATTTTGGAATGGACTTTAGTGGAATCACAGATAGGTAAGTATTTGAATCTTAATCTACATATACATATGTGCTTTGACTAACAATTTTCTTGTTTCTGAATACAATAAATTATACTTACTCACACTATTACATAAGTTAGTGTAGTAATAACAAGAGTATTCTTTTAATCAGAATTCAAATTCAGATTAAATTGAATTCAATTTTATGTGTTAGATAGTATTCGAAGGATTTGACTATAATATTTGTTACAGTGGTGAGCGTGTGATGGGTCTGGTGCAGAGTGGCGCGGCGAGCAGCGTGGTGCGCGCGCGGCCGGAGCTGCTGTGGCCGGTGCCGGCGCACTGGAGCCTCGAGGACGCCGCCACCGTGCCGCTCGCCTACGCGCACGCATTCTATTGTCTCTTTATAAAGAAAAACTTGCAACATACTAGGAGTGTTATGGTGCATGGAGGTGCCGGGGCTTTGGGACAAGCAACAATAGCCATTGCTCTGGCTCATGGCTATCAAGTATACACAACCGTCAGTGACGTACGGAAAAAGCATTTCCTGCTTAAATTGTTCCCAGGATTGAAAGGTACAGTGCTAATCTTTGAAAGAGTAATGTAAATAAACCCATACATCGTGCATAATGTGTATACCTGTGGCTGGGTTTTGACTCCCAATGCTTGTTCCAGCTCACAATATTGGCAGTTCTCGTGATCACAGTTTCACAGATATGGTCCTAAATAATACGAAAGGAAATGGTTGTGACGTAGTTATAAATTCACTCAGAGGAGATTTGAAAGAAGTAAGATTATGAGTATTTTACGTATTTCGGTGCATTATGTAGGTAATTAGGTAATTTGTTAAACTGAGTGTATTGTATTTCTTCCAGTCTTCCATACATTGTGTCGGATTTCAAGGCATCTGTTTAGATGTCTCTCAGCTTTGTGATCAAGATGAAGATTTTACTTATGGAATGTCATACCTAACAAAACAAAGGGCTTATGCTCCCGTCGATTTCTCAACAATATTTGAAAACGCTGATGATATTAAAGTAAGCTTATTTATGATACGTGTTAAATCTTATGATTTTTTATCAAATTAAATAAGCGCATTTAGCCATTCAATAAAATTTCGTTCGTCTTAGAGTAAACAGTAATATTTAACAGGAGTGTTAACTTAATTAGGTAAGTATTAAATATTTTAATAATTCCTATAAATATTACTAGACTTTTTGTGATTTTTTGAATTTTCCATAAGATTATAAAGTTATTTTTAGTGAAGAAAAAATTCGTCACCTTATGACGTAAATTCAGAATGTGAAGGCAAATTTCGATCTGGCGGGTGGGACTCGCGGTGGCTTAGAGGTCAGAGCGTCTGGTGTATCTAACCAGAAGACGCAGGTTCGAAACCTGCTAGCGGCTGAATTTTTTCTTCACTAAAAAATAACATTACCAGAGTTCCCGTGCGCAGCTTCGCCTGCATACTCAGATAATTTTCGTTTCTAAAATATACTGTGCCCACTGCACCTATACTGTGGGCACAGTATATCGTGTAGGTACCATGGAGGGGTGTTTAAAATATATATATATATAATAAAATATAAATTTTCTATAAATCTATAGTACATATATATGTATATATATTTAGAAACGGCGGTAGCTTAATAGCTAGGGCGTCGGACTTGCGATCATGTGGTTGCCGGTTCGAAACCCACCTATTGCACTACCGACGTGAACCCACTCGTAACACAAGCATTTCGCTTAGCACGAGGGGTCAACAAGAATACTAATAATGTGCGACCCACATTGCTAGTAAGTTTAAAAAATATATATATAATAATAATATATAATATGTTTCATATCATAAAATGTAAAAGTCTAATTCTCAGAGTAAAGAGACAAAGAACTTTTGTTGAAAAAAAAATTGTTTTGTTTGTTTGAAATGTCTTATCTTTTATTTAATTTGGTCTTTCTTAGCCTTTCATTACCTTTCATTGCACCCCTTACTTATTTAGAATATTAATGTTTTGCAGGTTTTGCATAGATTGTTGAGTGAGGGTATAAGTCGTGGCTACGTGCGTCCGCTGTCGCGCGTGACGTACGCGCCGCACGACGTCGCGCGCGCATTCCGTCTGCTGGCCGCGAGCCGCCACCGCGGCAGAGTGCTGCTGCGTATGCATGAAACATTAGCGGGAGTTGAATCAAGGTATCAATATACTTTCGCGGAGGAATTAATCTCGCTCCTGTAACTCCAGCAAAAAATTGGTGAGGTGAAACACCCGTGTGGTTTTTACTCGGTAAATCACCCACTCTGGGTAAAGTCCGACACACCCCGTCACCTTCCCCGGGCGGCGGAAGTCCAAGAAAAGTTCCACACGTAAAAAAGGTATCAATATAAATGCGTTGTCAATAAAAAATGTGTTGAGCTCCCTATCTAGTTAATTTTTGTAAACAATTTATTAAGTATGTACCTGCATTAAAAGGAATGTATTCATAATAGTTACTTATTCCTTCCTAAAAGAAAAATAATTGAAGTCAAATCAACAATTGACAACAGTTCAAAATTGTTAAGCCATAAGCTTCATTCATTGTTTCATGTTCATTGTTTTCCTATCCTGAGGAAACATTTTTATTTATTTTTTATATTTCTTAATTTGGGAGAAAAAAATAATTAAAAAAACGTTAGGATGATGTCACATAAATTGCGGAAACTGAGAAAATTAAAATTTTGTTCATTTAATAGTAAATCAACAACAAAATACGTAATGTAAGGTTATGAATAAATAGGATAGATGCTAAACTGACATATGAGAATTTTTAAGGGTCAGAAAAATTACGTCATGTCACCGTTTAACCGTACAAAGGCGTTTGACGGGCGTCACTGTTCCCATCCTTTTATCGAAACTGGAGGACATCGGTGTGCACGGTCTAGCTCACGAGCTCTTCGAGAGTTATCTCACTAATCTTAAATTGTGTGTTAGAATTGGTGACTACGTTAGCAGAGAGGAAATCACCACTTTCGGAATACCACAAGGAAGTGTACTGGGGCCGAACTTATTCCAAGTTTACATTAAGTTATACTGTATGCCTCTCAAAAAATTCTCAAATAGGTAGCTGAGTCCTCTTAAAATTGTTATTGGCTGACTGTCGCGTAATCTCCTTACTCTGAACCTGGATAAGACTTATTTCATCCCTTTTGAGTTGAATTCTGGTGCGAATGCACCGCCAAATTTTGCCATCACCGCCCATACCTTTAACGACCGGGTGCCTCACTGCTCCTGCCTTACTCTTCGTGAGGTAAATAATCTCAAATATCTCGGTGTAGTTAGTGACAGCGGGCTGAACTAGTACTTACTCCTGGTTGCAATAAGCACCAGAGTTAGAAGAATAATTTACGTAATCTTCTTAAATCATCTGCTCATTTCAATACGCTTAGAATGGTATATCTTGCTACTATATCTTACAATACTCTTTGGATAAAGACGAGTCCAAAAACACCATAATTGTTAAAATCGAATAAATTTTATTGCTTACCTTTTATGTATCGTCATACGTCATAAATGTGGACAGACTCATTTGAAAAATAAATTACAGACACAATGCAAAATTTCTTGGGCAGTGAGTACCTAATATACAAAAGTTAAATCGCAGAGAAATAACATTAAATTTAAAATTTAAAGAACCCTTGCAGAATCATGTTATTATGGTTACCATGTTCTTGCAATATGAAATAACAGGATACTAGATTTCAAATCGCTCAGATTTTTGGAAGTACATCCCTTCATAAACCATAAGAACTGATAGGTAAATTTCAAACGGCTGGTCAGTAGCCTTAGCACGAACAACT
This sequence comes from Acronicta aceris, assembly GCA_910591435.1. Classification (NCBI taxonomy): domain Eukaryota; kingdom Metazoa; phylum Arthropoda; class Insecta; order Lepidoptera; family Noctuidae; genus Acronicta; species Acronicta aceris. The sequence goes on along the minus strand of OU342778.1, from coordinate 3,592,123 downwards.
TGCGAAAAAGTATTCGTATCGTCACGATAGAGGCGCTGGTCCAAATCTCATACAAATTGGTCTCCATGACGATACGAATACTTTTTCGCAAGTTATTCGTGCTAAGGCTACAGATTTTCTTAACTCATAACTAATAACACTCTCGATGCAACAGACAGACACACAGATACACACGTTAATCTTATAACACCCATCTTTTTGCGTCGGGGGTTAAAAACAGCTTAGTCATCAGTCGATAGATTTAGCGGAAAAGCGACTCTCAGGAAGTTGTACGGCTTCGGCAAGGAATGCCAGTATTAACTACGCTCTTTATTTATTATTTATGTTTCATGTACAGAAGTGTACAAAGGCGGTCTTAATGCCTCAGGCATTTACTACCAGACGACCTCTTTCGAAATTTAGAAGAATTATTACTGAACTAGCTTTTGCCCCGTTCCTAAGGGTCGTAGCGTGATGTTTTATAGCTTGAAACCTTTCTCATGAATCACTCATTTTCCCAACATTTCCCTTCACTGCTCTTCTCCTATTGATCGTAGCGTGATGAAAAGTATACTATAACCTGCCCAGGAGTATGAAGAACAATTGTATCAAGTTTCGTTGAAATCCGTCGAGTGGTTTTTGTTTCTATAACGAACATACAGACAGACAGACAGACAGACAAAAATTTTACTGATTGCATTTTTGGCGTCAGTATCGATCACTAATCACCCGCTGATAGTTATTTTGGAAATATATTTCATGTACAGAATTGACCTCTCTACAGATTTATTATAAGTATAGATTTAAACCAACATACCTATTGTTACAGTGGTCAGGTTATGAGGTGAAGTGCCGCCGTAATTATATTATATGAATTAGCACCAACGCTAAAGCGGCCAGTAATATTTCTTGTTTCATGATTTTCAGTTTTTTTTTGTCGTAGTCGGATTTTAATTTTTTTAACTTTCGTTTTTATTTGACACTTTTTGGTGGCTCAGGCTTACTTCATTAATTATCAGGTGAACGATTCGCAGTCTATTTTAATTGGTAAAAACAAAAATTGTCTTTCATCAAATAAAAGATGGCGCTAGTAGTAAGAAATTAACAAACCGTTTGTTTTTCGTTCGTCTAGGGCTTGCTTTATTAGACTTTCTTTAACGCCACATACCTACCGTAATACTTTTTGGAATAAGACGAATCCAGAGACACCTCATTTGTTAAAACCAAATAGATTTAATATGCCTTCGGTCCCTTTGTTATGTGTCGTCGGCCATCTAGTCTTTTTTTTTTTATTCTGCTAATTAATATCCTGGTATCCATTGCAAATCACTGACAAGTAATAAAGTTTAAAGCGTCCCAAATACAGAATATTGTACTCACAATGAAATTCTTTATATTACAAAATCGTTTGTTAAGCATGGGCCGTTTCATCTCACTGAGTAGTTAATAGATTCAAGATTTTTCTAGAGATTAGGTATTGAATCGTTAACTTATTTTCCAGATTAACTTTCAATGCTGATAGAAGCCATCTAATATTGGGAAATAATGGAACTTTTGGACTACAGTTGGCCGATAGACTTGTGGAACGAGGTGCTAAGAAGCTATGCGTACATTTCAGAGGGCAATCAACGACTTACCTCCAAATGAAAGTTCGGTAGGTACCTAAATCACTATAATTATGACTTTTTATATTAAACATGTTGGGAGTAATGTGATATAAAATTATATTTTGTATGTTTAGATCATGGCAAAAATCTGGTGTACAAGTCATCGTGGTCTCTGACGATTTACGTGAAGAAAAAGATGTCACCGCAGTGTTAAATAATGCTAAGAACCTTGGTCCCTTAGAGGGAATTTATATGTCTGTAGGCGATAATCAACAAAATATCCAAGAAGACTTATTGCTTAGTTTGGATTCAGTATCAAGAAAATTATGTCCTGATTTAAAGTAAGTAAATGACTGCCTCATTAGTCTAGTACTCCCAAGTGCGATTTCTACGCTAGAGGTCCTGGGTTCGATCCCCAGGTCGAGCAAAGTGTTATTCTATGAAATTCTCAGTAGCAACTCGGAGTCTGGATTTGTGCCGGCCGGCTCGCCCCCTATTACATGGGACCCAAAACATACCGGTGAACTATGAGTGTACATTAGTACGCCTAACCTTTCGGGGAATACAAGCGTGATGGTATGTTATATAAAGTAAGTCCAATTGAAGAAAAAAAACCAAAAGGACTTCCATTCTGGTAAGTTTTCACGTTCGTGATCAGGCTCTATGTTAAAAAGTAAATTTCAGCTATTTGAAACGTGTAGATTAACTTTTGTTCAGCAAAGATTTAATCAGTCTTAATAATATCTTCTCCTCATCATCTTATAAAATAAATATTGGCGACTCCTACGATCCTAGATTACGTTTTTAATGTTAGCACTTTACGAATTTAATAAAATGTCTTTATATTTCTGGCAGATATTTTGCAGTATTAAATATAGTTGGCAATACGATTGGAAAGGAGGTATGTCTGGACCGAGTCCACAGTCAACTACCGGCAACATTGGTGACGCTGCCTGAACTATGTCTCGTAAGTACTACTTCATTTTATTGATTTCAATTTATCTGTACCTACATATAATAATCTATAGGTAGGTACATATAATAAGTCTTTAGAAAGTCGTGTCTGTAATTGCAATATAATTGGGAAAAAATTGGTGAAGAAGACTGATTATGCGACAAGTTCAGTGGTTCGCCCTGTGATAATTTCGGCCCATGGGACGAAACAATAATTTTCAATAATATTATAATTTTCGTTCATTGATTCGTCCTATCGATTTAATTTTAAAGAAATCTAAGTTTTTAGTTCGGTGAACAGCACAATCGTTAGGTACATTAATAAAAAAAGTTATTAAGTGACAAAATCTAGATTGTAGAAACATCTAGATTTTGTTTTACTTAATATAAGCATCAACAACTTATAACAGTTTAGTATACTTACATATATTTTACGCTTTTACTGAACAATTAACTGTGAATTTGTACTCGTACCTACCGATTTGAACATTGATACAAAACCATTGTACCAATTGTTACTGTCGTCCGTCGTATACCTAAAGTTTTTTATTTTGAAATGATATTTAAAATGAATCAGTCTTACAACAACAGATACAGTTATAAAGGGATGATCATTGTATTTCTATGATTCGTCCTATATGGACGAAACACTGAACTTATGGCCCGCATCGTTAGGAAGTTTCTTTCTGTGAAGCGCTGACCTGTAGCTTGGACGCTGCTCCCGATACCGGTGGGCTATATTACCTATATCTGCTATACTTCTAAATGGTTTTTATTTTCCTTTTTTATGGAAATACTTAAAAATGTAAAGAAATCCTAATAAAATAAAAATAATTAAAGCCATAATCTCATATTTTTTGGTATCAGGAGTCCAGTACCGAGCGTGCGTGGTGTCGCGCCGCAGTGGACGTGACGGAGAAGGCGCTGCTTGGCGCACACCCCGTGCTACTAGCACACCCTGCGCCTACGCATAAATACTCGATGCTGCAAAAAATTACTGAACTCGCTGGTAATGTTTCTGTATACATTGTGATTATATTGTGATGATTCCAGTGAATTGCCAAATTAACATTGTCTTCGTTTTTAACAGATGTTACTATACTTGAGACTACTAATAACAGTACTACTTTGAAAGAACTCGGTATGGAAAACGATAAAATACAATTAATCCGCAATTTTCTTCAGATTTACTATAATCTTGTCTTTGAAGAAAAAGAAATACCCTTATTAACAGTTGACAAGTAAGTGGAACTCTCCAGTGTTCTCATCGATATTTATAATATTATTGAAACGATTCCGCTCGCAACTTCGTTTCGTGCATCTATTTTCGTATAATCTTGGTGTTTCGAAGTCACCATGACTGTTTGGTTGCATTTAAAATTTAAAATGTTATATATTGTTCTTCTCATTTTAGGATACAGCAACTAGAAAATACGATCACCAAATCAGATTTCGAAGATGTAAAGGGCTTGTCAATATTTTTTACAAACGTAGACTCGGATGAACTGCTGGCAACTACTGATATGGTCTTTTTGCCAACGCTTGTTAACAGTGCTCAGATGGTAGTACCCTTTTTTAAACTATTAACGCCTTTTTATATTTTAGTTACCCAGCACCAATAAGTGTGGGTAAAACAGCCACCTTGAATGGATTACACTATTTACTTTATTAAGCAGAACTCATAATGTTCAAAAAGCCTATGCAGTGCGAGGTCACCTTATTCTGTGTAGCCGTGAATTATATTGTGGTTCAACAATATTGGATATTTTATACTGACCTCAGAAAAATCCAACTGTTCTTCACGGACCAATTAAAATATATTTATGTAAGGTTAGAGAGGTATTTTTATTTCTCATAAGAATTTACAACAATTCACTTCATGAGAATGTTTAAAACACATACAAATAAATCATAATAATCTTATCCCATACGTACTTACGCTAATGTGTCTAATAATTTCACTCAATTACAAGTAATACATTTTTTTTAGTGTGTCTTTTTTAGAAATAAGTAGTTCAATAGTTACTTTATAAACGACATACATTTTAAAGGGTAGTGGGTACTTGCAAAAGAAAAAGTAATCAACCTATGTAGGCACATAATATTATAACCTGTATCCACCGTTAAACAGTGTACACTGTACAGCTCGGAACACTGATTGCGTAAATGCTTGCACTAGGTTGGTTTATTTCAATCGTTTAAAGTAAAAAAATCTTTACAGAGAGACGACGAGTTCGATGTGAGCCAAACACACTTATGCATTGTGCCGGGTATGGAAGGTCACTACGAGCGGTTCCGCGTGCTGTGTGAGCGACTCAAACTGCCGGCGCTCGTGCTGCAGCCGGGACTCGACCGTCCGCACGAAACTGTACTGGAAACGGCTGAGAGATTCGCTGAAGTAAGTACATACAACAAGACTCAAGCTTAATTTCACGAACAGTAGTATCTTTTAACTTTCCTCTAGGTAAAAAATGGAAACATTCGGAGAACACACACATTTCACTAACGGCCATTGAATCCATTAATTATAATGATTTTTTTAAAATAAGTTAAAAGATGTTCGGACAATATGGACCTGTAAAAGTGTTTATTTTTTTTTATTTGTAACAAGCGTTAGCCTTTACCAATTTTAAATATACCGACATCGGCCAGTTACAATTATTAGTACGAGTATGTTAATTTTCAAATATTAATCAATTTATTTTAATTTGATTTATAGGCTTTCCTGAAGAAGACAGGATTGAAAAACAATTTCTACCTGTTAGCTTATGAAAGTGGAGTTTCCATAGCATTAGAAATGGCCGCTATTTTTGAGAATCATGGTAAGATATAAGTATAAGTACAATAATTATAATCAGCTAATGATAACATCGAACATCTTAGAAAATAAACAACTTCCTATTTTTGTTAGGTAGGTACGTACATATTTAATTTATAAGAGAAAAACTAAAAATGTAATGATAATAAAAAATGAAATCAATGAAATAGATAGAAAACAGTTATTAGAAAGTTATAAACATATACTTTCCTCATTTTGCGTGCGGCTTTGCGTTTGCCTAGATGCGGTCTCCACTCGAGAACTCGTATGCTCCAGCGTTTGTCAGTTCTCCAATAGATGTGACCGGCCCATTGCCACTTCAGCTTGCTAATCTTTTGAGATATGTCGGTTACTTTAGTTGTCTGACAGACAACTTCATTTCGGATTTTATCACTCAGAGAGACTCCGAGCTTAACTTTCTCCATAGCTCGCTGTGCAATTTTAAACTTGTGGACCAGTCTTACCGTGAGTGTCTACGTTTCGGGTCCATAGGTCGTAACTGGTAGGAAGGACGTTCGTCTTAAGGTGACGAGAAGTTTGCCGAATGCTGTCCACTCCTAATTATATTATTTGCCCGGGTTTTTTTTTATTCGTGATAAGCTGACACTTGAACCACGTGCGTGCGTGCGTGCGTATAGCTACGATACAAATATTTAGAGATATCATGATTTCAATTCACCCGCGCCGTTATCGCGGAGACCACCCACGAAGGCCTCCGCAGATCTGACAGATTGCAAAAAAAGGGCCCCTGCCACCCCAGACTTGCGTTTTGATAAAGTTTAGGGTAGTAGGTTGAGAGTCAGCCAATTATTCACATTGGATAGTGCGAATTCTGCTCTCTCTTTAACTTTGTTCCAGTTTGGACCCCAGACAAATATGGTGGTGTCATTTGCATACGTGAAAATGCGAGTATAAGGGAGAAATGTTATGCAGATGTATGAGGGTAGGTCCCAAGACCCTCCCTTATGGAACACCGTAGGAGACGGTCTCCTCCTCACTCATGTAATCCTAAATTATAACGCGTTGCTTTCTGTTCGTGAGGTAGTCTATAAAGATTTCGTAGCTTATGCCACGCAACTATTCGCAAACATTCCTGAACAACTTTAAGCGATAACCCATTTAGGATAACCGGCCTGGGGTACTAAGATTCTTGTACATTACCTTAGTTTTCTATATGAATCTCGAGACCAATGCGTCGAGAGGGATAGGATATATGTAGGTCGATCAGCATCCGTTCGAGATCCTGGAGCGACTCTGCCATAAAGACTATATATACGGCAATCGCAGGTATGAGATGTACTCGCCGTTCACGTTTATGCTTATTCCTTTTCAGTCCAGCGTCTCAAACATATCTTCCAGGATAGTTTCGGGGATATAACATCCTCTTGTTTCACTCCCCGGCGCAGTTGGACATGTTTGCACTGCTGGTTCTGTATTTGAACGGACCAGAACAGAGCAGCAGAACGGAGCATTTCATCACCTCAATGTATCGCCAGTTCACTTGGCATCGCATGACTCACATACTTCTTTTGCTTCTTCCACATTCATATACATCCTCTTATACGTACCTACCTACGTGCCGGATTATAATAGTAATGGATTATTTTCCGAGAATGTGAAAAAAAAAACAATTTTGTAGAATTATTATTATCATTTATTATTATAGCCGATCTTTGTTATATATTTTATATGAAAATCAAACTTCGCAATGCAATTACCTACCTACTTCATAATTATGCGGTTGCTCATTATAGGCGCGGTCATAATCAACGGGTTCCACTGTAGGTACTTTTAAGTATAATTTAATTTACAATGTTCTTATAATATGAACTGTTTCATTAGCCTTACAGATCCTGAGCACGACTACTACGCTAGGGGTCTCGGTTCGATTCCCAGGTCGAGCAAAGTGTTATTGCGTTTTCTATAAAAATCTCAGTAGCAGCTCGAAGTTTGGAATTTGTACCCAGTTAATGGCAATCGACTTATAATTACATGGGACCTAAACATACCGGCGAACTGTGGGTGGGGAACCCTTCGGGGAATACAGGCGTGAAGGATATATTATAATTTGACTGCCATTCTATTATTTTTTTAGGATTAACTGGCACAGTATATTGCATTGGGTACGAACCAGAGGAATTCAAAATGTTTCTGGAAGGACATCTCTCGGAATTTGGAACTAATGAACAGTTGCAGGATGCAGTTGTACGACACATGTTTGAGTTGATGACAAAAGCTGACACAACAGTGACCCTTGAAAATGCGCTGCTGACTGCATCTACATGGTCACAGAAGGTAGACGCGTGCATGCGGGCACTGCAAGGCCTCGTGCCGCACTCCGGTCAGTATTCGCGCGCGCTCATAGAGGCCGCCCTGGCGCGCATCGAGCGCGCGCGTAGCTACGTGCCGAGGTCACGTGCGTTACGCTCCCAGCTGGTTCTGCTGCGCACTGCGCCTGCACCCACGACGTCGGTACCGCTCGCGCTGCAACGACACTCGCAGCGCCCGGTGGCCGTGCACCAGCTGCGCGCACCGCTAGCACATGCTACCAGGGATTTGCGCTGTGCAGCTATCGTCAATGCGTACTTAGAGCCCGAGATACTTGAAAACTTTGAGAAAAAGAATATTTGCGATACATATCTTCTAAATGCCAGTTCCTTTATGACATCTAATCAGGATGATACAAAATAGACATGTTACATTTATTTTTAAATATAATAAAATGATTTGATGGTTTTCATGAATAATAATTTTTATTTCTTGGGGCCCAGTGTAAAACATACCTACTAACCTCTAACCTTTTATATTTTTCACACGTTCTTGTCGTACGGGATCCACTTTTCATCACCAGTTATCAATCTCTTCAAAAACGGTTCGGTTTCATTACGTCTCAATAAAGAATCGCAAATGAGTACACGGTTCATTAGGTTTCTTTCAGTGAGCTCGTGTGGCACCCAAATATCGAGCTTTTTTGTGTACCCAGCTTTTTTCAAATGGGTCAAAACAAAACTGTTTTGTGGTTAATTCCTATTTCTTCAGCTATGTCGTAACTATTGATATGCCGACCCTGCTCCACTTTTTCAAAAATGGCGTCCATTTTCGCCGTAAAAGGGTGAGGTGCATGACATCAAAATTCCCCAATTGAAAACGCTACCTATACGAGTATCACTTGTGCTGTCAGCGCCAAAATGGCGAAAATCAAAGGGAGCCAATCACTGACTTCTATATTACTCTAAAGGTACACTGGACAGGCTACTATCAACGATTTATTGCCCCCTTTGATTTTCGCCATGTTGGCGCTGATAGCACAAGTGAGCAGTAACGGAACTAATTTTAGAGATTGGACATTGTCGATAACTTGTTGTTCTTCCATGTAGGTTGCAATAGCTAAATGCTAGAGCCTTAAAGATTTTTTTTAAGTATGTTACCTAGCAACAACTTCTGTTATTAATCAAACTTGATTTTTCTGTTGTGCTAGATAATTTTATTTTATAAAAATACTAAGTATGTCGTTTTACTTTCTAATTTATCAAAATAAATTCACTGATGATTTAAATAATCTTTATTTCGATTTACATAACAACAACTTCAACTTCATAAAGATGCAAATACCAAGCGAGGACTAAGAACGTTTTCCGTGCATGGTAACATTTTACTACATACATTTGTAAGGTATAGTTTTACAGTAGTTAAGTTAACGGAAATGTATGTAATCCGTCATTGTATGCAATTCCTAGGAAATGTATATAATTCCTAAGATCTCCCGGAAATGTGTGAAATAGATTATATTCACACATTTCCTAGGAAATCTATAGATTTTCTAAATACCGATCGGAAATGTATTTTATTGAAGATGTCAATGGGTACGCGGGGATAGCGGAGCGGGGAGAGGATATTGCGTGATTAAATCAGGCGATCGGTTTAGTGTAAGGATTTGGATCTAAAGTTCTATGCCCACTGTGTTCAAAAAATATAAAAGCACTAGAAAATCAAAGTGCTAAAAAAAACTACAACTACAGGCCGAAAAAATGATGAAATCGAGTGAAAAAGTTTCCTCCTGTACCTATTGGCACTTCTGTACGAGTTGCAGTAACAGAGGTTGATAGAGAGCGAGGTGATGGACGTAATATTATAGGCGTAGTATTGGCTAAAACTGATGATGAGCTTTATCAAATCGGTACCAAGAACGGAATCATAAAACAATTTTATTCTAGATCTCAGATCAAATATTTGTCCGAGAGTTCTTCTAAATGTAGAGGATGTACCGAGTATGGAAATTGCACTATGTTCAGTTGCAAACCTACAATCCACTAGAACCGGCCAAGGATTCAAAAAGTACCTTTGCAAGAAGACTGTAGCACAGCAAGATGTCTGTGTATCTGATGTGGTCTGTGTGTGATCTATGTATAAAAATAAACTATTGTGTACTTCCAAGTGCCATTCCAGCTTACCTTGCAAAAATAAATAAGTTCTTCACGTTCTGAAGTACTAGCAGACTTCACATGTGACGTCGAAATATATATTTTATGATGTGATTGTTGCCTGTGCGGCCTTCCTTACATACAGTTTAACAAAAAAAAATAGAAAGACTTTTACTTTTATATTGTGACGTACTTAAATGATAGACTGATTACTTACCAAATGAAAGTTTTTCTGTGTGCTAGATGGGCCATAAAAATGAATAAATATTGATTGATTTTTGAAGCTTAGTAATAAGTAATTAGTAATATTTTACGGTATGATTGTTACCTGATTGTCTCAACGAGAGCTTTAATAAAAATTCTGATTCTCAGTTTAACGTGTTTCACTTATTTTATTCACAGATTCTCAGTCTACTAATGAGTTTTATTCATTTTATTAATAGAAATCATTAGCTTTATACATTTCCTAGTACAATATCGGAATTTCATACAATACCTAGGAAATGTATACATTTCCCACGATAGTGTGTATTAAAAAATCGTTGAAACAATATTTTATACATTTTCTAAATAGCCTCGGAATTGTATACTGTATTTCCTAGGTATTGTATACAATTCCTAGTTTTTATACATTTCCGTTAAGAGATATAAGATGTGGTACTGGGGCCTATTTTTTACACCAGTGCACATGGTCCAACTACACCCAACAGACAACAACGAACTTAGAATACAATACAATAACGCCTCCCCAAGTGTCAGACGATCGTTATGGATGTTCACATATATCTCTTACTTGGACTTACACAAACTTATACAATGTATCAGTTAATTCGTTGGCACACACAAGACTGATTTGTCACTGCTTGTTGAGGGTATACAGGGGATCTTGATTAAATTTCGATTAAACGAATTATGTATCTACTATTGATTAATTTTATATTTTTCCTCTTAAAGTGATGCGGAGGTGACATAATGTGCATCTTAAAGCTGCATATTTTTATGCAACGGAAAATATAATGAAAGATGACTTTTACTGATTTCTGAGACTTACACAAAAAATCGACCGGGATCGAATCCTCTAGCCATGACTGACCGACCAGTGACCATGGACTCTGTAAACGGTTTGAAACGTTGAGATTAATAATGTGCCGCGTTATGGTGCGGGGTGACGAGTCAGGCGCGGGCTGGGCGAGGGATATACACTCGGATGATCAATGTCATAGACTATTACACGTGCTTTAAATAAATCACTTTGTCAAACTAATCGAGCTCCTATGCAAATAACTTTTACGTCCATAACACATTTTGAATAAAAATGCATAATAGCCTTGACATCATAGGTCAACTTACTGAAGCACGTAATTCAAATATACACGTAGGGTAGAGTTGGGGAATCATGAACATCGTGTGGCCGCTTGAGCTGGCTAACACCGGTTCCGGAAGCCGGCGCGCGCACATACGACCATTACGACCAACATAAGTGTGAATGACGCACATCACACAAGACAATTCAATTCAATTCATTTATTCAATAACGATTTTCACATCGTGTCTGAATTTCTATAATTAAACATAATATTATAATATAGAAAAATAATGCATGCAGTTCATATTCATTAAAATTATTTAAATTAAATTAAATTAAAATTAGATATAATAATAATAATATGCAATTAGAAAAGGAATAAGTAATTCTATTATAATAGTTCGTCATTTGTATCAATTTATAATTCGTCAATAGAATAAAGACATTTGTTTAACAAGAACCGTTTAAGCTCAGTCTGAAAACGACTTGTATATACTAGAGTCTTAATGTCAGTTGGCAGTTTATTGAAAATTTTTAATGATTTGTGGCAGGCGCTTTGCTTCACAACGTTCAGGTGAGGCAATTGCTTTATCGGGAGATCTTTTCTTCTAGTACTCTCCCTTTTTTGCCTTTCATCTTCAGTCTCATATACACAGATATATTTTGAAAGGTCACTGAGAAGGACCAAAATATACAAGCTTGGGACTGTCAATATATTCAAGTCATTAAAGTGAGGCTTGCATGACTCTTGCTGTTGAATTCTAGCTATGGTTCTGATTGCTCTTTTCTGGATCACAAAAGCTTTTTGAGTATTATAATCATAACTTCCTCCCCAGAAAAGTATCTCAGTTTTGACTCTACTAATGCGTAATAGACCATTTTCAAATGATTTGTGGTTACCTCATTTCTTAAACTTCTTAGTACGTAACAGGCAGAGCTGATTGCTTTCTCTAGATTTGTTAGCCCTTGTTTCCACTTCAGCTGACTATCAATATGAACTCCTAGAAACTTGACTACCTGAGCCTCGTTTACTTTTTCTCCATTTATGACGCAGCTGATGCTATCTTTATTATTGGAGGTGGAACGGAAAAGCATTACATTGGTTTTACTGGCATTAACTTTAAGTCCGTTAACAGCAAACCAGCTGTGGAAGATATCTAAAGTTTGATTAACTATAGAGTTAAGAGCGTTTATATTGTCAGCCGAGACAATGGCATTGGTATCATCGGCAAATACCACAAGCTGGATAGATCCCGCAGCTTTTTCCAACATGTGTTGTATAAGGTCATTGATAAACACGATAAAAAATATCGGACCTAGTATGGAGCCTTGTGGTACGCCAGTGTGTACAGGAGACAGTTGGGACCTGTATGTTTCTTCACTTAGACAATTTTTACCTGTAGAATTTGTCTGTGAAACCAATGCTTTAATCTCTACGAACATCTTCCTGTTCTTTAAATATGAAGTGAGAAGTGCCAAAACTTTACCTCTGACATCGACGCTCACTACTCTCAGGCAGATGCCGCTATATTATAATTCTAAATAAATCTCAATTATACAATGTTAGGTATCTCCATGAAGAATAATAACAATTACCAAAAAAAGGGTGTCTTCATTTCTCATCTATCCATCACACCCTGGGCGGAACATACGATTTCGCCCCGAAATATCGGGCGGGCACCGCGGGCGAAATAATGGCGGACACAAAAATTTAATATTGACTTCGTTAGGTTTATTACCGCTGTAATGTATTTTTAATTTAGCTTAGGGTTTACTTTAGTACATAAAGCAAACATGAATAAGTCATAGATAAGATGGAATACAGCCCCTCATATTCGAGGGGGCTAGTGCAACCGTCCACCACACCAATGAAGACGACCACCCAGCAGAACCCAGTTCTGTAGCCCGACAACTCGGTTGAAGTTATATCCACGCCCGAGATCCAAAAACGGATGTCAACCATTGAACTGCATTTTAATGAAGTTGCTCTATTTCCGGGGATTACATACTCAACTCAGAACAGGAAATAAAAATTTCAAACCTGTGCCGTAAAATAGGATCAGGTACCTCACAAATGGCAGTTGTATCTATATCAGTCGCTGCAGCATAAATCCTTCAAGCGAGCAGCATTATTGAAGTCCTGAAGGAAAAACGCGACCAGATCGAACGACTTTCGGAGCTCAAACAGACAATACAGGATTCTGGTGCTGGAGGGTGTGTTTCTTTTGCCGATATGGTCAAGAAGGGATCTAATAATTTCGTTCAACCTAACAATTTAAGTGATTTTGAAGTAATTTACGTGGAATGTTAATTTATCATTGGGATAAATATATCCCATGATAAATTAACATTTAGTGACGAGACTTAAGACCTCGTCGTAAAAAATTATACGTCGTAACGCAACAAGTGGAGTGGAGTTCGCAAAACTAAAAATGGAGGAGTCATTGTACTGAGACAAAAAATTAAGCTCAAAAACTTAAGCAAGCAGTCCAGGTCTCTACATTCGGACTTATGGCGAACGAGCCCAACAAGCGCAAACCCCGGATTGTGTTGATCAGGCAAATCTCGGTCGGCTCAGCTAAGCGATGGGCCCACGATATACCTACATAATTATAGTTATCCTGGAGGCAAATAGAAATAAAACTTTATAATCTACACCCATTCTTGTTATTTATTACTTTATCCAAGTCTTACAAGATATTATATAAAATAGATAAATACACTTTATTTAATTCTGTATCACTTTGTCTAAATTGAGTAGATATTATACATAATTACTTATCTATTTAAATATTAAAATTACCAAGGATAGGCAGAAACGATATACCTATGTGATGATTAGACTGGGTCCGTGGTTAACCCACATACACCAGGGTTTAATTTCTTGATTTTATATTAAAAATTTATCTACATTTATTATGAGAACTTAAAATTAGTTTAAGTAAATTCTCAGTAATAAATAGCAGTCGTAACTTTATCGGGTTTTGTTTCTCTTATAAGTGTTCGCAATTACCTCACTCTCCTCTTTCTTATAAGGTATTTTGATTAAATTCCCGTTTTACGCAAACACTTTTTTAGGGTTCCGTAGGTACTTCAAACGGAAATATAAACGAAAGTTAAAAGAACTGACACTCCACTACGAAAAAAATCAACTGGAAAGAAAACAATAAAATTTTCTAACGTCCAGAAAAGTGTTATCCAGTTTATAGTCATGGTAGCATGCCGCTATAACCTATAAGTGCCAACTTAAGTATAATTACGACGGCATGCGACCACACATGTCGTCAACCAAGCGTGCAACCACATGGTTATAAGCTGGACTTGGCTTTTTTTGTTGCATACATAAGTACCTACCGTTTGTATTATATAGTCGAGTATTTTGTAGTCGGGTTTTAGTTTTTAAACTTTCGTTTTTATTTGACACTTTTGGCGATTACAGATATAATAATTAAAGTAACCAAACAATTAAAAAAATAAAATTCAAAGGAAATGCCGCAAGGGGCGATTCGATACACCAAAATAATTATTTAAATCAATTTGCTGCTTGCCCCTTCGTAAGGGGCAAATCACTACATCAAAATAAATAAAAACGGGGTGATTTTAACATTTTAATCGAAAGAGGCAAGATCCAAGGGGCGAGCCGAGACTACACCCTTTATTCCTTCATTCAAAATAGAAGTTTCACTGTCTGTTTCAATCGGTCATGGAACAAAACATACAATTTTATTATTGTTCTTCATTCTAGAGACATAATGCTAGTAGTAGGTAAGAAAGTCCCAAGAGGTATACCTCGTCCAGTATTTGATACCTACCCTCCATCCGTATTCCAAATTTCAGATTTCTAGACTTCGTAGTTTGGCTATAGGTTAATAAATTAGTCAGTTAGACAGTCAGAGTAAATTATTTTATAAGTTTAGATTTCAGCAAGTAAATACCAAGTTTGTACGGGAGCCGCGGCGCGCGATTCAAACTCGCACAACATACAAATTAATGAATATGTATGTTGACACATTATATTCATGAATTTTATTTATTCACAGATATTTTAAAATTGTGCCAAATTATATTACGTATATAAAGGTACATGGTATTGTGCCACCAGTAAATTTAGTGCTCTATTCGAAAAAATATCTTATAAAGGTGAGTGACAATATCTACAGTTGAATTACTAGGAAAAGTTATATAATTTATTAAAAAATATAGAAAGGTTTCATTTCGCTGAGCTCTTGGTTATCAAAGAAAATATTTAAAATTAAATTTTACTTATATACAATTTATTACACAATTTAATTTTCAACAAACAACATTATTATAAATATAAGTGAAATATACACAAAATTAAATACTAGAGACATAAACTAAAAAACATGGAGCTTTAAAATACAGGCCTTGGCTTAGTTTAGACTCCAAATCTCCCACAAATTACAAAATGTCTTTCTATCTTTGTCAACTAATAATATATTAATAAATCACGGCCCTAGCCATTGGCGGTAGCCTAATGGCTATGGCGTCGGACTTGCGATCATGTGGTTGCCGGTTCGAAACCCACCCATTGCACTACCGACGTGAACCCACTCGTAACACAAACATTTAGCTTAGCACGAGGGGTTAACAAGAATAGGTACTAGTAATGTGCGACCCACATTGCTAGTAAACTTTTTTAAAAAATAACTAAAACAAAAATGTAATTTGTGAAGATGAAATAACTACATAGGTATATAATATTATTATTATAAACTGTCTATAATTTTGGATGGAGGTAATAAGGAGGAGGCCAAAAACAAGGATTTACGAATATGACTTTTTCTAATAGTAGACATGGAGTGCGTGGCAACGAAAACTTCCGCCTTCCGGTGATACATTGGTGGTACTCATGTAATACAGTAGGCTACGTGAGAAACGACAGCTGAAGTTAAAAAGAAAATACTAATAAATAAACCTTGGCTATCGCTACACGTAATATAGCGATAGCCTAGTGGTGTGACCGTTGGACTGCCAAGTCAAAGGTCTCGAGTTCGAATCCAAGTTCGTTCCAATCCTCGAAGTCATCGAGTTCCGCGTCAGCAGTTTCGTCGCCAGCGCACCCACCGATTGGTGAGCCTGCGGAATGTCCCTCCCGCGCACCCCGCAGCTCCGTGCCTGTTGCCGCGCCACTCGCCTCGCCCGCAGCAAAACCTATCACAAAAGATTTTGCTAGCGTCACCGCGAGCGTCCCTCGTGCTCCTAGTATGAAGCCTGGGCCATATAAGGCAACGGAGAACGCTGACAATGATGATGGTTTCGTGACGATGCAAAGGAGGAAGCGCCGAATGGGAAGCAATAAGAACCGCTGCGGCAACGCTTTTTCGGAGCCCAACATGAGTCTGCGTACCGCCAAGCCGAACACCCCGGTGTAGGTATATCTCCCACCTGCACTACACCACTAGGGCGGAGGACATCGTGGAGTACGTACGCTAGAAGACTAAGTACACGCCGAGGGTACAGTTACTGGAGTCGCGCCAGAACGTCAACTTTAAGGTGCAAGTACCGAATTGCTTTTTGCCCCTCATCGTGGAAGAGGAAAAACTAAACTAACTAATAATAAGGAATAAAAAAATGTATATCCCAAAAAGTGCAGTTGCTTACAATGTTAATCACCATAGCATCTGTATTTCGACGCGTAATGAACTGTGCAATCTTCTTCACTTGTAACTTTTTTCAACCTACCTGCATACGATTGATTTCCTGGCAATGTAACTGAACTATTGTTAACTACCTACTATTTATTGCTGTCTTGTTATTGCTATATTCTTAAGACTTTATGCATGATGGCACAGAATGAATTAATTAATTAAACTAAGACCTACCGTTCCTATACTCGTTCACTAAGAATAATTACTTATGAACCTAGTGTTTCTCATTCTAAGTGAATTGTATTCTGTTATTGAGAAATAAATGTCTTAAGCCGTACCTACGTAAATAAAGTGACACAAAACATTAACATACTTACATACTTAACACCGCCAAAAGTGCAAAGTGAACTGCTACTAACATAGTCTTAAGCCCTATCTACTAACACTATTTTGTATATATTTTATATATGTTAGCTTGTAAGGTATAATATCTATTGGCCATAGATGCCTGAAAATCAATGATAAATAAAATAAATAAGGTGTCGTATGTCCTCTAGGGCGAAACGTCGGGGATTAAAATAATATCAATGTAACGCGATAACATTTAAAGGTTCAGAACGCAGCAATGACGCCGACACCGCACGAGCACTCGTCGACCCGACAGGAAATCCTAACTATACCAGCGTCAAATGGCGAGGGGATAGTTATCTCTGGCATGTCGGGACTGTATCCGGCGTCGCGGAGTGTACAAGAATTGTCTGAAATTTTATACAATAAGGTAAAAGAAAAACTAATATTTTGAACTATAGTCAGTACACTCTTGTTTGATGACGCTTTGACAACATTATTTTCATAATTCGACCCAGGTAAATCCAGTGACTGAGGAAGCCATGCGCTTTAAATACAATCACCCGGAAGTCGCACAACAATCCGGCAGTGTGCCCGAAGTAAACAAGTTCGATGCTCAGTTTTTCAAGGTCCACTACCGACTCGGCAACAGTATGGATCCCATGGCACGTAAAATACTTGAGCAGTCATATCAGGCCATCTACGACGCCGGTTAGTTACCAGTTCATGTCAAGTTCATGGGATAATATAATTATCTTTTTCCAATATAATTATTTTGTCTGAATAGTCGTGTCCTAGTATTTTTTAATTATTTATATGTATAATTGCTATCAGTCGCCAGACTTTTATCAGCTATGCTGAATGAGAGTATTTAATGAGCAGCAATTCGATGCCTTGCAATTTATTCACAATATCTGGTTCCATTTTAGTCTCTTAATCACATTGGCATTGTCAAGTAATCCAGAAGCAAGTAGATTTGGGTGATTTATGAATTGTTCAATATGCTGTTTCATAAAGCACTTTATTACTGAGGCCACTGTTGCCATGTTCAAATACTCATGTAGGTATTTAGTAATTTCTCGCAAATCATGCAGTATATTTACAATATTCGTCAAGATGTTGTTTTGCAACCTTTGTAAGCATGTAACATTACTCTTGCTGGCTACTCCCCTTCGAATACCGTATTTTCAAATGGGTTTCAAGATAGTTGTATAACAAAAGATTATTATCCAGGGCTCTTTTGATTTTTATGTGGTCTTTCCATGTTAAACGTCTATCCAGGAGAAAACCAAGATACTCCACACAATCTGTATGAGGTAGAATATTATGTCCTAAGCGAACCGGGGGACAGTCTCCATTCCAGAAACTACTTTCCCATAGCTTAAATAGGACTGGGGTAAGACTTATGGAACGATATAAAGAGCACTCTTGGCTTACCATCTTTATGGATCATAACTATTTCGGTCAGTGGAGACGAAATGGGGCACTATGAAATAAAGACTTAGAAAAATTTCACCACAAACCATTGTCTAATAAAACCTTCGGGACCCGGTGGGATGTGGGAGTAGTAGGGTGGGGGAACACAAAGGGACACCTCAAGGCCATTGACCTTGCCTCAAGGTCATTGACCTTGGAGGCGAAAGCGCTCGCGTCACTGTATCGGTGGCGCGAGGAGGAGTGGACGCGAGGGGCTAGACCGGTGCACCGACAGATAGTCCAGCACCGGTCAGAGCTCCACCAAGTCCTAGTGGCGGAATGGCGGGACAGGCTCTCTCACCCTACCGCCAGCCTCGCTACCGTCGAGGCGGTCCGGCCAGAGCTCGAGCGCTGGCTTGGGAGGAGGCACGGCTCCCTGACATTTCGGGCGACGCAGGTGCTCTCGGGGCATGGCTGCTTCGGGAAGTACCTGTGTCGCATAGGCAGGGAGCCGGACGCCCGGTGCCATCACTGCGCCCATCGGGAGGACACGGCGCTGCACACGCTAGTGGAGTGTGCCGCATGGGAGGAGCCGCGCCGTGTCCTCGCAGCTGCGGTGGGAGACGACCTGTCGCTGCCGGCCGTCGTTCGCTCAATGGTGGGCAGCGCGGCGTCTTGGGACGCAGTGATCGCCTTCTGCGAAACTGTCGTCTCGCAGAAGGAGGCTGCGGAGCGGGAGAGGGAGAGTGCCAGCACTGACCCGACCCGCCCCCGGCGCACCGGTAGACGTCGGCGGAGGGCAGACAACGCCCTCCTCCAGCCTCCCTAAATGGGTCCGGGGGTGGCGGGCGCGGGGACGCCCGCCACACCCCCCCTTCTAGGAGCCGAGGCGGTGGCGCGTAGTGTTCCACGCGCGCCCCTCAATGGCGATGGGGGGGAGTCCAACGCCTCACTCCCCACCTACATATGTACAGATGGGGCCCCAAGGGGCGGGCCGGCACCAGTCGGGGGCCGCGGACGAATTGTCTGTTTCCCGTAGCCCCCGACGCCGCAGGTGCAGGAGGGAACACCGTGTGGTTTTTAGTCGGTAGGTCACCCACTCTGGGTGGAGTCCGACACGCCCCGTCGCCTCCCCGGGCGGCGGATGTCCATGAGGATTTTCCAAACGAAACCAAAAAAAAAAAAAGGTCATTGACCTTGACGTCAAGGCTTGACGTTGTTTTTTTCTGTCCGTGAGGCCTTTATAAAAGCTTCCCTTCGACATCGGTTTTATGACAAACGGCTGGTCGGAGACAAAAAGCACCAAAATGCTTTTAGACTTATATTTACGTGTTATATACGACAGAATCACGAAACCGACGATTAGCGAAGAATACAAAAAAAATTAAATTCTGTCCGACGCCTTTTTAAAAGCTTCCCTTCGACATCGTTTTTGACAAATGGCTGGTCGGACACAAAAAACACCAAGATGCTTTTAGCCTTATATTTACTTGTTATGTACGATAGAATCGAGAAAATAAACGTTTTTGCGAAAAAAATATTTTTTTTTGCTTAAAAATTTGTCATTTTTCCTCAGTGCCCCGTTACGTACACTCCAACTACTATTACTAATTCGGGAACTATGAAAGCCTAAGGCGGCGTTAAAAAAGGAGGTTAGAAAGTAGTGCATTTCTTTGGAAGTTCCAGGATTCTTGGAGTGATTAGGTCAAATTCTGGTGTCTTATTAGGATTTAACCTAATTTCTCTCGCGACTTCTCTAGGCAATGTTAGTTTAATGGGTTCAATAAGGATCAATTGGTTTTATTAGTATTGGTAGGTATTGTTTATATTATAAATTTATAATAAAAATACCTACTCATAGATCCTTATGCGGCCAAAAACTATTTATTAAAATCATCTAAATAAATTAAAATTTTTACAGGAATAAATCCCGAACAGCTTTCCGGCAAAAAGGTTGGTGTGTACATCGGCTCATGTTTCTCAGAAACCGAAAAAGGTTGCGTTTACGAAACCGCTTCCAGATATGGGTTTGGCATATCCGGGTAAGTTGTGTTATTTACTGTATAGTGAGTATTTTTCCGGGAAACCGACAACCGCTGGAGAAGACGTGTTCCCGAGTGGAGATCGCGACCTGGCAAACGTAGTATAAGACGCCCTCAGGCAAGATGGAGTGATGATTTGCGAAAAGTTACTGGTGGAAGCTGGATGCGACAAGCTGAAGACAGGGCGAACTGGCGCGCATTGAGGGAGGCCTACGTCTAGTATAGGCTGATGATGATGAGTATTTTTGGGGCATAACTTGTCTATTTTACATTTCCTGAAAGAAAAAAAAAATTAATAATACCATAAATAGGTATACATATTTTTCAAGCGGTTTGTTTTAAATTTAATAAAGCCTAGTGAAAACATACTAATTTCGAGAGCCAGGGATCCCGGAAGACCAATTTTATTATACGAGTAACATCTTACACAGAATACACAGGTCCAATAATAAGCATAACATGGTTTTGATAGTATGCTAATTACAGGATCCACCTTTAAGTGATATAACTAAACTATTCGTTGAAGTACTTAGGTATACATATATGTAATGCTGTTTCAGATGCAGTAAAACAATGTTCGCTAATCGCGTATCGTACTGGCTAAATGCAAAAGGTCCATCGATGGCGATCGACGAGGCGTGCTGCAGCTCCACCGCGGCGCTAGAGCAGGCCTACAACGCCATGAGCCGCGGAGAATGCGAAGCAGCTATTGTTGGTGGCGCCTACTTGTGCCTTCACCCACAGTCTTCCGTCCATTACGGAAGGTACCTCCTCATCAATCTGTACAAGCAACAATAACATTAACAACCAACATCAGTCACTTTTTTACGGTACTTTTATCTTGTTGGTGTAATTTTTGATGTAGGTAGGAACTAACTAACTTATATATTTGTCTCGATACAGACTAATGAAACTTTGCCCTGATGGAAAAACTAAATCTTTTGATGAGAATGCTGATGGATGTGCTAAATCTGAAGCTATCAACGTTCTGTTTCTGCAAAAGGCAAAAGATGCTTTAAGGTATGAGGTTCATTCATTATTACAAACAGTAGCTGAAGCCAAAACAACGATAAAAATAAGGATGATTGATTTGTAGGAATATACAACACACATTTAAATATACACAAAAAAAAAATCACACCAGCAGCTTATGAGTTTGGACAATGCACAGAAGGTCATCTACTGGCCTTATCGAAACAGAAACCTCACAGAAAATAATGCCATGTTCATTTGCTCATTCATTTGTGTCGGTGTTTTATTTCTGTCAAATCTGTCAATCCGTTCACTTTAAAAAAAATATGAAAAAATAATTTTTTTATTGTTCTTTTTCGTGTAGTTTTTGATGTTTTATCCAACAAACCAAAGATTATAAAAATCGGTCCAGCCGTTCGCGAGTTATAAGTGTTGTAACAAACCCGGCTTTGTTTTATATAATATTATATATAGTTAGATATTATATTCATCCCACAGTCGAATTATTTGTACAGTTTTGTGGAACACTGTGTTAATTTAGAAGTCATACTGATGACGACACGTTTGGCGTAACGGTTGAGCGATCGGTTTCTGCGTCACGTGTTGTGGGTTCGACCCCCACACGAAGCAAATATTTGTATGATCTACAGGTAGTTGTTTCGGGTCTGGGCGTTTGTGTATGTGAGAATTTGTGTTTGTAAACGCACCCACGACACAGGAGAAAATCCTAGTGTGGTGCAACGTTTTTTTTTTTTAAAAAAGAATACTATATAGGTACCTCTGAAATAACAGACTGTTAAACTCATTACCCTTCCTTTTCTATAGTCGGGTGAAAAGGTTGATCTATAAAGGTCAAACAACTGAATTCTCATATATGGTTATTAAGTACTTAAATGGCATTTTTAATTCCAGGATCTACGCTAATGTCTTACACGTGAAGACAGAGTTCATATGTATGTTACCTGGGGAGATGGGCCCTAAATTCGGGTTTTATAGGGATGTTGATAAAACAGTCAACTTCATTAAAACGTTCTATGAAGAAGCGAGTATCCCAGCACAAGCTGTCGAATACGTCGAAGCTTTAGGTTGTGGTAAGTATCTGTGGTGATTGTATAAGTCCCTAATTAGGTAATATACTACATATGAAACAACTAAGCTATTGACTGGCTGAAGCAAACTTAATGAAAAATTCCAAAAACCCGAACGAATCTTTTGTCATGCTTGCCGCTGAAATGTAGAATGCGCTTCCCGAGTGGGTCTTCCTCGATACATATAATCTGGGTGATTTTAAATCACGAGTGAATCGGTTTCTTGAAAGCAAGCGTGCTCCATCGTAGATCGCAGTGTCGCTTGACATTGGGCGAACTGGCGGTCAAGCGTAAGCCTACCACGAATAAAAAAAAAGTATTTTTCAGCTCTTCCCGAGGCGGATAAAATGGAGTTGCAAGCTATCGAGCGGGTGTTTTGTAATAAAAGAGATGATCCTCTCTTAGTAGGTAGTGTCATGTCCAACATTGGATACAATGAGGCTGCTTCGGGGATTTCTTCCATTACAAAGGTAGGTTTTCATCTAGGAATAAGGAAGCTATTATCAAAGAAACAAGAACAACATTAAAAAACATTGTGACATACTTACTTCAACAAACATTTCGCTTTTAATCCTCCTACAAATCTAAAGGATGTTACACTTTTGACAAGGTATACTGAATTACCATATCCTTATCTGGCCATATCTGTAGAAGAACCGACAACCGCTGGGGTAGATGTGTTTTTGAGTGGAGACCGCGACCCGGCAAACGAAGCGTAGGATGCCCTCCGGTAAGGTGGAGTAATGATTTGCGAAAAATTGCTGGCGGATACTAGACGCGACAAGTCGAGGACAGAGTGAAATGGCGCAAATGGGGGAGGCCTACGTCCAGCAGTAGACTGCTATAGGCTGATGATGATGATGATAATGAATTATGGGTTTTGTCTAAGTAAGGATATCGGATTTGGAACAGACAGTATGATGGGTTGATTATATTATGTATTGGCGATATGATTTGTTTAAGAGAGATTCCTAGCAGTGGGAATATTTAACAAAAATGAAATGTTTTTGTAGTGAGGTCACTTTTTATCCGTGCAAAATTATACTTTTCAGGTGTTGCTAGGCTATCATCACGGCCAGCTAGCGGCCAACCTGCACTGCAGTAGTCCGCGGCAGGACGTGCTGGCGCTGCGCGAGGGGCACATGCGTGTCGTCACCGAGCACCAGCGCTTCCGGCGGACGTACGTCGCCGTCAACGGCATGTCCGTCACCGGCGTCAACTCACACGTGCTTCTACACGGACATTACAAACCCAAGGTACATCTCTTACTTAGGTACATTAAAAATATTAATATTTATTGTACTTCAACTATTAACAATTGAATGCCAACTACTGTAACTTTCAGGACATTAATCGCTACGCATCTAGCATACCGTACCTTGTTACCATATCGGCGAGACAAGACACAGCAGTGACTTATGTGTTTGATAATTTAAAATCGAATCCAATAGACCCTGAACAGTTGAGATTGTTGCACAATCTACATCAAGCAGGTATCCCTGGACATTTAGGCAGAGGATTTATAATTCTACGTAAGTATGGCCTGGACTTTTTATAAGCATTACTGCAGAAATCTGCAGTATTTTTATGTGCAAATATATTCTTATTATTAAGTTCGACTAAAATGGCTGTACAGTTTTATAATATATATATATATATATATATGCAATATATGTATTTCTCAACTTAGTATCTTCGAAATATCTTCCCAAAACCAGCTAAGACAAACAGACTTCTTTTCAATTAAACATTTGTGTGCATAATCCGTCTCGATGTCTAAGCATCGATCATGAAAAAATTTAAACCTCTATCCAATCTCTATGAAACTTCTAACTATGTAATTAAATACTAACCAATATTTTAGAGACGAATGAGGAACAGAAAACAGTAAGTCTGTGTGAGAAGGCGGAGTACTTCAACGACGCGCGGCGGCCGCTGTGGTTCGTGTACAGCGGGATGGGCTCGCAGTGGGCCGGCATGGGGATGCAGCTCATGCGCATACCGATATTTGCTGCTGCTATAGAACGGTATTTAATACATTTAAATTAAGGTTCTTCATTTTGTTCTTCTTCAATTGCAGCAGATTTTACAGCTAGGTCAATTAAATATCTGATAGACGTATAGTGAACAACTGGTGCAAATACCTCTTGATCATCTATATACTCTATCCTTTGTTGTTTATGACTAGTCTAGCTTTAAATCTCGTAAAGTCCATTTTCATCAGTTTAATATAATTTATATATATTTTTTTTAAAGTATTTTTAAGCCATAAGTATTAGTATCACGTTTATTCAGGACGAAACAAATTTTTTTTTCCGTGTCTCCAGGGTAAAATTTTAAATTTACCTAGTGGATAGTGGTAAAAGTTCGGAATGAACGATGATTGAACAATATTTCGGACTGCTAACATTCAGAGTTGATAAATTAGGTTTTACTGACAAAAATTTAGATTTAGGTACCGTACTTTGGGCTTTTGTAGTAACAAATATAAACTACTAAGTATCTAAAATAAGTAATCAAATTAATGAAGAATTGCATTATTGCAGATGCCAACAAATTTTACAACCGAAGGGACTCGATATCGTACATATAATTACATCACCTGATGAGAAGACCTTTGACAACATTTTACATTCGTTTGTAGGAATCGCTGCCATTCAGATTGGTCTCACTGATGTTCTCCGTGAGCTTGGACTAGTACCAGATGGGATAATCGGTAAGATTAAGTTATTATTATTACCTTCTTAACTCGAACGGATGAAGGGATGATGAAAAATGTCAATGGTATTGTGTCAATAGAGAGAGTAAAATTGAGTATGGCGTGCTTCAGGGAAGCGTACTCGTCAACACTTTTCCATATTTACATCAACGAGCTATGTCTCTTGTCCCTCAAAAATTGCTCCACATTTGCCTATGCTGACGCTACTGTTCTACTGAGACAGTTGGGACGATGTAACACAAATTTTAGAGACAAACCGTTGTAAAGTTACAGCTTGGCTCTCAAATAATTTATTGACACTAAATACAGAAAAACCAATCTCAATCAATCTTCTCAATCTCACGTGCATTGCAACCAACCCCTATTATCATCAGAGCCCACTCATGTCCTAATCCTTCCTTCCTATGTTCCCCTCTCTGCCTCTCTTCTAATATCCGTATCTGGGAGTCGACATTGATAGTTTCTTAAACTGGCATCATCATATAGAAATCTGAGCCGAAAAACTTATCTAAATCTTTAAAAAGCTGAGACATTCTGCAAATATCTATATTTTGGATTGGATTAGACAATTATGTTGGAGTTGGTTGCTTTAAGTAGGATAGCAAGTTTAAAATGTTTGGTTCTAATTTCACGCTAAAATAGGGATTTATTTTGGTGATCATTTACAATTTTTAGTAATATAGGTTTTGCCTAGTTTTGGAAACAGCAAGTTTTTTTTTTGTATAGAAAGCTTACTTGCCAGGTGGGTCGCACATTACTAGTATTATTGTTAACTCCTCGTGCTAAGCTAAATGCTTGTGTTACGAGTGGTTTCACGTCGGTATCGCAAATCCGACGCTCTAGCCATTAGACTACCGCCGCTTTGTCCTAATAATGCTCACATAACTCGTACCTTTTCAATATCTTACTAATTTTAACTATATTGTTAATGTTCAACTGTTCTTTAATTTGATTTAATAAACGTTATAACTCATTATTAGTATTAAAAAAAATGTTAAAGAATATAAAGTTATAACATAACAAACTATCACGGCTGTATTCCCCTAACGCCAACGGTTAAACAGAGGTGTACGTAATTATTAATAAATATAAGGACCTCTAATTCTGAATTTGAACTTGCGACTGCTAAAAGGCCGTTTGACACGACTACGATGTGACAGGTCACAGTGTAGGAGAGCTGGGATGCGCGTACGCCGACGGGTGTTTAACGGCCGAGGAGATGATACTGTCGGCGTACAGTCGGGGGCTGGTGTCACTGCAGACCCCATTCATACGCGGCTCAATGGCCGCCGTTGGACTGGGATATGAACAAGTATCTACTTAAGATTATTTATTGCAATTGTGATACCCTTGATCTGAATAACGATGGATTTGTGTTGATATCTCTCACACTTATTTTAATAACTGCTCGATCTCCGGCAAAATTATTGTGTTAGGTCGATCTAAGCACGCGTAAAAACTGCATCCAACTTCATTCAAATGCCCATACTACCAAATCTCAACATTGCGATAATTTTTATTTATGGGATAGGACGGCAAGAGAACAGACGGATCGCCTGATGGTAAGCGATTACCGCCGCCCATGGACACCCACAACACCATAGGAGTCACAAGTGCGTTGCCGACCTTTTAAAAGGGGATTGGGCCTCCGGTAATCTCACTCACTCGGCGAAACAACGTAAGTGTTGTGTTTCGCCGGATACGGATACGGATACGCCGGATTTCTGTGAGGCCGTGGTATCACTCCGGTCGAGCCGGCCCATTCGTGCCGAAGCATGGCTCTCCCACGTAAAATGGTATTTTTAGCTAAGTGACGAAAATGTATTTTGGAGATTTTTTTATTACCTATACAAACTGTCTAACCGCAGCTCTTCGATTTTGTGTTTTCGTGTCGCTCCGCTATTTAAATAAAAAAAATCAATTTAACTCGGGTAGGTTTGGATTACGTTTTGCTTTGTTGGCATTGATTGAAATGATTTATTTAAAAAAAAATAACGCTCAAACCTTTTTTTAGATTTCCAAAATGTGTCCTCCCGAGATTGAGGTTGCATGTCACAATGGTCCTGAATCTAGTACAATTTCGGGTCCTGCTGATGTGATGCGTGAGTTCGTCGCAGAGTTGACTGCTAAGGGAATTTTTGCTAAAGAAGTTCCATGCTCCAATATCGCCTACCATTCACGTTATATTGCTGATGCTGGTGAGTCTTGAATTTATTAGTGGAGAAGTGTATATTTGTGCGCTATGACAACAAGTACTCAGATAATACCTTAACTAATTGCTAAACTAGAGTTAACATTTGAGATACAGCCTATACTCATGTCAAATATCAATATAAGTATATTTAACACATTAAACGCCATGGGGGACAACATATGGGCCTCACTTAAGTAGTCGATAGAGCCAGGTCAAAAATAACAAGTTTATAGAATTTCATGTATAAGTTTTTATTGTTTGAGGGGTTATAAAATGTGGTAAATAACCTATAAAACAAATCGAATAAATGTAATTTGTGACTTAATTTATCTAAAACACTAGTGTCACTCATTAGTTGTCCCCCGTGGCGTACGCGGTAAATAATTCGCATGTCCGTTAGCGGGGGCTGCGGGGATCAGGGTGCGGCTATCCCCGCTCGTGCCCGCGCGCCGCGCCGCCTGCTTGTCGCGATTCCCGAGCGCTTATTATGTGTTAGTGAACACTGGCAAGCACGTTGTTTTTTATTATTTATCTCGCAAGTAGTTACTTTATTTTCTTGTTTATGTAAAAATAATATTGTTTACTTATAATGGATTTCTTCAGAGAATTCGAGATAACTCAGGATGATTTATCACAAATAGAAGAATTAGAAATTAATTTGTTAAATAATAGTTTCCATATAAGCTCCGATGAAGACGACATAAATATCCACCCGATTCCACGCAAACGTCGTCGTATAATGGTGATCGAAAGTGAAGAAAGTGAGTCAGAAGAGCGTCCATATCCAGATACATCGGGACAAACAACACAGTTTATACGTACATGGACACCGCCTACATGTAACCAACGTCAAATAATACCTTTCACAGAAAATCCTGGCTTGCCTACCTACCTTCGTTTAGCAATGGTGGTTCCTGATGAAGTTTTTCAGAAGACAGTTGACGATACGAATCAGTTCGCTATTAACAGAATTGCCACGCGCCAAGCTTCAAGGGCAGCACGAATTCGTAACTGGTCACCTACTAATTTGCACGAGATGAAAAGCTTTTTTGCACTAATTATGTTTATGGGATTGGTAAAACTTCCTAAGTTGTCAGATTATTGGTCTAAGGACGAAATAACAGGCCATCGTTTTGCTGCAACGATTATGCCTCGTAATCGCTTTAATCGCTTTGCTTCTCCAAATGCTTCATTTTTCCCAACATGACGATGCTCACAAATCTAATAGATTACACCGTATTAGATCCTTACTGGATGTAATGAATACCAATTTTGCAAAGCATTATACTCCTGCCGAAGATCTATGTATCGACGAAAGTGTTGTGCCGTTCCGTGGCAGACTCATTTTTCGTCAATATAACAAGCAGAAGCGCCACAAATATGGCATAAAAGAATTTAAATTGTGTACACTACCAGGATATACATATAAGATCAACGTTTATGCTGGAAAAGAAAACGACCAAGTCATCACAACGCCAGCAAATGTCATCATGTCCCTTTGCACTGCACTGCAAACACCCTATACACTGATAATTGGTACACGAGTATTGATTTAGCAAGGGATCTCGTTAAAAATTAAACCCATCTCGTAGGTACCATTAGGAAGAACAGAAGACATATCCCAAAAGTAGTTACAGATGCTAAACTGAAAAGAGGTGAATATATTGCCAGAGAGAGCGAAGATGGAATTACAGTCATGAAGTGGAAGGATAAGAGAGATGTACTGGTTCTATCTACAAAACATTCCGACATTTCCGAATTTCAGACAATCACAAAGCGGGGGAAAACTGTTCTGAAACCGAAAATCGTTCTAGATTATAACAGAGCAAAAGGAGCAGTTGATTTGTCTGATCAAATGGCGGCATATTCCACGCTATTAAGGAAATCGGTCAAATGGTATAAAAAAGTTGGTATAAACTTGCTGTTAAATACTGCACTTGTCAATGCATTAATAATATATCAGACAGTAACCGGAAAGAAAATCCAAATAGTTGAGTTTAGGAAACAGGTGTTGAAGGGATTGTTAACGAGAAGTGAACAAACCTCAAACGAGATTTCAAGGCCAAGAAGAATGAAACATAAGCTTACAAAGAAAGATGGTACTAACAAAAATAATCGGCGAACATGTCAGCAGTGCTATAAAGAAAATAAAAAAGTAATGGGGCGAGTTCTAGCCAAAAACAAGACTAAAAAGATTGTTACCTTTTGTGAAACCTGTCCTAATAAACCATTTCTTTGTTTTGAGTGTTTCCATAAAATTCATTAAATTATTTACTTACTAAGATACCATTGATCTCAATCTGAAGTCTGATTTATTTGTTTTCTAATTGTTAATAACTTTCAATAAAACGTCACGTTTTTTATTTACACATGTGGTTTCACTTATCAAACTACTCCCGAATGAGTAAAACTACTTATATTACTGTATTTATACTAATTTATATAGTAGAACCTTAATATTTTGGCTAGTTATGTTTAAAAAGCACAATAACTATCACATTATTTAAATAAAATTATATAATAATAATACACGATCTCATATTGAAATTCTTGTCCCATTACATGTTGTGACATTATATGACATATTTTTCTAAGTCATATTTTTTTCTAAAAACCAAGTGCAAATCATTTGTCTACAGGGCCGTTGGGTCACGTCTAATACATATTTGCTTCACATTTATGCCCGACGGCTCAAACCAAACGCTTAAAGTCGCCTCTAGCTGGCGGTCACATAGTGTCCCCCGCGGCTCTAACGGAACAATCGCATGTCGACTACATGGTATCCCCCATGGCCCAATCAGAAAAAATCAAGGCAGCGTTTAACGTGTTAAAAAAAATCTTGACTAATCGACATTTGTACTGTAGGTCCCCAGTTACTTAAGTATTTATCTGAGGTGATCAAGACTCCGAAACCACGAAGCGAGCGCTGGCTGTCTACTTCAGTACCCCAAGATAGATGGAACGATCCTATCACTAAACTCTGTTCGGCAGAGTATCATACCAACAACTTGCTGGTAAGAATAATAATAACTTTTACATCATAATGAGCCCTAAAAAAATATCAGGCATTGTAAGTATTATCTTACGGCCAACCGGAGCAGTTACCCGTAAGATGCGCTTGAACATGCGGCTAAATAATTTGCAGGCATCAGCATAAGCAACCGTTATGAAACCGTTTCACAAGTTGAATACCAAACGTATAGTGCGTGTGAATGAATGAATGAATGAATATTTGAATGAATGAATATTTATTTCCAACGTAAGTGTTACATTGTATACCAACTTAAGACCAAGTGTAAATCGAAAATAAGTATGAACTTACAACAAGTTTACAAAACACGTTCTAAAAAGAAATGACTTAATTATTACGTTATGGTTTGAACTTCCGATTAAACTAATATTGTGTTTGAACTATGTTAACATAAATTAAACTAATTGGCGGTATACAGAAATAAAAGTCTTTACCTTCCGTGCTAGTCAAAGACTGTGTTACGGCAAGGTAAGGATTCTCGCTTCAGAAATACCAACTGTAATTTAATCGACATAAGGACAGTTCTCCACTGTTTATGGTAATAAAGAAAAATACAAAAGACGAGATAACAGCTAATGAGTTTGGCGCAAACAAGTAGTACATGCAAAATTATCAGACAACTTGACTTAGACAACTTGACTTATAACGAAACATACTTAAAAGTTATTTATCAGTTAATAAATCCAAAAAGGAAATACAATGTCTTAACAGTAATTGTGCTGCTTTAATATTAAAACCATATCAAAGTCTTGACATGGAATCAGCTGCACTTTATTCCTTAAATTATCTAGGTATCAGTGTAGTATATATACGGGTATAGACACATATATATATATATATATATATATATATATATATATATATATATATATATATATATATATATATATATATATATACATATACATATATACACACATCCACACATACACATGATTATACATATATATATATACATTAAATTAGTAGGAGTAAAGATTTTATTTTTAATGTAAGATATTGATAGATAAAAATACATATTTTGTTTATTTGTGTATTAATATTATAATTATATGATTTACTTGCATACTTGTATAATTTTTTCTGTCCGTTCGTAATCTAAACTGCTCAGAAACTCATCCAGTGCCTTCCTGCAAATAGAACTCGTCATATCTTTTAAAGTCTTAACTTTACTTATGCGATTGTAAAGTAACGGGGCTAGAAAGTAAGAAAAACATTGAGCAAACGAAGTTTTACAAGGAGGAACTTTATATACTTCATGGGTTCTTCTAATGGATTGATTAGTAGGTCTTTGACAGAAGTGTTGTCTGAGAACAATGCTTTTAATGTAAAGTTGACGAATATTCAGGACCTCAAACTCTTCATATAGTTTCGACGTAGGGTATCTAAAGGGTTTGAAACTAACAACTTTCAATATACACCTCTGGGCGCGTTCAATTTTTAGAAGCGTACTTTTTCGTGCACCACCCCAAGCGGCGATACCATAAGTAGCGATTGACTGATATAAAGCTAGGTAAACAAGTCTGTTGGTCTTTCTGTCTCTTAAGTTTCTAATTTTTTTGAAAATAGGTATTAGTTTACGGATTCTAGATTTAAGATTACTGATATGTGGTTTCCAGTTTAAATTTCGATCAATTTCAATACCAAGGTACTTAGTACTATTAGTTGCCGATAAAATATGGCAATCACAATCTCTAATAGCAAGAGAACAATTAGAAGAGTGCGCTTTTAAAAGGTAATCTGAAGGGGGTTGCAGATTGTTTTTAATGCTAAAAGTAATATATTTTGTTTTATTTAAATTTAATGTGAGTAAATTGTGGTCAAGCCATTTAATTATTTTTCGGAGCCCATTTTCAGCTGATGTTTTGACTTGTGCCCATGTTGAATGTTGAAATAGAATAACCGTATCGTCAGCAAATGTAATTAATCTTGATTCAGGTATTTCAGTATTACATAAATTATTAACGTAGATTAGAAACAAAGTAGGCCCAAGTACTGAACCTTGAGGTACTCCAAAGTCAATTTTTAGTTTTGTGCTAGTAGTATCTCCGATTTTTAATGTTTGGGTCCTGTTACTGAGATAATCTTTAAAAAGTTCCAATGGCAAACCCGGGCCTATAGACTCTAATTTACGAATCAGTAAAGAAATTGAGACAGTATCGAATGCCTTTGCTAAATCCAAAAAGACACCTATACATTTTTTCTTACAATCAAGATTCCCAGCTATATTGGTAACCAAATCCTCTACAGCATCCACAGTTGATTTATTTTTTCTAAATCCATATTGATTCTTGGCCAAAATATTATGTTTTTCTAAAAAATTTACTAACCTGTGATTCATTATTTTTTCTAAAATTTTGGATAAAGTCGGTAGCAGTGAAATCGGGCGATAGTTAGTGATATCGTCTTTTTCCCCTGATTTGAATATAGGCACAACAATGGAGTCCTTCAAAGCGTTTGGGAACTTACCAGAAGACAAACACAAATTTAATAAAGAAGTTAGTGGTGTTATCAGTATATTGATATATTTTTTGATAAATAGTGATGATATGCCATCCCAACCAGTGGTATTAGTATTCTTCAGTGACATAACAATTTTGTGTACCTCTAATTCATCTGTTTCCAAAAGCATAAATGAGTTCAATGGAGTCTGACTGCACTTAAAATCTTTGACTAGATCATCTTCAGTTACTTTTAATTTATGTAGAATGTTGTTTGATAGGTTAGAACCTATATTAACAAAAAAACTATTCGCATAATCAACGGATTCCTGCGGTGTCGACTTAACACTTAGCAACTCATATGGTATTTTAGATTTATCCAACACATTTAAATTACATACTCGTTTTATAACGTTCCAAGTCTTTTTTATATCATTTTTACTATTAGCTAAGTTACGTTTATCGTGTTCATTTTTTAAATTATGTAGAATACTGTTACAATGATTTCTATAACGTTTATAGGTAGTTTCTAGGTCTTTGTCATTTGGTGATTTTAAGTGTCTTTTATGTAATGTGTCTCTAAATCTCATACAGCGTAATAATCCGGGGGTTATCCATTGTTGACGAGTTTGTTGTCTATTTGGAATTGCAGTTATTTGCGTGCTTTTTTTAATTATTTCAGATAGAATATTTATAAACACTTCAGTTGCTTTATTGGGGTCGCATAGTGATGTTATACTTGAAAAATCAATTTCTTTAATTAGGGTGTCAACCATACCATAATTAAGTTTTTTTATGTTTTTTGTAAATAATACTTTGTTGCGATAAAGGTATCTTCAGATATAAACTGCTATGATCAGTGACAGACGACTCACAAATCACAGTCAGCAGTTTAAAATCAGACTTAACAAAACAGTGATCAATGCATTTGTTAAGACGAGTAGGAAGAGAGTGACTAGGTAAGAAACAATGGGTTGCAAGTAAATCTAAGTACTCATCTGATTTTGATTCATCGTTATGGGAACCAATATCTATATTGATGTCTCCAGTTAAATAAATATTGGGTATGTGTTTCAGTTTGATTAAAAGCTCGTCTAGAGAATGGAGAAAATTGGCTAATGAAACAAAAGACGGTGATCTATATATACAGATAAAGGCGTTTGTTTTACCTACTTCAACTACTAAACAGTCAGCGTGTTCAAAATTGGGTTCATATACTATGATATCTGCCAAATTACTTTTTGCATATACAACTACACCACTATTTTTATTGATATGTTTTTGAGTGTGGTAGACATCGTATTGTTCAATTCCTGGAATTAAATCTGATTTTTGTAACCAACACTCAGTTAGAATGATAAAGTCGTAGTCTATATTACTCCTTGCCATAAAAACTTTAAAATCTTCCAAGTTTTTATGTATACTTCGAATGTTTTGAACAATTATTTTAAAAGATGGTTCCATATTAATTCCATATTGCAAAAAAGATTCCGGATCCTCAACCAAAAAGGAATCACCAGTGTTGATATTATTATCAACATCGGTGACCACATCTTCTAGATTGTTACACATTGTTTACAAAAAAAAATAGTCCAAATTCTATCTTGAGTACAATAAGTTTGGTTGAGGCATATGGTTTCTGATATTTGTGGGAGTAGTAGTAGATACAATAATTGCTTATCTACGGACATGGAGTATACATAATATAATAAAATAGTAATGCGATATATGTATATAAACAATATAAAATACACAAATACATAACAAACATTACTGTAGTATTGTAAGTATATAAAAAACTGGTAGCAAAGGAAAACAATAATTGTAAACATCTGGTGTGTGATATCATAATCTAGGTGTAAACTAAGAAAAGTAGAAAAAGAATAAAAATGTACTAAACACGCAATTGGCAAAAACAACGTTGAATTATACCGTAATTTGATGAAAAAGCTACCATTGTATAGTCATTGTGTTGCCAGAGCTTTAATCTGATTCAGAGTTTTAATAACTATGGCAGACTGGCCCTCTTCTTTGCGAAGTAAAATATTTCCTCGGGATACCCAGCAATATTTGTACATTCCATTCTTCACGAGTTCTCGAGCAGCTGCCAACATCTTTTTTGACAACGGCGTGAGTGCTTCAGATACGTAAACTCGCGAACATACTCCACTAAGCCCCAAAACTTCTGTATTCAAGGGTTTTTCCTTGTTTTCAGAGTTATATTTTTTAGAAGCCTTTATAATTGTTTCTCTCTTTTTTGCGTCTTGGTACTCCACAACGATTGGACCATCAAATTTACCTTTTCTGTATATATTTGTTGTTGCATCGATAGGCGGTATATTTAGAATATTGTATATGTTCTTGACTATTTCATACACATTTTCTTTTTCATCGCGTGGAATATTCCTTATTTCAACAGTATTTTTTACAATTTGCTTTTGTAATTCATTTAGTTGAAATTCTAATTCAGCAATCCGAACATTTTCTGCTTCGTATTTAGTTTCAAGGTTTTGCACCCTACCAGCTATTTCCTTGTAATTTTCAGTATTCTGTTCAAGTAGTTTTATAATCTGCGAATTAGACTCAAGTATCAGGCTGTTTTGCAACTTAATCTCGCCAATCTCAGTATTCATCATTTGCTTGAAAGACTCCATAAGTTGTTCTCTTAGATCCGCCAGGGTTTCTTGTTCAGGGTTTTTTCGCTTTCTTAAGTTGATATTTTGGATCATATCTTGATCTGGTGAATCTTTAGATAAATCCGGATGCGAGGAGAACTTTATCGACTGTCCAGATTTTGGAGTACGTTGCATTTTTATCTGATAAATTTGCTTATACTACAATGTGGTCGAAACGATTCAAGTTCAAATATGCGTATGTAAAACACAGTCTCCAATGGGAATTGTAACTAATCGATACAAAAACAAGGTCACTAATCGCACTTTGATGTTTTCGTAATAACATAAAACACGTCTGGCTTAAACTAATGCACGGGCGAGTGTGAGCACTGACACGGGTCTCTATTTCGATAATGGTTGATTGAAGTTCATGTATCACGTCTTATGTACTAACCGATCATCAGTAAAGGTGGCCTGCGCCATTAATTACGTAGCTACATCCAACGTGGAAACAAATGACTCATTCCTCATTGTGGACTACAAAGATTAACTGTTCACGCAGAGTCCGGTGTTGTTCGAGGAAACGTCGCGGCTGTTGCCCAATAATGCGGTGCTGGTGGAGGTGGCACCGCACGGACTGCTGCAGGCCATCCTCAAGCGATCGTTACCTAGTACCTGCAAAAATATTGCATTGACGAGGAGACAGCACCCTGATAATGCATTTTTGCTGCTCGAGGGCATAGGCAAGTAAGTAAATATTGGAAATGGAAATATCTGGGTGTCTTTAAGTCTTTGCCGACCCTGTAAATTAAAGAGGAATAGTTGAGCTGGCAACATAGGAGACAATAGCGTGATGCTTATCCTATCTGCCAACACAACGCTTCTACGCGGAGCTCTGGCGACCTTGCTGTCCTTCAGGAACACAACATAGCACTTAGCTATGTTATTTGGCTACGATTTTCTGCAAAGTGGAGGTACTTCCCCAGTCTGGCAGCTCCAATTGGTAGTGGAATTATTCGATTCCACTATGCTTTACCTCTCAAAACTTTAAAATTGTTACATTAGTAAGACTTAAGATTAGTAGGATAGTTTGCACAGAATGTGTCTAATAGCAGAATATAACAAGAATTTTAATATTTTCAGGTTGTTCATGGAAGGCTGTAATCCCAAAGTACATGTTCTCTATCCAAAAGTCGACTTACCAGTTTCAACAGGCACGCCCTTTTTGTCTCATCTAGTGAGATGGGCACATAGTGAAACTTGGTAAATATTATTACATTGTTGTTTAAAATCCCGTGTGCAAATTATAATGGCTACGGTTGTATGGCGCTGCTTTTTCTTTATTAGTTTGGCTGTATATGTAGAATATTTTCCTTGACGAGTGTAGCAAATAAAGCACTGATACTGGGGTATATTTTTCTATTGTTATAAGATGACAGTACAAGTGTTCAGATCACGTTATTCGCATAGTTGTCCTGAGCGCGATTGCTAGGTCCTGAGTGCAATAGTATGTTACTCAGATCGCTTGATAGAACAGCAGCCCATTCACAGGAACACCAGTGGCAGTGGGGTCACTGTGGGACCTACGTTGTTAACTTCATTCGCCCAGTTAAAAAATAAAAAGCTTCTTTGAACAAAAGAATTGAATTGATGATGGAAATGCACGTTATCAAATTTCATATAAACATAGACTGCCTTATTAGTCTAGTGGCCCCAAGCGCGACTGTTACACTAGAGATCTTGGGTTCGATCTCCAGGTCGAGCAAAGTGTTATTGGGTTTTTCTATAAAATTCTCAGCAGCAGCTCGGAGCATTAATTAACATGGGACCTAAACATGCCAGCGAACTGTGGGTGTACATTAAGTACGCCTCTGCCTAATAGTTCGGAGAATACAGGCATGATGATGGATGTATATATATACATATACATATACATATACATATATATATATATATATACATATATGTATATGTATATGTATATGTAAAAATTTCTATATATATATATATATATATATATATATAGACATTTTTACTAGCAATGTGTTATTGCGCATTGTTAATTACAATTATTTTAACAAGACGGTGCATTCCCAACTGATAAGTAACAAATAAATTCACCAATTCTTTTCAGGCCTACGACGATATATTGCTCTGCGAACAGAAAAACTGCCGCTAGTTGTAACTATACAATTTCAGTGCACGATAGAGAAAATTCTTATTTACAGGGACATTCAATGAGAGGTAATGTACTGAGAAGTAAAATTTTATAATATACTAGCTTTTGCCAGCGACTTCGTCCGCGTGGAATAGTTACTTTGTTCCCTAGTTCTTCGCCCGCGGTTTCACCTGCGTTGCCCCGTTCCTAAGGGTTGTAGCGTGATGTTTTATAGCTTGAAACCTTTCTCATGAATCACTCATTTTCCCAACATTTCCCATCACTGCTCTGCTCCTATTGATCGTAGTGTGATGAAAAGTATACTTTAATCTGCCCAGGAGTATGAAGAACAATTGTACCAAGTTTCGTTGAAATCCGTCGAGTGGTTTTTGTTTCTATAACGAACATACAGACAGACAGACAGACAAAAATTTTACTGATTGCATTTTTGGCGTCAGTATCGATCACTAATCACCCGCTGATAGTTATCTATACTTATAATACATCTGTAGAGAGGTCAATTCTGTACATGAAATATATTTCCAAAATAACTATCAACTATATACTTTTCATCACACTACGATCAATAGGAGCAGAGCAGTGAAGGGAAATGTTGGGAAAACAGGAGAACTTACTCCATTTTTTAAGCTTCCGTCGCGTGTGCAGCCTTAATGGTTAAAGCTACACAGCAATCATGTATGACGGAAATGTTCTCTATATAAAAAATATTCCACGACAGCAAAGGTCTACCTTTTATAGTTGACTCACAATAACACGTGTAACTCCCGATAGATTAGCAGTTCGGAGCTTTCTGATTATATTTGTCTACTATTACGTTAGGTGACTGACTGACTGACATAGTGATCTATCAACGCACAGCCCAAACCACAGGTTATAGTATACTTTTCATCACGCTACGATCAATAGGAGCAGAGCAGTGAAGGGAAATGTTGGGAAAATGAGTGATTCATGAGAAAGGTTTCAGGCTATAAAACATCACGCTACAACCCTTAGGAACGGGGCAACGCAGGTGAAACCGCGGGCGAAGAACTAGGGAACAAAGTAACTATTCCACGCGGACGAAGTCGCTGGCAAAAGCTAGTTTTGGAAATATATTTCATGTACAGAATTGACCTCTCTACAGATTTATTATAAGTATAGAAGATAGATAATCAATTAATCTGTGATAAACTGGCGTAATCATATGTTACCAATTTGTACGCCTTACCTAAACAGCTGAACACGATAGTTTTTTTTTCTACTGAATATCTTGCAGGCAATATAAGTAAGTACAACATCACGACTATAGACATAAAGACCCTCCCCATTTGAGAGATCTTAGCTTATCTATGGTATAATTTTCATATTATTTAACTTTTAGTAATATTCCGATATATTTGCAATTGATTGTTTTTTTAACAATTGTTTTGTAGATCATTGTTTAAAATATTTCTTCCTTTTTATGATTGCTATATTTTGTCCCTTGATATTCAACGATTATGTATGGGTTAGTGAACAAAATACTCAGAAAAAATAAAGTAAGTATTTGATGGTCATTTCAAAACTAATTATATCTATACATTATATTAGGTCACACGGTATATCCATTTGCGGCCTCGCTGGTGCTGGCCTGGGACACGCTCGCCATGGTAATGGGAGTGCCGAAGAAGCAATTCTCTGTTGTGTTCAATGATCTACATCTTCATGCGCAGCCAATACTGCATGATCAGCGCCAGCTTAGACTTAGCGTAGCACTGCACAGAGGAACCGGAAGATTTGAGGTAACCGCATACAGCTCACTAAGATGAGATTGACTATATATGTAGTGTATACATGCATACACTCATGCCTTTTTCCCACAGGGGTAGGCACAAACTACAGAACGCTACTTGCTACGATTCTCATATACTCGTAATATGTGCCACGTTCATACATCCTGTCATAATAAAGTATGCAGACAAAACCATAACATTAAAATTGTTGAGCTCTTGTACGAATGCTTATATAATAATCAGCAAGCTTGTAAATGTAATCAATTGGAAATAGTAGAACCCATCAGATATCTGTGTTTAATCATCGATAACATATTTAATTGGAAGCCACTAGTTACCTAATATAGTAGGTATTTAATAAACTACGAACAGTTTTTCGTAAATTTTATAACATTAAGAAATTATTAGAGAGCTCAAAATTATTTGTTGTGCATCCCGCGCTAGCCAAGTCATTGGTTAGTTATGAGTTATGAGTTATGGGTTAAGGTTACTATGGCTTAACTTTCAAAACATATTTAGAAGAATTAAAAAAATACAAATAAAAATAATAGTGCAAAAAAAGCCATAAAAAGATAAATGTAAAGATGATTGCAATCAGTCGTTTAAAGAATGTAGCATGCTTCCTGTTGATAAAAAAGCTATTTAAAGATATACAACATTAGTTAGTTTAGTATATACGAAAGCCGAAACACGTGTCTAGTATTTTTATGTAAAGAATCTATATACAAAATTTCAAAACTGTATCATGAAAAATCACAAAGTTATAAGCTTGTTATATTACCTGGTTGTCCGTAGATATTGTTACGAGCTGGGGTTCGGGATAAATTTAATGAACACCAATTTCA
Source organism: Acronicta aceris (assembly GCA_910591435.1). NCBI lineage: Eukaryota > Metazoa > Arthropoda > Insecta > Lepidoptera > Noctuidae > Acronicta > Acronicta aceris. The sequence continues at coordinate 3,551,785 of OU342778.1, read as the reverse complement.
CCGAAACAACAAATATTTTAATTAACTTGACAAACACACAACAGAAATTACTGAGAGAGTCACTACAGTATCACTTATCGCACTATAATGTCGCACTTGTAATCACTTAACTTCACTTCGATATTCACTTCACCGTGTACAGAACTAAACTGCCCCGGCCGACCCTCACGACCAGTATTTATAGGAGTCACGAAGATTCTAGAATCGAACATTCTCGATAGGTCCACAAAATACGAGTAGGTAAGTACATACTTATAAACAATAGACGATAAAGCGATCGTCTATTGTTTACGGTCATTCACCTTGAACCCGGCTTTTCTTCGAATGTTCTACGTGCTTCTACGACTTATCTAGAATCTTCGTGACCCATCTCCGTACTAATAGCCACTTGGCGTAACACTACCCCCTCCTAAGACATGCTCGTCCCGAGCATCATTAGATCCGTAATAACGTGCCAAACGATCCACATGAACGATCTTCGGAGCACCTCTTGGCCCTTTTTGTATCCGGTAGGTGACGTCGTTGATCTTAGTCACGACTCGGTAGGGGCCGTCCCATTTTGCTTGTAACTTGGGTGACTTTCCTTTGCTGCGAACCGGGTTATGTAGCCATACTAGTGAGCCCTCATCGAAGCCTTTATTGTTCATCTTGCGGTCATAACGGGTCTTCATTCTCTCAGAAGTTTGTTGGCCCGACTGCCTGACATGCTCATATATGTCATTCATTCTGGTACGCAAGTCGTTCGCATAATCAGTCACACAGCGGGGGGTGTCTGGAGGGATGCCGGTGATGAGATCTGCAGGCAACCGTAGTTCTCTTCCAAAGTTCGCGAAGGCTGGTGTCACCGTCGTACTTTCGTGAACTGCACTTCGATATGACAAAAGAAATGGCTGGATATGCTTATCCCAATCTCTCTGCCTACTTCCTACAACTTTTGCTAGATATCTCTCTAAGGTCTGATTAAACCGTTCGACCATTCCATCAGACTGTGGGTGGTAAGAGGTGGTTCTGGTTTTATGGGCACCCATTACTCGACATGTTTCCTGGAATATTTGAGATTCGAAATTCCTTCCTTGGTCGCTATGAATCTCTAAGGGTACTCCAAAACGACAGAAGACTTCATGAACCAACTTATCTGCGACCATCGTAGCTTCTTGGTTAGGAATGGCGAACACTTCCGGCCATTTTGTGAAGTAATCCATCACAACCATAAAGTACTTGTTTCCACTTTCACTCTCCGGGAATGGTCCTGCAACGTCAAGAGCTATTCGTTCCCAGGGCGCACCAATGTTGTAGACTTTCAATGCACCTCTACTGCGCGTGTGAGGCCCTTTTACAGATGCACAACTAGTGCATTTACGACACCAGTCTTCAACATCGTCCCGACAGTGGATCCAGTAGAATCGCTCTCGAATCTTCAATAAAGTCCTTTTAACTCCTAGGTGACCTCCCGAACATCCGTCATGGTAAAGCTGAAGGACATCTGGCACTTTAGCTTTAGGGACTACCATCTGTAGATGACACTTATCTCCCTTAGCATTTTCCCATTTACGGCACAAGACACCATCCTGTATCAACAGACTGTCCCACTGTGCCCAATAGCTTTTTGTGATTGTGCTCAATGCCGCAACATCACTCCATATCGGTTTAGGGGCACCAGCTTTCATCCACTCGACGATTGGTTTAACATCCGAGTCAGTTTCCTGAGCCTGCTGTAGGGTTTCTTTCCATTCGTCACTGAGATCAGTTTTCAGCATTCTCACGGGAACTGCTTCTTTAGCCTCTTGCCTGGAACAGTGCTTGCATATTTCCGAACAAGGTCTTCGTGACAATGCATCTGCGTTACCGTGAGATCTCCCACTACGATGTTCAATTAGGAAGTCGAATTCCTGTAGACGCTCAATCCATCTTGCCACTTGTCCTTCCGGGTTCTTGAACTGCAATAGCCACCGCAGTGCAGCATGATCTGTTCGCAGGTGAAATTTTCGCCCCAATAAATACTTGCTAAAATGCTGCAATGTTTTAACTATCGCGAGCAGTTCTCTCCTCGTGACGCAATAGTTTCTTTCTGGTTTTGACAGCGATTTACTGAAGTAGGCTATCACAACCTCTTGATCACCTTTCCGCTGTGACAAAACACCACCAATTCCAGTATTACTTGCGTCTGTGTCCACGATGAATTCATTTTCAGTGTCAGGGTAGCCCAAAATAGGTGTATTGCACAGACGTTTTTTTAATTCTTGAAAAGCCCTTTCACAGTTTGCGTCCCAGCAGAAATGTGTCTTTTCCTCAGTCAGTTTGTGTAGAGGCTTCGCAATGTCCGAGAAATTCTTCACAAATCGTCGATAGTAAGAGCACAAGCCCAAAAATGCTCTGACTTGGGTCTTATCTTTCGGAACCGGCCACTCTTTGACAGCAACTATCTTCTCTGGGTCTGTTTCTACACCGTTTTCAGACACTACGTGTCCCAGAAAACTAACTTGACGTTTAAAAAATGAACATTTTTTCGGACTTAACTTTAAATTGGCTCCTCGGATTTTTGATAGCACTCGTTCGAGATTTTGAAGGTGGTCATCAAAAGTACGGCCTACAATGATAATGTCATCCAAGTAGACCAGGCAGGCGTCTCCAATAAGGCCAGTGAGCACTAGTTCCATAAGTCTCTCAAATGTAGCTGGAGCATTGCACAGTCCAAACGGCATGACTTTAAATTGCCACAGCCCCTTTCCCGTAGAGAAAGCAGTCTTCTCTTTGTCTTTGGGGTCTATTTCCACTTGCCAGTAACCACTTTTTAAGTCCAGGGTGGTAAACCACTTCATTCCTGTCAGGGTATCCAACGTGTCATCGATCCTTGGTAATGGGTAACTGTCCTTTTTCGTAACGTCATTCAATCGTCGATAGTCCACGCAAAAGCGCATACTGCCATCTTTCTTTTTCACCAACACCACAGGAGAACACCATGGGCTAGATGAAGGCTCTATTACACCGTCTTTTACCATTCCCTCAATCATGGTCTCCACTTCTTTCTCTCGGGCAACTGGCATTCTTCTAGGTCGCTGACGAATTGGTGACTCGTTGCCAGTATTAATTTTGTGCTGCACCAGTCCTGTCTTTCCTATATCGGCATCATTTGAAGAGAAAATGTCAGCGTACTGGAGCAACATCTTCTTAGCCTTGTTTGCTTCTTCATCAGAAAGATGATTTCGACAGCCTTCCAAGAGAGTGCTCACGTTAAACTTTGGATTTTGAACGTTATTACCCGTACACTGTTCACTGCAATGTCGTAACCAGGCTATTTCTTCACAAGTACCCATCAATGTGCCCTTCTTGATCACTTGCTCCTTATCGCTTGCATTGAGTATGCGTACTGCGGATACATTGGTAGCCTTCACCAACGTGCGTGCCATCTTCCATGGCAAGTCATTCTCCAACCTCTCTAGGAGGACACATCGATTTTTCTGCCCAGCATTATGCGGTAGAGCTACTGGAATGAGTGTTTCCGACTTAGGTGGAAGAACTATTTTCTTCAGGCAGAACACCTTCCCTGATATTGCCCCTTCCATAAAGATCTCTTCAGAACCGCACTTCAATACTCCTTGGTTAACGTCGATCTCACAACAATGTTTCCGCATAAAGTCCAATCCCAGGATGCAGTCATCTACTATATCGGCAACGATGACATTATGCCGATATATTCTGTTACCAAGTTTCAATTCCACCTCCTTCTCGCCTTGGACGGATATGTGCTGGCCAGTAGCTGTTACTAATTGTATGCACTCGCGGTCACTGATGCAGTCCCCAAGAATCCGACGTGCCAGCTGAGAGTTCACGACCGTGCGAGTAGCTCCAGTATCTAGTGTCAGCTTACAAGGTTTTCTATTGACTTCGCCTTTGATGATCAGGCTGTTCCCGTCATGGGCTTGCGAGATCGAAATCCTTGGGGCTCCTTTCACACCAGCCAGCACCCGCCCCGCAGTCCTGGCTTTTACTCGTTTCCCTGCTGCTCCTCGATGGTGGCATTCACCACCCTTACTGTATCATCTTGTGTCTTTTGTCGCCACGTGGTTCCTTTTGGGCAATTAGCTCGAAGGTGACCCTTTTCTCCACAGATGTAGCATCTAGGCGATGCTGAGCCATCCCTTCGACTTCCGCTGCGCTTTGGGCATCCTGCTTGAAAATGACCCTTTTCCCCGCAGAGGTGACATATTGGCAACACGACTTCTCGGATGCGGTGAGTCCGATGGTCCTGTCTAACTGCCTCTACTTCTAAGGCATGGGCTAAGGCGTCTTTCAATGTCTTATGGTGTCCAAGCCTCACAGCAGCTCTGACTTCAAGGTCACGAACTCCATCGACGAACGCTTGGACAAGATTACCGTCGATGAGTGCAGGTGTAGACTGGTATGCTTTTCGAACCAGCTTTTCGACTTCCACGGCCCACTGCTGTAGGGTCTCGGCACTACGCTGTACCCGATCCTTTAGCTGAGCACGAAACACGTACAGATGGGCGTCACCGTATCTTGAGTCCAACGCCTCAATCAGCTGGTCGTAGGTCATGTCCTTGCCGAGGGCCTCCAGTACTGTCAAAGCCCGGTCACGGAGGCATAAGGTGAGTGCTGTCTTTGCCTGACCTTTGTCCCATCCGTTCGACTCCATAAAGGCTTCAAATTGCATTTTGTATGCCGACCATGAGGAGGTTCCGTCAAATGGCGGCACTTTAAATCCACGTAGGGAGGTCGTTATGGGTGCAGCATTCACGGAAGTCGCAAGTACGTTTCGTGCCTTTAGATCACCTAACGCCTTTGTCACGTCAGCAATCTGTTCCTCAGTTTTAGAAATCCGGGTCTCGTGCTGTTCCACCTGCTCCTTCATAACACCGAGCTGTTTGCCAAGTGTCCCATGAAGGTCTTTTATGAGGACCATCTGTTCCTCTTGACGTCTGGTATGCTCCTCTTCCCGACGTGCCTGCTCTTCTTTGTCGCGTTGCAGCTGTTCCCGCAATAGACGTGCCTGCTCTTCCTGACGGCGAGCTTGCTCCTCTTCCCGGCGAGCTTGTTCTTCCTTGTCATGTTGCCGCTGCTCTTCCTGGCGGCGGGCCTGCTCTTGCATCATTGCCAGCAAGGTCGCTAGGTCAACCGTTGATGCTGGAGAAGTTCCAGATGGACCAGCAACTGGGTCTATAGTTGGTTGCTGATGACCCATCTCTTGCTGCCGCTGACTTCTGGTACGGATACCTTCCGTATCTTCCTTCGGTAAAACCGGCATAATTTATCCCACTTCTGACACCAAATGTTACGAGCTGGGGTTCGGGATAAATTTAATGAACACCAATTTCACCGAAACAACAAATATTTTAATTAACTTGACAAACACACAACAGAAATTACTGAGAGAGTCACTACAGTATCACTTATCGCACTATAATGTCTCACTTGTAATCACTTAACTTCACTTCGATATTCACTTCACCGTGTACAGAACTAAACTGCCCCGGCCGACCCTCACGACCAGTATTTATAGGAGTCACGAAGATTCTAGAATCGAACATTCTCGATAGGTCCACAAAATACGAGTAGGTAAGTACATACTTATAAACAATAGACGATAAAGCGATCGTCTATTGTTTACGGTCATTCACCTTGAACCCGGCTTTTCTTCGAATGTTCTACGTGCTTCTACGACTTATCTAGAATCTTCGTGACCCATCTCCGTACTAATAGCCACTTGGCGTAACAATATTTTTATTGACTTAAGTACCTACTTACTATATTCGTACATGCAGCCGAAAGTGATAAAACGTAGTCAATGCGAATTGTTGCACCTTATCCCAACCACTTAAAGTTGATGAAAGTGGATGAAAAGTATTAAACATGGCATTATTTAACCAAAGCAGGCTGTAGGTACAAATAATAACTTTCTGCAATGAACCATCTTGACATGTTTAAAAATGTTATTCGTCATTCATCACTCTTTACGTACACTATTTGACTTATGGTACCGTAGTCCCTATATCTTAGTATGGCGGAAAGCATTGTGTTCCACGATAGGTACTCTGATGCCGAATTGCTCCTCGTACCGCCGCCGCCGCACTGCCAGGGATACGTTATCACATCATACTTACCAACACAAACCGTTAGTGTGTGTACGTACCATTTCTGTGTACGTGTGTATTTACATGACAGTTTTTACATACGATAGGCACACGATCAACTGAAACACAACTGTAAGGCCTACGGGGGCCGCTCGCGATCGCGTTATGTAACTGAACCGAAGCGTGACACGTGCGCATCAACCTGTAGCTTCCGGGCGACTAATGCTACTAAATCTGACTAAATCACTGATTGACGTGGTTGTTTTACCTCCGCCCCGCAGTACGCCCGCGCCTAGTGCCGCAGTCTGTGTGACCTGTGAGATGGTGAAAGAATTAAATGTAAAATGAAGCTGATAAGAGTTTTATAGGAATTAATGATTTCTTAATAACTTTTTAGATTAATAGAATAATATACATAGAATGTAAATAGGTAGTAGGTATATGATAAATGTGTTAAAAGAGCAGAATGCCAAAATCTGCTTAGCAGTTTGGCGATTAAAAGTTTGTGAATATGTATTATTTTTGTTTAAAATAACTAACAATACACTCACGCTACTAGCCACAAGTACCTACTTACTACCCACCTAACCTTTTCTGGCGTACCTATATATCCTTCTGAAGTGATGTGTCCCGACGCTGTCACTGACAGTCGCCTTATAGATTTCTTTAGTTAATCGACTTTCATTCATTCTCTTATCGTGATTTGGGCATCTCAACATATTTTTTTCAATACGTTTTACTACGCCGTTTTCCAGATTCCTTCCAGTATGATTTGTTTATTCTTCAATCTGTATTATTTAGAGTAACTCGCCAGGAATGTATTTCCACAGCATTTATTCTGCTTTTATATGTTTTCTACCAGATTCCACATTCAGTATGTCACACCATTGTGGATAGCCAACCGTACCCTTTTTGACACGGACTGATTAGCCATAACTACATGCATAGCACCATTTCCCGCATTCACACTCCTTTCCACATCTGCATCAATCTTACCATGCATCCCTAGTAAACAAACTTCCTAAATAAACACACTTATTCACCTGCTCGTCACGCTTACGCACTATCTTTACGTCAGACATGGATGTAACACATCATTCTCTCGTTCAAAAATCATTTAAACATATAATAATATGTCAAGAAAGTACCGGGAAAAGATCAATAATACACAAAATTTTTGTTATTTATGCAAATTTATTTATCGCCTTCAAAGTATGCTCCTTCAGAAACGATACACTTACGCCAACGAATAATCCAATCATCAAAATATTGTTTAAACGCTTTTTCCGGAATTGAATTCGGTTCTTGCCGCGAATTCTCCTTTATGTCATCTTCCAAATTAAAACGGGTCCCACGAAGTCGTAATTTGAGTTTAGGAAAAAGAAAGGAGTCGGCTGGAGCCATATCTGGTAAATCAGCGGTTGTTCGAATGTATTTTCTTTCTACAAATCTGGTCTTTTTCGTCGAATTTGCTCTCTTAAATGCCGCTTATCGCTCAAATAATATTCTTTATTTACCGTTTGATTTGCCGGTCACAATTCCGAGTGCACAACACTGCGATAGTCAAAGAAAACAGTCAACATGACTTTTGATCGACTTTGGCGTGGTTTTTACGGTTTCGGTTCAGTTGGAAGGCGCCACTCCGAAGATTGTTAACTAGTTTGCATGTCAAACCGTAAACCCACGTCTCATCACCAGTAACAATGCGTTTCATGAATGTTGGTTCAGAATTGACTCGTTCTAAAATGTCCTCAGCTACTTTTATGCGATAGAGTTTTTGGAGAAAATTCAGGTCTTTTGGGGTTAGCCGAGCGGCAACATGTTTCATACCCAAGTGTTTTTTTTAAATGGTATGGATCGACTCGTGAGACATAGAAACTTCAACGGCTATTTCTCTCAAACTTGAATGAGGATTTTCAGCTACTTTCCCTTCACTTTTGCGATGTTCACTTGTGCACGTATTTTGATAAAGGCGATGCAAAATTTAATTCAAACTCTTTGTTCGATGTTTTTGTCCATTATGAAATTCGCAATACATACTACATAATAATTATGATCTATCTTTTTGTGATTTTTTTGAATTTTCCATGCTAAGATTATTAAGTTATTTAATAGTAAAGGAAAAAATTCAATCGCGGGCAGGATTCGAACCTGCGTCTTCTGGTTTGATATACCAGACGCTCTGACCTCTAAGCCACCGCGAACCTTACCCGCATGATTGAAATTTTGCCTTCACATTCTGAATTTACGTCATAAGGTGACGTTTGGTGACATCTATGAGAGGCAAGTTACCTTACCTCTCAACCGACACGACTTACTTTACAGTCAGTTCAGTGTCGTACGATGCCACCCTACCTTTTAACTATCTTTTTGTGATTTTTTTGCATTTTCCATGCTAAGATTATTAAGTTATTTAATAGTAAAGGAAAAAATTCAATCGCGGGCAGGATTCGAACCTGCGTCTTCTGGTTTGATATACCAGACGCTCTGACCTCTAAGCCACCGCGAACCCTACCCGCATGATTGAAATTTTGCCTTCACATTCTGAATTTACGTCATAAGGTGACGTTTGGTGACATCTATGAGAGGCAAGTTACCTTACCTCTCAACCGACACGACTTACTTTACAGTCAGTTCAGTGTCGTACGATGCCACCCTACCTTTTAACTATCTTTTTGTGATTTGTTTGCATTTTCCATGCTAAGATTATTAAGTTATTTAATAGTAAAGGAAAAAAATCAATCGCGGGCAGGATTCGAACCTGCGTCTTCTGGTTTGATATACCAGACGCTCTGACCTCTAAGCCACCGCGAACCCTACCCGCATGATTGAAATTTTGCCTTCACATTCTGAATTTACGTCATAAGGTGACGTTTGGTGACATCTATGAGAGGCAAGTTACCTTACCTCTCAACCGACACGACTTACTTTACAGTCAGTTCAGTGTCGTACGATGCCACCCTACCTTTTAACTATCTTTTTGTGATTTTTTTGCATTTTCCATGCTAAGATTATTAAGTTATTTAATAGTAAAGGGTAAAATTCAATCGCGGGCAGGATTCGAACCTGCGTCTTCTGGTTTGATATACCAGACGCTCTGACCTCTAAGCCACCGCGAACACTACCCGCATGATTGAAATTTTGCCTTCACATTCTGAATTTACGTCATAAGGTGACGTTTGGTGACATCTATGAGAGGTATATCAAACCAGAAGACGCAGGTTCGAATCCTGCCCGCGATTGAATTTTTTCCTTTACTATTAAATTACGATCTAACTAAAAACAGCACTGTATTTAATCTAAATAAAAGAAAAATTTAATTTGGAACCATAAACAAATCATCAATTCCCGATACTTTTTTTGAAGGAATGTATACTTAAGTAATAGGAATTGGTTAATATCTAATAAACATTTTCAACTGTTGAACAGATACTGAATGAAGGCTCTACAGTAGCTACAGGTTATATATCAGTAATGTATAAAGGAATGCAGAATCGTCCAAAACTTAAGGAAGCTGACACAAAATTTAATGTAGACCTTAATGTGGAAGATATTTATCAGTTACTAGGGGACAAAGATTATTCGTATAGGTAGGTTTTAACATAATTATACGACTCCTAAAGGAGCCCACTACACCGTATCATACCATTATGGTACTAGGAACGTGTCAGATAAAAAAATATTCTTTGTATTGAGAAGTATGAGACTATGCCGTGCACGGACCGTCAACAATTGTCGGCGACATTATATGGATATGACAGGTGGATGATACGTGGATGCTACGGTCTCTAACATCATTTTGTACAGGTATAATACGCTGTTGATACATTCTAGTGGGCAAAGTTGCCCGTTCGTGCCTGTTACGTTCCTAGTACGATCATGGTATGAGACAGTGGAGTGGGCAGAGTCCTTAACACATTAATATAAATCTATATATATTTGAATATAAAGTATTAATTCCTTGCTTACACAGCGGTGAGTTCCGAAACATTTTGTCTGCCAACGAGCTTATTAATGAAGCAGATCTTTTATGGTGCAATAACTGGGTGACGCTCATCGATGGCATGTTGCAGCTGAATGCGCTGCGACAACCGCTCACGTGCTTCTCTCTACCAACACACATCAGACAAATGTGCATCGATGTTAAAGAACATGACCAAGCTATGCAATTACCCACCGTGTCAGATAATAAAGTTTTAATAAAAACCGAAATATTCGAAGACTTTCATATGACCAGGTGAGAATCCTTTTGTTTTGTATATAAAAATAATTTAATAACGAATGCGTATGTACGGTTACAACACATCATGGTATGGTATCCAAAACTGTAAAATTTCTTGAATCGATTTTCAATTTAATCTCCAAATAATAGAGTTTATTATCCATTGGGGAAATTTGATAGGTAGTTTGTGGTAACTTGATGTGCTGTTGACTGTACTCGTTATTACTACTTATATATTTTTTAACTACTTCTACTTATACCGGCGACAATGTCACGTTTTTTTAATAATATCTGTTGTTTCTATCTCTAGGTGCGGCGGCGTTACAATCAATAACATTAAATGGGAAAACTTGCCTCCCTTAAATGACAAAACTATGGTGCTTAAGGCATTGAGATTTGTTCCTTACTTCAAATCTAATATAGATGTGAGAATATATGTATTTACATTATCTAAGTGTGTAGATCGTATGAGTTCCAAGATACAATAACGAACTATATTTTTAAACACGCAGGTTTCCTCCGCACTTGAAGTTTTCCTCCAAATAGTTACGGAAAATGTGAACAAAACAAACATTAATGTTATTGGAATAGTAAATCAACTAGCAAAGAGTTCAGTTTTCATTAAAATAAATGAAACCTTAAGAAACATTTTTGGAGTGAATGTTGCATATAAACAAATCAAGCTAGAATCGGCATTAACAAAACCAGACAACTTCCTGGGAGCCCCTGACCTGTTAGTAGTACAAAACCTATCAACTGATGACAACGTAAGTTGATTTTTATCAAGTTCTAATAAATACAATTTTATGAACGATTCAATTCCAAATTCACCAATCTGACTACCTAATTTTGGTATATGATCAGATCGGATAGTTAACAAGTATTAGATTAGGGCATGTAAGCAAAAAAATTTAAACGGTCATCTTTTTTAAGGATTGATACTCTTTCTCTGCAACATAAAAATCAATCGATTATTATAATCTATATTCGAAAATTAAATCAATCTATATTTTAATCTGCTTAGAACTACACAAAAATGTTTGAGATGTAGTAAATGATGTCTGATAGTTACTTGTTGGGCCCCAAAACTAAGAGAATATTTTTTATATTACAATGGCTACAATTCGATTTTTGAACTCGCCGGCCGCTACCGCGGCGCTGCTTGCTTCGCTCTCTCATCTCGTGCATTATGTGGTCACGGTTCCAACCTAACCTAACCGATGTTTATATTTCTTTCGTTACCTTGAATGCAGTTCATTTATAATTAATCCCTAGCTCAATTAATATAAACGCAATAATTAATATAGAGATGAGAGAGGTTAGGTAGGCAGTTCTGCTTTCCAGAGTCAAAACGTAAACCGCATTGATAAAGACTAACAATTCCTCAGGGCAATATAATTTTTTAAAAAAATCTTACTAGCAATGTGGATGGCACATTACTAGTATTCTTGTTAACCCCTCGTGCTAAGCTAAGATGCTTGTGTTACGAGTGGGTTCACGTCGGTAGTGCAATGGGTGGGTTTGGAACCAGCAACCACATGATCGCAAGTCCGACGCCCTAGCCATTAGGCTACCGCCGCTTCAAATTGTGCTTATTGTAGCTTATTTATCGTTCAACAGCTGTGTACGTTCCTACATCGCATTCTACGAAGAGACCAATTTCTAGTGAGTGAAGATCTTGCTTTTGGTCGTCACTCTCGACCGTCGTCACCTTACCGTGTGCTCTCTAGTCACACTATTGTTGACAACGGTAACAGTCAGCAGACAGAACTTCAGCTGGTCCGTTGGGGACCTCCAGCGGCCGTCGCTACAACAGCTGTCACAGTGCGAACTCACACTGATATCGCACTTCTTACTTCAACACGCAACAATCTATCTCTAGAACATCGACTCTTGGTCCTCGCATCTTATCCACCTCTGCCAGGCCTTAAGGAACGCATTAATGGCTGGCGAAATGAAGCCAATCGTAACAACATCCATCTCATTATGGCTGCTAATAATTCAAACGATAATCCTGGTATTGACGATATACGAGATGTTGATTTGGCATTTAACATCTGTGACGATGTAAGAATTTTATATACAATCCTATTATGGTCAAATTCTACGTTATAGAAATGTATTTAAAACACACGTTTAAATCATACTCAGCAGGGTACCTGGGGAGGAGAGTACTATATACCAGTGAAGGACTGCGCGTCTGTGAGTAACAACATAACACTAGAAAGCAAACAGATTGGTGACTATGATTCACTGGCGTGGGTCGAAGCACCCGACATTGTTGGACCTGGAGTCACTGTGGCGGTACTAACTTTATTTGTTTATGAATATTTTAACTCCAATATAATATCTACTTCACTAGTAATTGTCATGGGAAACATTATGATTGTGTAACACATCTTGATCACGAATAATAAACTCTTTACTTTTAGGTTCATTATGCTGGTATTAGTAATCATGATGTAAAAAGGGCAGATGGATCCATAGTCTCCAAAAATAACATAAAAAATTTTGGAATGGACTTTAGTGGAATCACAGATAGGTAAGTATTTGAATCTTAATCTCCATATATGTGCTTTGGCTAGCAATCTTCTTGTTTCTAAATACAATAAATTATACTTACCCACACTATTACATAAGTTAGTATAGTTATAACAAGAGTTTTTTTTTAATCGGAATTTAAATTCAGATTAAAAGCCTGAATAAAATTTTATGTGTTAGATAGTATTCGAATGATTTGACTATAATATTTGTTACAGTGGTGAGCGTGTGATGGGTCTGCTGCAGAGTGGCGCGGCGAGCAGCGTGGTGCGCGCGCGGCCGGAGCTGCTGTGGCCGGTGCCGGCGCACTGGAGCCTCGAGGACGCCGCCACCGTGCCGCTCGCCTACGTGCACGCCTTCTACTGTCTCGTTATAAAGAGAAACTTGCAACCTAATACGAGTGTTATGGTGAATGGAGGTGCCGGCGCTCTGGGACAAGCAACAATAGCTCTTGCTTTGGCTCACGGCTGTCATGTATACACAACCGTCAGTGACCTAAGGAAAAAGCATTTCCTGCTTAAATTGTTCCCAGGATTGAAAGGTACAGTGTTAATGTTTGAAAGAGTAATGTAAATAAACCCATACGTCGTGCGTAATGTGTATACCTGTCGCTGGGTTTTCACTCCAAATGCTTGTTCCAGCTGACAATATTGGCAGTTCTCGTGATCACAGTTTCACAGATATGGTCCTAAATAACACGAAAGGAAATGGTTGTGACGTAGTCATAAACTCACTCAGAGGAGATTTGAAAGAAGTAAGATTATGAGTATTTTATGTATTTCGGTGCATTATGTAGGTGAATAAGTAATTTGTTAAACTGAGTGAATTGTATTTCTTCCAGTCTTCCATACATTGTGTCGGATTTCAAGGCATCTGTTTGGATGTCTCTCAACTCTCCAATCAAGATGAAGATTTTACTTATGGAATATCACACTTAACTAAACAAAGGGCTTACGCTCCCGTCGACTTCTCAACAATATTTGAAAATGCTGATGACGTTATTGTAAGCTAAATTATGATACGTGATAAAGCTTATGATTTATGTCAATTAAAATTAAGCCATTCATTTATATTTCACGCGTCGTGTTTGTAAACACGATTATTAACTTAATTGGGTAACTTAAATATTTTATTTATCCTTTACCTTTATATTATTATTTCCTTGTACACGCCAGCCAAAAGCACGTTTCAGCTTTTTGTTTACTTCCCAGAAGCTACTCAGGAAATTTCACCTAATATCGATATATTATTCTGTTGAATCCGAATTGTATGACATATTGTACCTAGGTACCTACTATAGAAAAGTTTAAAACCAGATTTAGGACCTTTAGTTTTACTTATGCCTATTAAATAGTTAGTATGAGGTTTTTTCCAAAATTTGATTTTAAATTAAAATATAAATACTTTATTAGATAATAGTCGTTTTTTATGTGCAACAAGGCATAAACTATTTATTTGGTAGCGTATGTATGTTATAATTTTTTTTTACAAGTTGTCTTAGATAAGTATTTCTTTACCTTTTAGTTTTAGAGCCTATGCCTTTCATTGCACCCCAAATTTATTTAGAGTATGGATTTTTTTCAGATTTTGCATAGATTATTGAGTGAGGGTATAAGTCGCGGCTACGTGCGTCCGCTGTCGCGCGTGACGTACGCGCCGCACGACGTCGCGCGCGCATTCCGTCTGCTAGCCGCGAGCCGTCACCGCGGCAGAGTGCTGCTGCGTATGCAAGAAACATTAGCGGGAGTTGAATCAAGGTATCAATATACATAAGATTGCATTAAAAAAAAAAGTGATGTTCAATATCTTTAAATGGTGCCTACACTGCAATTTTTACAATGTATGTAGGTATGCATGTATGTATGTATCGTATGGATGTTCGTTCCTAGCTCAAAAACTACTCATCAGATTTAAGCAAATGAGGTGTCCATTGATTTGTCTTTATAGTAAGATGGTTATAGGTTATGCATTTGTGGAAAAATTAAATAAATATAGACTAGTGGATCATATAAAAGGATCCAAAAAATAAAACGAAAGTTCAACAAAAACTAAAACCCGACCACGAAAAAATTATACTGAAAAGTATGAAACAAGTAAATTTTCCTATATCCCAGTGGTGGCCACTTTAGTCGTGGTCACAATGCGATATGTGGTATTACAAGTAATCCTATATGACAAACATTGGATGAGTGAAAAGTGGTCATTGGTCTGTGAATTTCTTACTACTATCGCCATCTCTTAATTGACGAAGTCTAGTCTAGTCTATAAAACTATGTTTTGTTACGTTGTTCCATGACCCATTGAAATAAACTGAAAATATCTATTTGTATCGCCACAATCCAGTAGCCAGGGTAATCACGCCCACCACGATAACGTTCAAAAATGTTAATTGATCTACTTACCTTACTACCAGGTTCAAAGCTATTGTTAAATGTTACGTGGGATATCGTGATTATGTTAAAAAAAAGTCCGACTACGACAAAAACTAACGGAAAAGCATGAAAAAATAATAGTTATCTACTTAGTCCTATGTCACCGTGTGCTCTCATGCTCGTGTCTACTTGATTCGCTTTTACAATGTTTTGTAGTCTATTCCAATCGATCATAGAAAAAGACATAAATTGTAGTTGATAACAGATGGCGCTAGTTGTACAAAAATCACAGCTTTCGTCAGGTGTTTGCTATACTTATTATAATTATTGTAGTACTATCGTACCACTCTTTGAATCAAGACGAATCCAAAAAATACCACCTTTGTCATAATTTAAAGGTTACCGGTTAATTTCTCTTCTTTCTATTCTATGTATAACTAACTGTTCCTGTCCCGAGGTTTCACTAGCGACCTAAAGAGACTTATAAAGTTGCTATTTAAAAAACCCTAAAAACTTTCAACCCATAAAATGTGAATCTCCAAATTCAGAGTATTTGGAGTTTCCCATTTTTTTATTTTTAATAACATACCATCACGCCTGTATTCCCCGAAGGGTTAGGCAGAGGCGTACTTAATGTACACCCACAGTTCGCCGGTATGTGTAGGTCCCATGTTATAGGGGGCGAGCCTATAGCCATTAAACGGGCACAAACCCAGACACCGAGCTGCTAAGCTGTACTTGGAATCATGTACTTAGCGTTAATTTTTGGTGTCTATCTATCTAATGAGAATTTCATAGAAAAACTCAATAACACTTTGCTCGACCTGGGGATCGAACCCAGGACCTCTAGTGTAGTAGTCGCGCTTGGAACCACTAGACAAATGAGTCATTATTTATTTTTTTATTTATTTTATTTGGAAAATCACTATCTAGCATTATCTAAGAAACATATGAAACAACTTACGCCTCATACAGTTTCAACCTTCAAGGTCTTCAGTGATAGATTTAGTTTACACTTATAACCTATATGTGGACAACAAACAAGATGCATTAAAATAAAATTAGTTAACTACACTCTCATTTTACATACGTCATCATATATTAATTAGGAGTAGCTATGATTCCAATCTATTCCTACCTTTAATTAACCCGATACTCCCACGCCCGTTGCACCCCCCATCATCATCAGCCTATGGCAGTCCGCTGCTGGACGTAGGCCTCCCCTAATGTGTGCCGTTTCCCCCTGTCCTCGGCTTGTCGCATCCAGCTTCTGCCAGCAACCTATCGCAAATCATCACTCCATCTTGCCGGAGAGCATGCTAAGCTACATTTGCCGAGTCACGATCTCCACTCAGGAACACATCTACCCCAGCAGTTGTCGGTTCTTCAACATATTATATATATCCAGCCCCCGCCACTTCAGCTTGCTAATTAATAGGTGCGCTAGGTCGATAAATTTGATTCCCTGTCGGATAACCTCGTTGCGGATGTTATCCTTCAGAGAAACTCCAAACATAGTACGCTCTATGGCACTGTGAGCGACTTTAAATTTAGTGGACTAGCCGTATTGTGAGCCTATGTCTCCGCAACGTAGGTCATAACGAGTGGGACGCACTGGTTGAAGATGTAGCAACATCTACCGAGCTACATACAAACTATACGAATAAGTCCTGAATCGCGCAAGTGAAGTTTGCCACGCAACTTGGATATATACAACCGCCCGATATCAACCGTCGGACCGTGGCCCGCCAGGCAAAACACCCGCCTGGTCGGAGGATCCTCCCTTTGGTGTGAGGGGCAACATACCTCGCCCCTCCACAAAGACTTTAGTTTTCAAACTTTGCGGTATGGGTGAAGAGAAAACTTAGGTAGTTTTCCAAATGCTGCCCAGCCTAGCTGGATTCTCTTAGTTGGACTCTTGGCCTGAGACCTCAAAGGTAATCTGCCTGAGGTAAGTGTATTCTGAAACAACTTAAGAAAATAAGCATTTCCAGCAATAGGTCTCAGATTGAACATGACTTTGGTTTTATCCAAATTTTATGCTGAAACCTACGGTTTGTGAGGCTGAAGCTAAGCTGTCCAGCATTTGTTGCAGCTCCTCTAGCGATTCTGCCATTAGGACTATGTCGTCTTTATGTTTATACCCTTATTGTATTTTACAGATTATCTTTGAATAAGGATAGAAGCCATCTAATATTGGGAAACAATGGAATTTTTGGACTGCAGTTGGCCGATAGACTTGTGGAACGAGGTGCTAAAAAGCTATATTTACACTTTAGAGGACAATCAATGACTTACCTACAAATGAAAATTCGGTAAGTACCCAAAGCATTATAGATATTAATTATGATTTTATTAGGTCTTTAATATTTTCTAGGCACAGAACAATAGTACGTAGTCGCGACATCAACGATATAATATTTACAATTGAGAAATAAAAACCTTTGCTTAAAAAACTTTATCAAACCAAAAACTGTGCTAACTGCCTAAATTGATATTTTGGATAACAATAAACTATTATAATACTATTTTTAAACAAAAGTATTAGTAGTCGGTTGTGAATATTGTATAGTTAATGTCGCAATTACGAGTACTACTGCTATGAATTAAGAGTGTAACCTACAAATTGCGAAAAAACTAATTGAAATTGAAACCGAGCTAACGCCATCACCTTAAACATGTTGGGATGTGATATATATTTTGTATGTTTAGATGCTGGCAAAAATCTGGTGTTCAAGTCATCGTGGTCTCAAACGATTTACGTGAAGATAAGGATGTCACCGCAATGTTAAATGATGCTATAAACCTTGGTCCCTTAGAGGGAGTTTATGTGACTGTAAGCGATAGTCAACAGGATATCAAAGAAGACTTATTGAATAGTTTGGATTCTATATCAAGAAAATTATGTCCGGATTTAAAGTAAGCTACAACCAACGAAACTTTGTTCATTACGGGCGTTCCTGAATTAAGGGTCCGGCGGAGCTTGAATTAATAAGAAGAAAACGTAATACCGAAATAAATCGTAATCCAGACAATATTCTATCAAATTATGTTATTATTCGGATTTGATACCGTTAATCTAGGTTCCTACGGTACTATTTTTGTCTACTACTACTTCATTGGAAATAAAAGACCGGAAAATCGTTCCAGACTGGGTAATGTTATCAAAAATTGCATTCGCTTACATTTATTTCTAGTGAAGTATTTTGGACGAAATGGTAGAGTAGGAACCTAGATTACCAGAATTTGATTAAATTATGTTTGAATTACGATTTATTTCGGTATTAGGTTTGTAAGGGAAATTCGGTCCGCCGGACTCTTTAAGTAGAATATAAAAATATTGGCGATTCCTGTAAGGTTAAGTTTTTAACCTTAACACTTTATAAATTTAATTAAATTTTATATTTCTGACAGATATTTTGCAGTATTAAATAATATGGTTGACAATACGATTGGGAAAGAGGTATGTCTGGACCGAGTCCTCAGTCAACTGCCGGCAACAATGGTGACGCTGCCTGAACTAAATCTCGTAAGTACTGTCTTTCATCTGGTGAAAGAGTTAACATGTATACATACACTCACGCCTTTCTTCCACAGGGGTAGGCAGAAACTATAGACCGCCACTTGCATACTTACATACGCGCCGCCGCCGGTTGCGAGTGCTACGCACCTGACTTTTTGAAGGATTTCGCCATGACTTTTTATTTCTATTTTTTTATATTAAAAATGGGCTTGCTCTTGACTTCAATCTTGCGTCCAGGGCAAAGATGAGGTGATATTTCAATTAATTAAGAAGGAATTTTGTAGGTATCTATCATTAAATTTCGGCGACCAGACTTTTGATATTAAGTTTATACAGTTTTTTTTTTATTTATTTATTGTTAAGCTACTCCAACGACTTATTCACTAATACATAGGCACATAGAATTCCGTGGAATTACATAACATAGATCACAGAGTGAATTTGTCATTTACAGGAGTACACAGCAATTACATATAATATTAAATAACATTACATATATTGCAAGTTAATTTAGTACATGCAATGAAAACCTATACAATATATTTTTTAAATTAAAAATAATAAAACATTATAACAATAATTAATTTTGTGAATATTAATTATTTAATAGTCGCAACCGGCGTGTATGTATGAGAAGATGTATGAATGTGGAAGAAGCAAAAGAAGTATGCAAGAATCGTAGCAAGTGGCAGTCTATAGTTTCTGCCTACCCCTGTGGGAGAAAGGCGTAGTTTATGTATGTATGTATGTATGTATGTAATACGCCTAATCTGTTGTTATGGGTACTTCAACAAGTCATAACTGGCGAATGTATGTAAAATTACTCTGCTCGGTTTTAATGTGTGTGGACTCGACTCGACTAAAAGTTTTAGTCATTTTTAATGTTTTAGCGAATGTTTGTAATATTTATTAGCTCGCTTTCATTTCACAAACCGATCAAACCTATAAAGCCAACAATCGCATCACTTTTTGGTGTTAGGAGTCGAGTACCGAGCGTGCGTGGTATCGTGCCGCAGTGGACGTGACGGAGAAGGCACTGCTTGGCGAACACCCCGTGCTACTAGCACACCCTGCGCCTACGCAAAAATACTCGATGCTGCAAAAACTTACTGAACTCGCTGGTAATCTTCTTCTATAGTTATTATGCCAATACATTAAGTTATATATTAACAAATTATCATAATATAGTTATTCGTTTGTTAACAGATGTAACTATACTGGAGACTACTAATAAGAATACTACTTTGAAAGAACTCGGTATGGAAAACGATAAAATACAATTAATCCGCAATTTTCTGCGGGTTTGCTATAATCTTGTGTTTGAAGAAAAAGAAATACCCTTGTTAACAGTTGATAAGTAAGTGGAGCTCTCCAGTGTTTTCATTAATATTTATCATTTTAAGTATAGATATGTTAGGCGCAGGAGGGCGCAGATAGACCTCCGGCTTCTTGACTTGGGGAGTCCGTCGCCTAGACAATGGCCCCAGTAGGTGGCGCGCGTGTTCGGCACGCATGCCCTATGTGGCTGAAGGGGTCCAGCGAACACTGGATCACAGCCTGTCATGATCGTGGCGAATGTCATGAATCCCGTGGCCATGACTATAGGACGGACTATAGTCGGTAGGTACGAGTCCCGGGTGGCAGACGATCCATGAGGATTTTCCGTACAACAAAAAAATGTATAGAAACGTTTCCACCTGTAAGTTCGTTTCATGCATCGCCATTAAAGTCTATTTTTGTATAATGTTTATTTGTTGCAAAAAGAAAACTTTCGAAAGGCTGGGGTCGACTATGTGTAATTATCGTTGTGGTTGATTTTTACCTCCCTAAGATCCAGTAATAGACGGACAGACGGAGAGAAGTGGTAGGAGAGTGGGGAGGATTTTGCCCTGCAGTAGTACGGTACCGACACAGATTGGACCCTGGAGAAGAACGGGCAATAGGCTTTTGTCTCAAAAAACCCTTTGGAATTCAAGCAATATCAAAACATGATCAATACAAGATGTAGATACATTTTAGAACCCAATTAACTAGATTTTACACAAATTGAATTGCTAGTTAAAAATTAGGTTGTTTTATTTTTCATTTTAGGGTACAGCAGTTAGAAAATATGATTACCAATTCAGATTTCGAGGATGTGGATGGCTTGTCAGTATTTTTTACAAACGTAGACTCGGATGAACTGCTGGCAACAACTGATATGGTCTTTTTACCAACACTCGTTAACAATGCTCAAATGGTAGTACCCTTTTCTTAACTACTAATGTATTTTTATATTGTGATTACCTGCCATAAATAAGGGGGGCTAAAGTGACTAAAATGGAACCGGACTGCAGTTACCTATTGTCGCTTGCATAAACGACTCCCAGTAATCAGATTGTCTTTTCATCTTGTTTTAACACATTAGCTCCTTAGTAAGCAGGAAAGCTTTTAAAGCCTAGTAGGTATTTAAATTGCTGCGGGAGCGGGCCTGACATGTACCTTGGTCAGAGTTTAACTCTAGTGCAAGCACCTCTAACTTTTCAAATTAAATATTATGTACTTATGGTTTGGATATTTATAATCTGGATACCTGTGACAACTCTATTGTCTTGAAGGTGTGTCTTTTTCCTCACATAGAAAATAATGTAGGCAAAATATTAGGAAGATATTACCTACACTATCTATATACCTACTCTAATCTACTCGGAACCCTAATTGTCAACATTTATTTAATTTGTTTACACCCTTTTATTATACATAATTTTATTTGAAACTAGATCGAAAAATAAGATTCGTATTTTTTATTTTCCCGACATTCAATTATTTTCGACTTTGAAGTTCGTTCTTTCTGACGTCATTTGTACGGTTAAACGGTGAAATGACGTCATTTTTCTGACCCTTCAAAAATGTCTTAGGTACCTATGTCAGTTTGGCACATCAGTTATTCATAATCTTACATTACCTATTTCGTTGTAGATTTAGGTACCTACTAAGTTTTGAAATGTTGTCAATTTCGCAAACCTTTGCACTAGGCCGGTTTATTACAATTGTGTAAAGTAAAACACTGTTACAGAGGGATGACGAGTTTGATGTGAGCCAAACACACTTATGTATTGTGCCGGGTATGGAAGGTCACTACGAGCGGTTCCGCGTGCTGTGTGAGCGACTCAAGCTGCCGGCGCTCGTGCTGCAGCCGGGACTCGACCGTCCGCACGAAACTGTACTGGAAACGGCTGAGAGATTCGCTGAAGTAAGTAGATACAACAAGACAATAGATTATCACAATAGACAAGACTTTCACGAACAGAAGTAGCTTTTAACTTTCTTCTAAGTAAAAATGTATTAATCACTAACGACCTTTAAGTCTATATCTATACTTATAATAAATCTGTAGAGAGGTCAATTCTGTACATGAAATATATTTCCAAAATAACTATCAGCGGGTGATTAGTGATCGATACTGACGCCAAAAATGCAATCAGTAAAATTTTTGTCTGTCTGTCTGTCTGTATGTTCGTTATAGAAACAAAAACCACTCGACGGATTTCAACGAAACTTGGTACAATTGTTCTTCATACTCCTGGGCAGGTTATAGTATACTTTTCATCACGCTACGATCAATAGGAGCGGAGCACAATTAAAAAATGTTGCAAAATCGGGAAAATTATTTAATTATTTTGTTCTGGGAAGTGACATGTGTCGTTGATAAAGCGGGCGTAGCCGCTGGCGGAAGCTAGTATTAAATAAAATAAGTATTTTACTGTTGTCCGTCATATTATTATTTAATTCTTGGGTCTTTATAAAACCCCTCATATTACTTTTTCATTCACTATCTCTACTTTTTTAGTATGCTAATATTTATTGTCATGTTTACGTTATACTTATTATTTACGTGTGTATGTTACAACAATTAAATACAAACTAATTTAACTTTTATAGTAGTTACAAGTTATGATAATTTGGAATCATTTGGTAATACTTTTATTTAAATTTGATTTACAGACTTTCCTGAAGAAGACAGGGTTGAAAACCAACTTCTACCTGTTAGCTTATGAAAGTGGAGTTTCCATAGCATTAGAAATGGCCGCTATTTTTGAGGATCATGGTAAGACAACGGTTTATGTAGGTATAAAAGTACAGTATAATCCGCTTATAATGACATCGAAAGAAAAGACAAATACGTCATATACGAAGCATACATACCTAGTTTTAGATAAAAACGAAAGCTTCAAAAACTAAAACCCGACTACGAAAAAAAAACAACTGAAATGTATCTACATAGAAAACACACCATATCATCACGCCTGTATTCCCGAAGGGTAAGGCATAGGTGTACTACTGTACACCCACATTTCGCCGGTATGTCTAAGTCCCATGTAATAGGGGGCGACCCTATTGCCATTAACCGGGCACAAATACAGACTCCGAGCTGCTACTGAGAATTTCATAGAAAAACCCCAAGCGCCTACACAGGGTAAAGCTTGCAATAGATAGAATGTTCTTTGGGTAATATAGTGGAATAGTAAAAATCACGCCTGTATTCCCCGAAGGGTTAGGCAGAGGCGTACTTAATGTACACCCACAGTTCGCCGGTATGTTTTGGTCCCATGTTATAGGGGGCGAGCCTATAGCCATTAACCGGGCACAAATCCAGACTCCGAGCTGCTACTGAGAATTTCATAGAAAAACCCAATAACACTTTGCTCGACCTGGGGATCGAACCCAGGACCTCTAGCGTAGCAATCGTGCTTGGGACCACTAGACTAATGAGGCAGTACATAGAATTTTTTTCTTGTTTTATACTTTTCAGTTGTTTTTTTTTCGTAGACGGGTTTTAGTTTTTTAAGCTTTCGTTTATATTTTATATGCAAGTTTCACACACTATTTCAATTCAAGCGGTCATGGAAAAAACATAAATTGTTCTTCGTTATACAACGTGTCCCAAAAGTCAACGATAAGCCAACACCGGAGGGTAAACCTGCCCATGACTACTTTAGGAAAAAAAGAAAAAAATAATATCTCATTTTTATAAACTGAATACTTTTATGACATTTTTCACTGCCTTTTTTTTATAGACACCTGAATAGCACTGCTATCTACCACAATCCTTTTGCCTAGCCGGCAAAACATAAAAAAGGGGACCGACTACTGTATTTTTTTTTTAATTCATAGGCCCTATTAACTTACTGTAAAGACAAATCAATCGACATCCTCATTTGTTAAAATCCGGCGGACCGAATTTCTCTTACAAATATAATACCGAAATAAACCGTAATTCAAACAAATTTAATCAATTTCTGTTATGATTCAGATTCCGATACCATTAATCTAAGTTCCTACTCTACCAGGTTGTCCAAAATACTTCACTGGAAATAAATGTAAGCGAATGCACTTTTCCAGTGCTCCAAGGGACTGCAGACCTAAGTACCTATTTGAAATTAATTTCAGCTTGATACCTACACTCGCGCGATTTAATCGCGTTTTATTGTTATTATTTAATTCCCAACGTTTCGGATCCTTTACAGCATCCATGGTCACAGGTAGACTAAGTCGTTGGACGTCTTAATGTTACAATTACTAACAGCTACCTTACATTTTTGTTAATTATTGGCGATCCGATTCTCGCAGAGCGAGCTCACCGTGTCCATAATTTTATTTCATATATTAAACCGTTGGTCAATACTTATACCATAGTCTAATCCCTCTCATCCGTGCCTAGCAGTGGGACCGTATAATGGGTTAATTATGTTATGCTATGTTATGTCAATACTTATAAGGTGGAGTCGTAATAAACGGCTGTACATAGGTACTTTAAAATTAATTAATTACCTACAACGTTCTTAAAATATGACTGCCATTTTTTTTTTATTTTTAGGGTTAACTGGCACAGTATATTGCATTGGATACGAACCAGAGGAATTCAAAATGATTCTTGAAGGACATCTCTCAGAATTTGGGACTGATGAGCAGTTGCAGGATGCAGTGATACGACACATGTTTGAGTTGATCACAGGAGCTGACACAACAATGACCCTTGGAAATGCGCTGCGGACTGCATCTACATGGTCGCAGAAGGTAGTCGCGTGCCTGCGGGCACTGCAAGGCCGCGTGCCGCACTCCAGTCAGTATTCGCGCGCGCTCATAGAGGCCGCCCTGGCGCGCATCAAGCGCGCACGTGACTACGTGCCGCGAGCGCGCGCACTGCGCTCCCAACTGGTGCTGCTGCGCGCTGGGCCTGCGCCCGCGATGTCGACGCCGCTCGCGCTGCAGCGGCACTCGCAGCGCCCGGTCACCGTGCACCAGCTGCGCGCACCGCTAGCACATGCTGCTAGGGATTTGCGCTGTGCAGCTATTGTCAATGCACACTTGGAGCCCGAAATACGAGAAAACTTTGACAAAAAGAATATTTGCGATACTTATCTTCTAAATGCCAATTCCTTTATGGCGTCCGATCAGGACGATACAAAATAGGAATGTACATGGAACATGTATTTTTAATAAAATTATTTGATGTATAATAATGTTTTATTTCTTGAGTTCAGTTTCAGATATTATATTAAGTAACCTATTTCAGAGAAAAAATATAATTTATTGAGTAAAATTTGTTTAGTGCCTATGTCACGCAATCTTCTTACATAAATCACCCATTTAGGAAATAAGACTTCAGTACAGAATGTACCGATGCACAAACACATAGTTCGTGTTTATGTCCCTTGTGGTAGAGGAAAGAATATTGGAAATAACTAAATGTCAGTCTACTACTAATCAGTTCCTAAAACCAGCCCAGACGTGTGAAAATACAGAGTATAAGTACATAATAATATAACAAACTAATAACGTCTATACGTCTAATAATCTATACATATCTATACCTATCTTCTATACTTATAATAAATCTGTAGAGAGGTCAATTCTGTACATGAAATATATTTCCAAAATAACTATCAGCGGGTGATTAGTGATCGATACTGACGCCAAAAATGCAATCAGTAAAATTTTTGTCTGTCTGTCTGTCTGTATGTTCGTTATAGAAACAAAAACCACTCGACGGATTTCAACGAAACTTGGTACAATTGTTCTTCATACTCCTGGGCAGGTTATAGTATACTTTTCATCACGCTACGATCAATAGGAGCAGAGCAGTGAAGGGAAATGTTGGGAAAACAGGAGAACTTACTCCATTTTTTAAGCTTCCGTTGCGTGTGCAGCCTTAATGGTTAAAGCTACACAGAAATCATGTATGACGAAAATGTTCTCCTTAAAATTATATAAAAAATATTCCACGACAGCAAATGTCTATCTTTTATGGTTGACTCACAATAACACGTGTAACTCCCGATAGCTTAGCAGTTCGGAGCTTTCTGATTATATTTGTCTTCTCTTACGTTAGGTGACTGACTGACTGACATAGTGATCTATCAACGCACAGCCCAAACCACAGGTTATAGTATACTTTTCATCACGCTACGGTCAATAGGAGCAGAGCAGTGAAGGGAAATGTTGGGAAAATGAGTGATTCATGAGAAAGGTTTCAAGCTATAAAACATCACGCTACCACCCTTAGGAACGGGGCAACGCAGGTGAAACCGCGGGCGAAGAACTAGGGAACAAAGTAACTATTCCACGCGGACGAAGTCGCTGGCAAAAGCTAGTATCTAATAAAATTGTAACAGGCCGATGTCTGTACATTATAGATATTAAAGAGAAACTAATATGAGTCTTTATTAGAGCAACAGAAGAATTTTTTTTGTATAAAGGTAGTCATTTTCTTGTATAGTCAGTCATTTTATTACATACAAGTATAATTTGACATAATTCTCTACGTATTAAAGACACAACAATATAACAATTTGGTACAACCATTTTAACACTTAAATTAAGTACCTACTTTACGAAAAATACATAAGTAGGTAGGTTTATAGGTCTATTCAACGGTGTCGGGCAAAATTTAAGCTAATTGAAAAAATACATTTAGATAAATATAAGTCAAGACTTATCACATCATTTAAATTGAAGAATATGGTAAGCTTCACACAGATTCTTCTTTGCAAATTCACTTAGAATATCGTTATCTAGATTTCGATTTATAATAGCCGCACACTCCATATCGTAGGCGACGTGAGCAAGAGGTGTGCGCAGCTGATGCACGGCGACCGGGCGCTGCGAGTATCGCTGCAGCGTGAGCGGCGCCGACGTCGCGGGCGCAGGCGCAGCGCGCAGCAGCACCAGTTTGGAGCGCAGTGCGCGCACCCGCGGCACGTAGCTACGCGCGCGCTCGATGGGCGCCAGGGTGGCCTCTATGAGTGCGCCCGCATATTGCGCCGAGTTTGGTATGCGACCTCGTAGAGCCCGTACGCACTTGTCTACGTTTTGCGACCAAGTGGCGTCGTCCAGCCGTAGATCATTCAACCCAGCTGTGACCGTGTCGCCACCTATGAGCTTCATCATATGTCGAAGCACAGCCATTTGCAGCTGCTCCTCTGTCTCAAAAGCACGAAGATGTTCCCGGAGATTCTTATTGATCTCGTTAGGTGAACATCCGACAAGGAAAACTGTACCCGTTAAACCTGAA
This sequence comes from Acronicta aceris, assembly GCA_910591435.1. Lineage (NCBI taxonomy): Eukaryota > Metazoa > Arthropoda > Insecta > Lepidoptera > Noctuidae > Acronicta > Acronicta aceris. The sequence continues at coordinate 3,524,484 of OU342778.1, read as the reverse complement.
AGAATATACGGATACTTAATAAAAAAAAGGTTTCTTGTACATTTAATGTAAAAATAAGTGAAATATGGAGTTCCACAGGGTAGTGTTTTGGGCCCATTACTTTTTATTATCTATATCAATGACCTGCCAAAATCTACTACAGACCGTATGGTTCTATTTGCTGACGACTGCACTGTTGTAGGGGAAGTACGTACAAAATGACATATGCAGACAAAATGACACAGGCATGATATTTCAAATTCTGCCGCTTTTAGTCCGCCATAGACAACTACATCACGTGACTCCAGCCGGTAATACTAACCTGTCAATACGTGAACTCGCGCCAGTCTTTCATTTGGGTGTCATGGACGAAGATAAACTTTGGTAAGTTACGATTTTTTTTTAACTGCAGGGAGTTTTGTGTATTAATATTATGTTTTTCATAATATTATCTTGTGTTTACGTTTATTACATCCCTTAAGTATTTATTGTCGCGATCAAATAGTTTTTTCCCTAAATAATAATCATTTTGCATTTATTGTTGAATTTTGTTTTTTTTTAACGCTTTATGGACAAAATGACATACATATGTAATGGACAAAATGACATAGGTATGTTGTTTTGTCCATAAGAACTCAATGAGTTCATTGTAGGTACCCAATACCAGTTTCTCGTTAATCAGCTGTTAATTTCTTTACAGATATAACAATGCCGCGTAATTATAAGCGTAAGACTGATCGTCAATCCTGGAGTGAAGAATCAATGCGTAAAGCTATAGAAGCAGTCCGCAGTAATAAAATGGGCTGGCTTTAAGCGTCGAAGACATTTGGAGTGCCACAAGCAACACTAAGAAGGCATGCTTTGAATAGTAACAAAACTTTGGAGTCCTCTGCAAAGGGTCTAGGATGTTGGAAAGCTATTTTTACACCTGATGTGGAAAGAAAATTAGTTGAGCATTTGAAATTACTTGAATCTCGTTTATTTGGACTGACACGAACGTCTGTTCAAGAATTAGCTTTTGAGTTGGCTGAAAAAAACGGATTTGCTCACAAATTTAACCCGCAAAAACGAAAAGCTGGACAAGAATGGTTAGAAGGATTTTTGAGACGAAATAAAGATATTTCTTTACGCAAACCAGAAGCTACTTCAGCTGCTCGTGCTCAGGCTTTTAATCGACCTCAAGTCAATAAGTTTTTTGAGATTTACGGACATCTGCTGGAATCTGAGAACATTAGGCCACACAGAATTTATAATACTGACGAATCAGGCCTGTCTGCTGTACAAAAACCCCAAAAGATATTGGCTACTACTGGTAGGAAGCAAGTTGGTGTAATAACTAGCGCAGAACGTGGAACTAACACCACTGTTGTTTGTTGTGTTAATGCTATTGGTACCTTTGTTCCGCCGATGATGATATTTTCTAGGAAAAATATGAAAAATGAATTAGTCGATGCAGCACCTCCTGGCACTTTAGGCGTAGCTCAACCATCAGGATGGATGACAACGGATTTATTTCTGAAATGGCTCAAACATTTTCAAACTTTTGTTAAATCATCTATTGACGATAAAGTTATATTGATTGTTGACGGACATGTAAGCCACAAAGGGCTTGAAACTTTAGAATATGCGAAACAAAACGGCATTATTATTCTGTGTCTACCTCCACATTGCACTCATCGTCTCCAGCCTTTGGATGTCTCATTTTTTGCGCCTTTGAAGACATATTTCAATCAAGAGACATCCAAATGGCTTAAACAACACCCAGGACGTGTTGTTACACAGTTTCAAATTGCTGGCTTGTTCAAAGAAGCTTATGGTAAGGCAGCTACAGTGCAAAATGGTTGTAACGGATTTAAAAGCACTGGGATTTGGCCTCTAAACCCTGAAATATTTCCCGATCATATGTACGAACCTGCAGAGACTACAAACATTCCACTGGAAGACACCTCCAATATGCAATATCATCAGCAAATATGTCCTATTCCAGTTCCCATAGCAGGACCCTCGACACAACAGCCAGACGATTTATTGTCACTTCCCGGAACGAACGATCTCCAAGCTTCTGAAACTCAGCAACAAATAATCTGCGCCGTAACACCTAACAATAATGACACAACAGTTCCAACAACCGATTCTACTGAACCAGCTGGCAATTCAACAGCAAACACTGGTCAAGGCCTTATTTTACCTGCTGCAAATCAAAATCTCCCATCTATTGGTAATGAAGAACATCCCTCATCCCATACTTTAGCAGTGCCTATTGAAGTAATATCTCCTGTCCCACGAGGACTTTACGTAAGTGGCCAAGGCAAACGTAAACCAAAGAAACAGCAAACCTCTTTAGTTTTGACTTCTACTCCCAATATGAGAGAAATTAAGGCAAAAAATGAGCCTAAAGCTCCTTCAGAGAAGAAGAGACGAAAGGTTACCAAAACCATATTTCAAGAAGACAGCGAAGAAGAAAATTTTCCAAACTACGCTCAAGATGACGAAGCATGCATTTATTGCAACGATCTTTATTCGCGATCAAAACCTGGAGAAGACTGGTTGCGGTGTTTAAAATGTTCGCATTGGGCCCACGCTTCTTGCGCGGACGTTTCTAAATGAACCAAGCGGTTTATTTGTGAGCTTTGCTTGTAATTTTATATCTTTTGCCGTGTATGTCATTTAGTCCGTATGTGGTATGCCATTTTGTCCATATCATATGGACAAAATGGATTTCGTTGATCTCAGTTAAATTTAAAAATATTATTTTTTCTAGTTGGTTTATCTTTTAAGTGTCTATTATAATTCAAAGATATGAAACCTAAGATTACTGGTGTGCAATATGAATGCGCTGTGATTTACCATTAAAGAGTTATGACCCAAAACCAAAACTGTATGTCATTTTGTACGTACTTCCCCTATACAATGACGAAAATTTAATAAATAATAGTTTAAATTTAATAATTCAATGGTTAGAAAATAATAATCTATTAATTAATATTGATAAAACTAAATTAATGCAATTTAAACAGAAAACAAAAAACATTTTACATACTAGAATAGAATATAACGGTGACAAAGTTGAATTGACGACTACAACAAAATTCCTTGGCGTACACGTAGATGACAATTTGAAATGGCAAAGTCATATAGAGTTTGTTTGCAAATAAGTGTCACAGTCATCTTATAGTTTATATATGCTAGCGAAAAAGGTCAATCTTAACACATTACTCGTAGCTTATCATAGTTATGTTGCGTCTAGACTTAGATATGCTATCATATTCTGGGGAAATGCTACCAACTGGGATAAAGTTTTTAAATGTCAAAAAAAGTGCGTGCGAGCTATGTGTGGTATCAAAAGAACTGACAGCTGTAAGGAATATTTAAAAAAATTAAAATTACTTACCGTGCCATCTTTATATATTATGGAAATGGCTTTGTTTATCAGACATCATCCATCACTATTTACATTAGAGCTTAAATCACGAAATAGAAGCCACATGCATAATAATCTTACCAGGCAGTATAGAACTACTCTCTTTGGTAAAAGTGTGTTTGTTATGGCCACAAAGATTTACAATATGATTCCCAATAACATAAAAGAATGTAGCAGTATTCACGTCTTTAAAAATAAACTATTCCAACTTCTTGTAGAAAATTGTTATTACTCTATTGATGATTTTCTATCGCCTAGACTCTTTTAATGTCTCATGTTTGCTTGACGATAATTTATTTGATGTTGATTGTCTTGTATACGTCCTGCATGACTAACAGTAATAATAAAATTCATATTTAATCTTCAATGGAATTAAAATTTTACAATCATTTTTGCAATATAATAATTAATAATTTGTGTGCCCTAGTGGCTGATCATGGTATGAACATAATAATTAAATATATAATTATATTATAATGAACACCTTTATGTAACCCATGTATCACAAATAAACGATTTGATTTGATTTATAGTTACAAGAGTATAATAATATACATAATATATTTACCTTGATCCTCTAATATTGCAGTTACTTCAAGCGCCACCAGGACTCCGGTCTCGTAACCCAGCAAGTAGAAGTTGTTTTGAATCCGAGTTTTGTTTAAAAGGATCTGTAAAATGTCAATTGCATTTTAATAGAGAAGGTTTGTTTCTACACAGTTTCATCTTGTTTTGTGACATACGTGAGCGTATCTTTCAGCAGATTCCCGCACGGTCTCGCGCGGGTGGTCGAGGCCCGGCTGTAGCACGAGCGCTGGCAGCTTGAGTCGCTCGCACAGTACATGGAACCGCAGGTGGTTACCCTCCATACCCGGCACTATGCACAAGTATTTCGTTTGCACGTCGAATTCTCCCTTGGTCTACATAATTAAAATTGGAATTACTTTATGATTAAGCAAAAAGAATGTACATTTTACGGTGCTCTACGTAATCCTGTTAACTTTTTATAAAATCCCATAACCGTCCAGTACAGATCATAATAGGGCGTTGTGAATGATAAAAAAACCTTTTTACACTAGACTCACCAAAGTGATATCTTTGTTAAGTGTTGGTATTACCACCAAGTCACTTGTAGCAAGAAGCTCGTCAGGTTCAATTTTGCTATAAAATGCTCCTAATCCAGTAGCTGGAACGGCTTCTTCCGCAGGCTCGCATATTCTAAAATAACAATAAAAACTGTAATATTCATATTTGAAATTAAAATGGAGGGGCACCATGGTGCCTTCTGGACTATTGTCTGGTTGGACAATAGCCCAGTAGGTGGTAAGCGCTTGCTGTCCACACACGTGTCCTTGATTAGGATGCGAGACATCAGACAATGCCTCGCCTCTTGAAGGGGTCGGTTTTTAGTTGATACGAATCCGACATACCCTTCCACCTTCTCTGGTAGCAGACGATCCCTTAGGATATTCCGCACTCCAAAAAAACTTGTCATTAATTAACTATTGATGAATCGATATACACCACTATTCGCCAGAAATCATATTTTTCTGTGTCGTCGATAATGTTACTGAACGATTGGTATAAATTATATTACTTTTAACCTTTCTAGGGTTAATAGTCGTAATTTGTCGTCTTGTAAAGATAAGTTATACGTAGCCTTCAAGAACACACGAATCTTCTGGACTATTTCATCTGCAATCCCCAAATCTTGCAATGTAATGTTAGCACATTTCATTTGGTGCTCAGCGATGTTTATGCCTGAAATTAAAGAAAATGACGCTATTTAAATAAAACATACAACGCAGTGGCTGAGCGATAAAATTGCCGGTTCACTTCCTGCCCGACCCATATTATTTGTATAGCCTAATATATTTATTAGTGTGTTTATTTAAAAATTCAATAGCAGATTGTGTATCGTTTCAGCCAGAGCCATCATCGTTGTGCAATGTCCAGCCACATTGTATGTATATGTACATGTACAATGTTTATTTATTTATCTGCTTTTTTATGGGATAGGGTGGCAAACGAGCAGACGGGTCGCCTGATGGTAAGCGATTACCACCACCCATGGACATCCGCGACACCAGAGGAGTCACAAGCGCCACCGCTACATATGGTCCTTCGACGGTCAAGAATATTGTTCCAGCGAAATTTAAATTTATTGAAGAATAACAAGGCCAAGACGTGAACCCGTATCGTTCAAAAGTGCAAATCATCGCCGTCAACGATTGAAAATTTGAAGTCGGAACTGGATTTTGTGAATAAGGATAAGGATATCTGTGAGTCGTTCCAATTATTCCTTACCTCTAAACTATTTATTCCCATATTTTCAATTTTCTTCTTTAAAATTAACTGCCTATTTTTAAACTTATATTTAATTGCGTTATTGAGTTAGGTTCGTAGTTAATTTAAATCTATCGCCTCTTGTGAGTAATTTCTAGCTTCAACGTATTTTTTCAATACGTAGCTCATTATTGCAATCATAAAAACGGTCGTGACCGAGTAAACCGTTAGTTTAAAACAGCTGTGCATCTATTCATTGTATTCAACAGTTCTGAGTCATACCGAGTCTATTTCATTTGTTTCATTAAATCGCTTATTCTACGTTTATTAGTTTGAATTGTGCTCATCCTTATTTTTTTTTACTGCAAAATGGCTGATAAATTAATCAAGAAACGTAGTTCAATGAAGGCCAAGCTTACGAATTTTAGCAGTTATTTAGATATAGTTAAAAGCTGCCCTAGCCTTTCTAATTTGCAAAGCATTGAGCTAGATAGCCGCTTTGATAAGTTTAATGCTTTGTTATACAGAATTCAATGATTTACAAACCGAGCCGAGGCGTTGGCAGACAAGCCAGCAGAGGCGTATGCTGTGAGGGCTCAGTTTGAGGAGCAGTACTTCTCATTGGTTGCGGTGGCGCGAAGTTTGCTGTCTACAACGAAGTTACGTGTAGTTTTTGATGCATCAGCAAAAACTACGACAGGCGTATCGCTTAATGACATCCAGATGGTGGGACCTACTGTCCAAGACGATTTAATATCAATTCTTTCAGCTGACGTCGAAAAAATGTACCGGGCTGTAGAAATAAATCCTTCTCAGCGCTCATTGTAAAAGATTATTTTTCGTAAAGATCCTACAGAGTCACTAAAAACTTATACTCTAAATACGGTTACATACGGTACTGCGTCCGCTCCGTATTTAGCAACTAAGTGTCTTGTTAGTTTAGCCGACAAAGCCCGTCACGATCATGTTAAGATGTCGATACAGCGTGACTTTTACGTTGACGACTATCTTAGTGGCTCAAACACAATTTCAGACGCACTAGATCTCTGTAGGGAAGTACAATTTATTTTATCGACAGCTAAATTTAATTTAAGGAAATGGAAGTCTAATAGCTTGGACATTTTAAAAGAATTAGATTCTTCAAACAACAATGATAATTTTTTGGAACTTTCCGTTAGCAATTGTAGTAGATACATCTTCAAAAACGCTAGGTTTAAACTGATTATGCAATTCAGATACTTTATCATTTTCCATCAATATCGAGTCTAATATAAAAATTACTAAGCGACACATTCTGTCTACGATAAGTCAGATTTTTGACCCGCTAGGTTTAGTAAGTCCATGTGTAGTGGAGGCTAAATTAATAATGCAGAAACTTTGGATAGATAAATGTGAATGGGATGATGAAGTGTCTCAGGAAATTTCAAACTTATGGCTTTCATTTGCAAGTACATTATCATTGCATTACCACGGTGGATATTATGTGATAGTTCAGTCATTCATGAAGTACATTTATTTACCGATGCTTCTGAAAAGGCTTATGGTTTATGTGTGTACATTCGCTCAATTGATATTTCAGGGACAGTCACTGTTCGTCTGTTAACTGCTAAAAGTCGTGTAGCGCCGGTGAAGCCTACTACTACTCCCCGTCTGGAGCTCTGCGGGGCTCTGTTAGGTTCAAGGTTGTGCACAAAGGTTAAAGGTTCACTAACCTTGCCAATTCATCGTTACCAATTTTGGTGTGATTCAACAATAGTACTAGGATGGTTAGCAACACCTGCACAGCATCTTAAGCCTTTCGTACGAAATCGCGTGAATGAGATTCAAGAAAATACATCAAGTTCATCGTGGAGCTATGTGCCGTCTAGGGACAATCCTGCGGATCTTGTTTCTCGCGGGCTAAAGGCTGATCTCATCAGTAAATATGAACTTTGGTGGTCAGGCCCTTCTTTTTTAATTAAAAACGAAAGCGATTGGCCAAAACAGCCCAGTAAATCTTTGAAACAGGATCTACCAGAAGTAACATGTAGTTTAGTTAATTCCCATAATAACAACAACAATTAACTATCAAGTTCGTTCCAATCCTCGAAGTCATCGAGTTCCGCGTCAGCAGTTTCGTCGCCAGCCACCGATTGCTGAGCCTGCGGAATGTCCCTCCCGTGCACCCCGCAGCTCCGTGCCTGTTGCCGCGGCTCCTCCGCGCACCGCTGCTCGAGCCACTCGCCCCGCCCGCAGCGTAACCTATCACAAAAGATTTTGCTAGCGTCATCGCGAGCGTCCCTAGTGCTCCTAGTATAAAGCCTGGGCCATATAAGGCAACGGAGAACGCTGACAATGATGATGGTTTCGTGACGGTGCAAAGGAGGAAGCGCCGAATGCGAAGCAATAAGAACCGCTGCGGCAACGCTCCTATGGAGCCCAACATGAGTCTGCGTGCCGCCAAGCCGAACACCCCGGTGTAGGTATATCTCCCGCCTGCAGTACACCACTAGGGCGGAGGACATCGTGGAGAACGTGCGCCAGAAGACTAAGTACACGCTGAGGGTGCAGTTACTAGAGTCGCCGGAACGTCAACTTTAAGGTGCAAGTACCGAATTGCTTTCTGCCCCTCATCGTGGAAAAGGAAAACCGAAAAACAAAACTAACTAATAATAAGAAATAAAAAAATGTATATCCCAAAAAGTGCAGTTGCTTACAATGTCAATCACCATAGCACCTCAACTGTGGCTTCTTTACTTTCCGTGGGCGTCTTTACCTAAGCATACCCTATACTAGTTCCCATTAAATATTATTTTATCTGTGGCAGTTGAGGCAATTTTAGACTTATTGGTAGATTTTATATTAAATTGTGGTATCCCAAAAAGTTTTTCAAGCTAGCAACTTCGTTAACTGTCAAAACAGTATGATTTTTCATTAAATGTGGTCAAATACGTTTGTAGCGTCATCCCATAAAGGTCGGTGATTATTATGGAAAATCAAAGTGCAGGTAAGTGGTTCATATAAAATATTATATGATATATTGTTGTTAAGATGTATGTCATTGATTAAATCCCATCAGTCTTCTGTTTCTTGAGTTATTGGATAAGGTAATGTTATTTGAGGTTAGGTAAATTTACCTCACTTAGCACGAAGGCAACTATACCTATGTCTAGGGTTGTCAAATTTAGCATGGTTAAATAATCTGGTTTTGTGTGGGATAAGATTTCATTTAGCTATTCAGAACAATGACTTATATACAACAATAACTTATATACAACATAACAATATTAATAAAACCTACCGTTTTTTTTTTCTATTCCTTTATGAAATATTTCTATCTAACAGAAATACATATATAAATGGGTAGGTACCTGCCTACCTTAAATTTTTTCCTGATTAGGCATCTACCTATTTCAGATATTACTCAGGATGCCTCCAAAAGACACCAAAAAAAGAAATAGAAGACGGTTGTGAGCTCGAAATTACAAAAATTACTCTGAAGAGATGCTATTATTAGCTGTTGATTTAGTTAGAAAAAAAAATATAACTTCTTACGACGCAGAGAAGCAGTTCGGCATACCCCGACGAACCATAGAAAAAAGAGTGAAAAACCTGCATACTGATAAACCTGGCCCGCGTTTTCGTCTTTCTAAAGAAGAAGAAGAAAAATTTGTCAAAGTACTTATAGCGGCAGGTGACTTTGGATGTCCGCTATCACAATTGGACTTAAAACTGGCGGTTTATGACTACCTACTGTTTAACGAATATTTTTGAATATAATTAGTACGCTAAGTATTTAATTATTTACTCATTTTAGGTAAAGTAATGCATATTGTTTTCATTCCTATTTCTTGGTTTCTTAATAATTATTAAAAAATGATTTATGTTATGTTTTATTATTTTTTGACAACCTTGATGACATGCATCCGTTTGTATGATAATTTTTAATTTCTTGGGGCAAGTTTACGTAAGTATTGGTAGTACTTACTTAAAATAAAATAGTAGCTTCTAAATTAAATACATAGTTTTTTTATCACCAGGACCATTACTAACTTTACGTCGCGTGTACTTTGGAACACGAAGTCAATGCAAATTATAGGCAAGGTAAAGTCGCCAAAAATGTGTCAATTTTACCCCGCTCATACTTTTGGTTATTATAGCGATTATATGTAAGATTTAGTAGAATTCATTGGTTCAACCAAAAGAGAAACACCTTTTTCACAAAATATGTCAATAAAAACTTAAACAACTAGCTCCATGTCTGAGTAAATTGCATAACAGTAAAAAAATATGGTAATGTTGCCATTGTTGACGGCATCTGGATTTCGACGCGTAATGAACTGTACAATCTTCTTCACTTGTAACTTTTTTCAACTTACCTGCATACGATACTGAACTATTGTTAACTACCTACTATTTATTGCTATCTTGTTATTGCTATACTCTTAAGACTTTATGCATGTGTATTGATGGCACAGAATGTATGAGTTAATTAAACTAAGACCTACCGTTCCTATACTCGTTCACTAAGAATAATTACTTAAGACCCTAGTGTTTCTCATTCTAAGTGAATTGTATTCTGTTATTGAGAAATAAATGTCTTAAGCCGTACCTACGTAAATAAAGTGACACAAAACATTAACATAATTACATACTTAACACCGCCAAAAGTGCAAAGTGAACCGCTACTAACATAGTCTTAAGCCCTATCTACTAACACTAATAAGTATATATTTTATATATGTCAAATGGATCTCCATTGTAAGCATTTTCCTATTTATGTACTCTTTGGTAACCATCTCCATGGTAACCATCTCCATAATAAATTTGCTAAGAAATAACAAAACAGCGCAGCGCACTTCAAATAATGAGTTTTGCAATTTTTGATACCTTGTGTTACGTTATTGTAATTTTCGTTAGGATCTATAATTAAGAAAAAATAAAAATACAGCCTATTTTGCTCGCTGATAATGTAGTTTTCTATTGATTAAAAAATTGTTATAATCGATTTAGTGGTTTAAGTGTGAAAGTGTAACAAACAAACTCACTTTCGCATTTTTAATGTTAGATTAGTTAGGATTTACTGAACTCAAATAGGTTTTCGATATAGGTATAACGCGATAACACGCTCCGTGCTTTTGTGGAACTAAAATTGACACTGATTCACATATAATGCAAATGGCCGTCGAGCTGTTTAGAGCATCTCCGTGTTCCGATCATTAATATCGATATTTTTTCATTGTATAATTTTGTGTAAGTCCTCAACGAATGAACTGATAAATAATTTTGTGTAAGTCCCAGTAAGAGATATGTGTGAAAATCCTTATGAATTGTCTGACACTTGGGGAGGCGTTATTGCATTGTATTCTAAGTGCGTTGTTGTCCGCCCGTAAAAAGTAGGCCCCAGTACCGCATCTTATATCTACTGTAAAACTATACCTTAATGTATGTACTAAAATGTTACCACGCACGGAAAACGTTTTTAGCCCTCGCTTGGTATTTGCATCTATATGAAGTTGAAGTCTTATGAAGTTGTTGTTATATGTAGTAGTAGACGAAATAGTACCGTAGGAACCTAGATTAACGGTATCCAAATCCGAATAATAATATAGTTTTGATAGAATATTGTCTTGATTACGATTTATTTCGGTATTAGTTTTTTGTGAGCAATTCAAGCTCCACCGGAGTCTTAACAGAAGTTGCTGCTAGGGAACAAACTTAAAAAAAATCGTTAAGGCTAGCATTTTGCTATTACAACTTTCATGGAAGAACAACAAGTTATCGACATTGTCCAATATCTAAAACTTCCGTTACTGTTCACTTGTGCTATCAGCGCCAAAATGGCGAAAATCAAAGAGGGCCAATAAATCGTATACTCGTAGAGGTCAGTGGTCCTATAGAAGTCATTGGGTGGAAACAACATATTACTAATTTGTAACCTTTTTAATGTCATCAAAACCAGCCAGATACAAATAGTACAGCCAAAGAGATTTTATTACAAGTTTATACATACTACACGTATACGCGAAAAGAATGCAAGATTTGCATGCATGCAAATCAGTCACTGCTTGTTGAGGGCATACAGGTGATCTTGATTAAATTTCAATTAAACGAATTACGTACCTACTATTGTTTAATTTTATAACTTTGCCCTTAAAGTGATGCGGAGGTGACATAACATGCATCGTAAAGCTGCAAAAAGCTGGACAATGTAATGAAAGAAGGTTTTTAATGATTTCTGAGTCTTGCACAAATATTAGATACCTATATCGAAATAAAACAACTTTAAGGGTGCTTTTCCACCAGAGATGTGCTATGCTACGATGCTATGGATGCGTTTGATATCCACCAATCATTTTCATTGGTGCACATAGCTTAGCACTGGTAGAAACGGATTCAACTAAGATATGTTTTTATAAGGAAGGATGCGTGCTATGGATGTGTGCTATGGATGCGTGCTATGGATGCGTGCTATGGATGCGTGCTATAGATGCGTGCTATAGATGCCTGCTATGGGCCATCGCGAGTGGTGTAGCTATGTGCAGAGCAGAGTACCTACAGTATGCCCGCGTTTTTCACTGAAAGTAGACATGCCATCATGGAAGCAAAAAGTTATTTTATATCTCGCAATGTGCGAAGAAGAACTCATGGAGGAAAATGAATGGTTGTTCAGCTTTTTACTCCGACGAAGAAAACATAGATTCTGGATACGAAATCATATTAAATATCACTCAACACACTCAGAATTCTTTAGACTGTTCCAAACAGCTGACGATGAGACGTTCCAGAATTTTTACAGAGTGACAAGAAATAACTTTGAATCATTACATAATTTGATCGAACCATATATCAAGAAGGAAGATACTCACTACAGAAAATGTGTCAGTACGAAAGAAAGATTAGCGGTGTGTTTAAAGTAAGTAGAGTTTAATAATCAGTCATTAATAATACAGCTTAATTATTTTTATTATTTACTTAACACTAGGAAATACTTTACAAATTTTAAAGAAAGTAGAGTGAAATCAACGTTTCAAATTTCAAAATTAGTTAAGATTTTGTCTGTGCTGATTCTGTTAAATTGTTCGTATTTTCTTGAATATTTTGCGGTTCTGAAACTGGCCGTGTCTGTGGCGGTATCATCTCAAACAGTAGAGAATTGCTAATATTTTGTTGTGAGCTTGATTCACCAGTGTTTGTGTAATAACCATATGTTTGTTGACTGTAGAGTTGCGATTCTTTGGCTTCTGCTACTGTGTTGAAACAACTTCTTTTTAACCATGCTTGCAAGTAACCGGGAAGTTTCTTAGTGGTTTTCGCCAGCGACAAGAAAAAGTGCTCTATTTCGTCATAATCATCTTTTGCACTACTTAGCATTTCCTTTAACTCAATGCGTTCTTGTCGGTTTTCTTTTTTGGTATGATATAAGTTTCAGTAATTCTGATGGTCACTTCTTTTCTTCTTAGAAGATGATGGTATCAATTCCATGAAATTGGCAGATTCTTCGTGTTCAGAGTTCAACAGAAGATCTTCTTCAAATTGGTTTTGATCTAGGCTTTTATCTGATAGCAATGAACTTTGCGTAGAATCATCATAATTTCTCTCATCAGTTGTAGATGTTTCGTCGTTAGTTTGATGTCCGATCTCTATTTGCCATATAAGGCAAAAGAAACTCCATGTGTTTTTGATACTTCCATTCTTTTTTTTAGTTGCAGCTTGTCCACTTTTTTTGGATTTTATCCTCTTCAATACTTCGCGGTAGCTGCCTCGCAACTGTTTCCACCGATTTTTCGCGGTTTTACCTTAAACAATACGGGTGGTAATTAATGAAAGACCGAATACAGTAGAGTAAAAAAATCATCGAATCTACATATTTATCAAAATCATATCTCTTTTTTCAGGTATTTAGCAACGGGTCTGTCATTTACGAAATTGGCAGAAAATTTCAGAATTTGAATAACAACCGTGTCGAAAATTGTTGATGAAGTTTTGCGAGGCCCTATGGAATGTATTGCAGCCTCTTGTTATGCCAAAACCTTCTGAAAATGATTGGAGAACAATTGCAAAAGAATTTGAACATCTGTGGCAATTCAAGAATTGTTTAGGGGCTCGTGACGGAAAACATGTTTACATCACGTGTCCTGCAAATACAGGATTATTAGGATATTTTTTTCAATTATAAACATCGATTTTCCATTGTCCTTGTGTGTTTAGCTGACGCTAAGAGAAAAATTATAATGGTTGACGTAGGGTCCATGGGCAGATTTAGTGATGGAGACATATTCAATGACAGTAGTTTTGGAAGACGTCTGCAAGAAAAAAGACTGAATATTCCTCACCCCTAACCATTATATCAAGGCGGAGAACCAGTACCCTTTGTTTTCATAGGGGATGAAGCTTTCCCTTTGATAGAAAATCTTATGCGACCATACCCACGTGACCGATTAGATCCACAAAAGCGCATGTTTAATTACAGATTATCAAGGGCCCGTCATATAGTCGAAACAACATTTGGTGTACTAGCGCGGAAATGGTACGTGTATCGCAAAGATTTCGAGTGCAAAGTGCAAACAGTAGATAAAGTCGTAAAAGCAACGTGTGTGTTACATAATTATTTAATTCAAACAGAGATTGATTAAGTACCTTAGTGGTTCTACAAGTGACACCTCAATATTTACTAATGTTAGTTACAACAATGACATATCAAATTTTGGAAGTTATCAAGTTAGAGATATATATTGCTCTTATTTCAATAACGAGGGAAGGGTGTCATGGCAAGACACTCGAATTTCATCTCGACTCGCTCAAAGAAATTAACATACCTACTGAATGACAAATATTCAAATATTGCGTTAAAATTGTTGTTAACAACCTATCTACTACCGAACTACCTACATATGTACTTAAATAAAAGTGTGTATACTTACTGTCTTTAAAATTGGTTTCTTTCACGTTGCATTCCTTGTTTCATTACATTTGTACGTGTCTAACTTAGTATCCCAAAGGCAGGGATGTGACCGCGTCTATTAGCTTTTCGTCCATTTTATTTAAATCAGAAGCCGCCTTCTTCATTGAACGTTACGAAATGAACTGAACGAGTCGCCGCCGTCGCCGGCACGGCGCGCCAGGATGCATGAGCGCCTCTCCCCTTACCGCACCGCCCCGCCCCCGCCGTTTCCCTACCATCGATACATAGCATAGCTCGAGATGCGTATCTTTATCGCACAGGTACTTTGCGGTGGTGCATCTTCGTAGCGCATCTTTCTCGCACAGCTACCTAGCGTAGTATTGGTGGAAACGGTATACGCAGCATAGCTGCATAGCACATCTCTGGTGGAAAAGTACCCAAGTGTCCGGCGAAGCGAATTGCCGACAAAAACGTAATACCGAAATAAATCGTAATTCAGACAATATTCTATCAAATTATGTTATTATTCGGATTTGGACACCGTTAATCTAGGTTCCTACGATACTAATTTGTCTACTACTACTTCACTGGAAATAAAAGACCGGAATATCGTTCCAAACTTGGTAAAGTTATAAAATATTGCATTCTGACATTTATTTCCAGTGAAGTATGTATTTTGGACGAAATGGTAAAGTAGGAACCTAGTTAACAGTATTGGAATCAGAATAATAACAACATTTGATTTAATTGTCTGTAAATTGCGATTTATTTCGGTATTACGTTTGTAAGAGAAATTCGGTCTGCCGGACTCTTAAGGATTTTATCGCGTTACATACCTACAGGACATACAGCATCCATGGTCGCAGCCAGACCGTACCATGACTGACCGACCAGTGACCATGGAGTCTGTAAACGCTTTGACAAGTTGAGATGAAAAATGTGCCTCGTTATGGTGCGGGGTGACGCGGGCTGGGCGAGGGATATACACTCGGATGATCACGGTCATAGACTATTATACGTGCCTTAATTAAAGCACTTTGTCAAACTAATCGAGCTCCTATGCAAATAACTTTTACGTCCACAACACATTTTGAATGAAAATGCATAATAGCCTTGACATCATAGGTCAACTTCTTGATGCACGTAATTCAAATATACACGTAGGGTAGAGTTGGGGAATCATGAACATCGTGTGGCCGCTTGAGCTGGCTAACACCGGTTCCGGAAGCCGGCGCGTGCACACACGACCAGTACGACCAACATAAGTGTGAGCGACGCACATCACACAAGACATCGACGCTCACTATTATCAGGCAGATGCCACCTTAATGTAATTCTAAATAAATCTCAATCATACAATGTTAAGTATCTCCATTAAGAATAATAACAATTACCAAAAAAAAAGAGTGTCTTCATTTCTCAACTATCCATCAGACCCTGGGCGGAACATAAGATTTCGCCCCGAAGGTAATGCGGACACGTTTCTATTGCTATGATAAAAAAGCACGTTAGATATTCCTAATGCGGCATGCGTGAGAGTAGCCCGAATACAGTGCCGAACAGAGTGGTGAAGTGATGCCGCGCTCGTTGTAGTAAATAAGTTAGCTACACATTTTTTCAATGGTTTCATTAAATTCCTGAGTAAACTTGAGTAGGTGTGTAGTATTTAAGGTATTCCATATTTAATTTTTAATTTTTATTATTATTAAATATTATTTATTTAATTCAACTACGTTTAATTAAGTAGGTCACCGCATTCTGCCCTCAAATAATAAAAATAAACTTGTTTCATGCTTTTCATAATGTTTTTTTCGTAGTCGTGATTTTTTATTACTTTTTGGTGGCTCGCACTTCATTTATTATCAAGTGCAAATTTCGCAGTCAGTTGGTAATAGAAAATGCAAAAAAAATCACAAAAAGATAGTTAAAAGGTAAGGTGGCATCGTACTATACTGAACTAACTGTAAAGTAAGAATTTTTCCTTTACTAAAATAACTTTATAATCTTAGCATGGAAAAGGCAAAAAAAAACACAAAAAGATAGTTAAAAGGTAAGGTGGCATCGTACTACACTGAAATTTTACTAAATAAATTATATGGAATAGGAATCCGCGGTAAATCACATGAATGGTTCAAATCTTACCTAAACAATAGAGTTCAACAAACCATTTAAACCATTTATTTTGCCACACATATTACAACACAAGAAATTACATAACAATAAATACAAACAAAAACTTATAACCTAGTATGTGTAGCCAGGAAACCAGCTCAGTAATTGCTGTGCCGAGGGCACAACACTGATTTTCGGCTGGTCCCTGCTAAAATAACAACTTTTTCCTCACTGACGCGCACACGAAAACCAAACTAAATAAAATAAATTAAAATTAATTCCTTTGGGATTCCCTTTACCCTTGCACCAACAATCTGCAGAATAGCATATAGTAATTGACTTGCGATCATCTGGTTGCCAGTTCGAAACCCACCCATTGCACTACCGACGTGACTCATAACACAAGCAGCTTTAGCTTAGCAAGAGGAGTTAACAAGAATACTATTTTTTTTATACCACTAAGGTGGCAAACAAGCATACGGCCCGCCTGATGGTAAGCGGTTACCGTAACCACCGATCGACCCACACTGCCAGCACAACGTTTCCTCGCGGAGCCCCTGGCGACCATGCTCATCGTTGTGAACACAACATAGCATGGAACTATGCTACGATTTTCTGCAAGGTGGAGGTACTATTGAGTAACGTGCGTTTTAAAGCTTACCCATTGCTGGTAAGTTTTAAAAAAATGGTAGGATGTGAAAAAAATCACGAAAAAGAACATTATGAAGAAAATTTATTTTCTCATACAATATGTATTTGTGTTTTGACATTGGAAAGGGTGTGACTGATTGAGGTGATGGCTGATAGGGATGAATGGAAGAAAAGGACATGCTGCGTCGACCACAAATAAATTGGGACAAGGGCAGTAAGATGATGATACAGGGCAAGCCAACTTTTGCCGGGCTCGCTAGTTATTACTAGAAGTACAGATTATTATTGCTATACAATGACATGTCATGGGCCGATCGTTTAAATAGGCTGATCAAGATCTGCCTGGGCGTACCGCGTTACGCTGTACGAAACCGATTTGCAGCTATTGTACTACTTACTCAGAAGATATAAGGCTAAGCACATAATCGGCCATATCTCGAAGTGGCGGCACATCGTGATCTGCTCAGGCAAATCTCGGTCGGCCCAATTAAGCGATGGGCCCACGACATACCTACATAATTATAGTTATCCTGGAGGCAAACTGAAATAAATATTTGAAGTAAAATTTTTATTCTACACCTATTCTTGTTATTTATTACTTTAAGTCCAGTTCCAAGTCTTACAAGATATTATATAAAATAGACAAATACACTTTATTTAATTCTGTATCAATTATTATCATTTTGTCTAAATTGAGTAGATATTATACATAATTACTTTTCTATTTAAATATTAAAATTACCAACGATAGACGGAGACCATATACCTATGTGATGATTAGACTGGGTCCGCGATTAACCCACAGACCCTAGGGTATAATTTCTTGAGTTTATATTGAAAATTTATCTACATTGATTATGAGAACTTAAGATTAGTTTAAGTAAATTCTCAGTAATAAATAGCAGTCGTGACTTCATCTGGTTTTGTTTTATTTCAGTTCTCCTGTAGGTGTTCGCAATTACCCCACTCTCCTCTTTCTTATAAGGTATTCTGATTAATATCCCGTTTTACGCAAACACTTTTTTAGGGTTCCGTAGGTACCTCAAACGGAAATAAAAATAGAACTGACACTCTACTACGAAAAAAATCAACTGGAAAGAAAACAATAACATTTTCCAACGTCCAGAAGATGTTATCCAGTTTATAGTCATGGTAGCATGCCGATAAAACCTATAAGCACCAACATAAGTATAATTACGATGGCATGCGACTACACATGCCGTCAACCAAGCGTACAACCACTTGGTTCTAAGCTGGACACCACTTATTCCTAGACATAGGATTTGTTTTGTTAGGTACTTAGGTAATAAGTACCGTTTGTATTTATATAGTTCGGTATTTTGTAGTCGGGTTTTAGTTTTTAAACTTTCATTTATTTGACACTTTTGGCGATTACAGATAGAATAATTAAAGTAACCAAACATAGCGTTATTCATGTGTGCATTTTTCTGTCTAACTCATCACTACATCAATATAAATAAAAACGGGGCGATTTAAACATTTTAATCGAAAGGGGCAAGATCCAAGGGGCGAGCCGAGCCTACTACACCCTTTATTCCTTCGTTCCCAATCAAAGTTTCACTGTCTGTTTCAATCGGTCATGAAACAAAACAAAATATCTTTTGTGATTTTTTTTTTGCATTTTCGATGTTAAGATTATAAAGTTATTTTAGTGAAGGAAAAATTCATGAATTTACGTGACATCGAACTAACTGTAAAGTAAGTTGTGTCGGTTGAGAAGCAAGTTACCTTGCTTTCAGAATGTGACGGCAAATTTCGATCAAGCGGGTGGGACTCGCGGTGGCTTAGCGGTCAGAGCGTCTGGTATATCTAACCAGAAGACGCAGGTTCGAATTCTGGCGCGATTGAATTTTACCTTCACTAAAAGAACTTTAAAATATAAATTATTGTTCTTCATTCTAGAGACATGATGGTAGTAGTAGGTAAGAAAGTCCCAAGAGGTATTACCTCGTCCAGTGTTTGATAGGTACCTGCACTAATGAAGGGTAGGGCCGACGCTGCATTCATCCATATTCCAAATTTCAGATTTCTAGACTTCGTAGTTTGGCTATACGGTGATAAATTAGTCAGTTAGACAGTCAGAGTAAATGATTTTATAAGTTTAGATTTCAGCAAGTAAGTAGGAAGTTTGTACGGGAGCCACGGCGCGCGGTTCAAACTCGCACTTGTTGACAAATACATATTCATTAGTTTTATTTATTCACAGACATTTTAAAATTAGCGAAATTATATTACGTATATAAAGGTACATGGTATCTATTGTGCCACTAGTTAATTAGTGCTCTATTTGAACAAATATCTTACGAGTATAAAGGTGAGTGACAATATCTACAGTTGAACTATTAGGAAAAGTTATTTATTAAAAAATACATAATAGTTTCATTTCGCTGAGCTCTTGGTTATCAAAGAAAATACCTATTTAAAATTAAACTTTACTTATATACAATTTATTATACAATTTAATTTTCAACGGGAGAAATATGTAATATATAATTTATACATAATACATGAAATCAACATTATCTTGTATACGAGTAGATAATGTTGATTTTTATATTTATTTGTTGATTTTTAATTTTATATTTATAACTAGCTTTTGCCAGCGACTTCGTCCGCGTGGAATAGTTACTTTGTTCCCTAGTTCTTCGCCCGCGGTTTCACCTGCGTTGCCCCGTTCCTAAGGGTTGTAGCGTGATGTTTTATAGCTTGAAACCTTTCTCATGAATCACTCATTTTCCCAACATTTCCCTTCACTGCTCTGCTCCTATTGATCGTAGCGTGATGAAAAGTATACTATAACCTGCCCAGGAGTATGAAGAACAATTGTACCAAGTTTCGTTGAAATCCGTCGAGTGGTTTTTGTTTCTATAACGAACATACAGACAGACAGACAGACAGACAGACAAAAATTTTACTGATTGCATTTTTGGCGTCAGTATCGATCACTAATCACCCGCTGATAGTTATTTTGGAAATATATTTCATGTACAGAATTGACCTCTCTACAGATTTATTATAAGTATAGAAGATAGATAGATAAGTCTGTAGAAAAGGCGTGTCTGTAATTACAAGATAATTGGGAAAAAATTGGTGGAGAAGACTAATTAAACGATACTGAAGCCGAATTAATGGTTTTTGGAAAAAATGTCTGTCTGTATATATGTATGTATGTATGTATTTCTCTATGTTCGTTTATAACTCAAGATCTATTTGACGGATTTCTATGAAATCTAGTGTATACGTGGATTATGAGCCTGGTCAACATTTAGGCTACTTTTTATCCGACTACAACTGCGCAAAAATGAGGGATACTGTTATTTCTATATTTTTCTTAGAACACCCTTAATCAATTAGACAAATTGGAAAGAAATACATGAGCGGTATTGGCAGTATCATGAGGCAACTTTTGAGCTTAATATTATTTAAATCTGTTCATTTTATCTAAATTTATTGCAATATTTAACTACCCATTGAAAACAAACATTAAAAATAACCATTGGTGTGATGCGGGAGTATAATTTATTTCGAAGGACCAACAGATATAGAGAACTGTAGCGTGAAACATATGCTAGGTATGCTGGGCGGTTCGTGTTCACTACGCGGGAAGGTATGATGGGAGTATGGGACTCACCGGTGCACGTGGTGCGTTGTTCTGGTAGTATTGGTGTCCTGGAGTCCTGAAGTACCTCTAAGAATATGACGCACTCTTGACATATAAGAACACACACTGAGTTTAGCGGGTTGCGGTAGTTGGAGCCGGCTCACATTCGCGTGCGCGCACTCACAACCGTATATGCGGGAGCGGATAGCGGGAGTCTCAACGAAGATCCACGAAGACTCTGAACTTCCTTTTTTTAGACGACACGAGCGCGTGACAGCGTCCTTCGCGCTCGGTGCAATTCGTGCGTACCGAAGATATCCGAAGTCCGTCTTCTTGTCCCTTACAGGTTATGTGGATAGGAAAGAGATGGGAACAGGAAGCGAACGAAAACATTTAATTGTTATAATATTTATGCGGAAGTAGGAAGCTGATTTGACTATAAAGTCACAGATTAATAAAATGCGTTCGGAAATATGCATTTATGCATTTTTAAATGATTTGGCGTAAACATCCTCCGCCGCCTTGAGAATACGCAGTGTTCTCAAAATAATTGAACAAGTTTAAAAAAATATATATTATAATAAGACAAGAGAGATATATATTGATTATATTGTATTATACGATATATGTATGCGGTGATCATTGAGAAGGTAACGGACACAATTTTACAATTGGTCTTTTGAAAGAGCCGGTTAAAGTTTTTACTAATGCGACGCGGATAGTTTTATCTTTTCCCGGGTAAACTTGCGTTATAACACCCATTGGCCATCGTAATGGGGGAAGATCATCTTGATGTACAAGAACTATTGTACCAATTTTTACGTTATCTATGTTATTTAACCACTTCTGTCTAACTTGAAGGTTATGTAAATATTCAATACGCCATCTTTTCCAATAGCTGCACACCATTTGATCAAGTAATAGTTTACGACAGCGGAGAGACTTGTCTGCCTCTGATATATCCTGAACAGGCAGGGAGGTTAAGGGTGAAGCCATGATAAAATGTGCAGGCGTAAGAGGCTCTGGGTAAGGATCTTCAGATAAGACACATAGTGGCCTCGAATTAAGAACTGCCTCGATTTGGGTGAGAACAGTAAGAAGTTCTTCGTATGTAAGAAGCTGAGAACCGATAACACGGTATAAATGCGTTTTCATAGATTTTATGTTCGATTCCCACAGCCCCCCAAAGTGAGGAGCGCGGGGTGGAATCATTTTCCACTCAATGCGGTAGCGGTTAGTCATTAAATCTTGTAACTGAGCTTTAGCTCCTATGAAATTAGTTCCGTTATCAGAATAAAGAAAGGCAACAGGACCACGGCGGGAAATAAATCTTTTAAATGCGGAAATGAATGTATCTGAAGACACATCAGTTACTAATTCGATGTGAACGGCTTTAGTAACTAAGCATATAAATAAGCAAATATAAGCTTTTTGACTGCGTTGACCTCGACGTCTACACAAAGTTATTTTAATTGGGCCAGCGTAGTCAACGCCCGTATGTACGAAAGCCTTGGTCTCCTGTACACGGCAAGCAGGCAAATCAGCCATTTTAGGGCTGGTATGAGAGGGAGAGCTTTTAAAACAAAAATTGCAAGAATGTACTCTTTGCCTAATGACACTTCGAGACGATATAATCCAATACTTCTGACGCAGCAGCGAACTCAGAAGGTTGGCGCCTGTATGACAATGAACGCGGTGAAAATAATCAATTATAACATGTGTAACATGGTCATGTTTTGGTAAAAGAGCGGGATGCTGTGCTTCATACGGAAGATTAGCATTAGACAACCTACCTCCGATTCTAATAATATTATTTTTATCTATAAAAAGATCGAGACGTTTAAGCGGAGAACGTAAGTTGCCCTTCTGAATTTCTTGGATTGTTTGTTGATAATGATTTTGTTGAACAGCGCGGATTAAATATCTTTCAGCTATAGTTATCTGAGAAGCGGGGATTATATTATGACTTTGGTAACGTAGTATAATACGTCCAAACCTAAGAATGTAAACTATTATGCGTAAAATTTTATTCCAAGACGAAAATCTTTGAGAAAGATTATAAATCAAATTAGGTTCTAACAAAACAGACGCGGTCAAGGTAAGTGTTTTCTTATTATATTCCGGTAATTCTTCAATATTTGAAGAAGCAAAAGGCGTAATAGGCCACTCAGATGTTGGACACTTAAGCCATTTAGGGCCATGCCACCATAGATCATGTGCTATTAACTGCTCCGGTAAAAGACCTCTAGAAAGACAGTCACTTGGGTTTTCTTTACCATTTACGTGATAGAAATGTTTAGGATTAAGATTTTCTTGACATTTGGCGATGCGGTTACTAACAAAGATATTCCATCTATGGGGAGATGAATGAATCCACGAAAGAGCTATTTTAGAATCGGAGAAAGCAAATATATTATTAATCGCGATACGAGAACGATAAGTGTCATTAATTAACTTTATTAGTTTTGACATCAAGACAGCGGCACATAGCTCTAGTCGAGCCAGTGAAACGACCTTTACAGGTGCAACTTTGGACTTAGCACACACCAAACGTACGTGTATGTTACCATACACATCTGTAACATGTAAATAAATGACGCAGCCATACGCTTTCATGCTAGCGTCCGAGAAAGCTACAATATTAATATTACAGCCCATATTAACGGCTAAATGACGCGGTATTTTTAAAGCGGAAAGAAGAGGCAGTTGCTCTTGGAATGAATGGAATAACGAAATAATTGTATCGGGTGGGGTATCATCCCAGTCTATATGAAGATTCCACAATTCCTTTATAAGTAATTTGGCAAATAAAATCACTGGCGCAGCGAAGCCAAGAACATCCCATAAGCGGGCAATAGTAGAAAGTATAGTTCGTTTAGTACAAACTTTATCTAAATCTGACGTAGTGAACGTGAAGCTATCGTCTAAAGGAATCCATTTAAGACCAAGAATTTTTAAATTATCCCTATCCGAAAAGTCTATAGAAGAGCGGTTGGATTGTGGCACGGAAGCCAGCAATTCCTTAGAATTACTTGCCCATTTGGTTAGGTCGAAACCCCCAGCTTTAAATAAATCGATAAGTTCACTGGATAGAACCTTAGCTTCCTCCAAAGATGGAATAGATGTGGCAAGGTCATCCATGTATAACTCGCGTGAGGTTACAATAGCAGCGCGTGGGAAACGATGTTTTTCATCATCGGATAGCTGGCGCACAGTGCGCATAGCGAGGAACGGACTAGACCTAAGACCAAATGCGACCCTGTTAAATTGAAACTCTCGGATAGGTTCGGCGGTATTAAAGCGGAATAATATTTTTTGATATTTTCTATGCTCATTAGTAACAGCAATTTGAAGATACATTTGTTTTATATCTGCAGTAATAGCAATTGGAAATAAGCGAAAATTTAATAAGAGTATAAACAAGTCTGCCTGTAAATTCGGCCCTGTGTGTAAGATGTCGTTAAGTGAAATACCATTATGACCTTGGGCGCTAGCGTCAAGGACGACACGAACCTTTGTGGTCTCCTTGTCATACCTAACAACGGGGTGATGCGGTATGTAATAACCGTTATCACACTTCGAACTATTATTCGAAACTATTTCAGATAAATAACCCTTATCAATATATTCCTGAATAACCTCGTTATAACTTAAACGAAGTTCAGGCTCGCGTAATTTTGTATTTTCTAAAGCAATAAAACGTCGATAAGCGACAGAGCGGGAATTACCTAATACATTAGGATCGGTACAAAAGGGTAACGCGATGCAATATCTACCGGTGGAATCACGTGACACGGAAGCAGAATACCTTTGCTCACACTCCATGTCAGACGGACTCATAAAAGTTCGCGCGGGAATTTCTTCTAAGTTCCAGAATTTATGAAGGGAATCATCTAGAGAAGGATAATTATTGTTATCAATACCGGTACTAAAAAATGTAGCAGTATTTACTACAGCGGATGTAGGGTTATTCAAATATGAAACGGCGGGAACATCACCCATAAGAATATAACCAAATACGGTTTCAATCGCGGTAGGAGCGGGAGGTGCTATAATTTTTCCACCTAATAATAAAAATGGGAACAATTGAGCCCCTAGAAGTAACTCAACCTCTCCAGGCGTGTGCCATAGAGGGTCAGCAAGCGGTAGGTTAACTAAATGTTTCACTATAGAAGCGTCAACAGTGTTTGTTGGCAATCTATCGGTTATACAGTCGACGACCAGAGCGGTTATATTATAAGAATTATTTTTATTTTTAGCGGTAACCGTAATCTGTACGTAACCTTGAATAGGGCGGGAGGATGATCCAACACCCTTTATAAATGAGTTCGAAAGCGGTACAATATTTAATTTAAGTTTTTTACAGCAAGCCGTAGTAATAATATTATTTTGCGATGCGTTATCTATCAAACATCTGATTAAAACGGGTCGATCATCATTACTACTAACAAAAACTTGAGCGGTTGACAAAAGAACTGTCGTATTCATTAAATTTACGGGCGCAACTATTTTGTTGTCAACTCGAGACCGCGCACAAACCATCACCTGTGGTGCAAGCGCGGTACAGGTAGTAGTGCTAGCCGTAGTGGCAGGTTCGAGCGCCGCCGTCGCGGCTGCGAGTACAACCGGCGGTGGCGTGTCGGTCGCGGACGCGTGCGAGCGAGATGGTGATATACGATCGTCACCAGGCGATGAGCGAGTTAGCTGCGAGTTATTAGATACTTTATTGTCATTGAAATGCAGAAGCGAATGATGACGTTTATTACAAGTTTTACACAAGTAGGTAGACTTACATTGGGAAACAGTATGTGTAAGACTTAGACAGTTTACACACCCTCGTTTGTTTTTAATAAACTCTAAACGAGATTTAGCGTTAAGCGCTTTAAATGACGAACATTGATAAATCTGGAAATGATCAGATTGATTACAATGTAAACATTTCAAATTATTATTGCGGGTTACAAAAGTATGAACAGTATTACGTGGTTGCATACGTGAAGCGGTATTATTATTTTTATTATTCACTGATGCGAATCGAGAAGAAGTAGAAGTAGGTAAAGCGGTGCGGTCTAATATTTTGACTTGTGACTTAATAAAGTCCACAAAGTCTTTATAAGAAGGAACTTCCTTGTTACGCATATGCATTTCGAATAAATGCGCGGTTGCGGGATCTAACTTTCGCAATGCTAAGCTTAATAAAATAAAATCTTTTAAATCATTTATTTCCAATTGTTCCAAAGCGGACACAGAAGCGTGGAAATTTTCGATAAACATGTTAAGAGAAGCTGAATTATTAGAAGCGGTTTTGATATTGAATATAATAGACATGTAATGTGAACCTAGTGCCCGAACATCTTGGTACTTTTTCACTAAGCTGTCCCAAATAGCGTTATAATTATCACCTGAGGGAATAATACCCGCGGTAATCTGTAAAGCGGTTCCGGATAATTTACTTATTAAATACTGAACCCGTTGCGAATCAGTAAGATTTACATTATTGTGAATATTAGATTTAAATGATTCATAAAATACTGGCCAATTCTCTATTTTGCCATCAAAAGAAGGGATTTGAATAGGTGGTAGTTTAATTGAACCTTTAAATTGCAAGTCCTTAATATTTTGTGATTGCGGGTCGGACAGCGTATTTGACGTGCTTGCCGCGACAAGTGACCGAGTCCTCTCGACACGGGCATAAACATTGTCAAATGAAATAAGGCTAGCGTAATTAATGGTAAACTTAGGATTCATTTTAAGGTTAAGAGCATTAATCTGATCTAGATTGGTACTAAATTCCTGTCGTATTGTTGATAATATTTGCGTATCTGCAAGGAATGTTTCTTTAGAACGAAGTTCGACCGAAGTGGTAGAAATCTTTTTTGATAAATCGTATAGATATGTTAACCGTTCATAAATTGCCTGGTTTTTGGCTTCAAGTAGTTGTAATTTAATTTCGATATCTTCCATTGTAAAAGATGGCGGTTAGAGCTTAACAAAGGAAAGTAGGTATGTTGCAATAGGCTATAAAACCTAATTAAGATAAATGCGGTTTACAAATTTTATATAAAAAAAATGCGTTTGGTTATAATAACGCGATAATACCTATATCGTATAATACGAAGCGGTCTAAATTATGTTGTTATGAATGGCGGGCGGAGGTACCTATTTGGTACGATAGGCAACCTATTATGACGGTTTTACGAGAATCGTATTTTAGATATTTAGACCTATTTAGAGCGGGAGAATACACGTAGTTATTAAAATAAGCGGGTGAGTAAATATAGCGGGAAAATAAGCGTATAAATAACGCAATAAATAAGCGGGAAAGTAGGTAGGTAGGTATACTGTAGTGAACACTAAGTAGGTATCCGGCTCGAAGGACCAAAATTTATGGTGTGATGCGGGAGTATAATTTATTTCGAAGGACCAACAGATATAGAGAACTGTAGCGTGAAACATATGCTAGGTATGCTGGGCGGTTCGTGTTCACTACGCGGGAAGGTATGATGGGAGTATGGGACTCACCGGTGCACGTGGTGCGTTGTTCTGGTAGTATTGGTGTCCTGGAGTCCTGAAGTACCTCTAAGAATATGACGCACTCTTGACATATAAGAACACACACTGAGTTTAGCGGGTTGCGGTAGTTGGAGCCGGCTCACATTCGCGTGCGCGCACTCACAACCGTATATGCGGGAGCGGATAGCGGGAGTCTCAACGAAGATCCACGAAGACTCTGAACTTCCTTTTTTTAGACGACACGAGCGCGTGACAGCGTCCTTCGCGCTCGGTGCAATTCGTGCGTACCGAAGATATCCGAAGTCCGTCTTCTTGTCCCTTACAGGTTATGTGGATAGGAAAGAGATGGGAACAGGAAGCGAACGAAAACATTTAATTGTTATAATATTTATGCGGAAGTAGGAAGCTGATTTGACTATAAAGTCACAGATTAATAAAATGCGTTCGGAAATATGCATTTATGCATTTTTAAATGATTTGGCGTAAACAACCATTAAAGTTAATTTCACATATAAATATCTACTAGACTTGCAGAGGTTAAAAATATAACAAAATAAAGCATATTCAAAATAAAAATATACTGAATAAGATAAAGTAAATGAAGACTCATTATATATTCACCTCATTTAATATTTGATTTGACATTACAGGTGTCAATTAAATTGACATGACAGTTGTTTTCTTCCTTTGAAGGCACGTAGACAAAGTCATTTTATAACGTGAAACCTTCACGGTGTAGAAACAGTACCTACCTATAAATTTAGAAACGAAATAATTTCTATTAATTTCGTCCTAATAATAATACTTACGCGTTGTATTGATATTCAAGAAAATAAAGGATCCTGCAAATGAAACCGAGAGCAACAGCTATACCACTGGGTATAGCTGTTGCTCTCGAGAGTTAGGGAGTTAGTTTCGCATTTACAATCAATATTGTAAATTACAACATTGATTGTAACTCCCTTTTTATTTGTTTTCTGTCACCTTTAATTGCCCTAACCGCTGATCAGATTTCGATAAAATCAGGGAAGGAGAAAGGTTGCATTCTGGGGATGGACATGGTTTAGACCTTTTGTCTCAAGAAGTCGTTTTGGGATGCAAGTGAAATCGCGGGCTGCAGCTAGTTATAAATATAAGTGAAATATACCTACACAAAATTAAATACTAGAAATATAAACTAAAAAACATGGAGCTCTAAAATACAATATAAATACAAAAGTTCTTTTGTTTTGCAAGACAGAACTTTTGTTCTTTTACATTGATACATCCTGTCATACACACACGCCGTTTGCAAGTACAACGCACTTGACCCTTTTGAAGAACGAAGTCGCCAATAGAGTCTCGTTTGTGCAACGTTTCGGGGCGGACCTGAAATACCTATTCCGTGTTGATTACCGCGGGATGAGCTGTCGCTCATAATTACTCGCCATGAGTATTGAACTTGTGGCGAATGAGCTGCTGGCGTTCTTGCAGCACAAAGTGGATGTGATTGATGAGATGTATCCAGATATGCGCAACGAACTTCAGCGAGGACTACATAGCTACCGCCAAGCTATTGTTGTACAACGTGCTGAACAAGCGCGACCACATGGTGTCCCACCGCCGCGCCGGCGTGACGGAACAAAGAAGAGCCCGGAAGACATTATCAACCTTTCAAGGAGACCGACCTGGACGTCGTGCCGACGTTTGTGGCGAAGGACCCCCCCGTCCCTATCGACCACGTCGATGTCATGAGCCTTTTTGAAGGACATTGTCTTTTTGAAACTCAGTCTCGTAGATGTGCAGACGAATTTAGACGCATCCCAGAAAACCGTCGCCGATTTCCACAAGGAAGTTAGCGAGTTACACAAGACCGTGGCGGTATCTAGGTCACCAGTCGATGCGTCAAATGTAAACACGCGTCGCGGAGCTGCCCTCAACATGTCGTCATCGAATTCCATGTCAGCAGTTTCATCGTCAGCGCACCCACCAATTGCTGAGCCTGCGGAGTGCCCTTCCCGCGCACCTCGCATCTCCGTGCCGGTTGCCGCGGCTCCTCCGCGCACCGCCGCTCGAGCCCCTCGCCCCGCCCCGCTGCCAGTGCTTGCAGCCGCAGCAAAACCTATCACAAAAGAATTTACTAGCGTCACCGCAAGCGTCCCTAGCGCTCCTAGTATGAAGCCTGGGCCATATAAGGCAACGGAGAACGCTGGCAATGATGATGGTTTCGTGACGGTGCAAAGTAGGAAGCGTCGAATGCGAAGCTATAAGCACGGCTGCGGCAACGCTCCTACGGAGCCCAACATGAGTCTGCGTGCCGCCAAGCTGAACACACCGGTGTAGGTATATCTCCCGTCTGCACTACACTACCATGGCGGAGAACATCGTGGAGTACGTGAGCCAGAAGACTAAGTACTCCCCGAGGGTGCAGTTACTGGAGTCGCGCCGGAACGTCAACTTTATGGCGTTCGTGGTGCGAGTACCGAATTGCTTTCTGCCCCTCGTTATGGAACAGGACTTTTGGCCGCAGGACGTGGTGTTCCGTTGTTTCCGCGGACAAGTGCCACATGACAGTACAAAGACAATAAGTGCAAAATGAAGTACTACTAACATAGTATTAAGCCCTATCTACCGACACTATTTTCTATATATTTTATATATGTTAGCTTGCAAGGTATATATCTATGGCCCATAGATGCCTGAAAATAAATGATAAATAAAATAAATAAGGTATCGTATGTCCTCTAGGGCGAAACATCGGGGAATAAAATAATATGTGCAACGATTCACTTGAATAACAGATTTTTGTTTTTGTGCGTAGTTGTTTATATACCACCTGGTAGTTCGGAAAATGAATACATGGTTTTGTTTAGCTTAATAGAGAAACTAGCTACTAGATATAGAGAAATTATAGTGTTAGGTGATTTTAATCTTTATTCGTGTCCCAGAAATGTAAGTTACTACTATGAATATTTTTTGACTTATTGTACGAATTCACTCAGAGTAACAATGTACCTAATTATTTAAATCGTCAACTAGATTTAATATTGAGTTCCGGTTTTGGCGATAATGTTTCTGTGGTAGCAGCGAAAGAACCGCTCGTGTCCGTCGACGCGCATCACCCACCTCTCGCGGTGAGCGTGCGACCCGCGACGACGACAGGTGTCCGCGACCCCGCCGCCGCCTCCGCCCCCACTGACCTGACCCCCACCGTCGCACTCGACTCCCGCACGGCCCACACATATACAGGCAATACTAGACCTCATTGGAACTTTTATAAAGCGGATTATGAATTGCTTTACTCAATGTTAGTTTCTACTGATTGGAGTGAGATGTATGAGATGACTGATTTAGAAGATATACTAAATTATTTTTATAGTAAACTCAATAATATGTTAAATGAAAGTGTTCCTAGGAAAAAACATTGCGCAAAGTTGGGATACATTTATCCGGTATGGTACACGGGCGAAATAATAAGAGACTTAAAAACTAAAGCTATATTTCACAAAAAGTATAAAAAAACAAAACGTAATAGTGATTACATTGAATATTCAAAATATAGAGCGCGAATTAAAATATTAATAGGAACTGCTTATAAACAACATAAAAAGAAAATACAGTGCCAGTTTGCAAAAGACCCTAAGTCGTTTTGGCAGTATATAAGGTCGCAGAGGAGTGCAACAGGTAGACAAACTATTTTAAATGAAGGGAAGCATCTATCGGATGCTGAGTGTACTCAAAAATTTGCGATGTACTTTGAATCGGTATACAGTAGAAATCCGCCAAGACTAGACCCACAAGAGGCAGCGGGGTCGGGAGCAGGGAGTAGTGCACATTTCCAAATCAACTTCTTGACTCTCCAAGACGTACGTAATGCACTCGTGCGGCTAAAACCTAAGAGATCAGCAGGCCCGGATGGTATACCGGCGTTTATTTTTAAGGATTGTAGTCGAGTACTGGCGGAACCTCTACTTTATACCTTTAATATCAGCCTTCAATCAGTGACGTTCCCAGCCCCATGGAAAATCACCAGAGTTATACCAGTACCCAAAGGTAAGACAGGCACTGACATTAGCGGGTATAGACCGGTGGCAGTGTTGTCAACGCCGGCTAAAGTTTTCGAGTCTGCTATCCAGCGGTGCATGCAAGCGCAGGTGCGCAGACAGTTGTCGGATGCGCAGCACGGATTTCGACCGGGGCGCAGCACTGCCACAAATCTCCTCAGCTTCATGACACAAGTGGTGCCAGCGGTAGATGCAGGGGTGCAGGTTGACACTGCTTATTTTGACTTCAGGAAAGCATTTGACACCGTAGATAATGACATCTTGCTGCGGAAGCTGGCAGAAGTTGGGTGCACACCACATCTATTACAGTTTTTCGCTAGCTATATGCAGGATAGACAGCAGTATGTGGACTATAATGGATGTGAGTCAGACTTATATTACACCAGGTCCGGTGTGAGCCAGGGCAGCAATTTAGGGCCTCTCGAATTCATAATAATGATAAACAACTAACCGGAGGTCGTCAGACATGGTTCTTGTTTGTTATTTGCACATGACCTTAAATTGCTGCTCGAGGTTAAGAGTGATTCTGACTGCAAAAACTTACAGGACGACATCAATAGAATAGTTGAATGGAGTCATAAGAACAAACTCTATTTCAACCCATCCAAGTGCTCGATGATGAGTTTCACTCGCGCGCGTTCACCTCTACTCTATGAGTATGTAGTGGATGCAACGCCATTGCAACGAGTCACACAAGTACGCGACTTAGGAGTTTCTATGACACCTGAACTGTCATTCCGCGAACACATAGTCAAGATCTGCAAAAAGGCATATAGAAATCTAGGATTTCTACTTAGACAGACGCGAGGTTTTAGTAACATCTCGGCAGTCAGAGTCCTTTATGATGCAC
The DNA here is from genome assembly GCA_910591435.1 of Acronicta aceris. Lineage (NCBI taxonomy): Eukaryota > Metazoa > Arthropoda > Insecta > Lepidoptera > Noctuidae > Acronicta > Acronicta aceris. The sequence goes on along the minus strand of OU342778.1, from coordinate 3,492,123 downwards.
TGGTTAGAAGTCAGTTAGAGCATAGTGCTATCATTTGGGCTCCACATGAGGTTAAGTACTCGCTTATGTTGGAACGAGTCCAGAACAAGTTCACGCGCTACTTGTACATGAAATTGTATGGTGTATACCCATTTTACCCGCTAATGTACCCTACTCTGTTTGTTCTGGGCATGGTTGGGTATAATCAACTAAGTGTGCGTCGGAATTTTACACTTGTCGCATATTTGGTGAAATTACTCCGTGGCATAGAACATAACCCGGGGGTACTATGGAGGTTGAGTTTGTGTGTACCAGACGGCTATGTAGGAAGGCGGCGGAGCCCGCCCCTGTTGGTGGTGCCAGCGGCTAGGACTAACCTTCTCGCTAATACACTTGTTACACAAGCAATCCGTAACGTTAATGAAATTCACAAAGTTATTGATATTTTTACATGTGGGCAGAGTGAATTCGCGAAAGTACTATTATATAACCACTGTTATAAAAATTGTAAAAGATAAGTTAGCTTTAGTAAAAAAATATATTTTTTTAAGTATTATTTAATTTACATTTAAATTAGTATGGGTATGGTATAGTGTGTAGAATATTATTAATTAATATAATTATATTACATATAGTTATGGATAGATTTATAAAAGACCTCGCTGTCGCATTGGGTGACAACCTGTAATGATAGCTGTAAGGGAGAATTCAAAATAAATAAATAAATATCAATATAACGCGATAACTTATAAAGAGCACCTACCTTTAACGGCATGGCCACGGGACACTCGCTGCGGCGAAAATTCGCGCGGTGCGAACCACAGTGCGAACGGCGCCCGCCGCACCGCAGTTCGCGCTGCCCGTTCCCGTGGCCAAGCCGTAAGTCACAATTACATTTAAAGGTTCAGACCGCAACAATGACGCCGACGCCGCACAAGTACACGTTGACTCAACAGGAAATCCTAACTACACCAACGTCAGATGGCGACAGGATTGTTATCTCTGGCATGTCGGGACTGTATCCGGCGTCGCGGAGTGTACAAGAATTGTCAGAAATTTTATACAATAAGGTAAAATTTATTTTGAACTATCATTAGTAAGTACACTTATTTGTTTAATTGATAAAATTTTGACAACATTATTTTCGTAATCCAATGCAGGTGAATCCAGTGACTAAGGAAGCCATGCGCTTTAAATACAATCACCCGGAAATCACACAACAATCCGGCAGTGTACCCGAAGTGAACAAGTTCGATGCTCAGTTTTTCAAGGTCCACTATCGACTCGGCAACAGTATAGATCCCATGGCACGTAAAATACTTGAGCAGTCATATCAGGCCATCTACGACGCCGGTTAGTTAATAGTTAACAGTTTATGAATTCACGGGAGAATAATTCTCTTTTCACTATATAATTATTTTGTCTTAATAGTTATGTCCTAGTATTATTTTTGTTATAAGTACCTACCTACCTACTCATGCAGCCTTTTGAGCCCAAAAATCAGCGCCGGCCTTAACCATTTAGGCGCATCGGGCGAGTCATGCATTTAGCGCCATTTATATCTTATGAAAGTTTGTGAGGATGTATGGATGGATGTTTGTAAGTCTCCAACGCAAAAAGAAGAGAACAGATTTTAATGAAACTGTACAATAATATAGCTTATACATCAGAATAACATTTCTAAGGCTATAATTTATAAAGATATTGAGTTAATTATGCAGTCTACGCGGGCGGGTCGCTAGTTTGATTATATTATACCTTTAAAAACCTTATTTTAATTTTTTTTGTCCCATATTTTTCATTGAACTAATAGAAAATTATAAACTATATTATTATCAGTCAATCATTTACGAAACATTTAATGAAAAACAACTAAAGCTTTATTTAACTAGCTTTTTTATCAACAAACTCTCTAATAACACATAAAAATATATATTTTCTGTAACATCATCATCATCATCAGCCTATAGCAGTCCACTGCTGGACATAGGCCTCCCCCAATGTGCGCCATTTCACCGTGTCCTCGGTTTGTCGCATCCAGCTTCCGTCAGCAACCTTTCGCAAATCATCACTCCATCTTGCCGGAGGGCTTCCTACGCTACGTTTGCCGAGTCGCGTCTTCCACTCAAAAGCACGTCTACCCCAGCGGTTATCGGTTCTTCGACAGACATGGCCAGCCCACTGCCACTTCAGCTTGCTAATTCGGTGTGCTATGTCGGTAACTATGGTTCTCTGACGGATAACCTCGTTGCGGATTCTATCCTTCAGAGAAACTCCGAGCATAGCACGCTCCATGGCACGCTGAGCGACTTTAAATTGGTGGACTAGTCGTACTGTGAGTGTCCGTACATGTCTCAGCACCGTAGATCATGACAGGTAGGACGCACTGGTTCCTCCTGGAATCCTCCTCTTGGCCTCCTTCTCGAAGTTGTTTTTACCGAACTGCAAAATCTGCCCAAGGTAAGTGTACTCTGAAACAACTTCAAGAAGATGACCATTTACAGCAATAGGTCTCAGATCAATGTGCTCATTGAACATGACTTTGGTTTTATCCAAATTCATGCTGAGACCTACGCTTTGTGAGGGTGAAGCTAGGCTGTCCAGCATCTGTTGCAGCTCCTCTAGCGATTCTGCCATTAGGACTATGTCGTCTGCGAATCGTAAGTGTGAGATGTAATCACCGTTTATGTTTATGCCCTTACCTTTCCAGTCAAACGTCTTAAACAAGTCTTCCAATGCGCTCGTGACAAGTTTCGGAGATATTACGTTCCTCTGTCTCACGCCTCTGCGCAATTGGATGAGTTTAGACTGTTGATCCTGTACTTGGACATTCATAAAGGCAGATTCATAGAGCGATCTCAGCACCTCGACGTAACGATAGTCTACTTGGCACCACTGTAAGGATTCCAGAACTGCCCAGGTTCCACAGAGCCAAAGGCTTTCTCATAGTCTACAAACGCTAGACACAGGGGTCGATTATACTCTTCGGACTTCTGTATAATTTGCCTCACTGCGTGAATGTGGTCTAAGGTGCCATACTGTGCGAAACCCGGCCTGTTCAGGAGGCTGAAACTCGTCAAGTCTCCTAGCGAGACGATTTGTGATGACTCTAGAGAATAATTTATAGACGTGGCTTAAAAGAGAGATGGGTCTGTAATTTTTAAGAAGAATTTTGTCTCCCTTCTTAAAAAACAGAAACACCACGCTCCCATGCCATGCCTTTGGAGTTCTCCCGCAGTGAATGATGGAATTAATTAATTTTCGCAGCTCTTGTACTACGGAGGCTCCTCCTATCTTCAGAAGTTCTAAAGTAACTCTTCACCGGGGGCTTTTCCATTTTTCAGTTGTCTTAGAGGCAACACGATCTCTTAGTGGCTGATCTCCGGCAGTGTAGTGGCGTATCAGAGTGGCTCTAGAAACGCAGTTGTCCCGCTGTGGACGAGGTACATGGGCGGCATAAAGTCGGCCATAGAAGTCTTCCATCTCGGCAAGAATGACAAAATGGACTTTGACAAAATGGTCCTACCATCGTTAGTGGTGAGCTTCGAGCTTCAGGTGGCTCCTTCCAAGCTGCTGAGTGAATACTTTGGACCTTCGGTTTCGCTCTATCGCCTGCTCAATTTTTTGCATATTGGAGCTCCAAAGGTCACGCCGTATCAACTTCGCAATTGGCCTGTTCAGATCTGACCTATCTGACGAAGTCAATCGGGAGGTTTCCCGCCTTTTTGTCATGAGCCGTAGAGTCTCCTCCGAGAGTATGGACGTCCTACCTTTATGCCGCGATTGTCAAAACTTGATGCCCTCGTCTTTTAACGTTCTAACTAGCTTTTTTAAGGCCTCGTCAATATCCTCGGTGGGTTCCATGGCATTGAATCTGTCAGCGAGAAGCTTTTGAAACTTCTCGCTGCCCGTTACGATATGATGTGGATTTGGTCGGAGCGTGGACTTCATCAGACGATTTCTTTCGAGCTTTAAATCAATATTCAGAGATCCTGGGACAAGTCGGTGATCAGATCCGGTATTAAACCTATTGATCACAGAGATATTCCTGAATATATGTCACTTATCCGTCATGATGAAGTCAATCTCGTTTTTTGTCATAGTATCGGGGCTTCGCCAGGTCCCCTTTCTCTGAGGCTTCTTCTTAAATAACGAGTTCACTATGAAGAGCCCATCCTTCTCTAGAAAGTTGACAAGCATTTGCCCCCTGTGATTCCGACATCCATAGCCATGGTCTATTCTGAGAGGTCCTATTCTGGATTCGTTGCAATTCTGAACTTCCACTTTGGCGTTGAGGTCCCCCATAACAACGTTGAAGTGAGCCTTTGTGGTGTTGTGCAAGGCTCTAGATATGTCCTCGTACATAACTTCGACTTCATCATCCGAGTGTGCCGAGGTCGGTTCGTAAAACTGAATAATCCTAATGGAGTATCGTTTGGATTGTCGGATTATCAGGCACGCTACCCTGGTCGACACACTGGAGATTTCTTCAACGTTGTTAGAGAGGGCCCTATTGACAAGATACGCCACCCTGGGATGTTTTATCACCCTCGCCGAAGTACAGTAGGTGGCCAGAGTCTAAGGTTATGGTGTCCTCACCCTCTCTTCGGACTTCACATAACCCCAAAACATGCCACCTAATATTCTCCAGCTCCACTTCCAACTGAGCTAGGTATGCGTCTAGCCTCAGACTGCGCCCGTTATACGTAGCCAGGGTCAGGTGGGATAGGCGGCCTTCTTCGGGGATTCTTCGCACCCCCCGCCCTGCCGTAACCGTGCAGGTCACCGCCGCAGGTCGGGAATAACAGGGCTACCGGGAACTGGGGGCCCTTTCGTATGAGTTCTGCTCATGAGGGATAATTGCCACACGGGACAAGCGGATTGGCGATCGCAGGGACACAGCTTTTCGTACCATTGACACTGCTGCCTGTCAACGGCCAAATATTTAGCTGTGTCCATGAAGCTGCGTTATACCGCCGTCAGCCGGTCGCCAGAGCCCGTCCGTTCTTCAGCAGGATGACCGCGGGCAGGTAGGGTTGGCTTGGAGCCTTAAGGTGATAGGCGGCCCCCGTACATCCCACATACATTTTCCATACGAGTTTTTTTTTTGTATTAGTGACGAATGCGACTAGCGACAAAATAATAGCCTAAGAGGTGATTTACGAGACGAATTTAAAGAAAGTGTTTTGGCAACTTGAAATTAAGTGTTTTGTTAATTTGATACTGGAATCGAGAGTCTGGAAATTTGGATGCGGTTATTTTGGTACAGCGCTAAAACTAAACTTACTAAAATTTATAGCAAAATATTTGTTTTAGACATCCTGGAATTTTTTGACCAGATCTTCGGGAAATTTGAATGGGTGGGGAAAACAATGATTGTAATCGAATAAAAAAATCCAGACGAACATAGAACTCCTCCTTTTTGAATTTGATATTGTTGGTTAAAATTAGTTGTCATTTCCATATCTACTATAAAAAACCCAAGCTGCATGCTAAATTTGAGTCACGTAGTTTTTCAATAACCAATCATCGCAATGTCAGGGCCCACTGATCTCTGTGCTACTAGACTGGATAGGCTATGGCGTACAAATGACAGCATAATTTGTGCTTTTGTGGAACTAAAAATGACACTGATTGACATAAAATTCAAATGGCCGACGAGATGTTTCACCTTATTCTAATCATAAATGTCGATATGTTTTCATTGTATAATTTTGTAAGTCCTGAACCAACAAATTAACGAATACTGTTCCGAGCATTGAACTAGATGAAAAAAATCCTTTTTTTAATGCGTTGAAAATCCTATGGTAAGTCATCATCTGACACTTGGGGAGGCGTTATTGTATTGCATTCTAAGTACCTTGTTGCCCGCTGGGTGTAATTGGTCCATTTGCGGTGTAAAAAAATAAGCCTTGAACGTTATCAATTTCACATCTACCTACTGAAAAACTACACCATAAAAATGTATGTACTAAAATATTACCAGCATGGAAAACGTTCTTAGCCCTCGCTTGCATCTTTATGAAGTTGAAGTCGTATGAAGTTGTTGTTATTTAAATCGAAATAAAGAGTATTTAAATCACCAGTGGATTAATTTTGATAAATTAGACAGTAAAACGACATAGTATTTTTATAAAATAAAAATAACTAGCACAACCGAAAGAACAAGTTTGAATACTAACAGAAGTTGTTGCTAGGTAAACTAGTTAACAAAAAATATTTAAGGCCAGCATTTTACCATTACAACTTTCATGGAAGAACAACAAGTTATCGACATTGTCCAATATCTAAAATTAGTTACGTTACTGCTCATTTGTGGCATCAGCGCCAAAATGGCTAAAATCAAAGGGGACAATAAATTGTTGACAGTAGCCTGTCCAGTGTACCTATAGAGTATTATAGAGGTCAGTGCCAGGGCCACAGCAGCTGCCATAAGCTTTCGCTATCGCATCTGTGTCTTTGCATGAATTTCTTGTCGCACAATTATTTCTTTTCTTACTACAACCGCGTCTAGCGATAATAATAACCATTGTATTTGTCTGGGATTTCCACTCATATTTAAATAATACTCAATGAATGTGCTTTAAAAATGTCAACCCTCAACATATTTTATGCGCCAATTTTTTTGCTGTTGACAGTAAACGTATTGTAAATAATGTATCATTTTTATGCAAACTCTAAATTAGTAGTAAAATACAGCGTATCATTTTTACTAGACCATCCTATGCCCAATGTCTTATTTTTATTTTATTTTATTAGGATCTCCGACAAAGAATACACCTTACATGCTAATAAAAATATTACAATTGACCTTCAAGCCAAGTGCTTCTTTAATTATGGGAGATCACATCATGCGAAATGAGATCAACCACTACTTAATATAAACGAAAACAATGAGATCAAACTTTAAAATTAAAATTAAATTAGCTTCAATAAAAATGTATATGTATATATATGCTTAAGTATCAAAACAAAACAACTAAATTTAAACAACTCAATTTAAAAATATCCTTTAGATTTTGAGCGAGAGAGAGATATATATTATACAATATTATACAATTATCTTCAGGTGTCCAAATTGTTTAAATATTGTTAAGTTGAACTAAAATATTACTTTTAAATTTACCTAGGGAGTTATAAAAGATGTCCATGTCTTCCGAGGAGCCCGACATTGCATTGTATAGTTGGGACATTCTAACGATTGGAGCATGTTTACCTAAATTAGTTCGGAATCGTGGAGCTTTGAGTAATGAGCAGGGATAGCGAGGAATTCTAGAAGGCACATCAATACATATCTTTCCTAAAAGATCCGGACAGGCAATTCCGGAATTTAGAAGTTTAAATAGAAATGTGAGGTCAAAAATAGTACGGCGAGATTTTAGAGACATGAGCTTAAAGTATCTTAGTCTGTCTTCATATGATCTAGTGATATTTCTTATTCTAAAGCGATATGCTAAGTTGCGGACTAGTCTTTTTTGTATCCTTTCAATTCGATCCACATGGACTTGGTATGACGGATTCCAAATCGTGCTGCAGTATTCCAAATGGCTTCGCACGTAGCTATTATATATAAGGATTGTGGTCGATGGTTTTTTAAACTCCTTAGAAGATCGTAGTACAAATCTAAGTGCCCGGTAAGCGGTACTAAGCATTTTGTCGATATGGTCCGAAAAACGTAATCGACTATCCAGATGAACACCTAATTCCCTGATCACGGTAAGTTCTGTGAGTGTAGTGCCTTGAATATTGTAAGTTGATGGAATTGGTTTTCTTTTTCTGGTGAACTTTATATGGTAACATTTATTACAATTTAGGTACATTTTATTAGATGTACACCATCGGCTTAAGTTGTCTACGTTAGACTGCAGCAATTGGATATCAGATTCACTAGCAATAACACGAGTCAACTTTAAGTCATCGGCGAAAAGGTATGGCGTAGAGTATCTAAATATATTTGGCAAGTCGTTGATGAAGATATTAAAGAACAATGGCCCCAAATTTGAACCTTGTGGTACTCCAGAAGTCGCAAGATATGGGTCGGACTCTTCACCATCCACAACAACTAAGGATGATCTGGTGTCAAGGTACGATACACACCAGCTTAAAGTATTATTAGTGACACCCATGAGTTGAAGTTTCTGCAGTAATATTTTATGGTTAACTTTGTCAAAGGCCTTAGAGAAGTCGGTATATACTGCATCTACCTGCTGGCCATGGTCCACAGCGGTTGATATCTCTGTAATGTAGGTAGCGAGATTGGTGTTGGTGGATCTTTTAGTAACAAAGCCGTGCTGATTACTGGAAATAAAATTTTTGACATGATCATATAATATAGGATAGACTAAGGATTCAAAGGCCTTTGACAAAGTTGAAAGAATCGATATTGGACGATAGTTTGAAACAATATCACGTTTACCATTTTTGTGAATTGGCACAATCTTAGCCCGTTTCCAAGTGTTCGGAAATACGCCGGTTTGAAGTGAGATATTATAGATGTTTGCTAATGGTGTGGACAGTTGCTGAGCGCACCGTGACCAAAAAATTGTGGGTATATTATCCGGTCCTGTAACTTTAGACGTGTTAAGCTCAGAGAGTTTTTTACTGACGAGTTCTGGAGATATTGAGAACTCACTAATTTCTTGAACCATTGGAGCACATAGATTAATAATTGGTGTATCTAAATCATGGGTTGGGAAGTCATATACCGACATAAATTGTTCAGCAAATAGATTAGAAATAGCTTTAGTATTGTTGGCGGTTTTACTGCCAAGAGTCATATCAGTTGGGTAAGACAGACTCGTCTTCCTAAGGTTTTTAATATGTGTCCAAAAAAATTTGGGGTGTTTCTTTATTTTATTTTCTATATCATTGATGTAATTATTGTAGCATTGTTTTATTACCAATTTACAGTCTTTTTTAATATAATTAAACTGTATTATATCCATCGGGTTATTGTATTTTTTTACGGATTTTGAATTTTTGATTAAGCATTTTCTTTAAATTGCTTGAATACCAAGGAGGATATTTACCCCGACAGCACATGGTTTTTGGTACATATTTTTTGATAATATCCCTAATGATGATATAAAATTTGTCCAACATCATGTTTACGTTGACATCTTCGCATGATGCAAATTCATTGCGCCAATCAATTTGATTGAGGGTTTTGGCCTCATAGTCGGCCTTGTAATAATTGTGTTTCCGAATTCGTATTAATACTTTTGTAATGATTACAGGTATCGTGGCGAAAATTCTAAAACTGGATGAAATTTGTCTATCTCTCTAATAGGATTAGGACAGTTGCTTATTTGTAATTCATCAATATTGGAAAGTATTAGATCAAGAGTTTTATTTTGAAAATTTTTAATAGGATTATGTTGTTTTAAGTCATTAAGAGCAAGGAAGTCAAGAAGTAAATTTTTTAAGTAACCCGCGCCACATGTACTGGCCGCACACAATTCATTACTGTCATCGACGATACATTCTATAAAGCTCATGTTGAAATCACCAACAATTAGTGTTGGACTTTCACTAGTGTTCATTACTGAATTACAGTTCTCTAAAAAGTGTTCAAGAGTATCACTACGAACTGGAGGGGCAAGGTAGACGGCGCATAATTTTAAAAAACTACGAGTATTTTTTGACTCTAATTCGATCATTACCCAAAGGTCTTCGCAATTACTTTCCCATTCTGTCATACGATATGAATTTAATTTGTTCGATACTGCTATTAAAACTCCACCTCCTGATTTTTTATGATTACTGAGACTAGATGAGTGACGGTCTCTTCTGTATACTCTAAAATTATCGTTAAAGATTTCAGAGTCCAATATACCATTACAAAGCCAGGTCTCAGTTAAGACATATACATCAAAATCACTGCTAAGTATATGTTGACGACTTAGATTGACATTGTTCGGTAGGTACTTTTTAACCGTCTCAGCACGCGCTGGAGGTATGCCCAGCTTGGGTAGAGCAGCGCCGTGATCTTGTTGCGGCAGTAGGTGGTCACCTCTGGCTTTCCGCCGTAATCCAAGAAATCGGCAGCGAGAGCGCGTGGGAAGCTGCCGCCTCCTATTGCGAGCAAGTTATGCTTGCTAAGGAGGCGGCGGAGAGGGAGAGAGAATTATCCACTTCTCTCCCGATCCGCATTAGATGCACCGGGCGCAGGAGGGTGCAGACAGGCCTCCGAACTCCAGGAGCTGTGGCCTGCGGGAGGTTGACTTGGGAGTCCGTCGCCCGACCAAACAATAGCCCCAGTAGGTAGCGCGAGTGTTCGGCACGCGCGTGGGATGAAAGGCGAAGCCTCGGACTCTGAAGGCGTCCAGCAAACACTGGATCACAACCTGCCATGATCGTAATTCATCTAAAAATAAATAACCTCTACACCTTTTTTGCATTTTCCATGCTAAGATTATAATGTTACTTTAGTCAATCATCTAAACATTTAAAAAATTACAGGAATAAATCCCGAACAACTTTCCGGAAAAAACGTTGGCGTGTACATCGGCTCATGTTTCTCCGAAACCGAAAAGGGTTTCTATTACGAAATCGCGTCCAGACATGGGTTTGGTATAACCGGGTAAGATGTGTTATTTACTGTATAGAGAGAATTTTTGGACCATATCTTGTCTATTTTGAATACTTATCACGGAAGAAAAATACATAAATAGGTATGTATATAAATATATTTTCTAAGCGGTCTGTGTTTTTTTAATTTAATAAAGCTTACTGAAAACATACTGAACTCAAGAGCGCGAGATCCCTGAAGACCAATATATTATACATATAATAAGTCTGTAGAAAAATCGTGTCTGTAATACCAAGATAATTGGGAAAAAATAGGCGGAGATAACTAATTAAGCGATACTGACGCCGAATTAATGGTTTTTGGCAATGAATTAATACTATTAGATACGCCATGTTCATAGTAAATGTCATTTAAAATTGAGTCGCGCTACATGTCCATACCTATAACTAAACATTTTAGGCTTTAATAATGAGCGCGAGCATAGATACAGGTAGCATAAGATGAAAAGAAATAGCACTAAGCAGTTGTCTTATATTATTATGACACATTTGAAAGGTGTCGTTTAAAACAAAGATTAAGGTTTTTTAATTGTTGAACAGAATGGAAATTAGGTACTTTAGCTACAAATAAAAGAAGTCGAATATAATTTTATATACTAAAAAGTTTAATAAAAAAATATATTAGAAGTAACAAAAACAAAATGAAACACAAACTGTAACCGATTAAATGACTAATTAGGTACTAAGGTACCGTCCATACTATCTATTAATGCGAAAATAAGTCTGTCCGTTTAAATAAATAAGGCATTGCATCTTGAGAAAGGACAAAGGCTAACTTTTGTCTAAAATAATCTTTCCGACCTCAAGTGAAACCGCAGGAAACACTTAGTGGGTAATATTTGTAACTAGCTTTTTGCAGTTTCTCTCGATAAATGATTTATGGAAATAATTATGTCTTTTTATATTAACGACAAATAATAGAAAAAGAGCCAAAAATACACACACTCACATCAAAGCTGATTTTACTTCAAGAACTATGAACAGCTTATAACACAAAGCAAGTTGATGCGCTGGATATTAATCAATATCAGATCTACTTCACAAGCTCCGGTTTACGGTAACGAATAATTATAATACATACATATAAGCTGTCCGGTTTAAAGTGATTAGAACCTACTGAGCTATATTTTGTGGGCATACAGCTGGGTTCAAATCTTTGAATACGAGAGAGAGATAAATAAATACTAATTAGGCTGTATTGTCCCACTCTTGAGTAAAGGCCTCAACTTTTTCCCTCATAATCTTTTTATTGAAATTAAACAAAATAAATAAAATACGATTGCTACGCTACAAGTCTTGGGTGGGTCCAGGTCGAAAAAGTGATATTGGTTTTTCTATGCAATTCGCAGTGCAGCTTGGAATTTGAATTTGTGCCTGGTGAATTGAAATAGGCTCGCACCCTATTCTATGACATAACATGGATGGGTCCTAAACACACCGGCGAACTGTGGGCGTACATCTGTGTCTGTGTGCAGAGGTATACCGATGTATACCTCTGCCTAATCCTTGGAGGATTACAGGCGTGATGGTATGTTATGTAATAAGTACACCACTAATATTGTCAATAAAACACATCACAATGAAAAATAAAGTCCCGCAACTTTCCAGATAATAGGTACATTTAAGTATCCATAAAATCGTCGCTTCTGATTTTGATCTATGAGTCCTGTCAATGCATTCCATACTTAGTATGCCTGTATGTAGCGACGTGTGACGTGAAAAGTATTGAGTCCCTTTCTCTCATACTATAATAAGGCATGTGCTGACTCTTTCTTCATTTGACGTACTATTTGCAACGAAGAAAATAAAATAAATTGTACAGAAGCTAAGAATTTATTTACTTACTTGTGATAAGATACTCCATGCTCTTTCCTTGCTTTCCTATAATAATTTGTGTAGTACCGCACAGCACAGGACGGCATATTTAAATAAAATTACAATTTACAGCTGTCAATAGCGCTGTCAAACACACTTCTTCACCTTAGGTCGGTCAACCACGTATGTCACACTACCTACGACACTTGGCCACAAAACAATATTCACGTTTGAAGGATGATAACGTGTCTACCTCTATTTGACTATATAATGTCATTGGTTTTTGGAAAAAATGTCTGTCTGTATGTATGTATTTCTGTATGTTCGTTTATAACTCAAGATCTACTTGACGGATTTCAATAAAATCTGGTGTATACGCAGATTATGAGCGTGGTCAATATTTAGAGTACTTTTTATCCGACTACAACTGAGCAAAAACTAGGGATACTGTTATTTCCATAGTTTTCTTAGAACATCCTTAATCATTCAAAGAAATTGGAAAGAAATACATTAGCAGTATTGGCAGTATCATAAGGTAACTTTTGAGCTTAATTTTATTTAAAACTGTTCACTTTATCTAAAGTTATTGCAATATTTAACTACCCATTGAAAACGAACATTAAAAATAACCATTAAAGTTAATTTCACATATAAATATGTACTAGACTTGCATAAGTTAAAAATATAACAAAATAAAGCATATTCAAAATAAAAATACACTAAATCTACTGAATAAGATAAAGTAAATGGCTAAATACTGATTTAACCAAATTTAGAGTGAAGTAAAGAAGTTAACAAAGCGTGTAAATTTTTTCTCTTACAACCAATACGATTCCATTATTACCACATTCAATATTTGATTTGACATTACAGGTGTCATTTAAATTGACATGACAATTGTTTTCTTCCTTTCAAGGAACGTAGACAAAGTCATTTTATAACGTGAAACCTCCACAAACAGTACCTATATATTTTGGAACAAAATCATATTTGTATAATTTATCCTAATAATAATACCTACGCGTTATATTGATATGCAAGAAAAAAAAGGATCCTGCAAATGAAACCAAGAGCAACAGCTATAGCCATTAATGTAAATGCGAAACTAACCCTCCTTTTATTTTTCTGTCACCTTTTACTGCCCTAACCGCTATACAGATTTCGATAAAATCAGGCAAGTTAAATCAGGTTGTATTCTGGGGAAGGACATAGGTCTAGACCTTTTTCGTTTTAGAATGCGAGTGAAACCGCGGGCTGCAGCTAGTCTTAAATAAAAACTAACATAAGATCAAAGGTTTTAAACAGGTCCAAATAACAAGCATAATTTTACAGGTGCTTTTCTATCCACGTTATACTCACGACGTGTACGTCTTCATTTTTCGTAATTAACGCTGCTACTACCCGCATTATTTAAAATTATATATGGTTTTGAACAAGTGTTCATGTTGCAATAGAAATATAACCAAGAAATGCACTACAGCACGTGCACGACGCCTGTACATGTTACATCAACCTGTACTAAGCTATCCGCCAAATAGCTTATAGCTATTCGTAGCGCTGAAGGGCTAGAGTGGAGCTGCGAGGAATGCCTGCGTAACGTTTCCAGACAGTCATCCTTTTTCGTGCCATCTGAGAATTCCGAAAATGAGGAGGAAGGGAAATCCCATGCCGGATTCAACTATCAAAAATGGAGATAGCGGTTATTCCTGAGCTGTCCCAAGAAAAAACTGTAGCATTGATTCAACCTGCCTGCTGTTAGAAAAACATCAGCCTGCCGAACAGGCTGGATCCGCCGTGGCCTCTCTACTACCCACCACCTGCATTCAATTAATCAAATTATAGAGAACTGTGTAGAATTTCAGCTCCCAATATATTTAGCTTTCGTAGATTATTCAAGCCTTTGATAGTATCAGTCATATCATAACTCAATTTTTAATGCATTACATATTCAGGAAATAGACACTACGTACATCCAACTTTTACAAAATATTTACAGGAACAGCACTGCTGCCATCAAAATAAAATCCACAACAGGACCATCTTTTCACATTAATAAAGGTGTTAAGCAAGGAGACCCAAAATTATTCACGGCCGTATTAGAGGAAGTGTTCAGGAAGCTGGCAGCTGGCTGGGAGGAGCCTGGCATTATGGTCGTAGAATAGAGATTATCTAATCTCCGTTTCGCCAACGATATTGTCACTTCTCGTCTTCAGCCGCCGAGTTTTCTCAAATGCTAAACGATCTTGGCAAGGCAAGCCTCGAAGTCGGACTTCGGATGAACATGTCAAAAACTAAGTTGATGTAGAACAATGCGCATAACAGAAAAGCAATGGAGGGCGTGGAGATTGAGTACATCGATGAGTATCTTTAACTGGATTAAATGGTCTCTTTCCAGGCAAGACAGAATAAAGAAGTTGCGCGATGCACAGAAAATGCCTGGAAGAACTATTGGACCATAAAGGTTTTTATGAAGGACGATCTGTCTCTATCTCTGAAGTATTTTTCCCATTCTCACATAAGGTTCTCAAACATGGTCTTTGACCGAAAAGCTGAAGTCCACGCTCGAGGTCTATCAGACAACCATGGAAAGGAGTATTCTGGGTATAAAAATTACTGACCGGGATAGGAATACAACCATCCATTCCAAGAAGAAAATAACAGACGTCACTCGGAAAGCTGCCACCCTGAAATGGAACTGGGCTGGACATATCTACCGCATGTCAGACGAACAATGGGCCAAACTGACAACCCAATGGGTTCCACTTAATGGTAGATGCCAACGCGGCAGCCCCAGACGAAAATGGCGGGATGAGCTGGACTCTTTTCAAAAATACTGGTCCTTAAGAGCAATAGACAAAGAGAAGTGGAAGGAAAGTGGGGAGGCCTTTGCCCTGCAGTGGGGCACTACGGGCTTTTAATAATAATAATAATTTGATTCAACTCATTGTTGGTAAGCTGAAGATTGACACGAAATATTGGTGGACAGTGCGCCGTCTTCCACGACGTGGCAAAGATAGGGATCAACCAGGTCACATCCTCGTAGCGGTAAAGTCTTCCGAGGACCGCAGCAGTTGGGTATCATCAGCCAAACAAGTACAGATCTCAGCTGGTAACATCTTGAGTAACCTGCCTACTGAAGTAGCAACAACTACATATTTAAACGAGAGTAGCCAGCGAGCTACCGTCATTCGTTCCTTACTCGATATTGAGGCACTCTCAAGCCTAGTACGCCTGTGACATCATAAATTAACGTAGATGCTCATCTATTTAACTTCTATCGCATTGGCGACCGACCGCGAGTTCTTGTACTTTCACACCTGCTCTGCACAACAAGTCGCTCGATGGATCCCTCATTTTGACGGGACGACAAATGCGCTTCTGCACGATTGATGATAGACGTTCCTTGATGCTGAGTTCTTCAAGTATTGAGACGTTAGTTCTTAACTCGATCCATGATACATCTAACATTCGTCTCCAGCACCACATCTCCAGAGCGTCATCTTTTTCTTTTCGATTTCTCACAAAATTCCACGTTCCGGCGGCATGCAGAAAAATGAGGAACACAAGTATACAAACAAGTCCTCAGACTATCCATGACATTCCTTGTCATCACCATACGTCTTTTAATCACTTCCGTGCATCCTCCATTATTATAAATTAATGCACCCAACTGATCGAAGGATGAGACAACCTCACGTTTCGCTAGTTGCGCCGGTCAAGGGGAACTGTTATTGTGGTCTGGGTGTCTATTTAACACACCACTAAAACACTCGTATCTATCGTTATATCATGGCTAACTATCCCTCACAAACTAATCTTTTCAATACAGTACAGTAAACACCTTCATACAAAAATTACAGCCTGACTGTACTAACTTTCTCTGCATACACGTAAACATACGATCGTTAATAAAGAAAATCCCTAAATTGCTACTTATAGTTCAATCCTCTAATTTCCAGCTTGATATGGTAGTCGTTAGGTACAGATGTGGGTATATCGGAAACGATGTGTAATCTATTGGAGATGGATTAATAGTCTATGTGAAAAATCACTACAAATTTTCAAATTGGAGAAAACAGCGCTTACGTTGTTTCGCCAAGTGAATGAGGTTACCGGAGGCCCAATCCCCTTTTAAAAGGTCGGCAACGCACTCGTGACTCCTCTGGTGTTGCGGGTATCCATGAGCGGCGGTTATCGCTTACCATCAGGCGACCCGTCTGCTCGTTTGCCCTCCTATCCCATAAAAAAAGAACAACACTTCCAGCTTTGAATCAGTAGGAATTCTAACGCTAAAAATAATCAGCCTATTTTAGTAAAGGAAAAATTCAATCGCGGGCAGGTTTCGAACCTGCGTCTTCTGGTTTGATACACCAGACGCTCTGACCGCTAAGCCACCGCGAACCCCACCCGCCTGATTGAAATTTGCCTTCACATTCTGAGTTTACGTCATAAGGTGACGTTAGCGACATCTATTGAGAAGCAAGTTACCTTGTTTCTCAACCGACATGACTTTCTTTACAGTTAGTTCGATATCGTACGATGCCACCTTACCTTTTAACTATCTTTTTGTGTTTTTTTTTTGCATTTTCCATGCTAAGAATATAAAGTTATTTTAGTAAAGGAAAAATTCAATCGCGGGCAGGATTCGAACCTGCGTCTTCTGGTTTGATACACCAGACGCTCTGACTGCTAAGCCACCGCGAACCCCACCCGCCTGATAGAAATTTGCCTTCACATTCTGAGTTTACATCATAAGGTGACGTTGGCGACATCTATTGAGAAGCAAGTTACCTTGTTTCTCAACCGACATGACTTACTTTACAGTTAGTCCGATATCGTACGATGCCACCTTACCTTTTAACTATCTTTTTGTGATTTTTTTTGCATTTTCCATGCTAAGATTATAAAGTTATTTTAGTAACTCTAAAACTTATTATATGTCTTAAAACTTATTCTATGTCTTGTTCATAAAACTCTAGAATACCACAGAAATAAATATTATTATAATAAACTCAAAAATAATTACACTAATCCTAGGAAAATATGACGAATGGTAAATTCAATAACATAACATAACATACCATCACGCCTGTATTCCCCGAAAGGTTAGGCAGAGGCGTATTAATGTACACCCACAGTTCGCCGGTATGTAATAGGGGGCGAGCCTATTGGAATTAACCGGGCACAAATCCAGACTCCGAGCTGCTACTGAGAATTTCATAGAAAAACCCAATAACACTTTGCTCAACTTGGGGATCGACCCAGGACCTCTAGCGTAGCAGTCGCAGCAGCAGCAGTAAAACTGCTTTATCTATAGATGCGGTCTTAGTGCTGTCCTGTGGCTCTTGTTCGCGGAAGCGACGGAACACCACGTCCCGCGGCCAAAAGTCCTCTTCCATGACGAGGGGCAGAAAGCAATTCGGTACTCGCACCACGTACGCCTTAAAGTTGACGTTCCAGCGCTACTCATGTAACTGCACCCTCGGCGTGTACCTAGTCTTCTGGCGCAAGTACTCCACGATGTTCTCCGCCCTAGTGATGTAGTGCAGGCGGGAGATATACACCTGTGTGTTCGGCTTGGCGGCACGCAGACTTATGTTGGGCTCCGTAGGAGCGTTACCGCAGCGGTTCTTATTATTTCGCATTCGGCGCTTCCGCCTTTGCACCGAAACCATCATCCATAACAGCCTTCTCCATTGGCTTATGTGGTCCCCGGTGAAAGCCATATTGTTAACGTCATTTAGTTAATGCTAATTTCAATTTGATATACATACTATACTGTTCATTGAAGTACTTATTTATGTAGTGTTGTTTCAGATGCAGTAAAACAATGTTCGCTAATCGCGTGTCATACTGGCTGAATGCAAAAGGTCCATCGATGGCGATCGATCAGGCGTGCTGCAGCTCCACCGCGGCGCTAGAGCAGGCCTACCTCGCCATAAGCCGCGGACAATGCGAGGCAGCTATTGTCGGCGGTGCCTACTTGTGCCTCCACCCACAGTCTTCCATCCACTACAGAAGGTACCTCCTCATCAATCTGTACACGTAACAATAACATTAACCACAAACATCAGTTTTCATCACTTTTTGACGGCGCTTCTAATTTGTTGGTGTAATTTTTAATGTATATAATTATGTTACAGTTAAAACGTGTTGTAACTAATACGTTTTCTCTAGTATAAACTAGTTTTCACTAAATGCCTTTGTTACAACTAGAATTAACTGGCATTCGAAAATGAATAAAAAGGAAAACTAGTTCTTACAAGACACAATGCGTTTTCTCGAAATGATTCAGTTTAGTTTAATTTGCTAATTTTTGATGAGGTAAAAAATATTGAAACAAAGGCTGTAATAAGTGATTCGGTTCTGGCAGGGGTCACAGTTTTAATCAGGCAAGCCCCGAGATCAGATTGAAGATGAAAATGTCAAAGACCAAGGTCATAACGAATGTACGGGTTACGTGCAGAAAGTTTATATTGCTGACAATGCGCCCTACTTTTAGTGGCCGATACTTAAATAATTAATTATAGAGTTTAGTTGACAAATCGTAACCATCGCGAGCGCCACGGATTGGCATCCAACTTTGCCCTACTTACTTTTGTGACGTTTCGTAATAAACTATATTATACTAGTACTGAACCTGTGGTTTACGTCAACTCACTCAAACTATACCTAACTTACGTACTAACTACTACTAAATGACGTCCTGATCCATACAACGAATAACGCGAAACGTAGGATAGAAGTCGATGGCGAGTACCTATATCTGGCCCAAAATAGCCTTGAGCCTCTAGTGTTAACTAGAGAAAACGGGTTTCAACTGTAAAATGTATATAAGCTAGGTACTAGCTTATACGGTAAACTTATAATATATTTGTCATGATTACAGACTGATGAAACTTTGCGTCGATGGAAAAACGAAATCTTTCGATGAAAATGCCGATGGATGTGCTAAATCTGAAGCCATCAACGTTCTGTTTCTACAAAAGGCAAAAGATGCTTTAAGGTTTGAGGCCCTTTCATTATCATAAACATGACCTGAAACAACGATAAAAATAAGAATGAATTATTAATTATAAAAAAATATAAAAATGAATCCCTATTGGTTGCGGCATCACACGTAAATAGCTAGACCAATTTCGCAATTTTTTTTTATTGTGTTTATTATTGTAAGAAAAAGGTTCTTATGAAAGAAAAAACTAAGAAAGTTACGGGGAACATAAAACAAAATTAAGAAAACTTAACGACCATATTAACTTTTTTAACTCTAAGGGTCCAGCGGAGCTTGAATTGCCCACAAAAACGTAATACCAAAATAAATCATAATTCAAACAGAATTTAATCAAATTCTGTTATTATTCGGATTTGGATACCGTTAATCTAGGTTGTTACGATACTATTTCGTCTACTACTACTTCACTGGAAATAAAAGACCGGAAAATCGTTCCAGACTTATCAAAAATTGCATTAGCTTATACATATTTATTTCTAGAATCCGAATAATAACAGAATTTGATTAAATTGTATTTGAATTACGATTTATTTCGGTATTACGTTAGAAAGAAGAAAGAAAGAAAGAAACTAAATTTATTTGTAAAGGTCACCCAAGTACACAAAATAAATCAAATAAATAACTTACATCTATGGTACCCAGGTGTATTTCACAAATCGGCTCTGTCTCAGCATAATGTCGATTGCGACGAATCGTATCGACGCTGGACTTCCGACAGGACCGGTTTGGTGTCGCCACGGTCGGTACTACTAACTATAATTAATCTAATAAAACTAAACTGCTAAACAAATAACTGAAATAATCTATCAATACATAAATAAACGATATAAATAATATACATAATATTACGAAGTATGTTATTTCTATGGATAAACTACTTACTGAAAATTAAAAAACAAACAGTACAGATTGCCATAAAAAAAAGAAGAAAAGTAATTTGACAATGACACATTTGACATTGACATTGACATTCGTCAAAACTGCGCAAACAATCTTCAAATAATACAAATAAATTATAAAATTTTAAAAGGACTTTATTAGAAAAAAAGGTTAAAAGGCACTGGTATCATGTCTTTGGGTTTCCTCACTATTCTGATGATCACATAAAAATCTTTTTACGTTCGCCCTAAAACCATGACAACTATGTAAGTTCCGTATAGGTGGAGGAATATTATTCCAACATTTGGAAGCTGCATAGCGGAAGCTACCCCTGAAAGCAGCTGTGCTGTGCCGTTGTATAGAGAGCTGAACACCACACCGCCGAGGTCCGCAGGACATGCGCCTTGACACCGAAATCAATTTTTCAATAAGATAAGAGGGAGATTCATGTTTTAAGACACCAAAGAGAAGGCACGCCAAATGTAATTTACGACGATGTTGCATTTTGAGTAAACTGTGCTTATTTAAAAAAGGTGTTACTATTAATGATTATTATTAATGACTAGCTTTTTCCAGCGACTTCGTCCGCGTGGAATAGTTACTTTGTTCCCTAGTTCTTCGCCCGCGGTTTCACCTGCGTTGCCCCGTTCCTAAGGGTTGTAGCGTGATGTTTTATAGCTTGAAACCTTTCTCATGAATCACTCATTTTCCCAACATTTCCCTTCACTGATCTGCTCCTATTGATCGTAGCGTGATGAAAAGTATACTATAACCTGCCCAGGAGTATGAAGAACAATTGTACCAAGTTTCGTTGAAATCCGTCGAGTGGTTTTTGTTTCTATAACGAACATACAGACAGACAGACAGACAGACAGACAGACAAAAATTTTACTGATTGCATTTTTGGCCTCAGTATCGATCACTAATCACCCGCTGATAGTTATTATTTTGGAAATATATTTCATGTACAGAATTGACCTCTACAGATTTATTATAAGTATAGATAGAAGATAAAACAACTATCACATAATTTGTACTAAACAGTAACATAATACAGCATAGTAACAGTGGCATAATAACACAGCATAGTAACAATAAGAGTAGTTAACTTCAATATCCAGCATCTGATCTTTGACGAACTGTAACTAACCGATTTTGAGGAATACCTCCCTTTTTATACTTTATCCAAACAATGGCACCTCATTAGCATTAGGGCACCATTTTCTACCAATCACAGATCGCCATACATGTTAGCGAAATATCTATAAACATTAGCAATAATACAATATTTAAGTTAAGGCACCGTAGTCCAGATCTGTGTGGTGGAAAGTATTGCGTTCTACGATATTGTGTTCTGATACCGAATTGCTCCTCGTACCGCCGCCGCCGCACGGTCAGGGTTACGTTATTTTAAGGGGTTGTTATACTCCTCCGCCCCGCTGTGCGCCCGCGCCTAGTGCCGCTATGACCTGCCGTGACCTGTGTTATTCACATATGATTGCGGATAGGTACTTAGTGTCGCGCGGTGTCCAACTTGTAGCCTTTTTTAAATATTTTTTGGTCAAAATATAATATGGTGTAAAAATTATTGGAATCGATACAGTTACTTTTTTTTTTGAAAAACATTGCCCCAACTAGGATTTTCTCCTGTATCGTGGGTGCGTTTACTAACACAAATTCTCACATACACAAACGCCCAGACTCGGAACAATTACCCGTAGATCATACAAATATTTGCTCCGTGTGGGGATCGAACCCACAACACGTGACGCAGAAGCCGATCGCTGAGCCGCTACGCCAAACGTGTCGTCAAAACGAAACAAAAAAATTCAGTGTGTTTCACCTTAAAAACATGGCATAAAACTCAAAGGATACAACAAAAAGTACGTTTGTTTCGTAATTTCGGGCAGTGGTTGTCAACTTTTCATAGTGGTTATTGTTAAGGTTATATTTTGTACTAGCTTTTGCCAGCGACTTCGTCCGCGTGGAATAGTTACTTTGTTCCCTAGTTCTTCGCCCGCGGTTTCACCTGCGTTGCCCCGTTCCTAAGGGTTGTAGCGTGATGTTTTATAGCTTGAAACCTTTCTCATGAATTACTCATTTTCCCAACATTTCCCTTCACTGCTCTGCTCTTATTGATCGTAGCGTGATGAAAAGTATACTATAACCTGTGGTTTGGGTTGTGCGTTGATAGATCACTATGTCAGTCAGTCAGTCACCTAACGTAAGAGTAAACAAATATAATCAGAAAGCTCCGAACTGCTAAGCTATCGGGAGTTACACGTGTTATTGTTAGTCAACCATAAAAGATAGACATTTGCTGTCGTGGAATATTTTTTATATAATTTTAAGGAGAACATTTCCGTCATACATGATTTCTGTGTAGCTTTAACCATTAAGGCTGCACACGCGACGGAAGCTTAAAAAATGGAGTAAGTTCTCCTGTTTTCCCAACATTTCCCTTCACTGCTCTGCTCCTATTGATCGTAGCGTGATGAAAAGTATACTATAACCTGCCCAGGAGTATGAAGAACAATTGTACCAAGTTTCATTGAAATCCGTCGAGTGGTTTTTGTTTCTATAACGAACATACAGACAGACAGACAGACAGACAGACAGACAGACAGACAGACAGACAGACAGACAGACAAAAATTTTACTGATTGCATTTTTGGCGTCAGTATCGATCACTAATCACCCGCTGATAGTTATTTTGGAAATATATTTCATGTACAGAATTGACCTCTCTACAGATTTATTATAAGTATAGATATAGAAGAAGATAGATGAATAATATTTCTGGATAGCAATTTCGCCCTGAATATTAAATCTGTCTTCTAGTTCCATGAATATGGTGTTAACTTTTATAAATATAATATACTTTTCGTTTCTAATCCGAAGCTAATAATAAAAAGGAAATAAATTATAAAAAAAATAATTAATTATACAGAAGAACTTATTATAAATAAAAATTACACTTGATTTTATTAACGATAATTTTCGATAGTGGCACACTATTATTGAAATGACTATTGAAGAAATGAAAAAATCTGGCAGCCCACGTAATGTCACTTTTGTATCATTGATAAAACAAACTGGGTAGATACCACAAAGTACTTTGTAGGTACCTATGTAGTTCTAATGAAACTCAATAACCAACAACCTGCTCCAAAATCAAACGTGGAAGGAACCTTACAACGGTATTAATTGCTATATTTCATAGTTCTAGGTCAACGGAAAATACCCTTTAAATTTTGGTCCCTTGAGAGTGTCGAAATATACATTTTTTGAGGTTGTTGGTTATAGAACGGCCGTTTTTCACAGCTTCAAGAGACTGTAGACTGTAGTATATGGTTTTAATTTCAACTCATACCTCCACACGTTCCCGAGATAAAAAGTCTTGACTGATCCTATAAGGGTTCCGTTTTTTTCTTTTTGAGGTACGGAACCGTAAAACCATAGACTGTTAAACTCATTACACTTGCTTTTCCATGGTCGGGTAAAAAACGTCAAACAACTGAAACCTCAAATATGGTTGTTGTTCTTAAATCACCTTTTGAATTTCAGGATCTACGCTGATGTCTTACACGTGAAGACAGAGTTCGTATGTATGTTACCTGGGGATATGGGCCCTAAATACGGGTTTGATAGGGATGTCGATAAAACAGTCAACTTCATTAAAACGTTCTATGAAGAAGCGAGTATCTCAGCACAAGCTGTCGAATACGTCGAAGCTTTAGGTTGTGGTAAGTATCTAATTAGGTAATATAATACAGATGAAACAACTAAGCTATTGACTGGCTGAAGCAAACATAATAAAAAATTCTAAAAACCCGAACAAAACGTTTTTAGTCCACTTTTATCATGCGTACCGCTGAAGTGTGGAATGCGCTTTCCGAGTGGGGCTTCCGCAATAGATATAATCTGGGTGTCTTCAAATCAAGAGTGAATCGGCTTCTTATAAGCAAGCGTGCTCTATCGTAGATCGCACTGTCGCTTGACATCGGGCGAACTGGCGATCAAGTGTAAGCCTACCACGAATAAAAAAAAAGTATTTTTCAGCTGTTCCCGAGGCGGATAAAGTGGAGTTGCAAGCTATCGAGCGGGTGTTTTGTAATAAAAGAGATGATCCTCTCTTAGTGGGTAGTGTCATGTCCAACATTGGATACAATGAGGCTGCTTCGGGGATTTCTTCTATTACAAAGGTAGGTTTTCATCTAGGAATAAGGAAGCTATTATCAATGAAACAAGAACAACATTAAAAAACATTGTGACATAGTTACTTCAACAAACATTTCACATTTGATCCTCCCACAAATCTAAAGAATGTTACACTTTTGACAAGTTATACTGAATTACCATAAATCCTTATCTGGCCATATCTGTAGAAGAACCGACAACCGCTGGGGTAGACGTATTTTTGAGTGGAGACCGCGATCCGGCAAACGAAGCGTAGGATGCCCTCCGGTAAGATGGAGTGATGATTTGCGAAAAATTGCTGGCGGATACTAGACGCGACAAGTCTAGGACAAAGTGAAATGGCGCAAATGGGGGAGGCCTACGTCCAGCAGTAGACTGCTATAGGCTGATGATGATGATGATGATACTGAATTATGGGTTTTGTCCAAGTAAGGATATCGGATTTGGAACAGACAGTAAGATGGGTTGATTATATTATGTATTGGCGATATGATTTGTTTATGAGAGATTCCTAGCAGTGGGATTATTTAACAAAAAATGAAATGATTTTTTACTGAGTGATAATTATAGTGGATGAGACAATGACATATTATTATATAGACGCATCATGCACGAACATTACAGCTATCAAAAACAGCGCAACTATTAGATAGTGACTAATACGTGCGATGAAAGGGAACCAAGTGTAATTTGTGCATTGTCTATAAACACATGAAGGCATGTTGTTTTCACGTATTATAAAACTATTTAGCACTCGAAATTATTTTTACGGAACGTATTGTTGCAACGCTAGTTGGCGCCTAACTAAACGCGATCACGGCAATTGCCTTGATTTCTTGTTGTCATTTTAGAGTGCGGGTAACGTATCTGTAGTTTTTATATCATTGCGATGAGATCATTTCGCAGGTCACTTTTTTATCCGTGCAAAATTATACTTTTCAGGTGTTGCTAGGTTATCATCACGGCCAGCTAGCAGCCAACCTGCACTGCAGTAGTCCGCGGCAGGACGTGGTGGCGCTGCGCGAGGGGCGCATGCGCGTCGTCACCGAGCACCAGCGCTTCCGGCGCACGTACGTTGCCGTCAACGGCATGTCCGTCACCGGCGTCAACTCACACGTGCTGCTGCACGGACATTACAAACCCAAGGTACATTAAAAATATTAATATTTATTGTACTTCGATTATTAACAATTGTATGCCAACTACTGTAACTTTCAGGACATTAATCGCTACGCATCCAGCATACCGTACCTTGTTACCATATCGGCGAGACAAGACACAGCAGTGACTTATGTGTTTGACAATTTAAAATCGAATCCAATAGACCCTGAACAGTTAAGATTGTTGCACAATATACATCAAGCAGGTATCCCTGGACATTTAGGCAGAGGATTTATAATTCTACGTAAGTATGGCCTGGATTTTTTATAAGCATTACTGCAGAAATTGAATTAAGTGGCAACACTGATGAAGTGTACATGGCCTGCGTATTTATAAATTCGTAAATAATACATAGTTTAATGTAAACAAAACAAATAGTGGTACGATCAATAGTAACGGACGCCATTTACGAGTGATATTATTTGTAATAAAATATTATAGTGTATTAAGCTAATATTGAGACTAAACTACCAAGCACAATATTCACAATTAAAACGTTTAAACAACCAGTGTTGTGTTCGTGATAACTTTATCAAGTAAGCACAAACTGTGACTGTTTTTATGCAGTTTCAATGTATACAATGAACTAGCCTATCGACTGAAACCTTATCTATATATATAAAAGAAAGTTGTGTTAGTTACACTATTTATAACTCAAGAACGGCTGAACTGATTTGGCTGAAAATTGATAGGGAGGTAGCTTAAAACCAGGAGAAGGACATAGGATATTTTTTATCACGTCCCCGTGGGATAATTTAATTTTACATTTTTACCCATGTAGTGGCATTACAAGTACAGCGCCATCTACTCGATTAAGGAAGAACTAAGTCGCGAGTCCTACATCGCGCAAACAGATTTCTCCGCGACTTAAGACCGGATAAAACACCCGTCCGGTCGGAGGATCCTCCCTTTTCTACGGTGCATGGAGCGCTTTACTCTCGGTACCCCTAAACCCATATAAACTGTTATTTTGATAGTTGTCATAGTTGCCACATAGTATGATGGTTGTCATTGTTTGAAATCGTGCATATAAAAAAGAGTATTTAATGTGTTTAAAAAAATTATTGATGTCAATCGTCTATTTGGTGCGACCTAGAAGAATGGATTCAGACTGGAGTCAGTAGTCAAGAACATGATAGCTATTTCATAGAAAAAACTGTTTTGAGTATTTTTCAAGACTCAAGATAGCCTTTCAAAGACATTTGATGACATTTTGTGTTGCTAGACTTTTTTAGATCTGAATTTTTTTTAATAGGTATGGCGCAACCGGTGCAAACCGAAAAAAATAGGCACCTTATTTGTTGACATTCGAGTCTGTAATAGAATAACTGCATGAACCATAATATGGAAAATAGATTTGCAGTCAGAACGATACAGAGTAGAAAATCAAAATTTTCAGCCATTTTTTTCAAATCGTTACGACAGGTGATACGAAGTACACCGGGTCATCTTATTTATATAAAACAAAGTCGGGTTTGTTACAACACGTATAACACGAGAACGGGTGAACCGATTTTTATGATGTTTGAATAACTATTAAAACATCGAAAAAAAAAACATTATGATGAAAATTTATTTTCTCATACCTACATTGTTTCGGGAACGGATTGACAGATTTGACAGAAAAAAACACGGACATGAATGAACATGATGTCGATTTCTGTTTCGGCAAGGCCAGTAAGTAGATGGCGTTCTGTGCATTGTCCGAACTTCTCATAAGCTGCTGGTGTGATTTAGATGATTTTTTTTATGTATGTTTAATTGGGTTCCTGGATGGTTTAGATTCACAATTTGAGTCGGTAGGTGGCACCGCAATCGGGTTCTACGATTTTTTTTAATATACAGGGCAAGACATGGGAATGTGATGAATGGAAGAAAAGGACATGCTGCGCCGACGACAAATAAAGGGCAGGAAGATGATGATACAGGGCAAGACAACGTTTGCCGGGCCCGCTAGTGATAAATAAATTCAAAATTGGACTTTCAACTCTGATATAATTGAACAACTGGCGACATTAAATCCTTGAGTAGTGAATAGAGGAACTAATAAGTGGTGCTACTACCGCTATTACAACCTCAAGCGGCTAATAGAAGAATTAAAAGGGATACCATATAAAAAAAAACAATTAAACAATACACTCTTGTGCTACTAGCGCCATTATAACCTCTAGCGGCGAGTAGAAGAACAAAAAAGGGGATACTAAATTAAAAATATCTCCTAACTTGGTAAAATATCGATTGCTTGTAGGGAACTTACTTAATACAGTATAAAAATTAACAAACTAAACACGGATTCAGAAAATATAACTTTTCGTAAGCTGCAACGATCTAACTCTGAACAAAACTTATTGCAATCAACATCAATGTTTGATGCAACTATGATGAGTTTACCAGACGCTTTGGACGAAAGCTTGAATTTTATTGAACTAAATGGAAAATTGGAAAAACTCACATTAGAACTACAGAGCGCGCATCAGGAAATACAGGATCTAAACAACGAAAATTCCCAATTAAAAAAGGATATCAAGAAATATCAAAAGACTATTGAGGCATATAAAAAATAAGTCTTTCAGAGCGACGAAATAGTAATACACCGCTATCCGCTATAAAGAACATTATGAAAACGTGCTCTACGACAGTAAAACCAAATCCTTCTAACACTTTCTCCTCATTCCTCCAAAATACTGTCAAAAGCCATCCATTAAGAAGAAATGACGACTGTCCAACTAAGAACATAATACAAAAAAACGAACAATGTATATCCATCAGTACAATTAAAGGAAAACATATTAGTGTAAGCTCTGCTAGTTCTCAGGAAGATGAAACTAATCAGACTAACAACACTGACAACATATGCAATGCAAAAAAGAAAAACATTGTAGTGTTTGCGGATCAACAAGGACGAAGAGTAAGGGAAATATTACAAAAACTGGTCGGGCCCGAATATAATGTATGTCACTGGAAACCTGGCGCGAAAATAAACCAAGTGATGAATTGGAAAAATGACATTGAACATTTGACAACAAACGACTTTATTATAATTCTAAGCGGTACTAATGATTGCAACCCTTACGATTTCTTATTCAATTTAAACAACTTGTGTAAATCTGTCAAAAATACAAACGTTATCATACCGGAAATACCCTACAATAAATGGTTAAATAAGAAAAAGTTAAATTATGAGTTGAGATTTATGCTAAATAATATTTCGAATGTAAGCTATGTAGATATAAATTACAGTAGTTATCGACCACCCCCTACGTTTTTACCCTTAATCTATGCCAGTCTTTGCTACGAGATGTATTACTTACTGAATATATAACCAAATGTTTAAAGTACAAACAACATATACTCACCTCTGCACAAAATCAACCTCAGGTTTTACATAAATGCACACAAACGGATAACTTACACGCTATAAGACTGTAATGTGCCGGAACCGGAACCAGTTGATTCACCAAATACTAAAGAGTTTTTTCGACCATAAAAATATAAATGTCATTCACCAGAATATTAATGGGCTTTTAGGTAAATTAGATCTACTCAATGTTAACCTAACTGTATTATCAGATCAAAATATGGAAATTGATGTAATTTGTATTACTGAGCATAATATGATACATCATGATATATCTTTAATAAACATCCCCTCGTTTAATCTCGGGTCTATCTCCACTCGGAAAAATAGGCATGGAGGATCCTGCATACTTGTTCGCCACAGTCACAAGTTTCGAGCAATAGATGAAATATCAGAGTTTAGTATACTCAATTTAATGGAATGTAGTGCTATTGAACTTATTGATCACAACATTGTAGTGATATCTATATATAGACCACCTGGTAACTCATTACACCATATTGACACTTTCTTCAACAAATTTAATGACATGCTACATCATTTCTGTTATAAAAATAAAAAAATAATAATATGCGGAGATTTTAACATAGATATACTTAAAAAGAACAAAACGTCTACAACATATAAATATCTACTAGCGCAATACAATTTAAAAACAGCAATAGTATCTCCGACACGTTTATGTAGCCAAACTTGTATCGGTCATGTGCTCCACAACATCAAAGGTTGTAAGAGTGCCATATACGATTTGGCACTTTCGGATCACACAGCTCAAGTGGTTAGCTGTCTAATAAAAATGCGCGGTAGAATACAAAGATGGAGTATTGAGAGGCGGGATTGTAAAGAAAATTTAAGAAAATTTCGGCAGCATCTTAGTTCCTTTAAGTTTTGCAATATTTATAGCAATATTAATCCTGAGACTGCGTTTAATGACTTTCACGACCTTTTTAGCTTGTTATATAAACTATGTTTTCCGAGAATAAAGCTCAAAAAGTCTATAAGAAAAAGCAGTAAGTGAATTAGTAAAGGAATAAAAAATTTACTTTGGAAATATAGAAGAACTAAAAGTGAAAATGACAAATCGATATTCAAAACTTACTCCGCGCGTTTAAATAAGATCATTGAGTTAACTAAGAAATCGCAAAACGATTACTACATCAATACAAGTAAAAATAAATCTAAAGCTAGTTGGGATGTCATTAACAAAAATAAAACATCTATTCAAAAAGATTATATTTCACAATTGAATGTAAATGGTAAAAATATCACTGACCCAAGGGAAATAGCCCAACAATTTAATAATTTTTTTATTGACCAAATCAAATCTTTGATAATCAATAATAATCCACAATTAAATAGCAAATTAACATTGAATAATAATTCTAATAAAAACTACAATTCTATTTTTATTAACCCGGTTACATCGTATGATATTCACAGAATAATTAACTCCCTTAAAAACACTAATAGCACGGGCTCCGACGAAATTTCGACTTCTGTTATAAAGTACGTAAGTGATATCATATCACCAATACTGGGTCATATTTTCAATCTATGCATCTCTGAGGGCGTATTCCCAACAAAACTCAAAATTACTATAATATAAACGATTTTTAAAAAGGAAGACCCCGCGAACATTTTATAGACCAATAGCTCTCGTTCCTATATTATCTAAGGTACTAGAAAAAAAAAAATACGATAATCTATATAATTACTTGGAAAAATATAAAATTATAACTGAGGCACAGAAAAAATATGAGCATCAATAAAGCAATTTATAAATTTATTTATGAAGTTGTAACTAGTTTGGACAAGAATACGCCATCCTGTGCGTTATTTATGGACCTTAGTAAAGCCTTTGACTGCGTAGATCATGAAATCCTTAAATATAAGCTCAATGTATGTGGTATTAGAGGCAATATCCTAGATTTAATAGCATCTTATTTGAGGAACAGAAAACAAGCTACTTTTATTACTAAAATATGTGAAAAAAGGAGAAAGGAAATAAATGTATTATCTGACTATAGAGATTTGGAATGCGGTGTTCCTCAGGGTAGCATTCTGGGCCCATTATTATTCCTTTTATATGTAAATGATTTTCCCAATGCAATAACCTCACCTACGATAATGTTTGCGGACGATAGCACAGTCATATTCTCAAACAAAAAGCATGATTCACTAAAAAGTACCATTAATAACACTCTTGTTGATGTAATTAACTGGCTTAGGGCTAATAACCTCGTCATAAATCTTGGAAAAACGAATATGATATTGTTTAGAAATAGAATCCGAACTAACATTGATCTTGACATTTAATATTTAGGTACTAAAATAAAAGATGTTGAATCTACGAAGTTCCTGGGACTAAATGTTGATTGTAATTTGAACTGGAAAGAACACGTTGAGAGTATCTGTACAAAGCTAAGTAAAATTTCATACGCCTTATACATGCTAACGAAGACTGTAAATATATCCATAGTTCTCACTGCCTATCCCGCATATGTAGAATCAACACTCCGTTACGGTGTATTATTTTGGGGAAACTCTACGGATTGGGAATCGGCGTTTAAAGCACAAAAGCAATGTTTAAGAGCTATGTGCAGACTAAAAGGGACAGATAGCTGTAAACCACATTATCAATCTCTCAAAGTACTGACTCTACCTTGTATATATATCTTAGAAGTCCTTATTTTTGTAAAGAAGAATCTAAATTTATTTGAAACATTACATAGTACCAGGCATCATAACAAAATTAGAATTATGCGCAATAAGACGTCCCTCATAAACAAAAGTATATTCTGTATAGTGCCTAGGATATACAATAAATTACCATTTCATTTAAGACAAGTGTGTAGTGTTCATATATTTAGAAAAAATGTTCATAAGTTTTTAAGTAATAAAGCATATTATTGCGTCAAGGAATACCTAGAAGATAAAAATATTAATATTGATATTCAATTGCTATTGTAATAATATATTGTATAATTGGATAATAATGTTTATAATTTTATTGTTGTAATGTTATATTGTAATGCTGAAAATATCAGGACATTAATATTGTATTTTTAATATTTGCATGCCTATCGGTAGAATGTGGAGATTATAAACTCTATTGTAACAACTTTATTTCTGTACCCATATTCGCAAATAAATAAATTGATTGGGTGATTGAGAAATCTGCAGTATTTTTATGTACAAATATATTCTTATTATTAAGTTCGACTACAATGGCTGTACAGTTTCATTAAATATTATATTATATTTAATGAATAAAAAAAATGCATATATATATATATATATATATATATATATATATATATATATATATATATATATATATATATATATATATGCAATATAATTATGTATTTCTCAGTAGTCTCTTCGAAATATATTCCCAAAACCAGCTAAGACAAACAGAATTCTATTCAATTAAACATTTGTGTGCATAATCCGTCTCGATGTCTAAGCATCGATCATGACAAAAATGTAAACCTCTACCTATATGGAACCTCTATGTAATTAAATACTAACCAATGTTTTAGAGACGAATGAGGAACAGAAAACAGTAAGTCTATGTGAGAAGGCGGAGTACTTCGACGACGCGCGGCGGCCGCTGTGGTTCGTGTACAGCGGGATGGGCTCGCAGTGGGCCGGCATGGGGACGCAGCTCATGCGCATACCGATATTTGCTGCTGCTATAGAACGGTACTTAATACCTTTAAATTAAGGTTCTTCATGTTGTTCTTCTTCAATTCCAGCAGATTTTACAGCTAGGTCAATTAAATATCTGATAGACGTATAGTGAACAACTGGTGCAAATACCTCTTGATAATCTGTATACTTTATGATCCTTTGTTGTTTATGACTAGTCTAGCTTTAAATCTCGTAAAGTCCATTTTCATCAGTTTAATATAATTTATATTTTTTCTGTTTAAAAAGTATTTTTAAGCCATAGATATTAGTATAACGGTTATTCAGGACGAAACGAATGATTTTTTTCCCGTGTCTCCAGGATAAAATCTTAAATTTACCTAGTGGATAGTGGTAAAAGTTCGGAATGAACGCGGATTGAACAATATTTCAATATTTATTATTCAGAGTTGATAAATTAGGTTTTACTGACAAAAATTTAGATTTAGGTACCGTACTTTGGGCTTTTGTAGTAACAAATATAAACTACTAAGTATCTAAAATAAGTAATCAAATTAATGAAGAATTGTATTATTGCAGATGCCAACAAATTTTACAACCGAAGGGACTCAATATCGTACATATAATTACAACACCTGATGAGAAGACCTTTGACAACATTTTACATTCGTTTGTGGGAATCGCTGCCATTCAGATTGGTCTCACTGATGTTCTCCGTGAGCTTGGACTAGTACCAGATGGGATAATCGGTAAGATTAAGTTACTATTATTACCTTCTTAACTCGAACGGATGAATGGATGATGAAAAATGTCGATGGTATTGTCAATAGAGAGAGTAAAATTGAGTATGGCGTGCTTCAGGGAAGCGTACTCGTCAACACTTTTCCATATTTATATCAACGAGCTATGTCTCTTGTCCCTCAAAAATTGCTCCATATTTGCCTATGCTGACGCTACTGTTCTACTGAGACAGTTGGGACGATGTAACACAAATTTTAGAGACAAACCGTTGTAAAGTTACAGCTTGGCTCTCAAATAATTTATTGACACTAAATACAGAAAAACCAATCTCAATCAATTTTCTCAATCTCACGTGCATTGCAACCAAAAACCCCTATTATCATCAGAGCCCACTCATGTCCTTATCCTTCCTTCCTATGTTCCCCTCTCTGCCTCTCTTCTAATATCCGTATCTAGGAGTCGACATTGATAGTTTCTTAAACTGGCATCATCATATAGAAATCTGAGCCGAAAAACTTATCTAAATCTTTAAAAAGCTGAGACATTCTGCAAATATCTAATAATATCATAATATCATATGTTGGAGTTGGTTGCTTTAAGTAGGATAGCAAGTTTAAAATGTTTGGTTCTAATTTCACGCTAAAATAGGGATTTATTTTGGTGATCATTTTCAATTTTTAGTAATATAGGTTTTGCCTAGTTTTGGAAACAGCAAGTTTTTTTTTGTATCGAAAGCTTACTTGCCACTTACTTGGTGGGTCGCACATTACTAGTATTATTGTTAACTCCTCGTGCTAAGCTAAATGCTTGTGTTACGAGTGGGTTCACGTCGGTATCGCAAATCCGACGCCCTAGCCATTAGGCTACCGCCGCTTTGTCCTAATAATGCTCACATAACTCGTACCTTTTCAATATCTTACTAATTTTAACTATATTGTTAATGTTCAACTGTTCTTTAATTTGATTTAATAAACGTTATAACTTATTATTAGTATTAAAAAAAATGTTAAAGAATATAAAGTTATAACATAACAAACTATCACGGCTGTATTCCCCTAACGCCAACGGTTAAACAGAGGTGTACGTAATTATTAATAAATATAAGGACCTCTAATTCTGAATTTGAACTTGCGACTGCTAAAAGGCCGTTTGACACGACTACGATGTGACAGGTCACAGTGTAGGAGAGCTGGGATGCGCGTACGCCGACGGGTGTTTAACGGCCGAGGAGATGATACTGTCGGCGTACAGTCGGGGGCTGGTGTCACTGCAGACCCCATTCATACGCGGCTCTATGGCCGCCGTTGGACTGGGATATGAACAAGTATCTACTTAAGATTATTTATTGCAATTGTGATACCCTTGATCTGAATAACGATGGATTTGTGTTGATATCTCTCACACTTATTTTAATAACTGCTCGATCTCCGGCAAAATTATTGTGTTAGGTCGATCTAAGCGCCCGTAAAAACTGCATCCAACTTCATTGAAATGCTACCAAATCTCAACATTGCGATATATTTTTTTTATGGGATAGGACGGCAAAAGAACAGACGGATCGCCTGATGGTAGGCGTTTACCGCCGCCCATGGACACCCACAACACCATAGGAGTCACAAGTGCGTTGCCGACCTTTTAAAAGGGGATTGGGCCTCCGGTAATCTCACTCACTCGGCGAAACACAACGTAAGCGTTGTGTTTCGCCGGATACGGATACGCCGGATTTCTGTGAGGCCGTGGTATACACGTGGTATGGCTCTCCCACGTAAAATGGTATTTTTAGCTAAGTGACGAAAATGTATTTTGGAGATTTTTTTATTACTTATACAAACTGTCTAACCGCAGCTCTTCGATTTTGTGTTTTCGTGTCCTATCCACTATTTAAATAAAAAAAATCAATTTAACTCGGGTAGGTTTGGATTACGTTTTGCTTTGTTGGCATTGATTGAAATGATTTATTTTAAAAAAAATAACGCTTAAACCTCTTTTTAGATTTCCAAAATGTGTCCTCCCGAGATTGAGGTTGCATGTCACAATGGTCCTGAATCTAGTACAATTTCGGGTCCTGCTGATGTGATGCGTGAGTTCGTCGCAGAGTTGACTGCTAAGGGAATTTTTGCTAAAGAAGTTCCATGCTCCAACATCGCCTACCATTCACGTTATATTGCTGGTGCTGGTGAGTCTTGAATTTATTAGTGGAGAAGTGTATATTTGTGCGCTATGACAACAAGTACTCAGATAATACCTTATCTAATTGCTAAACTAGAGTTAACATTTGAGATACAGCCTATACTCATATCAAATATCAATATAAGTATATTTAAAAAAATCTTGACTAATCGACATTTGTACTGTAGGTCCCCAGTTACTTAAGTATTTATCTGAGGTGATCAAGACTCCGAAACCACGAAGCGAGCGCTGGCTGTCTACTTCAGTACCCCAAGATAGATGGAACGATCCTATCACTAAACTCTGTTCGGCAGAGTATCATACCAACAACTTGCTGGTAAGAATATTAATAACTTTTACATCATAATGAGCCCTAAAAAAATATCAGGCATTGTAAGTATTATCTTACGGCCAACCGGAGCAGTTACCCGCAAGATGCGCTTGAATATGCGGCTAAATAATTTGCAGGCATCAGCATAAGCAACCGTTATGAAACCGTTTCACAAGTTGAATAGAAAACGTATAGTGCGTGTGAGCACTGACACGGGTCTCTATTTCGATAATGGTTGATTGAAGTTCATGTATCACGTCTTATGTACTAACCGATCATCAGTAAAGGTGCCCTGCGCCATTAATTACGTAGCTACATCCAACGTGGAAACAAATGACTCATTCCTCGTTGTGGACTACAAAGATTAACTGTTCACGCAGAGTCCGGTGTTGTTCGAGGAAACGTCGCGGCTGTTGCCCAATAATGCGGTGCTGGTGGAGGTGGCACCGCACGGACTGTTGCAGGCCATCCTCAAGCGATCGTTACCTAGTACCTGCAAAAATATTGCATTGACGAGGAGACAGCACCCTGATAATGCATTTTTGCTGCTCGAGGGCATAGGCAAGTAAGTAAATATTGGAAAAGGAAAATCTGGGTGTCTTTAAGTCTTTGCCGACCCTGTAAATTAAAGAGCAATAGTTGGGCTGGCAACATAGGAGACAATAGCGTGATGCTTATCCTATCTGCCAACACAACGCTTCTACGCGGAGGTCTGGCGACCTTGCTGTCCGTCAGGAACACAACATAGCACTTAGCTATGTTATTTGGCTACGATTTTCTGCAAAGCGGAGGTACTCCCCCAGTCGGGCAGCTCCAATTGGTAGTGGAATTATTCGATTCCACTATGCTTTACCTCTCAAAACTTTAAAATTGTTACATTAGTAAGACTTAAGATTAGTAGGATAGTTTGCACAGAATGTGTCTAATAGCAGAATATAACAAGAATTTTAATATTTTCAGGTTGTTCATGGAAGGCTATAATCCCAAAGTACATGTTCTCTATCCAAAAGTCGACTTACCAGTTTCAACAGGCACGCCCTTTTTGTCTCATCTAGTGAGATGGGCACATAGTGAAACTTGGTAAATATTATTACATTGTTGTTTAAAATCCCGTGTGCAAATTATAATGGCTACGGTTGTATGGGGCTGCTTTTTCTTTATTAGTTTGGCTGTATATGTAGATTTTTTTCCATTACGAGTGTAGCAAATAAAGCACTGATACTGGGGTATATTTTTCTATTGTTATAAGATGACAGTACAAGTGTTCAGATCACGTTATTCGCATAGTTGTCCTGAGTGCGATTGCTAGGTCCTGGGTGCGATAGTATGTTACTCAGATCGCTTGATAGAACAGCAGCCCATTCACAGGAACACCAGCAGTGGGGTCACTGTGGGACCTACGTTGTTAACTTCATTCGCCCAGTTAAAAAATAAAAAGCTTCTTTGAACAAAAGAATTGAATTGATGATGGAAATGCACGTTATCAAATTTCATATAAATATAGACTGCCTTATTAGTCTAGTGGCCCCAAGCGCGACTGTTACACTAGAGGTCTTGGGTTCGATCTCCAGGTCGAGCAAAGTGTTATTGGGTTTTTCTATAAAATTCTCAGCAGCAGCTCGGAGTCTGGATTTGTGCCCGGTGAATGGCTCTATATAGGCTCGCCCGCTTTAACATGGGACCTAAACATGCCAGCGAACTGTGGGTGTACATTAAGTACGCCTCTGCCTAATAGTTCGGGGAATACAGGCATGGTGATGGATGTATATATATATAGACATTTTTACTAGCAATGTGTTATTGCTCATTGTTAATTAAAACTATTTTAACAAGACGGTGCATTCCTAACTGATAAGTAACAAATAAATTCACCAATTCTTTTCAGGCCTATGGCGATATATTGCTCTGCGAACAGAAAAACTGCCGCCAATTGTAACTATACAATTTCAGTGCACGACAGTGAAAATTCTTATTTACAGGGACATTCAATGAGAGGTAATGTACTGAGAAGTAAAATTTTATAATATATAATCAATTAATCTGTGATAAACTGGCGTAATCATATGTTACCAATTTGTACGCCTTACCTAAACAGCTGAACACGATAGTTTTTTTTTTCTACCGAATATCTTGCAGGCTATATAAGTAAGTACAACATCACGACTATAGACATAAAGACCCTCCCCATTTGAGAGATCTTAGCTTATCTATAGTACAATTTTTATATTATTCAACTTTTAGTAATCTTCCGATATATTTGCAATTGATTGTTTTTTTAACAATTGTTTTGTAGATCATTGTTTAAAATATTTCTTCCTTTTTATGATTGCTATATTTTGTCCCTTGATATTCAACGAATAAGTATGGGTTAGTAAACAAAATACTTAGAAAAAATAAAGTAAGTATTTAATGATCATTTCATAACTAATTATATCTACATTATATTAGGTCACACGGTATATCCATTTGCGGCCTCGCTGGTGCTGGCCTGGGACACGCTCGCCATGGTAATGGGAGTGCCGAAAAAGCAATTATCTGTTGTGTTCAATGATCTGCATCTTCATGCGCAGCCAATACTGCATGATGAGCGTCAGCTTAGACTTAGCGTAGCACTGCACAGAGGAACCGGAAGATTTCAGGTAACCTGCATACAGCTCACTAAGATGAGATTGACTAGATGTAATGTATACATATATACACTCACGGCTATTTCCTACAGGGGTTCGTACAAACCGTCATTGCTACGATTCTCGCATATTTTGTCATTCCACATTATATAGTATGCAGACAAAACAATAATATTAAAATTGTTGAGCACTTGTACGAATGCTTACATAATAATCAGCAAGCTTGCAAATGTAATAAATTGGAAATAGTAGAATCTATCAGTTAACTGTGTTTAATCATCGATAACAGTTTTAATTGGAAGCCACAAGTTATACAGTAGTTCCCTAATAAACTACGAACAGTTTTTCGTATATTTTATAACCTTAAGAAAGTAGGTATTAGAGAGGTGAATATTATTTATTGTGTATCACGCGCTATTGGTTAGTTATGGCTACTATGGCTTAACTTTCAAAACATATTTAGAAGAATTTTAAAAAATAGAAATAAGGTTGTTTAAGATATCTAATAGTGCATAAAAAGATAAATGTAAAGATAATTACAATCAGTCATTTACAGAATGTAGCATGCTTCCTGTAAACCCACGTCTCGTCACCAGTAACAATGCGTTTCATAAATATTGGGTCAGAATTGACTCGTTCTAACATGTCCTCAACGACTTTTAAGCGATTGAGTTTTTAGAGAAATTTCACGTCTTTTGGGGCTAGCCGAGGAGCAACATCTTTCATACACAAGTGATTTTTTTAAATGGTACGGATCTACTCGTGTGACACAGAAAGTCCAACGGCTATCTCTCTCAAACTTGAACGGGGATTTTCAGTCACTATTTACTTTATTTAAATTAAATATTTTCAACTGTTGAACAGATACAGAATGAAGGCTCTACAGTAGCTACAGGTTATATATCAGTAATGTATAAAGGAATGCAGAATCGTCAAAAACTTAAGGAAGCTGAAACAACATTTAATGCAGACCTTAATGTGGAAGA
The DNA here is from genome assembly GCA_910591435.1 of Acronicta aceris. Classification (NCBI taxonomy): domain Eukaryota; kingdom Metazoa; phylum Arthropoda; class Insecta; order Lepidoptera; family Noctuidae; genus Acronicta; species Acronicta aceris. Next base: position 3,452,621 of record OU342778.1, on the reverse strand, counting down.
TATTTATCAGTTGCTAGGGGACAAAGATTATTCGTATAGGTAGGTCTCAACATAATTATACGACTCCTAAAGGAGCCCACTACACCGTATCATACCATTATGGTACTAGGAATGTGTCACACAAAAAAAAATATACTTTGTATTGATAATTATGAGATTACTGAGCGTCAACAATTATTGTCGGCGACATTATAATTAAGAATGTGACAGGTGGATGATACGGATGGCGGATGCTACGGTCTCTAACATCATGTTGTACATGTTCGTATGATAGGCTGTTGATACATTCTAGTAGGCATAGTAGCTCGTTCGTGCCTATTACGTTCCTAGTACGGTCATGGTATGAGACCGTGCAGTGAGCAGAGTCCTTAACACGTTAATATAAATCTATATATGATGTGAACATAAAATATTAATTCGTTGCTTACACAGCGGTGAGTTCCGAAGCATTTTGTCTGCCAACGAGCTTATTAATGAAGCAGATCTTTTGTGGTGCAATAACTGGGTGACGCTCATCGACGGCATGCTGCAGCTGAATGCGCTACGACAACCGCTCACGTGCTTCTCTCTACCAACACACATCAGACAAATTTGCATCAATATTAAAGAACATGACCAAGCTATGCAATTACCCACCGTGTCAGGTGATAAAGTTTTAATAAAAGCCCAAGTATTCGAAGACTTTGATATGACCAGGTGAGAATCCTTTTGTTTTGTATAATATAATATATATTATAATACTTGAATAATGAATGCGTATGTGCTCGTTATTACTACTTCATTTTTTCATTGCATATCGGCAACACTGTCACATTTTTTATAATAACTGTTGTTTCTATCTCTAGGTGCGGCGGCGTTACAATCAATAACATTAAATGGGAAAATTTGCCTCCCTTAAATGACAAAACTTTGGTGCTTAAGGCATTGAGATTTGTTCCTTACTTCAAATCTAATACAGATGTGAGAATATTATATATTATCTTACTGTGTAGGTACAGTTACAAGATTCAAAATAACAAACCAGATTTTAAAACACGCAGGTTTCCTCTGCACTTGAAATTTTCCTGCAAATAGTGACAGAAAATGTGAACAAAACAAACATAAATGTTGTTGGAATAGTAAATCAACCAGCAAAGAGTTCAGTTTTCATTAAAATTAATGAGGCCATAAAAAACATTTCTGGAGTGAATATTGCATATAAACAAATCAAACAAGACCCAGCATTAACGAGCTCGGACAACTTTCTGGAAGCCGCCGATCTGGTAGTAGTACAAAACCTGTCGACTGATGATGACGTAAGTTGATTGTTACCAATTTTTATAAATTATACTGGTTTTTGGTACTTACGCAAATATTAGACATTGAAATAAAACTACTTTTTACGGATTTTATCGGTTATCAAAACGTCGGGAATCAAATAATATCAATACAACGCGATAAAATCCGTAAAAAGTAGTTTTATTTCAATTTTTATATTATTACTAGCTTCCGCCAGCGGCTACGCCCGCTTTATCAACGACCCATGTCACGTCCCAGAACAAAATAATCAAATAATTTTTAATTGTGCTCCGCTCCTATTGATCGTAGCGTGATGAAAAGTATACTATAACCTGCCCAGGAGTATGAAGAACAATTGTACCAAGTTTCGTTGAAATCCGTCGAGTGGTTTTTGTTCCTATAACGAACATACAGACAGACAGACAGACAAAAATTTTACTGATTGCATTTTTGGCGTCAGTATCGATCACTAATCACCCACTGATAGTTATTTTGGAAATATATTTCATGTACAGAATTGACCTCTCTACAGATTTATTATAAGTATAGATTAATATTAATTATTATGAACGATTCAAGTAATAATGTGTAATGTACCATAGTGCATGCATGATCCCAGTTAGGTAATAAGTATTAGATTCCCAAAGCGGCCTATATCTGCAGGAGCGAATGAGATGTTATAAGGGGTCTACGATAGTTGAAAATCATTACTACTTCCTTTTTTTTATAAAATGAAATTTTAAAAATATAAAAATACTAAATCATTTTATGTAACCATAAAACAATCACTATTTTACATAAAAAGTCATCGTACCCGGTCTCTGTGCACTTATCGCAGCAGTGGGTATAGTGACCCCTCGCTTTCGACTCTAAACCAATTCTTGGTCGGAAGCAAGAGTGTGTGGGAAGTCACTGACACTTACTGCGAGAAAGTTATTCTGGCGAAGGAAGCAGTGGAGCCGGATAGACAAAAATTTCCACCTCTCTCCCCATCCGTAATAGGGTGAATTTCAGCAAGAGATTTTTATGTGTCATTTCGGTGGGATTTTTTATTTCAATGCTATCTACATATTTTTAGTGACAAATAAATTTTTAGCCTATTTTATAACATTGTGCGTGAGTGGACAACAAATATCATCAAAACTTACATAAATATTTAAGAGTCCACTGAAATGAAAAGTGTCTACCGAAATGATAAAAATTACCACCGAAATGATAGACTGTGCACCGGAATGAAATAAATCCACCGAAATGATACAGCTAAGAACAACCGTACCGGGTAGCCAGGGTTCCGTACGTTGTTAGGTTTGATTTCCACATATTTTAGATAAACAATGAGACAGGACAGTACACAGTTATTTTAATATCATCATTAATATACAGATATTACAGTTAGTATTACATATATAGGTTTTTAATTTAGATATGTACCTACTAAACAAGTCTTCTTTAATTATCACACCACAGCACGTCTTTACTATAATTATTATAGTCATCAATCTTCTATAATAAGTTTAACTTACTACCTAAAACAACTCATGCCATTAAATGACAGCAAATATTACACAACAAATACACCTAAATAATCTAATCTACACTATAGGTAAAAGTACATATTACAAAACTATGACTTTGTATTTGACACAAGGATCTCTAAAACTTTGTGGTTTTATCATTTTGGAGATACATTTCATTCCAGTGGACTGTAATTGGTATAACAGTCCACCGAATCCACTGAAATGATAACACTGAGATGATAAAATAGAGGTTAGTTCTATTATTTAACTCCAAAATAAAATTATTAAAAAAATATAACTACTCAAACAAAACAGTAAGTACTGTTTTGTTTGAGTAGTTATATTTTTGAGTAGTTATTTCGGCGCATTTAATACACAAATTAAACAAATTTAGCACGAGTTATAACAACCACCGAAATGAAACTATTTTTGTCCCCATATTACTGAAATGATAAACTTACTTTTTTGGCGGGAAACCGCAAGACGTTGGGTCCGGTGCATTCGCGCCGAGAGCTTGAGCTCGACTGATCCGAAGTGAGGAAAGGTTAGAGGGGCGTAATAACGCAATGTTGACGTGGCTATTCTACTAAAACTTACTGTCCTCTGAAATGATAACTTTTTTCCAGACAAAAGTTGACTGCCTGTCAAATCCATGAGAAAGAAGATAAACAAACAAAAATAGTTTTAATTAATCGAATATATTATAATTTAATGATAACAAAATCGATTTAAATCCATATTACGAATGTATTTGCTCCGCTCTAAGGTTCCGCCTTCCAGTGTCAAAACGTAAAGTGCAATGTTAAAGACTTTTTTTAAGAATTTACGTTAGCTTATTTTGTCGTTCAACAGCTTTGCAAGCTTTTACATCCCATTCTACGAAAAGACCAATTTCTAGTAAGTGAAGAAGATCTTGCTCTTGGCCGTTACTCGCGACCATCGTCACTTTGCCGTTTGCTCTCTAGTCACACTATTGTCGACAACGGTAACAGTCAGCAGACAGAACTTCAGCTGGCCCGTTGGGGACCTCCAACGGTCGTCACTACAACAGCTGTCACCGTGCGAACTCACACTGATATCGCACTTCTTATTTCAACACGCAACAATCTATCCCTGGGACATCGACTCCTGGTCCTCGCACCTTATCCACCCCTGCCAGGCCTTAAGGAACGCATTAATGGCTGGCGAAATGAAGCCAATCGTAACAACATCCATCTCATTATGGCTGCTAACAATTCAAACGATAATCCTGGTATCGACGATATACCAAATGTTGATCTGGCGTTCAACATCTGTGACGATGTAAGAATTTTATATATAATCCTATTATGGTGAGTTTCTACGTTATAGAAATGTATTTAAAAGCCACTTAATCATACTCAGCAGGGTACCTGGGGAGGAGAGTACTTTATAGCAGTGAAGGACTGCGCTTCAGTGAGTAACAACGTAACACTAGAAAGCAAACAGATTGGTGACTACAATTCACTGACGTGGGTCGAAGCACCCGACATTGTTGGACCTGGAGTCACTGTAGCGGTACTACCTTTATTTGTTTATGAATATTTTCACTCCAATAAAATATCTACTTCACTAGTAATTGTCATGGGAAACATTATGACTGTGTAAACACATCTTGATCACGAATAATAAACTCTTTACTTCTAGGTTCATTATGCTGGTATTAGTAATCATGATGTAAAAAGGGCAGATGGGTCCATAGTCTCCAAAAATAATAATAAACATTTTGGAATGGACTTTAGTGGCATCACAGATAGGTAAGTATTTGAATCTTAATCTACATATATGTGCTTTGGCTAGCAATCTTCTTGTTTCCAAATACGATAAATTATACTTACCCACACTATTACTTATGTTAGTGTAGTTATAACAAGAGTATTTTTTTAAATCAGAATTCAAATTCAGATTAAAGGTTTGAATTCAATTTTATGTGTTAGATAGTATTCGAAGAATTTCACTATAATATTTGTTACAGTGGTGAGCGTGTGATGGGTCTGGTGCAGGGCGGCGCGGCGAGCAGCGTGGTGCGCGCGCGGCCGGAGCTGCTGTGGCCGGTGCCGGCGCACTGGAGCCTCGAGGACGCCGCCACCGTGCCGCTCGCTTACGCGCACGCCTTCTATTGTCTCTTTATAAAGAAAAACTTGCAACATACTAGGAGTGTTATGGTGCATGGAGGTGCCGGGGCTTTGGGACAAGCAACAATAGCCATTGCTCTGGCTCATGGCTACCAAGTATACACAACCGTCAGTGACCTAAGGAAAAAGTATTTCCTGCTTAAATTGTTCCCAGGATTGAAAGGTACAGTGTTAATGTTTGAAAGAGTAATGTAAATAAACCCATACGTCGTGCGTAATGTGTATAGCTGTGGCTGGGTTTTCACTCCAAATGCTTGTTCCAGCTAACAATATTGGCAGTTCTCGTGATCACAGTTTCACAGATATGGTCCTAAATAACACAAAAGGAAATGGTTGTGACATAGTCATAAACTCACTCAGAGGAGATTTGAAAGAAGTAAGATTATGAGTATTTTATGTACATATTTCGGTGCATTATGTAGGTGATTAGGTAATTTGTTAAACTGAGTGTATTGTATTTCTTCCAGTCTTCCATACATTGTGTCGGATTTCAAGGCATCTGTTTGGATGTCTCTCAACTCTCCAATCAAGATGAAGATTTTACTTATGGAATGTCATACTTAACTAAACAAAGGGCTTACGCTCCCGTCGACTTCTCAACAATATTTGAAAATGCTGATGACGTTATAGTAAGCTAAATTATGATACGTGATAAATCTTATGATTTATGTCAATTAAAATTAAGCCATTCATTTATATTTCACGCGTCGTGTTTGTAAACACGATTATTAACTTAATTGGGTAACTTAAATATTTTATTTATCCTTTACCTTTATATTATTATTTCCTTGTACACGCCAGCCAAAAGCACGTTTCAGCTTTTTGTTTACTTCCCAGAAGCTACTCAGGAAATTTCACCTAATATCGATATATTATTCTATTGAATCCGAATTGTATGACATATTGTACCTAGGTACCTAATATAGAAAAGTTTAAAACCAGATTTAGGACCTTTAGTTTTACTTATGCCTATTACATAGTTAGTATGAGGTTTTTTCCAAAATTTGATTTTAAATTAAAATATAAATACTTTATTAGATAATAGTCGTTTTTTATGTGCAACAAGGCATAAACTATTTATTTGGTATCGTATGTATGTTATAATTATTTTTTACAAGTTGTCTTAGATTAGTATTTCTTTACCTTTTAGTTTTAAGAGCGCCTTTCATTGCACCCCAAATTTATTTAGAGTATGGATTTTTTACAGATTTTGCATAGATTATTGAGTGAGGGTATAAGTCGTGGCTACGTGCATCCGCTGTCGCGCGTGACGTACGCGCCGCACGACGTCGCGCGCGCATTCCGTCTGCTGGCCGCGAGCCGTCACCGCGGCAGAGTGCTGCTGCGTATGCATGAAACATTAGCGGGAGTTGAATCAAGGTATCAATATACATAAGATTGCATTAAAAAAAAAGTGATGTTCAATATCTTTAAATGGTGCCTACACTGCAATTTTTACAATGTATGTAGGTATGCATGTATGTATGTATCGTATGGATGTTCGTTCCTAGCTCAAAAACTACTCATCAGATTTAAGCAAATGAGGTGTCCATTGATTTATCTTTACAGTAAGATGGTGATAGGTTATGAATTTGTGGAAAAATAAATAAATATAGACTAGTGGAACTTATAAATGGAACCAAAAAATAAAACGAAATTTCAACAAAAACTAAAACCCGACCACGAAAAAATTATACTGAAAAGTATGAAACAAGTAAATTTTCCTATATCCAAGAACAATGGTGTCCACTTTAGTCTTGGTCACAATGCGATATGTGGTATTACAAGAAATCCTATATGGCAAACATTGGATGAGTGAAAAGTGGTCATTGGTCTGTGAATTTCTTACTACTATCGCCATCTCTTAATTGACGAAGTCTAGTCTAGTATAAATAAGTATGTTTTGTTATGTTGTTCCATGACCCATTGAAATAAACTGAAAATATCTATTTGTATCGCCACAATCCAGTAGCCAGGGTAATCACGCCCACCACGATAACGTTCAAAAATGTTAATTGATCTACTTACCTTACTACCAGGTTCAAAGCTATTGTTAAATGTTACGTGGGATATCGTGATTATGATAAAAAAAGTCCGACTACGACAAAAACTAACGGAAAAGCATGAAAAAATAATAGTTATCTACTTATTCCTATGTCACCGTGTGCTCTCATGCTCGTGTCTACTTGATTCGCTTTTACAATGTTTTGTAGTCTGTTTCAATCGATCATGGAAAAAGACATAAATTGTAGTTGATAAGAGATGGCGCTAGTTGTAACAAAAATCACAGCTTTCGTCAGGTGTTTGCTATACTTATTATAATTATTGTAGTACTATCGTACCACTCTTTGAATCAAGACGAATCCAAAAAATACCACCGTTGTCATAATTTAAAGGTTACCGGTTAATTTCTCTTTTTTCTATTCTATGTATAACTAACTGTTCCTGTCCCGAGGTTTCACTAGCGACCTAAAGAGACTTATAAAGTTGCTATTTAAAAAACCCTAAAAACTTTCAACCCATAAAATGTGAATCTCCAAATTCAGAGTATTTGGAGTTTCCCATTTTTTTATTTTTAATAACATACCATCACGCCTGTATTCCCCGAAGGGTTAGGCAGAGGCGTACTTAATGTACACCCACAGTTCGCCGGTATGTGTAGGTCCCATGTTATAGGGGGCGAGCCTATAGCCATTAAACGGGCACAAACCCAGACACCGAGCTGCTAAGCTGTACTTGGAATCATGTACTTAGCGTTAATTTTTGGTGTCTATCTATCTAATGAGAATTTCATAGAAAAACTCAATAACACTTTGCTCGACCTGGGGATCGAACCCAGGACCTGTAGTGTAGTAGTCGTGCTTGGAACCACTAGACAAATGAGTCATTATTTATTTTTTTATTTTTTTTATTTGGAAAATCACTATCTAGCATTATCTAAGAAACATATGAAACAACTTACGCCTCATACAGTTTCAACCTTCAAGGTCTTCAGTGATAGATTTAGTTTACACTTATAACCTATATGTGGACAACAAACAAGATGCATTAAAATAAAATTAGTTAACTACACTCTCATTTTACATACGTCATCATTTATTAATAAGGAGTAGCTACGATTCCAATCTATTCCTACCTTTAATTAACCCGATACTGCCACGCCCGTTGCACCCTCCATCATCATCAGCCTATGGCAGTCCGCTGCTGGACGTAGGCCTCCCCTAATGTTTGCCGTTTCCGCCTGTCCTCGGCTTGTCGCATCCAGCTTCTGCCAGCAACCTATCGCAAATCATCACTCCATCTTGCCGGAGAGCATGCTAAGCTACATTTGCCGAGTCACGATCTCCACTCAGGAACACATCTACCCCAGCAGTTGTCGGTTCTTCAACATATTATATATATCCAGCCCCCGCCACTTCAGCTTGCTAATTAATAGGTGCGCTAGGTCGGTAAATTTGATTCCCTGTCGGATAACCTCGTTGCGGATGTTATCCTTCAGAGAAACTCCAAACATAGTACGCTCTATGGCACTGTGAGCGACTTTAAATTTAGTGGACTAGCCGTATTGTGAGCCTATGTCTCCGCAACGTAGGTCATAACGAGTGGGACGCACTGGTTGAAGATGTAGCAACATCTACCGAGCTACATACAAACTATACGAATAAGTCCTGAATCGCGCAAGTGAAGTTTGCCACGCAACTTGGATATATACAACCGCCCGATATCAACCGTCGGACCGTGGCCCGCCAGGCAAAACACCCGCCTGGTCGGAGGATCCTCCCTTTGGTGTGAGGGGCAACATACCTCGCCCCTCCACAAAGACTTTAGTTTTCAAACTTTGCGGTATGGGTGAAGAGAAAACTTAGGTAGTTTTCCAAATGCTGCCCAGCCTAGCTGGATTCTCTTAGTTGGACTCTTGGCCTGAGACCTCAAAGGTAATCTGCCTGAGGTAAGTGTATTCTGAAACAACTTAAGAAAATAAGCATTTCCAGCAATAGGTCTCAGATTGAACATGACTTTGGTTTTATCCAAATTTTATGCTGAAACCTACGGTTTGTGAGGCTGAAGCTAAGCTGTCCAGCATTTGTTGCAGCTCCTCTAGCGATTCTGCCATTAGGACTATGTCGTCTTTATGTTTATACCCTTATTGTATTTTACAGATTATCTTTGAATAAGGATAGAAGCCATCTAATATTGGGAAACAATGGAATTTTTGGACTGCAGTTGGCCGATAGACTTGTGGAACGAGGTGCTAAAAAGCTATATTTACACTTTAGAGGACAATCAATGACTTACCTACAAATGAAAATTCGGTAAGTACCCAAAGCATTATAGATATTAATTATGATTTTATTAGGTCTTTAATATTTTCTAGGCACAGAACAATAGTACGTAGTCGCGACATCAACGATATAATATTTACAATTGAGAAATAAAAACCTTTGCTTAAAAAACTTTATCAAACCAAAAACTGTGCTAACTGCCTAAATTGATATTTTGGATAACAATAAACTATTATAATACTATTTTTAAACAAAAGTATTAGTAGTCGGTTGTGAATATTGTATAGTTAATGTCGCAATTACGAGTACTACTGCTATGAATTAAGAGTGTAACCTACAAATTGCGAAAAAACTAATTGAAATTGAAACCGAGCTAACGCCATCACCTTAAACATGTTGGGATGTGATATATATTTTGTATGTTTAGATGCTGGCAAAAATCTGGTGTTCAAGTCATCGTGGTCTCAAACGATTTACGTGAAGATAAGGATGTCACCGCAATGTTAAATGATGCTATAAACCTTGGTCCCTTAGAGGGAGTTTATGTGACTGTAAGCGATAGTCAACAGGATATCAAAGAAGACTTATTGAATAGTTTGGATTCAATATCAAGAAAATTATGTCCGGATTTAAAGTAAGCTACAACCAATGAAAATTTTTCAAAAAAAAATACTTTATGGTAAGTCTGGAGACTTACCATACAGTACCGTTTACAGTACCATTTTCAGTCTGTCTTAACCCATCAAGTCCCGTATTACAAACACAATGCAAAATCTATGGATTTAGTCTTCGTTCATTACGGGCGTTCCTGAATTAAGGGTCCGGCGGAGCTGAATTAATAAGAAGAAAACGTAATACCGAAATAAATCGTAATCCAGACAATATTCTATCAAATTATGTTATTATTCGGATTTGATACCGTTAATCTAGGTTCCTACGGTACTATTTCGTCTACTACTACTTCATTGGAAATAAAAGACCGGAAAATCGTTCCAAACTGGGTAATGTTATCAAAAATTGCATTCGCTTACATTTATTTCTAGTGAAGTATTTTGGACGAAATAGTAGAGTAGGAACCTAGATTAACAGAATTTGGTTAAATTATGTTTGAATTACGATTTATTTCGGTATTAGGTTTGTAAGGGAAATTCGGTCCGCCGGACTCTTAAGTAGAATATAATAATATTGGCGATTCCTGTAAGGTTAAGTTTTTAACCTTAACACTTTATAAATTTAAATTAATTTTATATTTCTGACAGATATTTTGCAGTATTAAATAATATGGTTGACAATACGATTGGGAAAGAGGTATGTCTGGACCGAGTCCACAGTCAACTGCCGGCAACAATGGTGACGCTGCCTGAACTAAATCTCGTAAGTACTGTCTTTCATCTGGTGAAAGAGTTAACATGTATACATACACTCACGCCTTTCTTCCACAGGGGTAGGTAGAAACTATAGACCGCCACTTGCATACTTACATACGCGCCGCCGCCGGTTGCGAGAGCTACGCCACCTGACGCCTACCTGACTTTTTGAAGGATTTCGCCATGACTTTTTATTTCGATTTTTTATATTAAAAATGGGCTTGCTCTTGACTTCAATCTTGCGTCCAGGGCAAAGATGAGGTGATATTTCAATTAATTAAGAAGGAATTTTGTAGGTATCTATCATTAAATTTCGGCGACGAGACTTTTGATAAGTATTAAGAGGTACTCCAACGACTTATTCACTAATACATAGGCACATAGAATTACATAACATAGATCACAGAGTGAATTTGTCAGTTACAGGAGTACACAGCAATTACATATAATATTAAATAACATTACATATATTGCAAGTTAATTTATAGTACGTGCAATGAAAACCTATACAATATATTTTTAAAATTAAAAATAATAAAACATTATAACAATAATTAATTTTGTGAATATTAAATATTTAATAGTCGCAACCGGCGTGTATGTATGAGAAGATGTATGAATGTGGAAGAAGCAAAAGAAGTATGCAAGAATCGTAGCAAGTGGCAGTCTATAGTTTCTGCCTACCCCTGTGGGAGAAAGGCGTGAGTGTATGTATGTATGTATGTATGTATGTCATACGCCTAATCTGTTGTAATGGGTACTTCAACAAGTCATAACTGGCGAATGTATGTAAAATTACTCTGCTCTGTTTTAATGTGTGTGGACTCGACTCGACTAAAAGTTTTAGTCATTTTTAATGTTTTAGCAAATGTTTGTAATATTTATTAGCTCGCTTTCATTTCACAAACCGATCAAACCTATATAGCCAACAATCGCATCACTTTTTGGTGTTAGGAGTCGAGTACCGAGCGTGCGTGGTATCGTGCCGCAGTGGACGTGACGGAGAAGGCACTGCTTGGCGCACACCCCGTGCTACTAGCACACCCTGCGCCTACGCAAAAATACTCGATGCTGCAAAAACTTACTGAACTCGCTGGTAATCTTCTTCTATAGTTATTATGCCAATACATTAAGTTATATATTAACAAATTATCATAATATAGTTATTCGTTTGTTAACAGATGTAACTATACTGGAGACTACTAATAAGAATACTACTTTGAAAGAACTCGGTATGGAAAACGATAAAATACAATTAATCCGCAATTTTCTGCGGGTTTGCTATAATCTTGTGTTTGAAGAAAAAGAAATACCCTTGTTAACAGTTGATAAGTAAGTGGAGCTCTCCAATGTTTTCATTAATATTTATCATTTTAAGTATAGATATGTTAGGCGCAGGAGGGCGCAGATAGACCTCCGGCTTCTTGACTTGGGGAGTCCGTCGCCTAGACAATGGCCCCATTAGGTGGCGCGCGTGTTCGGCACGCATGCCCTATGTGGCTGAAGGGGTCCAGCGAACACTGGATCACAGCCTATCATGATCGTGGCGAATGTCATGAATCCCGTGGCCATGACTATAGGACGGACTATAGTCGGTAGGTACGAGTCCCGGGTGGCAGACGATCCATGAGGATTTTCCGTACAACAAAAAAATGTATAGAAACGTTTCCACCTGTAAGTTCGTTTCATGCATCGCCATTAAAGTCTATTTTTGTATAATGTTTATTTGTTGCAAAAAGAAAACTTTCGAAAGGCTGGGGTCGACTATGTGTAATTATCGTTGTGGTTGATTTTTACCTCCCTAAGATCCAGTAATAGACGGACAGACGGAGAGAAGTGGTAGGAGAGTGGGGAGGATTTTGCCCTGCAGTAGTACGGTACCGACACAGATTGGACCCTGGAGAAGAACGGGCAATAGGCTTTTGTCTCAAAAAACCCTTTGGAATTCAAGCAATATCAAAACATGATCAATACAAGATGTAGATACATTTTAGAACCCAATTAACTAGATTTTACACAAATTGAATTGCTAGTTAAAAATTAGGTTGTTTTATTTTTCATTTTAGGGTACAGCAGTTAGTGATTACCAATTCAGATTTCGAGGATGTGGATGGCTTGTCAGTATTTTTTACAAACGTAGACTCGGATGAACTGCTGGCAACAACTGATATGGTCTTTTTACCAACACTCGTTAACAATGCTCAAATGGTAGTACCCTTTTCTTAACTACTAATGTATTTTTATATTGTGATTACCTGCCATAAATAAGGGGGGCTAAAGTGACTAAAATGGAACCGGACTGCAGTTACCTATTGTCGCTTGCATAAACGACTCCCAGTAATCAGGTTGTCTTTTCATCTTGTTTTAACACATTAGCTCCTTAGTAAGCAGGAAAGCTTTAAAAGCCATGTACCTTGGTCAGAGTTTAACTCTAGTGCAAGCACCTCTAACTTTTCAAATTAAATATTATGTACTTATGGTTTGGATATTAATAATCTGGATACCTGTGACAACTCTTTGAAGACGACTTTGAAGTTCGTTCTTTCTGACGTCATTTGTACGGTTATACGGTGAAATGACGTCATTTTTCTGACCCTTCAAAAATGTCTTAGGTACCTATGTCAGTTTGGCACATCAGTTATTCATAATCTTACATTACCTATTTCGTTGTAGATTTAGGTACCTACTAAGTTTTGAAATGTTGTCAATTTCGCAAACCTTTGCACTAGGCCGGTTTATTACAATTGTGTAAAGCAAAACACTGTTACAGAGGGATGACGAGTTTGATGTGAGCCAAACACACTTATGCATCGTGCCGGGTATGGAAGGTCACTACGAGCGGTTCCGCGTGCTGTGTGAGCGACTCAAGCTGCCGGCGCTCGTGCTGCAGCCGGGACTCGACCGTCCGCACGAAACTGTACTGGAAACGGCTGAGAGATTCGCTGAAGTAAGTAGATACAACAAGACAATAGATTATCACAATAGACAAGACTTTCACGAACAGAAGTAGCTTTTAACTTTCTTCTAAGTAAAAATGTATTAATCACTAACGACCTTTAAGTCTATATATTAAATAAAATAAGTATTTTACTGTTGTCCGTCATATTATTATTTAATTCTGGGGTCTTTATAAAACCCCTCATATTACTTTTTCATTCACTATATCTCTACTTTTTTAGTAGGTATGCTAATATTTATTGTCATGTTTACGTTATACTTATTATATGTTACAACAATTAAATACAAACTAATTTAACTTTTATAGTAGTTACAAGTTATGATAATTTGGAATCATTTGGTAATACATTTATTTAAATTTGATTTACAGACTTTCCTGAAGAAGACAGGGTTGAAAACCAACTTCTACCTGTTAGCTTATGAAAGTGGAGTTTCCATAGCATTAGAAATGGCCGCTATTTTTGAGGATCATGGTAAGACAACGGTTTATGTAGGTATAAAAGTACAGTAGAATCCGCTTATAATGACATCGAAAGAAAAGACAAATACGTCATATACGAAGCATACATACCTAGTTTTAGATAAAAACGAAAGCTTAAAAAACTAAAACCCGACTACGAAAAAAAAAACAACTGAAAAGTACATAGAAAACATACCATACCATCACGCCTGTATTCCCGAACGGTAAGGCATAGGTGTACTACTGTACACCCACATTACGCCGGTATGTCTAAGTCCCATGTAATAGGGGGCGAGCCTATTGCCCTTAACCGGGCACAAATACAGACTCCGAGCTGCTACTGAGAATTTCATAGAAAAACCCCAAGCGCCTACACAGGGTAAAGCTTGCAATAGATAGAATGTTCTTTGGGTAATATAGTGGAATAGTAAAAATCACGCCTGTATTCCCCGAAGGGTTAGGCAGAGGCGTACTTAATGTACACCCACAGTTTGCCGGTATTTTTAGGTCCCATGTTATAGGGGGCGAGCCTATAGCCATTAACCGGGCACAAATCCAGACTCCGACCTGCTACTGAGAATTTCATAGAAAAACCCAATAACACTTTGCTCGACCTGGGGATCGAACCCAGGACCTCTAGCGTAGCAATCGTGCTTGGGACCACTAGACTTATGAGGCAGTACATAGAATTTTTTTCTTATTTTATACTTTTCAGTTGTTTTTTTTTCGTAGACGGGTTTTCGTCTTTTAAGCCTTCGTTTATATTTTATATGCAAGTTTCACACACTATTTCAATTCATTCGGTCATGGAAAAAACGTAAATTGTTCTTCGTTATACAACGTGTCCCAAAAGTCAACGATAAGCCAACACCGGAGGGTAAACCTGCCCATGACTACTTTAGGAAAAAAAGAAAAAAAATATATCTCATTTTTTTTAAATTGAATACTTTTATGACATTTTTCACTGGCTTTTTTTTATAGACAACCTGAGTAGCACTGCTATCTACCACAATCCTTTTGCCTAGCCGGCAAAACATAAAAAAGGGGACCGACTACTGTATTTTTTTTTTAATTCATAGGCCCTATTAACTTAATGTAAAGACAAATCAATCGACACCTCATTTGTTAAAATCCGGCGGACCGAATTTCTCTTACAAATATAATACCGAAATAAACCGTAATTCAAACACAATTTAATCAAATTCTGTTATGATTCGGATTCCGATACCATTAATCTAAGTTCCTACTCTACCAGGTTGTCCAAAATACTTCACTGGAAATAAATGTAAGCGAATGCACTCTTTCACTGCTCCAAGGGACTGCAGACCTAAGTACCTATTTGAAATTAATTTCAGCTTGATACCTCCACTCGCGCGATTTAATCGCGTTTTATTGTTATTATTTAATTCCCAACGTTTCGGATCCTTTACAGCATCCATGGTCACGGGTAGACTAAGTCGTTGGACGTCTTAATGTTACAATTACTAACAGCTACCTTACATTTTTGTTAATTATTGGCGATCCGATTCTCGCAGAGCGAGCTCACCGTATCCATAATTTTATTTCATAGATTAAACCGTTGGTCAATACTTATACCATAGTCTAATCCCTCTCATCCGTGCCTAGCAGTGGGACAGTATAATGGGTTAATTATGTTATGCTATGTTATGTCAATACTTATAAGGTGGAGTCGTAATAAACGGCTGTACATAGGTACTTTAAAATTAATTAATTAGCTACAACGTTCTTAAAATATGACTGCCATTTTTTTAAATTTTTAGGGTTAACTGGCACAGTATATTGCATTGGATACGAACCAGAGGAATTCAAAATGTTTCTTGAAGGACATCTCTCAGTATTTGGGACTGATGAGCAGTTGCAGGATGCGGTGATACGACACATGTTTGAGTTGATCACAGGAGCTGACACAACAATGACCCTTGGAAATGCGCTGCGGACTGCATCTACATGGTCGCAGAAGGTAGACGCGTGCCTGCGGGCACTGCACGGCCGCGTGCCGCACTCCAGTCAGTATTCGCGCGCGCTCATAGAGGCCGCCCTGGCGCGCATCAAGCGCGCACGTGACTACGTGCCGCGAGCGCGCGCACTGCGCTCCCAACTGGTGCTGCTGCGCGCTGGGCCTGCGCCCGCGACGTCGACGCCGCCGCTCGCGCTGCAGCGGCACTCGCAGCGCCCGGTCACCGTGCACCAGCTGCGCGCACCGCTAGCACATGCTGCTAGGGATTTACGCTGTGCAGCTATTGTCAATGCACACTTGGAGCCCGAAATACGAGAAAACTTTGACAAAAAGAATATTTGCGATACTTATCTTCTAAATGCCAATTCCTTTATGGCGTCCGATCAGGACGATACAAAATAGGAATGTACATGGAACATGTATTTTTAATAAAATTATTTGATGTATAATAATGTTTTATTTCTTGAGTTCAGTTTCAGATATTATATTAAGTAACCTATATCAGAGAAAAAATATAATTTATTGAGTAAAATTTGTTTAGTGCCTATGTCACGCAATCTTCTTACATAAATCACCCATTTAGGAAATAAGACTTCAGTACAGAATGTACCGATGCACAAACACATAGTTCGTGTTTATGTCCCTTGTGGTAGAGGAAAGAATATGGGAAATAACTAAATGTCAGTCTAATACTAATCAGTTCCTAAAACCAGCCCAGACGTGTGAAAATACAGAATATAAGTACATAATAATATAACAAACTAATAACGTCTATACGTCTAATAATCTATACATATCTATACCTATATCTAATAAAATTGTAACAGGCCGATGTCTGTACATTATAGATATTAAAGAGAAACTAATATGAGTCTTTAGAGCAACAGAAGAAATTTTTGTATAAAGGTAGTCATTTTCTTGTATAGTCAGTCATTTTATTACATACAAGTATAATTTGACATAATTCTCTACGTATTAAAGACACAACAATATAACAATTTGGTACAACCATTTTAACACTTAAATTAAGTACCTACTTTACGAAAAATACATAAGTAGGTAGGTTTATAGGTCTATTCAACGGTGTCGGGAAAAATTTAAGCTAATTGAAAAAATACATTTAGATAAATATAAGTCAAGACTTATCACATCATTTAAATTGAAGAATATGGTAAGCTTCACACAGATTCTTCTTTGCAAATTCACTTAGAATATCGTTATCTAGATTTCGGTTTATAATAGCCGCACACTCCATATCGTAGGCGACGTGAGTAAGAGGTGTGCGCAGCTGATGCACGGCGACCGGGCGCTGCGAGTGTCGCTGCAGCGTGAGCGGCGCCGACGTCGCGGGCGCAGGCGCAGCGCGCAGCAGCACCAGTTTGGAGCGCAGTGCGCGCACCCGCGGCACGTAGCTACGCGCGCGCTCGATGCGCGCCAGAGTGGCCTCTATGAGTGCGCCCGCATATTGCGCCGAGTTTGGTATGCGACCTCGTAGAGCCCGTACGCACTTGTCTACTTTTTGCGACCAAGTGGCGTCGTCCAGCCGTAGATCATTCAACACAGCTGTGACCGTGTCGCCACCTAAGAGCTTCATCATATGTCGAAGCACAGCCATTTGCAGCTGCTCCTCTGTCTCAAAAGCACGAAGATGTTCCCGGAGATTCTTATTGATCTCGTTAGGTGAACATCCGACAAGGAAAACTGTACCCGTTAAACCTGAAAGAATATACGGATACTTAATAAAAAAAAAGGTTTCTTGTACATTTTATAGTTACAAGAGTATAATAATATACATAATATATTTACCTTGATCCTCTAATATTGCAGTTACTTCAAGCGCCACCAGGACTCCGGTCTCGTAACCCAGCAAGTAGAAGTTGTTTTGAATCCGAGTTTTGTTTAAAAGGATCTGTAAAATGTCAATTGCATTTTAATAGTAGAAGGTTTGTTTCTACACAGTTTCATCTTGTTTTATGACATACGTGAGCGTATCTTTCAGCAGATTCCCGCACGGTCTCGCGCGGGTGGTCGAGGCCCGGCTGTAGCACGAGCGCTGGCAGCTTGAGTCGCTCGCACAGTACATGGAACCGCAGGTGGTTACCCTCCATACCCGGCACTATGCACAAGTATTTCGTTTGCACGTCGAATTCTCCCTTGGTCTACATAATTAAAATTGGAATTACTTTATGATTAAGCAAAAAGAATGTACATTTTACGGTGCTCTACGTAATCCTGTTAACTTTTTATAAAATCCCATAACCATCCAGTACAAATCATAATAGGGCGTTGTGAATGATAAAAAAACCTTTTTACACTAGACTCACCAAAGTGATATCTTTGTTAAGTGTTGGTATTACCACCAAGTCACTTGTAGCAAGAAGTTCGTCAGGTTCAATTTTGCTAAAGAATGCTCCTAATCCAGTAGCTGGAACGGCTTCTTCCGCAAGCTCGCATATTCTAAAATAACAATCAAAACTGTAATATTCATATTTGAAATTAGAATGGAGGGGCACCATGGTGCCTTCTGGGCTATTCTCTGGTTGGACAATAGCGGCGGTGAGTGTTTGTTGTCCACACACGTGTCCTCGATTAGGATACGAGACATCAGACAACGCCTCGCCTGTTGAAGGGGTCGGTTTTTAGTTGATACGAGTCCGACATACCCTTCCACCTTCTCTGGTAGCAGACGATCCCTTAGGATATTCCGCACACCAAAAAAACTTGTCATTAATTAACTATTGATGAATCGATATACACCACTATTCGCCAGAAATATATTTTTCTGTGTCATCGATAATGTTACTGAACGATTGGTATAAATTATATTACTTTTAACCTTTCTGGGGTTAATAGTCGTAATTTGTCGTCTTGCAAAGATAAGTTATACGTAGCCTCCAAGAAGACACGAATCTTCTGGACTATTTCATCTGCAATCCCCAAATCTTGCAATGTAATGTTAGCACATTTCATTTGGTGCTCAGCGATGTTTATGCCTGAAATTAAATAAAATGACGCTATTTAAATAAAACATACAACGCAGTGGCTGAGCGATAAAATTGCTGGTTCAATTCCTGCCCGACACATTATTTGTATAGCCTAATATATTTATTAGTGTGTTTGTTTAAAAATTTACACAGCAATGACCGAGCTGGTTTCTTGGCTACACATGTAACTAGGTTGTAAGTTTTTTTTTTCTTGAATTTAATGTAGTGTGACTTCTTGTGTCGTGATGTGTGTGGCAAAATAAATGGTTTAAATTTAGACTTAAAGGATAAACTCCTATTTTGTTAAAATATACGTCGTTTTAACCTGCCAATGTAGTGAGTTCCTGGAGTAGTCCAGATTTTCGTACAGGCGCAGGCTGCGCGATTAACACAGTTGCCGTGCTACGCAACGAGCGCTCCACCGCCTCTAGCGCATCGCGATCATAATAAGTCTGCTGTAAACAGTTGAATTAAATTTATATTCACTTAGTATTACATTACGCGTTAAAATGTTAAATCTTCCTTAAACTTACCTGATTCAAACGAGACAAATCTAAGCTTGTTGCTGAATAACCACATTGTGCTCTAGCAAGACAAGTATCCTGTCCCACAGCACTGGCTGTAGATATCACAGCGAAGTACCTGAAGTGTATGAAATGAATTTAATTACAATTTACTATTTATTACAATATACGATAGTATCTATACCATAATTCGGTAAAATTAAAGGAATAAACGAAAAATTCAAATAGTAAAAAAATAGGATTGTTTTTTGGACAATTTAGATCATTAAAATTACATTTTATAATGAAAAAGTAATGGTTGCTGAATCTCCCATTTCGATTTGTCGGATGTTTTCTAAGTTATCATAATATTACAATATAAAAGTAAAACCAAATGAAATTGTACGAACTTCAGTAGAGAACATAACGATCTAGACGCTTGATCTAAAGAATTTAATACAAGTGTTACATCTTCTTTATTTTCAGCATCAGAGATTTCTGTGATAACTACGTATATGCCTTCAATATCTCCAAGACGACTGACATCGCTTATTATTGTGTGCGCAATATTGCATTTATTCAAATCTTCTGTAGCGAATATTATTTCGGTGCCAAGTTTTCGCCAAGACCTAGCAAAACAAAGAAGAACGTAAATTATTTACTCAAGAACCATTTTTAAGTAAGTTTCTTTTTTTTAATTTGAAGACAATTTACTCTATCTTAAATTGTTGGTATGGCGTTATGGAAGTAAAGTGAATATATAATCTTCTTGCTCCCCGATGTACAAGTCTGTCAGCTAGTTGAACTCCTAGATAACCGTCGTCCCAGAATAATAACTGCCATTGATTAGGATTGCATATAATTCTGTAACATAATAAGAGTACCTTAGTGTCAGGTTCAGCTATGATTACGGATTGAATACGTCGTTGTAGTGGTTTATCACGATACCTGGGGCTAACGGCCGGCACTTGGTCGTGCATACGCAGCAGCACTCTGCCGCGGTGGCGGCTCGCAGCCAGTAGGCGGAATGCGCGCGCTGCGTCGTGCGGCGCGTACGTCACGCGCGACAGCGGACGCACGTAGCCACAACTTATACCCTCACTCAACATTGTCTGCAGATACTATTGTAATAAATTAATTGTCGTCAGGAATTTTAGTCAAATCAAGTGTACTTTTTTTATTATTTGTTTGTGGCTATAGTATCACTGCCACCGCAGTCGGTCTTATTGTGATCGTCACTGGTTGAGTTAGAGTTCACCGTTGAATCCTGCAGCTACCGTGAACTGCAGGATTTTCTTAGGTGTGAACTCCTTTATTTCATCCGAGCTTCTCTAGATGAACAACGCTTGTGTATTAGCGATCCGCATTGCCCAAGAAGGTGATGTGGCGTTTCATCAGCCTCCCCACAACGTCGACAGGTTTGCGTATCGCTCAACCTAAGGGCCAACATGTGCTTGTTTAAACAACAATGTCTTGTTAAGGTTCTCTTCACAATGTGCAGATTGTATCTGCTTAGTGCTAATAAAAGGCCTGTGTGCCTTTTATTATAGGCTTTAATCAGAGCTTTGGAATAGTTCATGCCTGGCGACTGCGTCCAGAGCTTGATGGCATTCTCAAAGCTTAGATCCGTCAAGGTTCTTTGAGCTAGGGCTTTTGGTATTTTACTGAAGGGCTCTGCTTGCCCCTGCGTGGGCCCTGCTGCGTGCTACTAGCCCTCGCTCTTGCGAGTTCATCGGCACTTTCATTGCCAATAATTCCCGCATGACTCAGTACCCATCTTAAAACTACCTTATTCCTCATCCATAAAGAGTTATGTCGAGCCATACAGTCTTCTGCTAGTTTCGGCGAAATGACGTTCGTGTCTAGCGCTATAAGAGCTGCTTGGCTGTCAGAATTTATATAAATAGTGTGATTGTTGTAGAGCTTTTGCAGATTTGCTTCCGCACATTCGATGATGGCGTAAACCTCTGCTTATAATGTGGAGGCGTATCAAGTATAATAATGTGAGGCGTACAAGTAGTAGTCAAAACATCTAAAATTAAGATTATAATAAGATGACAATAGCCTGCTGTAATATTTACCTAGGCGACCAGAGAAGGTCTAGAATCAGCTGTTTGATAACTAAGATATGGCCGATGCTCTCACGTAGAAAACCTTATATCGATTTTCGTACATAAGTATTGTGAAGAGCAAGGTAAGAAGTCGGAGAAGCGCTGTGGCATATTGTCCTACGACTACTGACATATTGATCGTAACCTGTCTCGGTCATGGCGAACGTCTTGGATCCTACAGCCGCAGCTATAGGGCAACGAAAGGCACGTGCGGTTTTTAGTCTGTACGAGTCTGACATACCCCACTATCTCCCCAGGCGGCAGACGTTTAATAAGGATTTCCCGCACCCAAAAGAAAACTATTATAGATCACAATAAGGTTTTTTGCTTACCTACCGCTAAGCATCGTGATGTGACCGACTAAAACTTTACCTACAACCGCACTCAAGCTAACATCATAAATATACCATAGCTTACCGTAATCTCCTCATAGTTTTGGTGATTAAATATAGAAGATAAATCACTGGTAAAATATGATCTCTCTAGAGAGAGGTTGTACAATCCAAATTCGTAATTATCATGTTCCTGGCGTTGCACTGTGTCGACAACGATGCCAAAAGGTGAAACGCATTTGATAGATGCCTAAAAAACGTTCAAAAGTTAAACTTATTACGTATTAACATAAAATGAACATAGGGGTCGGTATATATGTACCTACATTTTTAAGGGTTCCTCTCATAGAAGTTATGACGATATTGCAGCCCTTACTGTTTGTTGCGCTTAAAATACGATCTGCAAAGCTACCATCATGAGAATTACTAATATTTTCGTCTGAAACAATATTTTTTTTATCTATAATTATGTACGAATTGATTTGAGTATTTGTTTAAGAAACGGAAATAAGCAGAAGTAATGTTGGTAATAACTACTTACCTTTGAGCTGCGGGTACAGCTTTTGCAAGAATTCTTTTTTCCTCACATCACTGACTGTAGTGAACACTTGACATTGGTGTGCGAGAGCGATGGCAATGACCGCTTGACCCAATGCCCCGGCTCCTCCAACCACTAGCACTTTCATACCAGGTTTCATTCTGCCCTTGATTATCTAATAAGAGGAGGGGCTAATTATGATTCGGTTACAAATAGTTTAAGCAGCAATGTTTTAACAAAAAAATGTGGCCTAGAAAAAAATGTACACTAGATTTTCTGCTGTATCGTGAGTGCGTTTACAAACACAAATTCTGCCATACACAAACGCCCAGACCCAGAACCTGTAAATCATAGAAATATTTGTTCCGTGTGGAGATCGAACCCGCTACGCCAAACGTGTCGTCAAAATCACCGACAGAGCAGGAAATAAAACCTACGTCGTCGTCCTATAGATGTTTATCATCACCATCAGCAATAGCTATGGATATCAATGTGAGGTCTGTATAATAAGCAGTTCAATGACCAATAATAAAGGAAGATTAATAATATGACTAACGAGACAATAGAAGGCGTGCACGTAGGCGAGCGGCACGGTGGCGGCGTCCTCGAGGCTCCAGTGCGCCGGCACCGGCCACAGCAGCTCCGGCCGCGCGCGCACCACGCTGCTCGCCGCGCCGCCCTGCACCAGACCCATCACACGCTCACCACTGTAACAAATGAAAAAATGGTTACACACACATACAACCTATATAAGTATTGTATGAAAATTATACTATGCCTTTTAGATATTCCACTGAAGTCCATTCCATATGTATTACAAGCATTTGGTAGTACTCCTACAGCTCTCTTCACGTCCAACGTGCCGAGTCCCGCAAAATGAACCTGATACAGATGATGATAAGAAGAAGTTTAAGGGCGTTTGGAGTTTGAGTTGTTCATAAATAGGTACGTTTAATTGAATTAAGAATAGGTACATCACGCCCAATATATTCCCCAAAGTGATAAGTGGCGAATCTATTGCCATTAACCGGGTACATATCCCAAACTCCGAGCTGCTGCTGAGAATTTCATAAAAAAACCCAATAACACTTTGCTCGACCTAAGAATGGAACCTCAAGCGTAGCACATACATTGTACACCTCTGCGTAACCCCCCCAGGGAGTACGGCGTGATGTTATGCTGTATTTTCTGATGGAATTAATTAAATCACAATCAACAAAACAACTTCTGGCCCGGTACACCAAGACATTAACAATTTCTCTAACAATCCACACAAAAAAATACTATAAAGTATCGTATACATACAGTTATCGGTACACCTGGAAGCTCCTCAGTCACAGCTTCGGCCACCCAGTGCATGGATTCTAAATCACCAATTTCTGAACACTGAAGTGTTATAGGACTTTCCACAGTCAGGCGTCGCATTTGCAGACTTGTGGGTGAACGCTGCAATCATATTTTATTATAATTTAATAAAAATGCTTGTAAATCATAATCTGAGGAGTACCATATAATGTTATTACCTACATTTGTTTCCACCTGACTTTATTTACATTAACTGGTGAACTTGTGTAATTAGGTTACACCGTTAGGCGTAGGATCTATATTTTGATCAGTTTTCATTTCAATGGCACGCAACCTTCATTAACTTCTTCGTGGATCAGTAGCTAAATATCAGCGACGATAGGTATTTAAAAAAATAAATAGTAATAAAATGAAATCATACTTACATCATCGTCACCAGCTGTCTGTGAAGATTGTATACACAAATTCAACCTCTTCATATTTTGACTAACGGGGGGAAGATTGCGGTACCTAATATGTGTCATCGAAACTCCACCACACCTAAAAAAATATTAAATTAGTTCAACATAAAAGGATCAAACATAATTATCTAAAATTATTTCTTATTTTTCAATCTTCCATTATATCAGGAATTCAGTAGCAATCCATGAAAAATAGCACATGTAATAAAAATACTTGCCCGTTTGATAAACTATAGATGAAGAGCAAAGATTTGCGACTTAAGTCAATTTACACTGTCAATTATAATTCTTAAATAGAAAATGAGATAATGATGGAGAAACTTTAATTTTTGACAGTATCTTCATGCGATTGTGGGCTAGAAGACTCGATTTATTATTTATAAATAATTCACTTTTCGTGTGCTATATGTATGGTTCTGGATGTTGTCTAATAAATAATTATATGAGATTATTGTTAGCAATCAAATGCAGAAGGTAAAAGGTTTTGAGATTTTAATCGGGATTATTTTAGTAGGCACCTATGTGTGCTGTCTTAGATTCAGGTAGTTTTTCCGAAGAACCTGTAGCCTAATCACAGACAGTAAATCGAAAGCGTTAGTTCTCGAATGAATGCTAAAGGGTTTTCCATAGGTAGGTACATAAAAAATTCATCACTAGCATTGCTCACTTAGTAAACCCTGGAAAAGTTAGGGCTACTGACAGTGATTAACAATTAATCTGAATAATAGATAAAATAAAAATGTAGATATTATGTACATTGTAAAATTATGAAGATCCACTACATTCGCCTGCATAACAGTTTTCCCATTCAGTTGGTAGTGTTGATTGTTCGCGTGTTGTTCAACATCGATGCACAGTCGCCTGATGTGCGTGGGCAGGCTGACGCCGTCGTGCGGCTGTCGCAGCGCGTTCAGCTGCAGCATGCCGTCGATGAGCGTCACCCAGTTGTCGCGCCACACCAGCGCCGCCTCGCTCAGGGACGTGTTTGCCGCCTCGATGCTGATAAACTCACCGCTAGCAGACACACAAAAAGTTCAATTGTTTTTTTTTGGTTCGCCCCATAATTGTTGGTTCGCCCTTAATTGTGGATGCGACTACAAAATATTTGTTGGCACAGAGGCCAAAGTTCATTAGGGCATTATTCTCTTTTATATTATACTAACTAGCTGTCCCACGGTATGCATTGCAATGCCTCTTTTTTGTTGTCTTTTTCATGGTAAATCTTCGGCCTTCCCAAGCATGGAGAACAAACAAACATACATTCATTTATATGTTATTTTTATTTATTTAAATAGATACAAGATAGATATTATCTGCAATTATTTATTATAAGCTCACCCATAACTGTAATCTTTATCTCGTAGCAATTGGTAGATATCTTGTGACCTGAGAGCCATATCAGCTGCTTTGCAACGAGATGGTATGATGTCTTTCCTGCGTTCATCTATATTATCAAAAATGAAGCCGGTTGCCACTATGGAATTCTCGTTTAGGATCTGTTGGTATAACGTAGGTAGGTATAGTTAATACTTTTATTCAAAATTTCACCAAGCAAATGAATTATTAAAATTGCGTAATGGAGAAAGTTGAAATTAAACATGTACCTACGTTTGATGTGTTAAAGTTAAATGGGCTAGTTTACCTCGAACCGTCCGTTACCCCTGTGCAGCGCGACGCTGAGTCTGAGCGGGCGCTGGTCGTGCAGCATGGGCTGCGCGTACAGGTGCACGTCACTGAACTGCACCGACATCTCACGCCTGACCGCGCCCGTGTGCATCGCGAGCGTGTCCCACGCCGCCACCAGGGCCGCCGCGAATGGATAGCACAGGTTCTCTATTAGAAGTAGTGATAGGTTAGTGATGTAGTTCCAATCCAAGGCACGTACCTCTGACTCGAAGTCATGTGCGTATAGTTAATTATCACGCGCTTAAACAGTGAAGGAAAACATCGTGAGGAAACCTGCATGCCTGAGAGATTTCAGTCTGCCAACCTGCATTAGGCTAGCGTGGTGGACTATAGCCTAATCCCTCTCATGCTGAGAGAAGACGCCGTAGACAATTGACTTGGTTTATTGTTAGCATTTGATTTTTTTTCGTAGTCTGATTTTAGTTTTAATTTACTTATTAAAGATATTTATTATGTGAAATACATAACAAACCATCACGCCTGTATTCCTTGAACGGTTAGGCGGAGGCGTACCCATATTATATACACCCACAGTTCGCTTGTATGTTTAGGTCCCATGTAATAGAGGGGGAGCCTATTGCCATTAACCGGGCACAAATCTCAAACTCCGAGCTGCTGCTAGAATTTCATAGTAAATACCATTACACTTTGCTCGATCTGGGCATCAAACCCGGACTGTAGCAGTAGCGTAGCAGTCGCGCTTAAGACCATTAGGCTAATGAGGCAGTTATATGAAATAATCTGTGTATTTATATTATACTAGCTGTTGCCTCCGGTTTCGCTCGTGTCCCAATAATATTCATATACGTATTAAGATGAAAAATGCACAGGATTTTAGGTTAGAACTTCAGAAATATAACTGTGAAAACCGCAACCGATTTCATGCAGTTGCTTTTGCGCGTGTGCGTACAAACATACACTGACAGACAAATAAGAGTTCTAACGATAAATCTCAAAAAACTCTTATATAAATACCCCTCATATAATTTTTTCTCAAATATCTCCCTTATACATACATCGGCCATTTAGAATATTACATTAGTATGTTACCTACATACATTAAAAGCTTTGAGACTGTTAACTGCACATACATTTTCCTTAGCCAGAATTGGACTAGTGTTTGAGTTCTGTGAGTATTTGCCATGAAATAGAGGCTTTTAGTCACAACAGTCATACAATCCAGTCATAACAAACTTGCTTAAACTAAACCTCCGCCATTGTGATTAGTACCTCTAACGACGTGTCCTCGTAAGTATCTGTGTTCATCGTCATGGATGGACTGCACAAACTTGCAAGCTGCCACCCTTTTCTGACCACCTTTATAGGAAGTTAATAACCTAAAACATAAACAAAACGTACAGTATGGGTGAAATAACTTAAACTTACTATACATAATTATATAAGTAGCAAAATGGGCGCTCAATTTCATTATTAACAAAAATCAATGTTATTTTAAAACTGGGTGAAAGCGCTTCGCATTCGTTATTAATTCGTCATCATGTTAGGGTGCTTGTAGAATGATTAATTAGTAATAATGCAGTAATATAATAATAATATATAATTAATGTCTTTATTAATGTTGATATTTTTGTGCAAAATAACTCGTTTGTAATAATATACCATAAGTATACATAACATATATTAACTAATTGATTTGCCTAAGTTCAGATCCACATAGTTATTTTGACCGTATTGTATGCGTTTATATTGTTGTTAACAAAAGTTACATCAGTTAGCAGGTATTTTGGCAATAGGTACACAATTAGACATACCATGTTTCGCTATGATTCCATTCCACTAAATGTGACAGCATAGGTGTTCCTGTTGATACTGGGAATTGCACTTTTGGATACAAAACATGAACTTTGGGAGTGTATCCATGCATGTACAAGCTAAAATAGAAAATATAATTTATATATACGTATATTATTTACATTTAAATAACAAATAAGGGCCACAAGTACCTTTGAGTCAAAGTAACTTTGCCACTGTGAATTACACGATCAGTGGCGCTAAGAGCATTTAAAATCATCTTCGATACGACGAGTACTTACTTGCCTACCGCCTGAAGTAAGAAAAGAACATTGTCTGGATGTCGGCGTCGCGTGAGCGGCACGTGTCGGCAATCTGCGGGCATGGCACGCCTGAGGATGGCCTGCAGCAGTCCGTGTGGCGCCACCTCCACCAAGACCGCGCCGCCCGGCACCAGCCGGCAGGTCTCCTCGAACAGCACTGGGCTCTGCGCGACGCACACACAAAACATTGTGTTACACGGACATACAACGAACCTTCACAGAATCAGGACATTACTGCTTCCTACCAATAAGTTGTTGGTGTGGTATTCTGCCGAACAATACTTGGCAGACTCTAAGTCCCACTCTTCCTGTGGAACAGAAGTAGACAACCAACGTTCGCTACGAATCTTCGGATTAGTTATTACTTCTTTTAGGTATTTCAGTAAACCAGGTCCTGTGAAACAATATTTAAATTAAAATCTATTGTAGGTATATTTATGTCATATTGTAAATTTGCAATTTTGATTAGATAACATTACATAATCAACCCATTATAATGTCCCACTGCCGGGGCACGGGTCTCCTCACAGAATGAGAGGGATTAGGCTATAGTCCACCTCGCTGGCCTAATGCGGGTTCGTAGACTTCATACGCCGTGGAGAACATCTCTCAAGCGTACAAGTTTCCTCACGATGTTTTCTTGCGTTTTAAGCGCGTGATAATTAATTATGAATACGCACATGACTTCGATTAGTCAGAGGTGCATGCCTTAGATTCGAACTAGAGACCTTTGGCTTGGCAGTCTGATGGTCGTATCACTAGGCTGTCACTGCTCGCCTTACAACGTCATACTGTAATTTTGATTGCCTGTTGACAATTTTTGTCAGTTTACAATCCGGCTCAATTATATACCTACAAACAGACGGACTTACAATAAAACAGTGACATATTTTATTATATATCAATGTTGTTGCACATTACATAAGTATAAAATAAAAAATTAATGTAAATACTTGATACGTTTACGTTACCTGCATCTGCGATGTATCGTGAATGGTAAGCGATGTTGGAGCACGGTACTTCCTTGGCGAACACGTCCTGAGCAGTGAGCTGCGCGACAAACTGCCGCATGACGTCAGCCGGTCCTGAGATGGTACTGGAGTCGGGCCCGTTACGGCAGGCCACGTCGATTTCAGGTGGACATATCTTGGATATCTACATGCGGTAAAGGTCGTCATATCATGTCGACATCGTCGTGCGTTCAACACTATCACTACACGACACACGCAGCGTGTCTTTAAATAGTGCCGAAATCTTAACAATTACAGTAATTTGAACGTTCTCATTCATCGTATTCAAATTACTGTAATTTCTCATACTGTGTCATAATCTTAGCATGGAAAAAGCAAAAAAATCACAAAAAGATAGTTAAAAGGTAAGGTGGCATCGTACGACATTGAACTAACTGTAAAGTAAGTGGTGTCAGTTGAGAAGCAAGGTAACTTGCTTTTCATAGATGTCGCCAACGTCACGTTATGACGTAAATTCAGAATGTGAAGGCAAAATTTCAATCAGGCGGGCGGGTTCGCGGTGTCTTAGAGGTCAGAGTGTCTGGTGTATCCAACCAGGAGACGTAGGTTCAAATTCTGTCCGCAGTCAATTTTTTCCTTCACTAAAATAACTTTATGACCATTGCCTGGCTATATATATCTGATACATGATCTGTTTAAGCATTGGCGCCATCGGGTTCGAGTGCCTGTAACCGCACATGATAAGACGCAGGTTCGAATCCTGCCCGCGAATTATTTTTTCCTCTACTAAAATAACTAAATCTATTAAAGGTAATATTCAACCAAAATACAAAATATTTGTATTACTTGTTCATATCCCAGGCCGACGGCTGCCATTGAGCCATGTATGAGCGGAGTCTGCAGTGACACAATTCCGCGGCTGTACGCACACAATATCATTTCTTCCGCTGACAAACACCCGTCAGCATATGCGCATCCCAATTCACCAACACTGTGACCTGCAAACATTAACTCAAGTTTTATTATCATACCGTTACTTACGCATGTATTCCCCTAATATAGATCTGCGACATGCGACTGCGAATTTCTTAGAAAAACCAGTTTTTTCTCGGCCTGGAAATGGAACACGAGAGACTTTTTCTGGATCAATCAGAATTAAATTAAGTTGAATCTTAGCGTGCTTCATAAAAAATACTATTTATACGGTAAGTACTGTAAATCAATGTATTTTCACCAGGTGTGTGTGTGTGAGTGAGTGTGTGAGAGAAAGAAAGAGAGAGAGTGTTTGTGTATGTGTGTGTGTTTATGCCGCGAGCACATATGTATTAAGAAGAGGGAAGGGAAAGAGCATTTAATAAAGCAAAGTACGAGCAAATTATAGCATTGATAATTTTAAAAGGTCTTCAGTTTCAGCATAGGATTTCGTCAGAAGCCATTTGGATACTTTCTTTTTGCATTCGAGTCTTGACAATGGATAAATGTTGCAGTGTTTATTTATAACGTTATAGAGGTATCCGCCGATCACGTGGTGGTGACGAGCGGCCAGAGAGGTTCTAAAGGCTAGTGTAGGACATACTTTGTACGACCGACGTTTTTTAGCAAAATTTGCGTCATACTCCACAGAAATGTGCTTTCTGACAATTGTATCAAGCACAAAGAGCTGTCTCACGGTAAGAATTTGGCAGTTATCATAAAGTTGAGAGATGGGATATCTAAAGGGTTTGAACGTCATTACTTTGAGTACAGCTCTGTGCTCGTTCCAGGGTCAATATGTGAGTTTTTGGAGCTCCACCCCAAACAGAAATACAGTAACTCAGTATTGACTGACACAATGCACAATATACTGTTTTTAGAGTTCTGAAGTCAGCAGAATGACGCAATTTTTTAAATATGTAGATCACTTTACGTACACGGGCAGTAAGAGTGGTTAGGTGACATTTCCAGCTCAGCTAATTGTCAATATTGACACCAAGATATTTAGTTTGAGATGACCTAGTTAAGATGGGACAGCTACAGGGAACAAATAAATTACTTGGCTCGCAAAAATGAGCCTTCAGAGCAAACGAGGCTTCTGATGGTTGAGTAGATGTTATCGAGGAGAAGGTTAGGTAGGTGGTTTTACTAAGGTTAAGGGTTTAGCGATTTTTGGACAGCCAGTGCATAACACGTCTTAAGGCTTGTTCGGCTCTAGCAAACACCTCTGCCCAATTATTTCCATGAACGAGCAGAGCAGTGTCATCTACATAGGTACAGATGGCACAATTAGGGATGTTAATTTTACATAAAGAGTTTATGTATAAGAAAGAGGGTAGGTCCAAGGACCGAGCCCTGTGATACACCGAAATCTAGACAGGCATCATCACTGATGAAAGGATCTATTTTTACGTACTGGGTTCTCCCAGATTAATAATCTCTGAAGATTCGGAGAGCATAACTACGGATTCCCATCGATTCCATCTTTGTTAGGAGGAGTGGAACGTAGACAGTGTCAAATGCTTTTGTAAGATCAAGGAAGATGCCTAAGCATCTCTGCTTGCTATCAAGAGATTTAACTACTTGATCTATCAGAGAAGTCACGGCATCCTCCGT
The DNA here is from genome assembly GCA_910591435.1 of Acronicta aceris. Classification (NCBI taxonomy): domain Eukaryota; kingdom Metazoa; phylum Arthropoda; class Insecta; order Lepidoptera; family Noctuidae; genus Acronicta; species Acronicta aceris. The sequence goes on along the minus strand of OU342778.1, from coordinate 3,421,072 downwards.
AGATTTTCCATGTCTAAAACCGAACTGGTTTAGTGCAAAAATACATTTTTTTTCCAAAAAATTAACAAGACGAGTATTTAATATCTTTTCAAGGATTTTAGACATGGCGGGCAATACTGATATTGGTCTATAATTATTGACACTGTCTCTGTCTCCACTCTTGAAGATTGGATGAACAATGGTTCTTTTAAAAGATCTCGGGAAAATATCACTTGGCATTGATATATTACATTTATGTGATATTACTGGGACGAGGGTGCCCGAACACTTCTGTAACAAATTAGCTGAGATGGAATCCCAACCAACAGCTGTGTCTGTACGTAAGCCCCGAGTTATGGCTTCAACCTCACGTTCATCTGTCGGCATAAGTACCATGGAATTGGGAGTGAGAGTTTCGTCGTGCAGTTGTGAGTATTCGGGAATAGAACCAAATTTTTTGCATAGGAGGAAGAGTCATTTAGGCGTCTTACCAATAATTCTGTCAGGTTTTAATCCCAGTTCATGAAGAATATCAGTAAGTCCAATCTGAACAGCAGCTATTCCCACGAAAGAGTGCAGGATGTTATCAAACATAGTTTTGTCTGGAGATGTTATTATATTAACTATGTCTAGCCCTTTGGGTTTCAGCACCACGTGGCAACTGTAACAAAATACTTAATACATATGCCATCAAAAACATTCTGTAAAAAACTACCCAAGTCTCGATGGAGCTGCTTGTTTATCTCTAAAAAGTAATGAAATCTAGACAAAGTCGTGCCAAGTCTCGACCACCCCCCACAACTTCGTGTTATGGACGGCGACCTCACCCACTTATTGTTATGAGTGCGAAGGACTTCTTTGGGGCATTGCAAGGCAAGGTGTAAGGAAGGTTCCTTACTGCGATTTCTTTATTATTTATAGTTAATGTTGTGTGACTTGGCCGTTAACTTGTACCCTTGTTGTAAATTCAAATATAAAGGTGAATGTTCAACACATTTGTACACAGAGGATTACGTAGTATGAATGTTCGTTGAGAATATAATTTGAACATTCTTTATACGTTAGTGGGTACAAGTCAACGGCCAAGTTACACAACATTAACTTCAGCTACCAAATTTCAACTCTCTGAGTTTATGGGAAGTACTAGTTCTATTTTGATGATCATGAGTGAATAAGTGAGTGTCATAAATGCGAAACTTTGCTTTCGCTTAACTTCGGAAATAAGTGACCTACAGACTTCAAATTTTGGATTTTAAGTATGTGATTATAGCTTACTGGATGACGAAAATTTCTGCGTTCTGGTCTTATCCAGAGGTTCTCAAATAGGGGCCTGAAAATGCGGCTAAATGGTTCCAGTAAAGGATGGTACAGCAGTGTTTGCTTCGCGTTCGACTTGCTGTGCCTCCATATGTTGTCATGATAGAGCCGATGATGCGGTGAGGTTCAGAGATACGCCAAAACGTGGAAATTGTACGCTATATGATGTATTCGTGGATCTTTTAAAATTTAAATATGCCAATAATATTTTACCGTTCTATAGCAGCAGCGAATATCGGTATGCGCATGAGCTGCGTCCCCATGCCGGCCCACTGCGAGCCCATCCCGCTGTACACGAACCACAGCGGCCGCCGCACGTCGTCGAAGTACTCGATCTTCTCGCCCAGACTTATAGTGATTTGCGTTTCGTCCATGTCTGATAAAATAAAAATACAATTATTGTATTTTTTTAATTTTTTTGTAGATTTCCGTATCATAAACCGCTATTCTTTTATAGATTTCTGTAATAACAGACTATCCCAGGAACCCGAGATATCCCGGAATTTTGGCTAAGTATAAATATGTCTGAAGTCCTAAATCCTCCAATGGGAATCCCGGATCTGAACCCAGAATCTGTATTCTAATTAATTACTTATTAATATAATTTTTGGAACACAAAATCAATGTCAACTTGTTCATACCCAATATCGTATATCCCCTGCCTAAATGTCCAGAGATGTTGTTTGCATGGATGTTGTGCAACAGTGCTACCTCTTCAGCATCTACGGGTCGGGACTTGAGATTTTCAATTACTTTTTTGATGGCAGACTCCTGCCTTCCGGATATTGTGATTAAGTGTGGTATAGATGATTTGTAGCGGGATAGATCCTGAAATATTTAGACAGTAACAGTTATTAGTTGCTGGCTGGATGCGACAAGCTGAAGACAGTGTGAAATGGCACACATTGGGGAAGGCCTACGTCCAGCAGTGGACTGCTATAGACGGATGATGATGATGGACAGTTATTAGAACATTTCATTTTTATAAGACTCACTCCGTCAAACCACCTGTTGCTTGGCGGTAAAAGTAGGTAAGTACCTTGGGTTTGTAATGTCCGTGCAGCAGCACGTGTGAGTTGACGCCGGTGACGGACATACCGTTGACGGCGACGTACGTGCGCCGGAAGCGCTGGTGCTCGGTAAAGACGCGCATGCGCCCCTCGCGCAGCGCCGCCACGTCCTGCCGCGGACTGCTGCAGTGCAGGTTGGCTGCTAGCTGGCCAGTGTGATAACCTAACAACACCTGCACAGTGGATTTTCTTGAATTTTGGTGTTGCAAAAGGCAGCAACACAAATGTGATGTAAAAGCATTAATGATTTGAACTTCAATTTGAAATAAATTGCTTGATTGATAACGATGATATTGTGCAATACCTTGGTGATCCCGCTCATGCCGGCTGCGGCGACAGTCAGACCGATGTTAGATGTGACACTGCCCACTAGCAGGGGGTCGTCCCTGTCCTCACAGTACACATCTTCTATGGCTTCCAGTTCAGATTTATCAGCGTCTGGTATACCTACAAAGAGATTATCTTTATCAGTAATGTAAGTAATAATTGATGTTTATATACCACTACGTAATTATTTAAAGATAAAATCCATACTAATTATATAGATGTGAAATCATGAGATTGAAGTTCGGGACGAGAGGAGAGATTTTGACTTTCTGTAATTATTGTGAAAGCCCTTAAAATTAGCTCTAAAGCATTTGCATGGCTCGCCAAACTTAAACAATTGCTTTTACGCGATGCAGTTCTTTATTACATTCCAGGCTCATGGCACTAGTAATCGACACTACAGTGTTCACACTGTCCGAGAATTTTGCTGCCAAACACTGTGCCGACTGCCAAAATTTACAATTGTGCCCTTGCATAGCTGTGTTTATATTGCATTTGCCTTTCACGACTAATAGAGATTTTCGTCGTGATTTCATTGGATTAAATCGGTGAAATCTGCATTCAATTCCATGCAGTAGTTTTTGCGTGATGCGCGTACAAACATAGGTACAGACACACAGAGAAAATTCAAAAAAAAAATATTTTGACTTTTGTTGCTCTAATAAAGATCCCCCATATTAGTTTTTCTTTGATATCTATAATGTAGAGACATTGGCCTGTTACAATTTTATTACAGGTACCTATAGATACAGATATATGTACCTACAAGATAAAGAAAAATGATAAAATAAACATTTTTGGTAGGTAATGATGTATTAATATTGATCGGACAATGGATGGTAATCGACTCACTTACAAACTTTTTTAACCAAACAGTTTTTAATTTAACTACGTTTGATAATTAATGGTAAGTCTCACCTGTACCGTAAGCTTCCACGTACTCTACGGCCTGTGGCGCCACTTGTGCCTCCTTATAAAATTGTTTTATAAATTCCGCCGCAGTCTGAGAGTTGCGACAGTATCCAAATTTTGGTCCTGTTTCATTAGATATAACAGACACGAATTCATTTTTGACATGCAGCAATTCGGCGTACACTCTAAAATAATATAAAGAATAACAATATTTTTTACCATTCTTATATTTTGTTAAATAATTTTGACGTTACATCCACTTTACCTTAGTGCGTCTTTTACTTTCTGCAACACCAAAACGCTTATTGTATCAGATAAGATGTAACCGTCAGAGTCCTGGGCAAATGATTTTGTCTTGCCATCCTTACAAACTGTTTCAGCAAGTCTGAAATTGTATAACATTTACATTTGTAAGTAGGTTATATTGCAGCTGTACTCGCATTGATCTCGTATTTCCGTTGCCTCGTAACTATTTATATTGTTTACTGAATTTGAGACTTTCCCAAATTCATTTATTTATTTTTAAAGATATAAATTTTAGTGGGAGAAAAATTCAATCAATCAGGAATTATTCGAACCTGCGCGGACGCTTTAGCTAACTAAGCTAGAGACCACTTCATTTACAGAATTGTAGAATAACCACTCAATAGATGTATTTGACGATAGATGGTACTATTTTTTCAACGTGATTAATAACAACATTTTCAGTAACCAATATTTTTTTTGTACGTTTGACCCGAATAAATATTATAACTAATTTGTATAGACCTTGGTATAGTATGGAGTATGGACTACTGAAGTATTTCTATCTTAATGGTATAGTTTGTGATACCGATGCAGCAAAACCCACACTAAATAAAACACTAAGTAAGTTAAAAAACTAAAACCAAACAACGAAAAAAATCAACTAAAAGTATGAAACAAGTCAATTTTCCTATGTCGAAGAACGTGGTGTCCAGTTTTTAGTCGTGCTCACATGCCGCTTTGTACTGTTGGTGCCATGATGAATTGATGAATTAACGAGGGCGATAAAATTAATGTAATTATAATTAAATCTGATAAGTAGTTTTTGAGCTAGGAACATCCATACGATACATACATACATACATGGACTGATAAATTACCCTTACTTTTTTCGTAGTCGCGTAAAAAACGGAAACGTGCGAGTTTGACTCGCGCACCGAGGCTTTTAGACAGACAGACAGATTTTAGGTTGGTATTTAACTACATATCTTAAATTTTCGGTAAGTACATAAATTCCAGATATTTTACCTTGCATGATGTATAGACGCATGTGGGAATAGACATATGTTTGCACCTCCAACAATGGCTGCTTCACAGTCACCATGTTTCAAAGCCTTATATGCCTCCTCGAGCGCGATGCTGGAGCTGCAGTCAGTTTCATCGATAGCTAGCGAGGGACCCTTTGTATTCAACCAGTACGAAATGCGATTCGCCAGCATTGATTTACTAGATCTGTAAATTAAATTACATTCAAACGAAGTTCAAAAAAGGAATCTTATAAAAAATAAAATCAACTTACCCTATTATGCCCAAACCATATCTAGAGACGATATCTAAGAATCCTTGGTTTTCTGATTCTGAGAAAGAAGAACCAATAAAGACTGATACCTTTTTCCCATTAAATTGTGATGGACTCAGTCCTAAAACATAAACAAGAAATTATAATGCAGCCATAATACAGTTATGCCGAGTAACTATTAGGATGACGGAGATAGGTCACGAAGATTCTGGATCAATCAAAGAAGCACATAGAAAACAAACAATACAAAAGGAACACGCTCGGACACGGCACCCGCATATACAAAAAAGAATGCGTGAGGCCGGATTCAGGGTCAACGCCCGCAAACAATAGCCATCTATTATTTACAAGTTCCTGCTCACATTCATTAGACTTATCGATATTTGTCTAACCCAGAATCTTCATCGCTCATATAAATATGGGTCGATAGGGTCAGCGAGAGCCCTGGCTGGAGGCATTCGGTGCCTCGCCACCAAGTTCGGTTACGCTGTAAAGATTCCTTGACAGCTTCCTCAGCTTACGCCATACATAAAATAAATCGGCAAGGGCAGGTCAGTTTTGGACACAGCGAAGTGAAGATACAAGTGAAGTGACAAGTGATTATCAGTGCGACGTTAAGTGCGTGTTTGTGTAATGAATTAAAGTGATTGTGTATTTTAGTGGTTTTTAATTTATCCCGAACCTCAGCTCGTAACACTACATACAAAATATGCCCATGAAAGACGGAAAGGAAAAATAATAAAATATGAAGCCAAAGTAAGAAAGCAGACAGTTACTTATTATTATAACTGCCGCGTGATAAAGTATTAGCCATTCAGCAGGTTGCATCGAAGCTAAAGAAACCATTCACATAGACCATCTCGAAGATTATTGGAGTCAGCTTGTTTTTCATACCGGAGATTTGATTAACATTTGCAGGAGAGTTTGGTACCGGACGAATGTGCGAGCGCAAATACTAACGCAAACGGAGCCGATTGGTTCAAACTACGCGCATTGGAACGGTTAGCATTAGCGAGCATCCTGTTATTACAAAATAGGGGAAATATAAAAATCATTTAGTGCTTTAATTTAAATAATTAAAATTTGAAGTCTATTTCATAGTAACAATTAAAGGCTTACCCGCATCGTAAATGGCTTGATAGGTTTGCTCGAGGATCTTACGTGTCATAGGATCCATGTAGTTTCCAAGGCGGTAGTACACGCTAAAGAAGTGGGCATCAAAATGATCTAAATCCGGAGCCATGCCAGCAAAGTTTGCTAACTCTGGGTGTTTGTAGTTCCATTTTAAACCTTCTCCTGTAACTGGGTTCTCCTGTTGGACATACATACGTAGTCAAAATAACCATAACTATTGTAAAAGAATATACGTAGCAGCAACTTTATGTTGATAACCCTGAATAGGGAATAGGTATGCGTATGATTCAAATTTGAGTAAAATAATTTTATTTGTAATCTTTATTGCTGAAGAAAGATGTCCATGCCACATATTTTTTAGATATTCGCTTTTCCAGCAAGATTTTAACTATCGAAAAGTAGAAAAAGCGTGCGGCATATTTAACTTACGACAAAGTCTACATTGTGACGATCTCATGACATCACCCATTTAGGTTTGTAGTTAAGTACTATGTATAAAAATGATTTCAGTCCTCTCCCATATTAGAATTAGTTAATAAACTTAAAATTATAGATAATTGATTAAACCATCAATAAATTTTAAAAACGATAAAACAGTGACTGTCTTTGCGGAAACTGACGTCACAGTACACGCGGCCAATATGGCGGCGTTTAAATCTCCCGTATCTGATTGCAGTTTTTAATATTTATTTTTATGATGAAATATTAATATTGTTGCCAAAGAAATAATTTTACGGTGGTTTAATAATGTAAACTATTGATTAATAATCCAATCCAGTCCAAATTACTAAACAAACATAGATACGTATGTTAAGTACCTACTTAGTTGTATGGGGACCCAGAACTAAATCCTATATTATTTGTCCCTAATAGCAGGATAATTGAAACACTTACATTAAGAACTCTGACTTAATTACATAAATCTAAATAAATATAAAACTCAAAGGTGACTGACTGACTGACATAATAATCTATCAACGCACAGCTCAAACCACTGGAGGGATCGGGCTGAAATTTGGCATGCAGGTAGATATTATGACGTAGGCATCCGCTAAGAAAGGATTTTGATAAATTCTACCCCCAAGGGGATAAAATAGGGGATGAAAGTTCATATGGAACAAAGTAACTATTCCACGCGGACGAAGTCGCTGGCAAAAAGCTAGTACATACATATAATTGGAAAACAACAATGTTTTTCCAATATTGTATGCCAATACTGGCCAATACCAATACGCATGAAGTTCAAACGTACTTGTACAAGTGCATATAGAGATAAATATATAACTATTTCGGCATCAGAATACTATAATATGCGTTGCAATAATTATTTTTCAATAACTAATTAAGTTTATTTAAGTTTTTAAGAGATGGCGCTAGTAGTAAGAACGTCCCAGCAGGTAAACTTTTTATTCGTTCAGTGTTTACTATATTGGTTTTCCTGTTATACAATATACCGCATGATACTCTGGGAATGAAGACAAATCTTACAACACCTCATTTGTTAAAATCAAATAAAATTTTATTATTTTCTGTCCCTTTTTTGTTTTTTGCCGGCTATTTTGTCATGTAGTTAATAGGCTTTATTTGCCACATTCCCGAATAAAAATGCTTAACCAGAGCCCCTACTATATGGCAGTAAAGATATATTATTATAATAAATTACCAATAGATATAAAAAAGGAAAAAAATAACACAATTTAATAGAAAATTAAAAGCATATTTAGTAAAAAAAACGCTTTTATTCCCTAGATGAATATTTTAAACCTACAAAAAATAATAAATAAAACATTTAAAATACCAATACAAAACAAAAATAAAATGAAAGGATACCTTTAATAAACATTAAATTGACATACATCCATAAGGTACAGTGAAGGTGATACGATAAGAAATAAATACTTATATATTTAAACGTAAAAAGAATACTAATTTAATATGAAAATTAATGAAAAATAAATATCATAATACATATTACTAATAACTTGTTTTTTTTTAGTTATAATTTTTTTTATGTAGGTACCTAGCTATAACTTATAATAGCTATAAGCTATAACTAATATAGTTATCTTTGCCACACCTGAAAAAGGCACAAAATCTGAACAGCAATAAATTTAAATGTGAAATGTGATGTTACTAACTTTTATGACATGTTTGGATATTTAAAATTCTGAAAGATTAATTCATATTAATATAATAATATAATTCATAATACCTACCTATTAATTATCTCAATTTACTAAATATTACTATTGAATAAAAATTGTTATTGTAGTTAATTATCTAAATAAATAGCCCTCAATATTGCAATGCTTGTAAAAGGTCACTAAGAACACTAAAATATAATGTAAAACCAATTTATGTACACTTAGTATGCAATAAATCTTTGCCTTTGACTTTGACATGCATATTCCCTATTGCATTAGCTAACGTGTGAAGTATGACTGTATGCCTACTATATTTATGGTTATAGCTGTTTCATTATTTCAAGTAGTGACAACTTTGTTGAACTCATTTTAAATTTCTAATGGTATATTTGATGACGTACTGGTTTCTGACACAGAAGCAAAAAGCAATCCTATCCTATTAACTTACATTGTGTTGATCTGAGTTGAGTATTTAACTGTAATTTTTAACTAACTAAATGCGGCTGAATGACGACACGTTTGGCGTAGCGGCTGAGCGATCGCCTTCTGCGCAACGTGATATGGGTTCGATCCCCACACGGAGCAAATATTTGTATGATCTACGTTCTATTTGTATGAGAATTTGTGTTTGTAAACGCACCCACGATGTGTTGTAAAAATGACCGCTGAGGCCGAGCCTCGAGCGCTGAGTCGACGCTCATGAACCTTGAAGACTCGAGTTTTTAACGCTCAATCGCTCAAGTCTCACGAGCTTGCACTATAACGAACGAGTCGCCTGCTCAAGCGTTAAATTCCAAACTTTCAACGCTCGTAAGATTTGAGTTCTTGAGCGCTGAACTCAAGTCTTACGAACTCATGAGCGTCGACTCAGCGCTCGAGGCTCAGCCTCAGCGCTCGTTTTTACAACACTACCCACGATACAGGAGAAAAATCTAGTGTTCAACGGTTTATTTAAAAAAACAAAAAATGTACCTATTTTCACGAAGCGACTGCTATCAGCTACTGCTACCTTCAAAATTCATTTCGGGGTACCGATGCCAATTTTTAACTAGCCACGCACTACTATACCCAAATACTATACATCCTCATGCCGACAAATTAAAGTTTGTGTCAAAATAAACCTTGGGGTGGGTGATAAAAGCAGTGACAGCGTGGTGATATGTCCGTTCGACTGCCAAGTCAAAGCAGTGGAACTGTATATGAGTTGAATATGATGATAACCTGTATACTTATAATCCCCATGATATTCAACATATTAAAATATCTACATTAGTCATACCCATCACGCTGCTAAACTGGTTAGTACAGTCAGGGTCAAGTAGTTCGTGACAACCAAAGTGGCCAAATATTTCGCAACACGTCTTTGTTGCATTTGGAATACCACCACGGCCACTTTGGTCGTCACGAACTATTTAACGCTGACTGTACATAGTGTACGTTTTTTCACGGACTGATACAATAGGTACTGATGACCAACGTCAGACTGACTACGTAAAATTAATGACCTAACCGGTCCCTAAACCGTCGCGAAATTGTCGCACGATTGAATCTGATATTACTTACGCGAAAATTCGCGGCTCACTATTTTCGGATTAAAGAATTTATTTCTTATAAAAACTATATAAATAGTTTGCTGAAAATAAGATGTGCAACATTACAATTTGTTATTAACATAATTATTTTGGTATATATATCTGGCATGTTATTTCTAAAATCAAAATCTTTAAAGTCAAAATACATTGGAAATTAATTATGCTAAAGAAATTACATTTTTGAAATATAAAATGGTTAAATTATTTGATGATAATTATTGTATGCTTACATTTTTTTTTATTTAGTTTTAAATACATTCATGCCGTCACATTCCTTTATATTAAGTATTTTGTTACGTTAAGTTAGTTGTGCTACCTCAAATAAGATCGTTTTCATTCCATAATTAATGCGTGGCTTAATAATAGTCTTAATTAACCACCCAAGTTTGAATTAGAGGTATCTACTCAAAAAGTTTCGATGCCTCAGGGCACTGATATTATTACTTTCGGTACCTCCGGGTATCGATACTTATTACTTAAAAATACGCCAAAAGTATAGCGTGTCCCTTATTGATGAAACATCAGTTTAAAACCGTTGCTCGCCAGTAGCAGTAGATTCTATGAAAATTAATATTTTTTCACTAAACTTTTAAAAAACAACACTCTTCTTCGACCACTGGATTTTCATATACCTACCTAATAAGCGATTGTAAAATAAAATTGTTGAACGTTTTACTTGCCTTTAATGCCAAATAACTGAATATCAACTGCTCACTAACAACAAAATTATTTGTCTCATTTTTGTTTGACAGTTCAAGTTCAGTTCAATGCCGCATCGGTCACCGCGCACCGTCAAGTCGCAGTCGCTGCGCTTACTTATTAGGAACTTTGGAGCTTTTTAGTGAGGTTCAGTTTCTGATTTCTTATCACAGTTACTCAATTAAGATTGCTAAGGTGCACGATCGAGGCCTTGACTGCTCTCCGAGGCTCGGATAGGTCTCAGTACGGTAAGAATGGTCACCCACTCAGATAAAATTAAAAAGACAAAATTAAAATACCTTATTGTAAAGAATTTCGGATAATTCCTTTACATTGTGTGACTGCGGGTAGAGGCCCGATATGCCACTAATGACAATTCTTTCACCATCTACCATTAGATCTCGGCTGTACTGATCTTGTATAGGTTCTACTACAATTTGTCGGTTCCTTGACACATCTTCGGGTACAGGCATCGTCGTTGATCTCTGCTGATATTCTAGTTAACCACAGAGCAAAAATTTTTATAGATTAACTCAGAGTAAAACCCTGATTTGAATTATAATTGATTAAACTTAAAGGATAGGGTTTACATAAAATAAACATAAACATTAGCTAATATTTCAACCAAATATAGTTACTTTAACACGACTGATAGGCTTTAGGTAATGTTAACTACTAATCTTATGGCCTATGTTCGCAAAGTTTTATTGGCGCAATTAATACATTTGAGCAAAATACGTATAGATACCTCGTTATAATAAATTAGCATAACATAGCAGGAAATTGAATAGAATGAATTTTATAAAGGTCAAACGATGAAAAAAATAAAATAACATTGTATGATTAATAAAAAAACACAACGCATCGGGTAACTAGTCGCGAAGGGTAGCGGGATCCGAGGCATGGTGCACCGCTAGCCGACCGCAGTGAGTTGGGGGCCCAAGTAGTGAGTTAGCCACACACAAAAGGCTGCCCCGCCAACTCGCGAAAAATCCGCATCCCGATGCGCCGATGGACGCCGGCCCGATGGACATCTCTGGGGGGGGCTTGGGTGTCCCAGCAGTCTCCAGACTAGCTCTCCACTGATGTGTCGTCGCGGCGTATTGGCAACTGGTAAGCAGCACGGAGCCTCATTTTACTACCGTTTTCCCACCGATTCACTTTTAATGATGTCCAACAAGAGCAAAAAGGTTCAACACAGTCATGTGCGTATTAATCGTTAATTATCACGCGCTTAAACAGTGAAGGAAAAACATCGTGAGGAAACTTTTGAACTTTTCTTGTATGATGGGTATAATGTCGTACATGTCTGAAGGAGGGTTAACTTTTGGGTTAACATATTCCTTGATTACGTTGACAATGTCATTTTCTAAGTTTGATTGAGATACTTGAACCGCAGTTCTAGTGTGGGTATCGAAGGGTTTGGATGCTGAGGGGCTTATACAAATTTGTCTATGAAGCTTATTTACTGGATCATTAACAATAGGGACTTAAAGGATAGGGTTTTCTCTACTAGATTTTTTTACAGATGGTGGTCGCTCAGAAGCATTTACTATCATAGAGCTAGTTTCCTCACTATGTATTTCTATGCGAGGGAGGGCATCGGCATTAGTATTCGATAAGCCCTTCTTATAAACCACGGTGAAATCGTATTCGGATAGTTTGAGTTTCCACCTAGTTTTGCCGTGAGTTCGGTTCTTTGAGATTCATAACCCACTGGAGTGGTTATGATCCGTAACAATTTGGAATTTTTCTGCCAAATAAGTAAGGCCTAAAATACTTAGTAGCGCAAACGTTAAAGATAGTTAAAAGGTAAGGCGGCATCGTACGATATCGAACTAACTGTAAAGTAAGTCACATCGGTTAACGAACAAGGTAACTTGCTTTTCAATAGATGTCGCCAACGTCACCTTATGACGTCAATTCAGAATGTGAAGGCAAATTTCGATCAAGCGGGTGGGCCTCGCGGTGGCTTAGCGGTCAGAGCGTCTGGTGTATCTAACCAGGAGACTCAGGTTCGAATCCTAAAAGAAATATATGCTGTTCTAAATAAAATTCTGTATAGTGTTTTAAATAAATATTTCAATTCGTTTAGATAAATAAAAAAAAACGAGTTTCTGGAAAGTAATACACCAAGAATAATTCAGTAAAACAAAGTTAGCTCATAATTTTTCATCCGAAATTATGTTTTTTAAAGTTTTATTTGTATTCGTGTTATTATTATGAGAACTTGATACATTATAATTTTGTTGATTTTGAAATGTTTAAAATATAGTTAAAAAACTGTTAAAAAATGAACATTTTGTCTATTTAAGAGGTCAGAGCGTTTGGTGTATCCAACCAGGGGAGGCAGGTTCGAATCCTGCCCGCGATTGAATTTTTCCTTTACTAAAATAACTTTACAATCTTAGCATGAAAAATGCAAAAAAACATCACAACAAGATAGTTAAAAGGTAAGGTGGCATCGTACGACATTGAACTAACTGTAAAGTAAGTATCTAGTGTCTGCTGTTGAGAAGCAAGGTAACTTGTTTTTCATAGATGTCGCCGACGTCACCTTGACGTAAATTCAGAATGTGAAGGCAAAATTTCAATCAGGCGGGTGGGGTTCGCGTTGGCTTAGAGGTCAGACCGTCTAGTGTATCCAACCAGGAGACGCAGGTTCGAATCCTGCCCGCGATTGAATTCTTCCTTTAGTAAAATATAATGTCAATAAGTATAATGTCAATGTCAGTTATATAATGTCATTACTTCGAGTAATACAGATAAGTAGGTATGATAGTACCCATGTAACGTAGCACGAAGGCGAGATTAGTAAACGAGATTATCGCGGGTTGCACCGCGTGTATCACTAGATATGTAATAAGTTTCTTTTTTATGGAATTAAGTTGGCAAACGAGCTGACGAGCCACCTGGTGGTAAGTAGTCATTGGCAATGCATCAACAACACCAGAGAAGTAGCTGATGCGTTGCCAATCTTTAAGAGCCCCTACGGACTGCAGGCTACCAGAGCCGCAGCAACCAAGGGGAACTGGCTCGCATGAGCAAAAGTCGAAACACACAACAAGGTGCCTTACGACAGACTCCGACGTAAGGGTGGTCGCCTGCCAGTCAGACCCCAAAAGGTCCTACCACCGAGCAAGTCAGATATTTTCACGCTTCTTACGGGATGCCTATCTGAATGGCAGTGAGGAACGGTAGTCTAGCCCACACGGGGACAATATAATAGATAATATAATAGCCGTTTATTCCTGTACAAGAATACATTTTTGTGTAATAATATCTCATTTTCGTCTGTGTGTTTTCTTTCCATCGATAACAAATTTGATTAAGGTAAATATCACGTTCTTAGATGCTAATTTATCTAAAGTTATCCTGTAAAATAAACACATATACCCGATGACTATATATATGGTATACACTATCCAAGGAGGAGGGAGAGATCGTTTTAGTTTCAATAACTGCTGAAGTATTTGAAGAAACTCGTGTAAGATTAAAAACAAAGAAAAAAAATCGTTATAGTTATTTGTGTTAAGTAAAATAAATCAAAATAATACAAATGTTCAACAAAATATCGTGGTGAAAATATCAGCTTCTGTATAGTTGTAAAACGTGTCACTATCAACTTTATTACTAAAAAGACTTAGAGAATTTTGGAGAACGGACAAGATAAGCTGTAGGTGAAAGAAAGTCTAGTGCTCATATAATTTTAAAATAAAACATTTACATATTTAATTTATTTGGTCCTATTTCTCCAAAAGTCTTCGTTAATGTATCGATGATGATCCGTGTTCTTTCCGACAGGTATTGGTCAATTTGCCCTAATACTTTGACAACGTGGAGCATCTTCTGGACTCCTTTCTTGAACTTCTCCATCTTCTCTGCGCTGGATTCTTCTCCAGGTCTCATAATTGAGGTTGCTGTCATCGGAGAGCCGATCCTGGGAGGCGTGTAGGGGCCACCACTGTGTTTTTCTAGCTTAGGGACGTTTAGGGTTGGTATGCGCAATTTTGGTACCTTTAATTTTGGTATTCCTGGTATGAACCCTGCTGGTGGTGAGATAGATATAGGTACTTGTGTGTCGCTAAAACCCGTTTGGTCGTCCGGCTCAATGAGTATAAACCTCCCGTCTTGTACGGTCTTCGGAAATGCATTATGAATGAGGTTGCAAAACGAGTCTACGTCTAAACGAGAGTTCCGGCTGGAGTCAGATGATCTGAATGAAGAACCATACGGAACCTGAAATATAAATAATTACAAAATTTAAAAACGCGTTCATAGGAATCATTATTAGAAATATTGACGTTGTGATAAAATATTTTTGACGATTTTGACTACAAAAGTATAAATCAACTTTTATTTTTGTCTGCTGCCTGCTACCGACTGCCTGCTGACTTCTCATTAACCTAGTAGTCCTGAGCGCGACTGCTACGCTGGAGAACCTGGGCTCGATTCCCGGGTCGAGCAAGGTGTTGTTGGGTTTTCTATGAAAGTCTCAGTAGCAGCTTGGAGTTTGGAATCCCAGTTTGTGGCAGTAAGCTCGCCCCCTATTACATGGGACCTAAACATGGGCGAACTGTGGGTGTACATTGGTACGCAGGCGTGATGGTATGTTACGTTATGTTTGTTTATTTCAGTTTTCGTAAGATAAGCTTTACTTTAAGTTTACGTAAAAGGCACAGAACGAAGGGGATGAACCAACAAAGTCCCCTCTCTGAGCTCCCATGACCTCAACAAAGGTCCGCCTGCCTTCAATAATGCAAGCAATATTAACTAGTAATCGAAAATCTAGACCTGATTGGTTTGCATGATTATGGCAATAAGCGAGGTAAAACGAAAAATAGGATGGCATGAGTGGCAAATTGCCGAGCGCCCGTGCGTAGGGGGCCCACGAGCCCGATATTAAATGCCCTTAAAATGAAAATAATGGTCCTTCCATCGGAGGCCCCATCCGATGAATTTTGCCAAACAGTATAGTTACGCCACTGATAGCAATAATCCTTTCTCATACTCAGAAAACCTACCTAGTGTTCGTTTGCGTTGCAATGAAATGATTTACCTACGTAACTAATATAGTTGTGCTATGTTTTGGTTTACCCTTTCATCGGAGCAGTCGATTGTTAAACGCAAGGGTGGGGGCGCGCCGGCTGTGTAATTTACCTGAAACGGTTGACATCAATATTATATTAGATTTCTGATAGGAATCCAAGAAACTTCATAAAATATGCACTCTGTATACTTAGTTTAATTTTAGGGCTTATTGCGTGTATTTTGTATTATTCTTAGGTAATTCTAACATGATTCATTTTGTTAGAAAAATCTTCTTACACCAGCATTTCCTCCTGTATGGTGTGTTTACAAACAAAAATATCACACATACAAAGTCCCAAATCCGGAAAAAACTACCTGTAGATCATACAAATATATTTCCGTGCGGGGATCGAACCCACGAATACAAATCCAATCCACATATCACGAATATATATACGACTAAGAAATACATATACAATTCAGGTCGTAATACAGACTTAAACAACATCTCGGTACCTACGTGCCTATGTTGATTTTGAATGTAACCATCTTTTTTTTTTGGTAGGTATTTTAATTTTTTTAGAAAGTTAAAGAAAGTTTATCAAATTGACAAATTATAAAAACAAATTTAAATGTTAGGTACATAAATTAAGTAGTTACCAGTCATCTTGTGTGACGTCAGAATAAAAGCTATTTATTAATCATGGGTATCATGGGTATGTACAAGATATTGCATATCTTTCAGGTATTATTATGTTACGACCCTGTACAGGCAGCAGTAGGACTCAACAACAATAGGCGTTGCATACTAAGCGCTCATCTTTTATTTTGACAGTGGCTTGCACTAAACCAAAATTCATACTACGAGTAACAGTAAGGAAATCTGTATATTGATATAGCATAATATCGCCGCCCGATCCATTCTGCAACAAATGGCATCGCAAACGAAACAATGATAACATTACGAAATATTTCCAGTAACCCTAACACACTCATAATGTACTAACATCACGAACTTGAACAGCACAGATATCTATGTACATATGTGTATAATATACACATATTTTTTAAGCACAACACTAAACTGGAGTAAAAGTTCTAATCTTGATAATAATCGATATCTGAGATGTTCACTTCAAACACTGATAGATACGAACCAGCATGAATGCTATCGCCACGTACCGACACATATCCGTCGCTTGCGCACAGTCACGACATTTTACCGCGTCTAAACACAACTCCGATCGATCACGTATAACATCAATAGCATAGTCAGCAAAAACTCCGATGCCAATAGAGTTTCCAAGTATTTTATATAGTTATTTAGGACAATCCACATATTGTTCAATTCCAGTAAGAACAAAAGGTTTACAACATTAACATATTATTATAGCACAACAGTAACTTTGGTATTGTGTTTCCTGAGAGAAATTGTGTCAACTACTGCGGTTTTTTTTTGTGTACAGTACCTCACAAATAAAATTTCGAGTAGAATTAGGTACTACTGAAGTTTCTGTACTTTCGAGATCAACATTTAATGGGGCCACATCTTTTTCTTCTAAGAAAGTCCACCATAATCTAAAAAGATGGTAACCTTCCAGTCCGTTCATGTACCTTTCTCAACAAGGTCACATTACTCGAATAATCACAAAGAATCGAGATGACAGTACCGTCTTATCTGCCTTACGTGTCCATTCACACAGTTTCGTCGTCCGTCAGGAAATAGGCAGTGTATAAGGAGGTACCTACCATGCAGTGGGTGTATAGTAGTTGCTATGCCTGCGGTCTAGTGTTGTACCTAGCTGTGAAGTTGTATTACCAGAATGAAGTTAAGAAGATTCTTCATGTGGACCGTGCTGGTTGTAGCTGCTTTGACTGTTGTAGAGGTTTGTTTCAATTTTTGTGTGACCGTGTAGTTTCTCAGCCGCATGATGCCTGAGGCAAGGCTTCTTACAGTAGGTATACAGGATGCAAATTATGTAATGAAAAATTAAAAAGCTGTTATTACCTATGACAACATTGACAACATTTTATTAAGTAAATTTGGAAAATTACCGAATAGGTACCGTATAGTTTGCATGGTCTCTGTTTTTTTTTGTATGTCGAATGAGCCTTTGTTGCGATTATAATTAATCATGGATGTTGTTTTCTATAAGTACCACTAGGCAAGGCACTAATTATACAGACCACATTACCATTTTAAACAAGCTACAATAATCTTGTTCACATTTTAGTGGCAGAACGTTTATCAGTCCTACGAGCTGAATTCGGCAACAATTCTTCTACCCATTTATATTTCTTTTCTAGAGCAGCATTCTCCTGAAACATTCGCTGTTGAGGCCTCGCCGGCCGGAGACCTGCTTCTCATGTCGCGCGGAGGATCGTCCCTACGCCTATCCGCTCATCAGCTACCTCGCCAAGGTCAAGGACATGTTCGTGAGAGGACTCAACGCACTAGTGGCCAACGCTAAGGCTAATAAACTTAAGTAGATTGTATTTGTAAATAGTTATAATGTGTATGAATTTAAGTTAACATTAAAAAAAAATTATGAATTCTCAGTAGCACCTCAGATTTGTGTCAATCTGTCAATAGGTATCATAATATTGGTATCAGTAGACCTCTTTAACCCATATTTAGGAGATACATATATAATTGTATAATGTGACTAGTTTTGATAATTATTTGTATTTAGGTAATTTATATAAGTCGAGAATATCATAAAGGGAATAAAAATTAACTCGCCATAAAAAAATATGGTAAGCAATAAGCGATGCATGACATCTATTTTACTACAAATTTAATTGAATAAAAAAAAATTAAATACATCAGCATGCAACATTACAACAAAAATAAATTATAGTTTCAGATAACACTGAGGAATAATATCTTGCATTTTAAAATTACCTAAATCTAGCAGCAAACAAAACTATTACATCAATAAATGCTTAAATTTGTAATACTCTGCAGTCGTCAGCCGACCTTTATTCTTCAGGTCCATAAGTTTCTCAATTATCTGAGTGTTACTTTTATCCCAGGACATCAATGTGTTTACTTTAGCGAATGGTGGTCTCATCGGTAGTGAAGGTGTACGCGTTGGAGGCGGAATCCAGGAAAAAAGCGGCAGGATCGGTAACTTCGGAATAATAGGTATTATGTAAGATACATAAGGTAACTTCGGAATGGTGAAGATGGATCTTGGAAACTTTTTCTTAGACTTTAATTTAGGCTCGGACCGTTTTATTGGTGGAGGTTTCGCTGGAAATGGTAACTTCTGCAAAAGCCCCTTCAGCGGTTGTTGATTTTCGGATTTTATATTAATGAATACTGGCGAGTTTTGAGAGAACTTCTTGATGACCAACGGGTTTAAACGCTTTAGCTCTATAGGAAGTATGTTAAGGCAGCAGCACGAAGATGTCTGTAAAATAAAGAACATAAGTACAGTACCTACTAGGTATTACACAGTAAAACATGTCAACAAAAAATGAAGTCTTATCTATTAGTGAGTTACCCAGCCTTTCTTACGTTAGTTTATGATGACTGTAGTGAAGAAATAGTGAAGTCCTATCTGTTGTCCAAGTCCATCTTATCTGTTGTTAATTTATATAATGTCTAATAGCACTATGAGTACACAAAACAGAAAGCTAATTCTGGAAATGAACTTTGACTTTAGTTTGAGTAGCAATAGGCTCGTCTGCTATGACATGGGACCTAAACATACCGGCAGTGGGGCTATACATCAGCACGTGACGCACCGTGGAGCGCCTTGCTTCGGCACGAATGGGCCGGCTCAACCGGAGTGATACCACGATTAAATTGTGTTTAAATCGTAATTTAAACACAATTTAATCAAATTGTGTTATTATTGGGAATCGGATACCGTTAATTAAGTAGTAAGTAAACAAAATGGTAGGGTAAGATAGCTTCTTACCCTACCATTTCTGGAAATAGACGACCAAAAAACGATCGTAAAGTTATCAAAAATTATATTGGCTTACAATTATTCCCAGTCTTTTGCACGAAATGGTAGGATAGGAACCTAGATTAATGGTATCCGAATCCGAATAATAACACAATTTGATTATATTCTGTTTAAATTACATTTTATTTTGGTATTACGTTTGTATCGGCAATTCGGTCCACCAGACCCATAAGTGTTCTTATGCAAAAATATCGACATCAGTAAGAACAACATTGATGAATTCGAAACAATTACGACCCCAACTGTCTTTACACCGAGGTTATACGACAGAAAAACCATTTACGGATAACTTCAGAAGCGCGTTATTATTTTGGGGCTACTGTACGTAGATAAATTTTCTGACAGGTGACGGCTGAAGTTCCAAAGAATGATATTACAGTGCGACAAACTTATCTGACCTAGTGTCTGTAACTGGAACTATCTTCGCTTTATCGTCTCATTGTTTCCCCGTTTATTTGAGTTTGTTTAAATACAAACGGTTAACGATTCTGAATAAATTTTAACCAGGTCCGGATTTCATCTATAGTCCAACTCGACTCGTATCTGCATCACGTTGTCAAGGGACTAAAATCGCCAATTTCGATGATTCATAGTAGAATTCGAATTTTATTCATACTGGAAGTCATAAAATGGCCACTCTATTGATTCATAATATGATTCGCGTACACGGATACATAACATAACATGCATTTTCAGTATAAGCTGGCCTCTCATCATACAAGAAGACTATACAATTTTGATGAAAGATGTGATAGTTGTAACATTTTAGTAGCCATGATTAATGGCACCATTTGAGCTCGAATTTAATCTGGATACTTATAACCGTATACATACATAAAAGTATTCACGAAAGGCCATTGCCCTTGATAGGAATAGAGCATGCTTATAGAACAAGGATATAACTCAAAAACCTAATCGTCCAGCTACCTATTGACTATTGACTGAACAATCCTCCTCAAAGTAAAGTACCTACCATACGACATAAATACAATTACAGCTGTTTGGTGGCTGCAATGTACTCAAGACCTGATGTTCCGCTGATACCAATTGAGGCAAATTAAAGAAATACAAGTACTCACATATATGACTAAAATCACTACAATGTTTATTTTTCGTGCACAGTTCACTTTATCCCCTACCATCTTGTTTCGATTTCTGATTAATTTAAACCCCACATTTATTTGGGCACCGCTATATATAATGACAAGTATTGAAAACAGCATTGTCTTGATATCTCACAATCTTCGATTAGATTAAACACGTCTCACGGTAGAATCAACTGTTATTGTATTGCAACAACAAACAATCATACACACAAAATAAAAATAAACAGTTAAAAAAGTCTCCAGAGATTTCATTGTAAACTATTGCAGTTTACTACTACTACTAGTAACATTAGAGTAAAATATGAACATTAAACACAGTTATGAAGTTAGAAAATATGATAGCAGTCGATTCTACAGCCATCAGCTTGTGCGCAAATTGTCGCAGGTTCAATTCCCGCATGAAACAATACGGCTCCAATCTTTGATGATGGTCTTAAAGAGTTCTGTACTATCCTTAAACGCAACAACGTAAAACAGTTGTCATCTTCATATTTTGTCAACGTGGTTTCTATAAGATAGATACTATTATTAGGTATCTATGATACAGGTATTATTATTAGGTATCTATGATACAGGTAAATATGTGTGGAACACCCTCACTACCCTTACAAGAATGGATTTATGAATAGTTTTGTATTAGTAGGTATTTTGCTCGAAGTAAAGCTTTTCGAGTTCATTGTTGGGAACGTCAAAGCAACTAAACATTTCTTAAAAGGACATATAACATTCTTAGGACCTCCTAAATATTACGTCAATATTTATCTTCATCTATTAGACAATTAAAATTATTAAACGATCTTTCTATTATTAAAGAGATGATGTATGACATAATTACCAAACGGACAAGGAAAAGAAGAAAAATACGTAGCATTTTGAACAATCATAATATTTGAATGCATGAGCTAAAATTAAACAATCAAAGTGAACACCAAAAAAGGTTTATTTAAATAAAAAATACACGCACACAATCATGTAGGTACAAACATTAGATAAATTAATGTATGTTGCTGTAATTTGTGTTACGAAAACTGCAACATATCTACTAACTATTTTTAGTTACAATTTCTAAACTTAACCATTACGTATTCAATTGGCCAATATCTAAATGATATCACTTCAAGATAACAGCATAAAGTAAAAGAAATTATAGTTTGTAATCAACACGTTCAATCTTATCACGGCAGAGGTGTCATGCTCCTAAACTTTCCCTAACAATCAAACTAATTACGCAAATTATAGATAATATTTATAACGATAATCACGTAGAACCTATTGAATGACAAAAGCAACTCCATAAATACGAATAGTTTTTTTTATTCTGAACCATAATTTGTTGAGGAATAGTTCTGTGAAGTGTCATCATGGGGGGTCAAAAGGTGTTTTGGTCCTCCATAGGGATAGTGCTGATTTCATCGTGCTATGTGATCGCGTGTGATGAGAAGGGGCTCTGCTTGGTACGACACAACTTGAACTGATAAATGACACCATAAAAATGAATCTGAGCCCCATATATTCAACGTGTGTTATAGCCAAACATACAAATAGTACTTAATTTTGAAACGCCATTGAGTTTCGTGCTGTCACAGTCAGTTTGTCTTAAATTGATAAACGACATCTTCAAATTGAGTACCATTTTAGTAGTTGGTCATTATTCGTGCAAAATAAGAGGGCCACTAATCTAAAAATCCATTCCAATTTTAATAGAAAATCAAGAATAAATTCTTAATTTTCTTTTAGAATTAAGTCTTAGCAAAATTACAGCTTCATATGTACTATTATTATCTTATTCTATTTTTGTTACAGCTTGAAGCGTTGAAGGAAATGAAAGAATGCAAGAAGGCGGTGCTGGCTTCGTAAGTTAAACTATAAGATGTTTAAGAAGTTTCCAAAATATATAATTGTATTAATGATCAAATATTTATAAGTCAATTAATATTCTTAATATTTTACAGATTACTGAAGCCACTTCTTACGACGAAGTTGCTTGGTAAGTATGATTCACCTTAACTTCAGTCTTTTTCAAATAGGTATAACGATGAGGAAGATAACTTTTGACGGCGCAGTAGGTAGCTGAGCCATCAGTTTTTTCGCCGCGGCTAATAGGTTCTTCATATGAAAAAATATTTCTAAGACCTATACCCTGGTCTGGGAGTTATTAACGCATCCTTAATAAGAAGCAATTTCTTATATAATTTTGTGAGTTTCTCTAGTCAATGAATGCCCCAAAACAATATGCACTGTAGGTACACCTTATTAACGACACTTATAAAACTTGATTTTAGAAAAAGATAAGAAGCCATGCTGTAAGGAGCTGCTGCCGCCGCCTCCACCGCCGACCATCATGTTGATGCCGGCCGCGCCGCCGCCGCCGTGCGGGCCGGCCCTGCCGCCGATACTGCTCGCGCCCCCCGCGCCCCTCGCGTTACCCGCCCCGCCACCAGCTCCGCTGTACCTGAGCGCACCTGCCCCCGCTCCGATCTGCCTACCCGCTCCACAACCGTTGATGTTGCCGGCGCCTCCTGCTCCGATGATGCTCCCCGCTCCACCACCCAGCCCGCTCTGCTTGCCTGCACCCCCGCCTTCTCCATGCTACATGTCAGCGCCACCCCCGATGATGTTAGCACCGCCGCCTGCCCCTCTCATGCTGCCAGCGCCACCCCCCCCAGTTCATGCTGCCAGCACCGCCACCGTCGCTCATGCTGCCGCCTCCCCCGGCGCCTGTGTATCTCCCGTCACCTGCGCCTCCTCCAGCACCCTTGTGCCTCCCACCCGTAACGGCGCCGCCGGCTCCAGCGCCGCTTGTAATATCTCTGGTTCCTCCCCCGCCGCCGCCAGCCTGCGGTCCCCCTCCTCCTCCACCTGGTTATCCCATGACAGCATACATGGTCGCTCCTCCAGTTCCAATCACTTTGGAACCTAAGCCCTTGGAGTTGCCTCCTCCATCGTGCCCATGCGCACTTAAATATTATTAACCTATTCCTAATGTTAGTTTAATTTTATTTATTACACATATGTACATATAAATAAACACAATAGCTGCAAACAGAGGCTTGTTTGATTTCATAGCGCACAAAGGTGCTCGTTACGTCAGAGGCTACTTGCCAGAACCCTGTAATTTGACGGAGACACGCCCAAATTATTGCGGCTTCATTTTGTATGCAACGGTACAGGCGAAACCATAATAAACTGAGTAAATTATTATAAAAGTATAGTAGTATGTAAGTAAGCAGTGATAGCCTAGTGATATGACCATAGGACTGCCAAGTCAAAGGTCTCGAGTTCGAATCCAAGGCAAGTAATAATAGTTAATTATCACGCGCTTAAACGGTGAAGGAAAACATCGTGAGGAAACCTTCATGCCTGAGCGATTTCTTCGACGGCGGCGGCGTGTGAAGTCTGCCAGCCCTCATTAGGCTAGCGTGGTGGACTATAGCCTAATCCCTCGAGACACGTGCCCAGCAGTGGGACAATGTAATGGGTTGATTATGTTCCTAAGGTATCAGCTTCCAGCGGCCAAAAAAATTGAGATGACTGAAAATGAAAATATAGTTTTTTAAATTTTTAGGTTATATTTTATTATTATAAAATATGACGAACTAGCATAAGATTTATAACTATTAAAGAACACAAATATTAATATATTGTTAATGTCAGCGATTGTACAAAATACGATTCACTTTTCCAACAAAATGAAATAGCTGCGTAAATACTTACGTCTCTCAAAACTCAGAGAGCAGTATTACAATCATGTTGACTCAAGTAGTGGTGGAATTCTTCAAGCATAAAGTTGTCAGTAGCATTATTGTACTAGCATGCTGGCCTTCAGTAGGTAAGAATATTATTTTACGCAAACAAATAAAATAATTAAAATAAATTTGCACGCCGATATTAATGGCATAATAAGCGATACCAATTATTTTATTATGAACTTTCTGTACCTTATTTATGCAGTTAAATATTTTTTTATATATATTAAATAAATTAGGTATGTTGTACCTATTTTATATTGGCTCTGTACGACCACCTAAGTAGGTCAAATTCAAATAGTTCAAATATACTATATTAAATATGCCTAAATATTTGGTTGCTGTAGGTGAAAAAAATATTTAAAGACCATTAGAAGATTAAAGAAAAAATAAAAAGAAAACACAATTAGCTTGTATTTCTTGTCGCGTAACGTCCAGTATTTTTATTAACCGAATTATTATTGGACACCAACAAGGTTGAACGTCAGTCAACATAAAGTATAATTATTTTTTTCGATAGCTTACTGTAACTTGTATGGAGGTTAGCTGAATGGTTACTATTTTTTAACACAACACAGGAAGTTATTTTTTTTTTTTTTAGTAAAGGAAAACATTCAATCGCGGGCAGGATTCGAACCTGCGTCTTCTGGTTTGATATACCTAAAAAAAATAACTTAATAATCTTAGCATGGAAATTGCAAAAAAAAAAATCACAAAAAGACAACACAGGAAGCTTAAAGTTCATTAATTTTATAATTTAACGGTGACTGTTAATGAGATCCTTAGCAGAGTCGCGGAGCTCAAACATAATATAAAGTTAACACAAATGAGATAAATGGTACACAGATAACTTGTAGTAACAAAGATTTATCTAATGGAAAACAACTTATTTTACTGACTTTGGTAATGTTAGCTATTGCACTAAATACGATTCACTTTTCCAACAAAATGAAATACGTACGTAAGTCTGTCTTTAAAAGTCTAGTTTAGCAGTAAGATGCTGTGGTGGAATTCTCCAAACATACATTTCTCAGCAGCATTATTGTTCTAGTATGTTGGCCTTCGTAGTAGGAATTCGTAGTAGTAGTAAGTAAGAATATTATTTCATTTTAGATATAAGTACGGACACCTAAGTAGGTCCATTTCAAATAGTTCTATTAAACTATATCAAATATTCTTAAATACTGGTTAGTGTAGATGAAAAAAATATTTAAACATCATTAGGCACTGACCTCTTTAAATACTCTATAGCATAGAGAAATATAGAGATAGGTGCCATTAGAAAATAAAGAAAAAATTAAAATAAAAAGAAAACACAAATGGCGTTACCAGATTTTTTGTCGCGTAACGGCCAGTAATTTTATTAACTGAACTAATATTGAACACCGAGTAGGTCAAACGTAAATAAAATTTAAGGCCTGCGCAGACGAGGCACAATTCTCGGCGGCGGCGTACTTTTTGTCCTTCAAAATAGATCCCTTACAACTGTATTGAATAACTCACACATTGGATTAAATGTACCGTGTACGAAAAGTTCCAAGAACAACCGAGGACATCAAAAGACCGGTCTAGACAGAAGTACGTGAGAGTCCCCGAAAAAAATAGAACTATAGTCGCAGCAACGCACACAGCGAACTTTAATACATGACTATATCCATTCAATAATCGAGTCGAAATATCTAAATTCATGTGAATAACAACATTACTCTGCTACTGACTGCCTCATTAGTTTAGTGGTCCAAAGCGCGACTGCTACGCTAGAGGTCCTGGGTTCGATCCCCAGGTCGAGCAAAGTGTTATTGGGGTTTTCTACGAAATTCTTAGTAGCAGCTCGGAGTCTGGATTTGTGCCCGGTTAATGGCAATAGGCTCGCCCCCTATTACATGGGACCTAAACATACCGACGAACTGTGGGTGTACATAAGTACACCTCGGCCTAACCCTTCGGGGAATAGAGGCGTGATGGTATGTTTGTACCAACATAACGTTATCTGGAATATTTATTTCCAGCGTGCGTTTTACTAAACTGTCGACTTTTCCGAAGAACAAATGATCGCACACCGTGTGTGTTGAGTCAGTCCATGGCAAGTTGTCAGCGGAGACGTTATTCTAGATTCAGGGATTTTTGTCCTCTGCGGTCCTCTAAAAGTCCCTTGTCTGCGCAGGCTATTAGAAAGCAGCATTTACAATCATGTTGACTCAAGAAGTGGCGGTATTCTTCAATCATAAAATTGCTAGCAGCAATATTGTACTAGCATGTTCGTCTTCAGTAGGTAATAATATTATTACAGAGACAAGTGAAATAAAAAATATAAGTTAGGTACCTACCAATTATTTTTTAAATTGTGTCTGTACAGCAGTGGTCTCGAATCTACCGATTTTTCGGTATTTCTACCGATCTGGCATCTATTCAACCAAAATGAAATTGATTAGATTTAGGTTGTTGAACTCATTGGGCGTAACGTCTGTCTGTTATATTACATTTTATATTATGGTTTTTTATTCCTGAAGTTTAAAATAAAGAAATTTATTGTTAATTCGACTTCATTGTGATTAATTGATAAGTTCAAATAGTATAATAGGTACATTTAATTTTTATGATACCCATGACCACTGGTATTAGTTTTAATGAAACTTTGAAACAATAGTCCTTTAAGTTTTAGATAGGTAAAGAGTTCGATTGCATTTTCTTTCAATATATACTGATTTATGGTCGTTATTTTACTTGGCAAATTTACCGATTTCGCATTTTGTCGTTCGAGACATTTGCTGTACAGTAGCCTTAGCACGAACAACTTGCGAAAAAGTATTCGTATCGTCACGATAGAGGCGCTGGTCCATATCTCATACAAATTGGTCTCCATGACGATACAAATACTTTTTCGCAAGTTGTTCGTGCTAAGGCTACTGAACAGTAGCCTTAGCATCGTCATGGAGACCAATTTGTATGAGATTTGGACCAGCGCTTTTATCGTGACGATACGAATACTTTTTCGCAAGTTGTTCGTGCTAAGGCTACAGACACCGAAGTAGGTCCAATTAGTTCAAATAAACTACATCAAATAATCTTAAATACTAGTCGCTGTAGATAAAAAAATATTTAAAGACCATTAGAAGATTAAAGAAAAAATAAAATAAAAAGAAATCACAAATGGCATCACAAGATTTTTTTCGCGTAACGGCCAGTAATTTTTATAACTGAATCAAGAACCTTATACTTACTACTGGATTTTGCATATAGAACTGTCCACTGAAGGCGAAAAATATGACATGTAGTCGTTGCTGCATCTCTTTCGTCTGGATGACAATGATTTTACACGTATATATAATTTTTTTACGGTACACGGCTACGTATCAAACTATATATTTGCAGGGCTGAGCACGCATTCTATAGGCTTTACATATAATGAGAGGTCAGCTTATACTGGAACATTTTTTATTTTATTTTTTATATTTAAATAGCTTTATTCCCTCTGACGTAGTTAGAGAACATGTTTTTCTTTTAATTTCCGTAAGGACTATTTTAGTTTGTTTTATTTCTCCTGTTTGTCATCCGACAAACGCTCACTGCGAAATCTAGGAACATTTTTCTAAACTTTTTGTTTGCTATGAGGCAGTGAGCATTTGCCAGACTGACGTCTGCCTCCAATTGTTGCTTCAATTTGTGCCTTTCGGCATGGTAAACAGGGCATCCAAATAAAATATGCTGGACGGTTTCTTCGTATACTGGGTCACAAATGCATGACGGGCTCTCCTTACACTTGAATCGGTGTAGATATTGGGAAAACCCGCCATGTGCCGTCAATATCTGGGTCATTGCTCCCTGTGGCTCAATTTTCCGCGTTAAGCGGTAGGCGTTCACTGCGTTCGGGAGGAACAGCTTCGTGACGGAGGCAGTCTCTTCACCCAAATATCGCCGGTTCCACTCATCTAGGGACTGGCTGCGAAGCTGCGCCTTGACAAAAGAGACCGGAGACCGGTCATAGTCTGGCTTCCTCCGCCCGGAAGCTGCTGCCTCCTTTACTAGGGTGTCGGCGCGCTCATTGCCCTCCAATCCGGCGTGAGCCTTGATCCAGAACAAGGAGATATCTTTGCCTTGGGTCAAGGCCTCGCAAAGGTTTTGACGCGCCTGGAACGCAAGTGGATGCAAGGAGCTATGGTTTGTGACTGCCTGCAAAGCTGCCATCGAATCACTGTAAACACCATAGCTCCTTCCGCCGCTGCTCAGAATCTCACATGTGGCTCGGCACAGGGCCAGGAGCTCCGCCTGGTAGACTGTGCAGTACACTGGCAAACATAGTTTTCGGGCTTTCAGTTCGGCCTGGCTGTCCCACACGGACAGCGCAGCTCCGACCTTACCCCCTATTTTGCTGCCGTCTGTGAAAATACGGCGCGCCTGCACGTTGTGCCGGTCTACCAGGCTTTGGTCATCAAGACTCTGGAATCCCAGCTCCAAGCGCCGAGCCGGATGCGGGGTTTCCGCGAAGCCCACCACGCGCTCAACCTCCCGGTCTCCCAGCATTAGCCGGGACGACCCTTTCCGCGCTTCGTATAGGGCCGCTGCTTCTTGTATACGAAGGTCTAAAGGAAGTATCCCGGCCAGTATGAGGACCGAGTTTAGGGAAGCCGTGCGGTAGGACCTGCAAATTTTTTGAGCGACGCCTCTTTGAACCTCATTGAGCAGTTTTTTGACCCCGATCTTTTGGGCTGCGGGAGGCCACGCTGCTGCTGCGTACAAAATGATGGGCTCAACTGTTGCCGTGTAAATGGTCCGGATAACATCCGGGTGCAGCCCCCAACTGATTTTGGCCGTTCTTTGCATCATTTTTCATGCATTGCTTTAGGGCCTTCCTACACGTGTTAGCAACGTGGCTGTTAAAAGTCAGCTTTTCGTCGATGGTTAGCCCTAAAATCTTTATTTCACGGGACATGCCAATGTCGACCCCGCCCATGCTCAGACGCGGGGTGTCGTACTTCAGCTTGTTTGTCACCAGCATAGCGCATGTTTTCTGCGGGGCAAACTTGAGCTTATTTCTAACACCCCATCTCCGGACACGCTCGAGGGCGACATTGGCCTGTCGCTGCACCTCCGAACCAGTATCCCCGGCGAACAGCAGCACCACGTCATCCGCGAATGCCTGGCATTGAAGTCCCTCCGCTTCCAGATCTTTTAGGAGGGGATCGAGAAGAACGTTCCAGAGGATCGGTCCACCAATCGATCCTTGGACGCACCCCTTCTGCGTTTCTTTCTTGTGCTCAACCCCCGCGTACCTTAACTTCACACATCTGCCATCCAGATAGCTGTCCAGTAGCCTCCGGAGATTGACCGGACATTGTTCCTCTACCAGTCTGACCCTAATGGCCGGCCACCAAGCACTATCGAAGGCGCCCTCTATATCAAGTGAAACGAGCGTTACCAGTTTTTTGAGTTTAACTTCCGCTTTGATCTGGTTCACCAGAGTCACCAGAGTCGACTGCCTCATTAGTCTAGTGGTTCCAGGCGCGACTACTACACTAGATGTCCTGGGTTCGATCCCCAGGTCGAGTAGTGTTATTGGGTTTTTCAATGAAATTCTCAGTAGCAGTTCGGAGCCTGGATTAGTGCCCGGTTAATGGTAATAGGTTCGCTCCTTCAGGAACGAAACACAGGAAGCTTAAAGTTT
Source organism: Acronicta aceris (assembly GCA_910591435.1). Classification (NCBI taxonomy): domain Eukaryota; kingdom Metazoa; phylum Arthropoda; class Insecta; order Lepidoptera; family Noctuidae; genus Acronicta; species Acronicta aceris. The sequence goes on along the minus strand of OU342778.1, from coordinate 3,390,830 downwards.
TTTTTATTTTATAATTTAACGGTGACAGATAATGAGATCCTTAGCAGGGAACGCGAAACGCAGACATCTATAGAGTAAAATGAAAAAAAAAATGGTCACAAAGTTGACACAACTGGGCTAAATACATAGGTACAAGGATAACTTATAGTAATACACATATCGGTAATGAAGAATTACTTTCCTTATTTTAGACTTAGTCTAAAATCACAAATTAAACAACCAATAATCTTAGCTACCGACATAGCTCAAAAGATTAGCTGAAGTTGCAATGGGCCGGTCACATCTGTCGGAGAACCGACAAACGCTGCAGCAAACCAGAAGGCCCCTGGCAGTGACTGGATGAGTAAAGCCGAAGTTCGGGCTCTGTGGCCGTTCACTAGGAGAGGCCTATGACCAGCACTACGTCCTATGTCCACGAATAATGATGATGATTAATGTCAGCGATTGTACTAAATAGGTACGATTAGCTTTTCCAACAAAATGAAATACGTAAGTCACTCTCTTAAAAGTTAAAAAGCAGTAATTACAATCATGTTAACTCAAGCAGTAGTAGAATTCTTCAAACATGTATCAGTAGCATTATTGTTCTAGAATGTTGGCCTTCAGATAATTTCACGCGAATCAATGTGAAGTCAAAAAGAATTTTAGATGTACGGACACCTAAGTAGGTCCAATTAAAATAGTTCAAATATCAATATTATATAATAAATAATTATTAAATCAAATATTCTTAAATACTGGTTGCTGTAGATGAAAAATGTATTTAAAGACCATTAGAAGATAAGAAAAATAAAATAAAAATAAAACACAAATGGCATCGCAAGATTTTTTGTCGTGTGACGGCCAGTAATGTTTAATAACTGAAGACAGCAAGAAGGTCGAATTTATGATCTAATTTTAGTCGATGGCGTACCTCTATGGTTTAAAGCAGGAGACTTGCAGTTTATTTCTATTACTAAAGTTACAATAAAAAGTGGCATTTAAAATATAAAATGACAATCTTGAAAAAAAAGCTGAAAGCTGATATTCTAAGTAGATACATGGTAGAAAATGAAGAATACCTTATCATAGGTATTTAAGTATATAAATATTTTATTTTAATTAGCTCCATAAAGAGCCACTACGAGAATTTATTATTAAAGAACTTAATAATTTTACTAAGATCGAATAAATTTATTGCAGAGCAGATCAAGTTCACTCGCCAACTATCCCAGGATGGAATATGCGCCACGTTCTCTTGCGACCCAGCTATCCTCGATCATATTCGCCATCACTACTTGCAAGGAGTTCTTTATATGACCCATAAATATGACGAGATGCCTATGTTTAAAAAGGTTTAGTATTATTTAAAAACTTATTGATATATCACCTCTTTTACTGCATTTTTTTATTTCTCGTTGATTATTCCAAAATTAAAATTATATTAATTAAACATGCGTTATTATTATATGAATTTAAAAGTTCATGATTTTTGTTTTATTGTAAAATTAAGTTAAATAAAAAATCGTTTTCGTATAAATTTAATTTGAATGTTGAGATATAAGTTATCTGTATTACGAGTAATAACGAAGTTACTTCCATATACATATAAATAGTAATGACTATAAACTTAATACCTAAACATAACGTTTACGTTGCAGATGAAGCGAATACATTTCATGATGAGGTACAAATGGCTGATACTCGGTGACCACGTCCCCGAAGCGCTACGTGAAATACGATATGACTCAGATGTCGCCTACCTGCAATGGAAATATCCTGGAAATAATGAAACTAGAAACACAATGGGTAATTCTAATAACATTATATAATCTCCTGCTATAAACCTATCAAGTCATAAATTACAGACACAATTCTTTGAAGTAGGTAGTTAATTTACAAACACCGTGATTAATTGTTAGTGGCAGGTATTTACGCGTTTTACTGAATTATTCATTCTAATGCAGTTTAGACATTCCTAATCAATATTTTGGCGGGTTGAATAAACTGTGATTCAAAATCTCTCTAAGGCATTCATTTTTTATGACAATTTTTTTTAATCCATCGTAAGCAAATTATTTCAGCGAGGCCCGTAATGACCTCCGAATGCCAAGACATTATATTTTGTATTGGACTTGATGGGTGTTATATACCTACTCGCTAATTTAGTCATTAATCAAGAATTCAGAGTACTTTGAATCCATAAACAATGAAACCAATCGCTGATCTGTTATTTGCCATTCGACGCGGCGACGGGTCGTTGAGCTAACTAAATTAGGACTGAGCTACATAATGACTGATGAATGCATGCCGTCAATTATTGGTACTGGTATTTTCAAACCACAGTGTCTTTCTTCAAAAGGCGATTTCAGCCCTTGTGACTCTTATTAATAATATACCTACTTGATACTTCTGTATGGACTTTAAACGAGGTGATTTTCCGAGTTCACTTCGGCGTTAGGCATCCATTGAGAAGTAATAATGTCAGTTATGAAATACCAGCGCCATTTAGTATTAAAACATTAAAATATATTAACTTTTAAAAGTGTCTTTACAAAATCTATTTAGAATTTTAATATCATATGTTTTTTGAACTGCCTTTAATGGTCGTAAGAGCTATTCCTATGCTTGAGGTTCGATACTCAGTTCATGGCAATAGGCTTGCTTCCTACAACGTAGGACTTCCTACAACACACTAGTGACCTGTGGACACTGATAGACCTTTGCCTAAGCTTTCCAGGAATACAGGCGTGATGGCATATTATTTTATCTTACATGTTTAGCAGTAGCCACGGATTCACCTAACACCTACATACACATTTACGACGTGTACGTACACCCACGTGACGGCGTGTCTATCCACAAGTGGGCACACTGGACTAATGCAGCAGGACTAGTGTTGACATACGAGCGGGACAGGATACTTCGTCGCCTCGACTTGAAGAAATATCCTCTGAGAATCGCCACCCCAGTATGTAAACTCTTTTTACTTTTTATACCGGAATGTCATTTATCCCGTTGCATGAAATTTGTGTAGTCTTATAATGTTTTTCTTGAATCTGTGCTTGACCAAGTTATCAAAATACGTAGGTAATGCTTATCTTTTACGGTTAAATAAAACGGTAAAATAAATATCTAAACAAATCTGTACTAGTTCCTGACACTTACCCGAATATTACACATTGAAATAAAACTACGAATACTGATTTTATGGCGGTGGGTTAAAAAAAAGGCGATCCGATTCACGCATAATGACGTGAATCGGATCGCCTTTTTTTTAAAAAAAAGCTTTCTTGCAATGTGGGTCGCACATTACTAGTATTCTTGTTAACCCCTCGTGCTAAGCTAAATGCTTGTGTTACGAGTGGGTTCACGTCGGTAGTGCACTGGGTGGGTTTCAAACCGGCAACCAATGATCGCAAGTCCGACGTCCAAGTCGTAATGAACATCACATCAATAATTAACAAAAATTTTAAGTAACTTTGTACGTACCTAATTTTAATATTTATACGTCCAACACCTTAAACTACCTGTGACCATGGATGCTGTAAGTAAAGTATTCAAAACGTCGGGAATTAAAAATAATATCATTATAACGCGATAATATTCGTAAAAAGTAATTTAATTTGAAACAACAAGTTCATAAATAAAACTATTATAAAGATTAATTTGATGTTGGGATTCCCTTCCATATGTAAATAATATATCTGCCGCATTTTGGCATACCCAAGAACAAAGACTTCCAACCACCAATATTGTTGGTTCAATTACAAGCAAAATAATGTCATATCCATAAACAGTCAGACCCGGCACAACTTACCTTTAAATTAAGTATATATTTATTGTGTGTTGTGGGAAGTGGCCTTGTAACCCAGTTCGTTCTCCAGATGGGGCACTATTCCAGTGACAAGTATGACGGCACCTTTGTGGACTACCTGCAGGACGAGTCTATATCCGATCAAGACCCCGGCATCCGCAGTGGATACAGCACATCTGTCCTCGTCACAGAAGTAGTAAATGCTCAGTTAGTACCCTAAAAATTGTATTGGTTTGTATTTTAGTTAAAGAATGTGTCTTTAATCGCCATCTTTATGTCGATACGATCTCCTTCTCATTCAAATACAAATAAAGCCTGCGTAAGGACATGAGGTACCTTTTGCATCAAATAAGCAACCCTGAAAATAGATTGCATCCTGCGAAAGACTTCAGGATTAAAGCTATCGCCAAATTTTATCGAAATATATTTACTGATGTTGGTGCGAAAGATTACCTACAAATAAACAGTTACTGTCGCATTTATAATATATCCAAAGATATCGCTTACAGATATACTTAAATTATTACAAATAATTACTTTGTAAAATTAATTTAAGCAAGTAACATTTCATACGCCTTATGTTTACAAACAGATTTTTTTTTAATTCACCCGCAAAAAGGAAGAACTTTTCTAACCCATCTATGCTTCACCAGGGAAGTCCTAATAGCGAACGAGTTGTGGTCAACCATGATAAATAATAACAGCATGTACGTGATGTTGAAGAGCGGCGTGGCCGACCTCTCCGGCGGAATACTGCGCATACTGCTGGACCGCACAACTAACCTTGATTATATAGTGCCAATTTGGCCCTTCAGGTATTCGTCATTAAATATTATTAATATTATTTAGTTATTGCCTCATTAGTCTAGTGGTAAGCGTGACTTGCACTGCATTCTATTACAAGGTCGAGCAATGATATTTGGTATCTCTATTAAATTCTCAGTAGCAGATCGGAGTTTGCATTTAGGACGGGTATAGCAATAAGCTTTTTCGAACAGGGTAGGTTTCACGTACTTGGCGGAGCGTGAGAGTAGCAGCAACATGTACCTGGAGCCATTCTCGCCGGGCGTGTGGTGGTCGTGCCTCGCCATGATGGCCATCCTAGCGATGGTCGAGCGCATAACAGCTAAGACACCAAAAGAAAAAGACGGAGCGCTTTATACAGTACTTACGACGTGGTTGCAGCAAGGTAGGTTGTTGATTCAAATATGTAGATAAACTCTATATTCATATAGTCACCTTTTTTTTAAAACCTTCCTACTTTTGTTTCAGTAGACTAGTACTGTACCTGTTTACAGAGATTTTGCTAAGTTATGATAAACTACCTTCTGCCCGCAACTTTGTCTGCGTGGACTTTAGAATTGGGTCCGACCTGGATAAAAAGTAGCCTATGTGTTATTCCGGACTATAATTTATCTCTGTGTCAAATTTCATTCAGATCCGTTCAGCGGTTCTGGCGTGAAAGAGTAACAAACATCCATACATCCATACTCACAAACTTTCACGTTTATAATATTATTAAACAGTTCAGAATCAATTTAATTAACTTGAAACACTCGAAAAAAGTCAACGTACCGTTGTCGACTTCAATTGTCTTAATCGGTATCAGCATTGCCTGTATGTCCCTGTCTGTAATACCGACAAGCCACTTATACCATAGATACAATAGCTAAGTTTCAGCAGCTCACCTGCTTTACCTAAAAAGCAATGGCTTAAACATGGCTCAGATAAAAGTCTATAGGTACTTTGATCAGATGCAAGTGCAGTGCCGGAAAGTGCGTCAGGTCGCTGGGCGTTCACCGTCCTCTCAGTGAGCGCGATGTTGGTGCACGCGTACTACACGTCCGCCATCGTGTCAGCACTCATGAGCACGGGCCGCGGCGGACCCGACTCGCTCCGGGCGCTAGGAGACTCCAAGTACGCGATCGCGTCCGAAGACTACGATTATATGCGATATTTATTTTTTGACGTAAGTAAGAGAGAGCGACATTTCTCTTTTAGCATGTTTCTAAAAAAAAGAAAAAACACTTGAAGAATTTTGATTTACATTCAAAATCCCACCCGTTTTTTAGACCACCCATTTATTTATTTAGTACCTACAACCCCATCACATACATTAAAATTGGCAAAAACAACATAAAATTGATATTTTATCTGATGCACATGACAATTACGGCATACTTACACTTATAATTTATGTTTCTATCTATTTACCTATTTCTTAGGAAGACAAACAGCACAATTAATTTAGGTAGACACAAATTAAATAATAGTAGATCAATAACAAGTCCTCACAGATAGCAAACATTATGAAATAATTTGGCTAGAGCAATTAAACAAACGTGACAGAATAGTGAGGTGAGCTTAGTGAGTGAGCTTAGCTTAGTGAGATCTTTTAATTTTGGTTAGACGAAAATAGGAAGTATATTGTATAGGTATATATTTTTTCTTATTGTGACCTATCTACGCATTCCATTAGGTACATTATTAAAAAGGTGCAAATAAAAATACTGCTCAAAGCAATTCTAGAAATTAATACACTTACTAGCTACAGCCAAACCACTAATTACAGGTGGAAACTACCTGGGACGATCTTGAATATCTAAAGAAAAAGAAAAAGACATCAAAGTTCTATCAAGAATTAGAGCGAGGCGTGGAGCTAATCCAGAAGGGCAGCACCGCCTTCCACAACGAGTACAACCAGATCTACCCGCACTTCAAAATGTTCAGTGACGAGCAAATATGCAAGATACAACACATTGACACTATTCCTGAAGTGAGTGGGGTACAAAGATGGATAGCGGTAGACGCCGAATAGGCTTGGCACCAGCTAGCGATCAAATTCCTTTACTGCGTTCAAACATCTATCGCAGTAGTAGCTTAATAATGTAACCATTGGACTCCCAAGTTAAAAGCCTCGAGTTCGAATCCAATGAACGCACCTCTGACTTTTCGAAGTCAAGCACATAGTAATATTTAATTATCACGTGCTTAAACAGCAAAGGGAAACATTGTGAAGAAACCTGCATACCTGAAAGGTTTACTCGACAGCGTGTGAAGGCTGCCAACCTATGTACAATAGGCCTGCGTAGTGGACTATAGCTTAACCCCTCTTATTCCGAGAGGAGACCCGTGCCCAGCAGTAATACAATGTAATGGGTTGATAATGATAAATAATTCAAATAATCTACTTAATACGTGCACTGCTGTATAGACCCTTCAGTACATCATAATCATGCCTATACTCATTCACTGCCGGATGTAGACTTCTCGTAGTGAACGCCACAGAGCCTGATCTTCGGCTCTCCTCATCCAGCCACTGACAACTGTCATTCGTCACTCCACTTGGCCGGTCTTACACCGACCTGCTCGATTAAGTTTACTTAAAAAATACACAACAATACCATAATTATGTATTACATAATCTGGTAAGAAATGAGATCGCATATCGCATGGCCCAAACCAAATGCATAGGATGTAATATCGAATTAGTTTTAGTCAATAGAAGTACCATAGCCCTTTGCCTACCCAGGTTTAGGTGGCAATACTAAACCTGACCCAAAACCCCACCTTAATCATGTCTCAATTGCAATATACGTAGGAATGAAAATATTTTTTTCTATCTTTTTGTGATTTTTTTCTATTTATTTTTATAACAGTCGCTAACCTGGATAACTTCGACCAAAAACGGAGAATGGACCGAGGTGCTGCGTACAGCCGGGGGATGGTTGCTAGAGACCGGGCTAGGAAAGCGTCTGGTGTCGCGCCTGAGAGTGCCCCAGCCTCCCTGCAGAGCCGCCCTCCTCGCCGAGAGGGTCAAACTAGCAGACATCGCACCTTTACTAGCCCTGACCATGTTTGGAGCCATCCTGTCTGTATTACTGCTACTATTGGAGATAATGTGTGCTAAGGCTAAAAAAGGATGGTTGCGTGAAGGCGAAGCAAATCCTGCCTTAGAAGATGTCTATGTTCGTTCAGAGGACGTTGAATATGATATCGTAGAGTAGTTCAAATTCGGTCTGATTTTAATTCTGTTCATTGTAAAGTTTGCTTTTCGCTGTAATATCTAAGAGTAATTTATAACAGCTTTTCACTCACTCACTGATTATGATCACAAAATCTCAGAAAATATATAGAAACGGCCTAGAAACTTAAAATTTGGCAAGCTTTATTATAGTTTGATGTATTAACTAAAAAAGGATTTTGGAAAATTCCCACACGATTGATAAAAACCGGATGATGATGATGATGAAAAACGACTAGTACCTGTACAAGTAGTTATAGTTCTGATACAAGTTTACATACAAATTATTAGAAAATACACATTCCACCATTAGAAAAAAATGTGTTATAGTATGTAAGTTTAAGCGTAGGCTTATTATTATTCAATTGTAGAAATCAAAACATGTCAAAGTAATTAAACATTTATTTCAATTCAATTAGTTAACATTAGCCCTACACGTGACGATAATAATTATTTCCACAGTCGGTTTGGAATTAACAAGAACGGGTATATTCTATAGATAGGTACCTACACAGTTCGTGCTCTTGACGATTCTACAAAAGAAAAAAAGTTACATTCCTGTGCCTACTAAAACAAATTCAACTAACCATAAAAAAGATCTTGGCATAATATTATTCTGCCATATCCTCTTAACCACTAAAACCTGTGCTAACAAAACTGAATACAGCCAAATCAGTAGGTTCCTAATAGTTCCTATATTATACAGGGTGCCGAGTTAGTCCCCTGTACAAGGAAAGGATTTCTACTGGTTTATTGAATAATATCGTTGCTCTATATAGACATGTTACAGGACAAATCCTAAATTTTAATTCGAAAAACATTATTTCCAATTAAATTATCTTATTTCTATTATCCTCACGCGCAGAGAACATAGTTATCAGAAAGTAACTTATCACCTCACTATCAGATCTTCTGCTAAACATCACGTCTGCCATCTGATTAGACATACAATTACACTTAAATATCACGAGTACATTGGTTAATGAAGTAATATTTAAAAAAGTTACTCTTGATCGCTTGTTAAAACGATTTTCCTTAGAGTAAATAGAGAAAGCAGCAGAAATGCTGAAACTTCTAATAAAATTGAGTGCTCTGTCGATTGGCCTCAGTTATGCAACTTCAAGCAGCTGTCATAATTTGCAACAATCACAGGTAAGTTCAATGTCAACTAAAATATTAACTTTTGTTAAATGACCACAGCTGCTGAGCGTGCTTCGCATTTATAGGCTTTTCTTACTGAATATGTCAGCTTATACTGGAAGTATATAGTGCGTTGTGCAGCCGGGTGTTCGCAAACTACATAGTTATGAGTCACAAAAACTAACTAAGTATGTTAGCCCTTAGTAAAGTTAAATACTAAACAATAGCAAAGTACCACAGCGTAGACACATAAATTAAGAAAGTTCATACAGAAGAAGTTCAAGAAGTTCAACATTTGAACAACTAGCATAAATACACCTTTAATATTATTATTTTTAGGGTTCCTTACCTCAAAAGGAAAAAATGGAGCCATTATAGGATCACTTTGTTGTCCGCCCGTCCGTCTGTCTGTCAAGACCCTTCATCTCCGGAACGCGCGGAGGTATCGAGTTGAAATAAAAACCATATACTCCGGTCTACAGTACCTTGAAGCTGTGGAAAAAAACAAAGTTCTATGTTTACGTAAAAAAAGATACGGCCGTTTATGCCGCAAAAAGCATATACATATTTCGACACTCAAGGGAATCAAAATTCATAGGGTATTTTCCGTTGACCTAGAACTATTAAATTTGGCAAGTAATACCGTCTTGTACTACAAGCATAGGGAAAAATCTGAAAACTATATATTTGTAATTAAATATAATGTACCTACAAATTTGAACGGAACCTTCGGTGGGCAAATCCGACTGGCGCTTGTCCGGTTTTTTTTATTCTTGATAGGCTAGATTTATATATTCTTAATGAAAATTTCCAATAATGTATTTATCAAACTTTTGTTTTCATTTCAGATGGCTGCGCTAAATGAACGAATGAATCAAATGATCAGCGCTCTGTATTCATCGTGTGAGTACATTTAATTTAGTTTATACATAACATAACACACTATCAAAATTAAATTATTATTCGTCTTATTATCTTAATATTTCTATACAATTTGTATGTATATGAATATGTAACAGGTAAACTAGAAATATGTTGAAGTTTTTTGAAGGTTATATGTACGCATGTGTCTATGAAATTTCGCCAAACAATTATATGTCATCCTACAGAGTTAAGATTAACGGTTGTTGACTTTGCACAAATAAATAATTAGACACAAAAATACCACGTTAAATTAAATACCTAAGTGCTTTACTAAGTACAACATTAATTAACAATCTGGCAGTCTTCAAACCTCGAGTGAACAGGTAAGCATGCATCGTCATCGTCGCACTGTTGCTAATTTGAAAGTTTTAAATAAATTAAATCCGTTCACTTTCACTTCCAAATTTAATTGATTTTAAAATGAATGAATAATGAACCAAATACAGTCATGTTTATTATTCAATAAGTACGTGTAACTAACCTGACGGAAATGTAAGTTGCTCAAGGTTAAGTAGGTGTAATCGCTGACGGTGCTTTTATGTGGAATGCAATTAATTAATTGCTCGATCAAACGTCTGCTTACAATTGGATCTGCATTTTTAATCTTTATTTTGTGTTAAAAATAAGTGGTCGGCACCACTTATTTTTACACTAACATTTTTCTATGTGTCGTGGATAAATTTACTAATTCCTACAAATTCCCACAAACCCGGAACCTGAACTACATGTAGGCTATTTCTACAGTTACTATTTTTGCACGAATTGGACCCACACGGCCCGTGCCGCACAAGCCAGTCACTCAACTATTGCGCCAATCGTGCCAACAAATTAGTAATCTGTTTCCTTTACCATGCACACTGCGAAATTATTTTGTTTCTGCCATTGTTTCGGAATGAGATAAGCGAATAGTATTTAGTCTAATACGGTCTTTGACTTATGCAAATAAATGAATCTATTAAGTATTACTTGCCACCTATGACACCAACGATGAAGTTACGAATAAATTACTATAGTTAAATAGCTGGTAGGTGTATTGAACCCGATATTCCCCGAACAGTTTGGCAGAAGTGTTGTAATGGTGTAGGTACTAATGCCCACATACACCGTTCTCAGTATGCTTAGGTCCCATGTTATAGGCAGCGAGCCTATTGCACTTAATCGGGCACAATTCTTAACTCCGAGCTGCTACTGAGAATTTCATAGAAACACCCAATAACACTTTGGTCGACCTGGCAGTCAAACCTAGAACCCCAGTGTAGCAATCGCGCTTACCACTAGACTAATGATGCAGTTTCGCTAAAATGTATATAAGTAGGTACCTAGGCGAAATCCAATAAAAAAATATTAGATTTGCAATAAAGCTATACTTATCTACAAATGCATAGTAGAAAGTAGGTTTATTTCAATGTTTAATATTCGCATAAGTGTGTTGTTAATTAACTGTTTGCAAATACTGAGATAATTATGAACAGAACATTTCACAAAAAAATATTAACACATGAATTATCATACGATTGCGTATCATTAGTGTGCGATAAGTAACACTTTAAAAACTTATATCAAAATGTACTTTTTCTCTTAGCGTTCCTGTCAAAGATTCAACCGACAACCTCGAGCTCAGCGTCCAATGCGACGCCAACATCGACCACCGAATACCCACCGACACCGCCAACGGCGACGTATGATACATCGGCATATAGTTACCCTTACCCCCAAGTCATATATGTATCACCTTCTCCTACCACGACTCCTCCATCAAGCCCATCAGCCGTAACAGTTCCTTCTACAAAAGCATCTAACTCATATTACTCGTATGAATCAAGTCCTCAACCAGAATATTCTAGTTCTAATTCTTTGCCAGCCCCTCAAACCTGGCCATATAACTACGAGTATCCTCAACCACAGTACGCCCCAACATCTCATCCCCCACCATGTACTCCGTATCCTTATCCCCCGATTCACCACGATTACTACAATTCACCAGCTCCAGCTTCTTACAACCCGTATCCTCCCCCCTCAGCACCTACACCTTACCCACCGACTCCGGCGCCTTACCCACCCCCTCCGGCGCCTTACCCACCCCCTTCGGCTTCGTACCCTCCGACTTCTACCAATTATCCGCTGACTCCGGCACCCTACCCGCCTACTCCTGCTTCATACCCAATAACTCCCACCCCGTACCCAGCTCCTGGCCCTTATCCACCGCCTCCTTCCCCTTATCCACCGCCACCTTGCTCTTACCCCTCAACGCCAACTCCTTACTCACCAGTGCCCGTTCCTTACCCTTCCCAGTACCAGCCTGTGGCGTATCCTCCAGTTAGTTTAGCTCACGCACCTTACTCAAAACATTCTTAACCATGCTATAGTTAATTTCGAGAAGAATTACAGTTTTGGTATTAATCAAAATCAATGTTATTTTGTCCCACCAAAACTGTAATTCTATTCCTAAAGTCCTAAAAGAAAATTTTTACATTGTAGATCGTAATGATTTTGTCTTTGCGTCACCCTCACTAAGATCGACTAGTAAAATATGCCTTGAGCATTAATTATTAAGCCCGCCTTTGTATTTATAAAGTATTAAATTAATAAAATGTTTTATCATTAGAACTTGCGTTTTAAATGTAATTTATATTTTATTAAATATTTATCTGTTAATTTGACATCCTATGATTTATTATCATTATCATTTTACACAGTTAGGTTATTCGTAAAATGGTTATTATTTTTACTTCAAGAGAATATTATATTTATTTGCACATAATGTTACCAACATTATGTGCAAATAAGTATCTATAACGTCATAGAAAGGGGCATTTACCTTTAAAGACAAAAAAACCTATTCCAAAGTCCCAATTTATAATGCAGTGAAACTATTTGACTTTTAACCGTTATTCAGTATTATGTTAAATAATGGTCCAAAGTAAAATAATTGTAACATTGAAAATATGAGAATTTAAAAAGAATCAAAATTCTACATTTGCACTTAGAGAATTCTATTGTTAATAATTGAGATATAAAATAAATCCAAGATGAATTGTATACAATTTTAAAATAATGAGGAGTCTAACTAGCAGCGATGATCAAAATAAAAATATCATATTAAACTGCAGGAACCATCAGTGTAGGCGAAAAAACTAGTCTCTGAAGGCTCTAAACCGAATATATAATATTGATAAACAATAACAATGTCATATAAACACGAAAATAAAAATGGTTTTAATACAGCCAAATATTTGATTAATATTGCCAATTATTTCCGGTACATGATTAAAATCTCAATTATAATTGGGTATTTGGGTGGTACAAGATAACACTACCGCTGAAAGTAACAACCTCTTCACTTTTAGCTGTATCTAAATGCCACATGACAATACATTACGATAAAAGAGAAATAAATTTTGCATAGTAATTTTTCATCAGAATGTTATCAATAAACTTTGTAAAAAACATGTATTACTATTGCTCAAACCTTAGAAAACATGTTCTATCTAACAATGAAATGTTTACTTAGAAAATTTCAAAATGATTTCATAATAAAATGATAGGGTTACATATAAATGTATGTGCGACAGGTGACACGACACAACTTGTTCACCATGGCTCTCTGGTACATAATCATCGCCTTGGTCATCCAGGTAATTAATTCTATAGTTATTTATTTTTCCTATTACCCCAGTTATTTAGACCCAATATTTATTTGAACTTTTACCCCCTTCCTCAATTAGTTCTCATTCATAACAAGGTGATAATTTTAATTAATTTATCAATGAACTTTTATTTTAGGGTTCAATCACTTACGCTAATGTAACCAATACTGAAGAGATTGTGGACAATGAAACTGTAAGCAATAAAACAGAAGTAGACGATGAAATTATTAAAGATTTCCACACTAGTCAGAAAGATTGGATTGATTTCTTCCTCCTACCAGACGCTCACATATATCCATCATCTGCAGTCACAATGATGACTCAAGCTACAAACTCTGAAAAGTCTGCTGAAGAACAATTAGACGAGATCAAGGAAATCGCGCAAAAGATCTCTGATGCTATACAGAGTGAAATGGCAAATCTCCTTACTTATGCGCTTAGTACTTGTGACAAAGAGAAAGAGACAGAAGACAATAATCTACGAAAGAGGAGATCAACTGAAACTCCAATGGCCAGCACCCAACTGGTGCAAAGATTATTGAAACATATTAAATCAAACAATGAATTTCAAAACATTGCTATAGACAAAATGATGACTGCCCAAGAAATCGCTGATAAATACGGAGTTGAGTTCAGCCCTGATACTGAAATACTTTCCGACCTAGCTTATGCAGCAAATCAGCAGGCTAAAGACATGAATGCCTTGTTGCAAGACTCGATAGAAATGAGGAACGCTAGCCAAAGAGTTAAAAATGTTCCCGAGGCACAATCAACGACAGCTGTTCAAGACAACGATGGTTACTATGTGTACGCTGTTCACTACCCTGAGCAACATCCTCATTCATTGCCCCAAAAAGAGCCGATAGTAAACCACCATCATCATGCTGACTCTCTCCCGAGCTACAACTACTATTACAACTACCCGTATGAGACACAGATCCCGCCTCCCGCGCAGAACTACTACAGTCCCCCTGTTAGCAAGCGACCGAACTTCTACGAAACCGTATCTTACGCCCCTCAAGAATACCCGTACTGCTCCATGGAACCTATTACTTCTGCCTCAACAATTACCATGCCTTACGAAGAACTGTTGGAACCTGAACCAGAGTTAGTAGGTGAAGAGTACGAAGAGACGGTCACTTCTAAGGTTTTTGTTGACCGCGGTGAGGAGCCCGGCTCAGCGACGGTCAATCATGTCATGACCTACACTATTGGTGAAAAGTCACACTTCAAAACCCCTGAAATTGAGAGGCTGCCTCAACAGATGCAATACTGCTTTTTTCTGATGTAAACATATGTAAACATACTATAGATTTTAAATGTTTGTAAATAATAAAAAGCTATTTTATTACAGTCCCAAGACATGTGTTACAATTTAAATATTAAAAGGCTGCCATGAATTCAGTTAATAGTTGTCGCGAATACATTATTATCATAGAGCGCATATATTGTTTGTGAATACGGCTGCTCAAGTAAATAATAAAATATTTTTACCACATTTTATTCACACAGAAGTGATATCTATACCCACATTATATCAGGTATGCCATACGTAGTTTATAGTTATGGTTTTAATTTATTTAGTATGTATATATATATATAACTGTCTCAACGTCATTAGTCTAGTGGTCCCAAGCGCGACTGCTACGCTAGTAATCTTGGGTTTGATTCCCAGGTCGAGCAAAGTGTTATTGGGGTTTTCTATGAAATTCTTAGTAGTAGGCGTTTCGGATTTGTGCCCGTTAATAGCAATAAGCTCGCTCCCTATTACATGGAACCTAAACATACCGGCGAAATGTGGATAAGTAAATTAGTACGCCTCTCTGCTTAACCCTTCGGGGAAGTCTGGCGTGATGGTATGTTTTGTTATGTTAAAGTATAATATAATTATAACATAATTAATTTTTATGCTTGTTACAAACAAGCTATACTATTTATTATCTGAATTAAATTAAATTATTTTACTATATACACTATTTACATAAAATACCCACGTTCATATCCTCAGTCCACAGTACCGAAAAATTAGCCAGAGATATCTTAGGACCTTCTCTGGTTGATTTGGAAGTACCGTTTCTGGCTGATGCTATGAACGTTTGGAGAATGGCTTGTCCCAGTACTGATTTTCCCCCGGTCCCATCTTCCCAAAGGCTTTGGGATGAGCCGCTTTGCAGTTTGGCGCGGAAAGAACTACTCAATACGTCAGTCAATACTGCAGAGCGTGCTCGTCTGATGGCTGTGGGTGAATGGGAATCAGGTCTCTGGCTTCGAGCACTTCCTTCATCCAACACAGGGACTATGTTGGATGATACCACCTTTCGGCTAGCTACCTGTCTCCGTCTTGGCGCTCCGTGTGTTGCTCCGCTTCGCTGTAACTGTGGCGAGGTTGTCGACAGCCTTGGATATCATGGCCTGTCGTGCTGCAGGAGTGCAGGCCGCATAGCGCGACATGCCAGCATTAACGACATTCTTCGTCGTGCTCTTGCCACCGCCGGCGTACCAGCTGTTTTAGAACCGAATGGCTTGGTGCGTGACGATGGGAAGAGACCGGATGGTATGTCCCTTTTACCTTGGAAAATGGGTAGGCCTTTGGTGTGGGACGCAACATGTGTTGATACCCTTGCACCATCCCATCTTCCAAGCTCAGCTGGCTGCGCTGGCGCTGCTGCTGCTGCTGCAGAGATTCTCAAACGGCGCAAGTATAGTAACCTGTCGGGTAACTATATTTTTGAGCCGTTTGGGGTCGAAACGCTCGGGTCGTGGGGTCCGAGTACTCGTCTCCTTTTCAAGGAAATTTCAAGGAGACTGGTCGACACTTCACGTGACCAGAGGGCTGGCTTGTTCCTAGGACAGCGCATAAGCATTGCCATTCAGCGTGGCAATGCTGGCAGTCTTCTGGGCACCTTCCCGGACGACAGCGATACCGAGGAATACTTTGACGCTTAGTCACGCCTGTCTTTTAGATTTATATATATATAGCTTTTTTTTACGTTCATGTTACAAACTATTTTAATTGTTGATTATTCTGAAGCAGGTGCTAAGTTTTTTACGTACGTTTTAAATGTTATTTTAGGTAAATAATAAAACACATCTAAGACTTTCGTCAACTTTAATAGATTTAAATAAATATCCAAACATATTTACTTAATCTTAATCTATCTTAACATATATGCTATTCCTTTGGTTATATTTTGGCACTTGACATTTTACGGGGACATTCATATCTCTTCATTTTCTATCAAAATGAGAGGAATGTGCGATATTTGGTATATATTATTAATTAAATTAAACTATAATAATAAATACATTTTATTTGGTACCAAAACACTTTTCAATGTTATCTGTAAAGTCGATATTATGAGTATATTTGGGGTTACAAATTAATGTTATTTGGTATAAATATTTTGACAGAGAAGGCACATTTATTGCATGAGCGTAAACAGTGCATTACCAATAATACCTAAATAAATGTAATAATTCATCGAGAATATGCAAATTATTAGTACAATTTAAACAATATTATTTGGTTCACTCCGTAGATAATCCTATTTTTTGCTTTTCCTTTGGTTCGGTGTTTCGTTCTGAATTCACTGTAAAGTAGGTACTTCTCTCTTTCATGAAACCAATTTACAACATTAAATTACGTGTACAATATAAAATATATTTTATTTCGTTTTTCAAACCAACTTTGAAACAATGCCTTTGCACCATCTGACAAATAAACTTAAACACATTTAACAACAGCTAATGCCGAAATTTTTACAATTAATCATAATTTCTATGCTTATTTTTTAAACAATTTTTTAACATCCCTTAAACGAAATTCCAAACTACCGCTTCTTATCCAATATAACATACTAAGTTAATTTCTTTTTTAAATTTATACAAGAATTTTAAACACAATTTTCACCAAAAAGGTTCATCAAAATTTTTAATATTGACAGATGGTGCGCCTTCAGCGACACGGTCGCTAATTACGCATGGTTGTCAGCAGGCGGCCGGTGTCTTTACAATCACTACCACTATCGCTCGTCATCATCTACCCAACTATCTGTGAGCGTAGTAAGCACTGTAAGCGCTATTATGGCCCGAATGAGGTTGGTAACTGAAACAATGAATTAACATAACGTCACTTAATTATAAACATACTTAATTAATTCTAGTAGGTCGAAAATAAAGAAGTCGTAAGGAAGTCGACGATGTAGAAGTCAATTATTTTTATTTACAAGAATCTAGGAAACTGGCACAGCTAGAATGAAAAGTGCCTTGCAAGTCAAGTAGAGCATCGCACAGATCGGACATTGCATTAAAACTACCCGTAGGCGCTTTAAAAATGTCGATCACTGAAACATAGCAAAGCTAACAACTAATCACTTAGCATGTGTAATTTGTATATTTTGGTAAATGTAGTGACAATGGTATTGATTTTAATATCACATTAATTATATTGCACGAGGATGACGTGTTTAATGAAAATTGAAATACCTAGTAGCAGAGAACTTTCAAATCAAGCTATTTAAAAAGAAACATCGAGTCAAATTGCGCTTAGTACGTGTAATATAAGACTCACCGCACGGGATGCGCGTGCGGCGGGTAGAGCGGGCCGCATGCGCTGGGCTCGGCGGCGTACGGCTGCGTGAGCTGCGCACACGCCTCCGCAGCAGACGACTCGCGCCGCCGCGCCCCGCCGCGCTGCTGACTCTGTTCGGGGGGACTGCGCAAACAATCAAAGCAACAAGTATTAGAACTAGTGACATTAGAAATAGTGAATTATGGTGAAACTTATTGGGTTGGTAAGTATTTGGGATAGATTGTAGGAAAAATACAAATATGAAGATACTAATTCGAGCCACTAGAATAAACGTTTTAAACAATTACAATTACATTTATTTGTTAAAATTTCAACTCGATGATTGTCGACTTCACTTATTCTAAGCGCATGTTGAGCTCGCCTGTAAAAGGCTGCTATACTTAACGTATCAGTATATTTGTGTATTTTATTATTAAGATAGTCTATGTAGTTATTGGTGAGCCTTTTAAAATAAAATAAAACGTTTTAGCCTTGTTTTACTATTAGAAACAGTAAGGTTCTCATGAAAAAAATAATACATTGTATTTGTTTTACAATCAAATTAATTTAATAATCAATAAGAATGGTCTGCTAGAAACATACCTACTACTTTATTACAAGAGCATTGGGCATGAGGGGCTAAAATATATTGAACAATTCCTTTGAACTCATTTCGTATTTTGCATTTGTAGCCGGTAATAAACAATATTTCCAATGTGAGTCATACTTACATAATTTTATTATTCATCAAAAGTGGGCTTTTAAAATAACCCCGCATAGCTATGGAGTATTTTAACTGATTGACATGTGGATGTGAGTGCCTACACTCTACTTTATAAGCCCAATAGTATAGTCGACACGTAGCCCACCGCAAACGTTTTACAAATGGAGTGATCTCCTCACTAATCATCTTCGTGTCATAATTAATGCGTTGTAACTATCAACATATGATTCAGACAAATAAAAACAATAATAATAGTCGCGCCCGCCCAGTAGGCGGGGTCGTATTACGAGCTTAGCGTTAATTCTTTATTTTGACAGCGCACGACAAATGGCATTCAGACGTTCCTCGCGGAGTTATTAATCGGTAGTACCAGGAAGTAGGACTCACAAAAAGTTTATGATATTTTTTTTCAAAGTACTTTAACTGCAAATGTGTGTGCATGTGATGTTATGTTTTCACAGAAACTGCACATGATTGATCATCTATTTGATTATGACGACAAGGTAGGGATTAAAATTAGTCACGATGACACAAAGTCAATATACACTATGTTAAAAATACCCTGTCTGATCCGAAAAGGGCATATAGGTATCCCAATTACATCACAAAATAAAATAAGAAATATTAAATATTCATAAAAGTAAACATATTAGACAAATTCAAAATTCAAGGTCATTGTGCCCAAATAGCCACAATTACACCAAAATCTAGCATTTTTTTAAATGTTATAAAACCATCATTGGTCTTATTATGTTTGGCACCCAGTGATGTCGCAGCTATTTCTTTCCTCATTTATTTTTCTCGGGATTTTTTTTCTTGTACTTAAATGGAAAATGATTACATAAATAGAACCGAATCTCGATACCTAATAATGCCTTCACGGGTCGGTCAGGGTTTTCTTGACATATTGTATAATAATAAAACTTTCGAAACCTACTATCGTTCCATTACAGATAATTAATTTTGTACTTAGTTTGCTCATTCATTTTTATTTAACACTTGATAAATAAATGAAACAATATTACCTACTACATACAGCAGATACCTATGTTTATTGTGATAATCAAACAACGCCGTCGGCGAATCCCAATACGTTCAATTCACCTATAAACAGAATTCTCACACAATTGGCTCCGTATAGACACAGTACCGATAAAATTGTATATTAAATGTATGCAGTTTACCCGAGCGTGAGAATAATGGCTGACAGGCGAGATTTATTCTCGCGCCGGTAGCCAATGCAACGGCCAGAACGGCAGTAAAACCATAAACAAGATCGTATGCGCAAGCGCAGGCCCACAGTGTTTATATTGTACAGTTAAGGAGAGTGTACTTTGTACTTTTATGGCTCACTAAGTGTATTTTAATTTGTTGTTTAAACATTACTTGTTTTAATTTTGTATTGTTTACGTTACTGGTGGTAACTTTTAAGAGAAGATAATGTTACAGATTTTTTAGACACGAGCAGGTAGGTATAACGGACTCGAAACCTATCGAAAATGTATACGTGGAGCCGTATTACAAGACAAAATCAAGTTACAAGAACTCTATCTACACGCAAAGTTATCATAATCAAACTAGGTAATCATCATCATAACCATCATCATCAGACCATGTTCGTCCACTGCTGGACGTAATCATACTAGGTAAGAATAATATTATATTGTGAAAGTAAAGAAAGATAAAAATTTAGGAGTAACTCATGTTTGTCTGTTACTTTGCTAACGTCTAATCTAAAGAACAGATTTCTATAAAACTTGGTAAGAGAATCATCACATCCTGAGCTGGGATATAGGTAACCTATTTTATGTCTCAAGAAAAATTGTAGATAGCTCTTTTGGGTTGCGAGTCTCATGAGTGATAGAAACCTCGGGCAATGATAGTTCCACTCGCGTCCCGAAGGACTTTAAAGGTAGCCTTATCCAAGGTCCAAACTATCTCTATACTATAATTCATCAAAATTAGTTCAGCGGTTTAGGCGTGAAAAGGTCAAATTATCTAGATGAAGTATACATTGTACTAGTGTGTACATTTCTAAAGCAAATGCATTCATCTATACAGTTAGAAGATAAACATCTGTATGTAAGAGTGTATATTTATAAAAGTAGGAATCTTGCGCTAACGCGCCGCCCCCATCGCTTGATACAAAGCAGGTGCGATCTTTAGTTACCTACATCTTTATTTACTTTGGCTAATCCGTATGTAACAGATATAGGTACTTTATCTATACTTATTTTTAGTTTTCTCAGTTAAATCTGTATCTCTATAGACGGTATTTTGTGTATTAAAATTATTTCTACGTACAGTAACTGTAGTAGCGAGCCCAATTTACAGGTAAAACTCATTATCTATCCTCAGGATACTATAGTATTCAATACACTCAAGTAAAAGGTCTCCAAGTAAAATGTGTTTACAGTGAAAGCCAAGCCTAATACCTACTTATAAAGAGAATGACCTAAAATAGAAATAAAAGGATGCAACCTTAAATAGACAAGGAGGTAAATAATTAAAAACTTAAATAGGTCCACATCGCGCACTTTAAACTAATTTACTGGAAACACTAAACCTATAAATTTTGAGGTTACAAATATATTTTTTATTTTGGCGGGAACGGGAAACGAGCCGTGTCCGCCATAACTGTCATGCGTAACTCTTTACTCTATGGGCACGTCGTAAAAGTAAATTGTCACCGGCTGTTGAAATGAGTTCGAAGCGTAGCATGAAAACTTTGTAAATAAATTGATTCATAGCTTCGCATTAGGGTGACTTAAGAAATGTGGTTACGTTTACCCGATCGTTAAAGTCTCGTTAATTCCTCAAGATGGTTTCAAGAAAAATTATAGCACAAGAGTAAACCATAGTAGTGAGTGTGACTAAACTCACAATGCCCTTCTTTATTCAATTTTAATTATATGCAAATATTTTGAGAATTTTGGTCTTGAATGTGCCCTTCAAGAAACCGATTCTAATGGTCTAGTCTGTAATGGTTACAAGTGCAGCAACAGAACGAGGTCCTAGGTTTGATTGGGGATAGATCAAGCAAAGTATTTTTATAGTATAATAAATTGGGAGCCTGTACCTGCAGAATAGATTACCCCTTTATTACAGAGATACGAATGCATACTGATGAACAGTCCACCTTTATCATAATATCACCCTTATTTGGATGGATTGAATTTTTCCTTTACTAAAATAACTTTATAATCTTAGCATGGAAAATGCAAAAAAAAAAAAACACAAAAAGATAATCACTTTTATTTTTCAGTAAATGCAACCGAGAATGTAGAACGAACAAGCAGACTGATCTGACTGGTCACAAGCAGATCAATCTGATCACTCTGCTTGTAACTACGATCAGTGTAACCTTGTCGAAACGTCAAGCAATTTAAAGGTATCTGTAGCGCGTTAATACCTGTTCGTTCTACAGTAATATGCACAGCCATAGTTTATTGTTATGGTAAGAATGAAAACAGACTTACCAATCATCGGGGTCGCAGTCTCTGAATCCTTTCGCGAAGGGATTGCTCGCTATTTTCAGTTGCGTTATCTGTAGGAGAAACATTATGTTTTCCGTAAAAAAAAACATAATTGTAGGATTCGAAACGTCGGAAATTAAATAATCGTCGTAATAAAATCCGTAAAATGTAGTTTTATTTCAATGTCTGATATTTGCGTGTGTCTTAAACTTTCGAGTTCAAATCCAAGGCATGCATCTCTCACTTTTCGTAATCATCATCATTCACTGCAGGATGTTGGCCTCCCACAATGTCCGCCAGTTCACCCTATCCTCGGTTTCAACCTTTCATAATCACGTACCTATTAATAATTAATTTAAAAAAAACGCTGAAGCTAACAATATCGTGAGGAAAACTCTTTTGAGAGATTTTCTCGAAGGCATGCGAAGTTTGCCAACTCTTTATAAGCTAATTTATTTATAAGATTAAAAGAATCTGACAGAAGGAGGATACAGCAGTGGGCATGGGGTAGTAAATGAGTTGATGATAATAGTAACTGTCTCCACTACAACGAGGGATAGCAATTACGTATAGCTATTGAACATATCTTACCCTGTGGTTCTGGTAAGCGGTGACGGCGGTGAAGCCGGTCTCCGGGAACACGAAAGTACGATAGGGCACCGTGCCGGGCGCGTTGCTCTGCCCATCGCCCGGCAGGTACACGACGTGCAGCCGCGGCTGGTAGCGGTGCATCGAGTTCAGGATTATCTGCCAGGGACCCGACACATGAGACTCTATGATCTTTATTGATCATTCTAAAGTTGTAGCCACACCTAGTTAACACATACATTTTGCTTAGCAAACAACTTTAAGTCCCTACAGTAATTCTATGCCTATCACTCAGAAAACATAGTCACATCTTAAGAATCCAGGTCTTTTATTAAATATTATTATTTCCTTTATTCATTATTTATGTACATATTTAAAAACATTTTCAAATATTTTTATAAAAATAAAAATAAAAACATTTAAAAATATAAAAAATATTATTATTATTATTTTATACAAAAGCTTTAGATTGAAATGTCCAGATAAGTAGGAAGATTTATTTTACGTGAGAGTGCCATGCTTCGGCACGAATGGGCCGGCTCGATCGGAGTGATACCACGGACTCACAGAAAACCGGCGTTAAACAACGCTTACGTTGTGTTTCGCCGAGTGAGTGAGGTTACCGGAGGCCCAATCCCCTTTTAAAAGGTCGGCAACGCACTCGTGACTCCTCTGGTGATGCGGGTGTCCATGGGCGGCGATGATCGCTTACCATCCGGTGATCCGTCTGCTCGTTTGCAGTCGAGCTGCTACTTTAGTTTTATTACTTACGTGTCCATTATCGTCAAGCTGGTTGTTGGTGAGCTTGAGTTTGTCGAAGGAGACGAGCTGCCGCATCCAGTTGGATCCGGGTGCGGGCGAGTCCGGATGCACGTGGATGCGCGGCGGCGACACCGGGTCCGCTTTACCCGCCACCACCCAACTTGAGCTATAAGTGGAAATAGTTTTAGAATTCCACTTTTAGTCCTTCTGCTGTTTATTAGATACCGCTGGAAACGTACGTATCTTTAGTTTAACAAAATAGATGAGTATTGCAAGTTCCGTAGATAGAACTTAAAACTTAAAACATAAAACATACCTAATCATAATACATAGACTTTGATGTGTTTCTAGTAGGTATCTTCATTACAAAGACATAATTAAAGACAATGTTTGTAGCTTGTTGGACAATTTGAGTAGGTAGTAAAATATTACCTTCCACGCGCTTTTTTTAATGACACGGAAAATGTTCACTCAACCATAATAATAAATAATACCTACCTGTGGAAAGCATATCGGTATCTCTTGTCGTCGAGCGGCACGAAGTCGACGAGGAGCAGGTAGTCGGCGTTGGGCAGCAGCCCCGCGAGGCGGGCCTGCAGCGCGGGGAACATGCGCCGCCCCGCCTTCGTCACGATCATCTCCGTGCCCAGCTCATGGAAGCTGCGCCACAGCGCCGCCAGCTCCAGCGTCGCCGTGCAGCGCGCTACCGCCGGGTGGAGAGTCACGTTTTGGTTCGAGGCCTACGTGTGAGAGAAGGAAAAGTCTACACCACCAGACCTAACCACTACAGGGACATTGTTGATAACTTGATACTAGTACACGTTTATCATCTCTCCCCCCTTTTCCTAACTATGTTGGGTAGTTAGGAATTCTCACAGCTATGCATTGTGCACAATTTGTGAATAAAGTTATGTTAGTTATGGTATTGTCTAAGTGTTACTTGTTTCAAATCAAATCTCTTCTATTTCTTCAAGACATTAACATTTTGATCCTGGTTTTACCAATATCAGCATGTCAGTGAAGACCATGCTCAAAGAGCCACTTCTTATTTGAAACTTACTATACATTTATCTTTCCACCCGAATCTAAAATAGCGCTCTGAAATCGATAATTGCTCGAAAAGTTCATGGGTGACGTATTTGTATAACGAAACATTCTATAAAGTGGTCTAGAGTCAATAATATCATGTTTCTGATTATGCAAACTCATCTGGCTAAACAGGAGCCTGATAAAACGTTTCATCAAGTCACAAACAAACCTGTACTCGCGGCGGCGGCTGCGGCGGCGGCGCGGACACGCCCGGGTCTCGACATGTGCTTTCACTGAGCGCTTGCAGTGGGGAGTACGTACTGCGCGCGCATACTGAATTCTACAATGAAAAATAAATAAATTATAAATATTAAATTATATCAAAGTGACATCGCACTTCTTTTTGTATTAACTGTCACCAAATCCCTGAAAAATTCCATAGGTACGTATGTTTAGACGCTAGCGTTTCTGGTAAATACTTTGTATATCTAGGTTAGTTTCTTATAGAATAAATAAAGGTAGGGATGATCCATCGTTCACTAAGTTCCTGGTAGAGCTAAAGCTAAGTATTCCGCAATACTTTAAACAATAGAAGCAGTTTTTCACTACGCTATTCCATTATTCATAAAAGGACTTTCAGAAAAGGCTGACTAGACAACTAGACCGGACTATCAGAGCGATACAAACAGTTTATACATTTAATTTTTGGCAGGCTGAAGTTAAAGGAAATGTGTGAATAACACAAGACCGCAACGGATGGCACAAAACTAACAGAGCTCTATCCCAAGCAGTGGGTAAATGAAGGCTCTGAATGATGATGATAAAGGCTACTTACATCTCTGATGGGATGGTGCAGCGGCGGCAGCACGGGAAGTTGCTCATGGTCGCGACCGAGCCGCTCAACCAGTGACTGCGAGAGAGCGAATCCGCCGCGAGGACATCCGCTCGACGATACGATACCTACAACAAAACATTATAAATAAGTACTTACATTGTCACAAGGAGATATTATTATTTATGTTATATATCTTTAAAACTAGATACAGCATGTGTAGGTAAGTGTCTTTTGCCGATGCGACATTTCGTCGTTTTAGAGCGTAGTCATCTTGAGATGTCAGCTGCCCAGAATTTTCACTGGCTATATTGTCCTTCAAACAGGTACAAAATACTGTTAGCTTATTATTAATAAATGTAATAAATAATATGTTTATTTAAAAAAAAGAACACATGTTCAATAAAACCTTACAATAAAAAAAAGTCCTTGTTACGTAATATTATGATATGCCTGAACTAGGTTGAACCTGTGTTTATTATCAGAATATTTTGTAATTCCATCTGAGACGAACTCTAACAACGGAGTCCTACCATCTTTACAGATTGACTTTTATCCATTATTTGTTTTACGTTAACGGCAGTAACAGAGTCCTGCAGCAAAATGTTTTAACTACGACACATTCTTCTTTAGCTTTTTTTAAATAGAGCCAGTCGTTGTGACTAACATGATGACTATATTCAGGCAGTAGGCAAGACATGCATGTGCTCAAAAGAAGAAAGCACTGAGAAGCACTTTTACGTTTTATACGGTTTAATTTCATTAAAATTATTTGAAAAACTACATTCAGAATCAAGTGGAGCTAATTTATCCAAAAAATTAGCTCCGTTGATGAGAGTTTCCTATAAGCTGCAGGAAGATTTCTCTATTTTAAAGCTTACAGTCATATGTTATTTTTACGAATGGTAATAATATTATGTTTTTCATCGGTATAAGCCATTTTGGTGCAAATAAATAATCTACTTTATGGTTACAAATGATATGTTATGATAAACCGCGTTGTAAGAAACTTTTTCTATCTACTCTATTACGAGGCTAGGATGTTTTTATTTCAGAAGTTGCTGGACTTGAATAATAATAATTATGTGCTTGCTGACCTGGCTTAGAGGTACAGGAAGGGACAGGATGTTTTGTCAATCGGTAAGAATTCCTCGATGCCCTAAGTGTCAGGTATTCGATCCATGACAATGTGCAAAAATCTCTTTACCCTTCCTTTTCCGTAATATATATAACATAAATTTTGAACCAAGGAAGTTCTTCTATGGACACATTGTTATTATTCCGGCAAACTACTACCATGAATGTTCAAACTACCAACCCGCACTAGGCCAGCATACTGCTTCTGCTTGGTGAAGTATACCTCAATCCCACTTCGTCTGAGAAGAGATCTGCGCCTGCGTCCAGTAGTAGAAAGTAATAGGCTGATTTATACAAAAAAGCGAAAACTGAACCTTGCTCGTATTATATATACCACACGACTAAACCAAACGTAGTTTGAGATGTTTCACTCACACTTCAGTCACAAACTCACAACCACATTTGGAGGCATAAAAGCTTACGATACAGAGAAAAAAATAACAAACAGTCTCATAAAAACCGTAAAGCGTCCACCCAGCGGCGGACATCTCACTCAACTAATTGGTGTAATGGCGGGAAAACTCAAAACGCGTCCAAAATGGCGGCAATAATTTCATCGCACGATGTCAAGACAGGGATTATAAATAAGACGGGTGATGAAAACTATACTTACGTAGAAGCGACAATGATCTTAGTTTTATTTCAGTGAGCAATCCAGTTTTATTTCTGTTCTACGTACGTACTATTATTAAACTGATTCATACTGTAACGGATTGACTTAATTTGGAATACTTAATAGTTTCAGTACGCAATAGTCATACTAGCTACTGGAGTCATTACTTATTGCTTATTAGTCGCCAATAAATCAAGGTGATCGAGTATGAGTAATTTCAATTTAACCAATCAAGGATTCATTTCCCGACAGTATAAAAACTAGCTGGCGGCAAGTTTGGCGTAGCTGTTAAGGTGATCACCTTTCCATTACTGTTTCGTCGAGTTCGAGTCCCACACAAGTTAGATATTTGTGTGTTCCAGGGATATTTGTTCCAACTGAGGGTGTACTATGTTTGTGAACTCCCCAGTGACACAGAGTTGGTTTTCTAGCGCGGGAGGTGTCTCTAATTATTTTGACAATGTAAATATAACGCGATAGAATCCGAGTGTTTTATTTACATAAATATGTCCAATATTCGCTTAAGTTTCAGAAATCAAAAATAGAATTTTTCGACCCTCTGGAGGATCACGGTTCCTAAATTAGGAAAATGTGTTTGGAAGTTAAAATAAAATGTTACTATCCGGAAATGATATTGTAATGGCAACGACCATTACAATATCATTTCCGCAATCTCACATATCAGTGATCTTCCATGTCTGGACTTTAAGAGAAGATTAAGAGACCATGATTCTCTGAGTTTGTTTTGGTGTTTCTTCTCAAAGGTCGTCAGTTAGGATATGCCGAAGCCATCTAGCTAAAAAAAACCAAACCATTGACATGTAACAGTATCTCTAAAGATCTACTTGCAGAATAAATAATTTCATTTCAATTCCAATAATTTTATAACAATGTACCAAAGACTTTTTATTGTAATCATAATAGTCGCGCTATGTCCCGGTGCATGTAATCGGAAACGATAAATTTTTTCGCGTACGCGTTGAAAAACGCATAATTGTCACTTTATGAGTTATTTGTGTGCTCCCACCGAGCGCTAATGTGGCGTTTGTGTGTAAATCAACAAGATATGTTACACTTACATTTTTTTTACTCATATTTCCACAAGTTATGTTGTTATATTTGACAGGGTGTTATTATGATAGTGATAAAATTTAAATGGTTTACATTCAGCAACTTTGTGGGTACATTTTTGTATATTCTAGACCGAAACATGATAATCTATTACTTAGATTTTTATTATGCGATCATAGTAATAATACTTAATAAATGAATTATGCAGACTTCAGTGAAACAATTTGTAAAATGCCTAAATATAAAACATACTAAGATAATAAGATTGTAACTGGCCAATTTGTCTGTACATAGGAGATGGTTATAAGAGCAATAGATGCCAAAACAATCAGGTTAGTATCTTTAGAATGTTTGTTTGTCTATCTGTATGTTTGTACGCGCATCACGCAAAAACTGCTGCATGAAGTTTCATGCAGCTTTCACATATATATTGCTGGAGGTCTAACTTCGATACATATTTTATTTTATACACCGGCTAGTAAATGAGTTAGGCTTAGTAAGGAAATTCTTTCGGGACGCGAGTGAAACTATGGGCACTAAATAAAAATAAACCCAAAGTATGGTATACTATGATTACTTCATTACTGTACAGTGTTGATTAGAGAACTTTAAGAAAGCGGCGGTAGCCTAATGGCTAGGGCGTCGGACTTGCGATCACGTGATTGTCGGTTCGAAACCCACCCATTGCACTACCGACGTGAACCCACTCGTAACACAAGCATTTAGCTTAGCACGAGGTAACACGGGGCACGGGTTAACACGGGGTAGGCACGGGTTAATAGGAATACTAGGAATGTGCGATTCACATTGCTAGTAAATATTAAAAAAAAGAACTACTATTACATATAAACAGACAGACAAACGCTTCAAACTCAAAATATCCCTTTTCAAGTGAGGGGTTAAAAATTATAGCTATGAAATAATAAACGAGCGGCTCTAAATCACATCTGAATGGCAAATACCGCGAGCCCATTCATTCAGTCGATATAATTAGACGAATCGATTTATATGTGGGTCGATAGTTTGTTGGACAATAAATATCGATGGCATGGACAGCCAGCATCAAGGTGCCGTTTGTTCCACTCCAGTTGCTGTAAAATTCAGTGCACTTGCCAAGATATTGCACATGTATCTTGCTGTGAAGACGTCTATAACATTTTATACTCGTAGTTACTTCATAGATATACGATTATGTACCTTTGTATATAGTTTTGTGTATAAAACTATGCTATACATTTGCAGTATCAGAAAAAGATTTTGAGAAAATTGAGTTCGAAAATTCATTTTCACTTATTTTAAAGAGTTTTTTATACGAAACTAGCGATCCTTGCGTAGCTTCACCTGCGTAAACTCGACCAATTACCATAGAAGGACCTACTCAAACACGCACACAGAAACTACATCAAAATCGGTCCACCCTTTTACGAGGACAGTGACATACACACGTGTAGAAGAGTTATACATAAAGATAAAGAAAAGAACATATTCCTTTAAAAGATTTTCAAGTTGTACATACTGACTTCTAAATCTTTTAAAGGAAAAACACTAAAATATAAGCCAAAATTTATATTGAACTTGCAAATTAGAACAGCACTACAAAGAAACCCAAACAATAGTTCATTGCACATTCTAGGTACCTAATGTACTTATGTCAACCGTTATGGACAGCAAGCTCCAAGGCCTTCAACTTTCAAACAATGATTTAATACTCGTAGAATACGCGCGGATATGTCCGCAAAATTCGTCACACTCGACCGAACTTTATATGAATTGAGCACTTGTGTCACTATTATTTAAATTAATTAAAAGCTTTCCTGCTCATGGTCATTTTTAATGGCAACAGTGATGACTATTTAGTTCACACTTGGGTTACTTTATAAAATATATTTATCTACTGGTTAAATGTAAAGAAAATAATATTCACAATTATTTATATTATAACACATATACCGAAAATGTAGGTTCCTAAATTTTTAATCATGCTTATTATTTTTATGTTCAGAGTACAGTGGCAAATTTATTTCATGAGTTACACACAAACAAACACTAAATCGATAGATTAGGTTATGTTCTTGTTACAGATACTTATCTTGATTTGGGGAACAATCAAATATTTCGGCGAATTAAACCTTGTGTCATGATAAGTCCGGGCCATGTTAGGATTCGGGGTTCCTGAAGCATTACAACAAACCCTTACGAAAATCAAAATTTTCACGAATGTTTTTTTTATATAATTAAATAAGATCTAAGTAGTATTGTAACTAGGTCCTTACTTATAAGTTAATCTGGCGAATAAAATGTCAGATCGATACAAAAGCAATCCTTGTACAAATTGTTATTTATTTTAAGATAAACGATGTTTGATGCAATTTTAATAAGACACAACTGTTATAAATCCATTACAAGACTACTTCGAGTTTGATCACAACCTCGTAACTTAAACGGAATAAATTAATTTAATTTGTATGTCTTATTCATGTTTCGTCCATTCACTGACCTTTAACACTTTTTTTTACAAAATAATATCATAAAACATAACATAATCAACCCATTGTACTGTCCCACTGCTGGGCACGGGTCTCCTCTCAGAATGAGAGGGATTAGGCTATAGTCCACCACGCTGGCCTAGTGCGGGTTGGCAGACTTCACATGCCGTCGAGAAAATCTCTCAGGCATGCAGGTTTCCTCACGATGTTTTCCTTCACCGTTTTAAGCACGTGATAATTAACTATTTAATACGCACATGACTTCGAAAAGTCAGAGGTGCGTGCCTTGGGTTCGAACTCGAGACCTTTGCCTTGGCAGTCCAACGGTCATACCACTAGGCTATCACTATAAATAATATCAAACTTATTTTTTTATTTATAGCAAATTTTCATCCGAATCTGTCAATTTAAGGTTTTAGTACCTAAAATAATACGTAGAGAACCTTCATCGCCTTAACCTCGCGCAAGGTTTTTATGTAAATTACCAAGTCGGAAACTTAACGTACCTACATAAGTATGGTTGATAGAAATACAATCATTAGTTACTCTGCGGTCCGAGATGAATGTTGCCGTGTTGTTCGTTTTATTGGTGACAGTTTATAGAGTGATGGGTGCCCCAATGTACCCTGTAGTGAAATTAATAGACGATGAATATGCACAGTGTTATGGCGGTGATTGCCTGTGTTACGAGGTTGATAGTGATGAGAAAATCGATATGGAAAATGTCGATATGGAAAACGACGATATGACAAATTTGGATATGACTAATTTGGATATGACAAACATCCAAAATTCAAATGTAGACATGACTAACGATGGTGTAACATCGACTAACCAAAGAGATGACGGTGACACAGAGGTCATGCCAGGAGCAGTGCTGAGAGGAGAAGAGTGTCCGCAAGGAAAAACTAAAATTGGCTCGATTTGTCAGGAGAATGATGATTAAAAAACTGTGCTTATTTCATTGAACAGTATCTAGTGTTGTGTGTTCGTTGTACCAGTTGCAGATGTGTTACTGACATTGAATCTAATTGATATCCCAGTTGTGATCTCCAAATTTAATTAATGCATTTGAACTGTTAGACTACACAGACAATACTGTTTTAGAAGGAAAAATATGTAGTTATTAATATTATTTGGCATTTAAATTTGTAAAAAATAATATTGGCGACAGACATTCATGATATTATCTTGTCAAAGGCCAAATTGAGTAAAGTTTTTACTAATTAATCTGTGAAGGTACCAATTAACAGACAATAGTAAACAATTCCGTTGATAATTAAAGGCTGTACCATAGATTACTAGACACTTTTTTATCATTCTAAAACCTACGAAACTTTTGTAGTATCTGTGTACTATGACGAAGTAAATAAAATACTAGATTTTAATTTTTATTTATTTAAAGCATTTTAAAATGCATGAATGATTTTCGGTGGTCTGTTCACACTATATCCATGCAGTTACACTGTCATTATTTTACACTGAACTCCATAAACATGGGTATGCAGATTCTTATAAAATTAATAAATAGAACAACAATAGCTTCTTCAATCTTATCAAAAAAATCTTCCTCATAAGTGTAGGTCCTAAGCGCGACTGCTATAGCTAGAGGTCTCGGGATCGATTCCCAGGTCGAGGAAAGTGTTACTGAGTATTTCTATGAAATTCTCAATAACAGCTCGTAGTTTGGATTTGTGCCCAGTTTATGGCAATAGGCTCACCCCCTATTAAATGGAACCTAAACATACCGGCAACCTGTGGGTGTACATTGGCACACCTCTGCTTAACCCTTCGAGGAATACAGGCGTGATACTCGTAGTATGTTTTTATAATGCAAAACAATTCTGTTGATAACTTAAATCAAATCCCGCAAAGCTATGCTCAAGTACAAATTAGTCACATAGCAAACAAAAAACCATATTTTCAAGCATGGACCGAAAATTAATTCAATAATAACGACATTACATACAAATGCACAATCATTCGCTGGTAATTAAGGTAAATTATAGAGCCAATTACATCGACGTTAGTTCTATATTTATAAGCGATGTGTGGTAACAAAAGGCGAGTGCTGGCCGCTTCCTCAGCAATAAATCCGCATTGATTGAGCGCTATAAATCTACTGTGCGCCCGCGCCGTCGCATCGGTTACACCTTATAGGGCTGCTACTCAACAATGATCCTAAGATGGAGATTGAAAAGGATTTTTTCTTAAAGAAGGCAAGATTATTTCATGCAATGTTGTTAATATTAAATTTTAAATACTTATCGCTTCCAGTATCCGTAAGAACTATTAAACACAAACTTTAAAATAATCCTTGACTTAACCAAATTTAGAATTCAGCAATACCTATCTTGCAATGAATAAATGTCGTCAATATTAACCACGTATTGACAAATTATTTTAGAGGTTGGTTTTAAAGAGGTTCTCAAATTATTTAAAATAACAATATTTGTTCAGTTTACAATATACCACTAAAGTAAATGTTATGAGACACAACAACGTCGATTTGTCGTGGTTTCTATTTTAAAGGTTATCGTTTACAAACCACCATTTGAACTTATTTAACCTTCCACCATTCCATGCTGTTAAAATACATATGTGTACTCAGTCTTGTCGAATAGCCGTTCACGTTAAATTAGCAAACTAATCTTTAGTTACTACTACAAGTTACGCCACAACCTACAGTGAACATAAGCTTCTATCATAATAATTAATGCCATCTATATCGTATACTGCTTAGCATTAACAATGATAAATGCAATATGTCGCAGTTGAACGTTAGCGTTTCTCAACCTCATACTCGTACCTACAATACTCGACCCTTTTTACGAGTCCCTCATAAAGGGACTATCGGTCCATATGTTTCTTAGTCAAAACAATTTAATGTAGTAGTAATAGTGGGCAACCCTGCGCGATCGCAACACGTGTGTTGCAGCGCGGGCGCAGTCGGGAGACACGTTTGATTTACGCGCCCCCAGGCCGCTACAAATTGCTGCTCATACCGCAAACAAACGCGTTATTATCATACACCAATATGACAAGCATTGCATTAAGACATTTGGCTGCATTGTTTTAAAATTTAAATTTTCAATAAAACAGTCAAACAATATTACGTAACATAAACACCCATTATGTTGGTCTACCTTGTGAACCAATTAAGTTCTTTAAACTTTGATGATCTATAATGAAAATTATGCTAAACCGAAGAGTTTTAAAATATAATAATGTCTATTTTTTGTAATTTTATTATTTTATACGATACTGCGACATTCAACTGCATTTCGGTTATAAACTCAACTTGTGATGCAATTTTTTGCAATCAAAACGTAATATTCCCATATCAAAATTCCATTAAACATCTGTAAAAAAAATAACTGGCAGCATTGTTTACGCTTCAAAAGAGACTCAAAGAAAAACGATTCAGTGAATCATTGCCGTGGCGGGTTGAAATCCGTTTTGCTTACAAATAGACAATGCTTGCGGAGGAAGTACTAACGAATTAGCAACCAAGTGAGTGAGCACTTTGATCACGTACTGGTGTCAACATTGCTCGCGAGCCTCATTAACAAGCCGATCGGCGAACGTCACTCCGGCGGATTCTTAAAATGCGCGGACTGGTTAGCTTTGCTTTCTAGGGTACTTTTAGTGGTAGTTTAAATAGCTAGGAATGCACGGGAAAAATCATACATATTGCTAATTATCGTATCTGAACAAAAACTAAAACTTGTATATATATTTTATTTTTTATAAACCTATCCAAACAAGAGGCCGTAGCAAGATCAAGGCAAGAAATGCTGCGATTATTGCAACAATCAATAAAAACTATGAGGGGGAACAATGTATATTGCCCAATCAATACAATTCAAGAGGACATTTAGATATTTAAATTAAAAATAACAAGACATACTTAATTCATGATACCGGTAAGTAGAGACATACCAGTAGTTATGCTGGCACTCGGTAGGGTTTGTACAAACGTTTTGCATGTAAAACTGCAGAAAATTATATGATAATTTAGATCCAATGGACAACTAAAGTGAACTGAATGGAGCCTGAAGGAACGCTGCAGATATACGAGTATGAGCAGGTAGCTTGATATATCGCTATCGTTACGTCTATAATTACAATCTGGTAATGAGGAGTACTTCATCCACTATTGGGTCCTAATGAAAACCAGCGTCAAGTAGGTAGCACCTTCTGCTAGACATTTAGCTGACCTTGGCACCTTTTTGGTCCAACCAGGCTAAATAAATATTTCTTTTCATATGATATACAAGTAATTTTACGTACGATGCCCCTTACATTTATCTATCATTGTTTATCTTTGTGTTTTTTTGCATTTTCATGCTAAGGTTATAAAGTTATTTTAGTGAAGGAAAAATTAAACTGCAGGTAGAATTCGAACCTGCGTCTCCAGGTGTAATACACCAGATGCTATGACCAAGTAAGCCACAACCCAGAAGAGGCAGCCTTGCTTGCAGTCGATTTTTTCATTCACTAAAATCACTTTGATTATTATATCGCTCAAATCAACGAAGAAGGTAGGTAAGTAACGATAACGAAGACAGAACAAAATCTTATTTTTCGTTCCAACCGACACCTGTCAAATTTGTCACCTGACAACAAAATCAATATTTTTCACGCATATACCCACTGACCTCCGTATTACTTTCATAGAGAAATATAGTGATCAGTGCCTGAACCATAGTAGAAGAACATAACAAATTTGTGTAGGTATTTTCACATCGTTAGGTATCACGGATCACGTCAATTGATAATAGGTACCGTTAGGTAAGCGGAATGATTCGTATTTGGATATAAGAACGGGGCATTAGCACGTAGCAGATGTGTTCTAGGAAGAGGATTGTGTAAGCGAGGTGTCGCCGCTGTTGTGACTGCTGATTGACTGGCGCTGCCAACTAATCCGATGCACGCTATTCTCGGAGCCGCACAAATATGCCGCGTTTGATAATATCACTGTTTACATTGCATCGCTGCTTCTGGCCAGTAATGTACGCGTGATTCTGCAATGTTGCCGATTACATCTGTGATTACGGTAACTGATATACGACGTGTATTAACATTGGTTTCAATTGTATGTTATTATCACTCAGTAAATTGGCCTGTCGGGGATCAGGAACAGAAATCTTATAGGTAAATAAGATTTGTATATGTCGTTCAGATTTGCTAGTTCAGCGTTTGTTTTACCTTCCAAGTTTTGACACTTGGTTCTTTGACTTCTTTTACGCCATAGACACAGATCCTTTGGATTATACATCATAATATTGCAATATTGCAAGAACCTTATGTAATAATAATTTATGGTTCTTGGGTGACTGGTAATTATAATCAGAGTAAAATACTTCAACACATGATGGTACTTATTATAATTAATAACTTTTGCAAAGACATGATTAAAATTAATTTCAATATGTATTACTCGTATTAAACCGCTACTGTATAACCCAGCTCGGTTGAACCGCGTGCCGATGACACTCTACTTCTGTTTTGTTTTTTATAACAAATATTTTTTTCGGGAATATTGTTTGTTCCTTTAATCACGTGTTTAAATATTTCAAACTAATTACCAGAAGCTAAATTATAATCTCAATTCACTATGTTCGTAAACCTAAACTTGGTTTTATATAAATTACATTTACAATGGTTATGGCTATCACAACAGATCCATCAACAAATCCATCAACAGTGCATTTCTCGCTAATACTTTTATACACGAGAATGTCAGGTAGCTCATGAAGCGAGGTGTTGTGATTGCTGACAGAGAGGTGCCAACATCTATTCTGGGAGACTACGAGGCCTGTCGATTGGCTGCCGTGTTCCTGGCAACATTACTCCACTGCACAATGTGATACGTTAGATTTATCGATAAATACGTTTTCATCCTTCCAGCCTTTTCGCGACTATGTTGGATTCGGCTTCAAGTCTAT
The DNA here is from genome assembly GCA_910591435.1 of Acronicta aceris. Taxonomy (NCBI): domain Eukaryota; kingdom Metazoa; phylum Arthropoda; class Insecta; order Lepidoptera; family Noctuidae; genus Acronicta; species Acronicta aceris. The sequence continues at coordinate 3,354,060 of OU342778.1, read as the reverse complement.
CCAGACGCGGCTGAATATCCGTATTTTACACGAGATAAGTATAAGTCATAAGGCCTCCATAACCCGATCTTTCTGGGAAATACCTAGATATCCTAAGAATATACTAGTTGTCAGGATGTTTGGGATCCTGACTACCAATACCGATTGACATATTCATTTTAAGCGAAACTGACGGTTTTGCGGGCTCTCCGGCACAGAAGGATCTCAATGTTTTAAAAATGTTCACTGATCATATAAAAGCGTAGTTATTACTTAGCCCTTTTGTAAATACGTTTTTTGTATATTTTTATTATATCTATAGGTATTTGTTGTCGGCAAACAGCAGACGAACTACCTAATGGTAAGTGGTCAACTCCGCCCATAGACATCTACAGCAGCCTCCAGAGTTCCTGATACATGGCCGAGCACACCTACGCACCATTTGCACCACCCCTATGGTCTCAATATTTCTAAGCATTCTTTTTTAATTTTTTAAGTAAGTAAGTATTCGTATTGATAATGTGCTGTTTCTATTTTGGCAGCTCGTTGCACGCTCCAACGCGTTTGCTAATAGACGATAGTGATTTGTGTCTCAAGCTTCATTGGCTGTTAACTGATCGTATCGCTCATTATTGGTTATATTAATTAGATTAAAATAACAATTTGAACTTTTGTTTTGTGTAATGCAATTGTCGTTTGTATGTTGGTTTGCATTTTATTTAGCTCATATCTAATTAGGATGAGTCATTTTTGTAAGAAACGGCAACAAAAAGTAATTGAAGTGATTATTTAAAATTATAGTTTTGGATGGAATTTCATAGAAAGCCCTTTAACGGTTTGCTCATAATTATCATAGTATCGTATAACTACTTCTAAGGTTTGGAAACATATATCATCTGTCGATTGTGATAAACCCTGGAAGCCTACCTACATACGGCCGACGAATAAGTGAAGATCTAGTTTATGTACCAGATGTCTAGATAACTGAATTCGCCACTGCATAAAACTGTCTGTTCTCCAACTTTACGTGGGAGAGCCATGCTTCGGCACGAATGGGCCGGTTCGACCGGAGTAATACCACGGCCTCACAGAAATCCGGCGTTAAACAACGCTTACTTTGTGTTTCGCCGAGTGAGTGAGGTTACCGGAGGCCCAATCCCATTTTAAAAGGTCGGCAACGCACTCGTTACTCCTCTGGTGCTGCGGGTGTCCATGGGCGGCAGTTATCGCTTACCATCAGGCGACCCGTATGCACGTATGCGCTCCTATCCCATAAAAAAAAACAAACTTAAGTTGAAACTAAGAAGACACAATGTTTGGGAAATAGCAGAAATATAAAATTAACATTAGGCACCTACATATTTTTAAGGTAAAACTACGTAGTTAAGTTTTACAAAAAGATTTCATGTTGTCTATATCAACTTTTCCAAATCAAATCATTTATTCAAATATGACAAAATATTGGTTAGTTACAAAGTCTTACTTGGGTATATTATTTACATAACATTATGTGCCTGAATTAGATAATCCTGTGTTTCAGGCCAGAAATATAGGTAAATACAAATTCATTTTTTTACATTTGCTATATTTGAGAGTATAAATATTATTTATAGCATTAAGGCTATTGTAAAGAAGCAGCCCTAGAAACCCGTAAAATTTGGCTGTGAAAGCATGTCTAGTTCCTGTAGGTTGGGGGCAAACTATGTCTATTCGTCTTTTTTTAGTAAACTCAGCTGTGAAAGGAAGTGATGTATGCCATTTTGGTACTATACTCATTATGAATAGCTGTCGGACAATTAATAGGTACTCTGCAGGATTTATACAGGAGGTTAGTGAGAAAAAGAAAAGGGCGGAGTGTAGAGATCTTGAGCATCGCTCTTTGTGCTCTTTCAATAGTTAGTAAATTACTGTATTAAATTAGCTCTCTGTTGTATGTAGTTAAGTTTGTTTTTACATAATTCAGTGTTAAACATGTATTTTATTGAACTAGAGGGCAGCACTGTCACAACCCACAATGAGTGAGTTGTCAAACTAGACACATGTTTATATCATTTGGGGTTAACAACCCCAATTATATAATTAATTTCGTTGGTTACCCCATAATTAACGTGTCTTATATGAATAATAAAAGTGTATTAAGGAATTACACCATAGTAAAACAAAATACAACACTATCTTCCTTCATTGTGGGGAAAAGGCTGACATTTTCGAGGTGTTACAGAATGCGTCGTGTCTTGTAAGTCACTCACGGTCCATCACCGACGCTAATGGTGATTTGTGTCCCAAGCCTCGTTAGTTGTTAACTGATCCCACACTGCATCATTAGCCTTAGCATTTTAAAATATTACGTCACTCTCATGCGACGAAGAATTAATTCTTACACAAAAATAATAATAATTGATGAAAATGCATTGCAAGATAGATTGTCTCTAAGAAAATCTATTCCTCAGATATTTCATTTGGTACCTTCTATTTGGTTTGAATTGTCATGGCTCATACAAATTTTAGTTTTTTTATTGATTATGTCGGCAAAATTGCAGACAATGCCATTTGATGGTAGACACAACACCAGAAGAGTTGCTGATGCGTTGCTTAACTGCAGACTGCAGGAGCCGCAGCAAACGAGAGGAGAAACTAGTTCTCACGCCCATAAATCTAAACGCACACTAAGGTACTTTAGGAAAAACGCCGATATAAGAGTTGGCAGTCAATACCTCTTGGAGTCAAACTCTTGTCAAACTTGGAGTCTTACCACCGAGCGAGCCAGATATTAACTCACCGCTTACTAGACGCCTCTCTGTATCATATTCGAACCCGCACCTACACAGGGTAAAGTTTACAATATATGGAATTGTTCTTTGGGTATTCTAGTGGAATAGAAAATATCCAGATTTGAACGAAGTTTATGGATACCATCAGGGCTTAAAATGCGCAAGAGCTATCACGACCATCACCGCATGCAATAAAATAGATAGCTGGGGTATTTTTAACTATTACCATTACAGGTTTTCATCCTGTAGTTTCTGCCTACCCCTGTGGGAGAAAGGCGTGAGTGTATGTATGTATGTTTTCGTTCTGAGGTGTCTTTGCTCTTTGCTAAAGTATTTATTTTTTGGGTTCAATAAGAACCTCCTTTATCCAAGCCACGTAATCAGGCTGCGATGAATGTGAATTCATTTCTACGCAATAATTCGAAACAACAAGAATTGTCTTTTTAGTTTTTTTTTATTTCTGATAGGTTTACGCTTGACCGCCAGTTCACTGCGATCTACGATAGAGCACGTTTGCCTAGAAGAAATTTCTCTATACCTAAATAAGAATCTCAATAAAGGTAGACCTTATTTCTACATTAACATAACATACCATCACGCCTGTATTCCCCGAAGGGTTAGACAGAGGCGTACTAATGTACAACCACAGTTCGCCGGTATGTTTAAGTCCCATGTAATAGGGGGCGAGCCTATTGCCATTAACCGGGCACAAATCCAGACTCCGAGCTGCTACTGAGAATTTCATAGAACCCTATAACACTGCTCGACCTGGGGAACCCAAGACCAGACCGCTGGACTAATGAGGCAGTCAATACATCTCTGATCCTTCTTTCATACGAAAAGAAAAAAGTTGAGAAACCCGATCACAAAGTTATTTATTCCCGTACTTTTATTTATCCCGTGGAATACGACTAAATGTCAAACAAATAAATAGTAAGCGTCCCGCAGGAAAATAATGTCTTTCAAAACAGTAAATTACTTAATAAGATTTTGAGTAGAAAACGATTAGCAACGACTGCGGTAATGAGATTTTTTCATATAATCATGTAGAGTACTTATACTTGTACAATGTACCTGTTTTAGTGAACTTTTTTTATGGGATAGGAGGGCAAAAGAGCAGGCGGATAACCTGATGGGAAGCGATTACCGCCGCCCATTGACACCCGCAACACCAGAGGAGTCACAAGTGCGTTGCTGACCTTTTAAAAGAGGATTGGGCCTTTGGTAACCTCACTCACTCGGCGAAACACACCGTAAGCGTTGTTTAACACCGGTTTTCTGCGGTTTTTTGAACTATTTGTAAAGGTAGGTTACGTAACGTGGCGTCTTCTTAATCTTAAGTTATCTAAAACATAAAGAAAACACCTACACCAGGACAAAAATAAAATTTGAAAAATCTTATTTAAAGTGTGTGTTGTGCAAAATGGCATTACAATAATTTACATACCTACCGCTCCAATCACAAAACACCAGAGTGGTTCAAATAATATACATATTAGTTAAACGATCACTCTTGCAATAAAGCTCGTACTTTACAAGCAAAATATATGAAAGAGCCGTCAAACAATGCCTCATGTAATTGATGTGATGCCACAGAATAAAATTATGACGCTGGGCGGGAAGTGAAGACCTGACCGACGCGTAAATCAAACCTTCGGGACCATGATGGTTACCACACACGATTGTTTGAATAACTTCCACGCTCTGTTAAGCAAAATTAAGACTTGATTTGTTAAGTAAAGGATGCAATTTTGATTGTTGTCTTTGGAAAAGGGTGTTCTTAGAAGTATCGTTAATACTAATGAAGACACATTTCTCTTTGATAATGATTTCATGATTCATTGGTAGATATTTTTTCATTTAATACCGAAAATAAAAAGGTTAGCTAATATTATTATTGTAATTTTAAACGCTGCAACGTTTTGGTGTAACTGTAAATTTGTATGTGTATACTTGTAAATAAATAAATATTATAAATATTTTACAAGTATTTCGCTACTCTATAAATTATAACAGTTTTAATTACTGTGTTAATTATCTATATTAATAACAATGTTACCTACACACCTACCCTACGTTGTATCTACAAATACAAAAAAATATATAGGTACAAATAGATAATTATTGCCACAGATGATGACCTACCTGAAGGATTGTTACAAGTGTGTTACTACTTGAAACAAAATAAATTCGAGATTCCAACGTCAAGTAAATAACGCCGTACAGTATGAAAAATGTCAACCAATAAATAACCGCAGTTACGCAAGCAGCAACCCTATCTTTTTGAAAAAGGAATAACTTGCGCGCGCGCTGCACCGTTTCGACATCGGAACTAATTGGGCTAATTTATTCAGAATAGCGCCACGGGCACAATGCGGGAACGACGCGGCATCGGCACGGTAAGATGAGGAGCAGCACGAAATACGAGGCATGCGGTGTCGCATAGCTCGGATTACTACGGAGATTGGTGATTTGTTTCTATGGAAATAATGTATAATGATTTTGACTGCATGATGCATTCTTTTAATTATTAATATTCAGTTATAAAATCTGGTACTTTAAATTAACTGCCTGAAAAATAGGCAAAAATAAACCTAAATTTAATTAAGTTCGTCTGAGGTACCTACCACCGCATCGCCAAATATTGTGTCACTAACCAATAATATGCTGATATTATTGTAACATAACATACCATCACGCCTGTATTCCCAGAAAAGTTAAGTAGAGGTATACTAATGTACACCCACAGTTCGCTCGCCCCATGTAATAGGAGGCGAGACTATTGTCATTAACCGATCACAAATCCGGACTTCGAGCTGCTACTGAGAATTTCATAGAAAAACCCAGTAACACCTTGCTCGACCTGGGGATCGGATCCAGGACCCCTAGCGTAACAGTTGCGCTTGAGACTACTAGACTAATGAGGCAGTCACTAGACAAGTGAGATATTATTGTTTCGATTTGAATGGATGTAGCCTGTCAAATTACAGGTCATTACTCTAGATGGCTAATACTTACTACTGGTGTTTCAGACTGCTGTTTCCATAATATTACATAGAAAACAATAGCATACATGTAAGTAAGTGTACGTAAACACTTGGGTAAAATAAATATTTTTGCAGATGTAATCGTAATCACTAGGGTTTGGGTCCCGGGACGTCTCGTGTCTCGAAGTCCCAGGACTTTTAATAATTTTTGTTGTCTCGAGTTCCGGGATTTTTATTTCGAGACTCGAGACGAGACTAATTGTCAAAATTGTTGGACAAAGCTGTTTTTTTTAAAGCTGTTCACACTGATTTTTTTAAAAGCCTATTTTATTAAATCAGCAAAGAAGTCTAATTAATGTGTTAGTTGATTATTTAAAAGACTGTGATTATGACCAATGATTAGATACTAGAATCATTAGATAATAGTAAAGTTATTAAGAATTAGTATGATTTTTAACTAAGTTCGTTTTATAACTATAACTGCTTAAAAGTAAATCTGTGTGTGATTAAAAGAAATAAACAAATCAATTATTAAGTCTGAAATTAACGTTAAAGTTATTAAGATTTAATTTCTGTTTAATAAATGTTTAAAAAAATGCCTTTTTTTAATACGTTTCACCAGAAATTAACTCAATTAAAACTCTTCAAACAAGGCTTAGCCCTCTTAAAAAAAAAACAAATTTGTTCTTAAATCTCTCGAAGTCCCGGGAATTCCCGGGACTTTCATCGTAGGCTGTCTCGTGTCCCGGAACTTTGAAATTGTCGGAAATTCCCAAATCCTAGTAATCACAGACAACGAACCAAATTGTAAGACATGGTGAATACAGCCCTACCGCTAAAGAGAAGCTGGGTCTATATTACGTGTTGAATAATATTTGGTATAGAAAATTTGCACCTTGTTCTCAATGCATCGCAACCACACATGTGACATCAGAACCTATTTCGGTCATGAGATGATACCCATAAACGAAAGATTTAGATCGGTACCTTTTATAAGGAAATTCAAATGCTTAAGAATTTTGACAATAATGGCAGAGCTGTAGAAGATTCTACAGAAGATTTAGGTTAGAATAACAGATTAGATAGAAAACGGCAATATATAAAAAAGCAACAGATTTTAACGCTATTGAAGATGCCAATTCACAAAACAAAAACAGCTGAATAAATAGAAGTTGTTTCATAAAATATCAATAGATATTACAATTAAGAAATATTTTGAGTATGAAAATCAACACCATTATTGAACCGTAAATTAAAATCAAATGATACTATAATTGAAATCAAACAAACATTGCTTATAGATAGTGATACTTCAAAGCTTGAAGACGCGGTGCTTATAACAAACGCGTTCAAAATTAAAATATTACGAAAACAAACAAAGGACGGAGCTACTGTTTATTTTACTTACGATGCTATATCGCGCTGTACCGAAGACGAACGCGATTTCAGCGCCACCATACATTATAACACTATTCCTTTGTGATTTTAATCGTGTTTCCTATGAATTCCAACAAAACAAACATAGATTAATATATTTCTTCTCACTATTTTTATTATTGATTGTGAAAACAAATACATTTGTCCGAAATTATGAATAGAAACGTAATTTCCTTTATAATTTATGGATGATTATAATTATACAATATGTAATTAGATGTAAAACACGTTGTAGATACCTACGTGGGCATTATTAATAAAAACAATTACTTTACGATTTTTTTATTTATAGACAAAATGCAATCACTTTCAGACTCGTTGTCTATCACAACACGCCCGAATATTTTTTTGTTTAGATCAACAATATTTATCAACCAAATTACCAAAGTATTTGAACCTTAGATGATATTTTTATATGACGACCTCTGTTTCGACAAATTTCTTGAATACTTCGAAAGTACTTCACATAACTTGAGTGCCCGACTCATTACTGTGTCATGAGGTCATTGTAAGTCCCACGCTTTGCTTAAAAACCTTCTATTTCATATTTGGTATTGCTACACCAATAAAAAATTGTGTATATTGTTTACCAACATGAATTCGTTCTGTATTATTTTATTTAAAAATATAATAAAAATATATAAACTGTAATCCTAGCAAGTGCTAGGATTACAGTTTAACTTAATTTAACTGTAATCCTAGCAAGTCCTAGGATTACAGTTAAATAAAATAATACAAAACAATACTAGTAACCTACAGTATATTGCTCCATACTATTCCAGTACTTGACTTAATTTAACAACCCGGCTGCCTCTTCTATTCTAAGACTCCAATTGGTTTGTCAGTTCAATACTATGGAAATGCAATGCCGTCATAACCAGCCTGACGCTATACGTTGGAGAATTTTTATAAATTCTTGTAAAAATCCTAAGAGCGTGAGATTTAAATCTGTTGTGAGAACAGGAAGTATTCTCAATGCATATGACAATTACATTGTCTTATTCCAATTTTCCGTACCTACTTCGATTATAATGATGCTAATGCTAATCCAGATTAAGTTGTAACAGTAGGTAAAGTGGTCAAAGTTTTTTGTTACTTTTCTACCAATTAATTTCCTATATTATTAATAGAGTTTGTTCTTTAATTGAAAATCAGCTTGTAAAGAATATCTACTCATGGGATGTGATCATTATAAATACCTTTGACGCAAATTACAATCTGATCAATATATTACCATCCAAATTTTACATTTCGTTACAAACTTCCACATGTGAATTTTAATTCCATTAATATTTCAATCATCTCGCAACTTTATTCCACGTCTCGAGAATATCCACCCAGCTGCGGACGCCACCGTCCGTCGTATCATGAATTATGCCCCAATTGTTTGTTTTCATTACGAGCTCTCGTAATCCTGTATATTTTTTGTTTCAATTTTTTTTCAAGCACTCAAAATAGATGGTTTGTTTGTGAGCCGTGAGAATTTGAAAGGGCATGTCAACGGTGGATTAGTGATTGATATTGCTTTATGTTGGTGGTCCAATCAAGATATTTCCATGTCTCTATCTTTTCCTCTTACCGTTATTTTTGATTCCTTCAATACTTTTATATACCTATGAATTAAGTTCTAATATGCTCATCTTTTAAAAACCCAGAAAATTTTCTAGTTTTAAGAAATCTCTAAATTCTGACAGGTTTATCGAAAACTAACATAAAACTCATCAATTTTACAACCCATAAACGCTTTAACATCCAAAAACTAAAAAAAATATAGTTCCCAACACAAATATGGCATGGGTTGAATGTGTAAAATCTATTTTTGGTCGACAAATTGCACAAGAGCTAGTAAAACGTCAAGTTTACGGGATAGGAGACAAGGTAACGACGACGTAAGGGTTGTAAAACAAAATCCAAAGATAAGATAACAGCCACGTGTTGGCGTTGAGGCAGTTATTCACTTTTTCCACCCTTGTAAAAATTTAACCATTCTGTAGTGTCTGTTTAGGGTTCTCTATATTCTTTAAGAAACAGACATATTTTTATACATAGTTGATTATTACAGCCCCTTTTAATAGTATGTAGCTGCATTATCTACCCTAACAATAAAGCAAGCGCATTAACTCCATTTTGATCTAAGTAGTCGTACCTACTTCTTTAATAATAAGTATTAATACGAAAACTTTTACTGTCAACTCTTACATGTAACTTTATATTGAAACAAATTTACACTATAAAGTTTTCCAAATCATTTACAAATCATAAAAAATGTTCTATAACTCTATAACTAGTTACGATGCGGATGTAATTCAGTGATAAGCCACTGCCACACTATTCCTAGAAGCACTTAATTTTTTGGTTTATGTTATAAGTTTTTGCAATAATAATCACAATACATTTATCATCGCGACCACGTGTGACACAGTTGAGTGGAGCGCGCTGGAACCTTGGATGATAGAAAAAACTTTGTTCTAACGATATTTATAATACTCTTGAATATTGAAGTAGGGTTACTTGCTAGTACCATATTTATAGCTACTAGGTATAATATACATAAGTAAAGTTAGTTCACCTAATAGCTATATAAATTTTATACTATTTAAATATTCTACCCCTTATTTCAAAAAAGTATTCATCGCTTTCTAATGCAATACAAGCAAAAGAGTAATACAGGTATTCCTTAATAGGTATATAATTTACTGGATTCTTTTGACAATGAGTGGAGCCCATAATCATAGTGACGCGGGCTTCAAATATTAGAGCAAAGTACGTCATGTAAGTCATTATTATACTCCTAATGATTAATTATGTACGAGCCAAAACGTACCTACAATGCATCGTCCGCACTTTTACCTCGCCTTAGAATATTTAGGTCATAGCTTGACAGTTCGCGATCGTGTACTTATTTTAGGCATGGAACATTTCACAGGTAGCATGTGAAAAATCAAATCACATTAAATCGTTTTTCACATGTCTCTCCTGCGACTTTTTCACACAGCCAGCTTAAATTCGCATTTTAATGAAATCGCATTTAGTTCACGATTAAGTAGCGAAATAGTAAGTGTGGCGATGATTTATTTTGTAAATTCATTGCGGACGATAAATAGCAGGCTGGTTAGCAATTACGCATGTAAAATAGCTGTGAAAAATAATCGTATTATCAAATGAAAGGTAGCAATCATTTCCATGCCTGACTCATAATTGACATAGGTAACATTCATATCATTTCGCAAGGGTTACAATGATTAAATTGCGTTATCCAGCTATCTGTGACTATAATTTCAAACAAACAAACAAGGCGTGAATCGCCATCAACAGCCCGGACAAGTTAATTTTCTTTCAATTAGGGTTGATTTTGGGGTTCGTTCGTTCGTATAATCTTTGGATATCAGAACTGTGTTCAGCAAAATTAATGTTCCTCTTGACTATAGACGCACTTGAATTCGCCTCACTTTAATACTCGTAAATCTTAATGTGAGGACGTAAAGTATTATGTTGTGTTTTCAGTTTATTTAAAATAATTACAAGTACTAAAAATATAACAGTTATGTGAAGTTTTTTTTAATGGGCGATCGATGAGATTAAATTTACTCCTTAAATTTAATCTCATCGATCGCCCGCTTCTACCACACTACCATCCCTTGGACTATCGTGATGAATGTGATGGGATGGCCCGTAACGTATCCTCATGGTCACATTCATCGGGAAGCGTATTTGATAAGAATCTATATATACTGAAATACGACAATCACAAGTGAATATAATCTAATTTATTTTACTCATAAATCTAGCAGTCAGCTTCACGGATACACTAGAGGTTCTACAGTCGATTCCCAGGTTACGCACTGTTTTTTACGAAGTTCTCAATAGCAGCTCGGAGTTTGGTATCGTTGCTCGGTTAGTGGCAATAGGCTCGCTCCTAAACTGTGGCGTAGGTACTTTAGTATGCCTCTGCCTAACACTACGGGGAGTACAGGCGTGATGGTACAAATAAACTGCTTTTTTAGGTACTCCCAATAATATTTTGCGTTCTTTTCTTCATGTCTTATTTTATATTGTCGTCAAGAATTTAGTTTTTTCCGGTCTTTTAAGAGAATTTTTAGAAGAAACACTCATAAGTACGATCATTAGGAAACACACTGCAGCATCCGTGTGGTGAGATTTTTATGTAAACTGATCGCATTCTGTATCTAGTAAGTCCCTAACTACGAAATCTATAGGTATTGTACATATAGGTAGATACTATGGGGAAGGTAAGCTTAGATCTCAAAGCAATCAAGAAATCAAGACTCAAATCAACGAATAATGTCATTTTAAATAGGTATTCTTCTCTGATACCTTAAAAACCTGTTTCATAAACAGTTATTTTAATTTAAAAATCGAATGAATGAATGAAAATGAATGAATATTATATTTCAAGCAATATGTAACCTTTGAACCGAACAAAACACACTTGTGACTATAAAAACAAACTCGCAGTAATTAGTAAGCTTTAAAATAACAAAACGGACGAATTGGAAGTGTTCATGTAGCATTGAAGTTTTTTCACGTCCGCCGGTCGGTTTAGTTAATTACCACAAAAAATGTTGCCCACCCCTGTTGGGTCATCAATCCACATTGACATGTTTTGTACCACGCTCTCTCGCGTTATTGTTTTAAAAACATTAATTTATATTTTGTACCTAAGTTTTAATAAAATAGTTATTCTTTCAGCACAATATGTGGAGTATCGATAGAGTCGGCTATAATTACAAATTAAATTAGCTTTGGAGGCAGGCACAATGAAACCGGTGGCTTTTATTATACCACCTACCATCACGCCTTTTCTTCCCGATCGGTTAGGCAGAGGTGTACCTACTGGTAGAGTGGTACACTGATAGTTATTAGGTCTCAATGTAATTTAGAGAAAACCCCAAAAGTTTGATAAGGAAAACTTATTTTTTTCATACAATTTAAGATTTTTGGCATTATAATCTCCTATCAAAACGAAATAACAACACTTTTTACCGGTACCATCGAAAAATATTATTAGTTATTACATATGAAATTTATGTAATAACTTATTTTCGTACAGAAAAACGTACTGCCAAAAAATTTACTACTTTACTATATTTTAGTAACAGACCTCACTCAACGCGTCGTTCATCATCTTTGAAGATAAACTTTTGATGTTGCGACTGGTTTGAAATCCGCCGAACATTATCTGAAGTATTACAAAATGTTCGCGAGACAAAAAGATGAAGCTAAAGATCTGAAAGCTGGTGCGACGTGGCTGGGTGTCAATCGTCGGCGCAGGCGTCGCATGCGATCGCAGCCGCTCTGATGACGGATAGATGAATGAACACTATCAAAGAAGAGCGATGAGAACGCGAGGAATCTGAGTCACACATACCGAGGACCGTGAATTGTTGAAGATCATTATTGTAGGTATCATCTTATAACACTAGAAATTGTCTAATGTTCGGTAATCCGACATTTTTTATATCAATATATTTTTTTTCTTTATTTAGAATACCAACAGCGATACATATAATGTATTACAGAATATATGTAAATATATGCTGTTTTCCTGTTTAACTTAATTTGTGTATATCATGCGGACGGATTTCAAAACAGTTATTAGAAATTAAATAAAGATTCAAAACAGGTTTAAATAATGGTTTTCTCCTTACCAACAATTTATGTATAGGCATTTTATTTTTAGTTTACGTCTTATATTTGTTCGAAATCCATCTTGTTATATTATTTTGGCAAATAATTTTTCATAAAATGGTGAACCAAAATATCAGTTTTGTATCATTTTCTTTCTAATATTAGATACATGGATGAACCGAAAGGGGTGTGCCAGGATCGTAGCAAGTGGAAATCTATAATCTCTGCCTACCCCAATGGGAGACAGGTGTGAAAATATGTATGTATATTAAATACATATTTGAAAAGCTTATGATCTAGTTTTAGTTAGTTTATTATAAAAGATTGAACTTCGTAACCACCACGTGAGGAAGTTTTAGAAGACAAGAAGGTATTTTTGGTGGACAGAGTGATTTAAAGTAGAAACAACATAGTAATATTAAAAAAAATAATTATAATTTGCTCACAACGTGCATTCTTTACTAATCTGAAAATTTATAAGTGTTTGACATTCGTGCATATGTCTCCACTGTAGGTGGCTTAATAATATGCAAGTCATTAAGTATGCAAAAACTTTGAGCAGATCTTTTGTGCCTTCATCTTGGAGGGTCTAGTCAAGTCTTTAAAAACAAAAAATATGATGGTGTTAATTAACATAACACTAGTGCCTGAATGAAAAGAAACTTCACAATTTAACGCACACTAAATAAACGAACATTTATATTTTTATATGTAATAAAATGGAATTAAAGTATGATTTGTGTATTTTTGTTAACTTTGATGTTTTTTAAAGGACGAGAAGAGACTGGAAGTTCTTTTGTATTCACAGAATATATATACCTATCCTTCACTGTAACGGATGAACTTTACCCTATCTCTGTCAACCAGGACTTAGACAACACAAAGGCAATTTACCGGTACATCAGACAGGACTTGTCTTATTTGGTCTCCATCAATCGGCACAAAAGACATGCTGATGAGAGGCATCACTAGAATCACTCACTGACCATCGAGTTGGCGCGGCTGCTGCCACTCGCCCCGCCACTCCTGTCCCTCCATCACATTTCTTCACCGGCGGCCGATTATTTTTTCAACGCGACACAATAAATCAGTTTTCTGTGCGTTAATCAAGTTATGCGGCGCGCGCGCAGACGGTGGCGCGAGGAGAACGCTTCTGTCGTCGGCGTACGTCGGCAGAGTCGAGCCCGCCCTGGCCCGCCCACCGCCCAATCGCGAGAGCTTTTATTCCCACAGCAGTTCGGCCGCTTTATTTATTTTCATCTGAATTATGTACTGCAGTGTTTGTTAGTTCGACTTTACCTGTGTTGTACGCAGTACGCAGACGAATGTTATCGACGATGTACGTTTTGATTTAACTCTAAAGTTATGTACCTATTCAAGTCGCCCACTCAGTACGTGAAATTTCCCAGAGGTGCTCTTTGTTGAGTCTAAGTTATATTTAAAATGAACACAACACTGTACCGTTGCATATCGGCGATATTTTACCCTGTTTACTCGCTGCAGCCAACATTAATGATGCAGACAAGGTAGAATTAATTCATACGTATATTAGGTTTTCATCACGCTGTACAAACATTAGGGGTTTACGCTTAACTTCTAAGAAATTTAAAAACAAAATTATAATGGGAACCATGTAAAATGGTAACTTTAATTTTTTAATAAAATTGTGTTTCTTGTTTCCATATCACTAATGAATAATTTCACTTCTTCGTTACCTGTCTTCATAATATTACTCTTTATACGTACTCTACTATACCTACGCAATTGGACAACTATTTAAAAGTTGCTAGAGGTTTGACTAATCTACTACTGTAGAAAAACCGGACTAGTGCGAGTCTGACTCGCACATCGAAGCTTCCGTACAAACTTGCTACTTGCACCAAAATTATTAGCATCACTGAAGTCAAAGCTATGAGAGCACCATAGGTACATTTCTTTAATAAAAAGATAAGTCGGATTGAAGAACAAATTCCTTTCTTTTGAGGTACGGAACACTAAAAATCATTTTTCTGTTTCTATTACATACATACATACATATCTACACTCCCGTTTTTCCCATAGGGGTAGGCAGAAACAACGGAACGCCACATGCTACGATAATCTTGTCTAAAATTATTCCCTAATTACGAAAACACGTAAATTATTAGATCCCAACACAATTCAAACTTGTTTATCTCTGAGATGGAAAATTATAACAAAAACCTATTTGGACTAACTCACTAGCAGCGCCACTCTTATCATATAACAATTCTAACTGTACAGTTAAGTATCTCAATCAGAAAGAAATCAGCCCATCTAGTCATTTATATAAATTGTACTAAAATTTATCGACTAGTTAAGGTCCAGGAAATATATAACAAACCTTCTTTACCATGGATGTGCTTCATCCAGAGAAAAACTAGAGAAAAGAAGGAAAGGACAGTAATGTTATAGTAAGATTTACTCTCCACTTCTTCTTCTAGCTCTCTTTCTCCTCCCGATAGGTAAACAAGTGCTTAAGGGATCTCAAAATTGCGGTGGAGAAAGACAAGTGACTTCTATCTCGATTTCTGAATCACTGGCCCATTTTTCATTCCTGTGCAAAGCCAATTATTTAAATAAACGCACCCATTCTAGACCCGACGCTCATCACTTATTTACCTCAATATTGACACTTACAATTCTGACAGTTTATTCATCAAGACGCTAGCACCTCAGTCTACCTGTGACCATGGGTGCTGTAAAAGCAACGCACCATTGCGATTGAATCAATATGACGCCACAATATACCTACGTAAAAAGTAGTTTTATTATTTTATTATGTCAGTAAATTATTTTAGAAGCAGTGATAGCCTAGTGGTATAACCGTTGGACTGCCAAGTCAAAGGTCTCGAGTTCGAACCCAAGGCACGCACCTTTGACTTTTCGAAGTCATGTGCGTATTATCACGCGCTTAAACGGTGAAAGAAAACATCGTGAGGAAACCTGCATGCCTGAGAGATTTTCTCGATGGCGTGTGAAGTCTGCCAACCCGCACTGCCGCGGCCAGCGTGGAGGACTATAGCCTTATCCCTATAATTCTAAGAGGAGACCCGTGCCCAGCAGTAGGACAGCATAATGGGTTGATTATGTATGTTATGTCAATTATTTTTAGTCCATAATCGCAACAAATCTTTATAATGCTTACTCAAAATGCAAGAAAAACTATCATAACTTACCTCTGTAAGAAACAACGTAGTACATTACTGACGATTATAGTTTACACAAATATCAATGCATTCGCGGGTTTAGCAGACTGCTCTTCCAACAGCCGATCACTCAGCACATAAGTGTGAATTCTGTATATCGTACTGAGAAGAGAGCTCGTTGATCAATCCATGAAGTAAACACCTCTTCACTGCAGCTACTGATTCACAGGTAGGAATTCTTTATGTAAACAATTTTATATATTAGTCTGCCTGTGGAAGAGAATGTAGCTATATGCAACGGTCTCCATTTTAATACTGATATTTTTGAAGCAATTTGTGAAATCGGTAGTCTTGAGATTCAGTCTAAGACACGCAATTCGGACTTGTCGAAATCAAGTGCGTAATAATTGCATATTAAAATAAAATTGTCACTCGGTAAAATATCGTGAGGAAACCTGCATACCGGAGACGTTTTCTCAGCGGCGCGTGAAGATTGCCAACCGGCACTAATTTAGCGTGGTGGACTATAGTCTAAGACCTCTCATACTGACAGGAGACTCATGCTCAGCAGGGGGACAATTACTGGGTTGATGACAAAACACATTAATGGAAGTTATACATAGGTACAATGAAGATTAAGGAAACTAAAATGAATTATCTCGACTGCAATGTGAACAAAAATGTGTCTAGTCTAGACAATTATGTTCGTTGTTGCTACGAGGCCTACGCGGCTACGAAACTCCGTAGCAGTTATTTAAAGTTTTAAAATCGTAGCTTTTTAAGAAACCAGTTCAAAAAACCTAAAAATAGCCCTAATATTTACAAAGTAATTATATTTTAGTCACTATAATTTTCATTATGTAAACGAATAATTTCTCCTAGTATTATGAAAACGAGTAGTTCTTTGTGTCAAACGAATTACAAATTGTTCTTAATCACTGCAACTTCTGTAAACTGGACTTATTTTTGATATCAACATGCTTCCATGTTACCGAAACAATAAACCTGTACAGTACCTGAGGGTATTCATTTAATCTATAGTATAAATTCTATACTTTCATATAATGTAGGTAAATGCAAAAGTAACTGTTACTCGGTTACATTTTCTCACCTAAACTGTTGATAAGATTTCGTGAATAATAAAATTAGAACATATACCTACGTGAAGATTTCATCCTGAGGAAGAACGTAGGCCGATGTTTTGTCTCAAAAAGTACCTAATTCGGAATGCAAGTGAAACCACGGGCAAAAAATGAATATGTGTTTGACCTTTATGCATTGCTAAACTATCAGACCATTGCGAGAAAACTTTAGTGAGTTGTTGTATGGGAAGTTGTCGAAGTTGCCGGGGGACAGCTAGTCTATATATACGAGTATAAAACAACGTCGGGTTTGCTCCAACTCCAACTCGAGAATGAGTGGACCGATTTTTATGATATTTGGTTTGTTGGATTTGTCTCCTTCCCAAATAGCAGAATAACTATTAAAACATTCGAAAAATTCATGAAAAAGAACATGAAATTTATATTCTCATACATTTTGTATCGGGAACGGATTGTCTTATAACACGGCCACAAATGAATATGGCGTTGTTTTCTGTTTCGGTAAGGCCAGTGTGCATTGTCCCAACTCCTTATACGCTGCTGATGTGATTTTGATTATTTTTATTGTGTTTGTTTAAAAGGGTCCCCGGATGGTTTAGATTCACAATTTGAGCCGGTAGGAGGCGTTGCAATCAGGTTCTACGAGAGAATGATTGAGGTGACGGCTGACAGGGATAAATGGAAGAAAAGGACATGCTCCGCCGACCAGGAATAATTTGGGACAGGGGCAGGAAGATGATGATACATGGCAAGCCGCTGTTTGCCGGGCCCGCTAGTAGTTTATAAACCCGTACGTAAATTATCGGGGTCCAGTCAACTTTATTTCACTTAATTTATAGTTAGATGAAATAATTAGGTACATGTAACAGTGTAATTATTTCAAGACACGATAATTTTTATACTTTGATTTCAATTTTACTGCCTACGACGGGTAGCCAAAAAGTAGCCCAGAACTAGCATAGTTAGTGAGTATCTATTATGATATCCGTCGTCCAATTTCTATATTGTGGATTGGTCGCAAAAGTACATTTATACATCGGAAGAAATATAAAAAATCACCCATAATATAATTAAATTACAACTATAACTATTTTAATTAGTTAGGCAAATTCAAATTAGCGTACTGACGTGAATTTCTTATTATTTTTTATAAATATGTATCAGTACCCGATATTGTATTTTAATCGCAGATAAAGGCATATTCGTATGCGAAAATAGGCAATAGGAAACTTTTATTGGCATTTGCAATACGAGTAGTTATATAAAATCGAAAAAGAAATATGGACATACAGTTTAATATAAGCAGTTATGATACACCTTAATCATGGGCCATTTAATAAAAAAAATATCCATGTAACTGTCAAATATTACCTATACAAATATTTTACTAACCTAATTTATTTTTATTAAAACATTATTTTTTATTCGAAACATTCCTGTCGATTGATATTCTGTTGGAACATAACAACGTAATAATTCATATTTTTAATACTATTATCTTTATCATAAGATATTACCTTATTTTCAGGCAGGAGAAAAGCTTTTTTAAATCGTAGGCGTGACTTACACACGGCTCTCTCACTCTGTTAGACGTGATGATGAAGAGTGTAAGCGAGACGGGGTTATAATAGGTGGAGTTTCGCTGTGCACAAAGATCATCCCACGCATGCCATGCCACAAAACAGTTCAGTTGAAAAATAAAACAAATCACCAGCTAATAGGTTGTTTAATGTACCAGTCTATTTAAGTATTGAATGCAAAGTATTAATGTGTGGTGTAGCAATGGGTCATTTGTCAAGATGGTCTGTGCCTAGTCGTTGATCCAAATTATGTTGATATAAGTAGGTAGGTACACTTCAGGTCATTGAAGACACTATTAAGATATTTTTGGACAAATTGACCCAAAGTGAACCTTAGGAAATTTTAAGAAAACATCTTTGACTTATGCTTGTAATCTGACGCCATAAATACACTCTAAGTATTTTACAGCTCTTAGAATAGATACCTACACGAAATTAAATAAATATCCAATTGTGATACGATTCCCGTTCAGCATTTTTTAAAGTGGTAACAAACAAACCATTATTCGTTAAACTGGTGTACGACATAATCTAATATTTCCCACAAAGTTTACATTAAGTATGTAGGACTCATTTATAATACCAAAAATCTTATCGTAAAAGATACTACAGACTTCAAACATGTTCAAACTGCACGCCGAAGTGTACCAACTTCTAAAATATCTGAAAATAAAGTACATCTACTATGCAGTGAAAAATCATGAGCGAGCTAACTGAGCGGTGGTTTTATTTAAGTTTACAGTGCGCAGGCGACGACAGCGCTAACGACACGGTCTTCCTGCAAGCATTTGTCTGTCAGCGGCACTCCAGCGCCGGATGCACCGCCAGAAAAACGGCTCTGTACTGACTCTACGTGGTGCTAGAAAGTTAAGACAAGTATCACAGAAAAAGTTAAATAAATTGTACATACTTATCTTATGTGTGTATAACGGGTTAACTAGGTAAGGTGACATGTGGTAACGGGACAGTACGCTGGAAATATGAAGGTATCCCATCAAAACATAAAATGTCAATGAAATACCAAATCTCACGACATAATTCTTATACCATAAAAAGGTGTCTCATATAAAGCCAAACCCACTTTACAAGCCCTAAAAACTTGATCAAAAGGTGCCATAATTTTTGATCAAGTTTGGGTTATATTGTAAGTAATATTATTTATAATTTAGTTGTTAGTAAGTTCTATTAATAATTTTATTAATACTCCAATATATTTATTACTACACAAATTCTTAATTATTTCTTATGTCTTTGTACTTAATAAACTTATTGTTCCAAAAGAAACCGAGCCATTAGGAATGCATGACGTAGGTGCTAGTTACAGTAAATAATTACTTACAATATTTATGCTCCCTTATCCAGATCATTATATTATTTTAAAGGGATAAGGGATAAGCTTTTAATAATATAATATAATGATGCACTTTTGTCCTATTTCGTACTACAACATGGTATCCCTATCGTAACAAAACTTTCTCTGTGAACACGAAACAGTAGCGTTTGTTTACTGGAAGCAACCGTAAACTGCGCACGAGTGTGCGGAGCGCGGCTAATTTTATTTTCCGAGCGGCCTCTTCAAAGAAAAGCTCTTTGAAAAATACTTTAAGGAAAGTAATTTGTGTAGATACAACACAATATAAGTTATGCATTATTATTATATCTATTGATGAATAAAACATAACTTGACCTAATGCTTCATCATCAGTCTTCTCCCCGACTATTTGGGGTCGTCTTTCACTCTTACAGAGATGCGGCCCAATATCAGTCAGTACCTATTTTACACGAAGCGACTGCCATCAGACCTCTGCGACCCATTTTTTGGGCAAAACGATATCCTAAGGACAGACTGGTTATGGTTTTTGTCAATAAACGAACACCTATGTGATAACCTCACAATTCATTTGTCGGTGAAGTCGACAACTACGCCTATTCTTAATATTTAACTTGGCTCCCATTTTCACATTTATGTTTTTCATGGAATCTTTACTACCCCTAACACTTGCCTCCATAATACTATCCTTTATAAGAGTAATATAGAGATCAGTGACCACTAACGATTGTCCTAATGACAATAAAAATGGAACCGATGGCTTTAGGTACGCGTTTGGAAAAATGGAAATAAGCTTGAAAAAACTAAAGTACCTAAGTACTAATAGCATATGTAATGTAATTTAACTGCCTCATTATCATTAGTCTAGTCGTCCCAGCCGACTGTTACACTAGAGGTCCTGGGTTCAATTCTCGGGTCGAGCAAACTGTTATTGGACTTTTCTATGAAATTCTCAGTTACAGCTCGGAATTTGGTAAATATTTGCCCGGTTACTGGCTGACCCCCTATTACATGGGACCTAATCATACCGGCAAACTGTAGGTGTACATTCGTTCCTACGATTCTAGGCAGAGGCTCTGCCTAACCCTTTAGGGAACACAGGCGTATTTTATTTTTAACCGACTTCAAAAAGAGGAGGTTCTCAATAGGACTGTATGTTTTTTTTGTATGTTTTTTACGATGAATTATGAATCAATATTGATGATTCTTTTTTTGTTCGGTAGGTCATACTTCAGAGGTGGTCCCATAAAACACAAAATTTAGAACAAAATGACAATAACACGTAACGACCGAGTAAATGATAACGCCGTCTCAATGTTGAAATAAAATAACTTTAAAAAAAAATAAAACCGTCTTCGAAATATTCAATCGCGGGCAGCACCAGACCCTCTGACCTCTAAGCCACCACGAACCCCACCCGCCTGATTGAAATTTTGCCTCCACATTCTGATTTACGTCATAAAGCGACGTTGGTTGAGTGATAAAATAGGTGAAATATCTGTGTTTAATCCTTCATGTTCCTTATCGGAAATTAAAATTTAAAGATCACTAGCTGGTGCCCACGACTGCACTCGCATCCCAAAGAAAGAGGTATCGTATATCATTTTCCAAGGTTTAAACTATATCAAAATTCATCAAAATTGCTTTAGCGGTTTAGGCGTGAAAACAATTCAAACCAGATTGACAGGCAAAGTACCTAGGTACTTTCTCATTTAATTTAATAGGTTTCTCATAGAACCTACTTCTGTCGGTGCAGCTCAATATGTATTACATAAAAACGTAACAATTTGACCGATATTCCGTCCGTGGTCAAGGTGGTTACTATTATTTTTATCATCGCAAAATATAGAGGGATGTCGTAAAACTATCGTCGCGGTTCAGGTGAACGGCCGCGCGCATGCGCATCGTTCGCAAGATGGCTCCCATATATCCGTCATCGGGGTGCCTGATGCGCGCCAAAATAAGATTATTGGAAATTTGACAGAGACGAGCGCGCACACTTTACGATCGACGTTAGACGGAGTTTATGAGAAAATATCTGATGCTGATGACGCATGTAAGTGGTCTTTGGGTATTTCTGGACGCTGGAGGATTTTTATTGATTTCTGATGGCACCTTCCGCCTAGGCTGCGGTACTTACCTACCTTCCTCGGTGAACTATAAAACTTCTTCAACTCCATTTCGGAAAGCAATAGAACCTACTTACCTACTGCGTATGTGCCAACTCGTCATAATTTAGTGTCATCAATAATTCATCATAAATTTTCATCGTCATATTAAACTATTCAACACTAGCTGCAGCCTTCGGTTTTACTCGCATCCCAAAACGACTTATTGTGATAAAACGTCTAGGTCTATGTCCTTCCCCAGGATGAAACCTTAAAATGAAAACAATGAAGTAGGTAAGTACGATCACGTTCGTCATGACGATGAAGGACACACAACATACAATTACAGAACCCAAGAACTAAACACGGATAGAAACAGGAGCACAACTGCTACATTTTCTGCCAAAAACATAAAAGAAACATGAATTCTCACATACACAAACACAAAGACCCGGAACAACTACTGCAGGTCATACAAATATTTGCTCCGTGTTGGGATCGAACCCACAACGTAATGTAGCAGCAGATCGCTCAGCCACTCATGCCGTCAAATAATTTGTAACAGCGACATCTAGTTGTGTAAACTGAAAAATTAATGTGTCAGCAACTGCCACCTAGCGTAATAAGCAAGTATCTATTTGATTACGACATTACGCCCAGCCCACGTGTATATCTTTTCCGATGAGAAATAATTAAACTATTTTTAACATAATAATGTAAACAGTACTTTTTTGTTGGAAATGTAATGATTACGAAAATTAATAACAATATTTTTTGAATATTTTTTGATAGAACAAACAAACATCAACTTCGATTTTTTTTCGCATGGCAACAAAACTTGTTTTCGCGAGAAAACTTGTGATAGCATCGTGAATTTTATTTTGATTACAAAATTGGCATGAAACTCGATAATAAGCCGTACAATAGTAAATTGCCATTACAAAGTAAGTTTGTTTAGTGTGGTCTATGGAATATCCGCCTTCCAAGTGGAGCTGCTAAAGAAATTGCTTGCCATGGCGGGCCCGTCCGACGGCGATACCGACGGATGGGTCGAGTTCTGCGAGCGTCAGGCGAAAGCCGCCGCCCAGGACTTCGCCAAGGCTTGCCTACAGTACGTACAGACCGGTACCAACGACCCCACAGCGCGGCCACAAGCTTCACACAAGGACCTACTGAAAAGATTCGTTGAATGCTTCTCGGAACAATTCGAGTATGAAATCGGGAAACTAAAAGCGCTGCACAAACTACCTAATGGCACGCACACGGGACATGATGAGAGCGACTACTCGGAGGATACGGACTCGCCAAAAACGCAGCACAAGCCATTTTTCCGAAGACTGTCCTTCAAAGGTCTGAGACGAGGGAAGGGATTATTCCACAAGCAGCATTCAGACGAGGTGGAGCTTTCATTGAATCTGAACAAACACAACAAGACTAAATTATCTAAGATAGTTGTAGAGTGTAGAAAGGAAGGTTTGGTAAATTATTTAACTCCTGAGAGCTTGGAGCAGCCCGCAGGCCCTCAGAAATGGGAGAAATGCAGACTGGCGTTAGTGAAGACTGTTGGAGGTTACATGCTGGAGTTTTACTCCCCTCCTAAAGCTCAGAAACCTCGCAGTGGAGTGTTCTGTTTCCTCATATCAGAAGCTCGGGAAACCACTGCTCTGGAGATGCCTGACCATGAAAATACTTTTGTATTGAAGGTAATAACACTTTCTTACTGTTAGACACAACAAGTTGCACTGGTGAACAACATTTTGCAAAAAAACTTTGACAGATTTGACGGAAAAGCCTTAATATTGGAAATTGAGTAGATAGGAATAATCCAAACTTCTAATCTAACATAATTCTTGTCAAAGGAACTCTGTGTGCTTGTTATGTTTTCATGCCTAAACCGAAGACCCATTTTTGATGACTGAAAAAGTCCAATGGGATGTATTGCTAATATTTACAAAATGTAGGATTCTAAATTCTATATTTTTATACACATGTATATTGCATGTATGTGGCATAAGTATGACATATTTATAAAGTAGGTAGTTCATATAAGTATGGCATATTGAAGTACATTACATACCATCATCACGCCTGTATTCCCTGAAGGGGTAGACAGAGGCGTACTAATGTACACCCACAGTTCACCGGTATGTTTCGGTCCCATGTAATAGGGGGTGAGCCTATTGCCATTAAGGGGGCACAAGTCCAGACTCCGGGCTGCTTCAGAGAATTTCATAAAAAACTCAATAACACTTTGCTCGACCTGGGGATCGAACCCAGGACCTCTAGCGTAGCAGTCGCGCTTGGGACCACTAGACTAATGAGGCAGTTAAGTAAGAGAAGTACATTAATATTAATTATATAATACAAGCTCTATAAATGGCTAAAAAGGAAGTGCTACATGGAAATAATTAGATTTCATTTAGCCCAATTTAGTCGAAACTCCAATTAGAATCCATACCATATTTTATCCTGTGAAGTAACAAAATTACAGGCCCAATAGAAAATAAAACTATTGGTCTCGAGCACAGGCTCTCAGCAATAAAGTTATACTTTTTTATCTACATATATTTTTTACTGGTTTCTGCCCACAACTTGGTCTTTCTGGTCTTCAGAATTAGGTCAGACCTGGATAAAAAATCATCCAGATCCATTCAGCCGTTCTGGCGTGAAATAGTAACTAACATCCATACATCCATACTCGCAAACTTTCACATTTATAATATTAGTAAGTATATACATAATATAACATAAAAGGATTACTTATTTAATATTTTATATTATTTCATATATTTCTAATAATAATCCTTTGATGAATGTTTTATTAAGAAACACTTTAATCTTTAGATTTTTTATTGTACTTTTTTTAAGAAGTGAGAAAACGCTAGCTACATACATACACCATGTTTTTATTAGATAGGATGATAATGAAAAACTTGTTTTATAGTATTGTCTTTGCAATGACAATCATTGCTGGCAGTCAGAAGGTCAAAAAGTCTCACAACCAGTCTATCCTTTCAATTTTGGTATTGTCCAGAAATTTGATTGCAAAGGTCTGGTGACAGTTGCTTTGTGTAAAAGATTGATTGAGCAACAGCCAGTAACATAGTTTGGAAAAGTCTAGGAAGATACATATTATATACATTATTTATTTCATACAACCCAGGTGTGTGTACAGAAGTTTTTGGCAGTCTGAATATGTAGATACTCACAGCTACTCACAGATACACAATTATTTTTGTAGGCTGACAACAACATGGAATATGTAATAGAGGCAGCAGATGTAGACGACATGAAGTCGTGGCTGGCGACGATCAAGTATTGCATGCGGTCGCCACCTACGACGCAGCCGCCGCCAGATGCACTGCCCGGCATGCCCGAGCCGGCCCCGCCAGACCTGCCGCCAAGGAGGGACCTGCCCACCAGTACTAGCAATCTTGACTTAGCTACAGACACTCCTGAAGAAGCTGAATTAGGTAACTGAGAATTCTCTTAGGGCCTATTTCACCACCTCCCAGTGAGTTCCCAATAAATTTCTTGGCAGTTAATTTTATACAAATTATGTTAAATTTTTCTATTTATTCACTGAGTAATGACTACCCAGATATGGTAATAAAACAAATAGGCCCTAATAGGAAAAACTTCTGTGCTGCAAAAGTGCAAGGCATTGAGTGCAAAATAAACAATACTTATCATGAAATCTGATCATAAAGAATTTCAATCATCTGAGCACATTTATTCCAAATGCAGATGTGTCTTATTGACCAAGTGATTTAAAGTGTTACTACTGATAACTGACCAAATAAACTGGTTATACCTAAAATTAAATTCAGAAGATTTTTTTCAGATGCCAATTTTTATATTTTTTACAATCTGTACTCACCCATTTTGTAAATAAAATTGGATATGTAACATCAAGAGAGTACTTTCTTTAAAAAAGCTGTTGCTGAATTAACTAGTGTTTTTCCTGTACGAAATAAACTTTCAATTTAATACAGTTCATGTAACGCCCTCTCGCTAATTGTTGACACAGAAGGCGGCACTCTGTCACTATTTTTCTAATAATTCAGGTAATATAAACCGCCAAACTAGTCAATATTCCGAGAATACGACGCACCTTGGCCAACCTGTTGCCCTAATTGCGAATTAATTTACAGTATTGGATTTACTGAAATATATAATAATTCTATTTATTTTAAAGACCGAGATTACACAAGGACGAACAGATTGAATTCCCATGAATATGTCAGGCAATAATTTTCACGCCTGACTCCCATTGGGGTAGGCAGAGACTATAGATTTCCATTTTCGCTTCATCTACATTCATTAATGTCATGCCTAATCGTCGGTTAAGGGTGCTCTTAACCTGGCCTTTTTTGAGAATGTCCGTAATTTGGTTGTAGTAAAAAATTAATGCATACAATCGCGCCTGTACTTATTCATCGAAGGGTTCAACAAAGCTGCTACTGAGAATTTGTGAATTTCCCATACAAACATAATACCAAAATAAATCTTAATTCAAAGACAATTTAATCAAATTGTGTTATTATTCGTAGTCGGACACCGTTAATCTAGGTTCCTCCCTTACCATTTCGTCTACTACTACTTCACAGGAAATAAAAGCTCGGAAAACCGGTCGAAACTTTGTAAAATTATCAAGAATTACATTCACTTACATTTATATTCAATGAAATATTTGACACGAAATGGTGGCTTAAGAACTTAGATTAATGGGTATGGTAATAGATGTGGTAAAGGGGTTAGGCAGAGGTGTACTAATTTACACTCACAGTTTACAGGTATGTTTAGGATCCAAGTAATAGCATGTAATTTGCCATTAACTGGGCACAAATTCAAACGCCGAGCTGCTACTGGGAATTTTAAATGATAGAAATCATAACACCATCCTCCAATAACACTGCTGGACCTGGGAATCAGACCCAGGATAAATAAATAAAATTGATTTATTTTCGCTTCCATAAATTATTATAAATGTACCTATCTAGCGTAGCGGTCGCGCTTAGAACCATTAGACTAAAGGCTATCTTGAGTGAAATGAAATGAAATGATATTTATTTCTGTAAATAGATCTCTTAAAGATACTTTTACATGTCTTTTTTTTTAAGTACTAGATGAAGAAAAGAAACACCGATACAATGCAGGGCAGAGTCTGAAATGGCCTTTTGAAGAAAGATCCATAGCGGCTTTGAGTAGGCCAGTCCCATCCGACGGCACGCAAGCATCAGACATCGTATAGCTCAGCCATGTTATAGGGAGCTCAATGAGTGAGACTATAGGGGAGTGAGATGGAGAGTGTTATTAATTCATGTCTAACATTTGATGTCGTGATGGTTCAGGTTCAATAGCAGAAGAGGCGTGTGAGTCGTCGTCGCGCGTGTCGTTGGCGGAGTGGCCGTGGTTCCACGGCACGCTGGCGCGCGCGGCCGCCGCCGCCTGCGTGCTGGCGGGCGGCGCCGCCGGACACGGCTGCTACCTCGTGCGCCAGAGCGAGACCCGCCGCGGCGAGTATGTGCTCACCTTCAACTTCCAGGTAAGCCACTCTGGTTATCTTTAAAAAATAACAACGTACCATCTACGCCTGTATTCCCCAAAAGTTTAGGCAGAGGCGTACTAATGTACACAGTTCGCGGTATGTTTAAGTCTCATGTAATAGAGGGCGAGCCTATTGCCATTAATTGGGCACAAATCCCAAACTCCGAGTTGCTACTGAGAATTTAATAAATAAAAACAGTAACCTTGCTCAATCTGGGAATCGAACCCAGGACCTCAAGCGTAGCAGTCGCACTCAGGACCACTAAGCTAACGAGGCAGTTCAGTTGTTATACCTTCATCTTAAAAAAAAAACAAAATATTCTTTACTAGCTTCTGCCCGCGACTTTGTCTGCGTGGATTTCAAAATTGGATCCGACCTCGATAAAAAGTAGCCTATATGTTATTCGAGACTATAATCTACCTCTGTGCCATATTTTATCCAAATCCGTTCAGCCGTTTAGGCATGAAAGAGTAACAAACATCCATACATACAAACTTTCACATTTATAATAGTAGTAAGATAAAGGTAGATTCCTCTCTTCTCTAACCTGCACAGTGGACACTACCATACCTTTGTGTTGATTTGAATTGAATAAATTGACTATTAGAAAGGTGACATTAATAACAAAAATATTTCTTGTTTCGTGCTTTCCAGTGGATTTCTTTGTTGTCGGGTTTCAACTAATGTAAGATTTTAGTGGTTTAACAATACTCCTTGAGAACTGATAAACTCACTAAATGGAGTGAGCTTTCGCCTGTTCAAGTAACAACATCTAATATTTCGTGACTGGTAGGGGCGTGCCAAGCACTTACGCATGACGCTGAGCGAGAGCGGGCAGTGCCGCGTGCAGCACCTGTGGTTCCCGAACGTCCACGACATGCTGGAGCACTTCCGCGCCAACCCTATCCCGCTGGAGTCGGGCGGCGCCGCCGACGTCACGCTCACCGAGTACGTCGTCTGCCAGGAGGGCAACAGACAACAAGTGAGCCATGCACAAATGGTTTCTTAGCTACCTTTTGGATTATCGGACGGTTTCAATCATCTATCTGTCGACGATTACCTCTACTAGATTGAAATTTGACATTGCAGCTGGTGATGATGCTATGCCTTTTATTATAGGTATTTACGGGAAAGTAGCCGCAACCTATATAATGGCAACTACATTCAAGTGATAACTAGCGAGTTGACTGAATTGAAAGTTAACTAAAGTTATCTTTTATCCTTTTCTTAAATTTTTAATCCAAAAGAGATTAGTAGCGAGTCAAATTCCTTTCTCCAGTATTCTCAATCGGCAATAGATTGTTTGTTAAAACCAGCCATACGTGGTTCTCGATTGTTTGGCTAGAGATTTTTCAAAGCATTGTCACAAACATAGATTGTAATGAAAATGATCAGCATGTATATTTCTACCAGTGCTTATGATTATTTATTTTGAAACATTAAAAGTGTATTTTCTTTATTCTCTTCTTTAAAGAAATTTGAAATTAGCAAACCCTAAACAGATCTTGAATCTTTGAATATTAAACTGATGAATACCGAGCCTTGTAATGTTGTTTGTAAACAATCGAGAATCATCACAAAAATGTATTCATTGATCTTCACTTGATTATCGTAGTTGATCACAAACAAACACACTTTGGATAACACGCGCATAACTACTTCAGATTGATATAAAGAGGCATATTGACCCACCGAACGCCTTACCGCTACGAGCTTTAAAATAAGACAAAGAACAATTTCAAGGTCCACAAGAGAGCCAATTTTATAATTATATTTGGCGGAATTATTGACTTATAAATAGTCAGACAACTATTTGAATCGACTGGCCTTTCACATGATGGATTAGAGATCTGTTTTTAATGTAGTAAAACTTTAATCATGGCCAAAAATACGTTGAATTAAGAATCTTGAGGCTCAATACTCTGTCACATCTGTATGGTTTCCCTATGGAATGTTCACGACGTTTTACCCATTAATGTGGGTATTTCATTAATTAACCAACATGCTACCTTTGAAGCATGAAGTTATATATATTTGTGCATAAACATGGTTGTTTTAATGTTTCGCCTTCAAGTAGCGTTTGTTCATATTCTGTTGCTATTGATGTTATTAGTATGTAGCTTGTAGTTGTATTTGCTCAGCATTGTTTGTTCTCATGCTCATTTACGGCCCACGACTTATCAATTTACATTCATTATTCTATTTATGGACCAGTCTTCTCTAAATAAAGCCACGGGAATAAAATGTAGTCCCCATCTTTGTGCCAATTTTCTAGAATTAAATAGTAACATAATAATACTATAAACTATAGATATAAGGTTCTTTCTAAAACGAGTGTCTCCGTAAGACGTGGGCTTGTAGGTGAATTACTTGTACGCATTAGAAAACAATATTAAACATAGAACTTAATATAATAGAATATTCAATTAGTGAGTTTGCCAATCTTTGCCAATAAATACATGGAGACCATGCTTTAATTTAAATGGCTACGTCTTATAGCTTTAACAAGTAGGTAGTAGTTCTTATGTAACATATAGAACCTATTGAACATGATGATTATTACGAACAATATTAAGTTTAGTTACATTTGTACCAACACTGATTCCTGTACGTGCATTTTATTTATTGATGACAATAAATGTTAAACTTATTTATACGTCACATTTAAATAATATTAAGATATTATTAGGTGTACACATAAGTGCCTATATATGTAGATATAGGTGTAAAGGAATCACAATGTTCTATTGAATAATCGCATTTAAACTTAGTTCGTACATATTGTATAGTTGAAGGCAAGATCTTGCGTTTCACGATGAAGCTAATATTATAATGCCAGTTATGTAGCTATTTAGTAGTATACCTACTGCCCAAATTGGTACCTAGGTGTTGCAAAGGAATAGTTTGGTTCTAGAAGGTGAATAAAATTTAAAGAAGGCTCATAGCACATTTAAAATGTGGCTATGAAATGACCTTTATTTTTGTTTCATATTAGTAGAAAAAAAAATATTGTAAAGATAAAATGGGAAAAGTAAGACAAGTGTCCCTAATATCCCTAGGAATTCATTATTCAACTTTATCTAATAAGATTGAGTAACAGAAAAGGTTGTCATTAAAATTTGTTGAGTTTTTTTTTTAATTGGAACAAAAAAGATTTTTAAACAGTAGGTATAATTGTTATTATGATATTCACCGCTGCAGGTTACGGCACTCCCCATGTGTATTCTTGGGCCCAATTATTCCTTATTGTTGTAGAATTTATTTATCATCATAACTCAAGTTTGATAAAATGGACTGTTATTATAATATAGGTACTAACAATGTAATTAAGAATATGATTATTTTGTTTATAATTTGTACAAAATCATGTTCTTCCGAGCTTTAATTTTAATTTCTTGGTTGTAAATTTTTATTATTAAACTTTATTCTATGGAATGGCTTTGTTTTTTATTTTGCTGTGTTTTTCTTTTGTCTGTGTGTTGTGTTGCAAGCATTCTCATTATTGGTAAGTTTTTTATTACGTTATTTATGCTTTTATTTAGCTTGTATATGTTAACCATGTAGCTGTTAATGTAATTATAATATTGACCCGCATAAGACAAATGTAGTACTTTCAAACTAATAACTGGCTAAAAACAAGAATAACTTACAGATTCAACATTTTCGTTTCCACACAAATGTGCTTGTGCTTATCTAATAACAAGGAGTACACGAAAGGCATCCACGTAGAATGAACCCAATTTTTTTCCATTAATTTCCTTTCCTATTCCTCTCTAAATTTTCTATACTCAACATCCAAAATATTGTGCAGTTGGACGTGACTCACGGCAGCAACGTGCGCATGCGCCGCGCTGAGCTGGAAGCACTGCTGTTAGCTAGTGGGGCCCACCACGACATCCGCGCCATCGATAACCAGTATACCTTCGTGTAACAATCGTCCTACTGTGGAGCGACCGACGCCAGCGGAGTACTCCAAGCTATTAACAGAGCACTTTGCTGCAAGAAGAGCGTCGATACTATAACTCTCGTGTAAGTAAGTTTAGCCAATTTTTATATGTGTCTGACACAGTTCAATGTATATCATTTACTGTTAATGTTAGGTACAGCAGATCGAGACTGACATGGGTAGAGATAGAGAATGGTTTAGGACAGAGTAAGGGATTAATCACATTAACAAAAAATCTACATTTGTAATATAGATTTTTCGTGTGTGGTTTGATGTTTCTTTGTCGGCTTATTTGACAAAACGTATAGTATCATTTGTAATTCCGTAAACATCACTAGTTGTTCACTCGATTCAAGTAACTAAAAGCTACCATAAAGATTTTAGGCGTGTAACTAAATCTATAATCCCCTACTCTGTTAGAAAATGTATGGATAAGGATATGTATTTTTACAATTTTTATCTAACACATTTGTTTCTACCTAGCATTAGTACCTAATATTGGTCTTCATAAGCACAAAGTGAAATCGGGTAGTTAGATTGTATAAAATAAGTGCTGGATGAGTTTACTCCACAGTATGGTTAGGAAAAAAACATTTTTTAACTATCATTGTATGTAATACCGTAGTCCAAGTAGTTGCAATGCCAGCCAAGCCTGGCGACTAGTCTGCAATGTATTTATGTACTGCATATAATTTGTGTAACTTAACTGCAGTGTATTACGGTAAGTGTAGCTTATTTTTGTAGGCCAAAACTTTTACATTCAGGCCTTTGTTTGCATAATGTACGGCCGAGCCCGGATCCTAATAAAAAATACAATGTTGCGTTCATTTTAACATTATACTTTGCTATTTTTACGAAAAAAAAACTGGTAAACTACGAGGTATAGATACTGTACTACAAAGTGGTCATCCCACCTTTCAACATTATTATTATGAGCATAAAGTCAGAAGTAGTCAGTCCCAAATCAAATCTATGGCCATCAATCAAATAATCGTAAAAAAAATATTTCCCAACGTCTGTTTATTTCACTTCGTATTCCGACTTCAAACTCTCCTCTCTGCTGAACACATGTTGTTAAGTTATTGGAGCCGAGGACCTCATACGGCCTGGATATTCCGCAATTATTTATTTGTGCAATAGGTTTAGTATATTTATTCTAGTAATAATTTATTGGTATTACATAAAGAGGCTTAGCCAAATCTATGTTACGTGTTTAATGTACTTAAATTAATTGTCTAGATGTTAAGTAAAATAATAATATTGTATCACTGTCTTGCACTGCCAAATTCCCCTTACACAAACAAAAAATGTGTTGGTACAAAAAATATCAGCTGTAAGGAATTTACAGAATTCATAATCAATAAAATAGCCTGTAATGACGGACCCAAATGCGATCTAAATTATTTCTTGTAACTAATATTGTTCTGTATTTGATTTTGCATCTTTGGCTTCTTCTGGAACTTTCTAGGCACTAAATGTGCTAAGAAAGTTCCTTCCTTGTACCTACACCTAAGAGGCTAAAGATTACCAAGAATGTTTAAATACAGGGGATAGTCTGATTGTAAGAAAGAATAGGTAGATGAAATATATCATGTCGTATTATTATTAATGTCCCAGTCCCAATCTTTCAATACAAACATAAATATGTTCGAAAACAATTAGTATAAATGTATTTTATACAAAATTGAAACTATTCTTATCATCGTGCGCTGATTATTTCAATATTTTCCCTGATACAATAAAAAACACTAATCGTCTATATCTATTTATTTATCTACTAGTATAATGTATGTTTAATGTGTATGAGAAACTATCATGACGAGAGTCGTACTGAAAAAATATGAGATCAAAATGCTAGATAATGTATTATTATCAGCATTGATAGACAACGTTTGTATTGACATACTCATAGATGTTAATATTAAAAGTGCAATTTGTATATCATTTTCAGATACAATCAAATTATACCTGTTTGATATTCGCAAGAAATCAAGTAACTGTTTTGCATAAAAATGTGTGTAATATTAAATGTTGTTGGAATTGATAACGATCATTATAGATTAACTCGGTCAAAAAAATTATATAACATGTTTGTTGGTTCGTGAAATCTGCATCACACTTAATAAAATTTATCTTGGACATTGTATTGTATGTTAGTTATAAGTACGCTTTATTTATATGTGCGAAAGCTAAGCAACGTCGTATTGACAACTTATTGTATGTACTCATTTACAGTTCAACCAGTGTAAACAAACAACAAACAAACATTCCTTTAAGTTGTATGTAATTTTTGGAGAACGAAATATAGTCATATATTTTGCAAAAACATTTTATTCTTATAAAAACATTCTTTAAACCTAACAACAATATTAATCGTCTAGTAATGGAACAATGTAAAATTCTGAAAACATCTGTCTCTGGTCTTCCTTTTCTAATTTTAATTGCAATAACAGTAGGCCATTGGAGCTGCATCTTAATACTATCTGTAATAAAAAATGTATTGGGTATTGCTCTTAAAAGCATACATGAAAATTATACTTGTATAATGAAATTGTAACTGGCCAATATCTGAACATCAGACTACATAAATATTAGTATGAGCTTTTACGAGCAATAAGCCAAAACAATTATCTTAATGGTCCGGCGGAGCTTGAATTGCTCACAAAAACGTAACACCGAATAAATCTTAATCCAGACATTTTTTTTTATTAAGTCGGCAAACGAGCCGACGCGCCACCTGGTGGTAAGTAGTCATCACCGCCCATGGACACCTGCAACACCACAGGAATTGCTGATGCTTTGCCGACCCTTAAGAGCCCCTACGGACGGCAGACTGCCAGAACCGCAGCAACCGAGGGGAACTGAAACACACACCGAGGTGCTTTACGACAGACTCCGACGTAAGGGTGGTACCAGGTTAGTCAAAGCATGGGCAAATTAGCTACAGTTTTCCAAGCGAAAACATATATGGTATTCTTGCCTGTGCAGCAGGTCCATCTACATTCTTAGTGACAGCCAAGCGGCTCTCAAGGCTCTGACCTACGATGTAATGGTAAGAAAGCGAATGCGCGTCTTGGGGCACGGTTACCAAGACCAGAAGACTACAGACTCATTCCTCCAAGCATTCTAAAGCTCATGGAAGAGCTGTTGGAAGTACTGGGTGAAGATGAGGAATAGGTATCTAGGGGAAGCACGAAAGATCTCATTGGGTCGAAGTGCACTGAAGACTTGCTACCTCGGCCCCATATAAGATAAGATAAGGGTGGTCGTCAGCCAGTCAAACCCCAAAAGGTACCTATCTGCCACCGAGCTAGTTAGATATTTCCACGCCTAATTATCAAATTATGTTACTATTCTGATTTGGAAACCGTTAATCGATTTCCAGTGAAGTATTTTGGACGAAATGGTACAGTAGGAACCTACATTTAAAAATACCAAAACAATCCAGTATAAAAAATTGGTACACAAAGAAAAGGTTATATAATAATACAAATATATTAAAATTCAAAGAAGAATTGCAAAAACTTCATTGGAATGATATTCTTAAAACTAATAATAATATAAACACAAATTATAAAATATTTAACGACAAACTTACCTTAATCCTAAATAAGTG
This sequence comes from Acronicta aceris, assembly GCA_910591435.1. Classification (NCBI taxonomy): domain Eukaryota; kingdom Metazoa; phylum Arthropoda; class Insecta; order Lepidoptera; family Noctuidae; genus Acronicta; species Acronicta aceris. The sequence continues at coordinate 3,318,836 of OU342778.1, read as the reverse complement.
TATCCCACTACTTAAAATTAAACTCAAAACCAAATATAAGAAATATTGGCTTACTATTGGTATAAAAAAATCCAGTATTCATAAAAGATTGTTAAAAATATTAACAACAAAAACAAAAGATCCTATATTAATAAAATATTACAAAAAATATGAAAAAATACTGAAGACAACAGTCACAACAGCTAAAAAACTACACTACAAAAATAAAATGACACAATCTAATAATAAAGTTAAAACAATGTGGGGAATTATAAACGAACGCTCAAACAAAAAACGTAAAAGTGAAAAACATAACATAACACTGAAAGTAGATAATAGCTTAACGGCAAAACCGCAAGAAGTAGCTAATATATTTAACAATTTCTTTGCTTCCATTGGTGGGAAAACTACAACACTTACCGGCAGAAAACGAAAAGGGCTACCGACAGCCTTAACTACACAAAATACACTGTATCTTAACCCAGTTGATCCTTATGAAGTAAACATAATAATTAAAAACTTAAAAAACAAGCACAGCCACGGAATCGACGAACTTCCACCCAGTCTGATAAAACAGTGCGCTGATGAACTAACCTTGCCATTCTATATACTCCTTAACCAATCCTTCGAAGAAGGTGTCTTTCCTGACTTACTCAAAAAGGCCCTCATTAAACCTATTTTTAAGAAAAACGATAAAACTGACCCGAACAATTACCGCCCAATTGCCCTACTACCAACAGCCTCAAAAATATTTGAAAAAGCCATGTGTAACCGCGTTTATGCGTTCTGTGAAAAATATAGTATATTCAATGACAGCCAAAATGGATTTCGCAAGAACCGATCCACCGTTTTGGCTGTCTACAAGTATATCCAAAAAGCACTCACAATTATTGATAATAAAAAATATGCTATTGGTTTGTTATTAGACATGACCAAAGCTTACGATAAAGTACAATTTGATATACTATTAAATAAACTTTACAACATAGGCATCCGAGGTAAAAGTCATGACTGGTTTACATCATATTTAGAAAACAGAGAACAAGTCGTAGAAATAGAACACTACAATACACTAACACAACAAATTGAACAAATTAGATCCCAAAACATACCCGTTAACGCCTCCATACCACAGGGAAGTGTCATAGGATGCCTGCTGTTCTTAATCTACATAAACGATCTCCCTAACCACATAAACGAAACATGCGTATTGTTTGCCGATGACGTCTCTATTTTAACATCATATAACAATAACCAAAACTTAAACCAAACACTAACATCAATACTTGACACCACAACATATTGGATGAATGAACACAACCTGGAAATTAACTTTAATAAGACAAAAATTATTACTTTTCACCCGCGACAAAAAACCCCCATAAATATAAATTTTGAATACAAAGGATCCAAATTAGAAATAGTTAATAAATTCACCCTTTTAGGCCTAGACATAGATACACACATAGACTGGAAACCACACATACAGAAATTAAAAAGTAAGCTTTCTAAATTTGCATATGCCCTCAGAGAAATAAAGAAAACAACAGACCTCAAAACAGCAATAGTAACATACTATGCATATGCGTTCGCTTGGCTTAGATATGGAATTATATTATGGGGTAACAGTACAGACGCGCCTTCACTATTTACAATACAGAAGAAACTAATAAGAATACTGATTAACATCAATGACACCGACTCATGTAAACCACACTTCAAAGAACTAAACATCTTAACACTAGCCTGTCTCTATATATTTGAAATTTGCAAATTTGTAAGGAAGTACCCACAATTCTACAGCAAAAGAGAAGACATTCAAACAAAAATCAAACTTAGACATGGAAATAGACTAAATTTACCAACTTCACGGCTAAAAATGCACTCCTCTAGTGCATTTGTTACGTCCATTAAAATCTACAATAAATTACCTGAATACATAAAAAACACAGAATCAAATAATATATTTACTAATAAATTAAAACGATTTCTCATAAATAAAAGTTACTACACAATTGACGAATACCTCAAAGATAAATTTCAACTAGGGAAATAGGGATAATAATTAAACAAGCAGTACTTAAATATATTTATTTACCTTACCCACCGTGCAAACTTTAATTACTTACAATCTATTTGATTAAAATTACAGCAAATATACAAATATATATAAAAAATAAACAATAACAATTAATACATAATCTAGAATATAAATATTAATAATAAATAAATATATGAATATTAATAAATAAAACGAATATAAATCTACATTTAAATAGGTATTATTTACCTACTTAAACATCTAAATATCATATCTTCCTTTATTTCAATATATTATGTTTTAAAAAGCGCTCTTCATCCTCTCCTCTAAAAAAACTAACTTGCTGTGCCCGACAGGGTCCATAATTGTTTCTCTTTAATTTTACCCACCAGCTTTTGTACACATTATGGGATGCAATAAAGTTATTGAGTATTGAGTATTGAGTATTAAATTAATGGTATCGGAATCACAGAATCTGATTAAATTGTGTTTGAATTACGATTTACTTCGGTATTACGTTTGTAAGAGAATTTTAAGAGCTATTTAACAAAAACTCGTTAGCACAAGACAACAATGGGTATACCTTTGTGGATATTGCGAGAGCCTTCATAATCAGCCTTATGTGATACAGTTGGTACTTCAATGTGACAGGTGTCTCACAGCTAAAGCTCTGAACCATATCTGATGATTTAGGCATGTCTATGCAAGATCTGTCCTGTAAATGAGTTTATTCAACGAGAATGTTTATATGATTATATTAGAAATATAAACAGCTTTGAATGATAGATTGAGGAACAGTGTGATAAGACAAAGTTGCGGGCTGAAAGCTGATGTATATTATTATACATATTGAAAGGAATATACTGAGATGGTTTGGACATGTTGAAAGAACTAATGAAAGACGATTAACTATAGGAATTTATATGGCGAATGTAAGCGGCAGCGTCGGTAGAGGTTGTCCTAGGGCCTAGAAGGACATAAGCCGATCTTTTTCGCGAAATGCTTCAAAAAGGAAAAAGTTCAGGTGCGTAGCACTCGCAACTGGGGTGTATATATAAGAAGATGTATGAATGTGGAAGAAGCAAAAGAAGTTTGCAAGAATCAAGTGGCGGTCTATAGTTTCTACCTACCCTTGAGAGAGGAAGGCGTGAATGTATGTAAGAAGTATGCAAGGATCGTAGCAAGTGGTAGTCTATAGTTTCTGCCTACCCCTGTAGGAGAAAGGCGTGAGTGTATGTATGTATCAAAACGTTTTGTTAAATGACGTCATCTCTATAATGTCTGTAGGTGAACTGCATAATTAATTATGTTCTAGAAAACAAGTGCAACAGAAACAGTCCACATTTCACTGCTATGGCTTAGGTTAGATACACTTTTTCCGACCCAGTAATCAAACATAAAATGTATTGTCCAGCTGGCAACCAATAAACCAATAAGTTTATGTTATAATATCCTCTACTTGAATCTATACTTTATCACCGTCATTTTAGATGCTTTAATTACAAGGATAATTGGAAACATATTTAATCATCATCATATTTATTATATTAGACGAAATTCAACTGTTTAGTGTTTCTTTGTTTTAGCGTTCAACAAAACAAAAAATCGAATATTTCTGTTTTGTCCTGTTCCATAGCACTGATAAATTTATAACAAAAATTAAATACAAAATAGAATAAATAGCATAAAACTGGCGCCACCCCACTGTGTACAACAAGGGCAATGCCAAATTGTTGACTATTTATAATGTATTACCTGCATCCCATAAGTAACAATGCTAACATTGGGGTGGTCAGGTGAAAGGTTCAGCTCGAACACGTCGCAGGAGCGCTCCAGGTCGGCAAGCAACCCTAAAAAAGCGGGCGCCTTCAGGACCAGCTTAGCAACCTCATCAGCATCTTCATCTCGCAACTCAAGAACTGAGTCTGCAATCTGTGTTGATATTTCACAGTCTGTCATCACATTGTGCACTGACAGTGGTTGTAATCTGGAAATGGAACATTATATAATAACATTTTTCAGATGTTGCATTTTATCGTTAATTTTAAGGTCATCTAATTAATGGGAGTTCATGGTTAGGCAGTTGATGCTGCAGTAAATTTTTTTTAATTTAATGTCACAGAAAAATTATTAGCAGCAAAGAACTTGCCATTTTTATGTAAGTCACAAAGCAATTGCCCTATGAGGATACACTGACATGCTTTATCATAACCATTTATCATTGTCTAAGAGCAAATTAATCCCTGTTCAATTATCAATATTGAGAATTTATGGTATAAGAAATAGTAGAATGACAAACACTAAAAGCAAAGGGGAGCCTTCACTTCTGTAGTACATCTTCAAGCTGGATTCTTCACCTGAGCCAAATATATTGAGACATTCAGCTAATACTGCTATGCTTATCTGAAATACAAATACTTATTACTTAATTAAAAATATGCAATTTAGTGACAAAAAACTGCTTCCATTTAACTTGATACTAAACTCTACCTTGAACATAACATCTACATCATCTCTGACATGGTACTCTGTGAAGTTATCCGAGGGCACATAGGCAGAAGCTTGTACACACTTGCCTTCCTCCACTGTCAACTTCAGACCCTCAGGTAATGCACAGAACACAGCGGTCTGTAACATTGTGAAATTTTAATAGACTATGTAAGTACCTATCTTTGAAAGAATTATTTGTAGTTTATTAGAAACTGTGTACCTAGTAACAACCATCTGAAAGTAAGCATTGTGGATCCATTTTTGAGAATCTAATTTAAAATAAGTAGGACTTAAGACCCTTAGGACCCCCTATCAGATCAAAACTTCTGCAATTTTTATTCTGGTTAGGTTATCTTGTTAATGAAAATTGACAAACATTACCTCCTGAAATTGTATAGCTTTAAGCAGACTGCACAATATCTTCCCAGAGTCCATAGATGCTGTGAAATAGTACTCTGAAGTTCCTTCATCCATCATTTTCACCAATATTGTACATGGAACGGAGTAACATTAAATACTGGTCTTGTGTAACCTCATGGTATGTAATTCTGCCAAGAATCTGAGCAATCCTTGCTGCTAATACATGTTTACAAAGAACTTGAGCTCTTTGTTCTATAACCTGGTGTTTGAATGATTGGCAAGGACAGTAATTAATGCGCGGGAAAACACGATAGCACTGGTTGTTTTCACCATTAATTTCTATCAAAGTTCTTGTTTTATTTGATGCAGCGTATGCGACAAATGTAGGATACTTTTCCAAGATATCCAAAGCTCTCTCTAGCACAGGTCCAAACACTGAATGCAAGGACAGCAGATCCTCATCTAAAACTATAATTTAGAAGATATACTTAATAATAATAATAACGTATATTAAAGATATCCGTGTAATTCATGATACTTAAAATAACCAAAGAAAAACTAACGTTGTCTACTCTCCGAGGCCTGTATACGTTTTTCTAATTGTGTTAAAACACAATCAGCAACAACTGGTATTCTAGACAACGAAGGATTGCTCATAATATTATTTAATTTAAAAAGCACATAACGCATAAAATTGAAAACAGTTTGTGAACACACACTAGACAAGGCCCAGCATTATATCAGATTTGACAAACCACAAGTCCTTGCAAAGGACGACCGATTTCTGCCCAGGATGATTCGCGAGGCGATTGAAATTAAGAAACACCCAAAAATATATGGCGCTACACGTTCTGTGTTTGCCAGTGTCAAGTATACAGAATAAACCCCAGTAAAACAATGGAAACTTCACTAAGGCTTCGATGGAGTATAAGAGTGCACAAAAGTCACGATTTTCAATTTTATTTAATTTGCCTACACTCACACACAATCACGAACACTTAATGGTTAAGTATCCACTATAATAAAATTACACATTAAACTTCGAGAAACACAAGTTTTGGAAAATAATATAAAACCGACAAAGTGCACTTTACATTTTCCCGCTTCAACTCCCTATTAGATATATTTTATAGTCAAGCAAGTTGTCAATCTCAATCTCAACACTCACAGACTACATAATTAGAGATACAAGTTGAACTTTAACTGTCAAATGTCGTTGTCACTGTCAGCCTAACGCAATTCGATCGAAGGCGAAACTTCAGAAAATCTTGGAAAAAATTGCTCTAAAATTTTAAATCAAAGTATATTAATATATAGGAAATTGGAATTGGATTGACTACAATAAATATTAGATCAGTGTTATCATGGGATCGCTTGAATATTAATTTATTTTGATAAGCTAATATATATTTCACATCAAGCTTCCGATAAGGTTTGTAAATCTAAGACTATAAGTGTAACAAAAATAAAATTAAAGAACCTACTGATATTTTCATAAATGAATGATGATAATAACGCGGAGTGCGGTTTCAGGTGGCTTATGGAACTATGCCGGAGCATTTAGAACTTCAACATCTTGTGGATTTGTCGGCGGGAAGCGGCGACGAGACATTACCGAATCTTCTTGAGAACAAGAGACCTTTGATTAAAAGATGTCCGTACCTCGGCCTGATACTGGCGACGTTATCGTCTTTGTTTTTCTCACTGTGCTCGGTCATCGTTAAGAGCCTTGTCAACATTGATCCTATGCAGCTAGCTATGTTCCGATTTATTGGCGTACTATTACCAACTATACCTATAGTGATATATACAGAGCAACCTGTATTTCCTCAAGGAAAACGAGTTCTTTTGCTATTGCGGTCTATTGTAGGCACAGTGGGTCTAATGTTAAGTTTTTATGCTTTTCGAAACATGCCTCTGGCAGATGCATCTGTAATAGTATTTTCAGTGCCTGTATTTGTTGCATTGTTTGCTCGAGTTTTCTTAAAGGAACCATGTGGTATATGGAATACTATATCCATTATATTAACTCTTATTGGAGTTATATTAATCACTCATCCACCATTTTTATTTGGTGATGACCCAGGGGCAGAGCATAACCAGAACTACAATAGTCTGAGAGGTGCTGTGGCTGCCTTTATATCAACCATATTTGGAGCAAATGCTTATGTTTTACTTAGAGTGCTCAAAGGGTTGCATTTCTCTGTAATTATGACAAATTTTGGTGCTATTGCTATATTACAAACATTGTTTTACTCCTATGTGTTTGGTGTCTTGTGTATGCCTATTTGTGGTACGGAAAGATTCCTTGTTGTTTGTTTGGCATTGTTCAGTTATTTGGGACAAATACTGTTGACAATGTCTTTGCAAATGGAGCAGGCCGGGCCTGTTGCCATTGCTAGGTCGGCTGATATTGTTTTTGCATTTTTGTGGCAAGTCATGTTTTTCAATGAGATTCCAAGCAAGTTTTCTGTTTGTGGAGCTGTTTTAGTTCTAAGTTCAGTTATGCTAGTTGGTTTACGCAAGTGGGCATTAGCACTGCCTACAGATTCACAACTGAGGAGTAAACTGGGTGCACTAGCACAATAAATAATATCTTTGAATCATGCTAAATTAAATTGCTACTTTACTTAATAATGGTTATGTCATAATGATTTGAGTTCTAATTAATTGGCTTGAAAGCACTCTTATTGGGAATATTTATAAAAGCTTCAGATTTTGGCTAATTTATTTTATGCCTTTGCAGTTCCTAAGATCAAATACCTACTGTAAACAAGTAGGTACACTTAATTGGAAAAGTGTCACTTGTGTGTATAGTTATTTACTTATTTAGATTCAGACCTAACTTAGCTGTTTAATTTTAAGGAGTTCATGTCGACTCCAATCACTTCATGCATGCAGATTGGTTAAAAGAACCTTTATGAATCTCATTGGACTGTGAATAATAGTCAAGTTACCAATTACTGTTTGTTGATACAAGTTTCTGTACTTGCATAGTGTGAAAAGCATTTTAGTTTCATGCCTTTCCTTCAGTCTACAAAACATAGTGAGTTTGCTTTAAGTATGTATAAGTATGGACGTAAACAATAACTATTATAAATTTTAATATTTAAGTAAAATCTTTCACCCTAAAAGACTGTTAAGTAAGTCCACTCGAACTTGTGTTGTGTATGTTGGCCTCTACTTATCACTTTGTCTATACATTGTGTTCCTTATCGGCTTTAATACTTTAGTCCTTATATTTATTGTAACTATGATTACCTTTTTTAGCTTTTCTTAGATTTTTAACCAAGCTATACAATAAATAATAATATAGCTTGGTTAAAAAGCTTTTCTAATCAATCACTATTTGCTTGGATATAATACGCGTTTGTTGCAGTGTATCTGTTTTACATCACTACCACAAGCATAATGATTTGTAGTTGTTGACATAAATTCATAGTTACATATCATCAATATTATTTTTCAGTATTATCCATGAAAATAATAATTTTGTACCATTACACAAGTTATTTTGCCAAGCATAAAATTTATAATTATCATGTGTAGGTCTACTAGTCATTTTAATCCTAGATATTTTTTGTTCATAGAATAAACCTGATATTTTTATAGAATTAAATTCATCATAATGTGACTAAGTAGTTAGATTATTTATGAACTACCTACTTTACGAAATTTTAATCTATTTTTTTTTTGTAAGTTATTCCTATTACGTATTACCTAGTCATTATTGAATAATTAATTATAAATATGGCACAATAGTAAAATATACCTAGTTTGTTAGTTTATGATCAAAGAAATGATTGGTTTCTCTTGTACATGTAGATAATAGATACAATCAACACATCTTTATTACATAAATTTATATTGGTTTTAAATATACTTAAAGCTTTTTACTGTTTGTTGAATGTATGCAGAAATACTTTTAAAATGTTTACCTGCAAAATCATTGGTGTTGTTGACTGTACATTAATTGATTGGATTGTGATATTTTACTTCTAGTCATAAAATACTATGTACACTGCTTAATTTAATAAACATAACGTTCAATATATTTATATGGTACCCCTCTTTAACTACGATTCAAAATGGAATTCTTGCAAGGAGATTCAATAAGTAGGTAGTTACCAGCTACCTATGGCCAAGCACGCACGAGAGCGGTGGTAGGACTCGTCATGGAAGAGTGGATAGAAGGCGTCACGGTGCCCACAGCTTCCATACCAAGATATTCCCGGGACATAACAGTAGTAGATATCTGCAAATAGTCCAATAACCGGCTGTCCGGACTGCCTCGACGATATTAGTACCTACTCGTATAGCACTCGCTGGAGTCAGATTTCTAGAAACGTAGGTAGGTGCATATCTACCTAGGTATGCGATGCACGCATGGCCTCCCTCGCTCGTGTCTTATTTCTGCGACAGATAAAATGCATGATTTTTTCGTTCTATTTTCGTCCTTTTACAACTAAAACCATTATTAAATAGAGAATATTATTTATCAACTCTATTTTTTATCGATTAGTATCCGCGCGCTAGAGGCACGGCAATTGACATTTAGCCAAGCGCATAGAAGCTTAAAAATAAACTACACTATTATATCACTACTGCTGGGTGTAGGCCTCCCATAATGACACCTGGGTAGATTTTGCAATTAAAATTATTTTAATTTTTGTAAACCGCTTTCATCAAATCTTTTTTTTCACTATCTTGGCTATCTTGCCATAAAAAAAACTTACATGACATTGCATTGATGATTGACAGTGACACCAACACGACAGATTACGGTGAGCTCTGTCTTTCCTCTGAACAAAAAAATCAAAGAAATTTTTTGTTTTCAATTGTTGAGTTTGATAGCGTTAGCTTTAAATAATTTACGAATACGTAAATTATTTATTTATCTATCATGGCAGATCGTCTTACGCAGCTCCAGGACACTATAAACCAGGTAGGTTCCTAGCACATTGGTTGTATAAATATTAATTATTTATATTGTAAATCCATTTGGTATATCATTTTGATATTTACGACAGTGTTTATGGTTTTCGCAGCAAGCTGAGCACTTTTGCAACAGCATAGGCATACTGCAACAATTTTCTACGCCTAGTAAGTTTCCTGGGTTCGATCGCAGTGGATCACAAACACCACAACAACAACAAAATCAGGAGGACTATGCTATGCTGTTCGCGACGTTGATATCTCGGTGTGCTAAGGATATTGACACGTTGATTGAGTCCCTCCCGAGTGAGGAGAGTTCGACAGAGCTCCAGGTGCAGAGCCTCAGGCGTCTAGAAGCTGAAAATAAAGAGGCTGCTGAACAACTAGAGGAGGTTTGTGTTGAAGATATATGAAGATGTGATGTCATGAGAAATAGAAATAAAGTTATTGAGTTACAACTTGGCATCATTAGGGGATGCCTACATCCAGCAGTGGACCGATATAAGTTCCTATTCAAATTACATAAATAATAAAGATATTTCATAAAATTTAAGGATTGCACTTTACAGTGCTTTTTGGACTACTTAACAGTTCCTACTACCTACTAATAGTCACTAAGCATACATAATAGTATTTTGTTGTACTGTTAAATGTTCAATCATTTTAATCTGCCTGTCTATTACTAATTACTATGTTCCAGGTAGTGCGCCAAGGTGAGATCCTTCTTGAGAAGATACAAGGAGCCCTGAGTGATATTGCTCAATGCCAGTTAGATATGCAGAACCCAGCTCTTATTCTCAACAAAGATGTGAAACCACAGTTATAGGGCTCAAGAAAACATGGTAGTTACTACCATCGGTGATGATCTGATATGGACAATAATACAAAATGTTTTGAGTTTAATACATTTAATTATCGTGAATATTACCAATTAGTATTATTATCAATGAAACTTCTGATGAAAGATAAGCAAGGAACTATTCAATATTCAAAATATAGTTCAATCGATCATATGTCATACAATTATGCTCATATATTTTCTAGGTTTTATTGTTGCATGATCCATATCAGCCCTTCAGGTTTCCAAGGATGTAAAAGACTAAGGTGGCACTTTGTTTTGTCTATACCTACCTATAATAAAATTGCAACAGGCCAATATCTGTACATTATAGATATTAAAGAAAAACTAATATGGGGGGTCTTATTTTTATCTGTCTATGTTTGTATGCGCTTCACACAAAAATTACTGCATGGAATTGAATACAGTTTTCACCAATGCATTGTTAGCATTCTAACTTAAAAACTGGTGCATGTTTTGTTCTTGAAACACCATCTAGAATCGGATTTATAGTATGTTAATCTTTTTGGTTTATGAGTAATACTGCAGCCAACAGCAGCTAGTTTCTCAATAAAAATACCGAAAACTGAAGGGTTGATAATATTATACTTTAGTAAATGTGAGCCAGCAAGGTAAAGACACATTGATTGTTAAGGATTGTGTTTGTAGAAAAATGTCATATAAACCCAATAGCTAGTACATGTATTTTTATAATGAGTTGCTACTGTAATATAGACAGAGCCTTGTGAAGTAAGTTTATACATGTTTTATTCATTGCTGTAAATAAAATAATGTATATTGTTATGATTATTTTCTAACAGAAAAATTACTAAAATTGCTTATCTTGAGATTGGAACCTAGGATCTCAAACTGAGCAGTTGCAGTTGCATTCACTGCTAGATGAATGTAGCACTCTAAAAAGAAACTATAAAATTGTGGCACTGAAATTGAAATTATAATATTACTCAATCATAAAACGTTTTTCAATTATGGTAGGTGCTTTCCAAAACAAATAAAACGAATCATAATATTTATACTTGTAACGCCATCTAGTAAAAAATAATGATTAATTTACTGTATAGTTCGTTAAATATCCACTAGATGTCTTAAGGTTACGCTGACAAGTGTACCGTTTGCAGACTAAATTATTATGGTAGGTACGTTGAGACTACCAAATAAATTCCGACATAATGTCAGACATTAATTTCTATACTGTTTACACTTGTACGGATTTTTTGTGTCTGAGTAGTGTCTATTTGTAAGTGTACGGAAATTGTGCCCGAGTTGTTCATACACAAACTACTTAGTGATGCTCGGTCAGCATGGTTGTGCAGCCGCTATTGCTACTATTTTGATAAAAAACACAAAAGAAGTATTTGGGTACACCAGTGGATTCATTTTCATCACTTCCTTGTCCACTCTATTTTTTCCTTATTTCATTATTGAGTTTTGTGTCCAGTTATGAATTTTTCTGCTTATTTCTACCGAGGCAGTTTTAAACTCCTCTGATAAACTTTCCAGCGGCTGCTTCTGCTTTTTTACTTTATTTTTATAATCACCGGATACCCCTTCTACAAAAATGACAAGTCTCCTTGCTCCACGTGAAACTCATTTTGTGCACTCAAAACGCGGTGCGGTGACATTTTCAATAGAAAATGTCAAACCTGTTCGAAATCTTTTCAACTACACTAGACACCTGGACACAACGTGTTCACACAGTGGCACTAATTATCGTGTCACAATAAATGTTGCAGTTAGAGACACTCGCGTTCATACAGAGACACTCGATGTATAAGTACACTGAGTGTACCGTGTCTAGTGTCATAGTCTAAACGTACCTTTACACTCATTGGTTTGCAGCAAAAACCTTAAATTTATCTATGGTTCTTGGTTTGCAGGGTAGGTAAGCCAGAGTTTGCTAACAATGGGGTAGGCAGAGTTATATTCAATCGAAGGGCGAGACGATTCTAAGACCAGCAGTGGGACAGTAGTGCCTAATAGATTGATTATTATAAACGTAGCATAGCAAAGTCGTATAACGTATATATATACCTACATTTTTGTAGATTCATAGAAGTGGTATCAATTCGCTATAAGTAACTGGGTTGACATCTAATAAATACTAAATACCTACGTTGAAAATTGCGAAAGACCTACATACATTTCGTTTTTTCGAAACTATCTTTCCTTTAAAGTACACCTACCGTTACGTTCGTCTGAAAAATACAATCATACACGTATAATAGGTACCTAACTAAGTACCTACATGTTTTGTACTATGTATTCTTCATATTTTGCTTATTAATATTAATTGAACAGTAATGTAAGTACTCTATGTAGGTAATCGAATCAATAAATATCTCGATTGGTAGATAGGTACCTACTCTGTTTACTGGAAAAAAAACAATGATTCTACAATTCAATGTAAGTACTTCAATGTACTGTAATTACTGGCTTCTTTTTTTCATCCATTTCATGAAATGTAGGTTCGTTTTCATGTTTTTTTTTTCAATGCTATTAAGTACCAACCGTCCTTCCAGATTAAATTCCAGTACCTATATAATAACATTGATATCCTAAATTGCCTAAATACATTTCTTAGATTTATCATCAGCTCTCCCACTGTTGCTGTAAGTCTAGTCTTTTGCCCATTGCTGCAAGCTGACTTTCATATTTTCTGGGAAATGACATCCGACCTTTTTTCGGGAGAAAACAGGAAGGGAAGGAAGTTTCTCTTCGGCGATCCTGGTTTCGTCCCTTAATGTCCGGTTCAAACCGGCCGGTGCACGAGAATTAAAGCTCCAATCGAAGTACGTATACATTCACACGCGGCCCACACCCAGCCTCTCGCCGCCACCGACGCTTCACTCCACTCACCTGCAGTTGATAATCAACCTCTTTGCCGCGAGCACGCTCCTCGGTTCACGCTACCGGTTTTGATCGCACCTCTCTAGTGACGTATTCCGATTTGTATTTGAAATTTTCGAAGTCCGTTCGTTCATAGATTCCACTTCGAAATTCGTACTTCCTCCGCAATGATAGACTCGGAACTGTGTGACGGTTTATTTTAAATTTTAGTGTTTTTTTTATTTCGTTTGGGACCGCTGTACCCTGGAAGTGTTGAAGGAGTGAATGTGAAAATTGGAAATCGCCCGGAAGGACGGGTTGTCTCTCCCTTCGCGCTGCCGCGATAGGTATGTTATTTTTATAAACTTTACTAAGTGATGGTTTGATATAGTTTACTAATGTAAATCCCGATATCCGACTACTTATCTTTTAATTAGTTTTAAACTTTAAGTATCTACCTATCTACCTTATCGCTTAAGTATACCTAAGTGGCGTAGATATTGTTGTGGGAGATCAAGATTTTCCAGTAATTTTCCAGTTTAAACTTGAAAAACTACATATTTGATTGACATTAATATTTTTTATTACGAAGACAGTTGTTTTTGATATAGAAGTGGGTTAGTAACTTGCTTTATTAATTGTTTACCATAGTTTTAAATTGTTACCTATGCTAACAGTTAACGTCGATTAAGAAAATAATTAATTTCAATTTGAATTAACGAATTTGTATAAATATTCAGCCTAAGGTTAGAAACTTCTAAAAGAAAATTCACAGGAATGATATGTACCTATCTGGTTCAATTAATTGGATCAAATCAATTAAACTTGTATTTTCGAGGCAAAAAATATTCAATTACAGGAATGGAAACCGGTCGCCCTACAGTTCTTTCCCTGCATACCTGACTAAAGATTTTCTTCGCATTTAGAAATTCATACATTCTTGTTGCAAATGCAGGCAGTGCTTCAAACTACAGTTCTCTTGTTTAAGACGAATATTACTTAGGTCAGTTGTTGTCAATAGCGAAGGCTAAGTATTTCCAGTTCTAAGAAATTACATACGAAGTATCTATTGTTAGAATTTAATTGCATTGGTCCGCAAACTTCATAACTACGGTTTTTAAACGTGCACGCAGTAATGTGTGTTAAAATGTTATTGCCAATTAATTGCAAATGAACTCTGTTAGGTACCCGCAGCAGTATATTTTACGTGGCCAATGGCCAGCTGTTTTTTTTAATGTGACTTCGAGTCTAGATTTTGACAATCGGCACAATTTTATAGCCACTCATGTTACCTGCTTTGTAACCTTGTATTATTCATTAGGTTGTAAGTTCATTAGAAGGGCTGTCATGCCTTTGATACCATTAATAATGAAACATTTACTCACGTAAGATACGAGTAGATATATTTACCTAATTATTAACAGATCGCTCTGTACCTATATTGATGGACTAAAAAGGAATTGGAGGACCAGAATTGGTAGCAGATCCTTAGCAATTATCAAGTGCTAATCATAAGAACCACAATTGAAATATGGCATACCTTAATCCAGCAGTGGACGGCAATAGGCTGATTTGATTGATTGATTGATACCTTAATCCCTATTCATTTAAGACAACCCTTTGCATAGGTCCTGTTGAACTCTCTGGACTTTGTCGACTGAGACAGAGTGTTATTTAAAATAATGTCACCATGTTAAAATACACTTCTTGAAAATTTAAGTAATAAAAATAGCAAGATATCCAAAGTATTCCAGAGGCTCATAATCCAAAACCTCGTAACTGACATTTACACATAAGGACACTTAAACTTTACTGGCCATTGACTTTTGAACTGCATTATGTAGATTGATAGAAATCGCGGATATATCACTAGAGGGAGTCGAGAACTAAGCTAACATATCTATTACGTTATAGAAATATTGAGACGAAAATGTTCGCGGATGCTCTGTGAAAGTGATGACCCCTTCGAAACCGGCTCGCTAGTCGAGGGTTTTCCATTTACAATATGTTGTAATATACACTTTATATATGAGTAAACTTTGGTGTATGAGCATACGTGAGTAATATTTGACATTTCCGCTCGTCTTACTTTTAGGATCCTCCTTATGTATAGGTACCTACCTACTTCATAAATTTTAGGACTGTGCATAATATATTATCTGCGTAAAGAGTACCTACCTAACTACTTAATTATATGTATAAAAACGATTCGTTAACTTAGTGATTATGAATATTAATTAGATTTTTCTAACCTCGCTTTTAGATTTTACGAGAACGAACGAGGACTAATAGCTTAGACAATACCTATTTTTTTTTGTGTACGGGGGGAAACCTTCAAAAGGCGGCCGGTCTTCGGGGATCAGACCGGGGTGTGTGGGATTTTAAACCACCCCGGTGGCCACCATCAGCACATGAAGGGGGGCACTGTATCCTCTTAAAAGACCACCCCAGAATCCCCTGTGCAACGCCCGTTCGTGCTCATCCCTGGGGAGACTGTAAAGGGATCTCCCCTGAACCTTACTGTGCACGGCAGCACGTGACCACTGTGCTGTCGTCTTCCATGGAGTCAGGCGATGGGTGAACAGAGTCCCCTCTCTGTACGCCCACGACTCCAATGGCCCACCTGGTGACCCAGGCGGGGTATACTTAATATATATTATGTAGGTAGACCTATTTTTAAGTACGGATCCCGCATAAACCCTGTGTCGCAGGGTCTTTACATACAATTAATACCCAAAAAGAAATCTACAAAATATTTATATTTTGGAACAGACACGGACCATGACAATTTTTCCAGTTCTTAATCATTCATTCAGATCAATCCACGGACCACGCATATGTTCAGAAATTCACTTGAATTGGGTCAGTTGACAATATTGACATTAACCTAGTATTCTAGTTTCAATATTTAATGTCGTATTGTCTTCTGCAGATTGGAGAAGACCATGAGGACCCGTTATAAGACAAAAACTACCTATTAAGTATAAATGCACTTCAATTCATTTACTTTCACGAATCCAAATAAAATGTTTACCATTATTTTACCTGTAAGCTAGGTACGTTAGAATTAGAATATTATCTTCATTGAGCATACTGTCGAGAGAAGGGCTACAAAATTTACACTGTCCTTGCATACCTCAATATCTAGCTTTGTCCACAGTCCACATTCATCTCTAACGATGCTCTACCGTAGAATGTCCACTAGTTTTTAACCAATTATGCAAACTTATTTGCGTGAATAGGCTATTTAAGCGTGCCTAGTTAAGTGCCTTAACAATCAATCAATCAAAGCAACTTATTGCGGTCTATCTACTGTTAAAAATTGTCCTTTCCAAAGTTTCGTCACAACCCAAGACTTAGAAATTTTTAAAATTTATTGAGCTCTTTACATTTTTAAAAATGGGGCCTAAGATTACTATGCTTTAGAATTGAATATTCTTTAGTGTACACGAAAGCCTTAGTGCTTTTAAAGTTTGAAAAGAGGCTTACCTTTGTATAATATTAATGTTGTTGCCCATTCAGATGCTTTCCTGGATTTTATTAAATAAAAAAAGAGCGCTTTGTATAGATTTCACGCCTAAGCCGCTTAACGAATTTCAGTATTCTATAGGACCTTGGAGAAGGACATAAGTTACCTTTTATTTCAAAAAGTCTTTTGGCATGCGAGTGAAGCCGTGGACAACATCTAGTATTATAGAGCGCTTTTTTCATTTATGTAGGTCAAATATTATTAGGACTCAATGAAACTTAAAAACCTGTTCATTGAGTATGCTTTAACGCCTAAGTTATTGAGACGCACGAATTCTTGTTCTCTTCATTCTTGGAACCTACTTATGATACTGGAATGATACATGCTTAGGTTCAGTTCAATAGTAATCACTGTAACATGTGTAGGTGCATCTTTGCACACACATTAATAAATGCAATTGTATAAATATATTCCAAATCCCATTTTGTTGAGCTTTCGAGTCAGAATCAATTATCCTGTGAGCTCCGTACTATAAACTTGTGTGTGTGAAATAAAGCGTGTGTATGTGACATAATTATATAATATACTAGCGGCCCGGTACGTGCTTCGCTACGTATAAAGCGAAATACAGCGGACAGCGGACAAAACCATTCCCAGATCCCCAATTTCATCAAAATCGGTCCAGTCGTTTGATCTAAACCATTCCCAGATCCCCTTGAACACACACAAAAAATTTCATCAAAATCGGTCCAGTCGTTTGAGAGAAGTTCAGTGACATACACACTCACAGAAGGATTATAAGTATATATAAAGATTACATTCTCAAGTGTCTATAATATTTAGCAATCGGGATAACTCTTGGTTGCTATCCGCCATACTCGTTCTGACATAGTTATAAGGACAGTACTCTATTTGGACAATAATATTTGTTTATGAGGTGAATCAATATCCTACACACGTTTGTATTTAAAAAATATCGGAGTTATATCATCTAATCCGATGATATTCGGTCACAGACTCACAGCGCGAGGGTGGGTCTCCTTATTATATTTGTATCGGCACTATGCGTGCCAAAGGTGCAATCAATGGCCCAGTTGAGGTCTTCTATGGTGTAGGTTTGCGGGCAAGAGACCCCTAGGAAAGATTATAGATATTAGAAATTTATGTAGCTACTGTATATTGTACGTTTTATAGCAATTATGTAACTTTATTAATTTAAAATTTGTTTCGTAAGGTCCAAAAGTAGTCAATATTTCTTATGTCAAACTAAAGTATTTAGAAAAACCTTACAAGGTTTAAATAACTACAGTTATTGAAAAAACAATGCTAATAACTACATATTAGGTATTTAAAACTTAACAAAGCTATCGAGGAAATCCTTTTAAAAAACACGATATAAGCGTGTTTTAATAAAATAATTACCGTCAGTGTTATGTTTCTAAGCACACGTGTGTAGTAGGTGTGTTGCCGCGCTGCCCGCCCGCCGGCCTCCGGAATATGATAATAAATCCGTTGCACACATAAACCTCGAATTTCCAGTTGTTTGACGATATTATTTAAATATTTTAAATCAATAAACGGTCAAGTGCGTTTTTGCTAGTGAGGTTGGGCGCCATCTTTGTTTAGTTTTGACATTAGAATTGAAATGAACAGAGATCCGGGATCGTAATAAAGTTAATCGAGTGTCGATGACTGACATTCGATTGAAAGTGTACTGAGATTTAAGCAATTCAATTCGTGTCTTTTTACGGTTAGTTGAAAAGATTCCCTTCCTTATCATATCTCTCTCGAGTCTCGGACACTTCGGACTCGGCTCTGATAATATTCTATAGGTGAAACAAGATATTTTTTCTTCGGCTTGAAATAATGAATCAAAAAATGATCCAAGTATCAGTGAGATGGTATTGTGAATCTACCGTTCGCATCTGCTGGCTTAGGTGAGTATAAAAGAACTAGAGTTATAAAAGAACTTTATCATATTTTGGAACCGGCTACATGATGTTTTAGTATTTCTAGAATACGGGATTCAGCTTCAGTTAGTTCAGAACTTATCTAACTTACTTTTCGTACTCACGGTACCCTAATATGAATCCCACTATGATAGGTTCCAAATGAGTCAATAAAATAAGATAAAGTTTGAACCAAGATAATATTCAAATTATTCTCAAATATGGCTGATTAGGAAGCAAGGACAGACGCGTATCGCGCGTATGTGTGCTCGAAGCCTTAACCCTAATGTTAAGTTTACAAAATAAACAAAACTCGTGTATCGTAAATTACAACTTGTTATTCTAATATGCAGGTAATTTGATAAATGATGTAGCTTATTATTTTCTTTGAAAGATTATCTTTGGAAAGTCAGTCAAATGTTGAATTTCAATAATAAGTAGGTATCATTATAACAGGCTTGGTAGAAGAATACTGCTTACAGTTTCTCCTAGAATGATTACAGATATATATTTTTTGTAATGTCAAAAAACTAGTTGCTTGGTTCCAAATATTCCAAAATACCCACTATTTACCCGACTACTTTACTTATGGAGAAGAGGCGGCATGAAACTATATAGATACTGTATGTATGTATGTACGATGTTTTTTTTCAAAAGCTTACATAACTTTTTGTTCCGTCGTACCTAACTGAATGACTAACTTAGTTTTTCTTTATTTTGAATACGAATATGTTTTCATTTCAATTTACAATCATAATATAGGTATTAGATTGCGTAACAACTAGTTCTTCGTCTTCCGTAATCTATACTTATAATAAATCTGTAGAGAGGTCAATTCTGTGCATGAAATATATTTCCAAAATAACTATCAGCGGATGATTAGTGATCGATACTGACGCCAAAAATGCAATCAGTAAAATTTTTGTCTGTCTGTCTGTCTGTATGTTCGTTATAGAAACAAAAACCACTCGACGGATTTCAACGAAACTTGGTACAATTGTTCTTCATACTCCTGGCCAGGTTATAGTATACTTTTCATCACGCTACGATCAATAGGAGCAGAGCAGTGAAGGGAAATGATGGGAAAATTAGTGATTCATGAGAAAGGTTTCAAGCTATAAAACATCACGCTACAACCCTTAGGAACGGGGCAACGCAGGTGAAACCGCGGGCGAAGAACTAGGGAACAAAGTAACTATTCCACGCGGACGAAGTCGCTGGCAAAAGCTAGTCAATTAATAAAGCAAGTTGGTACTTACTTTCAAACTCGATGATTACCTATTATTAAAAAAGTAAGTACATATGCAAATCTCTGTTGTATATTGCAATTGGACTGCAATAACAGTGCGAATGGTCAAATTTAAATTTTGTCACCTTATTTGTCGGCCATTTTTGTTTAATAGCGCCATCTTGCGACTCACCTTGACATTTTAGCATGTATGACTGGAGCGTGAATCCTCTTAGGTCTGTCTTTTAAGTTACATTTTAAAGTAAATGTACCTAATGAATGCCTTCTACCCATGGACATGCTAGAATCCAATACAAACATTGTTTTTTAAATAATAATTTTATTTAGTAGGTATCACAAACGATTCTAAATTAAAATAGTAAACGTAAAAAATGGAAATGTTACGATAAAAGGAATCCCCATATTATTCTTTTTATGTGTTTATTTAAATTCTATTTGATAACACACCTGCAAAAACCGACGTTTTTTCCTGCTAAGTGCATAATCATTTGTGACTCAGTACGTTTAGTATGAGTGTGGATACAATATACAAAATAGATGGCTGGACTGTGTTAAAGTTATTAAATGTAACATTATTGAGATGAAAAATAAAGACGTGACGTGCACTGACCACAATTAATACGTAAAAGGGCAAGACATTGACTTTGATGATAAAATCATGAAAGTTTCAATCGATCGATCGATTCATTTGAATCAAGAGACTTGAATACTCACTCACTAACTCTAACTCTGTCTGTCTGTCTGTTTATAATGTTTTCGGGCCTAAATCGCTGAATCAATTACGATGAATTTTGGTATAGAGATAGATTGGACCCTTTTATCTTAAAAGTCCGTTGGGTTGCGAGTGAAAAGAGAGAGACAGCTAGTTCTTATTATATGCGATTTCTTTGACACAGCCAACAATACAGTTTGAACTTTTCCACAGTTCATTGTTTGGTGACTTGATGTGCAAACACCAACAAAGTTCAAGGCGGCCAGTTGCATCACTAATGTAGTAATACAGTAATGGTCGTAGAACAAAACGCTTGTAACGATAGAGCGGCTTCACACGAAGCGGGGGCTTTTAACGAATCATTCTAGATCTCTATTTGCAGAATAACAATAGCAGTTGCAACAAAGTATTGTTATTTGCTATGTTAAATCGATTAAATTGGTTAGCGTTTCTGTTTTATTATATTCAATTAAGATCAACAAAGTAATGTTACCTAACATTTTCTAAAATTCTACGAAGATGTTGTTCCCAATCCATGTGTCTGGTCTAACGATATCGATTTACTCGTACACCTTCAAAACTTTAATTATAACGATTGATACCCGAACTCAACGTTTATCGCGGGACTTCAGTAATAACCCCCTGCCGTGTTTGAAAGCATTTTAGAGCCAATAGTGTATTCCAAGTGATAAACAAAGCATAAAGTTTAAGCATATATCTTGATAGAGATAGCGTTCATAATGATATTATTAATTGTTAAAACTTAACACTAAGCATTGAAAATTAGAATTAGACTCTATTGGGGAAAACAGTCATAGTAACAGTTACTTTAGTGAAGGATAAATTCGAACATGGGCAGGAAATTTGTCTGAATTTTTCCTTCACTAAAATAACTTTATAATCTTAGCATGAAAAATGCTTTGGTACTGTTTATTTTTTGGTTTGTGTATTTTTTCGCAATAAGTTCGCTACAGAAATAATCTAGCGTGGGGAATCAGAGAACTATTTACCTAATCAATCTTTGAATATTTATTCAATCCATTATCTTCTTACCATTTATTTATGGAAAATTTCATAGAGTTTGCCAGAATTAAATTACTAAGTAACTGGTCAGGCATTATAATTATAAAAGCCATTGATACGCAAAAAAGACTTAAAGGCTATTTGAAGGTTATTTTTAAAATTCAAGGAGAAGGAAATATTTTCTTTTACCATCGGACTTTCGGAGATTTTGGTCTTTTATTTTTATCTTGGTGAACGGATGCCATTCGACTTTACAAAACACATTAAATAAATGGGTAGATGGTATTAAAAGATTTTTTGTTCGTTTCTTAACGGTATATTAACATAAAAATAAAAACACACCATCAACAGATGTAGGTATGTTACGCAATGGTCAATTAAAATATCAGGTAATTAGTAATGTACCTAAGTGTTAATACACTGTCATTAGAGGATTAAATATTTGGTGTTATATAACAATGACATTTTAATAGCTTGCACCTGCAACGCCGTTCGCGTCATTGTTGGGGAAAAGCTTCATACCTATCTATCCTTGTGCTCTGGCTCAACGGTAACTTCTAATAACTGAATGCTTTTTTTCCTTAGATAGACTGCACATTATATTTTCTTGATTAGATTAGCAAGCATTTTGTCTCGAGTAGACGATTTATTTTGGTCTAGCTTATCTTGCATTCTATTTGGGTCCTGTCTCTCTGTCCAACCGATACTACAACATATTTTGCGTATAATGTGTAAGACACTTAAATTTTGTATACAAGTATTGCCGTTTAAAAAATAATCTTACTTACTCTGACAAACTTGCTTTTGGACTTATAAAACTAACTAAGCCAATATCAGTATCAAGACCAATAATTGAAAAGAGTAACATGGAGTTCCTGACCATTACGGCAACCATTACGGAAACGACTGCTTTGGGACTTTCATCCTTTTGTGTGTGTATGGTTATGTAGTATGAAAGTATGACTATTTCATTTGATCTCTACAGTATTTATTATTGACCTAGTATTACAAATTTTAACGAGAAAGAACATTGTTGCGTAAAAGTATAAATTGATATCTTACAACTTACTTTCAATAAATGTGCGAGTTAAAAACGTAGCAAAAAAATCATCCGTTAAAAAGAGCTCCACGGGCATTATTATGAAAAAGGTTTCGTTCCAAAATTGCTTTGCAGTTGGTGTCAGGTGTCAAGCAATATTTTTTCTTTCGAAATATAAAAAAAGTTATATAAACTTGTTTGAATGAATTTGAACTTCGAACTTGTTGATCTGTATTTGTCGAATTCTATTATCAATTCCGATGCCTTTAAACGATTTGTAAGAAAGCCTTTGTGCCTATTGCTCAAACCTCGCGACTAGTTCACGTTTGCTGGCTGAATAAGTAAATAGTTGGGCAACATCGATCCTAAACGAGAGATTTCGCGTTCGAGTGAAATATTTGTCGATCGATGTGGTAATCGGCGCAGTTAGCTCAGTTAGGAAGATGCACGACCAATGAATTAATCACGAATTAGTTCATTATGCTTGACTAATACCTATGTTTCATCAAATAGGTTTTCACGAAAGGAGCAGGTTGGTTGAATTGGCTTTTCCGCGTTTAGAATCATTCTTATTAGTCCATAGAGTCAATTCCCAGTGTTATTTGGTTTCTCCGTATCATTCTCAGCACCAGCTGGGAGTTTGGATTTGTACCCTAGGGTCGACCCCTATTACATGAAACACACCGATGAACTTTAAACGAATAATATTACCTATGCCTAATCTTTCAGGAAATACAGGCCTTGGTATTTTTTGCAAAAATAACCATTGTGATACGTTTATAATGAAATATATAGCTGTACCCTGCGGTTTCACCCGCTAAAAATTACGGACTTTCATACAAGCTTTTTACTCCCTTTTCACTACCTTAGGGGTTGAATTTCCAAAAATCCTTTTTTATTGCTAATCTACGGTGCAAAAGGAACCGGCATGCAAACTTTTAGGGATCTAGCTCTTATAGTTTCCGCTGTGCGTTTATATGTCAGTCATGTTATGCTTTTTTAAATAGGTGCATATTGAAGATTAATTAATAGTAGGATTTAGTTCACTTGTATTAGGTTTATGATGATTAGTTATGTACTTATATCATTGGTAGGTACTCCTATTTCCTTAACTCTTTTAATATATATGTAGGTACGCTAAGACAATGCATCTACTTTAGGCAACTTAGCCAATCTGATCTGACGCATAATACCTTAAATCAGCCTTACAGAAGGAGGAATTCAAAAAACCTCGTTATTATCGTTATAGCTTCAGCAGTGACTCCTGCATGTATCGAATCCTAACGGCCACGCAGAAGCGCAGGAGTCACGCAGTTAACTGCACCGATCAAAACGACTTTAATGACATTAAAAAAATATAATTTCAAAACTGTGCAATTGACCCTTCTTTAATTCCAACCTGACATTCAAATTACATTGTGCTCGATAACAAAAGTCCGCAAATGTTCAATATTAATAAAATCGTATCTGCAATACAATTGTGTTGGTAAGCGTACATATTGCTCAATCGGGGTCGGCGACCGCACTGTTGTTATTTTCGATTGGTGATTACCAAGCTAATTTCATTGATCCGTTATTATGCATATTTAAATTTAGAATTATTTTCTTTTTAAAAAGTAAAATGTCTTTTGAGGTTAAGAATGTATTTTTTCTTAATAATTGTTTTAGTAAAAACGTGATTCTGATTATAAATACAACAGGTCGGTACATAAATGAGTAATTATTCTACTTTTTAAAAGTTGGCCTTGAATACCTACTGCACGTGCTGACCGAGTTATTCTTTTACAAGTTTACAGAAAGATGATTTCTTTCTACGATAACAGATTCAAGACAGATTTCATGTAAATAAAAACAGCTCCAGCAAGTGTGAGTTTATTAAGCGTGTCAAGCACGTTTACACGTCGACGAAAAAAAGTTAAAACAAGGTTGTACCTCATTTCACTTTCGTCGGCTGCACCGGTATAATCAAAGTGATGGCTGCCCTGTGTTTATACTCCGTAAGTTGAGCTACGTGTTCCAAAAAGGATTTAATTGTTTTTTTTTTGGGAAACACGTTTCTATAAATTTCTAACAACAACTGTAGCATTAAAAAAAAAATTTATGAATTTTAATAAAGCGTCTAATAAGACTTTTCTTCTACATAAACCTACAATGCTCTATATAATAATGTCTTTACTAAAATAGAATTTTAAGAAAGTTGTTTTTAAAAAGTTAGTAATATATTAAGACAGTATTATCATCTTACGACCACAATCTTACTAAATTCTCTTACATATCTCTTAAATTAGGTAGGGGCAGTTAACTGTTCCGCTTCTTCTTATTAAAAAAATTGAATATTTTTTTAGTTTGTTTTTGTCCTATGCGCTCCTTCCTACCATTTATCTGTTTGCGTTATGTTCTGTTTCTTACAAACACGTGGGCCGGCTCGACCGGAGTGA
This sequence comes from Acronicta aceris, assembly GCA_910591435.1. Classification (NCBI taxonomy): domain Eukaryota; kingdom Metazoa; phylum Arthropoda; class Insecta; order Lepidoptera; family Noctuidae; genus Acronicta; species Acronicta aceris. The sequence continues at coordinate 3,293,467 of OU342778.1, read as the reverse complement.
TACCACGGCCTCACAGAAAACCGGCGTTAAACAACACTTACGTTGTGTTTCGCCGAGTGAGTGAGGTTACCGGAGGCCCAATCCTCTTTTAAAAGGTCGGCAACGCACTTGTGACGCCTCTGGCGTTGCGGGTGTCCATGGGCGGCGGTAATCGCTTACCATCAGGTGATCCGTCTGCTCGTTTGCCCTCCTAACACATAAAAAAAAACGAAAATTAAAACAGAAGAGGCATCGTAATCCATCCCGAAAAATATAAATCTGTCTATACCTACTTACATATTATAAGTCTATAGGAAAGTCGTGGCTGTAACTGCAATATAATTAAAAAAAAAAAACTATCTGTTTTCGCTTATAACTCAAGATTTACCTGACAAATTACTATAAAATCTGGTGTACGGCTAGAAGAGCCTAGGTTTTTATGGTTTAATTTTTTCTTAGATAAGCATTCTAAGTGACTGAAGCCGTTGGCAGAAGCTAGATAGTATTAAATGTGAGAATAAAAAAGAGTATCTTTATAAGTCGAACGAATCGCTCAGTAAGTATTGTTAGAATAAATCCTTGTGTAGACAAAAGATTTAGCAGACTTTCCTCAGTGTTACCATCCGCCACATCACGTACTTTTCAATGTTACTAAGTATCAACAAATAACTACCTTACATTGAAAATAATTTTCCTTACTGGAATTATTTCTGCGACGTTTCGGCCAAGGATATTCTGTTTTCTTATACTCTGTATATATCCTTATACTTAAACTTCTGTTTTCCCCGTGTGAGGCCGGGTTGGAATACAGTTCCTCACTGCTATTCGAATAGACATCTCGTAAGAGCCGAGAAAATTTCCGACTTGCTCAGTGGTAGGACCTCTCGGGGTCTGACTGGCTGCCGACCACCCTTATGTCGGAGTCTGTCGTAAAGCACCTTGGTGTGTGTTCCGACTTTTGCGTGTAAGAACCAGTTCCCTCTCTCTGAAGTCCGTAGGTGCTCTTAAAGCTCGGCAACGCGTCAGCAAGTCCTCTGGTGATGCAGGTGTCCATGGGCAGCGATGACTACTTACAGGTGGCTCGTCTGCTCGTTTGCCGACCTAATCAATAAAAAAAACTTAGCTATGGTTTGACGAATGTGAAGTGTGTGAAAATTCAAACAAACATATTTTAAAGAAGCGTATTATGAATGGGTTTAAAATATCAATATTATCTATTGTCAATATTTACCATATTAACAATATCAAGATTCACATTTTTGTGTTATTGTAATACCTCTAATGCTAGGTATTTGTTTAAATATCAATTGTTATATCTTATCCTATCCAGCAGCTTCTTTTTTATTAATCTTCATTCTAATATCTATTACTATTCCCAAGCAAGCCTTCTTCTTGTTATCCACGTCATTTGATGTTGCATCCATGCTGTGCATGCGATGATTAGATCCATACTAAGCATGAAAAATATTTTATTAAATACTATAACTCAGGCCCACATATTATGTTCTTCGTACGTAATTTATAAGATAGCCTGTTTCTAATCAATCTATCTTATAAATTAAGTAAATGTTAGAGCATTGCTACGTTTGTTGCATTTCAACAATCACTAGTTCGAGGTATCTCGGTTACAATCTAGTTTCTTTGAATCAAACTCAATCCATGACGTACAGTAACGGCTCAGGCTTTGTTATTTATCGGATTATTAGTTATAAAATACTATTATTTACAATTTCCCCGCAATGGATAAGAAGGTCGCCCATATGTCGTGATGGCGTGCTCGACAAACGATCGTGGCCGTGAAATTTAGAGCGAAAAACTAGATTTTCACCATTAAAACATTAGCGTGGACCGTTAATGTGCAACTTAGTGCTAATAAAAAAATAACTTAATAAGATAATGCTCTTATAAATGTTGTTGGAAAATGTAAAGGTTATTTATTTCTGTTGTTAGATATAATATTCAAATGTAAGTATAGAAAAATGCACTTATTACTATCTACATATTATAATCGAACAATTATACCTACGAGTATAAAATACTTTTGTTGTCTTCGCTTTCACTCGCATCCCAAAAAGATTTAGGTACTTCCTATAACTCAGCTTCTAGGAAGCGTATCAAAATGAAACCCAGATTTAAAGTTAGACCCTTGGTTAGAACTCCATCAATACAACTATCCACTGTATATCTTGTCTACTGTCATAAATAGGTGACTTCCATAACGCATCATTTAACCTTACATTGTTATCCATGAAAAATCGACCATTTTCCATTAGGCGGGTAATCAAGCCTCTTTGCTACAAAAATAACAACTACACAAGAAATGTGTTATAATTTTTTTTGTTTTTATCAGATTTTCTTCTCAATTTAAATGTGTAAAAATAAACAGATTAGGCAGCTCTATTTAAACAAAAGAGTTCACATCACTAGGCACCTTTAAGTAGTTTCAAACGCACATTCCGCATATTTTGTTTCTAAGCGTCCTTGTAGCTGAAGTTTAGCGAACTATTCATGGCTACCTGCGTGATACTACTTCACACTATAGTGCTAATACTGGACAAACCTTACAGATGCACACACCTACGTGCCATTTATTTGGAAATGTCTTCGTTATAATGATGTCCATGTTTTATCAAAGTTCAAAGACAAACTTCCAAATGAGTTGTAATGATAACACAAAAAAATAGAGGCAAGAAAGTTATCAAAATCAGAATTTCTAAATTCTAATATATAGTGGAAAACTTTCGTTTCGTAGCGTTCATCCAGGTTAGTCTTTCTTAAAGTGGGCGATAACGCCCTCTTGTCTGCTCTGGAGGCCTACAGGGAGTCGGTAAAGGGCCCAGAGGCCCAAATTGGTGTGCTGAAGCAGTTTAAAGATTTTGGGGGCGCTAAAAATAATTTATTCTCAAAGTGGGGTGGTACATGAAAGAAGTTTGAGACCCTCTGATCTAGGCAGACGTTTTAGAAGTGATGGCGACCGATGGTTGGTTACATCACAACTCTAAAATCGCACCATCGCAAGTGACGATAACCAATAACACCCGATTATGTAACTGCTCAAAATAAACCAAGCGTGAACATAAAATTATACGATTGTTCACGACTCTTCTGCTTGAAAAGGTACCAGCTAATGAATGTTTGCTGCGAGATTTAGATAGATTATTACTTATTAAGTAATATAATATATAGTATTATAGGTGATTAGATTATATATAGGTACCTATATAATTTACCTTTAAATGATTTGTGGTATCGTAGCCGGTTCAGAAACTCTTTCAGAAACTCATAATTAAAACAGATTCACTTCTTTTCTCTTTTTTTAAAAAGAGATTCTATTCGAATTGTATCAGTGTCCTGTTTATTAAGTACGATATCGTTTTTGATATCGTTAATTCCCGAGTCCGGGTTAATTATTGCTATATTAAATTGTTGTATTTTGTGGATGCAGTAAGAAATCTATAAAAGAATCGATCTAAGTCTATGCTCAAAAATCAAATAATTGATAATATTTTTTTTTTGTTTTTAAAAAAGCTTACTAGCCATGTGGGTCGCACATTACTAATATTCTTGTTAACCCCTCGTGCTAAGCTAAATGCTTGTGTTACGAGTGAGTTCACTTCGGTAGTGTAATGGGTGGAGTTCGAACCGGCAACCAAAACAAAGTTGTAAAGATTAATATTGTAATAATATTTTTTTTTTAAAAGACTATCTATGGAGTTTCTTGCCGGCTCTTCTCCATAAGACCCACTTTTTGGAACCGAGCAATTAGTTCGACTTTTCAAAAGTACCTTTTTAATGGTCATGGTAATAAATAATTTTGACTTTTGCCTTTTTGAAAAACCACATGATCGCAAGTCCGACGCCCTTAACCATTAGGCTACCGCCGCTGACTACACTGTTTCTGTCATTGTCAAGTCAGGGTTATAATTATAATATCTAAAAGTAAGCTCTATTAATACGGGCGTAGGTCCTACCTACTTATCTAAAACTTGTTTGGTAAAACATTAATATATTCGTATTGCAAGTGATCGCCAATGTTTAGTTATTTGACCTTAGTCTGGCATTTGTAAAATATACAGCCACTTTGGAATTTCGCTGACAACCTATGTACATTATTACTTAATGCTAAGTCTGGACAATATAACTGATGGCTTTATTTATATAATGGTCATTTTTTTGTCACAATTTCACTACACGAATTATTGTTTTTGTCTCGACTTCAATATCTATAGAATTATTTAAATTTCTTATATAACATAACTAAATTGCCATAATGCCTATATTCTCCCAAAGAGATAGGCAGAGTTGTACTAATTTACTCTCATCTACGTATCTTTAGGTCTCATCCCATGTAATAGGGGGCGAGCCTACCGGGGACAAATACAAACTCCGAGATCCTACTGCCGATTTTATTAATAGAAAAACCTAATAACACTGCTCAACCTGGGAATCGAACTCGGGACCTCTAGCGTAGCAGTCGCACTTGACCACTAGACCATTGACTAGAGTTAAATGTCCTACGGATGAGAATTTTGTAATATCTGTGGCATGAGTTAAAGAAACCTGCGCAGATTCGTGATTCATGTATCAATTTTAGCGCGCAAATTCTTAGTTGTTTACATTGGATTGAATTAGATAATGTTAGTTCGTATTCAGCCGTTGTCGACCCACTGCAGAGCAAAGGCCTCCCTACCCTCTTTCCACTCCTCACGACTCAAGGGACTATTTTGAGCCAATCCTTCCTGAAGAAGTGAAGCTCATCCCGCCATCTCCGTCTAGGTCTGCCGCGTTGTCGTTTACCGTTATGTGGGACCTACTCAGTAGTTAATTTAGCCCACAGTGTGAACTAATAAATCTGGTTTTATAACAGGTATTTGTATTGACTGCTTATCCTTTTTGTAGCTGTCCGTTAATTAGCGTATTTTCACAGAAAATTAGTTAAAATCCCCTTCTAAAGATTCTTCTTTTTATGATATTAGAATGTAGGGATATTATTTTAATCTGGGTTTAGCTATATATAGCTATAACCATGTTATGTAATATGTTTAAATTAATTCAATTTAAGTAGGTAGTTGATTGCTTGGAGGTAGATATAAGTAATGTTGTCTATTTTTAAATAAAACATCATCAAAGGTGTGACCGGAGTTAATGATGACATAATCTTCAAATAAGTGTAATCATTGACATACACATAGATATTACTTTTCACTCTTATTACCTGCTTTTAAGACTTATAATCCGTTATTTCGTTCTAATAAATAAATCACTAGGAAGGTACTTGGTAGAACATTTTCTTGTTTCTGTTTATCGCTTTTAAGTTTTATTTACATTTCATAAAGGTTATAATTGCTTGGCAATCAGAAAAAAACATGTTTCTTTTTATAATAAATAGATAGGTAGTGTCCAATGCCAATCATTTTGAAATTATTAATGCTGTTTTATTGATGGTCAGCTAGAAGGACTCTATACCTATTTATGCATTGTGTTAGGCAATGTTTTTGAAAAAAGAACAATTGTCATATTGACAAGGCTGTATGGCATAAAGACCTTTGTCTATTTATGCGAATAAATAAACAAATAACAGGCATTTATTTTTATTAAATCTATTGATGACCTAAGTACCATCATACCACCACGCCCGTATTCCCCGAAGGGTTAGACAGAGGTTTGAGTTACAGTTCGTCGGTATATTTATAGGTCCCATGTGGGCGACAAGACTAGGCTTATTTCCATTAACACAAATTCAAACTCCCAGCTGCTAGTGAGAATTTCAAAGAAAAACCCAATAAAACTTTGCTTGACCTGGGAATCAAACCTAGCAAGTACCTACGTAGAAGATATATTTTATAGATGGTTACGAAGATTGGTATGACCCGATCGAAGATGCCTATCTTAGTCATAGTCTAATAAACATTTCTTAATGGAAAACCTCAATAACACACACGTGGGTGTTATTGAGGTTTTCCATTAGGGGAGGTTAGAATACTGTTTCTCACTACTTTTCAGGTAGGCAGCCCGTAAGAGGCGTGAAAATATCTGACTTACTCGGTAGGACCTCTTGGCGTCTGACTGGCTGGCGACCAACCTTACGTCGGAGTCTGTCGTAAAGCACCTTGGTGTGTGTTTCGACTTTTGCACGTAAGAGCCAGTTCCCCTGAGTTGCTGCGGCTCTGGAAATCTGCAGTCCATAGGGGCTCTTAAAGATCGGCAATGCATCAGCAACTCTTCTGGTGTTGCAGGTGTCCCTGGGCGACGACGCCGACTTAATGAATAAAAAAAAACAATACTGCCTAACCTGAAAATCGCAGCCAGGACCTTACGCTTAATAGCCGCGCTTGTGACAACTAGACCAAGAAGGCAGTTAATAAAAATCTAATGAGGAAACCATTTATTACGTTTTCCGTAAATAATAAACTGTAACTAATTATGTACATGAAGGTAGGTAGGTATCTCGTTGACATATTTATGTTACCCGATACTAGTTTGCCATGTTTACTTATATTCTAAAAAACGGAAGTCCGATCAACCGGAAACGTTGTCGAAATTCATTATGGGAACCGATGACACGCCCTTGAATTCAATTGCAGAATCGATTATCGAACATTGAAACGTTATCGATGATAGTTAAGAATTGACTTCCGTAGCATTTTGAATGGATTCCTACAATGTGATGGTTGACGACAAAACGATGACTTTACAAATAGAACAAAATATCGACCAGTGTAAGTTGAACTGTGGTTTTTATTCAATAGAGAATGTTGGTTATTTCCAGCTAGTTTAGCCTATGGATTAGGTTTCTATTTACAATACTGCTTGCTTAGATGGAGACCAAGAAATAAATAGCGAAATACTTGCTTATCATCAGGTGACCCGCATGTAAAAAAATAAACAAATGTAGACTCATCTCTCAGGTGTGTCTGAAGTCTGTCGGCAAATTCGATTCGGCAGTATTTGTTGAACTTAAAAGCCGACCCGAAGCATTACTACGTAAAATATTCGGCTTCATTTCGGCTCGAAATCTGTTATATTCAATTTTATGCCCGCCTGTGTTTTGCCATCCCTCGCCATTTTCGATCAACGCGAAAAAGAGAATCATTGAGACAGGTACCTACTTTACACAAATGGGTGTCACTATATTCTTAATGTAGGTACTGTAGAGATTAAATAATTTGAGTTAAGAGTTAGGCAGGGAAATTGTTGTTTATTCCTTATGGATGAGATTCCTAAAGACTTATCCATGCTGGTGGGCGTAGCTGATGTAGAGGTTGCCGCAAAGAGGTGACATTTCTCCAGCTGGTTGGTTGAGAATTTTGTAAAAGGTATAAACGACAATTATAAAAAAAAAATTCCTTAATTGACTTATCAATAAAAAAATTGTATTCTGCGATACTAAATCTAAATTTTCTTTAAAAAGAGTGATCCCTGATCGTACCTGGGCCCACGCCTCCTAGAGTATAGTCAACAAAACAGTTAGGTATGTAGGCAGCTAACGACATTTATGTTTTGACACAGATTGTGTAATATGCGATTCAACGCATATTGCTTCGACAAGTATAAGACAGCTGAAGAGCTGTCTTCATGTAAAACCCTTTGGCGGATATTTATTTATAACGCAATCTATGTCAAGAAATAAATATGGTTAGCTGCTTGCATACCTAACTCTTTTGTTGACTATACATAATTTGATGAGTTTCAAAGTGTGACTCAAAAGAAACTCTAGTTCTAAATATGTAGGTACTAATATCCCAAGCATGAAGCAACGAGTCTAGTTGTAAATTACGCTATAAATTAAAGTAATAAACTGCCACGAAGTAAGTAGTTCTTGCGAATTATTGTATCTAGATTTTTAACCATTTATCTTGTCTGAGCGCAAAAATTATAGCGAGGCTATTAGACATACTTCGCTGTACAAAAAGCACAAAATATCCGCAGAAATTCAACCTGCTTACGTTTTCTGTCATCCTGGTGGATACTCGAGAAAATAAAAGTTTCGTTTTGATTTTTCAAGTATTTAAAACAACCTAAAGGTATCCCAAGACATTCCATAGGTATAAAATCTTTAAGTAAAATTGAATAATACTGATTAATTTCTGTTCTGAGTTCTAAGGACATACAGGTTTTAAGAAAATCATAAAAACTACCCATAACCCCGTGAGACAACCATGTACAATTCTTTTGTGCCCATTACTCAACGATATCCATCTACCTGCTGTTGAGAAAGGGAAACTCAATGGAACGAATTACTTCACACGTAAACTTTTATATAAATCACTAAAGTGTAAACATAACAATTAGACACACAACACAAGAGTATTGCCGCACTACGTAACGTACTTAATCAAAGAATCAATCTATTGCACGCAACGCAACGACGCATTGGGAACGCATCGGCCGATTGCGTCTCAAATAATAAACGAATAATTGACTCATTAATTATTCAGACATGAATAAACATGGAAATGTTAGTAACGTAACAATGGACGCCGTGAATATATAATTTTGCGTTTCTTTATTAATTTTCCCATGGGTATAGATGCGTTTGTGCATCACCGAGCATTTGAATAGTACGCCATCATAAATTACTGTCTGACACGTAATAGAAAAACTTAAATATATAGGAAAACGCGCTAAATATGCACAATTAATAATTAAGACAATGAAAAGACGATGCGCAGAAAATATTTTACTACGGATACAACTCACAATAGGTAGCCACGCGATGAATATATAAAAACTTCCGCACAAAATGTATTAAGATGTTACTTTGTGTTAGAAATTACTCACAAAAATATTGCGTAGTATGGTATTGGGAACTGAATTGTGCTGTATATACTTTAGAGCCCAATGTAATAGGCACTGAAAAGGCCTCTTAAAAAGATAATGTCCTAACAATCGTATCAAACTCTGCCCCGTATTCAATACATTACAGTTTGTCTAGACTGCAGTGGTTAGTCCACCATGCTGGCTTAGTCTGTGGCGCCCAAATTATATGTATAGATAATAAGGCTATTCAACCTTTGAAAATCTTGCACGGCAGTACATATAGCGCTATAATACCTTACTTTTTATACCCGTCTCCCTCAATTAACTCTTACAACCTGCCACGGGATGATGAGCAGCGAAGCCACTCTCACTTCTTGTCCATTTCTAGATCACCGCGGAAATTAGACCAGAAACATATCATTTAATGATACCAAGAACACATGGGTTAATTAACTTACCCATGGTGACTGCGCTTGATGGTAAACAAGTATTTTCACTGAGGTAAATGAGGGTAATATTGTATAGTATAGTAGGTATACTATACAATATTACCCTCATTTAATATAATAAAACTGCATTAGACCGATGTCTAAATACGAGATATTTAATGATAAAAAACAGAAAACCGGCGTTAAACAACGATTACGTTGTGTTTCGTCGAGTGAGTGAGGTTACTGGAGGCCCAATCCCCTTTTAAAAGGTCGGCAACGCACTTGTAACTCCTATGGCGTGCGGGTGTCCATGACCGGCGGTAATCGCTTCCCATCAGGCGATCCGTCAGCTCGATTCCCCTCCTATCCCATAAAAAAATATATATATGTGGAGTATTTAAACTCATAGCCAAAACAATTATATTTTTAGAAGTTTTGCTTCTCTCTTACGCGCATCACGCAAAAACTACTGCACGTAATTGGATGCGGATTGATTTCACATTAGTATCTATCACTTATATCCACTCTAAAGTCACGTAATGAGTTCTTCTACATTATTTGTAAATTTGAAACGTTACGAAATCAATATGACAAACTGATATGAAACTGTCAAATCTTGGTTGTTTTATTGAATACGAAACGACACGTCTTGTTCCTCTCTTAGTGAAAGTAGGCTGAAATAATTTGGGGGCGTGTGCGATCAACTGGAGTGTTGCAGTAAACGACGATTAGCAAAAAAACCCGTTAATATAATAATATGTTGGCTATATACGTAATTTTATCAACGAAAACGCACGGGCACGAATTTCTAAAAGCAATGTTATTGGTGTTATTTTTCTTGCTGTAATTTTTGTTCTAAGTTTTTACCTGCTCTGCGTATACATTACAACATAAATAGCGTGATGATAATTGCTGTCTATATTGATTTGACAGGTTATGTACGCTAACATTTACCTAGTCGGGTATAAAAAAATCTGCAGTTACGGGTTGCCGGTTAAATTGGTACCCTGTGACTACATGCACTTATATCACATTTACAAAGCCCCTATACATGTACGCTTTTGCAATCAAAAAGGTAATTAATCGATAAAATTATAAATCTATATATTTTATCTCAAAGCTGGCACTTACACCAATAAAATGCACATCGCTGTAATACAAAATGCCGCGTTCTGCAAATAATTAGGCGTTGACACGCGATGCGTCGCGGCATGCACGGCATGCGTTCAATATGCTATTACATTGCTATTTTACATTCCGCCAAGTTTATTTTTCCAATTGCAATGTCCGTTAGCAAAGATTCTTTAATTACACAAATACAATTATTAGGTATACATATATCGTTTATTTTTCCCACAAACATTTTTTAACATATTTATCATATTGAGACACATAAATTACTATAGTAAGCAAACGCAGCCATCCCTAGCAGAGAATTGCACGTAATGGTAACTGATTGAAGATCCAGCAGGTAGAAGAAAATTTTAGTAAAAAAAGATTAGGTAGATTTGGAATCAAACACATTCATTTCAATTCAATAAATAAAAAGAAAAGTAAAATAAAAAATATAGGTACATATTACTAGTGTCGTATATGCCCAAAAATTTTTTCATTATGTATATTCACTTAAGTATTTAGAAGTATGACAAATAATAATATAGGTGGTAACATTAAATCAATAATTTGTCGTTGCCATTTAAAAATGTTTGCATAATCTTTGCTAATTGCATACGTGTCTGTCCAAAGCTTTTAAGAAATTGAAGATAACCTTATTTCGAAAGTATGATAAACGATCATTATGACGTCAATCTGTCACTATATATTTCAAACACGTTATGCCATTAATATTATTAAAAATAAAATGTTTCCAATATCTTTCGTATAAATTGCTATAGTACGAAAATATTAACGTTAAGTAATTTAATTACACATCGTTAAGGTGTTCATTATATGTTTACTTATGTCGATAATATTTTTCGGAAATGTACGTGCATAACGATAAGTGAGTAACATAAATATTGTTTTACGTGTACACGATTTGGTTCAAGTATGTTTCGCTAAGATTCGAAAAAAAAATAGTTACAATTTTATAAACCGAAGTTAATAAGTCCCAATGCTGAGACAGAACTTAAAAAAAATAACAGAAAAAAGAAAATTAAAACTTGCGTTACTCCACTTTTAATTGTCCTCGAAACACTAAGCAACTGTTACAGTAACGAAATCGTTCAATTAATGAACTCCTATGAAGATTCTTCCGCGTTACGCAACGTGTTATGTGGTGTTACCTTAGAACTACGCCTGTAACATGTTCCAAGTTGTTTCACCGTACACATGATAGACCAAGAAAATGCTATGTGTTACATTATGCAAGGTATCATCACAATATGATGTAAGGGAAAGCCAGTAAAATGTAGTGCTTAATTTTGATTGGCAACCTAATGTTATATGGAGTAATAGAATTGTTTTATTCAATTGAAGGCCGACTGTGTGAGGTTAACAAGCTTGACGGTTACACACGTATCTACCTACGTCATTTGTAAGAATAGCTCATAAAATAAATATCACATATTTGGAAAATGCGTCCGAAGAAGGATAGTAAGTATATTCTTTAATTGTACCAGCTGTTGCCCGTGATTTAACTTGCATCCCTAAACACGTTTTGAGACAAAATGTCCTTCCCCCATGTCCTTCGTGCAATTCGAAAATTCATATAAATTAGTTCAGCGGTTTAGGGGTCAAAACTATACTTTTTTTTTATTCTTGATAGGCGTACGCTTGAACGCGAGTTCGCCTGATTCAGTAAAACATAATATTAATAATAGATATCAAACCTAGTTTCTACCACATTTTTTTTTAAATCGTAAATTGAATCTCATTAGCAATTTTGCGTACATATTAACGTTAGCGAATCGCTAACTAACAGTGATTGGTATGCGGTTACTCTCCATTTTTAAGACCGTCGCGTGCGCACAAAGCAATCACTAAGTGATTGGGACGCCAAATAATTGTCTACGCAAACGACCATAGCATATACCATACTTTTTAATAATTGGTTAACTAAGAACTCTGAAACTTCTTACGTAAATTTCAAATACGTTGTCCAAAAAAGAAATATTAACAAATAAGGAAATGAAACGTCATGGTAATTGTTCCTTGTGAAAGGTTTGGAATATTAGCTAATGTTTAATTGATCATGCATTATGTAATAATAGAGGAAATACAATCAGTGTCAAATATTAATAAAAAAAATCCAAAATATGTAATTATTACGACTTGAAATAGAATATACCGACTGCATGATGTAAGTGATTGAATCCACAAAATTTTTGCGTCATCTTGTAGCAAAAATTTTACAATATATTGATCACTCATTAGCGGAATTTAGTTTTAAATCATCAATACCTGATTTAAAAAAAAATGCAGACTGCTTTAAAGATAATTGTTTGGTAAATTCTATAATATTCACCCTTATTTCAATTTATTGCCTCATTAGTCAAGTGGTCCCAAGCGCGACTGCAACGCTAGAGGTCCTGGGTTCGATCCCTAGGTCGAGCAAAGTGTTATTGGGTTTTTCTATGAAATTCTCAGTAGCAGCTCGGAGTCTGGATTTGTGCCCGGTTAATGGCAATAGGCTCGCCCCCTATTACATGGGACCTAAACATACCGGCGAACTGTGGGTGTACATTAGTACGCCTCTGCCTAACCCTTCGGGGAATACAGGCGTGATGGTATGTTATTTCAAAATAAAATCCATTTCATAATACGAAACGATTATAAAATAATACGTGACATATTTGCCGTGGATGGGTACCAATAGATAATTTCAAAAGTATGTTACTAAGCATACCATTACCTGTATAACGTGATTACTATAACTATCAATTTACATAATAATGATAATATAGTCTGCAATATATAATGTGCGATTGAATGACGTATTGAAACTTATTAGAAATTTGGAAATGTCTAAAAAAAATGATGAACTTTTACCAAAAGCGGCACTTTAGCCTCTTGAGCTTAATGTAACGATAATTTATTGTTCTCAGATATTATGGTAGGATATTTGAGGACTTATGCAATACCTACGGTAGAAACTTTAAACAGAAATTAATGGAAATAGTCTTTCACTTCCTGTTCTTGTGTAAAAATGTATTATAGGAGATCATGTCTTCCTTATAATGTTACACAATTTACAGGTTCTTCTATTTCAAAATACTTGATGCTCCATCCAATATAATTTCCTACTTCAAACTGGTTGATTATATTCATGATCTACCTATATCTGATACCAATGGAACTGCTCAATGTAAAAAAAAACAGCATCTAAGGTGAACGTAGTAGGCTGGCGTGGTGGACTTATAACTTAACCCTTCTCACTCCGAGACGAGACCCGTGCTCAACAGCGGGATAGTGACTATATATATAGATACACGACAATGATAATTATGAAAAGCAGATGTTGCGGCCAATTTCTCAAGAAACTACAGACACTGACAATATGAGCTATTTATACGCAAGATACTGTAATTTCCAAAACTTCCGAGGCGAGCTCTCAACTAAACAAATAATTCAAATAACAAAGAAAACTCAATTTTAATCAGGCTGGCCTGAATTTGAACGATTGCTTCAATTGTCAAAATATACAATGTCGTGTCGTTCGCTACATGTTTGTGTTGTACCGTGGAAAGGCGTGACTCTTGTTCACAATAAACATCGATGCAGTAGGGTTGGCCAACATCATGATTAGTATCTTTCAATTGAATCAGTATTTCAATATTATTCGAACAGCAAGTTGGGAAAGAGCAAAACTACTGCAAGCGCACCATGACATACAAAGACGAAGGTTTTGTTGAATCTCGAGTGGACATAAATGTCATGTTCTATGCATATTTTTTTTCGATTTTGGAGTCGCTAGTGTGTCAATTATCAATTATTTCGTTTCCTGATATATAGCTCAGCTCTCAGCATCTCTAAGTATAAGTATATATTAGAATACTGTTCCTCACTGCCTTTTAGATAGGCATCCCGTATCAGGCGTGAAAATATCTGACTTGCTCGGTTGTAAGACCTCTTGGGGCTTGACTGGCTGGCGACCACCCTTACATCGGAGTCTGTCGTAAAGTACTTTGGTGTGTGTTTCGACTTTTGCACGTAAGAGTTTCGGTTGCTGCGACTCTGACAGTCGGCGGTCCGTAGGCGCTCTTAAGGGTCGTTAACGTATCAGCAAATCTTCTGGCGTTGCAGGTGTCCATGGGCGACGATGACTACTTACCACCAGGTGTCTCGTCAGCTCGTTTACCGACTCAATTCCATGAAAATAATAAAATAAACATGTTATATGCATTTTAGTCAACCCTGCACGCACCGTAACAAAAGAATCTGTAACGCAAAAAATTATATTGCACTTGGTAGTCGATACAATTGCGTCATAATACTTGTGCGGTGAAATTTGATTATAGTCTCTTTTGTCATGATACCTATGTTGCTTCTATTTAATTGGAAGCTTTACGAAAACCATATCTATTGTCAGATTGTTTTGTATTTAATTTTACGGTTCTTCACATTTACATCGATTATTATTTTTGGGATTCATTATTGAATCTGATTTGAGACAGAAATAATTACAAAAACTGGCACTTTTAATTGTAAAAGATGTGTATTACACTTGAACTCAATTTTGAGGTCCGCAGACGCAAAAGTAGGTACATATACCAAACTTTTCCTTGACGCAATCTTTATTTCTAATTAAACATTGATTTGCTGGCATCATTGTTAACTTGATTACAATAAAAAGCCAATATATATCGAAGGAAACAGGATAATCCATTAACAGTAGATCCATTGTAAAATAAATTATTATATTATATTCACAAAATGATAAATAATTAATGTGTTATAAAGTTCCGGTTTGCTTGTTTCGTCATCTGTAATGATGTTAAAATTAATAAAACAAAAGACAAACCTACTAAATCTTTTTCTACGATATAGCCATAGACTAGACAAAATATTGTATTCTAGCCTTTTTTGTGTATGGAAAATCCTCATGGATCGTCTGCCACTCGGGGAGGCGGGAAGGTCTCAGGGTATGTCGGACTCGTACCAACTTAAAACCGTACTTGCCTTTCTTTACCTTATAGTTATGGCCATAGGATCCATGACATTCGCCATGACTAATGTAGTTGTAGCCTGCAGTCACGACCATTTTTATTATGTTTTATTATTTGCCGATTTGCCACTGCTACTCGTGGCTTGATAGAGCTTTATTTCACCCCTCTTATCAAATAAATATTTCATAAAAAGTAAGTAAGTTTAAGAAAAGTAAGTCATGATCAGTTGAAACTACTATTGTGTACTACACGACAAATATTCATATAGAAAATAATTTACCTACATCTATAAAAACCTCATAACCAAAAGAACAATTCAACATATTCATATAGATATATTGAACAACACAGTTTGCAGCACTATATGATCTTTAAGAGGACTAAGAAACTATTCAGAAGCCAGTACCTACAGCAAAACTGCTTTCTGTTTCCTCGGTAGTTTCAGCAGTTACCACCGTCTTTTCCGTATAATAACTATTTACAACCCTTTGTTCAACAACTATTATATCTAAAGGAACTCATTTCCTTCCGTTGGCATTATGTTTCGGGAAAACAATTGGATAATAGCCTCAATTCTGCTATTGTCATTTCCTACGTCGTTTCTTCCTTCAATAAGGAAACAAGGTGCAAATAGTTTTCAAAGAGCTAAAATGAAATCTGCTTTTTTTAATAAAGGTTTAGATAGATTTTTGTTTGCCCATATTTTCTTATACTTATCTTCTACATAGTAATAGCATGGAAATGTTGGAATACGTTATTATCACCTACAATAACAAATATGGCTGTCCATTTATAAGAATTTATTGAACTAATATTGATATTATGAAATACATCTTTATAGCCATTACGACAAACAATATTTGCCCGACACATGCTAGGCAATGATCCTATCCTATATAAAACTCGTACACTGCTAAATTTGCGACCTCTATTCTAATGAATAAAAAAAACTTAAAATATTGTTTTAATTCATTAATTATTTTTTTTCACGTGGGAGAGCCAAGCTTCGGCACGAATGGGCCGGCTCGACCGGAGTGATACCACGGCCTCACAGAAAACCAGCGTTAAACAACGCTTACTTGTGGGTTCGATCCCCACACGGAGCAAATATTTGTATGATCTACAGGTAGTTGTTCCGGGTCGTGGTGTTTGTGTATGTGAGAATTTGTGTTTGTAAACGCACCCACGACACAGGAGAAAATCCTAGTGTGGGGCAACGTTTTTGTAAAAGAAGAAGAAGAAGAAGTGAGTGAGGTTACCGGAGGCCCAATCTTCTTTTAAAAGGTCGGCAACGCACTTGTGACTCCTATGGTGTTGCGGGTGTCAATGGGCGGCGGTAATCGCTTACCATTAGGCGATCCGTATGCTCGTTTGCCCTCCTATTCCATAAAAAAAAAATCTTATGAAGGTATGTAGGTGAGAGGGCCAACTCTATATAATTTATCTTCAAAAACATTGTAGGTACAGCTTTGTTGAAAATAGTTTACACAGTTTCGTACAAAGTACGTAGGTTACTCTAGCGATATTTGTTCATTTGTTCAAACTATATTTTGTAGATATATCAAACAAGTGACGTCACACTGTCCATGTATTTAATTATAACAATGTTGAAATTAACAGTCAACGTACAAAATAATTATAAATGATGTATTGTGTTATTACATTTCATTTAAAACATTTTTATATGTACTGTGGAATCAAATAAATTCAAGCATACCTAAGTACATTGTGACGCAATATTTTCACGCATATTCATATTTCTTAGTCATATATTCTTATAATAAAGTTAGGGTTATGAATATTGCAACATTTTTAGTTTTAAAAATCATTACTAGAACTAAGTTTCAATATTTTAAGTTATCACCAGTATTGATTTTGAGAATGCGTTTGATAAAATACTATATGCCACACTGACAGGGTTTCAAATAAAATAATCTTTTCTAAATTCAAAAGCGAAGTCCGGCCGCACATTTTAGAAGAGGTCTGTCGATAAACGAAATACTAGGTACATATATTATTCTGATGAGTTTGCGAGATCTCCTTCAAAATGTACTTATAAGCAAATGTGTGTTCCGGCGAGCTTCAAATTTTCCGGTTAATATGCGGCAGGGCTTAGGTTGATCACGATGGCGATATGGCGCAAGCGGAAATCACACTACTGGCACATAAATCTAAGATGGCAACTTATAACCGATAGCACATAATTAAAGCAAATTATATAGGAAGTATCGTTCACATTTAATGAAATCAAGATAGAAAATACCGAATCAGGTGCATAGCATCGTAATCTAGGTCTGCTTCGGAACGCAGGAAGCCGAGAGCATTTCTGACTGTGTGTGGCAACTGCCTTAAATGTCTCGTAAATTATGTCTATTTTGCATATTACTGGCGATATCTTGGAAGTGTTGCTACGGCAAATAACTAAGGAGCAGTTTAATTGAACGATGACACAGATTAAGAGATCGGGCTTTGGTTGGCTTAAGCAATGCTAGATTATTTTATTTGTTCTGATATTTTAACATAAGATATCATCACGCCTGCATTCCCCGAAGGGTTAGGCAGACGCGTACTAATGGACACCCACAGATCGCCGCCGGTATGTTTAAGCCTCATGTAATAGGGGACGGGCCTATTGCCATTAACCGGGCACAAATCCCAAACTCCGAGCTGCTACTCAGTTTCATATAAAATCTCAATAACACTGCTCGACGTGAGAATCGAACCCAGGACCTCTGGCATAACAGTTATCAACATAAAATTATTTAATTTAATTTAATTTTCATTGTCGGTATCATTCAACGCCGACGAGTAAACTGTATTGGTTTAGATTTGTGCCAGCTTCATAGCAATAATCTGAAGCCCATTCCTTGGGGAACGGCAGTACCTATATCTACTTCTACCTCAGTTTTCCGGAATTCCGGAAAATGGTTTCAAAATCGTCAATTTATTTATTCACCATTCTTTCTTTATCAATTAATTTGAAAGCTAGACTTGGTACAAACGGTATAATAATACGGAGCACGTAAATTATATTTTTGTTACACCAAATCGATTTTTATTAACAATGACATAGATAGTTATTATTAGTAGACGATGACGTCAATTTTCATTACATAGTAAATTGTATGAGCCTATTTTATTTCGGGCAATGGAACGAAGTAAATTTCTCAGTATATCTACTATTTGCTGATCCACATCTAAGTATACATTAATAATATTATAAAGGAATAATAATATTAGTTAGTTTAATTAATAATATTATTAGGAATGATTTCATTGTTTGTAATGGATAAACTACTGAACCGATTTTAAAGATTATTTCACTAATAGACTGCTACATTATTACAGAGTAACACGCCTTGTTAATCGAGTTATACATAACGTCACTTTAGGTCGCGATTGAAATCGCGGGAATAAACTAATTGGTTATAAAGACCTGCTAAATATCCCTAAGCTAAGCTAATGGTTCCAAGTGCGACTGCTACACTAGAAATCCTGGGTTCGACTTCTATACCCAGGTCGAGCAGTGTTATTGGGTTTTTCTATGAAATTCTCAGTAGCAACTCGGAGTCTGGATTTTTGCCCGGTTAATGGCTATAGGCTCGCCCCCTATGACATGGGACCTAAACATACCGGCGAACTGTGGGTGTATATTAAGTACGCCTCTGCCTAACCCTTCGGGGAATACAGGCGTGATGGTATGTTATGTAGCTACAGATTTGCAAACTTTTAGGGTTTTAAAAGTCATCGGTCAATGCCACGCGGTTAAACGTCCTTACTGATATACACACTTTAAACATATTTACAAGCAAAGTGCCACTACTACATGCCTCAAGGATTGGTATGAAAATGTAGACCCTTTATGGTGCCTCAAATAGCTTACAAATATAACTTTTAGCGCGAATGATGTCCAGATAGCAATTTTACTCGCATAAGCTTCTTGTTTTTTGCGTAATTTATGCGCAAACGCGTTGCACAACGTGTGAACTGCGTATAATGCACATCGGCGTTTATTATATAGCATTCGTTAGGGTTCAATGAGAAATCTTTTAATAATTTATTCGTACAATTTTCTGCTGTTTCCAAGAATACCGATGTATCATAACTTGCCTTCAGATCTCTCTCATTTTCATAATAATAAAAAGAAAGAAATATGTTACTTATAAGACACTAGCTGATGCCCTTGGTTTCGCTCCCATAGCAAAGAACTTTTTGACATAAAAGGCAGCCAATGTCCTTCAAGATGCAATCTATCTCCTTGCCAAATTATATTGAAATCTGTTCAGTGGTTCAGGCGTGACAGATAAACAGACGGAGGTACTTTTATATTAAAGAATAATAATATTAGTATGGATTACACGGAACTGAAAAAAAAATAGAATACCCCAATTTCACATTATATGCCATCACGCCTGTTTTGCCCAAAAGATTTGGCAGAGGTGTACAATGTACACCCACAGTTCGCCGGTATGTTTAGGTACCATGTTGTAGGGAAGGCAGTTTACCAATACTCCTGTCGTAGACCACTTAACCTTGAGGGTTAATAGACATGTGGAACGTCGTCAACGCCCCTATATAAGTTTCTTCACTCCTGTAAGAAGTAGGTAATCATGAGATTATAAGTAACACGGAGAGGTTCTATCGTTGTTACATGTCCTACTGCAATCTAAAATGCGTCTCGCGTGCTTGCTATCAGGAGATTATGGTATTATCCCCTAGGATCATTACTTGAATCCCTCTCTAGTAGGTACATTAGTTTCATCACTGCAATATATGTAGGTACTTCTGATTGCAATGACTGTTGGCATCCATATTAATTTTTTTACCGCGTATTTTATTTGTAACAAAAATCTTTATATAATGCGCAACGATAACTGGAAATAATCAACTGGATTTTAACCGAGACATAGTTTAAATAAATGGAGACTTATTACGAATGAAATCTATGAAATAACTGTACCTGAATAGTATAAGCAGAATTAGGAGTTGATCTTGAAAGTGGTAACTAAGTCCCCGTTGAGGAAAAGAGTTAGTCTCCAATGTTCATTTCCGTCCAAAATATCAATGACTAGACTATGCAAATGGCATACCCAGTAGATATATTGAAGGCTATGGAAGATGTTATCGACACTGCATTTCATTCTAAAAAAGGGTATCATTTTTCATTATAAAAAAGGGTACGTACAATATAACAAGATATGATTTTTTTATAGGTAGGGCAGTACGTTTTGCGGAACCTATGCACATTTTCCCATATAAACATCGACACTTACTTTGTTTACGATTATGCAACAATATTATTTCCGTCAATTGTTAGCATTGTCTTTACAGGCTCTCACCGCGCCTTTACGATCAATTGTAAAGTTGTTATCAAATCGAGATGGCGGTTATTTACGGTGAGATTGGATACTGTAATGTAGAACAACGTAATTCGATTGTAGGGCGAAGCCGGCCGTCTTAAGATTGTAAAGCTGCTCGCCTTTAATGCCAATTAGAGGTCAAAGACAGTTGCTAAGACATTCGACTAAGAATTACATAATTCATAGGAAATAGAGAAGGCTCGACCAGTATTAGTTAAGGAGGTCCTTTAAACATATCAAACTTAACCCTCTCATACTGAGAGGAGACTTGTGCGCAGTAAGCAGTAAAACGGTTCATGAAGAGTGAAAGGAATTTTAGATTGAAGATTCGAATATCTTTTGAAAATCTAGTCACAAATCTGTAATGCCTGTAATAGATAGTTTAAAATATGTCGGATCTATTGAAGACGATATCTCCACTACCCTAAGTAGTAAGTAAACTTTGTATGGACAATATGTACCTAACAAACAAATATGAATTATGAAACGAAATAAAAAACGATCTTTTGTTTAAAAACTTAAAAGAATTGAAATAAATTGTCCAACGACCCGTCAAATTCTTTATCCATTCGGTAAAACAAGCTATTTTTACCCTCATTTGCGTATAACAGTAGATAAGTGCAAAGAATGCGCCTGGATTAACATAGCGCATTCCTAATTAGGATTTTCCGATCTCTGACTAATCACTTCGTGTAAAGTAAAGTAGGTGAACACTTGCATATACGAGTTAACGGATGTCGGTATTAAAGGGTTACTGACTACCAACTGCGTATTGATATTTTGTAAAGGACTTAACAAATAGAAATACATAGGGCATTCTTGGCAGTGAGAGTTCAACGTATTAAACCTGTGACATTTCCGAATTTACAAAAAATTGGAAATTATTATTTATGGTGCATTTACACTTGTCTTGTTGGCTCTTTCTTTATGTAGAGTGTAGAAAGTTGCTCTGAAATATATATTTTGTTATCTTATAATTTGATAGTTTTTATAAAAAACAGTTTTAACCTTTAAGAAATTATCTATCTACGTAATTTCGTGGATGAGTGACGTGACATGAGTGTTAAATGAATGTACTACAAACATTATATTTTGTTACAGGTAACGCATCATTTCCATCAATTTTACATTGTCAACTGAGATTTAACTGCGGAGTTTAAAGGAGGTAAAAGCTATTATAATTATGTATATAGATAGATATATTATATTTAACATTACTGATTCATACTTTTCTATGCAAGAATCAAATTTGTTTACCTCGTATAGTCATTTTATTTTATTTATTGTTGTATCTTATTCGTTAAAGAAATATGTAGGGGCGAATCCCATTGCTACGACTATAGGTCTAGGGTGATCATTGGGAAGGAGTACCTACGTCGTTCTTTTAACCGAAATGTATATGTCATCCGATAAAACATATTTTAGTAGTTCAATTTGAACTTACAACTTTGTTACATAAGATTCATATCTGCTATCACTGCCTCATCACTATTTTGTCATTAAAGAATGGCCTCAGAGAATGGCATTGTAAAGAAAATCGCATCAAATACGTTATACGATAATAATCAATTACAACAAAACCTTATTTGTCACTTACTGGTTTCTGTCAAATTTCAATAGAGAAGATGGCTGGGACTTACCACCTGCTTGGAACCCCAGTATAGATTCCATAAAATCAAAATCCAAGCCCAAAACTGCAAGACCGAAGGATACGGTGAGCTCGTTCTGCGTGAATCGGATCGCCAATAATTAACAAAAATGTAAGGTAGCTGTTAGTAATTGTAACATTAAGTCGTGCAACATCTTAGTCTACCCGTGACCATGGATGCTGTAAAGGATCCGAAACGTTGGGAATCAAATAATATCAATACTACGCGATAAAATCCGTAAAAAGTAGTTTTATTTCAATGTCTTATTTGTCACTGTCAAAAAAAATGGCTTAAAAGAGAATAACGGACTTAGATGTAAGGCTTTTACCGATGGCCGTCCGCATTGAGTCTAGATCTCTGCGACAGAGACTGCGCGAGAGAAATCGATTGACACTTCCTGTATCAAAATTGGCTCAGCTGGTCGAATTACGAATGTTGTCTTTTTAAATTTTATAGATTTATTCCATTTCAACAAAATTTAGTTTTGAATTGAATACTTTATTTTTAAATTACTTAGGTAACGTTGTGTAGAAATAATGTACCTAAATTAGTAAGTTTTAGTATCCGCTCATAATTATGTTTTAATTACGGATCAGTATCAAATTATTATGTGCATATTATATGTATATCAAAAATTCAAAAAAATATGAATACAGCATTATTATTCAAAATAACTGCTATCCAGTGTTATTTGTTCTGCA
Source organism: Acronicta aceris (assembly GCA_910591435.1). NCBI lineage: Eukaryota > Metazoa > Arthropoda > Insecta > Lepidoptera > Noctuidae > Acronicta > Acronicta aceris. Next base: position 3,270,480 of record OU342778.1, on the reverse strand, counting down.
TGCGTTGAAAATTTATAATTGATAAAACTGTATCATAGTTTTTAGTGTTTCTCCGAATTACCGTTCTTTAATGAAAATAAACCCAATGTACGTTTAACGATTCTGTGACTTCATACAAATGTATTAATCGAAATCGTTGTCTTGTAAGTAACAAGTACCTAGGTACCAAATCCCCGCTACAGCGCATTTCTAGAAACAGACTTTATCACCGGATTACTGATCTACTATAATACAAGTTTAATTCATAATGACCAACACAGGTTCCTTACGCCTACCCTAGTGCACACAGAGCAACATTAACTAAAGGTCTCACTGACGGCAATCCACGCGAAATGTTTACACCGGCTGACCGCATTCCGCGCATGCGTCTAACGCCAGTCGCTCGCGCCGAAGTTTGTGCACTCCTTTTACTGCACTGCACATATTTGTGTGCAATCCTATGCATTAGGAAATGAGAAGGGTGTGTTTATTCCGTTGGATGATACGTCATAGTAATATACGTTCAAAGAAGACTATGGTAGTTAAAGAGTTTTATTACATTAGTTAACTCTTTTTCTGCACTGCACTGCACTGCACGTACCTACTTATTTGTAAGTAGGTATGATTCGGAGCATCAAAAATAGAAGAGTTCTTCGTTAGCTGGGTGATGAATCACACTAATATGCGTTTATTTCGTAGGATCTCTGCGAGACGGTTTTAGCTGCATATAATTTGGGCAGTCCTTCTTTTAATGTTTACGAGTGGGTAAACCCTCGCACCTTGAAGGGAATATCTTCGGGGTGGCAGTAATGAGGCTTACCTGAGCTTCGCTGAGCACTCTGATCATTCTAGATTCATCCATTGCAATAAATACCTATATAAAGCGCACAAAATGTCATTTTTAATTGTGACATTGTCATACTCTCGTGTAAGGCCTTAACCTTACATCAGTAGCGTATTGAAGTGTGACAGTGACCTCACTTGTCAACACAATATGAAGCATGCAACAATACACGTCACGTTATAAGGTAGGGTCATGTCGAACAATGGGTGGCGATATTTTTAAAAAACAGCGCCCGCCCCAGTGATGCCCTGTAAAAAATACTGTGGGTTACATTTAAATTTAAATATTTGCTTCTTGTCCACCACATTCGAAGTCTACCATTGCTTTGACCGTCGCGTTCGAGTCCTATGGGCAACGTGACCACCTTAAGCGCTACGCTAAACGTGGAGTTTCCGTTAAATAGAAAAATTTCTACTACATTACTGCTATTCCCGCCATGGTCCGAACAGCTCGCGGTGCGAAACGACGAAGCATATTTATAAATATTTAGGGGTTTAAAGGGTGTAGGCATCCGGTGAGAAAACATTTAGGGACACTGATTGATAAAAATAACAGCAACGCGAGTAACACGGCAGCTAACAGCCAGTATTGATATACATAATAGGGTTTAAAGGTGTGTTTATCAAAAAAGAAAAAGCCTCCGGTCATCATTTCCGATGTATTCAAAGCCAGCCTTCAACTTTTCTCCTAGATAGGTAGCTTGTTTTTGTCCGTCATTGAATCAAGATCTTCAGACGTCATTCTGAATAGCGTGTAGTTTTTGCATTCAATAATAAGCGTGTGAATTCGAAGCGAAGTAAATAGTTTAATTATATGGCTTTTATTTAAACGTTTCATTTTGATAGATAACAAAAAGGATTTATAGCACACGAAGCGTCGATGGATTTTCACAATTTTATTGTTGAGACTACTGACCTATTGTAACTTTTTTTGTAAAAAAAATTAGATGGATTATACCATTAGATTTGGTCTGATATCTTTACTTTCATCTTTCGCTATTTATATTTAGTAAAGTATTCATTATTACTAGTTGTAACTTAATAGAAATTATAGAAAGATCAGTTTCCTTTATTGAAAATGTATTTTTGTACTTTGAGATTAGATTTGAGAATTAACGCTTTGCAAAAATTGTATTGATCCGTTTTGATTAACATATTAAACCATTTAAAATGTGAAAGTGATAAGTAGCATTGGTAGGTGAATTCTTATTGAACTTTTATTTATAGAATATGAAAGTGTTCGCTAAGATTTTGTAAAATTCATGTAAGTAGGTAGGTATCTTACATTGACCTAAATTATTTTCATACTGTGTTAATTGATATATAACTAAATTCATATTCAGCAATTAAATATAATTAATTATTCACATAAAGTTCATTTATAAAAGTTTGAAGCAATCCAATTAGTAATTTATAATTATGAGAGACTACAGTATTCTTAAACCCTAGTGTCTCTTTAATCCGGGGTGGATTAATAATGGAATTACTAATAATGGAAGTATTTAGTAGTAGTATCCACCTTAGTAAAACGTACCTACTTGTATTTATGAGAAAACAAATATTTTCTCTAGCAATAGACTAGATATTATTACAAACCAACTATTCAAAATCTTGTACAATAACGCCTCCTACTGATATCTCAAGTAATTAATTAGCAACAATTCCACTGACACGTAAAATAATTTTATTAATTAATCGCGTCGCGTCTGCGCCGACTGCGGGTGCGCGGGCGCAAGTGTCACGTTTGCACCACAATACAAAACACTGTCAGAAGGCTCACTATTAAAGCCAGTCCATGCAAGTCACTGAAAAATATACCTTTAAAGTGTACGTGAATATTCTATAATATGTATGTGAAAACTCAACGTCATCCTAAAAATATATGTTTATTAAAAACTTTGTGGACATCATCATCAATATACTTCATCAATATATAAAATAACTTTAGGTTTTAATATACTGTTATACTTATAACAATACATCAAAAACTAATTTACTTACCTCGAAGTCGTTAAAAGTGGATCTTCGTAACGTTTCTGCACAGTGTTTCCTGCATTGTGCCGTGTGAACAGGGAGAAAGCCGATGCGTTCGCAGAAGATATAAACAGCTGGGACGTGTTCATACAATACTCTATAAATATAAGCTTTGTTTAGAGAAACGTTCCGTTTTCTAGGGATTCACAGTTACACCAATTATTTTAGTTCGTTTTAAACGTTCACCATTATGAAAAAACAAATAGACAGTACGCAGCAAGTGAAAACAGTATAGACATAATAATTATAATGGGCATGAATAAATCTTTTTTTTATGGATTAAGTCGGCAAACGAACTGACGAACCACCTGGTGGTAAGTAGTCATCGTCGCCCATGGACACCTTAGACACCAGAGGAATTCCTGATGAGTTGCCGATCTTTAAGAGCCCCTACGGACTGCAGACTGCCAGAGCTACAGTAACCGAGGGGAACTTTCTCTGACGTGTATGTGTTGGAGCAAAACATTTTAATTTATTCCTATTATTTCATCGATATGTCGAAAATCAATGCTGTGCTCCATGGTCTTTACATAGCAATTTCTGAGTACTTGATACACATATTATGTTCTCAATTACTTATTCTGTTTCTATTAGATGTATGACTAGTAATCATCATCATCATCATCAGCCTATATTCGTCCACTGCTGGACGTAGGCCTCTCCTAGTGATTGGAGGAGAACCGACAAACGCTGGAGCAAACGAGTTCTCGAGTGGACACCGCGTTTAGGCAAACGTAGTGTAAGGCGCCCGCTGGCCAGGTGGAGTGACGACTTGCGGAAGGCAGCTGGCAGCGACTGGATGAGGAAAGCCGAAGATCGGGCTCTGTGACTAGTAATGTGTGTGCTAAAATATCAATCGTGTTTAGTACAGTTAAGGCAACGATTAACAGGTGTCATTTAGCTGCATTTAGTAGCAAAGAAGATCAACGGTAGTACCTACATGAAAAATATAATTAAGTAAAATGAAGTTCCTTTAGTAATTTCGAGCTATTACTATAGGTTAAAACCAGGGAGGCATTGATACTGCAATCCTCATTACTTCTTCCTTTAAAAAAATAATGACTAGGTAAATTCTAAGCATTAAAATCCTGTTAAAAACATTTATGTACTTATGCTTTTAATAATGGTTGTGAGGAAATCATCTCTCTAAACGTACAATAATAAGTCCTTATTAACCAATCGTAACCTTCGCTTTTTTATTGTGATCTTAATGTCATGTCATATTTTTTTTACTATTTTACACTATATATAATTTGTAAACGATACTCACGTTATCACGTAATCACGTGTTTACACCGTATCTACCTTGAATGATAGTAATGACTTTCCTACAGCCAATATTTCCTGACAATGGGCTAAAATTATCTTCTTTCAAACAAGACCGCTGACTCACACGCCGATGATCGACAGTCAGTAATTGCTTTCCACCTCCCATCCATGTAAAGGTATAATTACACTTGTCAGGATGACGCCGCGAGAAAGCTAATTCCGCACGAAGTTTTCTTCATTCTGTAAAATATTATGAATACATACCTTAAATTGTATAATAATAGCATACCACATGCTATATATACTCCTTTTCAAAAGGTCGATCTTTACGATCTTCGGAATAAGACGAGGGAGTGAGTTCTTACCCACTGAAACCACCCGATGGTCACCGTCAACATATAGAGGGGCGCACTTTCCTATTAAAATACCAACCAGGGGCCGTATTACGACGTGTTAACGCTATAATTTTTAGTTGTAAGAAAGAGATGAGGCTATTTAATATGTAGAGCGGCATCTCTTTCTCACAACGTAAAAATGATGGCGTTACCGCGTTAACACGTTATAATACGGTCCCTGGAAACCGTATAACAGTATACACCTTCTGGATGTTACAAAAACGGTCCTTGGAAGGTATCTTACCCACATAGAGCCACTACCACTATTTAATCCTTGATAATGAATTCATTCTATAGTTCTATTCTATACTATAGAATAGAATAATTGTTCTTTATAGCACACAAAAACTATATTTGTATATTATCGGTAGTAGTGCTATATCTAGACTCTAACTTGCGACAGTAATAATGTTCTGTACCAGTAAGATATTCATCCAAAAATAAAATGTTCGTGTCAACATGTCGTATAAGTTTGAAACAACATAATAGAATACTTAGGTGTTAGAATGAGTCTACACTCACACATACAAAGTTCCTACCCTTACCACAGGGGTAACTTCGCAGGTCATTGACCCAAATTGTATCTGCTCTTTCTGTTTTACATTCATATATATTGTAGTTTCTTTTTGTGAATTTGAATATGAAATGTAAATAAGTAGATTCGATTTGAATGGCTTTAATTGTTTTACAGGTCAAAAGTCTAAGTATTCTAAGCGATTAATCTGACTTTTATTACCAATAATCCTCCTTCTACGTAAAGAAATGTGAATCGATACGTTACTAAAATGTAATAGTTACATAAATGCAATTTTTTTGAATTGACCCTAGTTAACTTTCAGTTTAAAACAGTATTAAAGCTATAAATTTTAATGACCAGGAAAAAATCGATCTCAGGCTGAATTTGAACCTGCGTCTCTCCGGTTAAATATACCGGACGCTTTAGTCAACTAAGCTACCCAGACCAACCCTTCGGGGAATAAAGGCGTCATGGTAAGTATGTTATGTTTACAAGATTTATAAAGATATATATTTTTCCTAGATTTAATGGAAACCAAAATCATATTCACAATAAAAATGTATATTTAATAGATTTTGGCTAAATAGAAAATGAAAAATGGGGAATGGCGCTGTTAGCTGAAATACAGGCTTTGCTTGGTTCGGACACAGATGCAAACATTTCCTAGTAAATTAAATTCTTACTAATATTATAAACGTGAAAGTTTGTGAGTATGGATGTTTGTTACTCTTTCACACCAGAAGGGCTATAAACAGCCCTTCTAGTATATAAAGGGTAGGATCTGGATGAAGTTTGGCACACAGATTATAGCCTGGAATAACACATAGGTTACTTTTTATCCAGGTTGGACCCAATCCTGTACCAAGAAGCTCATTGGCAACGATTCCCTTGTCCGGGCTAAACTCCAAAGTTTGGAACATCGCCGCAAAGTTGCTAGCTTATCGGTTTTTTATCGAATACATTTCGGAGAGTGTGCATCAGATCTCCACGATCTTATCCCCCCTAGCCCTTTCCACTATCGGACGACCAGAAGCACGAAAAAGCGTCATCGATTCACGGTGGACATTCCAAAAGCCCGAACGAAACGCTTTAAGTCCACTTTTATAATTTTATAATGCGTACTGCTGAAATATGGCATGCACTTCCCGAGTGGGTCTTCCCTGATAGATATAATCTGGGTGTCTTTAAATCACGAGTGAATCGGTTTCTTCTAGGCAAGCGCGCTCCATCGTAGATCGCAGTATCGCTTAACATCAGCCAAACTAGCGGACAAGCGTAAGCCTATCACGAATAAAAAAAAATCGTGAAGTCCACGCGGACAAAGTTGCAGGCAGAAGCTAGTAGCCTAGATATAAATAATAACTCTGACATTGTACCCCGCTTTTTTGGAAATAAACATTTACTTACATTTACATAATCCCTATGTATGCACGTATGTATCATCATAATATAATGTCGCCGAGACTGGTCGAGTCGTTTTCTAACAGAAAACGACTCGACCAGTCTCGGCGACTTTTACAAAGGCCACATATCGTGACACTATAAAGCTAGGTAACTAGCTAGCTATCGATCGCATCTTTCACTTATCCACTAGCTTTATCGTTGATTTGCAATAAAACAAGCCACCTACTTTTTGTATTAGAAATATCTAAATTGGAATATTAATTAAGCATCTCTTGACCTCCGTCTCACATGAAAACATATAAATGACTTGCTAAAGTGCTTGGTTTCGATAATAGTTCTTTTTTAATCTTTCAACCGTTATTTTTTACTGCTGTTATGTTCACCTCGATAGGATGGTGGCACCGAGTATCGTAGGTTCGTTTGCCACCCAAGGCAAATATTTGTGAGGTCCACTGATATTGGTTTCCAGCCTGGGGGTACTTTGGTTTCTTTAATTGTTGGTTTGTAAAATCCTCCTCGTCACAGGGTTCCCTACCCTGTGTCGTGGGGTTCCGTGCCGGTGTTGTTTTATTGTTATTTATTTTATTGTTAGTGTGTAAGTGTAAGGTATCTATCGGCCATAGATGCCAGATAATAAATGATTTTGATTAGATTTATTTAAAAAATATATATATATTTTTATCTTTATAAATGAATTTGGCATATTTTTAAACCACAAATAAAACAAAAAATATAATAGCCATTTGCAGTTTAGATCTAAATTTAGCCTAACCTTAGGTGTTTAAATGTGCTCGTGTCTATGTGTAATCTAGTAAGACCTACACGGATAAGCGTTGCTTGCCTTCAGTGGTAAAATTGACTAAAATAGAACTTCCGTCTCCGTTCCAACGAGACGACCGACGTATGAAATAAAATACGACCTACGATACGATACGATACGATACTACGACTTTTCATTTATTTATTTTTTTACTGAAAGACAAATACAGTTAAAAAAAATGTCAGCAACCTCTGTAAAAATTGCTACGATGTAGTGACATCGTAATTTTTACGAGCTGAAAGATGTTTTTAGATAGTTTTTCTATAGAACATAACATACCATCACGCCTATATTTCCCGAAGGGTTAGGCAGAGGCGTACCAATGTACACCCACAGTTCACTAGTATATTTTAGGCCTATCTTTGTATTATAGGTAGGCGAGCGTATTGCTGTTAAAACCGGACACAATCTCCGAGTTGCTACTGAGAATTTTATCAAATACTCTTCATCATCGACCCATATACTCTACCACTGCTGGGCTCGGGGTCTCCTCTAGATCGAGAGGGATTAGGCTATAATCCACCACGCTAGCCTACTGCGGGTTAACAGACTTCACCCGCAGTTGAGAAAATCTCTCAAGCAGGTTGCCTCACGAAGTTTTCGTATACCATTTAAGTGAGTGCATACATGACTTCGAAGAGTCAGAGCTGCGTGCCTTGGTTTGAACTAAAGACCTTGACAGTTTTCAATAGCGATATCAATAATTAATATATAGATATAAATACACATATATATGATATGATGTATATCATATCACTCCTCTAAAAGTGCCGCCAGTGACAGAAAATTTGAAAGGGAATCGTTTGTCTTGGAATGGGCATGTGATTAGGAAGCATGAAACGCATTTGTATAAAAGAATAGTGAATATAAATGTGTAGGAATGGATGGATAGAGGGAGACCAGAAAATATGGATGGATTGAGTTATGGCCTAAATCAAATGGCTGCTGAATGGAATGGAAGAAAAGGACTTCTTGTGCCAACGCCAAATAAATTAGAACAAGGACAGGAAAATGATGATATTACTCTTAGGTCTAGCAGCCAGCGTTCAACAGCTTTATTCATACATAACCTATCACCATAACCCACAACCCGGCACGGTATCGTCTAAACAGGTTTTATTCTAAACTGCCAGAGAAAGCGATATCGTTTGCTTTTTACTTTTTATTGATTTATTTGATTTGCTGAGTGGTGGCTAGTCGTTAACGAAGGTTTACGATGTATGCAATGAATTACGATTAACGATAAAAGTATAGGATGGATTGGTAGTAGGCCTTTGGTAGTTACAGAACAAATAGATAGAATAAATTCATATATATAGATTGCTAACAGGACCATCATCAATTTCCTTGGTTATATTATTGGTTATATTTGGTTATATTATCATCAATTTCCTTGGTTATATATTTTATAGCTTGAATCTGACCGAAAGGCTATAAAAATATTATATGTTTTAAGTTTAAGGATGTTTATTTCCCATTAAGACAAGCAATGGTTAATGTTAAGTGAACATAAATATATCATAACTCTAACTTCATCTCTGGAGAATTAAGCAGAGGTATACCGATGTACACAGTTCGCTTGTATGTTTATGTTTATCCTCTAATAAATGGATAATTTGAGGACAAACCTATTGCCAAGCTCACATCCAAACCCAGGAGGCAATTTTGGTTACAGAGACATAGGTAATTGCAGAAAAAGTAACTGTAAGTTACAAATTATTCCAGTCGTTAACATAATATGTTAATTCGTGAGGATACGACCAAAGGCTACATGCAAGGTTCACACACAGAAAACCGTAATTGTAATAAATATAACTAACGTTAATTACTAGACTATGTGGGAATATTGCAAAAAATCATAACTATTTTAGCAAGTTCACTCACCCATTCATTAATTGAAGGAAATTCACGATATATATATCAAAATTTTTATTACTCTATTCGGCGAATGTCCACTTAACTTGTTTGTGCGTATATCCTTTTTTATTTAATTTTTTACTTACCTAACTAGTTCGGGGATTTTAATGGTATAGTTACATTTGTTGCAATTAACTAGATATATTAATAATGGATATGGATATGATACGGAAACGTTATAAAAAATACGACAGTCCATATGTCACCTGTCTTCTTCTGCTATAATATATAAAGAAAGCAAAATACCACTCGGTCACTCACTCAATGATTATTTAGATATCTCAGAAACTATAAGGCCACGAAAATCGAAATTTGACAGGTAGGTTAGGTTCTGTCATAGTTATAAAGCCAGGAAACATAAGAGTGGTTTTTTGTCGGTACGAATTCGACATACCTTGCCAACTCACCTGGTCACAAAAGAACATGAAAATTTTCCACACCCCAAAGAAAACAAGATTGGATAGCTTATATCATATGGGGTGTAAATAGCAGCTAATGACGTATGAATGCGGGTAACACCACAGGACAAAGCTAGTCTATATCTTTATATATATAATTCTTCTGTGAGTGTGTATGTGACTGAACTTCTCTCAAACGACTGGACCGATTTTGATGAAATTTTTTGTGTGTGTTCAAGGGGATCTGGGAATGGTTTAGATTCACAATTGGACCCGGTAGGTGGCGCTGCAATCGAGTTTTGGGTTATTTTCAGGGCAGGACAACGTCTGCTGGGTCCACTAGTATTATATAAAAGAAGAACCTGACTGACTGACGTATCAACGTACAGCCGAAACTGCAGGAGTTTGCATGCTGGTTCCTTTTGCATTGTAGACGAGGACTAAGAAAGGAAGTGAAAGTTTGTATGAAAGTCCATCGGTGACGCGGGTGACACTGCGGGGTACAGCTGTACCCCGCAGTGTCACCCGCTAAAAATGCTACAATGACTAGCTAGTTGTTATATATGTCATCATTATCATCATCATCATCATCATCAGCCTATAGCAGTCCACTGTTGGACATAGGCCTCCCCCAATGTGCGCCATTTCACCCTGTCCTCGGCTTGTCGCATCCAGCTTCCGCCCGCAACCTTTCGCAAATCATCACTCCATCTTGCCGGAGGGCGTCCTACGCTACGTTTGCCGAGTCGCGGTCTCCACTCAAGAACACGTCTACCCCAGCGGTTATCGGTTCTTCGACAGATATGACCAGCCCACTGCCACTTCAGCTTGCTAATTCGGTGCGCTATGTCGGTAATTTTGGTTCTCTGTCGGATAACCTCGTTGCGGATTTTATCCTTCAGAGAAACTCCGAGCATAGTACGCTCCATGGCACGCTGAGCGACTTTAAATTGATGGACTAGTCGTACTGTGAGTGTCCATGTCTCAGCACCGTAGGTCATGACGGGTAGGACGCACTGGTTGAAAACTTTCGTTTTCAAGCATTGCGGTATGGGTGATGAGAAGACTTGACGCAGTTTTCCAAATGCTGCCCAGCCCAGCTGAATCCTCCTCTTGGCCTCCCTCTCGAAGTTGTTTTTACCTAACTGCAAAATCTGCCCAAGGTAAGTGTACTCTGAAACAACTTCAAGAAGATGACCATTTACAGCAATAGGTCTCAGATCAATGTGCTCATTGAACATGACTTTGGTTTTATCCAAATTCATGCTGAGACCTACGCTTTGCGAGGCTGAAGCTAGGCTGTCCAGCATCTGTTGCAGCTCCTCTAGCGATTCTGCCATTAGGACTATGTCGTCTGCGAATCGTAAGTGTGAGATGTAATCGCCGTTTATGTTTATGCCCTTACCTTTCCAGTCCAACGTCTTAAACAAGTCTTCCAATGCGCTCGTGAACAGTTTCGGAGATATTACGTCCCCCTGTCTCACGCCTCTGCGCAATTGGATGGGTTTAGACTGTTGGTCCTGTACTTGGACATTCATAAAGGCAGATTCATAGAGCGATCTCAGCACCTCGATGTAACGATAGTCCACTTGGCACCGCTGTAAGGATTCCAGAACTGCCCAGGTTTCCACAGAGTCAAAGGCTTTCTCATAGTCCACAAACGCTAGACACAGGGGCCGATTATACTCTTCGGACTTCTGTATAATCTGCCTCACTGTGTGAATATGGTCTATGGTGCCATACCCTGTGCGAAACCCGGCCTGTTCCGGAGGCTGAAACTCGTCAAGCCTCCTAGCGAGACGATTCGTGATGACTCTAGAGAACAACTTATAGACGTGGCTTAAAAGAGAGATGGGTCTGTAATTCTTAAGGAGAGTTTTGTCTCCCTTCTTAAAAAACAGAACCACCACGCTCCCATGCCACGCCATCGGAGTTCTCCCACAGTGAATTATGGAATTAAATAGTTTTCGCAGTTCTTGTACTACGGGGGCTCCTCCTATCTTCAGAAGTTCTGAAGTGATTCCATCTTCACCAGGGGCTTTTCCATTTTTCAGTTGTCTTAGAGCCAACACGATCTCTTCGTGGCTGATCTCCGGCAGTTCGTCGGTGTAGTGGCGTATCAGAGTGGCTCTAGAAACGCAGTTGTCCCGCTGTGGACGAGGTACATGGGCGGCATAAAGTCGGCCATAGAAGTCTTCTATCTCGGCAAGAATCCCCGGCTTTGACAAAACGGTCCTACCATCGTTAGTGGTGAGCTTCGTCAGGTGGCTCCTTCCAAGCCGCTGAGTGAATACTTTGTACCCTCGGTTTCGCTCTATCGCCTGCTCAATTCTTCGCGTATTGGAGCTCCGAAGGTCACGCCGTATCAACTTCGCAATTTGCCTGTTCAGGTCTGACCTGTCTGACGAAGTCAATCGGGAGGTTTCCCGCCTTTTTGTCATAAGCCGTAGAGTCTCCGCCGCGATTGGCACAACTTGATGCCCTCGTCTTTCAACGTTCTAACTACGTTTTGTAAGGCCTCGTCAATATCCTCGGTGGGTTCCATGGCATCGAATCTGTCCGCGAGAAGCTTTTGAAACTTCTCGCTGCCCGTCATGATATGGTGTGGATTTGGTCGGAGCGTAGACTTCATCAGACGATTCCTTTCGAGCTTCAGATCGATATTCAGAGATCCTCGGACAAGTCGGTGATCAGATCCGGTATTAAACCTATTGATCACAGAGACATCCCTGAATATGTGCCTCTTATCCGTCATGATGAAGTCAATCTCGTTTTTTGTTACAGTATCGGGGCTTCGCCAGGTCCACTTTCTCTGTGGCTTCTTCTTAAAGAACGAGTTCATTAAGAAGAGCCCCTCCTTCTCTAGAAAGTTGACAAGCATTTGCCCCCTGTGATTCCGACATCCATAGCCATGAGGTCCTATTCTGGATTCGTTGCAATTCTGGACTCCCACTTTGGCGTTGAGGTCCCCCATAACAACGTTGAAGTGAGCCTTTGTGATGTTGTGCAAGGCTCTAGATATGTCCTCGTACATATCTTCGACTTCATCATCCGAATGTGCCGAGGTCGGTGCGTAAACCTGAATAATCTTAATGGAGTATCGTTTGGATAGTCGGATTATCAGGTACGCTACCCTGGTCGACACACTGGAGATTTCTTCGACGTTGTTAGAGAGAGCCCTATTGACAAGGAACCCTACGCCACCCTGGGATGTTTTATCACCCTCGCGGAAGTACAGTAGGTGGCCCGAGTCTAAGGTTATGGTGTCCTCTCCCTCTCGTCGGACTTCACATAACCCCAAAACATGCCACCTAATGTTCTCCAGCTCCACTTCCAACTGTGCTAGGTGTGCGTCAAGCCTCAGACTTCGTCCGTTATACGTAGCCAGGGTTAGGTGGGATGGGCGGCCTTCCGTAGCCCGGGGATTCTTCGCACCCCCCGCCCTGCCGTTACCGTGACCGCCGCCTTGGTCGGGAATAACAGGGCTACCGGGAACTGGGGGCCGTTTCGCATGAATTCTGCTCATGGAGGGAAATATGCCCATAATCGCCACGCAAGCGGGCAAGCGGATTGGCGATCGCAGGGACACAGCTTTTCGTACCATTGACACTGCTGCCTGTCAACGGCCAAATATTTAAGCTGTGTCCGTGGAGCTGCGTTATACCGCCGTCAGCCGGTCGCCAGAGCCCGTCCGTTCTTCAGCAGGATGACCGCGGGCAGGTAGGGTTGGCTTGGAGCCTTAAGATGATAGGCGGCTCCCGTACATCCCTTATATATGTATGTATAGTTAATTATAAATTACCAAATTGTTATTGTTAAAAACTCTGTACCTATATCTAGTCAAGTAGGTACATATATTTAAGTGAAGAATATATATAATAACAACTATTGTAGGTACTGTTACTCATTGTGTTGTGTTGAGAAAACATTAAAAGTAGCAATAATATTCAGCTATTGCCTCATTTTTTGCTAAAAATATCGCTGCGACTCACGAATAATTTATCTTTTGTCTAGAACTTTTATTTTTGGCCAGATATTTGTCGATAAATTGTTATACAATACGACCACGAAAGTTCTAGAAACAATAAAACGATTGGAAGACAGCAGGTACAAAAAAATTAGACCAGAGCCCTGCACAGCATAGTTCTGTAACCACAGTATAAACGATACTATTGAATCATTTAAATGGAAGTACTTTTTTCTCTTTTTCGATTCCTAAAAATAAACAAACTTTTTGGTTAAGTCGAGCGAAGCTGGTATGTTTCCGGCTACGATTCCTTGACAAAAAAGGTAAAGAAATTATTATGCTCCTATGTCCATATAAAAATAAATGGAAAAGAAATTGTGTGGTAACACAATTAGGCAATTGTTATAAGTTAAAACTAATTCTCATATATAAAGCTTATGTACCTACATAAGTGAAGTGTAGCGAGCCAGGTCGAGCAAATTGTTATTGGATTTTTCAATGAAATTCTCAATAGCAGCTCGGAGTTTGGACTTGTGCCCGGTTAGTGGCAGTAAGCTCGCCCCCTATTACATAGGACGTAATCATACCGGCGAACCAACGGTGTACATAAGTACACTCTTCGAATCTAGTTTTTTTTAAAGAAAGACACAGAAATTGACAAAATTTCTGATATAAAAGGTGTCTGCAAATTTTTCATAAAAAAATGCTCTAAGGGCTATGACCCACGTGTCCTTTGTTCGTAATGATTTTATTAATCTATTTATCTTAATTATTTTATTATGATAATGGTAAGAGGAGGCATTTTAGTTACATCCGGTACCACGATGTAGTTCGTTGACCTCATTCACCCAGGATTACGTCATATCATGATGTTTTTATTATTTACCTATTAGCAATTGTGTTCATAAAGGAAATTATATTGATCTTAAACACCTAGTTACAGCTATAGTCGGATACTCGTTACCATGGATAAAGTAAAAGGATCCGAAAAAATGCGATATAATCAGTAATATCGCCCCGCAGCATCAAGACGTGGTTACCATGTTCTTTCAATACCATTGAAGTAACAGGATACTAAATTTAAAATCGATCAAACCTGTGGAAGTTGCACATATCCCTTCATCAACTACAAAAGAGCTGATAATCTTCAGACGGCTGGCCGGATTTTCTTAAATCATAGCTCAGAACACTCTCTATTAAGTAACCTTTTAAACACAAATAAAGTTTAATCAAAATCGGTTCATTTGTTTGGGCGCTACGATGCAACAGATAGACACACAGATACACAGACACAATACACACTACAAACTTATTATAACCCCTCTTTTTTGTCGGGGGTGAAAAATAGTTTTAATTCAATGTCTGATATTCGCGTGAATGTCAAAAAGTAGTATGGATCATGAAATTCATGATAATAACGTTAAGTCAAATATCATTGCAATTTTTATTATAACTACAATACACGCAACAATTGCCAATTAGAAAAATACAATTTCCTGGTTTTTTGAAGAATTTCCTCAATATTAAAATTGTTAGGTACTTAGTTCTTTATTAAAGTCGTATTTCCTACTGAATTTTTAACATAGGTAAACAGAGTGTATTTTGAAATACATACATATATATATATATATATATATAGTAATCCCAATTAAGGCTCGGCATCTTATTTATTTATATATAATATATATATATTATATATAAATAAATAAGATGATATATATATATATATCATCTTATTTATATATATATATATATATATATATATATATATATATATATATATATATATATATATATATATATATTATTTATATTATATTTATATGGGAACAATTTGGAAACTTCATTTTATGTACATACCTACCTACCCAATTTTTACGAAATCATGAAAATACTGTAATAAGCTTAAAATACCAGGTCTTTAGAAAAATATATCTGACTCCAAATCGAGTACGCACGTTAATCTGATAAAAGGCCAGTATCCTGCAAAGGAAAGTGTCATACTTTCGGAGTGCATCCAATCCAATCTTCACCAAATTTATATGGGACCATTCAGAGATGTGAAATAATACAGTATAGCCATTTTTTTTAATTCTTTATTTGTTTTAGGGGTTTTTACGCATAGCGTATGCCAGTCCCATCGTATCCTAAACAAGACTCTCATAAGACGTGGACCATGAATTTGAACAAACCCTTTTCATCGTCGCCATTTGGTTAGGATAGAATTGTATGGAACATGCCTACATCAGTTCTGTTCAAATTCAGGGACCTTACTAAATTGTTTCTATTGGACTCATATTGGACACATCCCATCAATAAATGTTGTAGGTCCTCGATAACTTCACATTCCTCACAATTGGGTGAAGCTATTTTCTTCATCAAGAAAGCAAATTTTTTGCATGGAATGTTACCAGATCTGAGTCTAAGAGCAGTAACAATCAGTTTTCTACTAGCAAGTATAGTCAATGACATTGTATAGGTAGTTTATATTATATTATTGTCTATGGCCAAAAATAATTTAAATTCAGTTATATAGAATCATGCAAATCACCGATAAAATGACTGAACCTCATTCGAATGATGATATCATGAATGTTTAATGGTGATATTAAGACTACATGATATCGTGCGGTATCTGATAAGGGTGGGTTTCGACATTTGCCTTGACACCACCTGTTAAGCCATTATGAGTTATAAAGACCTAATGTCGGTCACGTAACAAATTTAACTGAAATTGTTTTTGAAATATTAGGTACTATTTATAACAATATAACACGGATCAAAAATACTAACATAAAAACACCCACCCTAATCTCTCCTAAGTAACATTATGTAAGGCCTCAACGAATCCAAATTTATTTAATTAAAAATAGATTTTATTATTTTATGCTATTTGTTCATAAAATTATATATTATATTTTTTTACTAAAGCTTACTAGCAATGTGGGTCACACATTACTAGTAGGTATTCTTGTTAACACGTGCTAAACTAAATACACATTGGTAGTGCAATAGGTGGGTTTCGAACCGGCAACCACATGATCGCAAGTCCAACGATTTAGCCATTAGGCTACCGCCACCGCTTATTATTATATTATGGATTCTCTCCCTCGGACCTTTACAGCCTCCATGGTCACGGGCAGATTGGCCTCTTAGATAGGCCCTTGAAAGGGCATAAAACGTCTACTTATAATGAAATCTTAAATTAGATATATCGAAATAAAAAACGGTTTTATTTTAATAATCGCATAAATCAGTATAAATGAACTACTTTATCTTCATGAAATTAGGTAGAGTTACCCACTGCGGCGGCACTACAATACTTGACATCCGCCGCAATAAAAAGTGTTTCTATTTTGAGGTGGTATATTGTGTCTCGACAGTTACATAACCGAATTATTGTGTATGCCAGGAGTCAAGGTGATGGTTCACGCCCTCTAACATCTCAAAACACATAGCACTCCGGCTTCTATTATGGGAAGCTGTCACGCGATTCTCGTCGCTTAAAGCTTGGCAAGTTTAGCGTCAATGTCAAGGAAACTTGAAGAAAGTTTTGACGCAATGTCTTTATAAGCGTCACTGTATCGTTTTGATAACTCGAAGATAGTTTGTGGAAAGTTTGAGAATTGTTGCAAGATCTACTTTTCGACAAATGTTTTTCCTTTGATAAATTATTTTTTTATTGAAATAATGGGCTTTTTCGAAAGATTTTTGCAGACGGATCGCCTAATGGTAAGCGATTACCGCCACCCAGCAGGAGCAGGAGCAGGCACAAGTGCGTTACCGACCTTTTGAAAGGGGATTGGGCCTCCGGTAACCTCACTCACTCGGCGAAACACAACGTAAGCGTTATTTAACGCCGGTTTTCTGTGAGGCCGACGGCCGTGGTATCACTCCGGTCGAACCGGCCCATTCGTGCCGAAGAATGGCTCTCCCACGTGAAAAATAAATAAAAACGGAGATTATGAAAAAATATATCTAAGTACCTACTTAGCCTTATTTTCGGCGTAATTATTAAAGAAACCATAAAGGATACACGTACTATTGACATATTATTAAGATTTAAAAATTCAAACCAGTTTTCGATTTTGATAATACTATTTTTTATATACCTATATTATTAATTTTTTACTGATTTGGACCAGAGGTCGTACCATAATGTGTTATTTCACGATTGAGAGGGAGGGATGCCGCTCTAGACTTTCCATTCCCATTTCTCACAATCTAAAAATAATCGCGTTATTATTAATATGTTTCGCTTCCTAAATTACAATATATTACTAATCGATTATGTTTTAACATTAACTAAAGTTATCCCGTATGAATATTAATAGCGCTTAACTATTTGAGTAAAACTATCGAGTTGGTACCCATACACACGCGATGTCGAAAATTTAAACGGTTTATACCTGAGTTTGCTCATTCCTACGTAAATTAACGTTAAGCCTGCTTGACACTGCGTTGCGAATTGCGATAATATAGCCTATGATGTGAGCTATTTTATATTGCTGGAAAATAAAATAGAATGTTGAAATACATACTAAAGTAAGTAAAACAGATTTTATCGTTTTTGATAGACAAGGTACAGTTCTTATACATTGTTGAGAATTATAGATATGTACATCAATAAAATAAAGAATATAAAATAAATCACTACATAGTATAAAACAAAGTCGCTGTCGCTGTCTGTCCGTCCCTATGTATGCTTAAATCTTTAAAACTACGCAATGGATTTTGAAGCGGTTTTTTTTAATAGATAGAGTGATTCAAGAGGAAGGTTTTAAGCTATTTAACATTACGCTACGGCTCTTAGGAATGGGGCAACGCGAGTGAAACCGCGGGCAGGCTACTAGTAAAATATAAACTAACTACACTTGATGAAATTTGCTGATGTTTTTAAGTTTGACATTTGTAAATTTCTGTATTCGCCCAGTTCGTTTCTACCCAATTATGGTAAGGTGATATACAATGAAGTAGATGAGCGGTGTTCTATTTACGACCACTGCCCCGACCATTAAGAATATAAGAATTTTTAATGAGTCAATCGCTAAAACTTTTTCATAAAGTAAGAAGATTTGTAAGGCTTCTCACTCTTGTGCTATCGCAATTAAGTCTTACTTCCAGTGGCTTTGAATTTTAAAGTATTTAAGACTGTTATGAAAAAATAAAGAGTCAATATGACTCTAGTTCCAAGTAACAATATCTTCAGGAAAAGCGTAGCTTTTAGTGGACTCACATTTCAATACTGTCGTTTTGCGGTGCGACACGTACTTTCAAGACAGTACTTTGCAACTTTAGATTAAGCATTACCTGACTAATTTTGTAGTTCAAACTAGCTGGAACTGGGGCACCTGCGCTATACACGATACTTGGTAATAACATAATTCACGTAGGTACCTACAGCAACTAGCATGCATGTGAAATGTTTCCCTAACAATTCTAACACTTTAGGAATTATTGCAATACTTACCAAAGAGTTGACATGCCTGGTATTTATGTTTTTTTTCCTTCTCGGACATAAAAGTAAAAAACTAAGTAGTAGTAAGTACCTTTAATAAAAACTGGTGTGCCCACTTATTTATTCGGTACTTATTTAAATTTTCGAAAAGAAACAAACTAATGTTGCCAGGTCAACACGATTGAGTGCAATAATATAAATTATCATTTTAATAGCAACATTAACAATATCAATTTTAATTTAATGTCAACAAATCTACATTAAACTTATTTATTTTTGTAGTTCTTCTACTGACTTTCGTCTTCATCATTTAATCGTTTCAATGCTCTCAATCCGTCCTTGAGTGCATATATTTAAATAACTAAGCAGATTAGATTTAAAAAAAAAACTTATTTTAAAGAGTCCATTTAGAATTTCTAATAAAGAGATGCTAATAGAATAGAATAATCTTTATTGCACACCATATGAGAAAACAAATTAAAGAATTTTTAAAAACTAAGGGTACAATGGCGGTCTTATCGCAAATAGCGATATCTACCAGACAACCTTTGGATGGACAGGAATGATATGAAAAAACGGGAGATTAAGGGTAGTCCATGGTGTACCAACCAGAAAAAAAATAATCATCTATACTTATAATAAATCTGTAGAGAGGTCAATTCTGTACATGAAATATATTTCCAAAATAACTATCAGCGGGTGATTAGTGATCGAGACTGACGCCAAAAATGCAATCAGTAAAATTTTTGTCTGTCTGTCTGTATATTCGTTATAGAAACAAAAACCACTCGACGGATTTCAACGAAACTTGGTACAATTGTTCTTCATACTCCTGGGCAGGTTATAGTATACTTTTCATCATGCTACGATCAATAGGAGCAGAGCAGTGAAGGGAAATGTTGGGAAAATGAGTGATTCATGAGAAAGGTTTCAAGCTATAAAACATCACGCTACAACCCTTAGGAACGGGGCAACGCAGGTGAAACCGCGGTCGAAGAACTAGGGAACAAAGTAACTATTCCACGCGGACGAAGTCGCTGGCAAAAGCTAGTAATGATTAAAAGTAAATAAACTACATAAATACGATTCGATATGCTTACATAATTAGACTTACATGCAATAATATATTCAAACTAATCATATAATATATATGTATATATATATAGGTATATATATATAATTATATAAATAAGTAGCGAAAAGTAGTAGCAGCGGACATGCAGCATTATCAAAAAGGAATTTATTGATAGAAGGGCAGATAAGAAAGTACAGAGAAAGGCTTGATAGATTATATTATAAGGAGGGGGTAGTAAATTAAAGTGACAAGAAATGGTCATGTACCAGTTTTTTAAAACTCACTAATGACTGGGCACGTCGTATGGATACAGGCAATGCATTCCACAACCTGACAGCTTGAACGGTGAAAGATTTATCATAAAATTTTGTGGAATGCATTGGCATTTCAAGCCTCAGATTTTCCGATGATCTCAAGTACCTTGTGTGTGTGTCATGAAGGAACTTAAAACGTTCTTTGAGGTAGGAGGGGGCAGCGGGATTAAACAGAATACTGTAAAGTAGTGATAAAATATGAGCATTCCGACGAAGGCGAATTGGAAGCCACTTGAGCTTGATGCGATAGTCGGAGATGTGATCATATTTGCGTAAACCAAATATAGATCTAATACAAAAATTTTGAAGTCGCTCAAGTTTATCTAATGGTGCTTCAGTGAGATCAGGGTAGCTGGCATCAGCATAGTCAAGGATAGGAAGAAGAAGGGATGTGGCAAGCTCAATTTTGGTGGCAGTGTGCAGGAAATTGCTTAGTCTTCTCAAGGACACTCCCGCAGCAAAAAGTGTGCGACTTAATTCCTGCAGTTGTGGCCCCCAAGAGAGATTTTTGTCAATGAATATCCCCAAATTCTTGACGGAATTACTATCGTCTACTAAGTCTATCCTGGATGTCCACGTAGGGCTACCGATAACAATAACTTGCGTCTTTATGGGATTCACTTTTAATCAATCTTCTGTCCGCTGTCTTTTAACTTTTACTTTGGTACCTATATAGCTCAAAATGTATGGAAAATTACACAATAAGCGATAAAATCCGTAAAATGTAGTTTTATTTCAATATATGGAAAATTAATTTATTAAATGTTGCTATACTATCTTTTTGTGATTTTTTTTCATTTTCCATGCTAAGACTATTAAGTTATTTTTTAGTAAAGGAAAATAATGAAGTAGTATTTGTTGCTATACTGTTTTATGTTGGTATTATACTTTTGAATATATAATTATTATTATGATTCCATACAAGCTCATACACTTATTAATATTATGGACATAAGTAGGTTTCCTCATTCCTGGTCATACATTTTATATAAATTAATAAAAAAATTGCAAAGTACAATTTAGAAGTATGATTGAGACTTCAGTGAAGGCTAATCTGACAATATAATAGAATAAAACGTGATTTGCAAAAAATAGATTAACTACTTTGCAACGTTTAGCAAATTGTTCTTTGTGTAGGTAATCTTTTGAATAATCACTACATAGTATAAAACAAAGTCGCTTCCCGCTGTCTGTCCGTCCCTATGTATGCTTAGATCTTTAAAACTACGCAACGGATTTTGATGTGGTTTTTTTTAATAGATATAATGATTCAAGAGGAAGGTTTTAAGCTGTTTAGCATTATACTACGACTCTTAGGAATGGGGAAACGCGGATGAAACCTCGCGCGGGTCGCTAGTTAATAATATTTTGATATTTAAATCACTCTAATTTTTATTTAGGTATAGATAACATTTGTCGCTAGCTAATACTAATTTAATTTAAAAAGAAGGAATGCACTGATTATTTGATGTATTCTGCTTTTTATGTAGATTTTAGAGTTTTGATGGGTAAAAAACCAATAAAACTACATATATGCAACGCCAAGCAAAACAGTCTCACTGCAATTGATCTATTATATATATATAGTAGATATTATGAAAGATTAAGCGAAATAATGTATATTATAATATCTCAAGTTGAAGTCAAGACGACAGGTGCGAAATAATGTACCTATATAAAATTGATGCTAATTGTATGACTCAATTACAAACGACTGATGACGAACGATGTTAATCTTTTGAGCCCATCTATATTATATAGTGTCTCGCGAGACGTGAAATGTATTCATTTGATAGCTGAATCCATTTATTATTTCATATATGTAATCAGTTTTTTATGTCATACGTTAACTACTGGATATATATATATATATATCCTTCTATACACTTGAACGGCGACTTCATGAACTCGGTCGTAACAAAACGTAATTAGGATGATTTATTGAGAGTAGTCCTAGTATAGGTTATCCTAGGGTGAGATCTAGGACTCTACAATAGAATAGGATAATAGTTCCTAGTTTACAATTATTTTCTCCTTTAATTCGGTAGGTACCTGCTTTTCTAAATCAAAAGTCAACAGGAAAATTATAGCGTAGATTTTTTTGGCCGTGAGAGGAAGCTAAAATATACAGCAGATACTCTTCGCCCGCAAAAAATGTAATGGACAAGAAAAGAGGAGTACTTCAATGTAGCTATATGTATTCTTTTGTTCTTAATTATCTTTTGTAAAAAAATATGAAGAGTCAGTTTTTTTTATGTGATAGGAGGGCAAACGAGCAGACGGATCGCCTGATGGTAAGCGATTACCGCCGCCCATGGACACCCGCAACACCAGAGGAGTCACAAGTGCGTTGCGACCTTTTAAAGGGGATTGGGCCTCCGGTAACCTCACTCACTCGGCGAAACACAACGTAAGCGTTGTTTGACGCTGGTTTTCTGTGAGGCCGTGGTATCACTCCGGTCCAGCCGGCCCCATTCGTGCCGAAGCAAGGCTCTCCCACGTAAAAATTGGATAAAGAAGTTATAACTAGGTACCAATGAAATATAAATAGCGTTAGACGAGAAATATGATATTCTATCTCCACTCACTTTCATTTATCGATAAGGTGTTAAATAGACGTTTTCGAAAGTAAATACATCCTTGTACTGTTGTGGCAGCCTCGGTTACGTACTGTACACTAACTTTATTGCTCGGTTATTTATCTCATACATTTTGGAGAGCGTGCATCAGAACTCCACGATCTTATTCCCCCTAGCCCTTTTTACTATCGGACGACCAGAAGAAGCACGAAAAAGCGACAACGATTCACGGTGGTCATTCAGAAAACCGAATGAAACGCTTTAAGTCCAATTTTATCCATATCATGCGTACCTCTGAAATGTGCGCTTCCCGAGTGGGTCTTCTCCGATAGATATGATCTGGGTGTATTTAAACAACGAGTGAATCGGTTTCGTTTAGGCAAGCGCACTCCATCGTAGATTGCAGTGTCGCTTAACATCAGCCGAACTGGCGATCAAGGGTAAGCCTATCATGAATAAAAAAAAAATAGCTACGTACTTACAGGGCAAAGTGATAAGTACGTGGGGCATGTTTGCTCGCATCGTTATGAGATGATCGCTCGCATCTATGTTTGCCTGGTAGGTACATCAGGAAGCCCAGAGTGCTTCGATAAACATTTCTTAGACTTTTGTTATTGGTAAAGGACCTTGTTAGCGACAGGTCGTGAGTAAATAACAGGTTAAACTTAAGTAAAGTGGCAGGAAACACTTGACAAATAATATTGAAGGTATTTTTCGGAGTGAGTACTGCAAGTTTTCTTATAATTCATTCCTTCAAGTTTGACAACGGAATCCTAAGAAGATACATGCTACTTACTTATTTCCGGTACGTATATTAAAATATTATACTTAGGTATGTATCATGTTGACGTAGTTCTTAGCAAACGTTTTAAATACCTACTTATTTTCAAACCTTCCACCGAATAGTACACAATGAAGTCGATTAAAAAGTTCATCATTTAAGCAAAATAATTTACTTGATCAAAGAGACTGCGACAAAACATTTGTAGTTTTCTTGTTCCTAATTATGACCTATACATATAAGAGTGGATTCACATCCAAAGATCGACTCATAAACTCACAAAATTACTTCAAAATTTTATAGTTAGGTACGAATAATTACAACTACTACAAGCACTCGTTCATAACAAAGAAGTTTATTATACTCTTCGCACATTAAATCCTAAACCGTATCCTCAATTTGAGCGGTGTATTATAACAAAAACATTGTTATTTTAATTTCCTTAACCATTCCGAAATTACTCCTCAAATTGTCAAGGCTGCCGGTGTAATTTGAAGCTAATTCTGTTTATCTACGGTGTAAAGTTCATGCGTTTTTAATAAGTTATACACCACTTGGGCAAAATAATGGCAAAATAATTTTAGGTATACGATTTAGCTTTGGACATAATCACAGAGGTGTACTGCCAGAGTCCTTATAAGTATTATTTATTCTGTAGTTCCCGCCTACTTCTATGGAGAAAACGTGACGTGTTCACGTGGTACTTGGACTTTAGTAAAAAATAAATATTATTTTGCCCAAAACGAATATCCAGATTTTATGCGTTATTTGCCTCAGAAAATCCTATGTCATTTTCTCATTTCATTCTTACTCCCATTACGGTACCTATATACCAGCAAACTATGGGAAGATACAACTCTGCGATTCACCTAAGTTGAATAATGATGATTGTAAGTTTGTAGATTTTATCATACATATTCTTAGATAACTTTGCCGCACTGGTAAACATTTATAAATTCAGTATTCATATTATGCAGTAACCCGAAAGGGAATACCTTTCGTGTCATCCTTTAAGAGACCGGATATTAGCACTGAGCTTAGGTAATAAATCATATTGACAGAGTCTGATGTGACTTGTCTGCTTCTTACATAATATGTGGGGTCACATAATATTATACAATAAAATAACGTGGTCTCTAATTAGCTATTTTGACAAGTTAGTAGTACCTATGTTACGGCATCACCAATGGTCATCGCTTTTGTATTATACCATAACGTTAGAAGTTGTTAGGACATAAGTTTTGACGAGAACTATTATGACTATTATGACAAAAAAGTATAAAAAAGTATTGTTTGTTATTGTAGTCATAATAGTCTAGATAATATAATTTAGACATTATTATATACAGTTAGGTATAGTATATGCTGATAGACAAGCTGGGTGCATGAAACCAGAGTGGGGTTAATAGTTAATAGAGATGTATTAAACCTCAATAAAAAAACATCTAAGAATAGATTAGTGCAAATAAGGACTTTAACAAGTCAGCCAATTTTTAAGATGGCAATGGCAGTCACCGAGTAAAGTGTGTGTGACGTACAGACGAACAGATAAACAAGAAAGTGCAATTATAATAATTGAAATGATGGCGAAGGGCTCATTGAAAAAATCAGGCCGCTATAGTCGCCTTTAATAGTTGGAGTCATCTCTTGGCTAACGGAGCTTCATCGACCAGTGATGAGGTCAACCACGCACAGATAACGATATTGTTCATCCTTGTCTTTTTGACAGGTTCATTTGACAGGTGTCAAATTAACTGTACTAGTAGTGACCCAAAGAAGTTGGATCGCACGGTATGCGCGTGCGTCCACGATCAAAGGCCTCGCCGGCGCAGCGATGCTATAACCACTCCACTAGTGAATCCGTGCCCTTTCACTTTCCCGCAGTGCAACTCCATTGTTTCACGACAGCGAAAATTAAATTTATTTTAATGAACGCTCTGAGGCGGGATGAACCGACCATGGCATTACGTAGAACTTGTGAGGTCAGAAAAAAAAGATTAATGATACTCAAACTCTATTTTGATGTCTATCAAAACAAACTGGCCATGTACGTAATGTAGGGCGATTAATTTTAATGATGTTATTTTGTGTTATTGTTTCTACAGCAAATAATACATGGCCTGCTGTTTTGTTTGACCCCATAGCAATTAAAAATATATTATTTACTGATACTACGGCTATTTTTTAGACAGCAAATTAAAGAGCTACCGTAGGATTTTTTTAATTCGGATCTCGGGCATTGAACTAAGAGACCATAAAACTTTCGTATCGTGTATAGATTTCGCACTGGGCAAGCTCCCACAAGGCAGGTCGACCCGCCACGACGACGGACGGTTGTTCCGCAACTTTTTGCAGCCCGCGGCTCTTCGGAGAAATGAAAGCTTATGCACGTAGAATCGCACCCAGCGCTGCCGCTCGCCGCTTCCGCTCCACACGGAACTGGACACAACACTAGCCGGTTACAATTTGTTTACACGCCGAATTTAAAATTGGATTGTAGTGGGGCTATTGGGCCTGTTAATGGCGCCAAAACATGGCAGCCTTTATATATTTTATTATGTAATCGGAACCAATTTAGTGTCATTGTATGGGCTGATACGGTTCGTTAATTATTGTACCAAATAAGGCAGCATATTTTATTTTTATTGACAGCATAATGAAAAATTATACCTACATAGTTCAATTTAGCAAAGGAAATATATCTACAAGTACTAAAAATCGAATTCAGCTTCTGAGAGATTTTTTTAAATTATTTTTTTGCATTTTCCATTCTAAGATTATAAAGCTATTTTTTAGTGAAGGAAAAATTCAATCGCGGGCAGGACTCGAACCTGCGTCTTCTGGTTGATGTGTCTAACCAGAAGACCAGACTTCAACCAGAATTTTTCCTTTCACTAAAAAATAACTTTTAAATTATATTTTATGGAGTGTATCTGGACGGTACTGGACTATAGCCTAATCGTTTTCATTTGAGAGGAGACCCGTGCCCAGCAGTGGGACAGTATAATGGGTTATAATGACTTGAATGCTAGCATTTATTAGGGCAATGAATAATTTGTACTCGAAGGATATAAAAAAAATATTGAATAAGATCATATTGCTTGAAATGTTATTTCACGGATCGATGCGAAATGCCTATCTGAATGGTCTGTTGAATGTCATTTACAACAAGAATCTATATGGAATGGTTTATCGCAGCTCCGCCGGTGGTCGGCAGCTTTCCTTCACGTCATTCAAAGCCCTTACATATTGAAGCCTTCCCAATCGAAACGAGCAATCGATATGAAAAGGATATAAAGTTCATAATCGATTATCGACGCTTGAAGAATAATTGCTCGTTTGTTTTTTCAATACTTTATGGTTCTCGCCTTTGGAGAACTTTCAATGTGAAAGTAATCGATAATTATGTGTTATATAAAAGCCTTACGATTGCGTTTTGAAGGGTAGCTGGCGATATTCCGTGAAATATTATGAAATAAATATTTCAGTTTTTGTTGGTGAATAAACGTGTTAATTTTATTACTATTTATGGTTATTGCAACTAAAAGTTTATTTCTTGTGCTTTGAATTAGGTACAGGTTAACATTAAACTTGTCAGCAGTGACGACAGTTCGATTTCATGTCTCGATATGTTCGATTTACCTGTCTGACTTCTAATATATTTAAGAGTTGCGAGATTTACCTACTATAATTTTTGAATAATAATTTCTCTTTTATGTTTCTTCAAAAGGAAAAGAAATTATTATATTTGAGACTAGTTTTCGAAACTTTTTCCTTTTAAAAGTTTATATATTTTAACAGCTACCGCTTTCTTCTGAACATCTAATTTCACGGTAACAATCAAGTAGTTTTTACGCTACTTCCAATTAGCTAAGACGATAAATTAAAACTAATGATGACAATTTTTTTTTGACACGATATAAAGAGTTCGGACGCGACGGACCGAATTTCCTTTTACCAAAATAAAGCGTAATGCAAACACAGGTTAATCAAATTGTGTTATTACTCAGATTCCGATACGGTTAATATTATGTCTATATCCTATTCTACCATTTTGTCCAAAATATTTCACTGGAAATAAATGTAAACGAATGCAATTCTTGATAACTTTACCAAGTTTGGAAAGATTTTTCGGATGTTTATTTCCAAATAGCTTTTGCCAGCGACTTCGTCCGCGTGGAATAGTTACTTTGTTCCCTAGTTCTTCGCCCGCGGTTTCACCTGCGTTGCCCCGTTCCTAAGGGTTGTAGCGTGATGTTTTATAGCTTGAAACCTTTCTCATGAATCACTCATTTTCCCAACATTTCCCTTCACTGCTCTGCTCCTATTGATCGTAGCGTGATGAAAAGTATACTATAACCTGCCCAGGAGTATGAAGAACAATTGTACCAAGTTTCGTTGAAATCCGTTGAGTGGTTTTTGTTTCTATAACGAACATACAGACAGACAGACAGACAAAAATTTTACTGATTGCATTTTTGGCGTCAGTATCGATCACTAATCACCCGCTGATAGTTATTTTGGAAATATATTTCATGTACAGAATTGACCTCTCTACAGATTTATTATAAGTATAGAAGATGAAGTAGTAGTAGACGAAATGGTACGGTGGCGGTATCAGAATCCGAATAATAACACAATTTGATAAAACGTACCTACTTTGGATTACGATTTATTTTGGTATTACTTTTTTGCGGGCAATTTAGGCACCTTAGACCCTTTAAATTGAATATATATAATAAAAAAGACTGTCTCGTTAGTCTAGTGGTCCCAAATGCGACTAGAGGCCCTGAGTTCGATTTTCAAACTTGTGACCGTTTAATGGCAACATGAAATGAAATGAAATGAAATGAAATGAAATGAAATGAAATGAAATTATTTATTCTGCAAGTAGATCTTTAGAGATACTTTTACATGTCAATGGTTTGCGGTTTTTTTTTTTTAGCTAGATGGCTTCGGCATTTCCTAACTGACGACCTCTGAGAAGAAACACCGAAACAAACTCAGAGAATCATGGTCTCTTTTAAAGTCCAGACATGGAAGAACACTTATATGTGAGTGGTACGATGTAGGGTAATGTCTGAAATGGCCTTTTGAGGAAAGAACCATTGCAGCTTTGAGTAGACCAGTCCCAACTGACGGCACGCATGCATCAGTCATCGTGTAGCTCAACCATAATTTAGGGAGCTCAACGACCTGTCGCACGACCATACCAGATCAGCAGGACATTCGTGTAGGTCTAATGAAGTTCCCAAAGCCTCCAGACTATAATAAGCTTGTTTAATTATCATGTATCAAAAGCCTACATGGTACTCACATTTACAAATTATATATTTTTTTTTATGAAATCGCGGCAAAATAGTAACAAATTCATGGATGTCAAAATTCAATTCAATATTAAAAGAGTAATTAAAATGTCAACAAATAAAATGTCATAACAATGAAAATGTGATAACAATCAAAATGTCATAACAATTAAGATGTCAACACTCAAAATAACATTGTCACATTACATTTCGGATACACAATGTCAAGTCCCAAAAGTGGGTCATGTGAAGAGGAACCATCAAGGAGTCCCAGACACCTAAAAAAAAAACATATTTACATCATTATTCTTCAATAACATTAACAATTCTGTTCTGTGTAGTTTGCATTATGCAGTTTGATGTGACCCAATAAATAACAAAACATTGCCATAGCAAGTAAAAACCGACCAGCCCCGACAGACAGCACCCGTTCACGGGCATGACGTGTGTATCAGCGCCGTTCGACTCAACCATGTTGTAGGGAATAAAACGGCCCGTCACACAACGACACCATCAGCAGGACATTTGAGTGAGCTTGACAAGCTTTGACCGCCTGGCAATAAGATAGCAAGATTAATTTTAGGGTTGTTATAAGTAGATGCTAAATGCAACATCAGTGGCTGCACAATACACAATACTTTAATAAAAATAACCCTGTTAACGAGAGTAGCTCAATCCCAAGCATTTTTGTCTTCCATATAGTCCTTAACTGTATAGTAACCCTTTTTACAAAGCTTTTGCTTAATGTATGACTTAAATTTATTATGACTTAAATGTTGGAAATGACCTGGGATTTTATTGTAAAAGCGTATACATTGAGACTTAAATGACTTACTGATTTTCTGGAGCCTAGTTGGAGGAACAATGAACCTATCTTTATTTCTAGTGTTAATATTATGGATATCACTGTATTTAGAGAAGAGATCAATATTTTTGTGCGCATACAATAAATTTTCATAAATATACTGAGAAATAACGGTCATTATATTAATCTCTTTAAACTTATCTTTGAGTGAACACCTGGGGCTTAGGTTATAAATTGATCGAATGGCTCTTTTCTGCAATACGAAGATAGTCTGTATATCGGCGGCATTCCCCCACAGCAGAATACCATACGACATCACACTATGGAAATAACTAAAATATACTAGTCGAGCCGTATCGACGTCAGTTAAATTACGTATTTTTTTCACGGCGTACGCTGCAGAACTGAGCTTCTTCGACAACTTGTCTATATGTGGGCCCCACTGAAGCTTAGCATCCAAAGTAATGCCTAGAAACAAAGTATTGTCTACAAGGTCCAACTCTTCGCTATTTATTAATACACTAGTTTTCACCTGTCTGACGTTAGACGTCGTGAACTTAATACATTTAGTTTTTTTCTCATTTAATAGCAAGTTGTTAGTATTAAACCAGTGCATTACTTTTAGGAGAGCGCTGTTTACATCGTCAGTTGCCATTTGTTGGCGTTTTAGTTTAAATAACAAAGAAGTATCATCTGCAAACAGCACTACCTCATGATTGTCCCTTATGAAATAAGGCAAGTCATTAATATAAATCAAAAACAAAAATGGGCCAAGAATTGAGCCCTGCGGAACTCCCATAGCGACGACTGACCCCGGTGATCTCTTTCCATTGACGTCCACTTTCTGAATCCTGTTACACAGGTACGAAGTAAGAAGATTCAGAGAGGCGTTCCTAACACCATAGTGGTGCAATTTCCTGATTAGAGTTTCATGAAGAACGCAGTCGAATGCTTTGGACAGATCACAGAAAATACCCAAAGCATCGTATGAATTCTCCCAAGCACTATATATGTGGCCTAAAAGTTCAACACCGGCATCGGTTGTCGAACGGCCCTTTGTAAATCCGAACTGCTTACTATGTAATAATTTATTTTTATAAAAAAACCTTTGCATTTGATCCAACATTAGTTTTTCAAAGATTTTGCTAAATGTAGGTAACACTGAGATAGGTCTAAAATTAGTTGGGTCAAATGTGCTACCTGATTTAAACAAAGGAATTATCTTGCTATTTTTCATAAGATCAGGAAATTTACCACAGTCAATACACTTATTAAAAATTATGGCTAGGGTAGGTGCTACGACCTCTATAATGGATTTGGCAACGTCAACAGAATGACCCCATAAGTCTGCAGTCTTCTTTATGTTTAAAGTATTAAACGTTTTTATTATATCTCTGCAATTGACATGACAAAATTGAAATTCAATATTACATACATTAACATTTTCTTTAAGTAAAGATTCAGCAACAGTGGGGGACGAGTTCAGCGATTTAGTGGTCGAAATAGGTATATTTGCAAAAAAAATTTCAAATGTTGAAGCAACCTGTGTGTCGGCTGTTACAATGTTATCATCTATTTTAAGACTGTAGTCACTATTTCGTCTACTAATTCTTCCCGTTTCACTATTAATAATATTCCAAGTCATTCTAATTACATTATTACTGTTTCTTATTTTAGAACTTATATAACGGGACTTGGCTATACAACACACTCTTTTGAATAATTTTGAGTAATTTCTAACATAGAGATTAAAATCAGGAGTGTTAACATAGATTCGTTCATTGTATAGCTCATAAAGACGCTTTCTGCTTATATGAATACCTGTGGTTGCCCATTCACTGAAAGAAACATTTCCATTTACCGTGATCGTCTTAGGTACAAAAGTGGAATCAAAATGTGTACAGTATGCTTTAAAAAAGGTCTCGTAACATTTATTGGGTTCATGCTCATAAGGCAATAACGGTAATGTATTAATAAGTTTAGTTTTAAACATTTCCAAACGACCTGCAGTTTTTGGGTTAACAATGATATCCATTTTAACCACTTCCATATTCCGATTCTGGATACTAATCATCTGTCCGGTGTGGTCAGAATCTAACATATTAATAATTTTCTTGTAGTTTGGTATAACATCTGTGTATATATTATCTAAGCATGTGGCAGAAGAAGCTGTTATTCTAGTTGGCTCCAGAAATAAGTTAGTAAGATTGTATGACAGGAAAAGGTTTTTAATCTTATTAGTTAATCCTGAATTTTCCAATAAATTGACATTAAAGTCACCACATATTAAGATACATTTATTACATTTACTAGCTTTGTGAAGTGCTTCATCCATTATCCTTTCAAAGGAATCATACAATCCTGAAGGAGGTCTGTACACACTTAATACAATAAACCGCTCTAATTCCACACTGGCTATCTCAATTGTTCGCTCAACAGAGAGGCTCACTATATCCTTGCGTTCCTTAAATTTAAGTTGATTACTAACTAGGATTAAGGAGCCACCATGAATGGCATTCTCCCTGCTAAACGAACTACCAACCTGGTGATTACTGTAGTTAAACATGATTTGGTGAGACTTTAACCAGTGTTCGGTAATACAAAGAATGTCAATGTTATTATAGTTCATAAATAATTCAATTTCTAAATCTTTATTCATCATTCCTTGTATATTCTGGTGAACCAGCTTGATTATATTACCTTTTTTATGCACTATTGAAGAATAATGTGGTGTAAAAGTATTTCCTAAATTTTCATTTTTCTGCAGTAAGTCAATGCAAGAGGTTGTCTCTATTGTCTTCATATCTAATTTAAATTATTTGAAATGTCAAAACTGTGGCTAGCCAAATCATTGGCTGGGTCAATATAAATATCAGATGATTGCTCAATAGAAACAACATCTGTATTAGCCAAATTCTTGGCTGAAATCATAAAATAATATGACAGTGACAGTGCTATCTGTCTCTTACAATACACAACAGGTTCTTCCCCTATTACATGGGACGTAAACATACCGACAAACTGTGGGTGTATATTTGTACACCTCTACCTAGGCCCTTCGGGGAATACAGACGTGATGGGACGTTAAATAAATATAAAAAAGTGATATTCTATTCAAGGAAAACATAAAATTTTGTTGTAAATTCACGTTTAGTTCCTGTATTTTGAACGCAAAGGTATATTCCTAGTCTCATTAAAACTGATGGTCTCAGACATTTTCTACCTAAAAAATTGAAGAGTACCTCTATGACATTAAAGCTTATCCTAGTCATATCACAAGCTTACGGTTATTTCAATACTTATTTATGTACGTATATTGACGAAAAGTCCAATACTTCCATTAGTCTATCACAATATGAATACTTAAAGAAGTCATGTTTATACAGAATTCTCAATGCAGAATGACATTACCGTACTCTCTACGTCAGAGAAATGGGGTTTACATTATATGTGATAAGTTGTTGAATGCATACGATTCGCATACAAAGACACGATGTATCATAGAAATCGTGTAGTCACGCGCCAGCGCAGGCTGGCGGGAGAGCTCTTCCTTGTGACGTGTGACGTCACGTCGTCGTCGCGTCGTATGAAAGTGCGATGTGCGAATTAGATTTACTTACTTGTTTGCATTCTATTTATGAAACAGTCATGATTTTTTTACTTTTAAGTCTGCAACGAATTTATATGGTGAGTTCGCTGTGGTTTTATGTTAGGTACTTTTTTCAAGTGAAGAATGAAAATAAGGGAAATACCGGTCGTAAAATATAGAATGAATTACGTGAATACAAGACAATAAAATAGTACAGTCACCAGACAATGGTATATAAACTGCTGATTGTTTGCTTGGAACAACTCTTATAGATATTCCTGGAATTTAATAATAACATTTGTATTCCTCGGCATTTGCGATTTTATTTATGTGAGAAAAATGAAAGGAGGATAAAAAGCCTGACCAGATCAGACTGGTTCCAATAACTGGCAACATAGTGTTATCATTCAGCGATACAGATAATAATCTGCCATTAAAAATTAACCGAACTGTCACACAAGACAATAATAATACAATTTAATAATCGTATCATCAATCATTAACTGAGATCGCACTTTCACTGCCGCTTGATAATATAATACTCGTATATTGTGGGAAGATAAAACAGTAACAACTTTGGCAAACAGTTTCCATTGTTTGTTCCAAGTTCGAACACATCTGATACATGCGCTTGTTATTATATAATCTGTGATGTAACTGTTCTATAATCAAACGTGAGATATTAAAAACGAGATCGTAGTCGTTAAGTTTGTTTTTTTTTAGTCTGTACTTTGGTGGACCATAGATTATGTAGGCTGCCTTTATTAGGAGTCTTAACAATTTTTTTTATTTTATTTTTTTTTGTTACAGGTGAACACGGCGAAGGTTATTGAAAATTGTAAGTTTGAATGTATTTTCTTTTGCTGTTTAATGTATTTTTTTTATGATTTACGTTCTCTCGGGTATTCCAAATCATTCATACATTGGCATTCCACTGTTGGACTCGCCTCTTAGAGAAAGCCTGAGTATTTCCCCTGAGGGATACGCCCTAAGCCATACGTAGTAACTCTAAGTAGTCTGTACCTAAGCCTAAACGTATGAGTTGTAGGTTTGCAGGGCAACACATATTTTAGTTTTACTATGGCATACGGTTATCTCACTTTATTTTTTCCACCAGTTACCATATTCAGTAGTCATTAACTGCGCCTTTCCTTTCCAATGATTTTCGGATTACAAAGCTCTCTATGTACTTTAGTTTTATTTTCTACACACCACCCACACAGTACGCCCACAGTTCGCCGGTATGTTTAGGTCCACTGTAATAGGGAGGGAGCCTATTGCCATTAACTGGACACAAATCCAGACTCCGAGCTGCTACTGAGAATTTCATAGAAAAACCCAATAACACTTTGCTCGACCTGGGGATAGAACACAGACATCTAGCGTAGCAGTCGCGCTTGGGACCACTAGACTAATGAGGCAGTTTTATTATCTTCATATTTAATTACTCTCATGAAACACAATGTGCACATGGTTCCTCATTATGTTTCGTGCTAATACTGCACGAAGTTGAATTTACACCTTACAGAAGAGCGTGTATTTACTCAAGTAGCTATAGTTTCTGCTACTTTCACCTAATATTTTTCACTGTTCCTTTTCATTTCCTAAAACGTTTTAATGATAGCTTAGTACTAAAATGGTGATAAAATCCACTGTATCATAGTCACCCGTGTGTACTTACTCGTAAAATAACCATTGTTAATTATGTGTACGGATAGAAACGTATTCGTATTACGTACCTCTCATAGATGTCACCAACGTCACCTTATGACGTTAATTCAGAATGTGAAGGCAAAATTTCAATCATGCGGGTAGGGTTCGCGGTTGCTTAGAGATCAGAGCGTCTGGTATATCAAACCAGAAGACGCAGGTACGAATCCTGCCCGCGATTGAATTTTTTCCTTTACTAAAAAATAACTTAATAATCTTAGCATGGAAAATTCAAAAAAATCACAAAAAGATACTTGAAAGGTAAAGTGGCATCGTACGACACTGAACTAACTGTAAAGTAAGTCGTGTCGGTTGAGAGGTAAGGTAACTTACCTCTCATAGATGTCACCAACGTCACCTTATGACGTAAATTCAGAATGTGAAGGCAAAATTTCAATCATGCGGGTAGGGTTCGCAGTGGCTTAGAGGTCAGAGCGTCTGGTATATCAAACCAGAAGACGCAGGTTCGAATCCTGCCCGCGATTGAATTTTTTCCTTTACTAAAAAATAACTTAATAATCTTAGCATGGAAAATGCAAAAAAATCACAAAAAGATAAACATAACTATTTAAATTATAAATGCTAATTTCTGTGTGTCTGTCTGTCCGTTACGTTTTCACGCCTAAACCGCTGAACCAATTTTGGTATTATTGGATTAAGATCGAACTAAGGTCCAATCTATCTTTATACCAAAATTCCACATTGACTACCATGTGTCTCAATATGTAAGTCCTAGGCGAATTAAACGGCTGGCAGAACCTAGCACACTATTATTTTTTACTAGCTTTTGCCAGCGACTTCGTTCGCGTGGAATAGTTACTTTGTTCCCTAGTTCTTCGCCCGCGGTTTCACCTGCGTTGCCCCGTTCCTAAGGGTTGTAGCGTGATGTTTTATAGCTTGAAACCTTTCTCATGAATCACTCATTTTCCCAACATTTCCCTTCACTGCTCTGCTCCTATTGATCGTAGCGTGATGAAAAGTATACTATAACCTACCCAGGAGTATGAAGAACAATTGTACCAAGTTTCGTTGAAATCCGTCGAGTGGTTTTTGTTTCTATAGCGAACATACAGACAGACAGACAGACAAAAATTTTACTGATTGCATTTTTGGCGTCAGTATCGATCACTAATCACCCGCTGATAGTTATTTTGGAAATATATTTCATGTACAGAATTGATCTCTCTACAGATTTATTATAAGTATAGAAGATTAATTCTAATTAACGTCGGTATATTATAATTTATTACGTAAACTGATTTTTAGAGACGAAATAAAAAACTTGACGTGATTTTAAATGGTAGGGACATTATTCTAATAGACCGTCTTTCTAATCAGATTGGTAGAACTAGCCAACTATGTATTAGTGACAATGAATTTGGCAACACTCATTGATTTAATTTCACCTAGCATTAGTAATGATTTTGCTAGCTTACCATGTATTTTGGTTGTATAATCTTTGGAAAATTATGCAACCGTTATCAGAACTTAAATAATCAAGTCTGTTATTTGCTAGCGGAAAATAATTACATTTCTGGATTAAGTGTATTATTATTTTATTATATGGACAAGTATTTTTGTTAGAACTCAAAAGTTCCTAGAAATTATAAGCACATGCTGATAAAGTATTATTACTGCGACATTACACGAGGCACAGTTTGTGGTGTCGTCTCTGCACATAATTAGGTACAATTTTTTTTGTTATTTCAAACAAAATACCATCTGTTTTATAGTGATATGCTACTCTTAAAGATAGTTCTTGTAATCTTTAATAGAACTAACTGATCCAAAACGTTATTAAAAAGTTAAGTAGTAAGTTAATGACTGTCAAATCCTTTCAGTAAATTGTCATCTTTTCATTTACAATAGCTTTGTTCAGTGTTCTCTAATAGGTAGGTACTGCCTACTTAAAAAAGTTTTAAAGAAATTCTAATCGTAGGTAAGTATTACTTCATTAAAAAAAACATTATAAGATATTCATTTTTGTAGAACGTCTATGCAACCCTCGAACAATAGGTAACAATAGGGTGACAATACATTTTGGTAAGTAGGTATTTTTTTCAGAAAAATTGCTAATGGACAATTCGCAATCGAAACGCTTAAGACGAATATTATTATTCTCTATTAACGTATATGCAATTATTATTTGTGCATAATGATAGAGACCGACAATTATTAACAAATTATATCGCAATAACTTGCACCCTCGTGGCGGGTCACGAGCGATTTAACGTACGTTATATACTGTAATAATAGCATACACAATAGCCATTGAGAAATAATACACTTTTACGATTGTCAATATTATTCCTCAATCGTGCGTGATGGCCATTCGGTATCTTTATCATCACGTCTTTCATCGATTAGCACAATCGATATAGTAATTACTTGATCAGGATATCCGAATGCACGTTCTGTTTTGACAGATATTTTTTTTAATCGCCGCAAGGTCACAAGGCGAATATACGCCTTATTACAAAACGGCCCCGGTGAATGTGAAAAATTGTGAAATGAATTTTGTTTTGTAAATTAATTAACGGAGACGCGAATTTATGAAGTGATTGTTGTAAGTTTGCTTTGTATAGTAAATGTATACCTTTACGTTTTTATTCAATTAACAACCGAGTTTTAATCGATAATGATGTATTTTGAGTGTTAATTTTCTTCAAGGCTTCGTCGTGATCTTAGATTACAATCGTTTAGCGGTAGCAACGATATCTAGTTAATCTAAAATTTTCGCAGTTGATTAATAAAATATTTGTGTGAAATTACGATTCTCGGAATTGTTTAGTTCGTGCAGCACGCAATGCACTACTCACGGCAAAGAGTAGCCACTAAACATTCGGTTATTCCGATGTTCTAATTACACTCAATTACTGCGACCTAACAATTTGTCTGCCAAGTGTTACCAACGTAGTCATTACCATCAAACAGCGCCAATCTACTTTAAACTTTACAGTTTGAATGTGAATTCAATTAATCCGTCGTTTGTTTGTTTATCTTTCCAGAATTAGGTTTCACTTTTACATTGTGAAAGCGAGATGCAGCTACACGGTACAGATAGGTCCATCCCTCTCTAAAAATGATCGCGTTCATGCGATGAGGTACCTCTTTATTACCTCTAATCTGTATTTTTTAAATCTCAATTTAAAATTGTAACTCATTACGTAAGTCATCTTTGAATGAGAATGATTTATTATCGACTATCGTGACTTTAATTAATGTAAGTTCATTTTATAATGATGCTGTGTGTTTCTTATGTCACCAGCATAGGGTTCAGATTTGATTGATTCATGCGTCTTCGTGAACTGAACGATTTATAAAACACTAGCTGACATTTATAAAAGTTAATCTGTATTGTAAGAGCCGGTTCACACGATACGTTTACGGTAATGATATTAAATTGTAAATTAACGTCTCACACTTTCTTCCATTTAAACTCTTGTAATTAAATCAACTAACGTCACATTGTTTTCTTGGCGAAACATTAATAGGATTTTATCTTGAATCTGGGAAATTTAGCTACCTACTAATTTTGGCTTTAAATGTTTTTATCTCAAGATTTACTGTTCAAGGTAAATAAAATTAGGGAGTGGATTCTCCTTCAGCGAATTAAATCTGAATAAAATTAAAATTTACATTACATTAATTTGATTAGAGACTACCTCATTGGTTGTGGTCCCTGCGTTCGATATCCAAGTTGAGACTGACTGCAACCGACCGTTTCTCAAACGCACCAAAAACTGAATCAAGCGATGGAAAACTAAAAAAAGAGTAGGTAAGCACCTAAGTATCTAAATAAGATTCTGATATAGGTACCTTAACTTAAAAAAAACATGTTGCAAATAATTATAGCGCTTAAAAACATTTACAAGTAAGTAATTATTATATTTTTCATAACATTGTAAAGGATTTCCAGGCAATCGAGTACCTAAGTAGCTGAACAATTCATCACTTCATCGTGGTTACCGCGTAATGTCACAATTTAATACAGCCACAACCTTTTATTTCACACCAATTTATATTTATGACAAAATTATATGTTTACTATTACGAGTATAGTTTAAACATATTGCATACGAATGTGTTGTCATCGTGCCCTTGAATTGCTCATACGCATCATGCATAGACAATGTGAAGTGAATCATTCTGTTTTATAGCAAATTGACTGTCTGTGGTCCATTGTTCTCTTTGGGTCAGTTGCATCTGCATATTGAAGACATAGGATCTTAAATTAAATCTGACGTTACTTGCAATGTAACAACGAAAATGTCAAGGTAAATACCTAGTTTAATCGGCTGAATAATATTTACCTGCGCCTGTTCTAATTTCAAAATTAATATGCATGTTTTGCAGTCTTTGTGGTTGCAGAACATTTATATCTTCAAAAAAAAAGAGAGGTAAACTGACCAATTGGCATTTGCAGTAGCTAAGAATGGCTATCATAGTAAACTCGCGTTACCTACTGCTAATAAAAACTGTGTTGATGTGACTTACCTATCATATTTTCTACGTTTTCTCCAAGCCTATCAGTGAACCTACAATTTCAATGACTCATCAAATCGGGCCCTCGATATATCACGAGCCGGGACATCATAATAGCAGTACCACCAACTCATTATCAGCTGTCTATTATGTTTATGGCACCCAATGAAAGTGAACTATAACAAAAACTAATCGAAACTTTCATTTTCATCTTATTGTACGCGCCATAGTAGTACCGTTAAAAAAGTAATCTTTATCATCTGTGCGCGGAACTTGAAAAACAAGCAAAGAAATCAGTCCATTGTGCCAAAGCAAAGCGCGTGCTTACTGATTGCTGCTAACAATTCTGTTTTCAAATGTTTGTTTTGTTTCTTTTTATTAACAACCAGTTTTACGTACCTATAATTTTAATATTTTGTGTTTTTAAAACCTTCAAAGCGATCGTTTTGATATTTCATTCGCTTTTTTATCTGCAAGGCACTTTTCTACGAGTCGAGATTACTACAACATGTCATGACAACCAGTCGATTTTGGAAATAGAAGACTTAC
Organism: Acronicta aceris; assembly: GCA_910591435.1. Taxonomy (NCBI): domain Eukaryota; kingdom Metazoa; phylum Arthropoda; class Insecta; order Lepidoptera; family Noctuidae; genus Acronicta; species Acronicta aceris. The sequence goes on along the minus strand of OU342778.1, from coordinate 3,230,286 downwards.
GAAACGTGTTCGTTTTCATGCCTCGAACCAGCAGCGCCTTGACCCAACTTCATGTGGCAATTTACGTGTAACGCTAATAGCATTCCCATCCGTAAACAATGAAGAACTTTTTGTCATCGCATCGTTCTATTGTTGCTATCAGAATGTAAACATTTTTTGCAACGGTCACTGACCGATTTGTTGTGGAAAGCAATATTTGCAGTGGACACGATTGCAAACAAATATTGATAGTTAAGTGGCTATTGTACGTTCCATTACTTCCTAGACATAGATGTTGAAAACTTTATAGACTAAGAGCGTTGAGAAATTTAAAACATTCGTGACAGTTGAGGAGCCAGATCTTTTTAATTGGTTGCGTAATTAATTCGCTATGACTTATTTGTAGCGAACTAGGCCCATTCATTGATTTCATTTTTGTCGATTCATTGATTCGTGACAGTTGAGGAGCCAGATCTTTTTAATTGGTTGCGTAATTAATTCGCTATGACTTATTTGTGGCGAACTATGTCCATTGTAGATTTCATTGACAATAGGTATGCAGAAGAATTGAGTTCCCTTAAATTTGAAAGCTTTTCTTCGCATTGTAAGGAATCTCTGACGCATATTTACAGCTTATACTTATGTAAAGTACTTACCTACATTCTTCAGACCCTGTCATTCGTATAAATTCCTGCAGTATATTGGCGAATGTGCCGAAGCTGTCATCTCAAGTGGTTACTGTGTACTTCGGAATTTACAACTTTCCCACGTACTTCGTTTGAACTTCACTTCCTAATGTTCGCGCATCAAATATCAGAAGCTCTCCATGTTACATAACGTTAGTCCCTCTGACAATCTCCGCATCTTAGCAACGATTGACAACATAAAAGGATTTTGATGTGCTGCCTTATGCTACGTAACCTATATGTTCATGGGTACAAATCTCACAAGTACATAAACCTAGAATTCGTGTTCAGTTAGAAAGCAGGCATTGATCTCTTGATCAATGTGTGCTTTCATGTCGTATGACCTAGTCATTGGTCATATAATTATATTCAGAACAAATCAGATATAGCAATCAAACCAATAAATGGGACCAAAAGTCAATCATTCATACGTTGCTAGTCATGGCAGCGTTCTTTACGACTAGCCTTACAGTTTAGACTGTTCAGAGCTTTACTTTGGACCTTTGGATAAGGGTAATATATTGCAAGCTTATGGCGTCACAGGAGTTACTATAACTTCATTTTCGTAATTATTTTTTGTTATATGTGACATTAACGCATCACTGCCTGTGATCTGATAAGGATGTCAATAGATATTGTTGACATTTTTTATTGATTATGTCAATAAATGAGCAGACCTACCTGTCATCACCGCCCATGGACACTTGCGACACTAGAGGACTAGCTGGTGCGTTGCCAAGCTTTAAGAGCCCCTACGGACTTTAGACTGCCAGAGCCGCAGCATCCGATGGGGAACTGTATCTCACGTGCAAAAGTCGATACGCACACCTCAAGACATCACCTCAAGACGGGCAATATCTTCCACATTGTCCGTCTTGAGGTGATGTCTAAATAAATTTTACATTACACGCAGTATTCTCTCTGCAGCTTAGTTGTTTATGCCTTAATTCGTTTTTTTTTTCTTAAAAAAATGTGTTTTTTTTTATGGTATGCTTACGTATAGTATATAGTATCTTTGCTTTTACTTACATTACGTAATATATCGCAAAGTTCGCATCGCTTTGCTTTATGAAGTTCCAGCAAATTACACTTTTTATTTATAGCTATGTTCAATTACTCGCTTCATATTTCAAATTGGTTATGCAATTTGTAGCTCGTATTTGTTTGTATAACCGATAACGTATTATATAATTTGAAACATTCGGAAATTACATTCATTATTGAATCCGTTTCCGATACTGAGTAAGGAAGTGTATCACACTTTTACCGGAATGTGCCAAAAAGTCTTTCCCAAGTCTACTGAACAGCTCATTGAGTTTTAAAATGGCTAAATTGGTGTACAGGATACCTAAAGCATGGTCCAATATAAAGTCAAACCGGCAATAAATCAAAAATCCGTGTACGCAGTTTGGTTTTATGATCAATTTAGCTTTTAGCAACAGCAAAGAAATTAAATTTGTTTGATATTTTAACAGTCGGTACTTAAAGTCGCAATTTGCAGTCCATTGGACATTAAGGGTGTCCAATTTATAGCTACTATTACGCGTAGAGCCATGAGAAGCCACTTGACATGCCCTCCAACATTCCCAAGTTTATACACAACCAGTTAAACTTGACTTCCCCATCGGCGCGAAATACCAAAATCATCTTCGCATTACGTAACATCAGTGACTCTGGCGCATTTGCATACAAAAACGCGCCTTATCACTGCATTAACGGACACCTTGCGGACCACACGTAGGTGCCATTTTCTACTTATTTCTCCTCATTTGCGTCCGCCTTGACACTTCCTCGACCGTATCTATCATTCACTTACGGTTATCGTGTAGCGGGAGACTAGACAGCGGAGTAATCGCCTTCCGTTTATTAACATTTTGAGATGCCAAGTGATTTACTGGTCGCGTCGTCGCTGCCATTGGTCGCGGTCTCGCGGACATTAGCGATAGGCAAATTGCACCGCATATGGGGGATATTGTTAATCTTTGATTCGTCTGAATGAATAATGTAACTAATGAATTTTCATTACAATTCATTCCTACATTGTACGGACACGCTCATTTGCTTGATGAGGTCAGTGTCGGCAAAGGACGGTTGAGATGTTGGAAGGCACGCAAAATAAAGTTACTCTAGAACCGGGACTGATCGTTAAGAACTCACGTTCCTGAGATTATTGAGATATAGCCACATTGGTTAGGTACCTATTAATATAGTATTTCCATGTACTTCCCCATTACCTAGTGCTAGTGTTTTGAAACCACCCCTTTTGGTAATACACATGTCATCATGAATTCATTACACTCACTGTGTTAGAAGAAATAATGTAAATAAGTAACTCATCTTTGAAGATTTTTGATGGTTTGTTCGTTGCCAAAAACACCGAACAGTACTACACTGCTACTGCTACTACATACATATTATTATTAATATATCTTATAATTATGTTTAAAATAATTTGTATTCATCCATGAATTCGTGTATCTAATGTTGTCATGTCGTGATGCGTTCCGATACTTACATGGTCATCAAATTGTCAATGTTTAATTTATGATCGTCGTGTTATCGATACTGGCCACATTCGTAGGGTTTAACTAAGGTGAACTTATTCGATTATTCGAATAATTCTATAATGCACGTTTGAAATTGAAATTACATTAATACACGTAAAACAATTTAGTTCAAGGAATTAGTGGAATTAAAGGCGAGTTCTAATGACATTGCCAGTCGTAAATGAGGTATTAAAAAGAATTAATTTGTAAAATATGATGACAATGACCAGAGGACCGTTGGGGGTCCATCAGCAAGTTGGGTTGTCCACATAATGCAAGCCTTGAAGCGTACCTGGGTGAGAATAGCTCAAGAGTATGAAAGGTGACATAAAACCTGATGATAGATAGAACCTGATGATGTAAAGAATCCGAAACGTCGGGAATCTAATAATACCAATACAACGCGATAAAATCCGTTAAAAGTAGTTTTATTTCAATGTCTAATATTCTCGTAAGCATCAGAAACCAGTAAGCTTGATATTAGTTGTGTACACTGCACGCGTTAATCAACAAAGGTAGAGCAAAGTAGTTGCATTTATTGACTCAAAATCTCAGACATATCACATCCTTTGGAAATTAAATCAATGTTAGCACTAGTCTGCCGGTTTTATTTTCTAATTTATACTTTCTGTTTATTATGAAAATTCGCGCAGTTATCGCGAATTTGCATAGAAGTGTCACGTTTCGTTCCACTTTTTCTATTCTAACAAGAAATATTTGCTCATTGCAGCTAATTCATTCGATATAAATAAACTTAATGCCTAAAAAACTTTGAGTCGAAAAAGTAAGACCTTTTTTTACCATTTAGCATTTGATGTTTTGGGTAGCAGTTGCTATACTAATAACTGATAAACTGAAACTGTTTAAATTTTGAACCAACGAAAAAATACAAGGAGGATTTCAATATTTTTATATATATTTTTTTTAAGTCAATAATTGCAAATGCAATGGAAAATATTAGGCACCGACATGATAAATTTAATGCTAGGGGTTGTTATCAACCGTCTTAAAAAAAAGGAAGTTCTTAATTCGACCGTATGTTTTTTTTTCATGTTTGTTACGCGATTATTCCGTCAATTATGAACCGGTAGGTCATACTTCAGAGATGGTCCCATAAAATTTGGTCAAGATCTGATTACAAAAGTAATAACACGTAACGACCGAGTAAATGATAACGTCGTCTAGGTATACGTAAATTTTTATTCGCTACTATACATGTTGAAACAGAATAACTTTTAAGAAAAAGTAAAACTTTTCAAAAACATAAAAAATCATGTTATATGCGAAACAGTTTCGAATGAAAAGATCCGATCAAAACAAAGGCAGTTTTACCAATTCGATTACATAATTGTATAATTCCGATACAAAATGTCTTTAGGGTAGTTAGTACATTAAAACTTACCGCGTGATGATAACGAAGCAAGATTATTTAATTATATACTTATTTCACTTACAGACCTATTTATTTATTTATAAAATTTGTTAATTGTTTTTTGCTTAGCGCAAAAATATTTAAATTAAAATTTGTCATGAATGGTTATAATTTATTGAAACGACTTACTCAATACGTAACATCTCTCGGCATCGTCTGCACCTCAGACATGTAGTTATATAAGATGTCTGTCCACTTAGTCCTAACATGTGTTTGAATTTGAAGAATAAATTATGTACTTACCTATTAATTTCTTTTCAATTAAGACCTACTTCCTGTATCCTCCCTTTTTGTTCATATTTTTACTGGTAACACTTTTTTATTCCTGATAGGCTTACGCTTGACCGCCAGTTCGCCTGATGTTAAGCAACACTGCGATCTACGATGGAGCGCGCTTGCCTAGAAGAAACCGATTCACTTATTTTATTCCTATTTGTAGACATTTTGATTTTATAACTCAAAATGATTGTCGTGACAGTGTAGGTTTACCTACACTGCAAATTTACGTCATTACCCATTGCATAATTTGAATTTGTCCATTCAATAGGGTTGGGAAATCTTCATCCTGAAACTACCGGGAAATACTTATAGCTTTTCGCGGTAATTTAAGGACCAGGAAAATTAATTTGATTTTTTTATTTTTACTGTGTGATCATGTGTAGATCGTTTATGATAGTATTGTGAAACATTAATTATTCTTTAAGACTACGTGCGATGATAAAAAATAAGATTTTGAGTCGATATTATTGAGAAGTGATATTAATTGAAAATAAAATGTATATTAGAGTTTCTCAATCCCTAGTTTTCAGTTTCAGCCTTTGATCCGTTTAAACTTAACCGATAGATAGAATTCTAAATTCAAATCTGCCAATAAACAAGCAAGTGCATTCCGTTCGGGTTGCATCGTAAATAATCGTGTAACATCGGACGCGGGCATCTGGTGCCCGTGGGAGCGCTTGCGCGCGCAATCTCACGCAAGTGGCTAGTCAGCATTATTGCTATTGTACATACGACTGGCTTCCTGGTAGCGTTGTTTATTAAACAATAAATTTTATAATATTTAATTCGACAAACGCGCATTTATAATCTCTGTCCTATCTAAGGAAACGGAGAAGACTGTTTGAATAGAAACCTTACTATTATACTGTGAGTTTTATACAACAAATAAATCGACATCTATGAAATAGGTAAGCAACTGGTGGTTAACTAGTAGTTAGCAACCGTGCACCTATTTGCTGATCCGATACTTACATAATAACGACATAATAAAAGTCTAATCTTCCAAGAAACTATCGGCCGAACATCTATAAGTAATCGTAATTATAAGGGATATCGGACTGACCAGTACGTTTGACGTCTGATTTTAATCTTTATTTATGTGAACATAGAGATAAAATTATGTGTGATGCTGATGCCAACGTATGAAACATGGGTGCCGCGTGAACGTTTATCACCCACTACTTTCTCGACATGAAATAAAGTAAAAGTAGAAGAACTTGCCACGTCTGTGACGCTTGCGCCGCCGTCTATCACACCGTGTCGTAATTTTACGTATCTTATCATTTTATCATACTACGTTCTTCGTATTGTCCTATGTGTTGCCATCTTCATTTTTTTTTAAATACGTTGCCCCCGCGAGAATTTTCTCTTGTATCGTGGGTGCGTTTACATACACAAATTCCCACTTACACAAACGCCCAGACCCGGAACAAGATCATACAAATATTTGCTCCGTATGGGGATCGAACCCACAACACGTAAATGTAGTGCAGAAGCCAATCGCTCAGCCGCTACACCAAAACCTGTGAGAAATCATAGATCACTATTCAAAAAATATATTTTTTTTATTCATGATAGGCCTACGCTTTCCCGCCAGTTCGCCTGATGTTAAGCGACACTGCGGTCTAAGTAGTATCAGATTTACTCCTCTGAGCCTAGCCTTGAGGTCCTAAGTTGGATACCTAAGTCAAACAGCTCGAGTATTGTACGCTGATCTTTATGCATATTACTACATCCGAGGTCATTTCTCCTTCTCGCCATTCAACATTTTATTCGCTGTTAATTTTATTATAATAACAATTAGAGTTGTTTCTGAATAGATTTAGAATAGAATATTTATTTTAACCCGCTAAGAAACAAATTACAGACACATGATCTATTGTTCTCGTTTGTCAAGACTCTTAAGCGACTTGTTGAATCTAATCGACATTTGTAATTTTTTTATTAAAAAACCGATTCATAAATATTATAATAGAAGAAAAACCCTGAGGCCGTATTATAAGAAAAGAGAGGCTATTTAATATATAGAGCGGCATCTCTTTCTCACAATGTAAAAATGATCGGCTTAGACGTTATAATACGGCTCCTGATAATTTTAACTTTAATTGATTATAGTACAATCTTGATAAAATTAGTTGATTAACTTTAATTTTAGCGTTACTACACGGTGTGAGCGTCCATTTTAGCGTTAATCAGTCGGAATGCTCATGCGCAACTGTGTGTAACGCGTTAAAACGAGATTGGTTAATTATCTCCGAATTATGTGCGGCGGGCGGAGGTGGTCAAGCACTTTCTATTGATTTCTAATGTTTTTTAATATGTCAAAACATTGTTTAATAAATCCTGAATTACTCTTGTTTTTAATTACCTATCTGCTTTTATTTTATTTATATCTAGTTATTTTTAAGTGACATTTATTATTATTTTAAATATACACCGTGTAACTGCATAAGCGCAAGACCTCGAACAGCTCGATTAGAATATCGAGTCATAATTATAATAACGAAACCTGAAAGTCATTTTGAGACATGTAGGTAAGCATATTTTTTCAAGAAATTAGTTATATCAGCTTCATATGAGACCGGTGGACCGAATTCCCCTTACAAACGTAATACCGATATAAATCATAATTCAAACACAATTTAATCAAATTCTGTTATTCTATTAACCTAGGTTCCTACTCTACCATTTCGTCCAAAATATTTCACTGGAAATAAATGTAAGAGAATGCAATTTTTGTTAACTCTTCCAAGTTTGGAACGATTTCCCGGTCTTTTATTTCCAGTAAAGTAGTAGTAGACGAAATAGTACAAATAAAAATACTTTATTTGCACTATTTCGGTAAATAATGCAAATAAAGTATTTTTAATTAAATAGGGTTTTTTACATAGGTGTTATATAGTATTGCAAGTTCAGGCCTATTTAACTATTGTCCATAGCATGCAAATTAACATATTAACATTTACATTTAATTACATTATTATATTCCAGTCATGTCCAGTAGGAATAGTACGGTAGGAATCTAGATTAATGGTATCCAAATCCGAATAATAACACAATTTGATAGAATCAAATAATCCATACTTCGGCCCACTGATGGATCAGGGGTCATATTTCAGGTACGTATTAAACATTTTTTTGAAAAGTAAACATATTAATAACCACTGTAATCGATTCAATAGTCGATTCTGAACGAACTACTTTCAGGTCTTACGCTTATTCTGTTACAGGTTTTATTGGAGACTTTAAATTCTACTTTTATCTACACTAAGCAAAAGTGTTACTCTAGCTTTTATCATTTACACAGTCTTTTACATTTTAATTTTAAGCTTAAAGGTTTCTTGATATAATATGACGAACCGAGTATTGTAAGCAGGTGTTTAGCCTACTTTTCTAGTTTAAGTAATATAACTATGCTATTTATCCAAGGCACCTTCTGGTGACACACTTAAAGCTGCTATCATCATGTAGGTACGAAGGCATACTTCTGCATTTTGAAAATTTTGTAACATGTGTCAATTCTAGACACACCTGATAAAAGGTCATTGAACTTGGTACGAGAGGAATGCCACGTCCATGAGAAAAATTGCAAAATCATCAATTACCATCGAAGGATTTAGATTTAGAGGTAATTTGTTATAGGTACATATTTTTAGTTATTGTTGAATATCTTCGTGACAAAATTTAATGAATTTAGACTATATATATTGATTTGTAGAAATAAAGCTACTTTTATATACTTTATCCCGTTATATTGATTAGTTTCAGGCCCTTTACAGCATCTCAAGAAGAAAATACTTAGTTTTATTTGAAAGATTAATAGTCACGTTAGCGTCAGAAATTAATAGGCGTAATATCTTAAATCGTAATAAATCTAAATAATAATAATAATATTATTATTTATAATGAATAAATTCTTATGCAAAAAGCACATCACTATAGAAACTCCTGCGCTCTTTTTAGATGCTTCGAATAAAACTAGGAAACGGGAGCCTCAGTCATTTGTATAGAAAATGGTAGTGAAGTGGCTTTCCTAGAAATGCAATCATAACACGTTTACAAGAAAGAAAATATGAGATATAACCTCTTATCTATATAATGTGAGACTCGTCAGGCGCAGTGCGCGGGCGCTGGTAAAGTTTTCACTTTTGATGAATCCATCTACATACATTATGTTCGCTCGCTATAACGTTCTCTGATACACTTCATAAATATTTTTTTTTGTATTACAATTATAATTTAAAAAAAAACCGCAGCATCAGATTAAGATTACCAAGTTCTTGTACTATCATTGAAATAATAGGAGACTAGAATCGATCAGACCTGCGGATGTTGCTCACATCCCTTCATCAACGAGAAAAGAGTTGATAACCTTTCATAAAAATAGATAGTCATACATAAGTACCTACACATTCAACTTTTATCACCCCTCTGTTAGCGTCAAAGATGAAAAGTAGGTAAAAAGTCATAAGATTATCTTTTTGTGATTTTTTGGCATTTTCCATGCTAAGATTATTAAGTTATTTTTTTTAGTAAAGGAAAAAATTCAATCGCGGGCAGGATTCGAACCTGCGTCTTCTGGTTTGATATACCAGACGCTCTGACCTCTAAGCCACCGCGAACCCTACCCGCATGATTGAAATTTTGCCTTCACATTCTGAATTTACGTCATAAGGTGACGTTGGGGACATCTATGAGAGGCAAGGTACCTTACTTCTCAACCGACACGACTTACTTTACAGTTAGTTCAGTGTCGTACGATGCCACCCTACCTTTTAATTAAGTCATAAGATTTTTATCAAGGTATCAGTCTGAACTTTTTGAGATAAAAGGGTTATGTCCAAGTCCATCTCCAAGGTCTATTTATACCTACCTAACAAAATTCATCAACATTGGTCCTGCGGTTCAGGCGTGAAAACGTAACGACAGACACAATTACTTTTGCATTTATAGTATTGGTAAGATAATAAGAAAGGAGACTTAGAGGTTAGAGCGTCTTGTGTATCCAACCAGGAGATGCAGGTTCGAATCCTGCGTGAATGCTGAATTTTTCCTTTACTAAAATAAGTTTATGAAGACAGGAGTTTCTACATACAGGTTTGATAGTTCACCCTATTGTCTCTGGTAGATACTAAAAATGTTAGGAATAAATAACGAAACTAGCTAAACTGACTAATCGTTAGATTTGATTAATAAAGTAATTAGTTGTGTTATCCTTTGTGCACTTAGCTGAGTAATTAATTTTAATTTAATACAAAACAGAAGCCATTATTGTGACAAATTCTGTATTTAACCGCAATTAAACCTTAAAAGTGTCACGTAAGACAATTGTTCTAACAATCTGACACCAAACATAGCAGATAAACCAACTTACATTCGCACTCCATGTTTTATAGAACCAGTCTTATTTCTAACACCATAAAGTTCAAGTAATTCACAATAGTCACGTAAATAAGTTGGTAAGATATACAATAAGGGTATTGTGTTTTATTCCCAGGGAGATATCGCAGTTTCCAGAGAAGATCGAGAAAGTCGCCTTTCTTGTGGAGATTTCAGATGCAGATGTTGGTTGTCTTGCTAGTTGTAGTAGACACAATTAGCTTCAAATTGCTTAAGAGACTGGCTTCCGCATCAGATTGTAAATAAATTGTACCATGTAGATACTTATGTACAATTAAGAGGCGGCGCCTGCGGCGTCGCAAGTGTTTTGATCCTCATTAGCAATGAAAATGGAAGGATGTGATTATCGGTGTTCTTAATTTAAAAATTCGAGACGAAAGTTTAGAACTAAGTATGAAATTATTTAGATTAGGTATATCGCCGTGAAATTTAGATGCCAGGTTTGTTTTTAGAAAATCAAGTTTTGTGTTTTAATTTCTATAATCTAAAACATAATTATTTGTTTCGTTAAATGTGAAGGTTTCAAACCTCTAGCTAAAGTAAGTATGTAGGTATGTATCAAGATAATCTATACATATAATAATTATTAATAAACATCTAACAATATAAATTTTATTATTCAAGTAGTTCATATTACTAACAGACTGCCTCATTAGTCTAGTGGTCCCAAGCGCGACTGCTACATTAGAGGTAATAGTAATATGAAACATAGCATACATATACCAACGCCTGTATTCCCCGAAGGATTAGGTAGAGGCGTACTTAATGTACACCTACAGTTCGCTGGTATGTTTAGGTCTCATGTTATAGGGGGCAAGCCTATAGCCATTAACCGGGCACAAATCCAGACTCCGAGCTGCTACTGAGAATTTCATAGAAAAACCCAATAACACTTTGCTCGACCTGGGGATCGAACCCAGGACCTCTAGTGTAGCAGTTGCGCGTGGGACCACTAGACTAATGAGGCAGTCTTAAACCTCATGACCAAGTTTCATAAGTAACTTGGCCATAATCATAAGTCAACGTCATGCATCATTGCCCTAAGTTATTCAAGCTTAATTAAACGAAACGGGATCCGTCCACTCCAAGGATGTTCAATTCACGCTCAATTTGCGGTGAATGTCCAATCATCTTCAAAAACGCACTGAATACTTAATCACATACCGGTTCAGTAGCAGCTGTGAATTAATTTCACAGTTCATTGCGAGCGGGCGACTCTATCGCTTCCGCATGACCTGTCCTCGTCCTTGCAGTTTACAGATAGGGCTGTCACTTGCTGCTACTTTTTGTACAGCATAATAAACTTTTTGTTAAACTACAGTTAGTAATGGTTGGATAAATCGAAGATTTACAAGTGGATTTTTTTGTTGATTAGTTAATTAGACAAGTAATTGACTGGACTGTACCTCCTATTGTGATTGTGAATTTAATCAACATTGACGAACAAAACATTTATGGTTGAATGACTACGAGATATTTTGTGCATTTTAGATGTATAATTACGTACTTGATTTTTTAATTAAAGGCCTATTAAATTTCAACCCTTGCGATCCAAGGCTGTTTTGGGCTAACTCTTTCAGAAGTAATGCTTATCCCGACATCTTAAATAAATGAAAATAAATAATAATTTATTTCCCAAAAAAGTGCACAATTTACACATAAAATATAACTTTTAAATAGTGACAAAAAATTGAATTGAATCTGGTACCCATGATAAGATTTAACTTGAGTTATGGGTACCAGGGCTCTCACACATAGTTTAAGCTAAAAGTAGACGTAAATAATAGATTTTATAAACTTAGCCAGTTGCAAAAATTAAGCCTAGGAGCCTCGTCGTCTGTATATAATAGAAGTAATTATATGTGATTGTATATTTGTAGTGTGTTAGTGCGTGTATATGTAGTGTAGCATTCATGATTGATATCTTATCGGCTTACCGTCTAGGCCTGCCATTTTGTCGAACCCACACGGTACTTTGGAAGGTAGGGCAGAAGGAACGAACCTTTACCATTCAGTAAAACTACAACGGCTGAATAATAAATAATAATCAATCAAATTGACAGACATAAAACCATGGAGTGCAATAAAATAACCTCCGAGTAGTGAATTGGTGATACAAAATTATCACTTAATGCAGAGATTCTCAAACTCACTTCACTTAACATTTCAGAATCCATTATTAAAATTTTTAACTTTACCACTTGACAAATCTGAACACGGACAGATTCAATTTAATATGGCATGCACTATTATTTTGACAAAATACAAGGATACGTAAAACAATTGGCCTCTGCGCTCACGCACCGCTGAACCAAGCGGAAAAATTATCCATCTTTAAAAACCCTTACTTAAGTATCCATGTTACTATATAGTATCTAGGGTACTTGGAGGCAAAACATTAGGTATCCATTTCTTAGTGATTCATAGTTCGTTAGATCCATTTCTGATTTTGAAATCAAGGTAATCAACTGCTTTATTTATCCATATATTACATATTAGTAACCCTAGAGTACAGGGGTCACTTCAACTCTTTCAGGCAAGGCCTACCACGCCATATGCCCTTTTATATCTCGGAAGAGATGGATAAGGATAAAAGCTACTTCCACATATGTTGGGGCTATTATAGCCATTGACCTAGTATAAAGGACGGGCTATTTATAGCTTCACCTTAAATGGCCATGTACCGACAATGCTGAGAATATCTGCCCTAGTTTAGTAATTCCAAAGAGATCCAATTAATGATGTTACTGTCAATGACACAGCGGTCTTGGCCGACTACCATTTAAAAATATAACAAAGTATTTTGAATTTCGAAGTTCTCAGAGCGTTAGAATTTAAATTGTTCTAAAAATTTACTAGTGTTGCACTTTCTTATAAAAGAATCTTTTGTTTTAAATTACCGCCTAAATTATTAAACAAGTGATTATTTATAATGGCATGGGACAAACAAACACAGGTGCTTTCTGTATTTTAATAGTGACGTGATATCAAATGTATAATTATGTGAAAAGGCATTGTCACAGTGAAAACTGTACAATGTGTGCCCATGAGAACCTCCTGCGATTATGACGATACTTTGTGAAAATTGTTTCCGTGTCTTCATGATTATTACAATTAATTTTGTATTCCTAGAAATTTAATATTTAAAAATATTGTTATCTTTGCCTCTGATTTGTCGAGTTCGTGTGAGTTTTACTCATCATGTTCGTGTGTCAACCCTTTTAGGGGATGACAAACTTCGTACGCCGTCCAGAAAATCTCTCTGGCATGCAGTTTTCCTCATTCATTGTTTATGTTTAAACGAATGATAATTATAATGATAATGATAGTACATAAGTCCGCCTTATGTACTACATATGTATGTATGTATGTATATTGTATTGTATGTATGAAACTTGTCGGGACCATGAAACTCCAGATCACATCTGGTAAATTAAACATGAATGCGAGATAGACAAGAAAAACTATACCTATATTTATCAGTATACCTTGCTCACTAATCACGAAACAGAATCTATATAAAGCTCAAATACTTTAATTTTGCCAGAGAAATCACTTGAGGTGTAGGCTTCCGTTAAGAAAGGATTTAGGGAAGAGTTTACAAAATAGATCCCACAGGAATGGGCAAAATTTATCAACAATGCAAATGGCTGATACAAAAAACAGGAAGTTATTATTTGAGCGCCTATATACATATAATTATTATTCTCAAAAGCTAGGTCAGTATATAAACGTTTTACAAGTTACTGTCTAACATAACTGTCTAACTTAACTTAGGCTTATTGGTTGTTTTGTATAATTTTAAGCTCCATACTAATCTCTATAACCTACAAATTAATATATACGTCATACATACCATTATCATGGTATCATGTAAAATAGGCCTGTAATAATAAATAATCACCTAATATTTATATTTGCTCGCCGCGTAAATTATATATTCCGGGAAATAAGTACCTTTATTTTTTGTATATTCAATTAAAAGTTCGTCTACATAAGTAAATATAAAATTAACGCCATCACATTTTTAATTTGTATGCCTTCATTTTGTCATCAATTTATTCTTGATGTCTTACGGCCACTCCCAAACTCCTATAACAGATGCGTCTATAGATTTGCTTACAGAGAGATAAGATTTTGACATTACTTGAATGTCAAAATGTCATAATCCTATCTCTGGTAAACAAATCCATCGACGCATTTGATATTGAGACCGGCCGTTAATGACACAGATTAACCCTTCACAGAATAGATGATAGAATATTAAGTTATACTATATAGCACCCATTTGATATAATAATTATCATTTAAATAGTGTTTATTACCAGAAACAGACTCCCACGGTAATAACTCCAAATAAATAATCAAGATCAAACGCGTTTGCCAAATCTGTGGAATCACACGTAATACCATAAATTGCGTAAGGGAACAACCTAAAACGAGGAAATTTTCGCAATAAAAATTCAACTAAGTAAGCTTTGGTGGTGATGATAATTCATAATTACTATTGTGTCCAACAATTCGGCGGTCATCAGATAATTCTGCTGTTCAAATTACAAAAGTTCACCCAGTTTCGTACGAACTCGAATTCTTCTAACTCGGAAATGCACTACATATTATGTAAAGTTATCTCTCACGAAAGGTACCATTGTTGTGGAAACATCTGGTGGTGTGGCACGAGGTATAGGCATTAGCGAGATAATTATGGTGTCAGTACCTACTGCTCAACAATCATATTCGTTGACGATTGCTAGGTTTGAAATGAATTGAATTTTCTATCTTCTTAAGAACTAAAACTAACGCTTTTGTACATCTGCTTTGCTCGACGTCGGTATGTCACAACAGAATACCAACGCCTGGTGTTAAATCCTAGCATATCCTGAGGGTACCCTTTTGCTGCAGCGAGGGGGTGTTTTTATTCTTTTATGTTTTTTTTTAATTTTATCTTCATTCGCCCATCTTTCTAACTACTATTGTAAAATGAAATGGAAAAAGCAGCATTTTAAAATCAATTGATTAATAGTTTTTCCAAGTACCTACCATTATGTTCGACCCTCAGACTAAGCAAAATGACTACCCAATCTATACGTAATTCAAACATTGATTCAAGGCAAAACATTTTGAAATATCATAAAAAGCCATTATTTACAAACAACATAGATACATAAAGACATTTGTCAAGTAAGGAAAGTAGGCAACGTCGTACGTAATATGATCCTTGCTTAGACATAGGCATAATTTTGAAATACTTTACATAACCTACTCATACATTTCGCACCAACAGGTTGAATAACTTCGCTTGTGTCTTTTACCGTATCATAATTATGTTCTCTAATTCATTGCTCATCTCTAGGAAGTGTTTTTGCTCAAAATGTCGCACGCTTACGACAAACTATTGTCTTTAATATGTTTTTTATTACGCTTTCTCTTACACGTAGTACTTGTTTCATTTGAGATTTTTACTAGAACTTTGATAAGATTTTTGTTATGTAAAATGTTCATCATTGCGTATGACATTCATCCTGCGTGGATCAGATCTCTATATCCAAGTTTTTCAGACATAATTGTTCCTAATTAACCTCCCGGTGCTTTCTCTGTGATACTATTATGCACGCTGAAAAAGTAATTAAAAAAAACAATGATAACTATCTATATATAATTTGTGAAAATAGGTTCAATTGAATCTGTGACTCTGAAATAATTCTGCCCAAAATATTTAGTAAGATATAATATGTAGCTAATTTTATTATTTTAGAACACATAGGTGTATTGAAAGAAAGTAAGTGAAAGGAAAGGTGCTTAAATTCATAGTTGCGTTTGCTTTTAGATTTAAAGCGCTAAGACATTTGAACAATATTGGTAGTTAAAATCAATTCGAAATAGATTGCCAATCGTTTAACATGAGAATCGAATCGGAATCGATAGACATATGTGTAGTTTGTGATTGATCGCAATTATTTGAACATCGATTTGATTCGAAGTATTCACGATTTTTTACCAACCCAGTATATTGTTTTATAAGAAATTTAACAATTAAGGATGGTGGATTTTTTCAGATAATTGGTATTCAAAAAACTTTCTAATTGTATTTCTGAAATTTATATTGATGTAATAAATTCAATGTGAATATCGCTGGAGTTCGATTAACTTTTAAAATATCAGTAGGTTAGTAGATAATCGCTTCGATATAAAACTAGACCGCGTGGTTATTTTACTAGACCAATATACATATTCCGGTATGATACACTATATATAACACATATTATACTAAATTAAAACAGATTCTTTCATTTGTTTCAGCACAATGACTGTGAAGAAAACCGCCCGGACCGGCGGCTTTGCGGCCCTGGTTGCCCGTCAGAAGATGCACAATACCAGTCAGCAGCTGGATATCCTCACCATCAATAAACCAAGTTCCCAATCTTACAATATCGTGGTGGGATTCAACGAGAAAGACCAACTCCAATTACTTACTAAAGATGATATAACAGATGAAGATAAAAAACTAATTAAAGATTATACAGAACTGAAACCTACCAAATGTGAAAACATCTCAATAGATGACATTACAAATTGTGTGAATATTGAGAACTATCCTAATTGTGACAATACTCTAGTCTTTTATATAACCAAAAACACGATTAAGGAAGCTATCGCGCTCAAATTTGAGAACGAACAGGACTTTAAGAGGATATACTTCACATACAAATACTTCAAAATGCGGAACCGGCTAACGAAAAACACTAACAACTATTCAAGCAGTGAAAACCTGTTTTCTAAAAAGAAAACTTATGACATTTTCAAAAGCAGAAAGAATAGTATTGATGACTACAGTTTATTCGATAAGGGACGCAATGAATATGATTTAATGCAAACCACAGATAACGATGGTATAACACACATATCGGTTCAGCAAAAGAATTTTAATAATAGATATGATCAGCCGATGAGCTTAATTGGTATCAGGAACGATATGAATGACTCGGGTGAGATTGATAGTATTATATACACTGATATAGAAATCCCATCAAAGCCAGACAGAAAGAGATTATTTCATAAGAAACCGAAAGCTCCTCAGCCTCCAGTTTTGAAAGATAATCAAACTAAAGTGTTGAAAGGTGAATTCGTGAGAGTAAACGTAGATCGAGCGCCGGACATAATACCGAAGGATAATAAATTGAACAAGGTACCAGACATTCTCATGTTCAGAGAAAACAAAACAAATAAAAAGAACGCGAATAATATCTGGCCAGCATGTAATAAAGGTGAGTTGATTATAATACTCGTATACCTAAATATTCATTTATCCCAACGTATCATTATATCGTTGTACAAGTATTTCGTAATGATAACTCCGCTTGAACGGCTTTTGTCAATAATACCTGATTAATTGGTTCTGAGACACCAACAAAATTTTCATTATAATATAAATTACACTATCTCGGGGAATTTATCATTAAAACAATAAAGAACTATGTTATACACGAACATGCTAAACTTAATCTTAAAAGCAGACGAATTGACAATCTGTTCCTATTTTAAGGTAAGTCAAGAATGACTATGTATCACAAATAGGTTGAAATATTAGTACTATGTGAACGTTATCTTTAAAACGGCATAGTCCTTGTGCCAATGTAGTTCTGTTCCACACATTTGTTCATCATAATGCTAACCACACAAAACAATGTACTGTTAACATGTACGCTGAAAATACCATAGTTCATGTCATCATTACATAGGAATCAATACTACAGTGTAGCCAATATTGTTACATAACTAGGAAATGTTGGTGTCAGTACTTACGTGCTACAACTTAATCGTTTGAAATTTCCATCAGTTATAGGTTGTTTTTTCCTATAGGCTGTTTATTATAAGACTTATTGAGGTTACAGCCTATGATTAGTTCATCTATCACTGCGGCAAAGTGATGTCCAAATAATTGTCGCCACATCACTTAACCTCTCTGAGTACTTGTTGTTTTACACAATCATTTCCTGATTACGTAGAATAAGTATATTCTTCGTAAGATTCTTTCCTCATTTAGATTTCTTATCCTTGTTGGAAACCTTCGAGAGCTTGGCTAAAAATATCTTCCCTTTTTGACGAGAACATTTTGATGGAAACAATATTTTTGAAACAACATTTAATCTCGTTGTCTGCTACGTTAAAGGTCATGAGTTCGATTTCCAGATCGAATAAAGTATTATTGGGATTTTCTATGAATTTTTTACTAGCAGTCCATAGGATTTGTGCGCAGTTTATAGGCTGGCCCCCTTTTATATGCGACCAAAAACATAAGAGACCGAACTGTGGGTAGGTGTACAATAATACGCCTCTGCCTAACATGTTTTCTTGTCAATAGTCGTCCTTAAACACTCTGTAAGACAGAAAATTAGACAAGAAATTAACTAATGAATGTAGGCTTTCAATTCACTGTAGGCAATTTGCCGTCACTTAAATAAAAGTAGGTAATCCAAAATCTTCAATATTTTATCAGCTGTTTCGATCACATGCAGCAGCTTGTCTCACAGAAATCGATGTTGTGCAGTGCTACAACGTAAACGAGCCAAGGCCACCACCGTCCCATCATGATTGCGTAACGGTCATTCACTTCGAAGTTACATCTTCCACTGTGTCACTGTGGTAAACCATTTGTATGGACAAAGTAACACGCTGCCCATCTTTTAAACATGTAATCAATTTGTAACGTAATAGCTAGCTGAAGAAAGGGTAGTAGTAGCTTTTGAAATGATGAGTTAGATCAAATACAATTTAAATGGGATACATTTAAGGTTCCTTTTATGAAATAAAAAAAATGTAACAGCTCCTTTGAGTTAAGCATTTTCTATATTTTTTTCGAATCAGCTTCCTTGTTGAAATAGGTCTGATATTAAGCATATATTAAAACCTTTTTTATGTGTCTTTTAATAATTAGAATTCTTTTATGTTTTGTTTCCTCCGTTGCACGTATCCTAGAGTTGCAATCTCTTTACGTGCTCCTATGTTTACTATTTACTATGGGCCCTGCTTGAGTCATTAAGTTGCACTATTCGTATGGACAGCATTGCGTTTCACGTAACTTTATTTAGAAGCCCCATCACGATTGACCCACTCAGTGTGCCGATAAAAACTAATGGCGGTGGTAGTTCATAGGTCGTAAACCCGTAATCGTATGAATAAAACTTATAATGAGATTTAACATCTCTTGGGAGACTCTAAGACTCTTGGTATTGCCTCTTGGGAAGTTCTCAGGCTAGGTTACTTTAGTTAAATTTAAAGTTAATCTGCGCTTACCGTGGTTAGTTTATGGATGAGTAGCCATTTTTGGCACATCAGGACCTTTAGGTGCTTCTGTCCCGGTAGTCATACGAACACCTATGACTATCATAAGTGGTAGTCAGAACTTGGAAAAGGCGAACAAGCAATTCATTAATACGATATTAGTGGAATTGCTACGGAATTGGACTGGAGAAGTCGTTGTAATATAATATGTATAATGATAATGGTAGACGTTTCGTGTAAAATGCCGATTATTGAACCGCATCTGGTAAAACTCAAAGTCCTCAACACAGTGGGGATATTTTTTTTTTTTAAAGTGCAATCTTTAAGGCATCAACTTAAGTGATCAACATGATCTTTTCAAGATCGTTAACTCCAATAAAAATCAATTTCTTTATACCTACCTACTTTGATTTACAAATTACAATATGCAAATTAATTAGATCAAGCAACACACAAAAGCCTTTTGTACTCGTATAAGTACCTCTATCTATACTAATATTCAGCTAAAGAGTGTTTGGTTGAATGCCCTAATCTCTACTGGTTCGAATCGAAAAATTGTTTTTCTGTTGCATAATTCATTTATCGAAGAAGGTTGGCTATATAACATCACGCTCCGCTTCTTGTAACAGAGCAATGCAGGTGAATCCGCGGTTGGGTCGCTAGTCCGATATAAATCAGATTATTTTCATCGGGTAAATAATGCATTTTTGTGTAAACAATTGTTTTTTTCGATATTCCAGGGTCAGACTCGTACTGAAAGTTGTTTATAATCATGAGTACATTCACTCCCTGAAAGGTTAACAGTGAATTGAAATGAATCTCGTACTGAAAGTGAAAATATCAAAATATAGGGTAGGGAGAGGCATACTTTATGTACACCTTCAGTTCGCCTGGTATGTTTAGGTTCCATGTTATAGGGGTCGAGCCTATAGCCATTAACCGGGCATATATCCAGAGTCCAAGCTGCTACTGAGAATTTCATAGAAAACTCAATAACACTTTGCTCGACCTAGGGATCGAACCCAGGACCTCTAGCGTAGCAGTCGCGCTTAGGACCACTAGACCAATGAGGCTAAAAATAGAAATAATAGTATCACACGTAAATAGTACAATCACGAAAAGCATATTTTTAAATTTATGTAGTAGGCATTATTAGTATTATATTATGTATAGGTACATAATATATATTATCACGTGCTTAAACGGTGAAGGAAAACATCGTGAGGAAACCTGCATGTCTGAGAGATTTTATTGATGGCGTGTGAAGTCTGCCAACCCGCACTAGGCCAGCGTGGTGGACTATAGCCTAATCCCTCTCATTCTGAGAGGAGACCCGTGCCCAGCAGTGGGACAGTAGAATGGGTTGATTATGTATGTATGTATGTACCTATAATTAATTAAAAATATTCGTGATCAAGATTTTTTTTAGAATCGGAGATATTAGTTATTTTGGGCAGTCTAGACAAGTTGTAGTCTAAATTTCGATTTGACGAATACTTAAGTCGAAAAAAATGCATTGAAACGAAACTTTCGGTAAATCGGGCGATCATAAATGAGATTCCCATATATTTTGTTTCAATTCGCTCATGGATTCTAATCGGTCGGAATCATTAACTTACGTGGTCCATCTACTCGTTTGCCGATATGTAGTATAATCAATAGAAAATATAGAAAATAATGTCAATTTTCGATTCCGGCTTCCCATTCCGAATTTAACATTTCACAGTAGCGAATGAGTCTCTCAAAGTCTCAAGTTAGATAAGATAACCTTAGTACAGCATCGTTGCGTTAGGTTAAAATTACTCACGAAGGGTAAATCAAGCAGAAGCTTCGTGATTGGCGGAACCAATTTATCAAGCTGTGGTGACGGCACTATTGCGACACCTCGTCGGACGACACAGATGTTTATACGTGCTAATTGTGAATTCTAAATTTCCATAAACGGTTACGTAGTATCACGAGACTCGATAGGCCTCCTTTGACTAACTGTGAATATATTTAGTTCTAAACATAGAATGCTCCTAATCAACTTATTTCTATACATAACATATCATAACGCCTGTATTCCCCGAAGGGTTAGGTAGAGGTCTATTGTTATACACTCACAGTCCGTCGGTATGTGTAGATCCCATGTATGAAGAATATTGCCATTAACCGAGCACAAATGGAAACTCCGGGCTACTACTGAGAATTTTCTAACAAAACCCAATAATAAATTGCTCGACCGGGATGCGGCGGTATCTTAATGGCTAAGGTGTCGGACTTGCGATCATGTGGTGGCCGATTCGAACCCCATCAATTGCACTACCGACGTGAACCCACTCGTAACACAAGCATTTAGCTTGGTTTAACTTAAAATCCCCTAGAAAAGGAGTTACTATAGTAAGTATAGTACCTTATAAGTATAGTACCTACCTAGTAAATAATTTTAAGACGTGCATGAAACCGCGGGCCACAGATCTTAAATTTTTCACAAAGTTTTAAAATACTTCGTGGTATTTCGTTTAATTAAATTATCTTCAGATATGCCAATCAGTCGATTTTATTAAAAAGTTGAGTAACATAAATATGAATCCTATTAAGAGATAGATCACTACGAAACTTTATTAACAAAATTATTACTCGCCT
This sequence comes from Acronicta aceris, assembly GCA_910591435.1. Taxonomy (NCBI): domain Eukaryota; kingdom Metazoa; phylum Arthropoda; class Insecta; order Lepidoptera; family Noctuidae; genus Acronicta; species Acronicta aceris. Next base: position 3,208,054 of record OU342778.1, on the reverse strand, counting down.
AAAAATATTTTTGTCTTGACATTTCGATGAAAATTCTGTCTTTCGTCATAAAATCACTCCATTTGATTATACCTAGCAATTGATTGCAAATGGCGCGTCTTCGGCAATAATGAATAGTTGAATGTTAACAATGGGAGAGAGACGACACGAACTTGCGCCCGCGCAGCTGTGAGAAAACGAGTCGTGCTTTATTTCTTCCTCAGTAATTTGCTTTAGGACCTAGATTGTTGTCTTATATACGTATATTATAAATTAGTATGAAGCCTTGCTCTCGACTTATACGTGATTATAATATAACAATTGCCCGCGGTGTCATTCACATCCGAAAGGACTTTTAGAGACAGAAGGTAGCCTATGTCCTTCTCCGAGGTCCAATCTACATACCGAAATTCATCGAAATTGGTTAAGGTCAAAGTCAAAGTGTTTTATTTCAATGAGACCATTAAAAAAGGTACTTTTGAAAAGTCACATTTGCACGGATCCAAAAAAGGGGGTCTTATGCAGAAGAACCGGCAAGGGCTATAATCAAAAGTTAACAAGCAGACAGAGTTACTTAGTTTCGCATTTATAATATTATTTATTTATATGTATATCTATATACTTTATAATAAAACATTGGACAAGACATAGTGAAACAGAAAAACATACAATAGGTGGCTTTATCGCTAACGTGCGAGTGATACCCTTGGTGTTGCAAACGTCCATAGGCTACGGTAACCGCTTACCATCAGGCGGGCCGGATGCTGGTTTGCCACTTTTGTCATATAAAAAAAACTACATTTTTTATATTATGGATTAAGAAATAAACTATTTCTTTCATTCTTCTTTCAGTTTGGATTAGGTACTGATGTTATGGCATGATATATTACAATTTTAAGAACCTTCTAATTTTTAATGTTTATCTATTCAGTTATCACGTATGTACGTCCTTTCAATTTATCTATTAGTGAAATTAAGCAATTCATCTGTTTGTTTGTACCTACGTAAAACCACTTCGCAACTTATTTGTCTAAGGTCGGTCGCAAGTCTATTAGCTTTACTTATAATAAGCCAATATTCATAAAAGGGGACTTGAGAACAGTATTTGTATGTCCTCAATTTATCATTGTAAATTGATTTAAGTAAAATAATTTACTCGTATGTGTATTTTGGTGAAAACGAAATATTATCGCGTGCGATAGATATATTCGTAAGTAGGTAGGTAATATTTTGGGTCTATCAAGTAGGGAGACGGCACAAGAAAATATGTACTTGTATTTTCATTTATTTTCTTAAAATGACGTCGAGTTCCCAAATGCTGAGAACCTTCTTTTAATATTTTCGACCTTGGTCCAACTTTGATATTCAATGTTCACATATCCTGATATCGCAATATTGTACCAGTGAAGATTGTAACACCGAATATTTTAAGAGTGTCCATGGCGTTTCTTTACGGATTCTACTCCATAGGATCAACGTTTTGGAACTGTGCAACTAGAACCATAACGTTTTATAAATGCTAGTAAAACCTTATATCTATATAAATAAGAAAAATCGCAAAATTTGTTGCTAAGCGCAAAACTTGAATACGGCTGAATCAATTCGAGTAATTTCTTTTATTTGAGGAAGGTTTTTATGGAGAGAAAAATCAGAAAAATTACACAGAATAACTAAAAAACGGTTTGAAATAAAAACATTTGAACTTGAACAAGTATGGTAAAGTTCGACAGCTTTTAACGAGTTTGTGCTTCAACAAAGCTCGAAATATGAATTAATGTCCTTGACTTATAATCATTAGTGAGTTAGTAGTCTACCAACCCTTTTACTCTGCCTGGAAAGATTGATCCTAGTACCCTCATAGCCTCTTCGAAATATTCTCTGCATAAATGTAGGTATTCTCAAATAGATATTTCGTAAATTATTACTTAGTAATCTTAAACTCGGTTTCTAATCCTATCGTATGCACTGCAGTCACGTGCTAATCATGCTCTCTGATTTGCGTGTGCGCAACTAACTCAACCTTCATGATTGTATGCTAAAAGTTAGAAAGAGAAGATTTTCAAATTTTAATATATATATATATATATATATATATATATATATATATATATATATATATATATATATATATATATGAAATATGAATTAATGTCCTTGACTTATAATCATTAGTGAGTTAGTAGTCTACCAACCCTTTTACTCTGCCTGGAAAGATTGATCCTAGTACCCTCATAGCCTCTTCGAAATATTCTCTGCATAAATGTAGGTATTCTCAAATAGATATTTCGTAAATTATTACTTAGTAATCTTAAACTCGGTTTCTAATCCTATCGTATGCACTGCAGTCACGTGCTAATCATGCTCTCTGATTTGCGTGTGCGCAACTAACTCAACCTTCATGATTGTATGCTAAAAGTTAGAAAGAGAAGATTTTCAAATTTTAATATATATATATATATATATATATATATATATATATATATATATATATATATATATATATATATATATATATATATATATATATATATATATATATATATATATATACATGCCTTATCCTTATCCTTACGTAGTGTTGGGAGACCAATGGCCCGGTGGAGTGATAATATGATAAAGTGTACTGAAAAGACCTGGTTAAGAATGGCGCAAAATAGGGATGAATGCCTTAAAAGGGAGGAGGCTTATGCCCTGCAGTGGGTCGATAAAAGCTGTGAATGATGATGATGTTTCCATCTTGTAATATTTTTTTCATGGATATCTTTCATCTCACAATGGAAAATTGCAGTTCTTGTAACCCGAGACCCCGAGGTTCTACCGCTATTTAATGAAATAGGAAGCTTTTAAAATCGACGTACCTAAGCTTTCTCATAGATTTTGCTGGATCAAATAGGCCTAAGTTTGCTATGTTGCAATGTTGCAATGTAACTAGTGCAAAACAGCCAAGTAGGTCCCTACAATGTATGAAACAACCACAAACAGTCGTAACTAACGCGCATCCGTGTCAACCATGGATGCAGACGTTTTGTGTAACCCAGAGAAAGACAGCCTCGTAAACGCAGATTGCGTTAACACAGACATACATGAGGATGAAAATGATGAATCTTTTGAACAGCATAGAGTTATTATAGGCCTTACTTTATTATTTTCTGTGGCTTATTGTTTAGTTTCCTTCGAATTCTAAATGACTAAATACTGAGACTTTAGTGTACAATAATTATTGTAAGCTACATTAAACTCAAGGTCTAAAAGTATTGATTGCGTCATTTTAATAGAGAATCAAAGATTAATAATCGTATCTGTTAATTGTATATTGCCGAGGACAGGGCGAAATGGCGCACATTAGGGCTGGCCTACGTCCAGGCTACGACTGATATAGGCTGATGATGATAATGAATTGTATATTTGTGAGGTCCTCCGCGACACAGGGTTAGTCCCCTATGTGGGAGCCGTCTTTAAAAAAATGTACCTTCGAAAAGTCCCGAATCTGGGTGTTTGTGTATGTGAACTTATTTATAAAGGCACCGCACGATACATGAGAAAATCCTGAGGTTGAATTTTATGGTAGTAAAAAATAATGGTATAAGTACTTACTTATACCATTCTTTTTTACATAAAGTACCTACCGCAACCTGGATATACGCTTGTTGTCAAAATAAAATACTTACAAAGAAACAACTCTGACCGCATGCTGTTGATTAGTTCATAGCTCATACAACTACAATGGACAAAAGGTACTTACTGCAAATGTGAAAGGTTACAGGTAGAATCCTGGTCTCTATTGCTCAACTATTGTTAATTGAAGCAATAGTAATAAACAAGATTTAAGTACAAATAGGGGAAAATCTATAAAGTTTTATTGAGTAATATAAGAATGTGTTCATCATTTTAATTGTCATAATTCATCTTTCTTCAGCCCTCATCGTCATCCTAGCCTAGGTTCCTAGCCTTTTACCAGCTATGCTGGAGTCGGTTACCAGTATACCCAGATGCGGCTATATCTATTATACAACCTGTAACAGAATAAACGCAACTACCTGAAAGTAGTTTGTTCAGAATCGACTACTGAATCGATTACAGTAGTTATTAATGTGTAATTTTTTCTAAAGAAATATTTAATACTCTAAATATGGGCCATATTTAGAGTATCCTAACCTAATCTATCAGTGGGTCGAGGTATGCAAAACTGAAATCTATTTGCATCAACTGTTATTGTGTGCGTGTGCGCATCGATATCACAGTTGTTGCGAGTACGATTGTGGTACGGCCACAAGTTTTATATCTAGCTGATATAACTAATTCCTTGAAAAAAATATGCTTACATGTCTCAAGATGACTTTCGGGTTTCGTTAATATAATTATGACTCGACCTTCTAATCGATATACAGTGATAGCCTAATAAGCAGTGATAGCCTATTGGTATGACCGTTGGACTACCTAGTCAAAGGTCTCGAGTTCGAAACCAAGGCACGCACCTCTGACTATTCGAAGTCCTGTGCGTATTAAATAGTTAATTATCACGATCTTAAACAGTGAAGGAAAACAACGTGAGGAAACCTACATGCATGAGAGAATTTCTCGATGGCGTGTGAAGTCTGCCAACCCGCACTAGGCCTGCGTGGTGGACTATAGCCTAATCCCTCTCATTCTGAGAGGAGACCCATGCCCAGCAGTGGGACAGTATAATGGGTTGATTATGTTATGTTATGATTATGTATTTCTAATTGACCTGTTCGACGTCTTGCGCTTATTCAGTTACAATAACGTACGTACGTAGTTACAATACGTAATCTATTTTACACGAAGGGACTGCCATCAGATCTCCGCAAGCCAGTTGTTGTTGTCAGACTTTTCGAGCTTCTGACTACCACAAAAAAACTGTCATTATGTGACAGCGTGCTTTTCGAACCACGGAGAAGTCGCAATGTGCTAAGAATGGTCAAAAGATAGCAGTGTCGCTTAACATCAGGGAACTGGCGGTCAAGCGTAAGCTTATCAAGAATAAAAAATGGACTGACCCCTGAATAATTAACAATAATTTGTGACAGACCATTTATTTATCTCACTGTGCAAATAAGATAGCGAATGTTAAGTTCAACGTTAAAAGCAAATAATATTGACATTGCGTAAGAAAAAAAAACATATTGAAATAAAACAACTTCTTTACGGATTCTTCACGTTATATTGATATTACTGCCTCATTAACCTACTGGTCTCGAGCACGACTGCTACTCTAGAGACCCTGGGTTCGATTTCCAAGTCGAGCAAAGTGGTATTGGGTTTTACTATGAAATTCTCGGTAGCAGCTCGGAGTTGGGATTTGGCAATAGACTCGCCCCCATTACATGGCAGCTAAAACTATACAAGCAAACTGTCGGTTAACATTAGTACGCCTCTGCCTAACCCTTCGGGGAATACAGGCGTGACGGTATGATGTATGTAAATAAGATTTATTTTTTATATTATTGACACTAAAATTGGGATTATTTTTCATACGCAATGTCAGTAATGTTACTGTCTAATAAACTCATAAGTGTCAGCTGGTGACACAAATGTCATGCAACAGTTGACAGTTACGGAAGCTGCGCGGAGTAAAGTGACACGCGCGGGAATCGAACCTGCCCTTCATGGTTGAATAATATAACATACCTATACGATTACTGTAAGCCTGATATCCTATTGCATGTAACATTGTAATCGTTTTTGCAAACTGATAATATCTTTGGTTACAAGTTTGGAAGCTATAGTTTGTTATACATGGTTTGATACGCGCGACAGATGTCAGAGTGACATTTTTAAGATTGGGATTTTGTTGGAAACAAAACGATTCTCGTTCGACATTGAAAATCAATCGATCATCGTTTAACTCATATTTTAAATAAAATTGGTGCTATCTTGACTTAAAATTTGAAATAAAGCGAGAAGAATATTAAAACACAATGGTAGGTATACTACCGGTATTTTTGGTTTATAAGGCGTCAGGAGTCGTACTGACTAAAACAATTTCGATCCATGATATTTTCATCATCGATTTATGTACAACAGTCAGCCGATAGATGACGCAATGAATATCCCTTTTCAACCGACTCCTAAAAGAAAGAGGTTCTCAAAATGACAATAACACGTAAATGATAAAACGATAACGTCGTCTAGGTATGCGTAAAATTTTACACGCTACTAAAAATGTTGAAATAAAATAACTTTAAACAAAAAGTAAAGCCGCCTTTAAAAACATAAAAATAATGTTAGGTGCACAACAGTTTCGGAAGTCGGTGCCTTCGCTTTGGTTTGAACTTTTGTTTTCGCCACCGACTTCTATTGACAATAAAGTATGATATTGGACTGTCAAAAAATACGGAACTTCATGCGAGTGATCTCGATGACAGCTGTCGCGCGTATCAAGCTATGTATTAACAATCTTTAATAATGATTCGCGCCAAAATTACAACAGCGCGCCATATTAGTAAAAAGCCGTGTAAAAACTAGTAGGTACTGTAGTGATGGATATTATAGAGATGTTCCTTAACACTATTGGTAAACACAACCTGTTTTATTTCCTGATGGATAATGGTGATCCTTAGTGCGACTATTACGCAAGAGGGCCTGAGTACAATTTACAGGTCGAGCAGAAGTGTTATTGCTATAAGCTCGGAGTTTGCATTTGTGTCCGGTAAATGACAAAAGGTGACCCTTTTGGAATTAAGAATAAGTGTACAAAAAACACTGATGATAATTGATCTGTTATCACGGATCTTTACGTGGGAGACCCATGCTTCGGCACGAAAGGGCCGGTTCAACCGGAGTGAGTGACCACGGCCTCACAGAAAACCGGCGTCAAACAACGCTTACGTTTTGTTTCGCCGAGTGACTGAGGTTACCGGGGTCCCAATCCCCTTTTAAAAGGCGGGCAACGTACTTGTGACTCCTCTGGTGTTGCGGGTGTCCATGGGCTTACCATCAGGCGATCCGTCTGCTCGTTTGCCCCGCTATCCCTTAAAAAAATAGTTGATGACTTTTTTTTCATGTACGTAAAATTTTCATGGGTCGTCTGACACCCGGCAAGATGTAAAAACCTTACCTTCTCTTGCCCTATAGTTTCAGCCATGAAATTCGCGACATTCGCAACGACTGCGACAATATATAAATATAAACTAATGATCCCATATTTTTTTAACTAAACCAAGTCTAAATATCAAGGCTTTATTTTAATATAAGTTGTAGTTAGCTGATTGAATTTCAAAGCTCATCGCTTCCATATTGAAATGCACTCGTTAATATGAAGGTTAAATTGTATGTCGGTTGAGTTCAGAAGGCAAGCTTGCGAAATAAATGATCTTTAGATATTATAATTACATACTAAGTGTACCTGCGATGTAGCGAAGGTCAACAAATGTGGACCTAGTATAGTTCCTTGAGGTACTCTCTTGAGGTACAGTGCTGCGTAGAGCACAGCCAGTGGAGAAAACGGCAATACTGTACTGAGAATAATCAGTATAATAGTTAAGTAAGAATGGTACCCGAAGGTACCTACCTATAGGCAGAGGCGCACTAATATACACCCACAGTTTGCCGATATAATTAGGTCCCATGTAATAGTAAGCGAGTCATAACCCAAACTCCGTGCTGCTACTAAGAATTTCATAGAAATCCCACTAACACATTGCTCGACCTGGGAATCGGACCCGTTGCAGTCGCGCTTGAGACCCCTAGAGTAATAAGGCAGTCTTATTATTTCTGTCAATAAGTATGATTTCATAAAATTAACAATCATGACATTTATTTATGACATAATCAACACTACATGATAACAATTTTAATAATACGGTTATCCGAAATAGTTGGGTAATTTTTTTAACTTAATAACATAACATACAATCGCGCCTGTATTCCCCAAAGGGTTATGCAGAGGTGAACTGACGTGCACCAACAGTTTGCATGTATGTTTAGGGACCATTGTAATAGGGGGCAAGCACAATTTTATTCTAAACTCCGAGCTGCTGCTAATAATTTCATAGAAAAACAAAATAAATATTTTCTTGACCTGAAAATCAACCTCTAGCGTATTAATGACACTTATTACCACTAGATTACTGAGGAAGTTAACAGTTAACTTAATAAACTCTTTCTTTATCTATAATCTTTAAAATTTCAACATTATTATTAATACTAAAACAATATTTTTACCTTGCCATTTTGAACACTGATCTTATCTCTGATGTACATTTTAAATCGTAGTTACATTTGTCTGATCAATGATTTTCGTTCGGGACCAGATATTATCAAATAACCAAGGTTTAAATGGTACATCACTATTATTATTATTAAAAGCCCGTAGTGTCCCGCTGCAGGGCAAAAGGCCTCCCCACTCTCCTTCCACTTCTCTCTGTCTATTGCTCACATCCCTATTAGATAATTAATTTAATAATATACTTTATTTACAATTTAATACAAGAATTATTTATATAACATTGTCAAGAACAATATCAAAATATCGTAAATCTTTATTTTATTTTTCACTCAATAATAAATAGAATACACAGAAAATTTAACACACATACAAAGATTAATAACGCCTGCTAAACGGCATTGCCTGTACATGCCTGTTGCAGCAGTGCAGCATGTAGGGGCAGTCCAGCCTGTCAGCAATCATCGCCAGGATTGCGTTGGAGTTGGCCCGTAGGTACTCTGCACACCGGGGAGATGCTCCGCATGCGCATTGAAACATAAATAAATAAATGTGAATATTAGGTAGACAGAGTCTCTAAAGAATAATGGAGACTTCTTATCAGTTAAAATAATGATATACATCAACATCATCTAATAACATAACATATTTGAAAAAGAAATAAACCGAAACACTAAGATTTCAATAGAATTTTGAATTATTTATTTTCTTGTTCTTTAAGCATACTTAGTTACATCCATCTCTCAAATGCGATTAGAAAGCTAGAATCTTTACGCAATATCCTTACGATTCATATTTATTGTAAGTAAAATTCATCGAAACAACACAAAGTTATTGAAATAAAACTACTTTTTACGGATTTTATCGCGTTGTATTGATATTATTTGATTCCCGACGTTTCGGATGCTGTAAAGGATCCGAAACGTCGGGAATCAAATAATATCAATACAACGCGATAAAATCCGTAAAAAGTAGTTTTATTTCAATGTCTAATATTCGCGTAAGTGTCAGAACACAAAGTTACTTTATCTTGATAAGAATTACTTTAAATTAACCTCAAAGATTATTTTCCTGTAAACACCCGACATCCTTGCGGTTTGATCAGCTAGGTCATCTTCATCAGTCATGTCTTGAAACTCGTAACCAATTTGTATGCGCAGGAGCACGGAAGCGACCGCGTGTTCCGAATTTGAACTAACATCTAATATAACTCATGCATCCAATTCGGTCCAATTTACATATTTAATGAATAACGCACTTCGATCACCGAAATAATGTAGCTACTTAAATATACTCATTATTACTATAGAAATGAAGATAATAAAAATATTAAACATTCGTTTATTTTAAGTATAGGAAGTGAAGGTCCGTCTTGTAGTTGTAAGACCTACTATATAAGTATGAATTATTTTGATGAGTATTATTAGCTATATATTGGTAAACAGGTGAGTAGGTATATCTGTTTACCAATATTTATATATATGTATGTCCAGTACGGAATGCATTGAAATCCTGTTATTAACCTGCCACCAGAACTCAATAATGTTATTTATTGATGTTATTCTACTGAATATTATACGCTTACGCGATCGTGAAATATATAACAATAACAACCTAATTTTTATACAGATTGTCATTTGTCAATTTCAGTTACCGGCTACGAGTCCGACCGTGAAGAGTGGAAGAGCAGCCGATCCCAGTTCTCAACGACGGCCTTCGATAGCCTCGCCAGACCAACCAAGATGGCGATGGCGCTAACGCTTCGAAAACCCCAAAGATTGGAGCCTGTACCCCAGTATTATCGACTGCCGAGCGAACAGAAGCCAAAACTTACACCAATACCATTTAGACCGAACAACTTCCTTCAACGACCGCCGCGGCTACCGCGACCCAACACAGACATGAAGAGGAACCTGCTAAATACAGATCACAGAAAATTTACTTCTTTACAGAGTCTGGAAATACCCAAGAAGTTAAGCGAACCGAGAAAACAACAGCTCGATCCTAAGAAGAACAATAATTATACAAATATTTCGCACAGAATAACCGGCTTGACGAACAAATTAAGAGACCTGGGTAACCCTAGCAATACAATCGGTAGATTTAAGGCCCAGTCTCACGGTGACGTTGCAAATCTGAAGCCAGTATTGAAAATGAACGGCCAGGATGGAGCGAAGAGGTCAGTAGTGAGGACCTGTAGTGCAGAACCACCAAAGAAAGTAACATTCAGTGCATTTGCTACCGTTCAAGTTGTGTAGGTAGATGTTAATTTGGATATTGATTTTAGTATACACTAGTCTGATTTCCCTGATATAGTCAAATTATAATTATAATTTTGTTATAAAGTTTATATTGTCGATTTGATTACAACCATTATATAGGATTGTCTCCATTGGTGCTGGCAATCTAAAACATTTCTAATAATTTAATCATATATTTTCATGAGTCATGTATTAATATTAGGGAGATCAGGCTTAGTGCAATTGATTGTATCTAACATATTAATCCAAGGACTGACTGATTATAAGGATATTATCCAATGTAGCAATAGATTATAGATATGATCGGTCAACGTTTATTTGTAAAGTTTAACTACAACGAGGAGGTCAGGCCGGGAATTCTGTGTAAATATAATTTAAAATGGCGTCCGTAGTCATGAACGTGTAATTTAACGTTTAGTTTACGATTGATTGTCTTCTTATAGGTACATATTTCATCATCGTAGATTTCAATATTGATTTTTTAAGTATCCCCACAAAACTGTAGTTCGACCATTATAAATATTACAATTATTTAAATATTTGATTCTGATCTGACAGTCAAGAAAGCTTTATCCAAACCTATGCATGAGATGTCATAAATTTTCGATTACGACAAAATTATCGAAAGTTGTAAGTTTTATAGATATTAATGTAATCCTTTTAACTTGTTTCGCAAATTTAAATGAGGTCGACATCGATCATAAAGTTTTTTCTAATTTTATGTTGATGAATGCTTAACACTCTGATATTATATGAGCACACATTATAAAATTACTTTTAAAAAATCGGCAATTTTGTCGTGATTTGACTAGTGTAAGACAACCCTGAATTATTGTGAGCTTTTAATCCGCAACACGATCCCTTATTGCGCTATTATTATGAAATGCCACCAATCTTTGTGTGAGAGATTGCTGTCGGTCAGTTTCAGACAAATCATCGACAAAAATATTTATTGTTATTTATTTATTCTTTACGAATATATATTATAGACAGTAAGGGCAATATTACAGACTGCAGTATTTGGACCCTTCGTTTTCGTTTGTCTATATTCTATATTTTATTTCAATAAATGAGTTCATATTGCTAATTTCCATAAGTTATTAAATCTACTTCTTCTAATTGTCCATTATATATGTTGTATTTAATCATGTATTCCTAAATCATGTGTTTATGTCTTTACAGATGTTCTTATAAATTTAATATTATATAGTTGGTAAGCTTCAAATTGAAACTAGCTTTTATGTTCATAATTATTATTTAACCATACCTACCTATTGTATTTATCTGACTGGGAGTCTAGATCCCAAAGAAAATAATATTGATTATCTATAAAATAACTTTCATATTCCAAATTAGAGGAGAACTATTTACAATGAAAATTTATGTGGAATCCTAGTCGTCAAAATTTGTGTATAATCTTTTAAAGGTTGGAAAAAAGTTATACAATACCCCCGAGATAACAACGCGCATCTGAAGTTATCCGCAAGTGGTTTTGCCGTGGGAAATCCTTACTAATATCACAGATATAAACGTGACTGTTTGTGAGTAGGACGTTTGAACGTTTGCGTAGAACGGCTGAACGGCTGAACGGATCTGGATAAAGTTTTCCACACAGATAGTCTCGTGCCGAAGCATGGCTCTCCCACGTGAAAATTATATTTAATTAGATTATAGCCTGGAATAACACAAAGGCTACTTTTTATCTAGGTGAGACCCAATCTTGAAGTCCACGCAGACAAAATCGCGGGCAGAAGCTAGTTTAAAAATAAAAACTTGATTTAAAGACAGTTGGGGTCGTAATTGCTTCGCATTCGTGAATATTGTCCTTACTGATTTCGATATTTTTGCAAAAGTACGCTTAATTAAGTTGTGCGGCTGTCCCCAATGGCTAACTTCAGACGCGCGTCGTTATCCTGGGTTGTTACTGTACCTTAAATTACCTACTGAATGATGATTAGATAGCCTTATAACAAATATTACTCTTTGTGTGGTTTGACTTCACATTAACGTAGATCAGGTGACCCAAATCTGCTATATCTATTGTAGGTGTTAGAATGGTCGTATAATGACACTAAATGACACAAGTATTGAAAGATTTGACAGGCGAAACTGTCAAAAACTACAATTCCGAAGTCATCGAATGAAGAGTTACAAATTGAAGTAGCAGAATTAGGGCCCAGATATGGAAAAAAACATAGGTTTCTGTCAAACTCTTAATACGTAGTAGGTAGATTTAATTCTAATCTTTTGTGCATAGATAAAAATATTTTAAATGACGGTAATCATATGAGTGTTAAAATTTTAAATATTTCTTCTATTATAGTTCGAATAGTTTGTTATTAATATAATTCATAATTGTAAAATTGTAATTACTGTAAGTATTATTTGAGTAAAAGTCATAATTAGTTGGGCTAAATAATTATTCGCATAGATTTACATTTTGAATAAGTTTTGTTTGAATTCATTATTGAGTGTGCATTAATTAATAACGCTGTTTGATTTATTTTTGTTGTTACTATTTGTTTCCATTCAGATTTTGTTTTAAAAAATAATAAAATATTTGTTTATCAAAAATATTTTAGATTATTTTTTATTTATCAATTCCGCCTGTTTGTTCTGTGGTAGTCACTTGTCTGGTGATCCTTCTATTGGCTGCTTGTCGTTCATTATATATCCGATACATAGGTTAGGTACCTATCGTCTGTATTTTACGATAAGTTGGTGATGATGACATACAGACTCACAGTTTGCCGTTATGTTGTAGGTCACATGTAATAGGGGACCAGCTTATTGCCAAAAAGACATTGTAATCAATTCCAAACTCTACCTAGGTAGGTACTGAGAATTGTATAGATCTTGCTCGACTTCACGCTCAAAGCCATGCTCGCAACCAATGAGGCCGTATAAATATGTATAAAATCCCTGACTGATCCAAAAGGGGCATACAGATACCTATCCTAATGACATCCCAAAATAAGAAAAATAATTATTGTTGAAAGCAAAATATTAATGAAGTTTTATTCACGATTGTCGTGCCCAAATTACCGCAATTAAGTAGGTTAATTACCCCAAAATCTAGCAAATTATTCAATGTTTTATAATTTTAATGTGAAAACGATTAGAGATATAGGTATACCTATCTATAGGAACCTAAATATGTAGAACCAGATCTCGATACCTAACAATAAGTTCATGGATCGGACAGGGTTTTCATAACAGATTGTAGGTACCTACCTACCTAGGTATATATTTATATTTATCAAATTGATCCAGTTGAGTCTCAAGGGGTTTTAAACTCAGCAAAAAAAAGTTACCAAGATAATAGGTAACCTACCTACTATGACATTAAATATACCTAAATAGAGTTAATCATTGGTACCTACGTATAGGTACCTACATTATATTTTGACAGACAAAACATTTTTAATTGCAAGCAATATCTTTTATTGTAAACAGTGATATGATTGTAGAATGCTACCTATCTACATTGTATTATTTTTATCGTGTACCGACTTACCTACTATCACAAGTTTCTTGGGCAATGTCAGGGTTATCAAAATTTTATCATTAATCTTAAAATACATACCTACCAGATGGTTATTTATTTTGAAATGAATGATGAATAATTGTTACCTACACTGGAAATTTGTCCCGTTCTTTTGTTATGATTTTGAAAGAGATGGTAATAATAGGTTCACGTACGTTCGATAGTGTATAAATCATAAATTGTGTTATGTAAATTTCATGAGGTGCATTATTCAGTGTTGTTGAAGCAGTCACACGTAAAGGTAGGATATTGTGTTGAATTATTAATATTACACTCATTCAGTAAATCGTTAGTTATTTATAAATAATTAGTGGATATTATTTTGACACTTGTTTTTTAGGATAAATAAATGCTTTTTTAAAATCTCATTTTGCAATATTTTTTGTTTTCATACGTAGCAGTAAAATCTCGTAGATTTTCCCAGTAAATCGCAGTTTCTTAAAAAGATATACCTAGGTAGTAGGTATCTACTCACAATTATGTTAATTGGAATAAAAGGGCAAATCTCACAATACCTAATCATATTTATTTACATTCTTCTTTTATTTCTAAAATAGCTACGAAGTAAATGAAAAATTCTTGGTTTATGGAACAGACAATCTAACGGACTGATGGTAGGTCTATCAAAAAAATTGCATAAAGGTAAAACCTTATTCGTAAATCTTTTTTTTTGTGATTTTTTTGCATTTTCCATGCTAAGATTATTAAGTTATTTTTTTTAGTAAAGGAAAAAATTCGTCACCTTATGACGTAAATTCAGAATGTGAAGGCAAAATTTCAATCATGCTGGTAGGGTTCGCGATGGCTTAGAGGTCAGAGCGTCTGGTATATCAAACCAGAAGACGCAGGTTCGAATCCTGCCCGCAATTGAATTTTTTCCTTTACTAAAAAAATAACCTTATTCGTACTTATATAAATCAATTTTTTTTTATTCATTTTAGTTCAACAGGGTATAAAATCAGTCGTGTTCCTCACACTAGGCAGGTACGGTAGGGCCACAGTATCTATAGTAGGGCACCATACATAGGTACCAACCATCATTATAATGTAGTATATGTATATATGTTATTAATTTCGATACTAATGATTGATATTTTTTTAGCAATCATGTCTCTGGTAGCGCAAGCGTTTGAAGCGAGCAAGATCGTTCCCGATGTCATTCCGACACCACCTACAAGCAACATTGAGGTAAACAGCTTCAAAATAACTCTAAACTAAGGAACTCTCTAAAGATGAATTATTTGACGTCCCGTTTGGCGTAATTGCTGTGCGATCAGCATTTGCCCCAGATGTTGTTGGTTCGATCCTCCTACGGAACAAATATTTGTATGACCTAGGTAAGTAATGTAATTCCGCAAAAGTAAATTCACCCACCAGACAATCCTAAAGTAACGTTTTTTTTTTAGAAAAGATAGAAAGAGAAATGATTTGCCTATTTAGAAACTAATTATTTTATTATTTGGTACCTAATACCTACCTACTTAGATATTTTTTTATAACCATAATTGAACACTGCTAGGGCATGCAATTCGAGTAAGTATTTGTATTATTCGAATAGGCATTCACCCCATTTTACTATTGGAATAGTAAGAGCCAAGATATTCGAGGTATTCGAATTTTTTAAATAATGATTAGATACACTACTCTCATTATCAGTTGCCAATAAATTCTTTAGCTAGTATTTACAAGACATGTTCTTTCAATCAGACAAAGGGTTGATAAGATAATTTATAATTATACAATAATAATTATCATTTCATAATACCAACACGAGTCCACTTGTGAAAATATTTTGCAGCGTTATCATTAAATTATGTTTCAATTGTGGTAAGTAGACAAAATAATAACGTAGGTAGGTCTCTATTAAGTATACTTACCTATAGGCTCTCTGGTTTTCAGGTCAGGCAGTTTTGTTAGGTCTCAGAAGTTTAGATTTTTTTTATGGAATAGGAGGGCAAACCAGCGGGCAGATCGCCTGATGGTAAGCGATTACCGCCGCCCATGGACACCCGCAACACCAGAGGAGTCACGAGTGCGTTGCCGACTTTTTAAAAGGGGATTGGGCCTCCGGTAACCTCACTCACTCGGCGAAACACAACGTAAGTGTTGTTTAACGCCGGTTTTCTGTGATGCCGTGGTATCACTCCGGTCGAGCCGGCCCATTCGTACCGAAGCATGGCTGTCCCACGTAAAAAAGACCAAAAATCTGTTTAATCGCTGAAGAAATGAGAGATAGTGGGCTAGGTAGTGGTCAAAGGCAATAAGCGACTTGGGTACGTTTAGGGTAATATCCGGCCTAGGGTGGAAGTTACCCTACGCGCATTCGTAAACTGTAACATAATTATAATACTGTTACGCCAAGTGGCTATTAGTACGGAGATGGGTCACGAAGATTCTAGATAAGTCGTAGAAGCACGTAGAACATTCGAAGAAAAGCCGGGTTCAAGGTGAATGACCGTAAACAATAGACGATCGCTTTATCGTCTATTGTTTATAAGTAGGTACTTAGGTACTTACCTACTCGTATTTTGTGGACCTATCGAGAATGTTCGATTCTAGAATCTTCGTGACTCATATAAATACTGGTCGTGAGGGTCGGCCGGGGCAGTTTAGTTCTGAGCACGGTGAAGTGAATATCGAAGCGAAGTTAAGTGATTACAAGTTCGACATTATAGTGCGATAATTGATACTGTAGTGACTCTCTCAGTAATTTCTGTTGTGTGTTTGTCAAGTAAATTAAAATATTTGTTGTTTCGGTGAAATTGGTGTTAATTAAATTTATCCCGAACCCCAGCTCGTAACATTTGGTGTCAGAAGTGGGATAAATTATGCCGGTTTTACCGAAGGAAGACACGGAAGGTATCCGTACTAGAAGTCAGCGGCAGCAAGAGATGGATCAGAGACGATCTGGAGATTCTCCGGCACTACCTGTGGGTCATCAGCAACCATCTATAGACCCAGTTGCTGGTCCATCTGGAACTTCTCCAGCACCAACGGTAGACCTGGCGGCCTTGATGGCAATGATGCAGGAGCAGGCACGCCGTCAGGAAGAGCAGGCTCGCCGTCGGGAAGAGGAGCATACCAGACGTCAAGAGGAACAGATGGTCCTCATAAAAGACCTTCATGGGACTCTTGGCAAACAGCTCGGTGTTATGAAGGAGCAGGTGGAACAGCACGAGACCCGGATTTCTAAAACTGAGGAACAGATTGCTGACGTGACAAAGGCGTTAGGTGATCTAAAGGCACGAAACGTACTTGCGACTTCCGTGAATGCTGCACCCATAACGACCTCCCTACGTGGATTTAAAGTGCCGCCATTTGACGGAACCTCCTCATGGTCGGCATACAAAATGCAATTTGAAGCCTTTATGGAGTCGAACGGATGGGACAAAGGTCAGGCAAAGACAGCACTAACCTTATGCCTCCGCGACCGGGCTTTGACAGTACTGGAGGCCCTCGGCAAGGACATGACCTACGACCAGCTGATTGAGGCGTTGGACTCAAGATACGGTGACGCCCACCTGGAGTACGTGTTTCGTGCTCAGCTAAAGGATCGGGTACAGCGTAGTGCCGAGACCCTACAGCAGTGGGCCGTGGAAGTTGAAAAGCTGGTTCGAAAAGCATACCAGTCTACACCTGCGCTCATCGACGGTAATCTTGTTCAAGCGTTCGTCGATGGAGTTCGTGACCTTGAAGTCAGAGCTGCTGTGAGGCTTGGACACCACATGACATTGAAAGACGCCTTAGCCCATGCCTTAGAAGTAGAGGCAGTTAGACAGGACCATCGGACTCACCGCATCCGAGAAGTCGTGTTACCGACATGTCATTACTGTGGGGAGAAGGGGCATATGCAGGCGGGATGCCCGAGGCGCAGTGACGGTCGAAGGGTTGGTGCAGCATCACCTAGATGCTACATTTGTGGAGAAAAAGGCCATTTCCAGTGGGGATGCCCTAAGCGCAGAGAGGGTCGAAGGGATGGTGTAGCATGGCCTAGATGCTACATCTGCGGAGAAAAGGGCCACTTCCAGGTGGGTTGTGCAAGGCGCGGTGAAGTTCGAAGGGAAGGTGTAATATCGCCTAGATGCTACAGCTGTGGTAAACGGGGTCACCTTCAAGCTAGTTGTTGGAGAGGTCAAATATTGAAAAAGGACCGAGTACATGAAGAAAGGAACAGGATGGCAGCTCCAAGATATTACACCTGTGGAGAAGAAGGTCACCTTCGGATGAGTTGCCCTAAGCGAAGAAGTACCATTGGAAGTTTTTCGAGCAGACCGTGCTCCGAAAACTGGAGAAAGAATAGAGATGGCGATTATTTTGGCGTCCGACAAAAGGCTACAGTACCGGTGCCTGTGAGGATATTGAGAGCGATTCTACTGGATCCACTGTCGGGACGATGTTGAAGACTGGTGTCGTAAATGCACTAGTTGTGCATCTGTAAAAGGGCCTCACACGCGCAGTAGAGGTGCATTGAAAGTCTACAACATTGGTGCGCCCTAGGAACGAATAGCTCTTGACGTTGCAGGACCATTCCCGGAGAGTGAAAGTGGAAACAAGTACTTTATGGTTGTGATGGATTACTTCACAAAATGGCCGGAAGTGTTCGCCATTCCTAACCAAGAAGCTACGACGGTCGCAGATAAGTTGGTTCATGAAGTCTTCTGTCGTTTTGGAGTACCCTTAGAGATTCATAGCGACCAAGGAAGGAATTTCGAATCTCAAATATTCCAGGAAACATGTCGAGTGATGGGTGCCCATAAAACCAGAACCACCTCTTACCACCCACAGTCTGATGGAATGGTCGAACGGTTTAATCAGACCTTAGAGAGATATCTAGCAAAAGTTGTAGGAAGTAGGCAGAGAGATTGGGATAAGCATATCCAGCCATTTCTTTTGTCATATCGAAGTGCAGTTCACGAAAGTACGACGGTGACACCAGCCTTCGCGAACTTTGGAAGAGAACTACGGTTGCCTGCAGATCTCATCACCGGCATCCCTCCAGACACCCCTCGCTGTGTGACTGATTATGCGAACGACTTGCGTACCAGAATGAATGACATATATGAGTATGTCAGGCAGTCGGGCCAACAAACTTCTGAGAGAATGAAGACCCGTTATGATCGCAAGATGAACAATAAAGGCTTCGATGAGGGCTCACTAGTATGGCTACATAACCCGGTTCGCAGCAAAGGAAAGTCACCCAAGTTACAAGCAAAATGGGACGGCCCCTACCGAGTCGTGACTAAGATCAACGACGTCACCTACCGGATACAAAAAGGGCCAAGAGGTGCTCCGAAGATCGTTCATGTGGATCGTTTGGCACGTTATTACGGATCTAATGATGCTCGGGACGAGCATGTCTTAGGAGGGGGTAGTGTTACGCCAAGTGGCTATTAGTACGGAGATGGGTCACGAAGATTCTAGATAAGTCGTAGAAGCACGTAGAACATTCGAAGAAAAGCCGGGTTCAAGGTGAATGACCGTAAACAATAGACGATCACTTTATCGTCTATTGTTTATAAGTAGGTACTTAGGTACTTACCTACTCGTATTTTGTGGACCTATCGAGAATGTTCGATTCTAGAATCTTCGTGACTCATATAAATACTGGTCGTGAGGGTCGGCCGGGGCAGTTTAGTTCTGAGCACGGTAAAGTGAATATCGAAGCGAAGTTAAGTGATTACAAGTTCGACATTATAGTGCGATAAGTGATACTGTAGTGACTCTCTCAGTAATTTCTGTTGTGTGTTTGTCAAGTAAATTAAAATATTTGTTGTTTCGGTGAAATTGGTGTTAATTAAATTTATCCCGAACCCCAGCTCGTAACAATACGTACGTGCCTCGTTAGTGGTCCTGAGCACGACTGCTACGCTAGAGGTCCTGGGTTTGATTCCCAGGCCGAGCAAAGTGTTATTGGGTTTTTTTATAAAATTCTCTATAGCTCGGAGTTTCAGATTTCTGTCCGGTTAATGGCAATAAACTATAACTAAAATAAAATATTGGGACAACACACAAACATACCGGTGAACTGTGGGTGTATATAAATAGGTACCTACGTGTCTGTCTAACCTTTCGGGGATACAGACGTAATGTTATATTTATAATACTTAAGTACTTACCACGAATATGAGTATCTTCAGTGGTGTTGTTCCACCAGGGCCCATCAGAGTAACATTTGCATTACATTTTCAGTTGAAGTACCCCAGCGGCGCGATCGCTTCCCAGGGCAATGAGCTGACCCCCACGCAGGTGAAGGACCAGCCCAGCGTGTCCTTCAACGCTGACCCCAAAGCCTTCTACACGCTCATCTTCACCGGTCAGTCATTTATTTCCTGACTCCATTATCAATATTTATATTTAAGCAGATACTGTACGTTTTCTTGTTTTATTCTTTAGACCCCGACAATTACGACGGTCCTGAGCCAGTATACCGCGAGTGGCACCACTGGCTGGTGGTGAATATCCCTGGCGGTGACGTCACCAGGGGCGACGTGCTCTCAGGATATATCGGGTCCGGCCCGCCAGAGGGAACCGGCATCCACAGATACGTGTACATCGTGTACAAGCAGCCTGGCAAGCTTGAGTTTGATGAAAAGAGGTTGACCAATAGGTAAGAAATCCTTTCTATTTTAAATCTGGATAATCTTGTTGTTAAAGGTTGATATTTTCCCTAACTTGCCTAACTAGAATACCTACTCATATAACATTGATGCTTTCATGGCTTTTTTATAGTTTTGCGGCTAACTGTGACCGTAGTCGGTCTTAAGTAGACCAAAGACAATAGGTAATTGTGATTGTAGTTGATGGTTTAGGAAGGTACGTCATACGTCATTAAGTTACGCGTTGTGATCTTTAATGGCTAGTACCTACACGACTGTGCGAATCTCGTGCAAATATGCTCGACGAGCTTTAAACCAGAGACAATAAGGAGCAACTTCGTTTTAAAATAATCACAGGTAAAAAGAGCCACATTGGTAGGTTGGTTAAGGTATTTCATACGGTTTCAACCCATATTTCCTCTCCATGTCCGTGTGCTAAAGCCATTGATTATCTTGCCACCCTAGGTCCGGTCCTAATCGGCCAAATTTAAAGTGCGCCTCTGGTTTTACGATCTTTATTTGTTACCAGATCCGTCGATGGCCGCGCCGCCTTCTCCACCAAGAAATTCGCAGAGAAGTACAATCTGGGGGCGCCCGTAGCAGGCAACTTCTACCGCGCACAGTTTGACGACTACGTGCCGTTGCTCTACAAGAGCCTAGGCGCTTAGACCTTAGTACTGTCATGTTAATATTTATTGTTATTTTTTGTAAATAAACCTGTATTAACATCTAAAGTTTTTATTTTATGATAAATAGTCTCCAACTATAATTGCGGGCTAGTGTACAAGATGAATGGAACAATAGTAATCTCGATTCACGACATTATCTACCAATGTTGAACACTGAGAAATTTTATAAAAAATCGTTATCATGGCTACATATTTGCCCAAAAACTGTCATCCGTCAAAATTGACAATTTAGACAATATCCACGTCAATAAATCCAAATCTTACGGATTGAACTAGGCTGTAGTGCGAGATCTCTGATCCTGGGGCTCATGATCCTGACATAAGTAATATAACTATAAATCACAAAGGATACAAACCTATGATAACATGAGCTTGTCTATAACATAAATCTTGAAATGTATCGAACAAAACATACCTACTTATTTTAAAATAGTTTTGATATTTTTAATTAATAGACTGTTCTATATTAGTAGGTACCTACCTACATAATTCTGAGGGTAGATTATTGATAATTCGATCGACAATGTACCTACATCACCGGTAGTCCTCTCGTCTTACGTATTACTACGAGTATTGGTGCGTTGCGTAGGTACCTACCTATATAGACAAGTAGACGACTCCCATATATTTAACTAGCTGTACCCTGCGGTTTCACCCGGTTTGCCCCGTATCTAAGGGTCGTAGCGTCATAGCGTGACTAAGCTTATAACATTCCTTGTAAATCATTCCGTCAATTGGTGAAAACCGCATGATGTTCTCACCACTTACGGCAGTTTTTGATTTATCGCGTTCAGAGAGACTGACGGACGCGACAGAGGGACTTTGTTTTTTATATGTAAGGATAGGGGATAATGAGAAAATCGCAATTTCAGCTGTCTTGTTCAGGGTAGCATGATAGGTAGATCAATTAAATCAATCAATTAAAAGGGAAAAAACATAAAGTCACAAAAGCAGAACAAAATTATTCCTCTTGTCCCCAGCACTTTGGCCCCTCCTAATGTCCCCTGGATGTAAACAGGATTTTTTGTAATTAAAGTAATACTTAACGTAATCATAATTTCCTGTTAGACCCCGATAAAATATTATTTTAATTGCCGTCTTGGTATCGATATTTAACATTTGTTTAATCATTTATTTTGTATGTTGTCATAAGTATCCAATAGATATGCTGCGTCTGAAATGTCTCGAGCAGGTTCCTAGTAATCAAATATATATTGTTTACCCCATCTCGTGACACAAAAGGGATAGGAATGAATCCGCCTCGGCCCACTAGACTATTGAGGAATGCCTCGTTAGTCTAGTGTTCCACCCCTATATTAAAGTAAAAATAAAAAACGAACAAAGAAATCTTAAATTCAAAGCAAAGACGACGACGATTCTTCTGCGCTCTGGTACCAGACCCAAAGCAAAAGTCGGAGGGATACCTACGAAATATATTTCTTTGTGGCTTTTCTTTAGAATTTCCCCTATTATTTTTCTTCTGAATCATCCCTGTATTAAAGTGAACAAAACAAAAAAATCAATACGGTAAGTCGGTTTCCTAGTTTTAGTGAGACTAACGAAAGCCAATTAATTGTCCTTACTAATAGTATAAACGTGAAAGTTTGTGAGTATGGATGGATGTATGGGTGTTTGTTACTCTTTCACGCCAGAACGGCTGAACGGATCTGGATGAAATTTGGCACAGAGATAGATTATAGTCTGGAATAACACATAGGCTACTTTTTATCGGACCCAATTCTGAAGTCCACGCGGACAAAGTTGCGGGCAGAAGTTAGTAAGTAAATAAAACAACAGAATCAATGCACACCACTATAATCATTATAACCATTAGAAGACAATTTAGAATCATCCGCTAACAAAACTTTTACACTTACATACGAAATACTAATGCACAGATCATACCCGGCTTCAGCAAAATGCGACTTTCTTACAAAATCTAACACAAGTAACTCGAGTCATACATGTTTACCATTTAAAATAGCTTTATATTGCCTGTTAGTATGTGTTAGTATAATATCACATGATATCAGTAGTGCAAATTTCTTCCATATTATTGATTTGTTTGGATCGTCTTTCTCATTTTGTTCATCGAAATCGAATGGATATTATTAATAATTTACTTAATTATGTCACCGGAAAATTGTAAACATTGTTAGTTTTTTAATTCCAGCAAGATAGTAAACAAATCAAATATGGTGAAAAGACAATGAAATTACAAAACAAAGCATGATTCTACTTTATTGAGACAAAAAAGTGTCTGTATTTTTTGTTATGTTATACATTGAATATCTCCAAAATTTTACAGATTCCGCTGAATATAGAATACTCAATTTACTTTCTCATCTGTCCATTATTGTATCTACCAATAAACAGAACAACGGAAGTTCTTGGTAATGCCATATTATGTCTTCAATGTAAATGCTCAAACAAACCCTTGCGCTCTGATTATAAAACTTATTTTGATATAGTTACAGACGATAATTGAATAACTGTAAGGTATTTTCGCACTACATTTTGTATGAGCAGTAAGGCTGTTGGCTTAAGCGCCAAGTTGCTTGTAGAGGATGGGCACGTAGTCGTCGAATTCAGCCTGGTAGAAGTTCCCCGCGATCGGGTCGCCTAGGTTGTATTTCTTGGCGAATTTAGCAATGGAGAACATTCCACGGTTGTCACCTGACCTGGAAGAGACAAATTTTATTGTTATTTTTATCAATATCTCATTAATCTACTGGTACCAAGCGCGACTGCTATGCTAGATGTTCTGGATTCGATCCCCAGGTCGAGATAAGTGGTGTTGGTTTTTTTTTATAAAATTCGGAATTCGAAACTCGGGTTTCGGAACCAGGACCTTAAGCGTAGCAGTCGCGCTTGGGACCACTAGACTAATGTGGCACTTTTCTTCCCTGTAGTCACAGATTCGAAACACTGTG
Organism: Acronicta aceris; assembly: GCA_910591435.1. Classification (NCBI taxonomy): domain Eukaryota; kingdom Metazoa; phylum Arthropoda; class Insecta; order Lepidoptera; family Noctuidae; genus Acronicta; species Acronicta aceris. Next base: position 3,183,864 of record OU342778.1, on the reverse strand, counting down.
GTCCCTTCAAAGGCCTTAATATTTACCTGTTAGTAAGTCTGGGCTCGTCAAAGTTAATCTTGCCAGGTTGTTTGTAGACCAGGAACACGTATCTGTGCAGGCCGGTGCCCTCAGGGGGTCCGGAGCCGACGTACTGCGAGAGGGTGTCCCCGGCGCTGATGTTGTTTCCGGGAACGTTTCCCACCAGCCAGTGGTGCCACTCCCGGAACTTGGGCTCCTTGCGGGAAGGCGCATCAGGATCTATAAATAGATAATTCACATTTTAGGTAAAATAAATTCTACTTCAAGCCAAGATACCAACCATCACCATATATTGATATGGGGCTATCTTAGATTTTTTTTTTCACCACTGGTCATATCTCGGCGCAGATATCGTATAATAAAAATACATAGGTACAGTAGAATAGAGAACCTCCTATTTACAGTCGAATAGATTCAGAGCGCAACTGCTATGCTAGAGGTCTGGGTTCGATTGCCAGGTTGACCGTTATTGGGTTTTTCTATGAAATTCTCAGTACCAGCTCGAAGTGTGGGATTCGTGCCCGGTTAATGGCAATAGACTCGCCCCCTATTACGTGGGACCTAAACATACCGGCGAATTGTGGGTGTACATTAAGTACGCCTCTGCCTAACCCTTCGGGGAATACAGGCGTGATGGTATGTTATGCTAATTAAAAACAAAAAATCCGCTTCGTTTTTAACATCGCTTGATTTACCTACTAACATCCATCGTCTTCATGGTTTGTGTGCATAATCAAAACTCTTTGGTAATTAAGAAGCGATAACTCACAAGGGAATTTTATGAAAAAATGTTCTAGAATGTTTAATGACTACAACCATAGCTAATGAAGCGATTCAGTTACCATGACATGAAATAATCACTTTTCAAACACAAAATGCACACGAATAATGAAATCACTTTCTACATGTTTTCACGCCTGTATTCCCCGAAGGAGTAGGCAGAGGTGTACTAATGTACACATACAGTTCGCCGGTATGTTTAGGTACCATGTAATAGTGGCGACCCTATTGTCATTAACCGCGCACACACTCCACACTCTGAGCTGCTAGTGAAAATTTCATACAAAAACCCAATAACATTTTGCTCGACCTGGGAATCGAACCCAGACGTCTAGCGTAGCAGTCGCGCTCTGGACCACTAGGCTAATGAGGCAGTTAGCGGGCCCAGGCGGGGTATTATGTATAGTGGTCGTACCATGAGTACCATGATGTGTTACTGTGAATCTGTGATCAATTTTTAAGGTTGTTTTTTTATGAAAGGACGTAGGCTGTTGGTTCAGGGAATCTTAACAGCGTAACCGGACTTGGTGCGAGGCACCGAATGCCTGCAGCTAGGTTGTAAGAAAGGAATAAATAAATACATAAATAATGTACTTATTTCAAGTAAATATTCAGTTATACATTTACAGACACTTAGAAATACCGTTAAAAAATACGATCAGTGAACATTTATGTCTGAACTACATAACTAAATATCTGTCCTTCAGACAACAGCCCTCTTCCTACAAGAAATTATGTTATATAAGCCTTGGTTGTATAGCAATATATTAAAATTAAATACTGACAATATTATTTTAACGATGATCGATTTATTTTTAATATTGATAGATAATCGGTTTTTGACAACAAAACCCCAACCCTAGAAATGTCACTCTGACATCCGTTTCACGTATCAAGGCATGTATAACAAACTATAGTGTGAAGTGCGAGATGTGAAAGTCTCCTTTCAAATGCAAAACGCTCGCCATAACACGTCATAGTACGGCCCATAGATCGGTCATAATAACTGTGCGTGTTTAAGGCTTAGTCGATCCAAACGGCCGCGCAGTTGTTTTTGTGTGAAAATACCGAAATTATTAAGGGCAATAAGCACGAATGCGAAATATTTACGACCCAAATTGACAATGAGTTTCACACGTAAAGTGTATAATAAAAAAAAAAGAAATGTCTCTACTACTATTATCAAATCTGTGATAAGTCGGTACTAACTATCCACCAAAGGAAAGTTGTTTCTTTAGAAATCTATCGATCTTTTTCAATCGTATTTAAAATTCATTTACGTTTTTTTTCTACCATATTCTCACTCTGCTGGTCGGTGGATGGATTTGTGACCAGCAATAACCAGTTCGTGCTCTATTACAATGGACCTAAAGTCGAAACTTACCTAACGTTGAGTGTAAATTATACACCACTGCTTAACCCTTATGGTATGTTTACCTCATTATTTTAGCGACGCCCGTCATGACCCACGGATGCCAAGACATTCGATTTTACATTGTGTCTATAATACGGGACTTGATGGGTTAAAGGATTCAACCTCCGAGCCTTTTCCCACCTCTATTGGGGTCAACTTGCAGTCTAACCCGATGCAGCTGTATATCAATATTTTAAACGAAGCGACTGCCATCAGACCTCCGAAACCTAATTTCTTGGCAATTAGGGGTAAACTAGTTGTCGGGCTTCGGACTACCACTAACAATTGTCATAGATGTTCGTATGACAACCGGGACCGACGGCTTTTACGTGCTCTACGAGGCACGGAGGGGTCTCGATGTGTTAAGAATGGTAACCCATCCACATATTGACCGCAGCGAGCGCAGCTTAACCTTGCAGATCAGTTGATCAGCTTTGTTATTACTTAGACACGAGCCCCTTATGGTGGGTCAAAAGATACTCTTACGAATTAACTCTTGCGTTGGCATTATACTAGTTAAAATTTAATGATTAATCATAGAACTCACCAGTCATAGCAACAGTGTAGAGCTGATCAGGAGTGGCATCCCACGTGATGGATGGGATGTCCTTCACCTGTGTGGGAGTCAGCACATTGCCCTGGTTCACTTCCGCCCCACTGGGGTACTTTACCTGAAAAATAGTAAATAGTAATGATTGTTAATCTAGAGATAAGCGGAAAGGTGTTCCCACCTCCAACTAGATGGACGGACGACCTGGTAAAGGTCGCTGGGAGTCGTTGGATGCAGGCAGCATATAACCGGTCCTTGTGGAAGCCTTTGTTGTAGATGCTTGCAGTGGATGTCTTTCGGCTGATATGATGATGATGAGATAATCCACAGCAGTCTCATGGCCCCAGCTCGTGAGACTTGATTATTATTTTTACAACAACACAACGACTGCCTATTGTGATGAACACGATTCAATAATGAAGATAATATGCCCCTCACCTCACATGTAATAACATTTTCAATTTGTCACATTCAATCTAACAAGTAACTTAACATAACTAGGTATACATTCAGTGTTAGCGTCAGCATGCCATCATTATCTAGCTAATATTCACTAACTATGGGTCCTACCGGCTTCCTGTTTATTATCATTATGAGTCATTTTCTTAATTATGTTCAGACAGCTTTCAGCCTAACCTGATGAAATAAATTAATCACCATCTTTCTTCCCTAATGTACGACTTGTCATTTAGCCGCGCATGTGCATGTGCATATTTTATTAAGCGCATGATTTCTAACGTCATTTCTATAAAGTCATAGTTGGAAACTCGAGATGACATGGCAGTCCATGAGTAGTCATTAGGTAATCACTGTTTCTCCAATTATAATCAGTGTAAATTACACGAACACAAACTTCATTTACTTTTGGCTCCCTACTCTTTATCATAGGAAGCACACAGTAAATGAAGTTTGTTTGTTCCCGATTCTAATGTAATCTAAAAAATGTAATAAATGTTTCCCCTGAGCTCGAGAAATTAAAATTTCAAGTGATTTTTCGCAGTTTGTAGGTCTATAACAAGTTCTAGATTCATGGCAGTAGTAATCGCGACATTAACTATACAACATTCACAACTGAGAACTAAATATAAATCCTTATCAAGCCAAAAACTGTGTCAATGATCAAAATTGACAATTTACAATACTTTTAGCTACAATAATAATTTTTAAGCAACGGTTTTAGTTAAACGTTGTGAATTTTGAATAGTTAATATCGCAATTACTATTGCCATGAATTTAGAAATTATTATAGAACTACAAACTTCGAAAAACCACTTGAAATTTGAATTTGGCGAGCTCAGGTGAAAGATCCGCCTTAACATGAACATAAGCAGGGTCAACAATGCAGTGTCTTCCTGTCCCGATGTGTCAACCTTAATTGAAACTGTTGCACGTCAATCGTCCAGCCAGTTCGCAACGGTTATTGCCAGATGCTTCCGCATGATGCTCTCGCTAACCGAATGCCTAAATTGATGGACATCGAGATACAAATTACGATATTAGTCGTTATAATACGTTTGGTACTTTGGTGCTAGAACGATTTGGTGCTTAAATTGTTCTAGGTTTTCTTACTTTATCGGAGTAGTTTGTCCAGGCAGGAGCAGTTTGTCCAGTATTCTGATAAGTGCAACAAAAGCGACACTGGGTATAGGTACCTACTGACATTGACATAACTGGTTCCAGACGGACTCGAGATGAAACGAAATAATGCGATTTTTTATAATACCTAGGTATTATAAAAAAACGTCACCTTATGACGTAAACTCAGAATGTGAAGGCAAATTTCAATCAGGCGGGTGGGGTTCGCGGTGGCTTAGCGGTCAGAGCGTCTGGTGTATCCAACCAGAAGACGCAGGTTCGAATCCCGCCCGCGATTGAATTTTTCCTTTACTAAAATAACTGTATACCTAGGTATGTCAAAACATTTAATAATAAGTACATAATAAAAACAATTTATAAATAAGCTGTTTAAATCATCTTTTTATTCGAGACCGGCAATCAGAAGACTATGCAATACGCATGTAGTGGTACTTACCTACTCTTAATTTGGAAACCACGAGTGTAGATTGATTTATGAAATCTTTTGTATTAATGTTCTCCCACTATCATTCAAATAATTAAATACATTATGTTAATTACATGCATGTGCGTGCATATTATGGATATGTTGTTTTGTAGCCTAGAATCACATTTTGGGCTATTGTTAGTCCACGATGTGTTTTAAGGAATACCAAGATCCAAGATGTGATGGAACTGATTTCTCGTTAATATGGGGGGTGAAGAATAACTCATGACCTATGTAAATGATATTAATAAATTTACCACTGCACCACAGTTTCATCACAGCACCTGAAGATACCTGAGACTGAGAATCGAAAACAAGACCTCACACTCTCCAGCGCTTACGACGGCTAGACCAATGGGGCAAGAGAAAAAAGATTTTATCCACTAAAGAATCGATAAAACCTCGGATTTCTTTTTTTTATACCACTAAGGTAGCAAACAAGTATACGGCCCGCCTGATGGTAAGCGGTTACTGTAGCCTATGGACGCTTGCAACACCAGGAGTATCACTCGCGCGTTGCCGACCCTGTAAGGAGGAATAGTTGGGCTGGCAGCATAGGAGACATGCTGCCTTGCATGACAGCGGCGGTAAAAAACACCACTGGTCCCCCACACAGCCAACACAACGCTTCCTCGCGGAGCTCTGGCGACCTTGCTCACCGTTAGGAACACAACATAGCACGGAGCTATGTTATTTGGCTACTAACAGTGTACAGTACTTCGGTTGTAATGCTTCACCGGTTGTGTGAGAGTGACCACATTATGTAGGAAAATATTGTATCCAACATTATATGGTACGTAACATTTAAACGAGTTGAGCGAGATCATTATCGCAATGGCAAAATAATAGTCATTCATTATTTTTTATTACAGATTACAGCAAATTAACGGTATCTTGCCTTGTGAACTGACCATGAATAAATCATGCAAACTGTATCTTGAACTGCATAGGTCCTAGGTTCGATTCTCAAGTCGGACAAAGCGTTATAGGATTTTCTTACGTAATTGTCAGTAGCAGGTCGGAGTTAGGATATTAACGCGTTTAATGGCAATAGGCTGCTATCGGTGTATCTGTATAACTACACCTCTACCTAAACCCTTCGAGAAATACAGGCGTGATGGTATGTGTTACAAACTACGCCATATTGTAAAGACTGACTTACAAAAACGAAAGAAACTTTCTAAATTCGGTCACCAATTTATCTACTTTTCTGAATTCCTTCCGTTTATATCTTTCGATTCGACTTCGAATTTTAAAGCACTCTTGCTATAAAGTTATAGTATATTACTAGCTTTTGCCAGCGACTTCGTCCGCGTGGAATAGTTACTTTGTTCCCTAGTTCTTCGCCCGCGGTTTCACCTGCGTTGCCCCGTTCCTAAGGGTTGTAGCGTGATGTTTTATAGCTTGAAACCTTTCTCATGAATCACTCATTTTCCCAACATTTCCGTTCATTTTGATCGTAGCGTGATGAAAAGTATACTATAACCTGCCCAGGAGTATGAAGAACAATTGTACCAAGTTTCGTTGAAATCTGTCGAGTGGTTTTTGTTTCTATAACGAACATACAGACAGACAGACAGACAAAAATTTTACTGATTGCATTTTTGGCGTCAGTATCGATCACTAATCACCCGCTGATAGTTATTTTGGAAATATATTTCATGTACAGAATTGACCTCTCTACAGATTTATTATAAGTATAGATTAATTAACTAACCACTAGATTAAAAGTTGTAAAAAGAAAATGTGCTAATCTTGTAATGAACTCTTCTTGCCTACCTCATTAAAATAACCTGTTTTAACTATGTTAGTAGGTATCTAAGTTACGAGCTCGAGGATTTTTGTTGCGGTACACAAAGACTTGGTACTTATTATTGTTATTAAATTCAAATATAGTAAGTTACTTATGTGAAAAAAACTTGCAGATATTTTTAAACAACGTCAACCTTATCTGAACAACATAAGGATGACTTTTGTTATTGGAAAAAGGTTTAAAAACTTCTCAATCTAAATCTCCAGCTAAAGATAAAAAAAATATATAATTGTTACTTACTTGGACCAAGGCAGCAGGCGCCTTCGACACGACCTCAGGCACCACCTGTTGCGCCTCAAAGCTCTTCGCCACGGTCGACATCGCTCTCGCAAACACCCTAAAATTGACCATAGTGCTGTCTGCTATTAACAAAACAATTGCACATCTCAATATTCGCGCCATCATAATGACAGACTATCAGAAACAAATATTGTTTTTTTTTTTAAATAGACATGTGGCGACGGTCAGTGGTGGCGTGCTGTGAGTGACTGTCCTCTGCCGTGAGCCGGTTATGCCTATATAGCGCAGCTGCCGCTGTTTTAATAATAAAGGTGGGGTACAATCGTGTGCAATGTGGTTCTTGACGATTTCATTTAAACTATAGGTACATAATTAACATAATAACATAATCAACCCATTACATGGTCCCACTGCTGGGCGCGGATCTTCTCATAATGAGAGGTACCTATTAGGTTTCAGACACCGTCGGGAAAATTTCTCAGGCATGCAGGTTTATTTACGATGTTTTCCCTCACCGTTTAAGGGTCCGGCGGACCGATTTTCTCTCACAAACGTAATACCGAAATAAATCATAATCCAGACAATATTATATCAAATTATGTTATCATTCGGATTTAGATACTGTTAATCTAGGTTCCTACGATCCTATTACGTTCTGCGTCACGTGGTGTGGGTTCGATCCCCACACGGAGCAAATATTTGTATGATCTACAGGTAGTTGCTCCGGGTCTGGGTGTTTGTGTATGTGAGAGTTTGTGTTTGTAAATGCACCCACGATACAGGAAAAATCCTAGTGTGGGGCAACGTTTAAAAAAAGAAATGTCAGTAATTTAATGGCATCCCTTAAGTAAATAAATAAATAAACTTAGCCGAAGTTAATAATAAATACGAAAATTAGCATTATGATAATGTCTAAAATAAAATGAGAAATATGAATACATTCTCAAAAATAAGTAAATAACACTTGTGTTACCAACTGTACTGCAGTTAACAAACACAGGTAATTACAGTTAGCTGAGTGTGGGAGTCAGTTTGACGCTCCTCTTCACATCAACATCATTGTCATACAGTTCTCTGAATATAACATAGGCATTATAGGCACCAAGTGTTCACTAATAAGTAACACTTGTTGAATAACACTCCATTTATTATGACCGACTTGGATATTAACTTTTTAAATTAAATGTCATGAGGTAATAAATTTTAAATGCAACCTAATTTTTTAATAACTCTCATTTCTTTGCCTGAAACAGTCAGTAACATTGTTGGGGTAAGCAAAATATTATTTCTACAAAAAACTGATTCTCTGGGTACTTAATTTCCATTCTCTCTATACTGATCATTTTTTGTTATGTGAGTGATAAAATTTATGCCATACCCTCATTTTAATAACATGGTTAAAAACTGCATTATATCGAGCACTATTGTCTATCTAAGTGATAATAATGTTATTGGCCGATGTTTATATCTAAGAGATATATGAAAAAAAAAAATCTTTTAGAAACAATCCAAAACAAGCTTCTTAGTACATGCCATACATTTTAGACAAAATACAGTACGCGCGACATAAGTTGGCCGGACTGAAGTTAGCTGTTTGGTTGCGCAGTACACAATTTTTAACGTAAACAATCCACTGCGCATTAAAACGGCGAACTTCACTCCGGCCAACTTATGCTGCGCGTACTGTACAGTATAATATGGTGATTTTGAAAAAGTTCATAACACACGGTTGAGTTGCCTACTCTTAGTACCTAATAAAGACATTATTTTGTAAGTAGGTAATTTATTCAGAGGACATTAATTGACTATATAAACTTTTCCAGAATATTCCGGATCGAAAGCGGCGTCTGCGCCTATCCTATGCATAGTATATTACGTAACGTAAACGTAATAAATAAACATTGATAGGTACACGCATTCCGTACCTACCTAACCACTAGCCGGCAGGCAGCAACGCAGTGATTACAAATTGTTATTGAACTTTGTATTGTCCTGCCAATGGGAAAATAATGTCACTAAAGAAGTTAGCTGCACATCTTACCTAGATTTTTCAATAAAAATCAAGAGAAGGTGTTGTAAATCACAAAAGATTAATTCCTTCAGGAACACAACACGAATACACTCAGTCGCACACCTACGACCACAGACTACTAAGAGAAGAGATATATATACTAGCCTACGACACTCTAGTTCTTTTTTTTAATAATTTTATGACCTGATAACTAGTGATAACTAGCGGTGGGCGATTATGAGATTATATTATTGAAATCATTCAATTATGAAGATGTCTCGAGATACCTATCTCGATTATACAGATTAGTAATTACTAATTTAGTTAGCAGTCGCGGTCGCAAGTCGATGCAGCCAATTAGTCGATATCACTTTAAAAATGTTGTTTTCATGGTGGGTATTGAATTTAGGTACACAGATAAATAATGAAATAAGTATATGGTAATTCTTTATGTGATGAAAAAATATTCTATCATATTTATAAATATAATAAATACTACTACAATTATTTTTACAACAGGATTAGTAGTACTAATTAGTAACATCATTCGATTATGAAAATATATTAGTTACTAATTTCATAATCGATTATCAACATTAGTAATACAAAGTAGTTTAATTTTACAAATCATTCATAATCGCCCACCACTACTGGTAACTTAGACCTATATTTCATGACGACACTACTAAACAGCCACCAGTGATCACGTTTTCAGCGATTCTACTAAATGAATCGCCAAATACTACCAAAATCTACTAAACACAAAGATCTACTATGTTCCTACTAATCAAACAGATTATCTTTCAAATTCAAAGCTATAATTCTTTCTGTAATTAGGATGTTACAAGTTACAATAATTTGTGACAATATGAAACCCTGTAATTGCAATGCAAATTGAATAATCTTAATGCAATTAGGTAGGTACTTAAGATTAGATAACAATATTATTAAGTATTTATAATGACAATTGAATAAAGAAAAAATATATTTAATATCTAATTACTTATAGGTACAGTTATTATTATTAGTAGGTGTACAATTATTATTTTGTTTTTATTTTATTTATTATTTTGTTTAATTTATTTTAATGTTACTTATTGTGTTGTGGTGATGATGGGTTGTATTTTTAGGCTGTAGTAGCATTTTTGCATAAAATATTTTTTTAATGAAATTCTAAATATATTGTAATTTAATATTTCTTTTATTTCACATAAAAGTGATAATTATAAAATTGGTTTATTTATTAAATATTAAAATGATTTACAGTTAAGTTAGAACACTAAAAATCACCGTCACTAGGGTTATTTTTTTTTTAATCGTAAAAATAAATTAATTTTCTGTTTTAAACGTTATTTGTTGAAACCTGCCCGCGGTTTTACCCGCGTTGCTCCATTCCTAAGACTCGTAGCGTAATGTTAAATAGTTTAAACCCTTCCTCTTGAATCACTCTACCTATTAACAAAAACCGCTTCAAAATCCGTTACGTAGTTTTATAGATTTAAGCATACATAGGGACGGATAGACGGCGACTTTGTTTTATACAATGTAGTGATAGTGAAGACAATCATAACGTCGTCACAAGAGGTAAGAGTTACGCGATAGAGAGGCAACTTCTAGGTTAATTTAACTGAGCTAGCGATATATTGCCTAATTTATAGAGGTACGTACCTATTGTATAAGCATCTATCTATAACTCAATCTTCGCAATGATGTAAATTGACAGTGCGGAGTGCAGACATACTAGTATCTCTATGTAGTCTGTGGTGTAGACTACGTCACTACAGCAGGCCATATTGTTAAAATGTCAATGTCACTGTATTCACGGATGAAAAAGAAATTTCATTTCAGGTTTTCTATTTCACTGTGTATAGTTTTGTTATGATTCTGTTGTAGAAAGTGATAAAATATTTATAGTTTAACATTTTAATCTGGATATCAACATGATTTAATTTGGATAAAATGTTGCTCGGTGATATCGAATTGACTAAGCGATTGTTAGTTATTGCCGTAGTTCTTGGCGTTATTTTTGTTTTGAAGGAATACGTATTTGTTTATCCACTATGACTCAACATAAAGTTGCATATTTTTACAATGCCGATGTGGGAAACTTCCACTACGGCCCGGGGCATCCTATGAAACCGCATAGACTGTCTGTTACACACAGTTTGGTGTTGAACTATGGACTTCATAAAAAAATGCAGATATACAAACCTTACAGAGCCAGCGCGCATGATATGTGTCGATTCCACAGTGAGGATTATATAGAGTTTCTACAAAATGTAACTCCACAAAATATACAAAGTAAGTTGGTGAAAAACATGATTGGTATAATATTGACCTTTAACAATGCTCTATCAAAATAATCCAACAATTTCAGGTTACTCCAAAGATTTGCTGCACTATAATGTGGGTGATGACTGTCCAGTGTTTGAGGGCCTGTTTGACTTCTGTTCAATGTACACGGGGGCATCTTTGGAGGGGGCCATGAAGCTCAACAATAATGCCTGTGACATTGCCATCAATTGGTCTGGGGGTCTACATCATGCCAAGAAGTTTGAACCTTCAGGTTAGTTTGCTGAATTAGGGACTGAAGGGTGTCTGTAAATTGCAATAATTATATTTAAAAGATCTATTGAAAATACAATGTAGTACTTTTACGAGATGCAATTAAAGACCATTTAACACAGATGTGAGTAGCAAAAGCAGCAAAATGGTTTACCTGCTACAGTGCTGATTGCCTCCTAGCTGCAGAGACTAGCTACTGTCATTCTAGTATGAATACATTTTAACAATCTATATTTTCCGGGATTGGCCACTACTGAGTAAAAGCAAAGAGTGACTTACGTTCGCTTATGACACTGTAGTTCTGTGCTAAACATATTCATGTGACCTTATAATACTTGAATATATTAAATCATTGAAAAAATAAGAAGAAGAAGACCAATCATTTTTCTAATATTATCTACCCAACTCACTACTGGATGCCTGCCTTTGGCCCCTCATTGGTCTCCATTCTGATATATTGCTACTCTTATGGTTTTACTGTACTTTTTATTTAATCTTAAAATAAATTACCACCTGTGCACACCTGTTTGTCAATTTTGAATTACAAACATGCATGCAGTTACTGAATACTTAAGTATTTATATTTTTCAGGTTTCTGTTATGTAAATGATATAGTGATAGCAATTTTAGAGTTGCTAAAGTACCACCCAAGAGTGTTGTATATAGATATAGATGTACACCATGGTGATGGAGTTCAAGAAGCCTTCTACCTCACAGACAGAGTAATGACAGTCAGTTTTCATAAGTATGGGAATTATTTCTTCCCTGGAACTGGTGATATGTATGAAATTGGAGCTGAAAGTGGGAGGTATTATTCAGTTAATGTACCCTTGAAAGAAGGTATAGATGATCAGAGTTATGTGCAGGTGAGGATATTGTATTGCTATTTATTTGTTCAGGTGACAACAGATATACAACAAAAATTTGCTTAAAAAAACAAAACATTAAATTCTGTATCTTGGAGAACATGTTAAGCCATAGGTACTGTTTGTTGTCATACAAACACCATAATTATGACTGGTAATGGCTACTGGCCATAACTTTCAATAGCCCAAAAAGCCTTATCCGAAAGTTATTACCTTGACATTGGGTCTGATGGCATTGGCTTTGTATAAGATACTGATCTACCTAGGGTGATGATGACAAATATATATTTTGTAGGTGTTCAAACCAGTGATATCCAATGTGATGGAGTTTTACCGTCCTACTGCAATAGTGTTGCAATGTGGTGCTGACTCCCTGGCAGGGGACAGGCTTGGCTGCTTCTCTTTGTCCACAAGAGGACACGGAGAGTGTGTTAAGTTTGTTAAGAACTTGAATGTGCCCACTTTGGTGGTTGGTGGAGGAGGGTAAGTTATAAAAAAATCTAATTTAGTCTTTAATTATATTGTAGAAGAGTTAGCGCAGTTTAGAGCATGTTGAATTGTTGGTAACAGGTATTTCCCAGTACCTTATTATGACTTACCTACTTACTTAATATGAAAATAGAATGCAGGAAAATGACAATAAAAAAATCTACTTTGTTCTATTTTCAACTCTATCTGAATTATATAAGAATGATATTTAATTGTCAATGAGAAAATGTAGTAAATCACATAGTGTTTACAGTTGTAAGCGATTTATAACTGTTTCTTTTCGTTATTATATTTTAGGTATACATTAAGAAACGTGGCAAGGTGCTGGACCTATGAGACCTCCTTGCTAGTAGACGAGAATATATCAAATGAACTGCCGTATACAGAGTATCTTGAGTTTTTTGCGCCAGACTTCCAACTGCACCCAGAAATCAACAGGTACAAGTTAAACATGAGATACAAACATTCTGAGGGACACAATTACCTTATTCTAAAAAAAAATATACTTACATATACATACTAATATACACTATTTACATGAAAATTGAAGAAAGAAAGTAGAAACAAACATTAAAAAAACATCAGTATGAAAATTTTGTGTACATATTCAATCATAGCATCAGCATTCTCATTAGCAGTGCCATCCTTTGCCTACACTATGACAACCCCATATATTTACCATCATCTTGACCTGAGTTTTTATATCGTGTCTAGCTGCGTTCTCGTTCGTTCTAGCTCGTAGCTTAACGGGAACATTAGATTTACTATAATAAGTCACTACCATTTATATAGCTTAGTGGCGAGTTTATGGGGTTCTGTCTAACCACTGCCGGATTATACCATGTAGAGGCAATGCAAAATTGAGGTAATATCTTCCTAAACAACAAAATAGTCTCTAGATGCGGTGCCCATCGGCAGTTGCCTAATTTGCTTTTAGTCGGCTCTGGTTCTGACCATGTTCGTTGTTACAGTACAAACAACGCTAATAGCAAGCAATATCTGGAGGCAATATCGAAACATGTGTATGACAACTTGAAAATGTGCCAGCATTCACCCGCCGTACAGATGACGCATGTGCCAGGTAGTACAAATAGCATATATGTTTAACCCTCATAGTAGATATCCAGCGTCCTGCGGAAGGCAGCAGTGATCCTGCCTTGTAGCCACACAGCCGGCTCTAGGGATTTGTGAATCCCCGATATCCCAACCTTCTTATGAATCAGCAGTCTTTCAAATGTTATCCTTAGTCTAAATTTTGTGCTGTGCTAAATTTACTTATTTTCAACGCATATAAAGAAAAGCTTGACAGACCTAGAGGCGAACGCTGATGTCTATCCAATTAATATTATAAATGTGAATCCATAAATGTCTAATGTGACCCAATTCTGGAATCCAGGCTGAAGAAGCCGCGGGCAGAAGCTAGCTGTATTTAATATATTAAATCATTATATTTCATTTTCCAGGTGACTTCTTTCCTGAGGAGTACAGAATAAAAGAAGAACCAGACCCAGATGTGAGAATCAGCCAAGAGGAATCTGACAAGATGGTGGAACCCAAGAATGAGTTCTATGAGGACGAGAAAGACAACGATAAGGAGCCGCCGCCCGAAAATAAGGAACCATAGCATACGAATGGCCTGACTGACCCGCTGGCCATTTGACACGAAAAGGGTTACAGGAGATACAGAAAGAAGTTTCTGTGAGTGTATGACTGAGTGACTGTTAGTGCAATTATTTAATACTATTTTAGTGCTTTGTGGAGGATTTTTTTGAAACTATTGACTGCTTGTGATGTTTTATGGACTTTTGGTTTAACCCTTTTCATGCGACATTGTAGGAGTCCACTACACTAATGAGACAATAAATACACCCACGATATATGAGAAAATCCTAGTGTGGGATGTTTTTAAAGTAATGTTTGTGTATTTAGTTCAATCACTTTCCCAAACAAATGTATTGCAGTAATATTATTAGTAGCAGTATATTTGAAAGAAAGTCCACGTTCATGTCTGTTATTTTTGTGTTGGGGGTCATCCATAAATTAATAAATTACTGGGGGGGGGGAGGAGTAGAGCAGTGTGACATGGGGATATAGTCGGTCATCAGCTTTTATTGATGAATCTAAATAAGGGTGTAAAGGATTTATTTTGTTTTATAGATAATTATAAGTACATAAAATATACCTAAAAATTAAATGTTTTAGCTTGATTTCCTCCTACACTGATATTGATCAGTGACGTCGGTCGAGCGTACCTATAGATAACACAATGTTCTATGAGACACCGCAAAGCGACGCTGACGCCACTGATGGTACGTTCGACCGACGTCAGTCACCAATATCAGAGTAGGAGGAAATCAAGTCATAACGGAGCAGTGACGTCACCCGGTGTTTGCGGTCACGTGATAACAAACAAATGTTTTTTTTTTAAATAAATTAACGAAACGAAAAGCTTAGTAGACAACATTAATGTGACGTCACACTAGGGGATCTCACAAATGTAACGACGTGTGACTTGTGGCGTGAGTCAAATAGTCATGAAACTCGTGTCGTGTGACGTAATTTATGGATGGCCCCTTATGATCATGACGTCGTAAGAAAAGGGTTGATGCTATTTTTAAATATCTCGATTATATAAGTTTAGGTTTTACGATAAGGTAAACAAGGTTCTTTGAAAATTATTATGTACCTAGAGATATATAATCTATACTAATATAAAACTGAAGAGTTTGTTTGTTTGAACGCGCTAATCTCAGGAACTATTGTGTTCGATAGTCCATTTATCGAGGAAGGTTATAGGCTATATAACATCACGCTACGGCCAATAGGAGCAGAGCAACGCGGATGAAACCGCAGGCGGGTCGCTAGGTTTAATTATTTTTATAAAGTCTGTAATCTCTATGATGGAAATGTATAAATAAGATAGAATTCAATAGTTTTTGCTTTAACACAATGGAATACGTACAAGGAGTATAGGGATTATGCAATGGAGAACATTTTCATCAAAGCATTATCGTTTACGTTGAAATAAGATAGAAAAAAATACTTATTTAACATCAGAGCGACTACAAGAGAATGGTAGCGCGCGTTACATGACTACATGCACTGCGAGCATGCGCGCTAAACTGTACCCCAGAAATATCAAAGCGCGTCTGAAGTTACCCAGTTATTTTAGTGAAGGAAAATTTCAATCGCGGACAGGATTCGAACCGCCGTCTTCTGTTACACCAGCTTAGAGGTAAGTGCGTCTGCAGTGACCTCTAAGCTGGTGTATCTAACCAGAAGACGGCGGTTCGAATCCTGCCCGCGATTCATTTTATTTTTAAGCTTACTAGCAATGTGGATAGCACGCAAGTCTGACGCCCTAGCCATTAGGCTACCGCCGCTTCATTCATTTAAAGTGTTCTTATGCAAAAATATCGAAATCAGGACAATATTCACGAATACGAAACGACTACCACACCAACTGTTTTTACACAGTTTTTATATTAAAATTTCTCAGGGCAAAAATACTAGCGGATAACTTCAGACACGCGGTTGTTATTTCGGAGTACTGTACCTACCTCGTGATATCATATAGTACGGTCAAAATAACTCTTCTGAAGTTTAATTTAATTTTAACTTTGTGTAAAGACGGTAGGGATTATTCATGTATTTTTTAATATTTTTAATCATTATATTATTAAAGCATCGTAAAAAATATTTCTTTGAAAATATATTAAGTAATACCTATTTTATCAGAAAAATAAATATTCAAAACTGCAATGAGATTCGCCGCCATCTTGGCTCGTGTTATGTGACGTTAGTTTCTGTAAAAACAATCACAGTTTTATTGTTTTTTATTTATTGATCTTTTTATCCAATCAATTATCAATATTTTCACGTTTTCTTACTAATTCGAACATGGGAGATGACTGAAATCATTATTATACCTGGTAATTACAAACCTAATGTTTACGGTGACGTCACAACGTGTACTTTGATGTAAGTTCCGTTTTAATCGGTTAGCCCGCGCACTTTTTCTACTTTAAGGAGGATCGTTTCGCTGTGCCCGTGAAATTCAAATTTCGAGTGGTTTTTCGCAGTTTGTAGGTCTATAATAAGTTCTGCATTCATGGTAATGGTAATTGCGACATTAACTATACAACATTCACAATTTTTATCTAAAACCATTGCTTAAAAATCATTATTGGAGCTAAAAGTAGTGTAAAATGTCAATTTTGACCAATTATACAGATTGCGCCAAGTTTTTGGCTTGATAAGGATTTATTAGTAAAGGTTTTAGTTCTCAGTCGTGAATGTTGTATAGTTGATGTCGCAATTACAAGTACCATGAATCTAGAACTTGTTATAGACCTACAAACTGCGAAAAACCACTCGAAATTTGAATTTCGCGGGCAAAGCGAAACGATCCGCCTTAAAAACAGGTAACTAAAATCTTGCTGAAAAGGCGATTACGTAAAAAAATTGCATGGACATAATTCTATAGCAATAAAGATTAGAAATAAAAATATTTGAATCTTATGCATAGTCCCTATTACTGGGTCGTAAATACTGCACATTGGTGATTGTTATTCGATATTTTTTCACAAAAAAAACAACGATTTTACCCGCGCGGCCATTCAGAACGGTTAACTTTAGACTACTCTGCTATTTCGAGCGTACTGTACATAAGTTGGACTCGAACAATTGCGAATGAGAACAAAAGTGTGTCGATCTGTGACGTAAGCAGAGGTTAACGCGTATTAAGGTAGATGCATTTCTTCTTTA
Organism: Acronicta aceris; assembly: GCA_910591435.1. Lineage (NCBI taxonomy): Eukaryota > Metazoa > Arthropoda > Insecta > Lepidoptera > Noctuidae > Acronicta > Acronicta aceris. Next base: position 3,166,286 of record OU342778.1, on the reverse strand, counting down.
GCCATCGTCCGTCTTCGAGATACGCATCGATATAATTAATCCGTGGTTGCAGGCTCGATGATGGATTAACCCATTTATGACTATTCATCACCTGTATGGTGACTGTTGTCGGTTCAACACGCTCTTAATAATGAAATTAGAACACACTCACACAAGCGCCTTCACTTATCTATCTTGGATCCGTATAAAAGTTTTGTTGTGTTGAATTCAAATAGCCTTTTACTAAATTAGTATTAACTTATTTAGTATTGAGGTATACTGCATATAAAAGTTATAATTTACATTGTTCATAATTGCCCAAGTGTGGACGAATCCTTATTACTTCCAATGTTGCACTTTGTGTTGGTACAAATTATTGTTCAGGAATCAAGATTCTTACATTAATTTTATTTGTATTCTTTTATGCATATTTAGATGTAGTCTCTATCATAATTATATAATTTTAGATATTTACTATGTAAATTAAGTAGCTAGGTTCAGATTGTTCCGAGGATCTTGTGCCTACAGTGTAGGTAAAATAAAATTATGTTGCAGCAACACACTGCAAAAATCATTCCTATTTTTAGAGGTATGTGGGTGGGTATAATCTTGGTGTTGTTAATTTATCAACACAATTATTATTTCCTGTTTTTTCTATACGGCTATTTATAAGCAAAACTGCATCTTAGGTAGATCATATTATCCATAGCTAACTTTTAAGTATTATAATTATATTTTTATACAATATTTATATTAGAGTCTTGAAGTTGTGATGACACCTTATTCACATATTGAAATGATATTGTCGTTATTTCTTTTTATTTTTGGCATAGTTTGTCAATGTGTAAATGTTGTAAAAACGCCTAAATAAATGAATTTAATAACCATATGGATTTTCTTTTTTAAAGTGGGAATAGCCAAACAAAGCAGTCTTAATGAAAATAATATATTTAAAATTAATTAATTACAATAAATACATTCAGAGTAAAATTCTTAATAACTACCAAGCTTCAAGTCCAAATTGTTTTCATTTATGTACTTGTGTACGTCGGTCATTTCTTCTGAAAAGTCAACTGTGAACATTTGAAGCATTTCACACATTTGTATTATTCTTTTCACCACATTTTTTGAAACCTCCAATGTACAATCTAACCATAAATTATTTATATTTTTTAAATGGCCTTTCTCTAATAAATGCAACAAGGTTTCGTCAATATTCGCCTTTGATTGATATTTCAAAACTAGTTTTTGCAAATTATCTGTACAATCTAAGAAGAAAGTCAAGATTTGGTGTATACAAAAATTTCCATTACCTATAGTCAAATTCCTGAGTTCTGAGAATATTTTATTTGGTCGCCGAAAATACCTCGGGACGACCAAACATTTTGACTGAGTCATGAGACTGAGTGTGACTAAGTTTGGACAACACTTGCCTATAAAAACGACCGCATCCAGAGTTAAGGAGTTGTCAATTTCCCACAGAGAGAAATGAGTGAGATAACTGCCTTTGACCATGAGAAGCTGCTGCATTGAATCCGTGTAGGAAAAGAAAGAAAGATCCAGCCTATTTAATCTTAACTCACTAATAGATATCTGTTCTAAAATTGCGTCTTTATTGTGTTCTGATAAATGCGTAATCAATAATTCTCTGAGGAATGGGCATATTTTGATTAACTTCCTAATGCCATCAGCTGACGCAAAGTGACAATTAATTTTTCTTAGACTCAAGGGCCCTATGTCCATAACACTACCGATTATCGTTGACCCAATATCGCAGGACTCGATCCGTAACTCTTCTAAGTAAGGCAGCTCACTTATCAACATGATAACGCCAGCTTGAGACACACAACGGCCGATACGATTTGCCCGTTCATTCCTAGGGGGGTCCATTGCTAATATCCTCAATTGTTTTAAATTTGTAATAAAGCAAATACCTGCATCAGAGACATTCCTAATCAAAACTGAAGCATTAAAAAGGGATTTGCAGATGTCAACTCTAGAGACAATATTAATTTCTTCTAATAAGGGACAATTTTCGCCGATGACCTCAAGAATCTCGTCAGTGCAAATAAATTTGAGATCGAGAACAACTAAGCGGCTGAAATTTGGGAGCATCTCTATCCAGAATCGCTGGGGTATACTGTTATCTAGGTCGCATTTGCGGAAGACTGTCATGTTGGGGTGCGTCAGTACTGCCAACTGAATGCGAGGGTCGCCCCGGTACTGGCAGCATGTTCTTTCAGAACAGAGGACATCGAATAACCTGAAAATGTAATCATAAGTTAATATTTTTATTATTACAGCATCCAAGGGCAATGAAACTGTGGCTCTATGAATTTGTACCTAAGTGCCTGCGCTGTAGTTAATGTTACGATCAAAATTGCGGGGTGTATGTGTGGTTAGGCAAGGGAGTGCAGTCCTTAGGAAGTGGCGCCCGGCACCCAGTTTTTGGTCAGTACTAGTCCGATATACACCGTCGCTACTGCCTCCGTAGAGAACATCTGCCACCCGACGCTTTGCACTGGGTTTTTTGGTATAGAGAAAAAGAGAGTGCGGTTTGTGAGTCTCACCTTAGCGACAGTCAGGTCTTGATTACAATAACGCTTTTATATGCAACTACCAGCACAGACATTCAGAAAGGTTATCTTCAAGGAGGCACAGTTCCATATAATCCTCACACCTGTATTCCTTGAAGGATTAACCAGAGGTGTACTTAGGTGATGTCCTTACATCCAAATGGTGCATGTAATAGAGGTTGAGCCTACTTCTATTAATCAGGTACAAACCCAAACGCTGAGCTGCTGCTGAGAATTTTATAGAAAACCCCAATAATAATTTGCTGCTTGACTTGGGAATTGTATCCAGAATCTCTAGTGTAGCAGGTACACTTACAACTGCTTAGACTTCAATGCAATGCAATGCTATAAGGCCTATTTTCAATGATATTTAAGTCAAAGTTAGGCCTTATAGCAGTGTCAACTATAATATGATATTGCTTTAACACCAACAAAATGCTAAGTCATGTAATGCAAAGTGATGGATGGAAAATGCCAATGCCAAGAAATGGAGCAATGCCAATTTGTTTGGAGACAGATTCAGAAATACAATATTGGTCAGTTATATAAAAATTTTAAGTAAGGTATTAGTAAGATGTTCTTTTTGCATCATTTGATAATCTGATGTGGAATTAATGAAACCTTTTTTTCCTCAATATTGTGGAATTTATGGAGTACATTGCATTTTTTAGATGTCTGATTATTAGACCTAATTATGGATATTATAAAAAAATATAGGTATGTAATTGAGTGCCAGCATCCTCACAATGCTTGGATTTATCAGTCTATCACAAACATTTCCTATACATTGGCCCTCATGTACACCACAACACTAATAAGAAATAAAATTAGGTTTTTAATAGAATAAAATAGTAATTTAATGAATTTTATTTAATTTTATGGTAAAAAAATTATATAGGTACCTATTTAACATTAAGACAATAATATCTGTATTATCTATCAACAAGGTTGTAGTAAGTATAAAGAACATTGAGCTATACCAGTGGTCCACAAAAGCTGAAATATGGTCTGCGAAATATTTAAATCTGTTAGGTACTTAATTATATGTTAAAAGTTTTGATTATAGTTACATTTCAGAATAAAACAGTTTATTTACTTACTTTAATATTTGGGTTTCCACTAACAACAATAAAAAGCAATGGTCCCTGATGAAATGAGTGTATGTATTGCATTACATTGTTAGTAGAGTATAAAATTGTTAGCAGAGTATAAAAGGTTTTAGTGATAAAAAGCCTGTTTAATAACAAAGAATAGGTAATTACCTGGCTGGCAGCATTAACATCAATTGGCATTTTAAATCAAACGCCTCTCTCTCACACTCGTGAAACTGATTCTCAGGATAAGTCTTTTCAATAACGTAACAAGCTGAATTAATAAGAGTAATGGAATTTTTAACACACAACTGAAAAAGACTACAGGGTTGTTTAGGGGGCGACATCGCGACGCCCTAGGCAAATGTGAATAACAACTAAACTTGTTTTATATTATACGAGTACGATAACTGAGTTTATTAATATCGAAGTTTTTAAAATATTATCCAATGAAACGAATTTCTATTGAGCCATTGAATAGATTTCTATGAGATTGACTACATTAAAAAATCAAAATCAAGACGATTGAATGACATGACACACTTATGACAGACAGCCTGCCTGACATGTGTCATCCTGTGAGTTTGACAGATTAGATAGCACAAGAAATACCTACCAATTTAGTAATAAATATTATATGTAATCTATCAATTATTTATTTTTATATTCTCGTTAAACGTATGTATCGCACTGATATATGTGGCTGCAGGAGCGATAATTTTTCATGACTCAAGCGAATCAGTTGTTTTGAAGCGTAAAATTCAGAGGGACCCAGCGCTGGCCCACGAGTAAAGGGAGAGGAGCGGCCGCTTTAGGCACCAGGTGGCAAGGGACGCCAAAAGGCTAAACGTAATAAATACTGTTATTATTAAGTTAAACTTCAATATAAAATTGTGAGATCAATTAAAGGGCGCCGAAATATAATATTGCTCTGCTCCGATGAAGGGCAGGGCCGTCGCTGTGAAGGATTTAGTAGTGTACTTACCTACTGAAGATTTCAGTGTAATGTATGTAGGGTTCCCAACCTTTTTTGAGCATGGACCACTTTGATTTAATTGTTATTAGAAGAGACCTACCTAAGGGACCGGGATGGTTGGTGCTCCTTGGGGGAGGCCTACGTTCAGCAGTGGACGGCAATAGGCTGATTTGATTGATTGAGAAGGGACCTAAAAGAAAATGTGTAAATCTGAAATTAAAACTTTTATCAGAAGTACAAAATTTGTAGAGGTTATATAATATATTAAAAAAAGAGAGTCGAACCTAACCCTGTGGGACACCAAAGCTCACATCTGCGTGCCTACTAAAATAATAATTTCCCATTTTTACGCTTTGTTTACGAATCATAGGGTAGTCTGTCAGCAAAGCTAAGAGGCGACTCTTCATAAATAGCATTCTCCAAATTACGCACAAGGATAGGGAGAGAGAGTCGAAAGTTTTTTTTAGATCCAAGTAGACCATCAAACATTTTTTATCTGAGTCTACCTGGTTGACAATATGGGCAGCTAATCCTGAAACTTTTTTGACACTGTCCTTTTCTCTTCTACTGCAGAAGATCTTGTGATCATCCCGACAAATTTAATATATACAAACAAAGATTTGATAGATCGCGTGTCCGCAAATAAGCAAACGCTCTTCACTATCTTGTGTTACGCTTTTTGCTGTCTGCTAGTGCTTCCCATTCCCCGCGCTCCAGGTCACCTGAAATGTTTGCTACGTACCATTTTTATCAAGTTATTGGGCTAAGCACATGGAGGGTGAGCGCCATTACCCGGTAAGCGTCATTACCACTGCTTACCCTATGTGTAGATAGTATAGTTCATTATTGTACTTCCTAATTTTGATAAACTGCAACAGCGTGAGATGAGATTTTTAGAGGTTTAATCATAGAAGTCCCAAAATTATGTATCGAGCATTTTTCATCGTATGCATAAATGACGTATTGAACATTTTAAATGCTCTAAGCGAGAAACCGCTTGCGTCCTTAGAGGTTCAAGATTGATGAAGAAAACGCATATTCATTTTAAATATTTTATCATTTATTTCCTTTCTTCGTATGAGGTTACACCTAACACTAATATGATTTAATTAAAAATATACATTCGTCTTATTAAATATATATGTAGGTATGTGCAGTATCTATGTGTGTCATTGAAGTGTTTTGTATTACATGAGAATTTGTTTAAAAGATTCTAGTTATTAGGTTATATTTGAAAAAATATGAAGTTACCTACGCACTAAACTACGTAGGTACAAACTTATAGCGTAGTTATAAATTCTGCATGTAAAGCGAGATACAAGCGTATATTTTATCGTGATATTTTTATACTTAGTTCTTACTGAGTACGTAGTAGGTACGACAATCGTATACAAGAGTTTTGTTGGTATTTGACGTAGTTCGCTTCACTAAATGTTATTTTGGATAATGCCAATTAACTAGAATCAATCAAATAAACTCATAAGTGTTAAATCAGTGCACTAATTGGGCATTCAATGTTAATCAAATAATAATTATATTATATTTTAAATATCGAAATCATGAAAGCATGTGCTGCAATTACAAAACAATAGATAGGTACTTACCTATTCATACGTTTTATAAAGTATAAAATTGTACCCAGTTGTTTTATCTGTTTATTTTAGATTAGGTATGTTAATTACATTGAAATTCGGATTTTTTATAATGGTGCGAATAGGGTAGCTGACTGGTGTTTGATTTATAAAAAATTAGCAACTCATGCGCAGCTGGGCTTGCGTAGAAAATATTACCATCCAAATTTCCGACTTTTCGGGGGAGAGTTCCAAGCACAACAAAAAAAAAATACCAAATCGGTCGAGCCGTTCGGTTGTAGCAAATATTTTTTATTTAGGTACATAGTTAACCAGTACTATTGAAAAATGTTATTAAGATTCATTTAATTAAACAAATATTGAAATCGACTAATAAAGTAAAGTTCTAAAATATAAGCGTTTAAAGTTTTTCGTGGGGTTTGAGAGGGGATTCTTTGTCTGTTTCTCACAAAACGAAGGTCAGTATAATCTTTTGTGTGGTGCACGCACAGTTGCACGGTTGCACGTCACAAGGTAAGTACTACTCGTATACAGTGGTCTTCCTGTCTAGCATTAAATTAAAATGCTTATAACTTCCATAATTCTGTTTATTTATCCACTATTAAAAACTATTAAACATAATCAGTCAACTAGCCTATTCTGGATATTTTTGTATTTATTATTTGATTATATAGAACCTATCGCATATTGTACTTCACATAGGTAATATTTTGAGATAATTATATGAACTATCTTTTTGTGATTTTTTTTTGCTATGATAATAAAGTTATTTTAGTAAAGGAAAAACGTCACCTTATGACGTAAATTCAAAATGTGAAGGCAAATTTCGATCAGGCGGGTGGGACTCACGGTGGCTTAGAGGTCAGAACGTCTGGTGTATCTAATCAAAAGACGCAGGTTCGAATTCTGCTCGCGATTGAATTTTTCCTTCACTAAAATAAATTTATAAGTAAATTAAGTTTATGGTAAGCAGGTACTTATCAGAAATATATCAGATTTGGTGCTCGGGGAAATACGTCAACCTATGGATAATTATAACTAGGTACTATCAAAACAAAATTAAAATTTAATCCAGAAATCATGAACTCTCAGAAATTTGAACTTTATGGACCCAGATGAAACAATCTAATAGGTATAGGTACCTATTTAGGTATTAGTTATCTCATTTTGAAACTTTTAGTGGAAATAATTTACAGATTGACTTTCCTCCTTTGTAGAAAAAAAGTAAGCATACACCCCACTTTTCAAGATAATCTTTTAAAAGGTTAAGATGACTTATTTAGATTGAACGTAGTACCTATAGGTAACTACGACAATTTTAATATCATTAGTATTTATTCTATTTTATCTACAGATGTCATGTATACATTTGTCAATGTAGGTACGTAGTTTGCTATGTAGGTAAAAAAAATCAAGACGGAAATTTTGTTCATCTGTGTCATCAGATAGTTCAGTTCATATCACAAAAACGGCTAGCATCACTTTCTAATATAAGGTCTGAAGTGAGGGTAATCACAGTCATCATGAATAATGTTACCCTAAAGGCATATTTTACAATCATTGGGTAAGTTTAAATGAAAGATGAAAATTGTGATTTGACAGTTTTAACAAAGGATATCTGTGAATCTGCTATATTTTTTAATCATGGTAAATCTTTGTGAAAACTTCCTCGACAGTTGGTATGGTATTTATTGGTCGTTAAATACAAATTTGCGGAATATATGATAATGTGCCACCTAATGTATTCTACAATAATAATAAAATTAGGATTTATTGACATTCTGCCCTTTATTGGCAAAGAGTCGAACTCTATGGTAGGTATACCTAAGTATTATAAATAAATATTTAGTATAATTTGAGTCACAGAGTGCAAAGTTGTCAAACTTACTCCGTATCGATATAGTTAGTAATTTCTCTAGTTTCTTAAATATTTAGGGGTTAAAAATTATAATTTATTTATAATCAATTATTATCATTAACTAAGTATGTAACTTTCATCTCCCAGTTAAGCATAATTGATACCTATCATATTAGTTTAGTAATTATCTAAAATCTGTGGTGTATAATAACGTTCTAATTTACATTAATATTCGAATACTTCATATTTAACACGTTATTTACAATAACTATAATACCTAGATATAGTTGTTTAGTTTAAAAGATTCTAATATAAATAGTTATTTGGCACTAATATTAAAAAAGGACCATATTTAAATTAAATATTTTATACATCTTCCTATCTACTTAGTATCAATTTGTTCATAAATTAATAGGATTTTTTATAATATTACATTAATAATTTTAATGTTGTGCTAATTTTTGTTAAAGGTTTTAAAGCAAAGGAACTATTTTAACAACTTCATTTAATACTTATTATCAAATAAAAATACAGCAGTAGATACTTATTAGTAACATTCGTAAAAATAAAAAAAAACAAAAACAAAATTTTAACTAGATGAAAATATATTTTAGAATTATTCTGGATGAATAGGTATAGACAAATTTGTTAGGTTTTTGAATATAGAAGTGGATAATTGTAAAAGGGAATGTTGTATGAGTGAACGGTACGTAAAACGTATTTTTTATATACTTATCATAAAAACTTTTATAAATATTATATTGATGACAAACATAACAATAGTTAGATAACATTTTAAAGATCTTGCAATAAATTATATCATTAAAATATATAATAATTTATTAATCTGAATAAAACATAATAATTATAATACATTTTCATTAAAAACAATTAGATGCTAGATTTTATGTATTAGTAAGATAATTAAATTTATTAGTTTGCCAGACTTAGTAGGAAGATTTACAGCATGTTTTTAAAACATAGGTTCCTATAGTAGCCACTTAAGTATATAATAGATTGATTAGAGATTTTATTTGTGCACTTTAAATGAGACCGATAATCGATTGAGTACTTGAATTTATTAGCATCCATTTAACTTGAGCATTAACCTTAGCTTTACATCGTAATAATTACTTTAAAACATATTAATTTCATTTTTTTTTACATATAACAGGTTTTTACCCCTTTTTTCGCTATTATTCGGGGAAATCGATTTATGATTTTAAAAGTCAACGATTACCTGTTTTCATATTCAGTTTAAGGATGCTAATTAATTTAAAGTCACCCAATACAGTGGTGCTTAAGCGGTGATCAATACTTGAGTTGCGTTTTATTGAGAAATTTATGTTTTTTCTGGTACAAGACCTAGCGCTTAAGCTCCATTCTGGGATAACGGCCTAGAATAGAAATTAAAAGTCTTAACATAGGTCAGAAACTAGACATTATTCTAAGGGCTAATGTATCTATAATAGACTTCTAATTAGATAGAATAGAACTACGATAAGAGTAGATGAAATAGAAACAGTAGTACACATACTCGGCGCTAGATAATTTTGAAAACTTCTCTTTAAACATTTCGGTATTTTTTTCAAGGTTGTAATAATGTATGTTTTGACCTATTTAACGGGTACTGTATTAAAAATAATTTTCAAGTATGTATTTTTATTAATTTATTGCAAACACCACGACATCCATATTATACAGTTTTAAAACTTGGAGCAATAAAATATTGTGATGATACTTTTATCATATTTTTGGTTATATTGATAGCCAAAATATTATATAAGAATAAATAGTACTGATATTTTTTTTCTAAAATTATCTTTAACCGAGTATAGTCGCAGTCACACAATTTACCTTTCACAAAAGAACACACTTTACTTAATAAAGAACTAAGAAAATGACGTCATAGTCATCGTCGAAAAAAATAATGACGATCAGTAATTGACCGCTAACTGACTGTTGATCAAATATGTTTGGATTCGTGTTCTCTCGTTCGTTATTATCTTTATGTCTAATCTCTCTATCATTTTGGCCTCCATTCCCCGCATTCGTTTCTTGACTAGTATAATTCTTTCCTACACTATGTTCAACTTCATGTTGATCATGTTTACCCCCGATTTGATTAATATTACCCTTTGCTAAATCATTTCGATTAACATGATTATTTACCTGAGAATTTTGAGCCGTATCTGGTATCACATATCTTTTGTTTGGACCTCTTCGGAAGGCATCGGACTGGATTGGTCCGCTGGGCCAAGCGGATCAGAGTCTCTTATGCGAGTCGGTGCTGGCGCTCTTGAGGGAGCCGAAGCGTCGCGTCTGGGAGGTCGTGGGAGTAGTCTCGCGGTCCAGACTTGCGGCGCGGAGTATTAGCCCTCGTGACTGACGGAGGGAAGATTCTGGTCGCATCTGGAAAGGATAGGTATAGATTACAATTAATTACAGTGATCTGGCCTTTTACTTTCTATGGCAGCATTATTGCCTTTGTACGCGTTTATTACTTTCAAAATGAACTAAAATACCTAATGGCAATATAATATTGATAAGTTACATTGTAAATGTTGGCTATTATTTTTCTGATTATAATTTTAAAAGTCATCTTATACTTAGGAGAGTTTTTAATAATAATTTAAGGTTGGTACCATCAGCCTTTCGATAACATCTACCAACTTTGTAGACTAGAATAAAAGGTTCTGCACCGAAAAATTAGTTAAGTCGGTATATACCGGTTCTCCCACGGATCCAACACGCATCTGCCTCGGCTCCCTCCCAATCCTGCTGGTGGGCTCAGTGAATGAGGTCTCCAGAGATCGCTGGGAGGTCTCGCTGATGGACTGGGACAGAAGATGCGTTGTCGAGGAGGAGTTGGAGTCTTCGATGTTTGAAAACTCATCGGGACTATCGTCTCGCTGAGGAGTGTCAGATTCCTGAAGAAAAAATATAATATTTAAATTCAACGTCTCTCAATTCAAAATGGAGCTTATTAAGAATAACAACTGAATAACTCAATATAATATTTATGTTGTAATTTAAGCGGTCCTGATGCGATATTACATACTCCATTTCTTTTATGATATTGCACGAAGAAAATGGGTAAAGCCGGATCACTTGGTACGTGTAAACAAAGGTGAATTGATCTTACCTCTTCCAAGTCTCTAAGAGTGCTGGGATACAGGTGTCTTCGGGCATCTTCTCTTTCTTTTTCTCTTTCCCTCTTCTCTAACTCGTCAGCAAGCATCATGACCTCCCAGTCACCGCCACTCCCAGGTAATGCTGTAATATAGTGTAGTCTAGATTTAGCTCCAGATTTTATCGAATATTTTACAAAGTTTACATCAAGAACAGCCTTCACGAAGCAAATATTATTAGTATTAATTTATGGTCAATCACCTCTAATTGGAGAGAAGCTGCCGTGACTGGAGCTACTGGCTCGTCCTCTTCGTGAGTTGTTTTCAACAAATTCTTCAAACATAGGTGTGCGTGGTAAAGATTCCGAGTCACTGCTGGATGATGTTGAGCCACTGGAATATACATAAAAAACAAACAGGTCTTCAGTTCAAAGTTGAGATCGCTTGATGTTACTTCGGACGCTCTGTTCTAATACTTGACTTTGGTTTTTATTTTATGTTTCTTTCAATTTGTTATGGGTTCGTCGGGTAGTTACCCTTACTAATGAATCTATATTTCTGAATATATATAATATAATAATATTACTGAATATAATATAATAAATTATGCAGGTATAAAAAGTTTTTAAAAGAATAGAAGTTTTAGAATTAAAAGTTTACTGTATCAGCTCTTTTCAGATTTTATATTTAGATATATTATATATAAAAACTAAATATAATAATATTTTATAGATATATTATTTAAATTATATTTATTTTCTTTTGATATGTATAGCCTCCCTATATTAACCATCAGCACAGACTTGGTCATTCAATATATTTTTTGGTGAAAATTTAAGTTCGCTCAAATTAAAATTTTTTTGGAATTTATTTCATTATCGATACTGAGCAACTTCACGAAATTCTTAGAGTTACTTTTTTAACACCTAATATAAGGTATATTGAATGACAAAATAAAATGTTAAAACGTAACTAACCCGTCACTCCAACTATAATCACTGCCCATGTCGAGTACAACATCGTTGCAGTTGCTTGTAGGCTTGTGAGACGCGCTTCGATGGAACAGAGACCCCAAACTGAACTTGCGATGCTGTCGCGGTCGGCCTTCTGGAAAACAGGTGTCTGACCGTTTTATTCATAGAAAAAGTATTGGAAAAGCTAATTATGATTTTCCGTGTAGCCATTGTGTTTGTACCGAAATTATAGAAAATAATTGCTGTAAAGGATCTCGCATCAAATGCAATTTATATTGTAGGGTCTTAATGTTCTATGATTGTAGGCAAAAAGTGGGATTTTATATTTATTTTATTTACGTTATGTTAGTTTTGGATACCATGATGTACTGTTGACCGTACACCAAATTATACACAGGACAGGACATCATCATTATCATCATCATCAGTTTATACTAGTCCACTGCTGGACGTAGGCCTTACCCAATGTTCGCCATCCAAACAGGACATAGTGGGACAAAAAATTAAGAGTATTTTTTTTTATGGGATAGGAGGGCAAACGAGCCGACGGATCGCTGATGATGGTAAGCGATTACCACCGCCCATGGACCCCCGCAACAGCATAGGAGTCACAAGTGCGTTGCTGACCTTTTAAAAGGGGATTGGGCCTCAGGTAACCTCACTCACTCGGCGAAACACAACGTAAGCTTTGTTTAACGCCGGTTTTCTGTGAGGCCGTGGTATCACTCTGGTCGAGCTGCGCCCATTCGTGCCGAAGCATGGCTCTTATTAAAGTAATATGTCAGCCACATCGTACCCTTTTACATTGATTTACTACATACATAATATAATTCCTAAAGAGTTCGATTCCTATTTTATGAAGTTTTTGGTTTAAACGGAATTGAAGTCCAAACTATTTATTGTTAAGTAAAAGTGGTTTTGGCTAGCTGAATAAGACCTAACTCATATTATGAGACAACGAGATATGAGGTTTGTCTTATAAAATATCGCAAAGAGGAAATTCGGGTCTGTTTTAAGTACTAATTTTTGCTCTTTGCATAATCATCTACAAACAAAAGGCTACACGGCAAGTTCCTACAAGTAATTTCTTATACTCACTCTCATTTTTCCCAGTGTGGTGCATCCCAGTGTCCACTGAAAGGGTTTTCTTGATCTTCGACTTGGTGCTGTCAAGGTGTGAGCCGAAGAAGTGGAAGTGTTTTCGACTGGAGCGGAGGCTGGACTGTTCCGGGCTCAGAAGAGAGCGGTCTTCTGATGTGGTGTGGGGAGACAGTGGCCTGAAAGAGGGAACGCTTCTGGGGTCTGTAGGGGTATCCTTTTTCTTTGTTATTTAGTGCGAAAAGGAATTAGATATGATCAGGGCTATAATATGTATGAAATTAACTAATTAAAAGACAACTTGACTTCGTGTTTTAACAAGAAGTCATCTTTACATCAAAAGACGAAAAGATTCATCTTGTCGACAAGACTTTTAAGATGGGCAAATTATTTATAATTAAAGTATACTTATGTTATGAAAGAATCAAATTGCTGAGAAAGAGATTAAAAAAGCACACTACATTATTCTTAACTCGATAGCTGAACTGTAAGTTATACAAATCTCCATACCTTGTCAAGTCTTGCATCTCCATACTCTCTTGATCACTTTGATCCTCCCAAGATTTCCTTTGCCTCAACTTTGCAGCACGTTTCCTAGAATATGTTCCAGCTTTCCCATCTAAGTTCAGGTCCAGTCTCTTGGATTTACTTACAGTCCACTGTTCTTTACTCGAAGTTTTATCCGTCCTTGATAAGGACACGGCTAGGCTTTGTAGTTCTGCATAAGATAACTTGGATAGCTCGATTCCTTCAGTGAGCTCCCTAAGGTTTTCCTCTGTGAGATCTTCGGGTGAGAGGGTTTCTTTTCCGTCTTTGTTTTCATTTTCTGGTGATTTATCTTTTTCTGCTTCGTCTGCACTTGCCGTCGGTGGAGACGTTGCAAATACGGTGTCAAGTGAGTCACCTCTCTGGAACATAGTAATTATTATAGTATTAATATTTCTTCTTCTTCTGTTGTTTTTGTGTTTATGGGTGCGTATGCTGATTCTAGGGTTTATAAAAACGGGTTTGGGGATACAAAGCAGCTGATAAGAATGATTTAATTTGTTCAAGGTTAATGAATGAATAATTTCAAGTAATATATTTCAGTTTAATGTAGGTATGTTCTGTTCTGTACTGATACACGTTAGGTGTTAGATAAAGACCATAAAGATGTTTGTGAAGTGTAATGTAAGGTATAGTACAATCAGTATTCTCTTACCATGAATCCTTCTTCTGCACCAGACCCATCTTCACTGCCCGAGCTGCCGTTTTTAGACATAGCTTGACTGGATGATTGAGTAACCTCTACTGTTTCTACTAATGTAGGCTCTTCTCCTGGTTGTTGTGCAGTAGGACTCATTCCTGCTAGCCCTAATTTTTCGAGCTCTTGAATACGTTTCTGCAGCTGACTTATTATTTCGTCCCGTTTTCGGACTTCATTTTCCAAACTGTTGAATCTAAAATATTTATAAAGGAAACAAACAACACGTAGGTAGATGACGAAATGAGAACATAAAGAAACCATTTCTTAATTATGATTTTATAAATTTAATTACCTTTCTTGAAATTTCCCTTGCACGTCATGGAGATGTCCTTGAATAACTTGTTTGATACCTAGTAGTACTTCTCCAAAATACTCCTGTTCCTCGATTGAGCCTGATAAAGAATATAAACCTTAGTCATTAATGAATGAATGGAATAATAAATGTTTGTTTCCTATAGATTAAAAAAAAACTTGATAAATATTTACCTCGCAATAATTTTCTTTGATTAGCCACAGCTGATATTAAAGTAAGTTTCGGTTTTTCTGAAGGCACTTTTATTTCTTCAGGTCTGAGAGATTTTAAATCAAGCATTGGATCAATGTTTTGCTGCAGTTTATACTCTGCTCTTAAATTCAATCCGTAGTCTTGTGGTATATTTTCATCAGCTGATCTTGCAATTTGGTTGTTAGGACATTCAGGAGGAGTAACTTCAACTTCAGGCCCGGTTTGAGGAGGTATTTGAAGTACGGAGTCTATATTAACTTCGGGCATTCGGAAAACGTCATCATTTTGAATATCGGCTGGAGCACTTCCAGGAGGAGAAGGTAACGTGTGACGATGGAAGGTAACGCTTTTCGCAAATTTTGAATGCCTCGCTGCATAACCCTCTAAAGTGGGTGCACGAATTAATCTCTTAAGCTCATTACTTCGCTCAGGGCTTTCAGCAGGCGTGACATCTTCTGATAGTTTCTTTAGAATAGATTTTAATTCTCTTCTTTCAAGAGTCTCATTGGATTCATGACTTCTATATGAATCTGTAGATTTCCGTTTAAATTTTCTTTTGTCCATAGTACTGCCTTCTGAATGGCTCCTAGTTAAAGTATCACACAGTAAATCTTCTGATGAACTTGTGCAATCTAAACTTGAACTGCGGATTTTTACAACTTTTTCTAGTTCCGCTAATTTTTGCCGTTCATTCAAAATTTTAAGTTTTTTGACAAACGGTAGTCCACCGTATTCCGGTGATAAATCATCTATTGACCTATATTTCTTAACCCGGGGTAAAAGCATTCCTGGTGTCAAATGCGTGTTAGTTTCAGCTGGTTTATTCACATTCATAACATTTTTCTTTGGAGATAACGTTAATAAATCTAATGATTTCTCTTGGACGGGTTCCAAAGGGCCTGTTAAGGAAAGCTTAGGTTTATCTTTATCATTATCACTAGTAATTTCAACATTATTATTGTCTATTTTAACAAGCTCCGCCGTGGTCACTATAGGCACACATATATTTACAACTGCCTCCGCTATACCTTCATCTTTTTTCTCACTACTCGTACATTTGCTTTCAGAATCCTTCTTTTCTTCTATACTAGATTTGCTTTGACTTTTTGATTCTCCTAAAATAGCTGCTTTTTTAAGTTTAGTCCAAGGCTTTTTACTCTTACTATCATCTTTCGTTTCAGTCGATGGCATAGGGCTTATTTCTACAGGAGCTTTATCAATTGACGCTGGTTTATTTTTTTCTATGGCGGGAGTCTCTGTATCTTTTGGGCCGCTTTGTAATAGTTTTAGTTTATCCCGAAATGTTGAACCCACAGCTTTTGCTGGCGATTTAATTTTGCTGACAACAGAATGAGGTATGGAAATTAAGTTACTTTCTGTTTTTGGAGTGGGTTCGACAACTGCTGCAGGCTTCTCACTGATATCTTTGTTGAGTGGCTGACATACTGCAGTGCCATCACTCTGAACTTGTAATATTTTGTCTTTAAAACTAACTTTTGGACGAGATGCTCCGTCACTCGAGCCGGAAGAATTTTTCCTGGATGTTTTGGTAGTTGGACTTTGAAGTTTACCTGGAGAGCTGGACTCGGAACCTTTTCTGATTGGGCTCAGAGTTTTTATTGTAGGACTTAAAGGACTTTTGATCGAACTGGGACTAATTGTGTCGGAACTGGAGGGCTGATTGCTTATTGTTGGAGTAAGTTGATTTTTATCCCTCTCTTCTTTTGCTTTCAGTAAGAGTAGCCTTTGGATCAGAGGGAGACCCGCTCCAATGATTTCAGGCTCAACATCTGGAGCTGAACTAGTCGATGGGGTTGGCTGCGGTGTTAATGACAATGTTGATGATGTAGAATGCCTCTGTTTGGCCACTTTTTCTTCGCGATCCTGGAATTAAGTCGCATGTAGGATTTATCAAGAATTGTAGAAAATACACGATATTGTTGAATAGGGTAACGTTATTACCTGCTTCTCTTTGAGTAGCTTTAATCGTGAAAGCAGGGGTAGACCAGCTCCTATCGGAGATATACATTTTTCACCATCTCTACTCCCCGACGTTGTTTCACCGTTATTATCCTGAAATAAATTATGAACAAAATACAATCATGTCATGGATATGCCTCTAATAAATTTGTATTGAGTATTAATTTATTATAGAATTTTAGCTTTAAGATCCGCATAGTTGTTAGATACTTACATCTTGATTATGAGGATGAGCAGAATCATCGCTCTCGACTCTGGGCATTCTTCTTAATACTTTTCCATCAGTAGTACTGGCTCGTTCTGCACCCGCCAAGGCTTGCAGCTCTAAAGACTCGCCTGATCTACGGCCAGCGCGAGATCTACTGCGGATTGCGTTACGAATTCCCTAAAAAGGTAAGTCACGTCGTTACAAAAACAGTACATGCGTTTCACTTGCATTGATTGGCATACATTTCTGTGAATTCATCCGTTCGATGAAAGTATCTTCATGTAAAGAGTACTTATGTATCATATTATAACTAACATAACACACCATCACGGTTATGAAAGTGTACTCATGTCCAAATAGTTCACCGAAATTGTAACAAGGAGCGATCCTAATGTGATAAACCGGGCACAAATCCAAAGTCCAACCTGTACTGAATACGACCTCTGACTGCTACTGAGAATTTCATAGAAAATACCAATAAAAACTTTGTTCGACATAATTATAAGTACAACACAATATCTACAAATGTAACTGTTACTCATTTTAATGATTGCGTCTGGACCTAAATTATGTTATATAAATTATAATGACGTGAAATTAAAATCGCGCTGCTGTTATATGTGACTCAATTATAATATGTAAAATATTCATTTCAGCTCAAACTCTAATGGAACTAAGAACTGAACTCAAATTAAAGTTACTTGTATTGCTTCAATGGATATTGCTATAAGCGTAATAACCATGTTTACCTTAACGTCGCTCCGCAGTTTATGTACTATCCTTTTAGATGCACTGTCGTCTCCAGACATCTTGTCTGGACTTACTTCACCTAGAAAGGATAGTTAATTAACATTTTGCTTCATTTAACGGAATTAATTTCTTATTTACGCACTCGAGGCAATAAATGGACCAATTAATATCTGAATCTATTTAGGACCTTTATTAGTTACAGGGACATCACAAAATAAGATGCTTATTATCCAAAATTGTTGACCTTTGTATCTAGATTATTTATTTTAGCCTTCCTCCCACTCGCAATTAATCAGGGTCGTGAGAAAATGGGACCGTTATTAATAAACTTCTCTTTACCTTTGCCTTTTTGTTGACGTAATTTAGCTCTTTGTGGCTTGAGCTTTAACCTCATCGGTATTGGTGACGAAATAAAATTCTTTTTATATATGTATTATTAAATGGACTCTCACCTTTCGCTTTCTTCGATATGGTTTTAGCTTCCTGATGGGGCTTCCTTCCTAAAGTTTTTAATAGGGTCCTTATTTACAAACTATATTCATACCAATTTCATTCATTATGTTATTAAAATTTTGAGATTAATTAAATTTGGAATTTTGTTAAATAGAACAATATGATGCGATTTTTTATTTAGTTTCCCCAACGGAGATTTTTTTTAAATTTGATTATGGGACAAATAATATTAGATTTATTTTGCATTGCTAAGGAATATTTTCATCTTCCTGAGGCTTTCAATTTCCAAAGATAAAAACATGTCACATTATTATTATATACGGTCTTACCTTTGACTTTCTTTGACATATTTTTAGCTTCTTGAAGACGCTTTCTTCCTAAAGTTTGAAGTATTTCCTGAGCTTCAGGATAATCTTTCATTGCTGCTAAAACATCTTCACGAGATAACGAGAAGAGTTCAGAGTATCCTACTGATCGGACGTCTGCTGTTCGCCTTGAAGGAAAAATAATATCGTGTAAAAATACTTTCGAAGCTCCGTTGTGATGGGTTTCAATTTGATTTGTTTTATTAGGGTTTGAAGTGTAAACATTTTAGAAAGAGACTAGAGGACTATTTATTTTAAATAAAATAATTATGTTCCAGGTTGAGTAAATAATTGTTTATTTACTCTTCCTAGGAATCTAGATACATAGTCATAAGGAATTTATTTGCATAGTATTTGTATTAATAGACTCTGCCTACAATTTTACAGGTAAAAACATCTTTCCCGATATTTATATCTGTATTCTTATTCTAAGAACATTGGTTAGTTAGTTAATAGAAATTGTTGTTCAAGGTTGGACATTTTACCCCGTATTTTTTACACCCTGTTGAAAAAAATACGGGGTAAAATAGCCCCTTCTGATGAATCGCAATACGATTCACGGATACGACGTGTAACTGAATAAGTGCAAGACCTCGAACAAGTCGATTAGAATATCGAGTCATAATTATAACTCATTATAACGAAACCCGAAAGACATTTTGAGACATGTAAGTATATTTTATTCAAGAAATTAGTTATATCAGCTAAATGTAAAACTTGTGGGCCACGATTATTCTTGCAACGACTACGATATCGATGAGTACACGCACACAATAACAATTCGTGCAAATAGGTTTCAGTTTTGCCATACCTCGACCAGGACGACGGATCAGGGGGCCATATTTCAGATATGTTTTTGTTTGTATGTTTGTTTTTGAAAAATTAACGCATATAAAAACCACTGTAATAGATTCAGTAAGTAGTCGATTCTGAACAAACTACTTTCAGGTCTTGCGCGTATCTGTTACAAGTTGTATATGTCCAGTAGACGATCTGGCATTGTATAGGATTTTGTTTGAAGGTGAGAGATCAGGCTATAATTAATCATAACTGTGTTGTATGTGTCAATAAATAATATTACAATTCACTAGAAGTGTTTATTTTAGCCTTCAAGGTCTTACTTGTTTAGTCCATCGAGGTTCAGTATCCCGATTTCTCCAAAGAAGTCTCCTGCTTTCATGGTAGTGAGCACTCGGCCTTGTTCCGATATGACTTCTAGGATGCCGTCGGCTATTATAAACATTTCGCGGGCGACTTCACCTGAATCAAAGTTTATATAATATATACACACAGTTTGTAGAAGCTGGGATGTATGAATATTTAAGTGATGTGGTTTTTGGAATAGATCTCTATATTACATACCATGCCTGTATCCCCTAAAGGCTTAGGCAGAGGTATACTAAGGTACTACAATAAGGTATACTAGGCAAACGTAGTGTAGGGCGCCCGCCGGCCAGGCGAAGTGACGACTTGCGGAGGGCAGCTGGCAGCCACTGGATGAGGAAAATCGAAGATCGGGCTCTGTGGCGTTCACTAGGAGAGGCCTATGTCCAGCAGTAGACAGTTCACCGGTATATTTAGGGCCAGCGTATTGCCATTAACTGGACACATATCCGTACTCTGAGCTGCTACTGAGAATTTCAAAGAAAACCGGTCGAGCAAAGTGATATTGGACTTTACTCGACTTGGGAATCGAATCAATCAATCAATCATTTTAATTCCTCATTCTAATTTCGAACCCAGGCGCTTACGACAACTAGACATTTGATGAACATTATAAGGGAAATATATATTTAACTGTGCATCGGGAATTTGTAATCCTTGTTTTGCTCGACTTGGCGGCACACCTCCAGAAACAAAGAATTCAGTATAATAATAATAATTGTTCTTTCCAAATTTAAAGTTGACATTTCAACAACCCAAACAAATTGTTTTTAAATAAACAAAAGACACCTTCGAACTACCAAATCCCCTTTGATTTCCATCATCGTTTTCATCAAAGAAATACGTTCAAATGGCTTTCGTCGTACGCGTGTACCGTTTTACGATCTTACCTTTTCTACAAATGGAATCGCCGGGAGTGAATATGTATGCTTTCATTTTCAATACGAGATCGTGCAGGAATTCTGGCTGGCACTCTTGGAAAATGGTTACCTGGAAAATTGACAATTAATTATTTTGACAATAAGTTCATTTTCGCTTGACACAGAGTCTCCCCTAAACTCCATGTCAAGCTTGTTTATTTGCTTTTCAAAATTATTCTTTTGTTCATGTTAATAGGTTTATTGTAAAAATTTACTTAATTTTTTTATCCAATCTATGTAATTATCTTTTTCTTTATGCTTTCGTGTTCTGTATTTAAATTTGCTATTTTGACATCTAATGAAGTCAAGGTATGTTCAATTATTTAAGTGGGTAATGTGGAAGGAGAATTCTTAAAAGCGCTTGAAAGCGTTCTGATAATTTAAGTAATCAAGATGCTACTTAATACAAGCGTGGCACTCGAGTATTTGAAGAGGGTTATGGTTTTGCTAAAAACCCTTTTTGAAGCATTAATGTACTGGAAATTAAAGAAGCGTCGAGAGACTACATTCGTGTTTTGACCTTCAAATGATGTAAAGTCAACTGGGAATATAGGTCACGCCGTAGAATGGCTGCTACTGAACAGCTTGGTCTAAAATTGGATACCTGCAACCTGTTTATTGCTTGTTTGTTTTTAATAAGTGGAAGTTAATTAAAAAAGGATAAGTACCTAGATAATTTCAATACATTTTGTTAAAATTGTATTGGAGATTTGAGCAGTAGATTACAACATTTCTAGGTACCCAGGGGCATTACTCGCGTGTCAACTGATCTAATTTCACCAGAAATTTTACATACCGGAAAACAGTCAGCATAGTATTTTTGAGCGGACTTATATTAGGCAATTTTACAACAGTGATAGCCTAGTGGTATGACCGTTGGACTGCCAAGTCAAAGGTCTCGAGTTCGAACCCGAGGCACGCCTCTTTCGAAGTCATGTGCGTATTAATAGTTAATTATCACGCGCTTAAACGGTGAAGGAAAACATCGTGAGGAAACCTGCATGCCTGAGTGATTTTCTTGATGGCGTGTGAAGTCTGCCAACCCGGACTAGGCCAGCGTAGTGGACTATAGCCTAATCACTCTCATTCTGAGAGGAGACCCGTGCCCAGCAGTGGGACAGTATAATGGGTTGATTATGTTATGTTATATTAGGCAATGCCGGATTTGAGCTCAGAGCAGAGTCCAATAAAGGGTTATTACCTTTTTCAGTACACTCAAGTTGACATGCAAAGCGAGTTCTGTCTTCAGTTTATCTGGTAGTAGTCCCAACGCTGTGTTGATGTCCCCTCCTCCCTGTATGCGTCCCCGCGACCAGGAGTAATCATACCACCGCAGCACCCGTCGTTTCATCCCACCTGGCACCTGTTAAATATATCACGTCGTTATAAACGATATTATTTGCATCAGTGCGTTTTTGACATTGTTGCCAGCGTTTGCTGTACATTTAAAATGTATGTAGTTGTTTTATTTATATTGTGAATAACTACTGCGATGAATTAGATTTTTGATTGCTTTGCTATTTGTTTGGAATAGTTGACTATAGTCAAATAAATGACTACAATACATAGATCTTGTTGATTATTCCATGCTATCTAAGTAGAATATAATTAATAGAAAACGCCAAAACATGTTGGTATTAATTTTATCTTGGTTCTGCTTATCTTGACGGTTATGTAATGCCTTTTAATTAATAATCCTATTTATTAGTATTAATTTTGACTACAGACTACGTTACCTTATGATGTCTCATGTAAGTTTTGGCACCGTCTAGCAGTCTCTCAAACTCTAGTCTGTTGGCATTCCTGTTGGTGATGACATTGCCAACTTGTCCCACTATTGTGGCGAATATGAACACGCCAATCAAATAACTCACTATTGTGAATACGTACCTGGAGGAAAATGTAAACGTTTACATTTAATTTTAATAAATTAACACAAAAATCATTTATTTAATATGCAAAGTTGTGGTACAGAAAAAATTGAGGTGAATAATATTAAAATTACATTTACGCACGAACAACAAACTATAATGAAGTTGTAAACTAAAACAACAAACAAAAAGTAAAACAGTGCAAAGTTTTCGAACAGTTGCGATAATACAAAACACCCCAAAGCAATAGGGACAATGTCTAGAAAGACAATCCCTCTGAAATCTAACGGACAATGTAAGCGACATGTTTTACAAAATGGCGGTTTCAATCAGTGAAGGCTGTTCGAAAACTTTCTAAAACCCGTTGTAGTCGACATTCATGAGTGATTCCATAAATAAAAGTAACAAATAAAAGAAATACAGTTAATGATGAAGTAACTAGGAACATTTATAGTCGTCGCCCGTTGTCGTTGCCAAGCGAACAGCCTCCAAATTTCTGCCGCCGCCATTTTATTTTTATTACGCTCCACACTGGCTGTTTTCCTCCAACAATGTTTGAGACAGTGTTTGTTTATGTCGGATTAATGAGCGAAGAAATTTACATGTTCGGTAAATACATGTAGGTAGAAGTTTTACTACCACTACGTATGTACCACTAAACGTGATTATTTTATGTGTGAACAGAGAAACATTATTCATTAATCGTATAAACTGCTCAATGGATTTCATCTCCTTATGAAAGTTGCGAAAATGTAATCGAAATACGTACAATAGATCTTAGCAAAAGTTTTCCAATATAGTTTTCGATATGCAAATTTGAACTAAGCGATCTCTAACAAATTATCTGTCAATTTCTTTTTAATTTCTGAGTTCAGTTGTTTAGATATGTCATAATCTTCCACAGTTCGTATGTAGAGTAACCTACGGCCAACTTCACATGTCTCTTCGGTTTCATTGTGCTAAAACTGCAAAGACCTTTCCGCACAATAAAATGCGTTATTGCGTGGGTTCCAATGTGCAATTCGAGTCGCCAAGATATTTTTATTCCCGTAATCCCCTTTGAAATATGGGCTATATTCCCAGTAAACACTGTCCGCAAAACACATGTCGTAAGAGAACATTTTTAAATTATAATCATTTACAAGATGGTGGTGTCATTTAAATAAAGTGTTTACGTTTTACGAAAGCCCGCGATTGGTCAGATCATAGCAATGTTTTATTAAAAGTGTTTGTTCCATAAAATTAACATAACAGCCTTATTATGCTGTCGGGGCGTCTTATTGGAAGAATTAGGTAACCAAAGTATGTGCTAGTAAATCATTCAAAACTTTTTCGAGGGTAATATAGAGTAAGAAGTTGTCACATTTATTTATGAAACTCGAAAATATTATGACCATCAACTAAGTAGAATTTCTTAAGATAAATAGGTCCATAGGTACCTCCCTACTCATCTTAAGAAATTCTTACATAGGTACAACAATTTTTACCTAAGTAAATTGTTTTACTTACAACAATTTTTACATAGGTAAATTGTTTTACCTATGTAAAAATATATAAATATTGGAACCTAACAATTAAAAACAAACAAACAAAACAATTTTTACACAGGTAAAAATTGTTTTGTTTGTTTGTTTTTAATTGTTGACTACAACTCTCATTTGCAAGTTTTAAGAAACAGTGAAGTTCCGAACTCTTGCATCAATTTAAAAAAATGATATTTTTGTCTGTAAACCTATCTAATTAAAGAGATTGCAGAGAGGAGACTACTGTATTTTCTGAAGGCGAAATTAATTGAGAGCTTAATCTGAGTCCTCAACTATTGCCATTTGCAAATTCCCTTTTATAAGACAATGAGTAGGTAAACATTGTAAAGACAAAGAATTTTATAGGTATAACTCTAGTGACCCGTGTGCAGCATCGCCTGCGTTAATTTTCCCATTGAAATTTTCGAAATCCATAATTCTTTCATACAAATCAAAAATTGTCAATTCAGACAGTCGTTCTCAACTGATGATGTTTCTGCATGTAATCGATTTTCATTTATATATAATATAGATATGTGTAATGAAGTTCATCTGGTACTTTAACCTGTTTTAATCCACAACATATTTTATGCAACTTATATTGATACGAAAATGTTTTCGATAAACTTTTGAATATTAAACATACCCAGTTACAATTTAAATTACTCAAAGCAACACGAAATTAGAATTCCAAATTGAGATGGACGGAAAGGAAAGTTTAACAGAACGTTTGGGATTCGAATTTGACGTGAAAACTCTATGGAAAATTAAACATGCCACAGACTAACGATGTTTGAGTCGGACAACCAACCTTGTGGCCAACATTTACTTAAATGCGTTTTAGAGGTTTTTCAACCAACCTTGGCTCAAATGTCGGTTCTAGCGTCAACAGTCGCGAGGTAGGTATCGCTATAATTAAAGCTCGCTTTCTAACGAGGCAGAAATAGAAAACACAGGGTAGTTTCAACACGTTTTGTTTTTAATCTTCGATTTACGGGATTCCGCCGCTCTAGACATTATTGGGAGCGGTATTTTCAATGATGTAATCAGCTGTATATCGATTTCCAGAGCTCTATTTTAACTGCATTACCAGTTCAGGGATCTAGTTTCAACAAAGTTGAAAACACAAAAGTAATTTTTTTTTCTATTTTAGCAAATTATTCTCATTCATAAGATTTTTTTCTAATTTGAACCGTTATAAAAACACACAACAGTATTTATTTAAGCAGTCCAAATAAAGGTAAGATGGTATGTTATGCATTATTCGTTACCACGTAACCACGAAAACCCAATAACACTTTGCTCGACCTGGGGATCGAACCCAGGACCTCTAGCGTAGCAGTCGACAATCATAACTACATTAAATTTAAAATTAAAAAAAAAACCCCGGCACCGCCATTTTGTGGCGGCGGCCATCTTGGTTTTGAAATTTGTCATAGTGTATAGTATTCTACTAGTAAATATGTACTGCGCCATTTTGTGGCGGCGGCCATCTTGGAAAGTTTTTCATCAAACATAGCTAAGAACACTCCCGACTAATTACCTTTCAAACAAAAAAACCAAAATCATAATCGGTTCATCCGTTCGGGAGCTACGATGCCACAGACACACACACAGACACGTCAAACTTATAACATCCCGTCGTTTTTGCGTCGGGGGTTAAAAATACGTAAGGAAATAGAATAGGCATTAGAAAACGTGTTTATTATATGCGTTTCTTGTAAACAACAGTATCTTCTGCTTACTATGATAGGAACCGTGTAGTAGATTTGTATAAAGATAGTTTAATGCATTCCCGCAACATAAACTATATTGAAATCATATTAAACAATTAGAATATATGGCTTCAGCACGTATAAACTTGGTGTTCATTGGACAAAACAATTTTCCACTACAATGAGTCGTGAAATGAACTAATTCTAACTTGTACCGAATTGTGCTGAACTGTTAGTCATGTCGTTAGATTCAGACGGACTTCTGACGCCACGTACTCGTATACATTTTATTTAATTTTCTAAGCTATTGAGCAACTAGAAAATAAATGAAAAAGCTCCGCCGATAAAATATTTTTCTCAAACACTAGATTAATAGTTTATTTGAGTTCATGTCAATAAACTACTAAATTAGTAAATCTTAAAAGTCCGGCGGACCGAATTTCTCTTACAAACGTAATACCGAAAAAAATCGTAATTCAAACACAATTTAATGAAATTGTGTTATTAATCGGATTCCGATACTCTAGGTTCCTACATTACCATTTCGTCCAAAATACTTCAATGGAAATAAATGTAAGCGAATGCAATTTTTGATAACTTTACCGAGTGTGAAACGATTTTCCGGTCTTTTATTTCCAGTGAGGTAGTAGTAGACGAAATAGTATCGTAGGAACCTAGATTAACGGTGCCCAAATCCGACTAATAACATCATTTGATAGAATATTGTCTGGATTGCGATTTATTTCGGTAATATGTTTTTGTGGACAATTGAAGCTTCGCCGGAGCCTTAATACGTACTACGCGCTAGATTAAAAGTCAATACATATAATCTAGATAAACGTACTAAATTATAAGTCAATACTTATATGACTGCCCTCTAGCTACTCTATCATTACTCAATAGTAATGAGATTATAAGGATTGACTTATAATCTAGTACGTATGATTATCTAATGATTCTAATGAGTCTAGCTAGCTAAGATCTTCACATGATCATTTTTTTCCGTTGTATGTGTGAGAGAGCATTGACATGAGGTATAAATATGCTCAAATATACTCTTGTGTTTTTCATCAAACAAGACTAATGTAAAAAACATTCAAGTCAAATGTACCAGATTACATCTGTCTAAGAGGACTTGAATATTTGTGTACATTATTACACGCATTTTCTGCAAATTCGTGAAAGAAAAGATGTGCAAAAACGTGCTTGACTGCTTTTTATTGGACAAAATAGGTGACTGCCTCGTTGGTCAGTGGTCGTAAGCGCGACTGCTACGCTTGAGGTCTTGGGTTCGTTTCCTAGGTCGAGCCGAAAGTTACTTGGTTTTTTCTATGACCCGGGGCGAGTAGCTCGGGGTTTGGATTAGTTTTGTTGTACGTCACAAGAATGAACAATAATAACTCGAATGTATATTAAAAGCTTATACCACAAAACAATATTCCTATCTACAATACCTATTTTGAAAGTAATTTACCACACGTCTGAAGCCAATGGCCTCCATATATCCATTACTTCCAGACTATTCAGTTGATCTCCGTGTGAAATTTATTGAGGTACTCACGTCTTCTCAGCATCAACTTCATAAAAATCTCTTTGAAAACATGCGTGGTTTCTGACACTTGCGCGAATATTAGACATCGGAATAATTTTTTTTTACGGATTTTATCGCGTTATATTTATATTATTTGATTCTCAATGTTTCGGATCCTTTACAGGGTCTCTAGTACACCTTTGACTATGGATGCTGTAAAGGATCCATCCATCCACACGCGATAAAATCCGTAACACGGAAGTTTTATTCCCGTTTCCTATAGGTTTGGGTGAAGAGGGTTAAGAGTGCACTGGAGAGTGTAGAAATATAATTATTGTCAAATATATATTTGTATGATCTCACAAAACGCAGCGTAGAAGCCAATCGCTCAACCACTACATCAAACGTGCCGACAAATATTACATTTGACAATAATTATATTTCTACACTTTCCACACCCAGACAGGACCGGAACAGCTACCTGTATCTACAGATAGTTGTTCCGGGTCTGGGGGTTTGTTGTGATAATTTGTGTTTGTAAATGCGATATTACTATACAGGAGAAATTCCTAGTGTGGGGTAATGTTTTGTTTAAATAGCTAAATTTAAACTTATTTGGGTGATTGAAATATTCGACTGCCGCCAGGAGTCGAACCTGCGGTTTCTGGTTTGATACGACGCTAGACCAACTGGTGTATCAAACCAGAAGACGCAGGTCGAATTTTTCTTTCACTAAAATAACTTTATAACCTTAGCATGGACAACGAAAAATAAGTGTTTTTTTCTTTCTTTCTTTCTAACACAAGTTAAATAATAAACAAAAACTGAATAACTATATTGTAGCCTCTATGGTCGTATTATTGCGATAATTTTTAGGTTGTGAGAAAGGGACGGAGAGCTATTTAATGTGTAGAGTGGCATTTTCTCTCTCTCAATCGCAATATCACATCAGATCATGTTCAGACGCAATTTTATTATCAGAAATAAAAGTGAGACTTCTTTTGAACGCTGGATCTAGATTTAGTGAACTAGAACCAATAAATGAGTATTGACAAAGTTTATTTGCTTAGCAAAGTCTAGTCCCAATATTTTATAGTGTTTGGTCTGGTCTTTGATCGGGTGACGTCATCCCGAATTTCTCACCAAAAAGTATGAACCCTTGAGTAAATCTATTCAGGAGCAGAGTTGTGTTTTGTCTTCAAATTTTTGTGATGTGGTCGGTGTTTTATAGTTAATTTAATGAGGGGTTCGTGGCTTAGTAATATCTAAGCTGATTTTGACAAGGTTAAGTTCAGTTCGCCGCGGTCAGTGTGTGGTCAGTTATACGAACACTTATGAGGATTGTTAATGGTAGTCAGAAGCCTGACAACCTGTCTATCCTCTGGATATCGGTATTGCCCAGAAATTGGGAGATCTGATGGCAGTCGTTTTGTATCATCATCATCATCATCAACCCATATATTGTACCACTGTTGGGCATAGGTCACCTCTCGGAATTAGTCCACCACGCTGGCCTAATGCAAGTTGGCAGACTTCACACGCCGTTGAGAAAATCCTTCATATGCAGGTTTCTCACGATGCTTTCCTTCACCGTTTAAGGGTTCGACGGCGCTTGAATTTCCCACAAAAACGTAATACCAAAATAAATCGTAATCCAGACAATATTCTATCAAATTATGTTATTATTCGGATTTGGATACCGTCAACCTAGTTTCCTACCATACTATTTCGTCTACTACTACTAGGAAACAAAGCAAATAAAAGTTGTCAAAAATTTCATTCGCTTACATTTATTTTCGGTTATGTATTTTGTAAATTGTGTTTGAGTTACGTGTTATTTCAGTAATACGTTTTTTTTTTAATCTTTATTTAAGGAGCTTGGTCTACAAGACTACGTCGCTCCGTAAGGCTTTCTTATAATACATACAAATTAAAAGATATTAATAAACATAACTATACTAACTTATCGTCTACGCATACCGATCATTACAAGTCTATATAATATTATACGGCCGGACTCTTAAGCGAGTGATAATAATTAAAAGTAAAATTTTGAAGAGCAGTTGCACCTGTTATGTGCAATTACTTGCCACCTTATTAAATAGTCGGTGGTGCTTCCCTTAGATTCTAACTCGTGACCTACGACTTGACAGTGTAGTGGTCATTTATTTATTTATTTCAAATATACATAACAACATTACAGCCGAAGCCAATGCGTTATTTTGTTAAAATATATTTTAAAAAATACATAGAAAATAGGTACACAAGACAACAAAAACAATGCATGGTAGGTGGATACTTACCTAATTACCAACAAATTTTTAACAGACCACTTCATCTTCTCACAAAACGTCAAACATTCACGACATACTTCCATCCATCACATCACAAACAAATCACATTCCGGAACTGATGCCAGGATAGCATTGAGCATCGCGAGAGCACGGACAAGCGGTGAATTGGCATACGACACTGTGCGCGCTGACGGCACCGCCAGAAACGGGTGCTTGCGAGGTCTGAGGTGATGCTGAAGGAGCTTAGGTATATTCAGCCTCACAACTTGAGATACTTGTCATCGTTTGGCGTAAGACACTGATATATTTAGCCGCATCTGGCCGACCCCAACAAAGTTGGGGAAAGACTGGGAGGATGTATGAGGATGGTGTTTTATAGTTAATCTAAGGGGTGTCATAAATCACAGAGATGGAGGCAAACAGTTGGGTTAGAGTTTGACCTGAAGTTATTTATAGGGAGCCTCTTTATTCGCCTCGACGGATTTATTGTTGACCAACCCTACGGTCGCCATTTTTAGGGTGCTCTATGTACATTTTTTGACCTTATTTCCGCTTAGGATTTTGGGGGCATAAAAACATATCACCACGCCTGTATTCCCCGAAGGGTTAGGCAGAGATGTACTAATGTACACCTACAGTATGTTTTAGGTTTCATGTTATAGGGGGAGAGCCTATTGCCATTAACCGGGTACAAATCCTGACTTCGAGCTGTTACTGAGAACTTTATAGAAAAATCCAATAACACTTTGCGTATCGAACCCAAGACCTCTAGCGTAGCAGTCGCGCTTGGGAACACTAAACTAATGAGGTAATCAAAGGCAGAGACATAAGAACATTATGCAAAAACCTTTGTTACTTTGTACGTATATAGGTATTTTATAATGCATGGTTTGGTTGAAGAGATCTGATGGTAGTCCCTTATATTCGGCCTATGAATAATGAATGAAAGACGATTAACGAATGGAATTTATAAGGCGAATGTCAGCAGCAGCGTCGGTAGAGGTCGCCCTAGAAGAACATACGCCGATCTTATTGGTGAAATCCTTCAAAAAAGTCAGGTGCGTGGCACTCGCAACCGGCGTGTATGTATGAGAAGATGTATGAATGTGGAAGAAGCAAAAGAAGTATGCAAGAATCATAGCAAGTGGCAGTCTATAGTTTCTGCCTACCCCTGTGGGAGAAAGTCGTGAGTGTATGTATGTAAAATACAAAATTCAACCAGTAGTTGCAGCATTCCAGTTCATTCTCTTATGAACCGAGTTCTACAACACTAGACAAAATCGATTTAAATCACATGTCTGCAATCTAGTCGAATAACATGGCTGTCTGTTCAAGATCACGAGAAGCTAATCGACAATACGAGTTCAATCTACGCTTTTCATCTGATATGAGACTCAATTGAGTAAAATACTTTTATTTTGAACTGAAACGTTTTTCAGTGGAGGTTTCAATTCGGCTTTTTATTTTTTTCTTTGTTTTTAATCCTTACGATTTTTTTATATGGCAAGGTTTCCTATAAAATTGCTTATTGTCTGATCATAGGTTCTGAAGATAAAAAATAACAACAACAATAATACAGGATAAACATCTTGAAGTTTTTTTTTAAATAGAGAGAAATACTGATTGAGCCAAATTGCTACGAACACGTAGCCTATGACCCACGAGGGTCTACGAGGGCCTACGATTGCTACGAAAAGCTATGAATAATAATTGTAGCCCTCATTAAGAGTGAATTACCTACAAAAGGTGTTACCATGACGTCGGTAAAGACATAAAACCTTAAAAATTATTTAGTTTCGACACAATTTTTTATCTTGTCAATAACAGTATAACAAACACGATGTAAGATTTATCGATATTAGATCTCATTAAAAATATAAATAGCATAACATAACATACTATTACGCCTGTATTTTGGGGGTATTTATAAAAACATATCTCCACGCTTGAATTCCCCGAAAAGTAAGGCAGAGGCGTACTAATGTACACCCATAGATCGCCGGTATGTTTAAGTCCCATGTAATAGCGGCCGGCCTTTTGCCATTAACCGGGCACAAATCCAGACCCCCAGCTGCTACTGAGAATTTCATAGAAAAACTCAATTACACTTTGCTCAACCTGGGGATCAAACCCAGGACTTCTGGCGTAGCAGTCGCGCTTGGGACCACTAGTCTAGTGAGGCAGTCAAATATAGATGGATGATGTATTTTATGTATGTACGTGTCTATGGATGGGTGACCATTAGTACCACACTGAGACCCGTCCATTCAAAGAGTACGTTAAACTGTTGGTCTTGGTTGTCATATACTTATTATTATTATGTTAAATTTGTAAGCTGCAAAAGCCAGCCTACATGTTTATCCCCCGAATATCGGTGTTACCCAGAAATTTGGATATTCAGCATCAGGTTAAATTAGAACTGCCTCATTAGTCTAGTGGTCCTGAGCGTGACTGCTACGCTAGAGGTCCTGGGTTCGATTCTCAGGTTATGCAGTGTTAATGGGGTTTTATGACAAGATGTATGAACGTGGATGAAGCAAAAGAATCGTAGCGCGTGGCGGTCTGTAGTTTCTACCTACCCCAATGGGAACAGGGCGTGAGTGTATGTATCTATGTCATGTATTCCATTACCTAAAGTATGATTAAAAATAAACTACTAAATATAATATTTAATAACAATGAAGAGATAAAAAGAACAATATTTATCTTCGTTATTGGTGATGTGAAGACTGACTTTATGATTGATGACCTAGCTACTACTGAGCACTAAAAAGTTTGATCTAGATTATTATGAGCTCTATTGTATTTAATGTTAAAGAATAATAATGGCGTCTGCCATCTGATAAGCTAACACAGACATACTTAATTTTGCAATTTATATCCACAAAAGAGGCTAAACTGTAGAAGTCCCATAGATATAAATGTTATATATATATGCACTTATATATATATTTAAACTTGATGTTAAAATAAAGAGATTTCTCGGCAAAATCTCGGAGATGTATTTTGCAAGAAGCTTGAAAAGTACCTCATTTACTGGTTGCCAGAGCTTTCAGATTTACATCGTAAAATGAATGTGACTGAGTGGAAATGGTGATATTCTGTATAAAACATGCATGTCCATTTATTTGTCAGATTATCTACCGCCAGGGAAAGAGTTGAAGGCAGAATTCCGACATAATCCACCTCTTCGGCGAGGTGTATTGAATTCGTCACCTAAATTAGTTATCAGTTATGTAACTATGTAATTATTTTTATAAAATTTGGTATTTGAATACGTACACAGTTCATACCTACACCAAATTACAATTGATTTAGGGAATGCATAAGTTTAGGATTAACCAAGGCAATTAACCCGTCAAGTAACCATTAGTATGGGAAAATCGATCCACCGGATCCTTAAGAGAAAATGTATACTGAATACTTCATAGCCCCACTTTAAAGAATAATGTCTAAAAATATAAAAAATACGTAATATATCTGAAGTTTCTACTGTTGCTGATTCGGTTTACCTAACAACCAGAGCGATGTAAACGTATCTATGCTTATTCCACCGTGAAAATTGGAAAGATGAAACATATCGAATAAAAGTAACGTGTATGTATTACTACGGTACAATGCACAAGGAAAACAAGGTACATATTTCACAGACGAAATGTAATTCTTACGGATTTAAAAATGTTATCGGAAAAGTCGAGGAGGGATGATTATACGCTTAAAACATTTTTTATACCTAATTTATAACTAATATTATGTTTTTATTTCACAAGGAACTATACCCACTGGAATATTATTTTACCATCACGCCTGCATTCTAAGAGGTAGGGCATGGTGGAATTGAATAATTCCACTCACAATTGGAGCTGCTCAACTGGGGAAGTACCTCCACCTTGCAGAAAATCGTAGCCAAATAAAATAGCTCTGTGCTATGTTGTGTTATTAACGGTGAGCAAGGTCGCCAGAGCTCCGCAAAGAAGCGTTGTGTTGGCAATGTGGGGGACCGGTGGTGTTTTGTTACTGCCGCTGTCATGCATGGCAGCATGTCTGGTGTTGCAAGCGTCCATAGGCTACGGTAACCGCTTACCATCAGGCGGGCCGTATGCTTATTTGCCACCTTAGTGGTATAAAAAAAAATCCCCGAAAGGTCAGGCAGAGGCGTATTAATGTACAAACACAGTTCGCGGGTATGTTTAATTACTACGAGATTATCTTTTTGTGATTTTTTTTGCATTTTCCATGCTAAGATTATTAAGTTATTTAATAGTAAAGGAAAAAATTCAATCGCGGGCAGGATTCGAACCTGCGTCTTCTGGTTTGATATACCAGACGCTCTGACCTCTAAGCCACCGCGAACCCTACCCGCATGATTGAAATTTTGCCTTCACATTCTGAATTTACGTCATAAGGTGACGTTTGGTGACATCTATGAGAGGCAAGTTACCTTACTATCTAGTTAAAAGGTAGATAGTTAAAAGGTAAGGTGGCATCGTACGACACTGAACTAACTGTAAAGTAAGTCGTGTCGGTTGAGAGGTAAGGTAACTTGCCTCTCATACTACGAGATTTTTAATTACTACTCGTAATTCTGAAACTATACCTACTGCTATGTTTTAATTAAATATTTTTTTAAATAATTTGTTAATAATAGGTAAATAATAGTATAATGTTTCCGTACGGGAAAAAATTAGAGTTTTTCTGCAAGGAAATTCGAAACATAATTCGGAATTAGATTCTTACCTTCCAATTAATGGAAAAGCCTCTCGTGAAAAGCGTGGAAAACATTTCAACAAATTCTGGGTATTTACTAGCTATGTGGGTCGCACATTACTAGTAATCTTGTTAACCCCTCGTACTAAGCTAACTGCTTGTGTTACAAGTGGGTTCACGTCGGTAGTGCAATAGGTGGGATTCGAACCGGCAACCACATGATCGCAAGTCCGACGCCCTAGCTATTAGGCTACCGCCACCTTATTCGCCGGTTCTACATTAATATTTCTCGTGCGTGATGATAATGCAGTAACCAAGTAAAGTATCAACTTTAGTATCTCCCCTTCAACACAAAATTTGAGAGATAACTTGATAAGCTCATTTTGTTTTTTTTTGTTGCTCTCTGAACAACATTGTCTCAAGTCCGAGAGAAAAATAGGTATAATTAGTAAGTGTCACAAGACTAAATTGTGTTATTTGTCTTGTTTTCTTAACTAGATCTATACAGACTTTATTCATGAGTAATAGAAAAATATACAGTGACCTAGACTAGATTAGAATTTTAGGCATTTATCACAGAAAAAGTATCTCACTTGAATTTTTGGATTCAAATGTCGTCCCTTTCTTTCCCTTAAAGAATAAATTCTTATTTATTCTCGAGAACCTAGATTGAATACGGCTAGGATATTTACAGGGGCTTATCATTCAAATATCTGTATATCCGTCCGATTCATCAAATAGATCACGTATTTTGTGGGATTGGAAAGGGCTTAGTACAACGCGTGCGCAAAGTGTGGAAGTGATGCGATGACAGGGCAGAAATACGATATATACAGGATGGTTTATTGGTAATACGAGCCTGTCACTCAGCTTAGGTTTTGTGTGAAAATAGGGGTTACAAGATTTAATATAAGATTTCATCTATTCCTTCTAAAACGCTATTTTTACAAATAAACGTAAAAGATAGAATGTAACATAACATACCATCACGCCTTTATTCCCCGAAGGGTTAGGCAGAGGCGTACTAATGTACACCCACAGTTCGCCGGTATGTTTAGGTCCTATGTAATAGGGGGCGAGCCTATTGCCATTAATCGGGCACAAATCCAGACTCCGAGCTGCTAGAAAAACTCAATAACACTGCTCGACCTGGGGATCGAACCCAGGACCTCTAGGGTAGCAGTCGCGCTTGGGACCACTAGACTAATGAGGCAGTCTTAGAATGTAATATTCTACATATTCTTTACGTTCAATCTCAGGTATTATTCATGAAATAACTAGCTGTTTTACCCGTGATAATTTCGTATTCTGCCAATTTAAGGAATTTTTTTCAAAATTTAGTGATAGTTCTCACCGATGTAATAGTTTCATTACGTAGATAAAATTGCCTCATTAGTCAAGTGCTAGTAAGAGCGACTGTGACGTTAGAGGTCCTGGGTACGATTTTCAGGTCGAGTAATGTTTAATTGTTTTTTTTATGAAATTTCCCCTAGCAGTTTTTTAAAAAGAGAAAAAAAAAGAGAAAAGAGAAAAGTTCGGATTCGGTTCCACTTTGATTAATTGTAGTAGTCACGTTTACGATTATTAGTGTCAGTTCTACTGTCAAGTAAATGTTATTTATCGTTATATTAAAAATTAAAAACCCCACAGCATCAAGACAAGGATACCTACCATGTTCTTGCAATAACATTGAAGTAACAGGATACCAAATTTCAAATCGATCAGATCTGTGGGAGTTGCGCTCATCCATTCATGAACCAGAAAAGAGCTGATAATCTTCAAACGGCTGGTCAGATTTTCTTAAATAATAAAAACACTTTCAATCAAGTAACCTTTCATACTATCACGCCTGTATTCCCCGAAAGGTTAGGCAGAGGCGTACTAATGTACACCCACAGTTCGCCGGTATGTTTAGGTCCCATGTAATAGGGGGCGAGCCTATTGCCATAAACCGGGCACAAATCCAGACTCCGAGCTGCTACTGAGAATTTCATAGAATAACCCAATAACACTTTGCTCGACCTGGGGATCGAACCCAGGACCTCTAGCGTAGCAGTCGCGCTTGGGACAACTAGACTAATGAGGCAGTCTTAGGGAAAGGTAGTAACCTTTCAAACAAAAAAAAATTGAATCAAAATTGGTCCATTCGTTCGGGCGCTACGATGCAACAGACAGACACACAAATACACAGACACACAGATAGACACTACAAACTTATAACACCCCTCTTTTTTTGTCGGGGGTTAAAAATTACTTCAAAGACTAAGCCAGGCCATTAGCAGCATACTCGTATACTTAATTTGAAAAGGCATTTTGACACTAATTTTATAACAAGCGACTTATACCTACTATAAGAGGTAATAAGTGTTGTTTTACCCAAATTGATTTGATCAAAGTTTTGACTTAGTCATAACTTTACTAAATACGTCACAAGTTGTTGAAAGTAAGCGCTAATTTGTACTTATGTACAATAAGGCGAGCAAGAATGACGATCTAAGAAGATTAGGCCATTAAGAATTATGTCTCAAATGTATTATAGAGTCGTAGCTACAAAAAAAAGTTTATCTCAATAAACTTATGAAATGTTATCTTTTTGTGATTTTTTTTGTAAGATTAAGATTATAAAGTTATTTTAGAGAAGGAAAAATTCAATCGCGGGCAGGATTCGAACCTGCGTCTTCTGGTTAGATACACCAGACGCTCTGACCGCTAAGCCACCCGCTTGAACGAAATTTGCAAAGCAAGTTACCTTGCTTCTTAATTTTGAATTCTTAATTGCGATTGAATTTTTCTTTCACTAAAATAACTTTATAATCTTAGCATGGAAAATTTGCAACTTTATGGAATGGTTTTAAGTGACGTTAGCTTTTGTTTATTTTTGTGACCGTCTCACGACACAAGTGTGTGCCTAAGCTTAATTTAAAAAATACTCTATTTTTACTGTAATTCTGGAGTTTATAGAAGAAGTTGTACTTCCTTGTTATTTGCTCAGCACAAAATAAAGTACTAAGACGAAGGTTTTTGGGTCCATCTAAAGTCTAAATTGCCTACATTATCCTGTCTTGGTTTCCAATATTTTTTATAATGCGCAGTTTTCGCTTCTTTAGACAATTTATGGGGCGATCGCCAAGGAATATAGCCGTTAATATATTCCAATGCGTACCATAACATTTATTTTGATCATATATCTTACAATACAGTTTTGATTCTTACAAGTTTTTAGGATAAACTGACCCACTGTCAACAGTGACAAAAGACACAAAGTCAGTTAAGGTTGGCCTTTGATCAATCAAAGGCCAACCATATCTGACTTTTGTGACTGGCCAGAGAAAGACATTTTTTTGTGGATTTCTGGCCAGTTATAAAAGAGGCCAGATCGTCACAAATATTTTGGAGGTTGTATTACACTGAGCTTATCCAGTTCAATACATACTCTTAGTCAAGGATGACCAGTCGCCTCTCTTTATTTGCCATTTCGTTAAAACAGAAGACTATAAACGTAAATAGCTATTAGAACCCCAATAAACTCAGTGTTATTAGAAGTAGTTCTGCTAGAACGTTAATCACAGAGTTAAGAGTGAGAGAGAACATTGGTGTTAAGTAGTTGGCATTGTGTGTTCAAATAATGTTCGCACGAACTTCAAATAACAAACATACTTGACATCCACTACGGAATAGTTACAAAAGAGTTTCTTTGCTTATCTTACCTTTTTTGTTAAGACCTGCTCCGATAATAACTAAATTAATAATTATTTACGCACGTATTTAATTGTGTTGCTGTACAATGAAGAAATTCGAACAATAAGTTCATCCAAATATAATTGTCTCTGGTGATGTTTGTCCCTCACTTGTTATTAATATTTCAGGATCTTCATTGTAAACAATACATTTTATTTCTTCGCAAACAAAATTTAATTAAACAATAACTTGGTACAACCTAAATTTAGATTTTCATTAATCGCGAACAATGTTAAATTACCATGGGACATTCTAAAATCAAAATTCGAAGTGTCAAAGCGACACGAATATTGCTTGCTATTCGCATTTGCGTTCTGTGATTCCAATTATAACCGTTCTGTTGTTGAAATTTAAATGATGTGGAAATTAGAAACATTTACATTCGAAATTCAAAATGATCTGACCAATCGCGTGGCGCAATGAGACATACCCTCGATTGGACCTGAACTGCAGCAGGCGGGATTTGAGCCCGCGACGCGGCAGAAATTTGGGGCCTCCTTGCATGCTACCACACATACAACCCTCTGTTAATTCTGTTAATCTAGGCGAAAATATATGCATGTACCGGCTGGTACATCGATAAACATGGTTTTGGAGCAAGTGACAGCGAGAATAACAATGCTGTACTAAACTACGTTTCTAAGTTGCAAGTTTTCTTGACAGACGCGCAAAGGCAAACAAATATACAGCCATGCGTCATTTCTAGCTTCATATTACATGCAAATCCATTGCCTCGGCTGCCGCTTGTTTCAAAGCCCCAGTTTAACACTACAATGCCGCCCGCTCTTTACTGTGGGAAAGATTGAACGCGGAAAAGCTCTCGGAAAGCAATCCCGGGTAATTGTATTTTTACAAGAGCGCTATTTTCAATAGAACAGTTACTTTCCCGAGGTAAAGTGCGCACGTGTTGGGAGGGTTAATCACAGCAGTATCGTTTTCCCTAATTGAATCACGGATCCGGTGTTAGAACAACGATTCATGGAATTATTGTTTGATTGCGTACATTATCTGTAAATAAAACAAAAGGGGGAGTCAATATTTGTTTTAGACGTTCTTAAAAACACTAATAATTGTTATAACGCATTGATTGAATCAATTTTTATAATAAGTCTAGCTTAAGTTCGTTCGTTGTTTCAGTTTTATCTTCGATAAGGATTTTTTCATTGAAATCATATAGGAATTTTTGGGATTTAAAATAATAAAATGAAAGTTATTGGTTACTAAATTTAAAATAAATCTTCCATTATACAAGTCCAAAGTTTGATTTTAATAAATAGGTTTTTATTTAATGCTATAAAATTGCCTATAAAGCGAGATATCAACTTTCTCGAGTGGAGTTCTTAGTTTAGTACTGAAGAATATCATAAAATCTGTCCGTTAAGAAATAATTTTTAGATCCTACGTGTATTCTTACCACCTTTATGTGAAAGGCTGAGAGCGCGGGAATTCATATTTTTATAGTCTATAGTCACGGTCTACTTGCGTCCAGTCTATAGATACCTTTATTATTATTACTTTTCAATACATTAAAATTTATTATACCTGCTCCAACATCTAATATCCACGCTCACATAATTTAAATATAGAACATTTGGATGTTTAGTGCCTGGTATTTTTTTTCATAAAACCACCTATTAAATATCAAACCTTAAAAAAATATATAAACACGTTTTTTTTGTTAATAGTTATGAAATATTAAAATACGAATAAAGTCCTATCGTTTTTTTTTATATCGAATCGATTAGTCAACTCATTACTATTGCTGTCAACATTATTTAACTCTTATAATATTTAATTTCTTCGTCCACTCTTAAGGAAGGCGTTAAGGGCTTTCCTGGTTTCTTGAGTTCGAAATACCAAGTTTTAATGATCAAAGGACGCACTAATG
The DNA here is from genome assembly GCA_910591435.1 of Acronicta aceris. NCBI lineage: Eukaryota > Metazoa > Arthropoda > Insecta > Lepidoptera > Noctuidae > Acronicta > Acronicta aceris. The sequence goes on along the minus strand of OU342778.1, from coordinate 3,126,153 downwards.
ATTGTGGAAACCGAAATTGGAATTCAACTCGGTATTTAATGAGAACATTTTATCGAGTTGCGTTCAAAAAATTTCTTAGTTTAATTATTTGTGCTATTGGATTAATTAAGGGTTATTTTTTTCTATTAGAGTAATCACAGGATAAACAAATAAATATAGTACAGCTTTGTTTCATTTTTTCAATACTAACTGACATTCTAAATAACTAAAACAATAATTGTGGAACACAGACTAGTACTGCACACTATTATTTTTTATGGGATTGGAGGGCAGACGAACAGACGGATCGCCTGATGGTAAACGATTACCGCCGCCCATGGAACCCCCGCAACACCTAAGGAGTCACGAGTACGTTGCCGTCCTTTTAAAAGGGGATTGGGCCTCCGGTAACCTCACTCAATCGGCGAAACACAACGTAAGCGTTGCTTAACGCCGGTTTTCTGTGAGGCCGTGGTATCACTCCGGTCGAGGCGGCCCATTCGTGCCAAAGTATGGCTCTCCCACGTATTGTATGACTAGCTTTTCGCCCGCGGTTCCACCCGCGTTACACCGTTCCTAAGGGTCGTAGCGTGATGTTTAGTAGCTTGAAACTTTTCTCATGAAGCGCTGTGTCTATTAGTGAAAACTGCATGAAAATCTGTTCAGTAGTTTTCGAGTTTATTATGAACAGACAGACAGACGTGACAGGGGACATTGTTTTGTAATAGATATTTTTTTAAACTACACCAAATAAAACTATCATTTGATGACGAGGCCAAAACTAAATTGAAATATCATAATTTTAATCTTTCGCAATTCGTACGAATAGAAGTACTTTCTTGTGCTTAATTAAACTAAATAAGTATAATACCAAAGTATTGTATTTATTTATTTTATTCAAACCTTTGAAACCAGGTAGGATAGATTATCACCTATAAAATATGTCGGAAATACCTGTATAGAGTACCGATATTACGCAAAATATTATCTATTGTATGTATAATTTGTAAGCAAACAAACAAAGATACAACAAAACTCCTAAGCATAACTTTTCAAAAGATTTACATAATAATATGTACGTCCATAATGTATTCGTGACGGAAATACAAACAAAATGTTGCCTTTTTGTGAAAAAGATATCTAAACATTAAAAAAGGCAAGCAGCAGCATAATTGAATGAACAGGAGGTTGCGTTTGCCTCAATTTTTCTGGCAAAAAAATACGAAGATTTTTTTTAAAATTGTCGTCGAGTCGTCATATTGGAACTTTTGCCGGCTACATTCGTAGTTTAACGCTGATGATTCATGTTTTAGTTAAATTGAACGTGCTTGAAGACGTTTTATTTGTCCTAGACTAAAAAATAAAACAGGAAAACGAATAATAAATAACCCGTTTCTAGTAACGAAATAAAAATGATTAAAGAATTGTCTTTGAAACACGTAATATATAAAATTATTATTTATTTATTAAAATAACATATTTTGTTGTTAATGTTTTAAATTATGTACGTCTTTCTGAAGAAAGCCATTGAGTTTGTAAAATATGACAGAATAAAAAAATAAACACACCTAAAATTCAATGAATTACTTACCTAAGATATTGTTTAACTAATCTGTTTAGAATAGGTATGAAAAATTTTTTTTTCAATAGAAAAGGTAAAGGATTTACTAAAAACAATAAAATAATACTTTTTTAAGAACGAAACTGCTGTCTAACCCTCCGTTTACCGTCGAACTTTGCCGAAAAGTCAAGAAAGCATTTAATATTCATTAGTCAAGGCTTATGCCCCAGCAGTCAGGGTTGAGTTTCTCCAAGTATAAATATAAAACAGTCACTGTAGATCTGCCCTGTTTGATGGTTGAACAAGATTTTCTCGAGAGATACCTCATTGTAATGTGATGAAATACCGAGGTAATGCTTGGCACAGACTGGACCAACAAAAGCAAAATAGATTTTTTACAGTGACTTGCAATATTCAACCCCTTAACCCCGTCTTTTGTCTTTACATGACATTCTTCGTCATGAGAGATAATTAAATGTGAACGGGTATCGAGTGAAAGATTACAGAGGGTCTGATTGTTCAAAATCCTGCAGAATATGTTTTCAATCGCACAACTTGAGAAATAATAGGTATACGTATTCAGATAAAGCGAATTGTACACTGTATTTTTACAAACAAGTATTAATCTGTAACTTGATTAAAATAATTAACAAACTTGTTGGACCTATTTATATGGAGCTTCTGTCAAAGTATCGAATCGAATAAAGTATCGTAGTCGAATGATTTCGAGTAGTAAAAAAATTTGATGATTCTTATCACCAGTCATTAAGTAGCTAATTTTAAAATAATAAAATGAAAGGACGACTCATGGGACTCGGGGACTGCCGCGGTAAAGCTATTGCATAGCGTTTTTTATCAACTTATGTAATACAACCAATGCCACCTAAAGGCGGGTTGCTGAACTAAAGAGACAAGCGTGTTAGGTTTTTTTCGTTACGGAATTTCTGGATTCGGTCCCCACGCTCAAGGCCCGCGATAGAAGCTATGCAATAGCTTAAAATAGAACCTAATTCCGGGCGTAAATATCTAAACGTAATGATTTTATGATTAACTATAACACTAATTATATCGCTCTTATATCCGTAGGTATTATCAAAGCGTGACATAAAGATGGCCACTATATTTTTTTGGGTTCCTTAGTCCGGTCTGTACCTACCACATTAATTAAAAATGTAAGTAAACAAGCAGTGTACTTACTCGGCGTTGGTCTCAGGAGTCGGCAGGTCGCCTATGGTGGTCAGCGTCAGGGTAGACCAGTACAGGGAACCAAGGTATTTCCTTGTGAGGGTTGCGTAGTCTCCAGGACGGTGAGGGTACACCCAATCGCCCTGTTGGAAAAAATAACGATGTAGTTATGGAAGTAAAATTATAGAGAAAATATGAAATTAATATTTTTTCAGGCGTGTAGGCGTTCTCACGAGGAATTTTATAAGATTTTTAGAAATACAAGTATTAATTCAGGACCATTTATGATGTTAGTTTCCGATGTACTTATTAATATTATGACATGAATAAATATGTTTTGGGAACGTTTAAAATTTTACGAGAAGATGGATAAGTGGTAAAATATACAGTATTTTTTATTTTGTAATCGTCTTTGGGTATTTCTTTTCATTTTTGTATTTTTGAAATATATTGGTACACACTTTTAAGTTGTGTAAACAAATAAATTACAACTACTTAATTCCGACAAAAAATATCGCTCGAGAGAAATCTTTTACACGAATTTCTATTTGTCTTAACCGCGTAAGCCGAAACGAGGGCGCAAAAACTTTTGGGGGTTTGCAAATCAGCTTAGAAGGGATCTAACAATGGTGTCCTGCCATTACAGGACCGCTATAAAGTTGCCGCCTGACTGTTGCCATCAACGAACTACCCGGGAGTTCGTTGATGGCAACCGTATACACTTGTTTTCTCAACAGTGTGGCAAGTTTAAAACTCAATTGTTTACGAGTACACATCCTGAGAGTTACGGGCGAACTTGTATAGCAGTGTGAGTTAATAACATGAGTTACTTATACTCCATTTATTAAAACATTAGACAAATATAACGTTATTTTGATGCAAGTTTCTAATAAGCTCCGTTATTTCACTATATAAAGAAATGTAATTTATTTTACAAATAAAAATATTATTATTTTGCCGTTGATATTATCTAATTATTAAATAGTATGTAAATAATAAGTTTGGTTAACGTGTTGGTATGACATCTGCAGATTACAGTAAGTTCGCAATTTCGTATTGAACATATATTATACTCGTAGATTATTAATTGTTTACTTAATATATTGCTTAACGTTTTAAAAAAATACCGTAGAGGATTTTGACTTCTAATAGTTTGAAATCCTAATAATGTTCCTGTATGCCGTTTGAAATACTATCCTTTGAAGCACCTTCCCAACTATGTGAGTCGCCTTGCAGTCTAAGCAAATGCGGTTGAACATCGATATTTTCGAATTTTATCGGTATATCACAATTTACTCAAGATTAACAAACATACCATCACGCCTGTATTCCCCGAAGGATTAGACAGAGGTGTACTAATGTAGGTAACTCACATTTCGCTGGTACGTTTAGGTCCCATGTAATAGGGGGAGGAATAACTGTTAACTTTTATCGTCATTAATGATTAATGCGGAAATGAAAATGGAAGGTTTAACATTATTTTAATATTAATAAACGTATCTGTATGGTGGTTGTTGATGGTAATGATGATGTAAATCCCAAAAGTTGAAATGAAAGAAAAAGAAGATTGCTTTTTATAACAATTTTCTTCTAAAACTTTCCACAAAAGAGTTCGTATAAAGAGAGGGTCAGTAACACGCACAGGTCAGTAACACGTACGGTACCGTCTTGAATAACAACAATAATTTTATGGTAACAATGAAACCCGCTCAATGGAAACCCATCATAAAAAAGAAATCACATACAAAAGCACCGCGAAGTCTATAAACTTATAAGAGAGAAAAACAATAAAGTTTAGTATAAAACAGGAACTCTGTTGTAATATTACCGAGAATAGGTTTTATTTTAGTTTTCAACTATGCTCTGTAATCTGAGTTCATATAAATTTGCTTTTGTTCTTTGTTTTCGTGTTTTTATTCCTTCGGTGTTTACATTATGGGAAGTTATTATCATAATAAACAATACCATCCGCCTTTACCAACTATGTTGGATCAGTTACCGATTTTTTTATAAGTCATGATTTAGTTGGGGAATGTCTGTTTTGATAAATGATATTTATTTCTGTAGGATCTTTTAGCGATATTTCTTTAAGTCAATGTTTCACGTTTAGAACTAGATGGCACTGAAATTTCCTAACTGACGACCTTTGAGAAGAAACTTAACGTAAAGTAATCATTTTTTTTTAAAAAAAAAGAAAAAACGTATCTATGGTGTTTCTTGTCAGCTCTTCTCCAGACCCACTTTTTGAAATCGTGCAACTAGTTTTGACCTTTCATTGAAATTGAAATAAGACCTCTGACTTTAACTTTGACCACACATACTCAGAGAATCATGTCAAAGCCCAGACATAGTAGTAGTAAATATGTGAGTCACAATGAATGGCAATTCCTGAAATGGCCTATTAAAGAAAGAGCCGAGTGAGTGAGGTTACCGGAGGCCCAATCCCCTTTTAAAAGGTCGGCAACACACTTGTAACTCCTATGGTGTTACGGGTGTCCATGGGCGGCGGTAATCGCTTACCATCAGGCGATCCGTCTGCTCGTTTGCCCTCCTATCCCATAATAAAGAGCCATAGTGGCTTGCAGTAGACCAGTACCAGCTGACCGTATGCACGCATCAGTTATTGTGTATCTCGACCAGACGACGAGAGAAAGAAGCGTATAATTTAGCTGTCATCAGTAAATAATTTTCAAGGTTTTACTAATAAATAAATAATAAATACTTTTTAATTAAACTAGCTGTACACCGCGGTTTCACCCGCAACAAACTTTCACCCTCTTTTCACCACCGTAGGAGTTGAATAATAGTGATAAAAAGTTGATAATGAATTTCTAAAAATCCTTCCTTATCGGATGCCTACGTTTATATTATCTGTGGCTACGTCCTACAAAGAACACACCCTCCAAGTTTCAGGTCTCTATGATCAGCGGTTTAGGCTGGGCGTTGATCCGTCAGTCAGTCATTTAGGACAAACCATTTTATATGCATAGATTAATACTTTTCCAACCATTGCACTACCAACGTGAACCCATTCGTAACACAAGCATTTAACTGAGCATGAGGGGTTAACAAGAATACTAGTAATGTGCGACCCACATTGCCAGTAAGCTTTTTTTTAAAAAAAACAAGACTCTTCTAGACTGTAATAGTTCTAAATGACTATATTTTGTCCAACAAAAGTTCTACAGAATTGTTTAAAGAGCACATAAACTGCAACATGCTTTGCGGCATTAACAGAATGTTCATGTAGTTTTTTATTGTTGTAAGTGTCGTAATGAGTTTTGTCGTATACTACAATTTAGCATTCCGGCATTCCGACTTGCTTCATGAACTGAGGTTTATTGCTTGTCTTATGTGCAGTATAGCGAACAGCTTTTTAAAACAGTTTCTTTACCAGAAACTTACTATAAAGTTGCAACATTGTTAAAGTAAATGAAAATCAAATCGGTGAACTAAAATCGAAAAGGAAAATGTAATTATGATAAAAAAAAATTACTATATGATGATGAATGAGACTGTTGTTTTGTAGTTTTTTTTTAATATGTAGTCATAGTATCTGAATATTACCACAAAATTCCTAAAGTGGGCTAAATTGGTTAGGTAACCACAAATGTACTTTGATTCCATATCAATTTTGTAAAATCTTTATTGTAAGGATTCTAAATATGAATTGATTTAGAGAAATTCCTCTAAAACCAATTTATATTTAGAACCAACCTTTTTGTGAGTCAGGTGTAAGTGAAACAAATTTAAGGGCCACTTGCACCAACTTCTTAAACATATTTAAATTCTATTTAAACACAAATTTTCAATGAAAAATTGTGTACATAATAATAAAGGTGCAAGTGGGCCTAAATCTGAGATACATTACATTGATAGAATTGTGTGGGTGCCATTTGGCATTGTGATTAACACATCGAAATACCGTGTCGCCATTTTCATTAAGTCGGTTAACCGCCAGAGAGCCGGCTTATCTCAGCTTCGGTAACCCTCGTCAACGGGGTTCAATACCTGCACGACATTAAACGGGAAATCGAAAGGACTAATACAGGAGAATCATACTGTATAAATGTTTATATATTATCTATTGGATGAAAATAGGTTCCTACGTTACCATTTTGTCCATTATTTTTTATTATAATACTACTAATTACTTACAATTATTTCCAGTGAAGTATTCACTGGAAATAATTGTAAGTAATTGTAAAAGTTTGGAACGATTTTCGTTTTTTTTATTTCCAGGGAAGTAGTAGTAGACGAAATGGTAGTGTAGGAACCTAGATTAATGGTATCCAAATCCAAATAATAACATAATTTGATATAATATTGTCTGGATTACGATTTATTTCGGTATTACGTTTTTGTGGGCAATTCAAGCTCCGCCGGACCCTTAATTGTCTCATTACATTAGCCTAGTGGTTCTAAGCGCGACTGATACTGTTGTGTTAGAGGCCTTGGGTTCGATTCCCAAGTCTCACTCAGTCTTGTCTCAGTAGCAGCTCGGAATTTGGATTTGTGAATAGTCTAAACATACCGGTGAAATTTGAGTGTACACTGGTACAGCTCTACCTAACCCTTCACGAAATACATGTGTGATGGTATGTTATGTGTGTTCCCAAACTATCAAAGTCGATCGTTTCAAAAATCTTACACACACTTATTAAACATAGTTTGGTTTCAATTGAATTTTGCGTTGATTCTGTTTTTGCTATAGTAAAACTGTTTTATCGATATCTTTTTATCACTTTGGAATCAACAACAAGAAAACATATAGTTACCTACCTATTTTAGTTGTAAGATAATAATTGTTTATGAAATATAAAAGTGACTGCCTAGTGTCTAGTGGTCCCAAGCGCGACTGCTACGCTAGTAGTCCTGGGTTCAATCCATAGGTCGAGCAAAGGGTTATTAGGTTATTCTATGAAATCCTCAATAGCAGCACTGAGTTTGGGATTTGTGCCCGGTTAATTGCCCCCTTATTAAATGAGACCTAAATATAATGGCGAACTGTGGGTGTACATTAGTACGCCTCTGCTTGATAGTATGTTTTGTATAAATTTGGATATAAAGTTGTGAAGTCTCAAAAGATATATCAGTAAGTACAAAGTTCTGACCTGGAATCCCTCAGCCTCGGACAGCAGGAAATAGAAGCAGCCGAACCAGTGCGCCAGGATGAGGAGGATGTGGATGAGGTTGATGACGCGCCAGAAGTTGGGGTACACTGTCCGGGACTCCACTATGTAGTAGAAATCTACTGCTCTGTATACCTGCAACAGATATTGTAATTAGTATCTATGCTATGCTATTTTTTATCGAAACGTCGGGAATCAAATAATAACAATACAACGCGATAAAATCCGTAAAAAGTAGTTTTATTTCAATGTCTTGGCTTAGCAAGAGGGGTTAACAAGAATAGTAGTAATGCGACCCACATTGCTAGTAAGCTTTTTTTAAAGTTCAATAGACGTACTCACTATTAGTTACGAAATTAAATGACAGAAGTATTTCATGCATAAGCATTCATTATCAGCACAAACACACACACTACATACATTAATCAACCTACCTGCATTTATTTTTAAATAATTTCTGTTCTTGTTTTTTCTGTTTGCAAGAAAAGTATGGAAAATAAATTGTAAATCCGTAATTGACTGTAACAATGATTGTATGCTTGTCTAATATTTTTAGAAGCTATGGGTTTTTTGATGAATTCAATAAATAAATACAAGTGAAAGGCCTCTAATTATTTTCGATCAATTTGTATAAAATTTGCAATAATTTTTTGAACTTGAACTACTTTTCATTTTGCTCATAGGTAAAGTAATAAGCACAATTTTTTTGAACTTGAACTTTTTTTTTATGGGATAGGGAACAAACGAGCATACAGATCACGTGATGGTAAGCGATTACCGTCGCCCATCGACACCCGCAACATCAGAGGAGACGGAGAAGTGCGTTGCCAGCCTTTTAAAAGGGGATTGGGCCTCCGGTAACCTCACTCACTCGGCGAAACACAACGTAAGCGTTGTTTGACGCCGGTTTTCTGTGAGGCCGTGGTATATAAATGCAAATGATTGCGAAAACTCAAAGGTGCGTTACCTTGGATTTGAATTTGCGACCTATAAGTAGAAATTTTGCCACATAATAGAAACTTATAACAGACACCTGATAGATTTAGACATATTTGCATTCTCGCATAGTAAATTTAAAAGTTTAGTAATCTCTAATCAGTCACTTTCTTTGATTAGATTCTGCGAATATTTACGGCTATCCTAGAGTTGTTGTGCCCTTAAGGAAAGCTTTTACCCGTAACCCGACACTTGTATTGTAGGCTCTATTTTCAATTGAATTCCCTCCCCTTTGTCTGTCAATAGACTAGGTGTCGGGTTGGGCTTACAAGCGATTTTTATTGGATTTTATTTTACTGCTTTAGTGAATTTGCGATTGATTCTGGCGTATTTTCTTTTTACACGGAGAGAAACAACAAACATTCTGGATTTTATGGTAAAGGAATCTTTTAGTTGCTAGTCGTGTATGTACCTAATTGTAACAGGCACAGAACAGTGATACGTTTTTTAGATCGTTAGCCACCGTAGGGTTAACACGGTATGTAGAACCGGTACCGTTTAAAAATCACGCTGCCATCGCCAATAGCAAATCTACACTAATATTATAAAGAGGAATAATTTATTTTGATTGTTTGTTGATAAAGTGAAATACTACTAAACTGAATTTAAAAAATCTTTCAATAATATAATGCTATATTATCACTGGCTATATTGTTAATCGAGTTAAACATAACGTCACAACGGAAACAGCTAGTTACAGATAAGTAGCTTCACGTGAAAATGGTGTCTCATCATGTTTAGCGGTGGCAAGCGCGGCTGCAGAGTATGAGGTCTTAGGTCGTAGGTCTCAAGTCAAGCAGTATTAGCTCAGAGTTTGGATATTTATTCGGTTAATGGCAATAGGCTCGCCTAAGAAGAGGCAAGTATGGTTTTTAGTCGGTACTAATCCAACATACCCTCCCTGTCGCCTCCCCAGGGTATGTCGAAAAAAGGGGGGCAATTCTGTACAAAAAACTATCTGTTCTTCTGTACTGTTTACATAAATATACAGGGTTATTTTCCAATGATCGGCCAAATTTACAGAGGCTGTTCAGAATCGATAATATTTTCGGTCTACGAAATAAAAAAGTTAAAATTAAACATTTTTTTCTCATGATTTTATTCCTGTCCGCCTCTAAATTACAGAACGCGTGGATATAGTTACCACTACACTAGTCAGTTCAATAACCTAGATAGCAAACATTAATACATCAGTTTGACAGTGCACTTACACGACCACAAATCCGCAATACATATTAATTTCGATTTTTATCAGACATTTTTAAAACGAATGTTTTACAGTATATTTTGTTAATTCGATAATAATGTTTAAAATGCATTATAGGTTTGACCTTAATGTCTTAATTTTAAAATATGGCTGGTTATTGAAACTTAATTGTGAATTTATCACCATTTTAACTCAAACACCAATTAAAATCAGAGTTCATTATGGGTCCCTATAGCAAGTTATTCAAGACGATTTAATTTTCGCCTCCGACACAGAATTCTGACACAATATTGATACTGTTCAGATTTCCATTGGCCCTGCTAATTACAATGACCTTTGAAGTAATTGGACGGAGCGATGGTACTGAATAAACAACCCTTAATCATAATATCAAGCCTTTATTCTAAACAATAAGGTAATTCCCAAAACGGGCACGATCTCAGAAATTATCATCGAAATTAAATCTATTTTGGACTGCAAGTGAGCTTGAAATTGTTTTGATTGTAAATATATATTGATTTTATAATTTTAGTCCCATCTGAAAACGAGTTTCAACATTGTATTTACATTTTATGAATATCACCACCAGATCTAGTAAAATCTAAAATCACTTTATATCGTCAAAATAGTAAATGAGCACCAAAACAAAGCCCCATAACAAAGCCCCATAACAAAGCCCCATAACAAAGCCCCATTTTAGTGTGAAATTAGAACCAAAAAATTCATTATTCATTAGGTTAGGACTGCAACCACCCCCCCAAAGGGGATCTCGCCTTGTCGCGGCGGGGGGGCTTAGTAACCGTGGATAGTGGCCCACGACGAGGCTAAGTAGAACCCCAGGGAGCGGCTGCTCCTGCGGGCTTTGCCCAGGAAGCCTGCATTGGAGCGGCCACTGTAGGTTGCGGTGTCGTATGGGAGGCACCGCAACTGAGCCTGGCCGCGGTGTTGTGTGGGCGACACTGCGGCTGAAGGTTGAGAGGCCGCGGCGGGGGAGGAGTGTCGGTATTACGATGCGCCGCTCTCCCTACCCTCTGCGGCCGACGTGTGGACGGTGGCGGAGCTACATATCTGTCCCGCCGCAGGGAGGGTTTAGGGCGGCGGACTCGGGGTCGTCAGTCGCCCTAGAGGAGGGTCCAATTGGACGTCCGCGGTGGGATCGCGGAGCACGCGAGAGCGATTCCCGTGATCCCACTACTATGCGGAGGGTGGCAGTGGTGGTGGTTTTAGTCGGTATGCTGGCCACCTGGCCGGAGATCCCGACACAACTGTCCCGCATCCCCGAAGCGGGGCGGCGTGCATAAGGAGAATTTCCCCACCCGAAAAAAAAAAGGACTGCAACCACGACGCACGAGCCGAGCGAGCGAAGCGAGCATGCAATGCCAGAGGCAAATTCTACCTATTATACTTACATAACATAACATAATCAACCCATTACACTGTCCCACTACTGGGCACGGGTCTCCTCTCAGAATGAGAGGGATTAGGCTATTATACTTGGTTGGTGACTTTATTTGGATTAGACAATCATAATTTGGAGTTGGTTGCTTTAGCATTTATCTCTAAAATGTGGGATATTTTGGTGATCATTTACTATTTTTGGCAATATAAAGTGATCTTTTGCCGTTACATTGTACTAGATCTGGTGGTTATTTAAAAGTAAGTCTATTCTAATGAACGTCTCTAGTCATTTATATTCAGTAGTAAATCGTTTTTACATGATTGATAATAAATAATCACAATAAGTATGCATAAAGAAAAGGAAACTCTAAACCCAACTGACATCACTATGTAATAAAACATGGCGATATTCAAAGTAACTTTAGTTCCAATATCGACCACTAGATCGTTTTGTCGTCATGAAAGTAAATAAATTCACTTACCTTACAAAACCTAGGAAAACGGATGATAGGATGAGTGCCAATCTTGAGCTGCAGCAAGTCGAGGGGCATCAACGACACGAGGTCCAAAAGAAAATTGCGCGATCCCAAATAATGTTTTGCTAGTTTTTTTGAGTCGTAAACCTGTGAAAATGGAAGAATATTCATTAGAGTTTAGTACAGTTAATGGCAATAGGCTCGCCCCCTATCACATGGGATCTAAACATACCGGCGAACTGTGGGTGTACATTAGTACACCTCTGCATAACCCTTCGGGGAATACAGATGTGATAGTATGTTATGATGAAAGTATTTAAAAACTTTTCTCTCTTTACTCGAAAAGACTCGGAATAACTACCTGTAGGTCATACAAATATTTTTTCCCGTGCGGGTCTCGAACTAACGATATTTAGCGCAGAGGTCGATCACTTGTCTAATGTGTCGCCTAAATTAGCTCTAATAACTAATTAAAAAAAATATAATTAACCATAATTTTAATAAAGCTTAATAAAACCGGTATAAACGTTAACGTACCCAAGACTAAACATACTAATAGTAATCTTTACTAATATTATAAACGTGAAAGTTTGTGAGTATGGATGTATGGATGTTTGTTACTCTTTCACGCCAGAACGGCTGAACGGATCTGGATGAAATTTAGCACAGAGATAGATTATAGTCTGAGATAATACATAGGCTACTTTCTATCCAGGTCGGAAACAATTCTGAAGTTCACGCAGACAAAGTCGCGGACAGAAGCTAGTTGCAAAATAAAAATGGAAATTGAAAAATGAAAAATTAGGTACTTCAAGATTTAATTTAATCGAAGTTGTTCTTCTTAGTTTTAATTCTAATCTCCGAAAACTCCTTTGTAAATAAAGGCCGCTTCCTAAGAAATCTGTATATGATTAAAGCCATTTAAATGTCTTACCATCAGCCCTTGTTCCAAGTAGCCTGTTCTAAGTTGCACGACCAGGTCTAGAGCGAAGACCAGGTCGCTGATTCCATCGCACGACAACCAGAACCGGTGGCACATTATCTGTGGGATTAAAAACAACATAATTTCTGATCAGCATCAACTAATTATCTGTCTCACTGCTGGGACACGGGTTTCCTCGCAAGAGGTTTAGTTAGTTTAATTTAGTCCACCATAGGTACTGGCCTAGTGTGGATTGGCAGACTTCATACGCCGTTTAATTTTTTTTTTCAGGAATGCAGGTTTCCTCACGATGATTTTCTTCACCGTATCAGCGACTGATATTATAATTAATTAATTGAAGCGGCGGTCGCCAAATGGCGAAGGCGTCGGACTTGCGATCATGTGTTTGTCGGTTCGAAATCCACCCATTACACTATCGACGTGAACCCACTGGTAACACAAGCATTTAGCTTAGCACGAGTGATTAACAAGAATAATAGTAATGTGTGACACACAATGCTATAAAGATAAAAAAAAATATATTTATGGGATAGGACGGAAGCGATTACCGCCGCCCATGGACACCCGCAACACCAAAAGAGGAGTCACAAGTGCGTTGCGGACCTTTAAAAGAGGATTGGGCCTCCGGTAACCTCACTCACTCGGCGAAACACAACGTAAGCGTTGTTTAACGCCGATTTTCTGTGAGGCCGTGGTATATAAATGCACATGATTGCGAAAACTCAAAGGTGCGTTACCTCGGATTTGAATTTGCGACCTATAAGTAGAAATTTTGCCACATAATAGAAACTTATAACACACACCTGATAGATTTAGACATATTTGCATCGCAAAGTAAATTTAAAAGAATGCTTAGAACTGCATTACTAAAAAGCACATAAAGATATTGACTATCCTTGTTTGCTTCATTTTGTATAGTTTACTTTGCAGACATTGGTGTGTGTTATACATATATTTACTAAGTTTTATACTTAATTTTGTATAATAGTTAATACAGTATATGTAAAGTTTAGTTATTTTCACCAGATTTTGTAGTTACATTCTTTAGCAATTTTCAGAAAGAAGGCCAGTCTTCTATCTGAAAAGTTCTAAAGAATTTCTGTAAATCCAAGTTTTAATTAGATCAAAGAGTAATTTTCCAGTAAAAGAGCCTTTTGCGTTTAACTATACTTATAAAAACTAATAGTGGCGGCTTTACGAATATCCATCAATCCGTCAATTAGTTATGAACATAAATTTGACTGCCTCATTAGTCTAGTGGTCCCAAGCGCGACTGCTACGCTAGAGGTTCTGGGTTCAATCCCCAGGTCGAGCAAAGTGTTATTGAGTGTTATATGAAATTCTCAGTAGCAGCTCGGAGTCTGGATTTGTGCCCGGTTAATGGCAATAGATTCGCCTCCTATTACATGGGACCTAAACATACCAGCGAACTGTGGGTGTACATTAGTACGCCTCTGCCTAACCTTTCGGGGAATACAGGCGTGATGGTATGTTTGTACGTCAATTTGGTTAGCACGTATACATAAATTATTATAAGCGTCTTAATTGTGGTTGGTAAATTATTATTATTAAATACTTTTATTGTGGTCACACATTGTGTCAAAGACAATATTTAAGTAGGTAGTTTAAAAAGAGTTGGTTGTCGTAAACAGGTAGTGTAGTATGTTTAGATATATTATGTATAGATATTATTAACTTATAAAAATCTTAATAATAATACAAATAAATGACTTAAGTACTCATACTTAGATATTCTAGTGGTCCCAAGCGCGACTGCTATGCTAGAGGACCCAGGATTCAATCCCCAGGTCGAGCAAAGTGTTATTGAGTTATCTATAAAATTCTCAGTAGCAGCTCGGAGTCTGGATTTGTGCTCGGTTAATGGCTATAGGCTCGCCCCCTATAACATGGGACCTAAACCTACCAGGCGAACTGTGGGTGTACATTATAGTACGCCTCCGCCTAACCCTTCGGGGAATACAGGCGTGATGGTATGTTATGTTACTTAGATATTAGTTTAGTCTAATTTATTAGTTTTGTACGTTCATTACGCTACGTTGCCTTCAAAATATTGACTATAAAATAACACTGATGATAGTATTTAAACAGTTGCAAAATATACATCACATAAATTACATTAAAATATTTTAGTTTACTGTATGTATATTTATAGTACCTACAAAAGAATAAAAGTTGTATTAGACAATCATAACATTTTCATTTATCTTTTGGCAAAGAAAAACATTTGTATTTGCATCATAATAGTGAAAATAATAAAAATATTTGAACCTAGTTTACCAAAGTATTTCGGGATCATAAAGACTGTTTTATTTATGTTTATGTTAGTTTAAAACAGAAATATAGAGCTGTATAATCCGATAAATACGTAAAAACGAAAATAGGAATTGTAATTATGACTAAGATCATAGAATTTAATAACATACCATACCATCATACCATCACGCCTGTATTCCCCGAAGGGTTAGGTTAATGTACACCCTCAGTTCGCCGGTATGTTTAGGTCCCATGTTATAGGGGGCGAGCCTATAGCCATTAACCGGGCACAAATCCAGACTCCGAGCTGCTAATGAGAATTTCATAGAAAAACCCAATAACACTTTGCTCGACCTGGGGATCGAACCCAGGACCTCTAGTGTAGCAGTCTCACTTGAGACCACTAGACCAATGAGGTAGAATTTAATATGAATTTAAAATATTCTATACTGGTTTTTCTTTCTTTCTTTTCTGGTAGGGTCAGACAGGAATTATAGAAAAGCATTTTTTAATTAAAATTGAAGTATCTGCTTGGACATTATAGTTACTTTATTAACTACCTACTGAAAATACCTAATTAAAACATCAATATAACATTTTAATATGTAGAGCGGCATCTCTTTCTTACAAACTAAAAATGATGGCGGTAACACGTTATAATACGGCCCCTGGACATATTTTCATATGGTTTTCACTACTGGACGGAGTGATCCATGAAAAAGGGTATTAGGCTATTTAATACTTTCTTACTTTGCCTTAAGGGCTGCGAATCTACAACCCTTAGGAATAGGGCAATGCGAGTGAAACCGCTGGGTACAGCTATAACTACTACGAGTATTACAAAAGAACAATACTGCTTTATATATAACATGAAATAAACATTCGTAAAGCTATTGAAAATTTAATTAAAAATATTACAAGTATCAAATTGGCATCCCTTAACTTTGTTTTACGACTTCTCATAACTTCTTAAAAGTTTCTTCTTAATTTTTTTTCTTTATAAACGGCAGAATTCGTGTTATTTTTTTTCAAGAAATATTATTCATAATGGAACTCGGACAATTTCGCTAATCATAACTTTTCTTTTTATCGACGAGTTTATGGTGGATATAAAAAGATGTATTCATCTAGTTAGAGTTATATAATCAAGTCATGGATATTGAGTGCAACGACCTTAAAAGTTCAATGATGTTCATCAACACTGAAGTAGTGTGTCACACCTTAGTACCTAGGCATTTTAGTAGGTATTACTATTTTAATTTTTTATGAATTAAGTCGGCAAACCAGCTGACGAGCCACCTGGTGGTAAGTAGTCATCGTCGCCCAAGGACACCTGCATCACCAGAGGAGTTGCTGATGCATTGCCGATCTTTAAAAGCCCCTACCGACTGCAGACTGCCAGAGCCGTAGCAAGAGCAACCGAGGGCTACGGCTCTTACGTGCAAAAGTCGAAACACACACCAAGATGCTTTACGACAGACTCCGGGTGGTTTCCAGCCAGTCAGACCCCAAGAGGTTACCACCGAGCAAGTTAGATATTTTCACACCTCTTACGGGATGCCTATCTGAAAGGCAGTGAGGAATAGTATTCTAACCCGTCCCAACACGGGGTAAAATTACTATAGACTATTTAAAACCGGAGCCATCGAGCTATATAAAAAAAAAACAAAACAATTGGCTTATTAAGTCTCTAAAGATCTACTTACGAAGATCTCAAAAGCATATCAAACGCAGATTACTTTAAAGTGAAGAGTTGTGTTTAGTAAAAAATGAACCGCCAATAAAGTAAGATATGTCAGGAACTAAAATCTAATAGCCAATACTACCAATAAGTAAAATAGGAACTAAAATCTAATATCCAATACTGCCAATAAAGTAAGATAAGTAAGGACTAAAATCTAATATCCAATGTTATTATTATTATTATTAAAACCCCGTGTGTCCCACTGCAGGGCAAAGGCTTCCCCACTCTCCTTCCACTTCTCTCTGTCTATTGCTCTTAAGGACCAGTCCAATGTAAGAAAGAAAAAAATATTGACAACTGTGCGAATACAAATCTATTCGTAGTTTAAAACAGAATTGGGAGGTTAATAACCTCTTTGAATGTTTGTTACCGAACGTGTTTCCATCGTCTGTCACCGGGGAGTGAAAGGGTTTACCCTCAAAATAGGGAAACCGCTGTAAACGCGAGTCTTTATTTGGCTGGCTTTGTTTTTGTTTGTTCGTAGATGTACTTATGGTAGGTACCTCATAATTATATTCTGTACTAGTTTGGACGTGATCCTTCTTTTGTTATAAAAAGACAGTTTCTTCACTTTCTCGTGGGGACTTTAAAACCATACATCCGGTAGTGTTTTGTTACCGCCGCTGTCATGCATGGCAGCGTGTTGCGTGTGTGTCCTATGCTGCCAGCCCAACTATTTACAGGGTCGGCAACGCGCGAGTGATACCCTTGGTGTTGCAAGCACCCATAGCTACTATATAACCGCTTGCCATCAGGCGGGCCGTAAGCTTGTTTGCCATCTTAGTGGTATAAAATAAAAACAATTAAAGGGTACAAACTACAACCAGATCCGAAAAAAATATCCGTGGAACACACAAATATTTGCTTTGGATTGGAATCGAACCCACGACATTAACCGTTACTCCAAACGTGGAGTCGTCCTGTCCGAATTTCAATAGCTTTTTTTTATCGGATTGGGGGGCAAACGGATCGTTTGATGGTAATCGCGATCACCGCCGCGTATGGACACCCGCAACACCAGAGTTATTACAAGTGCGTTGCCAGCCGAGTGAGTTGCCACTCGGCGAAACACAATGTAAGCGTTGTTTAACGCCGGTTTTCTGTGAGGCCCTGGTATCACTCTGGTCGAACCCGCCCATTCATGCCGAAGCATGGCTCTCCCATGTAAAAAATGTAATATACAAAAATGCCATAAAAAGCAGTTTTATATGTCTGGAAACAATTTCCATTTTTTCTTTCCCTAAATACATTATTTAGACTATAATGCTCAATGAAATTCTTTTTTTTTTTTGATAATGAAAATGTGTCTTTGATTTAGGTAGGTATATTTCGTATATTTGATGTAAAAAGAAATGGCAGAAAAGTTAAGTCTTAATTTGAATAATTAATAAAATATATTTTTACGGCTAGTGTTATGAGAGCGTTCCAGATTTTGTTTTTATGAGTTTTCTTACATTATACATACCTACATAAATCAAATAACAGCTGTGCTGGGTTCACCTTACGCATTTTACAAAATTTATGGTAATATTTTTTTAAATTTCAGTGATAAAAAGCCCATTGGCTAAATATTAACTAACTTTTTCTTGACGACAGAGCTTCAGCAAATATTCGTGCAAAATTTCGCCGAGAAGAAATTTTAAAACAAACTCTAAGATGGTATTATTATGACCTTAATCATATAATGTAAGCCGATGTCTGGAATGGTCATTTGCAGAAAATACCATCGCACTAGCAGCTTTAAGTAGACCCATTTAATATCAATATGTAGAAAAGGTTATTATATTGATAACTAGCTTTTGCCAGCGACTTCGTCCGCGTGGAATAGTTACTTTGTTCCCTAGTTCCTCCCCCGCGGTTTCACCTGCGTTGCCCCGTTCCTAAGGGTTGTAGCGTGATGTTTTATAGCTTGAAACCTTTCTCATGAATCACTCATTTTCCCAACATTTCCCTTTACTGCTCTGCTCCTATTGATCGCAGCGTGATGAAAAGTATACTATAACCTGCCCAGGAGTATGAAGAACAATTGTACCAAGTTTCGTAGAAATCCGTCGAGTGGTTTTTGTTTCTATAACGAACATACAGACAGACAGACAAAAATTTTACTGATTGCATTTTTGGCGTTAGTATCGATAACTAATCACCCGCTGATAGTTATTTTGGAAATATATTTCATGTACAGAATTGACCTCTCTACAGATTTATTATAAGTATAGATTACGTTAAAGAAGTTGAAACAGGATTGAACACAAAATAATTGATTTCTATCACCGATCTCTATATCTCTTGTAGTCTAGTATATAAAATTCTCGTGTTACAGTGTTTGTAACAAAACTCCTCATAAAAGGCTTCACCGATTCTTATGAAATTTTGTGTGTATACTCAGTAGGTCACTTTTTCATGCCCTAGGGTGGTCCACCCCAATATTTTTTTTTACATTTTTTTTTGTGACCACAACCCTAAATTTTGACCCTTCTAGCTACCACCAACCCATATTTTTTAATAATAAATATGGCAAATCAACGTTTGCCGGGTCAGCTAGTTTTTTTAAAGAGTAGTAGAGAGGTTAGTGATTTCTATGCAAAAAGGCCGCTGTCAATATGAGGTTGCTATGCAATGTATTCAATTCACATTGAAGTTTATATTTTGAAATCTAGAAATATTTGAAAATAGAACACTGACGCCTCGACGACAAAACTAGACTGAACAATGCATTTCTATTCTAAATTTAAAAGTAAAAACGTCCCCGCGCACCCAATGGCGCGCAATAACAAGCTTCCGATACAGTAAACTGTAAAGCTTCTGTGATTGTGTCGTTAGAATAGGTACTCGAAGGTACCATAATATCTATACTAATATCATAATGAGGTAAAGTTTGTGAATTTGTGAGGTTGTAGGCGGTAATCTCTGGATTGATTTTCTCTACTGAACCGATTTTGAAAATTCTTTTTGTGTTGTCCATTTATCGAGGAAGGCTATAGGCTATATAACATCACGCTACATGCATACATACACACATAGGAACGGAGCAGCGCGGGTGAAACCGCGAGCGGGTCGCTGGTTTTTGTTTATGTGATAGGAGGAGACGGAAAGCAGACGGATCGCCTGATGGTAAGCGATTACCGCCGCCCATGGACATCCGCAACACCATAGGAGTCACAAGTGCGTTGCCGACCTTTTAAAAGGG
Source organism: Acronicta aceris (assembly GCA_910591435.1). Lineage (NCBI taxonomy): Eukaryota > Metazoa > Arthropoda > Insecta > Lepidoptera > Noctuidae > Acronicta > Acronicta aceris. The sequence continues at coordinate 3,106,071 of OU342778.1, read as the reverse complement.
GTTTGGGCCTCCGGTAACCTCACTCACGCTGCAAAACACAACGTAAGCGTTGTTTAACGCCGGTTTTCTGTGAGGCCGTGGTATCACTCCGGTCGAGCCGGCCCATTCGTGCCGAAGCCTGCTTTCCCACGTAAAAAAGGTTTACTCATACAAAGATATTTCATGTATCACGTAGTTTTAAGGGTTCATGACTTCGTATTTTGTTCCTTTGTCTTTATATAAACTGACACAACAAGTAACGACATTTAAAAGTCTGTTATTTATAATATTATTATTATTGACTGCCTCATTAGTCTAGTGGTCCCAAGCGCGACTGCTACGCTAGAGGTCCTGGGTTCGATCCCCAGGTCGAGCAAAGTGTTATTGGGTTATTCTATGAAATTCTCAGTAGCAGCTCGGAGTCTGGATTTGTGCCCGATTTATGGCAATAGGCTCGCCCCCTATTACATGGGACCTAAACATACTGGCGAACTGTGGGTGTGCATTAGTACGCCTCTGTCTAATCTTTCGGGGAATACAGGCGTGATAGTATGTAATGTTATTATTATTTTCATTTTAATAGTTATTAGGCATATTGTAAAGCTTTTACAGTTCACTCCTAATAGCAAACTATTATAAAATACTAGTTGAAGTAGGTATAATTACGGATCGACATTAAATATTCTAATCTGTAAACTGAAGTGGCAGTGGGCCGGTCATGTCTGTCGAAGGACCGATAGCCGATGGAGCAGACGAGTCCTAGAGTGGAGACCACGAACTGGCAAGCGAAGTGTGGGACGCCCTCCAGCTCGCTGGTCCGATGACCTGAAAAGGATTGCCGGTAGCAGCTGGATGCGGAAGGCAGAGGACCGGGAGAAATGGCGCGCCATGAAGGAGGCTTATGTCCAGCAGTGGACATCAGTAGGCTGAAGTGATGATGATGATGATGATTAAATATTAGGTTCGTTGTTCCTTTATTTCTATCTGTGGTAAAGAATATTTTCAACAGTTCAACTCCATGCCAGCTCATGAGTATTTTCAAGCAATTCTACAACTTAATCCGCAGGTTTAAGGTACGGATTTATCTGTAATTGAACTGTAAGTTTGATCTGAATAATGGATAAACCAACGGAGGGACGTGAAGTAACATTCACTTCGCTATTTTTATGACAATCATGATATTATCTACTACAGTAAACGGTTCGATGTTCTTAACTATTTATTGTGTTTCTGATACTCTGGTATTATGAACACGAAAAAACTAGGCCAGTCTTTGTTCATAAATCATAACTTTGCTTAATTTTACTACATTTATATCGCGTTAATGTTTAATAGAATTGGTCTCGAATGTTTGTTTGGATTGGGATTAAATTTTCACAAACTAAATTATAGTCCCGTTCATGTTTTGTCTGTTATTAAATATAAATTGTATCGTATTTCAGTTTGATTTGGAATCATTTATGTTTAGCAAGCAGTGATAGCCTAGTGGTATGACCGTTGGACTGCCAAGTCAAAGGTCTTGAGTTCGAACCCAAGGCACGCACCTCTGACTTTTCGAAGTCATGTGCATATTAAATAGTTAATTATCACGCGCTGAAAACGGTGAAGGAAAACATCGTGAGGAAACCTGTATGCCTGAGAGATTTTCTCGATGGCGTGTGAAGTCTGCCAACTCGCACTAGGCGAGCGTGGCGGACTATAGTCTAATCCCTCTCATTCTGAGAGGAGACCCGTGCCCAGCAGTGGGACAGTATAATGGGTTGATTATGTATATCTAGCCAAGGACGAGAAGCGGTTTATTGTTTTGTTCTGGATAGGGATTAAATTGATGCCTCCAAATTATCCCCAGCCATGATTTTTTTTTCAAAAAACGTTACCCCACACTAGAATTTTCACATGCACAAATATCCAGATCTAGAACAAATTCCTGTAGATTATGCAAATATTTGTTCAGTGCTGGAATCGATTGACGCAGAAGCTGATTGCTCAGCTATTACGCCTGATTGAGTTACTATAGGTAGGTAGGTATAATTGCAAAAATAAAATTACCTGTAATTCTGGAAAGCTCTGCCTAACAATCAGCGTCCAAAGATTGTACAGTACGAAGATAGTGATGAGCCAGAGCCAGTAGAAGAAGAAGTTCTCGTCGGGGTTGACGACAGTGCGCGGCACCCGGATCTTACGCCTTCTTTGTCTGTTCGTTGATCTGTGCTCACCCGTGGCACCCTCCGACCCTGTGTCTTCTACCTATGGAGAAGTATTATTTGTGTTTATTAATGTACCTTATTATATGTATTTGGATAGTTAATCATTTTTAAATCAGTAGCGGCTAAGTTGCCGACGTGCGAACAAAAAGTAGGTAGGTAAAAATAGAGTTAGTTACTGAGTGGGAGTGTCTACATACATTAAGTATAATCATGAACATTAAATAACGTTTATTACATCAACAGAAAGGCACCCTAATTAAGAGTGTCACTTCAATTTTCCCGGCTCAAAAAGTTTGGGGTCGAGTATGGTTTCCAAAAGTCAATATAGCTTTCAAGTAATTTGAACTGGACCCATTAACACGGTGTGGAGCAGACGTAATCCGTATAGAGGCTTCAAAATTCAATACTGTTGATTTAATGTGCATGCCGGGTATTTTCCTATTTGATGAAATATTATAGACAAGGGATACATAAACAGGTACAGCTGTTAAAGTTAAAATTATTGTACATTCTATTTTGTGTGATCAATTACAAATGTAGACAATTAAAATGAATTGAATTATAGAGATCAATATACGAGTACCTAAAGCAGTTTAAATTGAAATACTGTTAGATAATTTAGATTGGAAATCTCGATTATTTCCTAAGTAAAACAAATTTTTATTATATAAAGAGAATGTTTAAAATAAAAAATAAACGACAAACTCACAGTTTCTTGTGTCAGCGGTGTCTGCCTAGTAGAAAATCTCTTCAGGAAGGAATCTTCTCTCTTTAACGGTGGTTTCTTCTGTATCGCCGAGCTGAGCTGCACCGTCGTTCGCAACTTCATCCATCTTTGGTTCGACTTTGTTCTGCAGTTATACCTCATCGTCAGTATCAAGTAGATTCGCTATCTTAATATTAGGGCATTTTTAAGCAAAAGTAGCCATGCTCTCAGATAGTTCAAGTTTAAGACAGACAAGAAATGACAGATTACTTTACTCAGTTTGTTAAGCACAGATTTCTGGAAGATTCTGTTCATTAATTTTTAAGGAAAGTAAGTATTACTGACATTAGAAAATATTAATTTCTATTGTTACATTGTTATGTGCGGTGATGCACTAGAACTTTGTGAACAGAAACATCTTAACGTGCAAACAAATAACTCTATTTTGACATGCGGCATGGCAACTCACACTAGAGAAACAAAAAGTCCATATGATAGTTTATACACTGAGATATCAGTAAATCGAATCTATCGATTCTAAAACTAGTTACTAGGCATCTAAAGTTAGGAATTCAGAACTATTCTTCTATTGAAACATTAAAAATGCAATTAAACAATGAATTAACATTGAACACGTTTTTATTGTCTCAAGTGACAGTAGGAAAGTAGAATCATTTGGTGAACTAGTAAGACACAATATTCACAAGAAAAACACACATAATCCAGTGAGTAAAAGTACCATTCCCGAAGTTCCTATACACTGACGAAGGTAGCACATTAGTGGGAAATCATAAACAAACAATGAAATATATAATAACAATCGACAACGATGCGGCTTTACCGGTGGTCCGATTGTGTTCGAACCTCTTTATTTTCCTGAGTGCCTGGTAGTATGCCATGACAGCTTGGACGTGTCTCCATTTATGGCCGCGTTTGTCTGTGTCTGACTCCGGCTTCTCAGAGTCCTGCATGGACTTGCGAGAGCTTGACGAACTCGATGCAATGATCGGTCGCCTATAAAGGGATGTATCGTGTTATACGGAGACAGTAGTGTAGTGAGTGCGATGTTGGTGGAAGCCTTGCTGTGAGACTGTGTTGCACACTTTGGTGAGACATGAAACCTCATTCAAATAAATTTTCCACGCAAAGTTTTATGAGTCAAACATTTCTAAAACTAAACTAGACTATTCTTTATTATCTACTAAATCATTCAATGCAAATTCTAATCAGATCTATTGAAGCAAAATCGAGCATAAAATAATTCCAAAGGCACTGAGGTGGTTCATTGTTGCCACCAGAGCGTGCAACACAATACACAGTACACGATACACTGTTAAAGAGACTTCACAAAAGTATAACATGCATAAATGCCTACGAACTCGTTCACGGACAGTACAATGTAATTACGTGTTTAATACATTATTTTAGCATTACATGACGTCTACACGTCCAGCTGTGCAGGGTCGTGAGCTAACCAACAGTTATACTATTGCATTATGCACAAATATTATCGTGTAAGGCGTAGGGCACCAATTACGTATCAGTCGTTCGTATAGTCAACGATTTAACGTGGCTATCAAGTGACGAGTGAAATGGCTTTCATTGATTTGCAAAGCAATCAGAAATCTGGCTTTCATTCTCATAAACTACATTGTCCATTTGATATTATTGTAAGTATAAGTTTATTTATTTACCATAGCCATTGCAAACGTCACTTGATAGACATCAGCTTAACTATCGGGCATACGTAATCAGCATTGGTATCGGATCGTGCTCGTTGCTAGGGTCGCAGCTAAGCGTATCCAAAGCGTAATGTGCCATTATGTTAGGCCACTTACATATCGTCAGGCCTCGCATTTGGAGTGAATGGAGACAACTTGCTCAACAGCCTGAATAGTTTAGGAAAATTGCTTAAAATCAAGTTCAATTACAGTTCCTATGATACGAAATAAAAGCTTCTTAGTAGATTTTTTATGAGTAGATGATATTTATAAAGTAACAAGAAAATTATTTAGGTGTTCTGTTTATTTTTGATATCTAATATTATTGAAGAAGTGAATAAGCGACATAAAATTATATGGTAGGTTTTGTTGGAAATAAATTGACAAGTAAATACTTTAAAAGGTAGTACTTTTAGTTTACATAATAAAATTATGATGTAGGTAATGTAAGGGAATTAGTATTATAAGTGTAATAATAAGAATAATGCTTAAATTATGGATTAAATATAGCTATATTATACTAACTCACTGCCAGTACGATTTATATTTTAGTACATAATTATGTAGGTACGTGAACATTTCCCATAATACCATCTTAGTACTTTTTTTGCCATGCAAATTATCCTCATGGAACGTCTGCCGGCTAGGGAGGTGACAGAGTAGGTCGGGCTCGTACGGACTTAAATGGCACTTAAACTGCCCCATAGTTCGGCTTCAGTGCACGTCAACCCAATGGGATCTTTGTGCTTCCGCTAGATACCTATTCCTCATCATACCCAGTTCTTCAAACAGTTCTTCCATGAGCTTTATAATGAGGCCTGGGGGTATGAGTCTGTAGTCCTCTGGTCTTGAATAATCCTGCCCCAAGTTTCACATTCGCTTTCTAGCCATTGCATCACAGAAGGTGGCCATAGTCTCATTTTCCCTTTTGTAGGCCCTGCAGGCTAATGTCTCCGTGAGACCCATCATTTGTAGAAGACCTGTAGTCCCGAAATGTCCAGTTAGCGTGCGGTTAGTTAGTGTTGACGACATTTGCCACAACCATGACAGACTGCAATGTAGCGATGGCTAGGCCCCTTCAAAGGGTCGCTCGTAGGTCTGCTGCCTGCTAGGGATGCTTACATCCCTAGCAGGCGGCAGACCTATCTTTATCTTCATGCATATTATCTTCATGCTTCTTGAACGGTTTGAACTATTATAGTACATTATCTGTCAGTCAGTGTTGGCTTTTTAACTATCTTCAAATTCTGGAATCTCGAAGCATGGGTTCAAGCTTAATCGATTTGAGCTTCATTTTTTTTATGGAATAGGGGGACAAACGAGCAGACGGATCGCCTGATGGTAAGCGATTACCGCCGCCCATGGAACACCATAGGAGTCACAAGTGCGTTGCCCGCCTTTTAAAAGGGGATTGATGGGGGATGATTGATTCATATTTAATTCAATGACACCGATGCTGATATTTTAAATGTGAAAGGAATTCTGTCTTCTTGTCACAAATTTTGATGAATTTTGGTACTTATAGAGATAGATTGTGTTTTGGAGAAGGACATAAGTCCTCTGAGATGCGACTAAATGTACGGGCAAAAGCTAGTAATTTTATATTTTCCAAGCTTGTTTATCCGAATTCAAATTTTGCGTAAAGAGACTCTTAATATTATTTTGTTATGATGATGTTCGTAGCGCTCAAATATCTACATAATTTGATCGTACATCACTCGTTATGGCATTCTGTGGAGACAACTGCCATAAAAATTGTGTAAGTCGCTTAATCTTCGCAATTTAGGGTATAATTCTCCTAATGACCAGTCATGTCGCTATGCGAGTTGAGGATCCAGTAGGTACGACCTTATTAGTTCTGTACAGTCGCGAACAGAATGAAAAGGATCGTCAATTTTAAAATGAGCACATATTACCTTTTCAAACGCAGAAAGACTATTTCATAGAAAATACAGATAAAATAAAATATTGTTTTGACACCGAAAATATTGTTTTGGTTGTTTTAAAGTAGATGGCACTAGCATTAATGATCCTGACCATCTCTTTAGATTGAATCTCATAATAGGGTATTTGACTAATGTTTGAATAATTAAAAATAACAAGTAAAAAAAATAATTTAAATTGGTTTTAAGCGTTCAAAGATATAAGCATTTAAAATTTTTGGCGGAGATTGAGAGGGGATGTTTTGTCCCGTTCCCCCAAATGAGTTAGTTAGTAAAGGATTTGTATCGCGCATTGGTTTGTGACGTCATATACAAGTATAGTGCGTTCTCTGTCTAGCATAAAATTAAAATGCTTGTAACTTCCTTATTTTTGTAAGTATTCATCGTCGCCCATGGACACCTGCAACATCAGAGGAGTTGCTGATGCGTTTCCAACCCTTAAGAGCCGGAATGCAGACTGCCAGAGCCGCAGCAACCGAGTGGGATTGGCTCTTACGTGCAAAAGTCGAAACACACACCAAGGTGCTTTACGACAGACTCCGACGTGAGGGTGGTCGCCAGCCAGTCAGACGCCAAGTGGTCCTACCACCGAGCAGTAATATAAAAAATAAATTATTATAAATATCTTGGTTTCATGTCTTGACAAAAAATAGGCTGTGTCCTTCCTCAGAGTACAATCTATCTCCTTACCAAAATTCTATCGAAACCTATTCAGCGGTTTCGGCATGACAGCGTAATAGATAAACAAATTGAGTTACTTTCGCATTCATTAAATGTATTAGGATATCTTAAAAAATCCGAGTAATTCTAGACAGCCAGTGACTTTTATTATAGCTAAATAACATTTCTTTAATCAGTGACTTTTGTAATTAAAAGTAAACTATTACAAATACAGTTTTAGTTTAATTGAATCTTCGACCAAAATGAATTTAATGTGATCCCGTAATTGGATTAACCCAAGCAATTAATTACTTTCGGAGCTAGGAAAGTTTGCTAGTGTTGAATCAGTAAGAGGGTCGGAATTGCGCCCCTATTAACAGGTTTTAGGTAAAATATATAGTAAATAAGGCTTAACTTAGTTTGACGTTAGAAACAAAGGCGATTATTGTGTTAAAATGTGGTCTGAATATCTTAAAAGTACATAATGTACCATCACGGCTGTATTCCCAGAAGGGTTAGGCAGAGGTGTACTAATGTACACCCACAGATCGCCAGTATAGCTATACAGGCGTGATAGTGATTTCAAAAGGTCTGAAGTATGTCTTGGATTAGATTAATAACGGTTATTCGGGTAATACCACTCGTCCAACCAGTGCTATTACTGCTGTATCGATGTGTATATTACCTAAAATCGATTAATATTATAGGTATCGATATGCGACATCACGATAACCTACATCCGAACATATGGCTTACCGGCTACATTTAGTAAGCCAGGCAGCGTCCTGTATAATCGAGTTATGCATCGAGTCGCCTATCGATTTATTTTATTCTTGTGATATATAGGGCGCTCGGTGACATTGAAGTATAAGCGACAACGATACTAGGCCAGTAGGCACTTCGCTCCCGTCTGCAGACTATTTACTGTTATTATTAGGTTCAATCCTTGGAACTTAAGGTCATTAGACCTTAAACGTATTGTAGAATGAAGATATACTAAGTTTTGCTAAAATGATAATAATATAATCCAATGGAAAGCAGAAAAAAGTCTGTCAGACTGCCACTCTTAAAAATAATAATATTCCTCACTGTTAATTTAAAAAAACTATATCTGTCTTCCTTCCAAACTGTTTTGATTGGAGAAATGAATAAGTATATTATCAGTACAATAAAAAATAAGCAAGTAATTATCTAGGTATTACAAACATTGATAAAGTATTATTTATGGATAATTCATTTTACAAAATGAAATCGCATACTTATTGTTTGTTACAGTAAGATATAAAAAAGTTTAAAATCAATAGCGGATTTGTGTCTAAATAAATATAAACGTACCTAAATCTTCCTCAACCTTGAGCAACACTATAGTGCTATATTGATCCATAAATGCTTTTACGATGAACGTGTTCAAAATATATTGAGAATATATTGTTCGCGAATAACATTTATACAGATAAATAATATCGGAACTACATTTATGTATGAACTTGGGAAAATTGGCTTTTGAAAGCCAAATTAAAATCTAGAAACATGTCATATTGGAATCATTTGCTAAATTAGAATGATAATATATACAAGTGGATATAATAAGGTATCTATAATTATCCTTTTTTAAAGTATTTCGGCTGACATTATTTCAAGTACCTTGTAAATAATATCTTTGTGTTATCTAAAAAAATATACATAGTATTTACATAAATATACATAATTATTTGTGTGACTTAAATGATATTGGTGACAAAGGTACTTATTGTGACGGGTTAAGTGAAATGTAGATAAGCTAAAAATATTACATAATTATTATATATATATATATGTACAATAATGTACATACTATATAACTAATAATTTTGTAGGTATTATATCAGATTTTTTATTTTATTCATAAATATTTTTAACTATAAAACACAAGATAACTATTATTATTACTTCCGATAAAAATAACAAGAAATTGGAATTATTTAGCAATGAATTAAAAATTACCATTAGCCAATATGAATACAATAGCCTTATTACCTATCTAGCTTATCTTGAGATCCATTTTAGTTACTATTCTAGTTTAAAAATATTGATAACTCCAAACATTTTTTGAATGGTGATTAAAATCAGCATTTTAATCACCATTCAAAAAATGTTTGGAGTTATCAATATTTTTATAAATTAATGAATAATATTAAATTAAATGAAATAAAGTAAAATTTTGAAGCGGCGGTAGCCTAATGGCTGGGGCGTCGGACTTGCGATCATGTGGTGGCCGGTTCGAAACCCACCCATTGTACTACCGACGTGAACCCACTCGTAACACAAGCATTTAGCTTAGCACGAGGGGTTAACAAGAATACTAGTAATGTGTGACCCACATTGCTTTAAAAAAATATCAAGTTAAGCTATTCTATTGGGGACTTTGTAATAGACATTATTGCTCTTATGTTAGTTTATGTAGTAATAACATTTTTTTTTAAGTTATGCTTGTTTTTTGAGTAGTAAGTTCAGAACCATTATGTAGTTGATTACAGTTTTAATTAATAACTAAGTCTTGATGTACTACGATAATACGAATGCACAGATTTGTTTTCTTCGTCTTTTCCAATGTTTGAAGACGATTGTGAAGTTATTTTAGTAACGGAAAAATTCAATCGCGGGCAGGATTCGATCCTGCGTCTTCTGGTTAGATACACCCGACGCTCTGACGTCTAGGCCACCGTGAGTCCCACCCGCTAGATCGAAGTTTGCCTTCACATTCTGAATTTACGTCATAAGGTGACGTTATCAATGCAAAAAAAAACCACAAAGAGACGATTGTGGAACTTAATAAAATTTATATGAAATAGATTTATGTACAGTTTCTATTGTAATTTACAAAAAGCAACGTTGATTATATCACACTCGACTATGTTAGTGACATTATTGTATTGTACTCAACTGACAAACACTGGTCGCTTGTAAGCGACCAGTGTTTGTCAGTTGTATCATTCGCCTGATCTTGAGAACTCAGTGATTAAGTCTTATTAGATATGTTTATTACGACGGGTCCTACGTATAAAAATCTGTACAGGAGAGCTTTAAAGTTCTAAAACTTGTAACTTTGACATTATTAGTTCAGCAGAAATCTTACATTTTGAAATGTTTCGGTATCGTACATTTCGAAATTTTGGAGATTTCTGATTTATGTGCACTGATGGTTATCATTGTCGGGGGAGCTCGTCCTAATTATCAATTATTACTTAGCTGTTGTTAATTTAAACAAAATGATTATTTTGATTACAGTAATAGCTTTTACAATTACTAGAACTTTTTTAAGAACCTATGTATGTATATTTGTCCTTAAACTGCGTCAAATTTTTTATGCTCAAATCTGTGTAATACGGATTATCGTTGCAACCATTCGATCTTATATCGTACCTAAATCTAATTTCAATTCTAAAATGTTGTCTACAAACCTCTGTCCAGGGCTTTTGCTTTCACTGCTGGCGTTGTTACTGGAGTCATCGTCTTCTTCCCTGGATGTAGCCGCTGAGAGTACTCGAGAGGAACCAGCGTTGATCTCACTCCCATCGTTGTCTTCACCTTCTGATGTACGGGTTGTGCCTTCTTCTGCCTGTCGAATAAAAAATATAACATTATTTTTTTATTTTATTTTATTTAATCATTTATTTTCAGGCATCTATCATATGGCCCATAGACCTTACAAACTAACATATATGAAATATATACAAAATAGTGTTAGTATGTAATCATTAATTTAATGATTGTGAAAGCTAGAACTGAGAGTATTTGTTTATTATGGATAGAGACGCGGCCAATTGTATGTTGTAGACTTTCGAAGCAAGCGTCAGAAGCGCTACGTCAGTGACGTTGAAACGCAGCGACAGTAAATGGGAATAGGGAATAGGGAATGGCATTGGAGAGCAGAGACGAGCGTTAGTGCGTTAGTATTAATGCTAGTACATTAATATGCGTCACCGGTAACGCGCCGGCCCTGAAGCTACTGATGGTTGCTTCGAAAGACTACAATAGTATTCTAAATTTAAATCTGTGAGTTATTTTATTAAATACATTTAACATGCGCTCATGCAAAAAGTGCTGTGTGAGTTATTCGGCTGTTATCGATAACTTTTTAATGTATATACAAGTTCAGTACCTACTGTAAGTCCAATAAAGACCTTAATTATTTTATTTTTGTTTAAATAAATTGATTATAATTATATAACTCGATATTCCTTCAATTCATTTTTGGTGAAAAACGATTTCGAAATTTATCAGACGCTTTCGGAAATAAGTAAAATCGAGTAATTTCCTTTTGGCGTTATCGTATCGGCATTCGTATCTTAATACCTTAACCTACAACCAAAGTAATCGTTAGGAACTTTAAAAGGACATGTTGTATACACTTTCACAGATATACATAGAAATAATAGGTATATAAAATAATTATGGAAGAAAAAAATTACGACACGATTGGCGTAGCGGTTGAGCGATCGGCTTCTGCGCCACGTGTTGTGGGTTCGATCCCCAGACGGAGCAAATATTTGTATGATCTGCAGGTAGTTGTACGAATTGTGTTTGTGTATGTGAGAATTTGTGTTTGTAAACGCACCCACGATACATTAGAAAATACCAGTGTCGCAACGTTTAAAAAAAAAGCATTAAAATATAATTTGTTATGGGTCCTTTAGAAAATTTGAAATTGAGGATTCAATATAAGTATTGAGCTGTGAAATTGTGTATTGTGATTATTGCCCTGTCTTCATGTATTTAAAAATTTGTGTGTCATAAAATTATAAGATCTATGTAACCACATTTATAGGAATAAAAATAATTTGAATTTGAATTTGAGGGCTTCAATTAATCAGTCGTAATACTACCTAATATAATTAGTTCATATGATTCAGTAATTTTATTAAGAAGGTAGATATCTATTTATGATAGATTGGTAAATCGTTGACTGGATTCAATAGTGCCACAAGTCAAAACATTATGATCCAGCAAATTGGTTCTCTAATGCATAAAATAAAATCTTTAATCTTCCTCATTAATTGATAAGCCAGCTGTTGTAAACGCAACTGCTATGAAAGAGGTCCTGGGTTCGACTCCCAGGTCGAGCAGTGTTATTAGAATTTTCTCTTAAATTCCCAGTAGCAGCTCGGAGTTTGGATCCGTCCCCGGTTATTGATAATACACATTGGTACATGTGGCCCATACATACCAGCTAACCGTGGATGGTCATTATAACGCTTCTACTAGCCCTTCGGGGAATACAAGCGTGATGGTAAGTATGTTATGTAATGCCAAAATGCTAAAATTTTGACTTATTTCACTATTGAATTAAGTCAACAAAATTATGGTGGAGTCATCGTAATTAATCTATGTGTCTATTTGTCTATTACAAGTACGAAGGCGATAAAGTAATCACCAAGCTAATTTACTCAAATTACATTTTCATTAGAACTTGACTGACATAGCAGTAGCATAGTTTTATTGGTTATTTTTTACTATTTATTACACTGCTAATTATTCTATAATTCGTAATGGTCTGTATTTAGTTTTGAACTGTGTACATCAAAGTAGATAAACAAATAATGCGCTATCAAAATCCAGGTCCTCCATATGTGTTTGAAATATGTTTTTATTAATTTAAATATCTAAAACATTGATTTATAATAGGGACTTATCATCTATTTATAGAAAAAATAAATTATAATATGACAGGCTCAGCAATGAAGACTGGAAAAATATTGAATCTCATTTTATTTTTTATTTAGCTCATTCTGGATTTAATTTGAGCTAAAGTTGCCTACTAAAGCCCCAAAAAAGTTTGACAAAAGGTCAGGGTTGAGTTATGTTCCGGATTTAGAACTTCGTTAAATTTAGTAACACACGTCCGTTCGATAACTTTCAAAGTAATGGTGAACGCGCATTTTCTGGGTACGCCCGTCCCGATGATACACGTCATCCATCGTTATCTTCGTTAAAAGGTCGAGAATGGACAGTTTCTTCAACCAGCAAATTAATGGTCAATGGATAGTTGATTGAGAGTAAAATAGTTATCGGCGAAATTAGTTCCAGAAAAGATAGTACAGAAATGTTTGCGTTGTGCGTGACTTGGTGGGAGCGCCGCTGTGCCTCCAGATTTCAGCTGATTCATAGGTTTTCAAATATAGCCAAACTCTATAATTATATTATCAATTTTTTATTTATATTTATTTATTCAGACAGCATAATCAGGGTCAATGACTGCAAATTTGATGTAGCGACTAAGGTCGTCACTTCGCAACTACCATTGCGGTGAGTGGCGTGGATTTGACTCACACTCGAGACAAATATTTGAATGTTTATGTGGTTTGTTGTGTTGTGTGTACAAACATCTGTATGTATGTTTCAAGTGTGATGTACTTGACGTGTGAAGATCTCCGTAACTCAGGGTAAGTTCGTAAAAAAATTGGCATCGATTTCAAGATAAACCAGTCGCATGAATTTCATAATATTTGTGCAAAATACTGATTTTGGCGAGTGAAACAATATATTTTCTCTCACAAAAATCTCTGCGTGCATAACTATGACCAATAGGCAAGTTACAAACCCGATATTCACGTCTGCAACTCATCTTATTTGAGTTTGATCCTCATTGAGCGCAAAACGCAAAAAGTTTCCTAGCTTTGACCGCAGCTGTTTCAACACTATACGAAAAAGGCGGTCGAAGTAGGTTTGACTGGAATATCCCTTTGACAATGTTTACTGGAATTTTTTGTAGTATATATAGGCTTTTCGGGATTCCGATTGCCGTTGATATATAAATTACCGAACTATCCAAGATACGATGTCGTCACGATGGGGTAAGAATGATCACTTATCTATAAAAAGGAAACCTAAAAAAAAAACTAGGCAACAAACGTTGTGTCACGCGAGTCTTCGCAAACAAACAATTAACAGTCACAAAGTACAGATACGAAACAAATATTCGTGGAACATACAAATTCTGCGTCGGGTGGGCGAACCCACATCACGTGGTGCAACGGTAGGAGCGAGGTGCGCATTATAACCGCTTCCTACGCCAAATGAAATCAAAGGCCGCGACCAGATTGACCGCGGTAAGCACAGCTTATTCTTACAAATTCCTTCCAAAAAACCACGAATCCGTAAGTGTTGAGCAAATTGTTTTACAAGTTAACGCGGTATTTAAAGCTTAAGGTTATAAGCAGGTTAAAGCCTTAAAGCTTCCGTTACCCAAAACTTTAACTTTAATTTATGTTCTGAATGCTCGAACTTAATTTGTCCTTAGTTCTCGAGGAGCGCACGAAGTCAAGCGCGAAGCTATTTCAGAACATATAGAAAGTTTCTCTAAACGGAATTTTCTTTTGTAATTATTCAAAATGTCAAACGGCAAGCAATTGTCAGCCTATCCTTTTCTTCACTGTTTTGGGGTCGGTTTATGCGGCAAAATATTAGTATTTTACGCTTAAAAAAAGCAAAATAGCATGAGCCTACCTAGATGAGAGCAAATCCAATAAAACAGAGATCAAATAATAGGAAAACCATACATAATATACGTGTCTAAACGTGAATCACTCACGACAGTTAAAATGAAACAACATTTTTATATACAGTTTGAAACCCAAACAGTTAACCTAAATAAATTGTTACAGCTGTTTTAAATATAGCTACAAACATACATTTTGAACTATAAAAGTGAACGTTTTAATTTCTCTTTATATTTTAATATAACACTAGTCTATTTAGAGAATAGTATGTACTCGTAATTTGGGCCGGGTCAGTCCGTTAGTCTCCCATTGGACTTGGCCCTCGGGGAGGGTCCAATATTGGACGTCCGCGATGGGATCGCGGATCATGCGAGAGCGATTCCCGTGATCCCATCACTATGCGGAAGGTGGTAGTAGTTTTAGTAGGAATGCTGGCCACCTGGCCGGAGAGCCCGACACAACCGTACCGCATCCCCGAAGCGGGGCGGCGTGCATAAGGCGCATTTCCCCACCCGAAAAGAAAAAAAAAGGTTAGTGCAGTCACTAAAACTGACTATAAAATAAAATATTTTCTCGGATTCGAAATACTGCACCAAAAGATTTGTGGTAATAATGTCTGTCTATAGATTTTCCGCAAATATGCATTTTTATCCGGTCTGTCTGTCATAATGATTGTCACGTTTAGATTTAGTTTCAATCACATTGCGATTCGATATCAATACGCATCAAATTACAATTCAATTGTTATTTTTTTAAGTTTGACGAACACTTAATCGAAACTTTATTATAAATATATTAACTAGCGGGCCCGGCAATCGATGTCTTGCCCCGTATCATCATCTTCCATACCATCACCACAATCGGGTTCTACGATTTTTTTTTATATACAGGGCAAGACATGAGAAAGTGAGTAAATGATTGAGGTGATAACTGATAGGGATGAATGGAAGAAAATGACTTGCTGCGCCGACCACAAATAAATTGGAACAAGGGCAGGAAGATGATGATATAGGGCAAGACGACGTTTGCCGGGCCCGTTAGTATTTACTAAATATCTACCAGGTATTTCATTATATTTATTATTCAACATTTCTAAAAACTTGTACCTAGGTACGTATTTATTATCTCAGTAACAGTTTGTTCAAAAATCACGAATATTTTGTTACTTTATTTAAACAGTCTTCTCGGGTCCGACAAAACACTGGTATGGTTTAAAATATATAAAGGTACACCGACATGTTTCCCAAGTATAAAAAACGTCAAAGGGATTGAAAAAAAAACTTGTTAAAACCTAACGCAATTAAGTCGTCCACGGACGTACGCATAGAAATAAAGATACGTACCTACTACATTTCCATGCTACATATTCAAATAGTATATTTTGTAGCGTAGCTAATGGAATCGAACTTTACGCAGTAGCTGGATGGAATACAAAATATGGCTCAAAGATATTGTGGAAAATGTATACAAATATTACTCCAATTAATCGTTTAATGTTCCGAATAATAATCAATAATCATTTATTTTTGCTAAAGATAGGAATATACAGTACAGTTGTCATTGTAATAATAGCACGCTATGTTTTGCCATTGGAGCATACAAATTATATTTTATTATTTATGTATATGTTGTCATCATGCTAACCTATAGAATATTAAAGAGGTCAGGGGTCGTCATGCACAATGATATAATGTCAAATAATTTGAATGAAATGAAATGAAAGAATGATAGTACCTATTACATATTAAGTATAGTATCAATCATTATTAAAGAAGACAAACATTTATCCAAGAGATTCGAATCCAGGAAAACATTAACAAAAAAATACCGGATTTAGGTATTTTACTACCGTTTTAGCAATCGTTAGTGGTAGTCAGAAGCTCAAAAAGTCTGACAACTAGTCTATCTTCAGGATATACATTGGGGTGTGGAGGTCTGATGGCAGTCGCTTTGTGAAAATATTCAACAAAATTTGGTTTCCGACCTCAACATAGTTGGGTAAAAGAGCTTGTAATCCACAGGCGGAGCTAAAATGTATAGCACGTTATTAAGCCGACTGTTCGTGAATCATTTATGTGATTCATCAATAGTGGCCATTTTAGGCTCCCGGATATTGTTTCTAATATACAGTCAACAGCACATCATATCCAAACTTGTCAAATGTCTTCAATAGACTTTCAATTTAATCTCCAAATAATAGAGTTTATTATCCATTGGGGAAATTTGACAGTTGGTGGTAAATTGATGTGCTGTTGACTGTACTTTGTACTTTGTAACCGCTAACTATTGTATGTTTGTAAATTCACACCCATCACAGGGCACCATATTCTGTAAAAACTAACATAAATAAAAATTATAAAATACCAAGTACTGTCTTAAATCTATATTAAATTTATTAAACAGTATGAAGTTTGTGAGCACTCTTACAATATCAATTAAAGTTTTGTCCTGCAGTGGGACGAATCCGACTGATTATAATAATAAAGCTTTGAAATAAAACTACTTTTTACGGATTTTATCGCGTTGTATTGATATTATTTGATTCCCGACGTTTTGTGTAACGTAAGGTGGCTGTTAGTAATTGTAACATTAAGACGTCCAACAACTTAGTCTACCCGTGACCATGGATGCAGTAAAGGATCCGAAACGTCGGGAATCAAATAATAACAATTCAACGCAATAAAATCCGTAAAAAGTAGCTTTATTTCAATGTCTAATATTCGCGTAAGTGTCAGACACCCATAATAAAGCTCTTCTCTGACTCCAAAAGATTCCGAAAATTGACAAATTGAGAGACTTACCTGGATCCGTATGAGTGGTATTGTCTCCTCTTTGTACATAATATTTGTGTTTGACAGTTTATATCACTGGTTTTGTTTACAAAACTGTATATAAAGTCCTTGTGTTCTGTCTATTTTACAGGAATTTACATAATTTGTGTTGTTTTTAAGAGTCTATGTGATTTTGTATTGTAATGATAATTATGTTAATTAAACTATATGATGGCTATTTAAATAGTAGTTGGTTTATTCATGAGTTTTTTAAATGATGATTTTCTACAACTATCGATTTCGGCGTTCAAAGTGATAATGAAGAAGACCAATGCCACAATGGAACTTCTAATGTTAATTAATGAAAATACGCATTATTATTGTGAATAGTTCCCATACCGCATACTATGCGTAATATATTATGATATTTTGACATTCTAAAATGGACACAAATATATAAAAATTGAATGTGAACAAGTTAGTATGTATGAATTGAATTTGAATGAGTCACTTAGATATGTTTGCTACATTGTGTATAATGTATTAAGCGTACTAAATGTTATTTCTATGTACATATTAACGAAGTACCTTCTACATGAATTGGGTGTTAATTAATCGGTAAATGTATGTAATTAATTTGAGTCAATCTTCTAGCTTCGTAATACTGTTATGAAGCTAAAGGAATAATGTTGTTTTATAATTATTGAAAAGCAGCGGAATGAACTTGGCTGAGACGGACAAGATTTAAAATAAATATTTTATCTATCAGCAAAAACTATTTACACAATTAGGTTTTAACATTGAATTTATGAATAAAACTACAAATTACTAATAGTAATATTATAGAACAAATTGTATGTTGATTTTTAAAGCTACTGAGATTTAAAAAAAAATTGCCTGTAATATGACAAAATGAAACATCAGGATTTTATAATTTTTACTCGTATTATAATAAGCTAAATTAACTACTGTAGGTAATAATTAGACATTTTTCACATTTTATTATACAAATATTAATCATTTTATCTAACATATTGTAAATAATAAATTATGGTAGGTATATACATCTATGTGATTTCAAGTAATCTATTATATCCTCTATATCCGATAGGTCGTAGTTGAGTAATCGGATTTCTATGCTTAATTAGTTAGAATCATAATTTTCCATGACTAGTAGCTAAGTTTTCGCTCAGGTATACCTAACATTACTATTTCTAAAAGTAATAATTATGCGTTTTGTATTACTCTTTAATTCGTGGTGAAATATGATACATAATTTAATCAATTAATCATAATAATTATCTTGATAAAGTATTCCATTTAAATAAAAAAATACTATGGCAACATTTCTTGTAAATTTAGAAACATGCAGTGCTATAAATATTGAAGTGTTTTCAAATGATTCAATTTAATATACAAAGACTACATAATAAAAAACATGCAAAGGATTCGAAATTAATAAATGTATAAGAAACGAGTACTTAAATCTAACTACTAATGTACACAGCGGATAATTAAATTAAATTTAACTATAAATACTAAGAAAGCTTTAAAAACATTCCTACTTTTTTTGGAAAATTTACATTACTTTATATAGGTACTTTTTTCGATTTGAAAATATAAATTATTTTGTAGTTTTTTTGCGCTTTTTTATTGATGAAACTTATTATGTAGTATTGTAATACTACACGACGGATTAATTAATTTATCCGGCTAGAAATAAAATATACTTGTAGATATTATGTAAAATTTTGTATAATATAAATAAAAAGTAGTTTTGAATTTTCTGCCTTTTGATAAAAATACATTTTGTTTTCTATTGTATAATCGTTCCTGATTAAAAATTATCCGATATTAAATACGAAAATGTCATACATAAACATCCATCTATAATTACCTATTAGATAATCTCCATTTTAGTTTAACCTAATTTAGGCACCATCTGTCCATCCTCCATCTAAAATCCCAGCAATAAATACGAAGAGAGCTCGGTTCGCGCCATGTTTTATTTGTTCCAAAGGGAACTCAATGAAAAACGTAATCCGATTGGATATGTTTGAAGTAGGATGCTGACGGTTGACTGGTCTTGGTGTTGCCATATAAATTTATAGGAGAAATATTGTAGAAGTCTATTTGTGGTAGAAGTTTTCTTCTATTTTGGGTAGATTATCCCTACTGGGTTTTGTGTAATACAGATTCATGAAACAGTTGAAATTGTCTTCACACTTCTTCCTACGAAGTAATCAAGAACAATAACTTCGTGCCGAGGTAAGAAGAATAATTATTATAATTTCAGATTTCATGCAACAGTTCTTACTGTTCTGAATTTCTACTATTGTTTTTCGTATGCAGTTCTGGCAACACTACACACAGTGAAAAACCGGATAAACAGAAATCCCCAACGCTGACAGATGTGATACTCTTAACTATAAAAGCTAAATTTCATTGGAAATACGTTCGAAAACTGGCTTGCTTTGTGATCTGGACTTTATTAGAGTTTGCTATTTTATTGTGTCAAAACTGTCATTCATGAATTGTTGCCTCTCAATATTTTGTTGAATATTGGTTGGTTGCTTTGGTTGATTTTTGACAGGTTTTCCGTGGAATCCGTTTCGTGTCTTTAGCTATTCTGACTGACTAGGCAGGAAACCCAGTCAGGCTGTCAACTTAGGCTGTCATCATTTACATTGTGGTCCGAAGAAATGACGCAAGACACTCTTGTACACTCAATATCAAAATATAATGAAGTTAATGAGTGAAATTGCTAATAATCATAAAGCCACCAAGATTTACATAAAACTCGGTTAATGTAAAAATTTCGACTGCCTCGTATAATGGTCTTAATGTGGCTGTTGAGCGAGAGGTACTGACTTCAATTTCGTATATCCCTACCAGAAACGTCGGGAATTAAATAATACTTACGGGGGAGAGCTATGCTTCGGCACGAATGGGCCGGCTCGACTGCAGTGATACCACGGCCTCACAGAAAACTGGCGTCAAACAACGCTTACGTTGTGTTTCGCCGAGTGAGTGAGGTTACCGGAGGCCCAATACCCTTTGAAAAGTCGAGCAAAGCCCTTGCGACTCCTATGGTGTTGCGGGTGTCCATAGGCGGCGGTAATCGCTTACCATCAGGCGATTCGTCTGCTCGTTTGTCCCCTTATTCCATAAAAAAAACTCATTAGCCTAGAGGTACTGACCGCGACTGTTCAGGACTTTTAGGCTAAGTGGTCTATAGGCCAAGGCCTGGGTCCGATTGCTAAATCGAGCAAAGTGTTATTAAGTTTTTTCTATTAAATTCTCAGTAGCGGCTCGGATTTTGTAATTTGTGCCCGGAGAACGGTGGGTGTACGCCTCTGCCAAACCGTTCGGGGAATACAGGCGTAATGGTACTTATCAAATGAAGTATTCTTAAAACCATGCTCTGATATGATAAATAATCCCAAGTGTTTATTATTCTTTGTAAGAATATCCTCAACAATTTATTTTCATTCACCATTGTTTGCCCAAATTTTGTCGCGAGTCATTAATTTTTCGCCGACGCTGTTGGATTTCCTCCATTATCTTGAGTTTTTGACAGCCAATCAGGATTAGCGGGTGACGCCATCTTATAATTGGCTGGTACTTGCTGCCTCTTGCTGTTAGAAAATGCTAAGCTCCTCCAAACTTTCTCAACAAAATTTAGGTTTCAGGGGCATACAATGTATGAATATTATAATGAAGAGTATGGAAAAAAATCTCTCAAGCTTGCAGATTTCCTTACGATTTTAAGCTTTTAAGCGCGTGATAATAAACTATTAATACGCACATGACTTCGAAAAGTCAGAGGTGCGTACATTGGATTCGAACTCGAGACCTATGACTTGACACTATGGTCATAAATCACTGCTTTACAAGTTAATTATATTTTATCAATCTGTAAAATAGGTATTTAATCTAATAGATTAATCTTTTTCGTACACTATATAAGAAACATGAATTTCATTCTTCACCACATGTCTACAGCCTAACCCCTCTCATTCTGAGAAGATACCAATGCCCAGCAGCAAGACAGTTAAAGGGTTAATATTGAGTCCTACATACCCTGTAGCCACCACTGGCAGCGAACAACCTATGAGATTTTTTTGCACTATGAAGAAAGTTATAAATGCCCTATTTGATGCATCGATTTCTGGCGCCACGCTAGTGTAAACACAACATTTTTGAAGAGACTAATTGTCACTTACTAACGAGCGCAGAAGCACTTAGTTAAAATAGAGCGGGGACAGACAATAGATGCTCTGAACGGTGACTATAAGGAACAATGGCAACACTGAAACCATAGTCGGGAGCTAGTTGACATCCATCACTTTGACAAGAAAAACAATATCATTTTACTCCTGAAACTCCATATTTTAAGAGCAACATGGCTAAAATGAAAACCGCTTAGAATCTAATATATTAGCAATTTTAAATATTTTTTAAAAAGCTTACTAGGAATTTGAGTCCCTTACTACTATTCTTGTTAACCCCTCGTGCTAAGCTAAATGCTTGTGCTACGAATGGGTTCACGTCGATAGTGCAATGGGTGGGTTTCGAACCGGTATCCACATGATCCGCTAGAGTTCCTGAGTTCGATTCCCGGGTCGAGCAAAGTGTTATTAGGTTTTCCTATGAAATTATCTGTAGCAGCTCAGAGTGCTCGATTAATGGCAACGCCTCCTATTACATGGACTTAATCATACCGGTGACCTGTGGGTCTAATTTAATTGTGGGTGTACAATAGTACACTTCTGCCTACTCCTTTCGGTAAAACAGGAGTGTGTTATTTTATGTAAAAAGTTGGTATGGATCTGCTACGGGTTCTAAAATATGAATTGATTACGGAGAAATTGCTTAATGTGGCCGTTTTAGGCTGCCAATAATTAATTTAGGGTTATAACTAAATTACGAGTAATAAAGATTATATTAATTGCCTTAATGTAAACGGAAATAAAAAGAAAAAAACTGATCCTTAAAATAACGTTCTTATATCACATGTTATTGACAGCCACCGGCAGCTTCAAACTTATTTAGTTTCAAAAGAATCTACGATTTTTTCCAAGTTACTTTTGGAGGTCCTAGATTTTAAAATTACAAAAAAATAAAAACGTCTCAATCGTTGCATATAAAAGAGCTCGCATAATTTGTTATCGTCCCTATTAATATTTTAAAATAGAAACAAAACGCGTCATCGCATTAACCAACTGTTTTTAAAAATGGAACACCAAACACTGGCAGCTAGAGGCAATATTTCACTACAAACTTGTGGCTCATCGACAAGAGCTGACGGGACGAGTACCGCTCATTATGACCTAGATTTGTATTTTGCCTTAGCGAGGCTTCGTTTTATCGTCCATGAAGTTATCATTACAAGAACATTATCTTTCCGCACATGTACGTACTTTTAAAGTACTAACTCGAAGGAGTTTTAAAGCTTAAAACGTGTGTCTGCTGTCTTCTACATTTTATTTATTAAAAATTCCTATGCAAACCTCCGTCAATTTATGGTCGTATGCTTCTTGTTTACTTTTATTTCGGTTCTCATATTTTTGTGTATCCAAACGGTTGTATTTCAACATTAGAACAAAAATTTTGCTCCATGTGAATGCACGGAGCAAATATTTGTGTCAAATCTTACTTCCCTTGTGGCGGGTGGAATTCAATTTGTGATTTGAATTCATTTGAATTTCGAATTTACAATTGGCAACAGACAGTTAGTATTGCTTAATTGGGCCACAGCTTGGCACGTGTTATGTCAATTTATGTCAGTAATATCTTGGAAACTTCTTTGAAACTGAATACAATTTGATTTTAATATTTGAACTCGGAATAGATATCGTTGAATGTTATGATCTCATTTAGGAGGACTCTATTAGAGTCTTGAAGTTGTGTGGAGCTTTCTAACCTACACAACGCTAACGTGATGCACTATAGCTTACTATAGAACTGTAGAAGGATAGGTCTCAAATTTCAGATTGCTTTAATCCGAGAGCTATCCCTCTATTGTGGTAGAAGATTGTTTGGATGGACTGAATTTAAACTATTTTATTTTAAAGGTTAGCGTCAAGTGTGTTCAAATTGGTGTTGTATTGGTATTTCTTTTTTAGAACACTTTGGTTCTATACATCGTTTTAAATTATATATATATATATATAGTATACTAGCAACCCGCTAGCGGTTTCACCCACGCTGCTCCGTTCCGAAGAGGCGTAGCGTGATGATATATAACCTATAACCTTCCTCGATAAATGGACTAACCAAAACAAAAAGAATTTTCAAAATCGGTTCAGTAGTTCCAGAGATTACCCCCTACAACTTCACAAGCCTCTTTGTAATAACCTCTTTATAATTTTATAGTATAGATACAGATTAATAATGTCTGTAACTGAAACTGCGGTCAAATTATTTTTAATTAATTGGCTCGAGTTGTATCGGTTATACTTAATTGGCTTACTTAGTATTCGGGATGTATCAATAAAGATGGGTCTATTTGAAGTTATAGCTATTTCGTAAGTATTTATTCCTATCGTACCTCAAACATATTACAGATCCCTCTAGAGATTCCACATTTGAATAATTACAATTATGTTGTTTTTCACGATATCATATTTCCATCCGAAACATGGCATTTCCATAATCGAATTTATTCGCTCCCTCGGAAACGTGAGGAGTGTCCCGCCAGTGAATAGATCCCAATTATCTTTAATCGGGGAGACAGCGGAGTAAAATGTCAGATGTGGATGGAGTGTGGCAGCCGTATGTTAGGGCGTGCACACATTTGATAACGCACCTTCTTTGTGACGCACGATGTGGGATGAGACCTCGCTCTTTTCCTCGGTCGCTGCATCACCTTAATATTAACTTAATTCTAAGTAGCATCGTAGCGTCATAATGTTATCGTTGAATAGTGCCCTGTCTTGCATAACTTCACAATTATATAGAAATAAAGATAGACACTGCTGTCTCATTAGTCTAGTGGAACCAACCGCGACTGCTACGCTAGAGGTCCTGGGTACGCTTTCCAGGTCGAGCAGTGTTATTGGGGTTTTCTATGAAATTCTAAGTAGCTGCTTCGAGTTTGGTATTTGTGTCCGGTTAATGACAACAGGCCCTATTACATGAAATACCATTAAACACCGGTGAACTATAGGCGTAAATTAGTACGCCTCTGCCTAACCCTTCGGGGAAAACAGGCGTGATGGTATGTTTTGTTAAAGATAAACATTAAAACATTTGTCAGTACGATCAGTTGGTCAGTACGATCATTAGTATTATATTATCTGTGGTACGATTGAAAGAGGAAAACCGCTCTAAACATTAAACAG
This sequence comes from Acronicta aceris, assembly GCA_910591435.1. Taxonomy (NCBI): domain Eukaryota; kingdom Metazoa; phylum Arthropoda; class Insecta; order Lepidoptera; family Noctuidae; genus Acronicta; species Acronicta aceris. The sequence goes on along the minus strand of OU342778.1, from coordinate 3,081,260 downwards.
CGCCATCTCTTGCTCATAACATAAAACTGGCACGCGGTCATATTACGTTCTGATAAGTCTTGAAGACTAAAGAACTATTTAAAGTTAGTAAAAACTAGCAGGGCAACAGATTCTTAAGCAAAACATGTTTGTGTCAATAGTTTATTTTAGTTATTCCCGTGGGAATTCCCCATAATAAAAAGTCTACCTCTATATCTCAGCTTAACTTCGAATATCAAGGTTTTTGTCTCTAAAGTTTCTGAGATTTCGTGATTAATCAGTGAGTGAGTGAGTGATATTTCACGTTATAATATACCTACCTATAGATTGATCGTAATTGTGAACACACCCTTATAGTCCATGTAATTGGAGTAATTGTTTATTCATCAGACGGGGACGCATTCGGAAATCAAAACGGAATGAAAAACAACCTATAACGTTACATCACTATAGGTATTACTTTTGTGATGTTTGAGCGTTTTCGCGGTAGAATGAGTCATCAGCCATTGTTTTTTTTATAGCACGTAGCATATTTTCTTAAATACTTTTTATGAATAATTCCAAATTCAATCAGTATCTTTTGAAGATAACTGTAAAGTAGATAATATATATTGTTATACTAGCTTCTGCCCGCGACTTTGTCTGCGTTGATTTCAGAATTGGGTTCGACCTGGATTAAAAGTAGCCATGCATAGCATGTGTTATTCCAGCCTTTAATATATCTCTGAGTTAATTTTTAGATCCGTTCAGCCGTTCTGGCGTGAAAGAGTAACAAACATCCATACATCTATACATCCTCACGAAACTTTCACGTTTATAATATGAATAGAATATTTGTATTCCGTTGCAGATAATTAGGTTTTGTTTTAATTGGAAACTAAAGAGATTTCAATCGTTACATATATACCCTTCCAACTGAAACATTGTCATATAATGTTGCATGGTGTTATTGGTTAGTTGCAGAATATTTGGCAATGCGGTGGTACCATCCCAGAGGAACTCAACAGTAAAGTTCTATCACCTCAATTAAGGGTTTTAAATATGAAATGATTGCGGAGAAATTGCGCAATATGGCTTTGTTACCCTGCCAGTATTTCCCGCCGCTTGACAGAGATACATTTGAGCTCATAATTCCTGTGAGCAGTACAGAGGCACGTGTCAAACCCGCCCACAACGACACAGCTTAATCCAATGTAAATAAATTCGAGTTTACATAATATCAAATGCACAAAATATCATACCGTCTGTAGTTCCCAAAGGATTAAACAGAAGTGTCCTGTTTCCAAGTAATATTCGATCTTAGTGATCACTATATATATACACTATATATCGTATTTTCCACATCCCAAAAAAGGACGTACAAGGAGTTATTAGGTTTTTGCGTTAATATATTTTCAATAGCATCTCGGTATTTGGAATTGTACCCAAAAGTTGACGTGGGAGAGCCATGCTTCGGCACGAGTGGGCCGGCTCGACCGGAGTGATACTACGGCCTCACAGAAAACCGGCGTCAAACAACGCTTACGTTGTGTTTCGCCGAGTGAATGAGGTTCAATGGCCGGAGGCCCAATCCCCTTTAAAACGGCGGACAACGCACTTGTGACTCCTCTGGTGTTGCGGGTGTTCATGCGCGGCGGCAGTTTGTCCCCCTATCCCATAAAAAAAAGATGGCTCTTTTGGGTACAATTCCAATTTTTTTTCGATAATTACCCATCACTAGGAAGTGTATGTCGGACTCTTAGATTAAAAACTGCACTCTCCGTCATTTGCATTAGAACCACAACCATGTGATTCGTAATACTTGCTAGGACCATGACAGCCTGTGGTCCCGCATTCACTGGTCCCCCTTCAAGGGGATCTTACTCTTGCATTTCTGCTAGCCTAGTGTAGGTTAATCGGCTGCTGTAATTTAACAGACATCTCAATTTAAAAATCGAATATCATTATCTCTTTTGTTTAATTAACACATTATGTACGTCATGTATGAATATTATGATTTTAGCGTTGTTTGTATAACCCAAAACTTTTGTTTGTTTTGGAACCGCTCTATTATCTATTTTGATGGGCGCGTTACGTCAGCGTTGGATGTTTTCACTTCCTTAGTCTGACCGAACCAACTTGATAAAATATGTATGTATGTATGACGACAGAGGTATTCCGCTGAGTTTTTCCTAACTAAGGGCGTCGATTTCTAGTCTCCGATGTAAGGAGGGGTCATTTTTCCGCTCGATATTATTCAAATCAAAGAAATCCGACTCGCTTGGCATTATTAAAACGAATATAAATATGATATTAAAACCATCACCATGCAAATGGAGATATTTTTTTGTGTTACCGTTACCTTTACGATTGCCGCTATGTTTATTTGAAAATTAATAATGCTGGAAGTGACTTCAAAGCCTGTAGCGGTATCTCTCCGGGTTTGTTTACTTTGTAAGGGATGAAAGCAAAAGATTCACTTTGACCTGTGATTTAAAATCGAAAGACAAATATTTGATACATGTAAACTCTCCCATATATCCTAACGTTGTTCTGAATTATTCGATATTTGTATGTCCTAGGGATAAAGCAGAATATTAGCTGGATACCCTTTTGGTCGATTGGGCAGACAATCCTACTATAATATAATATAATATTATAAACGTGAAAGTTTGTGAGTATGGATGTCTGGATGTATGGATGTTTGTTACTCTTTGACTTTCACGCCAGAACGGCTGAATGGATCTGGATGAAAATTAGTACAGAGGTCTATTATAGTCTGGAATAGCACATAGGCTACTTTTTATCCAGATGGGATCCTATCTGAAGTTCACGCGGACGCGGACGAAGTCGGGAGCAGAAGCTAGTTTAAAATAAATTAATATCTTTTTTTTAAATACATTATTAATGAATAATTTGGTATGTGTGTTCATAACAAATGTTCTAACCAACGGTACATTTCTTTTCTCTGTTAATCAAACAGAGTAAGAACGAAGACTGATAATTTTATAAAAACTTAGGAAATATTTAGATAAACTAAGCTATCGCTTTTTTTTGCACACTTATTTCGATTTTGAAATATTTTTTTCTGATGAATAAGATGATAAGTTGACATTAGAAATTGTGGCTAACTGTGTGTTCTACTTAATAATATTTTTGTCATTATTAAAACCGTTTTCCTTAGCAAATCCTCCGATATGAACCATTCAGCTTTAAAAACATGTTTTTAATGAAGTGGTACGATTAATCGGGCAACTAATCAGGCAACCTCGGAACTAGATAATTATTTTTCCTGTATAAGCCGGCAAGCCAAATTTCAAAGATCGTCATAATAATTATTTTCATTGAACAATCGCATCGACAATTGCTAATTTTCCCCTCACTATCAATAATGACAAGCTCTCCATAATGTATGATGTCGTTAGCTGTCATGTGTGCATAGCTAACAGCAGGCTCTAATTACTGCGGAAGTCGCAAATGTCCATTAAAACTCCTGTGAGTTACCAAACATTATCATGAAATTTGTGTCCTAAAATTTGACATTTTTTTTTAATTTTTATTAGAGTCTGCCCGCGACTTTGTCTGCGTGATCATCAGAATGGGATCCGACCTGGATAAAAAGTGTGCTATTCCAGAATATAATCTATCTTTGTACCAAATTTTATCCAGATCCGTTCAGCCGTTCTGACGTGAAAGAGTAACAAACACACAAACTTTAACGTTTATAATATTAATAGGATTAAGCAACGTAATATTTTTGTATATTAATATTTGTGTTTTCCAATAGTAGGTATCGTGGGTGCAATAAAAAAAAATCTTTGCATACCTATACATAGGTAATTTTTTTTTTTTTATATATCTCTAAGGTGGCAAACAAGCTTACGGCCCGCCTGATGGTAAGCGGTTACCGTAGCCTACAGACGCTTGCAATACCAGGGGTATCACTCGCGCGTTGCCGACCCTGTAAATCAAGAAGGAATAGTTGGGCTGGGAGCATAGGAGACAATGCGTGATGCTTATCCTATCTGCTAACACAACGCTTCCTCGTGGAGTTCTGGCAACCTTGCTCTATATTTGACTACGATTAATAGGTAGATTTCTAGATAGGTAATATTTTTTATTATTTTTATATCTCTTATTTGACTACGATTTTCAGCAACGTGGAGGTACTTTCCCAGTCGGGTAGCGCCAATTATGAGTGGAATTATTCGAATCCACTATTGCCCTATCTCATAAAAAAAATTGTTTCTTGCGAAGATCGAATCCACAATTCATGGCGCAGGAGCCGATCGCTTAAGCACTACGCCACACGTTCCGTCCATTGTTAGATAGTTTGCGTGGGTGGTCATAGGAAAACTTGAAAGTAAGTGATTATGCAACAATACAATGTAGTAAAATATTTACCAGTCCATTAAGCAATAAAATCCCTTATTACCTTATCGAATTCGTTCGCATTTTGCGTCGAATCTAATAGTTACGACTCTTTAGAAGATATTTTAAAGATACAACTTTCTTTAACAGTTCCAGAGAAAACTGCGTTATAGAGTACCTCATAAATCATTTTATAGTAGAGACATGTCGGGCACTTTAGTATCTAAGACCTTTAATATCTACCTAGGTATAAAAAATGTCTACTATCTGTCTGTTTGTCTGTCTATATATCTGTCTGACGCTTCGATTTTGAGCTACGAGGTGAAGAAATACATAATTCAAAATTTGTTGCCTACTAGCTGTCCCCCCGCATGCGTCGCAATATCTTTTTTTACCTTCTTAGGCACGCACACAACAACCGACCAAAGATATCTTTTTGTGATTTTTTTTTGCATTTTTCATGCTAAGATTATAAAGTTATTTTAGTAAAGGAAAAATTCAATCGCGGGCAGGTTTGATACACCAGACGCTCTGACCGTTGACTGCTTAGCGGTCAGAGCGTCTGGTGTATTAAACCAAAAGACGCAGGTTCGAATCCTGCCCGCGATTGAATTTTTCCTTTACTAAATTAACGACCAAAGATATTTTAGTGTAGGAAAAATTCTATCGCGGGCAGATCCGAACAAAACACAAAAATATACCTGACCAAAGTCTCATTTTACATCTTATCAAAAAGCGGCGGAAGCCTAGGCTAGGACCGTAACACAAGCATTTAGCTTAGCACGAGGGGTTAACAAGAATACTAGTAATGTGCGACCCACATTGCTAGTAATCTTTTTAAAAAAATATATTATCGTTCACTGGTTGGTATGTTTTTAAGTCCCATGATTGAGACTTACATACGAGGCTGCAACAATAATTTCGTTGACTGAATTCAATAGCGGCATAAGTCAAAATATTAACCTTTTTAGTTTAGTTTTAGTCATGGAATCTTGTTCAAAATCAAATGCTTAATTTTATGAATATTGAATCAACCTGCGGTTCATATTATTTTGGTTTATGTTACTATGGAATTCAGTAAACAATTTGATAATCTACAGTCGCGTATGGCCATTAGTACAATGAGCTAGTTGGAAATAAATGTTTAATATTTTGGAAGTTACTTTATATACTGTACAAGTTTTAATTTGAGAATTTGAGTCGTTTTTACGCACCACAATCCTTTATCACCTGTATCAAGTTTTACGACTTGTTATTAAGTAAGATTTCGTTCTCAGATGAGAAGGGGTATAAACACACACAACTTTTAATTGCTATACAGTAATTTATTTGATTTAATACGCTGTTTTGAGAGGGTAAACCATTTGAGAGTAAAATTGTGCCTGGTTAATGGCAATAGGCTCACCCCCTATTACATGGGACCTAAACATACCGGCGAACTGTGGGTGTACATTAGTAAATCTTTGCCTAACCCTTAGGGGAATACAGGCGTGATGGTATGTTATGTTATGTTATATCGATTAAGTTGAGCTTGTCAAGTGTCCAGAATTAAATTGTAATAAAAGTCTCCAGTCAATTCGTATTACTTTCTAGTACCCAATCAAAACTTTTTTCATGGCAGTAGAGATATCAAAAAGGCTTTGGCGATATTACGAGTATTGATTCGGTGGAGATAAGCTACTTTATTGAGAACGATGATAGCCTTGACTCGAGTGGTGAGTTCACGATGAAAAAGGAAAGTAAGTAATTGCAGAGAAAACAGTCGTAATCTTTTGTAATATGACTTTATAATAAATACAAATTAAAGACATCATTACAGCACAGGAAATCCTAATTTAAGTCCAGTTTATTCAAATAATCTTGTTGTTTGATGAATCAATAAACTTAACATAACATACCATCACGCCTGTATTCCCCGAAGGGTTAAGCAGAGGTGTACTAATGCACACCCACAGTTCGCCGGTATGTTTAGCTTCCATGTAATCGTGGGCGAGCCTATTGCCATTAACCGCCCTATAATTCAAATTCTGAGCTGCTACGGAGAAGTTTATAGAAAAACCCACAACATTTTCCTCGACATGGAAATGGAACCCAGAACCTTTAGAGCAGCAGTTGCCTTTAGGACCACTAGATTATTGAGGCGTTCATTAAGAGAGGCCTATGTCCAGCAGCGGACGAATATAAGCTAATGATGATGATTATGAGTCAAAGTTATACTTTACTTAAAGAGAGGTTGGGCATAGCGGAATCTAATAAATCCACTCTATAATTGGAGGTGCTCGATTGGGGCTTACTTCCCCAATCGAGCACCTCCAATTATAGAGTGCAGAAAATTGACAAATAATATAGCTCCGTGCTATGTTGTGTTTCTAACAGTGAGCAAGGTCGCCAGAACTCCGCAAGGAAGCGTGGCGTTGGCAGATAGGATAAGCATCACGGATTGTCTCCTATGCTGCCAGCCCAACTATTCCTCCTTTAGTTCCCTGGTGTTGCAGGCGTTCAAGGCTACGGTAACCGCTTACCATCAGACGGGCCGTATGATTGATTGCCACCTTAGTGGTATAAAAAAATATGCCTTTACATACGTTACAGAGATACTTTAATGGTTTTGGAGCCGAAAGGCCGTTATCGTACTCATCATTATAAATAATTCATATTAAAGGATCAACCGTGAAATGCGAAATTAAACCATCAAAGTCAGGGCGAATGGAATCGCAAGATCCACCCCCTGACCCTAGAGCAAGGAAAGACAACTGCAGTCGTTGGTCAGTACGCGAATGACGCCCCTCAACTTTTTCTAAACTATTATATTATCTTTTTAACCATCTTCCACTGAGCTAAAGTCGGTGGAAAAGGTATAATCATCATTTGTATTTTATTTATTTAATTATTTATGCACACTGAATGTACAGAGGCGGACTTAATGCCTGAGGCATTTTTACCAGTCGACCTTAGGGTGATGCAGAGACATAATGGGTAGGTGCTACAGTATAATTGAAAAAGGATAGCATGGAACAATTTAAAAACATATATATTTAGTAAACAAACAAATGTTTCCGTAAAGTTACACTTGCTTACATAATTATTATCATATATATATTTTCCATGTTAAGATTATTAAGTTATTTTAGTGATGGAAAAATTCGACTGCGGGCGACGAAAGGTGACGTCAATTCAGAATTTGAAAGAAAATTTGCACCTGGCGCGTGGTGGGTAGGAATCGCGGTGGCTTAGTTGGTAATAGGGTCTGGTGTATCAAACGAGAAGACGCAGGATCGAATCCTGCCCACAGTCCAATTTTTCCTTCACTAAAATAGGTTTAATCATTTTATTATAAATTCTTGTATGTTAGCATACAAACCATCTCTCAATACCGCCTTAATTACATACAATAAAACGAAATATCTAAAAGAGTGCCGCTAAAAGGTAATTCCGATCTACAAGAATCCAATAATTGCGTTCTAATCACACACTAGGGGCGAGCCGGCTGAATAATGAATGGAGTCTTCCCACATTAGTCCCGAATAGTGATGTGAATAGAATACATTCAGTGGACGAAGGAATTGAGGAATTTTTGGGAAGAAAAACCGCAAATCGACATGTTTCTCGTGGGAATGACCTTTTATACGACTTTGAAATTTTATTAAAATCAACTGTAAAATTATACTCTTTTTAATATACAGGTTCTATTTCCAGTTCATAGACCAGGTAACATATTTTTATTGCTTATCGGCAGCATATTCGCCAATGCGCTGGTACCATGAACAAGAAAGGATGCGTTAAGATTGGTCTCCCATCCATACTTTCACCGCGGTAAGAGCTTTACTTTGTAAATCCCTTGTGCTACTATTAATCTATCTATGATATAAATTTCTAAGCACATTTTATTTAGTGGTTTGGAGTTCTTTTAGAAATTCATTCAGTTGATATTAATAAGATGTAGTAAGCCCTAATATCGTGTGGGAGTCGTTATTGCTCCAAATCGATCTATATTCATGGCAGCTTAGGGATGTCCCGTTCCCGTTCCCCAGAACTATTTCGTAATATTACGCCAAGTCAGTTTCATATATTGTCTTAATAATTCAATACTTCCGTTCTTAATAACAGCTCACGGTTTGGATTTGTGCCTAGAACTCTCCTAGTATATCCATGGCAGTGTTGGGTATAAATTGGGCATTAATCAAATAAATTTTTCAATCTCAACTCAATTGTAATTTATATTTGTATGGCCGTAGGTAGGGGGGGTGAACTATTTTTCACGGATTTTATCACGTTTTATTTAATTCCCGACGTTTTCCTGACGACCAAAGAACACAATAAGCTCATTCTGCTAAATCAGATAGCTAATAATTAACAGAAGTGTAGGATAACAGACAGTAAGACGTCCAACACCTTAGACTACCCGTGATCATGGATGCTGTAAAGTATCCGAACCATTGAGTATTAAATAATACTCGTATCAATACAATTCGTGAAAAGTAGTTTTATTTTATGGACACGATACTCATTTTGGTCTTTATACATAAATAGAAAGAAAAGAAAGAATATGGTTGGTGTCTTATCCTTACTAATATTATAAACGTGAAAGTTTGTGAGCATGGATGGATGTGTGTATGTTTGTTACTCTTTCAAGGCAGGATAGCTGAACGGATCTGGATGAAATTTGGCACATATATAGATTATAGCCTGAAGTAACACATAGGCTACTACTTTTTATACAGGTTGGACCCAATCCTGAAATCTACGCAGACAAATTCGCGGGCAGAAGCTAGTTCATTTCATTCAATTTCATTCATTCAATGCATTTCATTCAGTTAACTATAATTATTAAAACTAAGAATCATAAGAAAGCTTAAATTCAACTAACTTCAAATCTCTTCAAGAAAGTATTAAATAATACTTTCTCTCTCTCTCCTCTGAAAGAGGCAGAGAAGCCGTTAAATATTGAAATAAATCTTGACGAGGCGATACAAAACAGAATCATTTCAAGTCAAATACAGCTCTTCAGTTATCCGCAGAAGGGAAATACGGTGATTTTAAGACCCATTCTACTAATTACGTTATGAAGATAATGGCTTTCTTGTAATGCTATTCAGGCCGGTGTGCCAGCAATGCTTTCTAATATTGAAATTATTTTAGAAGGAACTTTTTAAAATCAAATTTGCAAACAAAATCAAATACTCGTATACTGGTGTAGTGGTCGCCATCGCCATGCAGAGCCTAAAGCTATTAAGTTTTTTATTCTTGCGTGTAATTTTAAGCAATTTGGTATATGTAAAAAGTTCGATAAAAACTGGTCATTTTCTAGGGACCACTATACTGCCTCATTAGTCTAGTGGTCCCAAGTGCGACTGCTACGCTAGAGGTCCTGGGTTCGATCCCCACGTCGAGCAAAGTGCTATTGGGTTTTTCTATGAAATTCTCAGTAGCAGCTCGGTGTCTGGATTAGTGCCCGGTTAATAGCAATAGGCTCGCTCCCTATTATATGGGACCTAAACATACCGGCGAACTGTGGGTGTACATTGGTACGCCTAACTCTTCGGGGAATACAGGCGTGATGGTATGTATGACAATAATTATGATTCATAGATACACATCTACACATCTATAACCTTGCCAGTATTAGCTCATTATGTTATGTGATGGTATGTTATAAAAACTGGTCTTTTTCTTTCACCAATTATGTGAAGTGGTAAATAACCACTTCACATACACGAAAGTAAGGAAATTAAGTGTGTATTCAAAATGCATCTAAGAGATGAGAAAAAAGCCTAGTTTCAAAGCTAACGTAGTTTGTGGGAGTAAGTACCTATGTATCTTTTTACCGGCAAATAATATTGATAGCGAAGAAGGTAGAAATTCCATAGTAAGTATGTTTTAACCAGATTAGGTAAACACATTATTTAGGTCTAGTGTCTAGACAGGTCTAGATAGGTAGTTGTATATTTGTTTACCTAATCTTGTTAAAGAGGCTTGAAGCTAAGTAATAACTATATATTACTTTTTGGTAGTTCTTGAGGATGGGCTTTCTCTTGAAAGGGGAGAGGTTCTTTTACCGTGGGAGAGTCATGTTTCGGCAAGAATGGGCCGCCTCGACTGGAGTTTCTTCTTCTTCTTTCTAGAAAACCGGCGTGAAATAAAGCTTACGTTGTGTTTCGCTAAGTGAGTGAGGATATGGGAAGCCCAATCCCCTTTTAAAAGCCGGCACCGTACTTGTGACTCCTCTGGTGTTGCGGGTGTCGATGAATAATCCGGCGGTAATCGCTTACCATCAGGCGATTCGTCTGCTCGTTCGACCCCTATCCCATAAAAAAGGCCGGTGCCGAGAAAGCAGGCGTAAATGAGACTGTAATTCACACTTTCACGGCTCGAATCAACTTTATTTTTAGTTATTATGTGGAAACTACACGACCACGCTAAGGCATACTATGTTGGGTTGGAAGGGACGAAACAGAGAAAATATAGTTTAACAATATTGGCTTTTGTTGGGGTTGCCAACAACTAGGTTGTACAAGCGATCTGCGAGGTTAAGCTTCGCTTGTTGCGGTCAGTTTGTGGATGGGTGAGCATTCTTAACACAGTGACCCGTCCGTGCCTCGGAGCGCACGTAACATAGTTCTGGTTATTATATAAACATCTATGAGATCGTTAGCCTGACAACCAGCGTATAACGTGTGCGCCAGCTGACATTTGTAGCAATGAAAAAAGTCCAATGGCACTAGTTGTCCTGAGCGCGACTGCTACGAGGTCTTGGATTCGATTCTTAGGTCGAGCAAAGTGATTTTCGGTTTTCTATGAAATTCTCAGTAGCAGTTTGGAGTTCGCCCATTGACCCAAACATACAGGCGAACTGTGTACCTTAGTACGCCTCTGTCTAACCTTTTGGAGAATACTGGCGTGATGGTATGTTACATATTTAGCCGCAGATAAACTCACGACATATCTAACCTTGTAGTTGCTGCTGTAGCATGTTTGTTGTTTTCCCTACCTAGATAGTTGGGAAAACCTAGGCAGATGGATTATATTAACATAACCCAGTTTGCTTTGTGCAAATCTAGTTTTGCACGAGAATCTAAAGATCTCAAAAGCTCTTTTGATGCAGGTGTAAGAAAATATGAATGTGGCACTGTATGTGAGGGATGTACGTATCTTTTCAATAGAAAGTTTCGCGTCAGTGTCTGCAATATTATATTTCACTTTAGTATTTCTTGCAAAATAAAAAAAACGGAAAAGTAGATGTTATATCTTATTTCAATGGTGTTGTTCAGGAAATATAATAGGAGTGTTTGATTCCGTTTACGTGAACAATACAAAAGGTTTTCCCTTTCCTTTTGTCAGAAAATATGATACTTAGAGATCAAAGCTTGGACCCGGAATGGCTGTTTATTGAAAAATTCACGCCGTACTATTGAAATGTTAGACAGATGTGTCCCATTAAGGACACGCATCGACGCATTAAAATGAATACCATGGGCTTCCAAAATATTACACCTCAAATAGGCTCAAATTTGTTGTAAAAATTTTTTTTATTAAAGTGATGCTTGTGTGTTGCTAGCGGGAAAACCTGCGTTTTAATAGGGCTAGGGCCTGTTGATATTAACCGGGACACTAAGCCAAACTCCGAGCGGCTACTGAGAATTTCATAAAAACCTATAAAACTGATAGACCTGGGCATCTAACCCAAGATTTCTAGCGTAGTGCGCTTAAGTACACTAAACTAATGACATAAGATAAGTTTTTATTTGCCTTAAACATGGTATAAAGTTGTTACAGTTTGATATTGTGTAGTCCACATGTTTAGCTGTACAAAGTTTGTATCAATTGCATGCAAAATACTTAGAACTAAAAGGTAACCTGAGTAATGGGATTCAGGCCAATGCAAAAACAGTTACAACATAAAATGTCAAAATTATAAAACATTTTCCACAATACAATAGGGCATTACTCATTACATAATTATAATATAATGAGGCAGACAAAATCAATTAAACCTAACAAATCTTACCACTGCGTGGATAAGGTACTTTTTTCTATTCCTATACTTCTCGAGTATATAATTAACTAGCGACCCGCTCGCGGTTTCACTCGCGCTGCTCCATTCTTAAGAGGTGCAGCGTGGTGTTTGTTATATAGCTTATAACCTTTCTCGATAAATGAACTATGCAATACAATAAGAATTTTGAAAATCGCTGCAGTAGATCCAGAGATTACCCCCTACAAACTCACAAACTTTACCTCTTTACAATATTAGTATACCTAGATGAGTACAGGGAAAAGTTTTATTATAATTTATTTTCAAGAAAAGAAAATAAGTTCACAACTTCTTTTGAACTCCTCAGACTATCATCGTTCTTGCTTTATTTTTTGAAAACTTTGTGATGCTGTTTTAATTGATTCCACATTATTAGGTTTTCTTTAATATTTCCTAGATGAAAAGAGAATGTTAGAAAGGATAAATTAATGCATTTTTCATTAATGCTGGCAATGATATCCAAAGTAAATCTATCTGTCTATTTGTTGGTTTTGTTTTCAAGCCTAAACCGCTGACCCAATTTTTATGAATTTTGATATGGAGATAGATTGGACCTTTGAGAAGAACATAGGTCACCTTTTATCTCTAAATGTTCTTTGAGATGTGGATGAAATCACGTGAAACACTTAGACTTTATACCTACATATAATTCTTCTGTCCCTACATGTGCATGTCACTGAAATCCTCTTAAACGGTTGAACCGATATCGACGAAATTTCTAGTATGTGTGGGTTTCTGAATGGTTTAGGTTAACAATTGGACCCAGTAGATGTCGCTGCAATGGGGATCTAGGTTAACATTTTTATTTTAAGGCCAGTACAAAGTCTACCAGGCCCGCTAGTTTCCTATAAGAAAAATAGTAGTAGGTATAATAAAAATTCGTCTTTAAAAAAAGAACTGTCCGTTAACTTAACTGTTTTCCATTCTTAGAAGGTTGACATATACAATCTGTAACAGAATAAGCGCAAGGCCAGAATGGACTCAGAATCAGAATCGACTATTGAATCGATTACATTCGTTTTTAATATGTGTTAACTTTTACCGAAAAGACAATTACAATAGGTACCTGAAATTATGGCCCCTTGATCCATCAGTGGGTCGAGTTTTTTTTATGGTACAGGAGGGCAAACAAGCAGACGGATCGCCTGATGGTAAGCGATTACCGCCGCCCATGGACATCCGCAACACCAAAGGAGTCACGTGTTTAAAAGGGGATTGGGCCTCCGGTAACCTCACTCACTCGGCGAAACACAACGTAAGTGTTGTTTAACGCCGGTTTTCTGTGAGGCCGTGGTATCACTCCGGTCGAGCCGGCCCATTCGTGCCGAAGCATGGCTCTCCCACGTAAAAAAATTGAAACCTATTTGCACAAATTGTTATTGTGTGCGTGCTCGCGCTTATATCGTAGTCGATGTGGTTACGACTAGAGGTTTGCACCGGAGCAGTGAGGACCGGAGAATAACCGGTGAATCAGCGATAAAAGTACTCGATTGAATCAATCGGTTATTCACCGGTTAACCTCCGGTGATCGTATTACATCGGAATAGAATATTTTAATGTAATAAATATTACAAAAATAAAAGGAAGATTTATTAATCAATAATAATTATTTAGTATTTAACAAAATGTATTAGGCACTTGTCCCCACCGCCGACGATGAACGAGAAGCGAGTAGATCTAGAAACTAGAGCTTTTACTGCCTACATGCTCAGCGATAAAACTATCGGAACTACACACTCGCTTCCCGCTGCTCGTCAACTCATTTCTAGTTTCTAGCTCTACTCGCTTATCGTTCATCGTCGGCGGTGGAACAAGTGCCATAAGCGAGTGTGCGAGTGCGAATCCTGCACAAACCGATACACGTGTTCCCAACGAGAAAAGAGCTATGCGAAAGTGTCCGACAATATCCCTGTCTTTGGAACACAAAACTGAATTCATATAAACAATTATAACTCTCGGCATGAGTTCTGACTGCCTAGCGAGCATCGCTGAGCGAGTATTATCATTGACAGCTCTAGTCGCTCAGCGACAAACTAGTGAAGCCAGTCCTCTCTTTTGTTTACACGGAACGTATATCTATTGTACGTTTCTTGAGCGAGAAAATAGCCCACAGTTAGTCGCGCGAAAAAAGCAAATTACTAATTTGCTCCTTTCGAATGACATTTATTTTTCGGCCATTAACTTAAAGCGCTCTTGGCCGTTTATGTGATTCATTTCACTTGCTACTAACTTTCCAAATAATTTGTTGCAATGAGCATGCATAATTTTTTCATTTTCAGTTTGTGTTCCTGTCTCATTTCTTGTTACAAGTGGTGTATGTTGCTTTTTTGACATATTTATAAAACCCGAACCTTCTTGTTCTTCATCTGAAGATGCACTCATCCTTTATCTTAAAGAATCGCGCTGTCAAGTAATTTAACTGAGCTACTTTTCTCTTTCATGTAAAAAAACGATCATAAATCAGACACTTCATGACGTCATAATTTAGTATATCAATGATTGTCGAATTATTCATCTTTTTTATAAATTTAAGCGAATTAGAATCACGCGTTAGAGCGCAATATTAGTTCTCATTTATAAGAAATTAATAATGGCTTTATTCTCCGGTGATCACCGGTGAATGCCCAATCACCGGTGAATTTCACCGGTGGTCAGAATTTCGCTCCGGTGCAAACCTTTAGTTACGATTGCAGTATGGCTGTCAGCCATTATCCGCGGCGGGCACAAATCCCAACCTCCGAGCTGATATTGAGAATTTCATAGAAAATCCCAAAAACACTTTTCTCGACCTGGGAACCGAACCCAATACCTCTGGCGTGGTAATCGCACTTGGAACCACTAGACTAATGAGGCAAATATACATTTCTTCAAGTCTCATTAAATTGAGATTCGAAATTCATTCCATTAACTAAACGTACAAGGTATATTGTTTCACTGACAACTGCTGACAATGTATCGACATTATAAACAATGTATGTGACATTAAAGCTTCTTAATTAAGTACACTAACTTGGCGAAGGAACTTTATTGTTATGCCAACGGATTTTCTAAAACTCGGGACAGAAGACCCTTTGGGTTATAACCGAACCAATTTTGTGAGTTAATTAAGTTGACTGTTCCGTTTAATTGTATTATCTGATTACAATATTAAGCAAATTGAGGACACAGTTTTGGTATTTGAGATTTAATCACGAATTATTAACTTATATTTCCATTATAGTAAACTCGCATAATTATGTGACTCACTTAATTCGGTGATACGACGTTTGGATGCTTCCACATCTGACGAGTCACATAACTATGCAGGTTTACCTAAAGTTTTTTTTTAAAAAAAGCTTACTAGTAAGTGGGTCGCACATTACTAGTATTCTTGTTAACTCTTCGTGCTAAGTTAAATGCTTGTGTTGTGAGTGGGTTCACCTCGGTTTCGAACCGGCAACCATATGATCGCCAATCCAACGCCCTAGCCATTAGGCTACCGCCGCTTCCGGTTTCTTGTCTTTGTGGAGTCTAAGATATAATGAAAAGAATTTAGCAAAAACACAAATTTTAAAATATTCGCACATATTTACTTATGCTTATGTGTTGACAAGAACAAAAGTTAGCATATTACGATACGACAAAATAATTCATGTTTAGCTTTCTGTTGTCAAATGATGATTACACTATGATTACACTTGACCGCCTATTCGCCTAATGTTAATCGACACTGCGATCTAAGATGGAGCGCGCTTGCCTAGAAGAAACCGATTCACTCGTGGCTTAAAGACACCCAGATTATAACTATCGGGGAAGACCCACTCGGGAAGCGCATTACACATAGCGGTACGAATGATAAAAGAGATATTATCGGATATCTTTATGTTTTTACACCTTTAATTTTATCCGTAATATTTATTACATTCTCGCGTTCACAGCACCTTACGTACATTTATTTCCAAACCCTGCACGTACCTTTAATACCATGTAGGTATTTTAGTGTCGCGGCGTCTCTCCCTTACATTAAAGTACTATGTAGGGCGAGTGTCACACAGAAGGCGGGAAATAGTGCGGCTGGTTATATACAGGGTGAAATTTAATAGACGTGACAAATTAAAATACTCGTACATGTGAATATAGAAAATAATTGTACTTTTTTACTGTTGTCAAGAGAGTTTGGCAATGTCTACTGCTACTTTTCTCGTGAATTAAAAAAAATAGATGAATGATTAAGTACGTAGTATCTCTCGTCTCGTATCTGCGTAATGGATTGGCCGGGCGCGCCGCGTGAATATTTTGATACTTGCTTGAAATTATTTATTTGTGTTCTTTTATTTAAATACCGAGAATTCATACTTACCTGAAGACAATAGCTTAGTTTGCACCATCTAAGATAAGGAATAAGAGAATTTTTTGGACAATTTAGATAATTGAAACTAACATATCATCACGCCTGTATTCCCGATGGGTTAGGCGGAGGCGTACTTAATGTACACCCACAGTTTGCCTGGTATGTTTAGGTCCCATGTTATAGGGGGCGAGCCTATAGCCATTAACCGGGCACAAATCCAGACTCCGAGCTGCTACTGAGAATTTCATAGAAAACTCAATAACACTTTGCTCGACCTGGGGATCGAACCCAGGACCTCTAGCGTAGCAGTCGCGCTTGGGACCATTAGACTAATGAGGCAGTCATTGAAACTACATTTTAAAATTAATAAGTAATTATTACCGAACCACCCATTTCGACTTGTCAAATGTTTTTAAACTCAACCTGTATAAACTAATTTATATGAATAATATCAAAAAGTAAACTTCAAAGACTTGCTTTGTGAAAGCGGTTTTATTTTTGGTTAAATGTGTTTTACGAGTATTTCTAAATTTTGTATTGTTAAAATGTTTTTTTATTCCTATTATAACATCGTCGACATCGATGTATATAATAGGCTAGATGACTAAAAAATGTTGTTTGATACGTCAGTTAGATTATAAAAAAATAATGTAAACGTATTTTTCCTGTTATTTAACAAAAAAAAATGACGTCGATACAGTGCATTTAAATTTCGCGTGACGTCACGGTTTCGTAATTTTTTTCCAAATAGTGACGTCACGACCTCCCAATCCGGAACTTTGACGCTCTTTATGTTTGTCAGTTCTTATTAATTTGATAAAGCAAAAATACGTGTCCGATATTTTTCGATAATCTAACTGAATATAATGATAATTATCTTTTTAACGTTGTCATCATCCCTATTACGTATATATAGAAAATGTTCGAAAATCGGAAAAGGCGGAAATTTTGATTGGAATATTTACACAGGTTATAACTATTCTGATCTGACAAACAATTACTTGTAGGTCATACAGATTAGATATTTGTTTATACGGAAATCGTAGTCTCCTTCTATGAGTAGTGTATTAAAAAAACACAGAATGTCCGCTTTCTTTGTGACACTTACTTGCTTCCCTCCCACCGTAACATCAGCGATATTTGGTACCAGCAATAAATTATGACACGAGAGCCCATTTCTTCCATACTTACGACTTATAAAAGTAACATTTGTGTGTTATAGGGAAACTTTATTTATTAGTAAATTTACTACGACCCTACCACGGAAAATGTAAGACAAAAAAATGCTTGAACCTCTATTAGTAGTAGTAGAATTAGTAAGTGAGAGAGATATATTTTGGATATATTTTTTTTATTAATATTTGGTAACCAAAGGCATCTTTTACACGGACGTATAAATAAACAAAGGAAAATGTTTTCTTCAATCATTAAATGCCTCTATCAAATAGTTTCGGATGGAAGTAGGTTTGATGGACTAAATTCCTTTTAATTCTTCAGTAATGTCAAAGATAACGTGATTGAAGAAAATCATAAAATTAATGCAGTGGTATGACCGTTGGACTGCGAAGTCAAAGGTCTCGAGTTCGAACCCAAGGCACGCACCTCTGACTTTTCGAAGTCATGTGCGTATTAAATTGTTAATTATCACGCGCTTAAACGGTGAAGGAAAACATCGTGAGGAAACCTGTATGCCTGAGAGATTTTCTCGATGGCGTATGAAGACTGCCAACCCACATTAGGCCAGCGTGGTGGACTATAACCTAATCTTCCTCTTTCTGAGAGGAGATCCGTGCTCAGCAGTGGGATGATGTAAAGGGTTTATTATGTATGTTATGTTAACTTGTGATATATCGCTTTCACAGCAATGATAAAAAAAGTTTACAATAACCGGAGTAAATGTTGATTAATTCAGGTAAATTAAAATCAAAGGATGAACTAGATGAAAAGACTAGAAATAGACTGTTTTTGGCATAATTTACCTCAAACCATGCAAATTTTACTAAAATTATAGTGCAAATACTGTTCGTTAAATTGAAACAGGTGTTCACAAAGATAATCCAAGGTACTTAATATAAAATTTATGCGAAATTTGAATTGTATATGACTATGACTTTATACTAACAGGTCATGGATTAATCAAAAGTCCATCAGGATTTTTTTTATACCACTAAGGTGGCCAAAAAGCATACGGCCCGCCTGATGGTAAGTGGTTACCGTAGACAATGGACGCTGGCAACACCAGGGGTATCACTCGCGCGTTGCTGACTCTCAAATCAAGGAGGAATAGTTGGGCTGGCAACATAGCTAGGAAACAATGCGTGATTTGCGTACTCTTTCTGTCTGTCGGTCATGCTTAATATACTGAACCGATCAAGATGAAATTTGGTATAGAGATTGATTGAACCTTGGAGAAGTACATAGTCCTTTGAAACTGCGGGCAAAAGCTAATATTTCTATATTTTCATTCATAAAATGCTAAAACAGACATATCTACAGAAATGAGAATATTTTTTTTCCCAATATCTCTAGTTAATATCGCATCAATGAACGCAATAATCATGAAAGTTACAGCCAATATAAAGTTAGTTATCAATAAAAACGTAGCAAGGGAAAACATATGATAACATTAATTAGCAAGCATTACATTATATGTTTCGTTACACGCGTGACCTGTTAAGGAAATACAGTTATATACATTCCCCGGAGGGTTAAGCAGAGGTGTACTAATGTACACGCATAGTTCACCGGTATATTTAGGCTGTTACCCAAACTTAATAATAAGGGAGAAGAGAGAGAGGGTTGGATTTGTGTCAGGTTAATAGCAATAGGCTCGCTATTGCCATTAACCTGACACAAATCCAAACTCCGTGCTTCTTTTGAGAATAGCCTAGTAGAAAAATCCCATAATTATTAGGTACTTGCTGGACCTAGAGAATCAAACTTGTGATTTCAGGACCACCAGCCTTGCCCGACGAATGAGGCTATCGTTTTTCAGCGTTTAATTAAAAAAAAACTGAAGGGATTCGTCAATAAAAAAGAAAAAAAGTTCACAATGTTGATTGATGTTCGGAGCACGCGGGATCCGGAAAATGACGTTCGGAAAAATATAAAAACTTCGTGGAGTTTATTCTATAGATCTTATGAGGGCCGCGTATAGATTTTTTAATCTCATAAACTCACAATGATGGTAGTTTAGATATATATATACCTACTTACGAATAAAAAAACCATGAAAATTATATTTAAATTTAAATTAAACGATAACTTGGACTCGATTTTAAATTCAAGGTATGTATTTAGTACTTAGCATCATCATCAGTAACAAAATTTATTCATAAGAAAAAGCTAAACAGTTTTCAAACTGTTTTGATTTCAGTGTCAAAATAATTATTTAATTTAAATACAATATATTTTATTTTTAAAAATATTAAACGAATATAATCAGTGTAAACATTTATTCATAAACAACAACCCTTTTACTAAATTTGTGTCCTATCTCAACTTTTTTAGATAGAATAACTTTAGCTTTTTAGCTCCTGAATTTGTAGAGTGCTGTCTATCAGCTTGTCACTTATAAGCACTCAACGACCTATATTTGTCACGTCGATTTTGAGTCTATGGGGATATGAGCCATAACGTTTGGATTCGTTTTTTTCTCATTTAAAAATCTCTTTCCCTTTGTATAGTTTTTTATTTGTTACCGTAGAAAGAATATGTATGTAGTAAATGGATTGATGATGATATTTCCTATGCTGACATCACCTTTCGTATTTTTATATTTACTGTTGGAAATTCCTTGTTTATCTTCAACTAAGTTTAGTTTATCCTATATCATAAACTGATATGAATTAAAAGATATACGAGTAATTTGAATACTATATTGCAAGCAGGCACTGACATGGCTATTGGCCGCGTTCTTCCGCGAATTAAACAATCAATACTCATTTCCGCATCAAAGATTCTGTGGAAACATCGTGTATTGAAAAGGCGTTCTCAAATTTTATATGGGTTTTTAAACCCTTATCGAGTTGGAATAATTTAATTAAGGAAGGTATTTCGTTTCGTAGCAGGGCTTTGATACCAGGGCTAATAAAAATATTAATTTCTACGTAGCATGTGTAACTTGTAGGGGTTATGTATTTTAATAAAAAGTATGTCTGATAATACTACAAAGAAAGTACTTAAAAATTGAAAAATGATTGGATGGCGAGTAGAATTTTACTTACCTCGACAATGTCAACGTTTATTTGATGGTACATATTATTGTCATTTTGTATTAAAATTTTGTGATCAGATCTTTACCACATTTGGATGGGAATACTTTAGGAGTATACTCCTTGAATAGAATTTTCCAAATTTAGTTAATAGATTACTGAGTTCTGAGGTAACTAACATACACAAAAACATTCAGCCGAGTTGAGAACCTCCTCCTTTTTTGAAGTCAATAATAGATTATTCTTGTACTTCAAGAAATGCAGAGTAAATTTTATGTTTCTATCTATTCTTTGGTATCTTGTAATATATTTAAAAAAATGATGATGACATTTCTGATAAAATGTTGTCCAATAAAATACTATTCGAGGCCCTGTCATGTTTTTTTACAAATATAGCATTTTCTTTGTGCGTCGTCTATAAAAATGCTTACGAGGCTCATTATTATGTATTATATGTAATTCCGTATGGCAATACTGTAAATGTTTTTGTACAATGTTCCATTTGTCAAATAAATTATGGTGCTGATTTATTGTACGAAATACTTGGTGAAGTACTTACCTATTATAATTTTCTAATATGATTAGATATACATATATGATAGGAAATTATTCTAAGTACTGTAATGTTGAACTGACAAACATTGTACACGAGCAGCCTGTGGGTCAGTTATACCCAGAAATCTCTCAATGCGCTCCGCGTTCAGCACAACAATGGCTTTAGGATGATATTGGGGCTGCCTCGCTTCTGTAGTGCCTCAAGCATGTTGCTTCTGTTGTGCGGAAACAAGAGTGGATGGCTTTCACGCCATCATCCGCAAACGTGTATCCTCGTTATTGCACAGAGTGAGGGGCAGTACCAATGGCATCCTAAAAGTCATCACGGAAAAGTGTGGCTCTGATCTAATGAAACAGTTCATTCGAGTCTTAATAAGGTAGGTAATTTTGTAAATATTTGTATCTAACATAGAATAAGTTAAATTGTTACTAACAAAAGATGGACCTTGTCTGAATAAATAAATAATAAAATAATAATGTCTGAAACTAGATCAACAATATATCATACTAGTTTCAATAGTAAATACCTAGGAAAAGTTTTCGAGGTATAAAATTGCGTCACATTTAGTGCTTTTTGCTTTTATAGTAAGGACCTTTTTCAATGTTTTTTATAGAAAAGGATATAAATTTGTCCTTGGAGTGAAAGGGATGGCTATCCTTTCCCGGGATTACACGACTTACATCATGTTGACATAAATAATGTTTGTGGAATGTTCAGAGCGTTGTACTTTTCCGCTACTACATATTATATTTGAAGAAAAATCTAGGTTTAACATAGCTTTTTTGTGTAGATTTATTTTTTGTGGTTAGCTTAGACTTAGCAACCATATTTTGTAATGTAGGCCAAAATAACATAACATTATAATTACGCTTGTATGCAAAAATGTGATCGTTTCATGGTGAGCATTCCAAAAACTCGAATGACACGTATCATACCGCTGAAATGTGGTATGCACTGTGAGATAGATATAATCTGGGTGTTTTTAAAATCACGAGTGAATCGGTTTCTTCTAGGTAAGCGCGCTCCCTCGTAGATCGTACGTAACATTAGGCGAAATTTATTCACGATTGGCGAAGATACGGTGTAACATACACACACAAAATACAGTGGAATTAGGAACCTCCTTTTTTGGATGTCGGTTAAAAATATCTGACCAATATTTTACCAAAATGTGAATGGTATTCAGGTGATCTGATTTGTATAGGATAGATACATATATACGGCGCTTTTAGATATGGTAAAAGCTGGGATCAAAAGAGGTTAATGGAAAAATATTTGACACATATGTGTGACGGTAATTACATGTACCTACTCATGTTTATTTTGGAAACCAATTTATACAACTGTAATGGAAACGGCGAAATACATCAAACGCCCAAGTTAGAATGTTGATTTAAAGGAAATTGAGAATCTACCTGTATTATAACTGTGAAAATATTTACTTTATTAAAAAGCTTGGGTTTTTCGGAAATTGAGAACTCACAATATTTCATACGTCCTTTTCAAGTTGTACCACCACCACTAGCGATTGTCACGTGCTCCCCGTAGTTCGGAAGGTTCACGATAATGATCACCCATCACCACACACTGATCGCGGCAAGTGAAGAATAACCCTTAATTTTTTTTAAGAGAGATAGGGCATAGTGAAATCGAATAATTCCACTCACACCTTGCAGAAAATCGTAACTAAATAACATAGCTCCGTGTTATGTTGTGTACCTAACGGTGAGCAATATCGCCAGAGCTCCGCGAGGAAGCGTTGTGTTGGCAGATAGGATAAGCATCACGCTATTGTCTCCTATAGTACCAATCCAACTATTCCTACTTTAATTTACAGGTGTTGCAAGTGTCTATAGGCTACGGCAAGCACTTACCATCAGGCGGGCGGATGCTTGTTTGCCACCTTAGTGGTATAAAAAAACCCCTCACTACGAGCCCTTGTAATTCTGAATTATGTCGTGATGTTGGAATGGGGGACATAGGATTTTATCGCTGTAAATGAATGTCATGTCATGTATGAGCGGAGTGGACTCGACTAATCCAATTGTATACTTCTTATGGTTTCAAGACAATGTTGTAAGATCAATAAACATTATATTTACATTTAAACATAGATGCCTCATTAGCCTAGTGCTTCTAAGCGCGATGTTACGCTAGAGGGTTCGATCCCCAGTTCGAGCAGTGTTGTTAATGTGTTTCTATAAAATTCTCAATAGCAGCTCAGAATATTAATTGAAATTGAATTATTTTGGTTTTACGTTTTTGTGGGCAATTCAAGCTCCACCGGGCCCTTAAGTCAACGTTCTCGCACTTCACCCATTTTTCCTTTGAATTTTAAATTCAATATTATTCAAGTGTCTAAATGCATAACTCAGACAAAGCTTAGCCTAAATCAAGTTTTAATTGAATTGGACCTTGAGCCAAATATGATTTATTTAAAGGTGTTCATCCAGTCCACCGTAACCGTATCGATAAATGCAAGAAAATGTTTGAACATTTTTCGGTCGTCAACTAAGAATGTTTATACGAATTAACTCTAAGATTAGAGTGGGACAAACAATATTGAATTGACTATATAAGTACGTGACAATTGTCTCACTCCTATTTACGTCCCTACGTGACACCCAATTAATCGATCGTTCTCCATACACCTGAGGAGGTACTTGTATGGCCCATATGCTGTCATACCCAGCGTGCCCCAACACTTGCACACATCAAGATCTAAACTCTGCGGTGCTCTAGAGAAAATGCCGTGCGCGTAGCGGAATACTGCGTGAATCTAGTTTAATATTTTTCAAGTTCTTTTCTCTTGTTTTTCTCTTTCCGTTTTCTGTCGATCCGATAAGAAAAAGAAGATAGTACCAGACTCCACGTATGGCTCCTATAATAAATACCTAAATAACATAATGTAAGTATCTAACTGATTTTTTGTTGTTAAATAGATCAATAAGTGCATTACTGAATTGAATATCAGTGGTCTCGGTAGGTTTTTGGCTGAATGCATCCCGTGTAATTAACCGGACGGACGCAGGTTTAAAACCAAACTATAGTCGATTTTTTCTTTTACTAAAATTTATATCTTTATATTTATCTACTAGCCTCTTTTAAGTCCCTGTCCTGAACTGAGTTAGGGGAAGCCTTTGCACAGCTTTGGGACATAAAAGAGGCTACATATCTGACTTTACCTAAAATAATTTCACCTGTCTGAGTTTCTACTTGGCCTGGTAAGTATTAGCGACTTGTATCGTTAGTACTGGCTCCAGTCTCCACAACATGCAACCCTATACTTCAGTAGATAAAAATATTCATGGAGATAATAAAGATAATTATATTTGTAAGTATAAAAATTTCCCATGCATAGTGGGTGTGTTACGGTGTAATGGGCGGATTCCATTGCAAGGAAGTTTTGACGAATCGATTGATGGAAATACTGACACGTTTGTTCCACTTCCGTGATTGATTTTGTCTGTGAAGTTTCGATTGGAGTGGTTTATTTTTAGCTTTACACTTACCTTTACTTAAGTAAATGGTTGTATTTTCAAATGTTTCTTTGTCTACCGCTCTTATGTTCATTAACCTTTAAGCGCTTGACTAAATATCAATTGCCGTGCCTTTAAGTTCCTTTCCTGAAGGGTTAGGCAGAGGCGTACTAATGTACACGAATTGTTCGGATCGTCGGTATGTATAGGTCCCATGTAATAGAGGGAGAGTCTATTGCCATTTACCGGGCACAAATTAGAAACTCCGAGCTGCTACTGAGAATTTCACAGAAACACTTTGCGCGACCGGGTAATCGAATTCAGGACCTCAAGCGGCAGTTGTTGTTGAAGCGGCGGTAGCGGTAATGACTAGGGCGTCGGACTGGCGATCATGTGGTTGCCGGTTCGAAACCCACCGATTGCACTGCCGATGGAACCCACTTGTAACACAAGCATTTAGCTTATCACGAGGGGTTTACAAGAATACTAGTAATGTGCGACCCACATTACTAGCATGTTTTTTAAAATTGTAATGAGGAAATACGAATCAAATAATGTAAACCTTTAAATAAATTAATTTTAAATATATTATTAATAACTAGCTTTTGCCAGCGACTTCGTCCGCGTGGAATAGTTACTTTGTTCCATATGAACTTTCATCCTCTATTTCACCTCTACATTGTAGGTCGAAATTTATCAAAATCCTTTCTTAGGGGATGCCTACATCATAGTAGCTATATGCATGCCAAATTTCAGCCCGATCCCTCCAGTGGTTTGGGCTGTGCGTTGATAGATCACTATGTCAGTCAGTCAGTCACCTAACGCAAGAGTAGACAAATATAATATAATCAGAAAGCTCCGAACTGCTAAGCTATCGGGAGTTACACGTGTTATTGTGATTCAACCATAAAAGATAGACATTTGCTGTCGTGGAATATTTTTTATATAATTTTAAGGAGAACATTTCCGTCATACATGATTTCTGTGTAGCTTTAACCATTAAGGCTGCACACGCGACGGAAGCTTAAAAAATGGAGTAAGTTCTCCTGTTTTCCCAAGATTTCCCTTCACTGCTCTGCTCCTATTGATCGTAGCGTGATGAAAAGTGTACTATAACCTGCCCAGGAGTATGAAGAACAATTGTACCAAGTTTCTTTGAAATCCGTCGAGTGGTTTTTGTTTCTATAACGAACATACAGACAGACAGACAGACAGACAGACAGACAGACAGACAGACAGACAGACAGACAAAAATTTTACTGATTGCATTTTTGGCGTCAGTATCGATCACTAATCACCCGCTGATAGTTATTTTGGAAATATATTTCATGTACAGAATTGACCTCTCTACAGATTTATTATAAGTATAGATTACTCTATTGTAAAATCCCTCGTGACACAGCGCTTGTATCCTTGAGCGGGTATTTTCTTTAAAAAAAGACAGAAAGAAACATTTATGTTAGTTATACCTGTAGGAAAAACGCGTGATCTCACAGAGAAAGATGAATTCATTGGTTAAGACTTATCTGTCCTAATTTTGTATAAAAATACATTGCAGCGTAACATTTATTTTCCTGCAACAACGTTGTGAACTGATAATATTTCCTGGTTAGACGGCGGAAGTCTGGGCCAGCCAAGTGTCAGCCGATCGGCCTCCGTTGGCATCTATCTAGCGGATATATTTTCTGGCAAACGATTTATTCGAGAAACCACCTCTTAATTTCACTAGTTTTCAATTAGTTTCTGACACTTACGCGAATAATAGATATTGAAATAAAACTACTTTTGATGGATCCGAAACGTCAGGAATTAAATAATCCTTACTAATATTATAAACGTGAATGTTTATGAGTATGGATGTATGGATGTTTGTTACTCTTTCACGCCAGAACGGCTGAACGGATCTGGATAAAATTTGGCACACAGATAGATTATAGCCTGGAATAACATATAGGCTTCTTTTTATCCAGGTCGGATCCAATCCTGAAGTCCACACAGACAAAGCCGCGGGCAGAAGCTTACATTTTTATTCATTCATTTTTATTAGCAACTTTTATTTCAATCGTTTACAATTTTGTTGTCTTCCTCCGCCTAATAGTCGTAAGAGCGACAAAGCTAGAGATCTTGGGTTCATTTCGTTTTTCTATGAAGTTCTCTGTAGCAACTCGTAGTTTAGGATTTGTGCCCGGGCAATAGATTATTAGACAGTATAGAATATTGTTGAGTAACTATGTTCTCATTGTTGTAAGAGCAGTGATCGCCTAGTGATATGACCATAGGACTGCTAAGTGAAAGGTTTCGAGTTCAGGTCCAAGGCACGCACCTTAGAATTTTAGAAGTTGTGTGCGTATTAATAGTTAATTATCACGCGCTTAATCGGTGAAGGAAAACATCGTGCGGATTCATGCCTGAGATATTTTCTCGACGGTGTGTGAAGTCTGTTAACCTGCATTAGACTAGCGTGGTGGACTATAGCCTAATTTCTCTCAACTAAACCTAATGGCAATAGCCTCGCCCTTATTACATGGGACCGAAACATACCCGCGAACTGTGATTGTACATTAGTACACATCTGTAATCCAAACATAATTTAATCCAATTATGTTATTATTCGGATTCCGATACCATTAATCTAGGTTTCTACGCTACCATTTTGTCCAAAATACTTCACTGGAAATAAATGTAAGCGAATGCAATGTTTGATAAAATTACCAAGTTTGGAACGATTTTCTAATCTTTTATTTTCAATGAAGTAGTAGTAGATGAAATAGTATGATAGGAACCTAGATTGACGGTATTTCAATCCGAATAATAACATAATTTGATAGAATATTGTGTTGAATATTTGATTTATTTTGGTATTACGTTTTTGTGGCAAATTCAAGCTCCGCCGCACCCTTAACTCTTCGAGGAATACGATCGTGATGGAATGTTATTTTTATATTATAGAAAATCAAATCATTTGAAAATGATTTGATTTACATTTGGATTCGATTGACGACACGTTTGGCGTAGCGGCTGAGCGATCGGTTTCTGCGCCACGTGTTGTGGTTTCGATCCCTACACGAATATTTGTATGATCTACGGCAGTTGTTCCGGGTCTGGGCGTTTGTGTATGTGAGAATTTGTGTTTGTAAACGTACCTGCGATAGAGGAGAAAATATTAGTGTGGGGCAATGTTTTTTTTGTAAAGGAAATTATAAGGAATAAAAACATTCAATTGCAAAGTCAACGGACACTTTTACTGCAAAGACGAATCAATCGACTTTGTTTATATTTAATCAATTGTTAAAGTTTTTGAGAATACATACATAGACTGATAAACTTAATACCCTTCCTTATTTCGTAGTCGGGTAAAAATGAAAAAATAATGTAAAGAAGGAGTAAAATTGCAAGCTAGTAGGTACGCACAAGTCAGTTTAGAATATTGCTAAAACATTCAAATCGTAATTTTATACTAACCTACATGTACCTGTATGAGTAGCTGTTAACCGCGAATAACACAAGGTTCGACCGTAACAATAAACCTCTCGGGGGCAGCGCTAATCCGATCGTTATTCGGACATTATCTGGCAGCCCTGCCATCACCCCGACATCAGATGGCAATGAAATAACAATGATAATTCTAGTATCAGCTGTGGTTTGCTTTCAAGAAATATTTATTCGATGTAAGGGGAGAAATTGACTCCTGAATACATAAGTGCAGTACCTACCTACTTATTTATTTTAAGTCCAGATGAAGAACCGTTTTCTTCACTCTAACTTATCTAAAGATGATGAAAATAGACCGCTTACGGTAGCAGGCAGTTTTTTGGTAATTTTATTTAAAAAAAACTTTATGTACCTTTTTATTGTGGGAGAGCCATGCTTCGGCACGAATGGGCCGGCTCGATCGGAGTGATACCACGGCCTGACAGAAAACCGGCGTGAAACAACGCTTACGTTGTGTTTCGCCGCGTGAGGGAGGATACCGGAGACCCAATCCCATTTTAAAAGGCTGGCAACGCACTTGTGAGTCCTCTGATGCTTCGGGTGTCCATGGGCGGCGGTAATCGTTTACCATCAGGCGATCTGTCTGCTCGCTTGCCCTATCCCATAAAAAAAGTACTTACAAAATCAGCTAGATGTTTTTTGAAAATCAGGTTCATTTTTAATTTTTATTGACAAAACATAGAAGGTAATAAAGATATACATTTTAATTTAGCTACATAAAAAAAAACACTCCCGGTTCGATTCGAACTTGCGTTCTCCAGTTCGGTACATCGGTCGCTTTGGATAACTAAGCTATCGAGGCTTGATGTCAAGTTTCTCTTTCACATCGAAAATGTTAAAGTGACGTCACCAAAATTATTGATTTAAAAGGTAATATCGTATTCACATTTCCATAAGTTTATGAAAATTTTATATTTAAGCACGAAATCCATGAAAACGAAATCTCTTTACGCGGTCTGATTGAATTGAATGAGGTAATCTTCAAAGCGAACACGCGAATATAAACATTTATGAAACACAATTTTATATGGAGTTCACATATTTGTAAATGTATTTAATGCTTATATGAACGTAACACATTGATTCACGATCTTCTAACTTGTCGAAATCATTTGTCACATTTGTCTGCTTACCATCAGGCGGGCAGTAAGCTTGTTTGCCACTTCAGTGGTATAAAAAAAAACATAATTTTGACGTCAGCTTACGCTATAATATGTAGCTGAATAATTAATATTTTACACGACGCGATGCAAGTCAATTTATTTATTATAATTAACTAGCGGGCCCGGTAAACGTTGTCTTGCCCTGTATCATGATCTTCCTGCCCTTGTCCCAATTCATTTGTGGTCGGCGCAGCATGTCCTTTTCTTCCATTCATCACTATCAACCGTCACCTCAATCATTCACTCTGTTTCCCATGTCTTGCCCTGTGTATAAAAAATCATAGAATCTGATTGCGGTGCCACCTACCAGCTCAAATTGTGAATTTAAACCACAAAAAAAGTAATCAAAATCACACCAGCAGCTTATGAAGAGTTCGGATAATGCACAGAACGCTATCTACTGGTTTTATGGAAACAGAAAACCTCACAGAAAACAACGCCATGTTCATTTGTATCCGTGTTTTATTTCTGTCAAATCTGTCATTCAGTTCCCGATACAAAATGTATGACAAAATAAATTTTCTTCGTAATGTTCTTTAAGCTTGTCTTTTGTCTCAAAAAGTACCTTGAGATACGAGTGAAACCTTAGGCATCTTATTTAGAAATGAACTTTACCAATTAATACCTACATAATTAAAGCAACACTTACAGTCACAGTAACCGTTATTATAAAAACAAACATTGGCATGTTATGTGGTCCTAGTACACAAGCGCTACATTAAGGTAATCAAGTACTGAGTGAATTAACATTCAATTAACTGCCTTGTGATCTTGGCTGCGAATAGATCACACCATTTTAGATGTGGTAAGAGGCACTTAACAGATTATCACAGAAGGGTAAGCAAAAGCGACTGGAAATCCTGATGTGATCAGTAGTAAGGAAATAAATTATCTAAGTAGGTATTAGGAGTCTGTAGCATGACACATACAGAATATATTCAGTAAAATAAAATCTTCGAAAATGGTCATTTAAATGATCATATCATACCATCACGCCTGTATTCACCGAAGGATTACGCAGATGTACGGATGTATATCCGCAGTTCGCCGGTATGGTTAGATTCCATGTAATATAGGGTGTGATCCTATTGATATTAACCGGGTACAAATCCAGACTCCGTACTGCTACTGGGAATTTAACAGAGAAATCTAAAAAGTACCCTATAAGATGAGCTATTCCAGACCCGTCATGGACATCTATCTCTTTACCGAATTTCATCCAGACCCGTTCAGTCGTTCACGTGATTGAGTAACAAATTTCTAAAAGGCTTCTATCCTATTCCGAACGTCTCAGTAAGTTCACGTTGGTACCTCTGCATGTGCGCCGCAGGCAGCAGGACTTGGTTAATCTACATAAAATCCTTCACTCAATAATTGATTTTGCTTTCTCTTATTAATATTAATACCAGACATAACACCCGCAAGCCAAACACGTTTGCTCTTCAAGTATTCAAAAATAATACCTCCTATTATAACCCTATAATTAGAATGTGTCGACTTTATAACGAAGTATCACGTGACAATAATAACATTGATATCTTCGACTCCCGTGCCGCGGTCTTCAGGAGGAATGTTGCTGCCTTATTTGTCTAACTGACAACAACACCTCTATTGCCAAAATGTCATTACTGTAAGCTTTTTTATTAATTGTAACATGTTTATCATGCTGTGCGATTACGTTGGGGTGTCGGTTGGTGCGATACCTGCCGTTATTTTCTGTTTATGTACATATTTTGACTGATACCTGTTGTAATATGAAATAAATAAATAAACAAATACCCATAAATCCATATCCTCATAAACTGTCACTTTTATAATATTAGTTGGATTTATAAACAGATTTTGATACACAAACCTACCTTCCACCTGAGCCCGGAACAACTAACTATATTCCAAACAAATACGGAATTGAAGCCGCACCTCACATAGTGAATACTCGTGCCTCTTCTTTTCTCAATGTGAAATAAGAAGTACTTAATGTACTCGCTAACACAAGCTTTAGAAACACACTCAACCCACGGGATTGAAAAAACTCGCGGCCTTGTATTTTATACAATTTTCCTGTTACAAAGAAAGGGGGGTAGTTCCGTCTACCTACTCTAGGAGAAATGTTTGTTTTTATCTAAAGTGATGGGTCCATCGTGTCCATTTTCACGAAACGACAGCAAGAGTGTAGCTGTTATTTATCAACTAGAAAGGCGTTCGCTGAAAAGATAACGTCGTACAGATTTTCAGAGAAACCTTTGTCGTTACTCATGTAGGTACTGAATTTTTTTTATGAGGTGAATTCTGAAGGAGATAATAGTATATAGTAATAAGTAATTTTATTGTACTTATTGCTGGCATGCGATTCCATCTAAAGTAATATTTATCACACGACCTTTTTGCTCATACAACTAAGGTTAATAGAAATCTTTAATATTCTCTTCAAGTGTAGTCTCTTAATGTTCTTTTTTTTAAAAAAAAAACGTTTCCCCACATTAGGTTTTTTTCCTGTATCGTGGGTGCATTTACAAACACAAATTCTCACATACATAAACGCCCAGACCCGGAACTACCTGTAGATCATACAAATATTTGCTCCGTGTGGGGATCGAACCCACACCACGTGACGCAGAAGCCGATCGCTCAGCCGCTACGCCAAACGTGTTGTCAAATGTGGCAATCCTTTTTTTATATAATAAATAAATCTTACATATCAAACTGCATAATTCTCAGCAACTATTTAAAACAGAGTTGTAAAGCTTAATCTTGTAATTATTTTTTAAAGAGTATCTATGGAGTTTCTTGCCGTCTCTTCTCCATATGACACATTTTTGGAACCGTACGACTACATAGTTCTGACTTTTCAAAAGTACATATTTTACTGGTCTAATTGAAATAAAATATTTTGACTTTGACTTAGACTCCACTAGAATTTAAGGTCCTAAGACCTCAGTATCATATTATAAAATAGCGACCCGCGTGCGGTTTTACCCGCGTTGCTCCGCTCCTATTAGTCGTAGCGTGATGTTATATAGTCTATAACCTTTCTCGATAAATGGACTATCCAACACAAAAATATTTTTTCATTTCCAACAAGTAGTTCCTGAGATCAGCGCGTTCTAACAAACAAACAAACTCTTCAGCTTTATAATATTAGTATAGATAGGTACTTTCCTTATGTCGCTAAGTGACGTTGAGCTTTCTTATGAGATCATGGTGAGCTCTAGTTTCTGTAAAAAAAATAGTCTACACACAAAATCATGGATTTAATTCTTATTTTCACCGAATACACACGCCTGGGTATCTTTCTCTTCAACTCAAATCAAAGTTGAAGGCACGATGCCTTTGTCTGAACTTTCTCCAACAATAGTATTAATGTGTTGTGTTTGTTTTCAAAACATTAAACAAGAATACGTGAATCAGACAAGGTCTGGGCGACGAAGAATGAAGGACGATGTTTTTGCGTGGTATGTAGAGAAAAATAAATCAATAAACAGTTAGATCGATCTTTATCTAACTAATATTATAAACGTGAAAGTTTGTGAGTATGAATGTATGGATGTTTGTTACTCTTTCACGCCAGAACGGCTAAACAGATCTGCATGAAATTTGGCACAGAGATAGATTATAGTTTGGAATAACACATAGGCTACTTTTTACCCAACTTTGAAGCCCACGCAGACAAAGTCCGACCTGGATAAAAAGTAGCCTATGTGTTATTCCAAACTATAATCTATCTCTGTGCCAAATTTCATGCAGATCCATTCAGCCGTTCTGGCTGTTATACTAATAACATAAATAAAAGATATCTCAATTAATATATATAAACTTACGCCTTTTTCCCCCTTTATGGGTAGGCAGAAACAACAGAACGCCACTTGCTACAATTCTTGCATACCTCTTTTGCTTCATATACGCATATTGCACATTATACGTCCTCTTGTTAAACAGATCTCAATGAAATCGGCTTCAAATTAAAAATCGCAATGAAATAGG
The DNA here is from genome assembly GCA_910591435.1 of Acronicta aceris. Taxonomy (NCBI): domain Eukaryota; kingdom Metazoa; phylum Arthropoda; class Insecta; order Lepidoptera; family Noctuidae; genus Acronicta; species Acronicta aceris. Next base: position 3,047,684 of record OU342778.1, on the reverse strand, counting down.
TTGAGCCGTTTAGGAGTTACCGTTGGAATAAAATATACAGTTGTAGCATAAATGTGTTATTGAGTTTATTTAAGGGTTTTATAAAGTTTTAAATTTTTTTTTATACTTTTTAAAAAACCTTGATTAATTCGTAATACATAAACCTGCACTACCATGAAGGTGTAATTGTCATAGTTAAACAGTTACGATTGTATGTCATAAACCTTAATAACACCATGTTTTAGCGTTGACGGTCAAAGTACCCATATATACGTTAGTTTCAATATTTGCACAATAAAATCTAGGACAACGTATCCACGAAAACGTGTCGCTCTAATGCATACATTATATTTTATTGTAGCATCTTCTAAGTGAATGCAACAGTTGTAGGTATCTATAAAATATCGGTATTGAACGTATTCACATAACATACCATCACGCCTGTATTCTCCGAAGGCTGGCAAAGGTGTTAATGTACTCACACCCATTTCGGGGCGAGTCGAATTCCTTTAACTTTGAGGTATTCTAGAAATTTCGATTACATCATTCATGTCACTAATGAACATAGATTAAGTAACGTTGGTATGGGGCCTATCAAGATGAAACATGCACCAGATTTTAAATTAGACCTCCAGCTATACCTGTAAAAACCACATCCAATTATGTGCAGTAGTTTTTGTGTGATACGCATACAGGATGACATACAAACAAAAATTCTTAAAATAATTGTTCTGGCTTTTAATGCTCTTACGAAGATCCCTTGTATTATTTTTTGACACATCTTTGTACATACATACATTTGACACATAATTTTATTAAAATTAGTAAGTAATTTTTGAATTAGTAATAATCGTTATTTTAGTATTTTACTTTTTTTTTAATTCGTGATAGGCTTACGCTTGACCGCCAGTTTGCCTGATGTTAAGCGATACTGCAATCTACGATGGAGCGCGCTTGCCTAGAAGAAACCGATTCACTTATAATTTATATTTTAACTTTTACTCACCTGAGACAATATGTATGTGACAGTGAAGATACTGTCTCTTGGGATACAGAGACACCTAGTCCAGGAGGCAGGGCTCCTTTGAATTGTTTAACTTTTTTTGGCGACTATTAAATTTATTAAAAAAAAAAATACAAAATAAAATAAAATATAGTATTAAATTACAAAACAACTTTATGTATCGTCTACTACACAGGTCCCGGGTGAACCCGCGGGCGGAAGTTAGTAATACCAGTTAAGGGAGATTACAGACGGCAAACTTTTGTAGGTCAGATCGTGAACTACCGATACGTACTGTCAGTTGCTATCTTTCTCTCTTTTATTTATTTATTATTTTGGACCTCCGACGAGGAATGTACTCGTACAAACCATCACAATCTTATAACTAGGATACATAATTATTTTAGTATGTGTACTTCTTTATAGGAGGTCATATCAATACAAACTTAGGTCTCAACGCTCCTATGCTAAGAATATGTAGAGAGTACAATAGTCTGCAAATTGATCAACACTGATATACACAGTGTTTCCCTGAATAGATTCAGGAAATCAATCACAGAGGTACGGGAACGTGACGATACAGCATAGATTTAAGAATATTTTAATGGTTGCATGTTCTGACGTCGCTTTAAATATCTTTTTATGTATGCATTTTTTAGTTTTAATTTAATTTTTATACTCATTTAATGTTAAGACATTGATCCTATGACGTGTATATTTTGTTTGTGGAGAATGCTGTGTGTACCTTTAATGGGCATACATATCAGTACTTGTATTATTACATTTTTTTTAGAATAACTTAATATGTATTGCTGTTGGTATACCAATAAATAAATAAATAAATATCATGCACAAAATTATTGCTACCTAGTATATAGAAACTTTTATACGCATACAAAACAACAGTAGGTACAAAAATATTAAATTTAAACTAGTATTACCTATTTTTTTTCCGACGTTTCGGATCCTTTACAGCATCTATGGTCACATAATTAACAAAAATGTAAGGTAGCTGTTAGTAATTGTAACCTTAAGAGTCCGGCGGAGCGAATTTCTCTTACAAACGTAATTCCGAAATAAATCGTAATTCAAACTCAAGTTAATCAAATTCTGTTATTATTCGGATTCAGATACCTTTAATCTAGGTTCCTACGTTACGATTTTGTCCGAAATACTTCACTGAAAATAAATGTAAGCGAATGCAATTTTTGATAACTTTACCAAGTTTGGAACTATTTTTCGGTCTTTTATTTCCAGTGAACTAGTAGTAGACGAAATCGTACCGTAGGAACCTAGATTAACGGTATCCAAATCCGAATAATAACATAATTTGATAGAATATTGTCTGGATTACGAGTTATTTCGGAATTACGTTTTTGTGGGCAATTCAAGCTCCGCCGGCCCTTAAGACGTCCAACAACTTAACCTACCCGTGACCATGGATACTGTAAAGGATCCGAAACGTCGTGAATCAAATAATATCAATACAACACGATAAAATCCGTAAAAAGTAGTTTTATTTCAATGTCTAATATTCGCGTAAGTGTCAGAAACCAGTATAGGATTACTTAAATAGAAATTAAGAATTGTTAAAGAAAGATCTCATGAACAACTTATTCACGGCTTTATTCGTAAAAATACGTTAATGTAGGTAAGATTAATTATTATATAACCAGATTAACGGTATCCGAATCCGAATAACGACACAATTTGATTATAACCCTTCGGGAAATACCAACAGGCCTTATGGTTTGTCGATTCCTATATTAAATTGCAAGAGCTTGTCTAGTTGCCCTATGAACCAACACCCGAAGAGGGTTAATTTTATATCTTGGATCGATCGCATGAAATCTGAACACACTTAGATTCATTATTATATTTAGAACCAATCACATTAATATAGTTAAAAATAGGTTTGAAACCCATAACGGACATGGTTAAATCTTACTAAGAATATGAAAAGTTGGATTGTCTAAACAATAGTCACCAATCCATAAACCAACCATGGAGAACTCACCTTTGACTGACAAATTAGACGTTACGTCTGAATCACTATGTTTGAGCCCTATGTGATGATGGAAATTTAAATTATCAGTGTCAATTTTCAGTATCAGTATCAGTATCAGTGTGATTTTTATGTTAGGATGTAGACAGATATTATAGTGAGATTAGTCAAATCAAATGTGGGTTAAATATAAATACGATGTATGGTTTAGTTCAAAGCTTGAATATTTTTTTATTAATGTCCGAAATACACATTGCAACGTTTTATTGTACAATTTATGGAAGAATTAATACTTACTGTATTCATATTTACCTAAAAAAATTTAGCACAAAATCGTACAACATTGTATTTTTGGAAATATTTGTAACACTGCAATAACGACTTTTTTCATAAACCTAAGTCGTTATTTTTCCATTTCACTGAACCTAATAACTTTGTTGGTAGATAAAACGCTACATAAAAGTGATCGTGCCAAATTATATAAACAACATAACAAAGCCAAGCTAACTACTTCTGAATCATGTAAAAACCTGTAAACATGCCACTATGTAAAACAATTTCATTGCATCCTGTGCATCCCATAAATTTTCAAAATCTTACCACAGACGGCAAACGAACTACATTATTTTTTTTAGTTGCCATCAAGGCAGCGTTTATTTTTTAAATTGGCAATTTTAGAACACTGTCACATAATAAAAACAAGATTTTTTCAAGTTCTATTTTTAAATTAGGATTATTTTGTTGACACAAGGGTTGGTACTTATTTTTTTTGGCTGTAATGGTTTTGTTTGTTGGAGTTTTTATTTTTACGCGTTGTTTTCGTGTTGTATTTGCGGGAGCGTGCGCGGTCGGGACGGAAGACCCGCCCGTATCGTCGCCGACGTTAGACTGAGTTGCGACCACCTATAAACTGTACAGACGAATACTGAAGTGACTTATCTTTTGATGTTTTAATTAGCAAAGGCTTGACAAGTTTTTTATTTGTATTTGAACTTTTTGGTTTTGAGTTCAATGGGTTTTGGGATGATTGCCGAGTTCTCGATTTTATAGGTGAATGAAAATAGAGGGGAAAAAAATAGTGTGTACCTCATAAACAATATAAATAGCTGCTTTATTGACCCGTTTGGTTAGAAGTGCGACTGCTGAGCAAGAGGTCCTAGGTTCGCTTTCTAGGACGAGCAAAGTTTTATAGGGTTTTCTTAAAAATTCTCAGTAACAGCTTGGAGTTTGCATTTGTGTTCGGTTAATAGTAATAAGCTTGCTCCCTATTATATTGGATCTAATGTATTGTGGGTGTACAGCAATATACCTCTGCCTTACCGTTTTAGAAATACAGGCTTGATGGCACGTGTTGTGTATATTAAATAAGAGCTACAAGTGATACTTAGAATAAAACTAATTGTTACCACAAAATAAAATTAGGAAAAAAGAAATTTCACAAGGTCCTCAGTTGAAAACTTTTCTATTTGGTCGAACTCCACAGAAGTAGACAATAGAATAAAACAAAAGAAAAAGTATATTTTATTGGTAACCGTCATAACCTTTTCTACGTCAATATTTGACGTAAAACTGACCTTTTTGTTTGCGACCTTTGTATTGAGTACCATAGCGAACATTCATATTTAATTATTTTTTTTATATTTAATGTGAAAGGGTTTTTTTCTCCGATAAGTTAAGTTTGAGAGTTTCTGGGTTTCCATTCGTTGTCTCCGATAAAAGCTATCTCGAAGGGTAATTGATAATATTATATTTGATGTCGCATCCCCTAATGGTAACACGAACAGTTCCGAAGTATCCCGAATGGTCCCGAAGTGCGGATTTCGGCGATTATTGGTGTAACGACTATTGTTAAGGAGATGTAGTATAATTATATTGTGAGGATCAAAATAACACTTGTCTTGGTACTTAAGGCAGATAATATGAAACGCGTGCAGTTGATACCAACATAAATAAACAAATAATATTTAATGTGTATTTTTTTAAGCCCAACCAGCCTATTGAATATATTATTGGTGTATATTTGACTGCCTTATTAGTCTAGTGGTCCCAAGCGCGACTGCTACGTTAGAAGCCCTGGGTTCGATCCACACTTCGAGTAAAGTGCTTTTCTATGAAATTCTCAGTAGCAGCTCGGAGTCTGGATTATTACACGGGACCTAAAAATATACCAGTGAACTGTGTATACACCTCTGCCTAACCCTTTGGGGTAACATACGACACGCAGTGTAACTGTACTGGCGAGGAGAGAACCTTAACAACACCAAAGATGCAGTCATAGTTTAATAAAAAATAACGTGTTAGAAAATGTGTCAGCTTGATAGAAGATGACAGATGATAGAGTATAACCTAATCCATTCTTTATTTCTGTAGGAGACCCATGATACAAATTATTGTATAGATATATATTGTAATTTGTGAATAGATTTTGCAAGCATTTTTTTTAGTTTCGCCTGTCCCGGTGTTTGTAATGAAATCGTGCAAGTTAAATTTGACCCACTTTCCGGTTTCCGATTGAGCTGAAATTTTCCATGCATATTTACCTACAGACATGTTTATAAAATACAATAAAAAAAAAACTCGACAATTACAAATTATTTATATAGACACAATGAAAAATCCATTGGTCTTATGCCTATGCAGTCCTTAAGCGATTTGCTGATCTTACGACCGCTGTGAAGATACGCATGTTGACAAGTTGCCTCTGCCCTTTATTTCCCATGTGTGTCGGCAGCTGCGATCAATGGGAGGGCTAGGAAAATACCTAAGAGTTTCACAATGAATACGCTGACGTCATCAATCACTCACGTGTGAGGACAAATTTCTCAATATTCATTAAATGGACAATACTGATGGATTGTGTGACGTGCGAATAGAACGTTTTTTATTTAAAAAAAAACGTTACAGGAAAACATAATAATATTTTCCCGCCTCTAGAGATCAAATCTACGACCTCACAAACAGCAGTCATGCATGTGGTTACTAGATTGATGAGGCAGTTTTTAATACAGACTTTTTTATTTTTTATTACATAGGTAGGTACATTCAGCTACTGTTACAGGAAATAACACAATAACAATAACAAGTCAGGAACGTTATTATGTACGCTCTAACGTTCGCCGGTTAGTATAGATCCCATCTACACTAATATTATAAAGAGGTAAAGTTTGTGAGGTTGTAGGAGGTAATCTCTGGATCTACAGAACCGATTTTGAATATTATTATTGTGGTGGATGGTCCATTTATCGAGGAAGGTTATTGGCTATATAATATCACGCTACGCCTCTTAGGAACGGAGCAGCGCGGGTGAAACTGTAAGCGGGTCGCTAGTATAATATAATAAGGAGCAAATCTATTGTCATTAACCGGCCCAGCCAAACACGAAGCTGCTGTTAAAATAGGAAAACCCTTTATTACTGCTCGACCTGGGCATCGAAACCAGATTCTAGTAACAGTTGCGTTTATGACCATTTTTTTTTAAATAAGAAAACAAATTCTCGCATACACAAACGTCGAGACCCGGAACCATAATGAGGCAGTTTATAATTATAGCGATTATAATTAACACAAGTATAAATGTGAATCGTTTTCAATTAAATTATCCTTTTTACAAAATTATCTCGTCTCCCTTTTCCAAATAACATCAGTCGTTGACATGTTTTAATTTCGGCCTGGTCCCTAGGGTCGTGATTCTAATTATGAATGTTAGCCAAGGACGTATTGGAGGTATGAGTCTGATTATATGTTTATGTACCCTGTTGGGAGGCAATCAGTGATGTTTAGTGTAGGTAGGTATGTAAGACGTAAGTAGACACGTGCAATTCACGATGAATTCTTTTGAAAAAATATTGCTTTGTGATGAAATATTTTTAAAAATGAGGAGGTTCTCAATTCGACTGTGTTTTTTTTGTATGTTTGTTACGCGATTACTCCATCAATTTATTAACCTATTTTGATTATTCTTTTGTTTGATCGATAGGTCATACTTCAGAGGTGGTTCCATAAAAATTTTGTCAAGATCTGATCACAAATTTTAGAACAAAATGACAATAACACATAAATGATAAAATGATAACGTCGTCTAGGTAGGGGTAAAATTTTACTCGCTACTAAAAATGTTGAAATAAAATAACTTAACAAAAAGTAAAACCGTTTTTGAAGGCGGTTTTACTTTTTATTATATTATATCACGCCTGTACTCCCCAAAGGGTTAGGCATTATAAAGGCCATTAAATCCAAATCCAAAACTGCAAGATCAATCGGAGAATCCAAAAGAATCGTCCAACAAATTAGTCTACCCGTGACCATGGATGCTGTAAAAGACCCGAAACGTTGGGAATTAAATAATATCAATACAACGCGATAAAATCTGAAAACAAAATATTTCAATTGTATGTATCGAAAAAAAATATTAAAGGGCTTATGAAGATTTATATATGTGTCGTAACAGAAATAAAAAAGTATGTAGACATACTATATTATGACTGGAAGGTTTGGAAAGACAGTAGGGAGGCCCTGCAGTGGGACGACAACTGCTGAATAATAATAATAAATAATATTATGACTGACAAGATAATGGTGATTCAAATTTAATGATTTTTTATACTTAGGACGTTTTATATTCTGCGTCCTAAACAGCTCTAATTAAATAATATTGGACTTGTGTTTTTAAGAGTTCGTGCTTCCCCACAATTAGTCGTAAAAATACTCGCTAAGGTAAAAAAAAATTTTGTATCGTGGAATATAGTCCAGAATTTTCCTTTAAAAGGCACCCACTTTTCCACTTACCTGTACTAACAACCTGTCTCTAGTGCCATCTCAAAGATATATAGAGGTACAGTCGTTAACAGAATTGATTGGGGCTAATCAAGTTGATTGATATTATGTGTCGTGCCAAACATAGGATGACAAAATAACCTGTAGCTTATTTATTAGTTAGTTAAATTGATAGGTCTAGATATAGCCTAGGTATAATGACTTCAGAGTGCATGGTATAACGAGATGTTTTTACGTGATGTTTTTACGTGGGAGAGCCATGCTTCGGCACGAATGGGCCGGCTCGACCGGAGTGATACCACGGCCTCGCAGAAAAAACGGCGTCAAACAACGCTTACGTTCTGTTTCGCCGAGTGAGTGAGGTTACCGGAGGCCCAATCCCCTTTTAAAGGTCGGCAACGCACTTGTGACTCCTCTTTTGGTGTTGCGGGTGTCCATGGGCGGCGGTAATCGCTGACCATCAGGTGATTCGTCTGCTCGTTTGTCCACCTATCCCATAAAAAAAAAGATGGCTCCTGCTTCTCCTTCGAGACATGTTAATGACCAACCCTATAATTATAAATCTACCCGTAAATAAATATAATATAAATAAATACATTTATATATACCTCGTTGGTATAGTGGTCATAAGTGTGATTGCAATGTGAAGTCCTGGGTTTGATTTCCAGGACGAATAAAGTGTTATTGGGTTTTTCTGTTTCTCAATAGCAGCTCGCAGTTTGGATTTGTGGCCGGTTAATGACACGCATATTTGTCTATTAATTTCATAGAAACTCAATAATAAAACTTTGATTGACCTGGGAACTCAGACTCTAACGTAGCAGCTGCACTTACGGCCACTAGACTAAGAGGCAGGCATATATTAATTATGTAAATATAATCATACGTCACAGACATTCATAAAAAATCTATAGATTTACAAAGTAAGCCTTTTTGTGCAATAAATGTCATCATCAATCATCTTTTTATAAAATTATTAAAGCTTTACTTAAAAAATACATATTGATATTAGATATCTTTATTTATCTAGCGAAAATATTGTCTTCCAAGACATTATACTTAAATATATACAGTCCTGATAAAAAGATCGATATGGCAGCGTCTCTGAAAAATATAAATATGAAATTAAACTACAAAATTATTTTACTGCGGATAGACTAGCGGATAGATTTTACTCCGTGTGGGGACGGGTTAGAATACTATTCCTCACTGCCTTTCAGATAGGCATTCCGTAAGAGGCGTGAAAATATCTGATTAGCTCGGTGGTAGGACCTCTTGGGATTTGACTGAATGCGACCACCCTTACGTCGGAGTACGTCGTAAAGCACCTTGGTGTGTGTTTCGACTTCTGCACATAAGAGTCAGTTCCCCTCGGTTGCAGCGGCTCTGACAGTCTGTAGTCCGTTGGGGCTCTTAAGGGTCGGCAATGCATCTGCAACTCCTCTGATGTTGCAGGTGTCCATGGGCGACTTACCACCAGGTGGATAGTCAGCTCGTTTGACTTACTAAAAAAAAGACTATGAAAAGATCTTAACCTCACACTAAACTCATTTCGTATTTACTGTTAACTCCATTGTATAAAAGTTACCACCACAAAATTAATTACAGCGCTAAGTGCTACGGTGCTACGCTCTGCTACGCCGTAGTTCGTAGCGTAGACATGGTCCAAATGAAATTAGAAGTTGCGTACGTTTTGTTAAAAATAATGGATGCGTAACCATTGAGGAAAAGTATTTTATTTGAAGCGTTGTTTCGGGAATTAACTGGAAAATCGTATTTCGTTTTCATTGCTTACGTTCTGTTTGATGTTTCAGACATTTTAAACGTATCGCTGCTTTGAGATACAAAGCAATTTCCTTTTGTTTGTTCAAATTAAATTTTCACTGAAAGACGAATCCATTTTTAACCCCCGACGAAAAATGTGTGTTTGAGTGTTGCATCGTAGCGTCGAGACGAATGGAGCGATTTTGATTGAGTTTTTTTTGTTTGAAAGGTTACTTGATCGAAAGTGTTCTTAGCTATGATTTAAGAAAATCTGGCCAACCGTTTGAAGTTTATCAGCTGTTATCTGGTTCATGAAGGGATGTGCGCATTTTCCGCTGGTCCCATCGATTTGAAATTTGGTATCCTGGTAATTCATATTACAAGAACATGGTAACCATGTCAAGACAACGAGATGCTGCGGGGATGTTTAAAATAAACATTTTATGTTATTTAATTATGTCTACTATAATTATTATTTGACTGCCTAATGGTCTAGTGGTTAAAATGTGACTGTCGAGAGTGCTGTCCTGGGTTTGATACCGAAGTAATTTGTTATTTTGATGAAATTCTCAGTAGCAGCTCAAATTTTCAATATGAGCCCGATTAATGGTAATAGGCTCTCTCATTATATCGGACGTTAAACATACTAGAATTGTGACGGTGAAATATTACGCCTGTGCTTAGAGAGGCGTAATATTATTATTGAAAGGTTAGCCCCTCAAGGAATAGAGACGTGATAGTATGTTATAAATTCTGTTAAACTGAGTTTTACGGCTACTAAAATTGATCAAATTTGTGGCATATTTTCAACAGGAAAGCTTCTCGATGGCTGGTGAATAGTTTGGTTACAATCACGGTAACTTCGGCTCTATGTAGCTAATCAGTTGGCCAAAGAACCATTAATTAACTCGACAAAGTTTGACGCAGGAAGCTTTGTATTTAGGTACATCTATTTATCAAGTTTAGTATTTATTTTTTAGTAATGTGTAATATTAATTAAGGCGAATATTATATTTCAAAGTAACTCTTTCTATCTGTCTGTTTGTGAGTTTAGTTTTTACGCCTAAACCGCTGAACCAATTTCGATTTCGATTTTTGGGTCAAGACACAGTCTATCTCCATACCAAAATCGAAATTGAACTGAATTGAATTAAAATCGAACTTTTTTTAGACAAAACATGTCCTCCAAGTTCTGTCTAAATAAGTCCTTTGGAATGCGAGTGAAACCACGGTAAAGAGCTAGTATTGACATAACACAACTTTTTAGTAAATTATATTGTTGTATGTTAATATTATGTATAAACCAGGATCCATAAAAAAACAGTTTTATTTAATATATAAGTAATATATAATATAAATAACATGTTTTATCTCATCGAGTGCAAATCCTGTTATAATAATGTGGAGGTAAATAAATGTAAATAAATAAACCATGAGGCCTGTATTCCCCGAAGGGCAAGACATCTGTGGGTGTATTAAAACCCACAGATGGCTGGTATGTTTTAGGTCCAATGTAATAAGGCGCGACCCTATTGCCATATACCGCCAGATTAACAGCAATATAAATTAAGGGTCCGGCGGAGCTTGAATTGCTTACAAAAATGTAATACCGAAATAAATCGTAATCCAGATAATATTCTATCAAATTATGTTATTATTCGGATTTGGATACCGTTAGTCTAGGTTCCTACGGTACTATTTCATCTACTACTACTTCTTCTACTTCATTGGAAATAAAAGACCGGAAAATCGTTCCAAACTTGGTAAAGCTATCAAAAATTGCATTCGCTTACATTTATTTCCAGTGAAGCATTTTGGGCGAAATGGTAGCGTACTTTAATCAAATTCTGTTATTATTCGGACATAACCGAACCTCCTCTTTTTGAATTTGAAGTCGGTTAGTAATGGATAAGTTTCGAGACGATGCTATCCAACTTTGGAACGCAATAAAGATTTTGAATCGATCTGTGAAATATTGACTCAGCAAGAATGAGTTTCTTGAACTTTGTTTGAATGTAAGTGTTGGAGTTCATATGTAAATAAACGTCTTTTTTTGAAGTCGCCTCTTAAAATAATCGACACTTTAGACGCGTTTGTAAATATAAAATTTCAGCTTTGTATAAATCTTTACAATTGACTGCTTCATTAGTCTAGCGGTCCCAAGCGCGACTGCTACACTAGAGGTCCTAGGTTCGATCCCCAGGTCGAGCGAAGTGTTATTGGGTTTTTCTATGAAATTCTCAGTAGCAGCTCGGAGTCTGGATGTGCCCATTTAATGGCTGTACACGGCAAACCGTGGGTGTACATTAGTACACCTCTACTAAGTACGCCTCTGCCTAACCCTCCGAGGAATACATGCGTGATGGTATGTTATAAACGTAGTCGTATTTTTGTTTACGAATGTGTGATAGATTTTATATTCTTTGTGTTTTATTCATATACTCGTATATGTGTTAATGTCCGGATGAATCATAATTAACCTATATAATGTCCCACTGCTGGATACGGGTTACCTCTCAGAATGAGAAATATTGGAATCGATTAATTCCACTCACAACTGGAGCTGCTCGACTGGGGAAGTACCTCCACCTTGCAGAAAATCGTAGACAAGTAACATAGCAGGTTTCCTGACGAGGTTTTTTTTAACTGTTTAAGCCATTGATAATTAATATTAACATAACATACCATCACACCTGTTTTCCCTGAAAGGTTGGGCAGATGTGTCCAAATGTACACCCACAGTTTGCAGTTTGCAGTTATAGTTTGAAAGTCACTATAATCGTAACAGTCAAATGTGCTTGGGAGTTTCTTGTGGCTTCTTCTCAGCAAACAGCACTAATGAAGCCACGCGGGCGTTTTGGGGGTTGTCTTTATTGTAATATGGACGTACGAAAAGAACTACAAGAAGTCTGATTAAATGAGAGATTTAATGACTTCTAAATATGTGTTTTAATGTTTGAACCAGCATAACCCACTGTTGCACCCACTAAGGTACCTAATGACTTGCTATCACTTCTGATTACGAGATGAGTAGTAGTAACCTCTGCCTATTCTCCGATATATATATTCGCCAAATCTACCTCTTAAAAGGATTTTTATTTATAATTCTTAGGCCTCATTACGAAATTTTATGAATAGAAGTTATCTAATTAGGATTTTAATGAATGACTATAATGATCGTTTTGATGGGGGCGCGAACTGCTGCCGAATTAATTTTATGAATAACGACTGGTTGGTTGATAAATCGCTGTTTTAAACCTCTTTGGTTTAAATGTAGCTGGCTTGACACAATTTTTTTGTCGACACATGCATGTGACGTCACTCTATCATTATTTCTCGGCAACAATCCTACTAATATTATAAACGTGAAAGTTTTTGAGGATGTATGGATGTTTGTTACTCAATCACGCCATAACACCTGAATGGATCTGGATGAAATTTAATACAGATAGTCTCTCCAGACTATCTGTAGGAGTAGCGTAGGGGGTTTTATCCAGGTTGGATCCAACTCTGAAGTCCACGCAGACAAAAGTCGCGGACTAGTAAGCTAGTATAACCATAAATGCTAAGTTATGTTATAAAAGTTATAATTTTATATTATATATCGACCGCTGAATTAGACGTCTTGGGTTCGATTCTTAGGTCAAAGAAATTGTTATTGGGTTTTTCTATAACATTGTCAGTAGTAAATGGAAGCTTAAATTAGTGCCCGGATAATGGCAATAGGCTTGCCACAGTTCACCGATATATTTAGGTTCCATATAATAGGGGATTAAATACATGGGACTATATATATATACTATTACATGGTATTAAATCTCTGCTTTATCCTTTAGGGAATATAAGCGTGGTGGCATATTTTCGAAAAAATCTCAAGTGGCTTCCAACACGTCTTCGCCGGAACTTACACGTATTGTCCCTTCTTTACAGTATTCTGTTCAGTCCCTTAACTCTCCATTATCTCAAAGAACGTTTTCAGTTCCTTCATGACACACACCAGATATCTAAGGTCATTTTAAGGAAAATTTGAGGCTTGGGATGCCAATGCATTCCACAATTTTCCTCGACAAATATTTTACAATGCAGGCCGCACTGCTGTGGAATGCCTTACCTACCTCAGTTAGGCATGCACAAACATTGCCTACTTTCAAAAAAATAGTCAAGGAGCATTATCTAACGCTGTAGTTGACTTGTTCTGCATTATTCAATCAGATTGTATCTATGTATTTTTACGAGTATATATGCAATATTTATTTATATGTATTTGTTTATTTATTTTTATTTATTTTGTAAATTTAGTTAGTTGTAGTTAATTTGTGTAACTAATAATTTGAGAACCCTGTTTCTTTTTAAGTACGCCAGACTACCTAAATATCACCTTTCCTTTTTCTCACGAGTCCATCCAAAGGTTGTCTGTAAGAGATCGCTTTTAGCGATAAGACCGCCCATTGTACCATTATGTGATTTATAAAATTGTATTTTACATTAATTTTTGGTGTGCAATAAAGAATATTCTATCTATCTATCTATAATTGTAATAATATTAAAATTACATAAAATAAAAAAATAGATACAACAATACCAAAGAGTACAGAGATACAGTTTCAATTACGAATGAAAGGGTTATTTTCAATGTTACTCAATTTAAATAAAGAATAACCCGATAGGTTAAAGTGAGACCTTCTTTCTCACTGAATACGTCTAAGAAATTAAAAATAATGACATGTTTTTTTAAAAGGTTATTTTTGTAGCAACGAGATACTAGTTTTTACTTAGGAATTATTTCTACAAACATCTCGCACGCCTAATGATAATGCTGGCTTAACAAAAATAAGTACATTTTTAGGAACAGTGAGGATATAACATAACACATAATATATGATTACGCCTGAATACCCCACAGGGTTAGATAGAGCTGTACTGCTGTACATCCACAGCTCACAGATGTATTTAGGTCCCACGTCATAGAGGGAAAGCCCATTGTCAAGAAATTATATTTAAACATATAAATTGTATATATTTTTGCAACATGCGTATGAAATTAAGCTTAAGATCCTGTCATTCTAATGAGAAATTTAAGTCCTTCAAAGCTCTGTAATGGTACACGTCTCAAGATAGTTGCCCTTCAGAGGAACTTGATCGAAGCAGAGATACTTACCGGCTGCGGTGCAGGTAAACGAGTTTTTATTCCCCGGATTCCGCTGATCCCTAACAATTACCCGTTCCGCTTTAAACGGATTTAGTTCCCAGTGAATGTTGCCTTTGCGATGACTATCAACAATGCCCAAGGTCAGACGCTGCGCAGAACGGGTGTGGATCTCACGAAAAGCTGCTTCTCGCACGGGCAGCTCTACGTCGCACTGTCCCGTGTTAGCGATGCCTCGAATATATTCGTTCACGCACCGGACAATAAAACATGCAACGTTGTTTAAGGCTTAAATTAATGTATGGCTTGATAATTTTAGTTTATGGTTTTACCTGTAATAAACTGGATTAATGACCCTAATTATTTTACTTTCAAAATAGGTAATTTACGAGAACGAAGTCGCGGGCGAAACTCTTCTTCTTCTTTATAACGAATTACAAATAAAATGTTTGAATAAACGATAGAGCTATTTGATTGTAACATGTCAGTCATCATTAATCGATAACCGATGTATGCATGAGCCCCACACTAGTTAATACTTGGGTTTCCAACCAGGTGGTAGTTCCCATGGCCATTAGCTTCGCAGCTATGATTTATTATTCAGACTACTGGGTTTTTTCATAATCTATTTTGGCGACACGCTTGGTGAAGCGACTGAGCGTTACGTGTTGTGGGTTCGATCCCCACTCGGAATATTTGTATAACCTACAGGTAGTTGTTGCGCGTCTGGGCGTTTGTTTATGTGAGAATTTGTATTTGTAAAAGCATACACGATATAAAGGAAAATCCTAGTGTTGGGAAATGTTTAGATTTGAAATTATAATTATGCGAAATGGAAATAAAACAAAATTTTTACTCCGTTTTATTGCTAATTTGTATTAATTCCGATGTAAGGCTGGTCGCCAGCCAGTCAGAGCCTACCACTACCACCAAGAAGTCCTACCACCGAGCAAGTCTGATATTTTCTCGGTTCTTACGAGATGATGAAAGGCAGTGAGGAACAGTTTCTAACCCGTCCCCACGCTGAGAGATGTTCGTATGATAACTAGGATCGATGGCTTTACTTGTTCTCTGAAGCTCCAAGGGGTCCTGGAGCTTAGGTAGCAACGAAGCAACTCTGGGCAATAATATACTGTCTATTTTAAACCATATAACTTAGCGGTGCACTACCGAGCCCAGATTTGTTATTAAATCCCAATATCTTTTCTCATTGAACAGCACTCCGGAAGTTATAAAAATATTTACGACAAGCGTTTACTTTGAGTAACTCAATTTTTATGACGTCATACTCATCACACTAAAATGTTATGCTGTATAAAATAGCTTATCGTCTCACCGATTATATTATTATTGGATTTGAAACACTTCCATCGTAATCGTTTCAACATTAAGTACAAATGTATCGTTAAGAAGAACAGTGATTTGATATTATTGAGAGTACACAATGTTTTCATTTTTCCTTTTATTCTGGCTTAAACTACAAAAATACCAAATGTTAATTCAAGCGTTTTGGGGTGTGTATCGAAAAAATATGCTGTCAGACGTCAAGTAAATTTATATTGGACCTTCTTAGAAGTAAATCCCGTTAAATAGTGTTGGTTAAAAACGCAATAGAGGCTCTCTGAATTATATTTATTTTTTTGTAAGAATCATCATCTGCACACGCATTTAGTTTCTACAGCGTCACAAAGAAACATATAGATGGACAGATGAATACATTACCCTTCTTTACAGCGCGCAGTCAGGCAATAAACTCAACATTTTCTAGTACTGTAGGTAAACATTTCGAGCCAAAATAAAATAGAACAAATTAAAATCAACAAGCCAGATCAAACTCACTAGACTGTAAAGATGTTCACACAGTACCTTATACTGTGTTGCGTAACGTATTCATACTTATATGGTAAATTAATGTAACTTTGTCTGTTTGTGACGTTTTCAAACATAAACCCCAGAAGCAATTCTGATGAATTTTGTATGAGTAGGAATAGATTGAACATTGGAGAAGAACATACGCTACCTTTTGTCTCAAAACATAGCTGTTGCTTGCGGATTCAGTGCGACTGAATCCTGAACATTAACGAACGTTCTACATTGTGTTTGAGGTTATGCAGCACTGTTGTTCCTGATAGTATACATATAGTACCTACAGGATAACTTGTCCTTGTATATTAAAATATGTCAAAAATGAGCAAATATGATATTTTATAACAATTTATGCTTCAATTCCACTTCTTCTATGCATGTAGTAATGATTGAGCTGTTTCTAGAGAAAATACATAGACATAGACTTCGAGATAGTCGAAGTGTAGTTGTAACTTTCCTTGATTAGACAAATACCATAACGCTATTATTTCATCAATCATGATTTATACCCAACAATCAATGAAGTAAACCAATGAATGATGTGGAGAAAACAATACTACGTTTAGCAACGTTGCAAACATGTACCGTGTGACCTGGCCTTAAAGTCACACGGAATGATTTCCAGTGGGCCACATGTTTGTTTGTAGCAAACTGCACTTTATTATCTGTACGACTCCCTAGAGATAATTATTAGCAGTCGCTTAGACTGCAGAATGTATGGCTATGAAATAAGCGAAAACGAGAACACGAGCTCCACGGAGTTTGTGTTTTATTTTATTTTATTGAGATAATAAATCAACAATATGTAGTTATAGTTATTGTATTATTAAAATTATTATTAAAAGCCTGCAGGGTTCCACTGTAAGGTAAAGGTCTCTCCACTCTTTTTCTACTTCTCTCTGTCTATTGCTGTTAGGGACCACTCTTTTTGGAGAGTTCCAGCTTATCCGTCGTCTCCGTCTGAGCCTACAGAATTAGGTTATTAGTTTGGCCCATTATTCGCCTGACATGCGATACGCGAAAGGATTTTTTTTGTTACAAAACGTTGCCTCACTAGAAATTTCTCTTGTATCGTGGATGCGTTTATAAACATAAATTATCACACAAAACCACCCTGATTGTTGCACTTTAAAAAATTGCTGCCCCATACATGGATTTTTTACTGAATCCAAGGTACGTTTACAAATTCAAATTTTCACATTTCGCACGCAAACCCGGAACAACTATCCAGAGCTCATATTATAATCGCGTCGATTGTTTTTACAAATCTAGGTTAAGTGTGTAGAATAAGTATACTAACATAGTGATTAAGAGATATTGTTACTAACACTTTGAGTCATAGTTACTTGTAAATAAATATGAATAAATAAAAAAAAAAATATAGTTATACAAATATTTAATTCGCGCGGGGATTGAACCCACAACCTGTGGTGCAGAATTTACTACGCCAAATTTTATATTGATATATATTGTTATATATTTTCAACGTACAATTATATCTATTAATATGGTTATTTCTTCCCCGCTTGTCTTATAACCCCAGTCTAATTGTAAGGAGTTGTCTACACACACCGTGGTGTTCACGGCGGGACGTCTAGCGATCCTCATTACGCTCACAGCTTGGGCGAATGGAACGAATATTGCCTGTACTTCCATATAACTCAATGATGTACGTACCACAATTAATGTTAGAAGTGATTTTCTTGGGAATAATGCTTGTAGGATTGCTTGTAAGAGTGGATGTGTTACTAATGACTTACATACACAGATTGCGATTATTTGTGTAGTGTGTACACGAGTTTATCTGTTATCTATTGCAAGGATGACTTAATTCAAATTTAACGTGGATTGTAGTATACTTAATTTGATCTTAAGATTAATTAGGACGGTCCATGACGTGTCTAGGATTTTAGTAAGAAGAAAAATAAAATTGATTAAAATTTGTTTAGTGTGATATTGAACAGATTCAGGATCCACACTCACCAAGATACTCATTTTTACGAATTTTATCGTGTATATTTATATTAGCTTTCTTTTGACTGATTTTTTGAGACAAAGGGAGCCTATTATCCTTCTCCAAGTTTCAATCTATCTTTATACCAAAATTAATCAAAATTCGTTTAGGCGTGAAAACCTAGCAAACAAATGGAGTTTCTTTCGCATTTACTAATGTTAGTATAGATTTGTATGGATTAATAAATCCTGACGTTTCAGATCCCTTGTAGCATCTATGTAGCTTCAAAAAGTAGTGATTATATTGAAATAAAACTACTTTTTACGGATTTTATCGCGTTGTATTGATATTATTTGATTCCCGACGTTTCGGATCCTTTACAGCATCCATGGTCACGGGTAGACTAAGTTGTTGGACGTCTTAATGTTACAATTACTAACAGCTACCTTACATTTTTGTTAATTATTGGCGATCCGATTCACGCAGAACGAGCTCACCGTACCCTTCGGTCTTGCAGTTTTGGGCTTGGATTTTGATTTTATGGAATCTATAATGGGGTTCCAAGCAGGTGGCAAGACCCAGCCATCTTCTCTATTGAAATTTGGATGTTTTTTAATTTCAATAGCCTCACGGATCATCCTGGGAAGGAATCGGTTTTCTTTTGCGAGGACTTGTGGTTTATCAAATCTGATGTAGTGCTGGGCCTTGTCTAGAGTATGTTCACAAACTGCTGACTTCTTGAATCGGCGGTGATTGTCAGAAACCAGTAGTGTTTATATTTTAAATGGGTTTGCTCTTGACCTCAATCTTGCCTCCGGGGCAAATATGTGGTCGATGGTGGATGGTGGACCAAAAGATGCCTGTTCACCCTACTTTCAAATAGATTCGGGGAGTACGTAAATTACAAATTATAACACTGTCTATATACGAGTATATCAGAAATCAATGCATTTCTGTTATAATTACAGGTCTTACTAATTCATGTTACCCCGATATTATAGATGGCGAGACACAAAATGCCAAGGCTCCAGTGAATATTTGATTCCGGTCACAAGTTCGTACCTACTACTCTGTAATTAACACTGACTTTAGCGGTTCAATTATTACTACAAATTTTAATTAGCGTTATATTTTTGTGAAATGGTGTCTTTTTGTGAAAGAAGATGTAGTAACAAAGATTGGGAAAGGATGTAGTGCAAAAGATTGGGAAAGGTATGAAGGTGATTTGGGCATGTAGAGAGGATGGATAAACGGGAATTGACGAAACAAGTATCCGTGGCGAGTGCGGATAGGAGAGTTGAAAGGGGACCAACCTCGGCGAACATACCACAACCAAATTGCTAACGTTCTTAAAAAAGATCAGGTTAAGAGCACCCTAAACCGACGATCATGCATGAAGAGTTTAATGAACGTAGATGAAGCGAAAATATGCCAGGATCGTAGCAAGTGGATATTTATACATCTGTGCCTCCCCAATGGGAGATATCTCTTGATTGCTAGACCAGGTGGGGCGAAAATTTGTGGAAGGTACTAAGGTAACTGGCAGGAGTTCACTAGGAGACAGTAATAAAGCGACAACATTGCTAAATAAATAAGGACTGCCCTCAATTAATAACTACTAGAATCTACGAATGCGCTTCTTGTGAAGTATGTGCAGTGTAACTCGGAATGATAGATTGAGGAACAATGTGATAAGATAACGTGGGAGAGCCATGCTTCGGCACGAACGGGCCGGTTCGGCCGGAGTGATACCACGGCCTTACAGAAAACCGGCGTTAAACAACACTTACGTTGTGTTTCACCGAGTGAGTGAGATTACCGGAGGCCCAATCCCCTTTTAAAAGGTCGGCAACGCACTTGTGACTCCTATGGTGTTGTGGATGTCCATGGGCGGCGGTAATCGCTTACCATCACGCAATCCGTCTGCTCGTTTGCCCTCCTATCCCATACAATCAAGAAAATAAAATGACGTTCTGGGCTGAAAGATTATGTAGGGACACGTAAAAGAATATGCTGAACTGCTGAGAAGGTTTGGACATGTTGAAATAATGAATGAAAGACGATTATCGGAAGGAATTAATAAGGCGAATGTCAGCGGTGGCGGCAGAGGTGGTGTGTGTATTCGTGTCTATATATATATATATATAGACACGAATATATATATGTATATATATATATATATACATTTTACTATATATATATTTTACTACACAATTAAATATAAAGACACGAAAATTGTGTAGTTTTCTTCTTAAAGCGTTTCGTTTCAGAGTGTGCGTGTTTACAAGCTTATATACTTGTAATTCGTGTTATCACATGACAAATTAAATACCACGTTGTCTCCGAACACTGCTAACACAATAAAAGGCAGGAACATATATAAAATTCACGATCTGTCCCAATTCAAAACACTTACGCGGCACGGCTCTTAGCATTGTAATAAATTTAGGTGTATCTACCCAGCCCCGTGTGTGAGAAGTGACAGATGGCGCCAGAAGCGTTTATATAGCAACCTTTAGTCTCATCAGTCAAAAAAATCCCTTAAGGGCTGTTGTTTTGTTCAAAATTAAATTGATTTATGAAAAATTCAGAACCAACCAATAAGATTTCATTCAACAATATGTATATTCATTCAATTAAATTGTAGGTTTAATGTAACTATATATAATACTAGCTTCAGCCCGCGACTTTGTCTGCGTGGACCTCAGAATTCAAAGTCAAAGTCAAAGTCAAAATTATTTATTTCAATTAGACCATTAAAAAGGTACTTTTGAAAAGTCAAACTAATTGCACGGTTCCAAAAAGTGGGTCTTATGGAGAAGAGCCGGCAAGAAGATTAAAAATGTAATCATGTTCTTTAAAAAAAAAAAAACATGATTACATTATTAATCTTTACAACTTTGTTTTAAATAGTTTGACAATTATGCAGTTTGATGTAAAAGATGATTTATTCAGTATAAGTAGGTGTAATATTTAGTAGTTATATTTAATTATTATTATTATTAATTGGGTCCGATCTGGATAAAAAGTAGTATATTTGTTATTCCTATCACTGTGCCAAATTTCATCCAGATCCGTTCAGTCGCTCTGGCATGAGAGAGTAACAAACATCCATACATCCATACATCCATACATCCATACTCACAAACATTCACGTTTATAATATTAGTAAGGTTTATTCAGGTTTAATTCAACTAAAAATAATCTATATAATATGCCATTCGACTGCTACGCTAAAGGTCCTGGGTTCTATACCCACGTCGAGCAATGTGTTATTTGGGTTTCACTATGAAATTCTCAGTAGCAGGTCGGAGTTTGGAATTTGTGCCCGATAAATGGCTAAACATAATGGCCAACGCCTCTGCCTAACCCTTTGGGGTATACAGGCGTGATGGTATGTATGTTATTATGCCATTATTTACAAAGCCACTATTGAAAAAACCCAATAAATATAACACTGATTACATTTTTCACACCGAATGCCCTTTCGTTAATTGACATCGGGTAATAGTCATTAAGCTATCTTTGGCTAGGGATTAGAGCAGCAATCTAATTGGATGGAACCTTTTTGGGAAGACCTTCGTGGCCGCATTATCTTATGTTAGTGGTATGTAGGCCGAAAGGCGTAATTATGTTGATTACTTTTGATAATTATAAGAACGTGGTATATGTAAATTAATTAGTATAGATATAAGGTACTAGTTGTGCCCTCGGCATGCGTTGCAATGCCTCTTATTTATTTTTTTAGGGTTCCGCACCCGAGGGTCCATACGGTACCCTAATACTGTTACTCACATGTCCGTTCGTCCAAGAAGCAGTGATAGCCTAGTGGAAACCTGCATGCCTGAGAGATATTCTCGATGGCGTGTGAAGTCTGCCAACCCTCACTAGGCCAGCGTGGTAGACTATAGCCTAATCCCTCTCATTCTGAGAGGAGACCCGTGCCCAGCAGTGGGACAGTATAATGGGTTGATTATGTTATGTTATGTACATGTCCGTTTGTTCGTCTGTTACGAAATTCCGTTCCGAATAATATTTTAACTTCCTATTGACCTATGAACTTGAAATTTTGTGATCTAATATTTATCATTATGTATATTTTACTAACAAATACCAATATATTGATAAATCATATTTATTGATATTATATTTGGCACGGAACCCTAAATGTGCGAAGTCCGACACGCACTTCGCCGGGATTTTTTTATAAACCTTCCAACACGCGCACACAACTCACAAAGTTATAAATAAAATTATTATTATTATTTATATAGAAGATTGATAGACTCTCTGCTTTTGATTTTACTGTTATCTTTTTTCGCTTACCTTCTAGAAGAATGCACGGTATTCCAGACAAACCGCAGTGGTTTTTGGTCCACTGTTATTAAATGTAAATTTTATGAGTGAAAATAAAGAGGTAAAAACAGTAGAATAAATATTTGTAGGGCCTGGTAGTTTGTAGTTAATTCGGGTCTGGGTGTTTTTGGATGTGAGAATTATTGTTTATTAATATACCCTCCGTACAGCATATAATCCTCTTGACTACTAAAAAAAAACATGCGGGGCAGTCTTTGGGGACTGGCAATAAACCAAGTAACTTGTGAATTGTATCGTTAAGCTATTGCATTATTATTTTTGGTTTGTAAAGAAGTGTTAATGACCAATTTAAACTTTAATTCTTGATCATAAGTTGGACGCGTGCGGTGACGATGACGCGAGTTTCACGCTTTTTGTTCACCCCAAAAGTACACATATATATACACGGTATACATAAAGCTCATGGAAAGCGTTCGGTGACGATGACGCGAGTTCCATGATTTTTGTTCACCCAAAAAGTATTCAACGCGCTTAGAAGTTTTCACTTCAAAAACATCGTAATAATTTGTATGTACCTATGTTTGAAAATATCTTCAATCCTATAACTATAAAGTACTATGTGAGCCGGTATTTCCCGAAGGGTACGGCTAAGTTGTAAGTACTATATTACACCCACTGTTTGCCAGTGATATAGTGTTTTAGGCTCTGTTTAATAAGGGGCATGAAAATTCCCATTTACTTACCATGAATCCAAGACCGAAATTCCGGGTTGTTACCGATAATTTCCTTACTTATTTATAACCCCATAACATTTTAAACCGTACCAAGGACTGATCAATGGGGGTTTTGTAATTGATCCTTGAGAATAATATATTTTTCGACGATGTCTTTGGCAAATTCAATCACTTTCACAGACGTTACAAAATTAATTATTACTTTAAGTATCTAATTAATGTACTTAATTAACTTACTATTATTAGTTATTATTAATGTCAATGACTGCCTCATCATTAATCTAGTGGTCCCAAGCGCGACCGCTACGTTAGTGGTCCTGGGTTCGATCCCCAGGTTGAGCAAAGTGTTATTGGGTTTTTCTATGAAATTCTCAGTCATGCAGCTCAGAGTCTGGATTTGTGTCCGTTTAATGGCAATAGGCTCGCCCCCTATTACATGGGACCTAAACATACCGGCGAACTGTGGGTGTACATTAATTAGTACGCATCTGCCTAACCCTTCGGGGAATACAGGCGTGATGGTATGTTATGTTAATAATGGCTGATTGTTCGCACCAAGGCAGCAGAAGCTACAAATTCAAATGGAAAGCGCCCCATCAACTAAAAACAATACATTCCCATACAACCGAATCTCATCTATTCATACCAGGGCATCATAAATCCTAAGCAGTAATCAAACAAGAAGTGCCAATCCATCGCTGGAAACGTCACCGCGAAAAGTACGTCGTTCGAAACTCGAATCGTGGAACGGGGCTACATTTTCTATTTCGGGCGAAGCAAAGGTCGTCATCGGTTCGCCTTCCGGGGATGCGGAGTATTTTATGGGGATTCTGGTTTATTGAATGTGGCTATGTTGGGATAGGTAATGAGAAAAGTGAGGTAGACATATTGCTTTTCGATGTCGTTGGTTCACTGATAAATTTTAAGAAAACGGTAGGTACCTAGTTTAGAAAAAAATGATTATTAGATAAGTTATAGAGCTCGTAATACCGATATTGTTTGATTTAATTTGCCACTCATTTTATTCAAAGAAGTATAATAAATGTGAATATTACTCTGTACTACTAGTATTATATTATCTGTGATATGATCTCAATGAATTTTAGTATATCTAGAGGTAAAGGCCTTGGAGAACCAACCTTTTGTCTCAAAACTTCATTAGGATGCGCGATCAACAGTTACAATGTACTGTATAAAACACAATTTATCATTAATAAATAGTATGATACACGACTTACGCAAGCTAATAAATCAATGGTAAGCAAATCCGGAAAAAATGAAAAAAAGTAAGAGAATGTTGAATTTCTTCGTTCCAAATACAGACCATAAAAAGCTGCTAAATACCCCCGGCGTCGAATTAATTATCGCAAATCTAAACATCAATTGCCATACTGGCCATAAACACGCCAAGAGCGGCCGCTGTTAAAGTAAAATATTCCAATTTCAAACACTGTTTTTTGCTTTTAAAAAGGGATTTAAAGGCATTAGATGATAACAGGGGGAAATTGATTATAATTTTTACGAAGCCTGTTATTTTGAATAAACCATATTTATATTGACTGCCTCATGAGTCTAGTGGTCCCAACCGACTGCTACGCGGTCCTGGGTTCGATCCCCAGGTCGAGCAAAGTGTTATGAGGATTTTCTATAAAATTCTCAATAGCAGCTCGGAGTCTGGATTTGTGCCCGGTTAATAGCAATAGGCTCGCCCCCTATTACACGGAACTTAAACATTACCGGCGAACTGTGTACATTAGTACGCCTCTGCCTAAACCTTTCGGGGAATACAGGCGTGATGGTATGTTATTGCTTCCCGAAATGAAAATCTAAAAAAAAATATCAGAACTTTTTTTTTTCTAGAATACATTATGTAGTGTAACGTTAAAATCAGTTCTTCCAACAATACTAATATAGGTAACATCTCGAAATAGATTCTTCATCGCACAATTTAAAATCTACGAGTACAACATCTGTGCACAACAGTCTTCCTACGAAGTCGAATAATTAGATCTGTGGAGGATTCTCCGATTGTTCTCAAGACATACTACCTCGTAGGTACTGCTGGGTACAACTCAAAAGTTATTCTTGTTAGGAATTGTTGTTGGTAAGGCAATATATACCTTATTGTTTTGCAGTGAACTACTAAATTATGTCTGTGATAGCAGTTTGTAACTTCAAGGTATTCTATAGGTGACTTCAATATTTGGCATAAATTAATAACTTTGTGTCTTATTCCCAAAGTGATAGCCTAGTGGTATGACCGTTGGACTGCCAAGTCAAAGGTGTCGAGTTCGAACCCAAGGCACGAACCTCTGACTTTTTGAAGTCATGTGCGTATTAAATAGTTAATTATCACTCGCTTAAACGGTGAAGGAAAACATCGTGACGAAATCTGCATGCCTGAGAGATTTTCTTGATGGCGTGTGAAGTCTGCCATCCCGCACTAGGCCAGCGTGGTGGACTATAGCCTAATCCCTCTCATTCTGAGAGGAAACCAGTGCCCAGCAGTGAGACAGTATAATGGGTTGATTATGTATTTAAGCTCAGCAGCTAACCAATTTTATTAATATAATTACATATTTTTTATGAATGCGTCCCCTAATAATACGAGTATTTATTATCTTATTATATTATATTTATTCATTAGTGAATAAGTAATTGAAATAAGTTCCCATTCCCCTGAGTACACCATAAACAATAAACAGGTGTCCCATTGTATTGCCATCATTCACCGGTATTTTATTAGCATCCCATTAGCCGAATTAGATATTAATAAGGCGTGAATCAAATGGAATAGGTGTGGTGTTTCCTATTATTTTATTCTCGTATTTAATGTATAGCTGTTGCTCGCTGTTTCACCCGCAACCCAAAGAACTTTTTGAGACAAAGGGTAGCCTATGTTTTCCCCAGGAATTGCCTTGTAAGCCTAGTGGTCCCAAGCGTGACTGCCACGCTAGAGGTCCTGGATTCGATTTCTAGGCCGAAGCCAAAGTGCTATTAGGTTATAGATTATTTTGCCTCACTTGTCCCGTGGACGCAAATAGGAGCGCTGAGCTTGAGATTCTAGGTTTAATACCCAGGTCAAGCAATGTGTTTAACCCAATCAATCGTACTCGTAGCCGTGCTGACGGTATCGAAACCAACGAGACGGCATATTGAAATAAAACCACTTTATCGAATTTATATCGATTTAGGTTTAATATTCACGTAAGAATTAGATCCGACCTGAATAAAAAGTAGCCTATGTGTTATTCCAGACTATAATCTATCTTTGTGCCAATTTTATCCAGATCTGTTCAGCCGTTCTGGCGTCAAAGAGTAACAAGCATACATACTAACTTTCGCGTTTATAATATGTCGTGAAAGTTATTGATAGCTTTGAATTATCAAAGCTTTGATTATAAGAGTTCTGCTGTATATTTAAGTATCTAGGCAGATTATAAAATTTCTGTTGCCTAATTAAAAATATTGGACACGAAAGAATGTTTTAAACAACAAATTATTAGCCGAAGGCGAATAATTGGAATGTTTGATTTTATGTTGCTAATTAAATAAATCTTCCCTTGTTTCGGATGGCCCAATCAATATATATAAAAATCAATGCCACTTTTCGTTGTAATTTTATAACTCAAGAACGGGCTCACCTATCCAAACCAAATGTTTAGGCTTTGTTCGGACTATTTAGTAGATGGTTTATGTGAAGTTTGCACAAAATCGGTCGAGCGGTTCTTCATTTAGCACATTTTTTGTAACAAATGACGAATTTGATGTTCCAATTTTTTTTTATTCTTTCACTTTATACGTAGCGAAGCACGTACCAGGCCGCTAGTATTTTTATAATTTTATTAAAATTTAACGTTAGAAGTTCACCTTTTATATTGATTTTAAAGAAAAAAAGATCAATTCATTACAATCTGGTCGTAAGTGCGACTGCGACACTAGAGGTCTTGAGTTCGATTCCCAGATCTTGCGTCGTGTTATTAGGTTTTTTGTGGATATACTAGTGTTAGATATTCGGACGTTAGAATTAAAAGTAGCTTAATTGAGTTTCTGTTACATTATCTATTAAAGCGGATCGTTCAGCTGAGCCCGCGAAATTCAAATTTCAAGTGATTTTTCGCAGTTTGTAGATCTATAATAATATAAATCTATAATAGTTCTGCATTCATGGTAATGGTAATTGCGACATTAACTATACAAAATTCACAATTTTTATCTAAAACCATTGCTGAAAAATCATTATTGTGGCTAAAAGTAGTGTAAAATGTCAATTTTGACCAATTATACAGATTGCGCCAAGTTTTTGCCTTGATAAGGATTTATAAGTAAAGGTTTTAGTTCTCAGTTGTGAATGTTGTATAGTTAATATCGCAATTACAACTGCCATGAATCTACAACTTGTTATACACCTACAAACTGCGAAAAATCACTTGAAATTTGAATTTCGCGGGTTCAGCTGAACGATCCGCCTTAACACTCATTCGTCGCGCTGTTGAGTCAGTCACCATTCAATCAGTGGTTCAATCTTTCGTTCAGTACCTTTGGAAGGGACGGATAGCCGGCATTCGAGCATGAGATATCGACTTGAGTGGTTTTAAACAGTGAAAATCAAGTTAAGTGATAGCTGGAAATATTGTAAGTAAATTCTCCTACCTGTTACTGGCTATGTTTTTAAAAATAATATTTTGACTGCGACCGTTATTTTGTCCGAATCCATACAAGTTTGCGGATACAACAGAGTTATGTATTTATCAAGCGTTAATTATAAATACAGAAGTGCCTTGATTGTAAATTAAAATAAATGTGTTCAGTGTCACCAAATCGTATCATTTGTTCTTATAAAAATAAATATGTTTAACCTAATTGTTTTACTTGTTTTATTTCTTTAGTTCGTTAAAGTTCACACAATTAGAACCTATTTTAATGCACATTTCTGTCTAACTGGGGAGAATATGGACGTAATGTTATGCTTTGGTATGTTTTATTATGTTTTTATATTTTTTATGGATTAATTTGGAGCCATCTGGTAGTCATCGTCGCCCATGGACACCTGCAACACCAGAGGAGTTGCTGATGCATTGCTGATCTTTAAGAGCCCCTACGGACTGCAGACTGCCAGAGCCGTAGCAACCGAGGGGGAACTGGCTCTTACGTGCACTCTTACGACAGACTCCGACGTAAGGTTAGTCGCTAGCCAGTCAGACCCCAAGAAGTCTTATCACCGAGCAAGTCTGATATTTTCACGCCTCTTAGAAGATGCCTATCTGAAAGCAGTGAGGAACATAATCGAAAAAAAGATAACGAAAAGTTTAATTTTACGTTAACCTGCTCATTATTAGTATATTTTACTTTTTTCGTAGGTATTTTTTTTTATTTTGAGAGGTATTTTTTGAAGGCTGGCATTAAATCTAATTTATTTTATTGTATAGTAGCGACCCGCCTGCGGTTTCACCCGCACTGCTCCGTTCCTAAGAGGCGTAGCATGATGTTATATAGCTTATAATCTTCCTCGATAAATGGACTATCCAACACAAAAATATTTTTTCAATTGGAACCAGTAGTTCCTGAGATTAGCGTGTTCAAACAAACAAACTCTTCAGCTTTATAATATTAGTATAGATAAAATCTCATATTTCAACAAAGTCTGCAAAAAAATATAATACCTTTTTAAAATTGTATTCTTTAATTAATCACACTTACCTAAATCACTTATAATTAGGTAAGTGTCAAATAATTCACTTTTCGGATCAACTTTTATTTGATAAATTATGTTATAGAATATTACTTTTCATTGTTAAAGTAATAATATATCATAGTAATATCCTATAGGATAGTAGTAACATTCTATAGAGTATATAGAATATTGTTAGTAATAACATCATTTATCAAATAAAAGTTGATCCGAAAAGTGAATGATTTGAGTAAAACTTTCGTCAGATTGAGGCAGTCTAGACTGAGGTTAGTTTAGAAACTAGCTTAGGGTAAATCGGGACATCTATTATCTGCCAGCGAAAAGCACATCTGAAAACGTATGAATTTTATAAGTAAACTAGCGACCCGCCCGCGGTTTCACCCGTGATGCTCCGTTCCTAAGAGACGTAGCGTGATGTTATATATCCTATAACCTTTTAAGAGAGGTAGAGGCATAGTGGAATCGAATAATTCCACTCACAATTGGAGCTGCTCGACTGAAGAAGTACCTCCGTCTTGCAGAACATCGTAGCCAAATAACAAAGCTCCGTGCTATGTAATGTTTCTAACGGTGAGCAAAGCCGCCTCCCTTCATGGTGGCCAACGTGGTGGTTTTACTAGGTAAAAATCTCAAACTCCTCGCACTAATCCCCGAAGACCGGTCGGGTTTTTAAGGTTTTCTTCCGTAAACAAAAAAATAAGGTCTACCAGGGAACTAAACGTCACATTTGACAACGCGATAAAAGAATAAAACCTCATCACAGCGCTCTACGCGTCATCATTCTTTATCTTGCAATAGTCACAAGCATATCAGTAGGTTTTTTTTTTGTATGGAAAACCTAATTTCCTGGAGCACTGTGCACATAGCCTTAGGTCACTAACCTCTGCTACGAGTACTATGAGTTGGTTTTGCGGGAAGACGAGATGTTTGCTTATTTTCCTGAAGGTAAATAATGTAGAGGGTTCAACTTGGTACGTTAAGATTGTTGCAAAGATTGCAGCTGCCACGATCCCTTACAGACTGTATCTAATATCTATTTGTTTTAATGAAATTTTATGACTGTGTTTGGAATGGTCGTACTACAACACAATGAGTGATGCATGCGCGCCATTAGCTGGGACTGGTCTATTCAACTGCGGCTCTGACAGTCTTAAAGATCGTCAACGCAAGAGCCATTTCTTCAGTATTGTAGGTGTCCACGGGCGGCGATGACTACTTACCATCAGGTGGCTCGTCTGCTTGTTTTACGACATCCTTACTAATACTCGTATTATAAACGTGAAAGTTTGTAAGAATGGATGGATGGATGTATGGATGTTTGCTACTTTTTCACGCCAGAACGGCTGAACGGATCTTGATAAAATTTGGCGCACAGATAGATTATAACATATAGGCTACTTTTTATCCAGGTCGGACCCAACCCTGAAGTCCAAGCAAACTAAGTCGCGGGCAGAAGCTAGTAATCAATAATTAAAAAAAAAGAAATTGGGTACGGTTTTCACAGTCGTTTTACTGGAGGTCTAGCTTAAAATCTGGGGCATATTTCATCTGGATACGCCGCCGCTGTCTAGAAGCCGGGTTACAATAAATCCTTTCGGGAAGCGAGTGAAACCGCGGGTACGAACCAGTGAATAATATTATCATCCGATTTCAAAAAGGAGGAGGTTCTCAATTCAACTTTATGTTTTTTTGTGTTTGTTACGCGATTATTCCGACAATTATGAACCGATTTATTTTTTTGATCGGTATGTTATACTTTAGAGGTGGACCCGTAAAAATTTGGTCAAGATCTGATCACAAAATAACTGAGTAAATGATAAAATCCGATCAAATCAAAGGCACTGACTTCCGAAACTGTTTCGCACATAACATTATTAGATATTTAAGTTTTTGAAGGCGGTTTTACTTCTTCTTAAAAGTTATTTTTAACCACAATTACTAACGCTTCGGAATATAACAGAATTTATGCCACCTAAGCACGACTGCTACGCTACACGTCCCGGGTTCGATCCCCAGGTCGAGCAAAGTGTTTTTGGGTTTTTCTATGAAATTCTCTGTAGCAGAATCTGGATTTGTGCCCGGTTAATGGCAATTGGCTGGCCCCCTATAGGACCTAAACATACCAGCGAACTGTGAGTGTACATTACTACGCCTCTGCCTAACCCTTCAGAGAATACAGGCGTGATGCATACCATATGTGTAATGCCACCTATTACCAAAAGTAGCAAAATTTACCTACAATATTCAAAACTGTTTTACAATTCTAAACTGTATCGATCACCTATGACCTGATTGATGTATTCACTGGCCAAGCGGCCATGTTAACAACTGAACGAGAGCCGCCTACGGCGAGTTGTACTAAAAGCTACACTGGAGTAGAGGCACACTATGCTAAAAGCTTTTACAATTTTACTTTTAGCTTTTGGCACATCATAGAGCATCAGTCTTTTATTGTTTAACAGTTCATTGATTAACAGATAAGAAATT
Source organism: Acronicta aceris (assembly GCA_910591435.1). NCBI lineage: Eukaryota > Metazoa > Arthropoda > Insecta > Lepidoptera > Noctuidae > Acronicta > Acronicta aceris. The sequence goes on along the minus strand of OU342778.1, from coordinate 3,015,964 downwards.
AAAATACTTATGAGATATATAAATGGTACTAAGGAGTAGAGTAAGAGTAGGAAGAAGTAAAATCCAGATGATTAAGCTGATCCAGATCATTTATATCTTTCTACTCTTTCCTTTCTACCCTTGATTGTATCATATACTCTGGGTATAACGATATTTAAAAGATTTTATGAGATCTCGTTTCGAATCTCCTTTTATGATAAGTATAATATTATATTCTGTGTTACTTTCACTATTTTTTTTAAAAAAAAAACGTTGCCCCGCCCTACGATTTTCTCCTGTATCGTGGGTGCGTTTAGAAACACAAATTCTTACATACATAAACACCCAAACCTGGAACAACTACCTGTAGATCATACAAATATTTGCTCCGTGTGGGGATCGAACCCACAACACATGGCGCAGAAACTGATCGCTCAGCCGCTAATCCAAACGTGTCGTCGATAATATCATAATTATACTCTGGGTGGGTTTTAAAGATCTCATTTCGAATCTCCTTATATGATATAATATTATAATCTGTGTTACTTTAACTATTCGCTACACGAGTGACCGAACCGCACAACTTCACATTGCGCGTGCAGCACGCGCGATGTGAAATTATGGATGTCACTGTTATAGCTAAGCAGAAAGATGTCAGTGTCACCAATATATTTATTATTATTATTATTATTTATTAAAAGCCCGTAGTGTCCCACTGCAGGGCAAAGGCCTCCCCACTCTCCTTCCACTTCTCTCTGTCTATTGCTCTTAAGGACCGATATATTTATCAAAGTTTTTTTTTTATATAATAGGAGGGCAAACGAGCAGACGGATCACCTGATGGTAAGCGGTTACCGCCGCCTATGGACACCCGCAACACCATAGGAGTCAAGTGCGTTGCCAGCCTTTTAAAAGGGAATTGGGCCTCCGGTAACCTCACTCACTCGGCAAAACACAACGTAAGCGTTGTTTAACGCCGGTTTTCTGTAACACCGTGGTATCACTCCGGTCGAGCCGGCCCATTCGTGCCGAAGCATGGCTCTCCCAAGTAAGTTGAAAGATATAAATGTTATCAACATTTTACTGCTGTTTGCTCTTTCGACTTTTATATATATTTATACCACCAAGGTGGCAAACAAGCATACGGCCCGCCTGATGGTAAACGGTTATTGTAACCTATGGACGCTTGCAACTCAAGGGGTATCACTCGTGCGTTCCCAACCCTGTAAATTAAGGAGGAATAGTTGGGATGGCAGCTGGCAGCATAGAAGACATGCTGCCCGGCAGTAACAAAACACCACTTTTAACACAACGCTTCCTCGCCGAGCTCTGGCGAACTTGTTCACACCACATAGCACGGAGCTATGTTATTTGGCTACGTTTTTCTACAAAGTGGAAGTACTTGCCCAGTCGGGCAGCTCCAATTGTGAGTGAAATTACTCGATTCCATTATCTCTCTTACCTCTCTTAAAAAATTTACTTACTTTTCCTTGACATTAAAATATATTTCTCTAGAATTAATTAATTAATCTTACCGCATCGGTAAGCTATATTAAAAAAAACGCGAACAATTAAGTAAAGCTCGCGAATTTTGAGTTTTAAAACTAAATTTGTTACGTAAATTAAAGTGAAACTTTAAAACACAAACTGTTTAATCATCGACTAAGTTTTACCCTAATTTTGAAGTCCAATTACTTAGTTTCCTTAAAACAAAGACATGACCTCATTCTGAGTGATGTCTCGCGGATTCAGTCTATTTTATGGGTAAACTTTGAGCGCCAATTAAAATTGCGGACAGCGCCATCTGTTAGCGGGCTCTGAAGTAAATGCAAGTAATTAATGGTTTATGAAAGTTTGTGGTTGTGTTACTCTGGGTCTATTAATTATTCAGATAATTTTGAAAAAAATCGGCCGGAAAGGCCGGACAGAGAAGATATTATAATTATTTATTACTTATTATTATTAAAAGCAGTGGTGGATAGCTTAGTGGTATGACCGTTGGACTGCCAAGTCAAAGGTCTCGAGTTCGAACCCAAGGCACGCACCTCTGACTTTTCGAAGTCATGTGCGCATTAAATAGTTAATTATCACGCGCTTAAACGGTGAAGGAAAACATCGTGAGGAAACCTGCATGCCTGAGAGACTTTCTCGATGGCGTGTGAAGACTGCCAACCCGCACTAGGCCAGCGTGGTAGACTATAGCCTAATCCCTCTCATTCTGAGAGGAGGCTCGTGCCCAGTAGTGGGACAGTATAATGGGTTGATTACTCTCCTTTCAATGTCGCTCTCATGCTTACCATTTCTAGAAAACATAGAACCCAGATATACAAACTCTTTCACTTGTTCCATTCTTATACCACCAAAGAAATAAATACCCAATAATACTTTACTAGACCTGGTACTCGAACCCAGGACCTCTAGCATAGCAGTCGCAATTAGAACCACAGACTAATGATTCAGTTAATAATATGCTCTCTGATTGATGTTCAATTCAATATCTTATCCCTAAAAAAACGAAAGGTAACTTATTTGAATTTATTTTCAAATGGAATAAAATGTAAATGAGATTTGGTTTGATCATTTTTATTCACACCCCGTAATGTCTCTTCCGTTTCATTTCAATGATAAAAAGACTTATAATGGACTTCTTTTTGGAATAATTTTATTCTGTCTTTATTAAAGTTATGATTTTTTGAAGAATTTTATTTTCAGAGCGATTTAAAAGTTTAATGATGATTAAGTAAAGAAAATGTTGCGCAATTTATCTAAAATAACATAACATAACATACCATCACGCCTATATTCTCCAAAGGGTTAGGCAGAGGCGTACTAACCAATAATTCGCCGGTATGTTTTAGGTCCCATGTAATGGGGGCGAGCCTATTGCCATTAATCGTGCATAAGTCCAAACTCCGTGATGATACTAAGAAATTCATAGAAAAACCCAATAATTCTTTGCTCAACCTGGGAATTGAACCCAAGACCTCTAGCGTAGCAGTCGCGCTTGCTATTACTACGCTAAAAAGACAGAATTAAATGCCAACCAACATAATTGAAAGAAGGTTAGACAGATAATTAATCTTTTTCTTTCTTTTTAATGAAAACGTGTAATTATTTTGACGACACGATTGGCGTAGCGGCTGAGAAATCGGCTTCTGCGCAACGTGTTGTGGGTTCGATCCCCACACGAACACAAATAATTGTGTGATCTACAGGTAGTTGTTCCGGGTCTGGGTATTTGTGTTTGTGAGAATTTATGTTTCTAAACGCACCCACAATACAGGGAATCTCCTAGTGTGGGGCAATGTTTTTTATAAAAAAAATATGGGACTCAAAATAATAAACCCCCAAATAAATTATAGGTATTAAAAAAAACATCATCATATCGTTTTTTTTTTATAAAAGAATAGGTAGGCAAACGAGAGCCAGTGGGTCACCCGATGGTAAGTGATCACCTCCGCCCATTAGGCTCCAAGTTCCAAATTTTCAAAGTTCGATTGATCCAAGTTCCCTCTTACATTTATTCGCATAGTCATCCGATAGGTACTCATTCGGATCAGCATGAAAATGAGCTGATGAACTAGCATGAGTTAATCAATTAGATATAACGTTCAAAGGGCAGTTAAACACTTGGGCAAGGATCCAGACGTAAGAATAATGAAAAATGCTAAGATTAAATATTATATTAAAGTATTTGACTCTTAAAACAATGTAAGTAAGTACCATATTGTATTATTAATGAAATAGTTGTTTAGTTGTTGAAAGAGCCCTCAACACAACAAGCCGAGTCATTAATCACTCTTTGTATTAACGCGCGCGTTTGCGTACACCGTGTAAGCTCTAAGGTGACGTAATTAAACTTAAACGTTATGTTATAATTATAGTTAGTGACGTGGGTGAGTAAATTTTGTGTAACAGGTCTTATTTAGGTGTCAGAGAAGTTTATAGTTGTATAATAAACAATGTGTATATAATAAGTAAGAAGGTGTACATTTGTACACACCGAGTTGGTACTATTGCACGTTGTGAGGCGTATCTTAGAAGGCCATGAATATCAGATCTGTCAGTATTTTTTTATGTTTTTTGTAGTGTGTGTGTCTGTGTTTCTGTGCGTCTGTCTGTTCTGGTGAACCGATTTTTATTTTGTTTGATAGGTTGCCCTACTACATGGAACCTAAACATACCGACGTACTGTGGGTGTACATTAGTACGCCTCTACCTAACCCTTCGGGGAATACAGGTGTGATGGTATATTATGTTATGTTACTTATTAAAGATTTAATTTTGTCAAGTATCCTATCTACTAATCTATTCATAAATACTATTCATAAATAATTCATTATTAGAATGACCATAATTGGTATTGTATTACACTTTGAGTTTTCTACCATAAAATAGAGATTTAATTCAACAGCATTCTCATGGCTATTAATTTGGACCATGTTCAGTGTTAATCTCTTAATACGATCATCCGGACCGTCCCGTAACGAACCGGACCGGATCGGATATAGCCGCCATGCTTGAAAGCTTCGTCGCACTGACAAATGTGATACGACTTATTATTAATTCCTACAACTGAATTTTAGTTTCGCTTTTACTTGAGCATTTTAGATCTAGATTTTTTGTAGTTTGCCCAATATTTCGTATCTATATCTATATAAACAAAAATGAATCGCAATATTTGTTGTTAAGTGCAAAACACGAAGACGGCTGGACCAATTCGGGTATTTTTTTATTTATTCCTTGAACTCTGAGGAAGGTTTTTATGGAGAGAAAAATTGCACGGACAACTAAACGGGGCAACGCGCGTGAAACCGCAGGCGGGTCGGTAGTCAAATAATAATTTTAGTTTAGTAAAAGTTGACTAGAAGAGTCATGTTTATATTAAAATGTTATTGACAAAACGGGAGACAAAAAAAGACACCACCGCCGCCGCGCTCATCCCGAGAATGCGCGTGAGTAAACCGTGTAGTCTTTAAATAATTATGAATACGCCTCACGAAAGTTATTATACAAAAAAAAAAAAAAATTCTATTCTTAAAATATACTCTTATAAAGTAATTTACGAGTATATATTTTTTTTATTATTAAATACTTAATCTTTTCCCATCTTAGATCAGAGTATGACCTCTGATCTCCTTTGAGAACAAAGATCACTTCTGGATATTTTCCAACTTTACAGAAAGAATATATTTAAGATTTTATTGACGTATATTTTTAATAACTTTACCCTTTTTTAAATATCCATAAAAAAATCCTAAATATGGTCTTTCCCTTTGTTCCCAAAGGTGCGATAAGATGAATCTTTATAAAAAATATAACAAATTGATCAATAAATCAAATCGAATATATTATAATAAGATAACAAAAGGTTTATAACATTATATTCAGTTGCTGTTATTTCTGTTTCAACTTATAATTAAAATCTTTTTATACTTATAATATGATACCATAAAATTTTGCTGCTTAATTCGTATTAAATTCACGCCGATATTAATTAATGAATATCAAAATGTATTAATATTAATGTCGGCCATTTGATCAGATAATCAAGTGACATTGTGACATAATTAGTACGTTAATTATGATAGAGTTTTGCATGTTTATAACAGTTCATATTATGGCATACACCGTAATATTAATTTGTTAAATGAGGTGCAATTTAAAGTAATTTGATAGGCTTAAAAAGTGTGCACATTCAGTAAGAAAGGATTTTGGGAAATTGCCACGGGATTGGCAAACTTGAGATCAATACGAGTAGCACCGGGAGCCCGGCTAGTATTATAAAGTCATTATAAGCCTATTACTTTACCCTATAAAGTTGTACTAATTACAAAAGAACTAAATAACGTAAAGAGGTGGTGTGAAACGTAACGAAACTTCAGTAGAACATAAATCAAACACGCCAGAAAGTTTCATAAAACGCCATCTGTGTTTCTACGAGTGAATTATTACAGTCGAACGCTACACTCCTAGATTGCGAGTGTATCTGTTATTTTTCAATAGGAGGCGCGTTCTGTCTGCTATTGTGTTAAAACATTGTTACTTACGCAGCAAGGTAATGCAAATTGTTTGGTTTATAAATAGAACCGTATTAGAATGCCAAAATAAAATTAAAAAACCGGAAACAACAGGAAATTTTAAATTCGACATCACACGCAATAGCAGGTTGTCATGCTGATAGAGTTGATAATGATCATGTGATAGAAAAACATAATACTCTGCTTGATCTAGGAATCGAACTCAGTAATTCACGGTCAGAAGTTGCGCTTGGGACCGCTACCCCAATGAAACAGTTAACTTGTTTTGTTAGATTTGTACTCATTTAATGGTAATAGCCTCGCCTTGGCCTAGCCAAATGTGATTGTAGGCAACAGATAAGATAGAATTTACGGAAATTTCGACAAAGAAAACCGGATTGCTTACATTGTGAGTAAGAACCCGAGATCGAGGATTTAGGCTAGAGGTATTAGGTTTTTTCATTAGGAAATTTTTAGCAACAACTCGGTGTTCCGTGTTTGCATATATGAGCATAACAACGGCAATAGGATCGACCCTTTTGCATGAAGACTTAATACGTAACATTTGCCTATCCCTTCGAGGAAATAGGCATGAAAGTATGTTATTGATAAATTGAAATTGACGGCGACATGGTCACTGAGAAACATACCTACCTTTACGTGGGATAGCCATGCTTTTTACGTGGGAGAACCATGCTTCGGCATGAATGGGTCAGCTCGACCGGAGTGATACTACGGCCTCACAGAAAACCGGCGTTAAACAACGCTTACGTTGTGTTTCGCCGAGTGAATGAGGTTACCGGAGGCCCAATCCCCTTTTAAAAGCTCGGCAACGCACTTGTGACTCTTCTGGTGTTACGGGTGTCCATGGGCGGCGGTGATCGTTTACCATCAGGCGATCGGTCTGATCGTTTGCCCTCCTATCCCATCAAAAAAACCTAGTTTAAACGTAATTTAATAAGATAAACGTAAACTTCCGGTTTAGTTTCAACAACACAGTAATCCGCTTCGATTTTGTATCAGGTGTAACAACTGCGTAGCCATTCTGTAGACATTGCGTAGCAAAGACGCAGCAGCACAGCGTAGCCACGGGCCGGTGCAGGCACTTCGTAGTCACTGCGTAGCAACTTCAGCTACGGCGTAGCCACTACGTAGCCATTGCGTAGTCACTGCACTGACAAGTAGAAAAAACTGTCAATAATGATAAATTGCAAGAAACAAGTCAAATTCCGTGCGAGTCATGTGTACGCAGAGATTGGTGTTGTTCTGTTTATATAGGACCCTGGTACTGTTTGGTTTAACATGAAACACCGATGTTCATATCAATATATTGTGATCTCCAAAAGTGGTTAATGCCACCGTCGCCCGTATGGCTAGTGTTTCTTTTTTTATATAAAAATGATTATCGGGGAATAATGGCCGGCTTTTTTGGTACTAAACTTGTGACATTACTATTTATTGTGAGACATAATCCTTTAATTGTGTATCAACAGTGTTTTTGTGTTTCCTTTTGTATATTTGGACTTGTAGCTAAACATATATTTTATTTCTTTGTTTTATTCATTGGAATATTCGTTCTGATTTAACAAATTTAATAGGGTTTTAGTGTACAAGACTAGCTTCGCCCCGTGGTGTTACTTACTTACGTTAATCTAGCTTTTGCAAATAAATTACATAAATTTTTTCAACAAGTACTATATTTATTATGTAATTAATTATTATATTATATTATTATAAGTAATTGTTATAAATTGCTTGTATTAAATAAAAATACAGGTAATTACTAGTTTCACTGATTGTATGTACCTACCTACATAAATTTTATTTTTATTAAACAATTACATGTGTACCTTTGCCTAACCATTTTCTTGTACGCGGTGATAGTATGTCATGTTTTGTGTTATGTAAAATTATAAGGTAAGTATCTCCAATTTATTTGTTCTTCCAATCTTACCATAATAAGATTAAAACTTTCCTCCATTCTGTTCAACATTGAACTCCTTGAACCCACATCGTAATTATTTACCTGCAAACATGCTTTATCGTAATGTTTAATTTCAAACGGGAAGGGATGGTTTTTTATCAAGATTCTTGTTCCAAGCAACGACTCCTATTTTCTTCCATTTTTTTATTTGAAATACACATTATTTTTTATTTATATTTAAACATTTTTTAAAAAAATTGTACCAAACTGTTTTCGGCGTACTTTATAAAAAAAAACTCTATAAACTTTTTGAGTACCAATTTCAAACTTGAATGTGAAGTTATATCAACAAATCTCTTTGGAACACGTTCAAAATTGGAACGAATCGGCTGTATAACTCAAACTTGGCAACCCTGAACCAGTAAACATTGGCTGACACCCGATCGTAATGAATTTGTACGGATTACAAGCTTGTTTGCTAATCTTAGATTACCAGGGGCTAAGTGACAAAAGGAGTTTGAATCTCGCGCCGTCGAACACCAGTATTGAACCTTGATTAATAATGTATCTATTCTTGGAGGCGTATAGTACGAGTATTATACTTACTTACTTAGACATCGCTACATAATACTTGATTCTAATTTAGTCTGTGAGACGCGATCATAAATTATTAAACGGGTTTTTTAATGTATCTATTATTATATTACACATTTACAAATAGGTACTAAGCAATTCTTTGGGGACTGCCGACAGAAGTGAAAACTAAGTAACTTGTGAATTGTATTGTCGAGCTATTAGATTATTATTTTCGAATTATTTTGTGTTTGGAAAGAAGTGTTAATAACTTATTTAAACTTTAATCGTTGATGATAAGTGGGAAGCGTGCGGTGACGATGACGCGAGTTTCACGCTTTTTGTTCACCCAAAAAGTACACATATATATGTTACGGTAAGAGTGAATAATTAAAGATTATTAACATTTTTGACAAAATTATTAATAATAACCACACATATTTTTACAAAATTATTAATAATAACCTAACCTAACCTAACCTAACCGATTATTAATAATAATAGATAATTATTAATCATCTTCAATTATTCACTCTTACCGTAATATATACACAGTATACATATAGCTCATGCGATGTAAGCGTTCGATGACGATGACGCGGGTTCCATGATTTTTGTTCACCCAAAAAGTCTTAAACGCGCCTAAAGAAATTTTCTCTTCAAAAAACACTGATTTATCCTCCATCCACTGATATGATCATTGGAATGCCGAAGTCGAAGGGTTCGAGTTCAAATCTAAGGTACGTACTCCTAACTTTCCGTAATCATATGGGTATTCTTTTATATTTAATTATCACTTACTTGAACAGGGAAGGAAACCTGCAGGCCTAAGAGATTTTCTCTACAGCGTGTGCCTGTATTTATACTATAACTATACTAACTCATTCAGTAATGGCGTTAGTCAAAATATTATGAACCAGCAAGGTTCTTTAAGGGTCCGGCAGCGCTTGAATTGGCCACAAAAACGTAATACCAAAATAAATCTTAATCCAGACAATATTCTATTCAATTATGTTATAATTCGGATTTGGGGACCATCAATCTAGGTTCCTACCGTATTATTTTGTCTACTACCACTTCACGGGAAATAAAAGATTGGAAAATAGCTTTATCAAAAATTGCATTCCCTCACATTTATTTCTAGTTAAGTATTTTGGACAAAATGGCAGCGTAGGAACTTAGATTAACGGTATCGGAATTCGAAAATTAACAGAATTTGATTAAATTGTGTTTGAATTAAGATTTATGTCGGTATTACGTTTGTAAGAGAAATTCGATCCGCCGGACTCTTAATGCATAAAAATAAGTACGTGATTTAGAACGAGGATCTCAAAATGTCAATATTTGACGTACAAATACTACTGAAAGATCTCAGAACTACATTTTTATTGGATGTCTATATTTGGAACTTCTTTATAACGGTGTGCTCGCTCCGTAGTTGTTAAGCTATTAATTGCAGCTCTATTTTGATAGTTATTAAAATTATTTATCTTTATTTCATAACACGATACACTTTTCAAGTGGGCGGCCGAATGTATAGGAATTTCGGAAAATAATTAATATTCATAATGTATTAAGAACGTCTAAGTTAGTGCTTAATTATAATAAATAATCCTTATCTAATCACAAAATTTGACAAAGTCTATTGTCGAATTTTATTTTCGGCACTACGGTAAAATTTTAAATTAGTAAGGCATCAGTTGTTAATTTGTTATTTCTTCTTTTTCTAATTTAATGAAACCTGAGTAGAATAAGAACTTCTAATTTTTTTTTTTTGTTTTTAAGACTTACCAGGAGCTCATAAAGCTATGACAGTGTTCAAACAGAAAACGTACCCTAGACATCGATTCATGTCACGAACTCTTCACGATCCTGATGGCCTAGTCAAACAAGGCGATGCACTGAGTTCTCGCTCAGCATTTACTGAAGAAAAGCAATTACTGAGCTTCTACGCTCTAGATAGAACCTTCGATGTGTCCTTTAAAACCTTTCAAAAACATTTGCTTGTTCATTAAGTTTTCTGTAATAATATTTGTTGAGTAACAACAGCAATCGAGTTTCTTAGAAAAATAACCTCTTCTGACATTAAAGTGACTTTACGTAAAGTCTGTTCATGTTATGATAAAATTAGAATAAATATTCCATAGCTTTGTATACCTTTTAAAATTCTACAAAAGCTACTTTTTTATTGTTACTAGTTAACGGGCTGCGAACTTTATGATGATAAAAATTACAACAACGAAAGTTTAAGCACATCCTGTGTAAGAGGTGGCGAATCTACTATCATGAACGGGGCGCAAATTCCTATAAGTTGCTACTGGGAATTTAATAGAAAAACCGAATAACACTTCACTTGACCTGGGAGTTGCACCCAAGATCTCTAGCATAGTCGCGCTTTCAACCACTTGACTAATGAAACAGTGTAAATCTCGTCAGTTAGTGCAATCTTCCAAAAATCATGCCTACATTATAACATCTAATACTGCCAAAAATATTATTTTAATACCTATAGAATTGCGAAAAGATACTCAAAGGACCAGAAACACTTGTCTACATACGCATACAGAGTAACTGCCATCTTTACAAGCCATAAGTTCTTAACGCAGCCGTCAGATGGCAACGTCGGCGAGTAATTAAAAATACAAGTGGGCACTAATCCGTTTTATTGTCTGCTGCTCAGATACGTCATTAAAATGGCAGTACGAGGCAACGGCCATTATATCGGTTTAGTGCTTGCAACTGTAATATTGGGATTATGGCGCAGAGACAATAGGTTGCGGACCGAAGGACCAATATAGATACTTTGTTGAAAAATGGTCGTTAATGATAGATCGAATTTCAAGAGGTTATGACATTGTGTGCTTCTACACTGTCAAATCTATTTACTCTTCGACTAAGCAGCCTGTTTAATTACTATTTTCGCATTCATGTTTATTATTCTTGTTTAAAATGAAAGCTAAATAAAAAGTTAAAAAATGTAAAAAAGAGAAGTGCACCAGCATCGATATAAAAAAAGATTATTTTATCGAACGAAGAAAAAGACACAACAGTGAAGGCCGGAGGATGATACGGGTACAATTGTTCTAAGCGCAATTGCTACGTTAAAGGGTTTGATTCTAAGGTCGAACAGAGTTTTATTAGATTTTACTTTTAAATTTTTAGTAGCAAATAATTTTGGATTTGTGTTTGGATAATGGCAATAAGTTCACCCCTATTATGTACATGGAACCTTAACATACCACAGAACTGTGGGTGTACATTAGTAAGTACATTTCTGTCTAACCCATGGAGGAATACAGGTGTGATGGTATCTTATGTTGGACTGTACTTTTACTTTTTCTCGATTAAGCCAGTAGGAGGGCTTTATTTTTTAAAGCTGTGTAATTCATGCAGCAATTTTTACGTCTATATGAAATTGTGTTATTTATATTAATGTCATGAAAGACGATTAACAAAAGGAATTTATAAGGCGAATGTCAGCGGCAGCGTCGGAAGAGGTCGCCCTAACATGCGCCGATCTAATTGGCGAAATCCTTCAAAAATGTCAGGTGCGTAGCACTTGCAACCGGCGTGTATGTATGAGAAGATGTTCAATGTGGAAGAAACAAAAGAAGAATGTAAGAATTGTAGCAACTGGCGATCTATAATTTCTGCCTACCCCTGAGGGAGAAAGTCCTTAATATTTGCATTTCTCACAAGTGTACAATGTACATATTAAGCTTTATTTATTGGACTATAATAATATAAAGATTAAAACAATGAATTAAAGCTAACTTTATGGCTACCATAAAGTCCTTAAAACAATGTTGGTTGCAACGGAAATTGAACTTATGTACAGTAGAATTAAGATTTCTAATGCTCAATCATGTTTATGTTAAATGCAAAGTGCTTTAATATTAACTGTTTGCGATGTGATTCACGTTGTTTGCGTAATACAAACATCACTTTGGATCCCGGATTTTGAGACTACTAGTGAACTGAATCGTAAACATAGTTTCAATATAATTTACTATTTAGCCGTGACCTGCGGTTTTATTCGCATCCCAAGGGATCCTTTGAAACAAAAAGTAGCTTATATCCTTCTCGAAGGACCAGTCTATCTCTATACAGAAGTTCATTAAAATTGGTTCAACGATATAAGCGTGAAAACGTAATAAACAAAGAAACCGACATGCAAAGTTATTATTCATTCGATCCGTCTGCTCTTATGCCCTCCTATCCCATAAAAAAACAACAGCCACTAAAAAAATATAAGCTAGTTGTTAACAACAGAAAACGAAGAACAGCGTAAATAATAGTTTCATCCGGTTTTTAAACGATTTAATTAATGAGTTTGGCATTACAATTAATTTTACAAAATGTAGTTTTAGGCAAGAAAAATTAGAATTCTTAAGACATTAATTTTCTACTGAAGGAATTAGGCCACTTGAAGATATAGTTCAAGCCATTATTGATTTTCCAAAACCTAATACTATTGAGGAACTTTTAGGAATTTTATATTTTTATAGATAGTTGTAGTACTTAGATTTAGACACTGTTTATCTAAATAAATAAAAAAAATTGACTGATTGAGACTATCTCATTAGTCTAGTGGTCCCAAGCGCGACTGCTACACTAGAGGTCCTGGGTTCGACCCCCATGTCGAGCAAAGTGTTATTGGGTTTTTCTATGAAATTCTCTGTAGCAGCTTGGAGTCTGGATTTGTGCCCGGTGAATGGCTATAGGCTCGCCCCCTATAACATGGGACCTAAACATACCGGCGAACTGTGGGTATACATTACGTACGCCTCTGCCTAACCCTTCGGGGAATACAGGCGTGATGGTATGTGTGTTTATAAAAAATAGTCATAGGGTTACGGAACTACTGAAGTTAAAGCGCGATACAAGTTCTCACTAGTCAAAACACAATATACATGCGTCAGCATTGACACTACAGAACCAATAGTCCGACACAGACCAAATTTATATTGGACTAGCTAGGAAGTTGTTCCATATACACAAACAATATAATCGAATTGAGCCTTCTCTGAAATTGGTTAAAAATCTCAAAAAAGTAGTTGCTAAAGATTTTTCAAAATCTTTCCGCCACATTTGCAAAATGGTGGAGTTGGTGAGCGAATTTCAGACTCAGATAGTTGGAGCGAAAGACCGTAATTACCATGACAATGTGCGCCGCGGCTCGTTTCCGCGAGATTAATGGCCACCGCTGCCAGCCGTCACTCATTAAATTGATGAGTGATGACGTGGACCAGGTTGGGCCATGAAAACAGCAGTTGACAATGCAGGTTTAAATGGAGTGCCTACACTCTGCGAGAGGAAACCTTCAAAAGGCGATCAGTCTTTGGCAACAAGATCATCCTGTGAGCTTTTTCCCAACTTGGGGCTTCTAGTCTAACCAGATGCGGGTGTATATTAATATTTACCACGAAGCGACTGCTATATCATACCTCCGAAATTTAATTTCTGGGGAATTCCGAGGGTAGACTGGTTGTCAGGATTTTTAGTCTTCTGACAACTAGTAACAATTGTCATAGATGTTCGTATGACAACGGGGACCGACGGCTTTACGTGGTCTCCGAGGCTCTCAGATCTCGATGTGTTAAGAATAGTCCAGAATACCCATCCACAGACTGACCACTGCGTGCGCAGATCAGTTAATCAGCTTAGTTATTACTTAGGCACGAACCCCTTGTAGCCTTTGGCAACAAGATATTTATTTATTTTATTTATTTATTTATTGTGACAACTTAAACTATCATTACAGGGTTTATCCTAATGCGACAGTTAAGAATTGCAAATTTTAACATATTTACATAAAAAAATATTAAACTGTCTATTTACAAAAACAAAATTATGAACTACAAATAAAAAACATTATTATCTACGTAAATTAATAACATTATTACCTACATAAAATATATTTATTACATCTAAGTATTATTTTGCTTGTAACTTAATATAAATAGTAGTAGCATATTCACTCAAACTACATGTAAACACATCAATATATCTTATTCTTAAACTCATCCAAAGTCTTTGAAGTGTTCAGTTGACAGTTCAGATTTCCTAATTAATATTAATATTTTTTTATTCGTAATAAGCGTACCGCAGAAATGTGGAATGTGCTTCCCGAGTGGGACTATCTCGATAGATATAATCTGGGTGTTTTTAAATCACATATGAATCCGATTTCTTCTAGGCAAGCGTGCTCCATCTTAGATCGCAGGGTCGCTTATCATCAGACGAACTGGTGATCAAGCATAAGCCTATCACGAATAAAAAAAAATATTACACTTTAGCTTAGAGTTGGTCGTGACTGAAAGAGGCTGATCTACCAATTTTTTTCACAATATCCGCTAGTTTCGAATCCTATATATTTGTTCAAGATTGACTGCTAACTCATTGCTTCTAATGGCGTGAAACAGAGCGGAAAAAATACAGATCTAGAGGCCCCACTGGTTATGCAAGTAGAAAGTTTTTGTGAGGTGGTGTGTTTGACTCGACACAGCTGAAAAAAGTTATGGGAAAGTTCAAGAATGCGTCGTCATGCAAAAATGTGAGTAAATTGTTATTTTTACCCACGACGGAACGGAGACGGTGTATGCATTGGTGAGAGGCTGTTTGTTTGTCCAAACGAATGTTGCCATTTATCCTCAAGACGGTTTGACCGATTAAGACGTAGTTTTCTGTAATTACATTAGCATATGGTTAAAAAAAATATTGTTCACAAATATTTCCAAAAAAACTATAAGCACAACATACCAGTACTGTAACATACTGTAGTCCCCTAAGAGTTAGGCAGCGGTGTATTCTCCCATTTCGGATGAGTTGAGGTCACATGTAACAGAGGACGAGCCTATTGCTATTAACTGGGTGCAAACCCGTTCTGCTATTAAGAATTTCTTCTTCAGAATTTGATATTGAATTTATTTATTTTTTTTAACTTTGCTTGACCATGTAATCGAACCCAGGACCACAATCTTATCTATCTAATATTTAATCTTCAGTCACTCGCTGACTAATAACGAATAAGTACTCAGAAAGTATTCAATCGTTCAAAATTGAAAGGCAGTTAGTTTCCTTATTGCTCAGGAATACGCGGATAAATCAAAACAAACCTACAAAACAATATCACAATCAATAGTACTTCAGTCTATATAGCTTTATATTAACAAAATAGAAAATACAGTTAGTCAAAAGCAATAAAAGCCCAAACAATTAGTTTATGTAAACAATGGCTTGTTTCAGAATAACCACGAAATAGACGCGAATATTTTTGGTGGTATTTGTTACTATGAAACATATTTAATACAATCATGGAAATTAAATAAATGAAAATCGAAGAAGAAGCACTATAATTATTTAGGGTATCCATCGCGACACATCTCCGAAGGGCACATATCCAAAGTCTGACCGTAGAAAGCGCAACTGAACCTTACAGATAAATTAATTAGGGTAGTTATTACATAGCCATGAGTTCCTTACGTTAAACAAACTAAAAAATTACTAGTAGCGATTATCTGTCACATTTGATAACTGTGACATTTGTTATCTGTCACATTTGTTAACTGTCACATTAATGTTTATGTCATTTACGCATGACAGTCATGATGAGTCTTTGCTCGGCATCCGTGACTATAATGCTACCAATTTATCTATAGAGTTCAAACCAGTAATTTTAAATCTTAACAGAATGATATATGTTTTGACAGTTCTATACAAAATTATTTAAAGACTACACGGTTTACTCACGCGCATTCTCGGGATCGCCCGACTAGTTTCAGACTCAATAGGAGTCCTTAATCATGAGCTGACGCGGCGGCGGTGGTGTCGCGAGTCGATCGACTCGGGCGATCGCGAGAATGCGCGTGAGTAAACCGTGTAGTCTTTAAATAATTATGAATACGCCTCACGAAAGTTATTATACAAAAAAGTTCTATACAAAATTGGTCAAACTGTTGGGCCTTTCAAAAAATTAGCGCTGCAGCAACTATGTTACTAGGGCATCAGCAGAGATTAGCGACGTATTTTGGCCCCACTTTATTGGCATACAATAATAAAATAGGGTACAAAATGAAAGCAGTTATTATTTCTTTCCATTTAGCGTATTACCATCGATGAAGCGGAAGAGTTACAAAATTGATGAAAAAATAATAAGATTTTACAACTAATATATATTAAGTGTAGTTGCCATCCTATGATTGCGCCGTAAACCTAAAAACGTGAATGTGACAATAAAGCCAAGTTTTATTGAATGTGTTTTAATTGATAAGCGGCGGCGATTTTATTATTTTTTTATGCCCTGTTTGCCCTGTCTGTCTGTCTGTCTGTCTGTCTGTCTGTATGTTCGTTATAGAAACAAAAACTACTCGACGGATTTCAACGAAACTTGGTACAATTGTTCTTCATACTCCTGGGCAGGTTATAGTATACTTTTCATCACGCTACGATCAATAGGAGCAGAGCAGTGAAGGGAAATGTTGGGAAAATGAGTGATTCATGAGAAAGGTTTCAAGCTATAAAACATCACGCTACAACCCTTAGGAACGGGGCAACGCAGGTGAAACCGCGAGCAAAGAACTAGGGAACAAAGTAACTATTCCACGCGGACGAAGTCGCTGGCAAAAGCTAGTGTATTAATAAAAAATATTAACCTATCTCTTGATTGGTTTCGAAATAAAATGGAATTTTTATATAATAAGCTCCGAAGAATCGAAACAGAATATATATGTTTAAAGTAAATCCCAGTTGTGAACATGCGATTTGTCACATGTCATTTCAATAGATTTCCTTTTTTATTGGTCAATTCGAAAATCTACAAGTGCGGTTTTGATCGTCAATGTGGATGGGGTATAAGGAAAAAGAAAGTCAAAAAAATTAATATAGTTAGTGACTGGATGAAAAATGTAATGATTGGAAAATGTTTGAAAATAGGCAGATTGATTAAATTATTAAGATAAGGTATATTATTTCATAAGAAATAAGTCATAGATGCCAATGCAAATAAAACATCAGTGTTACTAGCGCACAGACTGCCTCATTAGTCTAGTGGTCTCAAGTGCGACAGCTACGCTAGAGATCCCAGATCGAACAAAGTGTTATTCACAACGGCTCAGGGTTTGAGATTTGTGCACGGTTAATGGCAATAGGCTCGCCCCCTATTACATGGGACCTAAATATACCGGGGAACAGTGGGTGTACATTAGTAGGTACGCCTCTGCCTAAGCCGTCAGGGAATAAAGGCGTGATGGTATGTTGTGTTATGTAACCGGCGTTTATTAAGTTGCGATTACAACTTACTATCAGGCGGCCCGTATGCTTGTTTGTCATCTTTTTACAATAAAAAATTGTTGTACCCGCTTGTCGCTCGCAACTTTTGCCACGCGAAATTTCAACGTGTCACCAGAAGTTGGAAGATTATCAAGTTACGCTTTTACGACATTCTTCTGAATCCCTGACTCCGAGGATATCGACGGATTCCACGAAAATGCCATTATAATATTGTGAACTTTTATAGCCTTTAGTTCGATTAATAGGAAAAAAATAGAAAAATATTGAGGAAAACAAAACTTTTGTGACACCGTATCATTTCGTTATGATTATATTAGAGAATCACACGTTGGTTTGGTGTTATGTATATAGCAGGTATGATATGTAGCAAATGGTATACCCATCATCAACTCCGCGAGGAAGCCTTGTGTTGGCAATGTGGGGGACCGACCGATTGAATTTCTCTTTTACAATTCCTCTATAAATCTAATATTCATGGCTGAAACTATCCAAAACAATCACATAATCCGAAATAATTTCAAAACCAATAAAATATTATTCATATCCGTATCTAATTTTAATATAATTTAATTTAATCTGATACCTACCTGAAACATCTCCCTAGAAAATATAAATTACCCCCTACCCCTCATTACCTTAAGTGACAGTTAAGGGGTAAAATGGCTGAGTGTCAATTAACTTAGACTTAGGAGACTAGGCAAGCAGGAGTATCGTGGAGATCTCATCAATATGCATGGTCACACAACCTCACAGGACCGTTGTGAATTAATGAAATTATTTGTTTTATGAGAATTGCGTTTAAACACACTTGGTTTGTACGACCTTAACAATGTGTGGAAATTTTAAATTTGCGTGAACATTTTCTCAGAGAATTCCTACCAGGATTTTATGAAAGCAAGAACTGTTGATTTTGTTTTCGATTAGTTTTCGATCAAACTGGCTTAGCATTAAAGTGATTGTCATTTTCCCTTGTAAATTAAACTTTATTGTAGTTTACTTAAATTATGAATATTATATTAGTTGAAACGTTTGACATTAAGTATTTTGAATTTTTTTTTATTCGTTATAGGCTTACGCTTGACCGCCAGTTTGCTTGATGTTAAGCGTTTGCCTAGAAGAAACCGATTCACTCGTGATTTTCGTGACGTTTCATTTGACATGAAACATAACATACCATCATGTCCGTAGTAAAGGATTAGGCAGGAATGTATTAATAGCGTGCCCCCTACCTCTTCTCATTAATCGGACGCAAACTACGAGCTGATGCTTCTGGAAATACTTTCCAAATCTTGTTACCTACATATTTATTGGGAATTGCAAGCCAGTAGTTTGTGCTTAGCACGCGTCGTAGTTTTTGATTGTTAAAAAATGAAAACAGCGAGATATCGCTTTTGGATTTGAGCCAAACGAAAAAATTACTCGGTTGCAGCTGCTTCTCTGGCTGTGCATATTAAAATCATATATTTATGTAACTATAATAAATTGCTCCGAAGACGTTTTCAATTTTCTTACTTTATTATTGCTATACGGAATAAAGTTAATATCTGTCGAAGTATGGGCGCCTGGTACATAGTCTTTTTATATTAGAGTTTTATTGCACCCATGTCCAATATTAAAACACTGCGTTATTAGTCTAGTCTTCGTAAGCACGACTGTGCTACGCTGGACGTCCTAGGTTCGATACCCTAAAACCACCCACCTAAGGCAGGCGGGTCTTTGGGGTCGCGGTCGCGCAGAGAGGGGACTTTGCTCGCTCTGCTCGATCATGTGACCCCAGAGAAGACGGTAGCACAGTGATCACGTGTTGCCGTGCACAGTGAGGTTATGGGGAGACCCCTTTATAGTCTCCCCAGGGATGTGCCTCAACAGGCGTCGCACAGGGGGGTTCTGGGGTGTTCTTTTAAGAGGGCACAGTGCCCCCCTTCATGTGCTGATGGTGGCCACTGGGATGGTTTTAGTGGGTAAAAATTCCACACTCCCCGGTCTAATCCCCGAAGACCGTACGCCTTTTGGAAGGTTTCCCCCCGTAAACAAAAAGGTTCGATACCCAGGTCGAGCAAATTGTTATTAATTTTGTCTAGGAAATTCTCAGTAGCAGCTTGGAGCTTGCACTTGTGCTCGGCTTATGATAATAGGCCCGTCCCCAATTACATGGGACTTAAACACCGACGAACAGTGGGTGTACATTAGCACACCTCTGCATAACCTTTCGAGGAATACAGGCATACTCAGAGATAGCTACCTACGAAAGCAAACTCATGATTCCTTACTGGTTCGGAACAATTACTGTCTTGGCAGCACGCCAGGGTTGTCTTATATAAAGAAAGTATAGATACAACAACTGAATAAGATATGTAAGCCTTTTATCATTACAGCCTGAAAATGTTATAATATATTCCTATAACACTGATGAGTACATTGAAAGATCTTATGAATGGATAAGTAGTGCCTATTTCCAAATCGATTTTATTTTTATTTTCTAAATAAAAAAAAAATAAAAAACTTACACAAATTTACTACATTAAATAAATTTATATGAATAAAGCTTATTTGCTTTAAAATGCCTTTTCAGATCAATCGATTCACGTTCTTTATTTAACACTTAGCTGGATTCTTGGAATATAATACGATTATGCCAAGATGATATTCAAGCTTATCCCAGGAATCCTAAAGCCAAAAAAGCTAATATAATGGAAGAAAGGAAAAGAGGAAAAGTAAAGCAAGGTCCACTAAGCATAATTTATTGAAATCGTCCCGAATTCTCAGTAAATTGGGGCCCTGTTCCCGACGCCCTATAAATGCAAATAGCATTCGTAATGGTAGTATAACTGTTGGCTATACCACTAAAATTACTTTGGCGAAATATAAATTGTTTATGAGACGGTTTGGGCATGTTGAGTGAAAGGCGGGTAACAAAAGGAATATACTCGTATAAGGCAAATGTGAAGGAAAACTTCATGAAAAAGAACTTCCACGCTTGAGAGATTTTCTTTTTTATAGTGAATACTCCGAGAGGAGCCCGTGCCCAGCATAGCGACAGTTTTTGGGTTGATGATGATGATGAAAGCAAATGTCAGCGGTATCACGTCAGGGAGATACTCTAGAAAGACATATACCTAATCTTTCTTTCTTCCTTCCTTTCTTTCTTTCTCATTGGTGGGTTTTAAAAAATTCTTCTGTCATTTATGCCTATCACCATGGAAAAATGCAGTGAGAGTAAATCATCATCTTCCTAGCTTTTTCCATTATGTTGAGAACAGCTTCCAATCTATCCAGATCCGGCGGAATATCAGCATTTTATACGAAACCACTGCCATGAGCAACCCAATTTCTTGGCAATACCACTATGCTTTTGCTCGACGTTAAGAATGGTAAACCATCCATAAACAGACTGCATCAGGTACAGCTTTACGTTGCATTTCGATGGTGGGTGTAGTAATTACTAAGCCATAAACCCCTCCATATTAGTGTATGTACACAAATTATGCTATATTAGAATGGTCGACATTTTGTCGTCGGAATCGGAAATCATCCGTAGAATTATGAAAAATTGATTGACCACGCTGCAGTGGTTACGGTACGCCACAGCTCCAGCTAAATGAATAAATTCTAGACAAGTTAGGTAGTCCCCAAGGGTGCAGATTTAGGCCATTCTGTTGCAGTGACCTAGAATGAAGTTCCGGTACAATGCGGCTCCGCGAAGTAATTTGGAGACTGTTCTCCGTAAATCGGAAGGAAATCAGGATTACGTAACATCTGCAGGGACTAATTGGCATTTGAGTTTAAATTCCAAAATTTGTGTAGTTTTTAACCAATTCCAAAAAAAGGAAGGTTCTCATCTTATTTTTTGCTACCCACGACGGAACGGAGAAGGGCTAATCGTAAGCGTGACTTCTAAAGTAGAGGTCCTGGGTTCGATTGCCAGGTTGAGCAGTGTTATTAAGTTTTCCTATAAAATTCTCAGTAGCAGGTCGGAGTTTGAATCTGTGCCCGGTTACTGGCAATAACCTCGCCTCATATTACATAGAACCTAAACATACTGACAAACTGTGGAGGAATATTAACCCACTAGCTTCTGCCCGCAATTTTGTCTGCGTGGACTTCAGAATTAGGTCTGACCTGGGTAAAAAGTAGCCTATGTGTTATTCCAGGCTATAATCTATATGTGTACCAAATTTTATCCAGATCCGTACAACCCTACTGGCGTGAAAGAGTAACAAACATCCATACATCCATACATCCACACATCTATACATCCATACTCACAAACTTTCACGTTTATAATATTAGTAAGGAAGTAAGGATTGACCGCCACGTCAAAACAGTAAAAGCGTGTCCTCAGTGCCAAGCTTCTGAGTTTCCGATAGAAATCTGTCACCCAGTCATGACCTCGGGGCGCTGAGCAAATTTTGGTTTGTCGTCTATACATGACTGTGACGCTCAAAAGGTTAAGTACACCTCTGTCTTACCCTTAGGGCGTAATGGTATGTTATGTTACATTTTGAGTGCGATCTTAAGGGTTCGGCGGTACTTGAATTGCCCACAAAAACGTAATACCGAAATAAATCCAATATTATCAATATTATTGACAATATTCTATCAAATTATGTTATTATTCGGATGTGGATACCGTTAATCTAGGTTCCTACGCTACTATTTTGTCTACTACTACTTCACTGGAAATAAAACACCGGAAAATCGTTCCAAACTTGGTAAAGTTATAAAAAATTGCATTTGCTTAGATTTATTTCCAGTGAAGTATATTGGATAAAATGGTAGGGTAGGAACCTAGATTAACGGTATCGGAATCCGAGTAATAACAGAATTTGATTAAATTGCGTTTGAATTACGATTTAATTCGGTATTACGTTTGTATGAGAAATTCGGTCCGTCGGACTCTTAAGAAAACTTGATTTTGTTAAAATTATCGAGTGAGCTCTCCTATAACATTTAAAAACATAGCTTTATTAATGGTACTCAGTTTTAAGAATATTAATATTCAACCAGAAGTGTTTTGTAACTTTTATACCCTTATGGTTTTTAAAACTGAAAAGTCAGTTTCTGTAAGGCCTTTGTATATGTAAATTAGTTTTCAGTTTTGTTATAATTCTGGAGATGCGAAGCACTATTATTGTACCTACCCACATCTATTGTTACGCTTGAACTCTGACTCGGTATTATTATTTCTTGAAATTCAGCAGAGAACAATTTAATACTGTTGTAAGAATGGACTCTTATTTTCTACAGCCACTAGTTATTTATATATTATTAATAATAAAATATAACATAATATACTCCCAACCTGACGGCACAAATAGCGCAGTAGCTGAGTTATTGGCCTGTGCACCACGGGTCACGGATTCAATTCCACCCTACCTCCAAAACCATACAAATAATAAACATTTGTATGGCTAGAGGTAGGAGTTGTCTGGGATCTGGGTGTTGGTGTGTTGTCCTATTGTTGTCAATCTACCAACTTTAAATCTGAAACGTTATCTTATATCATTTATCAATCGCGGCCAGCGTTCTGGGTACCCTTCCGGCTGATAGTGATGCGGAGGAGTTCTTTGATGCCCTTTTTTAGTTATCTTTAGTTAGTTTTATTTAAGTTAGTTTAATATTTTTTTTTATTTAGAGATTATTTTGTTTATTAATAGGTTTCTTTAAAGTATTTGTTTAAATAATAATTAAATTTTATTAAAAATAGCGTACTTATTCTATAAAATGTCAGCCATCTCCTCCCATAGTTGGCGAGGTAAGGCAGACATTTTTACGATACTCGCACACACGAACAGTTTTTACGAGTTGAATCCTTACAGCGAAGAATATGTGAACAATAAAGTCAAGAACGAAGGTCCAGTTTGTGCAATATACAAAATGGAAATCTTAAAAAGGCATAGTAAAAAATCTATAGGTACCTATAATAAAATTATATATTTATTAAAATTAGAGCCACAGAAGCCAAAATATCAATTTTTAGAATTTTTGTCGGTCTGTCTGTATGTTTGTACGCGCATCACGCAAAAACTACTGCATGGAATTGAATACAATTTTCACTGATGTATTGGTAGAGATCTAACTTAAAATCTGGTGCATGTTTCATCTTGATACTGAATCTGGTGCAATAATTACTTATAATATTCGCGTAAGTGTCAGAAACCAGTATAATTACTTATGTCATAAAATAGGAACTAAAACCCACAAAGGTAAAACCTGAAACCTTTGGTATTGTGAGTCTATCTATAACATAGAACTAAGCTGGTTATTACAAATCTAATTATTGTAGAAGTGAACCTTCTTGTGTCCACCATCAATGCCTTGGAGCGCTCAATGTTATGCAACTCTGAGTCAGCGTACATCAATTTCCTTCTTGACGGACGCCATAAAGTCTATTCGGTTGTTTAGAATCTATGCTTTTCTTTTTATAAGAAAATCTCGAAGTGTCTATAACGTGAGAGTTGTTTCGAGGGGGGACCCCGATGCACGAAAATGGCAACTCTACTCTCTTCTTTTTTTTTTCTTTTGTCTCTCTTCTTTTGACTTTTCAGACGTCCTGAAAAGACTTGAGAAAAGCTTTTGTCCATCAGTAGGACAGTATAATTGAAAAACCTAAGGGACCGATGTAGTAAACAAATTATTTGATGAGCTCAGATCCATAAAAAATTGACGAGCTGATGAGCCACCTAATGGTAAGTGGTCATCATCGCCCATGGGCACATGCAACACCAGAGATCTTTAAAAGCCCCTACGGACTGTAGACTGCCAGAGCAATAGCAACCGAGGGGAACTGGCTCTTATCTAGTAAAGTTGAAACACACACCAAGGTGCTTTACGATAAACTCCAACGTAACGGTGGTCGCTTGCCAATCAGACCCCAGAGGTCCTACCATCGAGCAAGTCAGATATTTTCACGCCTCTTAAGGGATGCTTATGTAAAGGCAGTGAGGAACAGTATTCTAAGCCCATCCCTACACGGGGAATCATCGATTTAAAGGATGAACTGATTACTGGTTTCTTTACATTAAATAAAATTAAGACTGTAATTATAATGAAAAATGTGTACAACATTATTTGATAAATAATACCAACATCAACTTAAGTCCACATTGTGTCACAAATCTAAACAAATAGCACTTCATTTTACCACACCAAAACTAAATCAAAATGCAGATACATAATTAGTATTATCCTTACTCACTTCTTATTTTTCTCCATCTTCATTCTTCACCGGTTGGCTCTTCAGCTGAATCAGCTCAGTTCCTCAGGTCATGGAGGCGAGAGAGTACACGGTGGGATGCACATATTCCTTCGCCTGCATGGCCTGAGGAGCAAAGCACCACCGCTCTGCTCGATCTTCAATTCTCGTGTCTTCAACGCTAGGTAAGTTTTTATTTAACACATCTGGGCTGTTATTTTTTTATGCCTCGTTACTCTAGTGGTCCCAAGCGCGACTGTTATGCTAGGGTCCCACTCCCATGGCATGCAGCTTCCAACAAACCCAGGAACTCACCATCTTATTGTCCTTTAAATTATTATTAGCAAGAGTACCAGGAAAACATAAATAAAAGACGATCAGAAATAAAAAGAAGACAATCATCATCATAACGATAATCTATACTATACAATTGTGGTCGTATGGCGATGTGCCAGCTCTGTCATCACTATATTGTGCACAGTTAATCGTAATCTAAGCGTGTTCCATTTTATGTTATCCTGGTAATAAAAGGAAAATGTGGTACTATGTATTATAATTATAATGGGTTAGCACACAATGTGGTCGGTTCTGGAACAGTATTTACGACAATGTCATCGATAGCTTTATTTATAACGTGTCGTGTCTATTTTACGTAAGAATAACTAATAAAGTAGCAGGCAGTAGCTTCTGTCATAAGGTATAATTATAGGTATTAATTAATCTTTGGTCGTAGATAATAAAGAGTTTCAGATAATAACCCAATTAAGAAAATCTATTATCCTAGTCGTCATCGCTAGTAACCTTTTTTTAAGAGAAAAAAAAAACTATACATAAAGTATGGCGATACCGCAACTCATTAATCTAGTAATAACACCCGGCTGCTGAGTGTTAAGGTCCTGGGTTCTATTTCCAACTAAAGTAAAGTGTTATTGGTATCCAGTAGTAGTATTGCGATATTTAATTTCTGTCATCGTGCACTTACTGCAATTCAAAAGAAATTCCTCCAATCTCGAGACTAGCGCTCAAATTATCGTCTAACCTAAATACCCAACCCTCTGAATGAGCTTGATAACTTTTTACTACAGAAACTCCTGGCCTTATCCATAAATCTCGGGCAAACACCCCATCCAGAAACAAGTGATGTCTTATCCTTTACAAAATCCTCAATATACGAGGGCTTTATATACGTCTCCGTAGAAATGGCCCAATAACTCGGTCCCCCACTTCTACCTCCCCTTAAAGGCTGTTATCCGCATAATTCGCTAATCAACCCTAAGCGCAGGATTTAGGATGTTCTCGCTTGTTTAACCTTATTTATTTTTCTTTCAGTAACGTGACTTAAAAACGTTTAGAGCGATTATACGGTACGGTGATTTTGATCGTTTAATTTTATGTGCATTTAAGAATTAAAGCTTCGTGTCCTTGTACACTTATTTTAAAAACCAAATAAGAATAGCTAGAAAGAACAGTTAAACACATTTGGTGGTTAAGATGCTCACCTCACCAGTAACCCTTTCGTTATGCGAATCATCGGTTCTTAAATTAAAAACAGACAAAGACAAAAATAAATAAAATAAAACGTAACAAACACAAAATTATTTCCACTTTTAATTGCCTCATACGCCAAGTGGTTCTAAGTGCAACTTCTACGCTTAAGAGATCCTGGGTTCAATTCCCAGGTTGAGCAAAGTGTTTTTAAGTTCTTCCGTGAATTTCTTAGTAGCGGCTCGGAGTTTGGATTTGTGCTCGGGTAATAGTAATTAGATCGCGTCCTATTATTGTCATGAAACTTAAACATACCGATGTACTATGGGTGTACATTAGTACTCCTCTGCCTAACCCTTTGCGGAATACCTACAGACGTCTGTACCTACGACCTGATGGTATGATATATATTTTATGATTTCGTCTTTGTTTTTTATTTTTTACTAGCGGACCCGGCAAACGTTGTCTTGCCCTGTATCATCATCTTCCTGCCCTTTATTTGTCGTCGGCGCAGCATGTCCTTTTCTTCCATTCATCACATTCCCATGTCTTGCCCTATATATTAAAAAAAATCGTAGAACCCGATTGCGGTGCCACCTACCGGCTCAAATTGTGAATCTACACCATCCAGGAACCCAATTAAACATACACAAAAAAAAATCAAAATCACACCAGCAGCTTATGAGAAGTTCGGACAATGCACAGAACGCCATCTACTTATTGGCCTTGCCGAAACAGAAATCGACATCATGTTCATTATGTCCGTGTTTTATTTCTGTCAAATCTGTCAATCCGTTCCCGAAACAATGTAGGTATGAGAAAATAAATTTTCATAATAATGTTTTTTTTTCGATGTTTTAATAGTTATTCTGCTATTCGGGGAGGAGACAAATTCAACAAACCAAATATCATAAAAATCGGTTCACCCGTTCTCGAGTTATACGTGTTGTAACAAACCCGACTTCGTTTTATATATATAAAATGACCCGGTGTACTTCGTATCACCTGTCGTAACGATTTGAAAAAAATGGCTGAAAATTTTGATTTTCTACTCTGTATCGTTCTGACTGCAAGTCTATTTTCCATGTTATGGTTCATGCAGTTATTTCTATTACAGACTCGAATGTCAACAAATAAGGTGCCTATTTTTTTCGGTTTGCACCGGTTGCGCCATACCTATTAAAAAAAAATCAGATCTAAAAAAATCTAGCAACACAAAATGTCATCAAATGTCTTTGAAAGGCTAAAAATGTAAAATTAAATTATCCCACGGGAACGTGATAAAAAATATCCTATGTCCTTCTCCTGGTTTTAAGCTACCTCCCTACCAACTTTCAGTCAAATCAGTTCAGCCGTTCTTGAGTTATAAATAGTGTAACTAACACAACTTTCTTTTATATATATAGATGTCTCGAGATCAGCATGAAACTTAAATTACCAGCAGTACGTTAAAATTTAACGCTTAGTAACAAGTACGACGTGTAAGAAGCTGGATTTGTTCACGCGATAGATCGCAGAAGGGAACATTTATCACAATGAGTAATTGTCTCAAGGCATAGGCCAGCGCACTGACACGATAACATCTTGTCGTGACCATAGTAACTGGTTATTTGGAGGAGTATTATACAATATATGTACGAGTATGTTCGAGAGCATTTTATGTTTAAAATATTATAAATATTGTGAAAAAGAAATTGACACTAAACATAATTCCAACCTGCGTCCTTCGGTTAGTGAACGCGTTAACCAACTAAGCTCTCGAGATTGTTTGGGAAATATTTTAATAATATCGTAGATATTCAATAAAAAAAAATACATAAAATTATTTTTTGTCGATGACAATTACATTATTTATCATGTAAATTAAAACTCATACCGTCAAGACTTATGTATTCTCCAAAGTGTCGGTCGGGCGGTTACCGGTTTTGGGGTTCCATGAAATAGGGGGTAAGCCCATTAGGAAATCTAAACTCCAAGTTGCTACTGAGGATTTCATAGAAAAACTCAATAATACTGCTCGACATGAGAATGGGTGGTTCCTTGCGGCCACTCACCACGAACAGGCAAAATAAAGAGGCTAACAAATCTCTCTCAATATTTAGTTTAAAAATTAAATGTAGACACGACTTTGCCCATAAGTAAAAATGAAAATCTTTTAACAGTTTAGGCGACGATAATGAATTAAATGCGTGAAAGCATTACCAGGATCACATGAACGAAGAAGAGATTTCATTATTTCTTAATACGGGAGGTTCCTTTAACATGTATAGAAATATTAATCAAGTAAGATGATGCAAACGAAATGGCTATGACAAGGAAAAATGATGGTTTGTTCTCGCAGACCCTTTGTTAGAGTAAGTATATTTTTTTACTGCCTCATTAGTCAAGTGGTCCCAAGCGCGACTGCCACGCTAGAGGTCCTAGGTTCGATCCCCAGGTCGAGCAAAGTGTTATTGGGTTTTTCTATGAAATTCTCAGTAGCAGCTCGGAGTCTGGATTTGTGCCCGGTTAATGGCAATAAGCTCGCCCCCTATTACATGGGACCTAAACATACCGGCGAACTGTGGGTGTACATTAGTACGCCTCTGCCCAACCTTTCGGGGAATACAGGCGTGATGGTATGTTATTTTTTTACTTATTAAGAATTTGGGAGACATTCTTTTCGGGGATGAATACAGTAGATAGACATTTTCCCGAAAAATTTAAAAAAAACTTTTCAATTTGAATTAGAATTAGTTTAAGTAAACTATTCTATTTGCTGTTGGTTTTACAAAAAAAAATTAGTAAAACTATCAGCTCTGTATTCCATTGAGTGTTAAATAGAGGTGTACTAATGTGCACCCTCTGTTCGCTGGTCTGTTTCGGTTATGTGATAGGCAGTTTAAATTCAAACTGCGAACTGTTACTAAACTGTGTCATTGAAAAAACCAATAACAATTTGTTCGACCCGGAAATCGAACCCAAGATACTTAATTACTTGTATAATAACTTATGTAATACACGGGTGTGTAATAGACGGGTAATACAGCATTTCAACAATTATAGTCAAATTTACATAAAATCTTAACAAATTGTACACCTAAATCTTCCTCATAAATTACTTTGTCTATTGGTGAAGACCACATGAAAATCTGTTCGGTAGTTTTTGAGTTTATCGCGAACAGACAAACAGACGCGGCGTGGGACTTTGTTTTATCTATTAGACTTTGTTGTATTATGTAATTTAGAAAATAGGTACAGACTTATTATTGCAAATTAAGCAGATTTCACAATGACAATTACTATACAAAAGGTCATAATACGAGTATATTTCAACAGAAATTGAACTATGCCACACAGAATTAAGGATTATAATCCAAAAGCATATAAATTCTAAATTTAATGTGTACATATGCAATTTTAAGCCTAAAATGTTATTGTATAGGATTATGTGCGGTTCTCCTAATGCATGTTGTTTGTTCCGTGCATACGAGGGAAACCACTAAACGGATTTTGGCCGGAAATTAAACCCGGCATTAGTTCCAAGCCTGACGAGATTTTGAATTTCGAACCATTTTTGAATTTAGAACTGCAACATGAAATATTGTTTATTTAAATTAATTAATTTTATTAACTGCCTCGTTAGTCTAGTGGTCCCAAGCGCGACTGCTACGCTATACGTCCTGGGTTCGATTCCTAAATTAATAAAAAAAGTAAGTAAGCCAAAAGATTCTCGAAAAGATTTTCATTTATTCATTAAAGCAGGGAGATATGTAAACTAAGCCAAAACCAGCGATGGGTCATAAATTTAAAAGGCCGTCAACGCACTTGTGACTCCTCTGGTGTTGCGGGTGTCCATGGGCGGCGGTAATAGCTCGTCTGCCCCCCTATCCCATTAAAAAAAAATTATCGCTGCATTCCCAAAAGAGAAGCTAGTTAATGTTAAACGGAAATCCTTGAATGCACTTTTGATGTAGCGGTTAATATTGTCACCTCGCCAGTACTAATTGCATCGTAGTTCGGTCCGACTTGAGACAAATTCCCGAGTCACGCCTCGATTCCCAGGTCGAGCAAAGTGCTATTGGGTTTTTCAATGAAATTCTTAGTAACAGCTCGGAGATTGGCTCAATTAATTGCAATAGACTCGCTCCCTATTACATGAAACCTTAAGGGGAATTCAAACAGAATTTAATAAAATTGTGTTATTATTCAGATTCGGATACCATTAATCTAGGTTCCTATCTTACCATTTCGGGCAAAACACTTCATTGGAAATAATTGTAAGTGAATGTAATTTAATTTTAATTTTTGATAAGTTTACAAAGTTTTGACCCGTTGTCCGGTCGTTTATTTCCAATGAAGTAGTATTAGACGAAATACTAATGTAGGAACCTAGATTAATGGTGTCTGAATCTGAATAATAACACAATTTGATGAAATTGTGTTTGAATTAGGATTTATTTTGGTATTACGTTTTTACGGGAAAATCAGCGTCCGCCGACCTTTAACGTATCGGCGAACTGTCACTGTCTATTTGTATACTTCTGCATAACCCTTCGAGGAATAGGTGTGATGGTATATATGCTTTATGTTATGAGTCCATATGAGCTCGACCCTATTAGGTAAAATCTACATCAGTTCATCTCTGCTTATTTTAGTCGTAATCTATATTTAAAAGAATAACCTGACTGACTGACGTATCAACGCGCAGCCAAAATTACCTTTAGCTCTGTAGACGACCACTATGAAAGGATTTTTGGTAATTCAACCCCAACTAAGGTGGTGAAAAGAAAGGTGAAAATTTGTATGAAAGTCCGCACACTACCATGCGGGTGACACACACACACACACACACACACACACACACACACACACACACACCCACACACACACACCCACACACACACACACACACACACACACACACACACACACACACACACACACACACACACACATACACGCACGCACGCACGCACGCGCGCACACACACACATATTTAATTAATTATGACATCGTTAAGATATGTACAGCTGTCATTCACTGTCGCCATTTTGACAATTGTTTTCTTCATTATAAATTAGACATTTTATGATATGAAACATCCACGGTGTAGGCACAGTATATATTTTTTTTTTAACGTTGCCCCTCACATGTTGTGAACACAGCCTTCAATTGACATTCTTTCATTCTAAAGCTGATTTATATATATCTGTCTCTCTAAATATATATTTCAAAAAAACCTTGCCCCGCACTAGGATTTTCACCTGTATCATGGGTGCGTTTACAAACACAAATTCTCACATACACAAACGCCCAGACCCGGAACAACTCTGTAGAACATACAAATATTTGCTCCGTGTGGGGATCGAACCCACAATACGTGACGCAGAAGCCGATCGCTCAGCCGTTACACCAAACGTGTCGTCAGTCTTCGCCTCGTGTATATTTTAGAAACAAATATTACACAAGTATGTAGGCGAAGCTGCGCTCGGGAACTATCGTATTATAATTATATACTTCTTATTCCACATTCAAATGACACAACTTTTTTAATCAACTAAAATCCAAGACGCATACGACGTCATACTGACACATTCACGGCTCTCATCGCGCTGGCTCGCACAATGGCGGGGACGTACTTCCGTTTCCTGCAATTTGTCACTTCCCGTCTCAACTCGTCTCTTTCTAATTGAATGAATTTTAAATTAAATTTCGAAGAGAGATTCTGTTTTGATTGGCGCCAATTCTCGTTAACTTCGTTTGAATAAGGTTAGGAGACTGAAAAGGTTTTATTCAACTTTAATTTATTAGACAAGAAAGAAGAAAATAAATAATATTATTTATTATATTACTCCTAATTAGGGTCGTAAGCATGACCGTTATGCTAAAGTTCCTGGTTTCGATTCCTATGTCGGGCAAAATGGGTTTTTCTATGAAATTCTTAATAACAGCTAAGCTCTAGGATTTGTGCCCGGTTAATGGCAATGGCTCGCCCCTATTACCTATATGGGATCCAAACATACCGGTAAACTGTGGGCGTACTTTCGGGGAATATAAGGGTGATGGTTTAAGTTATGATATATATGTTAAGTCAAACAAGATGTAACCAATCACCATATTTTACACCGGGAATAACTTTCCGCGGAACTGTTTCCAACAATAATATAATGTGAGGCATACGTCTGACGTCACGCGTCACAAATCTGAGCCGAGAGTGCCACACGACTCTCGACACGACTTGTCTCTCATACGCGGAACATTTCGTTTTCCGCTACAATGAATATCAACATTGTCGAACATTGTTTTTCTAGAAAACAATTACAAAAACAGTGTTTACTTTGTATTTTGATTATTAATATTATAAAGAAGAAATAGAACAGATTTCGATTAAATTTGGCATTGAGATAGATTAGATCCTTTATATATGTGGATTGGGTGTTTGTGGATGTGATGTTTGTAAACATATCGATGATACAGGAGAAAATCTAACTGTGAGGTAATATTTTTATAAAATAATATACATTATCAGTTGGAAATAGTTTGCAACACGTTAGCTAGGTTAAACGTAGCAGCATGTAGGTAAGTGGCGAGCGTAGCCGATTCACGTTTCCGCCGACGCTCCCCATCCAATACGCCAGCACACATTAAACAGTAGCACAACTCCGCGTAACCCTTGACATTATATGACAGTTAGAAAATCAATCACGAAACACAACACCTAAAAAAATTGGTGTCAATATGGCGCCACAAATCATTTTAGGAATCAATCTTTGTGACCTTTACTGAGATAATCATGTTCGAACCTTTAAATTATTATGTATACTTGTTATGTACCTAACTGTACAGTGGAAGATATGGCCCATATCATGTCATGTTCAGTATCACATATCAAGACCTAAGGACCGCTGCAGAAAATGCCTTGCGAGTAGCTTATACTGGGCCAATCTAGTTAAAAGTTTCTATTAAATTTATTTTCTTCTGCTCTGCCCTTTCCATTTTGTAATTAATCAACTTTGGTCCAATTTTGACATTCAATGATCACACATCCTGATATCGTAATATTGTATCAGTGAAGACAGTAACACCATATAATTTAAAAGAGTGTCCATGCAGTTTCTTGCCGGAATCTTCTCCATAGGATCAACCTTTTGGAACTGTGCAACTGGAATCATAACGTTTCATAAACGCTTGTAAAAGCTTATTTGAAATAAAAACATTTGAACTTGAACTTGATTTGCCGTCAATACAAGAAGAACAATTTAAAAGTTCCTGTAGTTTTTTTTTAAAGAAAGGGAGACAGCGTCGTCGTTGGGAAGACGATATTAAAAGAATAGCAGGCATTATGTGGACAGGAAGACATACGATCGCACTCTGTGGCGAGCTTTAGGGGAGGCCTATGCAGGAAGCAAGACAATTTCGCAAAACTGGTGTTATATACTATATATTTTATTTATAGTTAAGTAAGATTGTTAAATAAAGGCTATTATAGTTTTTTTTGCATTTTTTACCTTACATTTATGTTTTGTACGGTTCCAATTATACTAACATTGTATATTTGACAACATTTTCAAAATAGACAGCCCTACAAATCTTCAATACAACAGAAATTGTTAACCTAATTAGTCCACTCAATGTTCTTCACTCTGATGTTCATAGCTACTGAAAGTGTCTGTAGAACGGAAGTACCCCTAGCCACTTAATTGGAGGATGGACTAATGAAGTCCCTATTTTAGAGGTACGCTGGAAGATAATACTCGTACAATGTAGGCAGTCTCAAATGTAGTCCATGTTAGACTGATTTTTTCTTCATAGAAAGATAATAGAAAATAGAAACGTGATGTACATATACTCGTAACTTTTTACTTGGAGAAACAAGAAAAAAATTACCATGTAATTATAATAGGGCTGCCATACACTTTTGTGCGGGTGGCCAGTAATCGACATAAAATCGAATATAATTACGTAGCTACATGTTTGGAAAAAAATCGCTCGGCTTAGTACATCAGTACAGCGTACACACATACTTGATCATTTCTGAATGAAAGTCAAATATATTTAAACAGCAGTAGTAAGCAGTGATAGCCTAGTGGTATGACCGTTGGACTACCAAGTCAAAGGTGTCGAGTTCGAACCCAAGGCACGCACCTCTGACTTTTCGAAGTCATATGCGTATTAAATAGTTAATTATCACGCGCTTAAACGGTGAAGGGAAACATCGTGAGGAAACCTGCACGCCTGAAAGATTTTCTTGATGGCGTGTGAAATCTGCCAACCCGCACTAGGCCAGCGTGGTGGACTATAACCTAATCCCTCTCATTTGAGAGGAGACCCGTGCCCAGCAGTGGGACAGTATAATGGATTGATTATGTTATGTTTATATTTAAGTAGTTCGGGTTCATAATTCAGTCATAGTTCACTTGCATTCATAATATTAGTATGGAAATATCCATGGCTTAAGTTATTAATTTAATTGGACATTTTGTTCCCCTCGAAATTTATATTAATTAGAACTACTGCATGCACTTATACTGTGACATTTACAGATGCAGAAACCGGCTGTCGAGCGGAAGGAGCTTGCTAGCCACTAGATTAGAGCACAAGATATCGAGCTACGAATTAGCTACGTCCGCACCACCAGATAGCCGCCGACGGGCAATGTTTGAGGTTTATTTACTAACTTTTGCCTGCCACTTCGTTCACGTGGTTTTGGGAAAATATATTTTTTGCCCACTATTATGATGTGATGGCACTGCTTCGTTAGCTTAATGATCCTGGTCACTACTGCGCTAGAGGTCCTGGGTTCAATTCCCAGATCGAGCAGTGTTATTTTTGGGTTTTTCTATGAAATTACCTGTAGCAGCTCGGAGTTTGGGATTTGTGCCCGGTTAATGGCAACAGGCTCGCCCCCTATTACATTGGAACTAAACATACTGGCGAACTGTCAGTGTACATAAATATATTCTACCAACAAGCAATGTGTTAACATTATTTTATTCCAGTTTAAAAGGTTATGTAGCCAGTGAAATTACTAGCCACTTAATAACTGATGTGTCAAGATGACAACGCGCGAGTGATACCACTGGTGTTGCTGATCTCTATAGGCAGCGGTTGCCACTTACCATCAGGCGGTCCATATAAGAGTCTGTTATCTTATTATAATCCTGCTAAAGAAAGAAAGAAAATACTTTTATGCACGTCGACATGATGAACGGAAAATTAAAATAACATAAAATGGAACTTAAAATGAATCCATGGAAGACATGCGTCACAACCACTCAAAAACGGCCATCTGTCAGCATAATGCAGTGTCTCATGCACGAGGCAGAGCCTCCTGCTAATATTATAAACGTGAAAGTTTGTGAGGATGTATAGATGTTTTTTAACTCAATCACTTCAGAAAGGCTAAACGGATCTGGATGTTTGGTACAGATATAGATTATAGTCTAGAACTCTAGAATAACACATAGATTATTTTTAAATCCAAGTTGGATCCAATTCTGAAGTCCATGCCGACGAAGTCGCGGGTAAAAGCTAGTAAAAAAGAAAACCGACGTTTTGTAAATTCTTCGTGACATAGGGCTTACATAGGGCAAAGTTGCTTTATACCAAAGCCAAGATCTGCTTTTATGTATTAAAAAAATCACTCGTACGATTTCTCCGTTCCTTTACAACAATTCATTATTACAGAATTTATTCTTCAACAAGCCTCAAGACTACGTTTTGACAGAAGACGGAGCACTTGGGAACAGTGATTACAATGTTCAAATACCGTATTTGTTAACCCTTCGAACGGCCTCTCCAGTATTTAGCGACCGAAATAAATAGGTTCCTTCGCAATAATAAGGGTGCAGCAGACGGTAATGTTAACGTTAAAAGACTTTTTTGTAAGCTTTCGTAGAAAATTAAAATCGGATAATGAAATCTATAGTGATCCTAAGTGCGACAGCTACACGAATGTTATTGGGTTTTTCTATGAAATTCTCAGTAAAACTTTCGGGGAACAGAGGCGTTTTGGTATGTTAAGTTTATTTGTGACGCGTTTTTAATGATTAAAGTTCAGATGTTTTAAACTAATCTATCAATCAATCAAATCAGCCTATTGTTTTCGTCCACTGCTAAACGTAGGTCTCCCCCAAGGAGCGGCAACCGTGCCGGTCTTGGGCAGCTCGCATCCATCCGAGTTCATCATAACTGTAATTGATTTATTTTTCTTCGAATTACGGATTAATTTCGAAATTGTTCTCGCATTGACCTAAAATGTTTATACATAATATTCTTAAAAGTATTTGTTTTGAAACTATCTAGACCCAAATGTATCCAGTCTGCTACAGAAATTGCGAGTTTATTAATTTAGTAAATCAAAGTAAATATTGTGTATATATAACGGAGACAGAAATCTGCTGCGGGAGAACGTTTAGCAAAATAATGTGCCGCGGAGCGATAATGTACTAAAATTATTGTGTACCGGTTTCAAAGGCAAAATTAGGAACAAAATTATAATAACACGTACCGACAGAATAAATGAAAACATCATCTAGGTACGTAAAATTCTGCTCGCCATTCAAAATGTTGAAATAAAAAATCCACGACTATTATTATCGTAAAAGGATTAAATAAAATTTTCGAAACCCCCGACTAAATGACTACCTACACATATTCACTTACCTACAAAAATACCGTTGTGGGTAAAAAAAAACATTTAAGAAGAATTTAAATTTATTATACTACAATAAAATATTCGAGAAAAAATTAAAGCATCCACGCTAGTCTGAAAATCATATTGTCTATTAAAAAAAACACACTCAGCCAATTATAAAACAGGCCTAACTCAAATTAACCAAATCAAAATTCTCATCGCCGCCCGTTACGTTGGTATCAGCTGTCTACTGTGTATTGCGGCTTAGAAGCAAAATAATTAGTGAACCGTGTAATTTATACAATAAGTACTTGTAGGGCCGCAATGGACTGTAATTATACAATTACTCGATTCATTAAGTCTTCGTCTGTTTGTTGACGAGAGTTTATTCCAAAATTCAAGTGCTTTCGACACTGTTTTTTGCTATCATTGTTAATCGTGTTAAACATTTTGTAGTACCAATGTTATTTATTGTAAATTCAATTTGTTGTTTTTTGACGTAGGTATTGTTTACTTGGCGGATTAATTGCTTGGGCATACATATAGGTACTGCGTATAGGTCTAACGATCGCAAGCGCGACAGCCGAGAGTAAGGTCCGGATCTCCAACGATTCGATTCCCAGGTCGGGTAAAATGTCATTGGGGTTTTCTATAGGAATTTGAAGATTGGATTTGTACCCCGTTAATGCCTATAGGCGCGTTCCCTATTACGGAGGACCTAACCATAAAGAACTGTAGGTGGACATGAGTAAGTACAAATCTATCCAACCTTTCGAAGTTATATACCTGATAGAACGTTAATGTTATTTACATATAACTATAGTTTATTTTTATGCCTCTGATTGGAGATAAATAATTATAAAACTCTTAGAGGGAGTACTGCCACGCCCCCGTTTCACTAAAATTATTTTAGGAAAAATCAAAGCTGTAATAATTGCCTAAAATTGTTCCATTTTCTTTTAAATAAGGGTGATTTATCTATGATAATTTCTATTGTAGATTTTGAAAACTATTCCTGACTAATTATGAGACTCAAGTTGAAACGTTTCTCATCAAAACTTAAACAATTAACTAAAGAACTATAAACTAGAAACTTGTTCACATTTCTAGATGTTAATACGACAACAGTACATATTACATAACATTCCATCACGCCTGTATTCCCCGAAGAGTTAGGCAGAGGCGTACTAATGTGCAACCACAGTTCGCCGGTACGTTTAGGTCCCATGTAATAGGGGGCGAGCCTATTGCTATTAACCGGGCACAAATCCAGACTCCGAGCTGCTACTCAGAATTTCATGGAAAAACCCAATAACACTATGCTCGACCTGGGGATCGAACCCAGGAACTCTAGCGTAGCAGTCGCGCTTGGGACCACTAGACTAATGAGGCAGTCAACAGTACATGTTTTCCTAGAAATAACATGCACTTAATAGCTTGTGAAGCACGAGCTTCAATTAAAAGATTCTTAGAAGTTTCCGATCTATGAAGATAGGAAAGTTCTAAGAATTTTATAACGAAACGCTGAGCAATTACTAGATACTTAAGGGTCCGGCGGAGCTTGAATTGCCCACAAAAACGTAATACCGAAATAAATCGTAATCCAGGTAATATTCTATTAAATTCTGTCATTATTCAAATTTGGATACCGTTAATCTAGGTTCTTACGGTACTATTTCGTCGACTACTACTTCACTGGAAATAATAATTTGAAAAATCGTTCCAAACTTGGTAATTTTATCAAAAATTACATTTGCTTATATTTATTTCCAGTGAAGTATTTTGGACAAAATGTTAACGTAGGAACCTAGATTAACGGTATCGAAATCCGAATAATAACACAATTGGATTAAATTGTGTTTGAATTACGAATTAATTCGGTATTACGTTTGTAAGAGAAATTCGGTCCGCCGGACTCTTAAGCATTTCAATACAAAAGAGATTTTCAGGGTATGTTCACAAACGTTTATATTTATTAATGAAATTTATTTTTTCATTTTAATCGATCTGTAAACATTATATACCTTCACACCCATATTTTCCGAAGGGTAGAGCAGAGGTGTACTGCTCAACACTAATACTTCGCCGAGGTTTTTAAGGTAGGGGGCGAGCCTATTGCCATCAACAGAGTAAGAACAGAATACACAGACAGTCAAACAAAAAAAGATAATTGTTTTGGCTTCTATTGCTTAACATTAGCTGGTTATAATTTTATTATAAGTAATTATCATTGTGGTTTTGACAGCCCTATTAAGTTGCCTACTAACTCAGTTACATACCAATAATAGCCAAAACGATTCCGATTATTTGCGAAACACGATCGTATTGCCGACCGCACTAACACAGCTACGCAACACTAACCAATATTGATGTGAAGGCACAGCTCTACGCGTTCGAAATATAAACGCAATTCCAAGGGACGTGAACTGATAACATCGATGTTTATTTGTATCGAATCCGATTTCAGCTTATTCGATTTCTACGATTCGATAATTGAGTGAGAATGCTATGTGCCAAGAGATTTATTTGAGTAATTGCCTTGGAATCGAGTTGACCAATAATTACTTGTATTGGAATTTATTAGTGCCTACATATTACCAATTGGGCAGAAATATATGGAATAGAATATTTTCTTTAATTTTGATGTGAAACTAAGCTTTCATTTTTTTATTAAATGGATTTCTTGATAATTATATCGATACGGACATTCGATTACATTCATCAGTTCATCATCATTTGATTACAAAATAACTTAAACGATATAAAGAGTATCGTGTACAAAAGTATCCAAAAATAAATATTTAGATATTATTCAATGTGAAAAAGGAAAAAAAACATTTACTTACGATAACATTTAACATGGTGTATCTACGTATGTCTATAAATTAAAGTTTCCATTCATTATAACTAATAAACACATTGTAAAACTTTACTCGGGTTAATTAAATGTAAATAAAGAATGAGACGTTAATGTAATTTACATTTAATTTAATAATGTTCATAAAGCAATTTTGTGGTGAATTCTCAAGTAGGTAACCTCAATTCAATTAACAAGTATGTTTATTTCAGTAACGAATAAACTAATAAATTATTTTCTTTAAAGTTTAAGGACTTCGTCCAATGGACCGTAATTGTATCAACACGTGTAAAAAAAGAATAATAATTGTGTAAATTATAAAGATAAGAAAGACGACAGTTCAACATTTTAATAAGGATCAAGGAGTTGGGTAAGCCACTTGGCAAGACGAAGTAAAGACAGGTGCCGTAAGGCAACGATAGAATTATTGCCAAAGGATGGCAAGAGAAGATTCTGGCATCCAGATTCTACAGAGATCGAGACGTATTTGGGTACAGCGCTAGTGTTGATCCTATAGATGACACAATTTAGGTAGTTGCGTATTTAGGCACACATAGAGTTCAATTTTCAAAGTTCGTGTTCACTGCAATGCAATTATGCAACTTTGTGTATCTTAACAGATAAAAAAGAAATCGAACGGCAACAATCACAGTGACAATAGTCAACATGCAACCCGGACTTCGAAGCACCGAACTATTCGCAGTTTATCCGAGGTTTTACGCCTCTTGCGGTTACTATACGATTCGGTATACTGGGTGCAGTTCTTTAATGAAGAGATTAGAGTTGACTCAAAAGGCTAATGCAGTTTTGGGGGCTTAAGTGAATCCACATTGCGAATTTAAATATTAAAGCTCTTCTGTATTTAAACCGAGTGAGAGAAGAGTTAATTTATATGAGATGAGGTTTTTTAGGTTTACGGAGTCAAGAATACAAAGAGTTTACATTAATATCTTTTTAAATAAAAATTAATGTTTCTTTGTATATATGTCTTGTATTCATGTCCATGCGTTCCTATACCATTTATCCGATTGTGATGTAACTTGGTGGATGATGGAAATTTGGTGAATTGTTGTGGCCGCGCCTGGATAAACCCTAACTATTATAAATGCGAAAGTGAGTTTGTTTGTTTGTTTGTTACGCTTTCATGCCTAAATCACTAAACCAATTTTAAAAATTCTTTCACCAATAGTAGCTCCATTATCAGCAAATAAAATAGGCTGTATTTTTTAGATCCCTACGAAAATTACAATAATGTAACCCAAGGTATCAAAAATATGCCTATAATAGTCATTTTTTGAAAATTTAGGTTACTTAGGTATTATCCTGAAACTTTTATAATACTAGCTGTACCCCACGGTTTCTCCCGCTAAGAATGACTTTCATACAAACTTTCACCCCCCTTTTCACCACCTTAGGGGTTGAATTTCCAAAAATTCTTTCTTAGTGCTCATTTACAGTGCAAAGGAACCAGCATGCAAACTTTCAGGGATCTAGCTCCTGTAGTTTCGGCTGTGCGTTGATACATCAGTCAGTCAGGATCTTCTTTAATATAAATATATGGTTTTATTATAAATAAACTATATACATTATGAAAAGAAACCTATGAATATAGACTATTTACATAAAATACATGATCGTAAAAAAAGCTGTATATAATATAAATCTAAAAGACAGAGGCGTGACTAAGCGTCAAAGTATTCCTCGGCATCGCTGACGTCCGGGAAGGT
The DNA here is from genome assembly GCA_910591435.1 of Acronicta aceris. Lineage (NCBI taxonomy): Eukaryota > Metazoa > Arthropoda > Insecta > Lepidoptera > Noctuidae > Acronicta > Acronicta aceris. The sequence goes on along the minus strand of OU342778.1, from coordinate 2,974,295 downwards.
GCCCAGAAGACTGGCAGCATTGCCACGCTGAATGGCAATGCTTATACGCTGCCCAAAGCTGTACGCTGGCAAAGTTTATAATAAAACAAAAAAATTAGGGTCGCTCTATTATAGTTGACCTTTTATACAATTTAATATCGATAATGACAGGAATCGAACCTACGACACGGTATTACGGCAATAGCGAAGTGACCAAGTATACAGCCGTATATCCCAATATCTGCCTAATCCTTCGAGGAATATCAGCAGGATGTATTATAGCTACGGATCCACAAACGAAATGTATTCAACTGCTTATCCAGAACGCAGGCCGCGGAGTGTCCAACTCAATAACTTTGGAACCAATAAGACCCCCAGGATTAAGCTAACTGGACCGACGGCGATAGGGGTGTTAAGTCTCCGTACATTCAATAGAGACCGCGTTTAACCCTCCCGAAGTCAAGGTCTTACTTTGGCGGATATTATGTATTTTTTGTGTTCATTTTTCGTATAAAAATTTCGAGTGCATTGTTTGTTTTTTTTTTACTTTTAAATGGACTTCCTTATTGTTGAAGTTACTGCAAACGTGGCTCCTGATCATTAGATCCTGTATCAAACAGTTTTATTTGGATTTGTCTACGAAATTAGGTAACAAATTAGAGTTTGGAATTGCATTCAAATAATATTACATGGTAATACATATAAGCGGACTATGAAGATCAGTACATATCTACCTAAACGTTACAGTAATACAGTCGTGATGATATTATTATGTAAAAACCGGTCAAGTGCGAGTCGGACTCGCGCACGAAGGGTTCCGTATCATTATCTATAAAAACGGCAAAAAAGCACGTTTGTTGTATGGGAGCCCCTTAAATATATATTTTATTATATTTTTTAGTATTTGTTGTTATAGCGGCAACAGAACTACATGATCTGTGAAAATTTCAACTATCACGGTTCATGAAATACAGCCTGGTGACAGACGAACAGACAGACCGACCGTCTGGCCCGTCTCTGGGTCCCATTTTACCCTTTGGGTACGGAACCCTAAAAACGCAACTTACCACAAACATTTTGAAATCATCTGCATTAATTTGTGGAAAAAAAAACATCGGTAGGAAACGGTATTGGAATCACATAAAACTATTTTTTTATTTATTGCGTTGAATCAAGTTTCTACTTGATTTGACTTATAGATCCAATGACCCGCAGACTTACATAAGTATTTAATGATGAGATAATGGGATGAGATGAAGATAATCAGATAAATAGACAGCCACACAATGAAGTGGTCCTATAAAGGTTCCTTTGGAAGTACGGAACCCTAAACATCTCTGTAATATTTTGAAATTAAATAATTTTACGGATTTTGTTACGTTATACCTGACGGGATTTAATAATATAAATATAATAGGATAAAACCCATATAGTGGTATTATTTCAATATAGCTTTATGTCTAATATTCGCTTAAGTGTCCGAAACCAGTACCTACCTACACCTGTAATATGTTCTGCTTAGAAATATAATCTGAATATAAACCTAAATCAAGCACAAACCAAAACGGCATGGATAACTGCCCTATTTCAACCTCACATAACCTCAAACTTTTAATAAAACCGAAACATGGACCCAAAATAAATTCAATCTCACGTAATAGTTCATAAAGTTAGGAGTACACGAGCGTTGCGTGTAACTTTGTAGAGTCGGTTTTAATTGCGGGCGCAATGAGGCATTTTGCTGACATTAATGTTACGTAAGGGCGGGATTACACGAGTTTATGTACAACGAGTTTTAAATGGCCGATGCGATTCAAAGTAGCATGGTTTCTTTCCATTGCTGGGAAAAATTATGTGTGATTTTTATACATTGAACGGATTTCTGACACTTACGCGAACATTAGACATTGAAATAAAACTACTTTTTACGGATTTTATCGCTTTGCATTGATATTATTTGATTCCCGATTTAAAAAAAAATTAAAAAACATCCAAATTTCAATAGAGAAGATGGCTGGGTCTTACCACCTGCTTGGAACCCCATTATAGATTCCATAAAATCAAAATCCAAGCCCAAAACTGCAAGACCGAAGGATACGGTGAGCTCGTTCTGCGTGAATCGGATTGCCAATAATTAACAAAAATGTAAGGTAGCTGTTAGTAATTGTAACATTAAGACGTCCAACAACTTAGTCTACCCGTGACCATGGATGCTATAAAGGATCCGAAACGCCGGGAATCAAATAATATCAATACAACGCGATAAAATCCGTAAAAAGTAGTTTTATTTCAATTGAACGGATTTTATCACATCATTATTTAACTCTCAACGTTTCGGATAGTTTACAACATGGTCACGGGTAGACTGAGGTGTCGGATTTAACATTATTTATATATAAAATATGAATTTTATTATATTATATATAACGGCGGAGGAATCTCCGCAGTGTTTTTAAAAAGTGTGCCGTCAGCATTGCTGACGTCACAATTGTTGTTATCTTAATGATGACTCATGTTTAGGTCTTCGAATGAAAACTTCACAAGTATTTGGTATATTCCACGGGCAGCGTAACGACGTCCCAGAGAGGTCCGTACTGTACGACAGCTCGAGCACGAATGACCGAGCGCCGACAGTGCGGCCGTATATATAGGGTTCGTTGTACGTGCACTTGTTATAATTATTGAAATTACAATAAGAGAAAATTACATACTGTTTAACGTTAATTTCATATCATAATAACCACAGGTTAATAAAATTTATGAACTAAGTTTAGAATAATCAGCTTAACTGAACAGATGAACTGTATTTGCGCCGATATATATAATAAATCAAGACTAATGACTGCCTCATTAGTTTAGTAGTCACAAGCGCGATTGCTGCGCTAAAGGTCCTGGGTTCGATCCGCGGTCGAGCAAAGGTTTATTGTGTTTTTCTATGAAATTCTCAGTAGCAGCTCGGAGTCTGGATTTGTGCCCGGTTAATGGCAATAGGCTCGCCCCCTATTACATGGGCCCTAAACATACCGGCGAACTGTGGGTGTACATTAGTACGCCTCTGCCTAACCTTACGGGGAATACAGGCGTGATGGTATGTTACGTTATGTAAATCAACCACAGCAAAATTAGCAAAGCTACAAAGACCCAAGATGTGGTGTTGAAATTAAGAACACTAAAGTGGATGGGAAATGGAACAAAGTAGTAACATTGTGGTACCCATTCAGAAGATGGGAAGATTATGTGGTTAAAACATCTGGAAGAGAATAATTGGAAAGTGTTGGAGGAGGCCTTTGCCAAAGGGCACACAGAATAAAACAAACCTTTAGATAAAAACAAATATAAAAATGTAAAGTTATGTCTGGAAAAGGCTATAAATAAATAAATATATAAAGTATAGATGTATTATTTAAACATTATATCTAAATCCAAGCAACTGCTAGATGGTTTTTAGTTTTCTTTATATTTAAGACGTCCAACACTTCAGTGGCTCTATATTAGCTGTTAAATATTTTTTCGTAATAAAAACAATATACGAATTGGCCGGCTCGACCGGAGTTATACCACAGCCTCACACAAAACCGGCGTTAAACAACGCTTACGTTGTGTTTCGACGATTGAGTGAGGTTACCGGAGGCCCAATCCCCTTTTACAAGGTCGGCAACGCACTTGTGACTCCTCTGGTGTTACAGGTGTCCATGGGCGGCGGTAATCGCTTACTATCAGGCGATACGTCTGCACGATTGCCCTCCTATTCCATAAAAAAAAATATGTTATAATACATACCAACACCTGCACATGTTTCATTCATTTATATATAGAATGGATGTATTGCGTAGAGTGAGAGATTTCGTCTTTGCCCTCTGCACTCCGCAGTAGCATGAGCAAACAAAAGTACGTAATATCCGCAAACCGAAACCGGCCCGTTTGAAATTAGAATCTTGTTTATTGCATCCACACACATACAAAGACAACGAGATACACATACAAAGTTGAAGTCATAGTAAGTCTAATGCTATGTGAATTTTTACGCAGATTGAAATCAATGTTGTGAACACAGCCTTCAATGGACATTCTTTCATTCTAAGGCTGATTTATATATCTAAATATATATTTCAAAAAAACCTTGCCCCGCACTAGGATTTTCACCTGTATCGTAGGTGCTTTGACAAATACATATTCTCACATACACAAACGCCCAGACCCAGAACAACTACCTGTATGTCATACAAAAATTTTCTCCGTGTGGGGATCGAACCCCAACACGTGGCGCAGAAACCGATTGCTCAGCCGCTACGCCAAACGTGTCGTGAATTCAATTGCAATAGGTTTTGTATTGTATTTGTAATTCGTAACTTAAATATTTTTTACCCGTTACTTATAGACATTTAATAAACAGTGCAGTCTAGTGTATTTTAAGCGGCAGTAAGATCGGCAGTAAGATCCGATCCTTGCGAAAGTCTTTGGGGGAGGCCTTTGTTCAGCAGTGAACTTCTATTGGCTGATATGATGATGATGATGACTTGCTTATCATCATTTTCTTTTTCGTGATAGGCTTAAGCTTGACTGCCAGTACGCCTGATGTTAAGCGATACTGCGATCTACAATGGAGCGCCCTTGCCTAGAAGCAACCGAATGACTCGTGATTTAAAGACATCCAGATTATATCTATCAGGGAAGACCCACTCGGGAAGTGTATTTTTTTACATTGTTAACAAGTGAAACTAGGTATTTGTGTATTTTAGAATTTGTGTTTGTTAACGAACCCATGATAGAGTAGGAAATCCTTTAAAAGAGCATCATTAAAAAAAGCCTACTTTACTTCTATAGTTCTTATCATTCTACAGAAAAACTAGATATAAATCGACACGATCGGATATTTGTAACACCTTTTTCGCTTGTGTCGAAATCCAAAAAACACGAGGCTTTCAAAGATAAGTAGAAAGCGGTCCTTTCGGCCTTTATATCACACATCATGTAGTTTAGCTTCGACAGGAGTTTTAGTTTTGTGCTATAGATGTAGGATATTTTCTTTGCTCGTATTTTTGTCCTGCCTTATAAGTCTAGTGATCGTAAGTGCGACTACAACTCTAGAGGTTCTGAGTCGGATGATTTCATGCATGCCTCTTTTGCTTCATCAACATTCATACATCCTGTCATACACGCGCCGGTTGCGAGTACTAAGCAACTGACCTTTTTGAAGGATCTCACCGGTAAGGTCGGTGTCAGTCTTTTTACAACTAAACACTTTTGCTCGGTAGGTAGGACCCCTTCGAGTCTGACTGGCTGGCGACCACTCTTACGTCGGAGTCTGTCGTAAAGAACCTTGGTGTGATTCGACTTTTACACGTAAGAAGAGCCAATTCCCTTCGGTTGCTACAACTCTTGCAGTCCGCAGTCCGTAGGGGCTCTTAAAGATAAGCAAAGCATCAGCAAATCCTCTGGTGTTGCAGGTGTCCATGGGCAACGTTGACTACTTCCTACCAGGTAGCTCGTTGGCTCATTTGCCGACTTAATCCATTAAAAAAACACGTATATACGATATTTGGAGAGGCGAGGTGTGTTGCCCAGGAAGGAGAATCTTCCAACCAGGCGCGTATTTAGCCTGGCGGGCCACGGCCCAACGGTTGATGTCGGGCGGTTGTATTTAAGCGAGTTCCGTTGCAAACTTCACTTGCGCGATTCAGGATTTGTTCATCTAGTTTGTCTATAGCGCGGTAGATGTCGCTACAGATACATAAAGATACTCGTCACTCGTCTAAATGACTTGTCTGAACCAACCCTAAAGGCGAAGTACGTACTAAGCGAACCTTTAGTACTAATATATCACACGACCGATGTTTCAGCTCCAGCTAAGAGGCTTTGTCCCAACATGTTTGACTTTCTCTTGTAATTCCACTTTGGGACATGTTTATCCAGCTAAGTGGGTCAATCGTCTACACTCAGTTTAGTGGAGTTACTTAGCGGTAGGGTAAATTTAACTTAATATAATTCCTAATCCCTACTGGTATTGTGGTCACATGTGCTGCTGGGAAGTAGGTTCGATTTCCTGGTCAAGCAAACTGTTATTGGTTTTTTTTAACTGCTTCATTAGCCGTGACCCTGAGCATGACTTCTATGCTAGAGGTCCTGAGTTCGATTTCCAGGTCAAGCAATGTTTTTTTTTTAAATTACTCATTTAATTTTCTCCTGTATCGTGGGTGCGCTTACAAACACAAATTCTCACATACACAAACACGCCCGGACCCGGAACAATTACCTGTATGTCATTCAATATTTACTCCGTGTGGCGATCGAACCCACAACACGTGGCGCAGAAGCCGATTGCTCAGCCGCTATGCGAAATGTGTCGTTAAATAACGTGTTATTTGGGTTACTTTGAAATTCGTAGTCGCAGCTCGGAGTTTAAGATGTGTGCCCCAATAATGGCAACAGGCTCGCCCCTTATTAAATAGAATCTAAATATACCGGCGAACTGTGGATACTGGATACTGTGTAACATACATTAGTATGCCTCTGCCTAACCCTTCGGGGAATACAGGCGTGATGATATGTTATGTTATGCTGATTTTTAACCGCATATGACCGACCTCAATACAGTTGGGAAAAGGTCAGTACGCTGTTAAAGGTTTACAATAAGTCCTGTCTGCCAAGTTAGTTAGCAAACACTTAACCAATTACTGACTTAATAAACTAACTTGATTATGCGTTGTCACGCTCAGCCCTCTATCCATTACGGAGAGACCTGAGCTCAATGACATGAAAACTGCGGCCACAAGCTTACTGGAATGTGATTTTAGAAAACATTTTTAGGGCTCCGTACCTCAAAAGTAAAAACGGAAACGTTCTATCATCACTCTGTTGCCGTCTGTCCGTCTATCAAGATTATTTTTCTCAGGAGCGCGTAGAAGCATTAAATCAAGCTGAAATTAATATCAAATACAATTAAAGTCAGGTTTGCAATACTTTGCAGCAGTGTAAAAATCAAACTACAAAATCCATGTAATCAAAAGGTACAGCCGTTTAAACTCCTTTTATGCCGCATATTTTAACACTGTCAAAGGAATCAAAACCTATAGGGTACTTCCCGTTGAACTGGAATCGTCAAATTGGGCAAGAAGCTATCTAATAGAACACAAGTAAAGAAAAAGTTCCGAAACCGTAAATTTGTAGTTACTTACATCACAAAAAAAACGTTTGTAGTTACAAACTTAATTGCAGTTTGGCTATTTATATATATATACATACCTATAACGTCGAGAGTCCGAATCGCACTTTTGTACTTCTAGGATTGGCCTATTGCCGAACGTCTATTGTCGTTTTGTTTATGGGATAGGGGGACAAACGAGCATACGCATCGCCTGATGGTAAGCGATTACCGCCGCCCATGGACACCCGCAACACCAGAGGAGTCACAAGTGCGTTGCCCGCCTTTTAAAAGGGGATTGGGCCTCCAGTAACCTCACTCACTCGACGAAATACAACGTAAGCGTTGTTTGACGCCGGTTTTCTGTGAGGCTGTGATACCACTCTGGTCAAGCCGGCCTATTCGTGCCGAAGCATGGCTTTCACACGTTTATTGCTAATCAACATCAACATACCATCACTGCCATCTATTAATTATTATTTTAGGCCCTATATAATTATATATATGTAATAAGTGGTGAGTTTATTATCTTTTTGCGTTTTTTTTTTGAATTTTCCATGCTAAGATTATAAAGTTATTTTTACGTTTTTGTTAAATATTTTTAAGGAAAAAGTTCAATCCTTCGCAGGATTCGAACCTGCGTCTCCTGGTTGGATACACCAGACGCTCTGACCTCTAGGCCACCGCGAACCCTACCCGCATGATTGAAATTTTGCTTTCACATTGAGTTTACGTCATAACCTGAATAACCTTAGCTATGCTGACGATATGGTGCTGCTCAGTCCCTCAATAAAAGGTCTATGTAAGCTTTTGAATATATGTGAGGAATATGCGTGCAGTCATAATCTTACATATAACGTTAAAAAGACTGAAATGGTAGTATTTAGGTCCGGCAAGGGCCCTGACGCTGTACCTGAAATTTTGCTCAATAATCAGCCGATACGAACTGTGGAGTCCTTCAAGTACCTTGGCCATATTGTAACGTCTTCCATGAAAGACGATGCTGACATGGAGAGACAGCGAAGGGGGCTATCTGTAGTTGGCAATATGCTGGCCAGGAGGTTCCGAAAGTGTGATGAAGGTGTTAGAATTTTGATTTTTAAGACTTTCTGCCAATCATTATATACATGCCAGCTGTGGTCGAATTATACTAATAGGTCGCACGATAGTATAAGAGTGCAGTACAATAACTGCTTTAGGCACCTGATGGGGCTAAAGAGGTATTGTAGTGCCTCCGGAATGTTTTTCGGGGCGCGAGTGAACTCGTACAATGCTGTAGTACGACACAGGATAGCCTCCTTCATTGCCTCTCTGAGAAAATCAGGCAATCTCGTGATCCGAGCACTAGGTGACCGAATGTTGGAGACGTCTATGTTTAGACAGTGGTTACTTCTGTGTAAATAGGCATGCTGATGTTTTTTCCATTTGGAATTATACATTTGTGTATTCTACGTGGTAGAATGGCATTGGCAAGCTAGTTTATCTATCAATCAATCAATCAATCAAATCAGCCTATTGCCGTCCACTGCTGAACGTAGTTTATCTATATTTAATTTATATTCTATAAGATGTACACTGTATAAACCTATATATTTTTTATATACCTATACTGTAATATTGATGGATCTTGTGTCTGAAATAAAGATATATTATTATTATTATTATTATTTTTCTTTTCTTTATGTTTCTTCTCTTTCTGGGAGAGTTCTAATTACCTCACATGCGGGCCGAAGCCAAGCGTGTGAAGTTTATATTGAGAATGTAGATGATAGTGTAGAAGATGTTAGAAACTTTCGAGTTATACGGCAAGTGTTAAGAATAGTAGCTTTCTGGAGAATGTGGAGTGTGTAGGTAGGCATGTTTAAGGTGTTGAGGCTTTGTGTAAGAGATTTAGGTATAATACCTGTAGATGATAGAACTATGGGAACAATGTGTACGGTTTGTGCTTTCCACTGAGTTTTAATTTCTATAGCAAGATCCTGATATTTGTTTAATTTTTCTGATATTGTGCTTTGAATGTTGTGTGAGTTAGGTATAGCTATATCGATTAAATAGACGATTTTATTGGCTTTATCGTGTACAGTGATATCGGGTCTATTGTAGTGAATGGTTTTGTCAGTTATAATTGTTCTATCCCAGTACATTTTATGGTGTTGATTTTCTAATATGATCTCAGGTTTATATTTGTAATACGGATTCATATCTGTTATTAGTTTGTATTTATGTGCTAGGTGCTGGTGTATAATTGAGGCCACTTGGTCATGGCGGTGTTTATAGTCTGTCTGGGCTAAAGATTTGCACGCTCCTGTGATATGCTGAATAGTTTCAGAAGCATTGTTACAATGTCTACATAAGTCAGTTGGTTGGTTGGGATCTTTTATGATAAATTTCCTATAATTGCGAGTTGCTATAATTTGGTCTTGAATTGCGAGCATAAAACCTTCGGTCTCGGGGAACAACTCACCTCGTCTAAGCCACTCGTTCGACTTGCTTTTGTCGACATGTGGTAGGCTCAAGTAGGCTCGGTGTCTTCCATGTAAAGCCTTATCAGCCCATAATGCAAGTTTTTGTTGAGTGCTTATGAGCTGTTCGTTTGCTTGAGTATGTTTGTCTTGTAGGTTTAGTGGTGTAAGTTTTTTGTCTGTTTCTATTGCGTGTTTGTGTAATGGTGAGTGTGCAGCTTTGTCATGGAAATAAGTTCGGAGTGAGAGTATTTGTTTGTTGTGTAGGTTATGTACGTCTATCAGTCCTCTGCCCCCTTCTTGGCGTGGCAGAGTGAGTCTCTGTATGCATGATTTTGGGTGGTGTTTTCTATGTTTGGTAAGGTGTGTGTTAATAGTGCGTTGTAGTTGTTTGATATCAGATTTCGACCACTGTATTATACCAAAAGAGTATGTGAGGATGGGTATTGCGAATGTGTTGATTGCCTTTATTATGTTTTTAGAATTGAGGTGTGTTTTTAAAACTAAGTTAAGGCGATGGGTGAACTTTTTTAATAGTTCTTGTTTAATCATTTTATGTTGTATCTGTCTGGTCTGTTTAAAACCTAGGTATTTGTATGTACTGTGTTCATCCATTGGCTCTATCACTTCCCCGATTTCAAGTGCATACCCATTGTTTTGAATTTTACCTTTCGAAACTGATAAAATTTTGCATTTATCAACTCCGAACTGCATACAAATATCTTGAGAAAATTTTTGTGTTGTATCTGCTAATTTGTATAAAGTGTTTTTGCTGTTTGCGTAAAGCTTTATATCATCCATGTACATAAGATGCGATAGAGTATATTGGCTGCCATTGTTTTTTAGTGTGAAACCTACATCTGTTTTATTTAATAGGTGTGAGAGGGGATTGAGAGCCAAGCAGAACCACAAAGGGCTCAGAGCATCTCCTTGAAATATTCCACGTTGGATAGAAATTGGTTCCGTAGTGAGAGTTGTAGAGATTTGATTTATTTTGAGGACAGTTTGCCAATTTAACATAGAAGTTTTAAGGAAGGATATGAGTGTTGGGTGAATTTTATATAGATTTAGGACATGTATTAGCCAGCTATGTGGGACTGAATCAAAAGCTTTCTGGTAATCTATAAACATTGTATGTATATCCTTTTTGTTTTTAACTGCACTGTTCATAGTTATTGCGTCGATAGTTAGTTGTTCTTTGCACCCTTGGCTCTTTTTACGACAACCTTTTTGTTGCTCTGCTAGTATATCATGTTCGGTTAGATGTTTGGAAATTACTTCACTTATACACGCTGTTAGGATTTTGTATAGAGTTTGTAAACAAGTAATTGGTCGATATTTAGCTGGGTTTACGGTGTCATTTATGTCCTTGGGTATCATGTATGTGACTCCCTGTGTTATGTATGCTGGTAGTAAATGTGGTGATTTTATGAATGTATTTAGGTGATTGTAGATATACGGGTACAAGTAAGTAAACTTTTTATACCAGTAGTTGTGTATGTTGTCTGTACCTGGCGATTTCCAATTGTGCGTGCGCTTGATAACGTCTATGAATGTTTCTATTGGTATAAACTCAAACTCCATTTGTGTAATTTGTGTTTCTGTTTCATTTATCCAGTTTGCGTGCTGATTGTGGAGGACAGGATTTTCCCATAAATTTGCCCAGAAATCTCGGAGTGTGTCAGCTGAAGGGGTTTCTATGTTTTGATTGGAATTTTGTGATGTCAAGTTCCTATAGAAGGTCTTCTCACTGTTGGAAAATTTTGTATTTTGGACTTTACGGTTTGTGCATGTTATGTACCTTTTAAGTCTACTAGATGCCGCGTTAAGTTTTTGTTTTAAAGTATCTAGGAAGTGTTCCAATTGTGTGTTAGAGTTTTCATATTGAGCGTGTAGTTGATATTTAGTCTTGATTGCTTCCACTGCCTTAATAACTTTTCTACTTCTGTTGCCCCTAATATATTGTGTTAATCTGCCTATATTCGCTCTCAAGTTTCCAATTTTCTTTTCTAACCTAATTTGCCAATTTGGTTTCCTATGTGTTCGTGTTCGGTGTTCAATTTGTGGGATGAGTGATATTTTTGCTCCATTACATTTAGCCGCTGTCCATGCTCCACAATAAATAAGGTTCTGCAATGTGATGAAGTCGGTATCACCATTAGCGTATTTGGGAAATACGATAGTATTAATATATTTAACAATGGCAGCAAACTTTTTGGATGACTTTTGTTTAGGGATGTATGATCTATTAGTGAGATGTATGTTAGTGAAGTGTTTAAGAGCTTGTTGAAAAGTGTCTTCTAGTTCTGGATTGATTTCAGTGGCAGCATCGAGCTGAGTTTGCGTGGAGTCAAGTTGTCCAATATTTATATTGTTCAGAAAATTATCTTCTGTATGTGTAAGTTCTGTATTTTGTGTGTCTGTGGGTGTTTGTGTAATTTCGTCAGTATTAATGCTACTGTTTAGAGGTAGGTCTGCTGTATATGTGCTACAGCTTTCGTATGTATTTGTATTTTGGGTGTTTAATGTGTTTTCACGTTCCTCAGAGTGTTCTATAAAATACGTGTTTGAGTGTTCATGATTGTTTTCTAACTGAGTGTTCGTATAGAGTAATTCTTCTGTCACTTGCTTTTTAATTTCGGATAGTCTGGCGTCTTTAATGTATTTATTATTAATAATGGCTCTTCTCTGGTCTGCTAATCTTTGCTCTGTGATGTGTGTTAGGTTTGGGTATAAATTTATAAATTCTTCATGTAGGTGTTTTCTATAGGCTGTCTTATTGGTCTCAATTTGTGTTATTCTGTAATATATCGTCATTATTGCTTCATTGTATTCGTTCGTCCATTTCATGCGCTGCGATAATTGTGTGTTGATTGGTATTGAACATTGTGTGGAGTGTTGTTGTATTTGAGTTTGTATTAATTGTAGCTCAGCCCTAACTTCATTATAAATCTGATCTATTGTCTCTTGTGGTAATAATTTCTTATGGACGATAGCTCTACGCTGATCACCTATTCTTTGTCGACTTACTTGCATGTTTGGATATTTTTCTAAGAATTTTGTGTGAAGGGGTGGAAGATATGCGTTGTTGTCAGTTTCCATATTAGTTAGATGCAGATAAGTTCGTAGGATGAATTTATTCATTTCAATACTCCATTTCCTACGGGTTGTTGCAGTGCTAGTGGTGGGCACAGGTTTGTTGACAAACTTTGTCTCCTGTGCAACATCCGTTGACTGTATACTGATTGATGATGATGGCGTTGGAGAGATACAGAATGATGGTGATGATGATGTAATTGATGGAAAAAGAGATTTCGTGGAAGATGATGAGGAAACATGCATTTGTTCGTCATCTGTATTTAGTCGATTGGCCTGTAAAGATTTTTTTGTCTTAGATCTAGTTATCATTTTGATCCCACGAGTAGCTAGGGACTTTATCGGTCGACTACGGCAGAGCCCTGCATTCACCGCAGCAAGGGTAGATTAAAACTGGATGTCCCCTAGTGTCCAGAGTTCGCATACTAACGACTAAGCTCTCCCCTAGCCATGAAGCCCTCGGCGTACGCTGTTCCACCTTGGCTTGGAGTGTATCCCTCTTTGTCTGACTCCTCAACTTAGACCTACCAGCATGAGTAGCTCTACCGGTATAGCCCTAAGAATCATTGGAGCGCGCAAGCCCCACCACGACGACGACGTGGAGATACGGCGGTGGGGTTATTATTATTATTATTATAAGGTGACGTTGGCGACATCTATGAGAGGCAAATTACCTTATTTCTCAACCGACACGACTTACTTTACAGTTAGTTCACTGTTGTACGATGCCACCTTACCTTTTAACTATCATTTTGTGTTTTTGTTTTGCATTTTCCATGCTAAGATTATAAAGTTATTTTTTAGTAAAGGAAAAAAATCAATCGCGGGCAGGATTCGAACCGGGTGAGTTTATTGTCATAATCGGAACGCAAATCAAGATTTGAAAAAATACAATTTCAAACATGACCTACTTATATGACGGGCAAATCTCCAAATAATTGCCTACCTAGATCGACTTAAAACACGTACGCCTTCGTTAAAATGAAAGCTGTGCAAATCCAATCGGTATGCTAATGACTGCTGTCAAACGGAACCGGCAAACAAAGATGGCGGTCGAGTGACTTGTTACGGCACTCATGCATTCTAGTACCTTTTGTAGTAGTGATGTGCAATGATGAATTTTAAATGTTGATAAAAATTAAATATCGACAAAATCGATGGTGCTGTTTGGTACTGTTATAAGAAAAAAACAGTCTCACGTATTTAGTAAAATCAATGATAAATAATCTATACTAATATTATAAAGCTGAGGAGTTTGTTTGTTTGTTTGAACACGCTGATCTTATGAACTACTGATTGGAATTTAAACATTCTTTTTGTGTTGGATAGTCCATTTATCGAGGAAGGTTATAGTGATTGGCTACATAACATTAAGAGCAGCGCGGGTGAAACCGCTGGCGGGTTGCTAGTTCTTCATAATAATAAACACCTACTACTTATTAACACTTTACACTTTAGGAATTGTGGCCAGTTAATAGCAATAGTCTCACCTCCTATTATATTAGACCTCAACAAAATGGCGAATTGTGAGTGTACAAAAGTATACCTCTGCCTAACCCTTCGGGTAATACAGTCATGAAGGTATATTATGTTTATGGAGATATAGTTTAAGTTTTATCTCATCGAACTACAGCATTACAACACCATTTTTCATATTCGTGAACTCTTGATTCATACCAGTAAAAATTTAATGAATGGATCACAATTCAATGTGAAGTTCAGATTTGGTATAGCAAGAAAAAATTTCAAAATTAGAGAATAGTCTCAAATATCTAATAAAATGCAATTATTTTATCCCTAAAGAGAAATATCATCAAATATTAATAATTTCATTAATAGGAAAATTAAAAATAGCAAAAAGATTTTTTTTATTTGAGAATTTACTTTGTGTGCCTCATTAGTCTAGTGGTCCCGAGCGCAACTGCAATGCTAGAGGTCCTGGGTTTGGTCCCCAAGTCGAGCAAAGTGTTATTGGGCTTTTCTATGAAACTGTAGCAGCTCCGAGTCTGGATTTGTGCACGGTTAATGGCAATAGGCGAACTGAGGATGTACATTAGTACGCCTCTGCCTAACTCTTCGGGGAATACAGGCGTGGTGGTATGTTATGTTACTGTGCGTGCAAGGCTTTTTAGAGATTGAGATAACAAACCCAAATTACAGAAAAATAATGAACCTGATCTTTAGATGTCGGTAAAAAATTAATTTCAGTAATGTAACATTTTCCTTAAGAAAATCACATTTAAACCTGAAGAAAGGCTTCAAATATAATTCTGATTACCTATTAATTAATGAGAAGATTCTTAGGAAAGCTGCCTTTTGATTTGAAAACATACAATTCATTATTAAAATGTTAAATATAATTTATGAAGATTACACTTAATGTTAATTAACAAACATCTCAAAAATAATACTGATTTTTACTTATTTATTTGTCAGGTTCCAATAAAACATTAATTTAAAATTGGAAACACAACGTTTTTAATCTTCATTGTTGTTAGAAATAGAATGTAACAAGAAAGAAAAAAGGAAATATTGCATCAAAAACGCTTCTACAAATCTCCCTTCCCTAATCATTTGGGAGTGCCAATGAACGGCTATTGTGTTCTTTCAATTGATTGCTTACTTCAGATTTCTATGGAGTAACCCGTCATTGATTGACAAATTGTCCCTTTGTAGAATAGCAATTTTAAAATCAACTTTATATCACATTTTGTGTTTTTTTTTATTACTAGCTTTCCTGTTTTAATGTTGGATTGTTATATCAACTGATCTTTATGCTGTGTACTTATAGAGTATTATAGAGGTCAGTGGTTATAACCTATAGATTTATATACCTATCCTTTTTTATCCCATGTGCAAATTTGGATTGCCAGATACAGGTTCATAATTTCCAAGACAATTCTACAGTACCACGGATCACGGCCATCGAAAATACTTTACTAATATTATAAACGTGAAAGTTTGTGAGTATGAATGTATGGATGTTTGTTACTCTTTCACGCCAGAATGGCTGAACGGTATCTGGATGAAATTTGGCACAGAGATAGATTATAGTCTGGAATAATATATTGGCTTTTTATCCAGGTCGGACTTAATTCTGAAGTCCACGCAGACAATGTCGCAGGCAGAAGCTAATAGGTATATAAAAATAAATAATGTTTTTATTTGCATGTTTAATTTGTGTGTAAGTTTGTTTTACGTGGGAGAGCCATGCTTCGGCACGAATGGGTCGGCTCGACCGGAGTGATACCACGGCCTCACAGAAAACCGGCGTCAAACAACGCTTACGTTGTGTTTCGCCGAGTGAGTGAGGTTACCGGAGGCCCAATCCCCTTTTAAAAGGCGGGCAATGCACTTGTGACTCCTATGGTGTTGCGGGTGTCCATGGACGGCGGTAATCGCTTACCATCAGGCGATTCGTCTGCTCGTTTGTCCCCCGTTCCATAAAAAAAAATGGGAAAAGTCAAATGCAAGATTATGGTTTACTTGGCAGTCGTGCCGTGTCGTAATGGCAACTCTAGTTATGTTCGAAACTTGGCAAAAAAAAAACTAGTAAGTTCGGTGCTCGGAATCCGGGACAGCAAAGTCTAAATTCCGGATACTGGAAAAGACGCAAAATTCCGGAACAAACCCGGATTTCCCAACAATCTGGCAACTCTAGTGGAAATCCTCATGGATACGCAAGAGTTATGTCGGACACCCTACCAACTAAAACCACACAGTTGCTTTTCTCGCACATTATGAGGAGGGGTTCCAGGATCTCCAAACGGAACGCTCCCTGCCTGTGACTTAGCCAGATGTAATAACAGTTACGGATTATCACAACTAATTAATTTATTTTATTCGGCCTATGGGTCAATTTTATGCAACGGAGACTTGCGTGTTGAATATACTCGAAATAATGCATTGAGAGTATTGTTAGGGCTGCCGTGACGTTGTAGTGCAACAAGGATGCTTGTAGAAAATGGCATTGATGGTTTCGCCACCATCATTAGGGAAATATGGGCTTTTCTGGAGTTGGTATGTTAAAACCGAGGTGTATAATATACACCTATGCGTAACCCTTTGGGCAATACAGGCGTGACGTTTTATTTTACCCACCACAACTGTTACAGAATCAAGAGAAGTTCTGTTACTGAGAACCTTCTGGGTTCAGAAGTTCGCTGTGAAATCACCAAAACTCAGAATAATGTATTAGTCCTAGTTTTGTGTTTGAAACTTTGGAATTAATGAATTTTCTTTGTCGTACACTTATTCGCTACGAGTCCTTAGCACAGGGCTACGAAGCTACTACGCCGTAGCAACTTTCTAAAATAATTATAATATGTATCTGAATGTATTTATGTAGGAATTCTTTTATTCATTATTTATGTACATATCTCAATACATTTAAAAATATAAAAAATTGTAGTCCCTGACCGCCGGTAGTTTGGACCCTGCTCCAAATTACCGGCGGTCAGGGCCCCACAGAAAGGAACCTCGACCTTTATTATTATTTCCTTTATTCATTATTTATGTACATATCTTAATACATTTTCAAATATTTAAATTTAAAAATAAAAATAAAAACATTTAAAAATATTAAAAAAATATATATTTTTATTATTATTTATTAAATCAGCAAACGAGCTGACGAGCCACCTGATGGTAAGTAGTCATCGTCGCCCATGGACACATGCAACACCAGAGGACTTGCTGATGCATTGCGGAGCTTTAAGAGTCCCTATGGACTGCAGACTGCCGGAGCCGCAGCAACCGAAGGGGATCTGGCTCTTACGCACAAAAGTCGAAACACACACCGAGGTGCTTTACCGCAGACTCTGACGTAAGGGTGGTCGCCAGCCCATCAGACCCCAAGAGGTCCGACCACAATGCAAGTCAGATATTTTCTCGCATCCCACGAGATGCCTATCTGAGTGGCAGTGAGGAACAGTATTCTGACCCGTTCCCACACGGGTTAAGAGCTGTGGATTTTGTGATAAATAAAATAAATAAATACTGGGCACGAATCTCTTCTAAGAATGAGAGGGGTTAAGCTAATAAAGAGCAGTATATATAGCCTAGTGGTATGACACGCACCTCTGACTTTTCGAAGTCATGTGCGTATTAATAGTTAATTATCACGCGCTTAAACGGTGAAGGAAAACATCGTGAGGAAACCTGTATGCCTGAGAGATTTTCTCGATGGCGTGTGAAGTCTGTTAACCCGCACTAGGCCAGCGTGGCGGTCTATAGCCTAATCCCTCTCATTTGAGAGGAGACCCGTGCCCAGCAGTGGGATAATATAATGGGTTGGTTATGTTATGTAAGCTAATAAAACTATCACTCTTTTTCCCAAGTCTATAAGAAAAGCTAATAATAAGTACTTAAGGTGTGTGGAATTGCCCGCACACTCGAAAGATAAACAAATTGAGTATCAGAGATGAAAATCTCTCGATTTTCCTCAGCAAAACGAATAAAGTCTTGAATTAAATATTCAAATAGAATCAAATAAATATTCCACCGCATTGAGATGTTAAATAGTGAACAATTTCTCTCTAATAAAGTGGCAATTGAAGAGAATTTTCTGAATAAAAAATTACTTCGAAATATCTTTTCAAGTATAAGTATTTGAAGAATATAATCTAATTCAGTAAGCTAACTTGAAAACCAGTAAGCTGGTATCATTGATATTTTCCACTGCTAGATACGACTGTTATAATATACAACAATAATATATAATATACAACTTTCAAATGTTGCCTATTAGATAAAAGATAGGGAGAGAGATGTATAAAAGAAGTACTATTTAAAAAGATATTTATGACATTGTCTTATCTAAAATTTCTTAGTAAACAGCTTCTAAAGATTAGTTAGAAGCAAGAAGAAGAAGAAGTTAGAAGATTAGTTAGGTTAGGCAACGAAAAACTCTAATTTTAAGCCAAAAAGATAATGCCATTTCAAAGGAAGGCCACCCTTTTTACGAATATAATAAGTACCTACTTACTTGAAAACATTATTATTATTATTTACGGTGAACTGGTCATAACTAATAATACATACTTATATTAACAGCAGTTTTTCCGTCAAAAAATCCTCCTATTGTTTGTGAAAAAGATTCTTAAAATGTCTGAATTCTCATTTAAATAGGTAATGTAAAATAATTTATTCTTTCGAAATTTAAAATCAAACTATAGAATATTTTTAAAGCTTTCATTGAGTGTTATATAAACCAGTACTAATAAAAAAACTATACTACGCACTAACCTGTGGTGTAAAGTTCGGTGGTTGCAAAGGGTTGCAGACGGGCGGCGCCGCGGTGCTCCCATAGTGTTGCTGGTACGATGATGTCAGGATTTTCTTGTGCGCAGACGCATGCGCGCGATACGCGCTCACACTCAATTTCATTGTTTACAACGAATAATAAAATCGAACACTGATATTTAGGTTGATTTTGAATTGTGTTTTTGTATAGGTAATATTAATTTCTATAATAAATAAAATATTGTGTATATGTAGCACTTTAGATTGATAAAATTGATTGCAACACAGTCACTTGCATGTTCTATTGTATAAGAAAGAAACTATATATTTTTCATTACACAACCGATGTTTTGAACTGACCCGTATTCTCATCTGTAACAAAAGAACATACATAGATATACATTTCATTCTGTTTGCTATTTATATTTAACTGCTATTTTTTGTTTCTGTATTTTTTCTTCTTTTTCAAATATTTGTAACCACGAATTGGTCTTATTATTGTTTACCAAATATATGTTTTTATTTTTCTTTCTATATAGATTATATGTAGCCTTTGGTCTGCACGTGGAAAAAAATAACTGCCTTGTTAGTCTAGTGGTCCAAAACGCTAGAGGTCCTGGGTGCGATTCCCAAGTCTAGCAAAGTGTTATTGGGTTTTTCTATGAAATTCTCAATAGCAGCTCGGAGTTTGGACTTGTGCCCGGTTAATGGCAATAGTTTAATACCCTATTACATGGGACCTAAACATACCGACGAACTGTGAGTGTACATTAGTACACCTCTAACCTATCTCTTCGGGGAATCCAGGCGTGCTATCTTTTTTTTACGACACTGAGGTGGCAAAGAATCTTACGGCCCGCCTAATGGTAAGCAGTTACTGTAGCCTATGGACGTCGTCAGCACCAGAAAATTCTATCTTTAATAAATTTGGCACTAGACCTGACCGTATTGATCCGTACCTACCTAATTATTTTTTCTTGCAAGTTTATAAAATAAACAAACTGTCGACGAAGCAACGTAAAACATAGGAATTTTATTACATTTAGAACTTAAATCCTAAGTAATAAAGATTCATTTCCGTTGCTTTTACATTCAGGAGTCATCGGCATAATGGCAGACATCAAGGTCTCACTTAACCCTAATACCGGAGAGCTCAATTACGTCTAATCACCGCATTAACAACGGGGCTCTATTCAAAAATTAAAAAGGCGAGGTAGAGACGAAAGTCTTTGTTCCGATAAAAATTCAAGGTAATTGTATTGTTGTATAATCTATATCTATCATTATCATCATCAAAATATTTATTATCCCACTCCTGGGCACGAGTCTCCTCTCTCAATAATAGGAGTTAAGAGTCCGGTGGACCGAATTCCTCTTACATATGTATTACAAATATTCAAACGGAATCTGAATAATAACAGAAACAAATCCTGTTATTATTCAGATTCCGATACCGTTAATCTAGGTTCCTACTTTACCATTTCGTCCAAAATACTTCACTGGAAATAAATGTATGCGAATGCAATTTTTGATAACTATACCAAGTTTGGAACGATTTTCCGGTCTTTTATTTCCAATAAAATAGTAGTTTAGGAAATAGTATGGTGGGAATCTAAATTAACGGTATTCAAATCCGAATAATAACATAATTTGATAGAAATTGGCTGAATTACGATTTATTTCGGTATTACGTTTTTGTGGTCAATTCAAGATCCGCCGGACCCTTAAGCTACCACTACGCTGGCTTACTGCGAGTTGGCAGACTTTGAGACAACGTCGAGAAAATCTCTCAGGCATGCGAATTTCGTCACGATGTTTTCCTTCTCCGTTTAAACAAATGATAATCAATCTATTAATACGCAATGAAATATCATTTTATGATTTTTTCCATGTACGTCAACTTAAGATGTAAATTTAGAATGTAAACGCAAATTTCAATTCATACATTTTTCTCATACACACGCGCCGGTTCCCCTTTTTTTATAGAACGGAAAATTCTCATGGATCGTCTGCCACCTGGGTCGGTGGTGTAACCTAACCTAAACATACCTGCGAATTATAAGTTATAGTAGTATATTATACTTCTGCCAGACCGTTTGGAAAATAGAGACGTCGTAAGTGAAAAGTGTAAAAAAACTTCAAAGAGTGTAACTCAATGCGTTACAATCAGACGTACACGACCGCGCGTATATTTTATTCTATTCACCCATTTCCACTCTCCCTCCCAGAAGAGTGATCGCACAGAATACATCTCGTCAGTACAGCGATCCGATTTTGTTTTTACTTTGCGTTAGGTACATTACTATCAAGGTTACCTTTAGGCTATGTTCACATGTCAATAGTTAACAGTTGCGTCTTGTTCTGTAAATTAGGGCTTTGGATAAAAATACATCCAGTTTTTTTATAAAAAACCTCCAGATCTACAGTGCAATATGTAGGTAAACTTTAAAAAAGAAGCTTCTTAATTCCTGTTACTTCCTATTATTTTTTTAGTAGCCTATTATGTGTCCTACTGCTGAGCAAAGACATCCACTAACTCGGTCCAGGATTTTACCCTGGGCTTTCTATTTTAGCCTTCATTCGATTATACGAGTCTATCTTTATACTTAGTAAGTACACTGCGAAGATGGTTTCTAATAAATTTGTTTGGGTACTGACCATTGCATTTAGTCAAATTAAATATCCTCACCTACGGTGCTCAGACTTGGTCTTTGACGAAACTTCAGATCTCCGCTCTCGGGGTTTGCCAGCGAGCCATGGAGCGTAGCATTTTAGGAGTCCAATTATCAGACCATATAAGGAACAGTATACTTCGCTCCGGAACTCAGATCGCCGTCGTTGGTCAAAAAGCCGCAAGCTTGAAATGGAGTTGGGATGGTCAATCTGCGTTGTGGCCAAAACTCACCACTGAGTGGAACCCACACAACGTTAGACGACGTCACGGATGGCACAGGAGGAGATGGCGGGACGAGCTAGATCTTTATTGGAGGGATTGGCCGCAGAAAGCTTTAAACCAAGATCAGTGGAAGCAGGGTAGGGAAGCCTTTACCCTGCAGTGGGATGTTTACGAATAAATAAAAAAAAAGTTCTACTTCAAGATTTTGGAAACCACCGAACCCATTTTGTTTTAGTGTGTTACTCACTTGATGACGCACTACGCGGATAGCTCGTCGCTTTGCCAAAGTCATATGTTTTATTTCAATTACAGGTACTTTTGAATTGCCAAAACTGGGTGCACAATTCCAAACAGTGGGTCTTATGGAGAAGAACCGGCAAGAAACTCCATAGATACTCCTTTTAATAAAAATTATATATGTAATGTAATAAGAATATGTAATAAATTCCGGAGGAATTTTATTAAGTGTGAACCTATCCTTAGACATTCGTCTCTGCCTAAGATAAGGAGTCAGGCTTTAAGAAAATGTAACTTATCCTTAGGATCGTAAAATAACTTAAGTTTTAGTGTTGTGGAGATTGACTATCGTCTGACCTCTATGAATCTAGAGAAGACCGCGTTCCATGAGAAATGGTCTCACAGTTCAATAAAATATGTAAATGATTTGATCATTTTCGTATTCAAAGTAAAATTCAAAAAGTTTAGTATACATACGTACTTTTGATAAAAATGGATTATAAGGATCAGCATAAGTAGAACATGATCCCTCCCCCTTTTACGTGGGAGAGCCATGCTTCGGCACGAATGGGCCGACTCGACCGGAGTGATACCACGGCCTCACAGAAAACCGGCGTTAAACAACGCTTACGTTGTGTTTCGCCGAGTGAGTGAGGTTACCGGAGGCCCAATCCCCTTTTAAAAGGTCGGCAACGCACTCGTGACTCCTCTGGTGTTGTGGGTGTCCATGGGCGGCGGTAATCGCTTACCATCAGGCGATCCATCTGCTCGTTTGCCCTCCTATCCTATAAAAAAAAATCAGCATCAACTTTTTAACAATAATTTCTAATAATTAACATAACTTTACGCCTGTATTCCTCGAATGGTTAAGAGGCCTTTACCCGCACAGTTCGTCGGTATGTTTAGGTCCCATGTAATAGGAGGCGAGTCTATTGCCATTAACCGGATACAAATTCCCAACTACGAGCTGTTACTGAGAATTTCATAGAAAAGCCCAATAACACTTTGCTCGACCTGGGAATCGAACTTAGGACCTCTGGCGTAGCAGTTGCGCTCAGGATTACTAGGCTAACGAGGCAGTTATAATATATATGTATATATAATATGTTTTTAATTAATATTTATTTTATTATTTTAGTGCTAACTCCAACGTTACGTGGGAAAAAATATTACTTTATTAAAAAATATAAACATTTGCCAAGGCAAGACTGCCTCATTAGTGTAGTGGTCCCACGTGCGACTGTTACGCTGGAGGTCCTGGGTTCGAACCCCAGGTCGAGCAAAGTGTTATTGGGTTTTTCTATGAAATTCTCAGGAGTAGCTCGTAGTCTGGATTTGTACCCGGTTAATGGCAATACCCTCGCCCCCTATTACATAGGACCTAAACATACCGGCAAACTGTGGGTGTACATTAGTACATCTCTGCCTAACCCTTCGGGGAATACAGGCGTGATGGTATGTTATGTTATTTGCAAATTACTTCATACCAGTGCAAATTAATTTCCACACATATTCATAAATATCTCATGAATTTTATTTAGAAGTGTAGAATATTGTTAAGTCCAAGAACATAACTTATATTTCTTATAGTTGCTCACATTTTATAAATTTGAATCAAATAGTAATGACTCGGTATTACCTAGCCTTACCTGCATCAAATTTAATAGGTACCCAAAATTATAAATCGTTGAGCGCTTATCAGGGAAATAAATTCATTAAGAATTTAATTAAGAGCTTAAATCTTCCATTAGACGTTTAATTATGTGCTCAGTCTTATACTGTTGATAATTTATAACGGATTTATGTAATGATGGAATTACTTGTCGTGGAATCTCTCGTATTACTCTATTGTGTTGATTAAGTACAGGTTTTAATGGAAATCGGATCCAGAACTCCTAGCTTAGCGACAAAAATATACGAAAAATTGCAGCTTATTTATATAATATCGATTATGAAATCATACGACGACGACACGTTTGGCGTAGCGGCTGAGCGATCGGCTTCTGCGTCACGTGTTGTGGGTTCGATCCCCACATGGAGCAAATATTTGTATGATCTAAAGATAGTTGTTCCGGGTCTGGGCGTTTGTGTATGTGAGAATTTGTGTTTGTAAACGCACCCACGATACAGGAGAAAAATCCGAGAGTGAGGCAATGTTTTTTCAAAAAAAAAAAAACATTCACTTCTATCTTCCATAGTGGTAGCTAGAAACTACAGAATGCCTCTTATTAAGTAGCTTGCATAATTGTTTTATCCATTTTAATACGTCTCGTCATGCTGGTTGCAAGTACGCACCTAAAGTTTTTGAAGTACCCCAACAAAAAGGTAGGTGTTTGCCTTTCTAGGAAGGGGAGGGGGGAGGGGTCCTTAGGGAAAACTATATTCAAATTACGTATTCTTATATAAAACATCGTAAAAGAGTCCTACATTAAAACTAAAACTTCTCCCCTTATCACCATCATGGGTACCAAGTTTTAGAATATAATATTAAATGGGTCCTCAAATGAAAAAGGTAAAGGAAAACACCCTTAATCATAAATTCTATATCCTATAATGCGGGAAAAACACACGAGTACAAGGATTACTGCAATTTGAATCTTATTTCAATGTGATACAGATGCATGAAAGATCAACTTAGAATATAAAAACTATACGCAACTTGTCTTTCAGTATACATTAAAAATACATTGGCCCTTTTATTATGTATGATATTACTTTTGCAAGCTTACAAACTGCCTCAAAAAATATGAGGTTCGGGGTTGAACTCCTAGAACCCGGCAAAAAATTATTATTGTTATTTTTTCTATCAAATTCTTAGTAGTTGCTCGTAGTTTGGATATTATCATCAGCCCGTATTCTTCTACTTCTGGTTGAAGGCCTCTTTTAGTGAACGCTACAGAGTCCAATTTTCAACTCTTCTGCAAATTGTCATTCAAACCGTTAATGCAAAAGTTAATTATTGCGTCACTCAGGTAACCCACCCCCTCTCCCATTTCTTGATTTTTATAATATATATAAAAGCAAAAGTTACTTTGTGTTTGTACTCTAAGCGTTCCTGGATAATTCATCCGATTGCGATAAAACTTTGGGAGGTGGTTTTGTGTGCATCTGGAAAAGTTTATAAGAAAAAAAGAACAAAGAGGAATTGCAGCGAATGCCTAGGTCACAACTAGTACCTAACTTTTAAATTTTATTCAGTCCTTTGTTATACTCGTACTCGATAAGTATCTTAACTTACTGTTAACTTCAAGATTTTCTTGTAACTTATACAGAATCAAAAATTAAAAGTACATTCGTAAACTCGACGTGTCCAGCATGCGATGATGGAGGTATGAAACGAAATGAGGAATTGAAAATACCACCATTTATTTCTGGAATAAACCTTCCACACAAAACAACGCACAACATTTTTATCACAATCTGATGAATAGCACAAGGACAAAGAAAGAAACAACATTTTACATTATTTTAAATATTTAATTCACATCATCAACCCTTAAACTGTCCCACCGCTGGGTACAGGTCTCCTCTTAGAAAAAGTGGAATCAGGTTATAGTCCACCACGCTGGCCTAGTGCGGATTGTGAGATTTCACACGCCATCGAGAAAATGTCTCAGGCACGCAGGTTTCCTCACGATGTTTTCCTTCATTGTTTAAGCGCGTGATAATTAACTATTTAATATGCACATGACTTCGAAAAATCAGAGGTATGCCTTGGATTCGAACTCAAGACCTCTGAATTGGTAGTCCAATGGTCATATCACCAGACTATCCCTGCTATATTATATACCATCATAACATACCATCACGCCTGTACTCCCCGAAAGGATAGGCAGAGGTGTGCTAAATTACACCCACGGTTTGCCTATATGTTTAGGTCCCATGTAGCCTATTGCTATTTACCGGGCACAAATTCCAAACTCCGTGCTTCTACTGAGAATTTAATAGAAAGGCCCAATAACACTTTGCTCGACCTGGGAAAACTTTGCTGGACCTGCTTTGCAAAACCTCTGGTGTAGCAGTCGCGCTCAGGGACCGTATTATAACGTGTTAACGTCATCATTTTTAGGTTGTGAGAAAGAGATGCCGCACTACATATTAAAATAGCCTCATCTCTTTCTGACAATCTAAATATGATGACGTTAACACGTCATAATACGGTCCCAGGACCACTAGGCTAATGAAACAGTTTATTATATTATACTATAATATTGTACTATATTAAATATTTCATTCACATTAAGCTCCAGATTTATTGGACCAGCTTGTGCAGACTGATTAATGTTGGTATTTGGACGCATTTTGTCTTAAGTCCAGCAAATGGTTTGAAAAAGATAAAAATAGAAGAGGATTGTAAATTGCGTCGAAAATGGCCAATAAGTCATTGAACATGTCGAAACCAGAGCCATTACTTTTCGCCAGAAAATTAAGTCTAAGATTAATTTTGTGAATGGCTTACCTTTATGACAAAGATAGGAGAGATAAGAACTATTAAGTTTTGTTTTAAATTAAGTTGCAATTTCATCAGAGATTTTTCCTCACGACCGACTCCGAATTGAGGACCCGTAGAAGATCAAGACTTGTCCGCATAACTGAGAGGCTTAGCAAGCTTAAGTGCAGTGGGTGAGGCACATAACTCGTAGAACCGATAGCAGCTGAACCAAAATGGTTCTCTAGTAGAGAACATGTACCAGAAAAAGCAGCGTAGGACGAACCGTCCTAGGTCGACTTCCAGTGACTTTGGACGCTTGGGACTTTACCAATGAGATACTATTTCTTAGATTTTTAGACGTTTTTATCTTCTATTCTGTTTTGGTGTAATTCTGTCTATCTTTGTTTATTTGTTTGTTACATTTTCATGTCTAAGTCGCTAAAACATCATAACATACCTTCACGCTTGTATTCCCGAAGGGATTAGGCAGTAGTATACATTTACACTTACAGTTCATCGGTATTTTTTAGGTCCCATGTAATAAGGGGCTAGCCTATCGCCATCAACTGGGCACAAATCCAGACTCCGAGCTGCTACTAAGCATTTCATATAAAAACCCAATAACACTTTGCTCGACATGGAGATCGAAACCAGGATCTCTAGCGTAGCAATCGCACTTGGGACCAATAGACTAATGAGGCAGTCGCTAAAACAATTTTGATGAATTTTGGTATAGTGATAGATTGTAACTTCGAGAGTAGCATATTCTAATTTCGTTCTCAATTTCTTTGGAATGAGGGTGAAACCTCGGGTATCAGATAGATAAATCGGTTCATGAACGACAAAGCTACTTATGGACCACCTTTATAAGGTGGTCCATAAGTAGCTTTGTCCTACTTTGTGGACCTATTGAAAACACATTATTTTATTAAGTAAAAACTACGAGTACTGTTACAACTCCCGGTATTCAGAAACAGTAATTCTTACTTAAGAAAAAATTATATCGCCTTGGATTTGACCTTGAAACAATCGTACAGTTTTCCTCTATTTTATCTGATACAGTTTTCCTGGTACCATTACAGTATATAAGCAATCTTCAACATCCATTAGCAAAGTACTTATGTAACAAAAAGCGAATAAAAAAGGACAAAATTCGGAAGTCCATTAAAAGTATTCAAGCATTGTTTTTCAAGTAATGACCTCTTGATAACGACGCCGACCTATATTGAAAAGTGTATTCGTATCCCGTGTGACTCTCTGTGTGAGCCCCTTAAATAAATAATGAATATTGAAAAACCAAGAGGATTAAACTTCGCCGTAGTGATGTGAGTATGATTTTGTAAAATTTTATCGATACTCTTGGATAAAATTTTATTAATAAATCTGTGAAAAACATCACAAAAATAAATTCCCAATTGAGTGATATTATACAACCTTATAAATAAAAATAACTAATAAATTTAATTAATCTTATTATTAAAAAAAAATACACAACCTATCTTCAGTCAACAGTGAAGGCAGCTTATCTCTGTCTCAATTCCATCTTATCTCGTAGATCCGCTTCAATTTTAAAATTTCTACGAGGGTAAAAGAAATGGCGTAGGGAATTGCATCCATCATTGCTATTTTAAGTAATATAAATGGGTGACAGCAGAGATATATATACATATAGATTTTGCGCAAGCTAATAATCGGATCAACTGAAGTAGGTATTATTATATTTTTTTTATTTTCGTCAATATTGTGCGTTTAAGATAAAATCACAAGGGTAGACAAATATCCAAACCCAGACAACTACCTGTAAGTCATATTTTTTTTTATCAGTGCAGTGATCAATCCCATTGAAGTATCACTTTACGTGCGTATTAAAAAAAATAAGTAAGTTTAAAAATCATCTTTCGACAGAAAAACATCGATACATTATTGCTGCATCTCTAGGAGGCGCCAAGTTGTCGACAGGAGTCTCTGAAGGTCGACGATCAAACCCGAGTCGACACAGACAAGATATTATTGATCTCTCACCCCATCACTTAAATGTGTTTTGTTTTGAAGACGATACATTGACTAGGAAATTGTTTATAAGAATTTGTTGAACATAATGAAATAAATAAATAATTGCATCATTTTTAGGTACGATAAACTTTTCTCTTGTACCGGACGGACTACTAATTAATTTTTCTAATAATAACTAGTTATGTCTCATCTATCGTCTACCAGGCACTCAGAGATCTGCAGGAGATTTAAAGCACTTTGAATGAAGAATGATCATCATAGTTACGACAAATTATCTTCATATTTTTAAACAGCTAGCACAGATAATTTAGATGCAATAAACTCTGATTGTAAAATTACCATACTTAATTACGGGTAAAAAATAGAGCAAAAATAAAACAGGCAAAATTATTCATGACATTATATTATTATACATTTTATTCTGTGTCGTTAATATCAATAGGCTTGCACGCTATTACATAGGACCTAAACATGCCAGCTGTGTGATATTAAGTTCATTAAAATGGGTGAATTATAGACTTAATAAACCATTCAGACAAACTGGAATGTGTAGTTGTAGAATGCCGAGTATTCTCCACGGTGAGGACATATCCGAACTACGGGCACTTAATTATCTAAGTGACTTGCCATTTACGTAGGTACCTACTACCTACTAGCTTCTAAACCCAACCTTTTCTCAGTTAGATTTTTGTTTTACCTCCAGAGCAATCTGTGTTCCTGGTAGAATCAAGGCTGGTTTTTATCGGTACATACGTGTGTAATGTAAAAAAGTGTCTCGAGCTATATAAGATCTTAGTGTGCCTTATTAGTCTAGTGGTCCCGAGCACGACTGCTGCGCTTGAGGTCCTGGTTTGAATCCCAGATCGAGTATATATTGGGTTTTTCTATGAAATTCTCAGTAGGAGTTCGGAGTCTGGATTTGTGCCCGATTAATGGCAATAGGCTCGCAGCCTATTGTATCTATATGTGGGTGTACACTAGTACCTAAACCTCTGCCTAAACCCTTCGTCTACGAAGGGTGCGTGATGGTATGTATTTATTTAAAAGTCAATTGTGCTTAAAATCTTTCGATGATCGGGTTGTATTATAAAACTCTGAAAACAACACAGGAAATCAAGAAGAAAAATCTATAATACCAGCACTTAAGCTTGCACCACGTATCTGGTAATGCCTTTAAACCGGCACGATTTCACTTCACACGGCTGGAGAGGTGATCGTGATTCACACTTCGCTCCATTTACTATACGAACGTAAACGTGAACTATATAGAAGAGTTGTAAAGAGTATGTACTTAGAAGATTAAAGCAAGCGCGCAAACGCGGTCCATCGTAGATCGCAGTGTCGCTTAACATCAGGCGAACTGGCGGGCAAGCGCAAGCCTATCAAGTATAAAAAAAGTAATGATTAAGGTTGCGGGAATAAATACAACGTAACGACAACATACCATCATGTCTTTATTTCCCGAAGGATTAGGCAGAGGTGTACTAATGTACTCACAATTCGCCGGTATGTTTAGGTAGATATTTTCTATTGTTTCTCCCACTCCTGGGCGGGGGTCTTCTCTCAGAATTAGTGTTTAGAATTAGTGGAGGTCCTTAGGAGACACGTTTACTTAACAAACCTCTCTTCTAGTACCTACTCCTAGTGCGAGATGACAGACATCACATGCCATCACAGAAAATTTTCGCTTTTGAAGATAAGCTAGAAAAAGTCCTTTTTAATCCACTCGGTGTAGTGACGGAACACGGCTCAGTCATACCAGCTAGCCTAGCATCTAATTCGTTCGGACGTATTCAAATAGAAACGTGAGCGCACGTACGTATCGATATTCACGATTTTTAGACCGCAAGCGGAGCGGCCCCATCTTTTACCTCGTAAGAGAAAACCGCTTTTATTATGTTTCCACTGACAAAGAGTCAAGCGGAAATGCCTCAGCGGGCAAAAAGAGTAAAAATTATTCATTTCACTTTTGCGGTGAGAATCAGAGAACTATACTCTTTCTTGGTGGAAACGCAAACCTTTTTCATGAAAAGGAAGTCCGCTCCGCTTACCCATTTCGGGCTCATTACTCTGTAGCGGTAAACTTTTGTGCGGAATCTGCAGACTGTAGAGGGCATAAAGCTCGGAAACCCATCAGTATCTCCTCTGGTGTACCAAGTGTCCATCAGCGGCGTTGACCAATAACCATCAGATGGCTTATCTGCTGGTTTGCCGACATAATTTAAAAAAATATTTGGAAATGGTGAAAGGTGGAATGGGCGATTTCGTAAGCTGTTTGAAATGTAATATTGACGTTCATAAAGTATGTACTAGGCATTTAGTAGTTGTTCTAAGTGTATTGTTTTTTTAACTAATTTGATTTTTTTTATTCGTGATAGGCTTACGCTTGACCGCCAGTTTGCTTGTTGTTAAGCGATTCTCCGATCTACGATGGAGCGCGCTTGCCTAGAAGATTGCCGATTCACTCGTGATTCAAGAGGATAGGTGAGATGCGTTAGGCCATGAGGTTAAATACATTTAACTTCACTTAGTTCTTACTTCATCACAGTTTCTGTCTGTGAGCACAGATTATATTCGTGCGCCTGCGTTTATACGTGCTCAAATGCATTTTTAAATATTCAAACAATATTTAAAAATGCAAATGCAACAATATGCAGATATAAATCACTAAATACAGACACAGTTGTGTCTCGACAGTAG
This sequence comes from Acronicta aceris, assembly GCA_910591435.1. NCBI lineage: Eukaryota > Metazoa > Arthropoda > Insecta > Lepidoptera > Noctuidae > Acronicta > Acronicta aceris. The sequence goes on along the minus strand of OU342778.1, from coordinate 2,943,096 downwards.
ATTTTCTATTGTCTGTAAAAAATACAGACAATAAAACCATGTTTTTAACAATAAAAAATAGTATTAGCTGGCCCCGGGCATACGTTGTAATGCCTCTTTTATCTTTTTGTGTTTTTTTTCGTCATAAACGTTATCAAACACACACACAACACTCACCAAAGTTTCATGGCAATAGAATGAATGGTTTAGCAATGCAAATTGCAATTGCAATCCTCTAACAAACACACAAATATTCATTTTTATATAAATAAATAGGTAATTAGATTGTAAGCGAGCTGTGTGAGCACTGAACTCACAGTAACACAATGGTAAACACCTTTAAAGTTTTTAACTAAGTATCTGTCCTGAGCATTGTAGAAAATAAAAGGAAACCTCTGTGAAAGTTCACAACACAGGATACGTCCCTCTAACAAAGTTGAAAAGAGAGGAAATCTATATACTTATAATAAATCTGTAGAGAGGTCAATTCTGTACATGAAATATATTTCCAAAATAACTATCAGCGGGTGATTAGTGATCGATACTGACGCCAAAAATGCAATCAGTAAAATTTTTGTCTGTCTGTCTGTCTGTCTGTCCGTCTGTCTGTCTGTCTGTCTGTCTGTATGTTCGTTATAGAAACAAAAACCACTTAACGGATTTCAACGAAACTTGGTACAATTGTTCTTCATACTCCTGGGCAGGTTATAGTATACTTTTCATCACGCTACGATCAATAGGAGCAGAGCAGTGAAGGGAAATGTTGGGAAAATGAGTGATTCATGAGAAAGATTTCAAGCTATAAAACATCACGCTACAACCCTTAGGAACGGGGCAACGCAGGTGAAACCGCGGGGGAAGAACTAGGGAACAAAGTAACTATTCCACGCGGACTAAGTCGCTGGCAAAAGCTAGTACAAAAATAAAACTTATAGTAACTACTAAAAACCAAAAGTAACTTTGACCGCACGTTGCAATTGGTAGTTTTTGTGAGTTTAGTATTTTGGTCAGTTATTTAGGTTACTATTATTAAAAGCCGGTAGTGTCCCACTGTGAAGCAGTGATAGCCTAGTGATATGACCATATGACTGCCAAGTCAAAGATCTCGAGTTTGAACCCAAGGCACGCACCTCTGACTTTTCGAAGTCATGTGCATAATTATCGCGCTTAAATGGCGAAGGAAACACGTGAGAAAATCTGCATGCCTGAGAGATTTTCTCGACGGCGTGTGAAGTCTGCCAACCCGCCTAGCCTAGTTCTAGCGTGGTGGACTATAGCCTAATCCCTCTCATTCTGAGAGGAGACCGTGCGCAGCGGTGGGACAATGTAATGGGTTTATTGAACATGACGATCTCAAAAACGATGTAACATCTTATGCCTATGTGTGTATACTCATGTTTTAACAAATAAAATTATCTTTATCTTTTATCTTTATTATGTTATGTTAGTATCCCACTGCAGGGCAAAGGCCTCCCCACTTTCCTTCTACTTCTCTCTGTCTATTACTGTTATTTAGATTACTTGTAGATAATTTTTAGTTATTTTAATTAGATTTGGTACATCTAGTTTGTGTCTCCCACTATTTCTACATTCATATCCCTCCTGATCACGTTCTCATACCAAGACAAACGATTACCTTGCAACATTTCTGCCACTGCCAACACTTTCAAACTTCCTCTAATGTTATTCGTTCCATATTTTGTCCACTGTAGTCACTCAGCGGCACATTCACTACAACAAAATCCTGAAGAGATCTTTTTAAATTTCTCTTTGAAATAAATGCAATTCCTTACAACCCGTCATTTATTTACATGACATGCGTCGTACGTGAGGCTGTATATTGTGACGATATGGGAATACTAATCGGTCTTTTATGGGGCTGTAGTGTTGTGCTTTGTGAGTAGGCATAACAAGCCACTTTGAGTCTCGACTTGATCCAAAGCGATAGACCTTTTTTCTGATTACGTAATCCAAAATAAAAAGCACCCAGAGGTATTATACCGGTTACATTCCTTTAGATGTTTGAGGGCAGGTTTTTACATCACCAGACAGATTACCATGACAGATTCTGTATAGAAAAACTGTCAAAAATTCGAATTTATTCCTCCGATAAAGTTATCTGGCGATGGGAAAATCGGCCCTAAGTATAATATACCATATCGCCTGTATTAATTAGTGTGTGTTATAAGGTGTGCTGATAAACAATCCCTGTTCGCAGGTATTTGTTTAAGTCCCATGAGTCCAAACTCCAAGTTGCTACTGAGAATTTCAAAGGCAAATTCAATTTCAATTGTGTCATTCTGGAACTTGAACCCAAGATCAACAGCCACGCTTCTAAAACAGGAACCTAATGAAACAGATATAAAAAGAAACAAAACAAAAACCAATACTCCAAAAGGGAAAAGTAAAAAAGTTAATAATTAACGTTGATTCTGAAAATTGTGACACGAAAAATTCTTACTAGTTATTTATGTAGTGAGTATCTTTAACACAGGCGCTTCAAACGCTCATCAAAGCGGATTCATGCATCAGCGATGAGAAGATACAACACGCTGCGTGATCTTTATCCACAAACTGTCGAACATCGCCCACGAAATATATTATTTCCAGAAATTTATAGACCAGCCTGTTCTAATCTCTGGAAAAATCTAATTTGTATAATGTTTATATTACAAACTCACCCTAAACAACAACACTGCTGTAACTAACTACTGAAAAAGAAACAGTAATTTATAGTTTAATGTTGACCGCACGTTTAATTCCCACCCGAGGCAAATATTTCTGTTTTCCACGGATAATATTATCGAGTCTTAGAACTTTGTGTGCATTAATTATAGGTTCTCGAGTGGAAACTACGTACTGGAAAACGCAGTGTGGGACAACCTCCAACGAGATGACGAATAACCTGATGAAGGTCGCTGGGAGTCGTTGGATGCAATCATATAACCGGTCCTTGTGAAAGTCTTTGGGGAAGGCCTTTGTTCTGCAGTAGACTTCTATTGTATGATATGACGATGATGATTGTAAAATCTGACAGTTAACTGTCTTTCAAATAAAGTAGGCCTATCTACCTTAATCATCCTGTTTCTAAAATAATGGTTCCAGGCTCTAAATTCAGTTAATACAGGAGATTATGCTGTGTTTAAAATGTCTAAAACAGTATAAACGTTGAGTATTTAGTTTATAAAACAATTCAATCGATGGCTAATAACTATCGAATCCGACAATTTGCATATTTTTACAATACAATTCCAGTACAACCGTCTCATTTCCGTAAGTTACTTTAACTGCCACACAAAAGCAGTTAACATTTCTCAGTTCCGACAAAAACGAGTCGGCTCACAAAATTAACTCGAGCATAAAGAACATTGAAGGAAGAATAGTACTTTCTCTGAAGCTCTTTCATCATCATTCATCCCTTTTTGCCAAGCGGTTTGTTTGAGGCCAAGATAAAACCGTACTTGCAAAGAGTAGTTTTAAAAGTAAATAAATTGCCAAGTCTGTTGAGCTCTGGATTACTTTTGGAAGAAAGGAATACGAGGTGGATTTTCCACTACAGCAAGATTGAGCGGCTTGATTGTTACTCGTTATCTGATGCGAAGCCTAAAATAATAAAATCTAGTACATACAGGGAGCTATAAGAATTTGATCAGCTTATTTCCAGTGCTCTATGTAATTTATTTTGGCTGTTACTAAAGTATCCGTGTATTCCCCGAAGGGTCTGCCCAATTTTTTTAGGTCCCATGTAATAAGGGGGCTTATAATTTTTCGGGCATAAATCTTAATTCCGAACTGTTGCTGGAAATATAGAAAATCTTCTAAAACAGTACTCGACCTAGGAATCGAAACCAAAAGCGACCACCAGCGGTTAGCAATGAAGCAGGTTTACGTTTAGTCAGCGATTCGTAGGGACTCAGACTCAGCAATGCATCTGATGCATCAGCATCTCCTCCGGTAATGAAACTGTCCATGTATTACACGTACAGCGATGACTACTTTCCATCAGGTGGCTCATCTACTTATTTTCAAATTCTATATAATATATAAACAATGCTGAATAAATATACATAAATCCTTATAAAACTGTTATAAGATATTATTAAATAGCTCTAACTTAGAATACAATTCTAACCCATATTGCTTATTGAATTTCCCTAACTTTCCTTCACTCTTGCTTAACTTTTTTCCATTAAACTTGTACCAAGTTTAAGTACAGTTACGTGCATAACATCACGATTTTGATCGGTGCACCACTCAAGTACTCTTCAACCTAAGTTAGGTTAGTTTGAAGTTGACAAATCTTCATAAGGTATAACGAAGTACAGATTCAAAGCTACAGAATTTCCAACATTCTCAGTACAAGTTTACTATACTTAGAGAAGTCTTAATATTGACTACTTAGTCGATATTTATGACGTGTTTATGATAAGTACGATATCACTATAAACGATCTCTTGTATTGTAAATATCATCGCAATTTTTAGAGACATTTTCAAAACCACGATGAGAAACAAATAACATAACATACTATCACGCCTGTATTCCCCGAAGGGTTAGGCAGAGGTGTACTAATGTACACCCACAGTTCGCCGGTAGTTTAGGTCCCATGTAACAGAGGAGCCTATTACAATTAACCAGACAAAACTAATCGAGACTCCGAGCTACTAGTGAGAATATCATATAAAAACCCAATAACACTTTGCTCGACCTGGGGATTGAACCCAGGACCTCTAGCGCAACAGTCATGCTTGGGACCACTAGAATAATGAGGCAGTTAACAAATAATAGAAACAAATATATAACTATTGCTTGTTTATTTCTTAGTAAAAAGTATTAACAAGATTTCCTATTTAATTACATACCATCACGCCTGTATTCCGCGAAGGGTTAGGCAGAGGTGTACTAATGTACACGCACAGATTGCCGGTAATTCCTATTTAATTTTCTTTTGTTTTTAATTTATTTATTTCTAAGTTAGTACATTCATAACAAGGCTGACTGCCAAAGGTGTGCCCAACTATTCATAATATTGGTTGATCTGATATCCTTAGGATAAATATGATGTGACACTTTCTGGCTTTTCATACGCAGATATGCAAATCGGAAGCGAAGACTTTAGGGGTTGCTCGAAGCACGGAGTCTCCATGAGTTCAGAATGGTATCCCATCCAAATCGATATATTAATCGCGGCAGCTTAACGTTGCATATCAACCGTTCAGTATGATTTAAACCCATCATCATCCTAGCCTTTTCCCAACTATGTTGAGGTCGGTTTCCAGTCTAACCAAATGCAGCTGAATATAAATATTTTACAGGAAGCGACTACCATCACACCTGCCATCCGGTTATTTTGGGCTTCTGACTACAACTAACAATTGTCATAGATGTTCGTATGACAACCGGGACCGACGGCTTTCCGTGCTCTCCGAAGCACGGAGAGGTCTCGAAGTGTTAAGAATGATCACCCAACCACAAACTGACCGCAGCGAGCGCAGCTTAACCTTGCAAATCAGTTGATAAACTTAGTTATTGCTTAGCCAAGAGCCTCTCCTTATTTAAACCCAATATAAAAATATATCATTAACCAGCTCAATTATTAACTGAATCACGACTGATGGATTTTTTTAAAGAATGTTAACAATAAGTTACCTAACTGGGCGTAAGTTTGAACTTTGTTGCGAAAAAAAGTAAAAGTAGAAACTCAAACTGGGTAATATTATTTTGTTTGGAAATGAAAATAATGCGAAGAGTTTTTACTCATTAATACGCTATAATTAAAAAGTTAAATGAGTTCATTATTTGTTATGATTCCTCGATACTTAAAAGAAGGTAGATTATATAGGTGAATAGGTGAGTCATAATTTTTAATTTAAATATTTCTAGACTGCTTCATTAGTCTAGTGGTCTCGCGCGACTGCTACGCTAGAGATCCTGGTTTCGATCCCCAGGTCTAGGAAAGTGTTATTTTTCTTTTTCTATCTAATTCTCAGTAGCAGCTCGGAGTCTGGATTTGTGCCCGGTTAATGGCAATAGGCTCGCCCTATTACATGGGACCTAAACATACCAGCGAACTATGTGTGTAAATTAGTAGGCCTCTGCCTAACCCTTCGGGGAATACAGGCGTGATAATGAATGAACGAGATGTGATGTGCCAAACAAAGGGAGGATCCTGGATTCGATTCCCAGTGCAGGCGAAGTGTTATTTGTAATGTCGTTATATGGCAATAGGATCTCAGGCAAATTAAATAATATGAAACGTATAACATATTGGCGAATACAAGAGTCATTGTACGTATGTATCTTTTTATTTTTTTTATTAATTAAGTCAGCAATCGATCTGACGAGTCACCTGGTGGTAAGTAGTCATCGTCGCCCATGGACACCAGCAACACTAGAGGAGTTGCTGATGCGTTGCCGATCCTTGAGAGCCTTTACGGACTACAGACTGCCAGAGCCGCTGCAACTGAGAGTACTGGATTTTATGTGCAAAAGTCGAAACTCCCACCAAGATGCTTTACGACAGACTCCGACGTAAGGGTGGTCGCTAGCCAGTCAAACCCCAAGAGGTCCTACCACCGAGCTAGTCAGATATTTTCACGCCTCTTACGGGATGCCTATCTGAAAGGCAGCGAGGAATAGTATTCTAACCCGTCCCCACACGGAGTAAGTACGTTCTTTCTTTATTCTCCCACAGGGGTAGGCAGAAACTATAGACTGCCACTTGCTACGATTTTTGCATACTTCTTTTGCTTCTTCCACATTCATACATCTTCTCATATATACGCGCCGGTTGCGAGTAGGTACTACGCACCTAAACATTCGTTATTTTTATGTATGTATAACCAAATACTTACACTATTTCAAAACTTAACTAAGAAAAAGGGAATTGTTAATACTACCTTGCTAAAACGACATCAAATTAAATAAACCTCAACTCTTTTATTGAATGAAAACGGCTCAATTAGTTGAATTCCAGTTAATAGAAATAAAAGCCTTCGAGAAACACTCTTAATGGCCGCCAGATATTTGAGAGGAAAGCTTAATTTAAACAACTCTGCTATTATTAAGCATTAAGATCGTTGCCTTTGAAATAAATCCTTCGGGGAAGTTCGTAGTCCTGATGTTAACAAAAGTACCAAAGTATATTCAAGAATAATATTATTTACTAGCTTCTGCCAGCGACTTTGTCTGCGTGGACTTTAGGATTGAGTCCGACCTGGATATAAAGTGCTATGTGTTATTCCAGGCTATAATCTAACTGTGTGGCAAATTTTATCCAGATCCGTTCAGCCGTTCTGGCGTGAAAGAGTAACAAACATCCATGCATCCAAACTTTCGTATTTATAATATCAGTAAGGATTGACAAAAGAAACGCCTAATAAATGATACTCCAATATCACGAAACTAACACTTCGCTGTAAAGTCTAATTTTGTTTTTAGGGTCTCATATCTCAAAAGGAAAAAACGTAACCCTTATAGGATCACTTTGCTGTCCATCCGTCCATCCGTCCGTTTGTCTGTCAAGACCCTTTATCTCGGGAACGCGTGGAGGTATCCAGTTACAATGAAAACCATAAACTCAGGTCTACAGTACCTTGAAGCTGTCAAAAAATCAAACTAATAACTTACTTAAAGTAAAAAAAAGATTCGGCCGTTTATGCCGTAAAAAACGTATAATCAAAAATTATAGGGTATTTCCTGATGACCGTTGAACTATGAAATTTGGCAAGTAATACCGTCTTATACTACAAGTATAAGGAAAAATCTGAAAACGATATATTTGTAATTAATTAAAATATGTACCTAAGAATTTGTACGGATTTGTCGCCTATGGATATCTACAACACTAGAGAAGTAACTTTTGCGTGTGAGTTTGTATAGGTAGACGAAATTTCATACAAATTTTCACCCTCATTTTCACCACCTTAGGGGTTGAATTTTCAAAAATCCTTTCTTAGTGCTCGTCTACAGCGCAAATGTAACCAGCATGCAAACTTTCAGGAATCTAGCTCCTGTAGTTTCAACTGTGCGTTGATACGTCAGTCAGTCAGGTTCTTTATATAAATAGATTTGTATTTGTAAAACCCACTACTCATTAGTATAGTGGTCCCAAGCGCGACTGCTACGCTAGAGGTCCTGGGTTCGATCCCCAGGTCTAGCAAAGTGTTATTGGGTTTTTCTATGAAATTCTCAGTAGCAGCTCGGAGTCTGGATTTGTGCCCGGTTAATGGCAATAGGCTCGCCCCCTATTACATGGGACCTAAACATACCGGCGAACTGTGGATTTACTTACATTAGTACGCCTCTGCCTTACCCTTCGGGGAATACAGGCGTGATGGTATGTTATGTTATGTTATGTAAAACCCACTATACACGTAAAAAACCTAGTGTGGGTTAACGTTTAAGTAATGAAACAGAATGAGTGAAAAAATAATACGTAGAGGAAATAATTTAAAAAGGTTTAAAGCAAAATTTCCGCGGTATAAAACCTCTTTTATCTGCAGAGTTTTTCCGTAAAGTGCTATAATTCACATGGGAAACGTGATTCTGACATCGAAACTTTACATAAAACACCATGTGTGACTCGCAAATGAATCATTTTAATATTAAGCTTAATCCTGGTGGATTTTAACTATTAATAAATATCGTTTTGTGATTTTTTTTGCATTTTCCATGCTAAGATTATAAAGTTATTTTAGTAAAGGAAAAATTTGGCATCCGATATCATACGATATCGAACTAACTGTAAAGTAAGTCATGTCGGTTGAGAAACAAGGTAACTTGCTTCTTAATAGATGTCGCCAACGTCACCTTATGACGTAAACTCAGAATGTGAAGGCAAATATTAATAAATAGTTAAAACCTGTAAGTATTATTTCTCAATAAGTAAATAATTACATAAAATAATTTTCATCGGATTCACTCAACAGACTATAAAATAAAAGCACATTTTTATTGTCACTATCAAAGAGCTATTCATACATACCAACACGCCTGTATTCCCCGAAGGGTTAGGCAGAGGCGTACTAATGTACACCCACAGTTCGACGGTATTTTTAGGTCCCATGTAATAGGGGGCGAGCCTATTACCATTAACCGGGCACAAATCTAAACACCACGACATACAAAGAATCCTTCTTTAATGCCCAATCTATCACTATACCAGAATTCATCAAAATTGATTAAGCAGTTTAGGTGTGAAAATGTTACAGACAGAGCTACTTTCACATCTATACCTATAATAAAGTTGTAACAGACCGATGTTTGTACATTATAGATAATAAAGAAAAACTAATAAGGGAGTCTTTATTAGAGCAACAGAAGCCAAAATATTTTTTTTAGAATTTTTGTCTGTCTGTCTATCGGTCTGTATGTTTGTCTGTATGTTTGTACGCGCATCACGTAAAAACTACTGCATGGAATTGAATGCACCGATATATTGCTAGAGATCTAACATAAAATCTGGTGTATGTTTCATCTTGATACGCCGCGCCGCCTTGTATCAGCCTTATAGTCAGTTAATCTTTTTGGGACGTTAGTGAAACTGCGGACAACAGCTAATAATAGCTAGTTAATAATGTTATGGTGGATCAAAAGGATAAGCTAATGTATTACGCATGTGTCCTCCACTAGTAAAATATCCAAAAGTTCGCTACGACATGAAACATTGGCGCTTTTACCATTCAATTTCCATTTCCCTCCCTACGGATGAAAACGACATCGTTTCGTCAAATAAGCATAACAAAATTTCTTTACAGTTCCATTCACTCCTCAATTTATACACAAACTTTATTGCTTCAAACATAAAGCATAAAATGCATCGAGGGAAGCGAAGTAATCGGTGAGGGAAACGCAAAGTTAAGTTTGTAGAGTACACTCGTGGATGGTAATTTGTTTTGCCACATTTCAAGTTCACGTGAATTAAGCAGTAGATACAGAAATCTATCCATAAAATGTTTGTGTTAAATATGAATGTTATTTTGCTTGAGACAACTGAAGATTGGGGTGGATAACCAGGGAATAATGTAAATAAGATTGTCAATGTAACTTTATTGTTTTAGTGCGACAAATGATAATTTAGTCGTTTTACGAATACACACCGTTCTAGCAGCTCTATAGCTTCCACGAAAATACATTGAAGATGACTGATGATTTGACGAAATTTGAAAATGGATTATCAATGAAACATGACTGAACATTTGTTTTTAAATTGCGTCTGCTAAATTATATAATACATATAAATAAGCATTCCTTGAATATCTCTCTCTTTTTTGAGAAACAAAAGATCTCAGTATGATTGTTGTGTTATATTAATAGATATAACATAACACTGGCGTGTGCCTGCATTCCCGAAGGGTAATACCGAGGTGTATTGTACACCCACTTACATCTAGGTCCCTTGTAATAGGGCGCGAGCCTATTTTTAATAATTTTTATCTGCCTAATTTAGAAGGACGCATCCTGCATCACTTTTTGCCACAATATATGTATTATTATACAGCGTGTCTATATCAAAATTTCATTTCCTCTGTCCCATTCACTAGTAAACCGTAATTTTGTCTTTATCAAACAATAACTACTTTTGGTAGCGGTCAAGCTGATCACTTCGCAACTACCATTGTGAGAGTTCGATTCTCATCCTAGACGAATATGTATTCGTGCAATCCACAGGTATTTTTTTCAAGTACATAATGTACTTTGTACTTAATCGTTAATTATTTGTAAAATCCCTCGCTAGTCCGATACACAGACATAATTAAGTCCAGGAGATGTCTTAAAAAAATTAAATTGCAATCGAATGAGAGAATGTAGATACACAGACAGTGTATTTCATACCATAAAGAAAGCAAACAAAATAATTTCAACTTTGTTATAATAAATATATGCACCGAGTTTTATCGATACAAATAATCGCATCGAGTCGAGTTGGCTCGTGAACTTTCCCTGGCCACCGGCCTGTATTTTAACGAGATGAAACACAATGAAGTGTCTTTTTAACCTGCATACGGATAAAATCGAGATTCGTTTATAAATCGGTTGAGTTTCGATTTAGCTTTTTAATTTGGTACGAATATTAAGTGCTTCATTAATATAGTTGGAGCTTATTGTGCGATTCTAATTCCGTTTCCGGATTTCTTCCACAGATTATAATATCAAAGAAATTATGTAATCTAATCATTATAATTACACTAAAACTCTATATTGGAGTAGTTATCGATCTCAATTTCCATCAAAAATTCAACTTGCGTCCCTCCGGTTAAGTACACCGGACGCTTTAACATAAGCTACCGAGACCACTGTCTGTGATTTTAAATTTATCTTCCAAATTCTTAGGTCTCAAGAAGGCTTCATCTATAACAGTGCCTACTTAATAATAATAAAGCCCTTTAATCTGGATTACTGGACTAAATATAAGGATGGATGGATTATATGCAATAATCTATATCTATAATAAAATTGTAACAGGTCGATGTCTGTACATTATTGATATTAAAGAAAAACTAATATGGAGCTCTTTATTAGAGCATCCGAAGCCAAAATAACATTTTTAGAATATTTGTCTGTCTGTCTGTATGTATGTACGCGCATCACGCAAAAACTACTGCATTCAATTCCATGTAGCAGTTTTTGCGTTTGTAACCTCCTCTAAAATTTTCCACTGGATTTTGTCTCGAGCTACCCTTCTCCACCGATGTCCCAATGTGAGTTTTAAATCATCCTCCATCACGATTCCATTGGAGTAATTTACTGATTCTTAAATATTATCGCATAAGTACGAAAGTAATTCGTAAAAAGCTCCATCTATCTAACGCATCCATCAGTCGGGGACCCATTTCACTTCTGGCTGGTTTAACCCTCGAATTGGGTCAGGGACCTACCTGTCATCGACGTAGGTACACCTTTGCATAACTTATTGAGTGGTTGTGAGGTTAGGCCTTCGAGAATGAAGCAAAGTTTATGATGGGATGGATCTAATATGATTATTATGATGAAATCATATGGCTTAAATCTGTTTTTAGCGCCAGACAAGAAACTGTCACTTTCCACGTTACCGTTTATTGAAATTTAAAAAAGTTTCGTAAATATTCTTTTACGTGGTATAGTATTTTACGTAGGAGAGCCATGCTTCGGCACGAATGGCCCTGGCTCGACCGAAGTGGACTTGACAGAAAACCGACATCAAACAATGCGTGTTTCGCCGAGTGAGTGAGGTTACCGGAGGCCCAATCCCCTTTTAAAAGGCCGGCAATGCACTTGTGACTCCTCTGGTGCTGCGGGCGTCCATGGGCGGCGGTAATCGCATACCATCAGGCGATCTGTCTGATCGTTTGCCCGCACTATCCCATAAAAAAAATATCTACAAATAGGTACTCTTTCTCACTGCCTTTCAGATACGCATCTCGTAAGAGGCGAGAAAATATCTGACGTCCTCGTTGGTCTCTCGCCTCGGTGGTCTCTTGGGGTCTGACTGGCTGGCGACCACCCTTACGTCGGAGACTGCCGTAAGTGCGAGTAAGAGCCAGTTCCCCCTCGGTTGCTGCGGCTCTGGGTCAAGTAAGAGTCGGTAACGCATTATCCTCTGGTGTTGCAAGTGTCTATAGGCGACTGACTACTTACCTTAATACACAATACTTATTGTTTAATTATATGGTATTATGAACCTATGTACAACATGAATAGAGCTTCATTTGCAATTGCAAAAAATATCAGAAAATCCTGGTCTTATAGATATATCCATCGATCCGCCAATTTAAATAGCAACGCATAAGGAGTACTTTTCAGTTTATCTACGAGTGAAAACAGACTTAAACACAGCCCTAATCTATGTTAAATACAAGAACATCGTACCACAAAATGACGTCACGGCATGCAAATTCAGGCATTACTTCCAACTTTACTAAGTCAAACGTTCGACGAAATTCGGGAATATTCGGAAACGTTCGGTAGGTATCGTTGAACCTGAATCATAGCGATCATTAATCATTGCGATATAGACGTATTGGATGTCGTAGGATGAAAGCGGCGGCGGGAAAGCATTGAAGATGGGATGATGTGGCATGTTTGAACAGGGATATTTTTCTGAAATATTATGACAGAAAATGTAAAAATCTGAATGGACCTATTCGCGTTAATGATACGTATGATTTTCAAAAAATCTTGTTGCCAAGTCTAGCTATTAGGTACAATAGCTATAAGTTTCAATGAATAGTACATAAGAGAATTGGCTCATTAGTCTAGGGCGACCGCTACACTAAGCTACTAAAGGTCCTGCGTTCGATTCCCAGGCCAAGTAGTGTTACAGGGTTTTTCTATAAAATTCTACGTAGCAGCTCAAGACTATTATGGGTAATTTTTAAGTGATCGATGAGAGACGATCTAACCAGTGATACATCACTGGTTAATGTGAAAAACTATTCGTCACTATCTAGGTATTTATTATAAAAAGAAGAACCTGACTGATTAACCTATTGACTGACGTATCAACGCACAGCCGAAATTACAGGAGCTAGATCCCTGAAAGTTTGCATTACATTTCGTTTGCGTTCATTTTGCACTGTAGACGAGCACTAAGAAAGGATTTTTGGAAATTCAACGTGGAGGTGAAAGTTTGTATGAAAGTCTGCACATACTTTTTGAAGCGGCGGTAGCCTAATGGCTAGGGCATCGGACTTGCGATCATGTGGTTACCGGTTCGAACCCCACCCATTGTACTACCGACGTAAACCCACTTGTAACACAAGCATTTAGCTTAGTACGAGGGGTTAACAAGAATACTAGTAATGTGCGACCCACATTGCTAGTAAGCTTTTTTTTAAAAAAAAAAAAATACTATCATGCGTTTGACATACACACACATAAGACTCCATGGTACAGCTGTCATTCGCTGTTGATTTTTTTACAATTATTGTATGGTCCTTTTAAATGAGACTTACCTAACACATTTTATTATATGAAACCTCCATGGAGTATCTAGGTACAGTGGGCTCAGTTTATTTAGAAACAAAAATTATCTAAGTATGTAGGCAAAGCTGCGCACGGGAAGTCTAGTAATAAATAAAAATTAAAAAGCCTTTATTCTACTAATTACAATAATTACTAATCATTAGTAAAAAAAAGTACCACTTATGACGTAAACTCAGAATGTGAAGGCAAATTTCAATCAGGTGGATTGCCTTTTATAATGCGTACTGCTGAAATATGCTTCCCGAGTGGGTCTTCCCTGATAGATATAATCTGGGTGTCTTTAAATCAAGAGTGAATCAGTTTCTTCTAGGCAAGCGCGCTCCGTCGTAGATCGCAGTATCGCTTAGCATCAGGCAAACTGGCGGTCAAGCGTAAGTCACGAATAAAAAAAACAAGGCGGGTGGGGTTCGCGGTGGCTTAGCGGTCAGAGCGTCTGGTGTATCTAACCAGAAGACGCAGGTTCGAATCCTGCCTGAATTTTTCCTTTACTAACTATAACTTTATAATCTTAGCATGGAAAATGCAAAAAAAAATCATAAAAAGATAATTAGTAGATATCATCGCTGTCTCTCTGCACTTACACCAAAACTCATTCAATTAACCCTTATGAGTATATTTCGGTTGAAACGCGGGATGAATGCACAAGTTACTCATATAAAATAGATATATATGTTTATAGCCCTTAACCAATAATTTCAGCTACATCAGAAATGCTATAGTGATGAAATAAGAATATCATTGAATCATATTTATATATTTATGTTATCCGCGTGTATGTCACTGAACTCCTAATTACTTTTATGTGATATATATTGTTATTTTTAGGTGTTGTACTTTTACTGTTTTTAGCTAACGAAATATTTTCAGCCCAGCCCCCTTTGCAAACGCAATATTATAAGTGATATTAATATCACTTATACTCGTAATATTGCGTTTTAGAATAAAATTAAGTGGTACTTAAACGTAATTTATGGAGTACATTCCATCTGTAGCCACACATTGTCATTACTTTTTGTAGATCTTGTGGTATGGACGGGGACGAGCTGAAAGTGTCAGGCTGCTTAGCGCTTGAAATAAGGAGTACATTCGATTGATATATATCTCGTTATCAAATTCGCCGGGGCCGGGCCAGCCTGACGGACACAAATTTACCGAGCTCAAATTCAAGTTCCAAGCTGTTATGCTGTTGTATGGACCTTGTCTCAAAAAATGTGTCTTTCTTTGTATTTATATCTTTTTAGAACGTATCAGCATTATAATCAAACATCCCATCTAAATCACAACCCTGCTTTATTAAAAACCAAGGACACTCAAAATGGCCTAATTTTTTTTCAGAACTAGGCTATTAAAAAAACGATATTAATGAAATCCGAAAGAGAAAGAAAATTCATTAATTTTATCGGTATTACTCGAGCAGCTGCCAAAACGATTCACTCGTGAATATTCAAGAGAAACCAATTCAAGCATGAGTCAATACGAGTCAGTCACCTAGAGAAGCGTTAAAAAGATTAAGTAGTAGTGTATTTTTTTTATTGGAGGGGCAAACGAGCAGGCGGATCGCCTGATGGTAAGCGATTACCGCCGCCCATGAACACCTGCAACACCAGAGGAGTGACAAGTGCGTTGCCGGCCTTTTAAAAAGGGATTGGGCCTCTGGTATCGTCACTCACTCGGCGAAACACAACGTACCTAAGCGTTGTTTCATGTCGGTTTTCTGTGAGGCCTTAGTATCACTCCGGTCGAGCCGGCCCATTTGTGCCAAAGCATAGCTCTCCCATGGTGAAAATAAAAACTGTATAAATTGATATAAGTCATTTTATCTCACAAAGTGATAAACTGCCCCGTTAGTCTAGTGGTTCCAAGCGCGACTGCTATGCTAGAGGTCCTGGGTTCGATGGTTTTCTATGAAATTCTCAGTACCAGCTCAGAGTTTGGGATTTGTGCCTGGTTTATTACAATAGGCTCGGTCCCTGTTACATGGGACTTAAACATACCAGCAAACTATGGATGTACATTAGTACCCCTCTGCCTCACCCTTCGAGGAATACAGGCGTGATGGTATGTTATTTTATGTGACTACGACACGATTGGCGAAGCGCTTGAGCGATCGGCTTCTGCGCCACATCTTGTGGGTTCGATCACACGGAGCAAATATTTGTATGATCAGGTAGTTGTTCCGGGTATGGACGTTTGTGTATTGTAATTTGTAAACGCACCCACAGTACAGGAGAAAATCCTAGTGTGGGGTAACGTTTTTTAAAAAAAGAAAAAGAAAACAAAACGATTTCTCCGTAAAAAATAGTGCATGATGTGCTTAACTGTAATAGAGTGTTACACTAAGCTAAGTTTATCTATACTTATAATAAATCTGTAGAGAGGTCAATTCTGTACATGAAATATATTTCCAAAATAACTATCAGCGGGTGATTAGTGAACGATACTGACGCCAAAAATGTAATCAGTAAAATTTTTGTCTGTCTGTCTGTCTGTCTGTATGTTCGTTATAGAAACAAAAACCACTCGACGGATTTCAACGAAACTTGGTACAATTGTTCTTCATACTCCTGGGCAGGTTATAGTATACTTTTCATCACGCTACGATCAATAGGAACAGAGCAGTGAAGGGAAATGTTGGGAAAACAGGAGAACTTACTCCATTTTTTAAGCTTCCGTCGCGTGTGCAGCCTTAATGGTTAAAGCTACACAGAAATCATGTATGACGGAAATGTTTTCCTTAAAATTATATAAAAAATATTCCACGACAGCAAATGTCTATCTTTTATGGTTGACTCACAATAACACGTGTAACTCCCGATAGCTTAGCAGTTCGGAGCTTTCTGATTATATTTGTCTACTATTACGTTAGGTGACTGACTGACTGACATAGTGATCTATCAACGCACAGCCCAAACCACAGGTTATAGTAAACTTTTCATCACTCTACGATCAATAGGAGCAGAGCAGTGAAGGGAAATGTTGGGAAAATGAGTGATTCATGAGAAAGGTTTCAAGCTACAAAACATCACGCTACAACCCTTAGGAACGGGGCAACGCAGGTGAAACCGCGGGCGAAGAACTAGGGAACAAAGTAACTATTCCACGCGGACGAAGTCGCTGGCAAAAGCTAGTAGCATAATATAAAACAAACAACACACAGTTTAGAATGAAGTGGTAGGTACTTATATTTATTTCGATGCAAAACGTTTAAGCAAACCTTAAAGAAAACTGTTTATAGCCTGTTTATAGCCTTATTTTTTATGTTTATTACAGTGTTTATTCTGGAACAGTACAAATCGTTTGTGCTCATGTCAAGGACAAAGTTATTATTGTTTAAGCCGAGAAAAGTGTACAGACATAATTTATGGACATTATATAATAATATGAAGTGAACGCCCAATTTTGTCGACAGCTCGTGCGATTTCTATATATTTTGTTACAGTTGTAATTTATAAGTTTATCAATTCATCTTTTTACTTAAACTTCACACTGTGTAGGGACGGGTTACAATACAGTTCTTCACTGCCATTCCGGTAGGCATCTTGTAAGAATCGAGAAAATATCTGACTTGCTCGTGGTAGGACCTCTTAGGGTCTGAGTGGCTGGCAACCACCCTTACGTTAAGGACCATAGTATGAGTTTCGATATAATGGGTTGATATTTAAACTTTAAAAATTTGTTTATTTATACTTCTATACATAAGTAATAAGGCAGACATAATGCCGTACAGAATTTTTTATCTGTCAAGGGTTTAATAGAAAAAAAATCGGTAAGTACAAAAAATAAATTATTTAATTACTTACTCATTAGTACATAATCAAATAATTTGTTTTTTGTGGAATTGGAGATATTTTTCGGTATATATGATTCTGAATGATTAAATCTAGTAAATAAAATATTCCCTTGAGTTCAATACAATAGTTAGAAGGCTATCAAATTCTATTGTACATACGTCTAAGAGCAACAATCAGAAAAAGTGAGAAAACGCGTTCAGAACGAAGGCATCGCTCCATTTGCTTCCATTCAATCCTTTCTGACGCTCGATACCGCCAGCTAGTGATGTCAAGTGTTCATATCAGCGGGACGTCCCAATTTCCCGGGATTTATGTCCCGTAGCGCGGACTCCGGGCACCTGGGACGTTAAAATGTGGCTTCTACGTGTTAGCTATTATCGAATGACATGCATCTTGGAACATAAGTAGCGTAGTTCAGTTTATTTTACAAGTAACGTGAGCTTCATAATAATCTGTACTATTAGAAAATCGTTAGTAAGCAGTGTGTAGGAAAAAGGGGCTACAAATTCAGAGACTCACCGGTTACTTCTCTTCCACTGCCTCGCGCTCCGTGGGCTTAGCGGCGTGGTCAATCAGCTAAATCGGCGAGTTTCTTCAACGCTTATTCCACAGACACTAGCTAGGCTCAATCTTCGTATCGTTGCTTATTAAAATGGGCAAGAACTTCACAGAAAATACCGTTTTTGGCGCAACTCGAGCTCGTGCTCATGATTCACGTGGTGAAGTTGGAAGACGGAAGCTGTACAAAAGTTTTTGACAAACGAGCGCGCATGCGCACTGTCACAATGCCATTTCGCCGCAAATCAGAGACAGCGTTGCTAGCTGCCGATCGGAAACCGGCAATATTCCCCGAATCAACTTCCATTCTCTCTACACATAATAAAGGAAAAGGAGTGTGTTGTGATGTGAAACTATCGTAAAAATGGTATTGTGAATTATTTAAGTAAAAACACAAGAGAAATTTGTTCGGTATGAAACTGTACGGAACAAGTAGTATTTGTACAATAACAATAAATAGATCAATTATACATTAGTTTAGGGAATATGAACATATTGGAATCCAAAAGAACTTAGCTTGTTTTTATCAGAGATCTTTACGGATGCATACATCTGGACTCTTCAAACTTTCTTCGTAATCAGATAAATTGAATAGAAAAGTGTAAAAGACGAAAAAGGAAAAATCAACAGCGGATTTGGACCTTTTTTTGCAATTAAAATTTAATAAACATAATTTTTAGAACAAAATGATTGCATTATTTTCCAGCAGTATTGTCAAAGAACGTGTTTTGAGCAAGCATTGCTTAGACAGTTATACAGTTAATAAACAAAGCTTTCAGAAATATAATATAGTTGAAAATGAGAATATGCACGTCTCTAAAGTCCCGGTATCACGATCTGCATCGGTACAACACTACAGAACACAATACAATCTCCTTGGCATGCATGACACGTTTTTATGCGTATTACTTGGCACACAGCGCTTGAAAAACCACTCAAGAAGCAAATTAGTGACGCGGAACATTTCTTTGGATGCGTTTCGGAACTAATATTCCTAGGCAAGATTGGCAAGCGCCGCTGTGTTGCAAGAATTTTAACAAAAACTGGACAAGAGTGAGTGTTACTCGCCCACTGAAGGTTCCGTAGAAACTTACTACTTGCCTCAGTATTAGTTCTATTCATATTTAAGGTATGAAAAGACCGAAGTCCGAACGTTGCTCTAAAGTAAATATTATTAGTTGAGGTATTACCCCAACTTTTTGTTTCTAGCCCATTTCGTCCCACTGCTGGGAAAAGGCCTTCCTTCCCTCCTTCCAAACCGCTCTATCTGTGGTTTTCCCCAACTAATTGCAAATTTAGGTTAAAATGTGATATATTTATTTTGCGACTTTTTCCTTTTTGAAGTACGGTTCCCTAAAAATGGTTTTACAGAATGTAAAATCCATAGAACAGGTTTACTACAAACTGTCAAATTTCCCTAAAGGATAATAAACTCTATGATTTGGAGATTTCAATGAAAATCTATTGAAGAAGTTTGACAGTTTTGGATACATACCATGATGTGCTGTTGACTGTACATAGGCTACTTTTTGTCTCAAAAAGTCCTTTGGAATGCAAATGAAACTGCAGGCAACAGCTAGTATATAATAATAGTGTCATATTCATACCACGTGCCATATCTAAAGACAATTTTATGGTAATGCGGGAGCATACGCGTAAATAACCTATTTACCTACATACATTTTTACACCTTCGGTGGCATATAAACTTTTACAAAGCCTTTATAATACATATAACATGTTTACGTGAAAATCTATAAAACTAACAATGCATGTTTATGATGTTACTGTAAAAACAAAATGTTATTCAATATTATTAGGTGATTCGAGAGAAGGTTATTGTTTTGTTTTAAAAAAAATAGGCATACTGACAATGTGGGTCGCACATTACTACTATTCTCGTTAACCCCTCGTGCTAAGCTAAATGCTTGTGTTACGAGTGGGTTCACATCGGTAGAGCCACGGGTAGGTTTCGAACCGGCAACCACATGATCGCAAGTCCGAGGCCCAAATAAAACTAGTTTCAAGCTAGCCAGTATGTTTTAGGTCCCAGCCTGGGCAGTGTTTTAGGCGAGCCATTAACTACAAATCCAAATTCCAATTCATACAAACGAATTTTATAGAAACTCACAATAAAATTTTGCTTGACATGAGACTCGAATCCAGGAGCTCACATTCAGCAGTCGTGCTTGTTTTTTTCTCTTGAATCACTGATTTTATTTATTGAAAACATGCATTTAAAATTTAAAAAGGAATATATTTCTATAATTTCTTAATAACTATTATAACTAGTAAATCATTGTTTATTTACTTTTTAACAGGAAATATTAAAATATAAATAAATGATATATTTTCAAAAATATGAAACTCCCTAGAATTACAAAAGGATGTGTATTTTCAGAAGCAGCGGAAAAGCTTAAGTACCCTACTTCAGAAGTAGTCGTTTTTCATTATTAAGTACGTCATCTGTATTAAAATGTACAAAAGATACGTATCTTTTATCTTATTTGTACAAAAAGATAGTAAGCTTTTTGAGCTTAAGCACATTACGAATCCATAAAAGAGGAGAAAGGTTCTAAGAAATCTTTATGACGACATATATAGAGTATATTAAAAAGGTGAATACGACAAAGACATTAATATATTATGAACAGGTGTAGGTATAATTTTTTAATTTAATAATTGTTGGTGCCAGGGTAAAGGGAACCCCAAAGGAAACTCAGATGCGAGCCGAAAGCAGCGAGGGAGCGCGAGCCGTGACTGACCGTTCGCTCTGAAGCCTTGTGAAGCACTGAACAACTGAAAAATTCTCTCTAAGCAGTTGTTTTATTTTAAACTTTGTTCTCTAGATTCTAGAATATTCTGACGCACGCACTGACACCGTGCGCGCGCCGGATTCTAGAATAAATCATCTGACAGTTGCCTGCCAGTGTGGCTGCAGCCTGAGCCTCCCCCCGCGACCGCAGCCCCTACTACTCTTTGTCATCAGGCTCTCACTCCCCTACTACGATTTATTATGAAAAAACAACGAAAACCTCTTTTATTTGTTAACAAAAATATACAAACTATTCGTTACATTAATTTCATAAAAATGTGTGCTACGCGTCATTAACAATAATATTAAAAAATATATACAACTTTGCAGAGAAATTGAATTAATAAACTGCAATTGTGTGAGCTGCCTCATTAGTCTAGTGGTCCCAAGCGCGACTGCTACGCTAGAGGTCCTGGGTTCGATCCCCGGGTCGAGCAAAGTGTTATTGGGGTTTTACTAAGAAATTCTCAATAGCAGCTCGGAGTCTGGATTTGTGCCCGGTTAATGGCAATAGGCTCGCCCCTATTACATGGGACCTAAAACATACTGGCTAGCTTGAAGCTAGTTTTACTTGGGCGTCGGACTTGCGATTATGTGGTTGCCGGTTCGAAACCCACCCGTGGCTCTACCGATGTGAACCCACCCACTCGTAACACAAGCATTTAGCTTAGCACGAGGGGTTAACAAGAATACTAGTAATGTGCGAATTACATCGCTAGTAAGCTTTTAAAAAAATACTGTGTGTGTACGGGTGTACACCAGTACATCTCTGCCTATAAAATTTTCGAGGAATCCAGGCGTAGTACGTGTATTGCGTATTAGTAATTAATTTCAAACTAAGTTTTCAAGAATAGAACATTAATACAATGGAATATATTAATCTGGTTCAGACTTATTCAATTCATTGGCAGGAGAAACTATATCGGTGTGTACTGTACACATGGATGAACATTGTCGAAGTTACCTGTACCGTCTAGATTTGTGTTAATTTCAAAGTCAAATTCAAAGTTTTATGTTAATTAGATACTTTTGAAAAGTCAAAACTAGTTGCACGGTTCCAAAAAGTGGGTCTCATGGAGAAAAGCAGGCAAGAAGTTCCATAGATACTCTTTTAAAAAAAACATAATTACATTAAGAGGTAAAGCCTAGTGTTTGAGAGAGGTAGGGCAAGTACCTCCACCTTGCAGAAAATCGTGGCTAAATAACATAGCTCCGTGCTATATTGTGTTCCTAACGGTGAGCAAGGTCGCCAGAGCTCCGCGAGGAAGGATTGTATTGGAAGTGGGGGGACCGGTGGTGTTATCGCCGCTGTCGTGTATGGCAGCATGTCTACTATGCTGCCAGCCCAACTATTCCTCCCAATTTACAGGGTTGGCAACGCGCGAATGATACCCCTGGTGTTTCAAGCGTCCATAGGCTACGGTAACCACTTACCATCAGGCTGGCCGTATGCTTGCTTGCCACATTAGTGGTATAAAAATAACAATATTAAGCTTTACAAATTTGTTTGAAATAGTTGCTGAGAATTGTTTGATTAGCTAGCTAGTTTTCATTATGAGAGTATCTATAGGAATATTATTGACCACTATGATATATAGGCACCTAATTATATATATAGTTGACATTTCTCTCTCATGAGTCTATAGTGGAACTAATCACACCTGAATGGTCAATGGCAGCTTGCAGTTTGAATTTATGCCCGGTTAGTAGTAGTAGACACGAGCCTATCTTTATATATATGTATGTATTATTTATTTAACCTCTAGCGTTAGTTGAGCTTACTTATGATTCGATTTTCTTTCGTGAACCGTGTAGACCCTTATAATCTGAATCTGATTTCAATGGACCTAATAATCGCCTTCTATTCTTTCCTATAAATAATTCAATAAACAATTCTTCAACTGGTGACATATCTCCTATGATTAATGGGATCCCAGTCATTTTTAGACGGCGACCATACATAACTTTTAAGAAAAACTAGTCTAGCCGAGGCCTGCTTGATAAGGATCCTACTTAACTTTAACAGATTATAAGAAAACTCCCTGACATATTCGTAATATATTGCCCTTTTTCGCGAAGAATATTTAAGTAAAGCGTTTAATATAATGACAATATAGAATGACTTTCAAAAACTTACCCCATTTCACTTAGTCTTCGAGAAAGAGTGACTAGGCTGTCATAAGTTAGTGGAGATGGATAATAACGTTTCAATATTGACGTCATCGTCATTACGTGAAAGTTAGATATATCAAATGATAATAAATGGTTCTTTATTAATTTTTTTTGTTCATACTAATAAAAATATTTTGTCAAAGTTATTAAATACTTAATACAAATATTAGTCATATATATTGAAGTAAAACTTGAACTGTGCGATATGTGGGGCATAAAAATAATAACAAAGATTTAAAATGTTACAGTTTTTCATATCCGAAAATCAAATATAATAATTTCAACAAATTGAATTATAGCATGAAGGGTGAGAGCAGTACTAATAAAGTTAAAACGTAGTTTCGGCTTTGTAGCAAACAAATTGAATTGCATTAATTATTGTATAATATTGAGCAACTCAACAAGCCGCTCTTAAATTAAATGTAATTTAACTTCATTAAGTTAAAAATCTTTAGTCCTTTTTACACTAACAAATTCTACACGAATCTTGCTTACGTAACCCGTTAAAACTCGTGAATCAAAACATTTTATCAGCGTCTGACCCATTGCGGGTTCAGATTTAAGATTTGGCCGGGGTCCAGGCGACGTATGAGAATTAATATACTGCCGGACTATTGTGCCCGGGAATAATGTAATATGACTGAAAAATTATGTTGCTAAGTCAGCTAGAGTTTTTTTTGCGGGTGTAAAAAGGTTTTACTCTGTGGTTGAAGGGTTAGGTTTTAGCGGGACGTGTTATTTATTTCGGTGTGACGGTTATCCTGTATGCTAAACGTGTAAAGTAAAAAAAAATGTTTGCTAAAAAGATTATATCTAAAGGTATGTTTATATATAAAATATACATTAAATTAATGCTATTAATTTTTCAATTGACCCATTAATTAAAACGTGACATAACAAGTTCAGAGAAGTACCTACTCAATGGGATTTTTTTAATTAAGCAATATTATTAAGTATTTTATATCCGTGTTTCCTCACTGCAATGCATAATTACAGAAATAAAATCCATAATTGTGTTACTTTTTTTTAACCATTGCTGGCCAAAATAAATAATCTCATCAATCTTAATTTTCAGACATCAGAAGAGACAATGTGCTAGCCATTTTCGTCGATAGCAAGAAATTTGATAGTTTTTCATACCTGATTACCAAGGAAGGCGTGGCAGATTGCCAGCAAATTTCAAAAGGAAATATTTATATCAAATTTCCTAAACGTAAACTTTTCTCGTTTATCTTGATTAAATTAGTTATTATTTTGTGAGACACAAAAATAGTAAACCTTATTGGATGCAATCTAAGTATGTCCTTGTTAAATTTGATCAAAATCTGTTCAGCAATTTAAGGGTAAAAAGGTAACAGACAAAAAGGACTAGCAGCGTTTTCATTTGCATTTTAAAAGGGTTTTTTTAGGTAACGGTAGCCTATGTCCTAGACGATGAGCGTCAAGTTCTGAGTTCGATACCTAGGTCGGGCAAAATGGTGAGGTGTTTCGAATGAAATTCTATAAAATGAATATGAAATTTGAGTAGAAATGCGGACTTTGGAATTAATTATTTGTGTGATTTAGTTTAATTGGCTAAAATGTCCGGTATTATACCATACCGAAAGAGAGGACTATTGTTTCTTTAATTTTCCGACTCAATGCTCTAAAAATATGTTTTATGTCTGCCTTTTTCATTATCAAAGTCAAAGTCAAATATTTTATTTCAAATAAACCAATATTACAGGTACTTTTGAATTGTCAAAACTAGTTGCACGGTTCCAAATAGTGGGTCTTATGGAGAAGAACCGGCAAGACACTCCATAGATACTCTTTTAAATAAAAATTATGACATTGTGGTTGTTTACAATTTTGTTATGTATGATAATGTGAGACTCATGTAGCTTGATGTGCAGGACAATACCTAATATACTTAATTCAATAGACCAAGATCACTCGCCTTCCAAAAGAGAAAAACAACCCCCAAATAACCTATATTGGTAAAATATTCTCCGAGATACATCTTCAATACAATCGTAAGAATTGAATGCCAAAAATATTTATGAAATATCTACATTTGAATTTAGATGCCTCATTCTGGTGAAAATGATTAATGTCGATGAGCACTCGAATGGCCCAACCACAGGTTCTCGAAGGAATCTCGAAGGGGTGACGTTATTTTATATTGAGTATTAGATTTGTTTGGGGATGCATGGATAATGATTTTGTAGGAATTTGTGATGTAAATGGTGATATCAATGTGTTATTTTAATATTTGTCTACCTTTTTTTACCTATGTCTTTAATATTATGTAAAATAATTAACAGGTAAATCCACAGAGGCATTCGTTTACGGATTCGGACGTTAAAAGTGCGCGCAAATACATAGGTACCATCACGTCTATATTCCCCGAAGGGTTAGACAGAGATGTACTAATGTACAGTAACGCTCAAAAAGTACGCTAAGGATTACATTGCTATGAACAGTACGAGCTAGCTCGATACAGCCAATGTGTGTCACTTGTTAACGATAATGAATAGAAGGTCGTAAGTGAAACTAAACGTCAAGCTATTGCGTTGTGAGATTGCCTATGGACTTTTGGTCGCCACTGTACACTCACAGTTCAAACATTACTGGTATGTTTGGGCGTGTTAATATGTTTATAAGAATTCAACTTCCATGGCTCTTTTAATCATCGTTATCATCTTAAAACTTCAAAGAATACAACTATAATAAATAACACATAGTACGAGCTACCGATCAGGATAAGGGCGTGAGAATGATCCACATAATAAAATAATACAACAAGGAAGAAGATTTACCTAATATGATAAGAAAATGCGGCAGAGCCGATGTGGACCGCTCCATTTCGTGTTTTTTATCAACGCAATATTTTGAGCCGGGAAAAAATATAAATTGTTTCTCTTAGTGTCTATCAAAATTAAAATAAATGCCGCATGTCTGAAAAATCATCACTTGAGAAGTTTGATATTTTTAAAATAAAAACGTTTCCCCACAGTAGGATTTTCTCCTACATATATTGTGGGTGCGTTTACAAACACAAATTCTCGCACACAAACACCCAGACCCGAAACAACTACTACCTGTAGATCATACAAATATTTGCTTCGTGTGGGGATCGAACCCACAACACGTGGCGCAGAAATCGATCGCTCAGCCGGTACGCCAAAAGTATCGTCCAAAAAAAAATTTTTTTAGTAGGTATAAATCTAATAAAATGAACCCAATGTAAACAAAATCATCTCTAAGAAAGATATAAAATGTTGGATAAAACCAGTCAGCAGCAACAAAGTAACGCCTGAAGAGGGAATTATATTTCCATATTATAATTTCCCTACGATGCTGCTACTGGCGTTTTGTTTCAGGAAAAGTTAGCTTTAAAGCATGCAACGGCTTTACAAGACACGGGTAGCTGCACTCATGATTAAGATTGGATCTCTTGAGGTTATGCTATCCTAGTAGCTTTTTTTCTGTAATTTCTAACAGTATTTTTTATGACTTTCAGATTTACACAAGTGTTTTATCCCCGTCGATTATGCATTTTTAACCAACATCAAAAAAGGAGGTAGTCAATTTGACCCCTATGTCTATGTGTACTTTGGTATGCCAAGTGTTATAAATGTATGTAGATTGTTTTATACTTCACCTACTCGGAAAGTGACCCATTAATACTCCTCTAATGAAAGTAGCACTTTTCGGCCCTGGGGCTGAAAAGTTGTATGAAAATCCATTATTGCCCTGTTTTGTTTTTTTTAATACAGATAAAATATTCAACTATGATTGGCAGAGAGAGGGCTACTAAATTTGAATTTCGAAGAAAAAAATTACTAGATAAATGCATTTTTGTTAATGGATGAGACAGTAGGAAATTAATAAATTCAAAATTAGAATGTTGATTTTTATTTTTCGTGATTTGCAAAATAGAATTAGGTAACTAGTGATGATGAAGAATACCGCATAATTGTACAAATAATACCTTCATAACTGCTAAATCGAAACACATAATTATGCCTTATATTTAATAAGAAACGTATGACGAGAAAGGCCTACTCAATGAAAGTGTCAAAAAGGCAGCTCTAATAAATTTCTGATATGTTTATACTAACTTATTTTTATTTTCCTCGTAAGTGGAATATAAAATACCTCGCGTGGTTTGAAAATCATACTCGTTAGTAATTTGTCACTTTCTCCCCTTGGTGAACAATCTACTATTATGATTTGATATCGCTTATAGAGTCGATACACAATATAGCTTACATAGATCTATTTCACTATGTGTATTTCATTTTTTCACTATGTGTAAACTAAACTCCAAGTGACATCGACTATCAACAATGCAGTTAGGTGTTAGAACGGTCTATCACCAGCGTAGGATATTGTAACATGTCACCACACTATCTATTATGTGGGGACGCGTCACTTACGGAGACCGGTGATTGATGTCGCCTGAGAAGTTATGTTACCCTAGTACATCAGAGATATTAATGATACATTGGGAACAGAATGATACAGTGTAAAAGAAAAAAATGGCGTTATGCGTCTTGCACGTATTGAAGGTACGCGAAGCAACAGATAGAGAGATAGAGAGCTGAGCTTCAAATTATTCTGTCAAGTGAATAGCGGCAATTGATCTTCCTTCTACAATTTTATAATCTAATTTTATAATCTTAGCATGGAAAATGCAAAAAAAAAAACACAAAAAGATAGTTCCTTCAACAATGTTGAATTTTCCTTTGAATCTAATGGTATACAATAAATAAATATATCATTGATGTAGTAATTAAGAACTGATTGTACTGCCTCTAAGTAGATAAGTTACATTACAGACTATGAATGGCGCTACCTGCATTATGTATGTATAATTTTCCAGGGGGACCATCCCCAGCGTGATTTTACCGTCGCATCATTTCATGAGTCACAAGATAAGATTTTAACTTATAGACTTGTCTTTAAACAAGAAAACATCGTTGATTGATATATCTACTAAGTTATTTTACCCTAGTAGCCAGTAGTAAAAATGTACGGAGGTTCTGTCTGAGAGTCAGCCAGTCGATGTGCTTGATTTACTGATAAGATTGTTTTCTTTGTATATCGATGAATTAATAAAAATGATTTTCAAGTTCTTTAGGGTTTTCTATATCTGTGACATTATATAAGTTAACAGAATCAATTAAAATAGTTGGAGCTGAAACTACACGCATCTCTACTGGTAGGTACTGTGGCTTGACCTAATTGTGGTCGGGTAAAGCCTTGCGGGAGCAGAAACCAACTTTGGTGACGTAGTGTTGATATGTTCGGATTTTATGATGTCCTGGTACTTGGTCTAGATTTTTTTAATCAACTAACATTGATTGAAGTCATTCAAATTTGAATTACTTGCATTCAGAGTTTAATATTAATAAAACATGCCATAATATGCAAATCAGTTCTTAAATTACAAAATTACCTCAATTTTATTCAGTGATAACGGTGGCTCTCTTACCTGAAAGAAAAAAAGAAAAAGTTAGATTTCATTCCTCTCCTCTCTGGGTTTTTTATCATGTAACCAATGTTCCTTCCTCCTTCTTCGTGCCCTTGTCCCAATTTATTTGGGGTCGTCGCAGGTCGTCCTTTTCTTCCATTCTTTTCCATCATATCGGCCTTAACACAATCCATCCATCTCCTTGTTGTTGTCTTTTCTTTGTTCTTCCTCTACTCCTCCGTCCCTCCAAATTCATATTTACTACTCTTTTAGTTAAATGCGTTTCATCCCTCCTCATCACATGCCGCCCATACAAACACAAACGATTCCCTTTCAACTTTTCGGTCACTGGCGCTACTTAGCCAATGTTCGTTCCTCTCATTTTAATTGATTGTTAACTAAATCTGAGGGTAACAAAGTCTAACGAGTTGACAACTTTGCATTATACATTTTTAAGCTCTACATAAGCTACTTGAACGATTGAACATACTTATTACCTATATTTAGCCAGTAACAGTAGGCTAAAAGTATCTTTATGTAATTTACCCTTTTGTTGGGTACGTACGAATACATACCTCGTCTGAGTAATATATGACATGGAGTAAAATTACGTGACTTCTGCATTTAGTATCTAATCGCAAGCAAGCACAGCTTCCCGGAGTTTGGATTTGTGCTAGTAAATGGTAATTAGGCTTGTCCCCATTACCTAAGCATGATAGTATGTTAAAATCCGTAATTTTAAAACAGTTATAAAACGTCAAAGCTGACGGTTGAGGACCATATCCTATCATGATCGTGGGGAATGTCACGAATCCCATGTCCCTGACTAAAGTCTATAGAGCAAGGGAAGGCTAATGCAGTTTTTAATCGATACGAGTCCGACATACGCTGCCGCCAGCTGGTATGTTTAGCGTTTTTTTTTTGATAAATCGTTGCTCACACCTGGATTTTCTCGTCTATCGTGGGTGCGTTTACAAACACAAATTCTCACATACACAAACGCCCAGAACCCGGAACAGCTACATGTAGATCATACAAATATTTGCTCCGTGTGGGGATCAAGCCCACAACACGTGGCGCAGAAGCCATTCGCTCAGTCGCTACGCCAAACGTGTCGTCAAGGATTTTCCGCACCAAAAAAGAACCCTCCAATACCAAACAATCTTAGTATAATGTATATAAATACATCATTCAATAAAAGTAAGCGAATAAATGTCGTAACTCAAAAGAATCGCTTCAGCGGCTTTAATGCGTGAAATATGTGTTCTCCCTTGAATGAACTCTCAGAATAATTCAAGCATTTCTTTACACATGGTCGTTGATCTATGAAGATTATTTTTAATGTATTGTTACGCCGAGTTTTGTGATCATGCATGCAGACAATCTTTTTGTCTTATTGTACTACTCATGTTTTGACATAATAAATCTTATCTTATCTTATCTTATCTTATCTTGAGTAACTATTAGTACGGAGATGGGTCACGAAGATTCTAGATAAGTCGTAGAAGCACGTAGAACATTCGAAGAAAAGCCGGGTTTAAGGTGAATGACCGTAAACAATAGACGATCACTTTATCGTCTATTGTTTATAAGTAGGTACTTACCTACTCGTATTGTGTGGACCTATCGAGAATGTCCTATTCTAGAATCTTCGTGACTCATATATTATAAATACTGGTCGTGAGGGTCGGCCGAGGCCGTTTAGATCTGAACACGGTGAAGTAAATATCGAAGCGAAGTTAAGTGATTACAAGTGCGACATTATAGTGCGATAAGTGATACTGTAGTGACTCTCTCAGTAATTTCTGTTGTGTATTTAATTAATTAAAATATTTGTTGTTTCGGTGAAATTGGTGTTAATTAAATTTATCCCGAACCCCAGCTCGTAACAGTATTGTTACTTAATACGGAGTTAATAAGAACTGATTTAACTTTTTTTAAAGACAGCTCCGCGTACAATGTACTAACTCAACTGAGAACCTTTTGCTAGCATGGCAGTTTTAGTAGGCATTTTAGTAGCCATTGTACCAATAATATGGTAAAGAAATTTACTCTGTGCCTAATGGCACGCGGTAAACATTGCCTACGGAGTCTTAAATACATCGAATATGCCTTACATTAATTCTCTATTAAAAACTGTTCTTATTATTATGATTTTTTGGCTTCATATTAAATCTATTTTATTCATAATAAACAACACTTATACTATCTAAAAATATATTTTATCTACGGGCAAAAACAATATCCAGTCGCCTAAATTATGCCGTGAAACCGATACCTAGCCGCAAAAATGTACCGACAAATTGTTCGCCACTCCGAAATACCAGCGAAAATAAAAGTGGATAGAGCGTTTTTGTTTTACGTTGGTATCTAGGAATTTCCACAAACATTCTCGCGTTTCTGTTACCCTGGTACTTCGGTGCGGGCTTTATTCATTCAACATAAACAAATAATTTACTAAATCAACATTAAAACCAAGCGACTGCTACGCTAGAAGGTCCCGTTCCTAGGTCTAAATGTCACTGGAATTTTTTGAAAATTCCTCGTAGCTCCTCCAGCTCGTAGTTTGGATCCGTTTTCGGTTAATAACAATAGGCTCGTGCCCTATTACATGGGACCTATGAGATCTACGCTTGCCTAACCCTTCGGAAATACAGGCGTGATGGTATTATTTCACATGTTTTGCATACAATTTCTAACCAAAAAATAAAAGGAAAGATTTTTCATTTCGTCACTTTCTGAAAAATAAACTCCTTTTTAAATTAATCTTGTGGTTCAAAATGTGGGAACGGAGAAACAGAAACGAAGACTGTTAACGTGTTCTTTTATTTTTCCGATAAACGTAGAGGTGGCGATAGCGTCGTTTCTTCCTTGTTGACTAGGGCTGACAAAAATGAAATATTATTATTATTTGAACCCGGAACACCATGCCACTATATCTGTCCTCGTAGTTCCCACGTGACAGGCTGAACCTTCTGTGAAGTGCTCTTCAAAACATATCCAGTACGCTTCTTTTACGCATTTTATCGAGTCAAAATATTTTTTTAATGATAATGGCGTCAGAATCAGAATTTGACACTTTTGTCTACTATATCTGTCAATTCTTGTGTAATTTGACGATAAGTCTGGTAGAATTTAAAAGAAAAAAACGGAAGGATAGTTTGTAGGTCTTATGCAGGCAATGCAATTTATGGGCTTGGCTCATAAGCCAAGCACATAGCAGCTAGTACCGATAATTTAATAAACAATTCCATAGTCTTACTCGACCTCAGATTTACACCTCGAATCTCATGCTCAAAATTATTCTTGCGTCTACTAGACTAGTGAAGTAGTAGAAAAAGGAACATAATATTATATATTATATAATAGGTACTTTTACAAAATATGATGCTAAATAACAAGTCCCGCTCTCTCTATTAGGTACATGGGACCTAAACATACTGGCGAACGGTGCGTGTACACACACCTCTGCCTAACTCTTCAGAGAATACAAGCGTGATGTTATGTTAAAATATGATAAACTTAAAATTTAATTTTGAATTTTAAATAAAGCTTACAAACATTTTAACTTTAAATTAAAATTTTGCGGCAACCCTAGCACGTTCGGACGGTACCGACAAAAGCAATCCGGTAAATTGCTTTATTTACCTAATCGCTCTCAATTTCCATACCAAGAAAATAGTCGAGGTAAGTGCCTACTTATTGAAATGAAAATATTATAACGAGATTAGGTCAGTTTAGATTCACGCCCTACTGCGGGCATATCGCCCAAAATCCACCAGAGAATATAGTCAAATTTATAGTCACTGGAACGATAGAATGAAGGAGATGTAAACAGCTGAAATGTTTGTTACGTTTAAACCAATTAACCAACACTGCATGTTTTAGTGTTTACGTTGTTACAATTTTTTCATAAACAAACATACATACATAGACTCACGCCTTTCTCCCACAGCGGTAGGCGTTATCATAAACAAAATGTTATTGAAAATTATTAGGTAATTCAGGAGAAAATTAAATGGATAGAATCCGTAACACCAAACTGCGCTCAAAAACTGGCATCCCGGATCTAGGAGAAAAGACTGCTGGACTGAAGACAGACTGGGATTGGGCGGGTCATGTGTCCCATGTCCAGCATGCGTCCGGAGTGATAGGCCAGCATTAGAACCCAATAACATGACATACAGACATAATCAACCCATTATATTGTGCCACTGCTGAGCACGGGTCTCCTCTCACATGAGAGGGATTAGGTTATAGTTCACCACGCTGGCCTAGAGCGGGAGCGCCGTCGAGAAAATATCTCAGGCATGCAGGTTTCCTCACGATGTTTTCCTTCACCGTTTAAGCGCGTGATAATTAACTATTAATACGCACATGACTTCGAAAAGTCAGAGGTGCGTGCCTTGGGTTCGAACTCGAGACTTTTGACTAGGCAGTCCAACGGTCATACCCCTAGGCTATCACTGCTTACTAAGAATAATTGTTTTGGCTTCCATTCCTCTTATAAAAACCCCCATTACTATTTTTATTAAATCTATCTATGTACAGACATTAGCCAGTTATCAACCCATATATACCTATTTTAAAACATACTACAGTGACAATTCGCAAACTATTTTTTTTAATACGAGACGCTTTTGGTTGTAACAGATGACATGCAAAGATTAAGATAATTGATGGTGGCGTGTTGCCGACCCTTCTCTTGAGATAGCGATAACACGTGTCATGAGGTAAGTACACCTTAGCTGACACGAGATTTTACAAGTTTCCTATCTTTTTTAATTATCATCTTGGGATTGCGACCTCCTTTCTATAAATAAATGGTTCTAAGTACCTAAACATACCGATGTTTTATTATACCTCTGCGTAATCGTTCAGGGAATACAGGCTTGATCGTTGTTCTAAGCAGTGGACACTGGTTTTATACTCTTTTTTTATTATTTGCTTGTAGCTATAGTATCACTGCGAGCGCAGTTGGTCTATTGTGATCGCCACTCGTTGAGATTAGAGTTCACCGCTGAATCATACAGCTACTATGAACTGTAGGATTTTCTTAGGTGTGATCTCCTTTATTTCATCCGGGTTTAAGATGTGTTAGATGAACACTACGCTTGTGTATTAGCGGTCCGCATTCCCCAAGAAGGTAAAGAGGCGTTTCATCAGCCTCCTCCTCCACAGCGTCGACAGGTTTGCGTATCGCTCACCCTTAGGTTGAACATATGGTTGTTTTTTTTTTCAATAACTACGTAACAGGAAGTTATTATTATTTATGTCACCTCTTTTAAACTATATAATGTCATTGCATATAACAGTTGCTTATAGTGAATGCTCCATCTAGTAACATCAGATGAGAAGACTTTTGAATAAAACATACACTCTCACGATGAAGGCGCGAACAAAACAACGAGCATATTTAGATCCTGGATGAGACAGATATTAAAATATCTCGACCTTGATCTCTTCATTCTATCTAAGGACCAATGAAGCTAAATTATAAAAAAAAATCCTGTTTAATAAAAACATTGCCCCATACTAGGATTTTCTTGTGTAACGTGGCTGCAACCGGTCCCAGAACAACTACCTACAGGCCATACGAATATTTTTCCATGCGGTAATTGAACCTGTGACATATATCTCAGAAGAGGATCGCTCAGCACACGATTTACACCACTTATCCTTATCCTGTTGACGAAAAATAAATGAATACGAAACATCAAGAAATAAAATTATGAATATGACCTTTTTACTGTGCCTACATTCCTGGTACATTTACCGCTTCCATTGCTCCTAAATCTTGACAAAATAAAGTGCAAACAGCGCTGCCGACAAAACAAATTGTAGGCGCGAAAAATTCGTTCCCACTTGAGTCTCGCCGCGTTTAAATAAAAACACCATTATTTTTTATTACATCGTCGGTTTCGAGGGCAATTTTCACATTTTATAGTATAGTATAGCTCGATTTATTTACGGTTATTAAAAGGAATGGAAGGTGTTGTTATGAAGATGATGTTATCTACTTTTTTTGGTAGAAAGATTAGGAAGAATGCCGGCCGAAAAGTTGAAAGGGAATCGTTTGTCTTGGTATGGGGATGTGATGAGGAGGGATGAAACGCATTTGACTAAAAGAGCAGTAAATAATAGGAATGTGGAGGGACGGAGGGGTAGAAGTAAAGAGGAGAAGAGAGGAGAGTTGTGTTAAGGCCGATATGATCGGAAAGGGAGTGAGTGAATGATGAGGTGACGGCTGATATGGACAAATGAAAGAAAAGGACATGCTGCGCCGACCCCAAATAAATTAGGCCAAGGGCAGGAAGATGATGATGATATAGAAAGAATGCTGAATATCGTCAGGTTTCTGTTTCCATTAAAGAAGCCATAGGATTATAAGAGATACCAGGGTGGTATAACGCCTAGAAGCATCGATAAGAACACTAATAATAATAATACATTTTCCACGTACTAACGTTGTTTTTTCTTGCAGATGCGTAAAGTAGCATCGATCACCGTAGTTATTGCCTCCAAGTACTTGACAAATAACTTGACAATAACTTTTTACATTGAAATCATTTTGTTAAAAAACATGACGTCAACACCCATTTATCAAGTACTAAATGTACAAAAACAAATAATGCAAATGTAACAATAATGTTTTAGGATAATTACAACACTGTGTAACAGAGTGAATGAATGAGCGCGTTAACTAAACAACGCTAATTAGCGAACGAGTCACGGAGTTTTGAATGCGAAATTGTTATTAAATGCGCTGAATTATTCATACTATATCTGCATAGTTATTTGTAGCTGTGCTTTGAGGGTCTCATAGCTATATACTGTCGACAAAAGAGTTACGGCCAAATACTCAAATGCAATTAACTCGTTATGCGTCATGCCGTCTCGATCACTTTAAGGGCCGAATCACACCGGAACGGTAACGGCTACGCGCGGTTCTCCTGACCACAGACAAGTAGAGATACCAGTATCTCCGGCACTACGGGCCTGGTCTCATCTTGACCAGTTTAGTTGTAACCGATACTGGTCTTTTAAATATGTAAATAAAGTTTAAAATTATTTCATTCAGGCCTCGGCCGCTGCCGTTCCGATGTGAATCGGCCCTAAATCGAACTGACTGTGACAGTACGAGACTAAACAGAATCATAAAATTTTGTTACGTTTATCTGAGGAAAAAAAGTGACATCCCTAGTTAAAGAAGACGTTGTTAATACAACATAACATACCATCACGCCTGTATCATCAACCCTTCGGTTCCCCGAAGGGCTAGGCAAAGGCATACTAATGTACACCCACAGTTTGCCGGTATGTTTAGGTCCCATGTAATAGGGGGCGAGCCAATTACATGGCCATTAAGCGGGTACAAATCCAGACTCCGAGCTGCTACTGAGAATTTCGTGGAAAAACCCAATAACACTTTGCTCAACCTGGGGATAGAACCCAGGACCTCTAGCGTAACAGTCGCGCTTTGGGACCACTAGACTAATGAGGCAGTCAACGTCGTTAATATTAACAAGTATTTTTGAATAAGGTAGTAAAAATACAATGCTTACCCGCTTACCCAAAATAAATAGACCACATTTACCCTAGATACAGATTTATTGGTGCACAATCCGAACTTACATATACATGAAACAGTCCGAAATAATTCTCCATCTTTGTCACTCGTAAGGATTTCCCCACGATTAATAAAGCGCTTGAGGGAACAACAATATTTCCTTCACCAACGGGAAACTTAACAATCCTGCTTATAAATAGCTTAAAGTTCAACATACAGCAATAAAACTGTAATTTGCAAGACCTTTCTAGAACATTCTAATAATTTTGGGGATTAAATGACACATAAAGGGAATATGGAGATGAACTATCCACAAATGGCTTAAAACGGGTCCTTTAGGTTACACGTTTGTGCTCACTGTTTAGATCTCAGGCTTAATAAAAATGATTTCGTCGCTTCTTCATACAAAACTATAAACATACATAATATCACTGAAAATCTAAGTAATGAAACGCATTCCACATTACAGCGGTACGCATGATAAAAGTGGACTTAAAGCGTTTCGTTCGGGTTTTCGGAATGTCCAACATGAATCGTGCTTCTGGTCGTCCGATAGTAGAAAGGGCTAGGGGGAATAAGATCGCGGAGATCTGATGCACACTCTCCGAAATGTATATATTTTTGAGGGCAATTAAAGCTCCGCCGGACTAAGTAAATCTGCTGAAAGATTTGATATAGAAAGCAGGCATTGATAACTACACACCTATAATATTATGACACACCCAAGAAAAATCATTGCCATTCACAACTCTTTTCCCAATTTCAATAAAAAATTGTAAAGATAATTTTTGTAAAGTAGTATCTAGGTATAACAACGTGAAGGAAAACATCGTGAGGAAACCTGCAAGCCTGAGAGATTTTCTCGATGGCGTGTGAAGTCTACCAACCCGCACTAGGCCAGCGTGGTGGACTATAGCCTAATCCCTCTCATTCTGAGAGGAGACCCGTGCCCAGCAGTGGGACAGCATAATGGTTTGATTATGTATGTAGTATCTATAAAGTTTATTGCAGGTTGTTCTGCACAACCCACTTTTTGGAACTGTGCAACTAATTTTGACTTTTCAAAAGTACTGAGTTTGGTGGTCTAATTAAAATAAAATGTTGACTTTGACATTTAGAAATTCGTACAAATGCAACGCCCGACGGTTTTCATGTGTACAGACAAACAAATAAACAAGCTCTCAACCTAAATGCATCTTCTCCGTCGTTAATATAATAGTGGTACAGACTTCACAAATATAATTTTGTATGGAGAAGAAATGTGACGCATCACGTTAAACGCGACCTCACTCCACTTAGTAAATCTCTAAGGGATGTAAAAGCTCCTTACAAATTGGTGTAGTTAAAATCCGGAGCTGAACCAAGGGATAAAGTTATGGTAATCAAAAGTTGCGACTAAGTTTTACTGAAATAAAACTGATGACTTAATAATTATTGGTGTTTTTTTTAAATGTAGCTTCTTCCTATGATTTTCTCTAGCTACCTAAAGTGGGTGCGTCGAAAAACACAATCTTTTTCACCCAGACTCTAAATAACTGTAAGTAATACAAATATACAACAAGTAGGCCATACAAATCGGGGTCGGGGATCGAATCCATTACCTGTGACGCAGATGCCAATCGCAAAGCCACCATACAGAAACAAATATTGTTATACCTTTATAGATTCTAAGATTAATATTGTATTTTTATCAATTTTATATTATTTGAAACGTTTATTTTCAAACGTGCCGTCTAATTACAATCTACAATTTAAAGTTTTAAGCATAGGTAATAACGAGACTTACCACTAAGTCTCGTTTTAAGGGGACCTATCGTCTGGTGTAAATATCTAACCAGAAGACGCAGGTTCGAATCCCGCCCCCAGTCGAATTTTTCCTTCACTAAAATAACTTAATAATCTTAACATGGGATATGCCAAAAAATTACAAAAAGATTGGGCGTTAATCAATAACCCTAATACCTGTATAATTGGGAAATCCTTATAAACACTATTATACTAATTACGGTCACTGTTTGTTGAAGACGTGTTTAACAACCCTATATTTGATTGTCAACCCTATGAGTGTTGTCTGTAATACCGCAAGTAGCAGCACTCAAGTTTGGACCGAATTCTGAAGTCAACGCAAACGAAATCAAATACACCTCTATATCTCCTATAAGCACACGCACACACACACCTACACACACACACGAACACACGCACGCACGCACACACACACACACACACACACAAACACACACACACACACACACACACACACACACACACACACACACACAAATTCACACACTCACACTCACGCATGCATCCGCAATATTCTAAAATTGTTCACATTTCAATAAATTGTAACGTTTCAATAGATTGATGTAATTTAAATATTTTCAATGTATTAAGGGGAAGACACTAACACCTGTAATACAGCTTTTGGCTAGCGCAGGTATTAGAGGATCCCATAATGTAGCAGTGCCAAATTATGTCAATAAAGAATTTTATTATATTATTATTACCTCTGCCTACACCTTTAGGTAATACAGGCCACCGAAGTGTAATCATGAATCTTGCGTACTTAAACGGTGAAGTAAGACGTTGTGAGGAGATCCACGCCTGAGAGACTTTCTCAGCAGCATGTGAAGTTTGCCAACCCGCACTAGGCCAGCTTGGTCGTAGGTGCAAATGCAGCCCGTAAAAAAGGATGTGATCACGGCCAGCAGAAGTGCGAAGTCAGATATATTACATTCTTATAAAGAAGACATTTACAACATGTTTAAGACCTTAACCGTCCAAGACTTTGTACAGTGTAGATATAGGTCCACGCGAGCAAAGCCGCAGGGTAAGCACTAGTAAATTAATAAACTTCTGAAACGGTCTGATATGTGTTTGTTTGCACATCACAGTATCACACCTAGACTCTAAACTACTGAACCGATTTTAATTATACTCTTATTGCTTCTAATTATATCAGATTTAAAAGCTGGTAAGTAGATATATAATTTTACATGAACCTTAGTTAGTGTTGCGGAAATGCCCACCACGCCCACAACGGTGGATCCGCGCTTGCGTGGTCGACTCTGAA
Organism: Acronicta aceris; assembly: GCA_910591435.1. Lineage (NCBI taxonomy): Eukaryota > Metazoa > Arthropoda > Insecta > Lepidoptera > Noctuidae > Acronicta > Acronicta aceris. Next base: position 2,903,710 of record OU342778.1, on the reverse strand, counting down.
CCCTAACCCGTCTCATTATAGTATTACACCTCTGCCTAACTCGTGGAATACACGCGTGATGGTATGAACGATGAACCATAATTCATGTTTAATTAATATCAGTTGCCAACACGTGCTAAAGGAAAATAAAAGAAACCAGTCAAGTGCAAGTCGGACGCGCCCACCTAGGGTTCCGTACAAATTTGTAATTAATTACAAATGTATAGTTTTCAGATTTTTTTCCCTATACCTACTTGTAGTATAAGACGGTATTACTTGCCAAACATAGTTCTAGGTCAGCGGAAAATACCCTATAAATTTTGATTCTCTTGAGAGTGTCGAAATGCACGATTTTTGTGGCATAAATGGCCGCATCTTTTTTTTACGTTAACTTAGAAGTTTGATTTTTTCACAGCTTCAAGAGACTGTAGGCCTAAGTATATGGTTAATTTCAACTCGACACCTCCACGCGTTCCTGCGCTAAAGGGTCTTGACAGACAGTCGGAAGGACAACAAAGTGATCCTATAAGGGTTCCGTTCTTTCCTTTTGAGGTACGGAACCCTAAAAACCATAAATAAATATATTTGTGTCACGTTATTTTTATTGGAGAGATGAGTGACGAATTCATGCTTATGTAATATATAAAGATAAGATTATATGTACACGTTTTCGAAATATAATATTATTCAGAAGACCGCTCCAATATTTATTAGCGAGGTGGGAGGGGTGGCTATTGTAATAATTAGCCTATTTTAGTGAATCCAAACACAATCCTATGTTTGTACAGTGGAGACTATAAAATTATCAACACTAGTAGTAAAATATGATGAATATCTTAGTTAATTTGCTAATTAATCCCTGCTGTTTCACACACATGCCAAAGAATGTCGACAACAACGCCACCTAATTAATTTCATAGAAAAACCCCATAACACTTTACTCGATTTGAGAATCGAACCCAGGACCTCTATCGAAGCAGTCGCGGTTAGGAACACTAGGCTAATGAGGCAGTTACTATAAATAGAAATGAAATGAAAATGAATAAGAACATACGATTCATCCCAGCATGATAAGAGGAGTTGATCCTTAGCTAGTCTTTAATGGATTTTCTGAACAATAAAATCGGCTCTAAACTCTATACTAAAATAATACCTCCTTCATAAAGATACGTACAATGTACATAGCAGACACATGAACGTTACTATGTAGAACGATAACAAATGGAGGCGATGGCGTCATTTTACGTTTGGGTATAAAATTTGACGCGTATGCTAAGTGCGATAGTAAAATACGATTGATAGTTCAATTTTGTAACCGGATATCGAGATGGCTAGTAATATTTACGTGTTTCTGACGCTAACTTTTTAATAAAAATTTATTGGTTAAGTCGGCAAACGAGCTGATGAACCACCTGGTGGTAAGTAGTCATCGTTGCCCATGGACACCTGCAATACCAGAGGAGTTGCTGACCCATAAGAGCCTCTAAGGACTGCAGACGGCCAGAGCTGCAGCAACCGAGGGGGAACTGGCTCTTACGCACAAAAGTCGAAACACATTACGACAGAATCCTACGATGGTGGCCATCCAGACAGACTCCAAGAGGTCCTACCACCGAGCAAAAGCAATGAAATAAACAATCAGTAAACATGGCGTCTGTAAAGGCTAAGATTTAAAGAATATAATGAATATTAAGATATATAGAATATAAGGTGAAGAATTCACCTTTACCTATCAAGACAAATACCTACATCCTCCAAATTTCAAGTCTCTACGACTGTGTCTGACTCATTTAGGCTGTGCGTTGTCTATCAATGAGTGAGTGAGTAAGTCAGTAAAATCTTATAAATAAATATTTACTAGCCTCTTTTTTCTATATTTTCCGCCCCTAACTTGACTTGACCCGCTAGCTAGGCGGATACTTTTATCCAGGTTGAACCCTTAGATATTTAGATGGATGTTACTCCATCACTCATCATCAAAAACGGCTGAACTAATTTAGATGGGTACACAGATAATATATCCTGGACTAATACATTGGAATACATGAATCCAATTCTGAAATCCACGCAGATGAAGTTGCGGGCAGAAGTTAGGAATCCTTTCTACTCGTAATATTATAAACGTGAAAGTTTGTTAGTACGGATGTTTGTTACTCTTTCACGCCAGAACGACTGTAGGGATCTGGATGAAATTTAGCACAGAGATAGATTATAATCTGGATTAATACATAGGCTACTTTTTATTTAGGTCGGACCCAATCCTGAAATCCACGCAGACAAAGTCGCAGGCAGAAACTAGTAATTCAATATTTCTTCATAATTATCATGAAACTCGTTTTCTTAAACAATAAAGTAAAACATGTTAGGAAACTTGCATCTCTGAAAACTTTCCAAACAGCATGTGAAGTCTACCAACCTGCACTCCGCCAGCGTAGCTTGACCATGCTGGCCGGATGCGAGTTGGCAGAATATAAAGCGAAACCCCCAAGTACCAGATTTAATCCTTCTATATTTACCCTTCTGAACATAAACATAACATTAAGTAGTTATATTGTCAGAAAAACCAAAGCCCATTTGGCTTTGCGTCTGCACATGTGGCGACAAAAAAGAATCGGATAGGATAGCAAAAAGTCTTAGAATACCCGCGAGGGGTCGTCGACGCGGGATAGGCGTAAAATACAGCGACGCTTTCTGGAATATACCCATCGCAAGTGTGTCTTTTTATAATGTTGACCAGTTAATATATTAGTTTTCTCAATATAGTTTTTAAAAAGTTTGACAATCACATCACGGGAATCATCGATTACGTCGTGAAGTAACTTGCATGCCTGAGAGATTTTGTCGACGGTGTGTATAGATAGCAAAACCGCATTAGGCCAGCGTAGTGAACTATAGCCTAACCGCTCTCATTCTGAGAGGATACCCGTGCTCAGCTGTCAGATAGTATAATGTTTTTCATGGATTAAGTTGGCAAACGAGCTGATGAGCCACCTGGCAGTAAGCAGTCATCGTCGTCCATGGACACCTGCAACACCAACACCCTTAAGAGCCCCTACGGACTGCAGATTGCCAGAGTCGTCAGCAACCGAGGGAAACTGGCTCTTACATATTTAAGTCGAAACACACACCAAGGTGCTTTTCAACAGACTCCGACGTAAGGGTGGTCGCCAGCCAGTCTGACCCCGAGAGGTCCACCGTGCAAAATAATGGATTGATTATTATTTATTATATAGGTAATAATTTGAAGGTAATTCCAAATGACCTACTTTGGTTTTACAATCGCTTTGAAATGACAGATTATAACGGAATTGCTGGGAAGTATAAACAATTTTGTCTTGACAGTGAATTCTTTGGAGAAACGGGTTATTATTGACATGACAGGAATTCCAGGAAGCTTTTGATTACCTGTCAGATATTTCGACGATATTCCATAACTAAAATATAATAATGATTATTTAGTTGTGGGACGAAGGACTCCTGACTAAGAACTATAGTAATTAATATATTTGCAACAATAAACTGAGCTTTTCTGGTCAGCCTTTATCTATAGACGTCTAGATTAAAACGAAAAACTCCTCCGTGCCTCAGAGAGCACGTTACGCGGGCTCGATTGTCATACACTATACTTACTATGATATAATCGTTAGTTGTAATGAGAAACCTAAAAACCAGATTATACTTACGAAAACGATACTGACCGTACGTCATATTAGAACATAATAAAAAAAATATTACAAACATACATACAAATTGATGTATTCCATGAAACGTAACCGCCTTTATATATATGGTTGCCTGGTATTCTGGCTCGCTGCCAGTCAATTTGCTTCACCACAAACCTGATGGGTGTGTTAAACCCATAAAATTTATTGATGTATTAATTACATTACGTAGAATCACTTATTTTCAATTCCAATTATTTCCTGTGAATTACTCATAAATGTATAATTAAATAACTAATAATATTATTACCTTTTGAAAATAATGTTGTTCAATCGAACTCATTTATTTTCTTTATTTTTGTATTTCATTTAATTTTATTATTTTACCTAGATACGTCTATTGTCTTTATTAATTTTGTATTATTAATTGTTCAACATCCGAATGAATCCCGGTTAAATTTAATCAGGCCCATTTTCAATAATTAATTAATTCATTAATAAGTAAGTGTAATAATCGCTACTATCCAATTTCTTAAAGCATATACAAGTAGCTGTACGTGTACAATGCAATATTAATAACATTCATGAAAATATAGACTTAAATGGACGATGTCTCTAATAGGAGATTTTAAAAAATGCGCAGTCTTTACAAAAGCCATAGAAGCCTCTTAAAACCAGCAGAACACTTAAGGAATCCATATCATACGAAACCATCACACCTGTATTCCCCGAAGTGTTAAGCAGAGGTCCACTAATGTACAGACACTGTTCGCCGATACGTTTAAATCCCGTGTATTAGGGGCAAGCCTATTGTCATTAACCGGGCATAAAACCAAACCTGGAGCTGCTACTGAGAATTACATAGAAAGACCCAATAACTCTTAGCTGACCTGGGAATCGAACCCAGCACCTCTAGCGTAGCAGTCGCGCTTAGGACCACTAGACTAGTGAGGTTGAGTTATACTTAAAGAATCATACATTTTAAAATCTATTATTTATTATAATGATCTATTATATATTTTAGAATTTTTGTACGCATTCAATCTTGCTTAAACATTACTTTTTTATAACTAAAAAAAATGGTGTAAACTTAGTGAATGAAAAATCTACCTCAGATATTATTTTGCGTCCTTTCGCATTCAATCTTGCTTTTTAAAAATTTTTAATAACTAAAAAAAATTACCTTATGAACTTTGTGAAAGAAAAATCGACCTCAGACAAATTCATGTGTACAAAGTAGATACATAATTCATGTGTTTAATAAATAAAACCATAGTAAGAGAACAATTATGAACAATACGTCAATCAAATTGAAATAAAACTACTTTTTACGGATTTTATCGCGTTGTAATAATATTAGTCAATCGCCGTTTATCGTTTCGGATCCTTTACGGTGTTTTTTTATGGGATAGGGGGCAAACGAGCAGACGGATCACCTGATGGTAAGCGATTACCGCCGCCCATGGACACCCGCAACACCATAGGAGTCACAAAGTGCGTTGCCGGCCTTTTAAAGAGGGGTTTGGGACTCCGGTAAACTCACTTACACAACGTAAGCGTTGTTTTACGCCGGTTTTCTGTGAGACCGTGGTATCACTCCGGTCGAGCCGGCCCATTCGTGCCGAAGTATGGCTCTCCCGCGGTGTGGTTTTTATTTCAATGTCTAATATTCGCGTAAGTGTCAGAAATCAGTATGTAAGCTGCGTCACATACTGCAACAACGATTGGCTTATCAACCTAACCTATCAAATAATAATAGCTCGATCAACCAAGGATTTAGAGCTTACGTTACATTATATCAGCCTAATTGACTAAGATTAGTGAAAGCTTTACGAGGTCATTAATCATTAGTCAAAAGGTGTGGGTAAATAGCTTGTATGCAATCATTGAGTCTACAGATTGATATCAGATCTTTTAGACCAAAAATACGTAATAATTATGTAAAAACATATTATTTTTTTACATAATTATTAGTTATAGTAATCGTTTTTTTTTTGACTGCCTCATTAGTCTAGTGGTCCCAAGCGCGCCTGCTACGCTAGAGGTCCTGGGTTCGATCCCCAGGTCGAGCAAAGTGTTATTGGGGTTTTCTATGAAATTCTCAGTAGCAGCTCGGAGTCTGGATTTGTGCCCGGTTAATGGCAATAGGCTCGCCCCCTATTACATGGGACCTAAACATACCGGCGAACTGTGGATGTAAATTAGTACGCCTCTGCGTAACATTTCGGGGAGTACAGGCGTGATGGTATATTATATAATATTATTTTTTTATCATGCATAATTTTGTTTCTATGGTTCTTAAATTTTCTGAAACATTGTAAAATTAATTGGCACTTTTACACTTTGACACTGATTACAATTATGTTCAAAATACCGATTTTTCTTTCTTTATCTAAGATTAAGTAAATCTGAACGAGCAACGCAGACAGATTGCTCATTCAAAATCGGTTAAGCCTAATTCAGACTGAAATGAAGTGTCAGTAAGTCGACTAAATCCCGAGAAAAAGTAGTCGATTACTGTAACAGATTGCTGTAACGAGAGATGGTGGCAGTAATAGCTCACTGTCGACATGTGAACAAAAGTCTTTAGTCGATTTTTAAATCGTTTAACTTTGGAACGAATACTTATAAAGTACCCGGATTTCTTGAGGAAAATAGGAATCCATGAACATCCCAAGATATTCAACCTTCGTCTATTAGATAGAAGTGCACTGATGTACCTAGGGTTACCAACTTTTTTTGAGAATAATAACATCAATAATCAATTTCTTTAGCAAAAAAAGTATTTGTAATAAAAAATTAATAAGTATTTTTCAAATTAATATTTTTCTTCCCTTAAAACATATATTGGACTGTTTTAACACCAGGTAACAATTTTTTTACTGATTTTCTATGCTTCAAAGCTAGTTTTACTATCGATAAATAATATCGAAATACCTGTACAAATTAAAAATAACTCGATTTTTATTAAATTTATGGACGATCTGTACCTCTCTTTTCGCCACTGTCATTACCAAAAAACTTTATCAGTGAAATAACAAATGAGAAATTCTTCTTTTTACACATCAGAATAAGATGGGAAATAAAGTATTTTCGGATACTTTATCTTCATGCAAAAGTATAAAGTATATAATTTACCAAAAACAAAGTAGGATACGTTATATTATAGAGTGGTTAGCAACCATAGATGTACCCCCAAATTTCGCCGATATTATTTAATTCCCATATTCATATTTAGTTCCATAATGACCTAATATAGCCATCACACTCTGAGAGGTGACCCCCAGCAGCGGGATAGTGTAATGGGTTCATTATGTCTTGTATGTTATTTAATTCCCATAGTCACGGAAACACGACGAACGCTCAAAAAACGAAAACTAAAAAAGTCTGCTAACATACTGGCAATGTATAGCTGTATGTTTGCGAAATACTTTGCAACACTATTACGCTCATTCCCTGAAGGGTTATGCAGAGGTGTACTAATGTATGCGCATAGTTCGACGAGCCTATTGCAAATAACAAGGCACAAATCCAAACTCTGAGCTGCTACTGAGAATTGCATAGAAAAACCCAATAACATTGAAATAAAACTACTTTTACCACCTGCTTGGAACCCCATTATAGATTCCATTAAATCAAAATCCAAGCCCAAAACTGCAAGACTGAAGGATATGTGCGGTCGTTCTGCGTGAATCGGATCGCCAATATTAGTAATTGCAACATTAAGACGTCCAACAACTTAGTCTACCCGTGACCATGGATGCTGTGTAAAGGATCCGAAACGTCGGGAATTAAATAATATCAATACAACACGATAAAATCCATAAAAGTAGTTATAGTTCCTGTAAATGAAGAAACACAAGGTAATAGTATTTGTTTTTGTGTATAATGTGTATTTTTCGTTGGAAATGATAATAAATTTAAAAAATATTCAGTTCAAAAGGACTAGCAAATATTATGCCCCAACACGCTTATACCACAGAAACATCAGACAAACATCGGCTTTAGCTTAAGCCGAATGAAAATAATCTCGCTAATTGTACCCAAATCCTTCAAACGTTACGTGAGCCGAGGGGATTATTTTTAAAACGAGTTAAAACTTCATGATAAAAAAAATACTGCCTCATTAGTCTAGTGGTCCCACGCTCGAGGTCCTGGGTTCGATCCCCAGGTCGAGCAAAGTAGCGCAGCTCGGAGTCTGGATTTGTGCCCGGTTAATGGCAATAGGCTCGCCCCCTATTACTTGGGATCTGGGTATATTAGTACGCCTCTGCTTAACCCATCGGGATTACAGACGTCCACCACGCTGGCCTAGTGCGGGTTGGCAGACTTCACACGCCATCGAGAAAATCTCTCAGGCTTGCAGGTTTCCTCACGATGTTTTCCTTCACCGTTTAAGCGCGTGATAATTAACTATTTAATACGTACATGACTTCGAAAAGTCAGCGTTGCGTGCCTTGGGTTCGAACTCGAGACCTTTGGCAGTCCAACGGTCATACCACTAGGCTATCACTGCGACAGTTCAGTTTCCACATTATAACATATTTATATCTGGGATTTTTTTTTATTCTTGTAAAAAGAATTTAATTAATTATATAGAACTGGATATCCATACCTAACAATACCTTTACGGGTCGGACAGGGTTTTCTTATGCGACACTCGTGCGTGTCTAACGACGTGAAGTGCCTAAATATAGCTAAATAACATAGTATGACCTACATAACAAGACTTATACGTAACAACTGCTGAGCAATTCTACAACACAAAGAACTAATTTAGGTTAGGCAGTAAAAAGTCTAAATAACTGCCCCTTAAAGTGGTGTTAACACAGGCACTAAAAACGTCTAGAATTCCCTCGGCAGACTTTTCTCGTACTGTTATTCCAAACGAGCGCTTGAAGTATTCTTTCATTCCCGTTCAAACCGAAAAATCTGTCTCTCCGATGCTCGGAAAACAACTTCAAGCTCTATTTGACAGTCCATTGCTCGATCTCTATAAGAAAAATAAAGATAGTTAATATATCAACGCTACAAACCAGTAATGGAATGCAAAGTTTTAAAGTCCGCGTGGTGTTTGGGGTCACTTCGGCCTCAGTGTTGTTTTATTCAATTGTTTATATAATATCTACTTGGGTTGAGACCATACTGATACCACCCTTCAGGGTTACACTGTAATTAAGAATTAATATTAATGGTCCGTCGAAAATTGGATAGATTATGTGTGGACACTGTATTTAGATCAAGATCACATACTTTTAAATCTGTTGGTTTCCCAAATAATATATTTTTTTTTATGTCAGTATAACCAAAACACAAGATGCCACGGAAAAAAATAGAAGCCAGATACTGACACATCTTTGACACAATTATTTAAGAAATCATTCAATACACAGCAACATATAAATATACATGAATTATTATGAACATACATGGTATCTTTCCTACACATCCGATGTGATATTCTTTAATAAGGATTCACGACGTCCACCGGATCATATTTCCCGTTTCGATTCATTTCCTCTAGTGTGTTTGTCAAATAATATTGTTGCAGAAAGGCTGTCGTGTTTTATGTTTTCCTGGTACCTACTTTATCTTTCATAGTTGGTTAATAGTAGACCTCAGTTTGTATTTGTCATGTTATTGTGATCTTTTTGCGAATGAGAAAGATAAATGCCGCTCTACAGATTAAATAGTGCCATCCCTTTCTCACAACTGAAAAACTTCCATGATTGTTGTTATCACGTTGTGATTCGGCTGTTACTTCAGTTCCAGCACTCCAGTGCCATCTATATTATTTTGATGACTTGACACGCACCGGTAAAATGGACTGATGATTTGCGAAAGGTTGCTGGCGGAAGCTGGATGCGACAAGCCGAACAAAGGGCGACATGGCGCACATTGGGGGAGGCCTCCGTCCAGCAGTGGACTAGTATAGGCTGATTAATGAAGATGATGTGTGTATTTATATATTTGACGTGTCACATTTAATAATGTGTGTGTGTGCAGTGATAGCCTAGTGGTGTGACCGTTAGACTGCCAAGTCAATGGTCTCGAGTTCGAACCCAAGGCACGCACCTCTGACTTTTCGAAGTCATGTGCGTATTAATAGTTAATTATCACGCGCTTAAACGGTGAAGGGAAACATCGTGAGGAAACCCGCATGCCTGGCAGATTTTCTCGATGGCGTGTGAAGTCTGCCAACCCGCACTAGGCCCGCGTGGTGGACTATAGCCTAATCCCTCTCATTCTGAGAGGAGACCCGTGCCCAGCAGTGGGACAGTATAATGGGTTGATTATTATCTAATAATTAACCTAATTCATTGTGTTTCAAAATTTCGTTCTCAAAGCTGAATGTTTTCTTTGTATTACAGTTTACATAGCCTATTTTGAATAAGCAAATGATGTCACTAATTCAGCGGCGTATATGACAGGTTTCACATGCAAATCAGTTTGTTAGTCGCGACGCTTTATAACATGAGTTCATGTGAGAAGTCATGAAGCAGAAGTTATACAGGCTGCAAATGAAATTCACATTTGAAAACAAAATATTATATGCCTTGATTTGTTTATTTGAAAATACAGAGTACGAACCAAATGGTAACAACCCTACATATATTTTTCTTTCTTTTTCCTTAATTCTTGCCTCATAAGTATAGTGGTGTTAAACGCGACTGCTACGGTCCTAGCTTCGATTTCCAGATCCAAGAAAGTGTTCTTAGTATTAGATGGGACATAAAGGTACTGGTAAACTGTGCGTGTACATTTAGTCCGTCACATCTCTGCCTTATCCTGCGAGGATTTTTTTTTTTTAATTAAAAATGCTCTTGACTTCATTCTTGCCTCCGGGGCAAAGATGAGGTCGATGGTGGAGTGAACACACCCAGAAGATGCTTGTTCACTTTACTTTTGGAAAAATTCAGGTTTAACGTACTCGGAAATACAGGCAGGGAGTTCCACTTCTTCGCTGTGCGCATTATAAAAGATTATTTATAGCGCTGTGTGCGGATAAGTGGAATATCAACCAGGTAGGGACGATATGCGTAATGGTCGAGGTATATTATGTGACTGACTAACTGACAGACAACGCAATAATTATATAGAAGTTCCTTATATAAATTGACCACTAACACGAGGATATTCGGAATTTTCCACGTTTAAGAAAAATTAGGTCATCCCTAGAGAAATCGATTACTCCCATTCCAATACCAAAATAATCCAAGACGTGTGAAATTATTGCTCATGTCTCCATAGCAACAAATAAAAACACGTCCTCCCAAAAAAACATCGACTGTTGCCACGGAAACGGGCTGTGCCTCTAGGGAAACTTGTGGGTACTGCTCGAATATCGGTTACTATTGATTACGTAATCTTCAAAGTAATCAAAGTATTCCTTAAGTTTTTGTTTAAGTTCAAAAGGATACTTTGCGTTGTGTAAGAAGTTTGTAGTTTCCGTAAACAATTTAATACCTACTTGTAGATACACACGTACCTACATAAAAACACACTTGCGCTTTTTACTTAAATAAAATGACAAACAAACATACGGACCTCCTGATGGTAAGCAGTCAGCGCCGTCTATAGACGCCAGCAACACCAGCGGTATCACTCGCACGTTGCCATCTTGTGACCTTGGTTGCTAAGCGTCCGGCGAACGCTGAATTGCCCATAGAGACGTGATGCCAAAATAAGTCGTAATTCAAACACAACTGAATCAGTTTCAATTTTTTAGAGCAAGGTGTGCCGATGTCGACAATTCCGCCAATGTCAAACATGAATGGAATACAATTATTTCCAGTTAAGTATTTTGCACGAAATGATAGGATCAAACCTTGATTAACGGTATCCGAATCCGAATATTAACAAAGTTTTATTATATTATATTTGAATTACGATTAATTTTGATATTACGTTTGTATGGGAAATTCCGGATCCGACCGGCAGATACCGTTACGCTAGGTTCCTACTCTACCATTTCGTCCAAAATACTTCACTGGAAATTAATGTAAGCGATTTTAATTCTTGAATCTCGAATTTCCTGTCGTTCATTTCCAGTGAACTAGTAGTACACGGTAGGACCCTAGATTAATGGTATCCGAATCCGAATAATAACACAATTTGATTAAATTCGCTTTGAATTGCGATTTATATTGGTATTACGTTTGTACGGGCAATTCGCTCCGCCGGATACTTAACTCTCATATTGGCTATATTGCTCTTCAAACCGAAACACAATAATGTTAGCAGATTATTGCTTGGCAACGGGATATTTGACAATGCAGTCCTACTCGTAAAAATATGCAAAGAACAAAGTACTTTTCCTTAATGCCTGTAATATATGCAGATATATTATAATTTTCCCAGTGACATATTTTTACAAATATGCATAATGGAATTTAAAATATTTATCATAAGTTTGGTCCTAGATCCGACCGACGCGCGACGGGTCGTTTATTGTGGTTGCACCTTTGAAAAGCTGGAATTTCAACGGTTTCAGTGTGTCATCCGCCTCAAACACATATTTTTATGATACTGCTCTATTAAACAACTTATACCTGTAGCCTTAGCACGAACAACTTGCGAAAAAGTATTCGTATCGTCACGATAGAGGCGCTGGGCCATATCTCATACAAATTGGTCTCCATGACGATAGGAATACTTTTTCGCAAGTTGTTCGTGCTAAGGCTACTGAACAGTAGCCTTAGCATCGTCATGGAGACCAATTTGTATGAGATATGGCCCAGCGCCTCTATCGTGACGATACGAATACTTTTTCGCAAGTTGTTCGTGCTAAGGCTACTGAAAGCTAATTCGGGTAGTTTTCACGAGAATTTGTTTGTAAAAGTTAAACCCTAAGTAAAACCGCGAACAGTGTCTAAGATGGGAAATGCAAAAACTAAACTAAAACGCGCAAACTATTGCGCGACGTCAAATGCAGTTCACAGTTTTATTGCTGGAGTTAACCCGATTTATATAAATGCGAGTGAACCCGCAGACAACAACTAGTCTAAAATTAAAAAACATTACGTTTCATTACAAAATGATATTATTCTAGCAGTATAACGTACCATCACGCCTGTGTTCCCCGAAGGGTTAGGCAGAAGTATACTAATGTATGTACACCCACAGTTCGCCGGTTTCTTTAGATCCTATGTAATAAGCGCCGAGCCTATTGCCATGAACCGGGCACTTCGAGATACTATTGAGAATATCATAGAAAAACCCAATAACACTTTGCTCGACCTAGGGAATCGAACCCAAGACCTCTAGTGTAGCAGTCGCGCTTAGATACTAGACTAATGAGGCAGTAGCTAGCAGTATGTAATATAACAAGTTGTTAACACTTAATTCATCCATAATAATAACATAAACATTTGCCCTCTCTTTACAGCTGCTACAATATAATCGATGTAAGAGATTCATGGACTCATAACTACCGCAGTTGGCAGAAGGATGGGTCGCTGGAGCCAGATATTGTAGCTAGGTACTTTGTGATTTGGAATAGATATCCGCTTTAATATGTAGGTATAAGAATGCGAAGACACACAAAATATACTCCCATATGAAATCTGAAATTGATCCATTTTCAATATCTCCAATAATCATGACTTATATTAAGAAAGTTCACCTTTTAATTTCGCAAATCATGTAAAGGCCATTACACAGACCATCACGCTTATATTTCCTAAAAGGTTAGGCAGAGGTATACTGATCGCTGATACCAACAGTTATTCCTCGTTGGATATTATGTTCTTCCTTAGGATGCAATCTATCTATTTGCTCAATTTTATAGAAATCTGTTTAGTGATTAATGCATGAAAAGGTAACAGACAAACGGAGTTCCTTTATCCCCAAAAAAGTATTATAGTCCTTTTGGGATACAAGTGAAACCGCGGGCAACAGTTTCTCCTATATAAATCTCGAAAAAAGGGCATTCTAATTTTTAACCCCCGATGCAAAAAGAGGGTTGTTATAAATTTAACGTGTGTATCTGTGGCCCCGTAGCGCCCCGAATGGTCCGACTTGATTTGGTTTTTTTTGTTTGAAAGGTGAAGAGTGTTCATAGCTATGATTTAAGAAAATCTGGCCTAACATTTGACAATTATCAACACTTTTAGTTAGTTAGTTGATGAAGAGATGTGAGCAAATTCCATAGATCTGATCGATTTAAAATTTGGTGGCTATCCTGTTACGTCAATGATATTGCAAGAACATGATAACCGTGAGATACAGCAGGTTGTTTTTTAAAATTTAAATTTAATGTTATGTTATTGTATATAAATTTCAAAACAAGAGTAGAAAAAATACATTGAATTCGAAGGAAATTGTTACACTAATCGACGCCAAATAAATAATTAATTGAAGTACTTCATCCAACAAACCTTGAAAAACAATCTCATTGCTTCGCAAGCATTATCCACAATACTCCAAAATTAAAGGGAAAATTGTTTACATTCGTCTAAACATCAAAACAAACTAGAAAATCGATATGAAATCATTACGAGTACTCGATTACCGCATCACAGAGCTTAGCTTCGCGGCCCATTACTTTCCGAGCAAGATCGAAATGAGTCAAGCGTGAATCGCGCAGCACTGCCTGTAAACAATAATTAATAAATTCTTCTTCATTCTATAAAGTTTACACACAAATTTACAAATACAAGTAATTTAAATAATAACTTAAAAGATAATATAATTAAAAATACGCTACTTAGTTTACAATTTAAGACGTCTGAAAAATTCCACTTGAAGCTAATGAGGCAAAAAAACTGCCCACAATGGCATCTTTTTATAATTCAAATTTATTTTTCTTAATTTAGTCTGAAACGACTAGTTCTAAAAAAAATTTAAATTTTATCTTCAATCTCAATAAAAGTTATCATCAAAGCAAGAATCTTTGTTGATCTTAGTTTATTTTTACAGATGTTCCAGTCCAGAACCGTAGTTACAGATGTTTTAAAGAAATGTATGTTCTAAAAAAACCGTTTTGTTTCAATCGTCTTTTTGATTCAAAGCCTTAAAGCAAGCAGTGGTAGCCTATTGACCCGACAAGTCTTAGTTTAAATCCTAGGTTTTTTTCTCCTCTGATTTCAAATTCAAAGTCAAATATTTTATTTTCAATAACACAGTCACTTTTTAAATTTCATGATCCCAATTTCGAGATTGGTTAACGGCAATAGGCTCGCCCCGTATTACATGGGACCTAAACATACCAGCGAACTGTGGGTGTACATTAGTACGCCTCTGCGTAACTTTTTGGGGAATACAGGCGTGGTATGTTATGTTATATAAGAATTTTTTATTTCTTTAGCTGGCGAAATACATTTTTTTTTCATCTGCAAGTAAAAAATCTAAGACGTAAGGGGAAGTATTTTAAATGTGCCTTGAATTAAATTATATGAATAATAAAGCTTGTCAATAGCAATTAAGACGCAAAGCGTCCAATGTAGGATAAATTGGGCAATTATAATAAACTAGAGTTCCCGTGCGCAGATTCGCCTCATCGCCCTCGCTCATAAAAAGTCTATTTTCTAAGGAAGAAATAAGTTGTCAAAATGTCAACAGCGAATGACAGCTGTAGTATGGAATCTTAATTATTATCTTGACGATGTCATCGTTTATTAAATGTGTGTATGTGTCAAAGGCATTGTAGTGTGTGTACTTTCATATAACTTTCATCCCTCTTTTTACCACCACAGGGGTTGAATTTCCGAAAATTCTTTCATAGTGCTCGTCTACAGTGCAAAAGGAACCGTTGCGTGCGTTGATACGTCAGTCAGTAAGGCAGTCAGTCAGGTTCTTCTTCTATGTAAATAGATTAATCTTCTCAAACAACGAAGATTTAAAAACAAAACAACAGCGGATTAAGTTGAATAATAGAATCTCTTCGGTGGAACCTGATATCTCTACGCCTCTAGCGCTGAAGGAATCTTAGTTAATTCAATATCTTTCTGTTTATTTAAAGCAGAAACTAAAGCCTTTTAAATTTTATAAACAATCCGATTTGGTCCTATATTTATGTTTGTTTGTTTTTGCAATTAGTGCTCGTTCCAATTCGGTCGGTAAATGTTAGTGGGTAATTTCCGTTCTTGGAATAAGTTGAAATATAATGTAATATGTTTAGTAGCACCGCACCGTCCCAAAAATTTACGATTACTTTGAAGGTTTGTGTTTAACAACGCACAATAAATATCGTCAAAGAACCAACTATAAACTTAAGAGTCCGACGGACCGAATTTCTCTTACAAACGTAATACCGAAATAAATCGTAATTCAAACACAATTTAATCAAATTATGTTATTATTCGGATTTCGATACCGTTAATCTAGGTTCCTACGTAACCATTTCGTCCAAAATACTTCACTGGAAATAAATATAAGCGAATGCAATTATTGATAACTTTACCAAGTTTGGAACGATTTTTCGGTCTTTTATTTTCAGTGGACTAGTAGACGAAATAGTACCGTAGAAACCTAGATTAACGGTATCCAAATCTGAATAATAACATAATTTGATAGACTATTGTCTGGATTACGATTTATTTCTGTATTACGTTTTTGTGGGGAATTCAAGATCCGCCGAACCCTTAAAAAAACATTTAGAAGTAGCGTCAACGCAAGACAAGACTTAAAATTTCGAATATTACATTGATGGTTCGATCCGAAACATTTTGGTAGTAGGAAAAAGTGCGAACCGTCAGCCGAGACATCGTAGTTCGATTTTCATAGTAGGCCCCCTGTACCTTCCTACTAAAGAATGTCAGCGGTCAGCGAGGTACGTGCGGAATTTAGCTAAGTACGTCACGTCGTTACCTCGACGTTATGTCAATAATGGAATAAATTGACAGCATTCATAATAACACCATACCGAGTAAGCTGTTATTTAACAAAGGTAGGGGATATTTTCTGTTGCTAAAGGTGGATGGAGTATTCTTTATTGTATTCTAGGTATGTAGGGTGACTGATAAAGTGTAAAATACTTAAACACGTGATTGTATTGATGATTTTTTACAAAAAACTAAACAAAATCGGAGCGATTTCGGTACGCAGTTCGACCGGGCTGCGTTAATACCATAGCAGCTTAGTAATACATATTGAAATAAAAATAAGACAATCGTGTCTTTGGAAAAGTTGTAATTTTTTAATGAGTACCAATATGATATCTAAACAAAGTATAGACTTTGTTTCGGTTACAGTTCAATTATCTCAAATAATTCCTCCAAGAAGTCTAGATCGTAGCGCGGCCTCGTTACTAGGGCAGAGGCACCCATTATCTGCCCTCCATTACGTCAATATATTGACGCAATAAATTGACGGCGCGCTGACGGACGCCTCATTGTGTGCACTGACTCCACAAGATTTATGTGGCACTGAGATATATTTTGAAGTATTCTTTCTTTTCCAATAATGGAATGAAAAATGGATGTTTGTAAGTTTCCAATGGCGTGGCGTCGAAATTAAATGATAAATCTATGAATGTACTTGTTAGAGTTTAATAACTATATATATATATAAACGAAATAGAGGAAAATGTTTGATGTGAGTTTTTTTTATGTGATGGTAATCGATTACCGCCGCCCATGGACACCCGCAACACCAGAGGAGTTACAAGTGCGTTGCCGACCTTTTAAAAGGGAATTGGGCCTCCGGTAACCTCACTCACTCTGCAAAACACAACATAAGCGTTGTTTAACGCTGGTTTTCTGTGAGGCCGTGATATCGCTCCCGTCGAGCTGGCCCATTCGTGCCGAAACATGGCTCTTCCACGTAAGTTTGGAAATAAACCTTGTTATTTGAATAAGAACATGATGTAAAATGTAGATATGTGTTTTGCCTTTTATATTAACAATATTATAGTTTCAGATTTTACTAACTTGATAAACTAAAGCTTACAGACTACCTACACTAATATTAAGTTACATAAAATATTCACCAGGGAGAGAAAATATTCAGCAAAAAAATTGTAATATCGGTACTTAAATAACTCAGGGCTCCCCTACAACATTTATCTATTTATTTAAAAAAGCCGTTGCCGCTTAAAAATCTCAACTGCGTGGGTACGTTTACAATTTAAATATTACCCAGATCCCGAACAACTACCTGTAGGTCATCATATTTATTGCATGTGAGAAACAGACCCCGTAGAAGTCAATCACAGACCCATTGAGTTGACAAATAAGTGGAAAAATGATAATTGCAAAAATCAATCGGCCAGCAGATAATATACTAGTACATATTGCTACCATTATATTTTGCTGGTTTATCATTTACTAAAACATAACGACACGCTGCTTTCTTCACTCTATAACATTTTATATCATTTCTACTTCTTTTAAGAGAACCCTTATTTCCTGATAAGGCAACTCGGTCATACGTGCGCTCATAGCATCTGATGCTAGCGTAAGGCTGCGTTACAATCAAAGCTGTACGAGGAAGTACAAGAAGCCGTGGTGACTCTTTTAGCGAGCTACTAGAACGCTTCACACACAGTCCTCGCACATCTCTCGCTTTTTTTGTATTCACAAAGAGCTCACTACGCTAACCTCTTTTCCAACAGCGCTGCACTGAGCGAAGTTGGGAAAATAAAGTAGAATTAACCGGGGTAATCGAAGACAGAAAATACAAGGAGTAATCAGAAATGCCAATTATCCAAGGACTGATATTGCAGCTTGCATTGACTGTTTAAAATTACCTTGACCTTAATACTATTCGGAGATTTTTCCTCGTTCTTTGCTAAGCTGCCTCGCTCAGCTCTCGTGAAACCGCAGCCCTATACCCCGTCACTATGACTAGCAATAAATAAATGTCGTTGTGTACAGTTCCGCTGTGCAGTGGTGGTGCAGTTTAAGATATATTGTTTGAGAGCATGATATTGTTTCCAATATGAGTTTATTGAGATGGGCTGTCAAAGTCACTCGACTGAAATTGAAGAATTTGTCGACAGGTATAAAAAAGCATGTCATTCATAACAATATCAGTCTGGTGGTTGATAGAACTACTGCTAATCGTGAGTTAATGACTGACGTCCGTACCTCTCAAAATACAAGAAATAAACTAATTAAAACCCGTGATAATAAGGCTGTATCTACACTTCAAAAGCAGGCATTATAAGAAGCAACTTTAAAGGTTTGTTTACTGTGAGCGTTAGGCCGGAAGCAAACGAGAGTCACTAGAGACGACTTGAGCCTTGTCAGGTGCCTTAACACTAATGAACCGAGCCACGGAGAACGCTTCACTAAGAATGGCAAGAGTGCCTGCCTTGCTTATGTGACGATTCTGAGGGCTAAGGATTTTTCCCTTTGCCTGTTATTAGGACAAGATTAGACATTTTACAATTTTGGGTACAGTAAAATATACACTAAATTGCTTTAGTTACATATGAGAAATGTTATCATATTTTACTTAATATATAATGACAGTGGTGTTCTATTTGACGGAAACTGCTGAATATGCGCCCGCGACGTTAATGAACTGTAAACTTAAACTTTATTGAATAAAACAATTAACTTAATAAAAACACACTCTCACACGTCTCCAAAATTAAGAAATTCAGTACCTGAAAACAGAATATGTGTTTTTTTTTTATTTTAATATGCCAAAAAATATGCCGCCGCCATACTTTAAATTCACAATACTTTTTCGATGGAAAGACTTTTTGACTGAAATGTATCATCAATCTTGTTGGTACGTAGTACATAGAAAGGGAGAGGACCTTGATTAATTGCCCCGAGAATTAATCGACAAAGATGGTTCTGATAACGGTTTTGCCACCACGTCATCGCCAGATATGATTGTGATAAACTGTTGAATGAGTTGTTTGGAGTATCAGGAGATCATAATATTCACGGTAGTGCTTAATTAAAATAATAATTCATTGTTAAGTTTTTCTATAAAACTATTTAGATTCCTTTTTAAAATACATCGGCCGTTTTTCGAAATTCTTCTTTCTTAGAGACTCTTTCTCTCTCTCTGTCTCTTTCTTTGTCTATATTTTTCTATCGTCCAAAGCTTGCCCATGGCTAAAGTAATATTTTTGTTGTAGAGTAAATTATATTATATTGAGCCTCGCATTTGAGCTACCAGGAATTAATATTCACTGAAGTGATTATAAATTAAATAGGTACCCATAATTTAAATTCAATCTAGACAGGATATCAAATTTTATCAATAATTAAATATCGTACATTCCTTTGTCGTCAGTCACGTCATAAACAGGATATCATTACTGATAAAATGTTGACAGCAAAGCCACCACTATTTCATTTGAAGTACAAGAAGATCATTTATTTATGGAAGTGCCTGTGATTGAATATGTCATCGTACCTGATTTTAAGTCCTTTTACGTTGTACGTATTTTTGGTATTTTAAGGATAGGTTATCAAAATGAAATACAAACCGAATTCGTTATCAAAATAGTAACTATTGCGAAGTACATTCCGACTGATTTGGTCGGATCAAATTAATACGCATCACGTAGTTCATTAACTCGACTATATGACGTGCCTTTGGGAACTTTACTGTATTACTAACTAACTATGAGTAAATCGATACGAGTATAATTCTGTTCGACGTACAGAGTTAATAATTGTCAAAGTCAAAGTCAAAATGTCTCGTTGCACGGTTCCAAAAAGTGGGTCTTATGTAGAAGAGCTGACAAGAAACTCCATAGATAGGTACTCTTTTTAAAAAACAGGTCACATAAAGTTTGAATTATAACGTGTGAGAGCCATGCTTCGGCACGAATGGGCCGGCTCGCCCGCAGTGATACCACGGCCTTACAGAAAACCCGCGTCAAACAACGCTTACATTGTGTTTCGTCGAGTGAGTGAGGTTACCGGAGGCTCAATCCCCTTTTAAAAGGCGGGCAATGCACTTGTGACTCCTCTAGTGTTGCGGGCGTCCATGGGCGGCGGTAATCGCTTACCAGCAGGCGATCCGTCTGCTCGTTTATCCCATAAAAAAAGCCGCATCGTCAAAAAAATAACAACTCATACTGTCCTATTGCTAGGCACGAGTCTTCTCCGATCGGGAGACTAAATAGTCAATCACGGTTGCCTGGTCCAAGTTCCCTAGCCTATTTTTTTATTTATTAAGTTGGCACACGAGCTGACGAGCCATCTGGTGGTAAGTATCCATCGTCGCCTACGGACACCTGCAACACCAGAGGAGTTGCTGAAACGTTACCGACCCTTAAGAGCCCCTACGGACTGCCAGAGCCGCAGAAACCGAGGGGAACTAGCTCTTACATGCAAAAGTCCAAGTTACTTTACGACAGACTCCGACATAAGAGTGATCGCCAGCCAGTCAGACCCCAAGAGGTCCTACCACCGAGCAAGTCAGATATTTTCACCCCTCTTACGGGATGCCTATCTGAAAGACAGTGAGGAACAGTATTCTAAACCTTTCCGACACGGATAAACCTTTACACGCGCCGTAGAGAAAAATCGTTAATTTTTTTGATGTTTTAATTTCTATAAAGATAATATTAAACTACATAATGTCAATATATACCTATATTAAATCGTTTATGTCAGACGTGGACAATGGTACATTGGAAATATATTTAGAACTTTAGTACCAGATTTTCCCTTTACTCTGACTGAAATGTTGAACGCTTTGCGAGACATATCAATATCTTCAATATTTATTTCTTTCGGTAACCTCGAGATATCTTATTCTTACAATTTATCGGCAGAAATAGCCACTAGAATCTTCTTGCTGAATCTATTTGCTCCTATAAGATCGGAAAAACAACATGATTTAGATTTTTTTATGGAATACTATTAAATTTTATGTATGTGAGTCTAGTTTCATTGTCAGTTTTTTTATTGCTGGGCACGGAAATTGGTTTGCTGGAAGCAGATTTAAAGATATTTCAATAAAAAAGTGATTCTTAAATATTACACACCTTAATCATATTTTATATGGATGATTAATGGATTCTCTTTCATAGAAATAACATTAAGAAAATTCTTCGAAAAGCTGGGATGGGCGGGAAACTTTAACAGATGCTTATTGGCACGTAAAAAAATAGCGCTTACAAAAGAGGTTACTGACTTATAGATACTTTTTACACGCTACAATGGCGCCAATCGCCTTTTTGTGTGGTACAATACGCTAGTAACCATTAAATTAATTATTATCGTTTTGTAATGTTTATGTGACAATAATTATTCAATTCAATTCAATTCAATTCTTTATTGCATTCCATAATGTATACAGGTGTTGGTAAGTAATTAATAGAATAGAATAATACAATTATTTTACACTTTACACTTAATAATCAACCCATTACATTGTTCCACTACTGGGCACAGGTCTCCTCTCGGAATGAGAGGGATTAGGCTATAGTCCACCACGCTGGCCTAATGCGGTTTGGCTTCACATGCAGATTTCCTCACGATGTTTTTTCTTCACCATTTAAGCGTGGGATAATTAACTAATAATACGCATAATTTATGACTTTGAATAGTCAGAGGTGCTTGCCTTGGATTCGAACTCGAGACCTTTGACTTGGCAGTCGTATGGTCGTATCACTTGGCTATCACTGCACTAATTTGTTTTAAGACTGGATGTAATTTGTCTCCGATAATTGTATATTCGTGAAATTCCCCACTAATAAAGACATTGTTTAGAAATCGTTCCATGGTACGAAAACTTTCTTTAAAAAATGTTTTATTCTAACCTGTGTGTATTATTTTTACACACGGCTGAATGCATCATTACATTATATTAAGTAGCTGTGCATTTCCTGTATACCCTGACCAGAAATGAGACGACGTAGCAATTGAGGTCTCACGATGAACAGGTGTCGGTGCTGGTCAGCTCTTACTTGCTGTGGCAATCCCTTTTTTTATACAATCGTAATGAATAAATCATGATGTGTAATCAAACTGAATAATTCTCAGCAACTAGTTAGAACAAAGTTGTAAAGTTTAATATTGTAATCATGGTTTTTTAAAGAGTATTTATGGAGTTTCTCCAAAAGACCCACTTTTTGGAACCGAGTAACTAGTTTTGACTTTTCAAAGAACCTACCTTTGTGGTCTAATTAAAATAAAACATTTTAACTGATTTTCTGGTATTACTGACGTCTATAGGCTCCAGTTGCCACTTGCTATGAATCAGGCGGAATCAAGCTTGTTTGTGATCTCATCACAATAAAAATTCCTACCCTTTAGACTTAATACTTTATATTCAACTTCACGACCAAGGCATTACAAGTCTCCTAAAAACACTATTGCCGCGAATCGACGATATTAAACGGAATTCCGTGACAAAAATTTCTAAGACAACATTATCGGGAAAGCAGCATTCATTATGATTTATTAGTTCGTATTTTTCTCCCTTTTGTTGACTTGTTTCTAATCTAGTATCAACTAATGTAGTGAATGTAGGCGAGAAGCTAGGAATTATTTCTTTGCAGCAATAAATTTGATTGGTAACAATGTTATGTCATGACCAGATAACATTTGATTGATCGATTGTACCTAATTACTATATTATTTTTGCTGATTTAGCAAGGAGTCTGATAGCTTCAATGTGGGTACTATTTTTAAAGTTATTTAAAGTTATTTAATTAGTAAAGTTTGTAGAGTTATTGAAATAAAACCACCTTACGGATTTAATCGTGTTATATTTATATAAGTGATTATATTTCAATATGTCAAGTACTTCCCTATTTCCGCTCGTGGTCGCGAAAAGTGTTATGGGGTTTTTCTATGAAATTTTCAGTAGTATCGATTCCCACTCGGAGTTTGGTATGTGTGCCCGTTTAATGGTAATTTACTGGTTTCTGACACTTACGCGAATATTAGACATTGAAATAAAACTACTTTTTACTAACCACCTGCTTGGGTTTCCAAGCAGGTGGTAAGACCCAGCCATCATCTCTATTGAAATTTGAATGTTTTTTTTTTAAATTTCAATAGCCTCGCGAATCATCCTGGGAAGAAATCGATCTTCTTTTGCGAGGACTTGTGGTTTATCAAATCTAGCCAGACAAGGCCCAGCACTACATTAGTGCTGGGCCTTGTCTAGAGTATGTTCACTTACTGCTGACTTCTTGAAACGGTGGCGTTTGTGTTCTTTTACGCAGGTCCTTATGTTTCTTTTAGTTTCCCCTATTAGAGAGACCGCAATCGCAATCTAGCTTATATACTCCTGCATCTTGTAGAGGTATGCCTAATCTTGTAATGGTAATTTGCTAGAAAAAGAGAGAAGAGAATGTAGAAAAACAAAATAACAATTTGCTCCAATTGAATCGAACCAAGGACCTCTAGCGTAGCAATCGCGCTTAGCATCCTAGATTAATGAGATATTTTAAGGAAGTCAAACTAGCATACCTTTTCTCCCTTATCAGTGAAGAAAGACTTGATTTGGATAGCTCTATCCCAACAATTACTTTAAAATTACTTGTAGATTTGTGACCAGACCACATTCAGTGTTACTAATATAACGTAAACAGTTTAAACTAATTTAAATTACACATATTGATACGCTTCTACGTATCACTAAGTGTAATTCCAGAGGATGTTGATCATCGCGTTCCTGCTGGAACGCGATAATTCTTGAGTCATAAATAGTTACACTATTTATAACTCAAGAAGATAAGAATCATCGGTAAAATCACGAGAAAAATACGGGAACGAGTGAAACTGCAGGCATCAACTAGTTTCATATAGTTCCGCTCTGCTAAATAAATGTCCTAAGGCTGAATATTAATAAGACACTACCCCGATTTGTGATCTAGGTCATTACTTTATCTGGGCTCTTACATTTTTCAATTTCATATCTAGCACATATTCGTGTTGATAAAAATTGATATCAAGCAGATATCCGGTATAAATTGAAAGATGATTTACTTTAGATACTCAGATTGTATTTGAAAGGTACATATAAAATATATAAAAAATATTTGATACTTAATAGGAGTTCTTTTAATATATAAAAAGAATATATTTTTCTATATTACATCAAGTATGTCCCCAAGGATTTTGGCAGAAGTGTACTGATGGTATGCGGTTATATTTTAGTTCCCCAGTTATTACTAGGGCCCTAACCGGGTGTACCTATTGCGAATAACCGGGCGCAAATCCAAAACTCTAACATTTAGATCAAACTTCAGTCCCATATCCGAGGCTTTTTAGAAAAAATATCAATTCACGAAATTTCGAGCCGATAACGAAATAGAAATCATACGAAAACAAAACAGACATATTTATAATTCCACTAAAAAATGCAGGTAAGTCCTCCATCGCAATTGATTTACAGTGAAATTCGACAAGGAAGCCGATGGGACATAATCAAAGCTGAAATCCGGATATCAAGTAACGCGGGGTGACAGGCGGTGTCGAGTGTTGAGATACTAAACAATATGTACTGTTATTCTTGTAACCCTACCTATTGTTTAAATCTGTTTACTAGAATTACGGGCAATCACTGGTGACACATGAAATCCGTATAATTGTAATAGCAATAGCGGTTTATGTTGTCCTAGTACATACTCGTATTTCAGTTGATTAAAAACAGCGAGTCCCAATAACAAATCATACCATCACGCCTGTCAAAGGTTAGGCAGAGGTATATCGGTTCACCGGTATATTTTTAGGTTCCTCGTTAGGCCCAACAACCTAATTTAATGACAAAAAATGCTTCACATTCCGTCCCAAAACAGATTAAAAAATGGTCAAATTACTACCCAGCGACCTAAAATTATGAAATATGTATTTCGGTTTAATAAACCCGCTATATTAAATCTGCCCAAAAAAGGACAAATTATTTCAATATATTTTTGCATGAAATAGTTTATGTATAAGAAACACCAATAAAAGAATTGAGTCAAAAACATTACATTAAAACATTTTACTAAATCAAAGTCCTGGACCGTAACTACTTGCAGCTATTTTTAGTACATTGGGTCGTAATTTATATCGACCTAAATTTAGGCTGGGTCTTCCGACGATATGAGGCAAGCTTATTGCCATCCAAATTGCAATCCAAACTCGGAGCTGCAACTGGAAAATCCCAATAACAGACTGATCGACCTGGGAATAAAACCTTGGACCTCCTAGCATAGTCGCGCTTAAAACCACTAGACTATAACTAATTGCTCGTTATTTCAAGGTTGATAGGTACCTATCTAAAAACGTACCGGCGATTTGTGGGTTGCAGATCATTTACTTAAATCTCTGCCTTTTTTTTCGGGTGGGGAAATGCGTCTTATGGACGCCGCCCCGCTTCGGGGATGCGTGACGATTGTGTCAGGCTCTCCGGCCAGGTGGCCAGCATATCGACTAAAACCACCACCACTGCCACTTTCCGCATAGTAGAATCACCGGAATCGCTCTCGCATGCTCCGCGATCCCACCGCGGACGTCTAATGTTGGACCCTCCCCTAGGGCGATCCCCTGCAATGGGCGGCTGACGATCCCGAGTCCGCCGCCCAAGACCCTCTTTGCGACGGGACAGATATGTAGCCCCGCCGCCGTCCACACTTCGGCCGCAGAGGGTAGGGAGAGCGGCGCATCGTAATACCGACACTCCTCTCCCCCTGCGGCCCCACCATATCCAAGGTCCTACGGCTGCCACTCAGCCGAGGCCGCGGAAGACAGGTAGAGCGGCGCACCGTAATACGGCACTCCTCTTCCGCCGCGGCCCCCCAACGTTCAGCCGCAGTGTCGCCCACACAACACCGCGGTCCGCAACCTACAGTGGCCACTCCAATGCAGGCTTCCTGGGTAAAGCCCGCAGGAGCAGCCCCTCACTGGGGTTCTACTTAGCTTCGCCGTGGGCCACGATCCACAATTACTAAGACCCTCGCCGCGACAAGGCGCGAACCCTTTGGGGGAGACTTAAATCTCTGCCTAACCCTTTGGGAGTGCAGGCGATATGGAATAATATTTGAATAAGCTGTTTTTACATAGTGTAGTCCATTTTGTGTCGGTTAAAACCTGGAGTTATTTCAGCCACTAAAAATGTCATCGTGCCAACCCTACACAACCTTAGTCTATTTTCGCAAATTGAGATGTTATCGCCGCTTCATTTGTCTCGTCGTTAGTGTGGTCTCCCCTTTATTTGTCCAAAAGGTAACAACGGGTAACAATGTTACCCGCACCCTAAAACTTATTGTTCTTCTAATATTAACTCTCACAAAATTAACTCCATTAATAAGTTAACTAATAATTTACGAGGCATATTATCTTTGTAATCATTTTTATTTAAAAGTATTTTTCCCCGCGTGGGGACGGGTTAGAATACTGTGCCTTTCAGATAGGCATCCGGTAAGAGGCGTGAAAATATCTGACTTGGTCGGTGATAGGACTTCTTGGGATCTGACTGGCTGGCGACCATCCTTATGTCGAAGTCTGCCGTAAAGCGACTTTTGCAAGTAAGAACCAGTTCCCCTCGCTTGTTGCGGCTCTAGGAGTCTGCAGTACGTAGGGCTCTTAAGGGTTGGCCGACTTAATTCCATAAAAAAAAGTATCTGTTGCCCCGTTTCACTCGCGTCCTAGAAGGACTATTAACATCTACCTACGTAAATAATTTATGGCTTATCCTCTAAATTCCAAAAATCGCACTTGCCTTCCTGTATCCAATGGCCATTGGATTAGCGAAGTGGACCGACCATGAAGGGGTATGGTCCAGCGTTCGCAGGACCCATTCAAAGGGAGGCCTTGCCTTGCATCCTACATAAAGGCACTTGCGTATCGGGTCGTTTTGTTCCCTACAACATGGTGGGTCAGACGACACTGACACTACGTCATGCTCATGTCTGTCGAGACTGGTCGGCACTTTACATGCTATGGCAGTCACTTTTCTTTTTTTTTATAAAGAAAGATTATCCTCATCGCACATCAAGCAACATGATTCTCACATTATAATAACGAAATTGTAAAAAGTAACAATGTTATAATTTTTATTTAAAGCAGTATCTATGGAGTTTCTTGCCGGTTTTTCTCCATAAGACCCACTAACTATTTGGAACCGTGCACAATTTTGACAATTCAAAAATCCCTGTAATATTGGTCTGATTGAAATAAAACATTTGATTTTGACTTTGCACGCGTATTGATAACATGCTCGCCACCACTGGAGCCATTGTCTGGTCGGGCAGCGAACTCAACTAAAGAGCTGCTAGCACGCCTTCATGGTGTGATCCTGTGTTTCAATATATACTGATGCTATCTACCAAAGATTAAAAGCACAGACAAGGAAATGTGATAAGTACGTAAGTTTGACAAACATTCACTCCCCTGTGCCCTCGGGACTCATAATGCAATTCGGGTTACTTCCCCGTCGTGTAGTCGTGCTAACTCTATTACGAACTTGTGCTGGCTTACTCCAAGTTTTAATGCCTGACAGTGGCTGCCTGATTGTCTTTTTAATCGATTATATGAGGTCGGATTTCAATTTTTAATATTTGTTGGGAAGTCTGTGCAAGTTCTTAAGTGAATAGGGTTTTTATGGGGGAAATATCCTATTCAAAATGCAAACAGCAATATGAACTTGTTTTTAAATAAATCTTAGGCTTCATTCAAAAATTTATTTAACTCATAAATATCTTTTCGTATATTTTAATTTTCCATGTTAAGTTATAAAGTTAGTTGAGTGAAGGAAAAATCCAACCGCAGGCAGGGTTCCACCCTGCATCTTCTGGTTGAATACACCAGGCGCTATAACTTCGAAGCCACTGCGAGTCTTTAAATTCAGAATGTGAAGGCAAATTGAATGAAAAAATGTAACACATTGCGAACGCAAATATTCACGTCCTTTTCCGATCTGTCTGCAAGTAAGATTTCGGTTCATTTATAATACATTTACCCAAGTTAAAGGGAGCAAACTGCTGAGACGTGTAGTAATTATGAGCATTGACGTGCGCCTGCTCATGTCACTCACGCTCGCAGGCGTGTGAGGTGAGCAGGAAGGACGGAATCAATTATGAGTTAGTCTCAGTTACCATTTTTTTCGCTGAGGGTGAATTTTTTTTTGAAACCTTGTTCTGTAGTAAGGTAGAAATGGTACATTTTTTTTACTATATATAACATGTCTGTTGTTGACATGTACTAATGTACATCCACAGTTCGCCGGTATGTTTAGGTCCCATGTAAGAGGGGGCCAGCCTATTGCCATTAACCGGGAACAAATTCCAAACTCCGAGCTTCTACTGAGAACCCAGAACCTCTAGCGTAGTAGTTGCGCTCAGGACCACTAGGCTAATCAGGCAGTTAGTTTTTTGGTATTTTAAAGATAAAAAGTACCTGATGAAGTCTTGATGATTATAATCTGTATTCTGTGAGACAGCATTTGATTTGAAATCTCATTATATCAAAATAAATTATATTTCAATTATAAGCTTTCAAGAATTTTTGAAAAATTAGTAGTCTAGTTGTACGATTTCGTAAAGTTAGTAGAGAAAAATCCGTTAAGTAACTCCAAGGAAATTCGTGATGCAATGTAATTCTCCTTTTGAACATTATTTTTGTAGTAGTTCATAAACAATTTACATTTACATATAATAAATACTGTATTTTTATGCTTTTTGTGAACGTACGGAATTTTAGAAAAAGAAACATATTTTTTAAATACGTACCTACTTACAAAGGAAGAAGATACCTCCTATAAAAAATAATATCGGAAAAAATATTTTTATGAAGGATCTCTAGAAAAATAATTTTGTAATTCAATATTATTAGCAGGAAGCCTACAAGATGCTGTTTCCCGGAAAATTCTGTAAAGTAATCTATGAAATTAAATTTCCTTCTTAATAAAAAAATACTTACATAAAATCAATAAGTACTTTTCGATAAATTTTGTCGGTATTAAAAGACAATATTATGTTCAGAAGCTGAAATAAAAAAGGCATCGCGACACTCGTATTTAAGGCAAGTAGGTATTGTATTCCAACCGGCCCTAGCTGTCCCCCCCCGTAACGCCCTAATCCGAGGTCCGAGTCCCGTTAGGAGGCGCCTTGCTGGAGGTAGGTAGGGTAGGTTGCTTAGTTTATAAGTAGCACCTAGCTGGAGATATTCGGTGCCTCACCACCAAGTCCAGTTGCGCTGTGAAGATTCCCTAAATCAATAGCTTACGTCCTTTCAAAATTATGGGCGCCCACTGACGGTGAGAAAATCTTCTCGCGTCGGCTTGGCCGCGCAACATTCACACACATTGTGTCATCACCATGACACATTCGTGTCATCAAGGGGATAATGGACGACCGCGACCGAAAGACGACTGGTTTCAGTTTAAAACAGAAGGCTGATTTCGTGGCAAAGCTCATATACAATAGTGGGCAGTAATAAACTGACAATTTTAATGCCACATCTACATCTAATGAGAAACAGTTAATGAAATAAAATTGCCAGTCAGAAATTTAGGCAAGGTTGACAGCCGACGATACATACGATCATTTGGACATCCTTATTTTTCGTATACGAAAAACCTACCCATCATCATAAACAAGTATTATTCTGAGACAAACCCTGATATCGTGAAAAAATCTGCTATTCATACACAAACTTTACTTTTACCTAAACAAAACAAATACAATTTCAAAACAACATTTGGAGAAAAACCATTCTGGAAACTTTTGAAGTACACCACAGCTCACTCGTCGCCGGATATCAGGGTCCTAAATCCGGGCAAAATAAGAAAGAAACAATATAAGTCCGTTAAAAGCTTAGCAAGTATACGGAGCGCGTGAATCCGGCCACCGTCCGGCTACTATCGGTGTCCGGCTGTCCAGGTGTTAGAATGTCCGGGCCTGCCGCTGTCCGCGACCGCACGCGATCCGTAGTTACAGAAAGTTTTGCCATTTTTAAATGTTGAGGTAAAAACACCTACCTATTTTGCGCTGACTTTAAATTTAAAATTTCATGAATACAAACCTACATTATTCATTTTTAACTTTACCTACATAACATACCATCACGCCTGCATTTCCCTAAAGGTTAGGCAGCGGTGTAGTTATTACACCCACAGATTACCATTTGAGGGTGATATTGTAATATAGGTGGCACAAATACATACTCGTACCTACTCCGAGCGACTACTTAGAGTTTAACCCAATACCACTTTGCTCGACCTGGGAATTAAACCAAAGAACAGTCCGTTTAGTTTTTAGCAGAGTGACTGCCTCATTAGTGTAGTGGTCCCAAGCGCGACTGCTACGAGGTCCTGGGTTCGATCCCCAGGTCGAGCAGAGTGTTATTGAGTTTTTCTATGAAATTCTCAGTAGCAGCTCGGAGTCTGGATTTGTGCCCGGTTAAGGGTTATAGGCTCGCCCCCTATAACATGGGACCTAAACATACTGCGAACTGTGGATGTACATTAAGTACGCCTCTGCCTAACCCTTCGGGGAATACAGGCGTGAAGGTGTGTAGTTTTTAGCAGTCCGTTTAATTTATTTAAAAATTAAGCTCGAGAGTCCCAAAAACAATTTTATTTAATTTCTAACAGCCTACTTACAATATACATATTATTTCTTGAAACTACCCTCATAAGTCAGCACAATTGTACATCGCAGAGGCAACGCCATCTGTTTGAAATAGGAAGTTGCCAAGTTTTGATTTATTGCCAGATTCAGGGCAGATGTGCTAATATTGATTAGTACAGAAGACAGCCTTGATTATAAATTGTGCCAAAATCCATAAACAATGCTTGGCTTAGATTGCGATACTACCAAACTGTGGAACAAAGGGAATTTTAACCAACTTCATAAAAAGGATGAGTATCTAACAGTCGTACCTAATCAAATGGATATATATATCATTCACCTATTCATAACTACAGCTCCACTCGACCTTTCTCGTTTCCCTTTAGGTCTATTTTTCACCAACAAAACGTATATAAATGATTCGGACACCACTTGACACATAAAGGGAAGGCCTGATTGAATCCGTCGGCGTACGGATCCGAATCTCCTTTACATAATAGGCGACGTTTCCGGGTGTCTTCGATTCTCAACGGATCACTGCGGGCGCATCACCGCGATGACGACATCACAGCGCAAGCGAGCGAGGATGCGGGGACCGGGGGAGAGCGGACACCGCGACACTAGCGACGCGCATCGGGTTTTCTTAAAAAACTGTACAAATTTTGCGCACACGCAACTACACAACGGGCACTGACGTGACTTGCATTTTGTATTAACTTCAAAGTTAGAAATTAAAGGAATTTGAGTATCAATCCACGCAGCATCTCTTCATTGAAGTAAACCTGACCCATCAACCACGCATACACACCAACATAATTGGACCTTCGAGCCGAACATCCGAACCGAAGCACAAGAGAGCGGTACCTTCTGGTGTACTGGAGAAGCAACGCAGCAACGGTCAGGTCAATCGATCCTTTTATTCCTTTCGAATTCCCTAAGTTTCAATTTGTGCTAAATACCAATCGTGAATTCGTGATTGTTCTAGTGTGATAAAGTGCATTGAAAAACCGTAAGTAGCTACCTACATACTTGACTTCTTTCTCTTACAAACTTACATTATGGCAAAAAAGTGTGACGATATTATTAGTGATCTAGTCAAAAAACGCGGGGCGATTAAACGTAAAGTCACTTTGTTTTCAAAATACGTGCAATTGCTTATTTGTTCCGACTCCGAGATAACAAGCGCACAAAAGGCGGAGTTAGAGGACCGTTTCGATGCCTACAAACTATTATTTGAACATTATTCAAAGATTCAAGATGAATTAGAATTATTTTTGCCCGAGACGCAGTTAGACGAAGAGTTACTGGATAGGGAAGAATTCGAGAACCGATATTATTCTATTGTAGGGAAGTGTAAATGCATATTAAAACCAAATAGTGGTATTCAGAGCGCGCCGAGTCAAATTCGTGTTCCCAACGGTATGAAATTACCCACAATTACTTTGCCCAAATTCGACGGTACATATGATCAATGGCTCGAATTTCGGGATACCTACTTATCCATGATACACAGTAGCGAAAGTTTAGATAATATACAAAAGTTTCATTACTTGCGGTCGGTACTCACAGGCGATGCATTACAGGTAGTCAAAGCGCTAGAATTTACTTCAGATAATTATTTAGTGGCGTGGAGTCTATTAGAAAATAGATTTAATAATGACCGTTTGTTACAACAAAATCACGTAAATGCTATTCTGTTAGCGCAACCGTTAATTAAGGATTCAGCTGTGTCTATTCGAAAGCTAATCGATTTAATTCTGAGAAATATGCGGGCTTTAAAAACACTAGAGGAACCCACCGAACACTGGGACACTCTAATTATCTTTATAATTGTTCCAAAGCTAGATTCCTCATCGGAGCGCGAATGGGAACGTTACAAAGGCACGCTCCCGAAAGACAGAAAATTAAAGCTATCTGATATGATGACGTTCCTTCAGGATCGTGCTGATTTCTTAGAAGCGGTGGTTAAGCCTAACAAAAAACAAACGGTAGACACTCACAACAGTCACAACAGTCACAACATTCACATAAAGAAACAGTCAGTCACAAAGTCACACAGTCACATTATTACACACAAAGATAACAAAAGAAAAACATTCAATAATAGTTCACAACGTTTTAAATGCGATCAGTGCGGTTCCAACCACCCGTTATATGCCTGTGAAGATTTCCTTAGCTTATCCCTTCAAGATAAATTAAACTTTATCGAAGAGAAAAAGCTATGTCGTAATTGTTTACGAACAGGCCACGCATTGAACGAGTGTTGGTATGGGCCGTGCAGGCATTGCAACAAAAAACATAACACCTTAATTCACAACGATGCTGTCGTAGACGCTCGTACATCATCAGCTGTTGCTCAAATCACGCAAATAGTGCCTCAGTCTGAACGTGATACGAATACTACACACACACATGCACCGCTAACTACTTCCCACAAATCTCACACATTGAACAAGGATGATAATAATATTAATGCGCATTGTTTTCAAAATCCCGTATTATTATCAACCGCATTAGTGGAAATAGCGGACACACATAATAAATATCACACAACGCGGGCTCTCCTGGATAACGGGAGCCAACACTGTTTTATATCGGAATCGTTATGTAATCAGCTTAATCTTCCATTGATACAGTCCACAGTTCAAGTTATAGGGGTAGGTAACACTATCTCCAATTCCACGCAATATTGTCACATTCAGTTGCGGTCTAAAACTAGCTCGTATAACACAAGTTTTAATTGTTTAGTTTTGCCGCGCATAACCGCACAATTACCATCATTAGAAGGTAACTATAACATAAATATACCGCACAATATTCACCTCGCCGATCCTGAGTTCTTTATGTCTAACGAAATTAATTTATTGTTAGGGGCAGATAGGTTCTGGGATTTGCTTAGTCAAGGTCTGATACGGTTACCGAATGGTCCCTATTTACAAAACACGCAATTAGGTTGGGTCATATCGGGAACCGTCCATAAAAAGGTATCGCGCATTAACCTAACTCATTGTAATTTCACGCAAACATTAGATTCAGAACTCAAACGATTTTGGGAACTGGAAGAAATACCGACATCACACAATAATTTGACTGCAGCTGAAAGTGCATGCGAAAATTTATTCAAAGACACGACGTTACGCGACGTTAACGGTCGTTTTTCTGTGCGCATACCGTTAAGTCAATCAGCTGATGTTTTGCACGATACATTTACTATGGCAAAAAACAGGTTTCTTGCACTCGAACGCAAACTGATAAGGAGCGCGCCTAGCTATAGAAAAATGTACAATGATTTTATGAGTGAATATTTAAGTCTGGGTCACATGAGTCGCATTTCAGAATATTCTTCACCATGTTATTTTTTGCCACATCATGGTGTTTACAAGGAACATAGTTCCACTACAAAACTTAGGGTCGTTTTCGATGCGAGTGCTAAATCCACCTCAGGAAAATCACTGAACGACATACAACACATCGGGCCTACATTACAAAATGATTTGTTTTCAATATTACTTCGGTTTCGGCAATTTAAATATGTCGCTAGTGCTGACGTAGAGAAAATGTATCGGCAAATATTAATTCAGCCTGACCAGAGGGATTTGCAACTAATACTGTGGCGAGAAAATCCGTCCGACCCGCTGGGTGTATACCAACTTAACACCGTTACTTACGGGACGGCGTCTGCTCCTTACCTCAGTATTAGGTGTTTAAAACAACTCGCCTTAGAATGTGAAGATGATGTCATCGCGCAAGTAATTAATGATGATTTTTACGTTGACGACCTAATAACGGGACATCAGGATCAAAAGCGGTTATTAGAAATATGCAACGGTGTTTCTAAGGTATTGGAATTAGGGTGTTTTTCTCTCAGAAAATGGATATTTAACTCATCAGTTTCTAAGTCCGAGTTACCGTCTGTATCCAAGGAACTATCGTTCGATGAGAACTGCCATACCAAAACTTTGGGTATGGGATGGTTTTACGCATCTGATGAATTGCATTTTACTACTAGATGTGATCACGACGTAACACGCGCTACTAAACGTCATATTCTATCGGTTGTCGCACAGATTTATGACCCTTTAGGTTTACTTACGCCAACTATAATCATTGCTAAAATTATTTTACAAAGGATGTGGCTTGCTAAAATAGACTGGGATGACGTAGTCCCTAAACCTATACTAGTAGATTGGCAAAATTTCATTGATAAATTACATTGTTTACAAGACATACGAATTCCACGCTACGTAATTGGAGACAACACACACGTAACCGAGTTACACATTTTCTGCGATGCGTCGCAGGACGCATATGGGGCGTGCGCTTATGTACGTAGTTATACGGATGTACAGATAACAGTCCATTTATTGTGTGCGAAAAGTAAAGTTGCGCCCGTCAAACCGGTTACAATACCGCGCTTAGAATTATGCGGCGCGGTAGTAGCTGCTAAATTATTTACAAAAATTACTCAAGCATTAAGATTAACTTTTAATAATATTTATTTTTGGTCAGACTCCACGATAGTTCTAGGATGGCTTAAGATGTCACCCAATTTATTAAAACCATTTGTGCAAAATCGTGTTGTACAAATAAATGAACGCACGGGTGACAAACCGTGGCTCCATGTCGCAGGTAAGCAAAATCCTGCTGACCTCTTATCGCGCGGCGTACATTTAGATGCACTCAAAACATGTGAGATGTGGTGGCGAGGCCCGCCTTTCTTACACGTTCCTAACACGCAGTGGGAACATGATTTTGGTTCTAGCAGTGTCAGTCACGACGAATTACCTGAATTAAAATCACTTAAAACTTCATTACTCGTTCAAGTAAATTCAGTTAATGACATATTCGAGCGATATTCATGTTTTAATCGTCTTCGACGCGTAGTGGCGTATATTATGCGTTTCATTAATAATAGTCGCATAAAAATAAAAACACAGCGCCTCACAGATTGTCTTTCCGTAGAGGAATTAAATATTTCGCTTAGAGTTTTAACTCGCATTGCACAACATCAATCTTTCCCTGACATCTGCAGTCAATTAGACTGCAAAGGTCAGTTAAAATGTCCACGTAGTATTTCTAGTCTAAACATATTTTTTGATGATCACAAGTTGATCAGAGTAGGAGGCAGAATAGAATACTGTGACTCGTTCTCATACGATAAAAAACATCCGTTGTTGTTGTGTGGTAAACATAGGTTCACTCGCCTAATATTTGAGCACCAACACAAAGTATTATTACACGCAGGGGCTCAGTTATTATTGGCCACTATTCGAAATACCTGGTGGCCTCTTAGAGGGCGTAACTTGGCTAAGCAAGTAGTGCATGCCTGTATGAGGTGCAAGCGCACGAGACCTAAACCCTTAACAATTCAAATGGGTAACTTGCCTAGTGAACGATTGGAACCAGGGTATCCATTTATTCGCAGTGGTGTGGATTATGCTGGGCCATTGTTCATGTTGAACCGTGCCGGAAGAGGGGCAAAGCTAACAAAATGTTACATTTGTCTCTTCGTCTGCTTTGCTACTCGCGCAATACATTTAGAGTTAGTAACAAGTCTAACTAGTGAAGCATACCTAATGGCATTGAAACGGTTCATCTCTCGGCGCGGCAAACCATTGCAGATTTATTCTGACAATGGTAAAACATTTGTAGGAGCACAGAAAGAATTTTCAAAATTTTTAACTTCATCCAAATCAGAGATAATAAATTTCACGACTGACAATTTCATAGACTTTAAATTTATTCCGCCTTATTCGCCTCACTTTGGAGGGTTGTGGGAGGCGGGAGTCAAGGCTTGTAAATTGCATTTATATCGTGTTATGGGTAACGCACATTTAACGTACGAAGAGTTGAGTACTGTATTGGCACAAATTGAGGCTGTTCTCAACTCCCGACCAATGTCCCAAATGTCCACTGATCCAAATGACCTACTTCCTTTGACTCCTGCTCACTTCCTGATTGGCCGGCCGCTCACTGCACCTGCCAGTCTGGACCTCACCGCGAAGGCTACACAATGCTTACCACGCTACGACCGCATTGAGCAACTGCGGCAACACTTTTGGCGTCGCTGGTCAACCGAATACATCTCCGAGCTCCAAAAGAGGACGAAGTGGCAGTACGACCAGGATACGCTAGTTCCTGGCGCTCTCGTCGTGGTCAAGGACGACAACTTACCCCCGATGAGATGGCGCCTCGGACGGGTACTGGAGACGTTCGCCGGCAAAGATGGCATATCACGCGTGGCCACCATCAGAACAGAGGCGGGTGTCATACGAAGATCTTACCCAAAGATATGCCCGCTGCTGCACCCCGACGAAAACCAAAATCCATTGGAACCTGGTGCTTCCAAGGCCGGGGGCATGTCTTCGATTCTCAACGGATCACTGCGGGCGCATCACCGCGATGACGACATCACAGCGCAAGCGAGCGAGGATGCGGGGACCGGGGGAGAGCGGACACCGCGACACTAGCGACGCGCATCGGGTTTTCTTAAAAAACTGTACAAATTTTGCGCACACGCAACTACACAACGGGCACTGACGTGACTTGCATTTTGTATTAACTTCAAAGTTAGAAATTAAAGGAATTTGAGTATCAATCCACGCAGCATCTCTTCATTGAAGTAAACCTGACCCATCAACCACGCATACACACCAACACCGGGTAACACCACTGATGTATTAAGTAACCTTATAGAAAAAGGTATAGGTACCTACTTACTGCCTCATTAGTTTAATCGTCGTAAAGGCGGCTGCTACGAGGTCCTGGGGTCGATTCCTAGGTTGAGCAAAGTGTTATTAGGTTTTTCCATGAAAATTCGGCGTTTGGAATTTGCCCTATTACATGGGATCTAAACACACCGGCGAACTGTGGGGTACATTAGTACACTCCTGTCTAACCCTTTGGGGAATATATCTACATACAGGCGTGATGGTATGTTATGTAATATAAATAAAATAAAATAAATAATAGGCCAATATTTAATCTTGATACACCGCCTAAAATCCCAATTACAAGTAAAACCTTTTGGGGGCAAGTGAAACCGCCAGCAATAGCAAGTATTATACTAGATATAAATTATAATCAGTGCAACAAAAAACACTGTGGATTTATTACCAATCTAAATATATATAAAACTCAAAGGTGACTGACTGACATAGTGATCTATCAACGCACAGCCCAAACCACTGAAGGGATTGGACTGAAATTTGGCATGCAGATAGATGTTATGACTTAGGCATCCGCTAAGAAAGGATTTTGATAAATTCTACCCCCAAGGGGATAAAATAGAGGACGAAAGTTTGTATGAAACTTTGTCAATTTTAAACCGATCGGGCTGAGACTTTGCATGCATATAGCTACTATGACGTAGGCATCCCCTAAGAAAGGATTTTGATAAATTTCGACCTATGTAGGGGTGAAATAGGGGATGAAAGTTCATATGGAACAAAGTAACTATTCCACGCGGACGAAGTCGCGGGCAAAAAGCTAGTTTTCAGATAAAATCCACATGACATTTATTTATACGGAATGCGAAATACAAAAGGTAACCAATAAATATATTCACAAAACATTGCTGTACAACATAATTATTTGAAA
The DNA here is from genome assembly GCA_910591435.1 of Acronicta aceris. NCBI lineage: Eukaryota > Metazoa > Arthropoda > Insecta > Lepidoptera > Noctuidae > Acronicta > Acronicta aceris. The sequence goes on along the minus strand of OU342778.1, from coordinate 2,865,040 downwards.
ACTGATTATTCATTATTGAATTTCTGATAATTTATATTGAGAGAGAGACTTTACACAAATTGATTTTTTACATTAAACATTTCACAGTACAAAAAGTCGTATACGTTCTACAAAACAGTATTCAGGTACCAGGAACACATAAAACATAACAGTCTACCGCGTACCTATCAGCGGCATATATCGGGCACGGCACCAAACAATAATTCTTCTTCTCATCGTTAATTGGAAACACAAATATAACATTGTGTATTCATTTTTCATTGTGAAACTTATCAATTTATATACCTACCATGTACCTATATCTAACTAAAAATTGTAAGAAAAAAACATTGACAAAGATGTCCTATTGGTCTCAGGAGCGATTGCTAAGCGTAAGGATAATTGCTGGTTCCATTGCGGGGTCAAACAAAGTTACTCAGGTTTTCTTAAAAAATATCAGTAAACTGTGGGTGTAAATCAGTACGCCGCTAACCCAGCTAACCCTCAGGGCGATGGTATGTTATATTACGTAATTTTGTACCCCCCTATTTGTTACATGGAACTTCTAAAAAAGCACCGTAGTGTGTACATCATTAGTACACCTCTGCCTATCACATCTAGACATACAGGCGTGATGGTATGCTATGTACTTAAGTAAGTTAATTTCAGAAAAAATGCAATTCTGCAGTTTTAATGTAAAATGAAAAACGTTACATAAGTTGAAATAAAACTACTTTTTACCGATTTTATCGCGTTTTATTGATATTATTTGATACCCTACGTTTCGGATCCTTTACAGCATCCATGGTCACACCTTACATTTTTACCATATGCGGGTAAGGGAAGCTTAGGGACCCGCTTTGAAATTAAAAAACATCCAAATTTCAATAGAGAAGATGGCTGGGTATTATAGATACCATAAAATCAAAATCCAAGCCCAAAACTGCAAGACCGAAGGATACGGTGAGCTCTTCTTGCGTGAATTGGATTGCCAATAATTAACAAAAATGTAAGGTACCTGTTAGTAATTGTAATATTAAGACGTTCAACAACTAACCAGTACGTTACATAAGTAATATACTTTCAAAAGAAACTTAGCACACGGGAAAAATCCAAATATCAAAAACGGTTCAGTGAGTGAATTTACAGAAATATTCTTCAACATTTTTGACACAGAATATCCATTACGAAGCACAGTCACGAATAAGTTCTCAAGTTGGCCGGATATCGAATGCGATAGACCTATTGGTTTGAAAAATATTTCTTTATTGAATAATGTCAGCCAGTTTCTTAAAAGCCTAGTAAATGCTTTCTGAAGATCGCATTACGGCTGAGAAATCAAGCCAAGCTACTGGGAAGTATATTTTAAATTAAATTGTGTTATTTATAAAGGTCATCTTGAGATATCACAGGGACTTAACATAAAATCTCTTCAAAATCAATGACCTTTCCAAGATGCAGGCGTAATGACATTATTTTTTAAGAATACCAAAACAGAACAATAAAATATTGTACAGATAGAATCCCTTATTGAGTTCTATGCACAACCCTAGCTTGCGGAACTAGGAATTATTTCGCAGTGTTTGTTTATAAAATGTACACTTATATTTTCTAGGGTTGCTACATTATCAAAGTCTCAGGACGATTACGAGAATTCTAAACAAGAATCTCAATACATCATACATACATATTTCTTGTAACATTCCATTCAAATTGAAACGTGCTGTGCTTTGAGTGCCATCGGAAACAATTCAATATTTTAAGTAAACATGCAGTTTCTGTTTATATTTGAGATTTGATGCGTTTCGAATGGAGCAATATTGACATTTGAATTACATTCAGACAGTACAAACGAAGAAGAAATGTCCGGTGGGATGTAGGTATTCCTGACCGAAGCTCATGTATGTAAAGTCTTCGTGAATACAGTAACGTGTGACGTGTTGTATTTTTATGCGTTCCTGGTATTATTGAGACATTCAAGTCTTCTGATTGGAAAAGTCCGACATTACCCTATCTTTCCTAAATGCTGGAGTATTGTCTCCTATCTATCTATCTACTACATTCATTCCATGCCACACCTTCGGAAAACAAGCGACGACGACGGAAAAATGTGTATCGATTTTTACATTACAAAGGATTAATTACTCAGCTTGGCAGGCTTTTCGAGCTACTGACTACCACTAACAATTCACATCTAGTTGTATGACAACCAGTAGCCCTAGCACGAACATCTATCAAATTCGTGATGTAAAGGTATCGTGTCCGCGACACGTTAACGGAGATGACAAAAGTTGGTAGCACGAAGCACACTGGCGACCATCGAGATCTCGTCAGGATTCCTTTAGTGACGTCATCCTAATGTAAGTAGAGTTGTGTCCATGTGAACCAACCGAATGCCTTGTTGAATGAATGAAACGTTCGAAACCATATAACAAATAGTTTCATATGATTTTACTTGTAATTAAACGGTTTACTTATTAAAAGTTAATTATTATATATATGTTTTCGTAAAGAAAAGCTATAAATACGTTATAAGAAATTATAAACTCACATTATTTTTAAAGAAATTAAATGTGTTTGTAGATAACAAATAAAAATGTTCCATGGTATCCGAATGAGTCTACTTGACATTAACAGCGACGTCATGGCAACGCAGTTTGTTTACGTTTCTCTAACATACTTTTGATTTACTTTGTAGTGGTTTTTATTATTTTTATTATTTATGATAACGAATCACTTACAATACGCAATGATGATGGAAATTATAGAATCGTGAGTATTAAAACCCCTTAAAACAGTGTTGGACTAAGCGCGCCGGGGGCCCGGGGCGGAAACACAGAATGAGGTCCCCCAAACGCATCTAGGTATTTAAAATTAATTCATGTGTTGGTACTTCTCGTAAAGTACTTTAGTGATAACTCTCCTTCTGTCGCAGTTGGGGAAACAACCGAATACCTACCAAAAAAGATGTGAACAAGATGATCAATCTCATGCAGTCGGCGGCATCGTCTTAAATTTAACTGTAAAGAGCAATTGCCTCCGACTGCATGACATTGGTCATATTGTTTCCATCTTTTAACCCGACTGCGCAAAAAGGAGGGTTATGTTTTCCGGGTGTACTCGAAAAACATAACCCTTCTTCTGGCGCAGTCCTAGACCCTATGCATAGAAGGTCTAAACAAATTAACTGCGACCAATGGGTAATGAGAAATAAATCGAGGACTTAATCAACCATAAATTTTATAAATATTGTTTATTTTATTATACATAGATTGGAATACTCCGGGTACAAGTACTCAATCGAATGTGGTACCTCCTCCACTACCTTATTGAAGACCATCCTCCATCTCCTCCTGTTGCTCCTGTGGACGAAGAGTGGAGACCACAAAAAAAGGATTTAACAAAAATGTTTATTGATTGTGGGAATATTATTATGAAGTAGAAAAAGAGTGATTCCGGATAAAGGCTGGGGAATTGAGAGTGAGACATTTTGAGGCGCAAGAAAGAGTAAGGGAGATGGATGTAGCGCTATGTTGCAGGCTCAATAGCAGGAGTTCATGAAAGAGACCATGGAAGTTTTTGTTAGGTTTATGGAGAAAGTCTTTGGCTTGTAATGAACTATAAAATTAAAATAAAAAAAAAAACCTAGTAAAATTTATTTATTTCTATACTCTACACATTGTATACCCATTATATTTTAAAATATTCAATTATAAAAATTTAATCTTTTCCAAATTAATATTAGAAAATAAATAAAACGTGATTTACTCACCTAGTTTCTCTTGCTTCACTTCTCTCATTTTGAAATTAATTTGCAGCATTAAAATAATTTAGCGGTCTACGGTCGTATATTGGCGGTCTTTGCATTTTAGGTATAATATGTAAATGTATACAAAGTATGTAATTATCGAAACAATTACTTCAAAGTAATTGTTCCGATAATTACATACTTTGTAGTGGTTTTATAGCGGCGATAGCCTAAAGGTTAGGGCGTTGGACTGGCGATCCTAACTGACTGGGTTCCCAACCGGCAAATGTAGTTGCCAGTTGGGAACCCACCCATTATACTACCGACGTAAACCCACTCGTAACACAAACATTTAGCACGAGGGGTTAACAAGAATATTAAAAAAAAGGAATAGGTACTCTTAAACTCTTTAAAACACACACTAGGTATTTTTATTGAGATAAACAATATCCAAATTAAATAGAAGGTAGATCATAATAATTATTACTGCTACAACAGCCTAGTGGTTCTATGCACGACTGCTACGCTAAATATCCTGGCGCCTCTATTGTGCGTAAAAGGAACTAATTTTAGTTGTCACATTTTGTATTGCTATCGTATCGTCACGTTGAAACATAATTGGAAGCACGAACGTTGTTTTGACGTATGGTATCGTAAATCCCAAAGGCTGGCTATCGAGCATTGTCGGAACTTTATTCACTTAGAATTTGTCGGTGAGGAAAGTTTCGAAACATTTTAAATTATAGTTTTAAACGTATTTGCAGAGTTTTTAAGATTAGTTGGTGTTTTCAAAGCGTTTTTATAATGTACTTCACTTATTTCACTTAATTCTTTTATTCACTTAATTTGGAAAAGATGAATTAGCTACTTCGTTTTAATTATTGTACTTACCGTATCTAAACTTTAGCACCACTGCGTATAGTAAATGCCTCATTAGTGGTCGTTACCGCGACTGCTACGCTAGGTCGTAGGTTCGATTCCGAATTTCATAGAAAAACTCAATAAGACTGGTCGATCTGGGAATCAAACCTACGACAGAGGCTTTAGGTTCGATTCCCAGTTCGAGCAAAGTAGTAGGTATATCTACGTAAGTAGTTAGTGGTCCCAAGCAAGACTGCTAAATAAGAGAGCTTAGCAGTCGGGCTCGGAACCATTACACTAAAAAGGCAGTTTTTTTATCATCAAAGTTTAGTATTTTTACTCATTTGTTTTCAAATATTATGCTTGTACCTATACGTTGTATAACTGCCTCGTTAGCCTAGTGGTCCTGAGCGCAACTGCTACTTTAGAGGTCCTGGGTTCGATTCCCAGTTCGAGTAAAGTGTTATTGAGATTTTCTATGAAGTTCTTAATAAGCTCGGAGTTTGGGATTTGTGCCTAGTTAATAGTAGATAATAGGCTCGCCCCCTATTACATGGGACCTAAATATACCGGCGAACTGTGGGTGTACATTAGTACACCTCTGCCTAACCTTTCGGGGAATACAGGCGTGATGGTATGTTATATTATGCTTATAATTAGGTTGCAATGGTAACCGTTGTTATTGTCTGTTAGATATGATATTTATTCCGTTGCTATCCTCAAAGACAAAGCCGCAGCGCAAGACACCCACAGCGCAGTGTGAGCGGGTTTAGCTAGTTTCTAAAAAAAATATAAAATCCACTAGAAATAAAACGGGAATATACGGTATACCATCCATGTAAGTGGTTGCTAAGAAACATATACATACTTAAATTTGGTATAACGTCATCGTCGATGTCAAATAGAGTCGTTCGAATTGCATGAAACATTTTATTTTTAAACTACTTTATCATTTATGATAATCTTTAAAATAATGTGACTTTATGGTCTCCCATACCTTATTTTGTATTTTTCTTCATGCTAAGTATATATTGCATTTTTAATTTCTAAAAAATAAGCGTTTAGTTAAAAGTAAAAATATATCAACTATTTTGATTTAGGTTTCGAACGTCTCATTCATTCAATAAGGCATTCGTTTGGTTCACATGGACACATCTCTACTTACATTAGGATGACGTCACTACGTAATTGTATCGAGCTTTCGATAGTCGCCAGAGTGTGCTTCATGCTACCAACTATCGTCACTCTCCGTTAAGGTATCGGGGGCTCGATACCTTTACGTTATTAATTTGATAGTTGTTTGTGCTTGGTCTATGACATTAGTACGCATCTGCCTAACCCTTCAGAGAATACAAGCGTGATATATGTATCTTAAGGGTCCGGCGGAGCTTGAATTGCCCACAAAAACGTAATTCCGACATAAATCGTAATCCAGACAATATTCTATCAAATTGTGTTATTATTCGGATTTGGATACCATTAATCTAGGTTCCTACGGTACGATTTCGTGTACTACTAGTTCACTGCATATAAAAAACCGAAAAATCGTTCCAAACTTGGTAAAGTTATCAAAAATTGAATTCGCTTACATTTATTTTCAGTGAAGTATTTTAGACAAAATGGTTACGTGGGAACCTAGATTAACGGTATCCGAATCCGAATAATAACAGAATTTGATTAAATTGCGTTTGAATTACGATTAATTTCGGAATTACGTTTGTAAGAAAAATTCGCTCCGCCGGACTCTTAATTTATACATTAAATACTAACTTTGGAGCTTCATAACAACGAGTACTTTCGTGTCTTAGCGAACATCAAATCAAATCTTTACAAACTTTGCCCGAAAATCAATTAGACTCTCAGGTGAAGATAATGAAAACTCTAACTGTCCGTCTAACTAGTGTTAAAACTATAATTTAATATATTTATTATGAAACTTAGATCGCGCTCCATCGTAGATCGCAGAATCGCTTAACTTCAGGCGACTGGCGGTCAAGGGTAAGCCATTCACGGATTAAAAAAACACTTTTGTCACCGATAAATTTTAAGTGAATAAAATTTTGACAATGCTCGATTGGTGCTCTTTGGCTCTTCTTCGGCCTACGTTCAGCAGTGGATGGCAATAAGATGATTTATGATGATGATGATGAATGCTCTATAGCCAGCCTTCGAGTTTTACGGTACCATACGTCAAAACAACGTTCGTGCTTCCAATTTAGTACATTATATTTTGAATTACGTTTATGACGATACGATTCCGATACGACAGTTTTCAAAATGCTTCGTGCTACCAAAATTTGTTCCTTTTACGTACGATAGAGGCGCTGGTCCCAATCTCATACAAATTGGTCTCCATGACGATACGAATACTTTTTCGCAAGTTGTTCGTGCTAAGGCTACAGAACTAACTGAGCTTAACGTACTCCTTGGTTCGGAAGGGTCTTGATGTATCATCCATAAACCGGCATAATCTCAATTGTGAGAATGACACTGGGTATATATAAATTAGGAAAATTGAAATGGCTTATTTTTGCCGCCATGTTACTCGTAAATTATGTTTTCCCTCAAAACCTATCAAGTGGGGTACCAAAATAAAGGGTTTTATAAATGGCTTACAATAATAATATATACAAATAATACTTATAAATGTAATTTAGAACGGCAAGTGAATAAATAATAGAATAAAGATAAAAAATCCTAGGTAAAAGAATAAAATAAAAAATAACTATTAAAAAACCCGACTGCTTAAAAAGATAGAAGCAAGATGACCAAAAACGTATTGCCTCCGAATGCATGAGATTGGTCATTCTGTTTCCATCTTTTATAGCAGTCAGGCTTTTTGTTTTTTTTTAATTAACTTTTTTTATTACATATCCACGAGCCCCCCCTAAACTGTCAGAAATAAAGTCTTCGTCTTCTATATAGCTAGCTAGAAGGAAGAAGTATGTTATGTAACTCCTTTCAAATATCAGATTATGCTCTCACAATAAGTTTATGAACTTTAGGCAGCACCGACGCCTTGCCGACTATAAGTTAAGTAAGTTTCAACTGTTAAGTTAAATGAGGATCCTTTTAAGGGAACAATTGAGTTATGTAGACGAGCCGGTTAGCGCAATTATTGGAAACTTATGCTATCTATAGAGCTACTTGGGTTACGCTTAGCAAAAAGTTATAGCTAATCAATATCGAGAAAAAAAAAAAACGAGCTTTAATTTATTCGAAGCGGAGGTAGCCCTAATGGCCTAGGGCTTCGGACTTGCAATCAAGTGGTTGCCGGTTGGAAACCCACCCATTGCACTACCGATATGTGAACCCACATAAGCCATTAGCATAGCACGAGGGGTTAACAAGAATACTAGTAATGTACGACCACGTTACTAGCAACCTTTTTAAAAAAATGTGGCAATTAATGATGACGTGATGAAAAATTCTACCAACCTTTTGGTTTACTGCTTTTTGATGCTAATTATTCAGATTACTTCTTATGATTTTCCTTAGACATAGTCTCGGAGCATACCTGAAATTAAAAAACAAAGGTTTTTTTATTAAATTGTAGTAAGAATATCATTCAAACAAGTATAAGATGGAACAAATATATCCCACCAAACATTAACCGGTGTTACCGGAGGCCCAATCCTCTTTTAAAAGGTCGGCAACGCACTTGTGACGCCTCTGGTGTTGCGGGTGTCCATGGGCGGCGGTAATCGCTTACCATCAGGTGATCCGTCTGATCGTTTGCCCTCTTATCACATTAAAAAAAAAAAATATATCTGTTTCTATCTTCTATATAAATAAAAATAATGTTTGTATGTTTGTCCTCTATGCATTGCTAAACCCTTCATCCTATTGCGATGAAACTTTGGTGAGTTGTTCTTGGGAAGGTTTATTACGACAAAAAACAAAAAAGATGCCTGCATGTCGGGGGACAGCTAGTACATAATAAATATGCTATCCAGTAAACTCTTATACAAAAATGTGTCAGCGAAAAAAATCCTCTTTGTTAGTCATTGCGACCGTAAACCCTTTTCAAGATAATTCTTGCGACGCTTCATGAAAAATCCCTTCCGTTTTCGTAAACGAAAAATGATTATCATCAAAAGTCGTTTAGGACGTCAGAAATCAGGAGGGATAAGAAGGGCTAAAATGTTGATGAATCACAACAGGATTCATAGACACATGTAAAGTATTTACGATCTAAACACGGTGCGGGCGTCTGCTTGCAAGTTTTATACCACTAAGGTGGCAAACAAGCATACGGGCCGCCTGATGGTAAGCGGTTACCGTAGGCTATGGACGCTTGCAACACCAAGGGTATCACTCGCGCGTTGCCAACCCTGTAAATTAAAGAGGAATAATTGGGATGACAGCATACGAGACATTCTGCCATGCATGACAGCGGCGATAACAAAACACCACCGGTCCCCCACACTGCCAACACAACGCTTCCTCGCAGACAACATAGCACGGAGCTATGTTATTTGGCTACGATTTCCTGCAAGGTTGAGAGTAAATTTTAACACAAAATAACCCTCTTTCTTGCGCAGTTGGGTAAAAATTAAAAACGCCTTTGAAAACATCAATAATATGTGCGAAACAGTTTCCAATCTTGAACACCGTGTCGAACTTTGTATTGTACACTTCGGTTTAAAGATTCTTTATTTATTATAAAGAATAATGATCACTTAAAAATAAATACAATGGTATGTTTATTATATGGTATGTTATAATTCAGCTAGTTCGACACTGGTTCTATTTTTATATTTTATTCTTGATAGGCTTACGCTTGACCACAAGTTCACCTGATGTTAAGCGACACTGCAATCTACGATGGAGCGCGCTTGCCTTGATTTACTCGTGATTTAAAGACACCCAGATTATATATATCTATCGGGGAAGAACCGCGCGAAAGAAAGGATGCACGTTTTTATATATCAAAAACACAAAATCATTCTTTTGTAAATCTAATAACTATACTTAAAATTGAGAGACTTAAAAAGATATTTTTATTAAAGGAAAAATTTAATCGCGGGCAGGATTCAAACCTTCGTCTTCTGGTTAGATACACCGGACACTCTGCCCTCTAAGCCACCACGAGTCCCACCCGCCTGATCGAAATTTGTCTTAGCATTCTAAATTTACGTCATAAGGTGACATTAATGTGACATCGATAACTTTAAAATCTCAGAATGGATAAATGCAAAAAAAAAATCACAAAAAGATAGACATAAAAAAGAGACAATTTTACACAATATTTTCAGTGACAAGCTGTTAGACCAGCCTAGAAAAGTGGTGGGGTATTTCAGATGCATAAAGCCAGGGTTCGATAAGGCACAAGAAGAATAGGAATCCAGATGCATCTGACGCAGGCCTTTGCTCAACAGTGAACAGCCATGGCCAAAGAAAAAATTAGTTACTATAATGTTATTTGATATTTTCCTTTAACAAAATACTGCTTCATGTACAAAATGGTCTAACAATACGACAGTTAAGGTACATTTACACTTGGTGAGGAATGTTGGTGAGCAAAGATTGTGTTATATTATGCAATTTATTCCCAACACAATGAAGTTGAAGAGAACTTTATTCTCCTTTTGTAGAGCACGTAAAATTGTGAAACATAACATTTTTGTAGGATCACAGATAATACACTCATGTAAAAATATGTTTATTTTTGCATATGCCTACGTTTTTGGCATAAGGGGGCATACGAGCAGACGGATAGCCTGATTGTAAACGATTACTGCCACCCATGGACCCGCAACACCAGAGGAGTTACGAGTGCGTTGCCAGCCTTTTAAAAGGGGATTCGGCCTCCGGTAACCTCATTCACTCGGCGAAACACAACATAAACGTTGTTCCACGCCGGTTTTCTGTGAGGCCGTGGTATCACTCCGGTCGATCTGGACTGGACTTTGCAGGTGTAAATCACACATAAGTGGCTTGAGGAAGAAACGTTGAAGGAGAATTGTATAAACTGTGTGATATTATTGTACATTCTTTTTTGTTTTATTTTTAATTGTAATTTATACAAAAAAAGCTCCCAAGTTCGAGCTTTCCAACATTCACCAACATTTTCTCCAACATTTGCGGCCAATTGTGAAAGCGCCTTAAGACTTCGTTCGGTCACGTGCAAGTCATTGACCTCCTTTATTGTGTTCTCTCCCAATTCACTCCCTCCTTAAGGGTCCATACATAAAACGTAAATAGCGTCGTGTAGGTATTTTTTCATTGTATGTTTTGTTAAGTTAATGTATGATCCTTTTACTAAGAAAAATCTTTGTGGACATTAAAATACACGTGAGTATACCATCACATCTGTACTCCCGAAAGGTTTGACAGAGGTGTACTGCTATATAGTATGTATAACATAACATGGTTATATAACCATGTTATATTATATAAAATCTTTTAGATCCCATGTAGTAGTGGCGGGACTCATTTCCATTAACCGGGCAAAAATTCAAGCGCAATATTTGGATTTGTGCCCGGGTAGTGGCTATATTATGCTCGCCGCTGCGGTATGGTGTGTGGCCTCCATTTCGTCTCAATTGATCTTCTGGCGACTGAACATCCTTTGTGCGGTTTTTGAAATAATGGGTAATATGTATCCAATCTTTTGTTTGGATGAAGTCCAATATTATCGATATTTGTTCGCGTTTCAATGTCGATAAATTGCGGTTTTTTAAATAAAAATGTAAAACTTAGTATTTTTTGTTTCTATGGGACTTATTAATATGTACATATAACTACCAAGAATATGGCTCTATTCTAAAATAATATAGCTAGTCTTGAAACAAAAATTTACATCACGCTCGAAAATGAACGCCAATGAAAAGTAAAATCTCTACAAAAACTGGATTTAATTCAATTTTACGGAGCGAAAATGTGCAGAATTTGTTAATTCTGTAGGGATTCGCTCGCAACATAAAGATGGATTTTGGTCTAAAATAAAAAATGTTTACAGCGATGGCATTCCAACTAAGGTTTATTGCTCTGCTTCTTAAGAGTATATTATTTTATTTATCTTCCCACGAATTATGTATAATTAATTATAGGTACAATAATTTGAGTCGTGATGGGAGTTATTTTATTTAAATTACATTCAAAATTAATCACCACGTTTTACCAAACTGCCTCGTTAGGCTAGTGGTTCCGAACGCGACTGCTACGCTAAAAGACCTGGGTTCAATTTCCAGGTCGAGCAGTGTTGTTGGGGTTTTCTATGAAATTCTCAGTAGCAGCTCGGAGTCTGGTATTTGTGCCCGGTTAAAGACAATAGGCTCGCCCCCTATTACGTGGGACCTAAACATACCGGTGAAATGTAGGTGTACATTAGTACGCCTCTGCTTAACCCTTCGGAGAATACGAGCGTGATGGTATGTTATGTATGTTTAACCAAAGATAATGTTGCACAGGGTCTAAACTACCAGGTCATCATAACTCCAAAGAGTAGTTTCTCAACAAAATTATAAGTTTTTTCACTTTACTTCTTTGCCTCGAGCTCTTGATCCTGCTAATAATGACGAGATGTATCATACGTTACGACAGAAACTTTAAGAACATTGATTTCATAGTCCTGTACTGTAAATCTTTGCCAAGATCACATGAGGATATCATAGACCATTTAAAAACACTTTTAGCACTAGATGGGACTGTTATTTCCTATCTAAAGACCTCCGAGAAAAACACAGAAACAAGCCCAAAAAATCAAGGTCTCAGAATTAAATATTATGTGGTTGTTACCAGGCAGTACAACGTCTGAAATGCCCTTTTATATAAAAACTTATAGAGGCTTTGAGTAAACCAGTCCCAACCGACGCTGTGCATGCATTAGTCATTGTAGCTCAACCATAATTCAGAGAGCTCAACAACCCGTCACATGACGGTATTGGGGAAATATTTACGTAGGCCACACAAAAATTCTCAAAGGGCGTTTGTGTATGTGAGAATTTGTGTTTGTAAACGCACCCACGATACAGGAGAAAATCCTAGTGTGGGGGCAACGTTTAAAAAAAACAAAAAACTCAAAGCTACTGTGTATTTATATACATATGTATATCTAGCATACATAGTAGCTTATACCTACACTATGGTAAAAAACTCTGTCCGATTCAGAAGGAGCATATAGGTAGGTAGGCCAGTCACGTCATCTAATAAAATAAGAAACATTAAATATTAATGAAAGTAAATATATTAATGAAGTTTAAAATTCACGATTGTCGTGCTCAAATTGCCACAATTACCCCAAAATCTAGCATTTTTTTTAATATGATAAAACTATCATAGATCTTTGTATGTTTGGTACCCAAGGACGTTGTCGCTGTCACCTCTGCTAAGTATTGCCATTTCAGTTTTCTCGTTTTATAATATTTTTTCGGGACCTTTTTTTACTTGTGCAGTGAACAGTGTGAAATATAAATAGAACTGGATTTCGATATCTTGTTAGGTATCTTTAGTATCTTATCTTTAGTAGCCTTAAGGTTCTCTTAACACATTGCATAGTACGAATTTATAAAATTGTATTTTACATTAGTTTTTGGTGTGCAATAAAGAATATTCTATCTATCTATCTACGACCATTAACTAAAATACTTCATAGGTTCAGGGTCAACAACCCAAGAATTATTTCATACAACGATAAAAATAAAACCCGTGCTCCTTCCATAGCTCTTAAAACAAAATACCGCGGTACAGTTGAAAGAAATGCATTGAATTGTAAATATGAAGTTGAATAATCTACATAAATGTGTTCGTAAGAAGAACAACTTTACTTTGACCCATAAAATAGAACTATGAAACTATACTATCTTTGCCATTAAAAGTGGAAATGCTGCCAGCCTTCTAGGCACCAAATGACAGCTAAGTGTGTACTCTATACTCTGCTACCTAGGCACGTCTAATTTAGTGTTATTTTCAACCATCGAAAAAAGGAAGAGGTTCTCAATTCGACTGTATATGTATTTTTATGTACCTATGTATGTTCTAAACTTCTTTGTTTATGAACCGATTTTAATTATTCTTTTTGCGTCGGGTTTAGAATATCTTTATATAAATTAAAAAAAATCCATAGGAATGTATTTTTTATTTTATCTACTGATTGTACACCTAATGTGTGTCCTTAGTCAACACAATTATAATTACAAATAGGTAACATGCTCGTATAAGAACCGGGTCGTGGGTTACAAGAAAAGTAGGTCATCAAATGCCAATTTATCACTCATCACATAAATAACTATGTCTTCCTATTTTTTTTTTCCGATAGCTGCCATTATGATAAGGAGATCACACATTTATATTTGGACGAGAAGTAAAAATACTAAATATTATCAATCATCACACAATACACTGCAAGACCGCCTACACACTTGTGTCGGTTATACCCGTAGGCAAGGGGAAAAGGGGGGTGTTGGGAATGAAAAACTAGTTAAAAAAGGTTAGGTGTTACTTGTTCTCTGGTTCAATCGACCTCGAGTCGGGTAGGTCCCCCTTTGAAATTAATGTGATGTGATATTGTATGTATGTAAATGTAAGTGATATTGTAGCTCATTAATGATATCCAAGAACATCATTATAACGCAAGAATACTTCATAGCCCATTCAAAATCAAATAAACCAGCCAAACAAGGAAACGGCGCCCATAATTATGATGAATATTATTAGTGTTGCAGTTGTTTGTGATCGGCTGGGTATGCAAAAGCTGACTACCAGGAGCACATCCCTCAGCAGAGGGCACTTTCCAGACTCATAGCCTGCGAGCCGCTAGGGCAAAGAAGAGCATTATCATTTACTTTTGTATGTCTGTGCGTATAAGACTGAAAGAAATTTTATAATGCCTATATGAACAAACTCGTATTGTCCTGTTTCCCTTTAATACAAAAGTAAGAATTATATGTTACATGTACCTACATGACTTAAATTACACTGGTTCACACTTTCAAAATTATTGTGTTGTTTCTCTTAGAAAAACGTTTCGAAGGTCCTACCCTACCACTTGCCAGAGGGGCTTATGACCTACTGCGCTGACTTACAGAGTTCTGCCAAGCTTGTTCTAAAAATAAATCCAATCGCAATGCAACACTATCCGAGTATGAGGTTGACATCGAATTACGTTGGATATCTAAAATCACGGCGCGGGAAAGCGACGGGACGTGTTCGTATATACACACATTTATCGGCCGTGGATATATGAGAAATTGTTATCATGCTTCAAAATTGAAACGATTTCGAACTAGAAGCTTCCTACCGGGATTCTGAAGTGTTTTATTTTGTTTCAGATTTGAATTTCTAAAAAACAAATTCCTCTAATATAATGAACTTCATTCATTATCAACTTTATTGACAACATTTCAGCGACCAAAACAAAATTACTGTTTCTATGTTTTCCTATCCTGAGTTCCAAAACATTTTTATTTATTTTTCATAATTACGTCTTAATTACGGAGAAAAATATTAAAAATCAAAAACACCTTTTTTGATTTTTATTATTTTTCTCTGATGACGTTTATACGGCGGAAACTGAGAAAATCGAAATGTTGTCGTAAATCAACAACGAAATAGGTATTGAAAGGTTATGAATAATTATGATAGATGCCAAACTGACAAAAGACAAGTTTTTTAAGGGTCAGAAAAATTACGTCATGTAATCGTTTAACCCGTTTAACCGTACAAATGATGTCATTTGGCACTTACGTCTATTTAGAATACGAAGAACTTCAAAATCGAAAATAAATTTAATAAAAATGATTGAATATCAGGAAAATAAAAAAATATTTCCTATTTTTCGATCTACTTTCAAATAAAATTATAATATATGGGCGTTAAAAAATTAAATGTTGTCAATTTAAGTAGGTACCAATTTTGTCACATTTAAACCTACTTCAATTCAAATAACAGATTTCTTTAAGTTCCTTTCCATCTGTCACACTCCCTATTCATCATGCTTCCCTGGTCTGCCGAAGGTTGTAGTAGTATCAATCGAAAAAACTTGATTTTATTTTAATTAAAATATTATAGCAAAATTATTGCAATATTGTGTATTATGGTATTCAAATAACTTGACATCTTAACGCTACTCAATATCAAAATGATGTGTACTGCCCCTCAGTGTAATAATACCTAATAATCGTATTCAAATACCTTAAGCATCTCAGTCTGAATGGAGGTTTTATTGCTATCTGCTCCGCTCGTAGTAAAACTTGGGCCTAATTTTATCACCAAAAAACGCTGAGAAGAAATATTATTATCCTGTGGGAAATGAGAAAATGTTATATACATATTATATTTACTTTTGGTTGTCACATTTTACGACTTTGCCTCATGATTTGACAGTTAGACTCAAAGAAATTTAAGCTAATAAGGAAATACTTCGTAAGATCACCGGTCATTATCCAGTTTGTTTACAATATAACTGTTCTACAATAATTATATAGTTTTAATATACAATAAATAGTTTTTTTTATCTAGGTAGGCCTACGGTGGACCGCCATTGTCAGTCGACACTGCAATGCAATCGGTTTCTTCTGAAACCGATTCACTCACAGATCGGTGAAGATCCACTCGGGAAGCGCATTTCACATTTCAGCGGTACGTGTGATAAAAATCAATTGTATTTAATACGTAGCAATTACATAGCATGTCTTACAAGATTATTAGTTTTAAATGAGCAGACTAATCGCCTGATGGTAAGCAATAACCGCCGCCCATAGACACCAGCAACACCAGAGGAGTCTCAAGTGCGTTTCCGACCTATTAAAAGGGGATTGGGCCTCCGGTAATCTCACTCACTCGGCGAAACCCAACGTAAGCGTTGTTTGACGCCGGTTTTCTGTGACGCCGTGGTATCACTTCGGTCGACCCGGCCCATTCGTGCCGAAGCATGGCTCTCCCACGTAAAAGTCACAAGTCAAGTACATAATAATAAAATATTCTAGAAAATATATTCATTCTGAATCCTACAAGAAAGATAAGTACGATATACCTACACACCAGGAGCAGAGAAATCAAAATGTTATGATATTATATAACAGCAATGGAACACAAAAACGCTCGTATCTATGGAAGTAAAATCGGTGGATCTGACGTCATTTATCATTCGAACGATCCTGTCACTCACGACGATAACACGAGAAGTCGAAAAAAGAAGGATTTTGGTACAAAATTGATTGTACCAGGTTTGTACGCTGTTTTTATGGGTGTCGAGCTTCAGCTTTCCTGACAAGACTAATGACCGATAAATGACAGAACACCTAACCATTCAATTATATAGCTATGACTTTTTTGGTTTAAGGACAAAACTAAGTCAGTCAGTGCTTGATCAGCGTAGTTATCTACTACTTAGCCACGACGAACCTCTCTTCATGAAATCAACGTTGATGATAAAATCTCTCAAGTAGGAAGTGGTAATTACTTATTCATCATCATCGGTCTGTACTAGTCCACTGCTGGACGTAGGCCTCCCCCAATGGACGCCATTTCGCCCTGTTTTCGGCTTGTTGCATCCAGCTTCCGCCAGCAACCTTTCGCAAATCATCACTCCATCTTACCGGAATTACTTATAACTTCATATTAATTAAAAAATAGTGCGCTTTTGCATTGATTTATATCGCCCTAGTATAATCCGAACTGAATAAAAGCTGTCTAAGGATCTAGATGCAGTAAACTGAGTGGGAGCAAACAATCGGATTTGCTAGTCCGGTTAAATATTGAGCGCTCCTCACTTTTGTGTAATCCGGGTACTTTGTCATCTTTAGACTTTTGTACTATAAAAGTAAAAAGGATTCCTTGGGGATTACATAATTCATCCTTTTGAGTTGGTTCTGGGGGAAAGATCTAACTGAAACTGGTAATATGTCTCAAGTGTGAATTGTTTTCATCTAGACAAGCGCGTTCAATAAAAAAAATCGCGCGAATAATAAAAAAATGTTTTAACTGGACTTGCAAAGGATAATACATACTTCAACATCGGAAATTCAATTACTTCAACATCGGAAACAAATTATGATGTACCAAAACTCGGTAAAAAAATGTAGAAAAACGCACAAAAATATTGAAAAATATTGCAAAAATTGAATACCTGCCTACTCTACTACTCTCTCAATTACACAAAAGATCAACATTACCATTTTAAGTACCAACTTGACTACAGAAAAAAAAAACATAAATACAGAAAAGCTTGCAGATAAAATATGACAATAGAGCATTTAAAAAGTGTGCCGGAGCTCGTAATAATTTATGGCGCCCATTACCGAAAGTGACTGAATATTAAAAATCCCGTGCTTAACCGAGGAACGGATAATTATGATAAGCCAAGGCTTTTGTTTTATAATAACGAGCGAGGTCATTTTTGAAATGATTTCACACGTAAATCGACATCATTCGAATTCACTAGAGCACGCTGGGTGGTTCAATTACTTGTAATTATATTGTACCTAATGTGTTCATATAAGTAAATAATGACACGTTAATTATCCTGACAATTACTTTTATTGTTTCAATTATGGGTCCACGCTTACAGGAGATTTAGTTGTGAGTAAAATATTTGGGTGGTTGCATTACATAAAATAATTAGTTGACTATTGATTACTACGTTCAGCAGTGGACGGCAATAGGCTGATATGATGATGACGATGACGATGAATACCGTGTGATATCTTGTTGGTTTTGCAGCCAGAGCGACTAGACATTAATTTTATTATTAGAAGTGCTTGAATGAATACGCTGCGCTGGTAAAGTTGCGCTTATTACAGTCAGTCAGTGGAAAGGGCGACCTTCGTGCCTAGGTCATCAACCGGGATCAACGTCTTTATAACGAACGTTAGGGGTAGCCAGAATCCTATAGATCTGGACAACCAGTCTATCCTTACGACACCAGTATTACCCAAGAATTGGATATCGGAGCTCTGATGGCCATTGCTTTGTGTAAAATACTGATTATTTAGCCGCATTTGGCTAGACTTCTAGTCTGGCAGACCCCAACATAGTAGGGAAAAGGCTCGGAGGATTCTTGGAAAGAAAGTCTATTAAAAATCGCTTTGAGCTGATGGTCATACAAAAACACAGAGATATAAGAAGAGATATATATAGCTGGATTTATGAGACAAAATCTCATTATCCTGTGAGCCATCGCACAATGTGAGTTAAACAAACAAAATTATATTATGATTTAAGCTTTGACAAGGGCCATTTTGCTATTATATTGATGAATTAATATTGATGCTATTAATATTATTACCAATGTATAAAATAACACGGAATCCTTTAAAAAACTAAAATACGAGAAGTGTTATATAGTATATAGTACACAACGCTAGCCTAGGGTAGCTTAGCAAACTTATTTTTATGGATAAATCGGCAAACAAGCTAACGAGCTACCTGGTAGTAAGTAGTCATCGCCCATGAACACCTACAACAGCAGAGAAGTTACTAATGCGTTGCCGACCCATAAGAAGGGCCTACGGACTGCAGACTGCCAGAGCCGCAGCAATCGAGGTGGAACTGGTTCTTACTCGCAAAAATTGAAACACTCTAAGGTACTTTATAACAGAATCCGACGTAAGGGGTCGCCTCTCTTCCTCACCTTCATCACTTTAAGCGAGTGATGATTAATTCGCACATGATTGCGAAAAGTCAGAGTCGAGATACTTAAATTCGAACTCGAGACCATCGAATTAGAAGTTCATTAATCGTATCACTAGGCTCTGATTGCTACGACAATACACTCAAAAAACATTTCCCTTCATGTTGGACAGGTATCAACGTGGTCATTTTATATCCAATACGAGAAACGGACTAAAAATACATTCATCAGTTCAGTGACTTAGAAAATATTAGCTTTTATACGTTTTCAAAATCGGATCCAGTCTCCACGCTTTTATAGGCATTGTTGCATTTGACTTAGAGTCTATAATTGTGTAAATACCCAGTTGAACTTGCGCACGTAAGAACATCTGATTTAATAAAGTAAGAACTCTGGTCTTTGGAGGTCATAATACTCTTCCCCTCCAGAGTATCGCAAGATTTACAAGAGATATGAAAAATAATTTTGTAAGATAAGTATATATTATCGCTATCTTTAGAGCTTAATTTGGTTTTTAAGCTTTTATATTTTCAAAGTTATTACTTTCTTATAAAATGGGGATATCATAAATGTCTTCAAATGTTTAGCACACGTTTATGGAATTAAAAATCAATTATAATTATTTACTTATATAATTCCACATAATTATTTATGCTTATGTAGGGTTGTCAAATGAGGCCACGTTCCATTTGATAAGCTATAACTTGTTTGTGAAACTTATTAATCGAAAACGGATCTCGGGTTCATGTTCGGATGCTATTTGACTATTTAATTAATCATAATTAATCAGAATATTAAACACAACATGTTACTGTTGACTTGTTAATTATATTAAATTTTAGTACTTGGTAATACAAGGAAACTTTAGTTTAAATGGCAAGCTGATTTCTAGGAACGCAAATAAGCAGGGATAATGATGTATAGTAACTACATAATTATGTTCTTAGAAAACAAATTATACCTTCTCCTCTTTCTGGAATCCTGGTCAAAAAAGCTAAATTGACTAATTTCTCTGGAATAAATTCATAGCAGAGTGGCTAAAAGGCCACTTTTCGTATCTTATTTATTATATTCACCATAAAAAATAGCTAAAGAATTACTACTGGTTCTAAATATGAACAGATTTGAAGCAATTGCTAAATATTGAGCCCCCATTTTTAGCAATTTTCTTATATTATTCGTCTATTATCATTAATATAAACATAACAACTATACCATCACGCCTGTATTCCCTGAAGGGTTAGGCAGAGACATACTAATGTACACCCACAGCTCGCCGGTATGTTTAGGTCCCATGTAATAGGGGGCGAGCCTATTAACAAGACTCCGATCTGCTACTAAGAATTTCATAGAAAAACCCAATAACACTTTGCTCGACCTGGGGATCGAACCTAGGACCTCTAGGGAACAGTCGCGCTTGGGACCACTAGGCTAATGAGGCAGGCGATATGTAGTTATGTATATAATTAATAATTCATCATATATATTATATCATTCGCATATTAATTTATTAATACTGCTTTGATCAATATCAGGAACATATATAATATTTTCCCTCATCTTTGGATCTCAAAAATAACAACAATCATTGTTTTATAAAAGAACTAAACCCATTATTCTTCTCCTCGCTTAGTTAATTGATAAAGATCTTTATATACAATTTTGCAAAGAAAATCTTAGAAATAGAGGCAACTTTTGCCGTGCAAGTTGTGAAACTCGATATTTTATTATCAGACGTTCACATTACGCCGCGGGGAAGTAAGGGGGGGTAGGATACAGCTGTAGATAGAAGAAACACGGATATAACAGTTACTCTTTTTCCTTATTTTATAAATCAGACAAACATGACGCTTCCTCATATTGGGTTGACGAACAATAATATTAAATTATAATCATAAGAAAAAAAAGTAACATTAAAACATAACATATCATCACGCTTGTATTCCCCGAAGGCTTAGGCAGAGGCGTACTAATGTACACCTACAGTTTGCTGGTATACATAAATTCCTAAATCTGAGCTGCTACTGAGAATTTTATAGAAAAAACTAATAATACTGCTCGACCTGGAAATCAAACCCAGGACCTCTAGTGTAGCAGTCGCGCTTTGGACCACAAGGCTAATGAAGTAGTTGATGTTAAAAATGCACAGAAATTAAAGTAAATATAAACCATTGTCAAAAACAGCGCGATAAAAGTTATAATTGTGTTGTACTAGTTCATTATAGCTGTGGTTTAATAGGCACCCAACGTTCTCGGATGGATATCATAATATTTCCTAGTCTGCTTAGTATTCTAGAGTGGACTACGGAATCCCCCACTGAATTGTAACCCTCACTCACCCATTATGAGCAAGCTTAGACACTTTAAGGTCGATGCCTCGCGTGGAACCTTACAAAAAAATCATTTTGAAAACTGAACTCGTATTAGCAATTTAACAACCGTTGGACGGACAGAAAATGCCGTTGCCTTTGTAAGAAGTCCCATTTGACAGCTGTCAAAATACACCAAATACCGTCATGCCTGTATTCCCCGCAGGACCAGGCAGAGGTTTACCAGTTAACGGCCACAGTTTGCCGGTCGGGTATATTTAGATTCCATGTTATAGGGGCCGAGCCTATTTCCATTGACCTAGGGAATCTAATCCTGCACCACTAGCGTAGCAGTTGTACTTAGAATCACTAATGAGGTAAGCCAATATACACTAACTAGCGTCGGAAATATTAAATATGTTAAGTGGGAGAGCCATGCTTCGGCACGAATGGGCCGGCTCAACCGGAGTGATACCACGGCCTCACAGAAAACCGGCGTTTAACATCGCTTAAGTTGTGTTTCGCCAAGTGAGTGAGGTTACCGGAGGCCCAATCCCCTTTTAAAAGGTCGGCAACGCACTTGTGACTCCTCTGGTGTTGGGTGTGTCCATGGGTGGCGGTAATCGTTTGCCATCGGGCGATCCGTCTGCTCGTTTGCCCTCCTATCCCATAAAAAAAATGTCAAAGAAACGTAGGTCTATCAAATTTTGTAAAAAGTGTTCGGCCTCGTATTTATATAAAGTGTCAAAAGGAAAAAATAACGAACGATTATAGCCCGTAATCAATCAATCAATTTAAATCCACTGCTGGACAAAGGCTTCTCCCAACTTTTTACTTAAGTCCATTATTACTTAAGATTTCTAATATATTTTAGGTTTAGATCACAAAAACATACTCGAAATATTACAGCCATTTACTTGTCATAATGTATGCTACCCTGATCAGTATTCAGCGTAGAGTAGACTCGCTGGAAAAACATATCGCTGCTAATAAATGTTATTATTACAAAGTCGAGTACATACATACATATGCAGCGTACACTTAACTTATTTGATTTTCATTTAAACTTTATTATTATTCGGTTTGGTAGTTACTCTTAGGAAGTATTGAGAATACTGGTTTCTGGTTTCTGCTACTGATAATTTCATAGACATACATACCATCATACCACGCCTGTATTCCCCGAAAGGTTAGGCAGAGGCGTACTAATGTACACTCACAGTTTGCCGATATGTTTGGGTCCCGTGTAATATATAATAGGGGGCGAGGCTATTGCCATTAGCTGTACACAAATGCCAAAGTCCGAGCTGCTATTGAGAGTTTCATAGAAAAACCCAATAATATTTTGCTCGACCTGGGAAGCAAACCTGTAATCTCTAGCGAAACAGTCACGCTTACGACCATTATGGCCATACGTTACCAAAAACCCACCCTGGGTTGCATTATCGACGTGAACCCACTCATAACACAAGCATTTTACTTAGCACGAGGGGTTAACAAGAATACAAGTGTAACGTGCGACGCACATTGCTAGTAAGTTTAAAAAAAATTTGCTGTTATGGATACACCTACTTCTTCAAATGAGTACAATAATATTACGTCACAAAGTAAAATTAATTATTTCATCTGTTCATGTGAGGGACACACATCAAGGATCCTAATCCTTAAAGGCTTCCCTGTTTAACCTATTTTTGGTACAAATTACAAGAGCGAGCGATTTTAATAAAATATATTACATATTATATTGAATCGTAATGATTCAAAAAGATTACACAGGGAAAATACATAATCAATCATAATCTAGTAACGAGTTACCGTAGCCTATGGACGTTTGCAACATCAGAAATGTCGCTTGCAAGTTGCCGACCCTGTAAAAACCTTTTCACTTCTTCGAAGGACTCCATGCTTGTAATCTTTTTACGTGGGAGAGCCATGTTTCAGCACGAATGGGCTGGCTCGACCGGAGTGATACCACGGCCTCACAGAAGACCGGCGTTAAACATCGCTTGCATTGTGTTTCGCCGAGTGAGTGAGGTTACCACCCCCAACGAGGCCCAATCCCCTTTTAAAAGGTCGGCAATGCACTTGTGATTCCTCTGGTGTTGCGGGTGTCGATGAGCGGCGTTGATCGCTTACCTTCAGGCGATCCGTCTGCTCGTTTGCCCTCCTATCCCCAAAAAAAAAAACAAAAATCTGTTGGGAAAACCTAGGCAGGTAGCTCATTCCGCAGCCTGATTGTACGTGAGATGAAGTTCCCCTAGAACCGTACAGTACGCGATGGTCGTGGTTCTAAGGTGTGCAAATAAATTAATTGGGTACCTACTAAGCTTTATTATGTACATCAATGATGATGAAAATGCTAGATATAATATTGTACCTACTTTAAAAACAAATATGAGGATCAACATTTTGCCTCGCGCCGCTTTCACCTTTGCGCCATTAGTCATCTGGTATCGTCCCCAAGCGGACGCAAAGGTTTACTAGGGTCACATACTCATGCAGAGATTTTAATTTGAAAAAAAATAATCTAAATAATGAACTGTGCTTCCGGGGTTGTTTGCCAAATATAAATGATGATGAATGGAGTCCCTGGTTTTTTATGAGTACCGCAATGTTGTTATACTAATTTTATGTTACTGCTGCTGAGCGTATTAGACGGTCAGCAGCAGTATTATGACCACACACGACTAACAGCCCAGTGGCTGAGCAATCAGTTTTTGCTTTAGTTTTGACTTTCGGTTTCGATTCCCGTACGGAAGAAATGTTTATATAGCTTACTGTGTACTTATAGGTATAGGTGACAATTTTTGTTTATAACCGCACTTACGATACATAAGAAAATCCTAGGGCAACGTTCTCATAAAAACCGATAACCAATTTTCCCCTTCAAATCGACTTCAAACTGTTAAATATTTTATTAATACTGCATGACGTCATCGATACTGTCGCGACTTAGTTTGCTTTGCTACGAACAGACTACGTGTGTGCTACGGCGTAGCAGGTGCTACGGCTTACATCGCCGATATAATTAGCGTCCACCTACCACGTGTCCCCATTTATAAAGACTTCTATGGGAACTTTCCATGACTGTCTAGCATACACCTATAGCTATATACTAACATTTGTTTTAAGTACACATTTAATGTTATTACGAGTAGAGCTCAGCTTTAGAAATAGTTCAATAATTATATAACTTGTCTTGTCAATACAAAAAAGTATGTATTTATTTTTAGATACATACATACCATCACGCCTGTATTCCCCGAAGGGTTAGGCAGAGGCGTACTTAATGTACACCCACCACGAATGGGCCGGCTCAACCGGAGTGATACTACGGCCTCACAGAAAATCGGCGTTAAACAACGCTTACGTTGTGTTCACCGAGTGAGCGAGGTTAAGGAGGGAAAACGAGCAGACTGATCGCCTGATGGTAAGCGATTACTGCCGCCAATGGACACCCGCAACACCATAGGAGTCACAAGTGCGTTACCGACCTTTTAAAAGGGGAATGGGCCTCCGGTAACCTCACTCATGCCGGTTTTCTGTAAGGCCGTGGTATCACTCCGGTTGAGCCGGCACATTCGTGATGAAGCATGACTCTCCGACGTAAAAGTCAGAAAATGGAGAAGCCATCTTGCTATAAAATCCAAACCATTGACATGTAAAAGTATCTCTGAATATCTACTTGCAGAATAAATATCATTTCATTTCGTCCTTTCATTTAAATGAAAAAAGAACTCTGTGTAAAGACAGTTGGGGGTCGTAATTGTTTAACATTCGTGAATATTGTCCTTATTGATTTCGAAATGTTTGCATAACAACACTTTGATTAAGTTATTTGACCTGTGTGGTTGTTCGCAACGGCTAACTTCAGAGGCGCATTGTTATTTCGGGGGTACTTTTTTTTATACTATTGGTATAAAAAAGCATGGCAAAGCGTGGCAAAGTATACGGCCCGCCTGATGGTAAGCGATTAGGTACCGCCTATGGACGCTTGCAACACCAGGGGTATCAGCATAAGAGACATGCTGCCATGCTTGACACCGACTTAACACCACCGGTCCCCCCCCCCCCCACTACCAACACAACGCTTCCTCGCGGAGCTCTGTCGACCATGTTAGCAACACAACATGCCACGGAGCTATGTTATTTGACTACGATTTTCTGCAAGGTAAGGAGAAAATCGTAGATAGGAGATACTTCCCCAGTCGAGCAGCTCCAATTGTGAGTGGAATTGTTCAATTCCACTATGCCCTACCTCTCTTACTTACTGTATAAAGTTTGTAAACAGATCTCGACTTGCCATCATTTTGACTTATGCCCACATTTCAAGGGGCGTCGTGATAAATACTCGTAAGAAGCGTGAAAAGTTTGGGAAAGTAGGGGAAAAGTTTTGAACGGCTGCAATCAAACTTTCCCACATACGATTACCTAATCTTGAACACCGTGTCGAACTTTGTATTGTACAAGTTCGACACTGGTCCTATTTTTTTTTATTCTTGATAGGCTTACGCTTGACCGCAAGTTCGCCTGATGTTAAGCGATGTACGATGGAGCGCGCTTGCCTAGAAGAAACCGATTCAGTCGTGATTAAAGGCACCCAGATTATGTATATCTATCGGGGAAAACCCACCCAAGGGATGCGCGTTTCTATGTCAAAACATAAAATCACCCCTTTGTAAATCTAATAACTATATTAAAATAAAATAACTTAAGAAAAACTAGATCTGTCTTCAAAACATTTCACAGTTTCGGAAGTCGGTGCCGTCGATTTGGTCGGATCTTTTGTTTTCGTCACCGACTTCCGAATTATTATACTCGTAGAAATAGAACCGGCTCTCGATACCTAACAATACCTTTACGGGTCGGACAGTGTCTCCTTAACTCATTATATTTATATAGTCACGGACATGGGATTTGCTACATTCGTCACGACCGCATCGGGGTGGACTAGCCTCACATCCCTCATTAAAGTGAGACAGTAAACGGCACCATTAAAGAATAAGACGGGGATAAATGATTTAAATGGTTATTTACGTGGGAGAGCCATGCTTTGGCACGAATGGGCCAGCTCGACCGGAGTGATACCACGGCCTCACAGAAAACCGTCGTTAAACAACGCTTACGTTGTGTTTCGTCGTGAGTGAGTTTACCGGAGGCCCAATTCCCTTTTAAAAGGTCGGCAACGCACTTGTGACTCCTATGGTGTTGCGGGTGTACATGGGCGGCCGTAATCGCTTACCATTAGGCGATTCGTCTGCTCGTTTGCCTTCCTATCCCATAAAAAAAATTAAATTAACAAGTTTTTAAAACAACAAAAGCACTAAATTCTACGCCTACTGCGCTACTAAGAAAGCAGAAACGCTTTGGAAGTAGTTTTAAAGAGCTCTATTTTAATTGAACTACGGATGATATGCCAGCAATTAATTCTGCAGCCTTATCTAGAGAGCGGCACGCTTCGTGTCAGCTCGTGGGTACATCAGCTAGTTGCGAGATGTCACGATGGTTAAAATAGTCGTAAATGTAATCTTTTTTGACTTTTTCTCCCGACTATGTAAAATAACATTTTTATGAAGTCGTGATAGCCTAGTTAAAAGTGCTTGCCTCATGGCATCCACTTACTATGGTATTCTAAAAATAGCGAAGGAAATAAATACGAAGAGAGTATCATTAATAGATGTCGCTAATGTTGACGTAGAAAGTGGATGGGAAATTCGATTATTGTAGGTATTTGTCCTCGATAGTTTAGTTGGCTAAAACGTCCGTTGTATTAAAATGGACATTATCCACGAGTATCTAACTCTCTTTCCCAATCCCAACTCTCCGGATATATACAGATGCTATATAAAACACCTCTGCCTTCTAGACCCACCAATTTAAATTATGTGTTTTATAATAACTAACTGCTTCAAAGGTGATAAAATCTATATTCAATAGAAATAATGAAACCTTCATTTACACGTCTTAATCACAGCACGCCAACCGTCAATAAAAAACATGTAAATAAAATTAATAATAAATTATACACATACTGCACAAGCAGCATGATTACATAAATTATATTAAAACCCCGCTTTCATTCTCATAATGAAATAATTTCTAAGTAACTACACCTCATTCTCTTCTCTTTAAGAAACGTTTAAATTACATTTTCTCGTTTATGTTTGTAAATTACAGAATTTTCTACCGTTCCAAGTATTTTAGTATTAGCTCTCATAAATTGTGCTTTCCTGGTACTATTTTCTGGCCAGCGGTGTACTAGACAAGTAACACACACAACGTGGCATCTCTTTGTTTTCTGCGCGCTCCATAATTGCATCCTTCAGTTGTTCCCGGAGCACCATCTTGAGAGCTTTTGTCAAGTATGAACTCCTGGTGCTTTTATACGGAGATTGGAAAAGGAATCATTTTGAATTCTCTTCAGACGAGAGAGATGATTTTATGACGATTTTATTTATCGACAATACATAATTATAATCAATCACTTTTTAAACTGCTATAGCTATTTATAAGCTCGAATCCTATTTGAATCCAAGGTCAAACAGGATCGCAATATTTTTAGTAAAGGAAAAATTCAATCGCAGGCAGGATTCGAACCTGCGTCTTCTGGTTTGATACTCCAGACGCTCTGACCGCTAAGCCACCGCGAACCCCACCCGCCTGATTGTAATTTGCCTTCACATTCTGAGTTTACGTCATAAGGTGACGTTGGCGACATCAAACCAGAAGACGCAGGTTCGAATCCTGCCCGCGATTGAATTTTTCCTTTACTAAAATAACTTTATAATCTTAGCATGGAAAATGCAAAAAAATCACAAAAAGATAGGATCGCAATATGTTAAGAACGGTCGCCATCCGCAGACTGACCCCAACTGAACGCAGCTTATCCTTGCAGATAGATTGTTGATCAGGGTAGTAGTTATTAATTAGCCACAAACCCCTCATCATTCATGAGATGGAAGCACAGCAAGACAATAGAAAAACCGAAACATTTCATTATTGAGGCAGTTAGGCGTTCGGTACTAACTGCCTCAATAATGAAATGTCTGAACACTCAGCTTCTATGAATTCGGGCAGTTACAGAGCTCTTTATTCTGGATGTAAAAAATATATTCTCAGTGTCTGTCATATAATTACAAAAATCTCTTTTAAACGTGTGTCCACAAACCATGACAAATTTTAAGCGATGTTTTAAATCATTATATAACTTTTACACCGAATTTATTAATTTATGTTAAACATTTAAAACCTTTGGCTTTCTCTGTGGCTTCGTAGGTCCGAAACAGACATGACACTGATTACAATGCAGTATCATTATAATCAGTGTTATGTTTTTCTATTAGAAAGCTTATATAATTAGTTGATGGAAATCGGTACACCTAGCCTAGAAAAAGTTCTATGTTAATTTAATCAGAGTAAGTATGTACCTCCTTAAATCAATGTATTCAACGTTACCAATTTCTCAGAAAGTCAGTCTCAGTCTCAGTCTCAGTCGTTGTAAAATTATTAAGTTCGCCAAGTAAATTGGAGCTAATTACCGTCGTTACGGTCACTCAAAGCTCTCGACCCCGAACCCAGAAAATGACGTTATAAACAGCACCACATCTGTTAAAGAATAATTTTTAAATCTTTCCGTTACTCTTGAGAAATCCAGCAGATTTAAGAGTTTTATTCAATAGTAGCTGTAATATTTTTTTA
The DNA here is from genome assembly GCA_910591435.1 of Acronicta aceris. NCBI lineage: Eukaryota > Metazoa > Arthropoda > Insecta > Lepidoptera > Noctuidae > Acronicta > Acronicta aceris. The sequence continues at coordinate 2,835,870 of OU342778.1, read as the reverse complement.
ATATAATTATCATCACGCCTGTATTTACGAACGTCGAAGGAGTAGACAGCAATATACTAATGTACATCCAAAGTTTTCGGTATGATTTCAGTTTACACTGATACCCGCGAATTTACTTACGGTAAATTCTTTTAATTACGGTAATTTACTTACGGTAAATTCTTTTAAAATTCGTGCATTTAAATTAATTAAATTACATGTAGTAACTTGTAATTAATTTGTCTTCGTCTTAAAATATGTAGTATTTTTTTTTCGAATGCAAAGCCTAAAATATTTATATAAGAAACCAACCTAATTAGCTTTTAACTAGGGTACCGAGGGCTTGTTTGCTGTCGTTATTAGTTTAGTAAGGGTTCCGTAGTTACGTGAACAGCCCACGTATATATCTATAATGTTGAACTAAATATAGTGTCTTTGCACTATATACAATTAAATTTCCAACAGTTCCGTGTTTCAGAGTTAGTCATAACAATGGATCAGGATAATTTGGTAAGTCAATAAATAGTAAATTTGATACTAAAATAACCTACTTCCCACATCTCAAAATGAAAGGGTTAAAACATTTATCTTTTAACTATCTAGTATTTGATAGTTAAAAGGTAAGGTGGCATCGTACGACACTGAACTAACTGTAAAGTAAGTCGTGTCGGTTGAGAAGTAAGGTAACTTGCTTCTCATAGATGTCACCAAAGTCACCTTATGACAAAAATTCAGAATGTGAAGGCAAAATTTCACTCACGCGGGTAGGGTTCGCGGTGGCTTACAGGTCAGAGCGTCTGGTATATCAAACCAGAAGACGCAGGTTCGAATCCTGCCCGCGATTTAATTTTTTCCTTTACTAAAAAAATAACTTAATAATCTTAGCATGAAAAATGCAAAAAAAAATACAAAAAGATAACATTTATTTTCTCAAAATATTACCATAATTAGGTACTTAAAGAGAAAATACAATTCGAAATAAGAAATTAATAACCAATTAGCGTAGTTAGTAGGGTAGGTGCATAAAAAAGTAGTTCAAAACAGTCACCACCCACTGTAGTGACAAGACCACGGCGACGCTTAAGGTCCTGGGTTCGATGCCCAGGTCGAGCAAAATGTTATTGGGTTTTTCTATGAAATTCTCAGCTCGGAGTTTGTTTATGCCCGGTTAAAGGCATTTCATAATTCAATATTGAGTAGTTGGTATTCCTCATATGATCAGTAAACTTAATTCAGTATACATAAACAACACCACACCGACGCTGACATAGACTGGTTGTCTCGCCTGGTGACAGGGAATTAACGCGACGACAACACCGCACTACAATTTGTTATAAATAACATAACATACTAACACGCCTGTATTCCCGAAGGGTTGGGCAGAGGCGTACTAATGTACAATTGTACACCCACAGTTCGCCGATATGTTTAGGTCCCATGTAATAGAGGACGAGCCTATTGCCGTTACCCGATCACATATCCAGACTACTGGGCTACTACTGAAAATTTCATTGAAAAACCCAATAACACTTTGCTCGACCTAGAAAACGAACCCAGGATCTCAACTGTAGCAGTCACGCTTGGGGCCACTAGACTATTTTTTTTATTTAATCATTTATTTTCAAGTACCTATGGCCCATATATACCTTACACGCTAATACGTATAAAATATATGCAAAACAATATAATGAGGCAGTCAATCACTAGTTAAAAATTTCCTATTGACCACCACGTTAATTTAATCAGAATTAGGTACAGTTGTACTAGGTTAAGGAAATGTAAAACTTCTGGGAATAAACAATTATTTTATTACCTGCTTTCAATAGTGGAATAAAAAATTCGCCTTTATAGACATAAACTAGGATTCCGTAACGTTTTTCTTTGGTCAACCACAAGCACTATCTTACCATGTTCCGCGGGTAGCTAAAAATAAAACAAAAAGGTCACGCCATGAAATATGCTTTGTAACCCCCTGGAATAAGTTCGCGGAAAAATGTTGAGAAACCTTGATCTGCTATGACAGTGTAGTATCCGTAGCAGGCATAGCGTAGCCCGACGCCCTAGCATATAATATCATATCAGACAGGCAAATTTTGTCGGATTATAAAAAGAGAAGAAGAGGTAGGCCTCTGCCTAACCTTTCGGGGAATACACGCATGATGGTATGTTATAAAATGAGAAAGTTCTCAAGTTTTAAAAGGTTAATAAATCCACTATTGTCCGTTTGTTGTAATTGGTACTTGAAAGAAAATCGGCTATTAATTTTCTGTCAGCTAGTTGAAGGCATACAGATATTTATGAGTGAGTTACAAGAAAACGAAAAGTTCAAATATATATCAAACCCAGAAGTCTCATATTTCAATAAAGTTTATAATACTCGTATAACGTTAGCTATTTACCGTTTAGAACTTTAGCTCTAACCATAATAAAATCAGAAATATTTTAGGTACCGAAACTTTTTTCCTTTGAAAATAAATCAAAAAAATTCGTCGTCCTTTATGATATATGTTAAACAATTTGTCAATCAAGAAGAAATCATCTACCTGCTACTAATTATATAACTTAAGTACTAATTTATAAATGTCAACCTATATTATGTACACATAAACGCAATAAAAGTTTGAGTTTTTCATCGATTATCAATTATAATTTAATCGAACCAATAAAAAAAAACAGTATAAAAAAATTTACTGATTTCTTGATACCACAAGAAAATAGGAGCATTCTAAATTGATGTAAGTACTTTGCCCAACAATTAACCTTGATATTTAAAAAGAAGAATGATTACAAATTCCATTTTCACAGTTCGATTTCAATTCAATTCCCAATGTATTTCTCTGAATCTAACTGTTACGGATAACATACAAGTTTACAATATTGTATACAAAGCTGTATCCCACCCACTGTCTGTGCCAGGATCAAATTCATTTGTCTCCACGTCGTCTCCAAGCAGCTAAGAATGATACTCTCAGTAAATCTTTGAATAATGCTTACCAAACACATACGTATTTCGGTAACAAGGGCAAATGGCAAAAACATTATGAGGGATTCCGAATTACCATGAGATTCGAATAACGACCCTACAATTTGAATTTAAATACATGACGTTGAATAATGACCATATAAATAGTCTTAGATATTAAGTAAGTGTAGATTTGAATTATGATTAAGACTTATGTTTAGGGAATGACATTATATGGCTGTGAAACAAGACAGATGGGTCTTTTTTTTATGGGATAGGAGGGCAAACGAGCAGACGGATCGCCTGATGGTAAGCGATTTCCGCCGCCCATAGACACCCGCAACACCAGAGGAGTCACGAGTGCGTTGCCGACCTTTTAAAAGGGGATTGGGCCTCCGGTAACCTCACTCACTCGGCGAAACACAACGTAAGCGTTGTTTGACGCCGGTTTTCTGTGAGACCGTGGTATCACTCCGGTCGAGCCGGCCCATTCGTGCCGAAGCATGGCTCTCCCACGTTAAAAAACGTGGTCGGTCGATAAAATTATCAAAACAGCGGGACAGAACTGGATAACAACGGCACAAAACAGGAAGCAATGGAAAGTAGAGACGGAGGCCTTTACCCAAAGAGGGGTGGGTCCTCTAAACATAAGTAACGATTCAAACTTTTATTTTCTTTTTCTTTTTTTTAATCTGTGTAACAAAATTGTTAATGAGGAATAAATGAGGCTTTATTATTATTATTTGTATCTCCTTTTTGGATATCACGGTATGCTTCCCGTGACACGGGGGGGGGCATAGGTCCAACGCGCAGAGGCTCCTTGGAGAACTTTGATCTAATATGGGATGGGGCATATATCATACCGGACCGCCAATAATTAACAAAAATGTAAGGTAGCTGTTAGTAATTGTAACATTAAGACGTCCAACACCTCGGTCTACCCGTGACCATGGATGCTGTAAAGGATCCGAAACGTCGGGAATCAAATAATATCAATACAACGCGATAAAATCCGTAAAAAGTAGCTTTATTTCAATACCTTATGAAATAGTTTGTTGAGCCACAGTCCTCACCATAATTTTAAAACAAGCAAGTTTCGATTTTTTGTGCGTATGTATATTATGTGTGCGTATTATGTATATTAGTGTTAGCTTGTGGTTAACGGAATATTATTCGTATCTTAATTAATTCTTATAAAACAGTTTCTTGGGCCGTAATCCTTAATATAATATTAAAAAGTATTGCTCTACAAACTATAAAAACGTATCGACTCATGCCAAATATCTTTTTACGGAAATAGTAAAATAAACGAGAAGCACCAAATGGTATTACACTTTCAAATGGTTCTTAATGCTTGTAGATAATGTACCAGAAACTTGAGTACCTACTTTTAGTTCCTTCTGACATTAAAATCAACGATAGCATAATCTGCTCCACATTCTCTTAGGAAATTGATACTTTAGATTTAGTCACTTCGCAAGCAGCGCAAAGGCAAAATCATAATATTCAAATATATATTGTATAGGCTACCTAGTTAGCCTAGTGGTCCTGGGTTCGATTCCCAGGTCGAACAAAGTGTTATTGGGTTTTTCTATTAAATTCTCAGTAGCAGCTCGGAGTATGGAATTTGCCCAGTTAATGGCAATAGGCTCTATCCCTATTACATCGGACCTAAATATACAAGCAGGTGAATTCGGCGAATACAGATGAGATGGTATGTTACGTTTTAAAAAGATATAAATTTTAGTGAAAGAAAAATTCTATCTCTGGCTGGATTCGAACCTGTATCCTTCCGGCTGCACTGCCTGTGCAACCATTCTACGTCTTAAGGTGACGTTAAATATTTATCTTTATTAATATTATTTTTTCTGTTTTTGAAGGCGGTTTTACTTTTTCTTTTTTTTGCGTTTTTTTTTTGCAATTCTGTCCTACAGACTTTAAGCAAACAGTTAAGTAGGTTCTTGAGTCCTGAGGAGGGTTGACGGTCCAGCAACGCGCCTATATTATTTCTACAAATCTATGGGAGCTCTTCCTTTGAATCTCTTGAAGTTTGTGTCATTTTTTCATTAAGTGCTTTGCCAGCTCGTTTGGATGCATGTTTAGTCTCTCTCTGTACGACTATATGGATGATTGTATCACATCTCTGCCAGTTTTTAGTTTAAGGTCACGGTGAAACTGTTGGTTAGTGACGAACCAAGGGGCATTCGTAAGTGTTTGAAGTATTTTGGATTGAAATCTCTGTAGTATTTCGATATTTGAATTGGATGCGGTTCCCCACAATTGGATACCGTATGGCCAAATTGGTTTCAGAAGGCATTTAAACAGGAGTTAGTTTGTTTTCCAGTGATAATTGAGACTTATTGTCAAAGAGCCAATATATTTTTCGAAGTTGTATGCTCTATTTTTATAGGACCACCTCTGAAGTATGACTTACCGATCAAAAAAATAATCATCAAAATGTATTTATTATCTGAATTAAATTAAATTATTTTACTATATACACTATTTACATAAAATACATGAACGTAAAAAAAGCTATATATATAAATCTAAAAGACAAGTGTGACTAAGCGTCAAAATCGGTTCGTAATTGACGGAAAAATCGCATAACAGTCATACCAAAAAAAAAACATAGAATCGAGTGCTACAGCATTGTACAGCGTATATGTTTGCAGATGACCTGTGCATACTTCGCTCCGGAACTAACATAGATAATACTTACCATCTAATTCAACAAGATATAGACGCGGTTGTTAAATGGTCGCACGACAATGGCATTATATTAAACGCTAGTAAAACTAAATTAATGTTAATTCATTCGCCATATTTACGACCTCATAGTGCGACTCTACCTTTATTTACCCACGATTATGCATGTCACCATAATAACTTACTGGACTGTAAATGTGAACCTATCGAAAGAGTTGACTGTGTAACCTACCTTGGCATGAAAATAGACGAGAACTTTTCTTGGTCCCAACACGTAGATTACATTTCTAGTAAATTAAGAATATTACTAAGTAAAATGTACCACTTAAGCTTTAAAGTTCCTATTAATATATTAAGATGTATTTATATGTCATTAGTTGATTCTATTATGAGTTATGCTCTTGACAGTTATGGGTTAACATTCAAAACCAACTTAGATAAATTAGAAGCTCTTCAAATTAGATTCTTAAAACTGCTTGTTACTAAAAAAACTAAAAGCAGTTGTAAGGGAGATTAGTAAACCACCACAGTACCCAAGAGCATAGCTTATCTCACGTATACAACAACCATAATACACGATCTATGGCTGCTGGCAGATTCAATATACCAAGAGTCACCAATTACTTTGGTGACAGAACGCTGGACAAGAGATTACCATATCTATTGAACAGTCTGCCGGCAGACATAAGGAGTGAAACAAACACAATTAGATTTAGACGTAAATTAAAATTACATTATTTAGAAACGTTTTAAGTTTTATATGAGTGTAAATTAGTTTCAAGTATATTTAAGTATGTCTACAGACTCATTGACCCCACAGTCAAACCATTGCAACGGTTTTGTGGGGCTTAGCTTATAAGTTACGTTACTTTTTTTTTTTTTTTTTTGAGTAAAGATAAATAAAAAGAATTGAGAACTTCCTCCTTCTTGAAGTCGGTCTTCTTCGTCTTATCGTGTTAATGGTTAAACAATATTCGAGTAATATGAGGCCACATAAATGGCGCTAGGTGTGGCCGCGTGGCCGCCAATAGATGTGATGGTTAAACAAAACGGATCATTGAAGTCGGTTGAAAATGGTTAGTATAAAGATAAAGATGATATATTTGTCAAAAACATGCGTTTACATATACTGAGTAGTCAGACATGTAGAGTGTCCAGCATGCGATAAAGCCAAAAAAAATTTGTTTCCACAGAATTTCGACACCTATAAAATCCAGACAATTATATTTTAACAGGTGTAATTCAAATATGTAATTGCAAAGGTACAGTCGGATACATAATTATCCTACACACTCTGCCCACTTCATACAAAACTCTCGAATGTAAATTGAATACTGAGTCGTTCCGCATTCAATGCTAAAGCCAAAAGCCAAATTAAACTTAGTCAGGGAAAACCTGAATCGCAAAGCTGCATTTGCAGTGGTACAAGGTAAATAGGCACATCCGCCACCCGCTGGCAGACGGAAGCCAAGTACAGTCGAGACTATTATAAATGTAAGACCCTGGGCCAATCAAGTTTCTTTCCAGTAAAAGAAATTTTGTAATTGTATATTTAAGAGTACAAAATCGGGTACTTGCCTGGTGTTCTATTATACAATAACACATGCCATCACGCCTGTATTCCCCAAAGGGTTAGGCAGAGGCGTACTAATGTACACATGTTTAGGTCCCATGTAATAGGGGGCGAGCCTATTGCCATTAACCAGGCACAAGTCCAAACTTCGAGCTTCTACTGAGAATTTCATAGACAAACCCAATAATACTTTTCTCGACCTGGGGATCGAACCCAGAACACCTAGCGAAGCAGCCCATTGCCACTTCAAACTCGCAGTATGAACGCCCACATCCACAATGCACGTTTTGGAACGAAGGGAAGGCCTTTGCCGAATGGCGGCTCACAAAATGGGCTACTAAAAAAAAATCTTTTTTACTTTACTAGTGACTTTGATTTGGGGGACAACACTCTTCATCCTTTCACTGTTTGATACAAATAAAAAAGACCTGTTAAGACAAAGAAGTTGACACTATTTTACAACGGTACCAATTTGATTTAAATTGGATCCATTGCGTGGATGACCCAATGTACCATTAATATCATCAATAACACACATACTATACCACTGCTGAGCACGGGTCTCCTCATAGAATGAAAGAGGTTATAACTGGAGCTATAGAGGCTATAGTCATTAAAGAAAACCATTTATCCTTTACAAATTTAATTTGGGCATATTAACATCTCATTTCCATGCATCTCCAATTCAATGTTGACGTAAATCGTCTATTTTCCAAGAGAATCACTCACTGTAACGCGCGCAATCTTCACTGGAACATTTTTTTCCAAATACTATTAAATTACACTCCCAATCCTATTACGTCTACATACACAGTGTCACATCGAAGAAAAGACAGAATTACCATTTCGTACAACTTATCGTAACGAGCGTAGTTACAAAATTATTAGGCATCAGAAACCGATCGCTCAGCCGCTACGCCAAACGCGTCGTCAAAGTCGCAGTAGCAGTACAGAGTTTGTATTTGTACCCGTTTAATAGACTCTCCTAATAGGTAATATGGGACCTAAACATACCTAATATAACATACCATCACGCCTGTTTTCCCCGAAGGCTTATGCAAAAGCGTACTAATGTACACCCACAGTTCGCCAGTATACGGAATAGGGGGCGAGCCTATTGCCATTAACCGGGCACAAATCCAGACTCCGAGCCACTACTGAGAATTCCGTAGAAAAATCCAATAACACTGCTCGATCTGGGGATCGTATTCAGGACCTCTAGCGTGGCAGTCGCGCTTGGGACCACTAGACTAATGGGATCTAACCGAAACATACCTTTACCTAAGTATACCTTTCCCAAACCCTTCAGGGAATGTGATGCCATGTCATGTTATGATATAATACTAAAGATATCAAATTAATATACATACTTTTAAACGTGGGAGAACCATGCTTGCTCACGAATGGGCCGGCTCGACTGGAGTGATACCACGGCCTCACAGAAAACCGGCGTCAAACAACGTTTACGTTGTGTTTCGCCGAGTGAGTGAGGTTACTGGAGGCCCAATCCTCTTTTAAAAGGCGAGCGACGCACAAGTGCGTCGCTCGCCTTTTCTCGACTCCTCTGGTGTTGCGGGCGTCAATGGGCGGCGGTTCGATCCGTCTGCTCGTTTGTCCCCCTATCCCATAAAAAAACCGTAACGTCGCTTGCATCTTTAACACTGTTTTTTCAAAGACAAAATAGTAATGGTCCTTCTGGACGATTTTTTTATAGTACGCTTACTCTGCTAGCTTGATTGTCCCGCTGCCTAATGAGGAGCTTAATCTCTGTCCCCTTGGCAACGTTCCTACTGCTCTAGTGGAATGCCCGCGTTTTTGTTACTATCAACATTTACTCCACTCGTACATTAGAGTTATTGTATTATGTTGGACTGCTAATTTGTGGGGCTGATTGTGACGTATAGGATTTATTTAAATTAAATAAATGGAATCCTTCTTTAATTTTTGTAAATACATATATACCTTGTAAATACTACACTTTTAAAATAAAAGTCCAAGAATATCTCAGAAATAAATTGGCAGAATCATTTCAGCATTGATATATTCATAGTATTTATTATATTTATGTTTATAAATATATTATGTATTGTAGGTATATAAATGTATTTATTTAGTTTTTAAGTAGGTGTATATTTCAGGCAACAAAACATACCATCACGCCTGTATTCCCCGAAGGGTTAAGCACAGGCGTACTAATGTACACCCACAGTTCGCCGGTGTGTTTAGATCCCATGTAATAGGGGGCGAGCCTATTGCCATTAATCGGGCACAAATCCAGACTCCAAGCTGCTACTGAGAATTTCATAGAAAACCCCGATAACACTTTGCTCGACCTGGGGATCGAACCCAGGACCTCTAGCGTAGCAGTCGAGCTCGGGACCGCCACTAGACTACTGAGGCTATACTATATACTATACACTACAAGAAGAATAAATGTCCAAACTCCGTCGTGGGATCTCCAAAATGGAATATGTATATAATGTAATATAAGAAAAAAAATTCAGGTCGTCACCAATGATAAATCTGAGACCATTATTCTTCACAAATTTTACGAGTGATGTGACGTAACAATAAAAGTTTGAGTCATTATTAAGTAAGGCTCAAAAGTAAGTAAGACCGGTAAATATTCCAACTGTTGTTAATTTTACCAACGTTAAACCAAATTTAAAAGGAGTACCTTTTTTTTGTTTACGGGGGAAACCTTCCAACTGGCGTCCGGTCTTCGGGGATTAGACCGGGGAGTGTAGGATTTTTACCCACTAAAACCGCCACCATACCCACTTATATATTTTACTAGCTTCTAGCACGCGACTTTGTTTGCGTGGACTTCAGGATTGAGCATACCATCACGCCTGTATTCCCCGAAGGGTTAGGCAGAGGTGTACTTAATGTACACCCACAGTTCGCCGGTATGTTTAGGTCCCATGTTATAGGGGGCGAGCCTATAGCCATTAACCGGGCACAAATCCAGACTCCGAGCTGCTAATGAGAATTTCATAGAAAAACCCAATAACACTGCTCGACCTGGGGATCGAACCCAGGACCTCTAGTGTAGCAGTCTCACTTGGGACCAATAGACTAAAGAGGCAGTCAAGATTGAGTCCTATAAATATATTTAAAGCGGCGGTAGTTTAATGGCTAGGGCGTCGGACTTTCGATCATGTGGTTGCGGGCTCGAAACCCACCCATTGCACTACCGACGTGAACCCACTCGTAACACAAGCATTTAGCTTAGCACAAGGAGTTAACAAGAATACTAGTAATGTGCGACCCACATTGCTAGTAAGCTTTTTAAAAAACAGAAAACAGAATAAAAAGCCTATGTGTTATTCCAGGCTATAATCTATCTGTGTGCCAAATTTTATCATAACATCCATACATCCATACTCACAAACTTTCACGTTTATAATATTAGTAAGGATGATTTTTGAATTGCGGAGGGGCTCGTAGCTAAGTAATAATTAAGCCGATCAATTAATCTGCAAGGTTTAGCCGCAATCGCTGCGGTCAGTCTGTGGATGGGTGTCCATTCTTAACACATCGAGACCCCTCCGTCCCTCGGAGAGCACGTAAAGACGTCGGTTCCAGTTGTCATACGAACATCTATGATAATTGTTAGTGGTTGTCAGAAGCCCAAAAAAGCCCGAAATCCAGTTTACCTTCCGGAATTGCCCAGAAATTGGGTTTCGGAAGTCTGATGGCAGTCACTTCGTGTGAACTAGAAGCCCACCCCAATAGTTAGGAAAAGGCTTGGAGGATGAGGATGATATTTTTGAACTGCCTCATTAGCCTAGTGGTCCTGACCGCGACTGCTACGCTAGAGGTTCTGGGTTCGATTCCTAGGTCAAGCAGTGTTATTGGGTTTTTCTATTAAATTCTCGGTAACAGTTCAGAGGCAGGATTTGTGCCCGGTTAATGGCAATAGGCTCACCCCACATGGGACCTAAACATACCGGTGAACTGTAGTTATACATTAGTACGCCTCTGCCTAACACTTTGGGGAATACAGGCGTAATGGTTTTATAAAAAATACATTATAAATATACTATTATCGACCGCCTAAGACGCGAAGCTCGTCTGTCAAAAAAATCTAATCATAAATGCAGGTCCATTTTGCAAAAGTATACCTAATCACATTCATATAACATCTAAATTAACAGAGACACCAAATCCTACTTTTGTTGGCACGTGGATAATTAACTTTTGTGCACCATTACGTATTTAAGCAATCTCATCATGTGGACGCGCCCTAAAAAGGGGAAGATTGCGTAACGACGTCCCAACAATACATCCATCATGATGAGGACAGCACTCGCCGAGCTTCCCGCCGAAAAAATATTGATAATGTCTCGAGAGACCCGATCGTACTGTCAAGGACATATGACGCCCTGGTACTCAGCGGCGAAATTGGATAAACTGCCCTTAGATGCTTGACAAGGCCCGTTGCCATAAATATGGTATTTATTTATTACAATGCTATATTACCTACTAGTTGTTGCCCATGGTTTCACTTGCACCCCAAAGGACTTTTCCAAAGTCCAATCTATTTCTCTAGGTACCAGAATTCATCAAACAAACAGAGTTATACCACGGCTCGACCGGAGTGATACCACGGCATCGCAGAAAACCGGCGTTAAACAACGCTTACGTTATGTTTCGCCGATTGAATGAGGTTACCGGAGGCCCTATCTATCCCCTTTTAAAAGGTCGGCAATGCATTTTTGAATCTTATGGTGTTGCGGGTGTCCAAGGGCAGCGGTAATCGCTTACCATCGGGCGATCCGTCTGCTCGTTTGCCCTTCTATTCCATAAAAAAAAGTTATTTTCGTATTCATAATATTAGTAGGTATCGATTTGTCTAAGTACGGGCCCCATCTAACCTTGTTTTACAAATATAATTTACGGATAAATGATTTACGGACAAACATCACTCAAGACTGTTTATGGGGGAAATATTTTAATGGAAGCAGCTTTTATTAATAAATAAACCTTGAAGGACATTAATTGAATCATTTCTAATTTAAATACAAAACCAGGTAAATGTATATTTTATCCAAAATCCGAATCCAGTGTTAACACAGTTCTATAAACTTTACCGAAACTACATTGTTTCTTAAGCGGAACACACTAGAACTGCTACCCGTGCCAAAAACTTTAGATTAAAATATATCGCCCGAACTTTCTGAACTCCTAGTAGTTGTTTAGACGACCTCTAACTGTTTCAGATATTCAAATTCCAAAAATGACGCAGATTTACTTGGAAGGTCAAGCAGTACTCCATCCCAGCCAAGCCTACTACTCCATCCCATTGAACCCTGGGCTACATGAATGCCAATCAGTTGCCGATATATTTATTTTTTGTCCCAGTTAGGATATTTTTATATACTTGCACAGTAAGAACTTTTCAACAAAAAGAAACATTAAGTACGTCAAAAGTATCTTGAGGGAATTAAAATAATAAGATATAACGTTTCCACGTGTCTCTTTATAAATATGTATGTAGTTAGTACCTCCATCCTTTTCTCAAGAAAAAATATAAGTATCACAAAACATCCCAAAAAGATTCCAGACCGAAATTGTTAGCGACTTAGCACACAGAACGTATTCTATAATAAACGTAATTTTCTCGGAACATGCCAATAAAAACTTTATTACATGGCGGCAGTATACCGGCATTAACTTTATTATATAGGAATCTATTTAATTAGTCCTCTGTACAATATAAAATATTAGGGTGCAGCTATTAGGGAGCAGTGATAGCCTAGCGATACGACCATTGGACTGCCAAGTAAAAGGTCTCGAGTTCCAATCCAAGGCACGCACCTCCGACTTTTCGAAGTCATGTGCATATTAATAGGTTATTATATCACAAGCTAAAATGGTGAAGGAAAATATCGTAAGGAAACCTGCATGACAGATTTTCTCGACGGCGTGTGATTTCTGCCAACCCGCATTAGGCTAGAGTGGTGGACTATAGCCTATAGCCTATAGACTATAGCCTCCGTCTGAGAGTCCTCCATTCTGAGAGGAGACCGTGCCCAGCAGTGGGACAGTATAAGGGGTTGATTATGTTATATTATGAATTCATTTTCTCACCACTGGGCCTCTAGTCTCCTGCTGGCCCTATTTGGACACACTGTGTCTTCATTGTCAATACCTACATGCTTATTTCTAGTAAAAGACCAAACTCTAATCTAGAATCATTAGGTACTAAGACAGAAAATTTTTTTAAGTATGCAAAATGTACCTAAGTAAATAAATAGAAACTGTCACATTAGCTTAGTGGTCTAAAGCTACACTGCTGCGCTAAAGGTCCTGGGTTGGAGTCGAAATAAGTGTTACTGGATTTTTCTATGAAATTCTCTGTAGGAGCTCGGAATTTAGATTTATGTCCAGTTAATGGCCAAAATATGGTGGATGCACGGTAGTGCATCACAGGCATGATGGAATAATTTTTAAACAAATTTAAGGTATTCGTTTTTCTATTGTACACATTTAGCATTAACGCATGCATAAATATTTTTTTCTTTAGAAGGAAAAAATAAAAGAAATTTAGAATTATATCTTTTTGAATAATAATAAAATATTAGTGTGAATATGAAAAAGGCTAACAACAACAGATTTTGCATTGTGTCTACAATTTGTTATATATTACATTATAATCAGATGAAAAATCGTACGTATAAATTGTTCTAAATTAAAAAATGACCTATTCTCGAGTTTGTTCTAGCCAAACTCCGGAAAACATTATCTTCCTTATAACAAAAATTTAGGTAGGCAATATAGTTTGAAAGCGAACATCCAAAATTACGTTTAATTAGTGAAACGAGGACAAAGTTGTACACACAAGCAAACAAAATCAACACTAGAACGAACATTTAAGAGAATTGCAGTACATTTGTTATTCATTCGTTAATGAACGAATTCGAATGAGAATTAAGTGAATTTGTTCCAAATAGACTACGATTTTGAGTAGTTTTATTTACGTTGTAAAATAAAAAAGTGCTTTCATTTAGGTATTGGACCGTGTTTGTGTGATTCCAAATTTAAAATCTATGCGTACAAATTTGCATGTCCGTTCCTATTCTATTTACTTTAAAAAAATAAGACCTAGTATTTGCGGGGTTTATGGAAAAACGAGATAGTGGAAACATACTTTTGATATTGGTATTCCCATGATAATTAATTAATTCGTGTATGACCATAGACTTTGAAGATACATCAGGCGAACTGGCGGTCAAACGTAAGCCTATCACGAATAAAAAAAAACACTCACAAAGCTGGAAGTCAGTTTTTTTTTTAATGAATTTTTTTTAAAGCTTACTAGCAATGTGGCTCGCACATTACTAGTATTCTTGTACTAAGCTAAATGCTTGTGTTACGAATTCGTTCACGTTGCTAGTGCAATGGGTGGGCTTCAATTTATTTATTTATGCACACTTATAATACAAAATAATAAAATAAAACACAGGACTACTACATACAAAGGTACTGCTTATCTCTAAAGAAATCTCATCTTCAATTATTTTAAGAGAACCAAAAGAACCTTGTTCTGTCCAAGTAAATCCTTGTTTTTATTACATTACAATAAACAATGTCTTACATAGGAGTTCTTTAAATTAATATATATTTTTTTTATTTCAATAAAAAAAATCACCGAATCTTATTGGCGATAGATCCTTCTAATAGGTCTGGTGCGCTATACTCGCGACCAGCGCGTAAATTTAAGCAGATGGATCAATGTGGAATACGCAAAAGAAGTATACAAGTATCGTAGCAAGTGGTCTACACTTTCTGTCTACCACTGTGGGACAAAGGCGTGAGTGTATGTTCGTATGTATTTTGTTAAATTATTTATTAAAGCTTATTCTCAAAAATGGTATAAAATAAATACCTCCAAGGTGCCAGGCCCTGTCTAGTATTCTACTCGAAGATACGCGTGTGTCAAATACACATCACCTACAGTATAAAAATCCGTCGTAGCAAATAAATACAACAGTATAAAACCTCGGGCGTCAATCGTCACTTCCAGAGAGACTCCCAAACGTATATGCGAACTCAATCCAACTTTTATATTGAATTTTTAATAACGAACTTTGAAGGAGGCTTCGCGACGCGATCTCGAAGTATGAACTGAATATTTTAATTCTTTGATCGTGTTAAATGAGTTTCTACGTGTTTGGGAAACGATAATTTTATTCATTATACAATAATATTTTAAATTGAGGTATTGGATCATGCTTTTTATTTCTATGACTCGGTAACAATCCGAAGAGACGAAAATCAAGAAATCCCTTCTTTGTGATAACACTACGTATGGTGATATTGGGAAATAGTACTTGGAGTTTAGGTGTCTGAGAATAAACCCAAGGTTTTTTTTTCAAGGCTCTGATTTATGAATGGATCTTTTGATCGGTAAAAATGCCAAAAAAAAATTATATAAGGCTCGATACTTGGTTATTTTTCTTGGTTCTTCTCTATTGTGTCATCGTTTTGGAAACGTGCAAAATTGAAATAAAAAAGACATAATATACATAACATACCATCACGCCTGTATTCCTCGAGGGGTTAGGCAGAGGCGTACCTACTAATGTACACCCACAGTTGGCCAATTACTGAGTACCAATTCCAAACTCCGAGCTATTCACAGAAAAATCCAATAACACTTTGCTCGACCTGGGTATCGGACCCAGGACCTCTAGCATAGCAGTTGCGCTCAGGACCACTAAGCTTACATTATATTGAGAGACCTAACTTTTACTAGTTTACATATCTACTTATTGTTAAAACCGTGACTTTTGTAATGCTCCCAAAGGAACGCAATTAAACGCCAAATAAATCTAATTTTTCTTCTTTTTAGTGGAGATATATCGTCTGATTTGATTCCCTATCGTTCAATTAGGTTGAGGAAGTACCTTGGAAATGTTTGCCTTTGATTAATGGGATATGGGCGGCTCTCTTGGGAGGCCCGTATGCCCACACAGCCGCTAGTCATACATCTTGAAATCTGATATGGTGGCCTAACAATGGCTTTTGTGAGTGTACAACCTATACTGGGCTAAAACTCGCAACCATTGCTGTTACTTAAATTACAACAAAAATATGCTTGACTTATAATTGGGAGGTTAACTAATAATAATATATTTTCCATTCTTTGGGGCCCTGACCCTGTAACTTGGACCCTGTTCCCGGTGGACTATTATTTTTGTGTATTTTTAAATGTTTTTATAAAAATATTTAATATGTATGTAAATATAATGAATAAAAAAATATTTTGAAATATAACGTTTTACAAGATATTTAATAATAATAAAATAAAAGTTGTTCTTTATATAATAATTCAGTTAAATCTCCGCGCAATACAGTCACAGATATGGTGTTTTAGTCAATTGCCTGATTGTTTGTTTGCAAATTTACCCAATAGAATATTCTAGTTCGTTTTTAAAAGATAAAAATGTACTTTTTGTGGCAGCGGAATTTTCATCGCCAGATAACTTTTAACTGAGGAATAAAAGTGACGTTTCACAGATTTTGTATAGAAAAAATGTATCTGGCGATGGAAAAATTAGCCCTATGAAGTATAAAAATACTGACTGATGATGCGAAGGAAAATGCCGTCAATCTCCTTTTACCTGCAAAAGAGAGATTACATGTTATTATCCTAAAAACAAAACACTCGAGCATAATATCCAATAGCAAATATCATGTAACATGTGATGCGTGACGTCATTATCCCCGAGCCGATAGTTGAACAAGCCTAACTTGTTGAAAGTTGTGCAAACACTATATGTTTCGTATGATCGACCGTGCAAATACGAACCCTTTCTAACAAATCTAATATGGCAAAAGATTCAAGAGCTTTCGTGAAATCGAAACGATTATATAAAATGTTGGAAATATTTTCTTTATAAGTTTTTATTAGGTTTTGTTTTAGTGACTGTAAGATAAGATTGTATTTTCTTGTGTATTTTAAGCTTTGTGCGTTTTTATGTGGGCGTAAAATAATATTTAAAAAAAAAAAACATCGTTCAGGTTTTTTCGGAGCTCGTCTGGGTCGGTACCACTTTATTGCCAAATATTCTGCTCTTACACAATAATGTGGTTCCGGTTTGAAGGGTAATATAGCCAGAGACATTATTGGGCAAATGACACTTAAGAGTCCGGCGGACTGAGCTTCCCATCCAAACGTTATACCAAAATAAATCATAATTTAAACACAATATAATCAAATTGTGTCGTTATTTGGATTCCGATACCGATAATCTAGGCTTCTATACTATTTTGTCCAAAGTACTCCACTGGAAATAATTGTAAGCGAATGCAATTCTTGATAACTTTAAATTTGGAACGAGTTTCCGGTCGTTTATTTTCAGTGAAGTAGTAGTAGACGAAATGGGACGAAATGTTAGGATCCTAGATTAACTGCATCCGAATCCGAATAATAACATAATGTCATAAAATATTGTTTCGACTACGATTTATTATAGTATTACGTTTTTGTGGGTTGGTTACAATTCATGCTCCGCCGGACCCTTAACCACTGATGTTTCAAGATGACAACAAGCAAGTAATGCCACTGTTATTTTGCTACGCTTACGTTTATAGACTGTGATACGCTGGTTTATCAGCAAATAACAATAAAGAGCAGCGCGACGGCTACGCTAGAAGTCCTGGGTCCCATACCCAGGTCGAGCAGTGTTATTGAGTTTTTCTGTGAAATTCACAGTAGCAGTTCGGAGTCTGCATTTGTACCCGGTTAATGGCAATAGGCTCGCCCCCTATATCATGGGACCTAAACATACCGGCGAACGCCTCTGCCTAACCCTTCGGGGAATATAGGCGTGATGGTAAGTTTAACAATAGAAATACTAGGCAAAAAAGTGTCAGCTTGGTTATAGATCATGGACTACCAAGCCGTAGGTCTCAAGGAGAAATAAGTCTCCGCTTTCAAATTGGTGTCTTAAATATTCTTTCTTCATATATTTAAGATATCCTGTGACTTTTTTTTATGGATTAAGTCGGATAATGAGCTGACGAACCACCTGGTGGTAAGTAGTCATCGTCGCCCATGGACACCTGCAGCACCAGAGGAGTTGCTGATGCGTTGCCGATCTTTAAAAGCCCCTACGGGACTGCAGTCTACCAAAGCCGGAGCAAACGAGGAGAACTGGCTCTTACGTGCAAAAGTTGAAACACACACCAAGGTACTTTACGACAGACTCCGAAGTAAGGGTGGTTGCCAGCCAAACAAACCCCAAAAGATCGTACCACCGAGCAAATACGGATGTTGTAAAAACGGATTCTGTAAAAAGAACTTAAGATATTTCAAGTTTAGAATTTTTCATTATCGCAGATAATATGCAATACACATAAAATTCAATATTAGAACGCCGAATTCAAATCGAATTCACATCCTTGCCCTGCCCCAATAACGTGCAGATTGGAAGAAATCGTTCACATCGCAATCAATATAAGTCCCGCTTCCAGATATACGGCTGCTATATAGGTCAGCTTCGATAACGCACCTTATCTGGCCCATTTCACCACAAACCGTTAGGGGATTAGAATGGACTAATATTGTAGTAAGCTCTGTCCTCTCAATTGAATTGTCTTGAGGATTATTTGGCTTTGTCAAAGGTAGCGTTTTGTTATTGTAGTAACTACAGCATGTATCGTGTGACAAGACTTTAATCGAACTAGTACATTATTCAAGTAAGAAACGAGATCATTGTGTATTTGAAAGAAAGAGAGACTATTATTTTGAACATGCATTTACGTCTATGATCGTCACTGGTGGAAATCTTATTGCTATTCTGGAACATAGATTGCCAAAAATTTAATATACCTACCTACGAACCAAAAACCTCACAGCCACTTACTTGTAATTACTTCTCTTTTATGTTTTCCTGGTACCTAGTATTGAATTATGGTGATCGAATTTTATCCCTTGTCGGTTGGGGGAATCTTAATCGCTGTATTTTATCTTCTTTTAATGTAGGTATCGATCGGTGAGAACTGAAAAAAACTAGTTTCACTTACTGAATGAATGCAATATAAGAAAACGATAGATAGGTTCAAATTTTATGCTTGACAACCCTTACCAAAAAGAAATTCTAAGGACCAGTATACTAAACCTACTATTTATCTGACTATTAGATATCATTTCTGTTATCCTGGTACGTTCAAATTTTGCCAACAACGAACTAGAATGCAATAAATAAATAATGTTTTGTGGTTTGTTAACAAATACCTGCTTGGAACTATAAAAAAATCTATTGTTCAAAGTGTTTTAGTGTATTTTTTTGTATAAAAATGGCGGCAGTTTCAACATTTCAGGGCATTCGTTCGGAATACTAAGTAGGGTTCGACATTATGTCAGGGCCACTAACTAGCTCTAGGACCCGCGTAACATTCACTAGAATTTTAGTATTTATGCATGTTATTTTAATCAATTTCGTTGTAATAATATGGTACTTACTCTATATTATGTCCACTGCAGGAAAATATCCAATTAATAGTCATATCAGTTTTTTATTGTAATAAGGTGACAATCTAGCGTACGGGGTTAGTGTCAACCGCAGTCTATAGAAACCAGTAAACACCAGTGGTATCACTCGCGTGTTGTCACATTGAAAGCGTCTCATTGTGGCCTTCAAATCAGAATACAATCATTTTAGCGGCAGGATAATAAGCAATGTGGTGGTACCAACCCAGACGAAATGGTTAGCAGATTTTCTCCGATTGTTCCTGAAAATCCAGAGAAAGATATACATATTATAAGGTACCCAACCCACTACTCAATGTCATGTCACGCACAGCAACCGTGCTTACGACCAATAAGGCAATGGATTTAGGTATGTATTAAATGTCTTTGGTATTATAGACGTTGGTAGGTTTAGGCACTCGCTGAGTGCCCTGCATGGGCAGCCGAGCGGCGAGTCCTGGTTGATCAGATTTAGCAGAATCTGTCTCTGCCAAATATAGTTTCAGCTATGCTGGCACAAACGGAAACATGGAGGGTCGTTGCCTCTTTCTGCGAGTGTGTCATGCTCTAGAAGGAGGCAGCAGAGCGGGATCGAGAGAGGGCCAATCCCGCTCGGAGGTGAAGGCGCCGGAGACGCAATCGCCTCGGTACCCAGCCCAGATAGGGCAAACGCCGAATCCCTGCTAATTTACGGGATTAATTTAGGATGCGGACGCTTAGAACAACTCGAGGCGTTTAGCTAGGCAACTTAGGCAACTCGTTTCCCGGGAGGACAGCAGCAAGCTGAAATTTTGTGATATGCCAAAGGCAAAGCACAGGAAGGCTACCGGTGCGTTCATTTGAGATCTCGGAGCCCCCTCCACAATGTGCTATGTGTGGATGGCCGTGTGTTTTTAGTCGGTAGGAGTCTAGTAGTCACCGCCTCTCTTTCTGAGAGGCGGGGGGCATCCATGAGGATTTTCACACGATAGAAAAAGATCTAAAATGTTTCAAATTAATCACGTGCAGTAGACTACACTCAAAGTTTCAATCTTCTTCGTCTATATGCATCGTAGATATTTCACAATAACAACGAGGACCAAGAATAGTGCATTCCTCTGGATAAAGTTAAACAAAGGACGGACATACGTCAAATGCTTTCAATGTATTTACGTACCGAAAAGAGAACCTTTTTAATATAATTTATGTAGGATCGGGGGTGTGGAAAAATATATTTGTTCGTGGAAATGATCTATTTATCTATACTTATAATAAATCTGTAGAGAGGTCAATTCTGTACATGAAATATATTTCCAAAATAACTATCAGCGGGTGATTAGTGATCCATACTGACGCCAAAAATGCAATCAGTAAAATTTTTGTCTGTCTGTCTGTCTGTCTGTCTGTCTGTCTTTATGTTCGTTATAGAAACAAAAACCACTCGACGGATTTCAACGAAACTTGGTACAATTGTTCTTCATACTCCTGGGCAGGTTATAGTATACTTTTCATCACGCTACGATCAATAGGAGCAGAGCAGTGAAGGGAAATGTTGGGAAAACCGGAGAACTTACTCCATTTTTTAAGCTTCCGTCGCGTGTGCAGCCTTAATGGTTAAAGCTACACAGAAATCATGTATGACGGAAATGTTCTCCTTAAAATTATATAAAAAATATTCCACGACAGCAAATGTCTATCTTTTATGGTTGACTCACAATAACACGCGTAACTCCCGATAGCTTAGCAGTTCGGAGCTTTCTGATTATATTTGTCTACTCTTACGTTAGGTGACTGACTGACTGACATAGTGATCTATCAACGCACAGCCCAAACCACAGGTTATAGTATACTTTTCATCACGCTACGATCAATAGGAGCAGAGCAGTGAAGGGAAATGTTGGCAAAATGAGTGATTCATGAGAAAGGTTTCAAGCTATAAAACATAACGCTACAACCCTTAGGAACGGGGCAACGCAGGTGAAACCGCGGGCGAAGAACTAGGGAACAAAGTAACTATTCCACGCGGACGATCGACGGATCAACGTCTTTCTTCATCGGCTTCGTTCAACTACCGCCAGTGTTGTCTTTTATAAAATCCTAGCTTCTGCCCGCAACTTTGTCTGCGTGGACTTCAGGATTGGGTCTGACCTAGATAAAAAGCCTATGTGTTATTCCAGACTATAATCTGTGTGCCAAATTTTATCCAGATCCGTTCAGCCGTTCTGGCGTAAAAGAGTAACAAACATCCATACTCACAAACTTTTACGTTTATAATATGAGTAAGGATTCTACTCATCATTTAAAACAGTAAACCATTCACTAGGTTAAAACTACGGAAATTATAAAATAAAATAATTTCACGAGCTATTCACCCCCACATGCATAGATTTTTTTTTCATAAATTGACGACGATCTCTTCTAAAAATAGTAGCCAAATATATTTTTTAAATCTACCCAGACTTATTGAAGCTAAGCCTTTAACAGTAAAGGTAGGCGCTATTCCACCTACCACACTTTCTAAAAAAGAAAGTATTGTCTGTGTATCTGAAAATATCTGTACATCAAACTAGATTTTCCGTAGGTCGAAGATATCATTCCCACCTATACAATCTGACGCGATACAGTCTGTCAAGTGGGATCCTCCGCTTTGCTGCTTGCCTGGTACAAAAAACTCCTTGTAATCATACTTTTCGTAAAGACTTGCGGTTCGTCTTGGCGGGGGTACTACCGTAGCCGTAGGAGTTATTCCACCTAGGTACAGTACTTTTTAAAAAAAGGACGTAGGCACTGTCTGTCTGTCCCAAAATATCTGACATCAAAATAGATTCTTCAGACAGATTCTCCGTAGGTCGAAAAAATAATTCACCATACAGTCTGGCACCATAGTATCCATCAAGTGCCTCTCGTTTGCTTCAAAGAACGATTTATAAGGTAACCATATTTGTCATGAATTTTATTTGGAGTAATGGGGATTTTTGGTAACGTATTTTTCATTCGGACGAAATTTTCTCAACCTTCCTCAACCTACCTATCATTATTGAACACATCGACGCAAAAATAAAATTAGAAAATCTTCGTTCTATTTGGCATCATTTCACGTACTACCTGTTTTCGAACATTTGATAGTAAAATACATCAATCAACATGTTCTCACCTCGACATGGGCCTCCCAAGAGTCCGCCATAAAACCCGGTCATTAGTATTCCATATCGAACCACTAGCTAACGGACCTACCTCGTCCTTTTTACAGGCTTCTTGTAATATCATCGGCTTTGTTATAGAATCTAAAACTCGACCATTCTAAGGCTGGTTCCCACAATACAATGACGAACTTTCATTCGCCGGAGACTAGAATAGTTTTATAATGCTGTTGTAAGGAAAGTTTGAAGTCTGCTTTATGAAGTTAATATGTAAATGAAAAGCAAACCGCGGAATATTCAGTTAGTGCATCTTACTTAACAAAGCTCGTTTGTCCTCACACGCAATGATATTTTCTTTCTTTCTTTCAATGATGTTTTGAACACAAATTCACGTATAATATGGTAAACTAGAACTTTACTATAGCGATTTTTAGTTCTCCGACGTACCCTAACACCTCCCCCCAACGCAGAAAATCTATGACGATTTTCCGCACTCCAAAGAAATGAGTGTACGTATGTAAAACCTCTTAACCCGATTTTTTATTTCATTTAAAGCTTACTGGCAATGTGGTTCGCATATTACTAGTGCGACCCACACTACTCATTACTTCTTGACTAAGCTCAATGCTTGTGTTACGAGTGAGTTCACGTCAGTAATGCAATGGGTGGGTCGGTTTCGAACCGGCAACCACATGATCACAAGTCCGACGCCCTAGCCATTATGCCGCGGGAGGCGCAGCTTAAATTTTCAGATAAATTTTGAGCGTAGTTATTATCAAAAAGTGCCACTTTGTGAAGCCGAAAATTGCATAACAAATAAATCTTGACAGAACTCTTAGAGTGAGGGCCGCAACTCAAAAACAAAATATCTGCTCTTTTTACCTTTTCCCTTTCTGCATATGAAACATGTATAAATAATGCCTACCCAAATCCAATAGACCCACAAAATACCTGGCTTTGATATTATCTTATATTAATTCCATTCATCTTTGTTTTAGCACATGCGGGCTACGTACACACAATTAACCAAGAGCCTTAGGGAGAGTAATAAATAGATAATAGAACCTCACAGACAAAATTTTCCATTCATTATTTTACTAGCAATACAAAACGAAAAATGAGCCCATTCATATTACCCTAATCTAACATTACTAAGTATTAAGTAAAGAAATAAATAGGTATATTTCTCTAGGAATAAAAGTTCATTCATAATCATAATTCTTAATTTCAATATGTTTTAAGTTTAATTATATTCGAAAATATTTTCGAATATTTAAACCGTGACGTTACCAATAAGCATAAATAAAGTTTCAATTTTCCCCCGAGGCTCTCGATAGGACTGTTTCATCTCCAATTGACGATCTAAAGGCTCTTCTCGGTACAATTAAAGAGTCACACAGTAGCGAATAAAAAGGACAGAATGTTGAAATGTATTGTGTGAGAAAAGGATGGGAAAACATCGCCTGAGGCAGCCAAATTAGAGTTGCCGCTATGGTATACTTAGAAACAATCTGCGGAAAGGAGATTGACAAATAAGAGTAATTGAATTTATTTAGAGGAAGATACATTTTACGCGGGAAAATGTGCGTCCTACGAGTTGAGAAATGTTGCTAAGTGCCTTGATATATGGAAGATTATATGTTCTCGCGACGAGACGTAGGGCATTGAATAAAGCTGTACTTATTTTCTCGCTGAGTTCTTTTTACATCATTCTACACTCAGATTTATGAGGATGCGCCATTTTATTTTCACGATGATTTAAGAACATCTAAAGTAGGAATACATTTTCACGTAAATAGTTCAATAGGGAATCAAAAATACATTTTATTTCTTTAATTATTATAAATCTTAGCTGTTCTCTTTACTTACGAAATAAATTTATCTAAACCATTTTTGTTAATATACGAGTAGCCAACAAAATGCTAATTTTAGATCAATAACTATCTGACTGACATATCAACGCTCAGCCGAAACTACAGGATCTAAATCCCTGAAAGTTTGCATGCTGGTTCCTTTTGCACTGTAGACGAGCACTAAGAAGGAATTTTGGAAATTCTACCCCTATGGTTGTGAAAAGGGGGTGAAAATTTGTATGAAAGTTCGCACACACTACCATGCATTTGACATACATAGACACACATAAACATATTTATTATACGATGACATCGTCAAGTAGTCAAGTAGCTGTTGACATTTTGACAATTATTGTTTTCTTCCATATAAATTAGACTTTACACATTTTATGATATAGAACCTTCATGGTGTAGGTACAGTTCTCACAGTATATTGTAGAAAATTATCTAAGTACGCAGGCGAAGTTGCGCATAGGAACTCTTGTATTAGATAATACACAAATAGAAGTGATTAGAACATTACATTACTCAATATATTTTCTGCAATCCAGTAATGTCATTATCATCAGCCTATCATATTTAGCTCCCTAGAGCTATCGAGTGGCATGCATGCCGTCAGATGGGACTGGTCCACTCAAAGTCGCTATGGCTCTTTCTTCAAAAGGCCATTTCAGACATTGTCTTACATTGGAACTCACATATTTGTTGCTACGTATGTCTGAACTTTAAAAGGGGCAATGATGCTCTGAGCTTCTTTCGGCGTGTTTTCTGTCAACTGACGACCTCTAAGAGATCGTGAGTTAGGAAATGCCAGTTACATCTAGTAAAAAAAGATATTGACTCGTAAGAGTGTCCATAAAAGATCTAATTACAGAAATAAATATCATTTAATCATTTATATATATACGTTCGTCCACTGCTGGATGAATACACTAAGTAAGTATACACTGGTGCTCCATCCAGTAATATTTATTTAATAAGCAAGGTATTAACAATCTCGGCCACACTAAGTTGAACTAGGGTATAAGCTTTTAAAAAAATCAACTATAATAAGTTAAAACAACAAAGGCTAAAAGATCTTTATAAATTAATATTACTGTTTGAACTTCTTGACTTTCAAAGTTCCACCTACACGCAGTGGAATCTTTAGGATTTTTCTTTGCCTTGTAAAAGATTGTCAAATGGCACATAAATTGAAAGACGACAAAACACAAATCCGTTGTTACTGCATCCGAGACAATAAATCTCAAAAACGTTTTAGAAAATTGTATGCACCAGTCGCTGCTGGCTCGATACCAGAGATTCATATGTAAAATAAAACATCAACAAATTATACCTATTCTGATTCAACCAAAAAAAAATTTCAAAACAGTCTTCCAAGTTATATTTCAAATCGCCCATTTACAATAAAATGTTACATTAATTACTAACGCAAATTGAGTTACAAAAAACAGTACAATAACAAAAAAATCTTCCCACTGAACTAATACGAGTAAAGGATGCATTAGTTCAAGCAGGTCAACATAACTGCATTGGGATCTCAATATTTTAGACAGTACATTTCAGATGAAAATTGAATCAATAAATCCAAGAAAACGTGAATTATCTTCGCCCCATTTATTTGGAACTGTCCCTGGTCCGTCTTACCACTAGTGATGCATAGGTATGAGGAGGTAATAATTTGCGTACAGACCGTTCACCGTAAGATGTCCCCTGCCGTGATGTTATATTGCTTGTCATTTTGTAAAGCCACGCACCTCCAACACAATCTCTCTTGCACTGCCTATACTCGTATATGGCTTTGGCATGATTAATTCGAAAAATATTAAATATTAACACAAAACCGAGCGGAACACGTCACACTATGACAATCAATAGTGCCAACATCACGGTAGGGGGACATCTTACGGTGAACGGTCAATAGTAGCAATAGCGATCACTACCAATTAGTCAGCGTAGTACTACTGCAGCGCTACTGTGGTTTACTTTAGTACTGTCAACGCAGTCAACTGATTTAAATTGCTTTAGTCTTTGGTGTGTGTTCATTAGTTTTTTGATTAATTAAATTAAAACAGTGTAACATCTTTTCGATAAGTCTGTTTAGAAAAGGTTACCAAATGTATAACCCAATGTATACCTGACTGATTGCTGTGGTTCCAATTTTGTCAAGAGCAGCAATTTTTTTTATGGGATTAGAGGGCAAACGAGCCGACGGATCGTCTTATGGTAAGTGATTATCGCCGCCCATGGACACCCGCAACATCATAGGAGTCACAAGTGTGTTGCCGACTTTTTAAAAGGGGATTGGGCCTCCGGTAATCTCACTCACTCGGCGAAACACAACGTAAGCGTTTTTAACGCCGGTTTTCTCTGAGACCGTGGTATCACTCCGGTCGAGCCGGCCCATTCGTGCCGAAGCATGGCTCTCCCACGTAATACATGCTGATATTGATTTAAGAAATTTGTCAATACGCTCGTATACAATATACAATTATACAGTCATATATTCGTTCAGAAATATCATTTATTGCATACATACTCGTATTTAAACACATTATACGTACAGACATTTTCCCGGAGCAATATTCCACGTCATTACCGTCGATGTTAACCGTCGAGCGCCAACATGCGAGAACGAAGCGATTGATCCACACGGTGAATGCTCACGTCAATCACAAAGTTTCCCCTTAATCGCCACTGAATCGCTTGTGTAAACTAAGTGTGAACCACGCTGGACTTTCCGATAGCGATTACAGCAACGTAAAATGAAGTTTGTAATTGCGTAAACAAATAGTATTTGCCTTTAAGTCCATGTGCGCATACTTCCGCGTTCTTTCATTCAATGAACCATGTTTCAGAGACGCCGAACCATTGTTATCGTCCCGTTTCTGTCTCTACCACTAAGTAGATTCATACTTGTAGGGGTCATGCATATTGCCCATTGCCCACACATACAGGGAGAAAATTATCGGAATCGGCTTGGAATGAAGGAGTCAGGCTTCGATAATAACTTCTGGCTGGATCATCGCCGTAGTTCATGCTGAAGTAAAATGATGGAAAATATAAAATTGTTTTGCGTATCAAAGTAAAACAGGTGCAATACCATAATTTCATTTTAATGCCTAAAGATTACAAGTATATAAACTTAACAATGTACTTTAACTTGAAAATCCTAAAATCATAAATCAACGGCTTTTACTGCGCATTTTATATCCAATGGTAAAATAAACTTTAACTTTCAGTGCAATAAGAGTAGTAACTTTAACTATTAGTGCTTATAATAACTGTAACCTCTTTGTAACGTCATATCCCGTTATTTTGTTAAGAAGATACTGTTTGTTGACACCCACGCGTCAACTAATTAGGAACGCAGAAAGCATAAGGAGCTTAGTTACTTCATCAATATATAAATTGGGTGAGATTCTCAGCCAAAAACTACCTACAGAACTTAATAAAAAGGCATGCAGAAGATGCGAGGAGGCTGTTCATGAAGATACTTTTACTTTGTGTCTATTTTCATCAGTACCAGGAATTCAGCTCAAACGAAGAAATTATGTCAAAGTATATATGTATTTAAAGACGCGTAATTGAGTATTTCTATGTCTTCATATCTTAAAAACATCTATTTAGCAATTGTATGTTTGAACCAAAAGACAGACATATTCTTGTCTTGGTAGTATCAAAATAAAACCCAAATTAATTACTCAATCAGCACAAAAAAAAAACGACGAAGTATGTCATAATATTTTTGAACGACTTGAAATATTTCACACAAATAAGAAGAAAAAGCATTGCCCAAATTATGATGTCCATGTCATACTGAAACAGTTTAGCCTATGGACGGGGCAGGGCCCTCAGGGCCTCAGCTATTGTTGAATGAACTTGATGGATGAGACGTCAAACAATTTGTCATGGCAGCTGACAGTCGCCAGATTTTCGTACAATTTCTGTCTTTATGACGTAAACAGGAATCGGTGAAATGTGATTTATACAAAGTTATTTCATTTTCACTTCTGGGTGCACCAATATTATATATACAATGATATATTGTAATCTGCATTTACAATTAAAATTATGTGCTTATATTTTTTAAATCACAAGATACAAACGGGATTAAGTACTGATAGCACAAATAAAATAAATTGATACCGTTGCCATATACCTAATTAAAAAATAAAATATTCAGCATGATGAATCTATTTTAAGCAATTTCTTTTATATATATTTTTTTATATTTTTTATAGATATGTGTGCCATTTACCTAAGTGGTGAGTACATCGTGTCTCATTGGCGCTCTTTGGGAGAGGCCTACGTTTAGCGATTGACGGCAATAGCCTGATAATTATCATGATGATGGTGATGAGTAAGTTTTTAATCTCATTCCTTATTCGAAAAAGGGGTTATTGGTTCTAAAGAAATAAGTATAATGAAATGAAATTAAATGATATTTATTTCTTTATAGATCTTTTATGGACACTTTTACAGGTCAATGTTGTTTTTTTAGCTAGATGACACCGGCATTTCTTTACTGACAACCTCTGAGAAGAAACAGCGAAACAATCATATTCTCTTTTAAAGTCCAGACATACGTAGTACTTAGTAGCAAATATGTGACTTCCAATATAATTTTCAATGTCTGAAATGGGCTTTTGAAGAAAGAGCCATAGCGGTTTTAAGTAGACCAGTTCCATCTGACGGCACGCATGCATCAGTCATTGGATAGCTCGACCATAATCTAGGGAGGTATAGTAAGTATAGGTAATGGGAATTAACACTCCCAATTACCTATTCTATTCCCTTCATCATCTTTTCCCCCGTATTTTTTTTACCGTCTTCACCCAGTTTGATGGAGCTGAACTAGTCAAGTCACTATCAACTGCAGGTGCAGTCAACAATGTCGCAATAACAATGGATTTATTTATTTATTCAATTACTCATGAAATGCCTAGTAGAGGTCTAAGCGTAACTACTACGTTGGAGGTCCTGTGTTAGATTCCTAAGTCGAGCAGTGTTATTGGGATTTTCTATGAAATTTTCAATGGCAGCTCGGAATTTGGATTTGTGGCCGATTAATGACAATAGGCTCGCCTTACGTAGGAACTAAACAAACTGGTGAACTATAGGTGTACATTAGTACGCTTCGGGTAATACAGGCGTGATGGTATGTTATGTTATGGTGACCCTTAAAATACTAAAAAGGACTCCCTACCCTAGCGATTGAGGTCGCCGCTACCGTTGCGCTGCGGGTACCTAGTGGGTTCAATTCACACCCGATATATATTTGTGTAGTCCATTGTCCATATTTATTTGGAATCTGAATGTACTGCTAATTGTATGGATATGAAGCTCTGAAACATACAGGGTTTGTTCCCGAGTAGATACGAAACCAGTTTTTTTAGGAAAAAATATATTTCTTTTCAACATAAAAATCTCACCAACATACATTATGTAAATGGTAGAATAAATATAGTTAGTTACATTTTTATAACGATGTCTTCCACGAAGTCCCTCAGAAATATCACATAAAATTTAATATTCTTCAAAAAATTATAAAAATACTTCATTAAAATAATTATTTATATAATATATAGTGAAACGTTCTATGCCAGACTGAGTCTAGATGTTAGCTTTTGTCATCATGACTCTATTATCATTATATCAGCCAAAAGACGTCCACTGCGAAACAAAGACCTCCCCCGAAGACCTAGACCTAAGTCTGCATCAAACGACTCCCAGCGACCTTCACCAGGTCGTCCATCCATCTCGTTGGAGGTCGTCCCACTGCGTTTTCCGGTGCGTGGTCTCCACTTGAGAACCTTTAACCTGCCTGGATCATGATTGTATACATGAACGCAATAAAAGTTTGAGTTTGAGATTGTTCTATTTTGCAGACTGAACTATTTTCACGATTTTTTTGCGTTGTATTGTTATTATTAAATTTCCGTCGTTTCGGATCCTTTACAGCATCCTTGGTCACGGGTACACTAACGAGACTAACGGGCAGATAATCTCCGTATCAATAAAAACCCAAATCTGACTGCCCAGTGACGGAATGCCCTATTCAAATTAGACTATAACCACCGATTACATCGGAAGTAGATCAAAGTATCCAACCCTCACGTCCAATTTACTGACCGTAGCTCCGGAATTTTTAAGCAATCCTCTCCGGGTTTTTTACGCATCACTAAATTAGGTACTCGTATGAGATTCGGTTCACCCACCGGCAATTAATTTAGCTAGAGCTGTACCGAACTTAGGCGTCGATTTTTATACAATTCATACCTGTCGGATGAAAGCTGTATATTACCTGTTTATATTGAAAGGTTCTATTTATTTTTCTCCAACAAAGATACTTTGATTTTCAAAATTTTAATAGACTAATTAGGATATTGATTTCTGAGGCTTACGCGAATATTCGACATATTGAAAATGAAACAGATTAAATCTAAATTCAAGCCAAAAACTGCAAAACCTAATGATACGGTGAGCTCATTTTGTGTAAATCGGATGAATAATGACTAAAGTGGGAGGGTAAGTGGAGGGAAGCTGTCAATAAATACGACATCAAGACGCACAACACCTCAGTCTGCCCGTGACCATAGACGCTGTAAAGGTTCCGAAACGTCGGGATTATTAATGTGAGTTTGACGCGATAGAATCCGTAAGCTGTTTCGTTTTCGATAGACTATTTAGGTATATTTTGCCGCGTTATAGTGCGCGGTACAGTACCCCCGAAATACCAACGCGCGTCTGAAGTTACCTTTTATTATAAAAACTTGGTGTAAAAACAGTTGGAGTCGTAATTGTTTCACATTTGTGAATCAACTCCTTCCTTACTGATTTCGATTTTTTTGCATAAGAACACATAATTATGTTATTTGACCTGTAAGACGCTTCTTGGTTTCTAAAATAAAGTATTTAAAATATAGTACCAGTCACACGATATGTAAAATTATGTCTTCAAGAAAAAAACTTAGTTTAAGAACCAGTCTTCCACAAATATTCTTTTTTTGCTTCACGTGAGCGAAGCTGCGGGCATAAGTTCTATTATTGTTTCTAATTAATCATTTTAGTTTCTGCTTATATAAGAAAAAACCTGTGTGGTAGGTATGTACGAGTATCTTGTATGAAATTTTAATTTTTGCGTTTTAATACCAGGAGAACATAAGATAAAGGTAAACGTAATGCTCTCTTTTATATTGAGTCACCAACATAACGAGGACTCAAAGCGGAACGGCAGAAGGGCACATACTCAATTTGGGGGCGACACGACGACAAAATGAATGTGGGGTCGAATTAAACCGCTCTTTTGAGGACGAAAAATCTATATATTATCTACTGGAGCATTGACATGAAGCTGCCTACTTATTTATAGTAATACAAGAATTCCAAAAATATCTTATTTTGGTTCGATGACGTTTATATACTCAAACACTGAATTTTTAAACGACTGGAATCGAACCCAGGACCTATCATTCAGATCAATGAGGCAACAAAATTTAATGACATCAAAAACCGGAATTCTATCACCCCCTTCAAAATTGACAGCATCAATATTATTAATTAAGAATAAAAAAATATACTAAATATAATATATTGTCATTATGTTAGTGAGAAGGTTTTAAAATGCATGTTAAAGCAATTAAACGTGGGAGAGCCATGCTTCGGCATGAATGGGCCGGCTCAACCGGAGTGATACCACTCCTCAGAAAACAGGCGTCAAACAACGCTTACGTTGTGTTTCGCCGAGTGAGTGAGGTTACCGGAAGCCCAATCCCCTTTTAAAAGGTCGGCAACGCACTTGTGACCCCTCTGGTATTGCGGGTGTCCATGGGCGGCGGTAATCGCTTACCAGCAGGCGATCCGTCTGCTTGTTTGTCCCCCTATCCCATAAAAAAAAGCATAAAACAATATCATCACGCCTGTATATCCCGAAATTAGGCAGAAGTGTAGGTACTTTACGTATATCCATTATTTGTCCGTGTGTTGACAAAGCCGGGGTAACCGTAGAGAGCCGACAAGTACACAGAGTAAATGATAAACCCTGTTTGTGATTTTCGTCAAGCTAAACCAGGAACAAACGCACGAAAAGTTTTTTTTTCACATATGTAGGTACTTTGTGAATTAAAACAGCCGTTAATTGATATACAAATGTAAATAACTCCTAATTATAATTTCAAAGGGAGTAATCAAAGGTTTCCAAACACGACCGGATCTGTGAACATGTTATTAAAATTGTTAAATGTATTGTAAAAAAGTCCGAAGTGTTGAAAAACGAAGTCGAAAACTTTACAAAATCTGAAAATTATAGAATCTTCGGTTTTAGTTAAAAATTCTTTATTATGGACTAGCGACCCGCGCGGGGTTTCACCCGCGCTGCTGCGTTCCTAAAAGGCGTAGCATGATGTTATATACGTTCCAACACAAAAAGAATATTCAAAATCGGTTTAGTAGATCCAGAGATTACCCCCTACAAACTCACAAACTTTATAATATTAGTATAGAAAGACTAGACCTTTAAATCATACAAAGAGTTTAAGCTATAAAGACACTAACGACTACAAATCCAAGCGAATTTTAAGGGTCCGGCGGAACTTGAAATGCCAACATAAACGTAATACCGAAATAAATCGTAATCCAGACAATATTCTATCAAATTATGTTATTATTCGGATTTGGATACCGTTAACTACTATTACTACTTCACTGGTAATAAAATACCGAAAAATTGTTCCAAACTTGGTAAAGTTATCAAAAATTGCATTTGCTTACAATTATTTCCCGTGATGTATTTTGGATGAAATGCTAACGTAGGAACCTAGAGATTAACGGTATCGGAATCCGAATAATAACAGAATTTGATTAAATTGTGTTTTAATTACGATTTATTTCGGTATCACGTTTGTAAGAGAAATTCGGTCCGCCGCACTCTTAGTTTATTCATTTCTTGTAGAATCTGAACCCCAAAAAACGCCCTAACAGCTTCATACTACGGACTGACAAGGCAAATAAGTGTAAGTAGGAACCTGTTTTTTTTTACTACAGCCCAACTAACCCCTCCCATTCTGAGAGGAGACCCGTGCCCAACAGTGGGACAATAAATGGGTTGATGATGATAAGTAACATAACATACCATCACACCTGGATTGCCCGAAGGTTAAGGCGTATTAATGTACACCCAAAGTTCGCCGGTATGTTTAGGTCCCATGTAATAGGGCACGAGCCTATTGCCATTAACTTATATCATTTATTTTCACTAAAAGCAAACTAAAATATAAAATGGCGTCATATAGCGTTCTATGTGGGTAATTAAAAAATTTGGGTTTGTCGAGATACCATTTGCCATTAACCGACGGGCACAAATTCCAAATTCTCAGCTGCTTCTGAGAATAACCCAATAACACTGCACGACCTGGGGATCGGACACTCAATCGGCTCGATCGGATCGCACTTGGCACCACTAGACTAATGAGTCAATATTTCTTATTTCCAAGAATTCGTACCAATCTTTTGACTACCACAAAGTAACACGTGTAACGACGCCATATATAATTCTTTTATCCCACGCCACGTTTACCAGAATTCTTGTGACTCCAATTGTGTTTATACAAATTACCATTCAAATTGAAACGTTAACATAAATTTCAAATTATTTACTCTATCGTGCTACTTCGTGGCATGAAGAGTTTTCCATCGACCAAGAACAGTCACCGTCACCCCATCTACAGACTGGCCGCGCCAGATGGCTGCATCCAGAATTAACCGCAAGCTATAGTGTCAAACGCTAAAAGCTCAAAATTATCTCATTCAAATTTCAGTAAACATATTCCATGTCTTTGCTGTAGACCCATAATTTTATGCTGATGTATACAATGTAAGCCAACATCAGCATCCATCGCTTCATGCATAAACAAGCGATCTATTAAAGCCGCTAGTGATCCATCAATGAACGCTGAAGTGTGGTCAACATTGACCGACGGAGCTTCATATTTCTTTATACAAAGAAGGTTCTTCCTACATACCATTTATGCTTCGATAGTAATTGTAGGTACTAGGACTTAATAAACCGGAGGAGTTGTCTATAAAATGTAATTGATCAACATTCTTGCAATACAAAAATAACATACCATCACGCCTGTATCCCCCGAAGGGTTAGGCAGAAGCGTACTAATGTAACAACCACAGTTCATGTGGGTATGTTTAGGTCCCATGTAATAGGGGGCGATCCTATTGCCTTTAACCAGGCGTGAATTCCAAACTCCGAGCTGCTACTGAGAATTTCAAAGAAAAAACTCAATAACACTGCTCGACTGGGAATCGAACCCAGGACCTCTAGCATAGCATTCGCGCTTAGGACCACTGGGGCTAATGAAGCAATTATACATAAATAACTTTTAACAAAAAGTAAAAACCGCCTTCAAAAACCCTAAAATAATAAAAATAATGTTACTTAAGTGCAATACAGTTTTAGAAGTCCTTCGATTTAATAAATAAATAAAGTCTTTATTTGCTTAAAACATTGTATAAATGGTATTACAGTAATTATAATAAAGAGCTTACATGTTTTGACAGATTTGTACTTAGCATGCAAATCTTCCACTTAGTACTAACATGAAAATTTCTTGTCCATAAATTCTTTAAGACTATAGTATAGGTTATTAATTAGTATTCAACCAATTTATTTTAAAATAATCTTATCTAAACCAAATGTCGCTCTAGGTTAGGTCTCTTGGTCTATGGTTTGGTTATGTCTTTCGTTTTTGCCACCGACTTCCGAAACTGTTTCATTTTAGTTTAGAGCCCTTGATCTAAGCTTTATACCAAGAAGACTGTATTCCCCAAAAGGTTAGGCAGAGGAGTAAACTGTATACCTACTATATAATTATGTGCACTAGTATTTACTAAACCGGACCATCTTAATAACGAAAAATTATATGTAGGACATTTACTTTATATGTATAATATGGTATAAATGGTTGGAGGATGATCGCTAAGTCTAGTAATAACGTTGAGCAATCGATCTCGGTGATAACAGTTATTAGAGTATCAAGACTCCTCCTAACCTCGGAAGTCAGTCGCATTTGTCAAGAATACTTGTGACGAAGTCAGAAAAACTTGACAACTTATTTGTAGGATAAATTGCGAAGTTTGGTATTCTCTCCGTGTAAAATACTATAGTATTTAGGGATATCTGGTTCGAATCGAAGCCCACCCCAACATATTTGGGAAAAGACTAAGATGATGATTTTCTGTCTTCCAACAAAATACAAAATATTTCCTTATTCATACAAAAACAAGCTCCTCACGTTAATAACATTATGGGACAATCTTGTTAAAGTGCTTGATAAAGCAGCAAAATATTTCGGCCTACTAAAATATTCAAACAATCATTGACCTTATTTCATTCTTGACCACCCTTCAAACTAAAAACACGTTCGAAATTTAAATCACAAACTATTTTACGCGGTAATTCCTTTGACATCACAGGTAGTTGTGTCCCACAGTGGGCTGAAAATCGGCTTTCATAGACTTAGGGATTTCAATTTGTAAGTGCCGGATTTTTTGCCGGATATCGCTTCTATTAGTTATTACTATATTCAAAAATGACACCCGACTTAATTCTGCACAAAAACGAAGGAATTATAATTTTTTTAAGAAAAAATTGTATGAAGCTGGTATTAAAAAGTTAATTATCTCGTAAACAGCAAGGAAAACCGTAATATCCTTACAGGTGGTTATAGTACTAATTATTTAAGATTTTTTGACATATGTCATATAACGGTTATCGCTGCTAATTTTTTTTAAAAAATCGTCAATATATTTTTATTTATTTTTACATATGAAAGGGTTCCTTTTAGTGAATGAATTAAGAACATTGTTAATTATGAAGGATGTTATTGACCCAAATATTAAGAATATATAAAACAAGAAAAATATTTTAAAAATAGAAAAAAAAATCAAATATTAAACATTTTCCTTATCACTCTCGTTGTCGGACTCCAATTCTGAGTCAGAATCCAGATTGGATACATCTATAAACTCGAACTCACTTTCCTAAAACTGAATCAAGTCGAGAGTTTCATCAAAAAAGGTCTGCTTTCTCTTGGCATCTAATTTAGGCCTTTGTGCACTTAGGAAAGGATCCGAAGAAACAACAAGCATATTTAAAATATCTTGATTAGAATCTTGCCTGCTTCTTTTCCGCGAATGATGTTCCCGGAACCTCCTAAAATCTTTGTTTCGAGACTCTGAGGCTTCTTCCGAGAGAGTCCCAATCGGTACAATATCATTTTGCTAGATTATGTCAGCACCGTGAATTAATAATTTATGTACGGTTGAGGACATGTAGTACCAATCGTACAATTCCACATAACTACTTTTCAGCTGTTTTGCGGGCAAAATCTTTAAATTTTATGACGTCGATCTTCTCGCCAGATGTTATTGCTTGCAAAATCACAGCAAATCTTTTAATAAGATCTTCGTCCATCCCGGTAATAGCTGCGGTTTTATTGGGAAACTCGAAAAACTTTCTAGCGGTATTCCTGTCATTGGTAGTTCCAGAGCCTTGTTTTACAATATCAATCAACAGATTGAGCTGATCTTTGAGTTTATTTTGTATAATCTTTTTTCTGTTCTGCAACATTTCTTTGTCCTCATTACTTCTCGCTGCCCACCGTATGAAGTCGAGCCTGTACGCAATATGTAGCAGACATTCCATACAATTTATACGTGCGTGTAGGGATGACAAGCCAAATTTGTATATGTCAGCACACACAGTCTTTGATGTTACAACATCTAAGCGGTTCATTTCCGTAGGTTTTGCTAGACACAAGTAGCACGATGCATTTGATCTGGCCTCTGAAAGGTACGTGCAGACTTTGGCGTCGATCATTGTCATCATTAGTTGATGAGTTACCATGTTATTATTACTGCACTGTGTGGGGATAAGGGCCTGAATTTCATCATCCATTTGTTTTTTGAGACCAATGACTACTGATTCGCTCTCTTTTAAAAAAGTAAACTGAACTGGACGACAATACAAAGTTGAGCATGGTTTTGGGTTCGTCCATACAGTGTTATCTCCATCAGTCAGTTTTAGTGGCACCAAAGAGGTCATGAAAATGCTTGCATCATCTTGCTCGCCCTCCATTTTCTGCTTGTATCGGCTTTGGTTGGAAGCACCATCAAATCCCCACTTGGATATCAGCTTTAGCCGCTTATCTTGCACATCGGCATAGTCAGGAAGACTTTGAAGGATCCTCGTCACCGTGATGTCAAGTAAAGCTTGAAGTGTAATCCTAGCCGAGGAATCCGTAACTGTCACAGATTGCTTCGGAGGGTAGCAATCAAGCTTAGTTTGTTGCACTTTATAGTAGGATGGATAAATATCCTTAGCACCTTCACGAATGGCAGCCTCTCGCAAAGTAATATATTAACTGCCAGTTTGACAGTTTTAGTGAAAGAAGCAATCCAAGCGCTTTCTCTGGTGTAAATATGACTGTTTTCACTGGTTTCTTAAGCGTTTCTTCTAATCACTTATTTTCAGACTCACTAGAAGACTAAAACTCAGTTTGCATTGATAAATATCTAGCTCAAACATAGTTGTGTAAGTGTGGATGCAGTATAAACCTCTGAATTCTTTCTTCCTTCTTCTTTCTTTCCTTCGGGAATATAGGGGTGATGATATTTTATGTTACGTGTTGTTAAAAGTCTGTGTACCTCAACTTAAACGCTAAAAGGAATCGTTTCATGTGTAAAAATAAATAAAAATATTTTGACGATTTTTAAAAAAAAATTAGCAGCGATAACCATTATATGACATATGTCAAAAAATCATAAATAATTAGTACTATAACCACCTGTAAGGATATTACGGTTTTCCTTGCTGTTTACGAGATAATTAACTTTTTCATACCAGCTTCATACAAATTTTTCGTAAAAAAATTATAATTCCTTCGTTTTTGTGCAGAATTAACTCGGGTGTCATTTTTGAATATAGTAATAACTAATAGAAGCGATATCCGGCAAAAAATCCGGTACTTACAAATTGAAATCCCTAAGTCTATGAAAGCCGATTTTCAGCCCACCGTGTGTCCCACTAAAGTATTTCATTAAACTCCGCTTTGTAGGGCTCATAATGGCAGCTTGACATCCTGCCATAAATTCTGATCGAAGATACCCTGCCGATGTGCTTTTTATTTCAAGCAGACTTTAATAGGTATCTTTCTTTTTATCTTTGCTCTCAGGAGTTCATGCAACCCTGGTACTTAATTAAAATATCTGCTGCTAGGCGGTGTTTATGTGTGTTATTTTTATTTACGGCCAAAATTAATAACAATTTCTGGAAAAGTACTGGAGATTGAAACTTGACATAAAAAAGAGAGAGAGTAATGTCAAATTTCGATCACCAGTAGGAAAAACAATCTAGAGACTGCTTAATTTTCGCAGATAAACACACTCCAAAGACGACATAATTTTAAAATTCTTGAATTTATGTGATCCTAGTATAAAAAACATTACATCGTTATTTGAATTCCACGCGAGATTACTGTCGTCATTTCACCCTCGATGTTTTACTTTTTACATACCTTGTACCACATTGCCTTGTCGTCTCGATTCTGATAATTTTTAGATTTCTGCAATTTACAGCTTTTTTTCTTACATAGATGAGCGATCGATGTAGTACTATCTAGAGTACATAAAGCCGTACGTACGTCCCCACTGTCAATCAATTGTTAGTGGTATTCAAAAACTAAAAAGCCAGTCTATCCTCGGAATATCGGTATTGCCCAATAAATTTTTTTACCGATATCGACCCCAACATAGTTGAGAGATTATTAGATAAGAAATTTAAATCACGAGTGAATCGGTTTTTTACATGCAAGCGTATCAGCTCCATCGTAGATCGCAATGACGCATAACATCAGACGAAGTGGAGGTCAAGGGATGGCCTATCGAGAATAAAAAAAAAGAGGTGATGTTATTTTTTGTATAATGTCGGTGTTCTTATCAATGTGCGGCATTAAGACAGCTATTTAGTGTAAGCTGACCTCTTAATGTATGGAAGCCTATGCAATGCGAGATCCGCTTTCTTTCTCCTAGATTTGTATAATTTGATATATTGTAGCTAGCTACAATATATCAAATTATACAAAGTTCTTTATTGCTTCATGTGTAATTATACACAACCTAT
Organism: Acronicta aceris; assembly: GCA_910591435.1. Taxonomy (NCBI): domain Eukaryota; kingdom Metazoa; phylum Arthropoda; class Insecta; order Lepidoptera; family Noctuidae; genus Acronicta; species Acronicta aceris. The sequence goes on along the minus strand of OU342778.1, from coordinate 2,795,998 downwards.
ATTATTAACCTAATATACCTATGTATAATTACACATGAAGAAAAGAACTTTGACTTTGACTTAGCCGTGAGTACACTCCTGCCCATTAAATGTCAACACTAATATATTGTTACGCCGAGTAACTATTAGTACGGGGATGGGTCACGAAGATTCTAGATAAGTCGTAGAAGCACGTAGAACATTCGAAGAAAAGCCGGGTTCAAGGTGAATGACCGTAAACAATAGACGATCGCTTTATCGTCTATTGTTTATAAGTAGGTACTTAGGTACTTACCTACTCGTATTTTGTGGACCTATCGAGAATGTTCGATTCTAGAATCTTCGTGACTCATATAAATACTGGTCGTGAAGGTCGGCCAGAGCAGTTTAGTTCTGAACACGGTGAAGTGAATATCGAAGCGGAGTTAAGTGATTACAAGTGCGACATTATAGTGCGATAAGTGATACTGTAGTGACTCTCTCAGTAATTTCTGTTGTGTGTTTGTCAAGTTAATTAAAATATTTGTTGTTTCGGTGAAATTTGTGTTAATTAAATTTATCCCGAACCCCAGCTCGTAACATTTGGTGTCAGAAGTGGGATAAATTATGCCGGTTTTACCGAAGGAAGACATGGAAGGTATCCGTAATCCGTATCCAGAAGTCAGCGGCAGCAAGAGATGGACCAGAGACGATTTGGAGATACTCCGGCACTACCTGTGGGTCATCAGCAACCAACTATAGACCCAATTCCTGGTCCATCTGGAACTTCTCCAGCACCAACGGTTGACCTAGCGACCTTGATGGCAATGATGCAGGAGCAGGCCCGCCGTCAGGAAGAGCAGTGGCAGCATGACAAGGAAGAACAGGCTCGCCGGGAAGAGGAGCAAGCTCGCCGTCAGGAAGAGCAGGCACACCAACTGCGGGAACAGCTGCAACGCGACAAAGAGGAGCATACCAGACGTCAAGAGGAACAGATGCTCCTGATAAAAGACCTTCATGGGACTCTTGGCAAACAGCTCGGTGTTATGAAGGAGCAGGTGGAACAGCACGAGACCCGGATTTCTAAAACTGAGGAACAGATTGCTGATATGACAAAGGCGTTAGGTGATCTAAAGGCACGAAACGTACTTGCGACTTCCGTGAATGCTGCACCCATAACGACCTCCCTACGTGGATTTAAAGTGCCGCCATTTGACGGAACCTCCTCATGGTCGGCATACAAAATGCAATTTGAAGCCTTTATGGAGTCGAACGGATGGGACAACGGTCAGGCAAAGACAGCACTCACCTTATGCCTCCGCGACCAGGCCTTGACAGTACTGGAGGCCCTCGGCAAGGACATGACCTACGACCAGTTGATCGAGGCGTTGGACTCAAGATACGGTGACGCCCATCTGGAATACGTGTTTCGTGCTCAGCTAAAGGATCGGGTACAGCGTAGTGCCGAGACCCTACAGCAGTGGGCCGTGGAAGTTGAAAAGCTGGTTCGAAAAGCATACCAGTCTACACCTGCGCTCATCGATGGTAATCTGGTCCAAGCGTTCGTCGATGGAGTTCGTGACCTTGAAGTCAGAGCTGCTGTAAGACTTGGACACCACAAGACATTGAAAGACGCCTTAGCCCATGCCTTAGAAGTAGAGGCAGTTAGACAGGACCATCGGACTGATCGTATCTGGGAAGTTGTGTTACCGACATGTCATTACTGTGGGGAGAAGGGGCATATGCAGGCGGGTTGCCCGAGGCGCAGTCACGGTCGAAGGGTTGGTGCAGCATCACTTAGATGCTACATTTGTGGAGAAAAAGGCCATTTCCAGTGGGGATGCCCTAAGCGCAGAGAGGGTCGAAGGAATGGTGTAGCATGGCCTAGATGCTACATCTGCGGAGAAAAGGGACACTTCCAGGTGGGTTGTGCAAGGCGCAGTGAAGTTCGAAGGGAAGGTGTAATATCGCTTAGATGCTACACCTGTGGTAAACGGGGTCACCTTCAAGCTAGTTGTTGGAGAGGTCAAATATTGAAAAAGGATCGAGTACATGAAGAAAGGAACAGGATGGCAGCTCCAAGATGTTACACCTGTGGAGAAAAAGGTCACCTTCGGATGAGTTGCCCTAAGCGAAGAAGTACCATTGGAAGTTTTTCGAGCAGACCGTGCTCCGAAAACTGGAGGAAGAATAGAGATGACGATTATTTTGGCGTCCGACAAGAGGCTACTGTACCGGTGCCTGTGAGGATATTGAGAGCAAATTTAAATGATGTACGAGAAGAATGCTCAGAGCATGTCAGACAACCAGGCTGCCAAAAGTCCGAGAGAATGAAGTCCCGTTTTGACCGCAAGATGAACAACAAAGGCAGATTTGATGAGGGCTCACTAGTATGGCTACATAACCCGGTTCGCAGCCAAGGGAAGTCATCTAAGTTGCAGGAAAAATGGGACGGTCCCTACCGAGTCGTGACTAAGATCAACGATGTCACCTACCGGATTCAAAAAGGGCCAAGAGGTGCTCCGAAGATCGTTCATGTGGATCGTTTGACGCGTTATTACGGATCTAATCATGCTCGGGACGAGCATGTCTTAGGAGGGGGTAGTGTTACGCCGAGTAACTATTAGTACGGGGATGGGTCACGAAGATTCTAGATAAGTCGTAGAAGCACGTAGAACATTCGAAGAAAAGCCGGGTTCAAGGTGAATGACCGTAAACAATAGACGATCGCTTTATCGTCTATTGTTTATAAGTAGGTACTTAGGTACTTACCTACTCGTATTTTGTGGACCTATCGAGAATGTTCGATTCTAGAATCTTCGTGACTCATATAAATACTGGTCGTGAAGGTCGGCCAGAGCAGTTTAGTTCTGAACACGGTGAAGTGAATATCGAAGCGGAGTTAAGTGATTACAAGTGCGACATTATAGTGCGATAAGTGATACTGTAGTGACTCTCTCAGTAATTTCTGTTGTGTGTTTGTCAAGTTAATTAAAATATTTGTTGTTTCGGTGAAATTTGTGTTAATTAAATTTATCCCGAACCCCAGCTCGTAACAATATTATTTATCAATGCGAAAGTAACAGTGTCTGTTCATTACGTTTTCACGTCTAAACTGCTGAGCCAATTTTGACGAATTTTAGTGTAAAGATAAATGAAACCTTGGAGAAGGACAGAGGCTACCTTTTGCCTCAAAATGTGCTTTGGGAAACGAGTGAGACCGCGGGCAATAGCTATTGAATAAATAAATATAAGGGGAGGAATCCCTCTCGGCTGTAGAGTCTAACATTGTAGAGTACAAACTGAAATATTTGTTCACAACACTAATAAAACTCGTAGCCAACGTCATGAGAGTAAACGACAAACAGTATACGCAACTTTAATAGACAGAAAGTTATCATACATGTCCGCTTCCTGCTATCAACGCGCCACGCGCCGCCATCCGTCGCGAAGGTGATTTAACTAGGAATGGAAAAATACACTTGTGTGTGCCTACAATCTGCTCTGTGAAAATCGAAAAATCGCGCTTCGTATTATTTTTACACCCATATAGATAAATAATACTATAATAGTAGATAACATTCAAATAAAATTTCGGTGTGCGTATGTTTATAATATAAATCATCTCCTCCTAATTATTTCATTAATTTTCAAAATAATAATAAATCTAAAACCACCATTAAATTCCTATTATTCCACTACTGGGCAAGGATCGACCCTTAGGATTAGGATGTAGTCCACCACGCTAACCTACTGCGGGTTGGCAGACTTCACACGCCTTTGATAAATATCTCTCAGACGAGCAGGTTTCGTCACGATGTTTTCGCGCATGTGACTCCGAAAAGTCAGAAGTTTGGATTGGAACTCGATACCTTTGACATTTTATTTAGCTGATGTTAATTATAACATCTAAAATCATTTCTGAATTCTGTGAATCTGTCAAATTCCACGATGAAAATTGTTCATCAAACTATAAACCCGTGTGTCACGAAGGTAATGTAGACATTGTTCACTTTTACGGATTCAGGTCAGGTGTCACCGCGGCCGGTTGATTTCCATTCCAAGCGCGAAACAACATTGTTGGAATTTGCGAATTTAACGAATACACTGATCCGCGATCCCCGTCCGATATTACGACAATTGGGGAAAACAGAAACTTTGTTAATTTTGATAAACCCCTTTTTAAACGTGCGAAATCCTCCCGGCCTGGCGTACAGACAGCGAGACTAAAGGCCGAGAAAATAGTTATTCGGACTCACTTTATTTTTCTTCTGTGGTACTCACAGAAATCTAAATAATTAATTCATGATTTATTTATTGTAGGTATATTATTTTTGGTACAAAAATCCTTAGATTGGATGCCAGCTGGACAGACGGATAAATATGATGGCATATTCATCCGTCTCTCCAACTTGCATTTGCCGCTTAGTGGAGATTAGTCGTTATAGTAATAAATAATTTCAAGCAAGTATCAAAATATTCGCGCGGCGCTCGCGATCAACAGATTACGCAAATAGTTACTACGTAAAGTAGGGTATTAACGCTTTGTACTTAGGGTAATAAGTAGCAATAGATGTGCCCGAGTCGTTGCCAAAAGTTTAGTTTATACCTAATTATTCTCCTTAATTACGTGTTCTAAATTTTCTTTGTAACACATAGGATCATATATGAAAGGAAGAAAGGTAGGGCATAGTGGAATCGAATAATTCCACTCACAATTGGAGCTGCTCGACTGTGGAAGTACCTCCACCTTGCAGAAAATCGTAGCCGAATAACATAGTTCCGTGCTATGTCGTCGAACGGTGAGCAAGGTCGCCAGGGCTCCGCGAGGAAGCGTTGTGTTGGCAATGAGGGGGACCGGTGGTGTGGTATAAAAAAAATGGTATAATTATACCAAGAAACATAAAAATAATCGACTTTTTAAAACCATTTCTGTTCGCTTGAAACATTTGAAATATTTATGAGAGAGCTCTCAGGACTCGAGTGGTAAATTTTCTCCTTGGTCAATAATCTATACTTATAATAAATCTGTAAAGAGGTCAATTCTGTACATGAAATATATTTCCAAAACAACTATCAGCGGGTGATTAGTGATCGATACTGACGCCAAAAATGCAATCAGTAAAATTTTTGTCTGTCTGTCTGTCTGTCTGTATGTTCGTTATAGAAACAAAAACCACTCGACGGATTTCAACGAAACTTGGTACAATTGTTCTTCATACTCCTGGGCAGGTTATAGTATACTTTTCATCACGCTACGATCAATAGGAGCAGAGCAGTGAAGGGAAATGTTGGGAAAACAGGAGAACTTACTCCATTTTTTAAGCTTCCGTCGCGTGTGCAGCCTTCATGGTTAAAGCAGAAATCATGTATGACGGAAATGTTCTCCTTAAAATTATATAAAAAATATTCCACGACAGCAAATGTCTATCTTTTATGGTTGACTCACAATAACACGTGTAACTCCCGATAGCTTAGCAGTTCGGAGCTTTCTGATTATATTTGTCTACTCTTACGTTAGGTGACTGACTGACTGACATAGTGATCTATCAACGCACAGCCCAAACCACAGGTTATAGTATACTTTTCATCACGCTACGATCAATAGGAGCAGAGCAGTGAAGGGAAATGTTGGGAAAATGAGTGATTCATGGGAAAGGTTTCAAGCCATAAAACATCACGCTACAACCCTTAGGAACGGGGCAACGCAGGTAAAACCACGGGCGAAGAACTAGGGAACAAAGTAACTATTCCACGCGGACGAAGTCGCTGGCAAAAGCTAGTTAAATATATATTGCCACGGTAGCTAGTAAGGGCTGATTATTAATCGTTAGATATCTTTTAACTAAGGAATAAAATTGACGTTTGTTTGATTTTGTATAGAAACACTATAAAAAAAACGAATATATTCCTCCGATAAAATTATCTGACGATGAAAAAATCGGCCCTAAATGTAATAAACTGACAGCTATTTAACATAAAAACGGTAAATTCTCGCCTAATCAAGTTGAAGGACCTAATCTGTTTTGCATATTGACTTCATGTCACTTCCCAGAATATACCTAACGTACACCCAGAGTTCGTCAGCATATTTAGTACTTACTTGTTCACCATGTAATAGGCGGAGCCTATTCCCATTAACCGGGACATTGGTTGAATTGCTGGTCTAATATTGTTGGTTCAATAGTTTTGTATGGAGTTACCGTGAAGATTAAACAATCATTAAATTAATAACCAAAAGGCACGATTTTGATTTCTAACAAACATGATAATGTTTTTCGTTAATGTTAAAATAAATATTTCTTAGAAAAACTTTAAAAATTGTCAGCGACACCAAAAAATGCATTTAACTATTCTACTTTACTAGATTTTTTCTAGAAAACTTTAAATAATATTTTATATAGCGTGGTTAACTAAACCTATTGAATTATTTTAATTCAAAAAGATAATAATATCAAATTAGATTAGTAGATATTATATAAGTATAACCTAAATAATTATAACCTACAAATTCTCGTGAAACCTCGTGAAGACCAAGTGAAAATGTGTAAAGAATAAAGCAACAAAACAATGTCTAACTACATAACACGTTATAAAGAATAGGCATAACATAAAATCCAGCACATAAAACAAAACACTAGCTAACCTTTTTCATGATAATATCCAAAAAAAATAAAATTTTATCTCCGTGGTACAACAAAAGCAGGATTTAATGACTGTTTGTGCGTTCTCGTTGAACAAAATGACCAAACTTTCGACAATTTTATGAATCTTTCTAGAAAGTACTTGTACATCCAACCAACAAACAACAAAAAGTAACATTTTTTTCTTACTGGAACTACCGAACACTTTCAAAGTATCTAAACGTTGATGATGTCATCAGCATCGGGTCAAACTGAAATCAGTCTGAAGAGATCCAAACATCGCATATTTCCATCAAATGTTTCTAAGATTTCATCAAACCAACGCGCAACGTTTCAATAAATTATTTTTGTATCTTTAGAAACTTACATAACCCTTCTAAAACTCTGTAATACTTTATTTATCCCAGTTTCCAGTGGTCTAAGTTAATCAGTTAAGTAATTAAACGCCGATACGAAGTATGTGCCGGATGGGGCGATGATTAATGTACTCAGCCGAGAACTTATGTAATTTATCGCTGAACGTGACGGCTCGCGCATTCTTACACCACTCTTATAAGTACGACCTTATAAAGATACCTATTAATATTTATGTCGCCTTAATAAACATGGGATTCGGAAACGACGTAACATGGAATTGATAAATATTTACGAGCTTTACGACAAAAAACATTATTTTCTTGTTCTGTTTCAAAATTTTCCACAACTTCATACAAATTTAGTTCCGATTCCGTGCCAATATTTAAACTATGGACATACTAACAACTTATGTGTTCCTAGTATCATTCCAGTAACAAAATTGGGACTCGATTCCATTGCCAAGAAAGTACTCTTGTTTTATAATTCTTCTGTCATGCATAAAACAAAACATAGATAATTTGGAATCAGGCAATTAGTTCTTACCTTTCCAAAATAACCTCTTTTATCGGTCTACTTGAAATAAATGATTCCTTTATTCTCCGGCGTGGAACACGGTCTATTAGTAAGATAAGTCTAAGTTAATAGATACAAACATAATTAAATTGACGACACGTTTGGCGTAGCGGCTGAGCGATCGGCTTCTGCGCAACGTGTTGTGGGTTCGATCCCCACACGGAGCAAATATTTGTATGATCTGCAGGTAGTTGTTCCGGGTCTGGGTGTTTGTGTTTGTGAGAATTTGTGTTTGTAAACGCACCCACGATACAGGAGAAAATCCTAGTGTGGGGCAACGTTTTTATTTAAAAAAAAAAAAAAAAAAAAAAAATGAAATCATAATTTATGCGCGCGCCCAATAGGTCTTGCTATAACAAAAAACACATGCATAAACTGGAATCATACATTCATTTCACATTCATACATGTTCAGATTGTATTTACTTAAAATGCAGAGGCGACTTGCCAAAAAGATTAGTTGCGTTGAAGTGCCAGAAAGTTTAAAATATTTTCACATAGGTATTAAAGAAAACATGTACCTACTAGGAGTGCATAACTTGAGACAAACATAAATATACATCATGTACCGTCCCATCACGGCACTCACATGCTCGTTTACTTTATTTACATTGTATAAAAACACACTAAAACAAGTAACAAATCCTATTACGGAACCCTACAGGGCGAGTCGTTTAGCCTCGGGGAATAGGCGATTTACTATTACAGCTTGATATTACGCATATAAGGATGTTTTCTAGCTAAATTGAACTATTCACATGCGTCGATAGTGGCCATAAAACGAAGTTACATAAAGCTCCTCTCATAATCATGATATCAGGCTTATTTTGAGGTCTACATTCATTTCTAGAGCCGCAATCACGAACTCCAGATCCTATTGTACTGTTATTGGTTTATATTGAGAATGATAAACTGCATTCAAGTTTTAAAACCTTGGGAAAAACAATCTCTCCAGCTCATCAAAATGAAAGTACTAGGTCAACAGAAACATCTCAGAGCTGTAGAAACTGGTCCGTTGTTTACGTCAAGCGAGAAGTAAGTCGTCAATTCAATCAATAGCAATAATCTATTTCCGTGGTGCAGTCGTCGAGGCAATCTCGGGGGGACGTTGGAAAATCAGAAAATCTACCGAGCTAACACCGAACTCCTGTAGGCTATGCGCTGTAATGCAAATAACTGACTGTGAAATTAAATCAATCAATAAAAATATTCGTGATGAATGAAACCTGATGGTATTTTTTAATTTGAAAATGAAGATGAGATTTTTTAACCGTCGGTATCGCGGCTATAATATCACTGCGACCGTAGTCAACCTATATCAGGTAGATCTTGGTAATCATTATATTAATAGGGAAAAACAAATCATAAAAATAATAGGGATAAAAGAAAAAATACCCAGACCGCATTATTCCTCGGATAGTGGCAATAGGCTCTAATAATCGCAATAGACCAATTACGGTCACAGTTTGTGGTTGTAGTGACTCAAAATATACATACTCTTCTTTCAGTTCAGTTTCCAAACATGCTATTTCTCCAAAAAATAATCATTCAATAGTGAAGAAGTTCGACTTAATAAGTACATATCGGAAAATTCATACCAATTTTATGCCTTATCAATACTATTCGTTACTAGGGCCACATAAAATAAAAGATATTTCGAGTTTTCCAGATTTTCACAAAAGGGGCATATAGCAGTGGTAGATTATGCACGTGCTTCGAGAAACGTGAAAAACTATATATAAGTTGTTTGTTTCTATTCTATTTTATTTAAGGCAGCACCTTTGGTTAGCGACTGAGTTACTTCGTATTTTGTACAGCAAGCGTAGCGACATCTGCGCTACGGGGCACAGGTTTGATTCCCGCACTGTTTTTACCTACAGGTTCCAGGTACGAGTGTCTGTATTTTTAATGAACCTGCAATAAAAGAGGAAACCAGGATGCACGGGAAGTTTTAGAAAAGTCAATACAAGAGTATGTGGCCATCGAAAAACCTACAATCCTTGCAATCTCACATTCAAACACTAGAGCCACATATTACAGAGGAGGTCGTAACACCGTGTAACAGTGTACGGCCTATAACTGCAACGTAGGTGAATGGTCGTAATTAGAGGCCGGTAGACGCAGTCTGTTCCTAACACGATTATGCCGAAGCCATACAAGGCGACAATTATCGGCAGGTGCTGGTTCCTTAGACACGAAACTACTATCGATCACAGGTTTATGTTTGTTTCTTGTAAGTGAATGTTTTCGTGGTATTGCAGAATTATCCTTATTATGTTGTTTTTCTGCATTTGAAACATGTTGCATTTTTTACGTGCAATCTTCATTAAAAAAATATAGTGTAGGCAAGCGAACTCATATCGCAGCTTCGCCTGCGTTTATTTCCCTATTCAAAACTCCGACGTTTCCAGTGGATTTTCAAAAAAAAAATCACATAAGCCTTGTCCTGAACATTACGAACAAAATAAAATATTTTCAAATCGGTAGAGGTGTTCTCAAGTGGTGATCTTTACATACATGCAGCAATTGATTTTTATATAAATAGATTGAAAAAATACTGACTGCAAGCATTTTGAGGCGTAACTTTCGAATCAATAGTAATACATCAACTAAACTGAAGTAATGAAAAATCCTTACTAATATTATAAACGTGAAAGTTTGTGAGTATGGATGTCTGGATGTATGCATGTTTGTTACTCTTTCACGTCAGAACGGCTTAACGGATCTGGATGAAATTTGGCACAGAGATAGATTATAGTCTTTCTCTACTTTTCTCCAGGTCGGACCCACTTCTGAAGTCCACGCAAATAAAATCGCGAGCAGAAGCTAGTATAAAAATAAATGTCAAATCAACGAGCAATATCCAAATGAACTCACATTTATTCTTCTTTTTTAAGAAGTGATAATTTAAAAGTAAACTGTTTATTATCTGCTTTCAGAAAACTACTAAAAAGTCACGCGACAACTATAAAAAATAAATTTCGCACAAATTCAGTTTTTTTATCACCGCAACACTATCAGCGAACTAAAAGTGTAAAAGCTCATTGTATCTTCAAAGTATTGTATTTTTAAAACAAGATAAACGTACTATCACGTCGCAACTTTATTACTTTGAAGATACTGAACCAATTTTCGTAAAATGAATTTGTTTCAGAATTATTCTATGTCAGCAAAGATGTTTGAGGTGGGAGCTCCAGTAATAGCGAAGACATAACACTTTCATAAATGGTTTGGCAGAAGCACACTAATGTACAAACACAGTTCGCCGGTATGTTTAGGTCCCATGTAATAGGACTAATTCCAAATTCCGAGCTGCTAATGAGAATTTCATAGAAAAACCCAATAACACTGCTCGACCTGGGAATCGAACCCAGGACCTCTAGCATAACGGTCGCGTTCAGAACCACTAGGCTATTGAGGCAGTACCATCTACTAGTATTCAATCAAACACGCTCTCTGATCTTTATTATACAAGGTACTAAATTAATCAGATGTACCCACGTTAAAGGGCTAATTTTACCCGTCATACTGACTACTTTTCTCTATTGAACCCTTTTTTTATTGATTAGGTCGGCAAACGAGCCGACAAGCTACCTGATGGTAAGTAGTCATGACCGCCCATGGACACCTGCAACACCAGAGGAGCAGCAGATGCGTTGCCGAGCTTTAAGAGCCCCTACGGACTGCAGACTGCCAGAACCGCAGCAACCGAGGGGGAACTCGCTCTTACGTGCAAAAGTCGAATCACACACCAAGGTGATTTACAACAGACTCCTACGTAAGGGTGGTTGTCAACCAGTCGGACCCCGAGATATCCTACCACCGAGCAAGTCAAAAAAGAGACTTTTTCGATATGACAAACTCACATATTTGCTTGGTCAACATAAACAGATCAGGTTATGTTAAGTGCGTAGTAAAATTGTTCCGGGATCGCCCAGAGGGCTGTTTGTAACAAGCACTTGATTAACATTTTCAATAAAACGAATGATGTCGCTCGACAAAGTGTTATGATGTTGATACACAGTGTAAAATATACAGTAGGTCAAATCTGCGAGTGGAAAAAGAATACTGTGTACAGAAAAGAAAATTCCATGAAGATTGGGTAAGTCTAGGTATACGTACGCCTTGTTCATCCTACGTAGGAAAATATCTAGGAGAAATATATTGTACTACATTTTAATTATTAGGCTTAAAATCTACTGACATAATAAGCACTAACCATGACTGACTGACAATGCACAGCTTAAATTGGTGGAGAAACATTTTTACACAGAATTTGAAACATTCCAATCACATTTTGCACAGGAGTTTCTTACATTATGTTCTTGAAATAGATGGGATTTTGGGAAATTCCCACGGATTTAATAAAAACGAGGTCTTTTCACTCAAGTAATAAAATTAAAATCAATGCCTATTTTGTTTCAAAATTATTGATTACTGAAAATTACTGATATTGGCGCCCATTGGTAGTAAAATATACAACAATAAGTAAAAACAAGTGCTAGTAAATACCAGTCACAATGAACCTGCTGTTTCCTTTACACTGTGGTTTAAAACCGGACGATCAACGCGATACGGTTGTAAAATAAGTATAACAACATGCGTACGGTTTACGACCTCACTGTGACGGGTCACAATCACAGTTGACGGGACGAATATATTGTTCTTCACTTTTTTTTTAATGGGATATGAGAGCAGACGAGCAGAAGGATCGCTTGATGGTAAGCGATAACCGCCGCCCATGGACACCCGCAACACCAGAGGAGTCACGAGTGCGTTGCCGACCTTTTAAAAGGGGATTGGGCCTCCGGTAACCTCACTCACTCGGCGAAACACAACGTAAGCGTTATTTAACGCCGGTTTTCTGTGAGGCCGTAGTATCACTCCGGTCGAGCCGGCCCATTCGTGCCGAAGCATGGCTCTCTCACGTTAAACAAATTGGAGCAGTACATAATATATTGATTGTTACATAGAGTAGAGTATATGCCCTTTCCACTATCGGACGACCAGAAGCACGAAAAAGCGTCAACGATTCACGGTGGACATTCCAAAAACCCGAACGAAACGCTTTAAGTCCACTTTTATAATGCGTACCGCTGAAATATGGAATGCACTTCCCGAGTGGGTCTTCCCTGATAGATATAATCTGGGTGTCTTTAAATCACGAGTGAATCGGTTTCTTCTAGGCAAGCGCGCTCCATCGTAGATCGCTTAACATCAGGCAAACTGGCGGTCAAGCATAAGCCTATCACGAATAAAAAAAAAGACTGTTAAGATCACTGCAGAAAAAAAGATGTTTTCATAGAACAAAAGTTTCCTTTTTGTTCTGTAGATGGCGTTGACCAAAAGTGCATGATTCCTGAATCGCGTTATGGGTTTTGTTACCGCAAATGATATAATATTTTGGAATTTTATTTATTACATGTCTACATTCTGAGTATATGGTGTATCATTTCAAAACCCACCCCACTCTTGATCAAGGGTTAATACGATATTGAAAAAACCGACTTTTTACAATTTTGTTCTGTCTGTATTTTCATTATTTTATAGTATTTGTGTACCTAACTAAGACTGCCTCATTAGTCTAGGGTCCCAGGCTCGACTGCTATGCTCGAGGACCTAAATTCGATCCTCAGGTCGAGAAGTGTTATTGGGTTTTTCTATGAAATTCTCAGTAGCAGCTCGGAGTCTGGATTTGTGCCCAGTTAATTGCAATAGGCATGGGATATGATTAGATCCCATGTAGTAGGTGTACACCTCTGCCTAACCCTTCGGAAAGTACAGGCGTTATTCGTATCGTATCGAACCTGTTTCTCCTTAACACAGGTTACCCTGTACCCTAGCTAGGAGAACAGTTCTTCACCAGAACTAGATTATGAAACGATGTATGCCTGTGCGAAATATATTGTTACGCCAAGTGGCTATTAGTACGGAGATGGGTCACGAAGATTCTAGATAAGTCGTAGAAGCACGTAGAACATTCGAAGAAAAGCCGGGTTCAAGGTGAATGACCGTAAACAATAGACGATCGCTTTATCGTCTATTGTTTATAAGTAGGTACTTAGGTACTTAGGTACTTACCTACTCGTATTTTGTGGACCTATCGAGAATGTTCGATTCTAGAATCTTCGTGACTCTTATAAATACTGGTCGTGAGGGTCGGCCGGGGCAGTTTAGTTCTGAACACGGTGAAGTGAATATCGAAGTGAACTTAAGTGATTACAAGTGCGACATTATAGTGCGATAAGTGATACTGTAGTGACTCTCTCAGTAATTTCTGTTGTGTATTTGTCAAGTTAATTAAAATATTTGTTGTTTCGGTGAAATTGGTGTTAATTAAATTTATCCCGAACCCTAGCTCGTAACATTTGGTGTCAGAAGTGGGATAAATTATGCCGGTTTTACCGAAGGAAGACACGGAAGGTATCCGTACCAGAAGTCAGCGGCAGCAAGAGATGGATCAAAGACGATTTGGAGATACTCCGGCACTACCTGTGGGTCATCAGCAACCAACTATAGACCCAATTCCGGGTCCATCTGGAACTTCTCCAGCACCAACGGTTGACTTAGCGACCTTGATGGCAATGATGCAGGAGCAGGCCCGCCGTCAGGAAGAGCAGCGGCAGCATGACAAGGAAGAACAGGCTCGCCGGGAAGAGGAGCAAGCTCGCCGTCAGGAAGAGCAGGCTCGCCGTCAGGAAGAGCAGGCTCGCCGTCAGGAAGATCAGGCACACCAACTGCGGGAACAGCTGCAACGCGACAAAGAGGAGCAGGCACGTCTATTGCGGGAACAGCTGCAACGCGACAGAGAGGAGCAGACCAGACGTCAAGAGGAACAGATGCTCCTCATAAAAGACCTTCATGGGACCCTTGGCAAACAACTTGGTGTTATGAAGGAGCAGGTGGAACAGCACGAGACCCGCATTTTTAAAACCGAGGAACAGATTGCTAACGTAACAAAGACGTTAGGTGACCTAAAAGCACGAAACTTACTTGCGGCTTCCGTGGATACTACTCCCATAACGTCGTCCCTACGTGGATTCAAAGTGCCACCATTTGACGGGACCTCCTCATGGTCGGCTTACAAAATGCAGTTTAAAGCCTTTATTGAGTCAAACGGATGGGAAAAAGATCAGGCTAAGACGGCACTTACTTTATGCCTCCGCGACCAGGCTTTAACAGTACTGGAGGCCCTCGGCGAGGGCATGACATATGATCAGCTCATCGAAGCGCTGGACTCGAGATATGGTGACGCCCATCTGGAATACGTGTTTCGTGCTCAACTAAAGGACCGGGTACAGCGTAGTGCTGAGACCCTACAGCAGTGGGCCGTGGAAGTTGAAAAGCTGGTCCGAAAAGCATACCAGTCCACACCTGCTCTCATCAACGGTAATCTGGTCCAAGCGTTCGTCGACGGAGTTCGTGACCTTGAAGTCAGAGCTGCTGTGAGGCTTGGCCACCACAAGACATTGAAAGACGCCTTAGCCCATGCCTTAGAAGTAGAGGCAGTTAGACAGGACCATCGGACTCATCGCATCCGAGAAGTCGTGTTGCCAATATGCCACCTCTGCGGGGAAAAGGGCCATTTTCAAGCAGGATGCCCAAAACGCAGCGGAAGTCGAAGGGATGGCTCAGCATCGCCTAGATGCTACATTTGTGGAGAAAAGGGTCACCTCCGAGCTAATTGCCCAAAAGGAACCACGTGGCGACAAAAGACACAAGGTGATACAGTAAGGGTGGTGAATGCCACCACCGAGGAGCAGCAGGGAAACGAGTAAAAGCCAGGACTGCGGGGCGGGTGCTGGCTGGTATGGAAGGAGCCCCAAGGATTTCGATCACGCAAGCCCATGACGGGAACAGCCTGATCATCAAAGGCGAAGTCAATAGAAAACCCTGTAAGCTGACACTAGATACTGGAGCTTCTCGCACGGTCGTGAACTCTCAGCTGGCACGTCGGGTTCTTGGGGACGACATCAATGACCGCGAGTGCATACAATTAGTAACAGCTACTGGCCAGCACATATCCGTCCAAGGCGAGAAGGAGGTGGAATTGAAACTTGGTAACAGAATATATCGGCATAATGTCATAGTTGCCGATATAGTAGATGATTGCATCCTGGGATTGGACTTTATGCGGAAACATTGTTGTGAGATCGACGTTAACCAAGGAGTATTGAAGTGCGGTTCTGAAGAGATCTTTATGGAAGGGGCAATAGCAGGGAAGGTGTTCTGCCTGAAGAAAATAGTTCTTTCTCCTAAATCGGAAACACTCGTCCCAGTAGCTCTACCACAGAATGCTGGACAGAAAAATCGATGTGTCCTCCTAGAGAGGTTGGATTATGACTTACCATGGAAGATGGCACGCACGTTAGTGAAGGCTACCAATGTATCAGCAGTACGTATACTCAATGCAAGCGATAAGGAGCAAGTGATCAAGAAGGGCACATTGATGGGTACTTGTGAAGAAATAGCCTGGATGCGACATTGCAGTAATCAGTGTACTGGTAATAACGTTCAAAATCCAAAGTTTAACGTGAGCACTCTCTTGGAAGGCTGTCATCATCTTTCTGATGAAGAAGCGAACAAGGCTAAGAAGATGTTGCTCCAGTACGCTGACATTTTCTCTTCAAATGATGCCGATATAGGAAAGACAGGACTGGTGCAGCACAAAATTAATACTGGCAACGAGTCACCAATTCGTCAGCGACCTAGAAGAATGCCAGTTGCCCGAGAGAAAGAAGTGGAGACCATGATTGAGGGAATGGTGAAAGACGGTGTAATAGAGCCTTCATCTAGCCCATGGTGTTCTCCTGTGGTGTTGGTGAAAAAGAAAGATGGCAGTATGCGCTTTTGCGTGGACTATCGACGATTGAACGACGTTACGAAAAAGGACAGTTACCCATTGCCAAGGATCGATGACACGCTGGATACCCTGACAGGAATGAAGTGGTTTACCACCCTGGACTTAAAAAGTGGTTACTGGCAAGTGGAAATAGACCCCAAGGATAAAGAGAAGACTGCTTTCTCTACGGGAAAAGGGCTGTGGCAATTTAAAGTCATGCCGTTTGGACTGTGCAACGCTCCTGCTACGTTTGAGAGACTTATGGAACTAGTGCTCACTGGCCTTATTGGAGATGCCTGCTTGGTCTACTTGGATGACATTATCATTGTAGGCCGTACTTTTGATGACCATCTTCAAAATCTCGAACGAGTGCTATCAAAAATCCGAGGAGCCAATCTAAAGTTAAGTCCGAAAAAGTGTTCATTTTTCAAACGTCAAGTAAGTTTTCTGGGACACGTAGTGTCTGAAAAGGGTGTTGAAACGGATCCAGAGAAGATAATTGCTGTCAAGGAGTGGCCGGTTCCGGAAGATAAGACCCAAGTCAGAGCATTTTTGGGCTTGTGCTCTTACTATCGACGATTTGTGAAGAATTTCTCGGACATTGCGAAGCCTCTACACAAACTGACTGAGGAAAAGAGACAGTTCTGCTGGGACGCAAACTGTGAAAGGGCTTTTCAAGAATTAAAGACACGTCTGTGCAATACACCTATTTTGGGCTACCCTGACACTGAAAATGAATTCATCGTGGACACAGACGCAAGTAATACTGGAATTGGTGGTGTTTTGTCACAGCGGAAAGGTGATCAAGAGATTGTGATAGCCTACTTCAGTAAATCGCTGTCAAAACCAGAAAGAAACTATTGCGTCACGAGGAGAGAACTGCTCGCGATAGTTAAAACATTGCAGCATTTTAGCAAGTATTTATTGGGGCGAAAATTTCACCTGCGAACAGATCATGCTGCACTGCGGTGGCTATTGCAGTTCAAGAACCCAGAAGGACAAGTAGCAAGATGGATTGAGCGTCTACAGGAATTCGACTTCCTAATTGAACATCGTAGTGGGAGATCTCACGGTAACGCAGATGCATTGTCACGAAGACCTTGTTCGGGAATATGCAAGCACTGTTCCAGGCAAGAGGCTAAAGAAGCAGTTCCCGTGAGAATGCTGAAAACTGATCTCAGTGACGAATGGAAAGAAACCCTACAGCAGGCTCAGGAAACTGACTCGGATGTTAAACCAATCGTTGAGTGGATGAAAGCTGGTGCCGCTAAACCGATATGGAGTGATGTTGCGGCATTGAGCACAATCACAAAAAGCTATTGGGCACAGTGGGACAGTCTGTTGATACAGGATGGTGTCTTGTGCCGTAAATGGGAAAATGCTAAGGGAGATAAGTGTCATCTACAGATGGTAGTCCCTAAAGCTAAGGTGCCAGATGTCCTTCAGCTTTACCATGACGGATGTTCGGGAGGTCACCTAGGAGTTAAAAGGACTTTATTGAAGATTCGAGAGCGATTCTACTGGATCCACTGTCGGGACGATGTTGAAGACTGGTGTCGTAAATGCACTAGTTGTGCATCTGTAAAAGGGCCTTACACGCGCAGTAGAGGTGCATTGAAAGTCTACAACATTGGTGCGCCTTGGGAACGAATAGCTCTTGACGTTGCAGGACCATTCCCGGAGAGTGAAAGTGGAAACAAGTACTTTATGGTTGTGATGGATTACTTCACAAAATGGCCGGAAGTGTTCGCCATTCCTAACCAAGAAGCTACGACGGTCGCAGATAAGTTGGTTCATGAAGTCTTCTGTCGTTTTGGAGTACCCTTAGAGATTCATAGCGACCAAGGAAGGAATTTCGAATCTCAAATATTCCAGGAAACATGTCGAGTAATGGGTACCCATAAAACCAGAACCACCTCTTACCACCCACAGTCTGATGGAATGGTCGAACGGTTTAATCAGACCTTAGAGAGATATCTAGCAAAAGTTGTAGGAAGTAGGCAGAGAGATTGGGATAAGCATATCCAGCCATTTCTTTTGTCATATCGAAGTGCAGTTCACGAAAGTACGACGGTGACACCAGCCTTCGCGAACTTTGGAAGAGAACTACGGTTGCCTGCAGATCTCATCACCGGCATCCCTCCAGACAACCCCCGCTGTGTGACTGATTATGCGAACGACTTGCGTACCAGAATGAATGACATATATGAGCATGTCAGGCAGTCGGGCCAACAAACTTCTGAGAGAATGAAGACTCGTTATGACCGCAAGATGAACAATAAAGGCTTCGATGAGGGCTCACTAGTATGGCTACATAACCCGGTTCGCAGCAAAGGAAAGTCACCCAAGTTACAAGCAAAATGGGACGGCCCCTACCGAGTCGTGACTAAGATCAACGACGTCACCTACCGGATACAAAAAGGGCCAAGAAGTGCTCCGAAGATCGTTCATGTGGATCGTTTGGCACGTTATTACGGATCTAATGATGCTCGGGACGAGCATGTCTTAGGAGGGGGTAGTGTTACGCCAAGTGGCTATTAGTACGGAGATGGGTCACGAAGATTCTAGATAAGTCGTAGAAGCACGTAGAACATTCGAAGAAAAGCCGGGTTCAAGGTGAATGACCGTAAACAATAGACGATCGCTTTATCGTCTATTGTTTATAAGTAGGTACTTAGGTACTTAGGTACTTACCTACTCGTATTTTGTGGACCTATCGAGAATGTTCGATTCTAGAATCTTCGTGACTCTTATAAATACTGGTCGTGAGGGTCGGCCGGGGCAGTTTAGTTCTGAACACGGTGAAGTGAATATCGAAGTGAACTTAAGTGATTACAAGTGCGACATTATAGTGCGATAAGTGATACTGTAGTGACTCTCTCAGTAATTTCTGTTGTGTATTTGTCAAGTTAATTAAAATATTTGTTGTTTCGGTGAAATTGGTGTTAATTAAATTTATCCCGAACCCTAGCTCGTAACAATATCTTAACATACAATCTGGTCCTCATTTATCAATAAATAAATAAAATAATAAATAATAATCGAAATAATTTCAGTATTTATTATATATTATCTAAAGTATAGTTATATATTGCACCTCCATTTTTTTCTTTATTACAACAACTTTATAAGTTGAAATAACCGTGCCTTGGTCATGCAGGTTGTATGTCTTGTGTCATATTCAGTTGTAACGAGACAAGGCCCCTATTAAAGGTAACGAAAATCTAATTATCGAAATAGGGTCAGCTAATAAACGAGAAATAACCTCAAAATAACAATGTATCTTGTTAGTTACAATTGACACAATTTCATGGAAAACCCCTCTCAATTTTTTATATCGGTGTCTGATTTAGTGCGAGAAATGTCCCCTGAGGTCGTTCTGGGGTTTTAATTAAGTCCCCTTTATGACCGAAGAGTGGGGGATTCAATCTTCCGAACAAGGGGGCGGTGTTTTCGGGATCAAGGATTCCGATAGAATATTCTTCATTGCACATCAACAAATAATACAAAGAATTTTATAATTCATAAAATGTGGTTCTGGGCGATATTATCGCTATGAGCGATCTTTCACAAACAACTTGAGGACATAAGGAAAGGCAATAGTTTCTAGGTGCTCAGTAGATAGTCTTGCGTATAATACAACAATATAACTACATATCGCAGTAGAATTTTATAATTCGCTGTTTAACAAAACAGCTCTGTTATGTACAGCGTTACATGATTTTAAAAATAAATGTAAACTTAAAAAACATATACGTACCCTGTAACGTCGCCAACATATTTATGATACCTAGCTATGTAAACTCTTTGTATCTCATTTTAAGTGAACGTAATATGAGAAACTTATGAGAAATAAATTCATTAAACCTAAAAATGGTTCCATTTACCTGCCTGCACCTGCACTAACAAAAATGAGATGATAGTATAGGTAAGTAGTATGTAGTAGCACTAGGATAACATAACAATACTGCTATTCTCTTAGAACTTGACGCGCGCATGCAATAATAATAATATTAGCCGAGTTATTAACTTCTCGTTGAGCTCCAAGATTACCGTTTTGCAATTAAGTAGTGCTAATACGATAACACGTTCCCGAAGAGGATACTGCTTTTAATAAACTTTAAACTTGGCACATGAAAGCCTTTCACGTAATATCATTCAAAACGTTGCGCTTCAAAAGAAATTTCGTCGTCCGTCCATTCGACGATACTCCAAAGTTCTTGAACTAGCTAATTCAAGCTCGTCGTCCATCGCCTCGTAATAGAAAAGTAATCCGGGTGAATTCAGGAGGCCCGAGTAGCCGGGAAACATGACTGGCTAAGTCTTATCTCTCTCCGAACACCCAACACCACTTCAACGAAATTTTGTTGTCCCTTAACTTTGTGTCGCGGTTTGCTACAAAAATATAATGTCCAAACAAAATGTGGTTTTGTGAGAAACAGACCCTTAATTCCTGGAAAGAAAAAAAGTTAAATTGATTCAATAAATATCCGCGGCATTTACGGATTTTATTCTAAAACATAGTCAGGTATTAATTTCACTCGAAATACCAGGATATCATATACCAAACACCGTAGGTGTCTGAGCTTTGCCAATAACGCACGTCGGCGATAATAATATGAAATACAATTTGTAAGCGCTACGGGAATCCGATAAGTTCCATTTTATTCTGGATTTGAATTCTTGACACTCGTATTTACAGTTTTTTTTTTGTATTATTTTGGCATGGCTACTGAGGCCTTTGTGCCATATCTTTATTTTTTTCGTATTTCGGTGATTATTCGAACATTATTTAACCCGTCATTCTTCTCATCATATTAGTTCTCTCTTCCATAATTCAAATTGTTTTTTTTCGTGTCTTATTGCTTGACGGCTGTGGTGCAGTTTAAGTTTTCATTATATTAATTGTAATTTTAAACACCTGCACTCTTAACTTTGGGATGAAGTTAATGACGTTCTAATGTTTTTCAAATATTCCCCCGAATTTTTACAGATGACATACAAAAGGTTGCACGATTGGAAAAATGTATAAGCTGTCCGAATGGCAGAATTATTCATAATTCACCAATATAATCTCATTTATTGACAACATACTGGTAACATAATATATTAGTAAAATATACGTAATAAATAATAATAAACATTATAATCAAATTTCTAGTTCATAGATCAATCGGAAGTTAAAAAAATCTTCGGAACAAAAATTTTGTAACAGCTATAGGTTTCCGTAGGAGCCTTCGGGTACGGAACCGTCAAAAGTAACGTAAATTACTATGTATGAATAAATAACTGTTCGTTTTGTTAGATTTTCACGCCTAAACCCGGAATCACGACCAGAAGCACGAAATAGCGGCATCGATTCATTGTGGACATTCCAAAAACCCGAACGAAACGCTTTTAGTCCACTTTTATCATGCGTACCGCTGAAATATAAAATGCGCTTCCCGAGTGGGTCTTCCCCGATAGATATAATCTGGGTGTCTTTAAATCATGAGTAAATCGGTTTCTTCTATGCAAGCGCGCTTCATCATAGATTGCAGTATCGCCGAACTGGCGGTCAAGCGTAAGCCTTCACGAATAAAAAAAACGATTTTGATTTAAAGATAGATTGGACCTTGGAGAAGGACATCGCTTACGATCACTATATCTACTAATGTGGCAGACACAACACAATAAATTAGTTATCTTTGTTGAAACCTGTATGTTTATCCTATCTTAACCTTAAGACGAATAGGTATGTTATGTCTATACCAATACAGTGACATTTAGAACTGAAGAAATAAAATACCTTCTCACAATACACGTGGGTGACATCAATTTCTCCGATTCCTTTATGAAAAATTCCAATTAAACCCACACTTGGATTTCAACGTGATAATTGGCTTCTTTTCTGCGCAAAATATATCAATTACATAAATTTTTTCCTCTTAAGATAGCAATATTAAATTTATATGTAATAAATTACCCACAATGGATATTTATTATAATGTTGAACTTCCGCAAATTAATTACGCCGCAAAATTGTACCTGACAACGTAATTATGTTTGTTTCAATCAAAAACCCAGTACGTGTCGATATATGTATAAATGCTAAACGTATTCTACCTAATAACATTGTATGACTGGTCGTATGAATTACGGTTGAAGTTTTTTGATTGCCAGAGAAATATATATTAAATCCCTACATATGTTAAAGGTTCCAATCAATACATCAAAATTGTTTCATATAAGTTTAGATGCTCGGTTTTAATTATGTAGGTTTTTTGTCTTATTGATAAAAAAAATCCATGATTAATTATAATTAACTATGTTTATTTCTTTAAATACCTATATATTCCAAGACACCTTTGTAGACTTTGTTTAAGGTTTTTGTAGAATACACTACTTACTCTCTTCTCTAATATCAACGCAAGACATATAATACTATGGTTTGGTAATAAATACAATAATACATCTTTATATTATAGCATTTTACCATCGCAGTCAGCGCTCAAAATAGTATAACAAATATAACTAAATCCAATCTAGAATTCATCAGGGAGTCCGTATTAAGCATAAACTTCAAACATGAAACTTTATCGTTTTGCAAAAATATATGATTATAATAACAAGCTTGCTTCAGCCGACACTCACAGCTCGACTCGGATGACGTGACTTTGCTCTGATTACTACGACGACTAGCATATGTGAGGAGAATATTGCATTCCTCTTTATGTACAGTTGCTGGATTTAAAATAGTTGTCTTTTATGGCAATTATAACTAACTAGATGTAGGAATGTGAACGAAGCAAAAGAGGTATGCGAGAATTATAAAAAATGGCGTTCTGTAGTTTCTGTCTATATAGCTACCTAACCTAAAAAGGCGTTAGTGTAGGTATGTATGTATAACTAACAAAAATGCATGTTTGTTTGCTCGGTAGTAGGATCTTTTGGCGTCTGACTGGCTGGCGACCACCCTTACGTCGGAGTCTGTCGTAAAGCACTTTGAGTGTGTGTTTCGACTTTTGCACGTAAGAGCCAGTTCCTTTCGGTTGTTACAGCTCTGCCTGTCTGCAGTCAGTAGGGACTCTTAAAGATCGGCAACGCATCAGCAACTCCTCTGGTGTTGCAGGTGTCCATAGGCGACGTTGACTACTTACCATAAAAAAATGTGATATATGTGGGTATATCCAAATATCACGTGTATCATTTGGTCAGTTTAAACCCACTGGAAATTTAAATTTAAAGTAGTTTATCAATTTAGGCCAGGGGGCCTAAATTGATAAACTATAAACAGTTATTGCAACTATGTTGCAGTTATTGCAGCACACAGCAAGCCACCCGGCAACGATATTTTTTTTTAAAGTATTTTGCTCGCCGATTCATTCAAATGACGGCTGATTTACACGAGATATGTAAAAAGAACTTGTACCGGCTGTGCATTGCGACGCACACCTTGTTTGTGTTCGTTTGTTTGAAAGGATAGTCACTGATAGCTAGATAATTCAATTTATTGATAACTAAACTACCCGGTAACATGGTGATAATTATCACACTTGAAATTTTCTTGTTTTGTTTACGTATTTTTCAACCTCACTCACTCGGCGAAACACAATGTAAGCGTTGTTTAACGCCGCTTTCCTGTGAGGTATCACTCCAATCGAGTCTGCCCATTCGTACCGAAGCATGGCTCTCCCACGTAAATAATATTTGAATGTATTCCTTGTTGGAGACCCGATAAATAAATATATATTAATGTTATGTAAAGATCGTGGACTGTCGAATGATCTCTAAGGCGAGGTAAAAGTACGGACGATGCATTGTACGATTTGACTCGTACAGAGCTATTTACTTTGGTAGCTTTGCTACAATTGCTACGCTCGGCTACTCGTACCCTGATCTCAGATAGTTTGAAACCCATTCTCGGTAGGTACATATTCTATAGATCTTTAAAAAAAATACGTAGGTAATGATTTATACATTTACTTTGAGGTTTCGTTTGAGCCGACTTCCTTGTAATACACCTGTGGGTTTTGTATGAAAATAGAGTGAGCTAACAAAGCAAAAGTATCTTTGTGATCAACCTCCTCGTGTCTTCTGTATTCCTTGTAGTTGTATAGTTACCAGTTTAGAAACCCACTCGTGAACTTGAAGCAAAAATCTCAAAGCAAAAATATATCAATGAAATCGCTAAGCGCCTTACGTTTTCTGCGTTCCCAATTAGTTGTCTCGTGGGTGTCATCAAAAAATATAATTTTAGGTGAATGAAGGATTTCATTCAATTGAAAGATTAGTTACGTGTCAGCGCTGATTTGCTAATGGCCTTGTGTAGACACTAGTTTCAACCCAGTGCAGAGCTGACTTCGCGCCCGATGTCCATATGACTGACTAATCTAAGATCCCGTCTACATTTAAGTACAATATACCCAGGGGCTGGGTCCAAAATTCCGAGTCTCTGCTGTGTCCATTCACTGCCATCGTATAAACCAGGCTTTGAAAACGTGGCGATCGACGGTTCAACGAGATTAGACTTATTAGAAACGCTCAGATTGTTCCCTGTTGCTGTAAACTCTGCTTGCGATGATTACTTGCTGATTTACGATGTGACAATGTGTGTAGGTAGGTACATTACATACAATGACGAGAAGTGGTGATAGGTTCGAACTTTGTACAAAAAAAATAGTTGTTTGATCTGCAGGACCTAAACATACCGGCAAACTGTGGATACATTAGTACTTCTGTGCCTGAACCTTCGGAGAACAGACATGATAATATGATATGTAGAAGAAATGTTACGAGTTACGACTTGCACGTAAGAACATAATACATTCATGTCCATTCTCTGTCTACGACCTATCGATTTCGATTAGTTATTTTTACATTAAAATCAATAATACGTACTACTGTTTGATTAGAAACAGTTTATATCTAACCGATAGTAAACCGGTTTCTATTATTTTTCTATCATGTTAGTATCGGTATCAAACAGTAGTCCTCTTGGCCTCTTAGCCTTAGCCCAAATATGTCCAAGGTATCTTTTTTGCATTTTCGATGCTAATATTATGCTATGCTGAAACCTGCGTCTTATGATTCGATACACCAAACGCTATGACCAACTAAGCTACCGCGAGTCCCACCCGCCAGGTCGAGACTTGCCAACCAGAAGACGCAGATTCGAATCCTGCCCGCAATCGAAGTTTTCCTTCACTAAATTAAGTTGATTCCCTAAGTATTTTTTCCAGGAGTGTTTGACACTACTATGCTGGGCTGATGAGACTGTATATGGCTTCCCAGCGTAACGTTAAAATAGGGTAAATGTAAACCGTGATTTTTACTGTTGAAATAAAACTCACCACCCTCCACCCTCCTAATCTTTTGCCAACTATGTTGGGGTCGGCTTCCAGTCTCTCCGGATGGGACTAAAAGTGACTACCATCATACCACTGCAACCAATTTTCTGAGCAATACCGGTATCCTGATGATAGACTGGTTGTCGGGATTTCCGGGCTGCTGACTACCGCTAACAATTGTCATAAGTGTTCGTATATCAATTAGCTAATAATATCTACTGATATACCAGTACTTTTGTACTATGTTGAAAGTGTTGTGATATTATTTTTCTATTTTTATAAACTAACTGCTGTTGCCCGGAGTTTCATTCACGTCCCAAAAAGATTAACATACTATAAGTCCGATTCTAGGCGGCGTATCAAGATGATTAACCAGATTTTAAGTTGGACCTCTAGTAATATATTGGTGAAAACTGCATTCAATTCCATGCAGTAGTTTTTGCGTGATGCGCGTACAAACATACAGATGGACAAACAAAAATTCTAAAATAGTTGTTATGACTTCTACTGCTAATCTATAATGTGCAGACATGGGCCTGTTACAATTTTATTATATGTACAGATATAGATGATGGCAAACGAGCCGACTATCCGTCCATCTGATGGTAAATAGTTATCACCGCCCATGGATACCATCAGAGAAGTTGCCGAACAGACTGCAAACTACCAGAGCCGCAGCAACCGAGAGGAGCAACTGGCGCTCACGCGCATAAGTCGAAACACAACCAAGGCAGTTTACTTCAAAATCTTACATCAGAGTGGTCACCAGCCAGAGAGAAGGGTCTGAACTCCAAGAGGTCTTCTCAACGAGCAAGACACATATTTTGTCGCCTCTGACAAGATTCCTATCTGAATGGAAGTGGCGAATTGTATTCCAACCAACCCATGGACATACGGAGATACTCTCTCATTACATACCTATCATAAAATGTCATTTTTAGTATATTTTTTTATGTGCTATGTTTACTAACATTAATTTGCATCTGTAACGTTGGCTGCAAAAATTATGTTGGTACCCTTTTCGCTCTCGTTCGCCATTTTTTATTCAAATTTCCCAATAGGTAGTTTAGTTATTTTAGACTCGTAAGTTTATATCGTGATTTGTTATGCGCAAGGATATTGTGCGTCATGAAGATGAAAATAAAAACTTTTTTGCGTTTCTTTCTTTCTAAAATAAATAATACATAAATAAAATAAATACATAAATGTATACACACACAAATACAACCGATCGTATTTTTTGCCCCCTTTTATTGTATACCTATTTGTACGGATTTTCTATGCCTAAGTGGAGAGTCCTCGACATGCAATGATATGTTTTTTTTTAAAGATAGGTCTATTTAAAAACTTTTGTAATAGAGTCAGTTTAAGTAACTATTAGTCCATTATGGGTGGTTGATAAAGGAGTTTCAACTCCAATTCCAAGTTACGTATTAGTTTCTGGATTCCGACCCCAAGAGACCGCCGCCGTCTCCAAGTAGGTAAATGTCTGGACAAGTGAGCAAAGCTCTAATGTGATATGACAGCTTTAGGTATACCATATTGAAATTAACCTTCAATTATGTTAGAATCCCCTGGACGTAGACAAGATGGAGACTATTCTAGAATAACACTTCAAAAGATAATAATAATTTATTCTAAAAAACTTATTATGATGGGTAAAATCGCAGGCAGACTCCGAGCTGCTACTGAGAATTTCATAGAAAAACCCAATAACACTTTGCTCAACCTGGGGAACGAACCCAGGACCTCTAGCATGGCAGTCGCGCTTGGGGTCCCAAGCGTATTATTACTTCTTCCACATTCATACATCTGCTCATCCATACGCGCCGATTGCGAGTCCTACGCACCTGAACTTTTTGAAGGATTTCGCCAATAAGATAATATGGTATAAGGCAATAAGATAATAAGTCCTTCTAGGGCGACCTCTTCCGACGCTGCCACTGCCAGTCGCCTTATAAATTCCTTTCTTTAATCGTCTTCAACATGTCCAAACTATCTCTACATATTGTTTTTAATCCTTGTCACTACATCATCTTTCAACCCGCAACGTTGTCATCTCATTCACACACACATACACACTCATGACACTGTTCCTAAATCTATCATTCCGAGTTACACCGCACATACTTCGCAGGGAACGCATTTCCACCGCATTTATTCTACTTTCATGTCTCTCCTGTCATACCCAACATTCACTTCCATACATAAGTTTAGGTACCAGCACACCATTGTGGATAACCAACCGTGCCTTTTTTGACACGGACTGATTAGGCACCACATGCATGCATAGCACCATTCACTTTATTTCCTGCATCCACTCTCGTTTCCACATCTACATCAATCTTACCATCACCTGTTCCACACTCTTAGGTACCCTCTATCTGTACATCATACATACATCTTCCTTCCTTCTTTCAAAAACCATCACTTTCGTCACTAACATTTATTAAAAAAAAATATTTTTTTCTAATATTAATCATAATATGATAGCTTAGTATAACACAATAACGGGAGCTTTTGATGAATCATAATATTATTCAAATTCGGCCTATTTCACATAGAGAGTTACCATCAGTATGTTACTAGTAGTTACATGCCAGTTTTTGAATCTGCAAATGATTACAAATTTCCTCGGTCTACATGCCACTTCGTCTCAAGCCATTCAATTATAAAATATGAAAAATATGGTTGTAGGTACTATAAATACGTTTCGAATTCAATCTACCCATCCCCGTCCATCCCACCCGAGGACACCACCCTCTATATTATCATTGTAACCTAGTAAAATGTTGTAAATATAATTGGTTCGGTTATACAACGCCTACACTATCTCCTCCCGCTGGGTCCAGGCCCGGATTGCTGCTACGCACTTAGGGCTACAGAACAACCGGTTAGGGGACGAGGACGAGAAAATAGTCCAAAAATATCTAAGATAGCCCAATACTTTTTATGTTATAATGATAAATTTTATGTGAATTTTTTAGATACCTCCCACAACAGGCGCGCACAAAGTACAAGATTCAAACAAATATCCGTAGAACGGCGAATATTTTCCTTGGGTAGGAATCGAACCCGCGACCCGCAGTGAAATGGTAGTGGCGAGGTGACGATCTAACCGAAACGGCAAAGGTGTAGTCTAATTATAATGATAAAATACTTATTACTACACCAATCTATCTACCTTCTCTTCTATATTATATACATAAACTGCACTGCATGTACCTGTTTTTTGTCCCTAATAAATAAATATATATATTGCCGAAATGTATGTATGCGCATATCTTCCGAACGAATGCACCAAATTAGATAATAATTTTTTGTTGTGTTTCTTATTGTCAGGACAAGGTTTATATGAAAGTTTCTTTTTAAATCCACCGGAAATGTCGAGAAAATTTACGCAGTCAAAGCTGCGCACGGCTCGCCAGTTTTAAGTAAAAGCTCCCTTAAGTACTCCCAAGGGTACCAATTTTTTGTGGATAGCGAACGGATCTCGGAGTTCGGTCCTGGCAGGCACGTGATTCCGTTCAAATGCTGGAAGAATATTATAATAAGGTCGAACTTTTTAACACAGTATTGTAAAGGTTTTCTTTTTGATTAGTTTATTGTTCATTTTATATTACAATTGCGTCATTTGTCCAGTGTTCGCCACCGCTACTGTGTAACGTCGTTCAAAGAATAAGTGTGAATTACAATCAAATCCTCAATAGCAGTTCTAAGTTTCGATTTTTCCGGTATTAAAAAATATTAATAATTAATTTTTGATCGATCTGCGCTGCAGGTTGGAATTCCATTCTCGTTTCGATGGTTCGAGATCCAGATATCGTTTTTTTCTTCTTTATTGGGACATAAAACAGTTACACATTTTACTTACATTATGACGAGATTAATCTAAAATAAATTAAACGTGTAACCCACACCAATGTCTACGAAATAATATTAGATAAATAGTTAAATGCGTGCATTATATATGCAGAAAAGTAAGTATTAGGGACAAGTCGTTGTTTCGCATTTGAAAGTTTTATACTTAAGAGAAATGTGTGTTCGTAAAAGCATACACGTTACGAAAGATTCATCACGGTGGTTATACTTACACCTTTGTTAGACATAGCTAGAAGCCCGGAAAGCCTGACAACCTCAGTTCTATTCTAGGATATCGGTATTACCCAGAAATTGAGACTTAAGAGAGGTAGGGCATAGAGGAATCGAATAATTCCACTCACAATTGGAGCTGCCCGACTGGGGAAGTACCTCCTTGCAGAAATTGAAGCCAAATACATAAGCTCTGTGCTATGATGTGTTCCTAACGGTGAGCAAGGTCGCCAGAGCTCCGCGAGGAAGCGTTGTGTTGGTAGTGTGGGGGACCGGTGGTGTTTTGTTACCGCCGCTCTCATGTATGGCAGCATGTTTCCTATGCTGCAGCCCAACTATTCCTCGATAATTTACAGGGTCGGCAACGCGCGAGTGATACCCGATACGCGAGCGTCGAATACACTAGCTTTTTCCCGCGACTTACTCTTTCACGCCAGAACGGCTGAACAGATCTAGATAAAGTTTGGCACAGAGATAGATTATAGCCTGGAATAATATAGAGGCTACTTTTTATTCAGGTTGGACCCAATTCTGAAGTCCACGCAAACAAAGTCATGGGTAGAAGCTAGTAAAATGTAAGCTGTTCAAAAAATTAAATAAACATCAATCCTAATGAAATTCTCAGTAGCAACTCGAAGTTTAGATTTAGGCTCGCCCCCTTTAACAAGGTACCTAAACATATCGGCGAACTTCGGGTGTACGTAAGTACACATCTGCCGAACTCTTCGCGGAATACAATACATGCGTGACAGTACATTATGTTAAACTAAACAAAATTATTTATTATATTGAACTAAATCTACTTTTTACGGATTTTATCGCGTTGTATTGATCCTGTAAAGGATCCGAAACGTCGGGAATTGAATAATATCAATACAACGCGATAAAGTCCGTAAAAAGTTTTATTTCAATGTTAATTATTTCCACATAAATTATTTGTAGGATCAGAAGTAGCTACCCCCTAAAAATTGTTTCATAATATAACATAATCAACTCATTATACTGTCCCACTGCTGGGCACAGGTCTCCTCTCAGAATGCGAGGGATTCTATAGTCCACCATGCTGGCCTAGTGCGGGTTGGTAGACTTCACACGCCATCGAGAAAATCTCTCAGGCATGCAGGTTTCCTCACAATGTTTTCCTTCACCGTTTAAGCGCGTGATAATTAACTATTTAATACGCACATGAGTTCGAAAAGGCAGAGGTGCGTGCCTTGGGTTCGAACTCGAGACCTTTTCAATTTGACAGTCCAACGGTCATACCACTAGGCTCTAATTGTCTCATACCTACCTATTAAAAAAATGGTGATGCACACATTTTATAATTACGTTATCTGTGTATTTGCAATAATGCAGTTTTATCCAATGCTGTGGGATTTTCCCACAATACCTTTTATCTGTAAGTTAGTCAGTGTAAGCTAGAATTACGTGATCAATATTTAAATCACCGAACGATGCCCCTATTTACAGCAAGTTCATTCAATCGTTCCATTCATGAACGTATGTATGACGTAACATCTATGGACTCGGTTACAAGCTGTTTTTTTTTAAACAAAACAACGTTCTATGTCACTATTCTTAATTAAATAAGATAGGTGCTTAATACGAATAAAGATGTTAATGAAGCTAAACAGAAAACATTTAGATGAGAGTATAATCCAGGCTTTAATGCGTCCGTAAGACTTCATAAGACGGTACTAGGTTCCCTTTAAAAAGAGGCTTTAGTCGACATTGTTGCCAATATCCTATTTTCGTTAAATGGAACGCTTTTCTTCGAAATTAAAGCGGTCGCCAATCGCGATAAACCAGCTATTATTTTCTCGAATATCACTAAATTGTGCGAATTAAATGAAGTGCCTGTATAATGGTTTCATTAATTATTTTCGCTTACGAATTAAATTTAATTAAGGTTTGGAAGATCTCTTCTTCAAGCGCCCGCTTTTGTTCATTCTACGTTGTTTATAATTTGGAAATGAAATCTGAAACATCGGTTTTTTTAAGAAAAGTTTAAAGTAAAACCTAGGCAACATTTTTAGTTTAGTAACATCCTAAACTAAATGCCTATATCTTACATTTAAAAAACGATGTAATAAATTCTCCTTGTTCTTAAAAAAAAGAATTTGATTCAATATTCTTTTACTACATTTAAAAATACGTCATAAACGCAACAAAAAAAATCTGCATCATTGATTTATTATCAATAGGTGCCTATGTGATCATAATTCATCACCATTTTAATCTGAAAGACAAACATAAATGCAAAAACCTTTGATAAAATAAATTTGTTGGAAAAAAGTCTGAAAGTTGTATAACTTTTAAAGCAGGAAGGAAAAGATCTGAAAAGTAACACCACGTACCTTATGAAAAACTTCCAAATCAACCACCATACCACTGAATTAAAAGTTCTTAAACAGTAACTTTCACTTAATTTTGGTTTCCCAATAAAAATACCAATCACCAAACAGTTTCAAAATGTTCGCTAACTTACACAGCCCTAATTTAAAAAAAAATACACAAAAGTAAATTAAGTTTAATTCAATTTAAAAATAATGAACGCACGATTAATTATTTTGATGGCACAATTAATATTTTTCATTCTATTCTAATTTTGAAATTTGAATTTACCGTTGGCGGGATTGGGTCGCGGAGCGCGCGCTCCACTCCGCCCGTCCCAAACATTTTATCACACTGAACATTGGTGAAATCTGCCATTAGGGACGTACCTAGATCTCGACTTTTATTGTTCGCAATAATGTTCGCTATCGAAAACAATATCGTACGTCCGCGCGGAACAAATAAACACTGCAATAAACGCCTTGCAGTGTGTTTTATAGAGGTTGTGTTTTTATAGGCCTAAAAATGTGATAACATGGCTATCTTGCGAAAATGACATCCCAAATTGAGACATTAGGGTTGAATTTGTAGTTGAAACAGTATGTATTAAACAATTTTTTTTTCACTTCAGTCAAATTAGTCGAAGTAGAAGTATATTCTTTTTTTGTATACCTACAAATTAACTCAGCTGATTGCTGATTACTACCAATGAGCACTTCTTGCGATAGGATACTGAAGTAATTTTATTTTTCCCGTATACAAATCGATAAAACGTCCATTATATTAAAGATTTATTGATCAATCAAATAATAACCATCATAACTATCAATATAAAATCTTATCACTTATCGACTATCGACCGCATCGACAAAATGTCCATCCCTACGGCTTCTCAAGCGGCCGCCACGCACTGTCCATGGCTCGGGAACAACATTGGTCGGGGCCGCGCATGCGCGTTGCGTGTTTTTCTCAACTCAACTTGAATTTCAGTCTGTCTGTATACAGCCTATAAATCTTAGGGACGAGACGAAGCGGCCCATTTGCGAGTATCACAGGTTTTCGTAAACATCTACATAAGTTGAGTTGAATGCCCCGCACGCACATTGTCATAAAGTATAAAAGCTATTTGAAATGAAAAGACATCTTTTTTCAAACGCAAAAGAAAAATCTATAATAATGAACTATTCAAGAACTTTTTCAGTGAGTTTTCGCTAGAAATTATATTCTATAGTAAATAATTTTGATCGCAACTGCCTCGTTAGTCTAGTAGTCCCAAGCGCGACTGCTAGGTACGCTAGAGACACTTTAATCTATGAAATTCTCAGTAGAAAGAAAGAAAGAAAATGTATTTATTTTTACACACACATTGACGATAAAATAAATAAAATAAAACACGAGCACACAATAAAAAAGAACTATAAAAATAATAATTCTAATATCACCACAATACCTAAAATCCCCAGAGTCTGCTCCTGACCTCTGATAAAAAAAGAAAGTAGCAGCTCGGAGTTTCGAATTGTGCCCGGTTAATGGCAATAGGCCCCCTATTACATGGGACCTAAACATACCGGCAAACTGTGGCTGTACATTAATACACCTCTGCCTAACCCTTCGGGGAATACAGGCGAGATGGTAAGTTATGTTATTTTTAATCGTTGCGTAGACTGTATCGTAGAATTTGCTACGTTGGCTACACGGCTACAAATTATTATAATATACTCAGGTCAGTGCTATGACGGGAAGAGAGTTTTAAAAAAGCATTAATTACATTACCAAATAAAGATGTTCGAGGATTTTTTTAAGAACATTGTGGAGCACACATCTATTGAAGTACCGCTACGACGTAGCATAATTACGTAATGTAAAACTGTGCAATTCAAATTCATTTAGTATAATTATTATGCACTATTAATTATTTATTATTAATAATTAAATATGGTCAGGTTCATGTATTTTCTCTTTCCTTTAAAATAAAGTAGGTATAGATTATTCCCATTGAATAAAGTTTAATAAGAAATACCTACTTCGAGTGATGAATGTGAACCTGACCTATTTGGACCTAATCTTTGTGATCCAACCGGCCGGAGGGGGGGGGGTTGGTTCCGCCCTAGGGTGGACTATAACCTAACCCCTCTCTTCTCAATGGATACCAGCCAGTACTATAGGGCAGTAATAAGATTTGAAAAACTCGTAGCCGCGTAGGCCGGCGTAGCACGTAGCATTACGAGTGAATGCCTACGCGGCTATCTTTCTACCATCATTGCTCGTAATCATTCACTTACGGCCGAAATTAATAACCTGTCTCTCGATTGTTTTCACTACCTGGATAAAAATATAAAAATTAAAACACAATTTAATCAAATTGTCTTATTATTCGGATTCGGATCCTACGTTATCATTTCGTTTACTACTATTTTACAGGAAATAAACAACCGGAAAAGCATTACATTTACATTACAAAAGAATTACATTCACTTACATTTATTATCAATGAAGTATTTTGCACGAAATGTTGGCATAAGAACCTTGATTAATGGTATTCGAATCACAATTTGATTAAATTGTGTTTGAAACTACGATTTATTTTGGCATTACGTTTGTACGGCCATTTCTGTCCGCCGACGGACCCTTAATAGATTATTAATTTCGGCCGCTAATTTATCAGCACCTACATTTCTAGAACAGAAAATTCTAATTAAGAAGATTTACGTCCTAAATTTACATACTGTAATAAGAAACCAAAAGAATCTAGCTTTGTACTTACACTGATGTCTGTATGATTTATTTGCTATGAGTTTTGCGTGCCTGTAATTCTTTTTTTGACGTGTGGATATCCTCATGGGTAGGCACCGTACCGGGTACATTATGTATAGTATATTATTATGTACTAGTTGCTGTTGCCCGCAGTTTTCCCTCACGTCCCAAAAAGATTATCATACTATAAGTCCGATTCTAGGCGGCGTATCAAGATGAAACATGCACCAGATTTTAAGTTAGACCTCTAGCAATATATCTGTGAAAACTGCATTCAATTCCATGCTTTTACGTGATGCACGTACAAACATACAGACAGACAGACAAAAATTCTGAAAATTGTTATTTTGGCTTCTGTTGCTCTAATAAAGACCCCCATATTCGTTTTTTTTAATATCTATAATGTACAGACATCGGCCTGTTGCAATTTTATTATACGTATAAGATAACATACATAATAATAAATAGGCCAACCAGGACGTCATGAATCATCATTAGGCATATTTAATGGTAATGTATAAAAGAAAGAAGATGTTGATCTGCCTCATTGTTCCGGTTCTATGCACGATTGCTACACTCGGGGCCCTGGATTCGATTTCCATGTGGAACAATGTTTTCGAGTTTTTCTATGAAATCCTCAGTAGCAGCTCGTAGTTTGGATTTGTGCCCGATTGATGGTAATAGGCTCGCCCCCTTATTACACCCATAGAACTAATTTACACCTCCGCCTAACACTTCGTTTACCTTCTACGAAATAGTGGTACAGTCGCTTACAATTCCTCATGAAAGGGTCTGGAATATCCTTGGTCATGTTTTCTTCTCCATTATCTGTCGCCCGTACCTATGCTAAGTGATTGATGACGGGCCATCCAAGCGCGAGCACGTAAATACGATACGGATACGACAGGAATCTGCTTTGAAAGCGACTAGCTCGATAAGACGTGAATTTGTTGTCTGATCATATAAAGGGAGGGGACATAATGTAGATAATTACCAACATCATCAACTCAAACAACCTCATTAGAGTAGTGGTCTTGATCGCGACTGCTACGCTAGAGGTCCTGGCTTTTTTCTCTTTTTTTTCATTATAACATTTACATAAATTAATACCAAAAGCCACTGAGGTTTGTCTGGAATACCGTGCATTTTGCTTAAAACTAACATTAGAAGCTAAGCGATATAAGATAATTTTTATTGATGATTTTTGTATATGCTTACGAAAGTTTGTATTATGGATGTTTGTTACTCTTTCACGCCAAAACGGCGGAACGGATCTGGATAAAATTTGGCACAGAGATGAATTATAGTCTGGAATAACACATAGGCTACTTTTTACCCAGGTCGGAACCAATTCTGAAGTCCACGCAGACAAAGTCGCGGGTAGAAGGTAATATTTTTTAAATGTTACCTTGTAAGGTATATTATATCTACGAGTATAATATGGCCCAAGCCTGAAAATGAATGATAAATAAATAAAAGTAAAATCATAATTATTATACTAATAAGAAAGCAAATAGGTAGGTTAGATACCGCAGTCATAGTTATTGAGTTTTTCTATGAAATTCTCAGTAGCCGCTCGACTTTTGGATTTAGTTTCGGTTAAAGACTAGGCTTGCCCCCAATCACATTGAAACGAAACACCGAAGATTGTGGGTGTATATATTTACTATTGGTATACTTAGACATAACACACCTATTCGTCTTAAGGTAGACAGACGTGTGTGGGTTAAGATAGGATAAACATAAATGTTTCAACAAAAATAAGTAATTTATTGTGTTGTGTCTGCTTTGTTAGTACCTATGTATAGTGATCGTAAGCGATGTCCTTCTCCAAGGTCCAATCTATCACTAAATCAAAATTGTTTTTTTTTATTCGTGATAGGCTTACGCTTGACCGCCGCGCGACACTACGATGTACGATGGAGCGCACTTGCCCACAGAAGAAACCGGTTCACTCGTGATTTTAAGACACCACAAAGTATATGCGGTATCTATGCACAGCTTTTGCACTTGCCTTTGCTGGACATGGGCTACCATTCATGAGAGAATAAAGTTAGGCAATAAAGCTGGCCTCATGCTGGACGGCAGACTTCAACCGCCGTCGACATTTCTCGAGCATGCAGGTTTTCTCAAAGTTATATCCTTTATCGTTTATTAGCGGCCCGCCCGCGGTTTCACCCGCCATATTCCTAAGAGCCGTAGCGTAATGTTAAATCCGCTTCAAAATCCGTTGCGTAGTTTTAAAACGGTAATTAATTATAGACGCGGCAGCTAAAAGAACTTAGTGAATTTTTGGACAACATTTGATACCTAGTAATATCATTCATAGTAGTCGTGTTTGTATATGATCCACCGACTGGAATAAGCTAATCACGTACGTATTATAAGCCCCAATAGTCGCCTGCGCTATATAATTATTAGATACTAGCTTCTGCCCGCAGTTTTACTCGCGTCCTGTAAGACTTTACTTACTAAATAGTCCTGTGAGGCTTCTAGGTATACAAACACTTAGACAGACAGACAAAAATTCTAAAAATTGTTGTTGTGGCTTCTGTTGCTGTAATAAAGACCCCTATAATAGTTTTTCATAAATATCTTTAGTGTACCTATTACAATTTTATGGTGGTACGATCATGATTTCCAAAAATCAGGGATTGCGCCAGTTTTACTTTGGGAGCGCAAAGGTGAGACTCGCTTAAAAAAGAGACATTTCATATAAGTACCTATAAACGTAAGTAAGTAACGTAAACGTAAGTTTTGTAACGTGGAAGAGCCATGCTACGGCACGAATGGGCCGGCTTGACCGGAGTGATACACAGCCTCACAGAAAACCGGCGTTGAACAACGCTTACGTTGTGTTTCGCCGAGTGAGTGAGGTTACCGGAGGCCCAATCCCCTTTTAAAAGGTCGGCAACGCACTCGTGACTCCTCTGGTGTTGCGGGTGTCCATGGGCGGCGGTAATCGCTTACCATCAGGCGATACGTCTGCTCGTTTGCCATAAAAAACCTAGCCTAGTATCTACCTACTCAAGACGTATATATAGAATAGAACAAAACATTATTTGCAAAGATCGTCATTCACGAGTTCGAATTACAGGCACGCTGCAAGTCGGGGGGCTAATATAGCCACTATTGATGAATCATATTATGATTCGTGGACGCACGACTACACATCGTGCTATAGGTACATTCCCGGTATAACCTCGCTGACCTCGCATGGAATAAGCATTTCGTACAATGAGGGTTCAGCGCCCTCGAAGTAAAACTGGTGCCCAACATACCAAAATATCATCGTAATTGGACGAATTAATTCATGGTAATTGTGACGATTGGAGCTTATATAATTAAAAATTATTATACCTATCATGTAGCATCACACGGTCTATGAGGATTTGCTTTTTTGAATAACTTATAAATAGTATTATTTTTATACCTACCTACCTTAAAATGTTGACTGATAATGTATGTAACACGAATCATCACAAAATACATCAAAACAGACACTACAAACATAACACTTTTTATGTTCCCGTTTCGGCATAGGTATATTGGTGCTACACCTATGCCAACCGTGGCCAGGCGATAACTGACTGAATGACAGCTCTGTCTTTATGAGGCGACGAATTTTTTTCATTTTACCCTCATTCATGTCAGTACTTCCCATATCATACCAACTACACGCTTATTATCCCCTGGTGGCTTGATTGACATTGTGTAGCTCTCGTTCCGTTTAGGTAGTGTTCCTTGTTCTGATTTTCGCGATCGCGAGTTGTCGCTAGCGTCCAACGGCGAATATAGGTACCTCCATAACCACAAAAAGTATCTACTTACCTACCCAGTTACTACAATTTTAGTTCCTCTCTCATATAATATCATAATCTGGGCGATGACTGGTGACAACTAAGATCAACGTAATAATTGCCTTATCAACCGTAGCCCGTATATGATGTTAATGTTACCATCTTTTTAACCGACTTCCAAATAAAGGAGAAGGTTCACACTTACGGCAGTCGGACTTCCGAATCTATTATACAGTAAATTATTTTTTAATACCTATTAGTTTTTGGTACCTATTTGATTGTATTAAATAGTTAATTATCACGCGCTTAAACGGTGAAGGAAAACATCGTCAGGGAACCTGCATGCCTGACAGATTTTCTCGATGGCGTGTGAAGTCTGCCAACCCGCACTAGGCCAGCGTGGTCGACTATAGCCTAACCCCTCTCATTCTGAGTGGACACCCGTGCCCAACAGTGGGACAGTATAATAGGTTGATTATTATGTTATTCGTTTTTGGAGGTGGTTTTGTTTATTGTTATTTGTTAATTAGGAGTGGGTAGGTACACAATAAAACAATATCAATTAAAATACGCACATATTTATTAACTAAAACATATATTTATGTATATGGGGGCTGTATTATTATCACAGCGCTGAAGTACCTACTACTAAACACTACTTATGTTGACATAAAACCTACCCTGAATCCTGATAATATTGTTAGACGTAAAAGACGTGAATCATTAACCTCGCTACCTACTGAAGCGTACCATGATCATTAAGGGAGCGAATTCTTTGGAAGGTTTAATTCCGATGTAATTAGTGTGTAAGGTATAGAAGCATAGTTTTTGTACCATAGTCAAGAAAAGGGGTAATTATGAATATGTCACTTTTAATAAGGAATAACCTGAAATCGCGGAAAAAATTCACAGCTGACAGCCGTTCCAAATATTTTTTTCAAGCATTCAATCATTGAAGCAGTGATAGTCTAGTGGTATGACCGTTGGACTGCCAAGTCAAAGGTCTCGAGTTCGAACCCAAGGCACGCACCTCTGACTTTTCGAAGTCATATACGTATTAATAGTTAATTATCACGCGCTTAAACGGTGAAGGAAAACATCGTGAGGAAACCTGCATGCCTGAGAGATTTTCTCGATGGTGTGTGAAGTCTGCCAACCCGCACTAGGCCAGCGTGGTGGACTATAGCCTAATCCCTCTCATTCTGAGAGGAGACCCGTGCCCAGCAGTGGGACAATATAATGGGTTGATTATGTTATGTTATTCAATCATTGATGACAGTGAAGTTGTTGATGTTGATGGTACTCATACAGCCACGGAGTGGCCTGAATGTCATACGGGACAGTGTGGCCGATTAGTCGTCAACTTTCTATTGCCATTTCGCGCTCTCCCTCGCCCATCATTTTTATCGCTGAATTGACTGTTGCGCAGCCGTTTGCGAACAACTTCAAGGTACAGAGGCCGTATTATAACATGTTAACGCCATTATTTTTAGGTAGTGAGAAAGAGATGCCGCTCTACATATTAAATAGCCTCGTCTCTTTCTTACAACCTAAAAATCGTCGTGTGAATCCAGACACAAGAAATTCGAGCCACAAAGGTGCGAGCCGTGTGTTTATCGAAGCCTTTTACAAAAATATGTATCTACGTACGTAAAAATAAATTGTCTCTCAGACAGAAGACACCTTAATATAAAAACATACCATCACGCATATATTCCCCGAAAAGTTAGGCAGAGGAGTAGGTACGAATGTACACCCACAGTTCACCGGTATGTTACCTTAAAATAGAGAGCACTTATTTCCTTAAAAACAAGATCAGATCTAAATATTATTAATCCGCCCTACAATACACTGATAAACAAGCTAATTTAAAAAAAGCTAATTAAAATGGTTATACCTACTTATTTAACACTCGGTCTCACTCAAGCAAAGTAAAACAAACCTTTACAACCAGAAAAGAATAATTTTACAAACGAAAGTGTATGTAATAAACTTAGCGAGGCGACTAAAATACTTATAAAACTGGAATCTCATAGCAAATTATAAATGCATATTTTTTAAACATATTACAATTCAGGCAACATGTGATTGACACTTGTAGTTTTACTATTATTTCGACAAAATTTCAATTTTCTGAGTTTCCGCCGTATAAGTGACGTCATCGCCCATTTTTTTTTCTCCGAAATGAAGAAATATAAAAAATAAATAAAAATGTTTTGAACTCAGGATAGGAAAACAAGGAAACAGTATTTTTCTTTTGATGACTTAATAATTTTGAAATTTTGTCAATTATCCAAAAGTAATTTCCTGCAATATCATATCACGGAACAATGCAGTACTTAGGTAATCTTGTGGAAGACATGGAAGACTAGCTGATGCTATTTGAGACAAAAGGTAGCTGTTACCCTTCTTCAAGTCCTTCTTCTGTCCAAGTTCCGACCTGTCTCTATGCCAAAATTCATCAAATTGCTGATATTCTTATGATCGTCAAAAACGAAACCTTGCATCCTAGGACAGTATTTTTCTTACGTTACCTTATTTTTAAATTTCGCGGTGAAGCGTAAGCCTATCACGAATTAAAAAAAAGGCAAACGGCTATAATTTTTTTAAATTATTATTAATGTTACCCCACACTAGGATTTTCTCCTGTACCAATCGTGGGTGCGTTTACAAACACATTCTCACATACACAAACACCCAAACCCGGAACAACTATCTGTAGTTCATACAAATATATGCTCCGTGTGGGGATCGGACCCACAACAAGTAGCGCAGAAGCCGATCGGTCAGCGGCTATGCCAAACGAATCGTCAAATGTTATTTTAATTTTAATTAGTTATTGTTGATTGAGTGTATCTATGTACTCTCGTAAAAAAATATTATGGATAATAGTATTACATTAAAAAAAAATACAATTACAATTAAACTATTACTATAACTATTACTACTATACGTTTAATTGTAATTGTAATGTATTTTTTTAATAATTAAATTGTAATAATGATTATAATGTTGACATTAGGTCTGCAAACAAACACTTGATTTTGAGTTATGACAACCGTCACCTAACAATCGTCCATCCTGACTCCAGGTAGAAATAATGATTTTGTCTATATGTACCAAATTTCATACTAAGCATAAGAGATAAACAAATTCATGCTCAAATGCTCATAAAATTTATCATAAATGCAATCACACATGGCGGCATCCTTTAATCAAAATAATTCTGATAGTTAACGCGAGAAATTATGGAATGCTATAATTATCTAATATACAGAATAAACATTTCTGAATTATTTAAATATATAAATGGAAATTATAACATAAAACATAACATACCATCACGCCTGTTTTCGATGAAAGATTAAGCAGAGATGTACTAATGCACACGCTTCGCTTTGTTTAGATCATATCTAATAAGGGCCGAGTCATTCCCATTAAGCGGACACGAATCCAAACTTCCGAGCTGTTACTGAGAAAAATACTACTCAACTTGAGAATCCAACCCAGAACCCAGTCGTAGTCGACTACTAAGCTACGCTAGGTCTTATATATATGAAACTACACACATGAAATATATCTATGCCATTGGCCTACAGCTAATGCGCACACACCGCTATACAACATCGAGCTATATATATTTTCAGCATAAGTTGACATCGTATAATACGATACGAGCTTATGCTGAAAATGTAGGTATAAATGCGTAAAGCTTATACAATACGATTCGTAATGTATAAGCTTTACGTACAATGAGAGAGGTTATACTGGGAACTTAGATTAGCTTGATGTGTAATCTTGTGTAAGTATAACTACGTATAGAAATTACAGTAACATTACGTTTTAAAGATTATGATATTAACTGATGCTGTGTCCGCTAGCTTAGATTTAAGGTTCTACGTCTTATTCAAAATAATGGCAAAAATACTATCACTCAAAAATTACTTAGGGTCAATAATCACGAGTGCTGTGTGACATATTTTGCTATCATTAAAAATTAAACAGGTCTTGTTAAAAGTACTTTTTGCTTGTATTTTGTCTTGAATATTTACCTTTATGATTATTTTCATGACAATAAAATATCTTCTAGTTTACTAATGCTATTTATTTTATTCCATCGACGTGGCTTGATGGATATACGGATAATATACAGTACGCCTTCTCAGTTATAAGATATTTGCTACCGGGTAGCGAAAAATATGGAGCGGTATTATTGGGATTTTGTATGAAGTTCAGGCTATAGCGGGGTCCAGAATACCGCGTCGTATCGTCCAGGTAGGCAGTATTATTAAGAAACATAGCGGTAGCGATATCCGCTTAGGTTTGAACACAAGGAATACCGCTTACTTCGTTTTCGATACCCACGGGCAGCGAATATCGGTAATATCTGAACGTATATTTAAAGTAGGTTAATATATGAATGAAATCTATATCTATTGTCTAGGACACGGCAGGCTCTCCTTGTGCGCTGGGTGATTTAGATCTTTTTCCTTCGCTTTTCAGGCGTGGTTTGGAACAGCGCCTCGTCGGCTCGGATGAGCCGGTTGACGGCGCGACTCAACGACACATCTGTCACCAGAAATAAGCATGTCAAATCGATTTCAAATTTAGAACATACTTTTTTTAAATTGAGCATGGCAATACCAAGTTAAATCGTTTAGTTCCTTTTTTAATGACAGGTTTTCAAATATGTACATACTCTTGAATTATTTCTTATATTACGTCAGGCAGGTAAATTAGGTACTCTAATAGGCAATATCGATAAGAAACAATAATTACTACAATATTTTGGATTTAAAATGCAC
This sequence comes from Acronicta aceris, assembly GCA_910591435.1. Classification (NCBI taxonomy): domain Eukaryota; kingdom Metazoa; phylum Arthropoda; class Insecta; order Lepidoptera; family Noctuidae; genus Acronicta; species Acronicta aceris. The sequence goes on along the minus strand of OU342778.1, from coordinate 2,752,511 downwards.
ATCTCTTAATAAGCGCAAATTTAACTATGATGAATAACATTAATAAGTTAAATTACGTAAATAATAATAAATGTAAACATAATTATTATTATTATTACTACTGTAAATACAACTCAAATTACAACTTTTGCCGTCCACCACTAGATGGAACTTTCAATTAACTATAAAGACTAATATTAACATAACTTAGTATTGCCATATTCAAATATTCGGAAGATGGTAAGCAGATTGTGTCAATTGAATCACCCATTGCAAGCCAAATGTATTACGGTTAGTGATCATAATGAGGTTAAAAATGAAACAAAAGTGAAAAATTTTGGAAAATTCCTCTTTAATGTGATAGAATTTGAACAGTCCACTTACTTTCTTAATACATGAACGTGTAAAAAGTGCACGAAAAAATCATAGCACGAATAAATAATACTAAAATAAATAGGTATTCACTTAGTTTTTGGCAGTGACTGTACTTGGTTGTACTAACATTTTTTCATACACATTTTACTAAATATCTTAACTAGGTATATTGCATCTAATATGAAATTGTACTTATGAAAGGCATCAATACGTTTTCATTAATCATTTATTAAATAATGTTGTAAATTGTAAAATTAACTAGAAACATTTGAGATAAAACTGTCACAATGACATATTTTATTTTGTACTAACACTTTGAACTGCTCAGTTTTTTTTTTTCAATTGTATTTCATTCGTGAACGTACGTAACATAATATTCCCATGCACAAATCCAACTAAAAAACAAGTCGAACCTTGTAACTGACCTTTTCCAGAGCAGTTATAGTGTTAATGTTTATGATTTAAATACCTCAGTCCATAATAATTATTAATACTTATAAATAATTAAATATTTTAAAACTGAATGACTGTAACTTGCAAACAAAGTTAGCCTCAAAATTGCGTATTCAATTATTTTGTATAAAATATAATAAATAGATACTTCATTGTAGTATTTTCTTTCAATATCTTTTTAAATAAGTACTTCATTTATTGTTTGTATTTTGTTAATATAATGCTATGTGGTCAATTCAGAATTCATTTTGTTCATATATTTTACAGTACTATAGCAATCTAATCATTATTTTATTTATTTATATTTAATTGATATTAATCAATTAATTAATATTCAAATCAGTCACGTTTTTTTACATAGCTTTATAATTATGTAATATGATTTGATAATTTAGACAATCGAATCGACCATAACAAACTAGAATCATGTGCTTTTTAATAACAACACAGCATTAACATTATTGTGCGCTGGCAACAATGAATATGAAATCTGATGTAGTTTTTATTTCATTCGACTTAGGAGGCAGCTTTGTTTACCTACATCTTATTTATAATACTAAAGTCACCAATAAACTTTGCTCAAGTTTGTCAATCGATTAACGTGTAACTATAAAAGTATATGTTTTCTCCTATATTTATGTAATTCGTCGTCGGTGACGTAAGGTGACGTTACGCGTATGTAACACGTAACGTCACCTTAAGACGTAAATTCAAAATGTGAAGGCAAATTTTGACCCGACGGGTGGGTTCGCGGTGGCTTAGAGGTCATAGCGTCTGGTGTATCTAACCAGAAGACGCAGGTTCGAATCCTGCCCGCGGTCGAACTTTTCCTTCACGAAAATAGCTTCATAATTTACATACATTTTCATTTCTACTGGAGTTCATTTCAGTCAACTTTCACCTTCAAATTCGATAGACATACTGACGCACATCTATATACAGACACCCTTAAAACCTTTCTTATATTTGCAGACTTTTTATCTCATTAATAAAATGTATACACATCAGAAATGAGGTCGCAAACACACCGATTAAAAATCGCAACTTCTGAGCTAAACAAATGCGACAAAAAATCTGCAATATACGACCATTCTAAACATTGTAGCATATCTCTTAAGTACGCAAAAATATTTATTTAAATAATAACAACACTTAACTAAAAGAAATATATTTAAAAATTTTAAAATGTTTTCTCGCAATTATATCACACCTATCGCTGTTTAGTATTGGTGTAATAGTGTTAAAGTGTATGTCTAGTTTCTACTAGAAATTGTACGAAAATTAACATCAGAAGTACTGCAGCATAGAAAGCGTAGCAATCACAATATAGTTGTATATGAGTTTATATATATGAGTTTTGAACTGAGTTTGCTTATAGCATCTGCACTCACCATTGCATTGCAGGAGGAGGTAATATTTATTGTTAGAAAGAAATCCTAATTCAAGAGCTTTAGGACAAGCTACCTAAAATTCTTTTTTTTTAATTGATTAGGTTGGCAAAGGTGGTAGGAACCACCAAGCAAGTCAGATATTTTCTCGGCTCTTACGAGATGCCTATCTGAATGGCAATAAGGAACCATCCCCACACGGGGAAAAATCAAATTTCATATAATCCAATTTTACAAATACTGTAACTAACATACCTAATTTTACATCATATTTTTATTTCAAACTCGAAAATATTTTGTGACTGCCGCGCTTTCCAAAGTGTGTTTTTTTTAGCAGGCACCTCAATAAGAACTCATCCCGTTTATAAACTCCTACCAGTTTTTGAGCGCGTCTAACAGGTACATAAGGTACTGTGCTGAACCAGAATATATTTACCAATTCCCTTTTACAATACTTTTTTTTAATTTCTTTTTTTCACAAAATCATGAAAAAACTACATAATAATGATGTTTAAACGAGTTCTATGACAAATATGCCCATCACATGTTACTTACTTCCTCGAAGTTTAGGTAAATATACTCTACCTATTCCGATCTCTGCTTATAACTTATGTAATTCCGATACTTTAACAATATCATTCCAAAATCATCATACATTTTCTCAAAAGTCGAAGTGATCTCGGAACAAGGAATCCCGTATTTATAGTGTAGCATATGGTTGAGGTACAGTAAACGCTCAAAAGTCTATAAGCACGCTAAGGTTTACATTGCTATGAACAGTACGAGCGAGCTCGATACAGCCAGTGCGTGTCACTTGTTAATGACAATGAATAGAAGGTCGTAAGTCAAACTAAACGTCAAGCTATTGCGTTGTGACCTATGGACTTTTGGTCGCCACTGTACATACACTGTGCCTCTCTGAATTTCGCTTTCCCTAACGGCCACGCAGGTATAGTCGTATACGAAAGGGTCAAAACATCAAACTTTGTTAAGAAAATAATTACAAATGCGAAACATTTACGACCGCGACTGTCTACTGCATCAAGTGAGTGAGACATGATTACGCTTTTTTGACCGCGCATGCGCCTCACTGAATTTCTCCATAATTTGCAACTACTGCGTAGCCACTTAAGCATTATCATCTGGCTTCCAAGATACAGGTATTTGGACCTAGTTTGGAAGTCAGGAGTTCATTTAGTTTTAAGCAGCCAACTGTCATAGAATTAGGACCCCATAAATGTATTAGGCTTTATTTAAATAAACGTTATTATTATTATTTTCTTTTTTTTCTCCGGATAACCGGGGTGACTGACATCACGGGCCAAAGCCAAGTGTACGTCAGTGGTTTACACTGTAGAGAAGAAAGATTATTATTATTATTATTATTAGCTGACCTCCAATTGTATGGCTTTCTGTACAATGAGAGATCAGCTTAATGTGTAGCTGTGCGAACAACTTTCAGAGGGGTACAGTCATATTTTTGTGTGATGTATGTATGTCTTATGTGTGTTTGTGTGTGTGTTTACCAACCGGGCGTGGTGTTGGCGAGGCGGCGCATGCGTCTCGTGTTGCGGTCCTGGTCGCGGATCTTCTTCTCCATCTCGGCGTTGGTCAACGTCTCCAGGTGCGGCGCCCACTGCTCCGCCTCCGACGGCTGACGGTACGGCGTCTACAAATAACTGACATTAGTTATAAGATAATATTGAAATAAAAGAAACAAAATTGGATCGTGTTCATTAAAAAGTTGTTAGTTATAATGAGTATCAATATGTGTTTAAATATTTTACACTAATTAACTGCCACCCTCTATAAATAGCCGATAACCCAGCCACTGCATCACACGTTATGTTCAAAATACTTGCTTAAGTACACCTTTCCCCATGTCAGGTCCCCATGATCATAGACATGATGGTATGTAACCCACCTCTACGACGGGCAGCGGCGCCTCGCTGAAGGCGTATGTCCGTTGGTGCCAGCTCAGCTGTCCGCGCACGCTGTAGGCGATGCCGGTCACGAACTCCCCGCCCAGCCCCAGCTCAGCGCACAACTTCATCGCGAACTGCTCTGGATTGTTCTCCTTTTCAGACATGTCCCATTCCACCTGCAAAACCATTGTTATGTCGATTGTGGCGTACGAGCATCAAACCGTCGACATCGATTTATTGTCGTTTTTTTTACATGATAATTTTGTTTAAGGAGTAGGAGGGCAAACTAACAGACGGATCGCCTGATGGTAAGCGATTACCACCGCACAGGGACACCCGCAATACCAGAGGAGTCACAAGTGCGTTGCCGACCTTTTAAAAGGGGATTGGGCCTCTGGTAACCTCACTCACTCGGCGAAACACAACATAAGCGTTGTTTAACGCCGGTTTTCTGTGAGGCCGTGGTATCACTCCAGTCGAGCCGGCCCATTCGTGCAGGAACAAGCTCTCCCACGTAAAGAATTTTCAGCTACATTGTAAATGACATGTTATAGTTAGGACAATATTATCAATTTTTATCGTAAGTCGTCCAGACTTTATGCCATTGCTTGTCATGTAACTTTACGATGCCGCCAGAGGTTGTTAAATTCCGAAGTTACATAATTATATCATTTACGATTAAATTATGAATTTTGACATATCTTTTTCATGATGACACAGCACACAATACAGATGTGATGGTTTGTTATTAAGTATCTGCACTGACCTGATCAACAAGGGATGTGTTCCCCACATGTATGTTGAGCTTGATGACAACTCTCTGGTCCGGCTGCTCCTCTAGTATCGCGGGGGGTTCACTAGGGAATGCATCTATTTGCTGTCGGATTGATGATGCTATAGCGGGGATGAATGTGCTGGTGTTCAGTTCCAGATCATCACATAACACTTCTGCAAACTGCTCTGGTGTTATTATTGACTCTGGAACAATGGTAGATATGACACATAGTTTTTAAATCATAAAAATCTGTGTAATATGGGATGCTTTTGGAATAGCTTGCACCTTAACTTTCTTAAAATAGAATACTGCCTGATTATTCTAATTCCAAGCTGCTACTTCTAATTCTAAGTAGCAGCTTGGAATTTTAGATTTGTGCCCAGTTAATGGCAATAGGCTTGCCCGTATTTTATTTATGGAATCGAAACATACCACTAAATTGTATGTGTTCATTAATATTCCCCTGCCTAACTCTTTGGAGTATACAGGTGTAATAGTATGTTCTGTTATGTTCTTAAAAAATATTAACTGAGTGAGAGACAGTCAACAATTAGTTACATACAATCTTACAGTATGTAGTAAGTACCATTTTTGTTCCATGTAAATGTATCTCTTAATTTTTGTCCTTCAATTTCCATGTCGAGTCTGATGGGCACCAGGATTTGCTTCTGTGAAGAGTTTTCCAACATTGCTGTCATGTCTGTATCATCAAAGCACAGTGGGAATGTGCGAACCTGCAATGTAAGGCAATTTAAGGCAAGGATTTCTCTATATAAAAAATATTAACACAGTATTTATCCCTTCACTATTGAAATAAAATTCTGTGTAAAGAAAATGCATTGACTGTGATAACTTATTTATCATTCTAGACATTTAGGTAAATACAACTTTTGCCAACATGAAGTTTAATATCACACACCTTCTTGTTATGTACCCTAGTCCTGCTAATCTGGGTAGCCTGTGGCACTGCATCCAAGTGTGAAGAGTTGGGCATAACAGGCAGCCAGGACTGGTTGTGCGGCTTCTTACTCTTGCTCTCCCTTGGGGTAGCCAGCTCCTGACTGACTGACACAGCTTTGTACCTGATTGTATAGAAAATATGTCAGTTAAGCAGTTCAAATAACTATCTGAATGTTAGTAGTGAAGGCAAGGTAGCAATTGTTAGAAAACAAAATGTGAAATGTATTCTAAAGTTGTAATTATTAAGCCTGATATTACAATGGCAAACTTAAATTTTGATGAACTTCTTAGATTTATTGATCAAATGATTAAACTATATTTATACCTACCTAATCCTTACTATAATATTATAAATGCGAAACGGATCTAGATGAAATTTGGCACAGAGATAGATTAAAGCCTGGAATAACACATAGGCGCATTTTATCCAGGTTGGACCAAATTCTGAAGTCCACGCAGATAAAGTCGCGGGCAGACGTTAGAATTATTAGAAATGCTAAAGTAGCTCTGTCTATCTGTCTATTACTGTCAATAAGTAACGCCATTGAAATACAGGTTGAAATCTAATTAAATATTTGTTATGTTCTACATGTCCAAATCAACAAAACCAGAACTATAACCAAGAAGTTGTCATGAAGAAGTCCACAACCTCAATGAGTAAAATAAACATTATTATGTTTAGAATAAATTGTCAAAAATTATGTTATTATAAAAGCAGGCCACAACACCGCAATCCCAGGATCTAATGATGATGATGATCATTGATGATAATTTTCAACAGACTTACCAAGACTTTTATAATCGCAAATATCATGAAGACTTATACATAGTAGAATGCTGAAATAAAAATGTATAAGTAACATAAAACGTACACATACTTATCATCGTTGCCCTCAATAATATCTTCAACCTCAGATGCTTTGAGGAGGGATACCGAGCTGGACAGCACATGCGCTCCTAAACCATTGTCAATGAGACGCTTCCTTTCTTCATTGGTGAGTGTACGCCGGGCCATGCCCGGGTACTTTTTGTAAAGAGACCCACGGAATAACCGTAGGTAGTTGCCAACCTGGGTGTTGAAAAAATTAAAATGTTACTGGTGTGAAAAAAATCGCAATATGTATCTAAACTTTAACCCAACAAAACACAATCGACGTGGTGCACATAAGTAGCATACTCCTGACCTCTGGGAGGAGACTTGCGTTGGGCGATTATGAGATATACTAATGAAATCATTCGATTATGAAGATGTCTCGAGATATCTCGATTATACAGATTAGTAATTACTAATTTAGTTAGTAGTCGCGGTCACAAGTCGATGTAGAGCAGATTAGTCAATATCACTAAGAATATTGTATTCATGGTGAGTGTTGGTTAGGTAAACAAATAAATAATGAAATAAGTATGTATATTTAATTCTTTTTATGATGAAAAAATATTCTATAATATGGTATCATATTCATATTTTAATACTACTACAATTATTTTCTTGAATACAAATATACAGTTTCAGCCATTTATGTAGGTAATAATGTTAGACACCCAGTTGTTGTTTCAATGTATACCTAACTAGTTAGAAGTACAACAGTAAAGATAGAAGCACCAAATATAAAATTAACGCCACCAACCTCCGAGCCGACACAGTAAAATTCTCCTCCCTCTTCTATCTGGAAGCTTATCGGCTTATCGCCGTAAGTTCTTAACGCCATTTTCACAAAGTTTCGTAGCTTCCTAGTAAAAGATAACCGAAACTTAATGTAAATTGTTAATTTCCATTAAATAAAGCGACGCTGCACGATCATCAAACTGTCGATGAACTCAAATGAACTGTCAACTCACTCAAGTATCATGTCATGTCCAATTTTCAATCAGTGTGACCATCTGGAAAATAGAGAACCTGCCCAACATACGCTGAAAATCTGCCAAACACTGAGTACCATTTGATTGCCATCTCGCGAGATTTTGAGCAATCACAACAAAAACTGTCATTTCTTTACTTGTTATGGACATTCAACTAAATGTAAATAATTTCACGGCTCTTATTAAAATAAAAAAATCTAATCTCGATTTTCTAGAGTGAAATATTAAATTACAAGTAGGTAGTACCAGTTTCTATTTATATTTCTCTAAAAACCTTTTCGAATCTGCCAAATACTGCCGCATTTTCAATTCGTTGACATAATATGACCAACTGAAAATTTAAACTAAATCTGCCATAACGGCAGAAATCTGCCACAATTGGTCACACTGTAATGTCAAATGTCAACTAAACTACTGAATGAAATAAAAATGAATGAATGAACCAAGAATAGGCTCGCTTACCATCAGGCGATCCTATTATTTGTACATTTTTTTTTTTTATCTGTCTGTCCTTTTCAATAAATGTGTTTTTCTTCGCACATCCCCATGCACAGATAGTAAAAGATTAAAAATAGATAAATGAAAGTGGTGTCAATGTCAAAAGGCGCAATGCCGCAATGTCTAAAAAAGAAATAATAAGATCAAGGGAATGGGCAGAGTATATTAATATACAGGAAAGGAATGGGACATACCTCTACGGATCTCAATGGGCTTAGACAGGCGAATTGAAATGGACGGATTTTTTCAAATAGCCTGTCTATTTGAAAAAATCCGTCCAGTTTTAGCGTTTTTTTCCGTTTTAGCCAAAGGCGTCTTTATTTTCCAGTTACATGTTTTTAAATCATTGAGAACAGGATAAAAATACATACATACATACATACACTCACGCCTTTCTCTCAGGATAAAAATATTAGGTACATAATATATGAATGGATATGAGGACGCGTCTCCCCAGTAGTAGGAAGTGGAAATATGATATTTATTTAATTCATAAACGATATGAGCAAATATGTTCTAGATATTTACTGATAGGCACCAATATGCCTGCTGTTACAAAAATGTTTTAGGTATCTCTATGTATCTAATTTTTTAAATTATTCTTTTTGAAAATGTTTCAAATAACAGTGATCTTGTGATATTGCTACAGAGTCAACAGGGCGATACAGCTGCTTCATTGGCATATTTGATTTGAAATTTAAAACTAAGTTTCGAAATCTATCATTATAACTGTTCTTATCAATTTTACTGATTGGATATGGTTCAAATATTACACTTCTGCTATGTCTTCTGTCTGATAAATCTTCAGCCTTAACTGGACTTCCAGAAAATAGTCTTCTAGATTCCTTCCTGGAGATTTTCTGTAGTTGCTGTATTTTTGTATCAGCCATTATTATTCTTTTGTATTTTAACATGTCTAGTACAGCAAATAGCACCACACCAACATGTTTACAGTGAGCCTCATTGCCAGCTCCACCTGGACATTCACAATGGCACTCTTCAATATCACCATGTTCATCTATCTTAATGTCAACTTGAAATTGAAGGCTTTTCATATTATGCTTTACAAATCCTCTTATGTAATAATGATTGTGTACAATTGCAGATTGCATGAGGACAAGACATCTCGTTTCATATAGTTTTTTAAAATCATCTGTTGTTTTGTTGAATCTGTGACACAAAATATATTATGAGCATTTTCAACAAGAAGTATTTTGCAATTACATTGAAACTTATCAAAATATGCTTACCTTTCAAAATAGTATCTAAGATTATGACTCTTAAGAGATGGTAACTTAGAGTTGATGTTTATGTCGTGGTACACATCTGACAATGGAAGCACCATAGACGGCTCTAGATCTGGACTTGGAGTATGCTCCGGCGTTATACTTTCGTCATCCAACTCAATCCTAAAACAAAATAATTAATTTATTAGCGTCAATAGCTTAGCGTCACTGATATCATCACATACCAATAATAAAGAAAATTCAGACCTGTTTATTAATTCTGTTTTTCGCCCTTCGGTGGAAGAAGCATCCAGTCTATCACCTCTGACCTCATGAAGGCTCCGAAGGCAATACATTTTCGCATCTGTTTTTACACTCAACCTCATGCATTTTGCAGTGCTGTCATGCACTGAAAAATTCGTTTTTGTTTATTTACAAGATTTACAAGGATCTTTAGCATTAATTTCTGACATGCGACTTGACTTAACCACATACATTTGACAGTAACACTACAGAACAGTGTTGCCAGTGACAGATAAATAAATATAACATAGGTCAGCTCAAAAAGTAAAATTTTTACCAAAAAAGTAACATTACCTAATTTTATGTGGACATGACTATAATAGACTATAAAAGCACTTTATTACACAAAAAATAGAAAGGCTTTCAGTCCTATTAGTTAAGCTTCGAAAGAATTAAAATAATAGTTGAACGAATAATTGACTGATGATCCTGAAAAAACGAAAAATCTGATGCCACTAACGCTCGCTCGCTCAGCTAATGGCCAGTCCCTATATCAAATTCGTTGATAGATTTGCTTACTAGAGATAGGATTTTGACCTTACTTGTATGAACCCTATGTCAAAATTCTATCTCTAGTAAGCAAATCTATCGACGGATTTGTTATAGGGATTGGCCATAAGTAAGCGGGATGAGAGAATTAAAAATAGACTCCAGTGAATGAATATGCGCTAACACGAATTAACGAAGTTCACAAAATCAAGTGCGCCAACACGACGAACGAAACATTCTTACACGCGTTGCGTATTACGACTATTTTTTGGTTGCTTGAAAATATTTTATAATTTTTTATTAAATCTTAAAAGTAACGTAAAAGTAATCGTGTTGTAGTCGTGTAACATGGAGGTAATATGAGAGGGTCTTAAATAACGTAAAATGTTAGAAAAGTAACATTCTGGCAACGCTGACAGAACAGAACAAAAGCAATTCTCATTCACATCAATAAATCATTCATTCATTCATTTCTTACTTTATTTGATTTCTTCAGTCTCGATTCTGCTGTTTAGGGGGAAGGTCAACGCAGCCGCTGTCGTAAACGGCAAGTGCCTAAAAACTAGAAATGTCTAATAAACCAGCAGCATTCAAGAATCCATTCTCGAGGCCATGGATGACAGAAACTGGCGCAGCGGCTGCGGCTGGCGAGAAAACGAAGGGTTTGAAAGGTGTTGTAGCCGGCGGAATAACTGGTGGCATTGAAATTTGTATTACATTCCCGACGGAATACGTGAAAACACAGCTACAATTAGACGAAAAAGGTAAGTTTACTCTTTCCCTTTCACCACCACGAGCCGTTTTATTTACCAATCGATATTCCAGTATCGCTTCTTGTGCCATATTTTGTAAACATAACCATGTTACAACATTATAAGAATAAAAACTTTTTGCTAAAAATATCCACATGGACGTCATAGGTACACTATTTTTGTTAACGTTTTACCTCAGTTAATTTAATTTAAAGTATGTAGGAATAAGAATCTAATCGGAAAGCAATTTGTGTAAATTATTCGAGGTTAGTTAACCTTGGAATGATGCTTTTCGCTCGATATTCGATGTTTCAATCAAACATACGAACATGTTTTGTTTTAGCATGGACTTTGGTCGGCTACCACTGTTATGTCAGAGAACAGACAAACAACAATATTATTCAAGGCCTTTTCCTTTGGTGCGAGTCGACACCCGGTATTACCTACGTGACGTACCACTTAACAAATAGGTATTTGCCTTTAATTTGGAATTAATGAACCTTATTACCTATACCTACCCGTATAAATAAAATGAAATAGGCATATTAATTCGCCGTTTAGGTAAAAAAAAAACAAAGAGTTTGTAAAAGCTGTTTTTTTTTAATTGAACTCGCGACCTTTTGGGCCCTATGAAATAGATGCGGCTCACGCAGAGTATAGCGGCTCACGCTGAGTTATTGCTTGAAAATTAAAAGTTACAAAATATTTGAACTGATTTCTAATGTGTGCAATTGAAAAACATTAACGAAATTAGGTCCATACCTACCGAGTAGACGTTCAAACCAGATTCCAATTAGAACATAATTAGGTAGGTACCTACTCTAAACATTACAGTTGTGCAAGAACGTAGCTGTTATTGCAATAAAGTCTTAACGTTGCAATGAATATGGAACAAAATTGAACACTGTAAATGTTTAATTGAAATATTCCAAATTCATGATAATATTATAGGTAGTAGGTACGATTAAATGGGTAAATGAACTTTCTATTCAACTAGACATATTTTTATTTTAATATTTTCCATTTTATAAAACAAATAATCTCAAAAGCTGTTTCCTGCCACCAATTCCGGCCGATATCCCGTATTAACCCATTTACTTACTGTCCCACTGCTGAGCACGGGTACTCTCTGAATGTGAGCGGTTAGGCTATATTTCACGTCAGCCTACTGTGGATTGACAGACTTAACACGCCGATTCTGCGACGTGCAGATTTCCTCAAGATGTCAGGTACCTTTCACCGTTTAAGCAAGTGATCATTAATTAACGGAGATAATTGCGATGTACGTCCTTTGGATTTCAATTCGATACTTATAACATGGCAGCCCAGTGGTCATATCACTGGGCTATGATTGCTTTTAAAAAACTAGCGATATAAAATCAGTAAGAAGGTAATCTTCAAAATAATAAGTCAAGCAATAACTGTTCGAAGTGTGAAAACTTCTGACATAAACATAATTATCGTTCACCTGTCGAATATTACCTATGTTTACTCAGTTTTTTACACGCCTGTATTGACTACAAAATAGGCAACATTATTTCCCATTCGCAAGTACAATAAAGTAACAAACTAATTGTATTTGCTGATAATTTTTTTTTTATTAATTACACACCCATTATAATCTCCAGGTTTCAATGAGCTGCGGTCTGCGAAAGTCAAATTAAAGGAATTCGCCACCTATTAAAAAAAATACCCGTAATGTTGGCGATGTCATTTCCTATTCATGTTTACATGAAGCTTACATTACTCTTCTTTAGGGATCCGCCCAAGGACCAAGAGCTATTAGGGTTGAATTCTGAAATGTGCTCGGGGATCTCGATATCCTATGTTTTAGTCATTCGTTCTTTAAGTTTTCATAACCCTCCGCCTTTAGTGGCAGCCGGCATCCCTACTATCCCTACAAAGACACGTTTATAGAACAATTTCTCAATCACCAGGTTATTTTTATCATAAACTATCCCACTGGTATATAAGTTCTTTACGATCTCACAACAGATGGCGATGATGAGACAGTAAGAAAAGATCTTTTTACATGTTATTGACATGAAATATCGTAATTATGTTACGGGATTTCTTACTAATCCTTATTTTTATTATGGTAACGGTCGCATGTTCCATTTCAATATTAGTTGCCGTGTCTTACGGAAGGACGAGTCTGGCTGTAATTATATGGCTGCTAAGTATATTCACGCCACTACTCGAGCCTAGTGCGGGTTAAGACTTCACACACTTCCAAAAACAATTTCTTCTTCACCAATGAAGCAAGCAAGGAAGACAGTTGATTAGCAAGCAAATTAATTTAAATAATTACAAATTCACAGACGCTGTGGTATTTGTAGTTGTAACACTTGTTATACATTGTATAGGCCATATTTATGACCTTTGACATAAATATCAATTCCTGCTTTATATGATTAGGCCGATTCATACGTACTGCGGTATTTTGACTTTCGATAGCAAGATCGATAGTGTCAATACCTACAATGTCATTCCGGCTTTATCGATGTGTCATAACATGATCCGAGATATAAATTGCCTTATCTGTTTGTTAAATCACCGAGGGCAAGGGACGAGGAAAATATTCCTATTCCGTTGTAGTACATCAAAGAAGACTTAAAACTTCGTGGTGAAATAGAGGTGGCTGCAATGAAAAAATAGTAGAATACGACTAGGTATCTACATGAGAATAGGTGCAACTTCGATCGGGTAAACTTAAATTAATCTAGTTTACTTGTCTGCCTTGCTTGTAGATCTTTAGGTTTTCGTTTTCGCACCGTTTCTATCAGTCGAAACTGACAAGCAACTAGGTATCGAACTGAATAATCCTGGGATGCCTATGACTACCAAAAATAAAAGAAATCTTCCGGTAAAAAAGATCTATATATCGATCTTGTCCCAATAACTTTCATTGGGACAAGATCTGAAATCTCTTAAACATTTATAAAATACCATAATATACTCGTCCGTAATCACAAATCCGGGGTGATCTATCATACTGTTTGCCTTATGTCGCTAGAGGCTAACAACCTCTGTTATTGTGGTATAACTTGACCCATAAAATTCACGGTCAATGCAACAGATTAGCAAGTTTCCAACGTCTGTTACCAATTATCACTACGTGTTTATCTTAAGAATATAGATCTATCACAGATATTTCTGCGATCCCCTTAAATATGAATACATTTAGCACATTTACATTATAGACAGCCCCCAAAACTTGGGAAGTCTTTTTTTTCTTGGAAGAGAATTCCTAAAAACTAAAAGGCGCTAACTGCCCGAAAAAATCTCCCTAGCAACACATTTCTGTTGATTAAGTTACTAAGGCGTTAAAAGTTACGTAAGCACAGAATTTTAATTTTTGCATAGAGTACTTAATTATTTTTTTCTAGTTACATGTCAGTTAGCGCCACGTCGTACACGTTATATTATGGCATTGAGCCATATATTAGTAGGCTTCCTTTAGAAACGGTGAACCTGCTCATATGAAAAATTGCCTGCTTCCCTAGGCCCTATTTTTGCAATTCGATTTTGGATCGATCTAATTTTAATAAATCAAAAATCTCTTTAAATTTTCAGGAGGTGCCAAGAAGTATACAGGCATAGGCGACTGTGTCAAGAAGACAATAAAGGCACATGGAGTCTTCGGTCTATACAGAGGTCTCAGCGTCCTGATCTATGGATCGATACCGAAGTCCGCCGTCAGGTAACCTAGCCCACTGCCTCTTAGGTATAAGTCCTGTAGAAATCAGGCGTTCGACTTTAAAACAGTTCCAATTGCGAGATTCTCTGGCAATGTTTACCAAAACTAGTAGCGTAATGAGAAGCCAGCACTTTCAATGAATCCATCCACGTTTAATAAATTTCAGGAATGCCAGGAATAATCCTGGCATTTTTTGGAAAGGTATTTTGGTAGTTATCTACCTAAAATATATTTTTAATTATACAACCACATTATCTACATATATTTTCCTCGTGATCTGGTCCAATTGATCGGGGTCCCACGCAGGAAATAAAAGGATATAATACTGTGCATAACGCTCTCGCAATTTGATACTTTCACAAATCAACGACCAATTTTCGCCAATTATTTTCCTCCAACAATAAGAAATAATACGGCGACGAATTATAAATTCGGTAAACGTCTGCCCAAACTTTCTGAGAAAACAAGCAATGGTATGTTTATATAACAAAAGGAAGTGGGGATCTGTAGTTTCTGCCTATTTCTATTAGAAACAAGCATATGTAAATAACACATAAAATAAGGAAAGATAGAACAATGAAGCGCCTCTTCAGAACCAAAATACAATTTGAAACACTTTTATTAGCCAACGTAAGAGTACTTTAGGTATCGCCAAACGTTGCCCTCCGCCTATGCTCCTAGACCAGTTGTGCTCATAAACGTTGTCTGGCAATTGTTTATAGATAAGGGGTAAATGTACGTTCTTTTGCTTAATAAAAACCAATTGAATAAACCAATAAAAGAGCCCTTACAAGTGGCGATATTGTCATTGCGATATTGTATGTTATGAACCTTCGGTGGACCCTGGTGGACCATTCAGTTTCAATATAGTAAACCTTTGGCTTATAGAAGATCAGTCACTTCCTACCACCTGTCACGTGGCATACACTTCTACAAGATGCAGGAGTGATTGATTGTGATTGCGGTCTCTCATACATAGGCCAAACTAAAAGAAGCAATAGGGACCCGCGTAAAAGAGCACATCGCCGATGTCAAACAACGCCGTTCCAAGAAGTCAGCAGTTTGTGAACATACTCTTGACAAGGCCCTGTACTACATTAGATTTGATAAACCACAAGTCCTGGCAAAAGAAAACCGATTCCTATCTAGGATGATTCGCGAGGCTACTGAAATTAAAAAACACCATTTAGGTGTAATTGTATTGTAATTGCAACATTAAGGCGTTTAACAACTTAGTTTACTCGTGACCATGGATGCTGTAAAGGATCCGAGTTTTAAATAATATCAATACAACACGATAAAATCAGTAAAAAGTAGTTTTATTTCAATTATAATTGGCTTTTTACAACGACAAGACCTATTATCTCATCTCATGACACAATAGAAGACCTAAAAGTAGGCATAAATAACAACAAACATTACTAACTCTACAAACACCGGTTATATTTCAAAATGCACCAAGATTATGAAAGCACCAGATACGCTTATCTGACATGTGATAAGATTGGCTTAGATTAGGTACACTTTAATTTTGTATCACCGATTGTGAAACCCTTGATTTTGTGAATGATCTTGACCATATTTTAGAGAATTATACAAGGTCCATCCTGCGCAATAAAATATAATATAATTACTTACACAAAACTTTCATTGAATTTGTCTCAAGGAACTGCTCGTTTCCACCACAAATCCAGAATTCAGATTGTTCACTCTGAATTGGAATGATCTCACAAGTCACAATAGATTCACGCGACTAAAGAGTGGCGTATTGTTTTGCCTAGGAATAGAGACTTTAGGCATTACTTTGTGACCTATCATCAAGTCAGGGAGTCAATGAGTAAGTCCTTTGGGGCTGTAATTTCTTCATCTAGAATAAAGAACTAAGGAGCTTTTAGTAAGATTGGCAGCCTACACCAATATAATTGCAGGACACGTTGTCATTAAAACAGAAATCAATTGTAGGCAAAACCGGAAGACTAATACTTAGGCAATGGGTCGACGCGAACTTTGTATGATGATGATGATTCAAACAAATCAATTAATCTATCTCAACTACTGGAGCACTTATGTTGAGATAGCATTATATCTTCGAACCCCCGTGAAATCAGTCGATTCTATACAGAATGATAAAAAAATGTGAAGCGATAAAATATGTTGTGTTACTTAGTACTTACCTACCTATAGTTTTACTGGCACGTGAAAAACACGCACCGGAAGATGATATATCTAAAATGACAGGACTGAATACAAGTTTTTATTTTTGGCTAACACCAAGCTATCACTTGATAAGTATTTGTAGCTTAAACAGGGGCAATAGAAAGCCCTAAATTTTTTTAAATCACTTAATCCTTTTTATTGAAGGACTTATAACAAAATCTAGGACTCAGAAAAGAGACTGTCAGAAGTTACCAAAACTCTTGTATCCTACGCTTTTATCTCACGTTGAAAATTTCACATACTGTAAACTCGTCTCGTATCAGTCCAAAATTAGCCTATCGTAACAGCTCATCACAACATAAACTTGTTATTTCGTATGTCATTTACAAAAAAGTAATGTTTTTAAAAGAAACAACCCGAAACGGCCGAAACAAACTCCACGCTTTGAGACCAAAATATGACTTACCTACCTATGTTATGAAATCTTTATACCATCACGCCTGTATTCAAATCTAAGCTCCGAGTCTCACGATCTGCTACTGAGATTTTCATAGAAAAATCCAATAACTCTGCTCGACCTGGGAATAGAACCCAGGATGGACCTCTAAGTGTATAAGGGTCTCTTACAAAACTAGACTGATGAGTTAGTGTCTATCTTTATAATTACGTGTACTAGGATTGCATAATTCTTTAAGAGCTACTCGCATTTCTTTCTAATCTAGATGAGTTTATACTCGACACGTCGTTTATCTCACGTTACAGCTAAGTGGAGCATTAATGACTGATAACAACAGTTCATTGTGTCACTTTGTCGAAGGTTGCATGCAGATAAACAGACTCAATGACATTCAGGGCATTACGTTACGGGGAAGATTGCGGTTTTACATAATCCTGCCGTGGTACCACCTTCCAAGGCTGTGTTATATAGAGAAAAGTACCCTTATTATCGTCAAATATCACGGGGACAAATTTCATTTTAATTCTCTCAAGATAATGTTGAATTCACTCGCATGGCCCAATCTATACCAAAATTTATAAAAATTGGTTCAGTGGATAAAGGGAGAAACCGTTTTAGAGATTATTTTTTGCATAATTTATAACATTTGCCTACTAGTTATGGGATTGGCGGCAAATAAGCAATATCTACCAAGGGAATAGTTATTTTCTACCTTTCTATCTATGGGTTCACATCGCCAGATTAGACAGCTAACACATAATAACTACCCCTTGAAGAAAGTGTAGATCGTAGACCAAAAGTTTTCAAAAGCACATCAAAGTAAATTTCGTATCTGTTTTAAGTATGTATATGTTATTCATTTCTAAAATAGTACAATAATTCTACGAAAGTACTAGGCAACTATAATCAAATGGAACTAAATTACTCAGTAAACAAGTGATTGTTAATGCATGAAAAGTGCTCAATACTTCATTATGTTTACGCATTGATGACGCGAACCGCAACCGATAAAATAAAACCAGTCTGATGGGTAAATTATCGAATAAATTGGTCGCAGGTCGCAGATATAATTAGAATGGAATGGCAGTCTTCCGTAAGTAAATACATCAAAATAAATAAAGTCAATACATCAAAGTAAATATGTTATTTTTACTATTACATGATAATATAGCGAGCTGACTGAAATCGTATTAAAATAAATGCGACTATAAAATGGAGGAAGTTCAATGTTCATACTACTCGTAGTAGAATCAGTAAATTTTTTTATGAACAGATTTTGACCACAGGTCCTATTTTTACCCACGACCACGAGAGGTTGTTTGTTTGTATCTGTTTGTGTATGTGTGTGTGTGCGCGTGTGTGTGCCTGTGTGCGCGTGTACGTGTGTGTGCGTGTGCGCCAACAACTGTTGCAATTAATCTCCAAAACGGTTTGACCGACTGTTGACTGTTTTTATCTGATACAGATTCTTCCTATACTCGTATAATTAGTGGGTGTCTGAAGATACACTACAAAATGCTTGGAGTCACGCATTAATTATTACCAATTCTCATTGTCACGGTATCTTATGACATGGAGCAGCAAAATGAAACAATAATTTAACCGTATCCACGACTGAACGACCTGTCACATTAAAACACTTACACCAGCTATTGTTTCATCGTAGCCTTGTACAGACGTCGTCATTCACAACCATTCAACTTTGCTAAGGGAATTGTATTTTCTATAGACCGATAGCAACGGCAAATAGGTATTGCTTCGCTTATAATTATGTAATTATGAAGATAAAATAAATTTTGATAATCAATTATCACCCTTAATCTATCTGTAAAAAGATTGATTTCAATAATAAATAATTTGGACTTAGAGGTGAACCAACTCAATTTGAAATTAAGTCCAAGTGAGGACCAATCCAAAAAATTTTGATAGGCTTAGAATTAACACAGATCTGCGTACTGACAACGGAATGCAAATAAAAACCCTCCAATGGTCGACTTAGGACCAGCTAAAGAATGTTATATAACATTCTTGGCCCAGCTGGGATGGGAGCCATAAGTTCATAACTCCCTGGATCTACCCTTAAAATATCGAAATTAATGTTAAAATAAACAGGTGTCAGTTGATAAGTAATAGAGAAGCGTTTCATAATATGGCCATGATTATTCTCCCACAGATTCGGTGTTTTCGAACAAGCGAGGCTGTACATGGTGACTGAAGATGGCACACTATCGACAACAGGCAAGCTGGCTTGCGGTCTGGCGGCCGGCGTCTCCGAGGCGGTGTTCGCCGTCACCCCCATGGAGACCGTGAAAGTCAAGTTTATAAACGACCTGAGGCTGGAAAAGCCCAGGTTTAGGGGATTCTTCCATGGTGTCAGAACTATCGTTAGGGAAGACGGTGCGTATTTAATTTATGAACGTCGTTGCCATTTTGGTCTTACCTTCTAAAATTACGAAATACGAAAAAAATTCGAAAATTACTTACAAATTAATTTTCCTATTATACATCACATCAACCGTTGTACAGTATAATAATAATATCTCAATGATGCAAGGGGTTTTGTCAAAATGGACACAGTACTTGGCATTACGGCAACTATCATTTTGAAATGAATTTCATGAAAGTTATAATTTCTTAAGTATTTTAAATTCCTAGTTAGGTATGCACAGTCATTTGTCCTGACTGCACGTCAAAATGGGCTTCATCAGAACTGCTCCAGTTCTTTCACCAATTTTATTCGACCTGCCACCTTGGCCTTACTCCTGCTTACTCATCTTTATTGTTTCATTCCTCTTGTTCATTTCAGTTGCGAGTACTGACTACTTCCAACTGCCAATACCGACCGTTGAGATTATTCAAACCATCTACAAGATGGCGTCCAAAGGTGCAGGCATGCTATTCATATGTCAATTCGGGTCTTATAAAGCACATCCTGTTTTCCAGGTGTTGGAGGTTTGTACAAGGGTGTAACAGCGACCATAATGAAGCAAGGCAGCAACCAAGCTATCAGGTTCTTCGTGATGGAGTCGCTGAGGGACTGGTACAAGGGAGGAGACCGGGATAAGCCCGTACCAAAGTACATCGTGGGACTGTTCGGTGGTATCGCCGGTAAGTTTATTTTTATTCAGCCTTTATCATCCCACTGCAGGGCAAAGGCCTCCCTCCCCACTTCCACCAAACATCCAAAATATAATATTAGTTATTTTAATTTTAGATATTTTATTTATCACGTCAGCATTTTCTGAAAACTCACAAATAGCATTTTTACTGTGTGTTTATTACCGTGGGAGAGCCATGCTTCGGCACGAATGGGCCGGCTCGACCGAAGTGATACAGAGCCTCACAGAAAACCGGCGTGAAACAACGCTTACGTTGTGTTTCGCCCAGTGAGTGAGGATGCCGGAGGCCCAAACCCCTTTTGAAAAGGCCGGCAACGCACTTTGCTACTCCTTTGGTGATGGCCGGCGGTAATCGCTTACCATCAGACGATCCGTCTGTTCGTTTGCCTCCTATCCCATAATAATAATAATTCCCATATTTTACAATAGTCCTGCACCCGCCCGGAATACTTCATGGCTGTAGTGCAGTTGTCATGGCTGTAGTTGAGTGTCCCGGGTGTAAGCCCCATCCCATATTAGATCAAAGTTCTCCAAGGAGCCTCTGCGCGTTGGACCTGTGTCCCCCCGCAAGCCTTCCAAAGAACCGGATGTCTTCCTCACGGGAGGCATGCCGTGTAATCCAAAAAGTAGATACAAATAATAATAATAATAATTCTTTATTGACATAAGTTGCTACAATATTTATGAATCCTCTGGTCCCCGAACTAGTGGAAACTGTATTTCAGGGACCAGTGTCATCGCCTTTAAACATAACCAACCAAAAAAATAGTAATAAGGAAAAAATGGTTGAACTAAGAGTCGGCCAACCAAGAGACAAAAGTGTTTGACTATTCTCGATTGCGCTTTCGGTTTCAGCTGGAGGTTTCCAACCAACTTATATTAATTGACGCAATTTGTTATAAGTGAAAAACCACATAAGTAGTAAGTGAGGTGTAACTAACAACCATCTCTCTCGCAAAATACATAACACAGTACTGTGCGAGGGAGAGACCGACAGTTGTTTCATAAAATCATCCTTTATCTCATGTGGTCTCTAACACCAATTTCTTTCATAGGAGCTGCCTCAGTGTTCGGAAACACACCCATAGACGTCGTCAAAACTCGAATGCAGGGCCTGGAAGCCGCCAGATACAAGAACACGTGGGACTGCTTCATTAAGACCTGGAAGGCAGAAGGACCCTTCGCCTTCTACAAAGGAACGGTACCGAGGTTAAGTCGTGTAGTGTTCGATGTAGCAATCACATTCACTATATACGACTCTATTATGGATGTGTTTAATTATGTGTGGAAGTAAAGCTGTTTTTAAAACTTTGCTACTGTGAAAGCGTATGTGCAGGGACAAAATAGAATTACACGCTGAAAATTTAGCCCTATATGCCTCTTTTGTTTGGGTGAAAATAGATATTTCTGTGGTGTTGGTTACCAAGTTTTCATTCACCAGATCCCATTCATTTTTTGCTTATTTCACATCCGAAACCCGTATATGAAATAAGCTTATTATAATTCATCCCTGCCTCATATATGATCAACCTGCGCATACGCATGTTCAGAGCGGCATTGACGTACGACTTATGTTAAACTGGGCGATGTGGCGGTAGTTTAGGCTAGGACAGTTCTGATGAACGCTTTGTTTTTGTTTTTATGTTTCGACGATAATTAACTATACCAAATTAGTGTGTAAGTTATACGCAACAAAAGTTCAGGGAGGGCACGAAAAACATGAGTTCAAGGTATCTTCTGGCTCATTCCTATAAAATATGATGTTGCCTTAAATGTGATTTAAGCAAATGATAAACTCCTAAATTAATTAATTATAATGCAATAAACTTGACTTATAGAATAGGAAGTCTTCCCACAAATTTTTGAGAACTTTAGTAAGGCCGCGCTGTCACATTAACCCTATGTTATTATTATAAAAATATAATTATTTATTAAAGATGTACAAATACACAGCTGCGCTTGAGATCACTATCGAGTAGTGTAAGTTTAACTTTAGTTAAGTATCGACCTGCAAATATATTTTTTAATTTTCCAAAGTTTATAAGGTAGTTTTTTAGTACTCTAATATCAGTCAATATCTTTGAGTTATTTCTACAATCTAGAAGTACCTACTAGTATTGTAATGTTACTGTTTTTTAGACTACATTAATTTAATGTAAGCAATTGTTTTTTGTGTCGTTAAGACTAGTATATATTTAGTGATCGCAAGCGCAGCTTCACAGCTTGAGTTCCAGGGTTTGATTCCCAGTTAGGGTACTGAATCGGCGAAAGGTTGGTGTACAAAGGTACACTACTGAGGTGCGACATATTAAAATGTATGCAGTTGTTGACAAAATTAGGGTTTTTATGTTTATTACTTTGTAAATTGTTTTCAACAAAGTGGGAATTACCATATTGTGATGTTTTTATTTACCGGGTTTTATATGGCTGTATTATTTATTATTGTTTATGTTTATTCATACATTGTAAATGATTATTTTTATATTTTTATGCGATTTTGCGACCGTAAGGCCGACGTTTTAATATTACCTAATATGTTTCAAACGCGTTTCTAGATTGTTACTGTAAATAGTAGTTTTTTCTACTATGTATATTTTTATAGCGGAATAATCCAATGTTTGTATGAATTAGCCACATTTTTTAAACAATATGTCTAACTTGTATTAATAATCTGAGTGTTTTGAATGCAGATTTCAGATACGTAAACTTAATAGGTTTGGAACAGCCATTTTGTTGAACTTTTTAAATATTTTTAACTGCCTAAGAAGGTTGATCTTCCAAATATGCATTTCACTTTTCTCTTTTATAAGAATCCTATTTAAGGTCTCTTAAGGAGCTTGCCTAAGGTCGGAGACCTCATTTTAACATGTAACCTTAAGATATCTTAAACAGACATTCCAGAACTCTCACATTGACGCTAAATACGAATTATGATGTTAATTATTTTGTATCGTTTCAGTTTTTATCACTGTTGACATGTTTATTTATTTATATTTTCGAGTAATAAAATTGTCAGACAATTTGAACGATTTTGTTTTACTATTTTTGAGGTTCGTATGCATCTTGCCATTTTCGTACATGGTTTCTGTCGCGGTTCACTGATAAATTCGGTTTTGATCGTGTACCAGATTATAATATGCACGATATGTATATCTTGGCTATACATTATCAGAGATTTTGTAACATGCACCAGGAGGCATTTAATTTTAATTTTTCAATCATACCAAACTTACATAGGATAGCACTATTTCCTCACACGATTTATACGATGTTTATGATTTAACTTGTTGTCTTGTGTTGACGCCACTACCAAATATTAATTTTACGTTGTCTAGTATGTAACTATAGATCATTGTGCTATGTTGTTTAGTTCCAACCCGCAATTTCGACGTTACATTTTCAGCAGACACGTTTGCGGACGCACATATTTAACTCATAGTCTCGAAAGAGGAAAGCATGCAAATATAAACTCAAATTATATTATAAATATATATAATTATACTATATTTACTTCAACAGGAATATAAATGGCTAAATATATAGTATCACATACTCTTTACGTACACTATATCGCATTTATAGGTTGCTAACCATAACCTTATTATGAGTCCAATATATCTTGATAACATATTATTAAAAATACTTGATAATTCAATAATGAAATCTGCAACCAAGTCTATGTACCTACTACCACCTAATCTAATTATATCTACTTAAGATTTCTTTATGAACATACCTGCGTGCGGGCATACACATTTAACACTCGAGCAATCTTTGTTCTGTTTTTACCATATGTCAAGATATACTGGATACGATTTAATAACACCAATATTAAGTATTTAAAATGGGTAGTTTTTAAGGTTTATAAAACCAGTGGCCGGGACACATCTATGGTCAATATTGAAGCTGTCTACTAATGCCATTTCACTGTCTGTGAGTTCAAAGTCGAAAATATTCAGGTTTTCCGCGATACGCGATTTGGTGAATGACTTTGGTAACACTGGAATGCCGCGTTGCACCTGAAACAAACAGCATGTCTAAGAAAAAAAAATCATTATTTTCAAAAGTCTTCAACTAGTATTCTCAACTACTGACTAGGGTACCTATATGACAGGCGTTGTATGTACACATCAACATTTCGTTTTGAAAGTTCCACAATGCTTATGGGTAAGTACTTACCTACTTTTGAAATATTATCACAATAAGTATTCAAGTAGATTTCTGCTGACAATTTAAAATCTTCATACTGAAGGATAGTTGACAATAGATCGCAAGTAACTATTTTCTCATCATCACATTTGCTCATTACACTTACTTCAACTCTACTTGAATTAGCTAAGGATGAAATTAAGGGTCCGGCGGAGCTTCAATTGCCCACAAAAACGTAATACCGAAATAAATCGTAATCCAGAAAATATTCTATCAAATTATGTTATTATTCGGATTTAGACATCGTTAATCTAGGTTCCTACTGTTTCGCCTACTACTACTTCATTGGAAATAAAAAACCGAAAAATCGTTCCAAACTTGGTAAAGTTAACAAAAATTGCTTTCACTTACATTTATTTCCAGTGAAGAATTTTGGATAAAATGGTAACGTAGGAACCTAGATTAACGGTGTCGGAATCCGTATAATAACAGAATTTGATTAAATTATGTTTGAATTACGATTTATTTCAGAGACTTTTAAGTTTAAAAGATACAATACAGTTTTATTAATGTAACTGTGCCTCTCTGAAGTTAGTTTCTAAGGGCGTCATACTTTGCCTACTTATTACCTTGCAAATGATTATTGTGCAAATATATCTTTTATATTGTTTAAAAGACATTATCACAAGATTATTTTTTAGGTTAGGTAATTGGTGTATGCAGGCCATGCACCAATTATTCCCCATAAACTACTAGGCATGCATAAACCATTAACAATACTCACTAAATATCTCAATGCTATCTGTGCGCGAGATTTCCCGTACTTCTCAGCCAGTGCACCGAGTTTGGGGTCAGTTTTGATGGTGTCCTTCCCAATGAACTCCGGCCTTGCCTCGGATATGAGACCGAGAGGAGTATAAGCAACTGGCACGACTGAGTGTTGCTTGCAGAAGTCTACCAGCTTATGCTGCGTTAGCGTCGGGTTTACCTGAAAATTCAAATACAGTTCTTCAATCAACAATGTTAGTAGGATTGGAAGTGAAGGTATTGTACATATTATTTTTTATTTGTGATAGGTTTACACGTGACTGCCAGTTCGCCTGATGTTAAGCGACACTGCGATTTACGATGGAGCGCGAGCTTGGCTAGTAGACACCGATAAACACGTGATTTAAAGACCCCCAGATTATATCTATCGGTATCTATATTCATATTATTATAGCTACTTATAAATACTGATGTATACAGAACTTTTTATCCTATTATTTATAGCCATTGCGATATTTCAAGACGAAAATTGTGAATTCTAAATTCTGTTGAATGATCTACTTATGAATAAAGCAGTCAAGAAAGAGAAGATCATTAAGAAAGAAAAATATTTCGAAAGAATTTGTTCAATCATCAAATGAAATGGATGCAGGGGATACAAAATAAATTATCGAGGAAAATTAAATGTGTTAAAAATTGAAGTTCTAGATCATATATTATAGCTTATTATTTACCTCAAACTGATTAATGACAGGTTTAACGGTTGCATTTTTCAGTAACCTTTCTAGTTGTTCTTCGTTGAAATTGGATACACCAATAGACTTGGTCAGACCCAATTTCAGAGCCTGTTCCATGCCTCGCCAAGTTTCTAGGTAATCTATACCAGCTTCTTCACCTTTGGCCTAGAAATTATTACATTTTCAGACACTTTTGAGTACTTATATCTACAATTTATTTAGACATAATTTATGAATGGCCAGTAGACCAGTCTTATTTTCTTTCTTTATCTGTTATCATAAGTGTAAGGATGACAATTTAAATGTTTCCGGATTTTTAAATCACTGAATTTTTAGGTCCTAAAGGAATATGATAAGATTTTTTTTTTAATAGTTTTGTATATATTAAAATCCTTCTGTCTTGTAATTGTTAACATAAGACAAAGTGTATGGCTATACTGATTACATTACAGTAAATACTTAGTCACAAAAACTAAATTACAATAACCCAAGCCTTTTTTTTATATTTGTGATAATATCTATCAAGGCCTCTCTTCTGAATACAAAAGAATTAAGATATTCATAAACAGATTTTAAATAAAATAGCCCTGTCCTCCTTTTTTTCATTTAGCCTTTTTTGCGTCCCACTGCTGGGTAAAGGCCTCCGTTAACTCAGTCTAGGATTTTCTATCCATCTATTTTAATTTTTTTTTTTTTACTTCTGACATGACATTACCTAGATAATGATGGAAATACTTTTAATCAGAACTTTTGATATGATATGCCTATTATTTTGTACTATACAGCAAGTAATTACTTACATTGGCTGAGCATGGCCAATGAATAAGGTACAGATCAACATATTCCAGTTTCAGCCGTGCCAGTGACTCCTTCAACGATGGGACCACCTCAGCTTCTGCATGGCGGTCATTCCAAACCTGCACCATAAAATAAAATAAAAAATATATATTAAAATGATTTTTAGTTTTATTATAGGTACTGAATATAATTTTATAAAGATATTATCACCTTTGTAGTAACAAACAGTTGATCTCTGGTTACTAAACCTTCTTTTATTTTGTTATTGATCCCTTCCCCAACTTCCTCCTCATTATGATAGCAAGATGCAGTGTCAATGTGTCGGTACCCCAGCTCAATGCCCCATTCTACGGCTTGTCTGAATTGTCCAGGATCAGCTTGCCTCTGAAATAAAAACACATGGTAGTGCTTGCTTTATCATATTTATGTACTTACACATTTTGGTAAAGCTGAACAAAACATTTTATCCATTTTAGCACAGAAGCAGAGGTTATTAGAAAATAATCTGTGAAATTTATTGATAGAGGGTCATTATGTCCCGATAAAGTTTAAACATTGAATTGAAGCCCTCTTTATAAGTATGTTTTCAATTACTACTAGACTAGGGGTTAAACTTGTGCTGGTAACGGCGGTTATCGGTATGAATTTATGAAATTAAGTAGTACTTACAGCATAGGTGCCAAGGCCAACAAAAGGCAATTCCTGACCATTGTAAAGTTTGATGGATGGAACTTTAGTGACCATTTTGCAAATTTTAGGTACAGTAGATAGCAATCTCTTAATTACAAAACTTATCACGGTCAGAAAGTCCGGAGTCTTCTTAGTTAGGCGCGACTATAAGTTGTATTATCTTATCAGTTTTCAAAACAAAGTTCACTTCATTCAAGTACCTATTTAAAATTCGCTAACTGTATTACATTATTTATCTATATTCTTACTTATTACATTTTATCATTCACAAAGTACCTCCTACATAAACAAATGTGCTAAAATTGTGAATTGAATTGTCAAACAAAGCTCAAAGTCAGTCAAAGTCAAATGAAATTTGGGCACAGACTGAGATACTAGTATTATTTGGGAATTTAGGCATGCAAGGAATCGACATAGAACTTATAAGGATTCATTCTCGCTTATACGTATGGCGTTTCTTTAAAACAGAGTTGATTCGTTTTATGCATTCATTGTCCGAGCCAAACTCGCGTTTAGCTCAGCGGCTCGAATACGAGGCCGACTCGCCGCTACACCGGGCAAAGAGAGCGAGCGAGTTCTACGAGTTCAAGTGAGAAAGGAATACCATGCGACTCGCTGTGAATTCGTTGTGATATACTAGTATCTCTAAGTAGTCTGTGACTGCGATTTGTATCTAAACGAATCAACTCGTGCTACGGTTATCATGATTAGCTTGACTCGAAGCCATTCGCTGGCTCGGGTGGCATGCAGTTTCTATTTGTTTAGGTTTTATAATTATAGTCAACGATAGTCATCCATCTGAATTGAAACACAGTGACGTTAATTTTTTTTTTGTTTAATTCATTATTTTTATTTATGTGGATTTGTTATGATTTTTTAATCAAACAGCTAAATATGTATAATAGTAATATGTAGTTGTAAAATTCAAACTTAATCTCTATTTGCATAAAAATAATTGGACAAATTATTCGTGAATACAGTACGCGCGACATAAATTGGCCGGACTGAAGTTAGCTGTTTGTCAGTTTTTGGTTGCGCAGTACACAATTTTTATGGTAAACAATCCACTGCGCATTAAAACGGCGAACTTCACTCCGGCCAACTTATGCCGCGCGTACTGTACTTTGCTGATTTGCTCAAATAAATGACTTAATGACATGACTCTGAATTAAGTCAACTCGACTCTCCAATTGTAGTGTAAACGATCCCAACTCGATGGCTTAAATCGGCTCATCATCAAACATACGCTAATTCGAATATACGCTGCTCAATTCGAACATACGCTACTCCTATCGCATTCTTATCAGGCAATTACTGCTGTCGACCAAATAATGATTCGAATTAACAACCAATGCAACTAGAGTACCCGATTTGAAAAAAATACGTCTCGCTCGTCCCATCGCTGCACTAGAAACTTAAAAAAAATTAAATGCCACATTTTTTTCATGTTTAGAAAAAGTAGCTAGAATGATTCCACGACTTGGCCATATAATACAGTTTACAAGAAATGTAGAAAGGAGTTTTTTTTTTTATGGCAACCTGCCGATATTTAGAAAGGAGTTGAGGTTTACTAAAATTGAGTTTGACAGATTTGACATGAGTTCAACGTACAGATTACATTATTCTATATTCTTTGAGAGTTCAACCCACGATTACGATGTCGAAATCTCGAAATTGTTGAAAAATCTTGGACACAAACAAATTTATCAAATCTCACTAAGAAAAACGAAAAACCTGAATCAATACAATACTCAATACAAGCTGCGCTACCTGCAACTGCAATTTTACTTTTTGAGAAGTGATTTATTAACATTAAAAATTATTTCCTACACACAGTTTCAAAATGTCAGCAGAAGAAACATTCAACAAAGGTGCAGCTGAAGCAATAGTTGGTTTTCTGAAGTCAAATGTATCAAAATCTGGACTTCAAAATTTGGACAGTGAATTGAAAACAGATTTTGTACTGGCAAAAAAGAAAAGTAAAGTGCAAAAAAGAAAACGGAATAAAAAAAAAGCACGTTGCCTCACAAGAATACAGAAAAAATCATTAGGTTTTTATGTGATACCAAGAAATGGAGTGAAATATAACAATGTCTTGCCTCTGAATAAAATATGGCTAAATTATATCAGTGATCTGTTAGAACTAGACAAACCAGTACCAGATTGTACGAGCAAAGCCTGGGAAACCTTTACACAAAGTCTATTCAAAGCAGATTTTCATGGGAGTATTTTGAATGTAGTCAGATCAAAATGTCCAAGCTATGTTGGGAAAACTGGTATATGTATTATGGACACCAGGAACACTTTTAAAATAGTATCTATTGACAATATTACAACTACAATACCTAAGAAAGAATGTGTATTTGAAATGTACTTGGATAAATGTAAAGTAACACTATTTGGTAAACATTTGTGTGTGCGACCAGCAGAGAGGTCTACTAAGAAAATAAAGGGACACATTCATCCTGATTTATAATAATGCACTGGTTTTATTATCAATAATTTTTTATAATCTTCTTTCATATCAATGGTAAATACCTACTTCTATTTATTTCAAATGACCACTTACCTAATAGGTTTTTTATTAAAAAAAAACATGACAACCAAGGTGATGATGCCAACCAAGTGTCAACCAGCGCCTATAGATGCCATTGCAAGCAACATCACCTATTGGCATCACTGCGAGACCGCAGTTGTTAGTCTCATCTCATATGCCCATTGATTTCATTGGCTACATCACTTTTTAGTGAAGTGTGTGTTAGAATAATGATGAAGAATAACATTACTTCAAACTGGAATCCAATAATGTTAGTGTGTCATTATAATTCCAGAAAATGTCAACAGTGTTCTATCATCTTATTTTCTTTTTTGTGCTCATATA
This sequence comes from Acronicta aceris, assembly GCA_910591435.1. Lineage (NCBI taxonomy): Eukaryota > Metazoa > Arthropoda > Insecta > Lepidoptera > Noctuidae > Acronicta > Acronicta aceris. The sequence goes on along the minus strand of OU342778.1, from coordinate 2,722,072 downwards.
TATCATTTTACACCATACCCTGCTGTTTCACCTGCTTCACCCTGGTCCTCTGGGTTGTAGCAAGATGATAAATAGCTAGAAACCTTTGTCATGAAAACCATATTATGAAAATCTGTTGGTTAGAGTTTATCACATTCTACAGATGCGAAGTGGGGACATTTGATAATATGTAAGTAATTGTTGTTGTAGGTAAATGTTAGCATATAGGTATAGGTTTTTGCATTGTGTCTGTACCTAATTGGTTGATTACAAGTATTTAGTAACTGCCGTATTAGTGTGACTATTATACTAGAAGTCCTGAGTTCGATTCCCAGATGGAACAGTATTATTGGGTTCTCCTATCAAATTCACAGTAGCAGCTCGGTTTGCGCCTGGTCAATAACAATAGGGTCGCCGTCGCCGCTATATGTGGGTTACATCATGTAACTTACATGAACAAAAATAACCCATCTAGTCTTGTGTAGGTCCTGAACGAACGACCTAAAGGACCGGTTCCGACCAGTGAAATGGGAGACACGTTTCCTAACCAAGAACGGTAATCGGTCCTTGGGTCCTAATTGTTCTTCGTACGTTACTGTACCGTACTTTTATTGTTTCTGAATGACCGAGATCAAGAAAGAGCTTGCGCTATTTTATTTTATTTTATTCTAAAGTAAAGTTAAAGTATGAAGGAAAATTAAATTATGTAGACATAGATTAATGTCATGCATCGAAATGAACGAACGACCTAAAAGAGACACGTTTCCGATCTGTGAACTAAAAGACAGATTTCCTAACCGAGATCGTTAATCGGTCCTTCGGTCCTACTAACAGCCAGTCCCAATAACAAATCCGTCGATACATTTGCTTACTAGTTATAGGATTTTGACATTACTTGTATCCACGGATTTTATGTCAAAAACCTATCTCTACTAAGCAAATCTATCGGCGGATTTGTTATTGTGACTAGGTATGTGTCGATCGCGAACGAACGAATCAAACGACCCGGGTCTCAAGAACCGCTAACACGATAGGGTCACTTCGAAAAATATGATTCGTTCGCTAGATCGACCCACGACCTGTCAAAACAAAACCTAGAAAACTTTTATTAAGTACACAAGTTTAACTTTTTTGTGATGTTTCTTCTATTACCTACGTGTATCTAAATAAATACGATCCGATTGGGTGTATGTACCTACACAATATTATTCGGTAGGTACGCAAGTAGCTCGAACTAAGGAACCAAGCGATATAGTTCGTGAGCTAGTTTGCGTACCGAGACTACCGAGTACCCAATCCTTTAGCGAACCAATAGATCGACTGAACGGGTCGAAAGAACCGGGTCATTTTTTAAACGGTTCAGTGTTGACCCGGGTCTCTAAAATTGAACGAACTACACATATCTAATTGTGACTGGCCGTAACCACAGAATATATAAACAGAATGGCCACTCTCCGCCCCTCCCTAACGTCAGATACCACAGCCACCCCCCCCCCCGCATTTTGCCGGACTGTGAACAAGGGCTGCAATTCCGCGAATCGAACATTATTTGCAATATGTTCAATTGCATACTAAATACTTACAGTGTGAAATGTACCTATTTAAAATACAGATCGTTATTCTCATTGAATACATGTTGTTAAATCGAGATTTATTAATGAAAACATTACCTACATTCAATACTACGCATTTATCTCTTTCTTAAACGCACACAAACTTTATTATAGGTAGGTAAGGTAAGTAAGGTCTCGTCATCATGTCGCGAACGGGCACGGTCGAATATTCGTGTTTTGTTAAAAAGAACACAAAAATTTAGATTTTATTAGGTGTCCGGCAGTGTCAGCTTCATCTCTTTTCGAGGTCTGGAACTGTACTGAGCCGGCGCTAGCCGAATGGTGCCCTCTTTTATACTTTGGCGGAGCAATTTGGTCAGATGTCCTCTAAGAACTAATAAGGTGAACTAGTTCACTGACCGAATTATACTAGTTCAGGGTGATCTCTTTACGGACCGAATAGGCACAAGACTAGACAAATATTGATGAATATTGCCAATTTGCCACTTTAAGTAGATCGCAGTATCGCTTAACATCAGGCAAACTGGCGATCAAGCGTAAGCCTATCACGAATAAAAAAAAAGCAAAATATTGAGTGCCAGAAACAGATGCCAAACAAAAAAAAAATTTTGTCAAATTGACACTGACAGAATGACAGTTGTCGTTGAAGTATATTTAGCCATTGACATTTACGGTGGTCGGTCATTCGTCATTCAAATCATTTAGATGTCACTAAAAACTAAGCTGTTTCAGCTCACAATTAGTATTGTATTGAAAAGATCTATTTTCGTAAACATAAAAAAAGAAATCATCATCCGTACATATATTTTAGGTACTTTTACTAAATAAAAATGGCCAACATAAAGGACGAACCAGTCATTCTAGCGCACGAATGTTATGTAAAGAAGGATTACACAGGAGCCCTCCAACATCTCAATGAATTGGAAACTTTGGTTGGTACAAGTAATAAACGGGTACAGCATAACAAAACAGTGGTGGAATTTATGATCAGTGATATGAAGAACGTGGATAAATTAAAGAAAGCCATCGCACAATTGACAGGTCTCCCATTTCCAGAAATTGATACAAAAGACCTTAGTTCACCATTCCTGTTGTATAATTATGCTGTATTATTGTACCATTCAAGGTACTACTATCAGTGTACTGTTCTCCTGGAGAGATTACTTGCTTTTAAGAACGTCAAAGACAACAAACTGTTCCAACAAATTGTTTTGCTGCTGCTGGAAGCCACACTATGTAGGCGCACATATGAGAAAACATTGGACATAGCTAAGACACATGGTGAACCATTAAAATCAAATAATGAAGTCAGTGAGCTGTTTGAAAGACTTGTCAGTAGAGCTCAGTTGTTATTAGGACAGAAAGTTAAGTTGAATCTGAAACCTGACTCAATAGAAAACGTATTTATTATAGCTCAACAGCAGTATCTGAATGGTGAAGTCAAAGAAGCAGCAACCACATTAGGTCAGTACAAAACACTGAAGTATAATTATGATCTAAAAACTCAGGGTGAGGATATATGGGCAGCCATCAATAATAACCTTGGGGTCATATACTTATCAATAAAGAAACCATTTTTAGCATCAAAATATTTCCAACATGCAGTTAAAGAACACTTCAAAGCAATGGAATGTGAGGACAGTGAAAAATTAATAGCATGTAGAGACCGACCTCTTTATGTGTTTAATTTGGGCCTAGCATTACTTGCAGCGAACAACTCTGAAGGTGCCTTTGAGTGCTTAGTTGAGGCAGCTCGGCACTATCCTAACAACCCGCGTATCTGGTTGCACCTAGCAGAATGTTGTGTGAAAAAATGTTGCAGTGATGAAGCACAACAGTACACAGTAAAGAAACTTGGCAGTGGTCCACACACTCGCATTTTATTATCAAAGGAAGGAAAAGATAAATATTCTACTTCAGGAGAATCATTCGCCATCCCGTCATTATCATTAGAATTTGCCGCATTATGTTTAAGGAATGCTATAACATTACTACCAAACCAGGAAGCACCAGCTGATGTCAGTGCAGCTATAATTCAGGCACCTCCTGGCCCACCAATAAACTGGAAACAAAGATGTGAACTCAAAAACTCCACATTTGTCCTCCAGAGTTATGTGTTACTCCATCTTCAGGATCCATTGTCAGCTCTGATGAGTGCAAATGAATTGTTAAATCAACCTGAAGCCTCAAGTAGCCATAAAGCTTGGGCACACATTTATGCAGCGGAAGCTCTTATAAATTTGGATCGAATAGCAGATGCTGTAGAACACTTACACCCACCAATGATTCACGACCTTGTCTCTGTATTACCATATCAAATGAGAGATATGATAGCTGTCAGTGTATGGGCAAAGGCAGCAGTATGTCATATTTTGAGAGGTGATTTAATCACTGCCAGAAAAATACTTTTGCAAATAAATTCCCCAAGAGTTCTGCCATTGCAAATGTATTTAGAAATATGTACAGGGAATATAGAGAATTGTCACACTTTATTAAGAAAACTTAGGTTTACTAACTTATCACAATGAATTGTTTACACTATATTAAAAAATAAACTTTATATACTTACATACATTTGGTTTTGTGAACCTATCCTAGAAAGTCTAAATTGTATGCTATTAATTAAAACTTTAAAATCTAAATCAAATAGAAGAATATATAATTATACTTATATATATATATATATAATACAGGGTGTACAAGAAAGGGACATCTGCTGGAATACGCTATAGTATAGCGTGAATAGTCTATAGTTTCTGCCTACCCCTGTGGGAGAAAGGCGTGAGTGTATGTATGTATGTATGTATAGCGTGAATACATTTTAATTAACATGCATACTAGTAGCAAACTCTAGAATACAAGGAACAGAGATACAAGGAAATTCAACATTAACTTCGTAGGCGTTTCTCCATAAAGGTGATTGAACTACGCATAATTAAGACTTAAGACCTAGGTAGATAGGTACACAAATCGTGTTATTTGTGGGTACAAAACGATTCGTTGAATGCTGTGATAGAAAAATAAACAAACTGACCTTGTATTATATAGTTGTACCCATCCGTCATCTATCTACCCGGCATCCAATGTAAACTTATTTACAAAAATTAATTATGGCAACATTGAAATAATTTTTGCACAAATTCTTGACAGCATCCAAAATGTACGTCAATGTCAAATATTTTGTCATATTTTTTAAAGTTTATTTGGGTGCTTTGGTGTAAATTATCGATCGCAATGTTATATTAATTACATAGAACTAAAGACACAAAACCAATGTTTTAATTATTTATCTTATCAGTGAATTTTTCTAACCATCGGAGTAAAACAAAACGGCGGAAACATGATATTAAAATCAAAGGTCAAAGAAGGCGATAAATCACGAAATCATGAATAAAAATAATGCATATTCTAACAAAAATTGAAAACACTCTTGCAGTGATGTCGCGGAGATCGATATTTTTGTTGGCGGTAGCTGTTGTTATGTTGTACTTCTCAATAATACTGTTTATGTTGAGTCCATTGCACGGCAATAGGGGCGGGTATTATGGGAGTTACATGAATAACTTCGCGTTTCGGCATGACCCGCCGTTGAACTGGTGCAGCGAGCTTCGGTGGCGGTCGCCGCCGTCCCCGGACGTGGTGGCACTGGTGTCGTACCCCGGCAGTGGCAATACATGGCTCCGATATCTGTTGCAACAAGTTACAGGTAAACAGAACTTGGCACTAAGACAACATTTAAATAGTAGAAGTTAGATTGCCAAATAGAAAACATTAAAATATGTTTATCCAATTCAATTTATAAAAAGTTTTCCAGTGTAACCATATTTATATTATTATCAAATAACAAAATTTAAATGAGCTACACAACCAGTTTCTTATTCCTGATCCTCCTAATTCTACCAGTTAAATTATGTTATTCAGTTAGAGAAGTAGCAATAATTATTGAATAGTTCTAGGTAGGTACTCAGTCCTTCAGTTGCAAATTTAGTTTCTTTTGCTATGAATTTTGAAACTTTTTATCTAATTTACAATTATTATGACTACCGTTATTGGCTCCAGTTGGATTTTATAACTGAAATTGGACATTAACCCTGCAAGACACAATGTAAAATCTATTGTATTATACTCTGGGGTCCTCTTATGGGTGTTGCTGTATTAATGCATTTTAATATATGTACTTTTCAATATATGATTATTCTCAAATTGTTTTCAGGAGTGGTAACAGGCTCAATATACATGGACTATGGACTGAGGGTGCATGGTTTCCCTGCAGAGAATGTTACAGATGGCTCAGTTCTTGTTGTGAAGACCCATGCAGTCCCAACTGATTCTGACAAGTTCCGATCTGCTATACTGTTGATACGTAACCCAAGGGATGCTATTTTGGTAAGCTAGGGACTTTGAATCCAGTGTCATACTTAAATAGATCATAAATATTAAAATACTCTTAACTTACTACCAAAATTAACTATTCTAGTTCAGTGACTGTTCTTCTTGAATTTTTTTTAATAGCCGTTACTGTCCCACTGCTGTGCAAAGACTTCTCCCAAGTCTTGTCAGGTAGTATTTTCCTGTGCCCCTCAACAAATAATTAGAAACATAAAAAGATTATTATGTCATCTTTCTTATTGGCCAATCTTTTTACCAATGTGACAAAATACCAATAGGAAAAATATGGTTTTGAAATCTCCATATACTTAAAGAGCTAAGAACAAAATTATAACTTGAATATGTTATTGTTTTTTTTTCTGCAGTTTAGATGCTAAGATTATAAAGTTATTTTGGTGAAGAAAAATACATTTTATCTTGATTTTTACAAGTAGTCATACATTTGGTCATTACTTCAACTCTTCAACTTTATAAAGTCATACCTGTTTCAGTAATGAATGTATATTATCGCATGTGTTTAGATGATGAAAGATAAAGAAAGATAATAATAATTTTAACACTGTTGAACATGATAACTAAGTTTTTACAAACAATTTTAGTTGATACAATTAATAAATCACTATAACACTTTCTTTATTCTTATTAATAATTTTAAAGCTTTTTTTATGTTCTGTGTACATTTTCAGTTTGTGTTTGCTGCTGTAAGAATGAAATTGCCTTGTTTTTTAACAATTAGTTGCACTCACACTCACTCACTCATTGCTTCATGACATGCTCTTACCAGGGCAGCAGAACTAATCAAGAGGTTTCATGGTAATGGTAATTATTGTTTGCTTTTGTTTGATTTATCTTTTGAGGACAGTTTCAAGTGTTATCTCCAAATACATTAAGGGAGTGCATGTTGCTTTTAGAACAAAATTATCAGAATTTGACCAAAAGAATGTTGAGATTTATATAATTAAATAAAACTTGGTTTATTTACTCCAGAAGTACTAAGATGCATTGATAAAAGTCCAATTGGAATTGTCCTTAATTATGACAATATTATTTCAATATTTTTGTTAAAATGTTTGTAGTGTGAAAATACTTATGAGTTTCGTAAAGCGAAGAGTTTGACCGTACCATATTATTTCAGGCTGATTTCCATCGATTACACAGAGGGCATATAGGAACAGCACCAAAATCAGCATTCAAAAAGAAATCCCATGAACACAAGAAATCAGGTATCCTTAATAGTTTTTGTTTTCTGTAAGAGGTTTCTACCTAGCATTGTTACCTTACTTTGTCTCTCAAGGCCGCGTTTCACTAACTCGGAATAAGTTCCTGTTAAATTACTTGGCAGTTATTTTCCTACAAATGGTACGCGGCCTTATTTTGATATAATTCGGAAGCCAGTCTCTCCGAATGGCCGCGCAAATAAATTCACCTAAGATAGTGTTATTGTGCAAAAATGCGAGTTTTAAGGAAAACAATCCTAAATTGGAAAACATTTTCATTTATTATTCATACCTCAAAAGGAAAAAACGGAACCCTTATGATTCTTATGACTTACCTTGACCCTTATGACTCCGATATGACCCTTAGGATCACTTTGTTGTCCGTCCGTCTGTCTGTCAAGACCCTTTATCTCGGGGACATGTGGAGGAAATTAAAACCATATACTCAGGTCTACAGTACCTTGAAGCTGTGAAAAAATCAAACTTCTAAGTTTACGTAAAAAAAGTTACGGCCGTTTATGCAGCAAAAAACGTATTTTTCGACACTCAAGGAATTCAAAATTTAGAGGGTATTTTCCGTTGACATAGAACTATGAAATTTGGCAAGTAATACCGTCTTATACTACAAGTATATTTTTTAACTGTCTGCACCAAATTTTTATCATAATTATTTTTTAAATAAAAATATAAGTGTGTGTTTGAATGTTTGTTACTCAATTACGCTAAAACGGCTGAATGGATTTCGATGAAATTTATAATAGCATACAGATAGGTGAGATAAAACAACTTTTAAGAGTCCGGCGGACCGAATTTCTATTACAAACGTAATACTGAAATAAATCGTAATTCAAACACAATTTAATAAAATTGTGTTATTATTCGGATTCCGATACCGTTAATCTACATTAATATTTCGTCCAAAATACTTCATTGGAAATAAATGTAACCGAATGCAATTTTTTTTTAATTTACCAAGTTTTGAACAATTTTCCGGTCTTGTATTTCCAATGAAGTAGTAGTAGACGAAATAGTACCGTAGGAACCTAGATTTACGATTTACTATTTAGAATATTGTATGGATTACGATTTATTTCGATTTTATCGTGTTGTTATAATATTATTTAACTCCCAGTGTTTCAATAAAATCAATGATGTATGTTCACGGGACTGAGTGTGAAATTCAATTCATTTATTCTATAAGAATATAACATTGTGTCAGAAATCGTACAAACTTAAAAAATAACAAAATTACATGCATTCGAATTACAATTAATAAATAATATTAAGCGGCGATAGCATAATGGCTAGGGCGTCAGACTTGCGATCACGTGGTTGCCGGTTCGAAACTCACCCATTGCACTACCGAAGTGAACCCACTCGTAACACAAGCATTGAGCTTAGCACGGGGGGTTAACAAGAATACTAGTAATGTGCGACCCACATTGCTAGTAAGATTTTTTTTTTAAAAAAAAACGTTGCCCCACACTAGGATTTTCTCCTGTATCGTGGGTGCATTTACAAACACAAATTCTCACATACACAAACGCCCAGACCCGGAACAACTACCTGTAGATCATATAAATATTTACTCCGTGTGGGGATCGAACCCACAACACGTGGCGCAGAAGCCGATTACTCAACCGCGACGCCAATCGTGTCGTCGTCTTTAAAAAAATGTCATAAAATTATTCAAATCTATACTAATATTATAATATTAATATTATAATATTAATATTAATATTAATATTATAATATTAATATAATATTAAAGACAGGGGGGGTTAAGTTCACCCCGCCTATTCAATTTGTACATAAATCGGCTAATTGTTGAGCTCAGCAGCACTAAAGTTGGATGCCATATTGACGGCGTCTGTATGAATAACATTAGTTATGCGGATGATATGGTGCTGCTGAGCCCATCAATTGGCGCATTGAGGACACTTGTGGCGATTTGTGAGTCCTATGCTGTGTCCCATGGGCTCAAGTACAACGTTAAAAAGAGCGAACTTATTATGTTTAAAGCGTGTGCCATAAACTATAGTGATATCCCCGGTGTCTCCCTCTGTGGCACTCCTTTAGCTTGGGTAACTAAGTTTAAGTACTTGGGTCATTGGGTCACTGAGGATCTTAAGGACAATATAGACATAGAAAGGGAGCGCAGGTCGCTGGCTGTTCGATGTAATATGCTGGTTCGAAGATTCGCACGTTGTACGAATCAAGTAAAAGTTACCCTTTTTAAAGCTTTTTGCCAGTCTTTTTACACGTGCAGTCTTTGGACCACTTTTACGCAAAGGGCATACAGCGATCTGCGTGTCCAATACAATAACGCGTTCAGGATACTGTTGGGGCTGTCTTGGCGTTGTAGTGCGTCCAGAATGTTTGCTGAGACGCATACAGACGATTTTTACGCCATAATAAGGAAGAGGACCGCCTCTATAGGCAGTCGGTTGCGCGCCACTACTAACAGTATTCTGAGCGTGTTTATAGATCGATGGGACTCCCCTCTGCTGCGTCACTGGGTAAGGATCCATACGAGCTGAGTCTTATAAGACATTTACCCCTAATTACTAACATTAGTTATTAAGTTATTTTGTTTTATACTAACACTATGGACTCAAGTCTGAATTAAAGTATTTGAATTTGAATTTGAATTTGAATTATAAAGAGGTAAAGTTTGTGAGGCTGTAGGGGGTAATCTCTGGATCTACTGAACGAAGAATGAAATAATAAAATATAAGAATAAGAAAACTTAGTTTGCAAACACACTGACAATAGAGAAAATACGAAAGTTGAACATTTTTTAAAGTGAGGTAGAATACTCACTTTAATAACTGTTAAACGTTTTAGAGTAAAAAGGGTAATTTGCTTGCCAGATTGGGCAACTTACGTGTCGACGCAGCTGACAGCATGGGAGACCCTACATGAAATGTGGCTGACTCGGTTCTCGGGATCACTGCACATCGTGTTTTATGAGGTCCTGGTACGAGACACTCGGAATGCACTGCAGGGGATACTGGACTTCTTGAATTTTAATGTAACTGAGGTCAGTACAGAGTTTTTGTCCCTTGTTGTTGTTTTTTGAAAGGGAATGGTTTAAGAAGTCCTAGTACTTGCAAAGCTGCCCTTTTAAAACTAAATAATGGCTTAGTACCTATATAGATGATGGAAATCCAGCAATCATGTTAATTTTTATGAGGCTGATGTTTCAGATGGCAATTTATCTTTACTATAAAAGTAACAATTCCAGCTTCCATCCTTCTTCTAGTAATCATGTCTTCATAGGATCCTGTTATAAATAAAATGTTGTCCTTGGACTAATGTATTGTTTATTTAGCCTCTCCTGTCCTCAGCAAAGGCCCTCTATTTTTGCCACTTTTACCTATGTTGAGTTATTTCTTTCAATTCCTAAGGTCGCCCCGTCATTTCCTCCAAAAACATGTTGTTTGGTATGTCAAAATAAATAATAATACTCGATTTTGTCTACTAGGCGGACATGAACTGCGCGATGGCCAACAAGGAAGGTATCTACAGACGAAGGAAAAAGCACCAAGACTTCGAACCGTTCACCGCAGACATGTACAAAGCGTTGGACCAGGTCAGGAACAAAGTGCTCAGTATGGTGATGGACTATAAGAAAAAACATAGCAACACGCCGCAGGTAGGTAATGATAATAAGATGTAAATGTATGTCGCGGAATAAGAAGGCACAGAAGGTTTATAGTATAATCTATGCATGTTTTTGTTATCTACATAACCGTGTTCCTTCAGAGAGATGTAACAATAGGCTAGTTGACTCTTTAAGTATATTTGTTTATAGCCTCAAAAAAAAGTTGATAATAAATAGAGCCGAACAACAAAATAATATTAAAATTACGAGTGAATCGGTTTCTTCTAGGCAAGCCCCATCGTAAATCGCAGTATCGCTTAACATCAGGCGAATTGGCGGTCATGAGTAAGCCTATCACGAATAAAAAAAAATTAAATCATTAAAAAAATAAGTATTATAATTTTATCCTACTCAGGAAGAGCAAGCACTACCTATAGCACGTTGTGAGTTCGTTATGCTGGAAAGGAATAGACCATCCCCACTCCTCCACCAAAAACTGAAGAGCTTAAATATATCTTAGATCTTGATTAGTAGATTCCAATTATTGTTTCAATCTTATACATATTAAATACCATTTTTCAAAAGGACTGTTATTTTAATATATTGTTACGAGCTGGGGTTCGGGATAAATTTAATTAACACCAATTTCACCGAAACAACAAATATTTTAATTAACTTTACAAACACACAACAGAAATTACTGAGAGAGTGACTAAGGTATCACTTATCGCACTATAATGTCGCACTTGTAATCAATTAACTTCACTTCGATATTCACTTCACCGTGTTCAGAACTAAACTGCCCCGGCCGACCCTCACGACCAGTATTTATAGGAGTCACGAAGATTCTAGAATCGAACATTCTCGATAGGTCCACAAAATACGAGTAGGTAAGTACCTACTTATAAACAATAGACGATAAAGCGATCGTCTATTGTTTACGGTCATTCACCTTGAACCCGGCTTTTCTTCGAATGTTCTACGTGCTTCTACGACTTATCTAGAATCTTCGTGACCCATCTCCGTACTAATAGCCACTTGGCGTAACACTATAAAACTGCATATGGTATGATATATCGGGCTGTTTTCCACAACAAACGACAAAACGCGTATTTTGCGTACGCGTATATTTTTTGTATCCTTGACAGGATAACATGGGGTCGAATTTTTCAATTCCCATCTGAAATCCGGTTTGTGTGTTCAACAGAATGATATTTGTTTCGAGACTGTGTGTATCCGTTTTATTGTATGTCTGTAAAGCATCTCGACAAAGGACTAGTGCGGATAATGTGCTACATGAGAGTCTAGGTCTAGGTTAAGAGCATAGGCCTAAGCGGACTAGCAGTTACTTCTCGTTCAATTAAATCTAGTCATAAACCCCATTACTACTCATAGTGCAATAGAGGTATCATGTCCCCTTTCTTAGTCAGGGATACTATTGAAGAAGACCTTCTGTACTGACTTATTCTGTTTGTAGCCAATATAATATTGCAATTAAAAACAATGAAATTCAGTATTTTTATAATCTAGATCGAGATTTATGTAGAAAATAAGATTTAAGAATGCTATATACATTCGATTATTATGTTGTGTTGTCCCTTTCAGTCTTTGGGTTCTAAGACATGGCTCAAACTGTAATAATGAAGCTCTAATTAGACGTAAATGGTGTGTGTAATTTGTACTAAAATATATCGAGCCAATGTAGTCTTACCAAATGTACAAAATAATTTTATTCCTTCTGTGTTGTGATGTGATTGGGTGTTTTTTTATCAATTTATTGATGTCTAAAAAGAGTAAAAAGCAACGAACAAGACGTTTCATTATACATTTTATAAAAATATGTAACATTAATCGGAATCTTGCGCTTACTGCCTCAAATAATCAGAAGAAAATTCAGATTATTGTCGTCCCTTTAAATGGTAGGACAAACTATTTATGGTGTTAAATATATTATGCTATTCGAGTAATTTTATTCACAAAAATAATCTTGAAAGGATATTATAAAGTTTTTACGATTTATACGGGTTCCAAATAGATCTGCAATACCTACCTCTTTTTTATGTTTAATTCTCCAACCAATAACTTTTATGTCGATACTTATGCATTATTGTATTGTACAACTTGCATTAGCTATATTTAAAATCTTATTGTTCCTAGTTTAAGGCCTAACTTATTTTTTTATAAGCTAATTAGTCAAAGCTTAGTTAATTTGTGTTCAGTTATGATTTGCGTACATAAAAATGTATAAAAGCGTAATTATTAAAAAAACTCAACGAAAGTCACATTTACAGTTCAAATGAAGCCTAATATGAAAAAGCACTTGGTTAAAATATGCACTATGCTATGTTTATTAAGTCCTAGTACTTCAGACGACTAGGTAATGTTGTTAGTAAAAATAGGTAATATTTCAGTATACCTGTTTTAAAGCTTTACTTTTACTACGTATGTATATATTTTAAGTCATAGATATACATAGCAGTATTTACGCATTGTGTGTGACAAAGGAATTTCTTTCTTCACATAATCTCAATAAGTAGCTGGATTCACTTACGGCCTTTAGTCAAAATGTAGGAAAGTTTTTTTTTATACTTTTTTGCTATCGTAGGATAAGATGTTAATTTTAATGAGTGTTAGCTCAATGCTTTTTCTTGCAATGTAAAAAAATGCAAAGATAAAGATCTGAATAATAATAAATATCAAGTATTTTTTATAATTAATCATTATTTTGCTGAATAATATCAAGGATTACTAATTAAATCTATCAAGTTGCATCTCAAATGCGGATTTGATTGACATTTAATTACTAATTCAAGAAAATAACAACAAATATGTACTTATGAAGTTCTTAGTATGCGAATAGTGGTATGAATTTCTCTTACAAACGTAATACCGAAATAAAACGTAATTCAAACACAATTTAATCAAATTCTGTTATTCGGATTCCGATACCGTTAATTTAGGTTCCTATTTCGTTCAAATTACTTCACTGGAAATAAATGTAAGTGAATGCAATTTTTGATAAGTTTACCAAGTTTGGAACGATGTTGCTGTCTTTTATTTCCAGTGAAGTAGTAGTAGACAAAATAGTAGCGTAGGAACCTAAATTAACGGTATCCAAATCCGAATAATAACATAATTTGATTGAATAGTCTGGATCAAGATTTATTTCGGTATTAAGTTTTTGTGAGAAATTCAAGCTCCGCCGGACCCTTAAATCAATTTTTATATGTTAATTATATACCTGCCTACCTATAGAGTTTTTATATAGGTATATATTTAACTAAATTTTATTTTATTTTTCTCTTCACGCTCAGTAACAGCTAGACCAATGAAGAAGTCATTCGATATGCAAATTATTTAATATTATTTTTAGTCATACTTTTGTGCAATTGGAATATTTATATGAAAATATTTAGTGTTTATATACATATTATTATAGTAAGTTAGTTTAGCAGTTAACCGCATTTATTTACTATCAATGTTGATTAGTTTTAAGCACTACAAAGATGAATGTTTGAACTGGACGCAGAGAATAAATTAATTTCAAATATGTACATATTTTATTTGTTTTAATGGGGTATGTAAGTATTATTGAAAATCAAACTAGGTACTTTTTATGGATTTAATCCTGACGTTTCGGATCCTTATATTCATGATTTATAGATCTATTCAAAAATAAAACTACACGGTCATCATCAACAGAGGCGCTTATTCTGGTGTGAATCGAATTAATAAGAGCGTTTTAAAACCGGTAGCGGTTCAATTTTTCGTCGCCTTGGGAATGCAATAATTTCGTGGTAGTTAAATTTGTGTTATCCTAAACTTTGTAGTTAAAAAAAAACAAAAATATTTTTCAGCTGAAAGGACCAACACTGTTTGTGATGTTGTATGCACCACTACATTATGAAGCTATACATATATTTCCATTATAAGATGACCTTGTATTGTATAGGCTTTCCGCATATTGAGGGGAGTATTCAGAAGTAATAAAAGATATAATTCATAAAACTAAATATGCTTTATTTCACATCGTGTCAATATTCATTGGTCACAAACAAGTTTTTCACTTGGACAATACTTACACGTTACTCAGCTTTTCGTTTACAATATAAAATATATGCAGTTAACAACAATCCCCTCAGTTATTAATAAATTACAAAATCATTTTATTTAATATACGATACGAAGCAGTTACGCTGCCGCGCGGGCCCTCAGCGACGACACTGTTTGATAATATAACTATGTGTACAAAAATAAGAAAACACCTATGATATTGGCGCCATTATTTCTACTAATTATCTAGCACACTAGGAGACTGAGTTAAGGACTTATTCTGGGCAATATTCCTATAATTAAAACTGCAATCTTCTGTTCTGGGAGTTTGAGAGAAAATAATAGTTCCAATTGATTGTTGAAATATATCTACGTTTTAAGGATATTATATTATCGAGTTATATTGATATTACTATAAATATACCGACGTATTGAATAGATCACAGTATCCACAGTCACGGATAGATATAGAAAGCAGGATTTTTTTTTTACGGTTTTTTCAATCTGATGGAATGAACGTTGTTAGTTTTAGTAATAGGTTATGCCACAGAATATGTTTTTCACCCAGTATTACTGTAGTAATCTGTCACTATAATAACGAGTGCGCCGCTGTGTTTGGAAGGCGGGCCCGCGCTAGCCACTATGTCTCACTCGAAGCAAGTTTATAATAGTCGACATCACGTTTACATATTGCTCCTAGTGTATTCGACGTTGCAACAACAGCAAAATCAACGCACCGCAAGGGGTATTTAAAATAATCACCTGTAAAATTTAACTTCTAACAACATGTTATTAAACTCTTAATCATTATACAAAATTATCATCACAATATCACAAATAAAATACAGAACTCTCGACGATCTAGTCTACGAAATTATTTCGGTGTGAAAATTTTGTTACACAATATAAATGTATCAACGTAATTATAAAGCTTAGTATGGATTTTATAAATCAATTTGTGTCCAATATAGACATCTATTCTTATCCATAAGCAAATTCAGTCGAATATTTAATAGTACAAAGACATGTATTTTATACATTTGAAATTAATGGAAAATGTCGAATATACAAATTAAGTCTTATATACGGTTAACGAGCTCCAAGTCATATGACAGACGCGCTTCCAAATTGTTGTATTGTTTTCCGTACGATATGTTTCTGCGATGGCTGTCATTTGACTTGAGACACTTCCCAGTTTCTGACCAAGTGTGAAACAAAACCTTACTGTACAAAAATAATAATAAAACAAATGAAACACTATAATACAAAATAAAAAGAAGAAAAAAAAAACAAGTTTATTACAAAGTCTTACGTGTCTGTATTCACACCTGTTGGGGCCAGCTTACAACCATCGCTCTCTCGACTAAGAAAAGAAAACGAAAAAGAATTCGAAAAGAAATACATTTAGTGAATTTATTTATAGAGACCGAAAAAAACAGTCGTAGAAAAAAGTTTAAATATTAATCGTAGAAAGTCAGCCTTCGCGTAACAATTCACTATACCATTTTCCTAACTACATTGCGACCAGCCATCCAACGCCAAACAACAAACCACGAAAGACTAGATCCCTTTTATATTTATTTGCACGTTACACATTCATCACTCGTTATTGTTACACGTTATTTTACAGTATCAACACTTCGGGTTACGGTCGGTCAATGTCGTTAGCACATTTAACTTTGGACAAAATAATGAAACAATGTCATGGTGATATTAATGAAAATAAAGATGACAATCAATTTTAATTCTCATACATAATTCGTAGATAAATAGCGTTTTGAAAACGATTCACAAGCTAGTTATCGAAGCGGCATGACTAGTTTTAAACGTAAAACTGTTTAGACGTTACTACACTTTAATTCTATTGCATTATAGTTTTATAGGAACGCTAATCTAGCTAGATCGGCCGATGGGGAGCGGGGGTCGGTCTAAACAGTTTTCGCACTCGCGCAGAGGTCGGGGAGAGGCGCCCTCATGCCCTTCCGGATGTTCCGGCGGACAGGCTTGCTGAGGCTCGGGGACGCTCGGGCGGAGTCGGGCTTGGTCGGGGACACTCGGGCGGCGTCGGGAGTGGTCGGGCGCGCTCGGGCGGGCTCGGGCGCGGGCGCGGCGCGTGCGTGCCGTGCGCGTCACCGCAGCGCGCGGCACCGCCGGCACACGCGCATCGTGCCGCAGTCGCCCCACGAACTCATCTCCGAACACGACCCGCAGAATATACCACCACATCGTCTGAACCAAATGTAAGGTGAGTTATTGTAACTGTGTATCAGATGTTTGTGGGGTAAGAAAACACGCAGCAAGTAAGGAGCTGTGTGTGTATGGGATGGATAGGTTTTGTCTTATAGTTTTTTTTTATTTTATTTTATTCGTGATAGACTTTTTTGAAGTATTCGACGATATATCTTCTATAGTTTCTGGTATCCTGGTAGTTTACCTGCAGTGGTGCCTGCGCCTGGCCAGCCAGAAGTGGTTCCTGCAGTACTGGCAGCGCGGCGCCGCACTGTCGGGCAGCCACACCACGCCGCGCGCTTCCTCGCCCACCTCTACTTCGGACGCACTGCCGCTGCTGCTGCCGCTGCCCCGCACGCTCCCACTGCCACTGCTTGTTTTCTATACCAGAAATGCATGAAGTTAAAGAGATGTTCTTCAAGGAAGAGCGGCTAACAAAGAACAGATTTATGAAACAACTGGCAAACTCGTGCCATTTCTTCCGAAACATATAATAAAGTACAATCTCGCTGTGTGAGAGGGAGAGAGACAGCGTTGCATTAGCATTAAATATGGGGGAAATTTACCTGAAAAACAGTATTTACTTTTTGGTACAATATTTACTGTTATTTAATTGGTTAGAAAAAGCAAATAAAGTGTGAACAGTGTGATTAGGTAAGTGTACCAGGATAGCATGTGCATGGTGGTGGTGTAGACGTGTAGTATATGAGTCGTACTTGCGTGGGTGTGACGGCGTGCGGTGCGGCGGGCGGAGGGGCGGCGGGGGGCGACGACAACCGCAGCGCCTCGCGCGCCTCGCGCAGTTGACCGCTCAGCTCCTCCACTACTTTCTGTAAAAATGTTACAATTTTTGTCGAAATTTGTTGATTGAATTTTAATAACGTTGTTATATAGTTAAGGTAGTTCAATAACCAGCTTTGTGGTATGCAAAAAATCATTTAGCTTAAAGACATAAATCTCCAATGTAAATTAATATTAAATTAGTTTTGTTTTTTTGTATTTTTTTGTGTTTTTTAAAAAAACGTTGCCCCACACTAGGATTTTTTCTCCTGTATCGTGGGTGCGTTTACAAACACAAATTCTCACATACAGACCCGGAACAACTATCTGTACATCATACAAATATTACTCAACCGCTACGCCAATCGTGTCGTCATTACACACACACATTATATTACTATGTATATTTAAATTTTTTCTATATGTAAGATAAATTTACATTTCCTTTTAAAACTTAGTTGCTCGTATTATTTTAGAGAGCAGATTTTTAAAGTTGAATTTGTATATATGTTGCATATTTATGCTAAAATCCAAAATACAGTATGCAGTAAGAACAATATTTAGTACTAGGCGCACATAAACATCAAGGAGCGTGCAATCACCTTCTGGTAGAGTATGATCTGGTGCAGCCTCGCCTGCAGCGGGTCGAGCGCGGGCGGCAGGCCGTCGAGCGGGTCGGGGCGGGCGGCGCCGGGCCCGGCGGCGGCCGCGCCCGCGCCGCACACGCACCGCACGCGCTCGGCGCCGACCTCGCCACCGCACACGCCGCACCAGCACACCTCCGAGCTGCCGCCCGACTCGCCCGACGTCTCGATACCACCTTAACGTGTCAAATTACTTAATAAACATTGACGAAACACACAAAGCTCCATCGCCAATTCTTGCTTCACTAATTTTTAGGCAATCTAGTTAGTACTTCTAGATTGCCTAAAAATTAGTGAAACTGCTCACACAAATAGGAAATTCATTATGAAAATAAAATACTAGGCTAACATAACCACTCCGTAGTTCTTTCCCTCGTTTTTTCTTTTATTCCGCACTAATTAATAATGAACGATATTTATGACACAACTGCCATTCTCATGTCATCTCTCTCATACTTTAAAGAGTACATTAATTATGCTAGAGAAGTAGAGAGTTACAGCATGACATATTTTCTCTCTCGTATGTATAACCGTGCATTGTTAGAAAGAGATGGCACGCGATCTCTCGCATATTTTGTACAGTAAGAGATAGCACGATCTCTTTAACACACATTGCACAATACTTACATTATGCCAAAAAGAGATGGCACGAGAGGGGCAGTTCTTCTTGCATAAAATCCATTGATTGCATCACGGAAGCATAACTACTAGGCTCACATAAGATACAAAAGACCTCTCTACTATGTATCACAGTACGGTACCAGAAAGAGACAGTAGGAGATCTCTCTCTCTCTCTCGCATATGATACAATACCAGAAAAGAGACAGCATGATATCCTAACCCTCTCGTACATTACATACTAGGTATAGTACTGTACTGTACTAGAAAGAAATGGCACAATATCTCTCTCAATCTCACATTGCACAATACTGTATATACCAAAAAGAGGTGGCACAAAGTTGGCATTTTTTGCATAAAATTATGTTTCTGTAAGCGCGGCATTGTGCTGCTATGACAAAAGTATGTACCAGGCTCATATAAAATACAAAGAGTATAAATGATCTCTCTTTTTTATTCATCGCAAGGAAGAGATGGAACGAAATCTCTCTCTTTCACACAAATAGTAAAGTAAGAGAGATAGTAGATCGGCAGTTGTTGCATAAATGTATTACAAGCGCGAGTTATAAGTACCAGGCCGACATGATATACAAAGAGGTATTGTTACTGACTGGTGGTGCTCGGTCTGCGGGAGCAGTGGCAGCAGGCGATGCGGCGCGGCGAGGTGGGGCACAGCGTGAGCTGGCTGGCGACGCGTGCGCGGCTGTGTGCGTGCGCGTGTGTGTGTGTGTGCGCGCTGCGCCGCGGCTGTGTGTGTGCCTCGCCCTCACTCTCCGAACTTATACTGCTTGATGTCGCTCCCCCTGTAAACACAAACATAACACTTTCTTGTTTAATTATATAACATTTGTAGTATTAGTTAAAAATATTACCTACAAGATTATTAATTTACAACCACAGTTCACTTGTATTTTTAAAATGAACTGGATACAAATTGAATCTGAGCTACTACTGGGAAATTCATAAAAAAGTCCAACAACACTACTCGACCCAAAAATTTGACCCAAGACATTTAGCGTAGCAATCGCACTAGCGCTATAATAACATATTAATCGACTAATTAGACAAAAATCTTACAAAATACCCTAATATGAAACTAAAATTTATACAAAACTACCCGAAAAAATGGGGGTTTTAAAAACTAAGACTTACCATTTAGGTCGACTTCAAGAAACTTGGTAGTGACGTCATCGATGCCGTTGACAGTTCCATTGGTGAGTCCATTCTCGGTGGTGTGGTTGACGTCGGCGAGCAGGTTGCGGGCGGCGCGCGTGTCGGAGGGCGAGCTCTCGTGCGACGTGTTGTGCGACGTGTTGTGCGACGTGTCGTGCGACGTGTTGCGCGACATGTTGCGCGACGCGCCCGTCTCCACGCGGCTCTCGTTGATCTCGAAACCGGTAGAGGATTGGTTGCTGGACTCCGATATGGAGCGCCAGGTTATGCTGATGTTGCGGGTGCGGGCTGACTCTCTTGCTGCCTGTAATAATTAAATTTATCATTTAGTAGACCCAGCTTTCACCCGTTGTAGCGTGATGTTATATAGCCTAAAACCTTCCTCATAAATCACACCGTCCATTGGTGAAAACCGTATGAAAATCAATTCAGTCGTTTTTGAGTTTAACGCATGCAGACAGACAGAAGCGGCGAGGTATTATGATTATGTACTTTTATGTAGGTTAGGGTCAAAACTAGATGTAGTTTTGTGGCTATGAAGATGTATGTGTGTATTTTACTTTTAGATTTTATTCCAGAATGTCAGACAAATATAGGATTTTTGATAACTAGGTCAAAATAGCAAGCATTGTATAAAAAGAAGTTAGAATCAACTAACCTCAGCCATCCCGATAACATCAGTATAAGTATCACAGACGAAGACAGGCGGTTCTTCAGGGGTGTCCACGTCGGGCGAGACGGCGCTGGTTACGTCAACCACACTGTTGACGGTCCCGTTGACCTGGCTGGTCTCCGAGGTGGTCATCTCGTCGGAGTGGTCGATCGCGTCGTGGTCTATGACCTTGTCTGTGATGGTCAGTTCGGCCGCGCCGCCCAGCTCTCGTTCTAATGAGGAGGACCCGCTAGCGATGTCTCGCGGAAGACGTGTACTGTTTTCGAAGTGGTCTGGGTGGAGACCATCGACCTGTGGCGAAAAAGGTTAGCTGCATTTTAATTCGGTAATTCTTCTGTATCTATGTGGTCCTGGTCTTATCAAAATAATCATAAGGCTAGCGTTCTTTCACGATTTCAACATTGATGCTTAATATTTTATAAGAAGGAGGTTCAATATCCCCCTTGGATATTGAACTTGCCAGTTTGAATTGGATATCTCAAAAACGAAAAGAGACTAGTATAGATCTTAAATGATATGGCTTTTGAGGGGAACATCAGCTTCTAACTTGCAAATACCCCTGAATCGAACATTACAGATAGGTCTAGTTCCATCTCCTCCGCTTTGGACAAGTAGACCCGAAGAATAAGAAGACGACGACTTCTTTAGAACTATACTAGTAGGTAAAATTTAAGGAAATCGAGAAAGGGGAACATCTTAGAACCCTTAAGTCTGAGAAGAGACTGCCTGTCTGTGCGTGTTCTACCGTTTGTACAATGGGCAGTGTTCTGAGGAATTGTTTGAAATAATGCCAACTGCTACTTTCTATCACCGCACCTCTCACCATCAGCGTGGAGTTCATACACATACCTTAGAACCCCTCTGGTCTCATACTGTATACCCCTGATACCCTTGGTGTTGCAAGCGTCCATAGGCTACGGTAACCGCTTACCATCATTCGGGCCGTATGCTTGTTTGCCACCTTAGTGGTATAAAAGAAAAAAAAAGGGGAAGCCTTAGACGAAATTTTGTGGAACAAGTGAAGGAAAGGGTGGGGATCGAGTCGTATCAAGAGGTAAAGCGGAAAGCAGAAGACGGAGAGCGGTGGCGATTGCTCCACTTTGAGCTCTAAATTAAAACAAATGTATATTTATTACTGACCGTGTCTTGACAGTTGTCATTAGCGAGTGGCAGTACAGGCAGCTCGTCAACACAGCTGTCAGTTAGAGCAGCGCGGCATTCGCGCCGGTTCTCACACTCGCTCGCGACTACCATCGACAATTTCCTGTAACATACATGACAAACACGTTAAAAATTTATTTGTTGCAAGTAGGTACTAAGAATAAAGAGTGTAGTGTGCATGATAATCAAAAATTTCTTCAAAGATAAATATTAACTAGCTGTGATCCGCATTTGTTAAGTAAGAAGTAAGCCGGCTTGCTAAGTATCAATTCTGTATCTGGATGAAGTATGTGTAACTATGACTCTCTCACTTCACTTCCAGGAAAACGATAAGGACAGGTAATTGTTGTAAAGAGTTTATGTTTATTACAAGTGACTCACATAACATCAGGCGCCAGACTGGGGTCGCTACATCTCCGCTGTGCCGTCCGCTTCTCACCCTCATTCAGCAGGTTATCACATGATCTCGTCTTGGTCATCAGACCTACGAAATTATAACACGATTAGAAAATTTTTAGAAAGTTTGCAATCATATAGAGACAAACCGATAGTCAATACTGCATCTACTATGTTCGTCTCTGCACCACCCAAAGGTCGTCTGGTAGAAAATGCCCATGGCATTAAGACATAAAGTATAAATAAATAAATAAATACTCCACAGTATAAACTTAGATTACGCGGCCAATACTGAAAAATCGTTATTTTTAAAGATTTGATAGCTATTGAATAAAGTTGGCCAAGGCTTGGCTTTTAATACCTAGTTGTGATTTTAGTTATCCCTGTTTTTCAAATTCTAGGCGTTTCAAATTGTATCATTTGGAAATACTGCTGCCTGACTCGACAAGTACTTATATGGGTTATTTAGGTTTTATATAGGCTAACAAAGAGGTGGTAATTTATGAGTTTACTCGTTTAGAAGTTGTCTCGTTTATTATCAGGATTTATCATGGTGCGAGCATGAGCACAAAGCTCTTAGTTAAACTTACAAAAGGTTAAGTATTAATTAATAACCACCTTTTCACATGCCAAAAACACTAATCTCGGACAACTATTTGTTGGTTTCAAAAACGTTGTTTTAAACGCTGCAAATTATGTCAGCAGAAATATGAGTCTTACATTGTTGAAATAAGGTTGAATTTGCTATTCTAACTTTTAAAATTTCGCTTCGACTCTGTGCTAGTATGAATTGACCCTAAGTAGACCCTTACCGTTGTGGTTGATGTTGGGCGGCGAGTGCGGGCGCAGGTCGTGGCGCGGCTCGCAGCGCGGCTCGTGGCTGGGACACGGCGCGCAGAACATGCCGCTCCACACGCACATCGCGCGCACCGAGTACTCCGGCCAGATCGCCTGCACATACATCATTATAGATTACTCTACTTCTGCGATTTATGAACTCCTAATACATACACGGAAAATATTGTTCCGATATTGCCCAATATTTGTAGTTTACGTCATAAATAAATGTTTGCTCTAGTGCTAAACCTTTGTATAATTGTGTGTGTCCCCGTTTATTTAGATTTATGACAAAACGAAAAAAAGAGGCAGTGCAACGCATGCCGGGAGACAGCTAGTGTCCAATAAAGCTTCGCAGGTTCGTATTTTGCCCGAGATATAATTTTTCTGACACTACAATTGATATCTTAAAAAAACATGCGTTAATGATCAAAATGATCATACATTCCGCCACTAGATAGGTTTCTCCTACGGAAATTTCCGAATCAGATATTTATTTGCGGCCGAGCTTACTTAAATCAGTAAGATTTTCACCGAAACGAGACAAAACAGCTTGATCATACATACTGTTTGTGTATCCATTATTTACACAACAAATAGATTATAAATCTAGCAGCAAAACATCGTTTGCGTAAAACGTATACCTTTCTTTCGAAATTCACAAGTCTGTTGTCGTAACCAACTGACGGTAATTACACAAAGCAAGTTTTTGTTGGTTTACGCGAAAAGTAAATGTGCAAACTTCAAAGATGTACGATAATCGTAACGAAATACGTCTTATACATACACCTATGTTCACACAAGTGTGAAAATTTTCGTTTTTTTTAATGCAATTTACAAATCAGCTCCGAGTTTGGTTTTGTGAACGGTTAATGACCATAGCCCTCTGTCTAACTCTTCAGGCCCCAGCTATTCGCTAACGATATAATAACATCAAGTTCAGTCCAAACAAATCACTGCGCGTGTCTGAATTAAGCCTTTCGGAACGGCTGCACAGGTAAAATCAATATTAAAATTATTTGAATAAGGTTCATAAACACGAATACGAAACATTAGTCAGTAGTAGTAATTAGTTGTTTTAATTACCTGGTCTAGATTATGCGGCGAGTAGAGGTGGTTCCTGTATGCGGGCGCGCGCAGCAGGTGCCAGACGTGCGGCGTGACGTCAGCGGCGCGGCAGTCGCTGCGCTCGCGGCTCGTGTTGCACAGGAACGTGCCGAACATGCACGAGTGCACGTGAGTGCCCAGCTTTATCTGCGTACACACACGCGGTCAAACTAACCCACTACATCTCTCACCATCTATACAGAGACTGGGAAAGAAAATCTTGTTTATTATTGTGCTGTCATGCGATTTTGTTGCGCCAATTAATAAGCAGTCATGGCTGTTTTCCTCGTGCATGATCTGTATGAAGAAAATTATTCACAATGGCCAACTCAAACCCGCGAGCAATATAAATAAATATGCGCAAATATGGCTTGAAACATTGTACGATACACCTATATATTATTATAATTATGTGATGTTAAAAATAAAAAAATATTTCAGTTATATACTCCTAAATAATTGGTCTCTCATTCCCTATTCACTCGTGTTAAATCACCGACACACAATCACCAGTAAAATTACCACTAGATCTACTAACAACATTTTGTTAAAATATAAATATTTGCATGTAATACCTATTGTAACTATAATACTTGTACATACATATTTGTAAAATCAATTATAATTGTGACTAAAAGATATTTATTATCTTCTTTCATGAAAAAGTATTCTTCCGTCTAGCAGTTATGAATTGTATATACAGGTAGGTAAATCACGCCCCAGCTTCTTTAATTTTTTTTTTCTTTTTATATACGTGGTAAAGAAAATACAACACCAGCAAATAAACTTACCAAATAAGCCTCATTGAACTCAAAGCTGCAAGGGAACTGCAGCATCATCTGGTGGACGACGTCTAACCACTGGAGGAAGATGGGTGACCGTTCGTTGGGGTCTTCCGGCCCGAACTGATGCCCGCACCGGTCAGCAAACTTGTGACCAAAGTCCAGCCATTCACGTTCTATTAGTACACGGAAGCCCTGAAGAACAGAATAATTTGTTAAACAATAATGCTCCAGCAGCTTTATGCAACCCTGGTAGTAAAGTCGGGTATAAAGAATTTGTAAAGAAAAAGCAGTGACCTATGATGATAAATTATATTTTATTTCTGTAAATAGATAGATCCGAAACTTTTACAAGTAAATTTTTTTTTATTTTTATAACTACGTGGCGCCGGCATTTCCTAACTGACGATCTCTGAGAAGAAATGCCGAAACAAACTCAGAGAATCATGGTCTCTTTTAAAGTCCAGACCTACTTTTGATATATACTCCTGTACAGATTGCGGTCTTCGTATCTGAATCTACCTTGTCATTTTTTACACTTGTAACGTGTTTAGTGGAGGCATATAATTATAATTTTTATATGAAACTATCTGCTTTTGAATTTACACTCTTGTCAACTTCTGCTGTCCTGGTATGTAAGTCAGTCGAGTCATCTGTGCCAGTGTTTTTATAGTCATTATTCATTGAACATCACGCCTGTATTATACCCCGAAATGTTAGGCAGAGAGGTGTAATAATGTACATTCACAGTTCGTCGTTGTTGGGCTTTCTGTTATTGCTTAAGGTCATAGTCAGAGAATAGGTACTCGTTACTAAGTAATAGGAGGTTTGTTAATTAAACTTGTTGGATTTTGAGGGCCCATGGACCGCTACTGCGTCGACGGGAGCTAATGTCGTGCCTAGGTGTCGGATAAGGTACCTCTAATGTTCGGTAGTAGGGGTCGAGGATGAGCTGGGCGGCGGCGACGATCTGCGGCGTGCGGTCCCAGCCGTCGGAGCAGTGCACCAGCACGGGCCGCGCGGCCGCCGCCGCCCGCGCCACCACGCTGGCGGCGCGCACCACGCCCGACACGTACTGCAGCCACAGCGTGCGCTCCAGGTTGCTGTGCCAGCTGTCATATTGATATAATAACTCCCATTATACATAACACATCCATATTCCCCGAAAGTTTAGGCAGAAACGTACTAATGTGCACCCACCCACAGGTCGCCAGTATGTTTCAGTCCCATGTAATTGGGAGCGAAACATTAGCTAGGCACAAATTCGCTACTGAAAATTTCATAGAAAAACCCAATAACACCTAAGAATCGAACCCAGGACCTCTAGCATAGCAGACGCATTATGGAATACCATAAAGTATTTAATATTGATGATAAACGGAAAAATGATCAAGTATATATGTTACTGTAAAAGCCCGAACTACGGCAAATTCTAAGATTTATCAACTCTGACTGGTAAAAGTCCAAATAAACCAGTTAGGTTTGTTATTACCTTTTTTTTAAATATAACCACCTAACCTAAGTAAGCTTTTTTTTTTAAAAAAAACCTAACAACCTAATCTAACCATGGTGGAACATTTCGAACTTTTACCAGTCAGAGTTGGTAAAATCTTAGAATTTGCCGTAGTTCGGGCTTTTACAGTAACATATACATAGCAAACTGCGCCTGATATTTCATAGTTTTTGTCGGCAAAGCAGCAGACATGCTACCTGATGTTGATATAGTATGGAGATTGCTGATACATTTCTGCTGTTGGGCCTTGTACACGCGCCATTTGAAATTTGATTAATGATATTTATTTTTATTACCAGATAAACAGATATTTTTATGCCAGAATACCATCGGAGAACATTCAAAACCTAAGCAAAATGATTATTCCACATGTTAAATTTTGCTAAAACTTTGAATATATATTTTTTTAATCTTACTAGCAATATTGGTCGCACATTACTAGTAGGTGGTATTCTTGTTGAACCCTCGTGCTAAGTTAAGTTTGTGTTACTCAAACCCTACTCCGGAAACCTTTGTTCGAGAATGACGAAGTAAAAATGAACGAAGTCCGAATAATTTGAACCGCCATGCAATCAGAATTACTCTCTAAGTCACGTACGAGCATAAGTTTTTAATTAAATTGAAAACAACAAGGTCTCGTGAAAAATATTTTCTTTAAAAATCCACCTCGTAAAACATGTGATGCCGGGCAATGTTTCCGGAAGAGATATTGCGAGCTCAGATTCAAAACAATGAGTTCATTCGGGCACAATGCCAACCGAAGCGAAAAAACCAGCTGTAACATTACCTAGGTCGCCGTAAATAGTGGCCGTGTTGGTGCATTACAGAAATGTGATACTGGAAGTAACGTGAACTACTTTTACTTGATGGTACGTTTGGCGTAGTGGGTGAGCTAGGTATAGGGTACTGCGTTACGTGTCCTGAGTTCAATTCGGACGGAAAAGATATTATAGATATTTGTATAACCTACAGGTAGTTCTGGATGTTTTAATAAGTGAAAAATTGTTGTTGTCCGGAAATCCTGGTCAACTGGGCTTAGTTGTAAATATCTTGTATTAATCTATAATAACTCTTTTCTCTCGTTTAAGAAAAATGGAAAACTAATGCCTAGTCCTCCAATTTATACAAATTTCATTGTATTCCCAAAACATCTTGAATCATGTCGGTGAGACCCGATATTTTGGTACCCTCTGAGACTGGCTTTCAGGAAATGGGATTGAATGTAGCGGTTTTGTCAAACAAAATAAGTACATCAGTACTGACTTGGCCTGGTCGCTGGGCTCGGCGGCCAGCGCGCGCATCTGCTGGAAGCTGCGGCGCACGTGGTGTATGTTGGGCAGGCACATGAACTGTATGTCGGCGGCCGGGTAGTACTGCTGGCACTCGCAGCCGCCGCCGCGCGCGCGGTTCGTCACCGCCGACGCGTACGACCGCGCGTCCACTATCAGCAG
This sequence comes from Acronicta aceris, assembly GCA_910591435.1. NCBI lineage: Eukaryota > Metazoa > Arthropoda > Insecta > Lepidoptera > Noctuidae > Acronicta > Acronicta aceris. Next base: position 2,693,889 of record OU342778.1, on the reverse strand, counting down.
TTTTAGTTGCTGTAACAACAAGTATCAGATATGTTATTTTTATATAAAAAGTCGATGGATGCAGGCGGCATATAACCGGTCCCTGTGAAAAAGTCTTTGGGGGGAGGCCTTTGTTCAACAGTGGACTTTTTTTTTATACCACTAAGGTGGCAAACAAGCTTGCGGCCTACTTGATGGTAAGCGGTTACCGTAGCCTATGGACGCTTGACGTATCACTCGCGCGTTGTGACCCTGTAAGGAGGAATAGTTGGGCTTGCAGCATAGGAGACATGCTATACAAAACATATATACAAAACACCATCAGTCTCCCACACTGCCAACACAAGGCTTCCTCGCGGAGCTCTGGCGACTTTGCTTACCGTTAGGAACACAATACATATATAATTTGTCTTAAACATGTACAAGATTGTAGATTTTCCATGATATAAATAAAATGTCATATGCAACACTTACATAAAGTTCAAATTCAAACGAGGTGAGTTGAATTATGATTATGTATCTGTCTGTATATACTTGTTTAACAATTTCCTGCAGTCACACTTAGTGCCATAAAGCGTATTCTTTATGGCACTAAGTGTGAGTGGCCAAGTAATAATAAGCAGTAAATTATAAATATCAAGAATGCAATGAATACTTCCTCAATTCTATAGTTAACTTGGCCTAGTCGGAAAACCTTATTGTATTATGCGACGAATTACCAGGAGTGCATTAAAGTGAGGAAGTAAGCTATAGATTATTATAGCACCAATTATGAGTGTATGCAATGAGTTAATATTATAATTAACTCATTGCAATTAATTGACTAGACTAAAGGTATTTGAATCCGTATAATAACACAGAATTACAATTAATTTTGGTATTACGTTTATATTGACAGGTGGTGGGGACGATATAAATGAAATGAGGGAAAAGGGGAAGACCCAATGGTCTCCTGGTCAATATCAGGAGTGGGGCGGTCAAGGCTATATTAAAAAATACAACATTATCAACTTGTATAAACTGAACTTGTATTAAATCGTTTAGGGGATGGTCTGCAGAGTGCATGATAAGTGTTCTATTGTTACCTTATTGTTATTAGGCGGCTGCATGCCCCTGTCGGCGTTGCAGGCGCTGACGAAGGCGGCCAGCAAGCGCTCGTCCTCGCTGGAGCGCCAGCCGAGCCAGCCCACCTCGGGCTGCGACGAGCGCGCGATCACGGCGCCGTTGCCGCGGTGCCGCCACACCACGGCCGGCACGCGACGCATTGCACGAAACCTATAATCACATACATTTTATCTTTCTGATATATTTTTAAACGAACATATCTCACTTTTGGCCGTGGTTAAAATGTCAAATTGCCCCAAAAAAGATTATTAATTGTTTTTCCGCACATTAACTATTTGATTGTTTGATATTCCTAGATTTGAAATGGCTAGAAGGACCAAAGTAATTGAAATCTGTTGAAATTTTAATAGCTGGTGCTGAATATTTCAAATTTCCAGTATTTTCCAATATAATTAATTTGATACAAGTATAATATCCAAAATTCTGTTCAAATAAATCCAATCGTTATTAAGACAAAGTCAGCCACAAACAGTTCCCTCAACCTCATTTCCGATCTAATCCAAAAAGACCCGACTTCATGTGAAGTCATCATCAATCATTACTTACCGAGCAACAGAGTCAAGGTCCTCGTCACAGATGGATGCGGGCACGACCAAGAGAGGTGGGTACGAGGGGCACAATTTGTACTCCGCGTTAGCTGCCGTCACTCTCCACGCGCTCTTCGAAGTGAACCCTAATCGTTCCACCTGTGGCGAAATCATCAGGTTAATAAAATAATGTTACAATAAAAAAGAAAGCAGGCAGAAATAATTCAAATTCAAATCTTTATTGCTTTCATATGTAATTAGGATGTTACAAGTTACAATAATATGTGTCAATATGAAAAATAATATGAATAATATCAATGAAATAAAACGACTTGTAAAGGGGAATATATGTTTAATTAAAGAATGCACACGAATCGCCTTTTGCTTTCACAGTACGTGAGAGAATATGTGCGCGAGCGAGGGGCAATTAAAGTATAAAATAAAAGTAAAGAAATGCTATGATTGTGCTATTAAAAATAAATACTTGTTACGATCACAGGTTAGCTGTTGGAGGATTTTTTCAGTGTGTGAAAATGCCAGGTTTAGCAATTAAATTCACTGCCTTACTGCGACTTCAACCATTTATTGTTTAAATTAAAAATTAATAGTCATGACTAGAATGTTTTCATATTGTAAATACCAGGCACACATAAGTTACGAAGCGTTACTTACTTCAGGACCAAACCAATGCCTCTGTGGGGACTGCGACGCCCTCATGAGGGCTCTGTGCACTGACGTAGGTGGCTGCTCTTTCGCCCAAGCCGCGTACGCCGCAGCGAAGGTCTCCTGGACCGATCCTATAGGGGCGAGTGCGGTGTTCAACCGCCTCCACCATTCTATACATTGATCTCCCGTGTTGAATGAGCATCTAGAACAAACAGTAAACTTTGGTGAAGGGAATTTGTCATTAATTAAGTCAGCACTTGAGAAATTTCTATGTTAAGCACATTTCTGTAGGTAGATAGGCACAATGTAATGTAATTTTTTTTTGGATGATGGCTTGAGATAGCAGTCGCTCTCGTCACGAAAAGATAAGACGTCCATTAGAATCTTAAACCATCCGAAACTAGTTGGATAGCACCAGAAATATGACTCAGTACTTAAATCGGTCTCAAGTCCCAACACACTCATAGAAACAACAGATAATTAACGTTGGTTTAAACAAACTTTATCTTATTATTGAAGGAAAATTTACATGTCCGCTTTCGTTAAGTCGCTATGCGTTTATCAGTCAGTAGCCTCATTTCGATGTTACAGTAATTGAAAGTAGACTCAATGTGTAACTAGTAAGCATGTTTATCTTCGTATTGATAATAAATAAGAACATAGGTAAAAGTAGCACATTATTTTTGACCTTTGTACTTTTAAACAATAATTATTTTATGACAGTTGTGTAGAATAGAATCCTAGCATATTTACCGACTATATGATATGTTTAACTTGTTTTTACTATGACAAATTTACCTATGAATTACAAAACTTTGTATGTAAACACTAGATAAGAAGGTATAATAATTATAAAATAAAGAACTAATATCTAATCAGTTGAACAAGCATGTTGTAAAGTACCCGAATAAGTAAACAATCACTGGTGTTTTGGTGTATGTATGTACATATATTATATGTATTATTATGCAATAGGCAGTCATTGAACAGAATTGAACAGAATGATTGAACATTATTCTTTAAACATTTTATATTAAACCCATACATGACGACTGTAAGACGACATATTCAGAGTCATGAGTGTCTCTCATGTCCCTAAATGACGATAAATTGCACATAAATTTTCTTTGATTTGCTATCAATATAAAAATATATACATACACACACCTTTCTCCCACAGGGGTAGGCAGAAACTATAGACTACCACTTGATACGATTCTTGCATACTTCTTTTGCTTCTTCCACATTCATTCATATATAATTATATTACCATGTATTAATAAAACCCACGAAGAACTTTAATAAACTTTAATAATTATCAGACTCACGAATACTTGATGTTGGTGGCCAGGAGGCGCCGCCGCCGTACCGAATTAAACAAATTCTAGGCTACCATAAGAAGTGAAGATACTAACTTAAGTTGTCTTCCATTTTTGCAGAGCACTATCAGGTGCAGCATGTCTCGTATCTCCACAGCGTCGATGAGACGGAGCGGGATAGAAGCACCAGGGCCGTTCCGCCGACGTGGCTGGATGTGGAGACGGTAGTTGGACATTGCGATGGTTCCGCCGTCCGACGAGCGACCCACCCACTGCCAAACGAAACAGAAGATATTTTATGTTCCATTAAGTACATTTCAAATCTATAATGAATCTCAAAATAAAAATGGTATAGGTATAATGTGAAGTCACAGGCGGAAGCTTATGTTAACAAACCGGTTATTTTATTGGATTTTCCTATTTATCTCGCTCCGCTAAACTGCAATAGTACTATTTTCGCAGTTTTCGTATCACCGTTATAAAGTGCACGCTTTGGGCTGATAACGTGCAGTCAACGAACTACCAGGAATGTAGAACTAGAACGGAGCTAAACACTATCGGAACGTCATTGCGGTTCGTTCAACCCGATGCATTCGACCTGCTGACCTTTTAGGCCATCCGCCGCATTAGTTAATATGTGCGTATTCTATCTTTAAGTTAGGTCCTACTATTCCGCTAATTAATTATTGGATTAGTAGGTACTTCATGCTCGGATATTAAGGTTGTTAAAAACATGTTTGTACGGAATTCGTCAAGAAATCATTAGGGTGTCATGTCTATTGAAGAGGTTGTGGCAACCGTGTAATTATGTTAGGAAACAATACCGCACAATGTACAGAGTTTGTTGCCGCTTACGAAGGTAACACAACTATTAAATTCCGATTATAAGAAATTTTAATTCCTAATTGCCTAATTCGTAGTTTCCCGTCAACAGTTTTAAATGTAAAACGGCCACTAATTGTAGTTTGATTGAAGTTTGAAGAAGTCCTACATAAATTGGAGTGAAGTCTGCAGTCAATGAGACTGAAATAATTATAAAACAACACACTATTTGTATTTTATCCTATATTTTTATAAATAAACACAATTTGTCTACAGAAATGTCTTGAAATCTGCGTGTAGGCAGAAAGGGAAACCACTGAGGTAATACTAACATACGAGCAATGAGCACACTCTGTTCTCACACAGTTGTTTCTGGGTCACTTTTTGTGTGGGCACCAGGCAGACAATGATGTAATCATAGCACACCTTACCAAAATGAACTCGCTTTATAGTGTGTTCACCGGCGTGAATAAAGATTAGCAGAGCGCAACCTAGCGTCGACTACAGCTTTTCTAATTCCTGTAATCCTAGTAAGTGACTCTCACCTGTACAAACTCGCCACATATAGGCGTGAACCCGACATCCAGGCCGGGCTCATCGTAGTGTGTTCGCAAGCGCGGGTACAGATCAGCGGCGCGCACGCGGTGTGGCGGCGGCTCTGGCTGCGGCGGCGCGCGGTACCGCTCGCGATCACTCATCTCACTTGTCGATGGCACTACCACCTGGGGACAAACCATAGACAACGGGCTTTATTAAACTGCATCGTCAACAGAAACAAATATGTATATGAAATAAAGACTTTTTAAAGATGAGTAAAAAAATATGTAGTTTCATTTCAAATTAAATCAGCAGACGGAGCAGAGGTGTTTGGTGAAGTCATTTATTACCAGACATAATCAAAGAAGAAAAATTAATTCGCCACACCTATGGTTCTCTTATTACGACTATGGTTCTTTAGTTCGGTTTAGAAGTGTTAGAAGAATATCTAAGTAGGTTCGTTTGATTTCCAGGTTTTGTTTCATATTAGACTTAATTAGGCACTATTAACTGAAAAAAGCCTATTCTTTCAGGAGAGCGATATCAAATCAATATATTTCTATAACCAATTGTTAGCAAAGATACTACCGTGCTTCCCGCTGAAATCTGAGGTCATATCAACCACGTTCATTAGAAACATCAGATAATTTTTAGTAGGACTGAATTTTTAGGTTAAAATTCGTACATTTTGGGATAATACCCTGTTCATTCAGAATTCAGAAATTTAAAAGAGAATGTATTAAATGTCTTTGGAGGTATAAAAGGTGCTCCAAGAACGATACAAAGATACATTATTGTAAGGTTGTCGAATCGCTAGAGGATAATTAAAAGCGAAGGTTTCCTTTACGTGCACTCGGTACTATAAGTGCTTTTTATTTATTTTATTCGGCACAAGACAAAAATGGGCAGTAAATTACATTTAGTGATTTTGTACGATGTCTTTCATCGTCCGCAAGTTCAGCATATTTTTTTTAAACATTCCTGATCGTCGTGATTTAATCGATCGAAGAAAGGTTGTGCCAGGGGGTTAGCTAGCAGGCAGCAAATTGAGGCAAGAATAAAACAGAAAAGAAACATGTATTTACTCTCCATCCGCATAATACCTCGAGAAGGCCAGAGATATTGAGACACGTCACATCAGACATTGACACGTACATTGTATCATGAGTCGGATTTCGACAAACGATTTCTGAAATAACGAATCTATCAAACACAATAGTCCATTACACACAATAAACTAGAAGGTCGAATTAAAATTCACGACGAAAACCAAACATAAAGGATTGGAACTGATCTGACGCGTTCACCTTTGTATTCTGTTATTGTCAAACTGTTTCTATAAATTGATAACTGTTAATTGCAGCCCCTAAGGATACTACGTGTGTGAGCGGGATGGTATGACACTTTCTTGTTCTATATTTGTTTATTGATATGGTATCTACAAATAGGACCCTTGTGCTTCTCAGAAACACGGGTACTTTATCTAGAAATGCGTGTCAATTCTATGATCGAATATTTTCATCGTTTTGATTTCCTTGTCTGATCAGCAGACATAGCATCATAACCGTAGATACAGACCAGGGTTCCGGTAGTCAAAAGTCAAAACAGCCTGAATACCGATATCTTCAGGATATCGGTATTGCCCATGAATTAGGTTGCGGCAGTCTGATTGCAGTAGCTTCCTGTAAATATTTAGCCGCATCTAGTTTGACTGGAAGCCGACCTCAACATGGTTGGTAAAAGCTTAGGAGCGTGGGATGTCTACAGTGAAAATCACGGTGTAAAGTTATCCTACTTAAATGACTCGGAAGCCATTTTCAACCTCACCAGACCTCAAACACTCAGGAAAAGCTAGTATTAATTTACAGTCTGAATACTGCGTAGGCGATAACTGAATAAGGTTGAAAGATTCTGCATAAGTTATAGTGACAGATTTCCAGTTCGTCGCCTTTACTGCATCTTAATATTTAGGTTACTGTAAAATCTCGGTCGGAATTTAAACACTGGGATTTACAAACTTAAATTACTATTTGTGTGTAGGTTAGTATGTGATTGATCACTTGAGTTCAGCTGTTATATATATATTATGTGGTTCAGCTATGAGTTGACTTCATAATGGATTCATCTTTTGATCTGTTTTGAATGACCCTCTAACCTCTTAAATAATGCGATCTAGTTTCTATGAGGAATTATGGTAAAGCTTCTTGCAGCGCTCGTCTTCAAGTTTTGGGTGTATCATTAACATTATCAAATAGGTAGGTACTGTTGATATATTAGGTAAGTTAAACTTTGCTGCATTGCCTAACTACTATTTACAGACAAACACGTCATGTTGCAAATAGATGTTTATAAATTGGTCATATTTTTCTTCTATTTTAGGATCAACTTGAAAAATACCCTTCCCTAAAGCGTCTGCGATAGATCTTTACTTTCTTTTGAAAATGAAATGGAAATGCTTACGAACGAAATGTATTTATTTTGCCTATTTTGTCCATTGATAATAAAACATAGTAAATCACGAATAATACCGTGGAAAATTTCATATTTTCTACAGCATAAGTTTGATTGCATATTTATGATACGCGGTATTGCATTACAGTAGGGTTATAAGCCTAAATGCATAATCAGTACATACAGTATTATATAAGTGTACTGTACGTGAAGTTATGCTGCCTTGGTATCGTTTATCGCCTGCGTATAATCACCAAAACGCTTAGTAACCGACTCGAATCATAAATAATGATGTTGCGTGATTCATTGGTGGCGCTTCGGAACCTCTCGTTGGAATGTGGTATCTTCAGAAGGGTTTAATAATATGCCAAATAAAACCTGTGTAGTTAGCTAACTGTGCACTTGCAGCAATATAGATTTTTTCATCTTTACGAAAATAGGTACAATAGCTAGCTCATATTATTATAAGCTAGTCAACTTGGGCAATAGATTCTTAGGCGAAATATTATGACCATGCTTTATTACATCTTCTTTTACAAGTCCTTGAATGTTTGAGTCTGTTGGCAAACTAAGTATTAAGTAAGTACGTATCTTACTTTAAGAAATCGTTGGGGATAGTTCAATACCGCATAACTAACACTTTTCTGTAAGGCCTATTTTTCAATAACTTTAATGTTTTTTAATTCAAAGCTAGGCAGGCCTTATAGGCAAATGTTAGTTAAGCGATTTTGAACTATCACCGACGAAATAACATCTGCTACCCTGGTACATTAAATTAAAGAACAAAGAATTCGTCAACCTACGTGATGGAAATTTTAAGAAAAAGGAATACCCACTTTTTCCTGTCATGCACATGCTATAAGGCAATTCATACGCGACTCACGACCATGCTGCATACCTGTCCCCACACTGGATACTACAGAACACGTTAGAAAGCGACCTTGCGTTACCTAACTTGCCACTCAAGCGCATAACGCACATACGTAGTACCTACTTTAAGTGCTTTGAACGTCCGTAGATTTAAAAGGATACAAACCAAGGACGGCAATCCAAGGTCGTTTTTCCATTTTCCTTGTATTTTGCAGGTTTTACTTCAAAGGAATTTTAAGTTTGATGCAGTTTTATACTTAATTGAAACTTCTTTGGCAATAACATGAAGGGTACCCGTGAAATCATAAATAGCTTTAAAAGAACAATTCATAACTACTTATGAAAATTCTTGTGTAAGTACCTATACGAATTCGTTTATGGTTTGAGTTGGCAAACGAGCTGACGAGCCACATGGTGGTATGTAGTCATCGTCGCCCATGGACACATGCAACACCAGAGGAGTTGCTAATGCGTACAGACTGCAGACTGCCAGATCCGCATCAATCGAGTGGGAACTGTTTAAACATTTTTAAGTATACTGTATACTATATATATTTTCGCGTCAAAAGATGTAAATAAGTTGCGAGGTATGCAAATGCAAGATATCCAAGGACTTTTAAAAGCAAAATATTTGCTTTGTTACGTATACACGTGGGTTGGACATTTGCTTGCATATTGGCTCATACCTCTTGACACCAGGAAAACATGATAATCAACGATTACAAGTAATTTTGTAAGAGATCTTAGGTGTCAGCTAAGCTGATGCTTATTATTTACTTCACTTCACTCTATAGTGCTGACAAATGAAGTGATCCAAGCTTCCACAGACGTGTACATTTGTACACGTCTGACTAACCCTTCGGGGTATACAGCCGTGAAGGTATGTAGAGAAAATTATATAGGTATTAATTGACAATTACTATAACAATAACAACATTAATTTTCTTGTCTTTATCAATTCATGACCAAATACCTACACCGAACTGATAAAGAATGCAGGACAAATGGAAATAATACCGCAATTAGTGGTTAATTGATAATGATAGTGTGTGCCATGATTAGGTACCCAATCGACCTAAGTAATTGTTGATACTCCCCTCGTTTGGCCCCGTGGTGGAGCTTTCGGTTACTGCGCCAGTGGTCGTGGGTGCAACCTTCGCATAAACCAATAATACCTATCCTATAGAGCTGTCTCTATAGGATATTATTTGTTAAAAGTCTCTCATAATCATAATTCTTAAATTGTTAAATCTACAGATGATTTCGTTTTGCAGCTGTTAGCAATCTTCATCTAAGCTTGACGTGCTTAACACGACTAAACTGCAGATTTTAACGTCAAAATATTTATGTCCTGATTATTCTTATTCAAAACCCAATAAAACGTCATGTTTCCGCTAATTTCAAATCACAAGTACCTACCTAAACAAGGACGGCACACTGGCAATTTTCTCCGCCTCGTCGTCCGCTGTCGATCTCTGTCGTAACATAACTTTAAATGGCGCCTAGGCTCAGAATAGATAGTATTTATTATGTCTTAGAGTCGCCAGTCATTGCTTTGTAGGCGGTGAAATATTGTTGGACCTAGGAAATTAATTATGGTAGTTAAACACGGATAATTAAAAGCATAATTGAAAACTAAAAAACCTAATGATAATTCTAATCACGTAAAATAAGTTTTTTCCCAATGAATAATTTTAATAATACTAGACTGCCTCATTAGTCTAGGTGGTCCCAAGCGCGACTGCTACGCTAGAGGTCCTGGGTTCGATCCCCAGGTCGAGCAAAGTGTTATTGGGTTTTTCTATGAAATTCTCAGTAGCAGCTCGGAGTCTGGATTTGTGCCCGGTTAATGGCAATAGGCTCGCCCCCTATTACATGGGACCTATACATACCGGCGAACTGTGGGTGTGCATTAGTACGCCTCTGTCTAACCTTTCGGGGAAACAGGCGTGATGGTATGTTATGTTAATTTTAATAAAAGTTGACCTTTAAAATTATTCTTTGGAAAAAAGCAGGTTATTTAAAATAAATGCAATATTATCAAGATAACCTAATCCACATACTTCACAAAAGACAAAATACAAGTTTGTCTGTTTACCTCTTACATCATTATGCAGTCCTAGTATCAATAAATTAATTGTACGTTAGAGCTATACATACATTAAAAACCGCTTACCATCGGATGTAATTGGTGCACATTCCATAGTAATGATGTAATATCCCCGGAGGCGGTTCACATGAGCTTAGCGTAGAATATACACTTAAATGGCCTATGACTATGAATCATTTCAAGCGATTGCCTATTAAAGCCCGGTAGATGTAATGTGGACTACACAATCACGTCTGTATTCCCTAAGGGTGGTTATCAGAGTTGTACTACTTACTATCATCTTACCCACAGTTCGCTTGTATGTTTAGGTCGCCTGTACAGGTTACGAGTCTATTGCCACCTTCTAATGTGAAAAACTCATAGACAACCCCAAAAATACTGCTCTAGCTGGGAATCGAACTTAGAACCTCTAGCGTAGCAGTCGTGCATAGGACCACTAGATCAATGTTGTAGATTTATGAAGTATGTAGTATTTAGCTAGATGTTTTTTTTATACTTTTCGTAGGAGTCGCATTGATTGTGGCACGAAATCGCTTCTAAATAAGGACCGATGTGCCAAATACAATGAGTAATATGGTGCCTAATTAGGAATGTCGACATTAAAATATTAGGCGACCGTGGGTGTTCGCCCACGGTCTTTTCAGCGCATTCACCCTGTACAGTTCAATGAACACAGAAGTTTTGCGCACCAAGACAGACATTAAAAAAACTAAAAAGCTTTTTTGTTACTAACTAAACGTGACAAACTACTCCATTAAAACGTTGTTTGTAGTTATATTACATAAGATAGAAAATAGCGTAAATTTTTGCGAAGTGAAATAATCAAATGTGTTTTGATTGAAACCAGCATATTTTTTGTTGAACAAAACGTAACGTTAGACTACTCGTAATACCTTTTTGTTCATAATCATAAATCTTTCATTGGCTGGTCAAGGGTACACATACGAGCACCACATACAGTGGTATAGTTTTACGGCTTGAATCAAAATTTTGGAAATTCTTTTACTTCTCGCATGGTATATTTAAAAGGAGAACCAAAATACTCTTTTTATAAGCAATATGTATGTATATATATGTAAATAAACAAAGGTTACTTTTTAGAACGGTAATTTCTGTACTAAAGCGTGGTCGTAATCATTAAAACAGTCATCAAAGCCGCGCGGGTGGGCGCCTAGTGCTGACTACTACCGAATGACTAACCGACCAACTAGGAAAGCCCCATTGATTACATTAACGTCCATTGAATGAGTCCACCCGTACATATGGTTGGGTTAATAGTTGAATTTGAAGCGTGGGTCGTTCACCTCGTGTGAATAGATGGTAAACATAAAAAATCTCGGCGGGTTTAAGGAGCTTTTAAATATTCTAGAAGGTTTCTCACATAATACATAGCCGTGATAATACACTTAAAACAAAACAGGATCTTATTTTTTTTAAAACGTCCTTGTAAATAAATGCTTGACGTTAAGAATCTTACAACGTATGAAAGTATGTAATTAAATACTGAGGTCGATGTCTTTTTCATTTGCGGAATTTTTATACAACAATGATCCACGTGTAATGATGAGAAAAAAAAACTTAATTATGTGAGAATAAAGACAGTTTTCCGAATAAATTATAAAATTTGTTAGACGACTATCATCATCACATTTTTGTTCTAAGCGAGGAAGGCGTGATAAAGCTTAAGTTTAAGCTTTAAACCAGGATAGCATAACAATTAGTTGGTGTGTGAAACTTATGAATGAACTGGCAAAGCAGGCAGCATAATGCTAATGATGTGAACTTCTGTAACGAGTGTTTATTTAAATAGTTTTGTTGATAATTTTGGTTTTAAATTTCCGTTTACGTAATCTTAGTGAGTGACGTACGTAAGCATAAAATATTATTTTAATACTTTGGTTTGGTAATTCCTTTTCTTTGTCAATGAAGCTGGAATCTTTTCGAAATAGTAATTTTAATAAAATCTTTGACATTACAAGACATTTGATTTATAAACTTACATTGAATCACGGTTACATAAAACAAGTTTATAGTTGAGGGACGCCCAACGCTATCAAAGCGTAGCATTAGGCAATGGTATCTGCGGAAGAGGCAAGCCTCGCTTTCATAACGTAAAGCATGACTAATATAACTGTACTGTGTGTAGGAGATAGAAATAAGGTCGCTTGAGGTCGGCATGTGAACATCATCATCTAACATCCGCGTGTTGCAGGATTATCGTACTATTTGCAGCTTTAGCTCAGGTACGAAATATCGTAATTCGTAACATATTCATGCCTTGTGAAAGGAAGTATTATGTGCAAAATAGGAGTAACGTGAGAAACAAAGGTGCAATATAAGTGTAGGTGCAACACAAAGACCCATAGACAGAATAAAAAGATTTATTACCTACTACACAAGACACTAAATTGGATAATAAGACTACTTCGCTGTTTTAAGTGTGTGCACAACTTGCACATTGTTAGGTTTGATAGTGATACAGATAGCGAATGAATGAAAGGAGCGTTCATTATTCATTCACTCAATCATTCATGTCATTCAACCCTGTTCGAGGCCGAGTGTTGCATTGAAAGGCCCATTCAAGGTTTAGTACTGGCATATACCTATGTTATGAATTCCTGATACCTACCTACAAACTATTGAAACGTGTGAAAGAGATAGAAGGAGAAACGTAGTTGGTGTATTACTTTAGTGGCTTACTTTTGTGTGTCACTCTTCATAGCGAACAACAATGGATTAAAAAACTTCCGGCGTATGCAACTATGGTCACTATTATCTGTTCGTACTATGTGATCCTGGTTGAATGCGTCTATGACGTCAATATCGTAATGACAAATTGCTTGGCACGGTATCACTAACATTGAAGTTATACTTAATTAGGAGGTCCAAATTAGCCAAACATCCTTACTAATATTATAAACGTGAAGTTTGTATGAATGATATGGATGTTTGTTTCTTTCACGACAGAACTGCTAAACGGATCTAGATCAAATTTGGCATACATATAGATTATAGCCTGGAATAATACATAGGCTACTTTTTATCCAGGTCGGACCAAATCCTGAAGTCCACGCAGACAAAGTCGCGGGCTGAAGCTAGCATCGTAATAAAACCTTACGTAGATAATCATTTTGGGTCGGGGTTCTAAGATTCTATAACATTTTATGTCAGGTCCATTAAACCCCTCACATCAGACAGACCAAATCAGGAAGATAAAAAAACACAACACAACATGTGTTCCACAATGACACAGGCGAGGGAACATGCTTTAGTAATGAGTCAGAGCGTGGTATGGGTACGGTGCATCTGACATTGTACCGACGATTACTGCTCAAGTGCTTATATTACCCCTACCTACTGCCACATTACTACCATTTTCGGGATCTTGGGTTCGATCCCAGGTTGATGGCAATAGGATTGTGCCTTATTTCATGAGACATAAAAGCCCAACGTTGAACTATGGGTGTACATTAAGTACCTATACCTCTGCTTAACCTATCGGGGAATACCAGCGTGATAGTATGTATGTATGTCACCCCACAATTCCTCAATTGATAATTTTTTTTTTTTTTAATTTTGACTTCTCGAGTTTATGCGTCAAAGGGGACTTTTAAAACGGACGAATGATCTGTCAATAAAAATTAACGTCCAAACAGACAATGTAAGTACAGTGGGTGTTTTTGTTCACACAAACATAATTTAGAAGATATTAGTGGATGACTCAGGATTTTTTATTGATAAACAAACGATTGTGTACAGTAGAAATACATTGAAACATCATGGTCTGTCATGAATGTCATGATATCATCATTATCCATTCATCGTCTCCTATTACAAAATTAGGCGTCCGATAAGTTTAGAAAAACTTGTGGAAACGTAATCCAGCAAAAAGTTTCTGTAACACGAGTCAAAAAAAAAAGATTTTGAATTAATAAACAAACAACCCTACTCAGTTATAGCAGCACAGGAAAGTCCGAAATAGATTCGAAGGAATTTCCTACTACGCTGGTTAATTTTACTCTAAAAAAGTTCCAACTGATAAGTAGGGCAACCCTATAAAATAGTAGGCTAGTCCCCCCTTACTGAATGGGTGAACGGGAGGCGCGTCACCCGTATACACAATTATCCGTCTCAAGGTGAAGGGCTCCTGCCACCGTTACTTTTCCCCGCCTAGTACGTAATATTTTATTTAACTAAGTACCTCCCTTTACATCACAGTCCGAACTCCGAAGTACGTAACGTTAAGTTTTTGTCCGCTTTTTTTACAATACCAGGAAGTATCGAGTTATTGCAAGACGATATTGCAATGATATTTGATTTTAATCGTTCTGGTGTATCCATTTCTATGTGTCTTGTGTAACTTAGGTCAACCTAACCTTTTCACAACACGGTAGTATCGATTTCGTAACGTAAGTAACGTAATAAATAAATACGATACTTTTATGATGGGAAACAATTTCCGTAGAACAATAAAAGGATATAGATAACGTAAACGTTACATAACGATGTGTTATACGTGAATTGGTAAATAATATCTATAAATATCTGTTTCAATATACCACGTTACCCATCCCATTTTTTTTTTCAAATATTTAGCTAATTTATTCCTTGCAACCATTAAGATATCAGGTTAAAATAAAAACCTAGTAGGTGTACCTATCTTAATTTAGTACAAACCTGTGAGTATTCTGGCGAGGGTGGTCTCGGCGGGTACTTGGAGGCCATGCGCGCGCCCGCACCGCAGCCCTGCGCGGCCGCAGGCTCATCCTCCGGATAATACAAGTGCACGAAATCCTCCGTGTCCAAAAACGTATTGATCAGCATAATCCACACGATATAAACACTAACTAATAAATAATTTAACGCAGTCTAACAGATCAGACTTTACGACCACTATGCACTAGTTTAAATTTAAATCACTGTTGTAGGAAGCACGCCATCGTAACGCATCAGTTTTGTAACGTTCCATGTTTTGGGTCCTCATATGTCTAGATGTTATAAATAATAAATAAGTTAATACATTCACTACACTTGTATAAAATATAAATTCACATTTGCACCATTCAACCGCCCATTTATCTATTAAAAAATATTTATTATGAGCTTGTCATCGTTTTTGACACTACTATTATGGTTGTAACTGTTATCGCAACTGAAAACGAGGTCTTTTCTGTCGCTTATCGGTGACGATTCAGCTGTTTAAAGGCCACCAAATGTAGGGGCGTGAACAGTTTATCTTTGAAAAGTGACAAGGATATTATTATACACGATTAAGCTTCTACTACAGTGTTGAAATAGTAAGTTTGGAGACCAGTTTTATTAAACTAAACAAAGTTTTATTTATTGTATGAAATAAGCCCTCTAATGTAAAACAATTTCGAAAAACATGATTGTATTACAACACGATAAGGCGGACATCTCTGTGGTAATGCGATGTTAATAGTGGTCAACTATAATTACGTTACGTTGAAAGTATATAATTACAGATAAAATGTTATGGTAACAAAATTGACTTTTTGATAAATGTGCAGTTATTTACTTGGGTATGAAACACACTTTATGTAATGAGATAAATGTGTTATTGCAAAGGTCGAAGATAGTACAGCTTGGAATTATACTGACACATAAAATTGGCGAGCTACATATATTGTATACATATTAAAATATGTATGTCTGGCTTTATAAATAAAATTATTCGTCATCAAACTACATCGATAATGAAATGGGAAATTCCGGAATGACTTTACATTTTATCTTTATTATGGTATTCCTTACGAAGTTATTCTGGTAGAACAAAGAGTTTTTGTTTATGGATAATATGAATCAGGTATGTACTTACTAAAAATAGAAAGTTAGCAAATTAATTTATTCAATAACAAACAAGAAAGGAAAATTAAGATTTCCTTCAAACAATCACTGTTCATATATTAAGATACTAGGCGCACATAAGAGTTCAATAGGTCGCCGAGTAATTTGAATTAATCTTGTTTACCGCTAATAGTAGTGTCATAAACTTAATAATTAACTCTAAGATATACACATATTTGAGGTCATGTGTACGATCGTATGGGTATGAAGGCACAATTGACGTCATTCATAATAATAATGGTGCTTGTTTTAGAAAACTGTCTGTGTTGTAAACTGAGAATGTTATTGTGTCTTGCTAATCCATTTAAATAAATTCTGCATCACCTAGTTTGCCGGTAGATCACTTCGCTTATTACTTACATACATAATAGTGATTTGTAATCTACCTCTAGGTATACAATTATTATATGTTTGGAAATTACCATCTTTTTTTACAAAAAAGAAACAGTTAAAGATACAGGTTAAAAAATAAAAATAAATATAATAAACAAGTTACTAAGCATGTTAATATTTAAAACGATAAAGAGAGAGACATTGAGCGAGTACGATAAATCTTCCTACTACCTCTATAAATATCTTGAATGCATGTCACATGAATGCATTCCACGATTCCAAGAAAATCCACAACTTTATCATGTACTGACCACTCGTATTTATTCTGATACCAATGTTTTCTAACCAGATGCAGCTTAATCAGAATATAACATGAAGCGATTGGAGTTATGGGCTTTACTCGAGAATACCATGATAGAAAGTTTTCCATATTCTCAGGTTTCTAAGCGTGTTAATCTAACTGTTTCAACTACCAAAGATTTTACGATTAGTAAAATCTTTTAAAACTCTTGTAAAACGACTAAGCAGAGAAAAATTGGTGTGTGAGGTTATAGTGGGGGAAATAGAAGACAAGAGACTGCATTGATACGCCGAAGGGAAATGCGAGAGTTGACCGGCATTCAGGAAGCTAGAAGAAGGCTTATTCCGACTAGCTCGCAACTTAGACTAATTAAAACGATAACTGCCGGAGAGGAGCGAACAGATGAAGGCACCTACTACAAAGGTTCGAGATGTGTAAATGAAGATAAGCCATCTTCAGTTGTATGGTCTAGTAACTTTTGAAGACAATTAAAAAAGAAACTGTCAGACAGAATTGGTCACAGACAGTTGTACCATTATCTCAAAGCAAAACACTTGCTTTTCTTATTGTTTGTAACAGTATCTTTTGTTTATTGTCATTCAATAGTATTTGTTATCGCGGGCAAATAACGCATGCGTTATTGATACAATTCAAAGTCGACAAGGTTCATTAGCCCCAACGGATATGGGATCATCCATTCAAACAGCTACTTGTGAGGCCTAGAATCGGTGTTTTTCCGTTTTAAATATTTGTGTCGATGTATATTAAGTATTAACATAAGTACTCATGACAATTGCATCACTATCTAACTTTCTGTCATGTTACTGATCATATATGCCCGATACTTGTACTGATACCACTGTAATACCGGTTTACCTCAGTATATTCATCTGCCTTCATATTTATTTCTGTATTAGTCATGTGCTTTTTATCCCACGTCATCACATTTCTTTAATTTATTTTTTATGCAAAAGGGAGGCAAGCGAGCAAGCGTTTGATGGTAAGTGATCACCGCCGCCCATTGACACCCACAACACCGGAGGGGTTGCAAGTGCGTACCTTTAAGAAAAGAATAGGAAATTGGAATGTTCCTATTAAATTTCCCACTACGAGAAGCTGTTCTTCCGAAAAGTTTCGCATTACTTGACCTGTCTACTTTTGTCACTCTTAACTGTCGAACATTCTAAAAGATAATATTACGACAGGATTTTATTACAGACTTGTTAATATTCATATACGAGTACATACACATAATGTAACTACAAACTTTTTTTAAATGCATTGGTCAGTAATCAGGCATGTGACTTGTGGTTATTTGCACATTAATGAAATTCTGAAAATAACTGTTGTTAAAATTTTCGACAACGACCTCCAAATTACAGAAGCAATTGAGTTGCCAAGGAGAATTGGACGTTTCCTAATAGGTATTCAGCCTGAGTTTTAGACTGATTATAATAATAAAACACTCGGACTTCAAGAGGCACGTCATTTATATTTAACAAAAATAATATTTATTTATCCTAAATTATATTTAGAATAATCTATTTTATTTTTAAGCTTTTGAAAACAGCACGAAATATTAATGTAAATTAATGAATATAGATAGACAAAATAATTACTTAAAGTTCCTTTTCTCAATTAAATTAAAATTCCTTAAACTATTATGTACTGTATACTGTACTACTAGATTTCGTAGCATAAATACGTAAAACGCATAATTATTGAGTATTTAGCATTACAATATTAACAGACCAATGGACATTTAATACAATTTCCATTCAGTAGAGCTAATCGCCACCTTTTCTTTTACTTCCAATTGTTCTAAATTAAATCTGTTGAATGTCAACGAAGAAATTGAAAAACATACAGCAACACAAACAGCCCGTTTAATTTAATGTATCCGTAAAGATAACGAGAACTATAGTATTGCGAATCTTATAAACGTTGAACGGATGCTTGCTCTACTTTCAATACGGTGCGACGACGCAAAGAATGCGGTCACCGGCGCCTACTCAGTGATAGACACATCTGTAACACTATACTACCCTAGTACATGCATTAAAACTATTGACGCAGATGGCAACAATAGCAATTGTTTGTAAAGCAGTAAATATGTTTTGCTGCAAAAAAAGTATCAATGTAAATCACGCTGAACGACACGAATCAAAGATAATAGATCTCCGTGAATCAAATTAAAAGTAAATACCTACTTCAACAAGGCCTTTTCAAAGACTAACAGCAATTATTCCGAGATTAGTTTTTTTACTGAACAATTCGATTTTCTTGCGCGAATTACAACATCAAATTGCGTGAATAATTCTACTGAAGAAGTAAAATTGCGTTGTCAGTGATTACAAATCACTAAGTGAGGTCAGTAAAAACATTTATCGACACTTTCAGTATGTAGTAATTAAACAATAATACCGCGTTTGGTAAACGCAGTCAAACATAATTGGGTAAGCTTGTATGAGGGAAGGCATATGAAAAGGGCTCCGCTCTATTCTATGTCGGAAATAAACGATTTAATAAGGAAATACAGGGCTATATAAAAAGCATTATAATGAAATCAATAGAAAGACGCGAGCAAAGTGGTCGCGTATCACATTCCTGGACCGCAAACTAGCGTAGTTGTCGCCGCTCGACAGCATTCTCGTGTTACAACAAACATGTTTTTGCATCCAACAAATTAAATTTTAGCACGAATACCACTCTTAGGCCTTAGAAAACACGGCATTTGAAGTTAGAAAATTTCTTTGGATACGTGTCAAGTTATTTTTGTTGCGGTTTGTTTTACGGTTGGAAGTAACGTGAACCACAACGTTCAAATTGACATGCTGTTTTGTAGTGGCGTAACTGCGTAACGTGTATTCTTGCAACCGGGGAACATAAGAATGGGCAGTAGTATTTTGAGGGTCTCTTATACAGAAACGCAAATCCCTCCAATTTTACGTGGAAATTAAAAATCTATAATAACTATGCACTGTTTTTGGAATTGCAAAAGAAGAATAAGGAAATGACCTGACATGATATTATATTAAACAATATATGTAAATATTTATCGCGATACACCAATCGTAAACCAGGTCCAAGTCATAATTATTCGTCATTAGTGGGCCAAGGTCCGCTTCCGCTAAAACTGCGACGGACGAAGATATAGACGAAACGAATATAGAAGATATAGCGATACGACTTAAATGAAAATTATGTGAATGGATTCAAATTGTTGATCAAATAGCATTTTCCAGGAACGAAATAGAGATAAATAATAAAGAGATACAAAAACAAGCGTGTCGGACATTGAATAGTGTTTAAATGGCTCGTTGACGGCCTTCTCGCACATTCACATCGTCCGTTGATGGATGATCAAATTGATTAGACCTTTCATCAGACACGGACAGCGGCGATGGTTTGTCGAAACACACGAACTGCGATGACAAACATTGGTACTCTTTGTAGGTAGGTACCTCAATATCTACACGAATTTTATTCGAAAAATGACTTGCAAAATGTATATATAGCTTCTTTACATTGTGTCTTGCTTTGTGCAATGGTGATTCTGGCCACTTGTAGCGAAAATTTTGTCCAACGTTTCAATTCTAATATAGCCACGTATCGCAATGCATGAGGTGTTCAATTTCAATCAAGTGTCAACACTGTCCAATCAGGCGCGGCGTTGAAGACAAACAAACGGGTATTATTGGATAAATGAAGTCGATCCGGTCGTCGTTAGAAAAAATTGTAAACATCCTTGACAGTTGTTTACCACGGCAAATGAACTAGTTGGTAATAAGAAGGATAAGTACCCCGATTTCGCAATTATAATATGATCATATATTACGTTCATTACATTTATCTAAATCGAAAGAAAGACTATTGCTCAGTAATTACGTGTCACTTCGGAGAAAAATTATGACTTTAATTACTGTAAGAGGACTAATATTACGATGAACTATTACTTGAATTACCTTAGCTTTATTGAATTGACATCATTCTTATAGCGGTTTTTGAATGATTAATAGTCAATATATCAAAAGCTATTTAAAATAAGGTTATTCTATTACTTCGCGAAGAAGAAATATAGGTGTCAAGTGTTAACACTGGACATAAATGGAATGAAACATGAGATCGTTCCAACACGTAGTATTTAAATAGATTATCTAGGCTATTAATTTACCGCAGTGAATAGTCTAGACGTATGGCCATTTGATGGTGAATTATTGCCAATGCATCCATAATCGTCGTGTCATTTCTCTCGCAATGGGGTTCTTTCAAGTAAAAGCTCCTCATTATTTGCCAGTTATTCTAACTTGCGATGTGGTTTCCTGTTAGCTGTGAGGGCTCTAGATCTTCTAACGTGGGTGTCATAAAATACAACGAATATTATTATTGCTCTGCCTCTCTAATAACAAACCTTAATTCATAATATTGATTTAGAAACTAGTCATATACCTACATTAGAAAATAGTTTACTTCCTCTAAATAAAGGCTATTTATGGAGGCTCTTAAATTTCATGGTATATGATATACTTCTCAGAGTGAAGATAAATTGAATATATCGTCTGATTCTAGAAATACTAAAACAGTAAACCCCAATGTTCTTATTTTCTAATCTACCGTTGTGCACAGCCCGCAAGGTGTCAGTTATATCCATTTTGCACTCAATATCAACAACAGAAAGTTGTCGGTTAGTACGACACTTAAATAAACTACCGTTATCAGATACGATACAAGGGGTATAAATCAAGTCAATTTTCACCTTAATCTGTCTAAGGACAAAGCACAGACCTTATTCAATGAGGCTATATTATTCACCTTTCCCCAAGTGCTTACGGCTAGAAATCTTGTCTCGACACAATACAAGCGAACCGTAAAATAGTTATTTATACTTTATTGCGGCATAACCAGTCACAACTATATAAATTATATCAGAAACTGCCAGTCTAGAGATTTTATAAGTATTTTTATGGCATTAACAGAATTTATGATTGTTCGTCGCGTAGAAAGAAGTGTATATCATACTAAAAATGAAACGGAAATATTCAAATGACATTAATGAAAATGTCAAGGTTTTTCATTAGTTGATTTGGTTTCCTGTATCTAAAAACGTAGGTACTAGCACTACTAGTGTAGAACTAGTTTGCAATAGCTTTTTAGAAAGCTGGAACCAGTCAATTCGCAATGATTTCCAAACAATACCGTGCGAGCTTTGAAAACTAAGGCGGAAAACGACCCAGAAGAAAGCTTTAGTCGACAGACAACTATTGAAGACGAATGCCAAGGTATGTGCATTTCATAATTATTATAATTTGGCACATTTGCGCAAGTACACGCAAAATAATGGAAAAATAAATGTTAATTCAATAAACTTTAAAAATAATGATAACGATAATTGTATCGTAATTTACAAAGAAGAAATCATATGTCATCTAGATATTAAATAATTATTAGTCATCGCTTAAAAACCGGGGACACTACAAACATGTGGTCATTGTGATTAACCTAAATGTGGATCCAAACATATGGTTCAAGTTATAAGAGCAAGGTCTTGACGAAACGGCCTATAGAGTATAAATACGGCCTTGCGTTACACTTGTCCGATTTCTTCAACGCAAAAACAGCTGAATTAATATTTGCTAAAGAATATCTTATCAGGGCTTCTTAACATGTCCTCAAGATCGTTGAGCATATTCAAAGTTATAAAAGACATGAATTGTAGCTTTAACTTTACATAGAACTATCATTAACGCATAAATCTATTTTTAGAACTAGGTACCTATGTTGTGTTATAATCGTGGAAGACTTATCAATGAACATACGCTGCATGGTTTCTAGGAATTTACTGAATCGTTTTATACGAATGAAGTTCAGAAAATATACAATATATTTTAACTATTGCTATATTATTATAGAGGTCTGTGTACACACTAACAGTAGGCGGGTACCAAAGCATGACTGAATTAAGATACTATGACAGAGTGCATTATATCCTCAACACACACTAGGAGCGGAGATACGAACATTTATGTAACGAGGCTCGTGAAAGCGACCAATCACGTTCGAACACGGCGTCGCGTCCGCGTCGTAAACGCGGCACATACAAACAACAAGTCATGTGAGCGCACCGCGTCCAGGCGCCGCGAGCTCGACCATGACCTTCACCTGTGCACATCGATGAATCGCTGTAAACGCTATTACTATGAATACAAACCAAACACTAGTAAGAGTACAACAAAGGGATATAAATAAAACGAGAAAAAACGTACGAGACCTCGTCGACATTACGGTGCAATTCGCACAATGTAATCAACGGAAGTTTAAATCTTCAGACAATGAGACACGAATGATGACTTTGTAGCAGTATTTCAATTTGCAAATAGTCATCTTTTCAAGTACATCATGAGGAAAGCAAGAACATTAAATGTTGTTTGTGTTTGGCAAATGATAACAGAAGGCCTTTACATACCTAATTGGGCTAAAAAAGATTTGATGAGACGATAACTTCCAGTGGAGAATGATGCAGAAGGCAGAAATAAACGGAGCTGATTATGTATTTACATCTTAAATGCGGTGGAATATATTATGCCTATTCAGAGGTAAAGAGGCGAGTGGCTTCCGCGTTAGATGCAAATGCTTCCGTGATGCAATAAGACAAGATCCTAGATTCTTACCGAGTGGGTGACTGTGAGAGTTAACTCTCGGTAAATGTCATTAAACGTGTTAACGCATGTGGAATTAATTGAAGCGGACGTAGACCTGACATTCTCCACTAACGGCAAGGTCGACTAGACGTGACCGATCAAGGTCGTTCTCTCAAAAAAAGACAAACTTCAAATCTAAAAATAACAAGAATGAGAACAGTGTTTCAGAACGTTATGTTATGTAGAATTGCATTATCTATCTTGCGTTCTCCGCATTGGAATATACATATTTATTTTAAAATCCTTTGTGATGCCAAACTTTCTTCTTCAGCGTCCAGGCTATATTTAGATAAATACGTTCTAACGTTATGTATTGGCTGAATATTTAGCAAGTATCAAACATGCTTAATTAAAAGTCTAACAGTTAAGGATCTGACGAGGTAACTAAAGGGGATTCCCCGAAGAACGAATGAACACTCCATATAAAATGGCATGCATTTCATCACTGCAATAATTCTACGTAAGTACATACATGGCATACAGTGTTTACAGTTAACTATAGCCTATAATCTACGGAATATTTATTGGTTCGTTGTATCAGGGAGAAAGTCGACTTGGCAGAAACAAAGATCACAAGAAAGCAAATGCACGATGCACATGCTGAAATGGAAATAAGTCACGTGAAGCTTAATAAAGGTCGGGTTGTACACGTCTTGGCACTGATACTTACACAATTTAATAACAAAGTCTCATGAATATTGACGGATCATGCTGATGATACACTGTAATGGCAGCGACTGTAGGATAACAAAAACCTTCATGGATCATTAAACTGTTTAATAGACGTCTAGAGAAAGAGAAAGATGGTAATAAAAATCCCTGAATGCAGCACGCGATGTTTTCTTGGCGACCACGACCTAAAAACATACCGATAAAACGAGGAACTTTGCGATTGAAGTTGCAGACCAACTTGGGAATGATACCTAGTAGTGAGGCACATCTGTCATCCTATCTCAATCTGATTAATTAACTACTAAAACATTTACTAGAAATTGAGCTTGATTTCTAGATACTTTCAATTTATTTCTTTTGTTACTCCTTTTGTTAAGTTGCTTGTTTTGATCTGCTATCCTTGAGAATCTTGCAGTACAGTAGACAAAAGCTGATTTTTAGATCGATATTTAAATGCATGTTTAGAAATATCTAATCATATCTCCCAACCAATATACATTTATAAATGTAAGAAGATAACAATATTAATAATCTCAAGTTTAATTGGCACACAGGCTTGGTTTGATAAAACAGATTAAGATTACCAACAATTTTGTATACATAATCATTTACTTTATAATCTTTTGTGAGCTATATAATGTAGGTGTAACGAATGACAAATATAAACAAGATGTGTTCAAACAAAACAATGCGTGGGAAATGTTGATACATGGTTAATATGAATCTCTTAATTGATGTGTTTTAGAGCAACAAATCAAAATTCTTTTTAAAATCTTATTGGGATTTTCGACATACCACGTGACGAGGAGTGGGTGCGTTGGACGGTAGTAACGATTTTCTCAGAACACAGCTGAGACGACGTTGTGGACATGCGCACTGGTGTCAGCTGCCACGTGGTGGCTACTCGAAAATACTTTTAATTAGATTAGTGTCAGACAAATTCTAATTAGAATGCATCCCTATCCCGTTACAGGATTCCAATGTATATAGTTATAATACTGGTTTCGGTTTTAATCAGAGTACCGCAGATGAAAACTTCGATTCTTCAAGTAATGACAAACAAAGAAAACACAAATGAGAGTAACACTTTCTTTTATGTCCTTTGTCTAAAATAAGTCGAAATACATAAACGACTTTCAAGAATATACTCAATGACTGGAATATAGTTGCAATGTCATGGATCTATCTATCCCTCAGGCATGCGCAGTTCGCAGGGTAGTGCCACGTGGCAATCTCCCGTTGCATAACCTTTCCCATATTGCGGTGGTGTCTCGCCGATCCTCAATTATTTGTAAGTTTAGGTTTGTGTAAATTATGAATAAAATCTTTTTCAATCCCTGTACCTTGTGTCTTAGTAATGAATACATCTATGGCAATTTCAGAATTGATTTTATCTATTTTGTGTATCATCTTCAACAGCTTTAAAAATAATTTTAATTCGTTTCAGTCATTATTACTTATAAACAGGGTAGAATTGTCTGAACTAACAGTCAACAGTGGCCTGTAAACGTCAGTCGTATCTATTCTAATTAATTTAATTAGAATGTTTCGCGTGTCGTGAATAATTAGCATAATATCATCGTTATAAAGGGTAAATGAACTTTAGTTTTCTAAGTGTGAAAAACTACTTCAAAACATTTTCGCACCATTTTGGCGATTCATTGGACCAAATTTGAATTGACATGAGGACTCACAGTGTTTAAAATGTACAAGAAAACAATATAAACAACTTAATATTGTTTTAATCGACTACAGATACCAGGAAGTCAGCAATCGGAGAATGTCTCCGGCTACGCCTACAGTATCCTTTTAGTTGTAGGTGGTAGTACTATGGCTGTTGCAGCCACGATGCACTACTGTGACGGCGCGCACACTTGCACGATTTTAAGACCCACACAGGTGCAAGTTCTGCAGAATGACTGCGGAATTCGCCCGCCATTTTAGACAGCACGAAAATACAAATTTGGGTTCAGAATTGGTTTTGTTGATCTGAACAAAAGCATTGGCTTCGAAGGTATCAAATGCCAATTCATCTATTTCTGATCTATGTTAAATAAATAAATCTGTTTTAAATAAATACTGCTATAGAAGAAGTTCGATATTGGTTGTAGTTTCGTGCGATTCATTCAGTGGTGCGAAATGATTAGCTAACGTTTTCTTGAGCCAGTGACCTCGGATCAAATAGAAGTTTGAACAAAGCAATAAAGAATGTTCTTTTGCTTGAGGAATTCTAAATATTTATTACAGAACCACTTATAATACTGAAAACAACGGATGAGCCATATCAAAAGTCTGTGTTAAACCTAAGTACTCGTTCCAGTTTTTTTACAGTAATTTTATGGAAAACGTATGATATCAGAACACTAATCAGCATACAACATTATATATAAAAGCGAAAACCCGCCATAATGTAACGTGGACGCCACGAGTACGCCATGCTGCGACGCAACCGATCATTGAACATAATTAAAAAGAAGACTTTCTGACATTATCAAAGACACAATATTTACACTCTCATTTTGCCGTCACACGGACAGTTGTAAATCCTGACGTAATTTCCGCAAGCACCATTTATTATGAAGCCATGTGCCGAACACGTCGGCGCGCCACGGTTTGCCATATTAGAAATTCCAATGCGGACCTTATAAAACTAATAGTTTCTTGTAGCACTTTACAATATAATCCATTTATATTTGTCGAAGACTTCGCAGAACCACAAGTAAGCGAACTGGATGTTGATAAGAGCACGGATTTGCTGTATATCCATATTACGGTAGAAGGATAGCGGGGTCGCATGGAGTATGCGACGGACGCGCGCGGCAGCTGCGGGGCAACTAAGGCGCGATTACGGGTGTGGTGCTGCGGGGGGAAGATCGGCGTGCCGGCGCGCGATCCGCGGGGTGCGGGGCAGGCGGCGTCTGAACCGCGTCTCTAGTTCGCTAGTAGAGGCCTGCCGTGAATTGTGCAACGTCAGCAGGCGCGTGCGTACAGCCGTACCCGACTTCGCAACAAAAACCTCAATACAACACTTGCGTTGGCGATTATGCGAGCATCAAGTTTTCACACAAACTTGTTATAGTATACACCGATGTTACTTTATAATTATCGTGGGATG
Source organism: Acronicta aceris (assembly GCA_910591435.1). NCBI lineage: Eukaryota > Metazoa > Arthropoda > Insecta > Lepidoptera > Noctuidae > Acronicta > Acronicta aceris. Next base: position 2,666,496 of record OU342778.1, on the reverse strand, counting down.
CAAGTCGCTTCCATTAATGGTTTTTTCATTACACCAGTTAAGACTTGTGCTGTTTTTATCGCATTAATAATTAGCTAATATCCTCTTGTAGATTTTGGATGTTAAATTAACACTCATATTTGAAGACTTCTACATGATGAAATTATAGAAAAGGAAATAATATCTACATAAATAAAAGCAATGAATATAGATTAAACAAATGTCCCTAAATAATAATAAGAATAATAAATATCTATAATAACCATTGTACTGAAAAAATATATCTTATTAATGTAGTTGTATACATATGACAACAAATAATGTTAAAAATTATAATAGTAAATAATAATTATAGACACACATTGCTTCCTCTCTCCTACATTGCTGTGCCCGTCGGGGTCCATAATGAACCTAATTTATTGTTAAATTTACCATCTAACTATGTGAACTACATTGTAGAATGCAATAAATATTGAGTATTGAATTTAAGCAAGTGTGTAACTAAATAGTGTAATCAAAAGCATTGTTAATCCCAATTAATCTGCATCAATGACAACATGAAATGATACAAATATTTATTCGAAACTGAAAGGATGCCTTCATATCGCTGATGACCGATTGATTCATTCAGTAATCGGAAACGTTGGACAAACATATCAGCTTATATATACTTGTACTCAATTTAAATGAGTAATCTATGTTGATGATGTAATGGCCAATTTAAGATGTGAAGCAAAAGTAAACACAGATGCATTAAATTCAAATATAAGATTTCGTGACAGGGTATTCGAATGACATTGTTCATGATGTTAGATGACGTGATGATACAAAAGAGGTACATGATGAAATCAAAACAAACATACACAAGGATTTTCTACAATACTATTAAACAAAACTAAAAAAATAAATCCTTTTAATAAAGATCAAAGAAAATTGGTATTGAAAAGCGCTCCTGGATAAATACTAAATACAATATGCTCGACGGGTTACAAAAACACTTTGATAACAAGTTTTAACTATGATACCTTTACGACAAATTGTGGAGTGCAATAAACGAATTGAGTATAACAATATCAATATTTTGCAAAGTTAAAAAAAAATAAATTGACTGCCTCATTAGTCTAGTGGTCCCAAGTGAGACTGCTACACTAGAGGTCCTGGGTTCGATCCCCAGGTCGAGCAAAGTGTTATTAGGTTTTTCTATGAAATTCTCATTAGCAGCTCGGAGTCTGGATTTGTGCCCGGTTAATGGCTATAGGCTCGCCCCCTATAACATGGGACCTAAACATACCGGCGAACTGTGGGTGTACATTAAGTACGCCTCTGCCTAACCCTTCGGGGAATACAGGCGTGATGGTATGTTTTTGTTAAAAAAATTAAAGTTAGTATCCTCTTCATTTTCTTAAATCAAGGCACTTGATCTAAAATTGGGGATAATTCTACTAGTTTCGGGATTTTCACGTTTCTGCGGCGAAACTTTCTAGAACATACTTCTTAACATTTCGTGAGCATGCAGCCTAACCATCGCATGGACACGTATTTCCGATCATAAAACATACTCGTAGACTACAAAGCTAGTTTCTTGCTAACCAAATCAACATAAACCTTGTAACTAGCGGAAAATTTAAGTTTTAACTGAGCAATTAAAAGCATGGAATATTATGAACGATTTATTTTTGGAGGAAAGACTTAACTCTCTGTTTTAGTGTACAGAATTTTATTTTTTGTTACTTTTATAGCTGTGTTGTTATTACTTAGATTTTTTATGATCCTACCTTACCTGTATCTCTATCAACGATAATACCAGCACCATACAACATTATTTTAATCATTGCTTTGTTATGGATCACTGAACAAATTTTAACAGACATCCCAAAGTATTTTTTCTTATTTCTACAAATATTTTCAATACCTACCAGGTTCAAGTGAATGGAGTGTACAATCGATAATACAATGAATAAAACTCAAGTGAGGTATTACATCAATTGATAATAATTATTTTTTTATACTTTCTTTTTTAGCATACTTTCATATTTATAATTTATGTACTTACAACTTCTGCAGCGTAAGTAATTGTTACAAGCTTTCTATTATTGTATTGATGAGCATTCATAATAACAATATTGACAAGAATAAAATAACTAATTGAACAAGTCCAAAGTGTTATCGAACAGGCTTTGGGTGCCAAGGTGAGGTTACTCAACATCATAAGAATGTTAATACAAATTAGAAACGATGATAAGAATAAGCGTGAAGGAAAATCAATGGCGGACATTTCCTGCGATTGTCGACGGACTACTGGGTTTATTGTCGATTAAACCGTGCTGTAGCTTTCATCACTAGCGATTAGAATGCATGAAATACAAAACGTTCACGCAACAACATTATTCAATAAGATACATTACATTCGGAGTTGCTACAATTTTATTTTTTGAGAAGTTGGAGCACAGGTGTGTCGAAACTTTTTGTATTTAAAACACTACGAAGATTTAAGGATTCTAAATCCAAACACAGGCAGGGATACGATCAATACTCATAATATACTTTTATTCAAAAGACTGCACCTTGCATAAATAACAGGTAATGTTTTTTTTTCCTGCCAGGATAATAAGTATGTATAGGTTAGTGGGATAAAGAGTTTATCAATCAATAATAATCAATCACTCACTAACTGGAATATTAGTTCCAACTCACTCACAATAGTCATGCAAAATTATGGCTATGTTACTCGTTATCAGGGCTACAGAAGGTCGAGGTGGCTGGCATACACGTGGAAAACTCCGTCGCTATGGTGACTAGTTATAGCAGTTGCATAGTACAATGAGAGCGATAACGAAAATATTTTTATTGCTTTCTGCTCACATGGTTTTACTACTGCTAATAAAACGACCTAAACGTTACTAGATTCTAAAAACTTGAATTAAAGTTAGCCCATTTGCAAAATTTACTTCTAACCAATGGAAAATCAATATGTATAATTAGAAAAGAAGATAAAAATAACATTTGTTATTATAATAATGAAACAGGCACATTGAAAACAAAAACAAATATAAGATACCAGTTTAATAATAATAAGATGTCTTCATTAATGATTATTGCTAATCTATACATATCTATTTAGAAACGATATACTTAGGTACTTATCGCTTACTTACCACAAAATCATACTTGCAGAAGATTAGCCGAAATCCTTGCAAAGTGGCTAAACAAGTTTTTGTCACAATGGTCGATCTCGTATCCCAGATTAGGTTCATTAGTAGCGATAAAAACAGCGGACAAACACTGGTTTCATGTTATTTTTATCTTCTTAATCTTAATCTATCTATCACAACAATAAAGGAACAACTGTTTTCAGCACAGTTAACGATGGAGTTGCAAAATCGCTTACGTTTGCATCAAACACTGGTTTTATGAGTGTTTTTTTGGCAATGATTGGTGGTTGTGATATAAATTGCGAAGAATACGTTCTTTAAGAACTAGTTCTTCTGGCCGGAGGTGTGGTGGGTTGTGGTGCAATTCCCCGCCCACGTATATCGCCCACAGTCGGGCGCCACTGAAATATATTGTGACGTTTTGCGTTTGCCGACACACCCGATTAACCTCGATTTAAACAAATGTTGTCTGCATAGAAGTTTTTCCTATGGATCAAATTCCGCAAAAAATCATCACCATTTTTATTCATACGTTTGTTGACCTCTACCGAAACACTCGATTCTCGAATGATAGAAAATACATCAATATTGTAAACCCATTCAAATTGTGATCGTCAATTTGAATCTGTCATTGACTTCCCAGGAAAAATCACGTGTAAGGTCAGAACAATTCATAGATTCATATACTGAATATAAATGTGTTTGTGTCAAAAGGTTTATTTAGAATATCAATTTTGCCGATCATGTTGTTTTTGCAAAGCACAACGGAAGGTTATCTCTTGATATAATTAAGTTTACTTATATAAATAATGGATGATGTTGATGATAATTATCTGACTTATTATATAACTAGCTTTTGCCAGCGACTTCGACCGCGTGGAATAGTTACTTTGTTCCATATGAACTTTCATCCTCTATTTCACCCCTACATTGTAGGTCGAAATTTATCAAAATCGTTTCTTAGGGGATGCCTACATCATAGTAGCTATATGCATGCCAAATTTCAGCCCGATCCCTCCAGTGGTTTGGGCTGTGCGTTGATAGATCACTATGTCAGTCAGTCAGTCACCTAACGTAAGAGTAGACAAATATAATCAGAAAGCTCCGAACTGCTAAGCTATCGGGAGTTACACGTGTTATTGTGATTCAACCATAAAAGATAGACATTTGCTGTCGTGGAATATTTTTTATATAATTTTAAGGAGAACATTTCCGTCATACATGATTTCTGTGTAGCTTTAACCATTAAGGCTGCACACGCGACGGAAGCTTAAAAAATGGAGTAAGTTCTCCTGTTTTCCCAAGATTTCCCTTCACTGCTCTGCTCCTATTGATCGTAGCGTGATGAAAAGTATACTATAACCTGCCCAGGAGTATGAAGAACAATTGTACCAAGTTTCGTTGAAATCCGTCGAGTGGTTTTTGTTTCTATAACGAACATACAGACAGACAGACAGACAGACAAAAATTTTACTGATTGCATTTGTAGCGTCAGTATCGATCACTAATCACCCGCTGATAGTTATTTTAGAAATATATTTCATGTACAAAATTGACCTCTCTACAGATCTATTATAAGTATAGATAGATAATAGTACAATTTATGCACTTTGTTTGTGAGAATTGCATTTAAATTTAAATTGATATAAATAAATTGGCCATGTATCTGACTTTGCAACTAATAAATTATCATAAAAGTTATCTTAAAATCATTACGGGTCGAACCGGGTTCTATACATATAATAACGAAATTGATTGTAAATAAAGGCAGCCATTGTAGCCTTGAACTCGTCACAAATGCCAATATCGACCACATAGAAGCCATCTGATCACCGCTTAACGCTAAAGATATCTCTTTAATCAGGAAAATTGCTAGTTGCACTAGTTTCAGTACATCCAATTAAGCTGGATCAGAACTTAATTCCGTTAAAAGTACGGCAATCACAAATCTAACACGCCCAAATTAGTCTAGACGTCTCGACATTCCAAGAGAATTAGGGCGAGAAAATCAATAGGAGCAGAATAAACTGTGCTACGTTATACTCGTAGTAAATTTACTATTAATGTTGGAGACAATGCTGTTCTGGTGTATAATGCATGCACTTTTTTTGTTTTCATAGTAAGTGTTTGTGACCTAATCTTTAGTAAGGGATTCTTGAATAGAAAGTTTAGAAACAGTATGGGTTGTTTTTAACCCCCGACGCAAAAAGAGGGTGTTATAAGTTTAACGTGTGTGTTTGTGTATCTGTCTGTTGCATCGTAGCGCCCAAAGAATGGACCGATTTTGATTCGTTTTTTTTTGGTTTGAAAGGTGACTTGATCGAGTGTTCTTAGCTTTAATATGAAAATATTTAGCTGCTTGAAGGTTATTAGCTCTTTTCTGGTTCGTGAATGGATGATCGATTTTAAATTTGGTATTCTATTACTTCAATGATATTGCAAGAACATAGTAACCACGTCTTGTCACTGCGGGGTTTTTTTAAATATTAAATTTAATGTTATTAGGATAATATATTATTTTATTAAAACATTAATTAAATACTAGCTTCTGCCGGCGACTTTGTCTGCGTGGACTTCAGAATTGGGGCCGACCTGGATAAAAAGTAGCATAATGTGTTATTTCAGACTATAATCTGTCTCTATGCCAAATTTAATCCAGAATCCGTTCAGTCGTTCATCCATACATCTAGACATCCATACTCACAAACATTCACGTTTATATTATTAGTAAGGTGTAAGGATTTTTTGTTGCAAAATGGTGATAAAATTTAAGGATCACTAGCCATGGATGAATAAAGAAAGATAATAAGTAGACATTTTGCGAGACAATGAGATCTCATTACTATTAAAAAACTATCGATACAAACAGCATCTCATATACCTAACAATCTCATCCATGTAAAGCAAAACCAATAGTAAGGTCAATTCATTTAGTTACAAACTAGAATTTAAATAACAATAAAGAACGATTATCGGTTACGTCAGCTGCAGTAACTTGTGAGATGATAAGAGACCAAGTAACGAACTAATACGCTTTTTATTTGATAAGTCAATGCTGATAAACTTTCTTCTTTTATTAAAGGTCAGGGCTATCTATAAAGTTTTTATTTTACAAACAACAGATAATGTTTTTCTTTCATAACCTACGCCTTTAAGTCGTATTTCGAACACAATTTAATCAAATTTTGTTATTATTCGGATTTAGATACCGTTAATCTAGGTTCCTACGTTACCATTTCGTCCAAAATACTTTACTGGAAATAAATGTAAGCAAATGCAATTTTTGATAACTTTACCAAGTTTGGAACGATTTTTCGGTCTTTTATTTCCAGTGATGTAATAGTAGATGAAATAGTACCGTAGAAACCTAGATTAACGGTATCCAAATTCCAATAATAACATAATTTGATAGAATATTGTCTGGATTACGATTTATTTCGGTATTACGTTTTTGTGGGCAATTCAAGCTCCGCTGGACCCTTAAGTCTGTTTTCACTGTTCGATGCATTGTAAAAATGGTCAAACTATTCTCGGCTATTCAATATTGTCTCATAGGATAGTGAACTCATAAATTCACACATGGCCGATCATCAATCAGACAATAAAACGTTTGCGATTATGATTCCGATTGTTTGCATGTGTTGCATACTAATGAGGATCGAGTTTATACTTACAGTACTCAGTGAGACTAATGCGAAGCAGGTGCACATCTCAAAGGCCACTTGAACGCAACTGCATTTGGTGTCTCGCTCGTCATTTCCGTTAAACTTCCGTAAACATCACAACCTCAACCTTGCGTAAATGGAAAAAACGTGAATTACATCCTCTTGTGTTATTACATGGCCTGTCGAGTCTAGACACCGGTCACGGCGGCCATCGATGACTGGTATTTGTTAGTGTAATTTATTTTTTCGACATCTGTCTGTTAACGCTGGCGTGTTTAGTCAAAATGTCGACACGGTCAAGCTAACTACTAATGTTTGTCTAATTTGGTTTAAGTGCTTACCTTTTCTGTTGAGTTCCAAAGTCATTGTTTTTTTAAACTGACAAGACAATAGGGTTTTTGAAATATTAGTATTTCTGAATATTATGTATAGGAGTAGTAGATAGAAGTAGGTCATTCTTGGCATGCTTAACATTGACTCGTAATTATCTGAAGTAAACGATTGAGCAAAAACTAAAGAAATTCTCAATATAATAGAAGCGCAAGTACCTGCAGTAATTAATGTATATGTTAAGTTTCTTCCACAAGTACTTGTGCGGCCATTAACTTTCGAATTTCCCACACACATAAATACGTGTTACTACTCTTAACAAACTAAACGGATGTCAAGTTAGCTTAGCCGCACATTTCGTAGGAAGTAGATACAATGTACATTATAATACTAGTGTCTGATTTACTATCCATATTATATTCTGGGTCTTATGTTAACGTAATAAGGACGTGGAACATAATTTTGATAGTATTTCTGTCATATCAGGCAAATTCCCAGTCACACGCGAAACGCGATGTTTAGCATTAAGGCATTGTTTAAGAAAATGTACACAATATAAGTTTAAATAACTCAAGTAACTCGTTTTTGTGTTTCACAAGAGCAAGCCGTGACAAGTTATATATCAAAAGTAGCATACATGGAAATATTCCCGGTCATTAGTAATGATGAATTAGCATACATTGGTAATATAGACAACATTTGAGAAGTACACTATCCAAGAATCATGTTGTATCTAGGACATAACTGCACGCAGACAATTCACAATTGTTAGAATTAATAAAATTTTGAAAGTATCAGGTTGACATCTGAATCAACTTCGCACTTGGCAGTTGTGCAAACATTAATAGGTATCAAATAAATAATAATATAATACCACAAGTAAATTTATTTATAAATAAATACCGACGCTATCGCTATTTTCAGCACAACCACTTCTATTAAAATTATATAATCAAGCTAAAGTTCAAAAAACTCTTTAATATCAATCAGCAGCAACGATACTCGAGTGACACGAACAGCAGCTGATTGACCTAAAAAACAAACGAGACTATTCTAGAAAGGGACGGCTAGAGGAATAGAAAAGTGCGTGAAGGGCGTCACGTAGGCGAGCGACAACGAAGCAGTAGGGCAAGGTCGACTATGGAATTTTCGTGATGATTTTGGTAGTAGTACATTGCGGTTGCGTGTGAGTACAATATGTTTTTACTTCCTAAAGAAGTAAACATATTAATAAGTAAGTAGTAATGACGCTGATTTGTAATTGCTTAGATTTTATATGGTTTCAGGTCATAGATGTCAAATACTTAGATATTCATAAACAGTGTTTATATAACTTTTATTTTAAGTGCTGCATTTAAAATATTATTATATTTTAGTTAAGGATTTAAAGTTACAGTATTAACCTATAATATTAGTCATTATTTCTCAGCAGCACTTTCCACTTCCCTTTCAGTACTTAACTATTATAAATTAAACTTATTTTTTTGGAAAATTAATTTATCATTCAAATCTTATCTTTCTCTTCAATATTGTGGTGGGAAATAAATTATTTTATTATTATTATTATTTTATTTATGGGAAAACCAATAGTTACTTTTTCACCATTTAACGGTCAAAGGCGAAAGTTTAACTTGGTATGTACAAGTCGTCCTTTTGTGGAGTTTTCCTAACTTTCTTGTTTTGGACAAGGCGAAGACTTTCAAGAAAAAAAATAATGAAGTAAAGAACATTATTATCATCCCGGAGTTGTTTATTTGGAAACTGATTTCTTATCTGGTTTACAAATTGTATGTGGCAAGTGGGTCACTTGGATGTGAAGGTGATGGAACAGTGACGCGTTATTTTTTTTTTTAATTTGTTGGCGTACGATTGGAACAGGTTTCCAAGAACTCAATATGTTGTTTCCATCTGTCACATTATCACTGCTGCCTTTTCTCACGTTTCAGGACTCTTTGCTTCTAGTACAATTTCAACCGGATATGTATGAATATCTTTTGGATATGTAGAATGAACAGATCGACTTCCGCAAACATTATACTATCGAATAATAACCCTAGTTATTATTATTATACTTCCGGTTTTTGACTACCCTTGCTGTTCCAAATATTAGCACGAGCGTCTAAAAATACGTCGTGTTTGTTATGTTACGTATTTGAAACACAATATTGGGGTGGAGGTCGAGCTAAAACCGATGTATCACCACTTCGCTACCTATACATACTAGCATGTGCACCATTCAACACTACACTACAAGGTGTATTAAATGTAATAGTTCAGGGAATTAGAATTTGTATGGCTTCGTTACCATTGCGTGTCTATTCATGCGTTGATTTACTCGCCACTTTACAGTATTTAGTGCTTATAGTCTTTTGTGGCCTGCCTGGCGACCAATGGTCAGTAACATTGTATTGGTCGTAACAAATTCTTTACTTTTTAGTTTCGCATGTTTAAAACTAGCGTGACCGGAACGCTTGTATTACTTGAAAGCGTAACATTTGAACGACCCTGATCCCTTTAGCCAATAATTTCTTATTTATCATGCCCATTCGGATGATAGGGAATAGGAATATCATTGAAGCTTAATTTGCACGTGCAAGTGCACCTTAACATAGTATAGTTAAAACATTCAACTCGATTTTTATATCTACAATAGCTTAACCACAGATATATAACGCTTAATATGTTATTGCCCAGGCTCAACTCAATTGAAGTAAACCTATTTAGTTATAAAGATTTCCCGATTTCATTATTCATGACCCCTGGAGAAATTAGACGGATCGAAAATAAAAGACTTTTTATTGCAGCCGCTGTACCTAGACAATTTTACCCAATGCATATCAAAAATTGGGATCACCTTCCATCTATCATTTGAGAGTGAGTGATGATATGATAATTGAATTAGAAATTGTGTCAACTCACTAAAGCTTTATCTTAGCTTTCTTTTCCAATAATCTGCTATAATTAATTACGTAGACAGAACCTAACTATGCAAGTGTGCATAAGAACGAGTTTATTTTTCAGGTGATCACAAGAAAATTAAATGGTAAGAAAATGATAAATATTTTATATATATTCATTATTAAAATTGATGATTTGTTATGGTAGTAGATGCAGAGTTTTGTTTGAAGTAATATTTACTAATAGAATCATGAGACAGACAGACAGACTGATTGTTAAGTAAAATCAAAGCACCGAGAAGGTGGGAGACAAGTCGGCTTTTTAAATTTTACTATTGCTCCTCAGGGTGTCATTGAGTAATTTATAGATAATCTAAACTCAATATCATTGGTTGGGATTTGTAGATTTATCATAAAAGAAAAACAATCATTTGTAAATAACCGAGAGAATTCGGTGATGATACAGCAAAAAAACATATTATTTTATGTTATGCCACCGACAATATTATATACGAGAGCAAACGAATAAAATTAATTTATGAAACGGAACAGTTGAGATCACAAATAAATTGGTAAAGGAGCCTCGCTGTTATGCCAATTACCCCATATTGTGATGATGTAAGTTTCTAGAAGAACATATTGATTCAACTGTGGGCCTAATAGACGTGCAGGTAAATTAGCCGCATTTTTAAATAATAATCATTAAGCATAAACATTTAAACAAAATATATCACTTAGAGACAAAACGCTTCTTTAAAATGTATAAAATATTATTGCATTCGAATATTCAATAATTGAAACGTAGTAGTACGTATTTTAATGTTTTATTTTTTACTGAGTAGACGCTAGTTCAGAGAGAGTAACCGATAAAACCTGTCTATTAAATATGGTAATAACACCTAAAAACCTTTTAAACTTTAAAACTCAGTAGACAGCCACCCTTTTAAGAGGGTTCACACCGAACGACGTCATAAAACCGTCGAGCCGTCCCAAAATGGCGGCGGACGTGACCTTGAATAGTACTACGGGGATGGGGACTGTCTGGATCAGATTAAAATTGAATCGATTTTACGCATGGTTACTTGCTAGTACTTTCACCCCAGTTGCACCTTATGGCGGTTCGACAGTTGGCAATAACGGTTTCTAAAGAGGTGATGTTATTGATTTATCAACTTTTTACCGCCACCGATAGCAACGCTACGTTTCGAGTTCACGACTTTACACAAATATCATCTCCCAGATGTACAAAATCGATCTCACAGTAACAATATTTAATATTTTTGTGAGAGAACCAAGAGAGCTCCCTGGGGGACTCCCAAAACTATCAGCTAGAGCTGATAGTTTTTTACCTGAGAAATAGATTTCTCAGGTATGAACATTCTATACAATAACATGTAAGAGTCACAGCGTGTTCAGGGAATTTTCTTTGTGCTATTATGGATTAAAAAAATATAATAAGTAGTTATCTATGTACACAGATGGACAAGTCATTGTTAGCACAGTCTCTAGCTTAATTAAAATCGAGGTCTTGTTCCATATCCCTTGGTAAATAGGTACATTTATCACAGTTATTACAAAAATCTTGACTATTTCTGAGAATACTTTTATCTGTATTGATTGATTCCTTGACGGTCATTGTAGTGTAAATAGATAATAACAATGTGTGAGATGTCAAGATAAAAAAAAGTATACTTATACTGCGAGTCCATACAAAGATATTCCATGGGATCGGTTCGATAAAGAATAGAATACATACTTCAAAGACAAGATTTCTAGCCTTAATTACCGCTAATTACCTACTTTGTCGAAATTGAATTAGCAGTATTATATAAAGGTCGTACAAAATATGTCAAATGCCTTAACGTTATTACATTAGACAGGTTTCTCTATTAGAGTAATTAACATAGTTATGACATGGTGTAACCATATAGATGTTAGACTATTTACGAAGCTCTTGTTCTTTTAGTTACCTACTAAATGTAATAAAATAATCACGATTTGGTCTTATTATTAGTTTTTGTTAGCCATTATAATAAGTTATTAAGAGTCAGTTTGCTTCTAAAGTGCAACTTAGATGATTAACGTAGTACAAATTTGTAGTTTAATTCATTTAGTCATATTCTGTTAAAATATTTTTTATAATTAATTATTTTATCAAAATATTAAAATAATTGGTAGTAATCTCCATTCATTATATTAAGTGTTAACAAGAGAACAAGGTCGGAATAAATTTCCACTTCATAAAAGTTTAAAAAGCATAAAAACACCAAACGGAACGTTGTAGAACGAAATCCAAAGACTGCTGATAAAAAAAAAACATAAGGACAGGGATACCTTTTTTATTCTATGACTCACCACAATGAATTTGTCGGATCTGTGGGCTTACCTGAAAAAAAAAAGAACGATACAATATGTGATAAGGGTTGGCCTTGCGTTCGTATTACGACTCAATGCGGATTTCATTGAGTCAAAAGTAGAAGTAATCAAATGGCTGGCTTAGAGTATCGATAAAGTTGTATCGTTTGGGATAGCAGGTAAGTCATAGCTTTATAAATATTGATTTGCTTTGTACGATAACTATGACTGTAGACTTCATGAAGAACGTGGAAAAGTAATAAACGGCTACAATAAAGAAGATATCCAGTGTTGGATTGCCGATGCTACAAATTTGTTAAATACGAGAATTAAAAGAAAAGGAAACGGAAAAATCAAAGAAGTACAGAACATTGTATGTTAAATTTAGTATCATTTTGCAGACCGACGCAGATCTTGTCAATAAAATAATAATAATAAAATAATAATTGTATACCTACTAATAATAATAATTGTACCTATAAGTAATTAGATATAGTTAGTATAGTTTTCAATTGTAATTATAAATAAATACTTAATACTGAATATATTGTTATCTAATCTTAAGTACCTACCAGCGCCCTTGCAGGGTTTCATATTGACACACATCCTAATTACATATGAAAGTAATAAAGATTTGAGTAAGGGGTGACAACATTTTTAACCCATAACCTTACCATTAGAAAGAGGAAATCTTTGGCATTCGTTTAACAGTATGATTAAAGTCTTGGCGCCATACATGATTACTTAAACAGGTATAATCACTTAAACGGCAGTACAATAGCTGTACATAATTAGAGTAATTACACCCCTGAGCTGGTAAAAACGTTACCTGCCACTACGGCGATTATTTAAACTGATCAACGTAAGACCTTCCATCAAGAAAAGGGGACAAGAAATCTATATATATATATAAAACAATGTCGGGTTTGTTACAACACTTATAACTGGAGAACTGCTAGACTGATTTTCATGGTTTTGGATTTGTTGGTTTTGTCTCCACCCCGAATAGCAGTATAAATACTAAAACATGGAAAAAAATCACGAGAAAGAAAATGATGAAGAAAATTGTTTTGTATCGGGAAAAGATTGACAGATTTAACAGAAATAAAACACGGACGCAAATGAACATGGCGTTGTATACTGTATTGTACGAACTCCTCCTAAGCTGCTGTTATGATTTTGATTATTTCTTGTGTTTGATTAAGTGGGTCCCTGGGTGATTTAGAATCACAATTTGAGCCCGTAGGTGGTACCGCATACGGGTTTTACGATTTATTTTTAATTACAGGGCAGGACAACTTTTGCCGGGTCCGCTAGTCTTAATATATAGAGAAATTCTTCCATTATGAAAAAATTTCAGTATTGGAACAATATTCATACCATATAATTTTTTTTTTATTTTTTTTAGTATAATATAGGTTTATAGTGTATGTACGCTAATTATGTATATTTATCATTGTATTTAATTTCAGTAGTCTCACGTTATTGTCGTGGCTGCCCGTGGGATCACTATTATGGCCCCAACTGAAAACCAGCGCTGTGGCATATTGTTTAATAATGTCGCAGCATTAAGCTGAGATAGGGTCCTTTTTCGGCCTTGTGCAGGATTTTCTTAATCTGTTAATTAATCACCATCTACCAAATATGCTTTGTCTGTGCGAGTCTGAAATAAAATGTTTTTCTTTCTTTCTTCTTCTATAATTTATGCAGACATATATTCACATAACATACCATCACGCCTGCATTCCCCGAAGGATTAGGCATACCGATTAGGTTTGGTTAACCGGGCACAAATCCAGACTCCGTGCTTCTATTGAGAATTTCATAGAAAAACCCAATAACCCTTTGTTCGACCTGGGGATCGAACCCAGGACCTTTGGCGTAGCGATCGCGCTTGAGACCACTAGACTAATGACATGGCAGTCAACATATTTTAGACAGTGGAAATAAATACGATGATACATAACATTTAAATTGACACAACTGAAGAGCTGAATGCCAAAAAAATCTAATTTAAATTCTCATTGTTAAAATGTTTTCCATCACGAGTTAATTTTGATACTCATATTATTGTTCTTTGAAACAGAAAAAGGAAAAACTGAGTTCAGAGTTCCATTTATTATAGCTTTTTAAAAATTTTGCTTTCAAAAAGTACCTAAACTACCTAGTCTATATTGCACCACTGAAGGGCAACGCCCTCTCCCTCTAGCTTTCCCATAAATATTTGTTCTCTGCTAATGAAGACCAGCCTAATGTAACATTTTATTTCCAAATTACAACACTTTTTAATAGCTTTCAAATCACACACGTCTTTATCCTTATGCTATAAGAAAATGGCTAGGTCTGTCTACAAGCGAATTAATGATGGCCCTCTAGATAACCGCAATCCCCTAATCATCTATAGCGATGCCTGCGGCAAATTATACGATGGTCCTTTCTATACATAGTCGAATCGAGACCACACAAAATGTTATCAAGAATGGATATCGTAATTAAAGCTAGCTGTATCGTTTAAAAAGAAATTAACAGCTTTATTTATGCTTCCCTGGTAGAATATTCTGACCTCAAACAATTAATTTGATCATTTAATTTATTCATTTACTTACTTCAATGAAACCAGACCAGAATTAAATAAAACATTTCTATTTTTATCAACACTCTACTGACTAACCTAGCTTTTTCTTAATTATGTTGGATCGTTGGTATTATTTTAAAGTTTAACCAGACGAGAGGCGATTGAAATCTAGTATTTAGTTCCATGGATGACGAGCGCTTAACTCCGAAAATATAACTACGTATACTTTAGATAATAAGACTACAATTTTAGGCCCAGAGTAAGTCAACGAAGATTAACAGATGTTCATGATGACTGGTCCGTAGCTTAACCTAATAGTTAAATCGATTAGTGTGATTGTTAATGAGTTTGGTGTTATCAACTGTTATTAAAAAATATATCGTAAAATATCTAAAAATAAAGAAAACCCTGAACATTGCAATCAACATTATAACGTTATTTACGTTCAAAATTAGGTCAAATTGCGTAGGTACATAAAAACTGTTTTTAGCACTTGGCCCGATGGTATTAAAGTTAATAAATACACCTAAAAAGGTCGTTGCACTTTCTGCGTGTAACAACAAATTTAAAACATTATTGTCACGAACGTTTTGAAGACAACGTAACGTGAAAAAGTCGATTTGGAACATCCTTGTACCTTGTTTACTCGTCCGCAATAGGTGGTATGTATTTGATAATTATATTGAATTGGTTTTTAAACAGCTGTTTAACATAAATATAAATGTTCGTGGTGTAGGTCACGTAGCCAGGAAAATTTAAAGACGCAATCAATGTAAAACTTCCTCTGCGCAAGCTTAGGGGATAACCGTACTGTACCTACTGTTGTAAGTCTTAAAACCCAACACGCTTGGCTACCACCCTCAGATGTAAAACCGGCTCCAAACAGTTTTACTGAGTTTAATCGTGTGCACATGACAATCAGTTCCCGAAAGGGTACTTGAATTGACGTTCCAACTTAGAGAAACCTACTTACTATTTCTTTTCGTGGAAACCCTTCCAGAATACGGGAAACTGCATACTCCTATGACATCAAGACCTATGTTCAAATTGCAGTGAACTCTTTGTTCACAAAACAATGTGACCACGCACGACATGATCCACGAGTCACGACTGCTAAATATAGAGGCTTTAAGGATACCCACATAAAATAGAAATATTTAAGTAGATCATAAATTATCCAACTTTTCCCAAATCAGCAGGATTATGTTAATACATAAACAACTTCTAAAATTTCAAGAGGACAGTGATAGGAAACTCAATTGACTTCCAAATAAGCCCTCCTTTATGTCTTGTTTCGAATCTGCATAGCAAATATTCTTAGCTTATTTCTTCAAAAGACTCGAAAACAGATGTGAGCGAAAATTTCATTTTAGAATTTCTTTATTCAACGACTGAAGTTACGGGTGGAGACTTCAGAGAAAACTGCTAAAAATTCAATTTGCTTTCATATGAAATTGTTTGTTGTCTGTCAGAGTGGAACATCGAAGTACGGTCGGTGTCTGGCAACATTCCGTTTTTAAAATCATTCTCGAAATTTAGAGTCAAGTGTCAGTTATGGAACATCAATCATAACTGTGGTTCGTGCCCAATATTAATTGTTTTTAATAGCTAATACCCAGTGTTGGTAAATGGTTGGTAATTCATACATCAATGAATTAAGGCATTCGTTTTAACGTGTGGCAACCAGTCACTCAATGCAGGCGCTCTATAGACTGTGCCAAAAGTCAAACCAGTAAACATGGAATCATTTAAAAAAAAATTAAGTAAAGAGTTTAGAAGGATTATAGAGCAGACATGGGGAACCTTTTCATACTTTGATTCCGACATTATATTATTTCTTTTTTTGTCAGGCTGAGGTGTTATGACACTGGACAGAGCGATTTGTTTCCTATGGGAAACAAGTATCTTACGATTTTGTTCGTTCCGTTTATTGCTCGTAATAATAAATTATCAGAATAAGTAACCTTGAAAACAAATACGAACACCATCTAATTGTGAAACCAATGCGTAGTTAGAATTAAATTTTTTAGGACTGATTGTATAATCAATTCTTTTAAATAGCCCAAGTCGATAAGTCTCTTGATTGTCGAGAGAGTTACATAATTGAAGTGAGTATTAACAAAACAATATATAATGTGACCTTCACTCTGCGAAGGTCATGCTTGTTTATGTATAAACGGCAGATAAAACTTGATATAACTTATCTATTCATTTACAGAATAATTCACCGCCAGCTTCGTGATATGGCGTGTAAATATTTTTGAAGAAAAGTATCGCCTCTCGGTTTAATATTTGCAACGAGTTCATGCGCATACAACACGCAGCGGGAGACTGTAGTTATCATAAAACTTTTCAAACTTGTTTAATCCGCAGTTACGGTAACAGACCGGTTAACTATAAATAACTTAGGACTTTGAAACTTAATCGAGACAACATGGATAGTTACGCGCACGGTTTTAATCTAAATGTTAGTTGTTGATGCCACATGATTAATTGAATAAATAAAGTTATAGATTATACGAATGCTGCTGAATGCAATTACGAAAGACCCATGATTGTGTATGATGGTTTGAAGCTAACGAGAGAAGTGGTTGTTTGGATAAATGCATAACTGTGAAGAGAGTACCTACTTCCAAAACATCAAACACGCACAGACACAAACATGTCCAAAGAATGAAGCAACAATCAATAATACACAACATTTTTGTTTTCGAAATCTTAGGTAGGTACCTACGCCACCTACCTACGCGGTGAAATCATCAGCTTGCGTTGCGCACAGGCAATTCAGGTATTAGGTACGCGTTGAACGATTGCAATAGTTCATTCTAATTTATTCGATGATGGAGATGAATCATAAGTAAGTAGTTTGATGCCAGTGATGTAATCATTCCAAAAAAGTTTGTTTACGTACTCAACTGGGTCAGATGTAATATAAAATGCATACGAAACATTTGAGCATAGGTCGACAAATCTGGCGATAGCTTAAATTTGCCGAAGGACTTGGCGTCTAACCAAACATTTCAACAGAATTACTGTTTTACCTGGTTTTGTACGTGAATAAATGAAAATAAATATAAATAATACGAGTTAAGTCATTTTTAAATTCTTTCTGTATGGAAAAACACGATTGGCGACGCGATGAGTCTTGACAAAAATAGCTTATAGCAGTACGATACGGCATTTTGATATGGCCGCGGTGCATGCGCTTGGGCGGGGTGCGAGTTTGAGAGATTTATTGATACCAATCCAAAACCATCCATCAATTTGAAGAATGTTTTTTGACGCAATGAAGAGTTACATAAGTACCTAAATGAAGAAAGTAAAGTTTTCAATTCATAAAAACGAGAACTAGAAAGGTTGAAATATGACAAGGAATTGGTAACATTTTACAAGGAATGTCAAAGAAATAAGTAATTCGTGTTAAGAAAATATATTATTTCATGTATACGGATAACTTAAAAAGAATCTTATCAACATAAACATAAAAAACAGTTAAGTATCATACATTCTGATAAAAATACGTGAAATCCTAGGTAGGTATCACGTATTTTATTAATATTACTAACGTTTTTTAAATAAGGTTATCATTTACGAAATCGTCATAGATAAAATAAAATAAAAATAAACATTTCTTTATTATGCCACAAATTTTATGATTAGATCGATCGGTATACGCCAATCTCTTACACCTAGGGCTCCACTCACGCGCGTGTATGCTGAGTCAAGGCCAGGCGTGCATCTGCGGGCCTGCGTGCACGCACCGAGGCCATCCCAATATATTATTTGTGTATAAAAAACTTTTATTACAATCGGGGAGATGAGTGACGAAACTCGTTTTAACCCGGGAGTCCTTTCCTCAACATTATCGTTATGGAGAGATTTGCTATGATATTCTTTGCATGTTTTGAAATGTAGGTACTTATATTTTTTTACCTTATTTTTGTAAATTGATGGCTGTCTTTCATAAATACAGAATACTGAATAATGTTGATACAAGCTGAGTTGCAGACCGGAAGCTCGTATAGGGTTCTTTTTATTAATGACGTGTCTGGAACACAATAGACTTTTTTTCATGATGCACGATGTGCTAGGGTAAAGCGGATACGCTAGTCTTGTAGATGCACAATGCACGTGAGTTATTTGCATACTGCGTGAAAATACTCGTAAATAGCGATCGTGACTGGAAGGCGTGATGCCGATGTGAATACCAGATAAATAAACTGACAACTTAGTTGTTAATCGTTTAATTGTATTAAAGAGGTTAGGTTATTGTTAATAAGGCAGTTGCATGTGTATGAATGCTTGTTATTCTCGATCTTCAGGACTAGGGGAAGACGGCAGATATTGTACGTGGCTTCCACCAGGTTATACAGTTAGTAAAACATACGTAGAGGTCAGCAATATGCATTGCCCGACAACTCTGGAGTTATAATTCATATTTATAAGTCACTGTACACTAAATATTACACAATATGGAATGTTTTATTACTTTAAAAATAATGGTCTGTTTTGAGAAGCATAGGTACATTGAAATGTTTGTTTCCGAAATAATATTTTCGTTGCATTGAAAGTCAAGGAGATCCAAATCTTCTATACTTATAATAAATCTGTAGAGAGGTCAATTCTGTACATGAAATATATTTCCAAAATAACTATCAGCGGGTGATTAGTGATCGATACTGACGCCAAAAATGCAATCAGTAAAATTTTTGTCTGTCTGTCTTTCTGTATGTTCGTTATAGAAACAAAAACCACTCGACGGATTTCAACGAAACTTGGTACAATTGTTCTTCATACTCCTGGGCAGGTTATAGTATACTGTTCATCACGCTACGATCAATAGGAGCAGAGCAGTGAAGGGAAATGTTGGGAAAATGAGTGATTCATGAGAAAGGTTTCAAGCTATAAAACATTACGCTAAAACCCTTAGGAACGGGGCAACCGCGGGCGAAGAACTAGGGAACAAAGTAACTATTCCACGCGGACGAAGTCGCTGGCAAAAGCTAGTTTGGAATAACATTAAACCAGCGGTTCCCAACCTTTCTTTGACCAGGAACTATGTAAATTTAACTGTTGTTAGCAGGGACCACAACGTTTATGTAAAATAAAATGTGTCAATCTGAAATGAAACTTTAAATATGAATACAAGATTTTTTTTCGCAGACCATGTTTTAGGTCTTGGGGACCACTATTAGTCCGCGAACCACTGATTGGGAACCCCTGCATTAAACAGTTATTTAGAAAGCAAGAAAGAAAAAGAGTAAATAAGTTAATATAATATTTAGAAAATAGTACATAAATACTTACCTTTTGATTCGGTACAGCGAGCCGTTATCACGGCATCTTTTTCAATAACTATCATTTAGACACAGATAACGTTGATAATGTTCAGTATTACGCTTAATAAAATATGAAATTACAATTGAAGCATGAAATAGGTAATTCTGTAAGCGATCCGATGGAAATCTATGGAATTACGCTCAATCAAATGGTGCGATCAGGCGTAGAGTAGAGTGGACTTTGACCTGGCGCAGTTCAAGAAAAAATATTGTACCACAGACAATAAAGTAGCTCCGTAAAAAATAGTTGTTGTTCTTCGCAAATATTATGCTTCATTATAAATCCGTAAAATTATATCTGTATTTTTTTATGACAACTTTACATCATTAACGATTTCTTGAAAAACATGAGGATCTAATGCTGATAGGTAACCAAAGACACCACACAAACTCTGTGATGAAGTTAGGCTGGTGTCAGTGGTTTGATTATTCAATGTTGATGGTAATTTACATTATAATAATAATAATAATAATATAATTTATTGACTTAAAAACAATTGTAGTACATGGTAAATATATAATTTCACAAAATATGAAGTACTATCTACAATCACGTGGGTGAAGCACTGATCTCCTAGCTAGGTTATGGGTTAACCTGTGTTAAGGAGAAGCAGGTTCGATCCCCTATCCAAAAATAATACAATGCAAATTATAGTGCTTGTGCTATTATTGCTACAATTTTGTTAATATAGTTACATTAATGAGAAAGTCTTAAATTAAGAATTTGATGTTTGGTATACATTTGGTGTCATGGTGTGTGTGTGTGTGGGTGTCATGGTGTGTATGTGTGAGGGTGTCATGGTGTGTATGTGTGTGTGTGTATGTGTTTTTTGGTGTATTGGTATCTTAGTAATATGCTTGTTCATCACTTTACTACGCGAATAGTTTTTCAGTTTCGTCGTAAGACTTATTTTGGAGGTATTGGCGGACACTTTTCTTGCAGTTGTAACAGGATAAACCATAAATTTGACACTGTTCGCTTATTGTGTTGTAGAGGTACGGCCCTAGAAAGTAAAAGAAGCGTTTAGCAAATGATGTACCTACTTGTGGCAATGCGTAAACCTTGTCTTTTCGACGCTTGGTGATGTCTTTGTACGGTTTTGTGCGGTGTTGCAAAATAACTGTTTGTAAGATAAAGTGTTGACGAATATTAAGAACTCTACAGTCACTGTACAGCTGATCAGTAGGATACAGAATAGGGCGAAAAGTAGATACTTTTAATATAGCTCTATGTGCAATTTCCAGAGGTTTTAGGGCGGTTTTGGTTGCATTATAATGGTGTTTGATTAATTAAAAATAACAGGCTGATTGAAAAATACAATTCATATTCTGAAAAATAATTTAAATTGGTAAAGTTCCAAGATATATAAGCATTTAAAGTTTTTGGTGGGGATTGAGAGGGGATGCTTTATCCCTTTCCCGTAAAACGAGTGTTAGAATAGGATTTTATGGCCCATTGGTTTGTGACGTCACTAACCAGTATAGTACGATCTCTAGCAAAAAAATAAAATGCTTATTATCTTCCTTATTTTTGAACCGATTTCAATTTTATTTTTGTTGATAGCCTCTATTTATGGTAAACATTTTCATGACGCTATGAACATAATCAGTCAAATAGCCTATTCATTCAACGTGAATTTTGGTGAAACCAGAAACCCTCAGGTGCCAGACAGAGAACAAAAAATGTGAGACATTGAATTTGATATTCGACATTAAGCCAGACGAGCAGTTTTTATATTCATTCAAATCTATTCTTTCCAGTGAAACCTAACTGTCACAGCAAAACTTTATTCAGTTACATGCGTTGAATCATACAATGTCAGTAAGCCCAGTACTAAAATAGATTGAATATGGACAGGGGGATCGGGACATGAACCCATTTGTAGACAATTGACGCAGGCGACGAAAGTACAAAACTGAGTCAGTCGTGAGGACTTTAATCTACATAACCGCTTGCTACTTGCTCATAAATTATGACAAATTCATAACATTGACAATCACCACTGACGGTCTTATGTACTCGTAATAACTTGTTGGTTGAGTAAGAAAATAGATCGAGGGTGGGGGCGGTTGAACGAACTCCAGGGACTGCGGCGGCATATTTAAAATAGTTACCACCGCAACATGGTGTTTATAAACGTTGTTTTGTTAGCAGATTGCTTCATTCTTGTTGAGATTTAAGGAACAGATAAAACAATGCAAGTTTCATGCTAATTAGCCTTAAGTTACGTGCAGTATATGGCTGAAGCTAAGTGAATTCAACGACCAATTAGGTCTAGTTGTTTCAAGCAGGAGTGTTTTACATAAATTCTAGATTTGATGGGGATACAAGATATTTACAAACGCAAATGCAATACCTAAAGAACCTGTGTTCGTATACGTGGCCGGAGTAAAACCCACCCAAGCTCAAAGTCGAATAACATTGTGAACAGACCTACGTATTATTTCATAATTACCTAAAACAACATTACAAATTGTTCTTACAATGTGCCAGTAACTTACAGCAGTAGAATTAATTAAACATTGTTGGCAAACACTTCGCTTTAACCAGTTTACAACACAAAATGAGATTTTATTGGCTCTCGATAACAAGGATATTTGTGTGTTGAATTGAGTTCGAGTTTGAAGTGTTGACTACGATACTTAAATCTTAATTAATGAACATTTTTGTCCCATAGACCGTAAAATTATTAGTTAATATTAAGAGTGACGGTATTAAGAATTGAACTGAAAATTGTATGTTTGATCAATTTTCCTGCTTTTCACTAGGTATATGCCCTACGTCCGGTTCGTGTCTAAGTAATAGCTATGCTGATCTGCAAGAGATGGATGGATGAATTGGAAAGGGCCGACCTCGGCGAACGTGGACGACAACCAAATTGTGGACGTTCTCAGAAAAGATCAAATTAAAAGCGCCCTAAACCAATGATCATGCTTGAGATTAATGAACATAGATGAAGCGAAAGTCGTGTGTAAGGATCGTAGCAAGTGGAAATCTATAGACTCTGCCTATCTCAATGGGAGACAGGCATTAAATATGTGTGTGATCAACAAGTTCTGCGCTTATCGCGGTCAGTCTACGGATTCGAGACCCCTCTTTACAGAAGAAATTACACGTGTGATGTGCCGATTTTTTTAGTAGTAATAGATTTTCGAAAAGTGTTTTTATTAGATTGTGTCACTGTAATTGGTGCAGTAGTTATAGTATGGCATTCCCGCTACTTTATTTAGAGAAATATATAAACATCTATTACCTACAATCGTTAGTGATAATCAGTGACCCGAAAAAACCGAACCATTTATGATGAGGATATCGTTTATAAATGATATTTATTTCTGTAAATAGTAAATAGATCTTATAAAGATACTTTTACAAGTCAATGCTTTACATTTTTTTTAACTAGATGGCGCCGGCATTTGCTAACTGACGACCTCTGATAATAAACACCGAAACATACTCAGAGAATCATGGTCTCTTATCTTATTATATCCAAGAAATTTAAGAATTATGTGATTGCGGAGCTCTGTTCGCAGTAGCTTGTGTAGAATACTGATATTCATCTGGTTAGGTTAGGTTAGTTAGTTCTCTTATTAAAATTACTCAATTACCCATGAAACAATATCCTTGTACTAATAAAATGATTGCATTACAGCTCGAGTAGATACTACTAACAAGATATGATAATATCTCTTGATTATGTAGGTATTCTCTGAAGCAGTTTGGATAAGTAATAACCTACACTCTTTGCGCTGTAGCATGGTGCGGGTGACAATCTCAGTAACATTTCGTTTCACTCTTGAAGGTTGCTGCGATTTACAAATTATGACTTAGTATTTTAGCTGTACCACATTCGTAATATATTAAATCATTAATAACTGTAGAAAATTAAATTAAACCCAACCAGAATGCCATAAGAACGTCATACAGGCAACTGTCACCCGCACCATGCTAGATCGCAAAGAGTGTAGATGGAAAGAAAAGCGTATCTTGAGAATCTTGTAAGACATTCCGGAATTTTTACGTACTGGGCGTAACTGAGGTCTCAATATGACAACTGATACTATTGGTGCTGCTTGCTTCTATAGGCTGTGGTTGCCGCTTACCGTCAGGCGGCCAGTATGTTAATTTGTAATCTTATTACATTATAAATAAAAAAGCGAAATACAGAAAAAAACCACTTCATATAGTTCCATTACATACCAAATAAGCAATTTAATTCTTTAAATACATACGGCATAAACGTTATGCATATAATCATTATCACTGGGTTGTTAATATTACTATAGCTGAGGAGAAAAAGGTGACACGGCATCGAGGACGTTTAATAAACGAAAGATTACAACTAACGCTTTGAAAGGTAGTCAACAGCACCTCAAGTTAGTACAAACTGTCAAGTTTTTCCAATGGATATTAAACTCCATTATTTGGATATTAAATTGAAAATCGTTTGAACAAATTTGACAGATAAGTATACCATGTGCTGTTGACAGAACAGATAACTAGGTAAGTATCAGTGACGAAGAGTGTAGTGATACGAGGAGAGTCGGAGAAAATAATGACTTCCTTTGCTTGACTTTGAAATGGGTGTTTCCACATTAGTGATGTTATAATTTTTCCCATAAGTTATTCGTGATCATTGGCGCTGGCCGAATATTTTTATTTCAATAAATAATCTGTTAGTAACCAACATGTGATTAATAAGGCTGACATTATATTCTGTGGTTCTATATTTCTGATCTACTTCACTCTCTGTATTAGTGATCTGTATTTTATGTAAATTGCGTATATTAATAGGTTTCTTTAAAGTAGATATTATTAATTGTTTGTCAATTATTAAATCTTCACTCTCTAAAACTATAATATAGGTATAGGTAGTACACTTAAATCAGTCTATCTATCTATTCACCCTGCTCGAGAATCAGTTCCCTGAAGACAAGTAGTGTAACCTACAATGTAAAGTCAGGTTTGAGATAACTTTATTCTCATAAGAATACAAATAATTCACTTACATGAGAATATCGATAATACTTAAGTAGATAATAATATTGTTGTTATTCATTATTTTGATAACTTGAGGGTAGAATCTTATTGTAACACGAGTTCGTCACGCGGCAGCGCGGTTACTAAGATAAAGATCGTAGATGGTAGTGGCTTGTAGCTAGTATTGTGTGTTGGGTGTATTGTTTATCATGTCAAATTTAAGTAGTTTTTTTAAAAATAATCATTGATTTTGATTCCCTAATGTCTTTTGGCAATTTGTTATATAATTCGGGACCTTCATACATTATACTTTTTTACCATAGTTTGTGCGTGGCGCGTATAGATTTATGTCGTGGATGCGTCTTAGTTTCATTTTGTGAGTTTTGTTACTAAATACCTATTCCTTCTTTTATCTCTTCTCTCTTTCTTTCAAAAGGATTCATTATGACAACTCGTCAAGTAACAAATTACAGACACAATGCAAAATTAATTATTCTTATGCCCCGGAGATCTTACGATTCTCGATTTGCTGAATTAACTCATCAGTGAACTCATCACTCATCAGCGATCAATTGACAGAAAAAAATCCGACACCAGGATTTTGAATACATTGAATCAATCTTTTTTTAGACTCACTCTCTCTAAGAAAAGATTAATTCAAATATTTGAATTAATCTTTTCTTAGACTCACTCTTTCAAAGCAACATTGTTGCTAGATTTTATGCTACATAGTTATCGATAACGCTGGTATTTATTGCTCGATAATTTCACGGCTGTGACTCCCGATCTCCTGATCTAGATGGCCATAATCATCTCCCATATAGCTGCCGGGGCTAACTCGCTATAAACACTAGCGATGGAGACAGTAAATCTAAAGCTTTTATGGAAGGCAGTGTTTAAATATCATACTATAAGTCATCTGATAATATCTCAATTTCAATGCCAGGCCACGCAGAAAGTTTTGTGAAAAGAAGTTTTTATGTACGTATAAGTACAGTAGTAGTATAATAAGTTAAGTAGGTATAGTAAGTTATTATACATAAGTAGGATATAAGTAGTAAGTAGTATAATACTGGGTAGTTGTAGTTAATCTTACAATTCTATTATTATTTAGACCAGTGGTTCCCCAAATTGACTGGATGTGAACCATCTCATAAAAACTTTCAAATTCGGGACCCACCTACTGGTGGGTTGGAATTTGAAAGTTGTTTGAGTGGCGACCAATGAATGGACAGATGTGATTTGGCAGAAATAAAACACGGACACAAATGAACATGGCGTTGTATGCTGATTCGATAAGGCCAGTAGATGGCGTTCTGTACATTGTCCGAACTGCTCCTAAGGTGCTGCTGTGATTTTGATTTTTTTTGTGTGGTTTAAGTGGATCCTTGGATGGTTTAGATTTGTTTTTAATTCGTGATAGGCTTACGATTGATCACCAGTTCGCCTGATGTTAAGCGATTAGATTAGATTCACAATTTGAGCCGATAAGTAGCACCGCAATCGGGTTCTACGATTTTTTATTTACGAGTACGGGCAAGACAACGTTTTCCGAGTCCGCTAGTTAATCATATGATATATGTGAAGAGGTGAAATCACCATCAAGTCTTGGTCTGAGATTCAAGCAATTCAAATTTAAACGGATGGTTAACCGTTGTTAACCATCCATTCATGCTACACACCGTAGTATGAATGCATGCATGAGTACATACGTACATCCAGCTACATACCATCACGCCTGTATTCCTCGAAAGGTCAGGCAGAGGCGTGAGTACTAATGTACACCCTCCGTTCGCCGGTATGTTTAGGTCCCATGTACCTAATAAGGCGAGCCTATTGCCATTAACCGGCCACAAATTCAAGTTTCAAATTCAATCCCAAACTCCGAGCTGCTACTGAGAATTTAATAGGAAATACCAATAACAGTGCTTGACCTGGCCGATTGCCAGGTCAAGCAGGATTTCTAGCGTAGCAGTCGCGCTCATGACCACTAGTCTAATGAGGCAGTTGACAAACGAACCAATTATTGAGTTCTAATATCATCTGGCCGGTTAACAGACTCAGATTGAATTTGTAACGATTTAGAATAAAATGAAACTAAAGAATGCTCACAAATTCACCTTCTAAATTAATCCGCGCAGCCATTGCTTTTAACCATGAACTTCGGAATATATGAGAAAAGATGAAATACGGTTAGCTACACTGCATTCAACTTTATGTTATTCTTTATAAAACGCCTAATAAAATGTAATAGCAAGAAGGAGCCAATGTGCTACACAAAGTCGATAAAATAATAATCGTAAACAGTTCAAACTACCTCATTCCACTGATAACGTAGTCATTTAGTATTATATGTATACTAGCTTCTGCCGGCGACTTTCGTCTGCGTGGACTTCAGAATTAGGTCCGACCTGGATAAAAATGTAGCCTATGTGTTATTCCAGACTATAATCTATCTCTTTGCCAAATTACACCCAAATCCGTTCAGCCGTTCTGGCGTGAAAGAGTAACAATCATTCCTACATCCATACTCACAAACTTTCACGTATAAAATATTAGTAAGGATTAAACAACAGCACCCATATTTACCCCTTTGACCACCACGTCATAACAGTAAAAGCGTGACCTCAGCGCCAAGCTTCCGAATTTCTTATAGAAATCTGTCACCCGGTCGTGACCTAGGCGTGCTGGGCACAATTTGGTTTGCCGTCTTTATATGACTGTAGCGCTCACAAAGCTAATAAAGATTGGTTGAATGGAGATTGACGAAAGTAGTCTCCGAAGCGAATCAATTTTTTACTGTAAATGATGTTTTATTTCAAAACAGATGCCCAATTTAACCCTTTCAATCTTGTCCTCGGGCTTGATCAAATCGTGCCTCGCCTAGCCTTGGTATTATTTCCAACGCTACTTTTATTAAAGTGTAACCATGAATAGACTGCAAGGTTCCACTTCTACATGTATTCTATTACACCTATCTATCGGAAATTAAAAGATGGGATTAATCGGACCGGATTTTCATACATAAAATGCTACTTGCTACCCCGGTATTAAAGTAGCAATGGCTCACTTTCCGAGTAGGTGAATTATAAATAATTTTATATCCTCCCTGGTTTTAAATAATTAAAACTAGTATCAACAATGTATTGCCCCGTAATTAAACAGGGGGATCAAGAAAGCATTTCGCCGTGTAACTGGAGTATATAATTTGATATTAACACGATCTATCTTTACACAATGTGAGCACACTAATTAGGTAACGCAACTGGAATCACGCAGTGAATAGAAAGAACGTACTCATATTCTAAGTCTCACAACGACAACTTCATAGATCCTGGTTTTTGACCGCATTCGGTCGATTCGGATTGATGGAGTTCGGAGCAGGTCATTATGCACGCAAAACGCCTCCGGTGCGAAACATTTTTTTTCAAAATAAGCTACACTAGGTCTTATTCCGAATAATCAATGTTAATGATTGCGCTGAAATCCAGTACCCGAAGTAAATCGCTTTGAATGCTTTGAAGGAGAGAAAGCATTGATAGACGGTTTTGTCCCATCGTGGTTCGAAGCCTATTTTTTATAATTTTCATTTTTGAAAATGAGCGCTCTCCAGTGCAATTTGATACCATCAAAACCAAATAATTACCTTCTCAATGTAATTTCATGGTTTGGGAATGTAGCTCTGAAATTTTGATATTGGAGAATTTGGTAGTAAAATAGTTCCGCGAGAAGATTGGAATTTTGGATTGGATTCCGGAAAAGATGTTTAATAGTGTTTACTAGTCGGAATTTGAGATATTTTTTTTCCGAAGTCTATTGTGGGGGCCCCTCTTTTGTTGAGGCCCCGGGGCTCTCACCCCGGTACCCTCCCCTAAATTCGGTTCTGATTCTGTTATATTCAAAGCTGATTGATTAAAAACTTCATACCTTTTAATACGCCTTCGAAAAATAATGTCCTCAATTCTTCTGTATTTATTTGTGAGTATATGTATACTTTCGGGATGGCCACACATACATTTGGTGCTGCCTGACCAAGGTTGAACAATTGAACTAACGATTAATATAGCTCCTTCAAGGTCTTTTAAATTTGATAAAAACAATCAATTTCTAATGAAAACATATCATAGATGTCTAGTACTGTCCTATAAATAAGTAAAGATATCAAACTTCCGTGAATTTCTAATCGCAGCAATCACAGTTATGCACTGATCACGCGATAGTACATTTTTTATCGGCCGCTCGCAACTCAGGCATGCAGCCATATGTGTCTATTAATTACTGTGATAGTAAAGACAATGTAACGTAAGTGTTTTAGCTAATAAAGAGTAAAAGTTGTCTTTAGAAAGTTTTTTATGCCTGTTCTTTAAAGCTATTCTTTCCGGCACTAAGTCGCCGCTCCTAATTAGATTTTTAAAACAATAAAGATTTTTAAAATACTAAAAAATGTTAGAATTAATGAAATTATAAAAATATTAGTCTAGTTCTGTCTGCAAACATAGCATTGGTCCCGTTTTTTGCATAGAAAAGAGAAGGAACGAGGATTGACGCACGCTTGCTTGATGTACTTATGTCATCGGTGTCACAGTCACATTCTTTATTCGTAAATGGGGTGAGAAATGGGGTCACTAAATCTACATGAAGAACCTGACTGACTGATGTATCTCGAGGTCCCTGAAAGTTTGCATGCTGGTTCCTTTTGCACTGTACACAAGCACTAAGAAAGGATTTTTGGAAATTAAACCCCTAAGGTGGTGAAAAGGGGGGTGATCGTTTGTATCATTGTATGAAAGTCTGTAATTTTTAGCGGGTGAAACCGTGAGGTACAGCTAGTTGTAGTATAATACTTCTAAAATTGAATCCATTTTACAAAAACAAAACAGCACAGAATGCATTCAGAGTACAGACAAACAATGTCTAGGTAGAGCTCTCGTTTCAAAGGAAAGCGTAAGGGAAAAATAACATACACTATTTTCGCAGAACTCACGGTAAAAGGGGGAATAGTATTGTAGTCAGTGGGGCAGATAGGGGTTACAGGGCGGGTGACAGGAGGTGGGGATTCCAGACAACCTTAATTTGCGCCCTTGTCCTCGTCTACGTAATGACGACGTAAATGCTATTTGTATTAATAGCGTGGGCTTGGGATGGTTCCTTTGCGCTAATAATACAGTAAAATAGGATTCTGCGTCACTTAGTGGGTTTTTATCAGTCTAGATGACGTCAAATACATCGTACTAGCATGGTTTATTGTTTATTTGTTCTTTCGTAACATTCTTAAGCGTGAAAAGTACGCTTCATGAGGTTTACCTAACGCGCAGACGTCTGGTTAATTAGTGTTCTGCACTTACACTTAAATTAAGTAACTAACTACAAATTTAGGTAGCTGTCTAGCTTTCAGAATAAATTAACAATTTATTATATAAATTAGAAATTAATATTTTCATGCCATCAACATACCTACCTTATTTAATTTTTGTTACTACATCTTCTTTCACACCACACCACTCCCTTATCACGCTATTCCTCACTCTATCTTTCAAGGTCATGTCATGCCGTAGAGATGAGTCTCTACGGCATTTATTCTACTTTCATGTTTCTTCATGGATTTTGTGTCAATATTATGTATTAAAATCTATACATACTTTTAGGTACATAGACTTAAATACACTCACACCTTTCTTCCACAGGGGTAGGCACAAATTATAGACCGCCCGTTTGTTACAATTTTTGTGTAGGTAGGTACTTTTTTTGCTTGTTCCACATTCATACACATTATAAAAAAAGACAACGAAGAATTTAAGAGATAAAATAATGCTACATTTTTATAGCAAGTAGCGCCATCTGCTGAACAAATGACGTACTAGCTGAGAGTGGTACTACTAGTTTATCTTTATCATAAAGGTCAATGTGGTCAGTCAGGTCATCAGGTGCAATGTCCACGAGGCCACCAAGCTATTATAACTAAATGTTATTTACAGATTGTAAGAAACTAAACTAGCAAGCAAGTTTATAATTAAATAAGAATAAAAATTAGTAAAGGAAAAAAATAACTGCCTTGTTAGTCCAGTGGTCCTAAACAAGACCGTTACCTAGAGTTTTGATTCTAGATTAAAACTGTATGTTTATGGCTATGCCTATGACTAGGTCAAGCATTGTTATTGCATTTTCCAAGAAATTCTCAGTAGCAGCTTTGAGTTAGGATCTGTGGCTGGCCGGTTAGTAGCAAATAGGTTCACCCCACTACATAGGACCATCGGTGAACCAGTACCAGTACCAATACTGATGCCTAATCATTTTTGCAACTGCTCAGGATCCATTAACATCCTAACTCATTCCAAGTCATCAAAACAATAAGTAAAGTTTATATTCTAGACAGAGCCGGATTTAGAGGAGGGCTTATCCGGGGCTGCAGCTCGGGGGCCTCCACAAAAGATGAGCCCACACGATAGACTTTGAAAAAAAAAAATACATACTTTTAAATTCTGAGGACACTAGTAGGTAAATAGAATAATAACACAATACGATGGGACAAAACCATCTATCAAAACTGTCCCTCCTGAGCATTGAAAGTAATTTACTCCGCAGAAAAAAGAACACTGAGGATTCCATTTGTTAAGATTTAAAGTTAATTTCATATAATTTTTGATTCTTATTCTTTGCTAAAAGATTTTAGATTTATAGTAAATTATTTATTCAGATACTTGTCTAGAAAAACATGATCATTTTATTTGGAAAATATTTAGGACCAGGGAGCCTTCACTTCTTTGCTGCCCCAGAGCTGAATACTACTAATAGATAATATGGACCATAAATCATGGATGAAAAAATATTTGCACAGGTGATAACAACACAACAGGTACAGTTCATGTACAATAGTGATAAGTAAGTAAGTTTTTCCAGATGCTGATATTTTCCTACAAAACTACAAAATATTTTTGCATTGTTATTGAGCTAAAGTCAAAAGTTTCAGATTATTAGTGGCTATTTCTATGGTACTTAAATATTTATATACTTAATAATATAATTATATAGTTTCATAAAGGCCAGTGTGTCCGTCCATCATGTCACAGGGCATCCCACAATATGATGGACTAACAATTTGAAGAAGGTGGTTGGCAGAGGATGGATGTGAGCTGCCCAAGACCAGGATGGTTGGCACTCTTTGTAGGGAGGCCTACTTTCAACAGTGGCCGGCAATAGGCTGATATGATAACATAAAGGCAAAATGCGAAATCTATTAATATCGGGCATAGGACCATTATTCTATTAGCTCATTAATACATTTTTACTAGGTACTTTGAAATATGGAACATATTATTATTATAATATTTACACAAACTGGGAAAGGTCTACAAACTGTATAGTTATCTAAGAGGATCAATTAAGTAACTGAACAGAACATTTTCAGAAATTTAATGAACTAAAGGAGTGTTGGGGCACATTACATAATCTTCAAGCATATTGATTATATGTTTTTCTAGTTTTGTTAGCCTAAGAATTTATAAGGAAACTGATTTTTCACAGTAAATGTTTTCAATAAGAATATAAAATGAGGAATTGGTCAGAGTCGACTTAGTTGTTGGTTGGGTTGCCTTAACATCTAGGAATAATTAGAACTTAATTTTTAAATAATAATAATAATGTTGTTCACTACTGTGGCCTATCATCTGTTGACCTTGATTACCAACCTGTGTTGTAAGATAATTATTTGAGTAGGTAAGTAGGTAGGAACTGTAAATTAAGAAACAATAAAAGTTGTGGTATCGATTTCGTAAATGATTATGGAGAACAATTACTGTTCTGTAAAGTGAAAGTCAAGAAAAGCAGCATACACTCGTGTTCGGATCGAGCTTATATAATTTTTGGATAAATTCATACTGATATTGATTGAAACTTGAACAAAGAAAATACCACCAAACTGGAATTTTATTCCTTCAAGGTTGTCATAAACACAGGTACCAACCAACGGTTTTTAACACGATTGTCTTGTCACAGCTTGAAAAAATTGTGCGTAGTTTGCTTACCTGGTAAGAAAATCTCGCTGTTAGGAACTTTAACACCGAAATCCAAGCTTTCTGTAAACAGTCCACGTAAACTAATCACGGGATAAAACTACTGATAAGGATAATCTGCATAACACTGAAAAATGCAAGACTATCAGGACGGAACAACAAGCGAAATGTCGAAAACATACTGACCGACCACGAAAAGAAACGTAAAACAAGGACAGACATATTTACTTATTACACAAAGAAGGCAATAGTTGAGCATAAATTATTTTATACCTCTGTCTTTCTCGGCTTGAGTAAAAGAGAAAAAGTACAGCTTCAATTGTAATTATGTACTTCACATTGGAAAGAGACAAAATAAAAGCGAACTACAATGACATAGAGTAAAATCAGCTGTTGAGAAAAATGAGGAAAAATGTGTACCTACCTAGATATTATGTATTCTATCGTCTGTTGCAATGAAGAATGATTAGGTATAAAATTGTAGAAACTGTAAAAAAATCCCATATCATTCCATACATTAAGTTTCAAATTGCTAAAAAAAGTTGCTATGTTATAGAAGTTTTCTTTGATTTTTATTTTCTGTTTCAAGCATCGACAATGGCGAAAGACAATGCCTATCTGTCGTCTGTCAAATCTGTCATTGTCATTGTCAGTCCATGTCAGGACTTGTCATTAGATAAATTTTGACAGAATACAGAACGGATCGGTAAACGGTGAATTTTATTAATTGATGGATTATCGAAATAATTTGGTAGTTGATTGGCTTTATTTCAACTTTCAATACAAGCTTCAATATAACTTTTTAAACAATTAGCTTTTTAAGATTAGTACCTATTTTGTAAAATAAAAGTGCAAGTTGATGAAGTGTTCTGTCAGTTGTTCACTACACAACATTAACCTTTCGTCATTGTGAATAGGCTAATTACGTATAATTAGTACACGAAAATATAATAACAGCGACAGTGAACGCGATGGCAAAGGAGGAAGACGACGACAATTTACCTGATAAGGATGCAGCTAAGGAATTTTATGCCAGATACGAACCAAAAGAAATAATAGGAAGGTGAGAAAATTATTAGGTATGATGATCACAATTTCCTGCCGTGATTTTTGATGTGTTGCGTTAGTGCCAATTATAAGGAACTGAGGAACTATTTAAAGTATCTGCATTATTACTAGTGTTGTTGCTCATAAGTCTTCGAGGTGACCTTGGAGATGAAATCGTCTTCCTTTGATCAATCAATTTTACTGCACGAATCCGGCGATTTTTAAATTTTTTATATTTTAATTTTTAAACTCCTTTTTTCGTACTTAAGCATAAACAATAGTTATAACAATTATTGTAGTAAATAGAATAGAAATAAATATTCAACCCATAATAGGTAGGTAAAGGTTTATAAAAAAAAAAGAATTAAATTTGGAGTATTACTCAAATAATACGATACATCTTACCAAATTTATAAAATTGAAAGAACATTAATTACAACATTAATTAGTTGTCACCTAATTATTGTAGTAAATAAACTCCGAAATTTGTCTCATTTATTCAATTACCAAAGATGCTTGCATCTTGTATCGGCTATCCTTAGTCTACAGTCAGTCTAGTCTGCTAACCGAACAATTTTTGCTCCCTGTGGCTGCTTCTTGCATCTAAATAATTCTTCTGTTCCAACTTCTGATTTGGTTGTTATTTAAGTACAATTTGTTAGTGATTGTTATATTTATTCCCATTAACAATTCCTATTTGATCCTTTGGAATGGTATGCCTTGAAAATCATTTAAAACCAAAATATATTTTAATGATTTTATTTTTCTTGTGTAGATAATAATTATTATAATACTAATTAATGTGTTCCAACCCCCGACGAAAGAGAGGGATGTTATAAGTTACTAGTGTGTATCTATCTGTTGCATCATAGCACCTGATCAGGTGATCCAATGTTGATAATTTTCTTTGGTTTGAAAGGTGTGTTAGTTGACAGGGTTCTTGATCAAGATTTTGTAAGACCTCTTTTCTTGATCAAGAGATAACTATAAACAACTTCCACAGGTCTAATTGATACTAAATTCGAAATCCTGTCACTTGTCAATGATATTACAAAATCCCGCAGCATACCCAACCCGTCAGAAGAACTCTTCAACAGTGTACAGCATCTACATTGTGCTTGTGCCTGTGTCAATATAAATGCGTCATTTTGTTTTTGGTTGGATTAAAATATTCTACTTACATTAATCACTAGTTGCTGTTGCTCACAGTTTCACTGATTCACTCACGCACCAAAAATATTAACATACTGTAAGTCCTATTCTAGGTGGTGTATCAAGATGTACAGACATCGCCTGTTACCATTTTATTATAGGTATAGATAGAGGACAATATGAGTCATATTATTCCTTTTTAAAGATTTTTGTGTCGATGGTTTCTTAAATTTTTTTATTTAATAATATTATTAATATTTTAAATGGTTCAAACTTAAGTTTACTGGACAATAAGGTGATATTTAGAGACAAATCTAAGCATACAATTATGCTTCCATTATGTCTTTGTATTGAGTATGAAAGCATAACTTACTTTTATGCCAAATTATTATCTGATCTAATAATTGAATAATTCAATATTACACAGGGGTATAAGTTCAACAGTAAGAAGATGTATAGAAAAGGAAACAGGGCGAGAGTATGCCGCAAAAATTATAGACCTCAGCCAGGAGTCCCAAGATGGAGTGGACACACACACCATGAGGGATGCCACCCGCCAGGAAATACACATATTGAGGATGGTTGCAGGACACCCTTATATTAGTGAGTGAGTTGCTAGCTCTTTATTGCAATAAAAAAATTAACTGTTTATACTTTTAAATTTCAAGTGACCATGATTCCAATTAATTTAGATATTGTGTTTCCTTCCTACTATTTATGTAGGTAAATCATTTAATTTTTTTACAATTTTATTGTTAGTGTGAATTGTTGAATGGAATCTAAATTATAAAATAAGTAGTGCAATTTTATATTTTACATTATTCTTTGTAGTTTGTTGTGTGTAAGTGTAAGTTTCTGTCCTCTATCATTCCTAAATCATGCATCAAGATTGCGATGAAACTAGTAAGTTCTTATGTGTCTACCTGGGAATGTTTACAACAACAAAAAAGTAAGGCAGCATAAATCAGGCACAGCTAAAAGCTAATAAAAAACATAAAGCTGTCTTTGATTTACTTTTTGACTTGCACTTCTGCTAACAAACAATAATAATAATCAGCATAGTTATTATTTTAATGAGTTACCAAATACAACAGAGAGAACAAATTACCTGAAGTAATGTAATTTGTTACAGTTGAACTGCAGGATGTGTTTGAGTCCGAGACATTCATATTCTTAGTGTTTGAGCTGTGCAAGAATGGAGAGCTGTTTGACTACCTCACATCAGTGGTCACACTCTCTGAGAAGAAAACTAGGTATATTATGAGGTAAGTCACTTGATATTATTTTAATAGTATGTTGCTGTTGTAAAGTATGAATTATACCTACTTTAAAAAATTTTTAGGTACATACCTCATTTTTTAAATGACGTTAAGACTAATTTTAATAAAAATGCAGCAGATTGACTACAACTTCTCTTAATATGAAATGATATTGGTCAATGTATTTGACCAATCTCGCATTCCATTTAATAGAAATTATCTATCTATCTATACTTATAATAAATCTGTAGAGAGGTCAATTCTGTACATGAAATATATTTCCAAAATAATTATCAGCGGGCGATTAGTGATCGATACTGACGCCAAAAATGCAATCAGTAAAATTTTTGTGTCTGTCTGTATGTTCGTTATAGAAACAAAAACCACTCGATGGATTTCAACGAAACTTAGTACAATTGTTCTTCATACTCCTGGGCAGGTTATAGTATACTTTTCATCACGCTACGATCAATAGGAGCAGAGCAGTGAAGGGAAATGTTGGGAAAATGAGTGATTCATGAGAAAGGTTTCAAGCTATAAAACATCACGCTACAACCCTTAGGAACGGGGCAACGCAGGTGAAACCGCGGGCGAAGAACTAGGGAACAAAGTAACTATTCCACGCGGACGAAGTAGCTGGCAAAAGCTAGTATATAATAATATTATAATTTCGGGTCCACACACCCATGGCAATTTGTATGGAGTAGGGACTATTATGTAGTTATTTTGTGGTCCAGTTTTGCAAAGATAATTGATATGGTAACTGCTGTAAATATCGAATATACAGCATTTCGGTCAGTCGTCGTGGACTGATTCTGGGGTTGTTATAAGTTTCTACAAATATTATGATGTTGGGCGTCAGTGATTGCATGACATCCCAGGGACGGATACAAGCTTTGCCATGGTACTTATTGACCTATATCACCCTTCTGAACTAAATGTTATTCTTTAGCTTGATAATAATGTCGTAACTTTCCTACACGATTAGAGATTTAAATAAAACAATGTGATCTTGTAATCACGTGTATATCTCAATTGTAAGGTGTATTGTAAAAGCCTTTACATGCAAATACGGCCATTTATTATCCTATTGTCTACGCAAGAAAGACTGTTATCAAATTGCGTACGTAACTCTTATCTGTAGTGTTAGTAAAAGACGCAAGCAGTGATTGATAGCTATCTATTCATCTGTGAACAATTATTGACAAACATGGTTTATTATAGTATACTTCAAAAAGGAGGAGGTTCTCATCGACTCTCGTTTTTTTGTCAACCGATTTGAATTATCGTTTTTTATCTGATGGTGCACTTAAGAGATGTTTCCATAATAAAAAAAATTGTCTGACCTACGTTACTATTCAAAATAAGTACATGAAATCGGTTAAACAGTTTCATATATATTGTATTTCTAAAAATGTTTTTGTTTCTTTGTGTGTGTAAGTGGCTTGCAGACACAGATTTTACCTAATAGATACGAACATTTAACGTCCTGTTTCAGAAAATTGTTGTAATTTAATTTGTTCTTTTTATTAATTGCTTTTCCCAATTTCGTGTATTGTTTGCTTATATGTGACGTCGAAGCAATTTGCATTTACCTACTTAATTGCTGTATGTATGCATGTGCGGGTGCTTGATAAAACTTGTCTAAGTAGGGCACTTTGTATATTTTGCACTAATATTAGCAGGTATTATTTACACGACACACTTGGCTGATTTAATTCAAGGGTAATCCATTGTGCATTGTGGCATTAGGTAAGGATCATGGCACATGAACTCGATTTTGAAACTTTCAGGGTGTAAAAGCATAGTACTTAATTTCTCGACTCGTAGTAAACGTACCTATAAGATCGCCGAAGAGCATAAACAGTCCTTTGGCTGCACTGACCTGTGGCCTGTTGACGACTGTCTTCTCAGTATAGGCTGTGCGAGTGTGGTTTCGAGTAGAATGCGAGGCAAGTCCTCACTCTTTGAACACTACAGCCTGTCATGGTTGTTGCTAATGCCGCAATTACCATGACCATTACTATAGCGCAAGGGACAGCAAGTGCGCTGCCGACCTTTTAAAAGGGGATTGTTCCTCTGGTAACCTCACTCACTCGGCGAAACACAAATTAAGCGTTGTTTAACGCCGGTTTTCTGTGAGGACGTGGTATCACTCCGGTCCAGCCGGCCCATTCGTACCGAAGCATGGCCCTCCCGCATAATAATTAGAATGATTGTGTAGTCAGACAAAAATTTAAACAACTTATGTACTTATTTATATAATTTTCTAACAAAACAAATACCTAGGATTTTTTTATTGTTTTAAACATTTTTCTTTGTTTTAAAGTTTTTCTCATCGCATTATGCTTATATAATTAAAAACAAAACGGAACACTGTAGTTTTTTATGTTGGAACTACCTACGTCACGCCCTGCGAGACGCCGCGGTTGATTTTTTGTTTAACTGAATTTAGAAGTGTAGGTACTAATTACAATAATTTTTAATCATATTTCACAATGTTTTACGAGTAAAGAGAGATTATTGAAACGCGTACATATTTTTTTATCGTTTTGTCAAAGCGTGACATTATATTCCATAGGCCGTAAGCACACGGCGTATGTTAAACGTGCAGACAACGCGCGTTTTCGGCGCCGTAGATGCTGTGTATTGATGATATTAACGGGTTCGAATCTCGTTGGAGGCGTGTATACCTACGCGAGTAATCTGCGCGTCGTCTGCGCGTTTAAAATACGCCGTCTGCTTACAGCCTTAGCGACACGGAGGCAGTTAATTATAGCACGCTAGTTTGTAGGTGGTATGCGGGTGTAATGAGTATTGTGACCCATTTTCTATTAAGAAATATCTCTGTGCATTTTTTTCTGTTGTTTACACCTTTTGCAAAAATCATAAACATACATAGTGCTGTCAAAGATTTTCGCAGTTACTGCAGTTGTTTCATGAACAACAACAACATGTGGAATTGTGTATTTTTTTTAGCACGATCGTGACAGAAATAATACTTATTTAAAATAGTATTAAATAGGTACTCATTTATCTCTCATGACATAGAATTTGTAGTATGCCTTCACTCCTTCAGTGCTGCGCCAGAAGCGATCAGTCAGTAGTAGGAGCTTGAATTATTCATTTCTGTGAGTGTTTCTTTCAAATAATCGGTTCCGATGGTCTCATGAAGGAATGGCAGTAATTTTGCAGAGTCATTGTGATCTACCCACAATGACTCTGCAAAATGTCTGGGTATTATCTGTATCCAGTAATTGGGTTGCGGAATTTTGATAATGGTCGTTAATATACTGATGAGTGATATTTAACCACATCTGCTTAGACTCAGAAGGCTTAGAGGAAAAGTACAATTCATTGTATGTATTGTGTGTCCAGTATCAGCTGGTCTTTGTAACGATATTTAATTCCAGTTATGACTTACTGGTTATATCTGAATGATATAGTGATATTTTGAAGCAAAACAGGTTCCCAATAAGTCGGTCTTATATGGGAGACATATTTAAGTATAATTGAGAGTTTAAATTAAAAGTCTTAATGAGTAGTATCCTGTATGCCCTTCGAATAATATATGTTTGACAATATCGTTTAACACACTTTCTGAGTATAGGCCTAATTCCTTTTGTGCTATGCTTCCCTAGCCTGTAATACAGACTCTGTATCGACTAGGGAAGCATAGCTTTTAGTCTGTAGGACTTTTTCATACATGTCATGTTATGTTACAAGCGATGGATTGTATTCTATTTTACAGAATTTTACATAATTTCATAGAAAACCCCAATAAAACTTTACTCGACCGGGGAATTGAAACCAGTTGCGACCACTAGACTATTTATTGGGACAATCTGTCATACCGTTGTCAAATTAATCAGCTCAAGTCGAGTCCATTATCTTGTAATTGACTTCATATGTTAAATAGAAATATAGTTATTATAATATTCTTTCTCCTACATTCATCACGGGCATAAGGCGGGGCAAATACGTCAGCGCCCTGGAAAAAAACGCATAACCCGAATCAAAGCCGTCTAGTGAACATTGAACTTCTGGTAAAGTCCAGTAGAAGCTTAAACGTAAATACGCATAAATAACACACACGTTCACATTCACCGTCATTCTAATTATTTTATCTGTACGAGTTTGCGTTGGGCGCGTGCACAGATAAACGCCGGGATTCGCGCAAATTCTACGTTGAACGGCTAACCCAGTGTTGATTTAACTGCTGTGTGGACATAGTCTCCTGGTAGTTTGAGACGGTGATATAATAATTTGAGAATAAATTAGATTCTTAACATGGCTTTGAGCGTGTTCTTCAAGCAAGACTTTGAGGAGAAATTCCTGAAACAGAAGCATTCTATCGCGTGTGTTGAGTTTGTTATTCATTTTTACAATTTAGTTTTAGAAGCTCTCTTTAAAAAATTTTTGAGGTAAAGTTATGGTTACTTTTCTAAATTTTAATTTGAATATTTTGGTTATGTGGATAATAATCATAAGATAAAGTAACTTAATATAATCTCTAAATAAATTATTAAACTAACTTAAATAAAACTAACTAAATATAACTAAAAAAGGGCATCAAAGAACTCCTCCGCATCACTATCAGCCGGAAGGGTACCCAGAAGGCTGGCCGCATTGCCACGTTGGATGGCAATGCTGATTCAATTCTTTTGGTTATTGACCTTCATTACTATTAAAATATTTTTATTTATCTTTTTGATATTTTCTCATAATGGCATTTTAAACAGTCAGAGCAGATTTCCTTCTTGTTCATTTATATATTTAATGAAACAAGTACATAATAAATTATATTCCAGTATCAACTTGCTCGGTACCTATTGTTTTAAAAGTAACGTTTTTAATGAAAAATAGATTACGTAGGAGAACCTCCTTTTCAAATTATTTAAAAAGAGTTATTTTTATTTTTACAACATTATTTATGTAGTAGTGTTTGTAAAAAAAAAATATGGCATAGTAATATTGTCTTCAATGCCACCGGTTTTCTATTTCAGCCTTTCACAGCTACCAGGATAACATGACTTTAAAAATCTTCGATGGTCTTTCCAGACAAGTGTTAGAAGGCGTTCGGCACGTGCACAGTAAATGCATCGTGCACCGCGACCTGAAGCCCGAGAACATTCTCTTGGACGACCAGCTCAACGTCAAAATCACCGACTTCGGGTTTGCCAAGGTGCTCAAGGATGGGGAGAAGTTGTTTGGTTAGTGGAATGTATTTATTTAATAGTATAATCCTTACTAATATTATAAACGTGAAAGTTTGTGAATATGGATGTATGGTTGTGTGGATGTATGGCTAGTTTTATCCAGGTCGGACCCAATCCTGAAGTCCACGCAGATAGTCGCGGGCAGAAACTAGTTAAATATAAAATCGGATGTAACATCATCATTATCCACAGCCCGAATCTACTCACTTTTGATTAGGCCTCTTTTTGCTTAATCGGATATATTATACCAGTGACCAATAATATGCCTACGTTAAACATAGGTATAAGAATCACCGCTATAAACGGTTTAATTGCCCAAGCCTCCTCAATTGTATGAGAATGGTCTTCCAATGGCGCTAAATGACACAAGGGTTGACAGACTTTGGTAGAAAAGTTTGTCCAAAATTTACAGTCCTTGAATTATAATTTTACTTGACAGACTATATAAGTACTCATGGTGGAATTAGGTGTGCAAGTTTCATCATGATTTTCTAATTGAATTGATTTTCTAGTTGAAGCGGCGGTAGCCTAATGGTTGGGGCAACGGACTTGCGATCCCCACCCATTGCATTGCTGACGTAAACCCACTCGTAACACAATCATTTAGCTTAGTACGAGGGGTTAACAAGATTAACTAGTAATGTGCGACCCACATTGCTAGTAAGATTAAAAAAAAATCACAGTCATATCAAATACGGGTAGGTTTATGAATTGCACATAAGTTGGAAAAGAATCTTAATTCATTCATCCATCAGGTGAGATTGAGTTCATCATTGAGGCTTTCTTGTACCTTATTTGGTAGAGAATTCTAGCCTGCTTATCTAATAAAATAAATGCCTCCTATATACCAAATAATCCAAACTGACTCATACATAATTGCAGCTGCACGAACAGGGTCGGTGTTAGCGGGTCGTGCTCTACCGCTCCCCGACGAATCTAGTGTTACATCTGGTTATAACACAATACATACTTAATGTAACTGCTAAACAAAAGCCATTGTTTATGCTATCCTAGTACTCCGCTATTAATATCTCTGTTTTATTTTTGCTAAATCATCTTGCTTGAGGACCTTGCATTTTTATTCGTCTCGCCGTCGACTTCTTATGAATGGAATCATCAATTGCGTTCAAAATGATTTGGTCATGGCCAGTATTGAGAGACGCCTTTAAGCGTATTTTTTTTTGAAGTTGCATTCTCTGCTTCTCTCAGATGACATGGTAAATGCTGAGGCACCAGCAGAGGTTAATAAAGAAGCATCTTTATTTAGACTTTATTTAGACGGCAGTCTATTAACCACCACAACTCACCACTAGATCAACAAACAACGCCTCGCCTCACAACTCAGTTATGGAAAAAAGGACTTTAAGATGTGTGGCATACAGTATGTTTTAGATTATAGTAACAACTAGCAAGAGTGGACTGCCTGTTGTCAACGCGTTCACTACTATTTTCACTTATAAATCTAAAACAGCAAACCTGTGACAACAATAAATGATTTCTATTTCTAAAATACAGCCTGTGCCACACATCTTTAAGTCTGTTACTGCGAGGTGGCGCTGCTGGTCTGCTGTTGAGGCAGGACGAAGACCTTAAAAATAGGTGCAATTCGCGCGCCCCTTCGCATCGTATTGTACCAACCACTATAACTTTTATTTCGATGCAATTAAGACTACAACTGCCTCTTAACTCATAGGAGTCGTTTGCATGATTGCCTGCTTTTAGTAAATATAATGTGTATATTTCAGAGCTATGTGGTACACCAGGCTACCTGGCCCCAGAGACGCTCAAAGCGAACATGTTCGACGACGCGCCCGGCTATGGCA
Organism: Acronicta aceris; assembly: GCA_910591435.1. Lineage (NCBI taxonomy): Eukaryota > Metazoa > Arthropoda > Insecta > Lepidoptera > Noctuidae > Acronicta > Acronicta aceris. The sequence goes on along the minus strand of OU342778.1, from coordinate 2,622,714 downwards.
AGGAAGTTGACATGTAAGTGTTAACATTGATGCTAGCACACTTAACTTTGCTAAACACCTGCTGGTGTTATAAGTTTAACGAGTATATCTGTGTGTTTGTCTCTGGCCTCTTACCTCCTAAACGAATGGACCGATATTGATTCAGTATTATTTTGTTTGAAAAATGACTTGACCGAGAGTGTTCTTAGCTATGATTTGAGAAATTCTGGCCATCCGTTTGAAGATTATCAGCTCTTTTCTAGTATATGAACAACTTTCACAGGTCTGATCGATTTTAAATTTGGTATACAATTTATTACTCCAACGATATTCCAAGAACGTAGTAACCATGATTTGATGTTGCGGGGGTTTCCTAAATTTTTACATAAAAATATATTGTTAGTTATATGTTAGTTAAATGTCTTTAAAACGTCTATTTACATAAATGAATAGCATTTATTATTAAACCACAGGCTATAGTAGTCTTAAAGAAGCAATTAAAGATATAAAATTATAACGAAAACAAATAACCAACTTCCCTTAAGTTTGTTAGCACATCAAATAAATTTGTATGGAACGTTGATTTTTAATTTGTTATAATTATCATATCGCATTGTTAATGTATTTATTTAATTTTTAGTCTAGTATAATATGCTGTGCATTAATTTAATGTCGCAAAGTTATCTCCACCCTGTATATAATTTAGTAATTTCTAGACCCATACAGTAATCGTTTTGTATTCGACGCGAATATAATCGTTTGGTACATATAAAGAATCGTTAAACACTTAGCATTTTGACCCTCCAGTTATGTCATAATGTGTATTTGATAAGCCACAAGTCTGATATACATTATAATTAATCATGCGACACAATCGTAAACACGATCGTCATAAAATTTATTTTAGTTCAAGTACCTAGTATCAAAAGTTCACAAACTGATGATTATGTTACATTATATCCGGAATTTTAATTTTGTTTACTGAAAACGTTATTGTATACAAAATCAGTAACGTTTTAAAACGTCCACGGCACATGGGTATAGGCTTTTACAGAAATTACCAGTAGTATTTGAGCTAGGATGAAATATTCAAACATTAACGACACATACAGACTTTTTTGTAGTCGGGTAAAAAATGTCTTCGTTTGATCCATGTTCGACAGTATCATACACTGTGATAGCGACGCTCAATTGCCTAGGAAGAAAATTCTCGCCTCGAAATGTAGGTATAATTTTGTGGGAATATGTTTATGTATATTTTCTACGTGGGAGAGCCATGCTTCGGCACGAATGGGCCGGCTCGACCGGAGTGATACCACGGTCTCACAGAAAACCGGCGTCAAACATCGCTTACGTTGTGTTTCGTCGAGTGAGTGAGGTTACCGGAGGCCCAATCCCCTTTTAAAAGGCGGGCAACGCACTTGTGACTCCTATGGTGTTGCGGGTGTCCATGGGCGGCGGTAATTGCTTACCATCAGGCGATCCGTCTGCTCGTTTGCCCCCATTCCATAAAAAAAATGTATATGGAATTTTAGCTGTTTGGAGCCGAAAGGGCGTCATTGTAGTTATCATTATGAACAATTTGTTTTATGGGATCAACCCTTAAACGTGAAAAAATCTGCTATTTTCAAGTTTGTCAAAGGACCTGGTAATTTTTTCTAAGAAGCTAAAACTTTTTTAAACTTTTTTCCTATATTCTACAACCAATTTGACAAAAGGCCTTTACCCAGCAACAATTCTCAGCAGAGGGACATTAAATGAATTAATAATGAAGTAATAAATAATAATTATTTATCTATGCAAAAGCAATTAATAGGAATTCGGTTTTATCATTTCAGCTGGGCGTGTGGAGTCATCATGTTTACATTGTAAGTATTTTTTATTCCTGTCAATTTGGAAATGAATGATATCACTGTTTTTATTCACATTATCTTTGTTTGGCTGCCATGATTAACAAATGTAAATAAATAAATGATAACCTTTTTGTTATACTACTACAATAATAATTATAATTATTATTATTATGTTAGGTAAGCGATATATACGCATCATACTTTATAACAGTACTTTATAATTACATATTATATATTAATAATATAATTATGATTATCAAATTATGTTGTAATAATATTTAATGCAGTAATCAATTGAAGTAAAACTCCTTTTTAAATTTACAATCTCGTTCTAATATGAATAAAACACTAAGAAATAATGTAATAAAATGCTTGTTTAATGTTAAGTGAATTTAATCATAGCAAAACAGTTTGGGAAGTCGTTGGCGAAAACAAAAAATCCGACCAAATCGGAGACACCGACTGCCCAAACTGTTTTGCACATATTATTATTATTATTGAAATTATTTATTTATTCTGCAAGTAGATCTTTAGAGATACTTTTACATGTCAATGGTTTGGGGTTTTTTTAAAATTATATTTTGTTGTTTTTAATTATATTTCATAACATTATTTTGTTTTTGGAGGCGGTTTTACTTTTTGTTAAAAGTGATTTTTATAAACTAAGAAATGAACCGGTTCAATTCTAAGTTTATAAAATAATTCAACTAAGTTATTGTAAACGCATTTGATAGTTGAATGGAATTAATAAACGTGCACCATCGGTGTTCACAGACTAGTCGGTTGTCCTCCATTCTGGCATCGCAAACAGATGGTGATGCTTCGGAACATCATGGAGGGGAAGTACTCCTTCACGAGCCCTGAATGGGCGGACATTTCAGGTTAGTTAAATTAGTTTTAGTAGTTACTCGTTAGTTATGGTTTTTTTTTGTGTGCAATAAAGAATATAATATCGAATGATCCTCATGAACACATTAGAAATTGAGATAAAAACTACTTTTACGGATTTTATTTTATGTTAAGTCTTTGGGGGAGGCCTTTGTTCAGCAGTGTACTGCTATTGGGTGATATTATGATGATGATACTGAATATATTATTTAATTTCGACGTTTCGGATTCTTTACATCATCCAATCTGCTTGTGACCATGGATACTATCTAGATAATTATATATTATATGTGTATATCCCTCTGTGACTGACCTCTTGACTCATATTCAGAGAAAAATATAAGAGCATAAGATTGCGCTATCCACCAAAATAACTCCAAGCATTGGAAAGAGCAATGCTTGGAGTTTCTTTTGTGGATAGAATTCGCAACAAAGTCATTCGTCAAAGAGCTAAAGTCACCGACATTGCTCGAAGAATAAGTACGCTGAAGTGGAAGTGGGCCGGCCATGTCTGCAGACGGACAGACGACCGATGGAGCCGACAAGTGTTAGAGTGGAGACCGCGTTTGGGCAAGCGTAGTGTGGGATGCCCTGCAACGCGATGGACCGTCGATTTGAAGAAGGTGGCTGGAGGCGGATGGATGCGAGCTGCCCAAGACCGGGATGGTTGGCGCTCCTTGGGGGAGGCCTACGTTCAGCAGTGGACGGCAATAGGCTGATATGATGAAGGTTGCGCTTAAAACTCTCAGAATCTTCAATTTAAGGCCGGATAGGTAGAAGGGGTCCTTCCATTCTTTTTGGTTAAGAGCTTTTCTGTCCAATACTTGTTCTATGAGTAGTATGAGTTAAGATCTACCACGATGTCTAGTGCTATTCTGTGAAAGAAAGAAAAAGTTTTATTTCCGTCCGTATGACGCACAACGAATCATAATATATGCTTATAAAGTAACCACTCTACCGTAAACTACCTATTGTAAAGGCTGCATAAAAAATGGCAGCTGGCAACACAGCGGACACAGCCATGAGCCATCTAGCAGAGCCGCAGATTAAGTAATAATATATAGGTAACTGAATTATGTTGGTTTTATAAGGTGGCCCATAAATAGTTGGATCGGCTGCAAGTATCTTCTTTTCTGTAAGCATCTTATGATGCTACCTGCAATCCTGCATCTTATTTATAAATCTGTTAATGGTCATTAACCCTCTTATAAATAACTTGAGTGTAATGAAAAATTCAAATGTGCGACGTTCCTTATGGACTTTCAGAAACCTGTAGCTAAGACAAGTTGCAATTTGATTCGAAACGAAATGTATGAAAATAACATTTATGAACGCCTGATTTCTCGAAAGCTTATGTCAATTCTACATTTTGTTTGATAGTAATATAGGCTCTAATTAATCCAAACTTGATTAAATTGACCCATATTATCATTTCAGACGACCCAAAAGATTTAATTAGGCGACTTCTAGTAGTGGAGCCGACTGAACGACTTGATATTCTTGACGCCCTCAATCATCCTTTCTTCAACACTGTGGTGAGTGTTGTTTCAATATATGTTTTCCTGGTAGTCAACAAATCGGTGTATTGATTATGCCTAGGTAGGCTAAATTTATTTTTAGTCGATATTGAAACATAATCGACTATTTTCGCTTAAGATTTTCACAGCTTACTTGCTCTCTTGTTTTAAAGCTAATTTGACTAATAGACAACCAAATTACAGCAATCGTCAAATGTGTATTTTTTATACATTTACTTTTCTATGTGCACTAAACATGACAGTGCATATCGCACTGTAGAGCTTTAATTCTTTTATTTTGCTTTTATTATGTGTTCCTAGTACAGTATAGGTAATTTTTATGTGCCTCTCTGAAGTTGCAAACGAATGGCTGCGCCAAAGTAATTAATTTTAAGATAAAAATGGAGGCTCCCGGGGAGGGGCGACCATAGGACCTCGATCGTTGTTTGTATTATTGATTAACGCAGTTTCGTTAAAACATTCTGGCATTCTCTATTTATTGTCCTAAAAATTAATTTCTATAGTACATTACCTATGTATGCAACTGTTTGCACGAGTGGTCGTTCGGTAAACCTTAACTTCAGAGGGGCTCAGTTGCATCACTTAAACTGTATTGGCAATTCATAAGGTAACGGTTTGCACAACAGTTAAAACAATGTTATTTATGTCATTAATTTAACTAAAGTTTTCCAATTTACTGGGTGAGCTAAACTAGAAACACATAATTTTAAACAATTATGTTGAAACACAATACAACTCCTACAACTTTCTGCGTCCCTGGTAGTTATGGGATCAAGACATGGTGCCGCTCAAGAAATCCTTGTCCAGTACCAGCCGCCGGATGTCTAGGATCGACCAGTTGACTATGGTAATCTCATTGTGACTAATTTTAACATTGGGTAATAGTTATGACGAGATTTTTTTGGTGCCAATATAAATATTCTATGGTGCATGTTCATTATGGCGTTGTCATTGTCTTGTTTCGTTTATAATGGGAGGATATATCAACAATATTTATTTTTTACTATTCTGGGATAGTACTGGTACTAGATTTGGGATATTTAAATTCACTAATAACTGGGTGGGTGTCTTTAAATCACGAGTGAATCGGTTTCTTCTAGGTAAGCGCGCTCCATCGTAGATCGCAGTGTCGCTTAACATCACGCGAACTTGGCGGTCAAGCGAAAGCCTATCACGAATAAAAAAAAAATATAAATTTTATACATTAAACGGTAAAGGAAAACATCTTGACGAAACCTGCACGCCTGAGAGATTTTCTCGACGGCGCGGCGTCTGAAATCTACCAACCCGTGGTAGGCCAGCGTGGTGGAATATAGCTTAACCCTTTATTCTGAGAGGAGACGGTTCAGTAAATGGGTGATAAATATTTATAATTCTGAATAAATTGTTATCAGTTCTGAGAAGTTAATCAAATGCCGGACAAGTGTCATTGTTCTACAACTCGAGTCATATCTATTAATTTAGTTGCAACATTTTTGTGTTCTAATTAATTACCTTGATAGCAAATTACTAAAACCGGTCCCTCAGCTTTGTAGTTTCCAGGAATTTAGTTAACTGGACTTTTATTAGTATTAACACGAGCGGGAAACAAATTCTGTACTTGTCCTATTTGTGTGGTTATGTTTTATAAATCCAGATATATGTACAGGGAATATATTTGTGAACCTTTACAATATTTATCTAGCTTGGGTTACTCGTATCACAACTTGATACATTGACACACAGTCATTCGCACACACACTCAACATCTACACACATAATTATCTCATAGATACAGTACACACACACACACACACACACACACACACACACACACACACACACACACACACACACACACACACACACACACACACACACACAAACACACACACAAACACACACAAACACACACACACACACACACACACACACACACACACAAATGGACGCTTATTTGACCTTGTTCTTTGCATAATTGCATGATATTGCCTGCTCTCTCACTATGGTAAAACATTTTTTTTTTCCAACGGCTTATTTTGGGTTTTATGTTCTTAATTCTTTCTATTCTACATTAAATGCTAAGAACATCCTACTGTTTGAATTGTGACGTCTTGCATTGACATATTTAATGGCAGGTGACGCATTGGCTGTGTTACACTTATTAAGTTTAATAAATAATGTTAATTTATCGTTAATTCGTTCTACGTCTTGTTTGCTCCAGTGAGAATATTCAAGTAGTATTTTCAGTGGTTAAAAACAAACAAACAACTTCTCACCCTAAACGCCTTCTCCGTTCCGTCGTCAAATCAAATGATATTTTTTGCATCTTCAAAATCAAAATTAAACATTTGAATTAAGCCAGTCAGTATAAAGATGGTTATTAAATAATGTCATAAAAAAAAGATCGGTGTCCACCTCTTTTGGAAAAACACACCTAAAAAAAGTTCCAGACAAGAAAGTGGAAAGTGACGACAGTTTGTGAAGCTATTTAACAGTGGATTGTATAAGATTGGGATCGCGATGATAACAATACTGAAAACTGACAATGGGTATTTATTAGTTATTCGGGCTTTATTAGCTGATCGAGGCAAATATTTTTATAAATATAATTTCGTGGCAGCGCGTACCACAGCCAATGTGCGTGAACATGTGAACCGTATTGTAACATAAGGTTTCGCTGTAGGCTATAAAGAGCGGCGGGTTCAACGCGCGCGCCAAGCTGCGCGTGGCGCTGGTGTGCGTGCGCGCGGCCGTGCGCCTGCGCCGCCTGCCGCACGCCGCCGCGCGCGCGCTGCCCCTGCGCGACGCGCTGCTCGACCCCTACACCATGCGCGTGCTCAGGAAGGTCACTACTACTTTTCTATCTCTTGTATATACTGCTGTAAATATATAACAATCAGACCCTCATTTTCTGTATTTATTGGTTAGACATATAGCGAATATTGTGTTAATTTGTGTCTAAGCTAACATGATACTTCACTCTGAGCACAGCTTGTTGTGTGCGGAAATATGAGGTAACAGATGTAGAGGCTTATCGATAAAATTTAATATGTTTCACTCCAGGTAATCGATGGATGCGCATTCCGCGTATATGGACACTGGGTGAAGAAGGGTGAAGGTCAGAATCGTGCCGCTCTGTTCGAGAACATGCCCAAGACCGAACTAAAGAGCTTGTACGTCAGCAACCTTAGCCGATAGCCGCCCCGACCACTATGTCGGGAGACATCCTTGCCGTTGCTGCGATCCTGGTATTTGGTGAGCTTTTTAACATATTACTTTGTTCGTGTTGTTTAATATCCATCCAATGTTGATTATGAGTTGATAATTTCCATAGAGCAATTTATTAGTTAAAAGAGGTCTACTATGCCACTATCGGTTATATGCCACCTACTTCGAATGCCTGCAGCGACTATAACAAGTTCTTTGGCCATCCATTAGTGCTTAATTAATATCTTTCGTTAGAGATTTTACAAATGTTTTAAAGAAAGAAAAAATAATAATTTTTGGTTCAAGCTAGGTAGGTAGTAAATACCTATTTGCCCGTACGGAGAACAGCTTTGCAAGTCCCTTTGAGCTTAACATGGAATCGGTCAAGGTTTTTAATAAATTATTATTATGTGTATTTTATTACCATACAACAAACAATAATAAACCCGATAAACTTTACTAAGTTTATCAAGTTTCTTGACATATGTCCTGTTCAGAAAATCTGCCTTTGATTATACATAACGGCAGTATTTGAAAGGTCTTTTGAAATTGTGGGAGACTAACACAAGTGTACCGTGTCGATCTAATTATTCAGTAAAAATCTAAGCTTGCCTGCATACAAGTTTTCTATCTTGTTGACACAAGATGGGAGTAAAATGCTCAAGCATGAAATATTCATCATTCTCAACATTGTTTTATTTTGTTTTCCTTTTCCTCACGTTAATATTTATGTATTTATTTGACTAATCAAAGTTTTACATCGGCTAATTAAGATGATAACCGGTTCTCTTTTTTCGGTATCATGAGTTATGTAGAATTGATTTTATTTTTAAACAAAAAATAAAAAACAAACAAAAGGATATTTCGCAATCATTTTCATTTCAGCCTTATTTATTGAACCTATTGCGATTCCCTATAATACTAATACTGAACTCGACTGGGGTAGGGGTCGCTACTCCCTGGTTGAGAAATATATAATAGGGTATTACATCCATTTTTGAAAAGTGCATCAATTAGATTCTATGGTGCTAATAAACCACTAAAAATCACAACATTTTTATTCCATCGATAAGTGCCATAAAAATGTATTTAAAAAAGGCCTACATACGCTCATCAGTTGACAGTTGACACTTTTTAATTTAGTTTACACAGCCGTATGACGTAGTAACATGGTGGCTACTATTTCATGGTGTTAAAAACAGATTAAAAAACTGAAAACTGAATTGAATTTTAAAATTTATTTTGTTATTTTATGTACAAAACTAACATTTTCCGACTGCTTTTTGCCTAAGCTATCTCAATAATATATTTTTAGATTTTTCTTATATACGAGTAAAATAATTAAGCACGACAGAAGAAGACGTATGCAAAGATTTGAAGCAATAAAAAAATATTCTCCAATCTTCAATTTTGTTTTCCCCAGGAGCACTCCACGTACCAGGGTAGCAGAACATTCGAAGACGTGATTTTCGGCTAACCAAACAAGCCTGAAGCCACGAATCCACGAGAGACGTAGGTTAGTTGTAGTTAGACAGTGCGTAGTACACCATTACTACATCGGTACACTAGTTCAATTGTCAACCTGTATTATTGTATGACTGCACCTGATTTGCAGTCGATTTACGTTGTACTCAGCGTAATATAGTTGTATACTAAATAAATTAATATATGTAGTACAACCGTGGAAAATAAAGCAATAATCAGTGTTGCTGTGATGACGAATTATTATATTAATTTCTTTTGTTAGTCGTTAATACATAGCTTTCTCACTATTTTAAGGTCCACATTAGAAATAATTAGTATTATTGAAGTCCTGTATAAATAATATAATGATCAAATTAGTTTAAAAGTTAATTACCAGATGCCAACGGAAACGTAAATATTGTGAGACGGAAAACATGTGTAACGTTGGATCGGTACGAGAATAGATGATAAAATTGTGTTAAAAACCAATATATTTTGTATATATGTTGTTGAGACACAGATGTATATCGAATATATTTAAATATCACAATAAGGTGCCTTCTGAGTTCTTGGTGCAAGAATTTATATCGTTTTAATGTATTTAATTTCATAACTTTTGCTGTCTTAGTGAGAAATTGCGTTAAATTAGAACAAGTGTCCCATTTTATTCCATGGACTGCCTCATTAGCCTAGTGGTCCTGAGCGCGACTGCTACGCTAGGAGTCCTGGGGTCGATTCCCAGGTCGAGCAGTGTTATTGGGTTTTTTTATGAAATTTTCAGAAGCAGCTCGAAGTTTGGGTTTTGTGCCCGATTAATGGTAATAGGCTACCCTACTATTATTATTGTATATATATTGGAACCGAAACTGGCAAACTATGGATGTACATTAGTTCGCCTTTGCCTAACCCTTCGGGGAATAAAGGCCTAATGGTACATTGTCCCATTAAAAAAAAATACATAGGTACTTACGTATACATTATATATTATACTTTATATTATATTATAGAATTTGAGGCATTCTGTCGGTATATACACACTATATTAATTATTTGGACTGAAACACTGACGTGTAATGAAATAAATGTATATGACAAGACCATAACAATATTTTATTGAAATAAACAATTTATGAATAAAAAATACAATATTTTACTATGACTTTTTATCATACCGTGGGGTGGAATGACATGTAATAAATGATTCAAGCATCCTGTTTATGTATATATATTAAACATTTTTTTCTTAGCCTGTACGTACTATAGTAACATCTAATATATATATTCACAACAACTAAATAGTTTAACCATATTTTCAAAAGAATTATGTTAGTTTTTTGGAGTAGGTACCACTAATAGCTATGTATTTATTTATAATAAATAATACTGAAGTAACAGTATATTGCAATAATTTCAAAATAATATTGTCAACTATTATATATTATACATATGTCAGAGTATTTGTTAACTCATATTATTAAGTTATTTATTTCACCTTTGGACATGTAATTACAACGGTCGTATCGTCACAAGCAGACGAAAACAAAGAAACTAGTTTATTTTTTGTACTTTGCGAAACAGGATACATTAGTCTCACACATATGTGAGTTTATTACATATTACATATAAGTCATATAACACTATAATTATATATAAAAAGCAAGTCAGATTTCATCTTTATTTATGATTTTAATTAGCTTATATATGTTTTTCAAATATAGTTTCGCCTTTTATAATAATAAATGTATGTCAAATAAGTATTTAATTTTGAAAGTTAATAGACAAATTGACGTTTTTAGTTTACTATTTTGTTTGATAGTAAAATGATTCAATTTTCTTAAAATGCCATAACTTACCTTGATTTGTAAATTAGAAATATTGCTTTGTCTAGGTAAGTATATATAAAACAAATAAATAGATTTGTATTAGGTTTGCACGATCTAAAACTTTAATTAATCAGTTTTCTCTAGGTATTTTATACATTGAATTAGTATAGAACTGTGTTTTTTACAAAAGAAATCAATGTTTTATTTTTCTATACTTACCTATTTATTATTAAGTTCAGACTTTGTATGACAAATAAGAATTCTGTGATGGGAATTCTGTGCGATGTGTAAGAAGTGTGTGAGTAAATGTCCAACACATCAAAGACAGCTTCTCAATTAGTTATCACAATGTTATTACCCCTTATAGCAAAATAAATTAATTTAAAACCTATGAACTTCTGTAATTTCACTTTGAATGAATCCTTAGTTCCTTTCCAGATTATTTGGTATTTTGTTTATTTAATAATGTCCTGAACGCATTATTTGACAATATAATAATTAAAATAATGGTTTCTGTCCGCGACTTCACCTGCACGGAATTAAGTATTGTTAGTCCAGGTTAGTAGGATGTTAGGGTGGGGGGTACACATCCCTTGTGATTCTTGTGAATACGGGCTTTTAAAGATGCCTTTGATTGGAAGAAACTAAGTACCTATATATGGATTGGGTTGTGCGTTGGCTTGTTATTAGCTAGTCTAGTATATTTCTGCATTTACCTGACAATAAAATAAAACACATCACAACAGATCATTGATATAATGCGTATTACAAAAACACATGAAGATTGAAGGGGTTGATAGTGCTTAAACATTATCATCTCTTAAATATACCTATACATAATAATACATACTTATATATTACGTATACATACAATATAATTTCCAACAGAAAAGATACAAAAAAATATATAGGTATACCTACCCATTTATATATTTTTCTGGATTTGGTCCAAAAATATTGTTACGTGTATGTAAAGTTACCTCACTAAGATGCAGTAGGTACCTACCTAATTACTAAATTCGCTCATGACACGTTATTCTCTGCTTGTTTACAACTCACGAACATTTTAGGGTAGACAGGTAAACCTAACAGTATGCAAATTTCACCTTCCTAAAAAGTCTTTGTTATGAAAGAAGTAAAAAGTATCCATCCTTTTCGATTACACTCAAATAATATTATTGTGCACTTCAACTTCAGTAAAATCTAAAGAACTTACGGCAATCAAGATCATGGATAAAAAGATTGTTCATAAAATTTCAATGAACCTAACAACTTGTTAAGTCCACGACAACTGAGGAAGTGAAAGTCGGCCGAAGATTCGCACGTGCGCGACTCGGAGAACGCACGAAGTAAGTGGCGCAGTTATACATACACTACTTTATGAATTAGAAAATAACGTTCTGATCAATTTTTATCAGGAACCAGGACGAATACACAGGAAAAAGTATTAGATAAACAAGGAGCGCGCCGCGTCACCGGCTGGCGGCCCGCGGCGGGCGGGGGCATGCATTGAGCACATCAGCACAGCATTGGTTCGCTGCAATGGCATCGATCGCGCAGGCGGGCGGCGCGCGCCGCGGCCGGAGTGGCGGGCGCCGGCGTCACGTGACCGCGCGCGCGCCCGCCATTGGCCGGCCCGCCGCCGCCACGTGAGCGGCCGCGCGCGCGTGCCAGTCGCGGCGTGACAGCGGGCGCGCTTGTACCGCGGCGGCCGTGCCGCCTCCCGACATGAGCCTCCTCGACACGCTGCTCGAGGCGGCGCGCTTCATCGAGCTGCAGGAGCGGCGCCTCCAGGCCGGTGAGTAGCGACCGCCGACAGTCCCGAGTGCCCGCCGTCCAGCCCGGCGCGGAGCCGCTGTCGCCGGCACACGTCACGAGTGAAACCGGTCCCTGGGCGTGCGCCGATCCGCGAGCGTCCAGTCGCCGGCGCGGCGGTGCAGCGAGCCGACGCCCGCCGCTCTTGACCTTGGGCAGCACGCAGCCGCACGCCCCCCTCCCCCCACGCGGCCGCGGCCTCGCCCCACGTAAACAAAGGAAGCCTGAAATTTACTCGACGGACGCCACGCACCGCACGTCCACTTCGTTTACGATGACTGCCTTTATCGTGTACGATACACCGCCCGCTTTTGCTATCTGTCGTGTTCGATTTTGTTTGTAACGTCGTAAGAGTGCACGCACTCGAATGTGTTTTTATTTGCGCGTGCAAAAACAAGACAGGAAAAGCCACACGTTCACAACAATCTCTTGTTCACGTATTTCCCTAGTTCGAGTGGGTGGTACGGTGAGCGGTCTGTGCAATGTATACGTGGAGCTGGTTAGTCAACATAACGCATGACGCATTGCTTTGGACGAGGCAGGCAGGGGGCGCTCGAGAGTTCGGTCAGCTGATCGACGCGTGTGCTGGGCCAGGCAGGGGGCGGCGCGGCGGCCGGCCCGAGGGGGACGGGGCGGGGAGGGAAGGGGGGGGGGTGTATGTGTGCACACGCATCGCAAGGCACGGCCAATGCGCTTCACTATATGCATTTTAAAGTAATTTTAACTCCACATCCTCTTAAATTTGTGTAGACACATAAGTTTTCGAATGTTTACCTCAAGAAAAACTAGCACAAGGCACGGTTGCGTAACGGTGCGTGCGTTAGTATCTACTTCATAGACATCTATTGTTCTGACTACTCGATGAACGCATTGTCTTATTGTGCATTATCGAATCTAGTGGTAAATGCCTCCATTTACTACTAAACACCGAACGTAGTGCAAAAACATTACACGGGTTCCCTCTGTAGCAAATTAACGTAAAGTTTTGCTAGCGTCTATTAAAAAATATCAAACAATGTTTATCTATTGAAAATACTCAGCTCAGTTCTCGAGCTTTAAAAACTCCAGGTACTAATTTATAATCTTTACATACTGAAAAACCAAGAACAATTGATATTGTAAACAATAATTTATCTTATCAACTTAATTATAAACAAAACAAAGCTGTGTTCAAATAACACAATACCTGTGTCGTTTTACGTTCTTACACTGTATGTGCGGTCTACCTACTTATATTTCAAAGCGTGTTACGTAGGAGAGCTTCCGACTTACTTTCTTTGTGATGCAAAGCAAAAAATCTTGAAAGCACACAACCGAGCCAGACCGTCCTAAATAGGGTTGCAAATCTTTTCGATATTTTATAGTAAAAAACCTTCCATTGTAAGGCTTATAAAAATGTTGCCCAGTCAAAATGAGACCCTTCGTCTTGAAAACGATGTTTTTGGCAAATTTTTCAAAATACACCTTTAGGAAGAAAGCAGCCTAGGGATCTCTAAATATCGATTAGAATTTTTTTTAAGTAATCTGTACTTATAATTATGAAAAATTAATGTTACTTTGTATGTCCTCTTCGTTCGTTCCTAAACCATTTCATCTAGCTACCCTGGGAAGTTGTGAAGGAAATTTGTGACAAAAAAATATTGAAAGAGAGGCGTAGCAAGACTTGCAACGCATGTCGGGGGTACAACTAGTGCGCAACAATTTAGTCATCAATTATAATTCTTTGCAGCAAATGTGTTTCCAAAAATTAAAACCTTACCTATATTGGTCCTACAACGATTACCTATGCTTTGTTAAACTACTCTTCCTAAAAATAATCGTTCAATTCAATCAAAATCTCACATTATATACATAATAATACATCAACAACAATAATAAACAAGATCATAAAACATACAACATAATAAACGTACCCGCGAATTGTGTACATTAGTATAGCTCTGCCTAACCCTTTGGGGAATACAAGCGTGACGAACGTGTTAACCTGTCAAGTAACTAATTACAGACACAATGCCAATCTATGGTTTTGGTCGCAATTTAATAAATACAAGATAATAATTTTCCCGAATTTTTAGGGATGCACGCATCGATGGATAAATATCTGTGATATCCAAAAATTGTAGACAAAATATTACCAGTAATTTTAAGAGTTGTTACATTAATTAATGACGATTTACCCACTTATTGTTCAACCTAAAATTATTTAAGTGTTCTGGATAAATTAGATAGAAATAGTCTGATGTTTTCAAGCATCTTAGCTATATTCGCAGATGACGACGAAGGCAAATTCATCCTCAACGAAATTAAATATAAGAAGCCTGTACTTATGTAGACTGAAAAATAACAAGTTATGGTAAACAATGGTATGAACATTGACGTTTGTGATTTTCAAAAAAATTCTAGAAGAAAGAAATTAATTTTGAACACAACGGTGGCAACGCGTTGGTCTGCCAGCCGCGTTATCATGTTTGCCCCACACTTATCAGTGGACGCTAACCGATACCTATGTATAGTGTAATGGCTTTAGTACCGTTCCGACGACGTGACTAGAGTGGTGGCGAATCACGATACCCTATCTAAAATCATCGCTTCTCACTCCAACTTTATTCTACAATGACGCCATAGTTTGGCTTCATTTGACTTTACTTTCGAATCGACCCCTTCGTTTTAATTTCAACACGTATTTACATTATCTTTCATGTTATAAATATGTATTATGTTTTATATCAGTTCGAGTTATTGCGACTTAACGTTTTATGATGAGCAAAGCGAACTCATCTTTCTTTCGCTGTGAGCGATTGCTGTGGTCGATTCATTGCATCATCTGTTTCGCACTGCCACGAGTACCTATACCTGTAATCTATTCCGTCATGTAATACACACTTATCGTGTACCTTTGTGTTATGGCACTTTCTATTGTACTGCGGTTGGTGCAAGAAAGGTCCTTTAATTTTAAAGTAATCATTCGGCGAACATTGAATGTGTTCTCAAAAGTGCTGATCAATTTACACCCAAGCAGATGCGCAAAGAAAAAGTTTTGCTGCGCTACAAACGACAGTCCAACTAACAACGTTCTGAATACCGTTTAATCCACCAATCCGAGAGCGCTTTTGCAGAAAAAGTTACAAAGTTTATGATTAACTTGTTAAAGCTGCGTCTACATACAGAATGCTGTAGCCAAATCTACCGTGTCTGCGATTAAGTCACGGTTGGTCGGCGATATTCTACTGTTCATAATAATACTTTTACGCCGCTTCTAATTAGTGGGCCCCTCGGTACTGGCGGTTAAGTAGGCGCGGCAAACAATCGTATCATCAAGGCTCGTGTAAGGTCGACGCCGCGGCGGTACCGGGCGAGCAGAATGGTGAAAGGGATCGCGTGACCTCGCCATCTGCGACTGGTCTGTGAGGACGCGTACGTTCGCAGCGTAGTATATTGAACTTCGGAGGAAACGTCGCGTTGCGACGCACTAGCGATGCAGCCATTAGTCACACAAACTAGTGCCTGTGTTTCTACACGCAGAAAGCCGATAAGATAATCTGAGCGCTTCTACTCATGGCGACGCCTTTACATTTTGAATTGAATACTTACTACCCACAAGTAAAGCTAAATGCAATACGGACTAAGTAACTAAATCGAATGAATAAACTCAAGCTTGCTTTCCTCAATGTTGATTGTTAAACATCTATTAGAATTGTTAAAATTTAGCCAGGAAACTGACTAGAGAGTGTATATCATTGTCTAAATATTGCTTATGTATTAGAATTCGACAACGGTAACCTCAGTCAACAACCGTTAGTTTTTAAAATTTCCAATGAGTTGGAACACGCAGATGTCATAGGTAATGTAGGATAATTATAGGTACATCGTGTCGTCGTATGAGCTAATTTGATAAGATATCAAATAGTACGAAAACTAAGATTTCCCATCGTTTTGCTATTCCCTTATAATTTAACGCAAAAAAAAAATGTACTGTCATCCTGCTTTACATTACAATCAATTAACTCATTGGAGCGAGTTAGCTACATAAGCGTCTACTATCAAATCTTTTATCACTACATAGTATAAAACAAAGTCGCTGTCGCTGTCTGTCCGTCCCTATGTATGCTTAAATCTTTAAAACTACGTAGCGGATTTTGAAGCGGTTTTTTTAATAGATAGAGTGATTCAAGAGGAACGTTTTAAGCTATTTAACATTACGCTACGACTCTTAAGAATTGGGCAACGCGGGTGAAGCCGCCGTCGGGTCGCTAGTCTATATATATAAAAGAAAGTTGTGTTAGTTACACTATTTATAACTCAAGAACGGCTGAACTGATTTGGCTGAAAACTGATAGGGAGGTAAATTAAAACCAGGAGAAGGACATAGGATATTTTTTATCACGTTCCCGTGGGATAATTTAATTTTACATTTTTACCAACCTAAACCCATATAAACTGTTATTTTGATAGTTGTCATAGTTGCCACATAGTATGATGGTTGTCATTGTTTGAAATCGTGCATATAAAAAAGAGTATTTAATGTGTTTAAACTATTTTGCTGGAAGGCAGAAAAAAAATTAATGTCAATCGTCTATTTGGTGCGACCTAGAAGAATGGATTCAGACTGGAGTCAGTAGTCAAGGACATGATAGCTATTTCATAGAAAAAACTGTTTTGAGTATTTTTCAAACGACTCAAGATAGCCTTTCAAAGACATTTGATGACATTTTGTGTTGCTAGACTTTTTTAGATCTGAATTTTTTTTAATAGGTATGGCGCAACCGGGGCAAACCGAAAAAAATAGGCACCTTATTTGTTGACATTCGAGTCTGTAATAGAATAACTGCATGAACCATAACATGGAAAATAGACTTGCAGTCAGAACGATTAAGAGTAGAAAATCAAAATTTTCAGCCATTTTTTTCAAATCGTTACGACAGGTGATACGAAGTACACCGGGTCATCTTATATAATATAAAACAAAGTCGGGTTTGTTACAACACGTATAACTCGAGAACGGGTGAACCGATTTTTATGATATTTGGTTTGTTGAATTTGTCTCCTCCCCGAATAGCAGAATAACTATTAAAACATCGAAAAAAAACATTATGATGAAAATTTATTTTCTCATACCTACATTGTTTCGGGAACGGATTGACAGATTTGACAGAAATAAAACACTGACATGAATGAACATGATGTCGATTTCTGTTTCGGCAAGGCCAGTAAGTAGATGGCGTTCTGTGCATTGTCCGAACTTCTCATAAGCTGCTGGTGTGATTTTGATTTCTTTTTTGTGTATGTTTAATTGGGTTACTGGATGGTTTAGATTCACAATTTGAGCCGGTAGGTGGCACCGCAATCGGGTTCTACAATTTTTTTTAATATATAGGGCAAGACATGGGAATGTGATGAATGGAAGAAAAGGACATGCTGCGCCGACGACAAATAAAGAGCAGGAAGATGATGATACAGGGCAAGACAACGTTTGCCGGGCCCGCTAGTTTATTATAAATTTAGACTTTACATTCAAATTAAAAATAAAATTACTTATCGACAAAATCAATTGTATTAATCAGGGAGCTTTCACACGCAGACGGATCATATCTTGACATCCGGCGGGTCGATCCCCCCATTTCCAGTGTTTCCACTTCGACTTCCATGTCGTGAGTGCCATTAAATATCGTTATTGATTGTTCAAAATATGAGGTCTTTCTTTTTCCTGTACCGAGCGACAAGAATGTTTGGCAATGCTAATTGCAAGTTGTCAATATACACAGATGTGTCGTGTTTAATTTTGAAGACAGCTTGTGAATTTACATCAGCATGCAAGAGGTCAGTTTTTTTCATCTGTCGATTGACGGGTGAGAATCAATGCCATTGTTATCTTCTCTGGTATTGAATTCACTGGTGGCTTGATGCGTGGAGCACTTGATTTAATGGGGACTCTAGGTTCCAGAAATAGAATCTAGGCACGGTGCTAGGTCGCATCGCAACAACCTGCTAAACCGGCAGGTGTGGTTGCAAAAAGTACAAGAAGAGTGAGGGAGGTATTTGTGCGGCGTGGTGTTCCCCGGGCGCGGGGTACGGGGCACCGGGGCACAGCGGGGAGGGGGGAGTGCGGTGGAGCCGGGCCGGGCTGCACGCTGCACTGCATCAAGGTCAGCCGCCGCACGCATGCGCGCCCTCCCCCTACCTGCTAACTTATCGGAACTCGGAACCTACCCGTGCCACTTATGCGTTCCTGTGAGTTGCACTCAAAATTGTGTCCGCACCTCGCGAGGGGGGGGGAGAGGGCGCTCCAACTTGTGGAAACTTTTATGGCCTGTATTACTTAGGTTACTTAGGTTAAGGAGAGGCATCGAATTTTAAGATATTTCATAAGTACGAAGTTACTTTTAAACTAATAATAATCAGACAATTCCAAAACAATTTGGAGGAGTGGTAGTGAAATTATCGTAGTTTTAGGCTATTCTCCTGATTATCAAAAAGGATGTCGAGGAAGTGGGGCACTTCCTCGGGTTCAGTGTTCTAAAATGAACCCTTAGTTTTGTTTTAAAAGATATTCTGTAAATAACTTGTTTGTCTGAACTCATCAATTATTTCCGCAAGAGATTTAACAGTCCGCGTCTGCGGTAAAATGGCTTTAGTTACTTGTTTTTTCCGCTTCCGCAAACCAAGCGTGGTTCAGGGTTCTGCAACACTTATAAGTATTCGACTAATCCTGGTGTGAATCGTGATCGGCGATAGCTAGATTATCTTGAATGTAAGATAAAAAAACACATGCATAGACGTGTGTAACCAAGATAACACGTGCCACTCGCGCCCAATGAAACATGGCCAAATACTTACTGAACGTTCCGTCATAAAGATGGAGAACTCTTATTATGAAGTTCAATTACTAGTGATGTAAGAGCAATGCATAATTTACGTATTAACGCATAAATAGTATTTGTATTAAAATCTATACTCCCTTCAGGGACATCCTATGTCCATACTTTTGTAGTTTAATTATTGTTAGTTGACATTTTTTCGATTATAGCTAAATGGTCCTTCAAGCCGGATGCTCATAACTGTCCTGACTTTACTGTAATTCTAGCTTTATCTAGGCCAAACTTGTAAGGTTGTAGTTTTCTGCTAAACTATGTTTGTGTGTAAAGAGGGAGTCTGACAATGCTGGTTGCGTCGGCCACGTATCATTAGAAAGCTATTCGCCATTGTGACTTGTGCATAAGGAGCGGCGCGTCGCAGCCCGCTACACGACAGGCGACTCCTACGTTAGTTCGCACAGTTGCTCCGCTCGATTCGGTTGCAATGTTCCATTCACCTTATTCGTCGGCAACGAGGTTCAGTGACTCCGACGCCGACCGACTAACTCTTCAGAACACGTCATCTGCGTGCTAATGCCGCCGCTGTTTCATCACCTACGGCCGATCGCGCGAAGTTCTTTAAATTCTGTTGGTGTCTCGCGGTGCGGCCGTCGGGCGACCTCTTTTCGCGGACGACAAGCGAATGCGACGCGCGCCGTCCATGCAGCGTTATGTAAAGTTGAGAGCGGTGCAGCGGTGAGCGTTGCGCTCGACCGCGTGCGCGCCCCCCGCGTTCGTCTCCCTCCTCGCGATTTCGTTCGCCGTCGGTTTCACTCGCCACGATCGGCGGCGCGGGGTTCCGGAGGTCGCGCACCTCCCGCCTCCTCCGCCCTCCTCGGAGACGGAGCCGGTCCGCGGTCCGCACTCCGCAGCGGCCACTCAGTCGTCGAGCGGATTGCGTCGGCGGCAGTCGGCTCCGCGGCTGCTTAGTCTGATGACCCGCTGTCGCGATATGCCGACGCTGACACGACTCGAGTGAATCGCATCGCCCGCGACGTCGCGTTTGCTGTACACCATCGGTCGCGCTTCCGTTTCGGGAGTCCTTAGTGATTTCGCGGCTGCGTTTGCGACGGTCACGAACACGATCGTCGAGCTGACGACGTCGTGTCGAAAATAGCGTGCGTTATCATCGCGACCTCGAACGTCGAGACGAGATAGCGCGAGGTCGGCGGCACCTGCGCCGCGCCGCTCCACACGTGCACTCCACCACGAGCCGGTGCAGCCGACTGACGGCAATTAGCAAGTGTATGCGCTGCGACACCTTGCCGGACGCACACCCTCGCGCTGTCTCATCTCGCCCTGGCGCTGCCGTCACCTCTGGATTTTTGCAATTGACGTTCAGAGTCTTCAGACACTGCTATTATTCAGTGCATGGCTTTCCAGAATTTAAACGGAGGCTCTTTATCTGAGAATAGTTTGATTCAGGCAAATATCTAACTTATTAACTACTTTTTTATACTATCTTCAATACGAATACGATGATTAGTAATTATGATGTTGTTGGCTTTTGAAATGTTATTGTAATAATTTCTTACGTAACTTAGTACTAGCGATATCATTGTAAATTATTACAATTACAGTAGGTAGTATCTTTATCGCTACGTGGTGTGATTAAGCACCTCTTTAGATTTTTTAGTTGTATTCAGAATCTCTCAATGTAGGTACATTTCGGTCAATACTTGCTAACCAATTGGCTTAGCAGAAACTGGAGGCATGTTGATTGTCTTGTAAAAACTTGTGTCATTGAGATTTCGTCCACGTCTAATGTTATTGAATTACATTCATACATTAGCTGTCCGGTGTGAAAATCCACATTTAAATTGTATCATTGTATTGTTAGGTTCAGTATTATGTTATTTTTGTTGAAACAAGCGGCTAGTGTCAGCTCTTTTCTGGAATGATTTAGGTGCTTATTTGGGTCATCTAAAAGAATTTTCTAAAGACTAGTCATTTTGTTTCATCAAATTCATCATTGTTGTTTCATTAAGCCGGTGTAGGTAATTCACTATAATTCTGTGAACCTTTTGACTGCCTCATTAGCCTAGTTAGTGGTCCTGAGCGCGACTGCTACGCCAGAGATCTAGGGTTTGATCCCCAGGTCGAGCAAATGTTATTGGGTTTTTCTATGAAATTCTCAGTAGCAGCTCGGAGTCTGGATTTGTGGCCGGTTAATGGCAATAGGCTCGCCCCCTATTACATGGGACTGAAACATAGCGGCGAACTGAGGGTGTACATTAGTACGCCACTGCCTAACCCGTCGGGGAATACAGGCGTAATGGTATGTTAACCTTTTGAAGTAGGATTTTCCTTGGAAATTTGGGTAACTTTTTTTGACACAATTACGGTGATATTTTTATCGGCTCACTTTTACGAGTTATTATTTACGAAACAAGAATTCAACTTCGTTAAAGTTTGCCAAGGATTAATGTCACGTTAGAACAATGGAGTAACTGTATTAGGAATCCGAAATTTACGACTAATAAATAGCAATAATCATGATAGAATAATCAGTAATTCTATAAAGGCGAAGCATATTATCTCTGTCTTGGTCATATTTTAATACCCGGATCTGTCCTTGTATTCTTCCGTTTAGGTCAATTCAACGTGCCTTCAATTAAAATCGAAGCATTACAGAGAAATGATAACGCAAACATTCCAAGTACAAGTCCATAACTTACAAGTTAGAATCGACTCGAAACATTTGTAGCAATCGGATTACCCACATGATGCGATGAAAACTGAGCCAATAATGTTAATGAAATAATACATTATTTACAGAACAAACTAGGCAGTCAGGTTAAATTTCCCGTAAATATTTGCCCCAATACGTTTCAATCGTTTAACATACTAATATAATTCTAATAAGATTATTATCTAGCATGAGCAAAACTTAAGGCTCGATAGAAGCTGTATTTATTCAATATTTATTTATTTATTTATTTATTTACACAAGGCACATCAACAATATAAACACAAACATTGGTTAGTAGCAAAATACAGAGGCAAAGACTAGTGTTCATATCAATTATATTGCACAAGTAATAATTGGTTTAATGCTATAGGCTATTTACAGTTTCGCAATTTATAAAAAATGCATACTTGCCATCGTCTGTCCTACATGTCAGGTAGCAATGCTGTAATATTGTTGATCTGTTACTTTTGACGTCTTAAAACGGATTCTTTTTATGCGTTAAAATTGAGGTAGGGCTAGGCTGTCGTCTGTATTTCTGACTTTAATGTAAGAGCAGATATTTCGAGTTTATTTTGCTTTTATTCGCCGCCAGTAATTATGGAGAACTCAGTTGTTGGCAAAACGATTGTGACGTCATTTATTGCGTAGATTATTTACGATTTTCCTCGTATACCTTGGCTATAGAAAATTAACAATAGCTTAAATCAGAGAGGTATTCTTGTATTCAGAAACGGAAAAGTTGAATTCAATATCAAAATAAACGTTCCATCAAAACATGTATTATCCTGAAGATAATTTAAATATTATAGTAAATCTAGATCGAGCTGTTCACAAAGTTAATTAAGCATATTTAAAAAAATAGTACATTCAAAAAATGAAATGAAAGCGGTTTTGCCAATTTAGAAGATGCTCTTACACACATGAAAACGGAGGAAACAAAGGAAACCATCAAGGGTTTCATGAGAGATTCTAGAAAAACCTTTCATCCGTTTGCAATCTAATCATCACATTGCACTAACACTCCAATAGAAATAATAGTACACGTAGCTAAGGCATGTATTATGATGTATAGCAAGCCATTGCGCTGGTACGTAAGTCGAGTTACATAATATAAACACGGACACGTGTCGTCGTTTATATCGCTTATGTAACGCGCGCGTGTGTATGCTAGCTGACGTTCGCACCGATATGAGAAAAGCTTTACTGGAAATTCATCTTGGAAATTATTTTTGATCTCTCATTCGTTCATAGTGTCTTGGTACTTACTTACCTGTCGTCTAAATGTAACTTTGAAATTACTAGATCTGTCACTTGTCTTGTAGCTTTGAAATTACTACTAGCTTTTCGAGGGACATTACTTTTATCTGAATCAATACATTAAAATATCGATAAGGTTTCTGGAAACACGAATTTATCTATCCCCACCAACTTTTCTCGATCTAGACTTTTCTGAAGCGGCGTTTGTTGTGGTATTAACTCTCGTTTGTTATTGCTTTCCACGATAACAGTAATGCTTTCAAGGCACGTGTACACCTATCGTTGTGACCAAACCGATAACGTTACCCATTTCATTTTAAGAATAGTCCACCACCTGTTCGCTTTTCTTTATTTTGTCTTGCCCTATTTGCTTAATCACTTTTAGGCTCCTTGTCATGGTCTGCATCGTCGAGATATAAAACATTTTGAATTCCTTCATGAATGCTGGCAAGGGACTAAGTGATACGGGTGTTACGTAGAAATCTGTCAACAAATTCTTATCTTATATTTTGCTATAATCCATTTGGATACGGTTTCACTGCATACATATTAGCTGGAATATCTGACATGCTTACAATTTATTGGAGTTGAAATTGAAAACATATTCCATTTAAAATCATGTCGTTACTTCTCTAAAACTTTTAATTTGTAAAAAAATCGTCTGTCGTCTCCGAGACACATTTTCTCACGTCCTTTTGTTTGCCGAAGGAAAATCCACTATGTCTGCCAATTCAGTCGGCCACAGTACCAGGGCCGCATGTAGTGGGAGGAGGTACAACTAGCTGTCAGTGTCTGTCGGTGGCAGGCGCGGGGCGCAGGGGGCGGGCGCGGAGAGTGCACGTGCCGGCGGGTCGTGCCATGCGTTCGACGCCCTCCCCGCACTTGTTGAGCCGGACCGAGTCGCTGTCACTCGGTCCGCTACCGCCCGCCAGCAGCACTTAGGTCGCTCGCGCTTGCAACACCCATTCTAACTAGCACGTTGCCTTGCTCATGCATGTTTCGACTCATTCTCGCAAACATCTGTCTTACATGGGTCGAATTGAGGCTAGACTCCTATTAA
Source organism: Acronicta aceris (assembly GCA_910591435.1). Lineage (NCBI taxonomy): Eukaryota > Metazoa > Arthropoda > Insecta > Lepidoptera > Noctuidae > Acronicta > Acronicta aceris. The sequence continues at coordinate 2,598,305 of OU342778.1, read as the reverse complement.
TTCCACTCCGCAATGCAAAATTTCTCCACTTCGGGCTTTCGTATTTCGGCCTTTCTCGCACCATCGTTCGCGTGAATGTGGATTATTGCCTTAAAAAGGATATTATCATCTTGGTGGCCAAAACTATCAAAATACCCATTTTTCAGCATAGTCTCTAATGTAAGGGATCAATGTGATACTGGCGATATAAACAAACACTAACTTTCACATTTATTAACTACATTAATATCATGTATACCGCAAACTGTTTCCATGAACCCTTAGCAGACTATGTGTACAAGAAAGCAGTCCGTGGTATGACTAGAGTATATGGGATTCTGAAACACTTCTTCCGCGATCGTGGAACGCACGAGTCTGACGAGTATCAAGTCTTAGGTTAAATTTTAAGGTCAGGCAGTGTTATGTAGCAGTTTGGAGTTTGAATCTGTATCCCGTATGAGGGTTAAGAGCTTCGCCTATCAAAATAAGCCTAAAATCCTCTAAATTCTATTCACTAGGTTTTACTAGATGAGCGATCAAAGTGCGCCCTTATTAGTATTTTAATTCTAATGCTTAAGTATTTTAAATGCCGTTCCTCCTTTGTTCCTAAGTTACAAAGTTTAAATAAAAACAATATCTTTTCTGGAAAGTGTTTATATAAATTTGATTGAGTATAGATGAGAACTTAAAGGAATTCTGAATAATGAAGCCAAATACTTCAAAAGTTTTCCAAAGCCTTTGTCCATACATTCTGTATACTTTTTTATGCCTACTGAAAGTTTTCTATTGAACTATTGTGCTAAAAGTTTGTTTGTTTCTTTTTTAATAAAGTTCTTGCGCAAACGGTTACTCTGCGTCAGAACTCTTCAAAGAAGTTTTCGAGTCAATTAACTTTTTGAATGCCCATGGATTTCTTAATCGTTTCACGAACTTTGAACAATGCTCTGAACGTCAATTGTACCCTCAACTTCGCGAAAGTATCCTCTAAGCTTTTTGTATATTTCTACAGAAATTTCCTGCAGAATTTGAGCAATGGTGTATAAGTGATTAAGTTAAACAAGTATTCAAAAGACTGAACAATATATGAACTTATAATGAATAGCACAAGTGAGACTATGATAATGAGGACTAGTATTATAGTTAGTAGTTATTAAATGTAGTAGCCCATTGTAGAATGGGTATACTTATGGAAGCCACCGAAGCGAAACTGGGCACTGCCGGTTACCGGAGACGTCGCGTGCAGCCAGAACTGTTCGGCGCGATGGAAGCTCCCGGCGAGTTCTATGCTGACACGCTCCATACCATCGCCATCAACACCAGGGAAACAGAATTTGGCAGTATCGTCGAACCGATACCAATAACGCTGAAAACGTACAAACAGCTCCAAGCACACGGGCAAACCATAAACAGCTATGGGTTCCCGCAGCAACAAAATATGATCACATCTTTCGTTGCTGCACCTCGTTTTCCCGAAGTAGAAAGACCTTCAACGTCGAGCTTCTTACCTAACCCCGTCAAAGAACAAGTGAAAGATCATAAGATCACTCGACCACCGCCAAAGAAGAAGTGGATTAAAGAGTATCTAGGTGAGTTGTTTAAAACAGCGACGCTAGACTTAGTTTACAGAACACATTTAGCTAGAGTCGTTGTGTGGGCCCCATTTTTATTTTGAACCAGTTACATGACCATTCGAAGTAACCGAAAACTAAATTAAATTGTATACCTACTCAAGAACTTTAGAGAACTTCGGTTATAGTCGTTCTAGTGATAATTTTGTAAACCTGACAGTCATTTTGTGAACCTAATTCATCATGCCAGTTAAAGTCACAACAATTCGATTGTAATACATTTGAAAGTGATTCAATAGGTCAAATTGTCCACACGAGTGCATTATTTGACCTTGCTGTATAACCTCGTCTTGTTTTTGCTCAACGGAATCCAAGAGCACGACTAATACGCATATTTATGAAACTATATTTCTAGGATATTGCATTAGGTAAATCAGTTTATAGGTATCATCACCTTGTACATCATCATCATCATCCTATCTCAGTGCACAACTGAACTTATCAGCATCATCACTTTTTAATTATCCACGACGGAACAGAGACGGTATATGCGTTTAGGGTGGGAGCGTGTTTGTTATTTATGACATTTACCCAAATTTAAATAAATAATTTGAGATGCTGTGAATGTTCTTCAACAGCTATTTTCAAAATAGGTTCTAAAAGTAACTTCTTAAGGCGGATCGTTTCGGTGTGCCCGCGAAATTTAAATTTCGAGTGGTTTTTCGCAGTTTGTAGGTCTATAACAAGTTCTAGATTCATGGTAGTTGTAATTGCGACATCAACTATACAACATTCACAACTGAGAACTAAAACCTTTACTAATAAATCCTTATCAAGCCAAAAACTTGGCGCAATCTGTGTAATTGGTCAAAATTGACATTTTACACTACTTTTAGCTCCAATAATGATTTTTAAGCAATGGTTTTAGAGAAAAATTGTGAATTTTGTATATATAATGTCGCAATTACCATTACCATGAATGCAGAACTTATTATAGACCTACAAACTGCGAAAAACCACTCGAAATTTGAATTTCGCGGGCACAGCGAAACGATCCGCCTTAACGTATTTCGATTAGAGATTCACTTGTTGTATTGTTACTTTTATAGGATTTTACAACTGTTACATTATGAGCTATATTTTAATAATATAGATACCCATTAATTTAGAATCATAATTATTAGCAACATGTCAAAGCGTAAGTACCATATAGGCTTCAGATAAGGTTAATAAGGTACCCTAGAAGAAAAAAGAGTGTTGCAACTTGTTACTGTTGGAAACAGGTCATACTGTAATGTATGACCTAGCTACACTACATTACAGTGTTTAAGTCTCAATTTAAGCGGCATACAGATTGTAGTGAGGAAAAACCTCAAACAATCATTGTGTACATTTATTTAATGATTGTTACAATGCAAAAGTTTTTATTTTTTTTATTCACAAAGTTCTCAGCTTTAGTTCTAATCCTGCAATTTTTAAACTCTTTATATTGGATTTACATAACATATAATCAACCCATTATACTGTCCCAATGTTAGGCACGGGTGTCCTCTGAGAATGAGAGGGATTAGGCTATTTATTGGATTTGGATCACAAATATTGCAAATGTTTATTTAGCCATTAATATTATGGCCAAAGCCAATGACCACACTTGAAAATACGACACATAAAAAGAGTAAATTGGTCTATAGAAAATTACAAATTGGCCTTATAAACATAAATAATGAGATGATAAATTAAAACGTACCTAGACATATTTTGAAACTGAAATTTCGTTATTGAAAAAGGAATTATAAAGGAGTTAATTATTAAATTATAAAGGAGTTAAGAATATAATTGTATTAGGAGAACATAACATACAAGGAAGAGAGGCAACAAACCAAAACAGCGAGGTATTGCGTGCGTACTAGAATTCAGCGTGTTACCGTCAAGGTGTTCTTCTTTACAAGGTCGTAAATATCGTAGCGTATGTGCTCTTGCGTCTTAAATAGGCATGCGTGTTCCAAACCCGCTTTCCTCTGTGACCTCACATCGATAAAATGTTTCCTCTTGTCTGCTACAAAATATGCCTGTTTATTGAGATAAACCTAACATCTATAATACATAATAATACAGATAAAATTGATGGTATTTAGTAATTGATGGCCTTTTTGATGGGCATCGATAAAATTGTTGGTATTTTGAATCATTCATTACAGACAAATCAAAGGACAACAAAGTTTAATTTTAGTTGCATAGAAGTCAGATCCCTCAATCTTAAAGAAAGGAGTCTAACGCTAAAAAGTTGCTTTTGCACTGATGTTGAAATAATTAGTCATATAAGTTATTATAGAATCAGTTGCGACATTACAAAGCAGAATTTAATTAAGTTAACTGATACTGTAGACTGCAGTTGTAGGTAGTTACTTGCGTAGTTGTAGCTTCGTTATCAGATTATTATCAGATATATGAATAACGACCTGCACATTGCGATATTCTTTCCAATGATCGGAAATTTTATTGGAATTTGTCGACAGATAGGGCGACTGAACCTCTCTTGCTCTTTTTATTTTTCTTTTTTATCGAATTTATGTTTAATCCACAAGCATCTGATTTTTATTTAGAAGAATGATTGATGTTTCTCGGAATACCTTGTCCTTATCTATTAAAGGTTTCTTCAAAACGGTATAGGTATTTCGTAGTAACTAAAGCAAAATAATAGCAATATTTTATGTAATAACTGGCGGATGTCGCACACAATGAAAGTCGTAATCCAATAAAGATGGCCGGCATGTGTCAGCCTGACGTCGACGCAGCGCATGGTTGCGTAACACACATAATTACATAGTTTTATGAGATTAACTGCTTAAACAGGTATACTCGTATAGAGACATTCGCAACACCGGTGCCACCATGCTTTGTAGGTACCAAAGCAATTTCAGGTCAAACTTTTTGATAGAACTTCTAGTCTCTTCCACCTAAATAAGCGTAACATTTTTTGCGTTAGTTTTGTCTTAAGCTTGTCGTTTCGTTTTATCGATAATGAAGCCTTGTTTCATTATTGTTATTCTGTCGCTAACCTCATCGTAACCATATTTGTTTTCATAAACATTATCTTATCTAAGTTTCTTTTGTTTCACTCTTTCATTACGGTTAGCGCTGGTCCGCACGTCACACGCGCGTAATGACTATCATTTCATTAGATTGTGTGCTCTTTGCGTTTAGTAATAACGCCTATATTGTGGTTGTCCGTGTCCGTTGTACGAAGACTTTATCTTCGACGAGATACACGGTTGAAGGTACCTATCTTTGTTCTCGAACAAACCTTATTACGGGGTGACCTCTACTTGGAATGGTTTATTGATAAAAGCTCTGCATTTTCCTGCTCTTCTGAAAGTTACTTTAGTAATGTAAAATAAATCATTGGAAGTCTTCTCTTTTATTTTAATTTGTTATAATCGTTCAGCGGGCTTCTAAAGTAACATGGATTATACTAGTAATGTCCAGTTGAGATCACCATTTTTGCCAAGGCAGATCTAATTCTTATCGAGTGCGCTCCACGTGTCGTGTGTTTGTCATGTAATGAAGCGTTGTAAAAAATGTGGAGCGAGCCGCCACGTATTGGCGAGGTTATTGACATTGAGATAAAAACAATATCGCACCCTGAAATCGTAACGCTTCGGTCTGTTGATTGAGAGATATCCGTTCTGCCAATATTTTTCGATATCTTAACAATTGTTTCTTGTAAAGTGGTCCTTTAGCCCTTACTGCAATGGTCATTTGGGATTTCTCATAAAAAGGTAGGTACCTACATCGTGGTCCTCCTGCTTAAAATTAACTGCATTACGTAGGCGTCCAATATCCCTCTTAAAGATAATTTTCAGTCCAGTTAAGGTTTTTAGAAATCAGCAGGACATTGTGTCACCGACAAACTGCTAAGATTACAAAAGGAAAATCTTTATCGTCTTAGACCGGTGTTCTTGTAGGCAAGGTGTCAGCGTAGACTGTATTTGATTGTATACGTGGTGGATTGCGCATACTACCCTACCCCTTCTCCTCCTCTCGTACTCTAGAGCGCGTTGCATCGGCGATGCGTTCGGGTGAGCTCGAGCCGCGTGACGGCTTGTCACGTGCCAATGCCGAGCACACCTCTCCCCTGTCCCCCTGTTTCGCGTGGGCCACCTATAACGCCTCGCTTATCACTATCACATCCAGACTCAGAGGCTCTCAGCCCCCACTGCACTTCCCTCCTGAATGAGTAGTGGCCCTCTTACTACCCCAAATTCAATTTATTACTTATATTTAAAGCTTTTTTTCCTTGGCAAATATTTAATAATGCTGTTACTTAGTGTTGTCAGATAGACCAGTTACATAAATATAATTTCTAAATAGATTAACACCTGATACATCGTAACCATTTTTTTTTCTGGGAAAATTCAATTTCTTTTTCAGTTTCCTTAAATTTTGAAATCAAAATCATAAATCTAGATTGTATTTTATCTTTTTTATTTTCAATTAATTATTTTCTGGTATAAAGAATATCAAGGAATAGGAACATCTTCTATTTAGATTTGAAATGAACATTTCACTAACTAAGCATCAAATCATATGACGCTAGTAGCCTCGATCCAAATCTCGGTCAAGTTCATAATAATATAAATAGGTCAAGTCGAACTAAGTAACGGAATTTGCAAATTTAAACATAAACACCAAAATTGTTTTAACAAACAATCAAAACAATTGACGACACGTTTGGCGTAGCGGCTGAGCGATCAGCTTCTGCGTCACGTGTTGTGGGTTCAATCCCCACACGGAGCAAATATTTGTATGATCTACAGGTAGTTGCTCCGGGTCTGGCCGTTTGTGTATGTGAGAATTTGTGTTTGTAAACGCACCCACGATACAGGAAAAAATCCTAGTGAGGGGCAACGTTTTTTTTTTAAAAAAAAAACAATATTCATAGTATTTTATAGAAGTGAGGAAAAGTACGTGGCTTTTGTAAAACTTGTTAAACCCATCATAGATTCGGACTGAGAATTAAGTCAAGTCAAGGCAAGTCATGTCAAGAGACACAAGTCAACTCACGGAGATTCATTGTTTGGAAACTGGATGTAAAACAGAACTTACATGATTTAAATAAAAATAATGGTGATGGTGATTGCTGTAGTAGAAAATTAAAAAATGTTGGGTTATTTTAGATTTAGGTATATTAATATAAGAATGTTCAAAATAAGTATGATAAATACATTATGTAGCAATTTCATTGTAGCTCGGCTGAAATTGGTTATCGTTTTGCAAGTCACATTCTGCATACGACCAACGCCTACTTGCTGCAGTGCTGGTATTTAATACCGGTCTCAGAACAGCATCAGATGCACATAACATCTATACCGGTTCACTAGTGTCTGGAATCACGGTTTCACTTGCACGTGTGGGTGGGTGACCCGCATCGTGGGAGACGGTCGGTGTTTGTGTGTTTGTTGCTTGTAGGCGCTCGCCCGCCATGCGCAATTCTACCAGGCTAGCATAATCCAACAGCAGAACTTTTTTAGCGTAATTGAGAAAAGTTTTCTCCATAAGTTTTTTAGAAGTTCCCCCAAGTTAAACTTTTATTAGTTCTAAAGTGACAAAGAGTTACATTTACTTAATTGGACTATAAATATTTTTAAGTGTTTTAGGTACCTACTTTATGGTATCTATAAATATAAATTCGTACATTCTAGTGCGTCATCAAGAATGCACTTTTATGCAACACCTAGCCAATTTGATGATTAATAAGAATTAACTTAGTCATGTACCTATAACAATTAGAACAATGTTATCAATTGATAATGCCTACATAAGTAGTATGTACTAATGTACATTAGTTGCTGTTCACTATGCGTAAGTGTTCTAGTTGATGTAGACATTTCTGATGTTTGTTATTTACGTCATCTTACAGATATTTCATCGCTTTCCTGTCTTGTTTTCTAAGATTCTCGCAGGCGTAACTCTGTAATATCAACCCCCCTGTGAGGTTGCCAGAAGGCCAATGACGCACGCAACTGCTGCCAATCCCCAGTGACTACCTACGCGCTTATTCTGCCCTGGTAGTGTTTGCAATTGACAGCCAATAAGCCCTCATCATTTTTTTAACATAATTTAAGCATTATTACAGTTGATGATGAGATGTTTGTTTACCATAATATTAGTACCGTACCGTAGATGGGTACTTATTATTACAATAATTATTATGTTCTTCTATCAAAGAGAAAGGTACCTACTTAAAATTATATACATAAAATTCTCCTATTTTCCTGTGAATTTTGTTGCTTCACTGAAACCTATTTGATCTGAATGCATAACTAATACTGTTTTCAACTTTTTTTTATCTGATTGTAATGCCATGAAATCAGTTTCTATTAGAATACTGAATAATTTAATTCTGTTTTTCTTAAAGATATTAAGATTTTCAAGTTCAATAGACGTGTAAGTGATTTCATCAAATATTTATCGTGCAATTCCGTATGTATCGATATTTTAGCTATAATTATACAAAATATGGTCAATGACCTTTGTCAAGAATTTAATTTAATTTTGAATATATTTTATCTTAGCTTCTATCATAATAAACTTATTAACAATATTATTAAATCTGAATTCAGACCCTAATCCACGAAAATTTTGCCAAAACCTTCCTTTAAAATTTTCCTCGGTATTTCATAGAGTACCTATGGGACCATGGGAAACATGGACCTAAGATATACACACATCCACTCATGAATTTGTCCCATAGGACAAATGGGGGTAAACAAAACCCACAGAATACCACTTCCTTCGGTACTGACCACTTTTTCTTTGACTTCATCAATAAGATTGATGTAAGAAGAGGATGTCATTCTAGGGGGTCCCTTTCCAGCGTTAGTCAACATTGATTAATTTTAAAAATCCACATGATGGAATAAGGTAAATCCAGGTTTTAAAATAGCCCTGTCTCTATTTGCACTAAGCACTAAGCAGAGCTAGATTAACACTAGGTGCACTGGGGCTAGAGCCTAGGGAAAAGAATTTTGAAAAGAATCTATGCATTTTATGCAAAATTTTGATAATGGGGCGGCGCTAAGGTTACATCCGGGACTGGTGATGTGTGTATATAAAATAAGAAAGTGGTTTTTACATTTTGATTGAGCTTAGGCTTAGTTGAAATCATCTTTTGTTATAAAAGGGAACAGTCCAAATCGCAAGTAAGCAATCTTTAAAAAAAAGACGACGAGATTTCTTCAAGAATATAACCTACAATTAGAATTTATAGTAGGTAGCCTTCTGGAATATTCGAAGATTAACAACAAGGATTGTTGTCTTCAATTTATAGAAGTAGAATATAACAATAGATAATGTTTTATTAACTTCAATTTATAATTATATCTTCCTCTTCAATATCTAAATACAAATCCATAGAGCGTTTAGATTACTTAAGAAAATCTCATATTCAATTTTAATATGTAAGTACCTATTTGAATTTCTATTAGATTAGGTAGTCGTATCTACTGAATTTAGTCCTTTCTTTTATGTAGTGTAAGTAGGTATATGTAGGACATGTTGCCTATGCTTTTTAAATACAATTAGATATTCTGTGAATTTGAGATTAACTTGCGGAGGTCAAATTTACATAAGTTCCTAGACCAATGCTTTTTTACTGTTCTGTTTAAAATCTGTTTAGAATTTTCACCTCTTTATATTCTCTTAGCTCTCTGCATTGGAATATGGGAAGCAGGAAAACTTGATGATAAAGGTATTGTCTTTATATTACCTACGTCTGTAAAAAGTTTGCGTTTTTTTAAAGTGTGAAGATTGTGTGTACCTATGCTAAGAATAAATAACTAACTTAGAAGCAAGTCCAGTTTTTATTTTTAATAAAGTGTATATTATAATAACTTGTAACTTTCATCAACTTCACATCTACTTACTGACTGCGTAAATCAATTCGGCACGGAATATACATTTTACATTTATTATGTTCAATTTGAAATTGAATAATTTTCTTCTACTTGCAACACTAGCTACACATAATGACAGAATTTATCGTGGGTTTAAAAATTAATTCGTAGATTTTTAGCTACATTTTTCGTGGTGGAACTATGGGGTGGGTCCACCTTTTAAACGAAAATATTGTAAGTTAGGCTTTTTTTAAATATATATTGTACTTATAAGAAGTAGTGTTTACTATAGAATGAACCGATGGATTGTAGCAGTCGTAAAATGAAGCCTCATTGGGCTTTCTTCTCAGAAAGGAGCTCTATAAAGTCAGGATGTTTGTCAAAGTCACGGGTGCAAAATCCTCGGCCACCTCTAGAACACGCTTAAACAATTCTGATTCATATTAAACGCGACTGAATAAGTCGGTCAATAACCACTGGCGTTCTATGTTATCCTATTAATTTCTAGTGGTTCGTGTTGTTTATTGTATTAGAGAATACAACATAATAATAATAGGTAGTAGTATCTTTTGTAACTGACAGTCATTATAATATGGCTTGTTAACTTTATTTTAATTATAAAATGCTTCTATTATCTCACAGAGCTACAGTTAGTCAATGACTCATGCATGTTCCATTAAATGTACACGTGGACTGTCTAAAATTATATTTACCTACTACTGTAATAGGTTGACAAAGATCACGCGAACTGAATGGCGGTCTGTATGTTTAGCTCATGATTCCTATTGTGTTCGTACATTGCAAAACTGTCAATGTTAGACATAATGTCCGTTAATTAAATACTAATTTAATTAATAGATGAATTAAGCTATGGTTCTTAACGACGCTCCAACATTGGAAGAAACAATAATATTTATAATGAGTAATTTAAGAATTTATAAGGTGATTGGCGCGTTACACAGTTCGCAATTAGTCATTGATTCGACATTTTATATTGCTATGCATACGCTTGCTCTTGACAAGAAATAACAAAGTAGTAATGCGTAGTTCCTGTGAGATAAGATGTTTGTTGTTTGTACTAAAGTACTATACCTACCTACACGTGTAGTGCCGCAAGTAAAACTCAAAAGCTCATTTCAAATATACCTAAATAGCGTAACCTTCAGACGGTGTATGATTTAATAAAATATTTTTAACAGCCTGTTGTACATAGGTACTTACTTGACTGCACATTTTGTGTAACAGTTATGCTGACCGATCCGACCCGAGACAAATACGTGTGTGTGATCCACAGATATTTGTTTCGAACTTTTGACTTTTCAAATGTGGATGTAGGTAATAGGTACCTACTTTGTATCCGGCATTTGTACGTTTGTAAAGTCCATAGCGACGCGACGTAGGACTTTTTGCCTAGTGTGGGAGCTGTCTTATAAACAAGAAAAGATCTATACTTAGAGATATTCCTATATTTAACTATACGAGTGCAACCGTGCAACTAGAATCATAACGTTTCATAAACGCTTTTAAAAGCATAACTGAAATAAAAACATTTGAACTTGAAAAAAAACTCGAGTATATAACACGGAAAGACGCTAGGTGTAATTCAATGGTCTCGAAAACAACTTTTTTATTATATTTATCTTTCAATAATATAATAAAATAAACGTTCGTAAATACATACCTATCTTTCTGTTATTCGTCGATGGTCTTGATAATAACTAAATTATTCATCTATAAAAAAATATTTACCTACGCGAACAGAATAATTATATAAAAACGTACATTCGGCCCGACGTTCAACAAAAACAACACAGCCCAATCTAGTAGTAGCAGACGCCAGTAATTTTACGGGCCGGTTACGAGACTTGTTTTTTCTGGCACCTCGCTGAGCAGCTGATTTTCGGCGTGGCAACTGTTAACGCCAAACAAACCGAAAGCACGCGCGCAACCACATGTGCTGACGTAATTTTATCGTCAGACCACGCCCCCGCTTCCATCTCTTTCCCCACACTGAGACACATTGTCTGTCTCACTCGTCATTGCAGCGTGACTGATTTTCCGTGGATTTATTTTACTATAAACTTTATTCCATCGTATATAAAGTTCATTATTGCGTACAGTTACTACCTGAAAGAAAAGTTGTATTCTGCCATCTCATTTCCTCTGATATGCCTGTTTCATTTACGTGGCTGTATCGAACTCCTCGCTGTTTATGTTCGCCTGGTAGTTTGCCGCCACGGACTGCAGCCGTCGACGAGCGGTTGACACGGGTTTGACAAGGTGTTGACTGACCTAGCATAGCCTCACACATTTTCCAATGGAACCGTAGTGTCTCATGATCAAATCATATATAATTATAATTAGGCCTAAGTTAATGTTAAATTAGCTCATCCGTGTTAACTTTATTTACAGAGGAGGAGCCGAAGTCGCCGGTGTCGGTGCGAGTGGTGACAGGGTTGCCGGTGACACCGCGCAGCAACGGCGTGGTCCGGCCGACGTCGCCGGTGCCGGTGGCACCCCCCTGCCCACCTGCACCCGCGCCCCCCATCATTGCGCTCGAGCCGGTCCCCGTGGCGACCATACCTCCTCCCGCGCCCCTCCTCGACTTCGCACAAGAACATTCCAGGCCGCGAACGACGAGTAACAGTCATGGGTATGTTCTCCTGGTATCAGCGGTGTCTAAAACAGCTGGAGATTTGCACGACACGGATGATGTTTTGATGTCGCTAAACCTGGCAGTCCTACTGTTTCAATAAAACCTAATCGATATTCGATATATATTTAATTCGTTTGTTTATTTATAGTTGGATTTGTTTATGGAATGATTAGGGATTAGATCAAATCCATTATTTACCAATAACTTCTATATCTGCACAAATCCATTATGAACCGCGGTCACCATTACTTATTATCAATAACATCCTTTGTCATTTTTATTGCTTACACTTCAAGTCTTAGAGCTTGAAGCATCCTTCCAAGTTTACTGGAACCGGACCTAACTTGAATAGGTAGTTGTCCTAATAAATAAATGTGTGTGGCTAATGAAACAAAACGATTACCAATTAAGTAGTAAGTAGTGTTTGCACAAATACCTCAAACCTTACAAATTCTCAAAAAGAATTTAACATGCACAATACAATAAAATGTAAACAGGTCTTAATGGAAATTGTAATCCGTACAACCTGTTGTTCTGATATATAGCACATGTGTTACTTATACTTTTCAGTCGATTGCTGTCAAGGTTTGGTTATTAACAACCATGAATTGAATACCTAATCTATTAGGTAGGCTTTTGTATTCATCAAAGGATTAGTCCTTGTCAGTATCTATATGCATCATTCATTTGAAGGTATGGTTGTACGAGACTGTGTTCTGAAATTAAGTTGTGGAGCATTAAACGAGTCACACAGTGCATCTATTTTAGTCTTGTTAATTAAGGAAAATATAGTACCTACCTAGTGATCTATGAATATCAAACACAGGATAAATAAAATATACCTATAAATAAAATACCTAAAATAATAATTAAAAAACACACTTATTAAAATTGATTTAAAATAGAATAATATTGTTAATAAAGGAAAAAATTAATAAATAACAAATTAAAAATACAATACAATATAATATTAATCTTATTAATCCTAATATAGTTTCTAAAATTCAACTATTTTATTAAATAATACGAAATAACTATAATAATATAAATAGCAAAAATAATACAAACTTATAATATTACAAAGTATATATTATATAGTCATAAACACAAGTTCTTCCTTTCTTCTACATTTGCCGTGCCTGACAAGGCCCACACATGTTTCTTCTTATATTATTGTTATCATCTATTAAACTTGTGGAGTGCAATAAATGTATTGAGTATTGAGGATGCAGCCCTTAGAAAAATAATGGTATGTAGGTACAATGTTTTTACATTATGGGAATAATTGGCAAACATTTATTAATTTATTTCTCATGATCATTACTATTTTAGTCCAGATCCTGAGACCTGTTGCCAGTAAATGGTATAGATATATTATACAAAAATCTCTTTTAACTGTTTACTATTTAGAACATAAAGCGTTTGTTGGGAAAAACCGATTTGGGACATGATTCCATGAAAAATTAAGTGCCTACTTATAGACATGTCTACTTGTCTAGAATAGATGTGAATATTATCTATACTTACACATGACATGAAACCATCGTTGTTAACAATTTAGGGGACTCTATTTTGTATTATAAAAACACGCGATCATGAATAATATATTATGTATCTAGGTAGGTACTTAATTACATTTAATTATATTACGTAGTAATGGAATAATACAGACATAGTTAAGTCTGTGCTAATCATAAAATGTAGGTAATTATCAACAATGTGACTACACGCGCTTACGTTTTCTTGTTTCCTTGTTCAACTCTTAAGTTATTTATTAATTAGAAACTAGGTAATTATGTCCAGACAATGATGTCCGACGAATATTATGATGGCACGAATTTAGTGGTAACTTAGTTGTAGTTTTGCTATTATATTGTAGGTACCTGTAGGTACTCCTGATACTTCTACTATGAAAATTTTCTTGATTTAAGCTCCTAGATACAATTTCAAAATTAATATCACAAAAATATAACGCGTGATTGCGCAAAAATAGTTACGTGAAATGCAAACAAAATTATGTTATGAATGTAGTTACGTACAATGCAGGTGACGACGTCGCCAGATACAGAATCAATCGTTGGATTTAATTCTCTCAATGTTGAATTTTCTACTACCAATGGCACACGATATGGAATATTCTCCGAATTAAATTTTAAAAGTAGTCAAATTGTCAACAGGCCACCCCCCATACCTTCCCCCCCATCGGTCAGTAGTAATGGCAGTGGTAGCGGTTGTAGCAACGGTAGTGGAAGCGGGGGCAGTAGTGGCAGCGCTCCTCGCGCCGGTACGCGGGAGGTCCACAACAAACTGGAGAAGAACCGGCGGGCCCACCTCAAAGAGTGCTTTGAACTCCTCAAGAGACAGCTCCCCGCCACACCAGATGACAAGAAAACCTCAAACCTCTCTATATTGGGCTCCGCTATTAGATACATTCAGGTTAGAAAATTACTCTTTTCAGCACTGTTTTCCTGGTAGTGAACGCCTTTGAAACCAGTGTCGATGGCCTTTCTAGTCGTCGTATTCGTCTCGATTTGTGTTATCTATCGTCAAATAAATTGTTCAATTACATAACAATTTATTTTAGAAAAAAGCTATTATTTTGCTTCTATTACGAATACTATCTAGGTAGGTAGGTATTAGCTTTCATTTGCATAATAATAAGCATTTAAAACATGGCTGAATGCATTTGTTTGATAAAAATATTGTGTAAACAAACCGAATATAAATATATAATTATGTTCGTGTCAATATCCATGTAGATATATATCTACAAAAAAGTGAATTATACAAACACTTGTTTATCGCTTCTTGGAAAGCTAAATTTATAATTGTCTTTTACAATCTTCGAAGTGTAGTTAATCATTCGTCATACATATATTATGTATATATATATCAAACTGTATCGAGGCAGTGTGACCTAAATTTGAAACGTGAACGTATGAGCATATTTTTTCGCTTTACTTAAAGAAATCAAGACGATACTGGTTCAGTCTAGTAGAGCACACAATCATACACTTGTAATAAACATGCATGCATCCATGTATGCATCATTCTCCGTAAGTTATGCATCCCCTTGATTCATAATCGGTATTCTTACATATAAAGTAGATCGTGCTTGACTACAGATAACCAAGGACAGGCTTTTGACATAATCACGTTGTTTTTCTAGTTTGTTAATGTGTACCTAACTGTACTATTATATTAATCTAACGTATGTGTGGCAGTGACTGCAAATTAATAAATAAATAAAAGTACAAATTAATAATTAAAAGTACCTACTTACTGGGCCTGAATAATGCGAATAATTAGTTTATTTATTAAAAGTTCTGGACTGTGAAAACTTATCTTTTATTACCAAGACTTTGTTGTTGCTTTATTTTTCTTTGCTTTTGTTTGAACCGAATGTTTCGTGGAAATCACGTCAATGGTCGACCACGTAAAATGAACGGCTAGGTTTCGTAATTCAATTATAAACTACGGCTTCTCTTCTACTTACTTGTAAATTGTTTCAAACTTTCTCAAGAATATGAAAGAATTTCCAAAGAATATGAAAATTTGGGTAATTGATTAGGATTCTCTAATAATTGTTTTGTAGCTTTTTGAATTGTTTCTTTAGACAACTAACTTTTTCAACGTTTCTTTTCAAAGTTTTTGTTTGAATCAGTAATTTAGGTTGGTTTTAAACTTTCTAGAACAAATTAAACAATTATTATTTCGTCTACAGGTTCTCCGGCGTAAGGAACGCGATTGTGAGCACGAGATGGAACGGCTAGCTCGCGAGAAGATTGCAGCTCAACAGAGGCTCTCCGCCTTGAAAAGAGAGATCTCGGTCCGAACAACTGTTCGCCCTCGGAGTATTGGTGCGTTAACCTCTTGCCTTGCTGTGCGCTCCTGGTACATTTGGTTGAGATTATTTAATATTTAGCTTCCATTTTTATTATCAAAATAATAATTATTGTATTTAATAATAACTATTTCACGAATTCGAATTAACATAATTTTATGATTTTTAAAATATTTATTTTCTTTCTGTATGTTTAATACTTCTAATAGTTAATAAGATACATTTTCATTATTAGATGCAGTCACTGAAGATAAAGTTATAGAAGACCCTGTCAATGGGCAAGTTTTAGGAATCCCTTTAAGTGTAAGTATTTCTATGGTTTAATTAGATTAATAATAATATATTAAATAATAATATATTATATTATTATATACCTAATTACATAAAGTACATAATTCCCATTCTTAGTTTTAAAACGGTTGTATTTTCAGATACCAGCTTCGCCGCCTCATTCGGTAGCACGAATCGAATCGTCTCCTCCCCGCACTCTAAACCTAAGCACGAAGTTGCGTACGCTGCCTATACAAATCACACCCACCACCTCGCAGGTATGGTCGCCTAGTACAATCTTAGAAATTAGAGCTGACCTAATCTTGGATTAGGGATTTGTGTTTCTTCTCGATGTTATACAATTTTAATCTCAAAATTTATTTATTGTAAAATTATTTGTTAGTTTGAATAATAAAATAATGGTGTTTTTTGTACATTTCAGGTTGTGCGGACGTCGTATGGCACGAGACCCAACACACTAACGCTCACTACGCTTGCACCAGCGGATCCTACCCCTCAAGTAAGTAATAGCTTAATTTTATATTTTCTAAATAACTTCTATGATACTTTATTCTGAAAATCATGAATTTGTTGTTTAAAAAACCTTATACGATAGAAAAAATGTGTAGTATTCTCGTTCTCGTTGCAGATCTATGATTTGAATATTATTATTTAATCTATTTTGATCTGCTATTTTGGTCCATTTGTTTTTCTGCAATATTACAATATCCCTAATTGTATATTATTAAAATATTAACGACAGAGATTTGACAATCAATCCCGTGGGTGCTCAGATCGATGGGTTACAATAATGAAATTCGAAAGGATAAAATGAATGCTCAACACCTATCAGCATCCATGATAGGTTTTCGGAGTCGGCGCCCCTTGTTAGTAACTAATCGTCATCATCTTATCATCTTCCTGCCCTGCTGCTTGTCCCAATTTATTTGAGGTCAGCTCAGCATGTTCCTTTTTTTCATTCATCCCTGTCAGCCGTCACCCATCACATCGGCTTTGCTTCTTACATTGCCTCCACTCGAGATGGTGCAAAAACACAGACCATACCCAACGGGGCCACACAGACTGTACCTGCACAATTATAATAAATCCTATAATGTTACAAAATTTGTCATAAAATTTCAGTCGTATCCACAATTTATTTGGATAATACAGCTACATTTTAATAAGTCGTGGGTCCAAAGTGCGATCCTAGGGAATCCCAAATCATATGATTATGTTATGTTAACAGAAAATAGAAACAACTTGACCAAGGTCTCGTAGCCACGTCGCAAATAACGACTGAATCTTAATGTACACGAATAGGCATTGTATTTGGGCTTGTCAAAACAATTGACAGCAGCAAATAACTTTGACAGAGTATGACATAGGGTACAAACCCTGTCTGTCATACTCTGTCAAAGGCTTTCGAGTGTGACTCACACGTTCGAAAATTGATTTAAAAAATATCTATCTTTGTTCACGGCAAATCATATTTGTAGTGCACGTATAAAATGATTATACGATTTCTGCTAAAATGAAAAATAAATAAATATTAGTCAAATTTTGGTACTTTAATTACTAGGTATCTGATTGTTGACTTTATCTATTGGTGAACAGTATTTATATTTTACGGAACAAAGATAAACACTGCTTTTGATACTAGTTTCTGACACTTCGCGAATATTAGACGTTGAAATAAAACTACTTTTTACAAATTTTATCGCGTTGTATTGATATTATCAGTCTACCCGTGAATATGGATGCAGTGAAGGATCCGAAACGTCGGGAATTAAATAATATCAATACAACGCGATAAAATCTGTAAAAAGTAGTATTATTTTACTGCTTTTGATGTTACAATATTACCTAACAGAAAAATCATATCATTATTTTTCCGTCTCGTATAAATTTGACTTATGTAGGCCAAGGATTCGTTTATGAATCGTATAAATTCATGTCACCTTGATTGAACGGTGTTCCACTCGATCTTATGAAAGTTCTAGTTGTCAACATTAGTTACTGACGCCAACATTCATCGTAATTTGTGTGACGCATAAAATAAATATATAATAATGATCCAAAATAATTGTGATTACTGGTGGCGCATCTACGAACGACATTCCAATAAGTTATGTAATGTAAAGTAACATATTATGTTTAATACATAATTATAAAATGTAATATGTGTACTTATTGTTAAATATCTTTTTTTACATTGTTACAGAATGGGCAGACGGTAGAAAATGGCGTGACGAATGCACTCAGCACGTTAGTACATCCAGCTCAAATACATCTGCCCATTTCGCAGGTGAGACAATACGTTTTATTAGCCGAAGAAAACTTACATAGAAGTTTTGTTCAACTACTTGACAGCTAGCCTTCCGACATACTTAATACATACTCTGCTTAATAATAACAATGACAGTTGGCATCCTTAGTCTTTACATATATTATTATAAAACAAAGTCCCCCGCCGCGTTTATGTGTGTCTGTTCGCGATATACTCAAAAATTACTAAACGGATTTTCATGCGGTTTTCATTAATATATAGAGTAAGTAATTAATAAGGAAGCTTTCAAGCTATTGAACATAACGCTACGACTCTTAGGAACAGGGCAACGCAGGTAAAACCGCGAGCGGGTCGAGTCTGTACATTTATATTTAGGATTTGTAGCAGATTCATTATAAGTTCCTTTTTTGCCCTGCAGTCAGGGGCAGATTATCCTTAAGGCAAACTAGACACGTGCCTAGGTGCGCGAAGTTAGAAAGGCGCGCGCGCAAAAGTTACCGTAATAACTCATGACAACTAGTAGGGCACCGATGAGGTGCTGCCTAGAGCGCTGTCGACATTTAACGCTATTTAATCCTCCACTGCCTGCAATTCTCCTTTTACCTAACTTTTTTTTTTTTTTTAATCCACACCACACTTTTTGTGTATTTGCCAGTGTCAAGTATATGGAGTAAACAAGTAATATTTATTAATTCCCGTCATGGGATTATAATATATGGCGCCACACTTTCTGTGTTTGCCAGTGTCAAGTATACAAAATAATCCCCAGTAAAACAGTAGAAACTTCACTAAGGCTACGATGGAGTTTAGGAGTGACCACAAAAGTCACGATTTTCAATTTTATATCATTTGCCTACACTCGCACACGTTCACGAACACTTAATGGTTAACTCTCCACTATAATTACACATTAAATTTCGGAGAAACACAAGTTTTAGAAAATAATATAAAACCGACAAAGTGCACTTTACATTTTCCCGCCTAAACTCCTTTTTTACCTACCTTATTAACGCTCTATATTATATTTTTTTATTAAAGGAAGCCTTAGCATCTTCAATGAAAATGTTAAAAGAGAAATTTGTTCGATTTCAGCTCGATTGCCACGATGAAGCTAATTTTTCGTGTTGTTATTGCGAAACCATACCTTATTTTTCTCGTGGACTGCGTAAATAAACAATCGGATATCTATTTGTTTTATATGTTATATGTTATAACTATCTATATCTACTATCTACTATCTATATCTATATATATATCACAATGACAAGCAGTGATAGCCTAGTGGTATGACCGTTGGACTGCCAAGTCAAAGGTCTCGAGTTCGAACCCAAGGCACGCACCTCTGACTTTTCGAAGTCATGTGCGTATTAAATAGTTAATTATCACGCGCTTAAACGGTGAAGGAAAACATCGTGAGGAAACCTGCATGCCTGAGAGATTTTCTCGATGGCGTGTGAAGTCTGCCAACCCGCACTAGGCCAGCGTGGTGGACTATAGCCTAATCCCTCTCATTCTGCCCAGCAGTGGGACAGTATAATGGGTTGATTATATATATATATATATATATATATATATATATATATATATATGTTATAACTATTTGTTTATTTATTTAGTCGGTAGAAGTCTGATTTAATAACAGCTTATAAAAACCATTTCTCCATGAAAGATCACCAAAGCACTTTATCTATTTCCTAAAATATTTTTGGATTCCTGAGCTTATCATATTGTTTAACTGTTATTTTATTTTCCTAGGTGGTTGGCAGCAGTGGGTTAGTAGTGGGACCAGCAGCACTACAGTTGCTTACAACTAGTAGCGGACTTCGTGTCTTACAAGCGCCTGTACATACCAACGGTGAGTTATGGCCGCCTGGTATATAAATTAAGGATTCCTTTAAATAAAAGAAAAAGATTTTAACATTTTTTTACAAATTATGTGACATAAAGAATCGTTCGGTTTTTTAAAAAGGTATCACAATGACAAATCACAACAGTTATAAAGCATGAATGTTGGTGTTCCACAGGGTAGCATTGTTGGCCCATTATTGTTTTTACTTTCTCAACTACTATTAGGCTTATAATTAGCTTAATAAATTCAACTTACGAACAAAACAGCGTTGTCTCCATACTTCAATAATAAAAAAATGTAAATGTATGTGTAAATAAATAAATAAAATGTACCTTACCTTTTTTGACAGGTGTAACAACCACTGTAGAAAACAATAGGATATCTAAAGAAAATGGAATTGTTTCCTCGACGCCTGTTTCTACGACTACAGGTACGCTATCATGTTCTTTTATTATGTAATAAACTGTTAAAATGCTATTTACAATGAATAGGACCTCAGTTCTGGCCTTTTCTCCTTTTTAGGGAAATTTTGCATTGTCTGTAATTTGTTACTTGACGGATTACCTAAAGTTTTGTTTGAGGCGGATCGTTCAGCTGAGCCCACGAAATTCAAATTTCAAGTGATTTTTCGCAGTTTGTAGGTGTATAACAAGTTCTACATTCATGGCAGTTGTAATTGCGACATTAACTATACAACATTCACAACTGAGAACTAAACCCTTTACTTATAAATCCTCATCAAGCCAAAAACTTGGCGCAATCTGTGTAATTGGTCAAAATTGACATTTTACACTACTTTTAGCTACAATAATGATTTTTAAGCTATGTTTTAGATAAAAATTGTGAATTTTGTATAGTTCATGTCGCAATTACCATTACCATGAATGCAGAACTTATTATAGACCTACAAACTGCGAAAAGTCACTTGAAATTTGAATTTCGCGGGCTCAGCTGAACGATCCGCGTTAAAGAGCTCATTACCTCATAGACATTAACCTAATGTCGTTTAAGTAATCGAAAATGTATCAAAATCGATTGCTGGACAAGGCCGCTCATTCTCTGTCCATACGTTCAATTTAGCTGGCGGGTCCTATACTACGTCCGCTGAAACGCGGTCTACAATGTAGGACACGTCTGTTGTATCGGGCACTTAAGTTCTCTGTCGAATATTTATTTTCTAATTCTATCCTATAAATGAGCATTAAGCACGGTAAACCAACAAATCAAAGTAAACCAAACCAAAAGTAATCGGTTGCAGATGGCAGCGTGGTCGTGGGAGGGTTGACGCCTCTCGTAGTATCGCAACCGACAACGCATTTGTTACAATCGCACACAATCACACATAAGGTAAGACATACATTGTGTTTATGTTATCTTAGTATTTCGTGTCAGTTTTTTTAATTTCTCTCTTTTCGACAACACATCCCCAGTTCCGTTAAATTGAACCAAGAATTGAAGTAATGGTGAATATTGTGTGTTTACTGCCAGAATTATTGAAAACTCACATTTAGACTGTAATTGACATAACTTCTATGGACCTTTTGTCTTATGATAGATTATTAGGTAGTAGGTAGTATCTTATTAGCACCCCTGCTAATAAGGTACTACTACCTACACTCATTTTTGAAAAGTGCCACAATTAAATTTTATAGTGCTAATAAACCACTAAAAAACACAATATTTTTATTCCACCGATAAGTGTCTTAAAAATGCATTTAAAATTTACGAAAACGCTGGACGCAGTGGACGGCCATATTGCTCTGTGGTTATGACGTCATTTGGCTCTATATGCAACAAAAGCACAAAGGCTTATTAGTTGACACTTATTAGTTTAGTTTACACAGCCGTATGACGTAATAACATAGCAGCTATTAATTCATGGTGTTTATTAAAAACAGATTAAAAAAAAATTAATTGCCTAAGCTATCTCAACAATGATATGTATATATTTTTTCTTAAATAGAGTAGAATACTCTATTGTATATACCACCAACACTTCCCATGACCTAATTAGAATTTTAGGAACAAGAAAATTATAATACATTTTAAACTTCTATTTGTTTTAAAAACCTAAAACTCAAGGTAAAAATACTGGGGACCCCTGGCGTTGGCGTGGTCTTAAACGTCTATTATTATTTTGGGTGTTTGGTAAATTACTGCAAACCTTTTGAAAGTTGTAACGCAGTCTTAAGTATATTGTATTTATCTAAAAACTGACGTTGCCTTTTTGTATAAACCGATAAGGACGAGCCGTGTAAGTCCCGCACGGCGCGCTCGTGCGGCCAGGCGCGCGCGCACCCCTACCTGCGGCCCGCGCTGCCCTCGCAGCACGCCTCTACACCGAGGCACCTTGATAACTCGTATATTAATTTTCTAGAGGTAAATTCATTTGACTTGTAATAACTATCTTAGTTTAAAACACTCGAACCGACTTATTTATTGCTTCTTCACCGGTCAGTTAAATATGTTCAGTTTGGTGTTTTAAAAGAACACATTTGAACATTATACCTACATAACATGCCTCGAATGTCTCAGCGACATCAGAGTATTGTATGTGTTGTCCCCGTCAAGTAAAGTAAAACATTAGCTATTTGACAGTAACCTCTGTCCGATAGTGTTAATCGTTCTTATGTGTGTAGCGTGTTTAAGAAGTATAATATTTTTGTACTCTTTGTGCCTAAATTTTAGAGGTTTGCAGTCATTTAACAAAAACCCAATATTGCTAAATTCATACATACCTAATCCAAACTAAATTTTAACTCTGAAGACATTTTTGTCTTTTTACTTTTTGAAAATAGAACAGGTACCTAATTTTGATTTACTTACAGATGGTGGAGACGCAAATGGTGAAGGGTACAGTAGCGCCCTTAACGGTGAGCGCGCAGTACCTGAGCGCCACGACCATAGTGAAACCGGTGGTGGTGGTATCAGGAGCCGGCACCCTGCCGCACGGCAACGCGCCGTCCTCGTGAGGGTGTCGTGCCCGCGTCCGCCATACGCCTTATGACCGCCTAGTACTTTAACACGAGATCTTTGTGTTTGTGAAGGTGAACCTGACGTTATGCGATCATGGGACTGCGGGCAGTCCCGTCTGTCATCCGAACACGTTCCTCTTAAAGATTAGGGGTGTTCTGATGCCTGCTTGTGCCCTATGACCGCCTCGTACAGTTATTCAAGACTTTTGGGCTTCAAGCCAAACAAGTAACGAGAGATGTGGTTTTTAGCTTGTGTGGTGTGTTTGCGTAGGGCGTCGAATATTATTATCTCTCGAAGTGTGTGACCGGACCTCCAGATATGTGCAGATCTTATGGATAAGCGCAACTTTCTTTGGTCGCGATTGAAATCATTCCCTACGCCACGCCAATCGATGGCCAGGATTGCCATACACTGCCAAAGTAAATTTTCGAGCAATAAATCAATATACGTATACTCTAATGCCCCAGGAGATGATCACCGAGCTTTGGAACATGAAACTACAGTCTCACGTCAGTGCGTCTACCTCACCCGGATGTGACGATAAACCATTCCTTGTGAAACATAAGACGGGTGGACGGGTGGGAGAAGTCGATATTGACTTCCTTTTAAGTAAAACTACAAGTTGTAATAAGTGCGAAAGAGATGAGTAGCCGCCGATGTGTGACAGAAACGCGGATCGCGCGTCTTATGTTAAGACAGCGCTAATGTATAAAATGTATTTATGCGATGCCTACTAATAAATACTATAGTGGTCGTTTATTTCAAAGACGGTGATAGCAAAGTGACAAACTGTGATGGATTACAGTGGATACTAACAACCAACTAATCCGCGGCATATTTTTCTACTAGTTAAAGTTTTCGCATTGTGATCGAATTGAACAATAACTTAAATGGATGTAAAAATTATTTATTAACTTTTATTTATTGTTTAAAGTCAATATAAGAAGCAAGTCTGTGTAGAATCGAGAAATGATACGGAGCGGATGCCTTTGAGAGCGTGGCAGTAAGTGTGTGGCACGGTTTAATATCATTTAGCTTAGCGAAATGCGTCCATGAGTTGTTAATCATGTCTTATTATGTATACATATTAGAATATTTTTACTAAATAAAGTAAATCTGGGTCTCTTTAGCGGCGCTAGCCCTACTGTAAGCACGCTAATAAGCTAAGCTTATTATTATATCTTTAAACATCGTGTCAATAACCCCAGTTTTATGATGTTTGTAAGTATATCTGGTTCAATATACGATAGAAAAGATTCCTTCTTTGTGAAAATATAGAATTAGGCTAAAGTGTACTTGTTATGTATAGAACTAACAGGAATAAAGTTTATTTTTTCTATATCTGTGATGTGTGCAGTTAGGTACCGTAGTTATGGAAACTATGTACAAAAGACCTCTTTAGGTGTTGTCAATTTCTAACAGTTGTGTATAATGTCAATGATGGACGTTCTTGGAATTAATTAGCTAATAAATAAATATGTGGCTTATATTTGTCGCGTAATGCAATATGTACTTTAACACCTTTTGTGATAAAAGTGGGCATTGCACCCGGAGACCTGAAGCTTAGAGCAAGTTACTAAATAACACGTTAAGTATCGTGCTGTCCTGCTCAAACGTTTTTTTTAAAGTACCGAGTGGTGAAATAGCACTATTTGTTACTTCATTTTAATTTGTGTGACTGTTTGAGCGACCAAGGGAACTTTTGTTTTTTATGTTGTCCTGGTCGTTTGGTTCAGGGTCTCGTCGGGTTGCGCGGGCCTCGTGGCCGTCCTCACTGTGTGCCTACTAACTGATTGATGTAAGGGAGAATTGTTATAGTAAATTGTCGAGTCGCAAAGTGAACTTATAAAGTCTGTTCTACACAATGTTATGTACAAATTCAACCATTTGTTACTATAATACAGATAGTGTTGTCCTCTAGATGATTCGTGATCTTAATGAATATTTTTATACCCATTGAAATGGTAAGCTTTGGCTTTTTCATGGCAATGATAATGGTGAAATTTGTAATGGCAATATTTAGTTAATTTATCTAGATTTTTGGGAAATCGACATTAAGTAATTAATTAAGACGTGTTGAGATCGCGAATAGGAACTTATTGTTATTTACTACAATTTTTATATTTTACTATATGGACAATAGACGGATGCCGATTATCCAAGACCTAATTGTGCCAACATTTACCTAGCTGTTATTGTTGAAAAACTGTAGTTGCAGTTAGTTTATTTTTCGTCATTAGGGGAGCATAATAAAAGTTTAAAAGATTGACGCGGGCGATATTGTAATATTCTGATTTTTATTGTATATAACAATCTTGAATTTCTCATCCATTTGTTTGTGAGAATTTACGAACGCCTCATAACAATTTGGCTTGCATTCACAAAAAGCATTTAACTTTCTGTTTCTGTATAATTTTTCAAAGTTTAGACTTACGCCCTAAGCTAAAACGTAACTATAAGGACTTGTTTTGTATAATACATGTTATCATGAATCGAGCTTTAATAATCCAATTACTTATAGTGCAATATCAAAGTTTTGCTATTTTTGCAAAAGTATCTAATTTCTTGACTTACGTATGTCGATTTTTTCAATACTTACTTAACAAAAACTGGGCCAATTCTTTTAGTATGTAGTTATTATACAAAAGTCAGAAGATCTTCCTTTGAACTAAAATTATCAGTACCTGTAAGAATTACTATAAAATAACTATTTCCTAAACTTGAAATTTAAGAACACTTAATAATAATATTCTACTCGTCATCTTTTTCGTTTCAATGAAACAGACGGCATTTAGAATTTATTACTGTGTGTTTAATGTATAAAATGGATATTAAAAAATATTTTAAATTTTTTCGGGAATTGTTATGATTGGCTGTGATGTTTTTACCCTTAAAATATGTTTAGACAGTTTCCTCTAGTCTTATCAAAAAATAGTATTTCATACTTATGGCCTTACTAGGTTCAGCCGTTCACTTTCAAATAATTTCTGTCTGAAAAACGCATCCCAACCGTACTCGTTCGTTCCACCAAAATTCTTACTGTGATCAAGTACAAAAACTATGGCGCAAAGTGCCTTCCGCCGAGTGTCAAGACATTTTCTGACAGAAATTTTAAGATCGGGATTATAAAATTTGTATGAGCTGTGTAGTGTATTCAAGATTTAAATTTTTACGAAACGAGACAAAATTGTGTATTTAACTATAGGTACTTACACAGCTTATTACAAATTTTATTAGTAAGGAGGTAAAGCCCTAAACTTAATCATTGTGATTTTTTCTCCAACTTCTTATCTATGTATGCCTTTCAAGCGCGATCTTTGTCGCCCAAACTGTAAACACAGGGCCCGCTCTGTAGATTCTATTTTTAAAATATTATAAAAAAAAACAGTATTTTTTTCTAATGCTTTTTGATATGCGAGAAGTTTTGTCACTTTGCCTAAGAATAGGTGAAATAAAAATGTATAAATAATATAAATAAAGAGAGAAAATTATTTTAATTGTAATAATATTGTGAAGCGATAATGCTCATGTAAATAATGAAGTAGTGTATAAAAACTAATATGTTAGAAATACACAGGAAATTACATATAAAATGCTTTGTTTTATTGTTTCCTTGCTTTTATGATGTCTTCAACCTCATAAATATTCATTCTTTTATAGATTACAAAAAAAATAAGCTTCCAATGGTAATGGTATTGGTATTAAAGTTCACATCAGGTATAATTACAACTGCCTGGATGATCCAGTGGTTACCAGTGCTACTGAGGAGAGAGTTCAGTGTCAGTATAACTATTGTAATACTGTATTTCCTGAAATCAATAA
This sequence comes from Acronicta aceris, assembly GCA_910591435.1. Lineage (NCBI taxonomy): Eukaryota > Metazoa > Arthropoda > Insecta > Lepidoptera > Noctuidae > Acronicta > Acronicta aceris. The sequence continues at coordinate 2,571,156 of OU342778.1, read as the reverse complement.
ATAAATATATTATTATTATATACGTAGCCATGTCGTTGATTAATCGATAACAGCATCACAAACGAAAACCATGTCATCATAGTTTACAATAATTTTTACTGTCCCGCTCAGCACGAGTTTCTTAAAAAAGAAAAGGGGGTAGGCTCTAGTTCTAGAGTACGACATACTAGTACCTACCCTGCCCCCTCCACAGGGCTTCACACGTTATGAAAATTTCTCAGGCATGCAACATTCCTTCGCCATTTAAATGAAAATTATTCAATTAATATACACAATTATTTTTTAAACCATGAGAAGAAAACTTTTAAAGAGTTTAGACGTCGGCAAATAAGCAGTCGAGCCACCTGATGGTAAATAGTCATCGTCACCCATGGAGGCTTGCCACACCAGAGGAGTTGCTGATGCGGTGCCAGCCCTTAAGAGCCATGTATACGCACCGTTTGAAGATCCCTATGTCATAGCGCAGTTGGAAAACCTCTAGGAAAACCATTCCAAAACATGGAGGTGCGCGGGGGAAAACCTTGCAACGCTCTAACATTCTTGGTGACCCAAGTCTCCATAATGTGAGGATGGGCCCTACTCCTGAGGCGGTTGGTGCGGTGATGAAAAGGTGACGGCCGCACAAGTTCGAACAGTTCTTCGGAAAACTCCTCAAAAACAGGCGGTAGAACACGCACAGAGAGCCAACGTCTTTCTGAAGACTAAGGGTGTCTAAATGTCTAGAAACTGTTGTGAACTATGCTTTCAATCCTTTCCATTCATGATAATCCTTTGCCATATCTTTAAGGTATTATGGAATTCTAATATCGTGTACAAATAAACGAAAACTAAATTAAACTAAAATTACAAATGACACTTATCTACAAGATTCGCATAATACGGGACCCCTATTTCTTTTTATTGTCTTAGCGTTAGTTCTTCGTCTATAAATTGAGTCAACTTTATAGCGCTTAAAACATAAAATCGTAATAATTAAAAGTTGATTGACCCGCCTCTATTTTTACGGACTGATAACATTCCTTGCTTTTACTATTTTAGGCTATAGGATTGGGTAGGCTTTTGGGGTTGGTCCAAAGACACTGCAAGCTGATTCACGTACCTAATCCATATGTTTTACCAAAGTCACTTTTCAAACGCTGGAAAGAAATACGTGTTGTAAAAGTCAGCAAAATCCAGGACAGTAGTTGGATCTAACGATCCATCTGGTTGACTACCACCCTCATAGTAAGACTTGACTGCCTCCAAGTCATTATTTAAATAGTGTGATTAATGTCCTACGACTTACCTTAGCTTTGTGCATGCTACAATTCATAGCTAATATCTTCGGTGCGTCACAGGAATTAATAAGGCGAAATCACATTAGGCGAAAATCACAACACACACATCCATGGCTACTCTCGATCATCGCTGTGCTACGGTTTATAACAGTCGGATATTATTAATTTCATTAAAATTGTAAGATATTTTGTGTAGAAAAACTACACATACAGTACAGGTAAAAATAAACAGATATAATTATCACCTATGTGTTAATGATTATTATTAGGCACTGTATTATAAACAAGTTTGATTTATCGACATCACGGATAAATGTTATTTAACTATTGTTCGTTCGTTCTAGCCGTCTTCCGGCTCATCCCTCATCATCACATCCATTTCCTCGTCCGCCCCCGCGCCTCCACGAACACGCGGCGACTGGCGACCACACTCAGGGACAATAATCGTATATATCATGGTCACATTTGGCACAAACACTTTTAAAGTATAACTTATGTGTCTAAAGTCGATGTTTCCGCAGTAAAATCACATTTTGTGGCACCCTGCGGTTTTGTTGTGTCATCTGACCGTTGAATTGTTTAAATTGGTCAAATTATATGAGTCAGTAATGTGTGGCTCGAATGAGAGTGAATTTGTACGGGGATATACCTGCCTTTTTTTACCGAATATAGATCTGTAATGATTTTATAAAATAATGACAAGACATTTATATAGGTTTCCTTATCACGAGCGACAGATGGCGCTTGTAGTTGAACTATTCGTTATTAAACGCCCTTTTTATTACAAATTAGTCAAATATAAGTAGGTGTTATATTATCAATTTGTCTGTGTAATCAATTTATAACTATTGCTAAATTTAAAGATAATCTAATGTATTTAAATTAATCAGTTGATCATGCGTACTGTGTACTTCGCTCTGATTGGTCTAACCCAGCTGAGTGTTTGCCTACGTTTAAGAGTGGGGAACATTCGGCTGGTAACAGATCAATCTGTACTGAGACATTCTATTCCGAGGCGTTGAGCAGTAGACATAATATCTTATAAGCCAGTGCTGTTGTTGTATAATTGTTAATAAATATTGAGCGATTAAGTGATAAGTGATTGTTGATAATTACATACTGTTGGATGAATAAATACTTGTAATACTCAGTCTGAAGTGTATGATTCGTCACATTTCAGAAGTGGGATATGCCTACAAGAAAATCCACAGATACAGTAATGTTGAGTGACGTATGTCTAGAGGTTATGTGTGCCTACAATAGAAAGCCAAGTGTGCTCGAGTTACTAGAGGCTATGTATGCCTATTGAGCCATGTGTGCTTAGATTGTTAGAGGTTATGTGTGCCTACAATAGGAAGCCAAGTGTGCTCGAGTTACTAGAGGCTATGTATGCCTATTGAGCCATGTGTGCTTAGATTGTTAGAGGTTATGTGTGCCTACAATAGGAAGCCAAGTGTGCTTGAGTTACTAGAGGCTATGTATGCCTATTGAGCCATGTGTTCTTAGATTGTTAGAGGTTATGTGTGACTACAATAGGAAGCCAAGTGTGCTTGAGTTACTAGAGGCTATGCATGCCTATTGAGGCATGTGTGCTTAGATTGTTAGAGGTTATGTGTGCCTACAATAGGAAGCCAAGTGTGCTTGAGTTACTAGAGGCTATGTATGCCTATTGAGCCATGTGTTCTTAGATTGTTAGAGGTTATGTGTGACTACAATAGGAAGCCAAGTGTGCTTGAGTTACTAGAGGCTATGTATGCCTATTGAGCCATGTGTTCTTAGATTGTTAGAGGTTATGTGTGACTACAATAGGAAGCCAAGTGTGCTTGAGTTACTAGAGGCTATACATGCCTATTGAGGCATGTGTGCTTAGATTGTTAGAAGCTATGTATGCCTATTGAGCCACGTGTGCTTAGATTGTTAGAGGTTAATTATTTTTATTTTATTTATTTAATTTTTATGAGGTACATATTAGGTCTTACGAAGTAATATAAGCCCCACAAAACTGTACAAACAGTTTGACTGTGGGATCAATTTTAGTCTTAATAACATGTAGGTAGGTACATAATTAGTAATGGAGTGCACAATTAATGTTTTATGGTAGGGTATCTATAAGTTATTTTATTTTTTTTATCTACACGCAGTTTTATAAATCTTATTTGGATATTCTCCAGTTTATCTATATGGGTTTTTAAATGTGAGGCCGTAGCAATCAAGAGCATAATCCAAAATAGATTCCACTAAAGAAGTATAAAGTAGTTTTAGTATACCAATAGGAATAGGAGTTATGTGTAGGTACCTACAATAGGAAACCAAGTGTGCTCTAGCTACTAGAGGCTATGTACGCCTATTAAGCCAAGTGTGCTTAAAGTTATTTTGGCCAAGTGAGTCAAAAGTTTTGGGCCAAGTGTGCCCAATAGGAACGGAACTATCCTCAGACGCGTAAGTAAAGCATGATTTATACTAAGAGAACAATTAAAAGAATTATTATGCGACTAAGTGCGTTGCAAATAGTTGTGTATATACCCTCTATTAATTTTATAAATTGGAAATGGGAAACATTTATTGGAAGACGTATATTTTTGATTGAACTTTTCATGCATAACTTCGAATTTATGGAGCTATTAATTTTAACCAGTTCGAGTAGATATTTTAGTAATATAAAATGAATTTAATAATAATAGTGAAAAAAGGAGCTTTTAACTTGTTAGTGTCAAATTGAAACAATACTTATACATTTTTATGTTTTGAGGCCATGGAATCTGATGATACCAATGAATGATGATGAAACCAATGAATGCATACTCCAGACGAAGAGCCGCCAGTTTAGTCGTACAACCATTTACCAAATGTTATACCGAAGTGCAATCCCTCCAGTAAATCTCAGAGTATTGAAGGTTGTTTATGAAAGGTAAGTGTGTAATATATGAATGGGACGAGAAGCGGACCATACATTTTGCCCGACAAAAACTTGTCGGGCTAGCAAAAAAAAAAAGGGAAAGGTAAAGAAATATTGGTACGTACAAATTCAAATCTTTATTGTTTTCATATATAATTAGGATGTTACGAGTAACAATAATGTGTGTCAAAATGAAAAGGTACAACATGAAGTAATGAAAGTTTACGTGAATATTTTTATGATAAATTGATGCTGATATACAAGCTGATATGATATTAGTGATAAAAAGGCTGTAGGTTGTGCAACTCACGGCATTTATGATAAATCCATTAGAAATGGAGCTCAAGCTTTAAATTGTAATGAACCGGAAAGACTCGCTACGTATTCTCAGTTCTCAGCATACCTAGTTAGAACCTATTTCTACAAATAGAAAGCGTCATGAACTCATGATCATACCTCGCCTTCGACTTCAAATGATACCTCCAATTATTTGTTTTAATTGTTGTCGTAAAGAACACTCTTACACCAGATGTCCCAAGTCCCTTGACAAGCGTCTAAAGTGTGACAGGGCGCTAGAACGAAAATTGCAAACCGACACCGTTAATTCCATGAATAGACCCAAAGTCAAGCGATGAAATAGAACGTAAAGTCCTTACAACTTCTACACACAGTAACAGTAATAACAAGTTTTACAAACGGGTAAATAATCGAGTTTTCGTTGGGATTGATAGATTATTAAGATTGGGTATAGTAGGACCCACTATTTGGAACCGTGCACCTAGTTTTGGCAATTCAAAAGTACCTGTATTATTGGTTTATTTGAAATGGATGATTTGACTTTTGACTTATGTAATGCGTGAATATGATGCAAACAGCCTTGACCCCGTGAAAACTGTGTCGAGATTACCTATAGTCAAGGGTTTTGGTGGTGACACCCGTATATAGTACGTTCTTAGGATTGATGAAATCGAATCGAATGTAGAAGTACCTGCTTATGGTTAATTATGGGTTTATGCAGACTGCGTTACTCATTGGATAAAATTTTAAAGTCCTGAGCTTCGCAGCAAACCAATGATTTGAGCCCCTTAAAGCTTACCTTATCGGATTTCATTCAATTAGCCAGAAACAAATCGGAATTAGTTGAAGTTTCGGATTTAAGTTCTTCTTATCCTGGGAATGTTTATATAGAAGGTTATAATAGTAATAAACTTGGCAAAGAATATAACTTACCTCAAGGCACATATCGTCTAAGCATGGGTAAATGTCACCTTATTATCAAATTTAGCTAATCAAACCCTGAATTTTCCCAAAGAATTTTGCCCAAGATTCGTTGCATTGCGATGCCCTAATTGCAAAAGCAATGCCTTTTGTAAAAAAAAAAAAAGAATTATATGCCCTAACAAAATCACGAGAGATATTACTGACTTAACTCCTTTGATAAAGTCTGAAATCAAAGTCGGTCCCTCAAGTTGGCAAATGGATAAGCCTTACCTACGCTTTATCGCAGTCGTATCGTGAATTTTTTTGCATTTAACTTGAGCGAGATAGGTTGTAATAACTCTATTAAAATGAACATAGACTTGCTTAATGATAGACCTAGATAGACACATAGACCCTATCGCTTATCGCACTTCGAGAGAGGACAGGTACGAGAATTTATTGATGACTTGTTGCGAAATGATATAATACAAGAATCCGATTCCGATTGTGCTAGTCCTATAGTATCATTTGGGTAGAAGATCAATTTCAAGCATTAAAATAAAAGTTTGAGTAATAGACCAACACTAGCCTTATACAATCCTAAACTTGATACGGAGTTGCACACAGATGTTAGTTCCTTAGGTGTGGGAGAAATATTAGTACAGTGGCAGTCTAGCCTTCGGGTACTTAAGCCGGTTGCTTATTTTAGTAGGCAGACGACACCTGAAAGGCGTCATTTACAATCTTATGAAATTTGAAGTTTTGTGTTTATCTGTTGGGATTAGAATTTCAAATTGTAATAGACCATAATACGCTCCGAACCATACTAACCAAGCGATTATAGACCCGGTATTCGTATGACACGTCGATGCATTAAGCCGAAATAACATTCTTTGCCTTCTGACATTAAAGACGAGTCTTCTGTTAAAGTATCGAGACTGACAATTGGATATTAACACTACAAATGTAGATCCAGACATTTCGCGTATACTTAAAAATTCTTAAGCCTGAATCTGACGAAGAATCTAAAGATATTAGGAAAAATTATGTTATTAAAAATCATAGAGTATAAAGAATTGACGGTGAAATACGCCTAGTTGTCCCTCGTAGTGCCCGCTGGAAAATATGCCGTTATAACCATGATGATATAGGACATTTAGGCATTACTAAAACGACTGAGAGAATTCAATCTGTCTTTTGGTTTCCAAGGCTGCGGCGATAAAATTCGGTACATTCGGTACGCTTATAATAAAGATGATGCATCCAGACAAAAGACTGAATAATTGTATCCTATAGAAAAAGTTAGCGTCCCATTCCATACAATTCACCTAAACCATCTTGGTTCGTTTGTAAAGAGTAAAAACGGCAATGCCTAAATTATTACAATAGTTGATTGCTTTACAAAATATATATATGTGAAAGCGGTAAAAGACACGAAAACAAAAAAAATGACTTTGGCTTACCATCTCCAATAATACCTGATCACGAGCTTTTGCGACAGTCATAGCACTAAACATGTCCCTATCGCTGTAGTTTGTCGCAGGGCAAAAAGTCAAACTGAAAGATATAACCAAACCATCTTAAACGCATTAGCAAAACATAATGACGAAAATGACGAACGCAATTGGGAAATGTGTCTTGGCAAAATCCAATGGGGTGTAAATAATTCTGTTGATTCTTCTACTAAAAAGACTGCCATAGGGGCTTTATTTGGCACCACAATAAAAATACCTCGAGAACTAAAAGATATCCTAAATGACGATGTATTTAAAAAACAGACTAAATAAACACCTATTACAATAATGTTATTACATGTACACGCTAAAAGAATTCTTTGAAGATAAAAATAAAAGATAATTAAATTATAATTAATAACAATAAAATCTTTGTGCAAAAAAAAAAAAAAACATTTACCAAAATAATAACAATACCTTAAATTTCTGTAAATTGACTACCTAAATGGTTATTTAATTTTAAGTAAAAGTTTATAATTTTATTTTCTAATATTGTAATTTGTTAAATTATAATTATGTAATTAACTTGTTAGTACCCATGTATTCTATGCTGTGCCCCAACGGGGTTTCATGTTGATACTTACCAAACTAGAGATCTATGTATATAAATTACACATGAAGCATTAAAGAACTTTGACTTTGACATTCAGAGATAGTTAGAGTAATAAGTTCGATGTTGGAGCTGACATTATACAAAACATGTTACAAAGCGTAAGAGATGAGGTCGTACTAATACTAAAGTCGCGAAAAACACTATTATGATGCCGGTAGCACCCCTAGAACCTATAAACAAGGTGATTTGACTAAGGTTACCAGAACTGACTATAATAATAAAGGCAATAAAACTTTTTAAATTCATAGATCTGATAAAATCACAGAAGTTTTGGGCAATGACAGATATAAAATCACTGAAATTCCGGTTTTAGCAAACGTAGAGATTCATTTAAGAGCGTCGTTTCCGCTGATCGTGTTAGACCTTATAAAATATAAATAAATATAATGAAAATGTAAATATAAATATAAATTCGCCTGACCATAAAGATTCATCAGATCGTAATAGTAGCCCATCTTCTGAAAGCAATAATGATAACGACAAACTATTTCATAGAAAGGAGTCGGACATCAATGAATAGCCGAATGTAATGATTTTGCATTTTGATTCGTGTTTGTTCAAACAGTTTAAGCATGTAATATTTCTGTATGTATGACTTATGTTATTGAATTACGATAACGTGCGTCAGGAGATCGCACGTTGTCGGATGGCCGAATGTAATGATTTTATAAAATAATGACAAGACATTTATATAGGTTTCCTTATCACGAGCGACAGATGGCGCTTGTAGTTGAACTATTCGTTATTAAACGCCCTTTTTATTACAAATTAGTCAAATATAAGTAGGTGTTATATTATCAATTTGTCTGTGTAATCAATTTATAACTATTGCTAAATTTAAAGATAATCTAATGTATTTAAATTAATCAGTTGATCATGCGTACTGTGTACTTCGCTCTGATTGGTCTAACCCAGCTGAGTGTTTGCCTACGTTTAAGAGTGGGGAACATTCGGCTGGTAACAGATCAATCTGTACTGAGACATTCTATTCCGAGGCGTTGAGCAGTAGACATAATATCTTATAAGCCAGTGCTGTTGTTGTATAATTGTTAATAAATATTGAGCGATTAAGTGATAAGTGATTGTTGATAATTACATACTGTTGGATGAATAAATACTTGTAATACTCAGTCTGAAGTGTATGATTCGTCACAGATCTATAACCTTTAATCTATCCATCCTTTTTATTCATCCCTAATCTAATACTCAAAGTAAGTAGGTACTTAGATAAAATACATATGTCACCGTAAAAGCGAGTCTATTGGTAAATCCATGGTTCTGCTAAGAAAATCTACAGATTTACCAACATAAGTTGGTAAATGTAAGGATTTTTATAAATTATGTAAATTTTTCGGGATTTTACCATTAGAGTTTGGTACATGCTAGGTTTATCTGAACACGGTTGGGTTTTTGGTTTTGGAAATAAAGCTATGAGTATTTTAATAATAAATTATTGCAATTATCAGTCAAATAGGTAGGTAGATAAGTGTTATTTATTAATTTATTAAGAACTAGTAAAGATATCATTTGAAAAAAAAAAAACTTTTTTTTAATATACATAGTAACCAAATTACCAACTCGGATAGTTTAGCAATGGTTAATAAATTAGTTAAGCAACCAAATTACTAACTCGGATACTATGCATAGCTCTTGTGCCTCACTTGTCAGCACTGGTACATAGCAGTCAGTCAATGCAGCTCACTCAATGTTTTCCTCCCCAAGGCAAGGTTTTCCTCTTCATTTCCCTTAGATATTTTGCTGTGTTCGGCATCATGGTCCTCCTGTATGAAATGTATTACCTACATGTATTGAAATGTTAATAATATGATACGGGATGGTTAACTCGACGGGTAAAACCTATAATCAAGGCGCAACAGAAGTTCGTAGAAAAATCTAATAAATGTAGGAGTCAATAATGCTTATTTATGATGCTATGACTAAAAGCGACACCGCTACTAAGTATAAGGAAAAAATATATTTGTTAGGCACACCCATATCAGGCGTATCATGTTTACATTATTATTATTGTTTATACAACGAAGCGAAACGACACAACTCAAAATATCACATTGTGTTATATGTCATTTTTATGGAAATGATAATGTTTCCTGAACACATTATGTGGAGGTTGTTCGTATCAACTCCAAATCCTTCCGTTTACTTGAAGATAGTGAGGCCTTGTATGTCAACGAACTGTATTTGGGCATCTTATGTGACACATTTCCTATTGTGACGCAACGGATCACTGTCTAGGTCGATAGCAGAGTTATGTCAAGGCACCAGACGCTGTTTTGGTTGAAATTATCCGGAATCGACTGAATTCACGTAAGTACAGAGGCCAGCTCGGGATACTGAGTGATGTAAGCACAGCAAGCGATTAGAGATTCGTAACTCTTTAGATAATGGGTTCCTGTCAATTAGTCATGGCTCAGAAAGGTTCGATAAATCTATAATTGGTTTAAATAGTTATTGATCTTCGGAGTTCGTTTTGTGACTGGTAAAATATACTAGCACAATGACATTATATAGTTAAAATATTATTATATCATTTAAAAATTAAAATCGCGATAATTTTTTCCAGTTGACACCTGCCTAATGTGTTAAACGAGGAAAGCCATTTGTAACTTTTAACTTAGGAATAAAATTGAAATTCGAGATTTTATATAGAAAAATCGAATTCCTCCGATAAAGTTATCTGGCGATGGAAAAATCGGCCCTTAATCATCTTCCTTTCATACAAAGGTATCACAACCAAAAACCTCCCTTATCGTTTTTCACAAGGACCGTGCTATGCCTGTGCCTTGTGCCCGTTTATTCACATAAGTGTATTAAACCGCAATAACACGCACTAATAAATCATAAAATCTCAACAACTTTAAAGCTTAAAACTTAATATTAGTATGTTGCTTACATTACTGCCAAAATCCGCAAAAATTTAAATTGTGAAAATTCCCACAGGATTGGCAAAAACTAGTAACACCGCCATGTATGTTAAGTAGGTAGATAGAACTGCTGCATTAGTCAAGTGGTCCAAAGCGCGACTGCTACGCTTGAAGCCCTGCCGGTCCTTGGTTCGATTCTCAGGTCGAGCAAAGAGTTAGATATTAGGTTTTTCTATGAAATTCTCAATAGCAGCTCGGAGTCTTGATTTGTGCCCGGTTAATGGCAATAAGCTTGCCCCCTATTACATAGGACCTAAACATACCGGCAAACTGTGCGTACTACACCTCTGCTGATGGCGTCGAATAGAGTCGTGATGATATTTTATATTTTTTATGTAGATAGAATATTCTTTATATATGCAATACCTTTATATCCAAAAGTAATACAAAGAACAATTTAAAGAAATGTAATATTTACTTCGATTCGAGACAACAAGTTTTCAGACTTCCGGCCGCGATGCATGTTCAAATAACCAAAACGGATGTATCAGATAAAAGCGATGGATGCAACGACATGTGTGACTAATTATTTAATTTATGGGAGTCAATAAAGTCCAATAAAAGGTAAAACCTGTTTTATAAATCATTGTTTATTTGTCAGTTGTCGATAATAAATTATGTCCGTTGGTAGCTCCTGGCCTACCCGTCGCTAGTGTGTAGGCGTTAATGACCCAATAGAGTTAATAAAATGAATAAATCCATAACTAATATGATTATGATTTTTTATAGTACGGTAAATCTTCACGGTTCGTCTGGGTCCTGGAGAGGTGGCAGTCCTGGCTGGCCTGTCCCGGACTCGTACCGACTAAAAATCTACGTAACCTACTCTCAGGGCCGTCGTTAACCAATTGGAGGCCTTGGACACTTCGGGATAATGGGGCCCCAGTGACAATAATATCAGAGGACTATTGTATAAACAAACTAGCGACCCGCTCGCGGTTGCTATGCTCCTATTGGTCGTAGCGTGATGATATATCGCTTATAACCTTCCTAGATAAATGGAATAACCAACATAAAAAGGATTTTTCTATTCTAACTTGTAGTTCCCGAGATTAGCGTGTTGAACCAACCAACCAAACAAACAAAATCTTCAGCTTTATAATATCACGTATCTTATCTTATCTTATGTGGGGCCGAAGTAGCAAGGCCTTAGTGCACTTCGACCCAATGGGATCTTTTGTGGTTCTCCTATAATATCAAGTAGGTATAGATGCAAAAACTACAAAAGCAGTGTGAACTATGGGGCCCCTTTGGATCGCGGGGCCCTCAGCACTTGCCCATAGAGTCCAGTGGAAAACAGGGGAAGTGGATTCGTGACATTCGCCACGACCATGACAGGCTGTGAGCGTTCGCTGGACCCCTTCAAGAGGTGAGGCCTTGCCAGACGTGTACCAGTGACTAGGCTGTCTCAACTCAGTAGTCGACGGCACGGCTCCTGAATGTGAGGTATTTATGTATGTGGGTATGTGTTCATTTCCAGGCCGAGCATAACGTTTTATTGGGTTTCTATTTTGAATTGGCATGGAATGGAATTGACAGCTTGAGTTGGTTTTTTTTTAAATAACACTAGGATTTTGTGCTGTATCGTGGGTGTGTTTACAAACACAAATTCTGACATACACGAATGTCCAGACCCGAGCAACTACCTGTAGATCATACAAATATTTGTATGATATTAATAATAATTTAAATTATTATAATCCGTGAAGGGATCGAACCCACAACACGCGACGCAGAAGCCGATTTCAGCCGATACGTCAAACTTGTCGTCTTAATTTAGTCTGGATTTGTACCCGGATATCAACAATAAGCTCAAGGTACAGCATTGGACTGTGAGTTATCACGGTACCTACTGCTACTTTTCGGGGAGTATAGGCGTGATAGTATTTGATATTAATTTCTTTTTTCTAAATTTATTCATTTAAATTAATTAATTAATGATTCATTTATAATTGAAAAAGCAGTGATAGCCTAGTGGTATGATCGTTGGACTGCCTAGTCAAAGGTCTCGAATTCGAACCCAAGGCACACACCACTGACTTTTCGAAGTCATGTGCGTATTAATAGTTAATTATCACGTGCTTAAACGGTGAAGGAAAACATCGTGAGGAATCCTGCATTCCTGAGAGATTTTCTCGATGGTGGGCGCGTGAAGTCTGCCAACCCGCACTAGGCCAGCGTGGTGGACTATAGCCTAATCTCTCTCATTCCGAGAGGAGACCCGTGCACAGCAGTGTGACAGTATAATGGTTTGATTATGTATGTATGTAATTAATTATTCTATGTAGGATTAAACCCGTTAATGAGTTGGGGAATATGTTTCTGTCACATTTTCAGGTGTTAAATTAGCAAGCTACGTTTTATTAAATTCTATAATTAAGTATATTCTACTATTTCGACAAAGGAAAAGAGAACTGTTTGGATATAAAATATGAATTAATATTTTGGGTTAAAAAGCCTAAATTTGGTCCTGTGGCGTTTACTAAGAGAAATTTATGTCTAACAGTGGACTGTAACTTGATGATAGGTGTGAAATTTTAGTAAAAATGTAACCTTTAACTCGAAATAATATCACTATAATAACGTACGGCTGTATTCCTCGAAGTGTTAGGCAGAGGAACATCCACAATTCGCCGGGATGTTTAGGTCTCATGTAGGGGGCAAGCTTAGATGGAGATTTTTTTTGGAAATTCCTCATAACACTGCTCGACCTGAAAATCGAACCCATGGCCGAGTAGCAGTCGGATTTAGTATCACTAGACGTATGAGGCTGTAGGTATATTTTGAAAAAACTATTCTGATACATAACGAAGCTATTATAAATTATGTAAAATATTAAGTTTTCAGACCAAAGTTACGCATTGTTAAGTCAGTCTGGCAATCAATCAGTTTCTTAGTAGAAAAAAAGTTTATAAAAATAAATATAGGTACTAATTTTAGCGCCAACCATCTTCAATGTAAATAAATATAGAATATGAATAACATATTTATTTACTTACACCAGTTTGATAACTTATCTCAAATTCTCACGGTTAAATATCCAGTATAAATTATGAGAAAAACACAACAAAAATTATAAATTCCGCATTCAAAATAAAGGAAATGTAAATCAAAAACATTCAAGGCTTCCCTTATCGATTAGTTTATACATTTTCGTTTACATCCTTCATCAGGAAGTAAGGAGTAACGAACCTTGTCGACATTTTGTGTGCTAGCGTCTTACCCTATGACAAGTCTGCGACACCTTTATAAAACGCGCGCCACATGAATTCACTTCACAGACCTTTACCGGTTTTCTGATCGCCTAGTCCTTAGACAACAATTATTTTATTTGAAAAATATTTATTTTTGAATAATTTTCCTCAAAATGAATACTTTAGCAACGAGTTTGCTTTGTTTTTTAATAGTTTTAATTTCTGGGTATAAAGCTGTGCCTGCAAGCGGTGGTTACTATAACACATTTGATTTTTTATACGATGATTTTGAAGAAAATGGAATTGATGACAGTGATGCTATAGATGTGTCGAGTTTGGGACCCCAAGCCTTCGGATTACCGGACAGTAAGAACGGTGAGTGGATTTGTTATTTATTTTATTTTTGTCGTTATGGATTCAACGGGCCATTTAAGAGTCTGTGTAGTTAAGCCTAAGCTAGAAGATATTTTAGCGTCACTTATCATTTTCTTATGGTGCATAAAATCTTCATCCTCCTCTAAATGGATCGTTCGCTGGCGACTAAAAACTGCACTATCCTTCCTTTACCCTAATACCACATTCGCAAAATTTAAAGTTGCAAAGATTTTTGGTCACGTGGGTTATCTTTGAATACTTATGTCTTTAGATAGAGATATCCTTTTCGGAAATATTAATCGTTAATCTAGATATTTTTGTTAAAAGTTCCGTGACCTCAACATCTTAACCACTGAAATTCTGAAAAAATAATTATCACGGCGAAGTAGACCTTACTAGTTTATGGATAGTGCTATCATAGGATAATACGAACTTAAGTACTACGAAAGCTTGCACAGGTTTCGAGATGCAGAAATTACTTGCCAAGTAAAAATAATCTCTATTTTAATTATTCGTGTGTAATCTTAAATATAGGTTTTATTTCCATTGAAAACAATTTTTTGCTAGTAATAAATTTAGGCAGAGACGAATAATAGTTTTGTATTGAACAAATAATTAAGTAAGTAGTTAGGTACTAAAATTACTTAAACATTGTCGATAATTGATAATTTGATCGTTGAGTGAAATTACCAAATTTAATTACATACTTCTTGCTCATCAATTAGCATTTTTATAGCGTCGCTATTATCGTATATATAAAAAGTTTAATTGCAAATAATGTAGGCAGGCTTGTTTGAACTGTGTCTTCCATTAAACATAGAAAAAAATACTTACGCGTTTGTTTAATACTAGCGACCCGCCTGTAGTTTCACCCGCGTTGCTCCGATCCTATTGGTCGTAGCATGATGTTATATAGCCTATAAACCTTCCTTGATAAATGGACTATCCAACACAAATTATTTTTTCAATTCCAACCAGTAGTTCCTGAGATTAGCGCGTCCAAACAAACAAACAAATAAACAAACTCTTCAGCTTCGTAATATTAGTTTATATAATAAACGTAGGTAGGTTTAAGTTGAATTAAGTATTATTTTTATTCTCCTAAATGTAAAGGGTCATCCTCCTTGGTGTAAGAAATCAACTAGATAAGTTATATTAAATATTTAGGTGCAGTGTAGTTTACTTAGAACAGTGATAGCCTAGTAGTGCCGTTCACCGTTGGACTGCCGAGTCAGTTCTCGGGTTCCAATCCAAGGCGCGCACGTCTGATTTTTCGGAATCCAATTATTACACTCGCCTAAACTGTCAAGAAAAACATCATATACACAGTTATTCTAGCATAGAAAATTAAAAAAAAGACATCATATACATACACATAACATAATATTGAATAATGTATGAACATAGATCGATTCCAGGTCGAGATGCATGCCTGTCATGTTATACGATAAACACCGCCTGCCGTGTCAACCTCATCCGATAATAAAATGACGTGAAAAAACCACGTTGACACCGCACTTCCTCGCTTTCATGATATCCTAATTGCATTTATGCAGCACATTTAACTTTTTTAACGTATACTTTCCCGGTTCCATTGCCGGAGGTTTTTAGAGACACCATTTTTTTGAATTGTGTTGAGCGTGATCACAGCTTGAATATAGTTTCAATTAATTTAGAAATAATAGTTTTCAAAGTAATATTAATATAATTAATTGCACATATACATATATAAACTATGTTAAAACCCTGTTCGATCCGAAAGGGGCTTAAAGATATTCCAATCACATAATCAAATAAAATAAGAAACATTAAATATTCAAGAAAGTAAACACAATTATAATTAAGTTTAATCCAGCATTTTTTTTAATGTTATAATGTTTAGCACCCAAGGATGCTGTTGCTGTCACCGTAAATATTTTTTCATTTCAATTTCGTCCTTCGGTTTTTTTTTCTTGTAAACTGAATATACTTAAATAAACAGAACCGGATTTCGATACCTAACAATACCTTCATGGGTCGGACAGGGTTATCTTACACACATTGTCTAAAACAGTAACCGAATATACCTTCGTAACGCATCAACCTAGAATCGGATAGTTTTAAATACATTTCTTATTTCTTTAAATTTCTTCAAACAGTGCTTCAAAGTTTTCATGATTACAGGCATTTCTATCAGACATTATAGTATATGCCGTGGAGTCAATCTCTTAATTAGTTAATCCTATGATAATTTGTGAATCAACCACTCGAGGTGGATTTCAGCGCTGGTTAAGCATAATACATACTAACTAGCTTATTAATAAATGATTAACCAATTAAAATAGTGCCTATCAAAAGGTCCTTTTTGTTATTACCAAATTCTTCTTATTTTCAGGCGATGCATTGGCAAATTGGTCCGAAGCAACAGGAATGAACCCTGAAGAGGTTGGGAACTATGCACAGGGTGATATTCTGATGCCTCCTCAGCAGTCAAGGAATGGTATACGGGAAGAATCCTTACGCTGGCCTAATAATGGTCACATTCCCTATGTCATTGAGGGACAATTCAGTAAGTAAAGGAATTATCTACATATTTAAGTAGATCCATATTTAAAACCGTTTATTAGTTCTAACTTATGTCTAGTACATCTCAGATTATTGATATCAAAATGGTACCAGTTATTGTAGGTACAATTACCATTTACACGATAAGAAGAATGTACAAGTTATATAGTTTTTAAGGCCTATGTTAGTCCTTTAGTGCCTAATTCTTAATTGGAACCTCTTATTTGGGTTCTATCCCTGTAGAAACCGTGTTATATAATAATTATAAATAATTCACATTGAAAAATTAATTAATTCTTAAAGAAACTAATAAAGGGTACCTGAACTGTGTGTACTAGGATTGCATGAACTTATAAGATGTACTATATCACTTTACAGATTCGGAACAACGCGAAACAATAATGAAGGCCATAGCGGACTACCACAGGCTGACGTGCTTGCGATTCGTTCCATACAACGGACAACGGGATTACATTACTATTCAGAGCAAGAATACTGGCTGTTGGTCCAGTGTTGGGAAAATGGGTGAGCTCCTTGAGATACTTGACTAACACGAGACCGTCCTGGATAAATCTAAATAAGTTTTCAATTGTAATATTACAATAATCGGTGTCAATTAAATTATTAGTGATCAAAGTTGAATGAATGCTTTTAGAGACATGCCATCATGTCTGTATTCTGAAGGGTTAGGCAGTCTGATATATGTAATTGCACCTAGTTCAGTGGATACTCCCATAAAATTGAAATCGTACCGGGCTAGCCCGGTACGATTTCAAACTCCAAACTGCTTTGTTTTAACTGGACATCGAACATAGGGCTCCGCGCTCATCAGCCGTGCTGACAACATTTTTAGTCAGATTGATATTAGGGTTCATTTAGATTAAAACATTCTTGGTTTCGAACTAGCTCAAAACCTTAAACTTTTGATACCAACACCAAAAACCGAATCGTAAAAAAGGTTTATCCTTACTTTGCTTTATTTAAATTTCTCATCCATCAGTGAGTCGGAACGGTCAGTTTACCGTATTTTTACCGATATATTCAATCTTTTTATGTAACTTCGCAGGTGGCCGTCAAGAAGTGAACCTGCAGATCCCCGGCTGCGTGGCCAAGAAAGGCACAGTCCTGCACGAGCTGCTGCACGTCATCGGCTTCCTACACGAGCAGAGCCGCCCTGAGCGCGACGACTTCGTCATAGTCCGATACAATAACGTTAGACCAGGTCAGAAACTTGTATTATTATAGGTACCTACTTAAAAAAACAGTTTTTCACTTCAACTTAAAAAAATTTCATTACATAAACTTTGAGGAGATTTTTTTTCACTCGTCTTTCTGTGTAAGTTAACATAGTAAACAAAAAATCTGTAATAAATTCTTATATTCTTTGCTCTAATAATCTAGAAAAAATATATGTGTAGGTATCAAATAGGTCCTACATTTTTGTAAAGGCGAATTGAAATTTTGGAGCCCTTACGTGGAGATTTGAAACATAAGCAGTCGTCCTGACGTGAGAATAACTACCCATTTTTTAAATAATTTTCTCAGTTTCTAATTAGGTGCCAATCATTTAAGCAAAGGTATCAAATAGTAGCAAATAGGCATTCGATTATAGTAATATTTTAAAGCTGATTGGTCATTTTGGCCAGTCATTCTGATTGACCTCTTAATCTGCCTTTTTTTAGAACTAAGTTTTGACCTTGATAACATAATATAAACATACCATCACCCCGCATTATTCCTCAAATTACACCCCTACTATACCTTACTGTTCGCCGATAAGTATGCGTGGATCACATTCCCAACTATTGTCATTAACATATTATTTTGACCTTTGCTGAACTAAGTGGTTGTGTTCGAGCAGGTTCTGAGACCAACTTCATGAAGGCGGATCCAAAGCATACGAACGACTTCGGCGTGCCATACGACTACAACAGCGTGATGCACTACTCCGAGTACGCCTTCTCGAAGAACTCTCAGAAGACCATCGAACCAAGGGTATGTTGGTTCAAACACCCGAAGGAAACAATTTATAAATTCATGTCAATATTCTTAAAACGATCTTATCGTAAACTCGTAACCGGCGTTTGTGTATGACAAGATGTATGAATGTGGATGAAGCAAGTGGCGTTCTGTTGTTCCTGCCTTAATCTATTCTATACTTATAATAAATCTGTAGAGAGGTCAATTCTGTACATGAAATATATTTCCAAAATAACTATCAGCGGGTGATTAGTGATCGATACTGATGCCAAAAATGCAATCAGTAAAATTTTTGTCTGTCTGTCTGTCTGTCTGTCTGTCTGTCTGTCTGTCTGTCTGTCTGTCTGTATGTTCTTTATAGAAAGAAAAACCACTCGACGGATTTCAACGAAACTTGGTACAATTATTCTTCATACTCCTGGGCAGGTTATAGTATACTTTTCATCACGCTACGATCAATAGGAGAAGAGCAGTGAAGGGAAATGTTGGGAAAACAGGAGAACTTACTCCATTTTTTAAGCTTCCGTCGCGTGTGCAGCCTTAATGGTTAAAGCTACACAGAAATCATGTATGACGGAAATGTTCTCCTTAAAATTATATAAAAAATATTCCACGACAGCAAATGTCTATCTTTTATGGTTGACTCACAATAACACGTGTAACTCCCGATAGCTTAGCAGTTCGGAGCTTTCTGATTATATTTGTCTACTCTTACGTTAGGTGACTGACTGACTGACATAGTGATCTATCAACGCACAGCCCAAACCACAGGTTATAGTATACCTTTCATCACGCTACGATCAATAGGAGCAGAGCAGTGAAGGGAAATGTTGGGAAAATGAGTGATTCATGGGAAAGGTTTCAAGCTATCAATGTATATATCATCACGCTACAAGCCTTAGGAACGGGGCAACGCAGGTGAAACCACGGGCGAAGAACTAGGGAACAAAGTTACTATTCCACGCGGACGAAGTCGCTGGCAAAAGCTAGTAATTAATAAAAAAGAAAGTTTTAAAACTAAATTTGACTTCAAAACACAAGCGTAAAAAATAGTTTTATTTAACACTAGCTTTTGCCAGCGACTTCGTCCGCGTGGAAAAGTTACTTTGTTCCCTAGTTCTTCGCCCGCGGTTTCACCTGCGTTGCCCCGTTCCTAAGGGTTGTAGCGTGATGTTTTATAGCTTGAAACCTTTCTCATGAATCACTCATTTTCTCAACATTTCCCTTCACTGCTCTGCTCCTATTGATCGTAGCGTGATGAAAAGTATACTATAACCTGCCCAGGAGTATGAAGAACAATTGTACCAAGTTTCGTTAAAATCCGTCGAGTGGTTTTTGTTTCTATAACGAACATACAGACAGACAGACAGACAGACAGACAAAAATTTTATTGATTGTATTTTTGGCGTCAGTATCGATCACTAATCACCAGCTGATGAAATGAATGATGGAAATATATTTCATGTACAGAATTGACCTCTCTACAGATTTATTATAAGTATAGATAGATAATATACCATCACGCCTGTATTCCCCGAAGGGTTAAGCATAGGCGTACTTAATGTACACCCACAGTTCGCCGGTATATTTAGGTCCCATGTTATAGGGGGCGAGCCTATAGCCATTCACCGGGCACAAATCCAGACTCCGAGCTGCTACTGAGAATTTCATAGAAAAACCCAATAACACTTTGCTCGACCTGGGGATCGAACCCAGGACCTCTAGTGTAGCAGTCGCGCTTGGGACCACTAGACTAATGATGCAGTCTAGTTTTATTTCAATGTTTAATATTCGCGGAAGTGTCAAATATCAATACCTAACACTTTTCTGAACCTGGGAATCGAACCCAATAGTCGTACTTGGGACCAGTCAATGAGGCAGCCAAAACTAAGTCAGTTTATACTGATATGATTAGATAGATAATCTGGTTTCATTTTACCATTGCAGGTTAGCGGCGTGAAGTTAGGACAGAGGGAAGGACTTAGTCGAAGTGATGTAAAGAAAATCAACAACATGTACAGCTGCAAGAAAGAGTGAGTACTAGTGCTTTATATATAAGGGTGAATATACATTATATGAAAATTTTTCCTTAGTCTAATAGTGGTTGATATGCACTTTAGAGGAAAAATCCACCATGGAGGTGTTAAATGCTGCATAAGTGGCTTTCGGAGGTTTTTGTACCATCCTTCTGTCACCGTTAAAACAGTGCACGCTGTTTAAAAATAACAGACAGCGAAAAAATATTTTTCGAACTAAATTCGGTTCTAACTCATTTACTTACTGTTCAACTACTGGGCACGGGTCTCTTCTCAAATTGAAAGCGGTTAAGTCATGGTCCACCATGTGGGCCTACTGCGGGTTGGCAGACTTCACACGCCATTGAGAAAATCTCTCAGGCAGGTTTCCCCACAATGTTTTCCTTTACCGTTTATGCAAATGGTATAATTATTGTGAACAGTTGGAGGTACTTAATTAGAACTCGAGACCGACAACTTGGCAGTCTATTGGCCCCACCACTATGCTACCAAACGTATGTATGTAATACAATAAAAACTGGCACTATTGAGAGCACTCGTTAGCACTATTCATTGGATTATCATTTCTAACTCCTAGATTGATCCTAGAAGATTTTAATCGACCTCAAAAAAGGAGGAGGTTCCCAATTCGACTGATGCTTTGTTTTTGTGTATGTTATGCGTATCTATTATAATATTGCATACTTCCTAGTTGAGTTCCTAGTCATCTGGTTAAGAGAATATGTATCTCAGCAGGCTTTTTATTTAACACTTCATCTATGTTAATACTAAGTATTTAATTTCCAGGGAACCGCAGTCGGGTTGGCTAGGAGGCATATTCCAGAATCTATGGACCCCAAAGGCATATTAATTAATGGTTTTTCTATAGTATCTTGTCTGTTATTTATATCACAAAGGTCTGATAGGTTAAGTTAATATGCTAGTCTAAATTCGTATGAAATAAAACGTTGAATTATATACTCGAGTTTTGTAATTTAGTATCATTATTTATTTTTTAAGTGAGTGTGTGAGTGTAATAAACTTCACTACATAGTATAAACCAAAGTCGCTGTCGCTGTCTGTCCGTCTTTATGTATGCTTAAATCTTTAAAACTACGCAACGGATTTTGAAGCGGTTTTTTTTAATAGATAGATTGATTCAAGAGGAAGATTTTAAGCTATTTAACATTACGCTACGGCTCTTAGGAATGGGGAAACGCGGGTGAACGCGGGGCCGCTAGTATGTATTTAAATAAAGATAATCAAGTATCATCGTTTAAAAAAAAAACAAATATTAACACTCTTTCTTGGAAAAAACTATTCATCATTATTTTAAGAATTAAATAATTATCAGGTTGATTTATTTATTAGGCACCACTAAACTATTATAATATCTACAGTTATTTATTAATTTTTAATGATTGCCATTGTATTGATTTACTAAGTCGTTATAAGTCACGAAGAGCTGTTTAGTTTCAGTTCTGGGAAGTTTCATATTTCTCTATTTCCATCTTCATCAAACATTTTAGGAACTCGTAAGATCTTTCGCAGGGACAATTCTCTTCTGGAAAAACAAACATTTTTTACTGAAATGTCGAGTCTCCATGTGCGAAAGTTTTCGACTACTTTAGTTTGATTCGAGCAAATTGGAAGGCGTAGACGAGTAATGCTATTAGTACCTATTTAGCATTAAATAAACAACAATTTCCATCGGGCTATGGAGAGCCGTCAGTAGTTTGCTGCATTAAAAACATACTAGGCTATCATAAACTTACGGCGGTCAGCGCATACAGCAGTCATGTCTCCAATATCATCAATAGGTTTTCCATTCCGTTCTCCTGCAAATATGACAGCTGCCCTCGCAGGGTTAAACTGGCGACCGTCTTCCGAAATAATGCCAAAATTCTCCAGAATGCAGCGGATGTAGCACTACAAAATATAATGCAGTTATTTTATATTATTAGTCTTGTATAATTAACTCATGAGGAAAAATTTTAAGACATCGAAGAAAAACAATTGTTTCTCCGAGTACAGTTCTATAATTAAGTAATATACCCCCTGGACCGGGTACCGGAGCAGGCAGACTCGAATCCTGCCGGAGGCGAATCTTTTTTTCATATTTTTATAATTTTATTCAGCGGCCGTGGTGATAGGGGAACTAGTTCTTATTTTTACGAATACCATATCGTAATACTAACTGTCAAGATTTATAAAACATGAGTGTTTTATTTACCTTAGGCGTTTTATCCGTTTCATCCACGAAGCTGCCGGTAGTATTAAGAGCTTCTAGATATGCTGCAAATCAATGAAACACGAAATTAGGTATCCATTAGGAATAAGGTCCATTTACTTTGGGTGATTGCGGCTGCTGGAGAATGTTAGAAGACAACAACCTAACCTAATAAGAAGGACTAACACGGGGGTGGCAGAAGCAATGGAATGCAAATTGGGCACATATCCGGGTTGCTACTGATATTTTATTAACAGAAAAACCAAATACATGTCCTGAATCCAATGCAGCATCAGGCGCTCTGTGATTGTAACGACCAAAACAACAGTTTCCCAAAAACCCATAATACTTCAAATGTTCGTTCATATTTACGTACTTTTTCTGTGGTAAATCTTACCCATTTCAATCCGGAAACTATCGTTGCAACTGTTCATTATAGCGATAACATCTACATCTGAACTGCTATCGATGCTGCTATCCTGGTTATCCATCATGGCAGTTGTCATAGACTCCTTCGGCATGGTACTCCGCGTATTTGCCGACTTCGTCAATGTGAATGTAACGAGGGTCAGTAATACGGCGGAAATAATTTTCGTCATTTTGATATAGCGCTTCGTGCATACTGGCATTGGATATGATCATCTCGCTTTTTATGCACACCATGCAGGGGCTGAAAACAATTGCAACTTGTTTGTATTTGTATGGATATGTGAAATCTCATGAGTATAGGTATACCACTCATAAAATATTTATACGTCTAGTCATATTAGCGGCGGTAGCCTAGTGGCTAGGCTATCGGACTTGCGATCATGTTGTTGCCGTGTCAAAACCCACCCATTGCACTACTGACGTGAATACTCGTAACACAAGCATTTAGCACGAGGAGTTAACAAGAATACTAGTAATGTGCGACCCACATTGCTAGTATGCTTTTTTTTAAAAAAAAAAATGTCTTCGCACGTACCTTTAGTTTTTAATTTGTCTTTGTTAATGGCAATCTATTTCTTTCTCTGATTTAATTAAGATGTCGATATTTTAACTGAAAAAATCCCACCAAAATATTACATAAAATTTTACTGTTTGGATATTTATTTATTGAAAAATTTGTTTCAGCCACATTATTTAAAATCGTTTAAAATTTTAAGTAAGAGCCTTCCTAGAGATGTCATTAGCCTTTCAAACCAGGTAACTAAAACCCTTAATGAATTTTTAAATTAAAATAAATCTGGCTGAATACGATAAGTAACTGTTCTTTATAAAAAAACCGGACAAGTGCGAGTCGGACTCGCACACCGAGGATTCCGCACAAATTTGTAGGTACATTTATAATTAATTACTAATATGTCGTTTTCAGATTTTTCTCGATACTTGTAGTATAAGACGGTATTACTTGCCAAGTTTCATAGTTCTAGGTCAACGGGAAATACCTTATAAATTTTGATTCACTTGAGAGTGTCGAAATATGTCGTTTTTTACGGCGTAAACGGCTGTATCTTTTTTATGTTAACTTAGAAGTTTGATTTTTTACAGCTTCAAGAGACTGTAGACCTGAGGTATAATTATGGTTTTAATTTAAACTCGATACCTCCACGCGTTTTCGGGGTTAAAGGGTCTTGACAGACAGACGGACGGACGGAGGACAACAAACTAATCCTGTAAAGGTCCGTTTTTTCCTTTTGAGGTACGAAACCCTAATAATGATGAAAATGTTGACAACCCCATCTTGGACCCGATGATCATAAATAATATGAATGGTTGCTAAGTATGTACGTAATATGTTTGTTTGTGGATAATTCTGTACAAACACTTTCTTCCCGGTTTTACTTGTTAATTTATAAAGTCAGTCAGTATCAGTTAAGGAAGTCGGCTTATTGGTATTTTTATATTTTACTGACTCCTCATTAGTCTAGTGGTCTCAAGCGCGACTATTACGCTAGAGGTCCTGGGTTCGATCCCCAGGATGAGGAAAGTGTTATTGGGTTTTTCTATGGAATTCTCAGTAGCAGCTCGGAGTCTGGATTTGTGCCCGATTAAAGGCAATAGACTCGCCCCCTATTACATGGGACCAAAACATAGCGGCGAACTGTGGGTGTACATTAGTACGCCTCAGCCTAACCCTTCGGGGGATACAGGCTTGATGGTATGTTATTTTATATTTGACTGTATTTTTTGATAAAATAAACTTACATGTACATACATACATTATCAACCGTTTATCTTTTGCATATGTGAAAGAAAAATTAAAAAAATCAATGGTAGATGTATATTTTGCCAAGAAATTAATAAGCTTTTTCCTGGGGTACCAAGACAGCATAACATTCAGGTCGTATATTTTTCGAAATTCGAATTGTCATCAGCCGCTCTAGAACCATCTGCGCAATTTCATTAAACCATTGCGCTAGGAAATGAATTATTTGACGCAAATTGAACGAGGCCAGTAAATAATGTGCTATCAATATAATCGTTGCAATTTGTAATCATCGCTCTTCAAAATCTGATCATTAGTGCTGAGAACTTACATCCTGTAGTTTGTCGTTTCATGTTCAACGTAATAATGTCGTCTGTATATTTTTAGAATCGCCATTAACTAATAATTCGTGCGTATTTTGAAGGATTGTGGAATTAGTAATGTATCCGTGTTGAGTTACTACCAAATATATTGAAAAATAACTGGATGTGGATGGGTTCGTTGAATGCT
The DNA here is from genome assembly GCA_910591435.1 of Acronicta aceris. Taxonomy (NCBI): domain Eukaryota; kingdom Metazoa; phylum Arthropoda; class Insecta; order Lepidoptera; family Noctuidae; genus Acronicta; species Acronicta aceris. The sequence continues at coordinate 2,545,678 of OU342778.1, read as the reverse complement.
TTGTATTTTAGGCTGCGACTGTGCATTTCCTAATCGAAAAATGCAATATTCTTTTACTAGATCTGGGACAGCCTTATTAGTCTAGTGGTCCCAAGCGCGACTGCTACGTTAGAGGTCCTGGGTTCGATCCTCAGGTCGAGCAAAGTGTTATTATGAAATTCTCAGTAGCAGCTTGGAGTCTAGATTTGTGCCCGATTAGTGGCAATAGGCTCGCCCCCTATTACATGGGACTTAAACATACCGACGAACTGTGGGTGTAAATTAATACATCTCTGTCTAACCCTTCAGGGAATATAGGCGTGCTGGTATGTTATGCTATGAATCTGGGAATCAATCCTATAACATCACGCTCAGCAGATCGCTTGATCAAACATGCATGCGTCATAAATAAAGATGATGAATCCATCATTGCTTATACACTAATAATGAGAAAGTTACTTTGTTTGTCTGATCATTTGGTTTTTTGTTACACTTTAACGCCTAACCTGATTTCGATATGATTTGGTAAGGCGATAGACTGTTTCCTGTGGAGAGACATAGGCTACCTTATATAAAAAAAATACATAATCCTTTTGAGACCCGAGTGAAACAGGGCATCAACTAGTATTTTATAGTTACGAAAGTTCAAACATATAAACACGCGGTACATACAAACTTTCTCCCCCCTTTTTACCACCTTAGGGTTTGAATTTCCAAAAATCTTTTCATATCGGATGCCTACGTCATACAAAAAACACACTCTCCAAGTTACAGTTCACTATGATCAACGGTTTAGGCGGTGCGTTGATCCGTCAGTCAGTCATTCAGGACAAAGCATTTTATATGTATAGATTTGCTGTTAAATTAGATATTTGTTGTTTACTTTTCACTGAACACAATAATCTTTTATAGCCACCAGTTCAGAGAAGACCAGCGTGACTAGAAACTCGAAAAACAATAGTTGTTTATTTGGCAGACTCCGACATACACGTGTCAAGTCAAGAACCACTAAATCTTTGAAATGTAAACAGTTTTAGTTGAACAAATAATGAAATAATGATTTATTGTAATCGTCTTGAAGTGTGAGCTTTTTATTGGTTATGAATATGAACGAAGCCAATGCCCTCGGTATTTGTGTAGATTGAAGGTTTGATTTGAATATATCAGCCATGTGAGGACGTACCAGTAACCCTCTAGTAATACAGAATAAAAATTAGGCCGTAGACATTTTTTTTTTATATTTAGGCGCGGCAATCGAGCAGTCGACCCATCTGATGGTAAGTAGACATCGTCGCCCATGAACATTTGTTTGTAACACCAGAAGTGTTGCTCATTAGCAACACTTCTGCGTGCCGTGCTTATGCGTTGCCGGCCCGGCGACGGCCGGCGACTAGGCGAATATGCGCAATGGGAAAACCTCAAGAGAAAGATCAATCCAAATCTTGGAGGTGAGTTCACCATTGCAAACCGACTCTCTAACATTCTTGGAGACTGGGTCTCCAGAATGTGACGGAGGCACCAGTTCGAACAGTTCCTCGGAATACTCCCAAAAACAGGCGATAGATCACGCACAGAGAGCCGCCGTATCTCCGAATATAAGGGCATTGATTTCATCATCATCTTCACATTGGAGAAAATGGACAGGGATTAGGCACAGTAGGTTAGTTGCCTATACGACTTGCTGTATCGAACTGGATGACACCAGTTCGATTCTTACCCGCAGTATTTTTTTTATAAATTCATAACAATCACACGGGCTGCCTGATGGTAAGCGGCAGCCGCAGCCTATAGACGTAACATTAATGCGTTGTCATCTTGAGACCTCAGTTGTTAAGTCTCTTGTGTCCAGTAATATCACATTGCCTTTCAAACCAAAACACAATAATTTCATTACAGTATTACTTAACGGAAAACTATTTAGCAATGAAGTGCTACGTTTGGAGTACCAAACGCACTCAAATACCAGTTAGGCACACCAAAAATTAACGTTGTCAATTTAGTTACGAGTAGATATACATTTTGTGAAAGAAAGACGCATTTACTTGAATCCGCATCGTCCGTCTAGTATACATATAAAACTAACTAGGCGTCTGATATATTTAACTGGGGGACTCATGTTAGTTTACAAAATGCGTTGTTAGTTGAGTATTCAAAATGAATCGTTTCTTACTTATTATCAGCGAATGAAAATAATGCATAATTCATCTCATCTATACTCGATCTCGTCTGCAATTCAATGATAACAAACTATGTATAAACAACTGCAGTTGAAGTCTCCAGAATTTGTAATGTTACTAAGAACTCTTAAATTTTAAATGACTTTCTAGTTTTTACCGTCTATTGTCAACTAGACTGTCTCATAAGTCTAGTGGTCCCAAGCGCGACTGCTACGCTAGAGGTCCTGGGTTCGATCCCCAGGTCGAGCAAAGTGTTATTGGGTTTTTCTATACAATTCTCAGTAGCAGCACGGAGTCTAGATTTGTGCCCGGTTAATGGCAATAGGCTTACCCTATTACATGGGACCTAAACATACCGGCGAACTGTGGGTGTACATTAATACGCCTCTAGTTAACCCTTTGGGGAATACAGGCTCGATGGTATGATAATGTTAGATAATGATAATATATTGTTGGTTTGGTACTCAAATTTTACATGAAATATCATATATCGCGTTATTAATATAGTCATTTTAGTTAATTGTCAGTAATACTTAGAATTCCATAAAGTTGTTGAAAGAATTTCAGAAGACAGTGTACAGATTGCGACAGAAACTCCACTCCCACTATTGTACCTCTTTTTGGAATAAGATAGAATCCTTCGTTGAATGGAATTGTAACATTGTTATGTTTGTACAACTGCTAATTATCTCTTATCGCTGACAAAACTAGGTTAACCCTAGTGGGCCGTATAATTCTTGTAATGTTTTGTATGACACATCAAAACAATATTGAAAAATAATCACGTTTAGTAGAAAGCCGTGCTGTTTAAGTAAGACCAAGGGACGTAGCTACCGCCATATCAGTCGTATCGATAATACTAAAATACCACGGGTTAAAAGGGCCCCGACGTGTGTACTCATCACGCCTGTATTCCCCAAAAGGTTAGGCAGAGGCGTAGATACTAATGTACACCCACAGCTCGCGCGCATGTTTAGGTCCCATGTAAGCCATTGCCATTACCCGGGCACAAAATCCAAACTCTGAATTGCTAATGAAAATTTCATAGAAAACCCAACAACACTGCTCGACATGGGAATCGATCCCAGGGCCTCTAGCGTAGCAGTCGCGCTGAGGACCTCTAGGCTAACGAGGCCTTCAAAGTGTGTGTTATGTTATATCTGGTCCAGACCTAGGAAGAACGAGGGTAGAATGAGCACAGTATATTGTAAGTTAAAATTAAAAAAAAAAAAAATTAAAAATTCTTTATTTACACTTTCAAGTTTTAGTACTTATTACAAAATACTGGTCGATTTTAAATTTAGAGCAGAAAGGTAGTTATTGTAACATATTTAGAGTTGAAGCTGATACCTAAACTAAGATAAATTAATATCTTGTACTATAGGCATCAGCGCCCACCCCCAAAATTAACATTCATATTTTAATTAAAGAACTAGGATCTAATTAAGGAAAGGGTAAGTATTTTTAATTCTAACTTACTAGAGGGAACTTAAAGGTAAAATGTTTGTCCTGTTTACCTATATTGATTTTTTGGTGTACAATAAAGAATATATTATTATTATTAGAACAAACGATTATCGACATATACACGACCAGCTACGCTCCTGGTACGTCCTACACAGTATCTTTTGTTTACTCTTAGAGTAGTCATGCATTGGAGCTTTTTCAATGCATTCCGTAAAGGCCTCCAAGGTTTCACTATTAGTCTCTTCTATACATTGTAGAAAGTTCTTCAAGATTTTATGTGTTTTTATACATCTATAAACATTTAGACAATGTACGCGATACTCACTAGTTAAAGCCCAAACAAGCTCCGTTTGGGAATCAGTGAGTTTCTCAAGAATCGGGGTTTTTATGAAATCTCCCGAATTATGAGAGTGCACAGTACAATAACAAACAAAAATAGTGGTTTAAAGTTAAAACAAGCAGTAACACAAAGACATTCTTTCTAAAAAGATTAATGAGTAATGAGATAAAGGAACGTTTAAGCGAATGATAATTAATAAGTAGCACATGATTGCGAATATTCAAAGGATTGGATTCGAACTAGAGATCTACGATTTGGCAGTCTAATGGCCATATCACTAAGCTATCATCACTGCTTCCAACTTTATACTGTCTTATACAACGTTTACTCGTATTAGTAAAAGGGTAGTTATGGTAAGTTATAACCACTCTTTAAGCAATTAAACAGTTGAATTTCTAAGCAGCCCTTTATCTTATCCTTACAAATTACGACGCCGAGTAACTTGCCACAGTTTTTTGTGCAGTAATTCATGCGAATGGTCCGTAACTAGTCGTAGTGAAATAAACAGTAATGCCGGGGAAAGCATATCAGATATTATTCCTTGTGGTGCTGGTAAACTTGAATGTCAATCAGGGAGTATTTGGTGATGGTAAGATTAAGAAGTTATCATTTTTAAGAGCGAACTTCTTGCATTGAGTATGAATATTTCGCACTTTAAATATTATAAAATTAAGAAAAAGTAAAACCGCCTTCAAATTCATAAAAAATTTCACAAGTCGGTGCCTTTGATTTGATCGGATCTTTTGTTTTCGCCACCATTTTTTGACATTATTTTTTATGGTTTTGAAGGCCCTTTTTCCTAAAAGTTATTTTATTTCGTTATAGTAGCGAGTAGAATTTTACGACGTTATCATTTATTCGGTCGGTACGTGTTATTTATTGTCATTAGATCTGCCACCGTCACCAACCAATCAAAAAAAGAATCATCAAAATCGATTTATAATTGGCGGACTAATCGCGTAACAAACATACAAAGAAAAATACAGTTAAATTGAGAACCTCCTCCTTTTTGAAGTCGGTTAAAAACTGAATTCTATGCTATACGTCTTAGTGTAAATAAAAGTTATCCACAATATGACCTCAAGATTTGATTTAGTTCAGAGTATCGTGTACTAGACTTTTGATGCGAAAATGATTTTTTTTTGCTAAATTTTGTGTTATTTTTTAGTAATGGTTAGTGTTGTAGTAGTTAATTTTTATATTTATTTGATTAGCGAGTGTAAAAACTTATGATAGATGATTAATATTCGCAGGACAATTTTATTTTGTTCCCTACAATATGGTTGAGTCGAACCACGCCGATACGCACGTCATGCTCGTGAACGGGTGCTGTCTGTCGGGGCTGGTCAGCTCTTACTTGCTGTGGCAATCCCTAATTCGTTTTGTATATTGAATAAATGTTATACATCAAACTGCAGAATTCTCAGCAACTAGTTGGAACAAAGTTGTAAAACTTAATATTGTAATCAAGTTTTTCTATTCTTTTAAAAGAGTGTCTATGGAGTTTCTTGCCGGCTCTTCTCCATACGACCCACTTTTTGGAACCGTGCAAATAGTTTTGACTTTTCAAAAGTACCTATTTAGTGGTCTAATTGAAATAAAACATTTTGACTTTTTTTGACAATGTAATGTAAAATGCATTTTTCACAATCAATTAATACAATTTTACAGAACCAAGTGAGGAGTCGCAGCCCCACTATGAATACACACAAATATTTAAAAGCATACCAGCTTTGTTTGAGTATCTCTTTGATGCACTAGAGGAGAGACCAGAGATTTTGGAGAAAAATGATGTTACAATGTTTGGAAGAAATATTATTGGTCTAGACACTGATGAATGTGAGAATTCTGATAATGAAAGAAATACCGAAAAACGACATGCAGATTGTAATAAACTTGCAATGAAAGACAATAATGACTTAGGCAAAAGAGATGCCCAAGATGTAACCAAAACAACTGTCGCTTACGAATATGGTAACAGTAACGTAGTCATGAAAGCTTTAGATGATTCGAAAATTAATAAAGAAATTTCTAAGCGACTTGCTAATAATGATGTAAAAATAATTAAAGAAGGAATAACTAAGAAAGAAAACAGGATTAATAGTCTAATGAAAATAAATGACGATGTTGATGCAAAGTCGAAAGATCACGGTGAAACATTTTTAGGATTTGAAAATTTATTTGGACTAGATCTGAAGCCGGAAGAGATTGAAGAACGTATACTTACGGCTGAAAAGCTGTTGGAAGAACATAATAATAAAAAGGATAAGTAGGATTTAATTTCGTTCCAATTAAAATATGTTTGTCGTATCTCTTGGCAAGTTCCTAGTGAAGTATATCATTATTATAAAGATTGCTCATTAAAATAAATAAACATAACTGTGCTATATTTTTATTTTAAAATTGCACACAAATACACGTTTGGTCTTACATAACTAATTTAGCTATTTGGCTACAGTTGTATCATAACGACCAGGTATGTGGTGATGCTTCCTAGAATCTGTAATTAAAATAAAGTTATTTTGAAAATTATTCGTAGTTACAATCGATTATTGAATGGTAATAAAGCCTATAAAACCTAATTCAAACGTTGGTTTTTATTTCCACGATTCACGAAGCTACTCTTTCCGTGTATCTCCATATCCATCTTCCCTTCATTTAAGTAAATCTATAGCATAACAAACAAACAAGTTAAAAAATACTTGCAACAAAATATTTCAGTTTTTACCGTGACTATAAGCGATCTGTTCAAATTAAGCATCTTCATGGGTGCGTAAGAAATTTCGTTCAGTACCAAGTGCCGGTAAAACATCTCTAGCTCTGACATGAGTTCGACATTCTCAGAGGGCGAGTAGCGGATAATCTGACTGACGAGCTGCTTCGTCAACTCCATCTAGAAAATTGAAAATATTATGATTTAGATTCTAGAATTTTTACAAGGTTGCATCCCGAATACCAATATCCAGGAGTAGATAAAGAGAGTAAGTTCGACCAACTGATTGATTTGGTTCTAATTGAGAAGACGATTGTTACTTCTTTGTTAGTGCGCGGATAGTACCAGGGTTCTTTAGACTAATCAGAGTATACAATTTTTTTAATAATTAGAAGGAATAAGATGAGTAATAACAATACCTCGTCAAATGTTCGGTGACATGGTTCAACAATAAGCAGCAAATTGCTGAAATGTAACACAGCCCAGCTCATCTGCACAAATAGGTTTGAACGATCCGATCGAGATCTGTTGACTGCAATATAGACCATTATTATTTTTCCAACAAAAGATCTGACAGAGAAATACGCTGACATCATCATCATCCTCATGACATTGCATATCCTTGGATCAAATTATAATTATCCAAGTTTTTCAGTCAGGTTGCAGTGGCAGGTGTGTTTTTGCTGATGTCATAATGTTAACATTCAAGTATTAGGAATTCATAAATACTATAAAAGTTATAAAAATTTTAATCCAAAAACGCTGATGAATCGGCAAAGAAATACGCTGACATTTATAATCTAACTTGTAATAATTAGGCACTAGGATATCATAAACTTAAAGTAGTAAAAAAACGTACAGATATTAGTGATGATATGGAAGGGCGTAATCACCAGATGCAGTAGCAGAGACAGCAGTAGTGCCATTAAGACTGGTCCGTGACTAGCATTGATTTGATTCAAGACATCGCAAATGGAACAGTAGAGCAAGGTGAAGCGATGAATTCTATTGGGAATTGTCTTTACAGATGTATTTAATTGACCTGTAATTGGTTTAAAATTAATTAAAAGATATCTAACTGCTTCATTGGTCTACTGGTCGTAAGCGCAGCTTTCGTTCGAGTATGAGGTTCCAGATCCAATTAGACGGGCAACTAAAGTGTTATATTTGTTATTATGGCTTCTGTTGCTCTAATAAAGACGCCCCGTATAAGTTTTTCTTTAATATCTATAATGTACAGACATCATCGGCCTGTTACAATTTTATTATAGGTATAGATACTATTGATTTAATCGGGCACAAATAAGGACTGCCGATTGCTCCTTTTTTTAACAGAAAAAATACACGGCCTGTAATTGAACCTTCACGCTGCAATTTTTAATAAAAAGGGTGTATGCTTTTACCAGTTCTATAGACCGCCATTGTGTCGATGACATTGTTGATCGGCTTATGAGACATGAAGCCGTACGATTTTATTATCGTCCTCTTATTTATCTCATTTTTATACGATGCTGCAAAAAAACAATAAATAAATACATTATTTATTTTAAATGCTAGAATTTACCATTATACCAATACCAATATACATAACATAACATACCATCATGCCTGTATTCCTCTAAGGGTTAGGCAGAGGCGTACTAATGAATACCCACAGTTTGCCGGTATGTTTAGGTCCCATGTTATAGGGGGCGAGCCTATTGCCATTAACTGGGCACAAATCCAGATTCCGAGCTGCTACAGAGAATTTCATAAAAAACACAATAACACTTTACTCGACCTGGATCGAACCCTGTATATCTAAGCGTGGCAGTCGCGCTTGGGACTATCAGACTAATGATGCAGTCAATATGCTAAAAATAAAATCACTTCAGAAACAAATTCAAATGAGAGTCTATAACAAAATGTAATCCAACTCACTATCATTATGTATGTCCTGTCGCAAGCTTTTCAGGCATTTATTCAGCATTTGTATAGAAGTGAGCGCAGAGGTCGCTATCTGTGAGAACATTATAAGGATCACCTGTTCTACAATTGTAGATATGTTGTAGAATATATACATAGCCGATATTATTACTGAAACAAAACGTTGCCAAAGTAAAGGTTTTTTTTAATTCGTGATAGGCTTACGCTTGACTGCCAGTTTGCCTGATGTAAAGCGACACTGCGATCTACGATGGAGCGCGCTTGCCTTGAAGAAACCCATTCACTCATGATTTAATGACACCCATGATAAAAGTGGGACTTAAAGCGTTTCGTTCGGGTTTTCGGAATGTCCACCATGAAACGATGTCGCTTTTTCGTGCTTCTGGTCGTCCGACAGTAGAAAGGGCTAGGGGGAATAATATCATGGAGGTCTGATGCACACTCTCTGAAATGTAATGAAATGTGAAATAGGAAAGGGATGCTGGTCTAAACATTGAACAGCACCATCTCTTTCTCACAATTAAAAAATAATCGTTAGCACGTTAGGTACGGCGTCAGTTCCTATTTGCAATGCATTTAATCAACCTGCAAGAATGACAGTATTATAGTCATAAATAAATATTAATGATAATGTAAACTTTGTGTCCATTTGTACATCTCAGCATTCTTTAAAAAAATACTCGAGCGCAAGCTGGTCATAGTTAGACTGACATAAAAGTTATAGTTTAGTGTTTAGTGAGGTGACTGACTTATTTGACAGCCATAACTGACAGAAAAGAATTGAAAGAAAAGTAATTAGTAAAAGGCTTATTCTGCCATGAGTATTTTAACAACAATAATTGAACCCTTCAGTAGTGGTTTAAAATGAAGTACACAAGTAGGTATATAACTGTAATTTTGAAAATGAATTCAATGTGACCATCGCGATCAGTATTTACGGATTTTTATGAGTAAAATTACGATAACTATCTAACTTATTTACTATAGTTTTTTTTCTCGTTTTTTTTTTAATGATTGGTAGGTACGTTACCCTTTTCGTTTTCAGTGATAACTTGGTATATGAATAGGCCGTAATCCAGTAATATAGTAGCGATTGTAAACGTCAGAGAACTAAAAACTATTAACATCCTGATTCTTTCATTTGATGGTTTTTCGTGGTACATATTTAATTTAGCATTTATCTGAAAACAAGAAAAAAATTACTAAGTAATTGCTTTCTTCGTATCAGCGCTTTTTTTTTAAAAAAAAGAAGTGTTTACTAAATATTTACAGCTCTTAGGCGGTGTATCAAGATGAAACATGCACCAAATTTTTAGTTAAATTCCAGCAATACAGCTGTGAAAACCGCATCCAATTTCGTGCAATAGTTATGTTATATGAGTGAAACACAGACAGATAAACAAAAATTCTAGTCTTGGCTTCTATTTATAAAGACCCCTATAGATATTATAACATACCATCACGCCTGTATTCCCCGAAGGGTTATGCAGAGGCGTACTAATGTACACCCACAGTTCGCCGGTATGTTTAGGTCCCATGTAATAGGGAGTGAGCCTAATGCCATTAGCCCGGCACAAATCCAGACTCCGAGCTGCTACTAAGAATTTCATAGAAAAACTCAATAACACTTTGCTCGACCTTGGGATCGAACCCAGGACCTCTAGCGTAGCAGTCGTCCTTGGGACCACTAGACTAATGAGGCAGTCTCCCTATAGATATATATTTTTTTAAATATCATTTCAGTGGCTTCATTGCACTTCAGCCCGAAACATAATAATGTTAGCAAATTATTGCTAACTACCACTGTTTCGCCAATTTTGACCTGGAATGATCTATGGATATTATCTAGGACACAAAACAGTGGACTAATATAGGCTAATACTTAATTAATTCAATTCGATTCCGGAATTACCTATAGCAGATTATCAACCATTATGGTAGTCAGGTTCGTATTTATATTTACGAGCTTCAACGGTGAAAGAAGACATCGTGAGGAAACCTGCACGCTTGAGAGATTTTCTCAGTGGCGTGTGAAGTCTGCCAACCCGCAGTAGGTTACCGTAGTGGACTTATAGCCTAACCCCTCTCGCTCTGAGAGACAGCTAATGAACTGAAAATGATTAGCCATTCTAGGACATTTCAGTTAAATTATGTAGGCTATTCAAGATTTCCACGAAAAAATTATAGCCGACTTTTTAATTGCCGAGCACGACGGTGAGATATGTAGTATGGGTTGATGATGATTACCAACCTCCTGCAGCTGCAATAGGCAGGCAGTGAGACTCCTCATGCGGCGCAGACCAGTGAACGCCGCGACACACACCACCAGACCCACAGTGGCCACGTCAGCCACCCACACGATGCGCGTCGAGTTGCTACGTGTGCGGTACGACTTCTCAGGGTGGATGCATATGTCCAACGCTATAGTTGATGTTGATAGCGTCCCTGGGGTGATTGGAAATAATATTGCAGTGTTTTTAATACTACATTTGGTTATAGTATTAGAGGGGCTTATAGCAGGGGGTTTATAGCAATGTTTTAATACGATTTTACATAACTAATCTCAGGGGCCGTATTATAACGTGTTAATGCCATAATTTTTCCGTTCTGAGAAAGATACCGCTCTACATATTGAATAGCCTAATCTCTTACAACCTACGTCCTAATACGGCCCCTGTATTGTCAGCTAGAGCGTAAATGTTTGGGGCGCCAATTATCTCATTTGAAGGGAGCTTATTGGTATCGTATGTGTACTTATATGAAAACGTGGTCGCCATTTAGTTAAACCATTTTTAGATAGATGGCGCAGAATAAAAGAACTAGATGATATTTATACAAAATGAATAAAAGCCTAAACACGGTTGGTATAAAATATTCTGAATATATTATTAGTTATAAAACTAACTTTACACATCCCTTTAAGCCTTATCTTTTTTCAGGATATCCCGGAACACTAATACCATGAATAATTATTATTGCGTTGTAAAATTAGTACATATACATAAATAAAAAAAAACACTGTTTTCCACAATAGCTAAGCATATAAATATCAGTGTTCTCAAGTGAACCCTTCCACGTAAAGCTATATCTATTTCTAATTTTAATCAGTGAGATTGTAAATAAAGCTCTTACACAAAATAAACGAAAGTACTTGTCCGTAGCAGTTGGCTGCTGATGAGACTCTGATTGAGAATCCATCGCGGGTCCTCTTGAAGCTGAGTGGCGCCACACCGGCTATTTTTGAAATGCGGAGCACGAGGCTCAACGTGCCAGAGACTATGCAGTCGGCTGGACTCGGCGAGTGCATGCTGGTACTGCTTAGGTATCCCTGTGGGATATTATGTATTACATTCAGACAGCTAGTCACCTATATCTGCTAAACCAGTCATGTATATTTTTTTTTATTCTTGATATGCTTACGCTTGATTGCCAATTCCCTTGATGTTAAGCGACACTGCGATCTACCATGGAGCGCGCAAAAGAAAGAAGAAGAGTATTCACTCGTCATTTAAAGACACTCAAATTTTATCTATCGGGGAAGACCCACTTGGGTAAGCCCATTCCACATTTTAGCGGTGAGCATTTTGTTCAGGTTTTTGGAATTACAGACATAATGCAAAATCTTGTGCCCTGGGGCCCTAACGAGTTTCGCTGAAATAATGGAGTTATTTTACCCGCCATAATGACCAACATTCCCTAAGAAACTCATTAATAATACGAGAAAAAAGACTATACAATAGGCTCGCCCCCTATTACATGGGACCTAAACATCATACCGGCGGAATGTGGGTGTATATTAGTACGCCTCTGCCTAACCCTTTAGGGAATACAGGTGTGAGGGTAAAAAGACTACATTTCATACCTAAATGTGGTATGGCTATCTTTGTATAGGAAGTTGTATTTATTTTTCAAGAATAAGGTATGGGGTTCATAGGAAAAGTTCTTGAGTACTTCGCGACGGGCTACCACCAATAACCAATATGGTCTTTAATTTACAGGACACTACTAATCAGGACTGTTGTTATATCACTGGACAGACCTGTCTATCCTTACTCGTTATAACCACGAATGAAGTAAGACTCTAAAATTAACATCGTAGAAAGAAAATACAGTAGGACCTCTAACTAATCGGAGACGTTATCAAAAGTCACATATTAAATGATTGTTTTACGGAAATTTCTATAGCAAATAAATGTATTAGGATTTGAGAATAATGGATAAGAAAATTGAAAATAAAAAATCTGTTCCAGAAAATCCTTACTAATATAATAGTGAGTTTGTAGGTATGTATGGATGTTTGTTACCATTTCACGCCGAAACGGCTGAACGGATCGGGATAAAATTTGGCACAGAGGTAGATTATAGTCTGGAATAACACATAGGCTACTTTTTATCCAGGTCGGACCCAATTCTGAAGTCAACGTCGCGTGCTGAAGCTAGTATTAAATAAGACGGCTAGTGGAGCTAATAGTAGCTTCCATAGTCAATGTCTTGGTCTTATAATAACGAAAAAATATCTTGTTGTACTATTTTGGGACGATAGTTAAACTTTGGTCTATCTAACCTTAACATATTCTAACAAGTTATTATTAATTGTTATACAACTTAGACAGTCGCGTTACTTATTTGATGAATTATGTTATATCTAGGAACAACGTGTTTATCTGTAAACAACAGGTTTTATTGTTCAAACAGACCTAATAAACATGATTTTGATCATTACCCTTATATAAAAAGCAGCTACAGACAATACAAAGCCGTATTTATTAGGTAACTTTACTAAAATTTGTTCAATGTACCTACTTAAATAATTAAGCTATTAAAAACAATCTAAATTACTATTAGTCATTTGTACTTACTATTAGTATAGAAATAAAGGATAAAAAAATGCATTGAAATATTATTCTTATTTATTTTTTAGTCCTCCACCATTAAAAAAATAAATCTAAGACAACTTTAACTTTATGGCATCATTTTTTATTCATTTCAGCCTAAATTCACTGGTAATTTCATAGGTCTCATAACTGCTTGAAATGTGCCCATAAACATCTGAGTTTCGCCATCTCCTGTAGGTATAGGAAGAGGACTATTGCCTCCTGACTCAGCTTGTCTTTTTTCTTTCATAGAATCGTATTCTAAAGTATCAGTTTCGAGCTCTAGGAAATTGCCATAATTCAAAAGATTTTCTTCACTTAAATCTATTGGGTGACCATCTTTTATCTCTCTTTTCTTAATATCCAAAGCTTTGTCTTCATCAAAATCCTTTTTCATATCTTCTTTTACTTCACTTTCTTTTTCAGGGTCCGTCTCTACTTCGTGTGATCTCTTTTTTAAATATTTTGACAATTTAAAGTTATTTAAACTGCTTGGTACGTTATCTATATGGTCATCATTGAATTTTACTTCATCATATTTTTTTTCTGATAAATAATTTTCGGGTGCTGATTCACGTTGCAGTGGAGGTAATATTTTGAGACTATTACAAGTTTTTGTACGAAATCGTTCTTCGTCTTCTATCTGAAACCGAGTATTATCTCGTTCCAAAAAAATAAACTTTAGATTGTCAGCTGTCACAATAAGGTTTGGTATCATAATGTTTTTAAATACTTCAAAATCATTGGATTGTCGTTCAGTTATTTGGTAGATTTTAATTGGAAAAGAATTAACTTTAAAAAATAAAATCGAAATGAAAACAACAAAATGTAGACGCATATTTGCTTCGGTATTTGAACTGTGAATACTTATTTCTTATCTCGATCATGAATATTTACTAACTGCGATAACTATCTGAAATTAACTTTGGTCTATTTAGGACGATAGTGTTAAACGATGTTACTTGATAATTCTTCGCATAAATAATGGAAACTATGATAACGGTGTTATAGGTATATTTCAGATAGCTTTAACAGAGACAGTTTCCCGAGTGGGTCTTCCCCGATAGATACAATCTGGGTGTCTTTAAATCATGAGTGAATCGGTTTCTAGGCAAGCGCGCTCCATCGTAGATAGAGTTTGCCTGATATTAAGTGATAGCATAGGCATATCAAGCATTAAAAAAGGAAGAGTTCATTCGCTGAACTTGAGTTGTTCCGTAAAGTCATAGTGAAGCACGATTCTTCTTCATAGCAAAACTATGACACACGTGTGACACGAACGTCCTACTATTATTTTAAAACGCATAATTCACCATCATTCACACACTTATTGGGCCCTCTCCCATCCCACTGGGCACTCTCCATAAATAAAATGAAAATACGACATGTAACTATCAGATCACCAAACCATTTCTAAGTATCTATATAATACTAGCGACCATTTTATGATTTTCCAAATGAACCTGTTTTAACTTACTAGATATATTGAAATAAAACATATTCACTTCAACTTTGAAATAAGCATCGGTAATGGTTTTCAAAAACTCGATAAATCTGACAAACAGTTTATCCGTTGATCATTGATATTGCTCAGTACCTCAAACTCAAACTCAAACTCAAATTTTTTATTTCAATTAGACCATATACAGGTACTTTTGAAATGTCAAAACTACATGCACGGTTCCAAATAGTAGGTTCCAAATACCTAATTCGGTTGCGGAGGTCTGATGGTGGCAATTTCAGCAGCAAGGAAAGAAGCAAGAGCAACGCTACTGTTAAATCTATACTTATAATAAATCTGTAGAGAGGTCAATTCTGTACATGAAATATATTTCCAAAATAACTATCAGCGGGTGATTAGTGATCGATACTGACGCCAAAAATGCAATCAGTAAAATTTTTGTCTGTCTGTCTGTCTGTCTGTCTGTCTGTCTGTATGTTCGTTATAGAAACAAAAACCACTCGACGGATTTCAACGAAACTTAGTACAATTGTTCTTCATACTCCTGGGCAGGTTATAGTATACTTTTCATCACGCTACGATCAATAGGAGCAGAGCAGTGAAGGGAAATGTTGGGAAAATGAGTGATTCATGAGAAAGGTTTCAAGCTATAAAACATCACGCTACAACCCTTAGGAACGGGGCAACTAGGGAACAAAGTAACTATTCCACGCGGACGAAGTCGCTGGCAAAAGCTAGTATATAAATAAATCAGATTAGTTCAAGTTCAAATGTTTTTGTTTCAAATAAGCTTTTACAAGCGTTTATAAGCGTTATGATTCTAGTTGTACGGTTCCAAAAGGTTGATCCTGTGAAGAAGAATCCGGCAAGAAACTCCATACTTACCTATATGTTTTTGATACTCAATGAACAGAATGAAATCTATATTATGCACTTATATCATGATATTTGATCATTAAGAGTCCGGCAGACCGAATTCTCCATACAAACGTAATACCAAAATTAATCGTAATTGAAATACAATTTAATCAAACTGTGTATACAGTTTGATTAAATTACATAGTTTAGGTTCCTACTCTACCATTTCGCCCAAAATACTTCACTGGAAATAAATGTAAGCGAATTTAATTCTTGATAACTTTACCAAGTTTGGTACGAATTTCTAGCCGTTTATTTCTAGCGAAGTAGTAGTAGACGAATTGGTACGGTTGGAACCTAGATTAATATTGTGTTTGGATTACGTTTTATTTTGATATTTAGTTGTTGTGGGCAATTCAAGCTCCTCCGGTCCCTTAAGTAGTAAACGATAGTCATAACCCTTCCTTTGCAGTCGAGTAAAAATATAACGCATTATATCATTGGAAATAATCACAGCGTCACGTACCAAAAGGGCGGACTCGCGAGCTTTAATTTCGTTTAGTTCTTTATTCGCCCTCTCAACATCTTCACGTGTTTCTGCAATCCTAGTACATGCTTACGGTATATTATGTAAAAGTGACATAAATTAAAAATGTTATGCTATGTTAATGTGAAGTAAGTTCATTGACCTCAGTGATAGTATCGATGGGTAAGTAAGGTGCATTGGTTTTAATAAATTATTATTCTAAAAAAACTACGATTTTGTTAAAATGGACAAATAAAGGGGAGAGAATATTTTACATAATATTATAATAACACTACGTTGAATGTAGAATTCTTGGCTTTCCTGTGAATTTTCTTTGATACTATTATAATCAGATTATTACTATATATTTGTTTTTGAATATAATCTGATTGATATAATCTGAAAATATTTCAATTTTACGACTCGAGAGGTCTTTTTAATGATTTTTGTTGGAACCAGTAGGAGGTATATATTAAGTACTTACTAACTAAAGAGACCTAAAATAATGTAATAATAATTATTAAATTTTGTTCTAAGTACAAGTATGTTTTCAAAAATAACGAACGTTGTCGACAATGTATATATTATATGTATTATAATTTCAAAACATTTTGTGCTATTATTATTTCAAGAAATAATTATTTTACACAGATTATTCTTGTAAATGAATCTAACATAATATCGAATGTTTCAAATCACAGGAACGGATAGTATGTTTACGTTAGGCGAATTGACCCGGAATACTCTGTGTAACACTAATGGATTTTAAATGCTCTCTGATACAGTCACTGATAATTATAACTGCCAATACTCTATCACAGTTCGTTTTGTTTACGTTATTGGTCCTTTGATCCATAGATTAACAAAGTAAACAAATCATAATTTGATTACATTTCTGAATTTTACTAGAAGAAGCGTAACTACGTCAAATCTGAAGAAAGAATTTAGTAGTCAGTTTTATTCTGTTCATTTTTACACACAAGAACTCAAAGAAACATGCATCTTCAATCTTTTCTTCTATTATTACTTATTTTGAAGTAAATAGACATGGTAAGACGCCTCAAATAATTCGTGCACGATTTCAAATTGTCATTTCCTGATGACCAGCATGTTAAATAATAATGATAGTCCTTGGATTTTTAACAAGAATTGTCTTCTATCTATACTTATAATAAATCTGTAGAGAGGTCAATTCTGTACATGAAATATATTTCCAAAATAACTATCAACGGGTGATTAGTGATCGATACTGACGCCAAAAATGCAATCAGTAAAATTTTTGTCTGTCTGTCTGTCTGTCTGTCTGTCTGTCTGTATGTCTGTATGTTCTTTATAGAAACAAAAACCACTCGACGGATTTCAACGAAACTTGGTACAATTGTTCTTCATACTCCTGGGCAGGTTATAGTATACTTTTCATCACGCTACGATCAATAGGAGCAGAGCAGTGAAGGGAAATGTTGGGAAAACCAGAGAACTTACTCCATTTTTTAAGCTTCCGTCGCGTGTGCAGCCTTAATGGTTAAAGCTACACAGAAATCATGTATGACGGAAATGTTCTCCTTAAAATTATATAAAAAATATTCCACGACAGCAAATGTCTATCTTTTATGGTTGGCTCACAATAACACGTGTAACTCCCGATAGCTTAGCAGTTTGGAGCTTTCTGATTATATTTGTCTATTCTTACGTTAGGTGACTGACTGACTGACATAGTGATCTATCAACGCACAGCCCAAACCACAGGTTATAGTGTACTTTTCATCACGCTACGATCAATAGGAGCAGAGCAGTGAAGGGAAATGTTGGGAAAATGAGTGATTCATGGGAAAGGTTTCAAACTATCAATGTATATATCATCACGCTACAACCCTTAGGAACGGGGCAACGCAGGTGAAACCACGGGCGAAGAACTAGGGAACAAAGTAACTATTCCACGCGGATGAAGTCGCTGGCAAAAGCTAGTTGTTAAATAAAAGTAAATTTGTTAGCGTCATAATATTAATTTGTAAGGTATTGTTTCTTTTAATCCTCTCATTTAATCTGCGATGGGTAATAAATTAAAATGAATTTCTTTTTATAGATGACTAGCTGTCACTATAAAAAGCCACTTTTTTGTTTTTTTTTTGCATCATAAACTTTCCCAGACTTGCACACAACAACTCATCAAAGTTTTATCGCAATTATGAGTGGTTTAGCAATGCATAGAGGACAAGGACATACATTATTTTTATTTTTATTTATATGTATAGATTTGTTAAAAACAATAACTTTGACCTCTGAGAAAAGAATACAACCTTAGAAAAAAATGGATTTTGACCAGATCGTGGTACCAATGCACTATGCCGTAGCCTTCATGAAACTCATATAAAAAAAATAGTTTGAGCGAACATAGTTTCTGTGACATATTTTGTTTTTTTTTTTTTAAATGGGATAGGAGGGCAAACGAGCATACGGATCGCCGGTAGCGATGGTAAGCGATTACCGCCGCCCATGGACACCCGCAACACCATAGGAGTCACAAGTGCGTTGCCGATCTTTTAAAAAGGATTAGGCCTCCGGTAACCTCACTCACTCAGCGAAACACAACGTAAACGTTGTTTAACGCCGGTTTTCTGTGAGGCCGTGGTATCACTCCGGTTGAGCCGGCCCAGTCGTGCCGTGCATGGCTCTGCCACGTGAAGAATTCGTTTAGATTTCGTTCTAAATCTAATTTAAAAACACGAGGCACTGTTCTACTTACAAACCTACGTTGTGCAAATTGAAAGCAAGGATTTTCCTATATTTTCTTTCACACTGTACTCATGTTTACATTGGACAGCAATAGATGCCCGCTTTATTTGTTTATAAGGCGTGTGTGCCTAGACTGGTGGCTCCGATGACTTTATTTGCCAATGCATGATTTAGGAAAGCTTCGTGAGGAAAACTGTATATCCTAAAATTAACAAACGGAATGACAAGGCTGCTCCATATATCTACTGTGGCTATCTATACCAATACAGGTATCGTAAGAGTTGCCTCGTTCAGGGGAGGGTCTTCAGGCCTAATTTCTAACAAATTCCCTTGCCTTTTTTCTGGACTATTTTATGGTTTCATAACATACGATCAAGCTTGTATTCTTCTAAGGGTAAGGCAGAGGTGTAGGTTCTAATATACATCCGCAGTTCACCGATAAGTTTTGGGTCCCATGTAATTGAGTACCCCCTAGGTATGCTAATTGCCATTATAAAATCCTAACTCCGAACTGCATGTGAGAATATCATAGACCAACCTATTACACTTTGCTCGACCTGGGAATCAAACCGAGGATCTCTAGCGTAGCAGTCGTGCTTACAATTGCTAGATTGATGAAATGATGAGTCAAATTATTCTTTCAAAACTTACATACTTTTTTTAATTATTGCCTTTTTGGATTTTAACCAAAATGTATGATTTTAATTCTAATAAAATGTTGGTAACAACATGCAAGCATGCACATAATTACTAGATGCTATTTTACTTAATTTATAAACAGTTGCCTTCCATTAATAGGGCCTTATTTGTGTTAATTGCTTGAAGCACGTGAATCGATTAGTACGTCATTTAATAAAATGTGTTTTATTAATAATTTTCAGTGTGTAATGTGGCTTTGATTCGTGCGGACTTTAGGACCAGGGCCAGATTTTCGTTTCGATTTTTTTATCTATTTTAGGTATATTTGGCGTGAACCTTAGGTGGAGATAACTGGTCAAAGTTATTACTTTCTACTTTAATCCGCTATATTAATAATGGTGAATCGTGTTTCTCATTATAAGATTACTGAGTTTCACATTCAAACAAGTTAAGTAATATTGAAGTGAGCACTTTATTACCCATTGTTTAAACATTATACGGCCCATATAAATATTTTTTGTTTAGTATTTGCTTGCAGCTATAGTATCACTGCGGCTATAATATGCTTCTATATAAAAATATATAGATAAATGTATAAAATAAGTTTTTCAATCCAAATCGTATGCAATCGATATTGCAGTCAAAACTAGTGCAGTGATAGTGCTATTGTTCACGAGTAACAAGCGTGATGATGTAGTTACGTAAATAAACAGTGGGTTGTGGACGGAGACCGTCATAATGTTGTGGATAGGAGCCCGTCACTACGTGGTCGGTACGTATACAAACAACTTTAAAGCTTCCGTCCGGTGAAACCTCGTATATTTATTTATCAAAATCGATAACCGACGTACATCACATGTGGTTTGTGCATTTTTAAGGCTTACATACCGACACGCCTGTCAAAGTCAAATTTTTATTTCAATAAAATTAGAACACTAAAATAGTTACTTTTGAAAAGTCAAAACCAGTTGCAATGTCCCAAAAAGTGGGTCTTGAGTAAGACCGGCAAGATACTCAACTATATTCTTCTGTATTTCCCGAAGAGTTAAGCAGAGGTGTTCTAATGTACACCCACATTTCCCAGGTATGTTGATGACCCATGAAATAGAGGGCGAGTCTATTGCCATTAACCGGGGACAGACCCAAACTCTGAGCTGCTACTGAGTGCTGCATAGAAAAATGCAATGACAGTTTGTTCGACCTGGGAATCGAACTCAAGAGAATTTTCCGCACTGCAACAAAAGGAGTACACGAGTAACGTTATCGGGATTTTCTATGAAATTCTCAACAGCAACTTTCAGTACTTTATAGCGTTTAGTAAGTATCTATTGGGTTCACCATCTTTTGTTTACTTATATGGGCGAGTATTCAATGGCATGCCATTGAATACTCGCCCATATAAATTTGAAAATCACGATTTTGTACAAAAGCCATCAATATTTACGGAGACAGATAATCATAAAATGTTGTCAATAGCCTATGACGTCACACGACACGCCTTTATTAACGACTATTAGGCGTCAAATATTGATATATTTGTGTGTTTCCTAGTGGTTATGATCAACCACCAGGAAACAGGGTTGAAAATTGAGTGGCAATAGGCGTAAATTCGTGGAGACGCAGTAAGTATGTATTTATATCCCAATAATCACTTTTATGTTCAAATGGCACCTATGTGACCTTTTAATTTGTAGTAGGAACTATCATATTATTCTCGGTGCTGTCACACTTTAGTTGAATAGTAATTGTGAAAACACCTACTAAATGCTGCTGCTCTGGTACTATTAATAATAATAATAATCCTTTATTTCAAAATTGATTACATGTAGGTTTCATAAGACTAAAATTTCTATACTAGGCTTAGCCTGTATATTTTTTATATAGG
This sequence comes from Acronicta aceris, assembly GCA_910591435.1. Lineage (NCBI taxonomy): Eukaryota > Metazoa > Arthropoda > Insecta > Lepidoptera > Noctuidae > Acronicta > Acronicta aceris. The sequence goes on along the minus strand of OU342778.1, from coordinate 2,524,099 downwards.
TATATATTTTTTTTTGTATCATGGCAATCTTAATGATTATGTATTGTCCGGTCTAGATATGGCGGTACCTATAACGAAATTGACATTTTGGAGGAACAAAGAGTTAACCTTATTTAGTTTAGCATTTTAAAATTTAATAGTATTACAGGTTGTTTTTTTTTCTGTACAACACATAATACTTACAGGCTAGTTATTTCCTTATCTGTCAAGAGCAATGTACGTGCTATAAAATTGAGTTCTTGGCGATGGTAACTGCTGCTTGGTGGTAGCTGCTCCTCCCCAAGCCAGTATGCAGTACGACAAGACAGATTATAGAAAGATATATTAGAAGACGAGAGATATAATCCTAACAATAGTTTAATGTCAGACAAATGTATTCGGAGTGCATGAAATATATAGAGGTGTGAATGATTAATATTAGGAATATGCTCGGAAGGACCTGCTGACAGCAAATTATCAAGCTGTCTGTTTGAAATAAGCGACGAATGGTTCTGCAGAACGGACTTGTGATTCTAAGATCAGGGAGTGTTATTGATGTTTCCTGTTATGAAATTCTCAGTAAAATCCAGAACTTTTGATGTTAGCAAGGTTATCATAAAGATTGGTTTCTATAACAATCACATGACTTTCCTTTCATGATAGGTAATTTTACATTAATCATTTTTGTTTTTTTCCTGTATAATGGGTAACCCAGACGCATAATGAATAGAAATCGAACTTGGCGTACTAATGTACAAGTCCAAAGTCCGAGTAGCTACTGAGAATTTCAAATCAATAATAAGTAATAAAACTGCTCGATCTGGGAATCGAACCCCAGGACGTCTAAGCATAGCTGTCACGCTTAAGACCACGAGACTAATGAGGTTCATTCAAAATTAGAAATAAAAAAACATTTATTATCAGTACAGTACTATAATTATGCTCAAGTTTCTTATTAGGTATCTGTGTTTACACCAAAAAACTATTTGAAATGAAATGATATTTATTTCTGTAAATAGATCTCTTAAAGATACTTTTACATGTCCTTTTTTTAAGTACTAGATGGCGCCGGCATTTCCTAGCTGACGACCTCTGAGAAGAAACACTGAAACAAACTCAGAGAATCATGGTCTCTTTTGAAGTCCAGACATAATAGTATCAGAATATGTGAGTGACAGTATAGAGCATGGCAGAGTCTGAAATGGCCTTTTGAAGAAAGATCCATAGCGGCTTTGAGTAGACCAATCCCATCCGACGGCACGCATGCATCAGCCATTGTGTAGCTCAACCATACTATAGGGAGCTCAACAATCCGTCACGCGACGATACCAGATCGGCGGCACATTTGCGTAGGCCATTTAAAAAAATCTGGAACCACCAGACTGTTAAAAGTTAAAAAACGTAGTATATCTATCCTACTTGAATAATACGTGATGATGATCGATGTAGAAATTATAATGAACGCGTCACACATCAAGCTATAATCTTAATATATATAAAACTCAACGGTGACTGACTGACATAGTGATCTATCAACGCACAGCCCAAACCACTGGACGGATCGGGCTGAAATTTGGCATGCAGGTAGATGTTATGACGTAGGCATCCGCTAAGAAAGGATTTTGATAAATTCTACCCCCAAGGGGATAAAATAGGGGATGAAAGTTCATATGGAACAAAGTAACTATTCCACGCGGACGAAGTCGCGGGCAAAAGTTTCCAGTATAAGACCTGACCTCTCAATATACAGAGAGCATATAAAAACAGGTCAGCTTACACTGGAATTTTAACTTTACATGTATCCGTGTGTACTTTATGCTAGACTTAACGCAGCACAATCCTTTTAAATCACAGTCAAATTAGTAATTACTGTGGGTGTGTCTGTGAGACAATAAACTGATTATAGGAAACACTGACAAATGGCTGGCGTGTAGTTGTAGTAATAAATTGCTTTGTTAATAATTCAGTGGGTCACGCCCTAAGAGCAATGGTTGACATTTAAAATACGTTCAAATTACCCTTTGGCCCTGAGCATTCCGGTAGCTCTCTTTTCACTTAAATCTTTCAATTCTGTATGGAAGCTACGGTCCGCCAGATTCGCACCTGTCCTTTTTTCTAGGATGATGAAGCTTTAATTTAATTACATACCATCACGCCTGTATTCCCCGTAGGGTTAGGTAGAGGCGTACTAATGTACACCCACAGTTCGCCTGTATGTTTAGGTCCAATGTAATAGGGGGCGAGCCGGGCACAAATACCAAACTCCGAGCTGCTACTGACAATTTCATAGAAAAACCCAATAACACTTTGCTCGATCTGGGAATCAAGCCCAGGACCTCTAGCGTAGCAGTCGGGCTTTGGACCACTAGACTAAATAATTATAGTCTAAAAACAACTAATGTAATTATCAGCTATTATCAATAGGCTATTTGCCTCACCTGCCAGCCGCACTGTAGCACGTGCTAACTCACCCATTCCACGTGTCCTTATGACATTCAACACTCTCCTGGGAGTAAATCCTAGCTGCGATTTGTTTGTAGACGGCTGGAAGACAATTTTATCTGTATGTATGGAGTACTGCGAGAACTCTGTGTACTAGTTATGTCTATAATTACCTCCTAGTTAGAGTATGTTCTAGTTAAGGTTAAATAAATAAATTAATAGTCTAATAAACAACAAAAACTATCGCAAAATTGATGAGTCTGATGTAAATAACCTAAGAATATTTCTGTTGATAATGATGAACACGTTGATTTCAACTCATAACTATATTATTTTAGTGAAGGAAAAATTCAATCGCAGGCTAGATTCGAACCTGCGTCTTCTGGTTGGATACACCAGACGCTCTGACCTCTAAGCCACCGCGAGTCCCACACGCTAGGTTCAAATCCTTTTCGCGATTGAATTTTTCTTTCACTGAAATAACTTTATAATCTTAGCATGGAAAATGCAAAATATCACAAAAAGATTATAATGTAACTATATTATTTACACTGTATACCTACTTTTCAAATCAAAACCAGTGCTGTTAAAAACATATTTAATTCCGCCTTCTCGACAAAAATGGTACACAATCATGTTTTGACAGCAATGTTAGTGGCAAGTTGCCATGTTAGTGGCATGTTGCCATGTTTACAAACACGCATAGTTATAATGTGACGGGCAACTGAATCGTTTAGTATTTTTTCTTACCGATGCTCGCAGTCGGGTCTATTTGGTGTAAATGCTTTGACATCTATTAAAATAAAACTGCCCTAATAAAGTAGGTAAAAAAGTAGTATATTTTTACCCTGTGTGTGGACCGGTTAGAATACTATTCCTCACTGCCTTTCAGATAGGTATCCCGTAAGAGGCGTGAAAATATCTGACTATGTCGATGATAGGACCTCTTGGGGATTGATTGGCTGGCGACCCCACCCTTACGTCGGAGTCTGTCGTAAAGCACCTTGGTGTGTGTTTCGACTTTTGCACGTAAGAGCCAGTTCCCCCCGATTGCTGTGACTCTGGCAGTCTGGTAGTCCGTAGGGGCTCTTAGGGGTCGGCAACGCATCAGCGACTCCTCTGGTGCTGCAGGTGTCCATGGGTGACGATGACCACTTACCACCAGGTTGGCTCATCAGCTCGTTTACCGGCTTAATAAATAAAAAGAGTAAAATATAAAACTTTGCTCCTCCAAAAAAAAAATTCTATTCCATAATACATGGGAACTAAAACACGACACACCAGCAAACTAGAGTTTATTATCCATTGGGGAAATTTGGTAGCTTACACAAAGTTACTACAACTTTGTGTAAGCTGTACTTGATGACTGTGCTTCAGTAGTTTGATACAATCAGGTGACATTATCAAAACAAATACTGCAATTAACTGACATTTTAGATTAATTTATTATATTTTATGTTGGAGACGAATTTCTTTGAGAGTTCTATCATATCATATATGATGGTTCTAACATACCATCACCTATATTCCCCGAAGGATTAGGATTAGGGGTGTGCTACATTGTATTGTTACGCCGAGTAACTATTAGTACGGAGATGGGCCACGAAGATTCTAGATAAGTCGTAGAAGCACGTAGAACATTAGAAGAAAAGCCGGGTTCAAGGTGAATGACCGTAAACAATAGACGATCACTTTATCGTCTATTGTTTATAAGTAGGTACTTAGGTACTTACCTACTCGTATTTTGTGGACCTATCGAGAATGTTCGATTCTAGAATGTTCGTGACTAATATAAATACTGGTCGTGAGGGTCGGCCAGAGCAGTTTAGTTCTGAACACGGTGAAGTGAATATCGAAGTGAAGTTAAGCGATTACAAGTGCGACATTATAGTGCGATAAGTGATACTGTAGTGACTCTCTCAGTAATTTCTGTTGTGTATTTGTCAAGTTAATTAAAATATTTGTTGTTTCGGTGAAATTGGTGTTAATTAAATTTATCCCGAACCCCAGCTCGTAACATTTGGTGTCAGAAGTGGGATAAATTATGCCGGTTTTACCGAAGGAAGACACGGAAGGTATCCGTACTAGAAGTCAGCGGCAGCAAGAGATGGATCAGAGACGGTCAGCAACCATCAGCAACCATCTATAGACCCAGTTGCTGGTCCATCTGGAACTTCTCCAGCACCAACGGTAGACCTGGCGGCCTTGATGGCAATGATGCAGGAGCAGGCACGCCGTCAAGAAGAGCAGGTTCGCGTCAGGAAGAGCAGGCTCGCCGTCGGGAAGAGGAGCATACCAGACGTCAAGAGGAACAGATGCTCCTCATAAAAGACCTTCATGGGACTCTTGGCAAACAGCTCGGTGTTATGAAGGAGCAGGTGGAACAGCACGAGACCCGGATTTGTAAAACTGAGGAACAGATTGCTGACGTGACAAAGGCGTTAGGTGATCTAAAGGCACGAAACGTACTTGCGACTTCCGTGAATGTTGCACCCATAACGATCTCCCTACGTGGATTTAAAGTGCCGCCATTTGATGGAACCTCCTCATGGTCGGCATTCAAAATGCAATTTGAAGCCTTTATGGAGTCGAACGGATGGGACAACGATCAGGCTAAGACGGCACTTACTTTATGCCTCCGCGATCAGGCTTTAACAGTACTGGAGGCTCTCGGCGAGGGCATGACATATGATCAGCTCATCGAGGCGCTGGACTCGAGATATGGTGACGCCCATCTGGAATACGTGTTTCGTGCTCAACTAAAGGACCGGGTACAGCGTAGTGCTGAGACCCTACAGCAGTGGGCCGCGGAAGTTGAAAAGCTGGTCCAAAAAGCATACCAGTCCACACCTGCTCTCATCAACGGTAATCTGGTCCAAGCGTTCGTCGATGGAGTTCGTGACCTTGAAGTCAGAGCTGCTGTGAGGCTTGGCCACCACAAGACATTGAAAGACGCCTTAGCCCATGCCTTAGAAGTAGAGGCAGTTAGACAGGACCATCGGACTCATCGTATCTGGGAAGTCGTGTTACCGACATGTCATATCTGTGGAGAGAAGGGGCATATCCAGGCGGGATGCCCGAGACGCAGTGACGGTCTAAGGGTTGGTGCAGCATCACCTAGATGCTACATTTGTGGAGAAAAGGGCCATTTCCAGTCGGGATGCCCTAAGCGCAGAGAGGGTCGAAGGGATGATGTAGCATGGCCTAGATGCTACATCTGCGGAGAAAAGGGCCACTTTCAGGTGGGTTGTGCAAGGCGCAGCGAAGTTCGAAGGGAAGGTGTAATATCGCCTAGATGCTACACCTGTGGTAAACGGGGACACCTTCAAGCTAGTTGTTGGAGAGGTCAAATATTGAAAAAGGACCGAGTACATGAAGAAAGGAACAGGATGGCAGCTCCAAGATGTTACACCTGTGGAGAAAAAGGTCACCTCCGGATGAGTTGCCTTAAGCGAAGAAGTACCATTGGAAGTTTTTCGAGCAGACCGTGCTCCGAAAACTGGAGGAAGAATAGAGATGGCGATTATTTTGGCGTCCGACAAGAGGCTACAGTACCGGTGCCCGTGAGGATATTGAGAGCAAATTTAAGTGATGCACGAGAAGAATGCTCAGAGCATGTCAGACAACCAGGCTGCCAAAAGTCCGAGAGAATGAAGTCCCGTTTTGACCGCAAGATGAAGAACAAAGGCAGATTTGATGAGGGCTCACTAGTATGGCTACATAACCCGGTTCGCAGCAAAGGAAAGTGTCCCAAGTTCAGGCAAAATGGGACGGCCCCTACCGAGTCGTGACTAAGATGAACGATGTCACCTACCGGATACAAAAAGGGCCAAGAGGTGCTCCGAAGATCGTTCATGTGGATCGTTTAGCACGTTATTACGGATCTAATGTTGCTCGGGACGAGCATGTCTTAGGAGGGGGTAGTGTTACGCCGAGTAACTATTAGTACGGAGATGGGCCACGAAGATTCTAGATAAATCGTAGAAGCACGTAGAACATTCGAAGAAAAGCCGGGTTCAAGGTGAATGACCGTAAACAATAGACGATCACTTTATCGTCTATTGTTTATAAGTAGGTACTTAGGTACTTACCTACTCGTATTTTGTGGACGTATCGAGAATGTTCGATTCTAGAATGTTCGTGACTCATATAAATACTGGTCGTGAGGGTCGGCCAGAGCAGTTTAGTTCTGAACACGGTGAAGTGAATATCGAAGTGAAGTTAAGCGATTACAAGTGCGACATTATAGTGCGATAAGTGATACTGTAGTGACTCTCTCAGTAATTTCTGTTGTGTATTTGTCAAGTTAATTAAAATATTTGTTGTTTCGGTGAAATTGGTGTTAATTAAATTTATCCCGAACCCCAGCTCGTAACAGTATTATACATTCACAGTTTGCTGATCCCATGTAATAGGGAGCGAGCTTATTGCCACACAAATCCAAAGTCCAAGCAGCTACTGTCAATTTTTTGAATAACACTTTGCCCAACCCGGGAATTGTACTCAGGGCCACACCTTTAGAAGCCGCACTCGATCAATGACCCTAGTTCGTAAATTCATCAGACATAAAAACTTTTTACGTAGGCCTACTGTGTATTTCGTAGCCACCTACGGCGTAGCAGCTCTTCGTAGCAGCTATGACGAAGTAAGAAAAACACTTTTTCATAAAGCAGTCAAAATATTATCGGGGAATGTTAGATCGTTTGACATATTTTTTCTTCGTAGGTATTTTGTTATGTTAAGAATTATACTTAATGGTGTTTTGATTTGTTTTTACTCACGACAGGTGTAACTAAGTAAATTGTAAGGTAGAAAGTTTGGAGCATACGGAAAACGTCATAACTTAATAGGTCTTGGAACAGTACGATCGGTTTTTCGCTGTTTACGGTTTTGATTTAAAAAAAAAATTGGTTCCAGTTTTATTATTTAAATAATTTGATTTTGATTTTATTATTTTTATATCCAATGGAATAGTATACTTGGAATTAATATAAATCATTTTAGGTCCTTCAATCAGTCAAATATTGTGGTTAAATAAACACCATGATACGGATATTACTATCTAGTTAACCATGAAAGTTTATTAGGACTAACAGATATGGGCATCTCAATAAAATGTATACAGTGTATAGAGCCCTAGCCAGTGCGTTTGACGCGTGTGATAACAAGATAGTTACTGGCCAGCAGTGGTCTGGTGTACGAAAAAAAATATATATTCGAAACTATTTTGATATTTAAACGAGGAATATATAATAGTTTTTTTTTTATTTCGATATCTGGACATCCCGGCTTTTTTTATTCTATTTAACAATAGGAGTTTTTTAATTGGTCCCTTCTTTTGTATTAAATATTTTTTATTTATTTCACTGTACCAAAGCAATTTTTTTCGCCAGTGGCAATAAAAAATGAAATGTATTTTTGCATGTTTTGTGATTTGAATTGACTATGCTACACTCTAATTGGACAAACGAAAATAAAAACTGTTGTCGTGTTTCACCTTGGGTGTTACTAGGTATGTATTCTTTTTCATTTTCTTTTATTATAAAACTAGCTTGTACCCGCGGCTTTGTCTCGTGGAATTCAGAACTGAGCTTCTGTGTTATATGCTATAACTAGTTCTTCGCCCGCGGTTTCACCTGCGTTGCCCCGTTCCTAAGGGTTGTAGCGTGATGTTTTATAGCTTGAAACCTTTCTCATGAATCACTCATTTTCCCAACATTTCCCTTCACTGCTCTGCTCCTATTGATCGTAGCGTGATGAAAAGTATACTATAACCTGCCCAGGAGTATGAAGAATAATTGTACCAAGTTATGTTGAAATCCGTTGAGTGGTTTTTGTTTCTATAACGAACATACAGACAGACAGACAGACAGACAGACAGACAGACAAAAATTTTACTGATTGCATTTTTGGCGTCAGTATCGGTCACTAATCACCCGCTAATAGTTATTTTGGAAATATATTTCATGTACAGAATTGACCTCTCTACAGATTTATTATAAGTATAGATATATTATCTCTGTGCCAATTTTTATCCAGATCTGTTCAGCCGTTATGGCGTGAGAGTAACAAACATACATACATCCTCACTTCAACTTTCACGTTTATAATATTAGTAGGAAGTAGGATTGTGAGGGCCAGGAGCTTGTGGCTAAGTAATAACTGCGTTGATTAATCGATCTACAAAATAAAACTGTGCTAGTAGCGGTCAGTCTATGGATGGATGACCATTGCGTTTTTGGCATGTTATTTTTTGAATTACTAATACTTAAGTACCAAGTTTTAATTTGATATAAAGGAACCAATTGTCAAAAATAAGCGTAAAGTACAGAAAAACATCGTGTGACTAAAAGTGTAGTGATTATGAATATGGAGGGACGGAGAAGTAGAGGGAGACCAAAGAAAAGGTGGATGGATTATGATAGGAAATGGAGTGAATGATGAGGTGGCGACTGATGGGGATGAAGGGAAGAAAAGGATATGCTGCGCCGACCACAAGGCTGGAAGATGATGTTGATCGTGTAAAATAAACAAAAAATATACAATCGAACTGAGAAATCACATTTTGAAGGCCGTTAAAAATCGATGTCAAGACGGTATTGCCGATCATTTTGTGATTTTTTTCCATTTTCCATGCTAAGATTGGTGTATCCAACCAGGAGACGCAGGTTCGAATCCTGCTCGCGATTGAATTTTTCCTTTACTAAAATAACGGTATTGCCGAGTTTTAGTTTTATTTTTTACTAGTTGCTGCTGTCCGCAGTTTCCCTCACGTCCCAAAAAGATTATCATACGATAAGTCCGATTCTAGGCGGCGTATCAACATGAAACATACATCAGATTTTAAGATAGACCTCTAGCAATACATCGGTGAAAACTGCATTTAATTCCACGCAGTAGTTTTTGCGTGATGCGCGTACAAACATACAGACAGACAAAAATTCTAAAAATTGTTTTTTTGTCTTCTGTTACTAAAGTTTATAGAAAAGTCTAATAAAGACCCCCCAGGTCTTTATTAGACTTTTCTATAAACTTTTCTTGAATATCTATAATGTACAGACATCGGATAGTTACAATTTTATTATAGGTATAGATTAAATTACGAACTTTTTTTTATTTATTTATTTATTCATAACATTTTTTTACATTGTGTCGAATATTGAAACAATTTTGCAATTTTGTAACTTAATGTCATTTGAATCACGAAAGTAATAATGTTTACAATTTAAATTTACACAATTAATGTCATTATTGCCTACATAATAATGTCATGAATTAAACAATATAGTTTTTTTTTAAACTAATAGTAACAGAAACAGTGATCATGATTCATTTCCAATATAATATGTAAGTATATTTACAATTTAAATGTCATTGATAGAATAATACCAGCCTTCTAGCAAGTAACGCTTCAATTTAGTTTTTGAAGTCCCTTTTGTAAAGTGATATATACTTATATTTTTTTCATTTGAACATGTTAGTTCCGTCGAACCTGAGACATTTTCTATGTACTATCAAAACTCAATGATGATTTTCTTAAATACTCATTTCTGACATGTACCTACGCGTATATTTAGACATTAAAATAAAACTATTGCCTCATTAGTCTCTGGCCCTGAGCGTGTCTGCTACGTTAGAGGTCCTGGGTTCTATTCCCGGGTCGAGCAGTGTTATTAGGTTTTTCTATGAAATTCTCAGTAGTAGCTTGGAGTTTGGGATTTTTACTCGGTTAATAACAATAGGCTCGCCCCCTATTACATGGGACCTAAACATATAGGCGAATTGTGGGGAATAAAGGCGTGATATATTTGTATAATAAAACTACTTTATAAGGATTTTATTTCATTTCGCGTTCCCAATTATATAGATAATTTCAAGTGTTTGTGTGGCTTTCTGACTTAGTTGTTGTTCTTCTATAGTTGTTGATCAATAGCCTCCCGCGGATACTTATCGATAATGATAAATTTATTACTTTTAGATTACTGGTATATTGGAATTACTGGAGTTACCCAGTTGTTATGAATAAGCGAAAATATGTTTATTAGTTGTAGTATCCTTACATAGTATAAAACAAAGTCGCTGTCGCTGTCTGTCCGTCCCTATGTATGCTTAAATCATTAAAACTACGCAACAGATTTTGAAGCGGTTTTTTTTAATAGATAGAGTGATTCAAGAGGAATGTTTTAAGCTATTTAACATTACGCTACGGCTCTTAGCAATGGGGCAACGCGGGTGAAACCGAGGGCTGGCCGCTGGTAGGTTATAAAGTAGGGTGAACAGACATCTTCTGGATGTGCCCGCTCCACTGTCAACCTCATCATTGCCCCAAGGGCAAGATTGAAGTCAAGAGCAAGCTCATTAATAAAAAAAATTAATAATAATAATAATTTGTAAAAAACATGATTACACCTATATTTTGACCCACAGCTTGCCGGTATGTTTAGGGCGACCTCATTGCCAGAAATCGAAACTCCGAGCTTCTACTGAGTATTTCATAGAAAAATCTAATAATTCTGCTCGACCTGGGAATCGAATCCAGGACCTTTAGCGTAGCAGTCGCACTTAGGACCACTAGACTCATAAGGCAAAAACCATTAGTAACAAAATGATTCGTGGCATTATCCTAATTCCGGTTTGTTTAGGAGTGACCCGAACAGCAATTTCGTGAATTTACTGTGTATAGGTACTTGACCTTGAAGTTGGTAAAACTTTTCCATTAGAGACCTACGTTATACCAATTAGTATTAGAATGTCACCGGAAAATTGTAAGCTAGATTGTAAAGATTTTGAACAAATACATATTAAAATGTGATGTCACGAGTCTTTAGACTTTATTGGAACGAAGTTCCTTATCGCGCGTTGTGAAAGGGGGCTAGACGGAAAAAAATCTTACGTAAAGTTGTCACGACACTTTTTGCTATAGTAATCTGTGTGGCGTGCGCATGTTTCTCTGTCTGTCTCTCTCTCTCTAAAAAGATAGTAGTTCCTTTCGATTAATTAGTGAAGGAATTGTAATTTTTTTTTTTTTGTTTTTTTTTTTTTCAAAGGAACTTCGTTCCATCCGGGTGTCCCTTGACACCTCTCAAGTATTTTTTTCTTCCCTACTAGCGTGGAAATCAGGGCACTTAAAGGTATTTCTGATTACCACCTTATTATACATGCACATTAACCGAGCACAAATTCTAAACTCCGAGCTGCTACTAAGAATTTCATAGAAAAATCCAATAACACATTGCTAGACCTGGGAATCGAACCCAGGACCTGTAACATAGCAGTCGCGCTCAGGACCACATGGGACCTAAACTTAATGGTGAACTATGCGTAATTAGTATGTCTCTGCGTTCCCCTTCGGGGAATACGGTCGTGATGGTATGTTGTTTATGTTATGTTATTTTATATTGATTACTCGGAGTGTGATGAAGAGAAATAATTAAAAAACTACAAGTAGGTACTATCGGCAGCTGTGAAATGATTGATAAGACAGTTTAATGAGCTACTGGCTCTCGGATAGACGATACTGGACTTTGTGTTGATATTTTATCTCTTTAACCACCCAAAGTTTAATTTATAAAATATAAATATTTATTTGGTAAATAAACGATTATTATTAAAAAGAAGTCTCAGACAAATTTATCCGACAAAAAATTTCACTTTACAAACGATATTATTATGAACATTTTTATCGGAGAAATGAATTTGTGCGGTTAAAGGCTTTTCTTCTAAATTTTCTTATTCGTTCATGTAATTTGTGATCAATTTTCTAACTAATTGAAACGTTCGAAGCATCCGTGGAAATAATTTTCTTTTCTAAATTAAGGTTTTTGCAAGACTGTTTTAGTGATATTTTAAAAATATTTTTTGATTTGCATTAATATTTAACATTGACATTTTATTTTTAATCATTTTAATTATTTAATTGTATGTAACCGAATGCCTTATTTGTAATTTTGTATTATTTAAATGTTTGATTATTATGTATGTAATGAAATGTGATTTTTGTATGGGCCTAGATGCCCGAATTAAACAATTTTATTATTATTATTATAGGCTGTAAATATAAAATGAATTTTAACAATAATATATCTCATGGTATCCCTCGGAAAAAAGGTTAGTAAGTGATAAAACGTGATAATTTTACGGGTAAATAGGTATATTAAAAACTTAAAGTCAGTCAAGTATTTCCGCCTTAGTTAATTCTTATCTCTCGATGTGAACTAACTATTGTTTAGTAATGGTACCATTATTTTTGTTGTTGTTGAAAGATTAATCAGTCAGTAGATTAATAGCGACCGGCCGATCACTACTTAATTATAATTATTACTAATGAAAGCTCTTAGGCTTCTAATAATAATGTTTAGTTTTTTTTTAAGGTGTGGAGTCAGCGAGGGTTGAGGGAATAACGGCCGCGCCAGTCCCGACCGAGTCGGGGCCTCGGACCGACCGCGCCACACATTGCGTGGTCGGTGGAGCGCATGCCTTCATACTTAGGGTAAGACATATTGCTGTTTATGTGGCCCTAGTAGTTATAACTGAGCGTTCCATTCCGAGTCCGTGAGGATGTCAAACAATGTCTTTTGGGGAAGATGTCAAACAATGTCTTTTGGGGAAGATGTCAAACAATGTCTTTTGGGGAAGATGTCATACAGTTTATGTAACATTAGCTGACAAAGTCGACGACGTGAGACGTGTTGACTTGTTATTTATTAATTAGGCAGAGATATCCTAATGTTTATGCAGTCCTAGTACTGCCAAGTTCCAGTTGTTCTAGTAGGATCAAAATTTTCTTACTTTTTTCCACAAAGTTTTTGCTGTGTGAAGTAGATCATTGCTGCTTTAAGCATACCGTTGTGAACATGCACGAGAAGGACCGCCGTTCCGCAATGCGATGTTTTTAAAAAAAAGATACATTAGGCCTTGAGTCGTGGGTCTTACAAGTAACGGACACAAAGGACCTTTTTCCAGATATCAAGTTTTTTCGGGCTAGCTCCTCTGAGATTCGAGTCCCGTACCAATGGCTTCATGGTCAGCATATCGGGAGCCATGTGTGTGTACAGCTACATTCTAGTCACCGTGTTAGGTGAGTAGGTAACGATTCTAGTTTCACCGTTTTAAAGTAACTAAATGGTACTATACTCGTTCTAGTGTTTGCACGTTCAAAAGTTTCATATCATAATTATATTAAAGTTTACTAAAACTTATCCAAAAGCATCTATTTTTATTGCCCTTGCCGTAGTCGGGTGACGTCTGTGCGCGATTTCTGGATAAGTACCAGAAAATTAAATTTATTTCATTGATTCAACACAACGTAAAACGAATAAAAATATTATCTTCTTCTATCTATACTTATAATAAATCTGTTGAGAGGTCAATTCTGTACATGAAATATATTTCCAAAATAACTATCAGCGGGTGATTAGTGATCGATACTGACGCCAAAAATGCAATCAGTAAAATTTTGTCTGTCTGTCTGTCTGTCTGTCTGTATGTTCGTTATAGAAACAAAAACCACTGGACGGATTTCAACGAAACTTGGTACAATTGTTCTTCATACTCCTGGGCAGGTTATAGTATACGTATACGTATATATCATCACGCTACGATCAATAGGAGCAGAGCAGTGAAGGGAAATGTTGGGAAAATGAGTGATTCATGAGAAAGGTTTCAAGCTATAAAACATCACGCTACAACCCTTAGGAACGGGGCAACGCAGGTGAAACCGCGGGCGAAGAACTAGGGAACAAAGTAACTATTCCACGCGGACGAAGTCGCTGGAAAAAGCTAGTATTTAATAAATTTGGTCTTCATGTCCAAATCTTTATCTAAATTTAGCAATTGGGTTGCGAATGACACTGGCTCCATGTAATCAATTTCATTCAGTCAGTCATTTTTTTTTTATTATTCATGATAGGCTTACGCTTGACCGCCAATTTGCCTGATGTTAAGCGATACTGTGATTTACGATGGAGCGTGTATATAAAGTATTTATGTAGACTTATGTATCTGAGGAACCTTCTTCTTCTTTTCTTTAGATAATAATAGATCGACTACGGCTGCAGTGATACTATGGCTACAAACAAAAAATATAAAAGAGTTTCTACTTTTTTTTTCCAGTGATATGCACAATATTCGGCCTAGTAGCCGAGATCAATGTAGGCGTAGAGTTGTCGGTGCGTATGTCGTCTAAGATGTCGCAGGTGGTGTCGACTTGCGACGTTTTAGTCGTGGTCGCGACTGCCGGCGCCGGAGTGTACGGCGCACCCAGAAGGATGAGGAATATGCTCAAGTTTATGGAAAATATTTCTTCGGTATGGTCAAAGCAACAGAAGGTCTAGTTTCTGACACGCTTGCGCGTTTGTTAGACATTGAAATATAACCATTTTTGCAGATTTTATCGCGTTATATTGAATAGTTTCAAAATAGCGAACCTATTACCATGAATCTGCTACTGCTTGCCTCATTAGTCTAGTTGCCGCAAGTCGGGTCATTGCGACTTCTACACTTGAGGTTCTGCATTTGATTCCCAGGCCGAGTAAAGTACTATTGGATTTTTTCTAGAATTACTAGTACCGGAAATTTCACCAAATTTCATTTCACTGAATTTGTCGAAAGCTGTTACTTTCAATAAATGCGGCAAAGAAGGTTGCATCTTATTTGAGTAAAAAAAAGTAGTAAATAATCCTTAAATGGACATGAATGATACTGTAGGCAACACGTTGTAATTCATAAACTAAGAAATAACTATTTAAAGTTTGTTTAATTGATCATCATTAAATCAATGTGTCAATAAATGCGGTTTTAGCCTAGCCTTTTGTAATTGCGATAAAAATAATTTAGCGTTTAGGTACTGGAGTTTAGTAGTATTTTGGAGAATAATTAAGGCGTCGTGAATTTCAGGTAGACACTAGCATAGGGGGTCAGTATTCAGTGTTGACGGAGCGTAAGCTGTGCGCCATCATCCTGGCCATCCTCATCTTTTTCTCAGTACTCATCGCTGATGACTTCATCTTCTACACACTGCAGGCGAAAAAGTTGGATAGAGAATGTAAGAAAACATTTATCACATCATGTAATAATTATTAGTTCGTCTACCTATGGTTAATGTTATCTTCATATCTTCCATTCTTCTTTCTTATCGACTCGTTTTCTGCCCTACGGCTGGGTACGGGTCTCATCAGAATGCGAGCGATTAGGCTATAGTCCACTACGATGGCCTAATGCGTTTAATAAAACATGCACAAGAAAAAAAATATTTTGGAAAGTAGGAACAGCGTGTCTTGGATTTTACTTCTAGACCTGCAATTTGGTAGTCAAATGGTCATAATTATCACTATCGATCAAAACCCATACCACACGTCAAAAAACTGGCACTATTGAAAAAAACACTGGCTGTAGAATACTAGGTACTACCAATTTATAATTATATTTAGATTACTGTCAAGATTACTTTCCAGACTCATGACTTTGCAATTGTCATATCGTTAGGCTATCACTGCTTTATATATACTGGTATAATGTAATTGGAACTGGTACATGGAAACAGTAAGTCTAATTTTTAGCAGGGGGACTTTAAGCTGATGAGGAGTCCTTATATTGCAGGGGACGTAGTGACGAACTACATAGGTTTCTACCTTCTGTGGTTCGTGGTGATGATCCTGGAGCTGCAGTTCGCTTTCACGGCGCTGTCGGTGCGCGCGCGCTTCGCCGCCGTCAACGACGCGCTCGCGCTCACCGCCCGACACGTCTCCGTCCCTGGTACTGTCACTGAATTCATCATATATTTTCTTTATTTCCTAGATCAGGACTGCGCTTGAGTATTAAATTAAACATACTGCATCACTAATACTCAAGAATTATGAAGCTAAGACTTCAAATCTGCACTATTTGTCTGGTAGTAGGTATTTATTTTAATCCTCCCATTGGCATGCTGGGATCTTTCGGCGGGCATTTTTAATTTTCTTGTGATACTTGGTTATACTGTATTTATATCAAAAATTACATTTACAATAGTTATTTTTAAAACTAAAGACTATTCTTAATTTCCAGTAGAGAAGCCTAAGAATCCACCACCTCTAAATATCTATGCTATCCGGGTAGCTCCGGCCGACTCGCAGCGATCAGCCAACGTGAGTTTGCTGGTAGACTCCGTCACCGGCAGAGAACACGTCGTCATTGTCAAGAGGACAGGTGAGAAATCTTCTTTACCTTCTGCGACAGAATTTTCTCGTGGCATTATCTCGAGTCCTGCCTACTTCCTGGTTACGTTCTGACTATTTCTGAACGAGTTAAGCGACGATAAAATTATTTCATTGCGCGCATTCTAATACTATGTAGATCGAAGTTTACATGGCTTGATGGCGTCGCACAATACTAATTTCAGTAGTGTTATCTTCGAACACAGTCTGTAGGGATAATTTACTAGAATAGGCGAGGGCCTATCGGCTGACTCAGATGATGATATAAGTAGGTATATAATTAATAAGTAAGTAATACAGAATTATTTGAAAATAAAAACAATTTATACAATCGAAAAGTAACTGACTCACATTTAAAAATGCCTGTTCCCCGACTTGAAATGTTTAGACGTAGTTGCATATATATGGCACCACTAATATATAATTTATTGCCAAAGGGAATTGTTGAGCTGTCCTACCGAAAATTTTGTATAGCTTTAAGAATGTGGTTAATAGAAGAGAGTTATTGCACAGTGGACACATTTCTCAAAAAACTTTCTTCCTTTCATTTTAGAAATGTATTATAAAATCTGAAAATTTGGATGTTCGTAGATTATAGGTGTTTAGTTTTTTAAGGAGGTACTCCCTCCTAAAAAATAATATATAAATAAATTTGCATGCTATTATATAATGGCGGAATGTGCCTTGCTCCGGAATTTATTGTAACATCTTATTGTACCACATTTTAAGCGAATTTGATTTGAATTACCATTCTTAGCGTATCGAGAGGCGCGACTTCTCCGTGCCTCAGAGAGCACGTTCCCGCTTGACTATGACTTGATACTTATGACTTACCTATGGATACGATAAGTAAGTAAATAAGTGAATTGATCAGGTTAACCAGAAATTAAGTTGCGAATATCTGATGGCTGTAAGTAATTTCGTGTATAATAAAATCTTTTACATTGAGATTTAAAGTCGATTTTATGAAAATCCGGTACCTATCCGGCCGGATAGTAAAATTAGGCCAGATACTGGGTAGTTACCGGATATTCGCTACTTTCAGCGAGTGGTGAGGCGCGCTTGATAGTGTCACCATGTGACGCGGTGCGGCGGCTCGCGTCGCTACACGGCACGCTATGTGACGTGGTCAGCTCTATCGACGACAGCTACGGCCTGCCTCTCATTGTGATCCTCATCTCCACGCTACTGCATCTCATTGTGACACCATACTTCTTGATTATGGAGATCAGTAAGTTGAAAAAAAAAACAAATTGCGACATTGGTCAAGCGAATAGAGGTCCTAATATCTGATACTTATGCGATTATACCCAGGTTAACCCCGGACTTCATTGATATAAAACTACTTTTTACGGTTTTTTAAATAATATACATATAATGCGATAGAATACGTAAAAAGTAGTTTTATTTCAATGAGGTCCTGAGTTTGAGTATAGTTAAATTTATTGTTCTATGAAATTATGCTAGGTACTTAGCAGCTCGTAGTTATGATTTATGCCCGGTTAATTGCAATAAGCTCTCTGTACCTCTAACACTGTGAGTGTACACCATTACACTTCTAAGCCATCTTCCCTGAAAGGTTTTCGGGGAATACAGGAATATTATGGTATAATAAGTTATGTTTGATTTTCTAGTCGTTTCCACCAATCGCGTGCACTTCCTGGTGCTGCAATTCTTGTGGTGCGTGACACACATGCTGCGTATGATTGTGGTCGTTGAACCAGGACACTACACTATTGCTGAGGTAAGCGATTCGAGCTTAATTAAATACAGTTAATTGTAGAAAAATGTGTTGTAAAAAAGTTCTTAATAATACATTTATATTTTTCTATCACCAAATTATATTATAAGCACCAATCTGGAGACTGAGAAGTTGATCAAATTAATACTAATAATAAAATTGTTACTGTCCGATATCTGCGCGGGGAAGTGTTACAAATAACAGGTCAATGAACCCCAATTTATATTGGGATAACGACAAAAAAAATACAATTTACATTTCCACAATGTATGTATTGTAATTTAAAGGCTTTTTTTGGCAACAAAATGATGAAATCTCCAAGATGGGCAGCGGAGCTACTGTGTCCTAGATACAAATATTATTTGCGCGATAAAGAACTCCGTGAGTGTGACTCAAAGGCTAAACTGAGTAGTTCTTTGCATGTAACATAGATGTCACTGCAATACCGCAATACCATTTCTTTATTCGTTATAGAAATGTTCTTGCAGCATTTCACTTGTGTTTCTGTTTGTATTTATTAAAACCTTACAATGTTACAGGGCCTCTTGATTGGTTGAATTGTTTCCATTACGTTACAAAGACATTATTATTTTTATTATACTTATCTAAAAATATGGCCGTTATTATTAAGACAACTGCATTATTAGTAAGTACTAGTCGAACACACCTTGCTGCTTCCCCATGAGAATCTTCCGCACCAAAAATCAAGAAGAAAAAATGTCATAAGAATCTCTTTAAAATATTAATTGTACCAGGGCAAAAGGACCGAAGGGTTGGTGTGCAGGCTGATGACGTCAGCGCCCTCTACCGGCGTGCTGCCGTCACGACTGGAGATATTCTCGCGACAGCTGATGCTACAGTCAGTGAGCTACGCGCCCATGGGGATGTGCACTCTTCATAGACCTCTCGTAGCTTCGGTAAGCATTTACAATACATCATAATAACAATTATTATTCATGTCTCATTATTGACATTACTTGTATGGACTTTATGTCAAAATTCTATCTCTAATAAGCAAATCTATCTACCGATTTGTTACTGGGACTAGCCCTAAGTGATCCTAAGCGCGACTGCTACACTTACTAGAGGTCTTGGGTTCGAGTCCCAGGTCAAGCAAAGTGTACCTATGAAATTCTCAGTGCCAGCTCGGGGTTTGTATTTGTACCCGCTTAATGAGGATAGGCTCGCCAGTCGCCTCCTATTAAATTTCATTTCAACAACAACATTTCATTTTTTAACAACCATAAATTATAATTTGATTTGTAACTAGATCTAAAAATAGGATATCCGTATTTTTTATTTTCCCGATAAATATTTAATAATTTTCATTTATTTTCAACTTTGAAGTTCTTTCTATTCTAAACAGCTGTAAGTGCCAAATGACGTCATTTGTATGGTGAAACGGGTGACATGACACAATTTTTTTGGGTTAGAAAAATTATTCATAACCTTAAAATACATACCTATTTCGTTGTTGATTCACTATTATTTGGATGAAATTTCAATAATCTCAGTTTCCGCCGTATGAATGACGTCATTACACGTTTTTACGGTAGAAAAAACAAAGAAATAGTATTTTTGTTTTTGTGGCTTTTTGAAATTTTGCTAATTGGACCTAAAAAATACCAGTGGGTGGACATTAGTAGGTACACCTCCGCCTAACCCTTTGGGAATACAGGCGTGATGGTGTGTTAATGCAAGCAATCTTACACATAAGTATTTTTTAAATTTGTCAATAACCCTTTTTTTACAGGTGATTGGAGCAGTGACTACATACCTGGTAATCCTTATACAGTTCCAAAGATACGAAAGTTAAATTAAAACATGTCAGTGTTAACAATGAACAGCTCTAGTCACTTTATGCGTTCCTAGTAACATGTACGACTTTCTGCAGCTAGTTTTTCATCATGGCGCATTTGTAAGGGTAGACTTATGCAGTCTGTGCGATTTGGGTCAGTTTAAAAGCGGTTTATTTAGTTTGTAGATTATAACCTTTCCTATTCTTACTTACACAGAGTGTACGAAAAAGAAAAGGAAAGGCATAGAACATCAATTGGTCAAACGTCCAACGACATTTTTTTATGGAATGTTGCTTTCAACAGTCTGTAGGCCACGCCTTTGTTTATATTACTTTACATTTTTTTACGACCGGTCATGAAACAACTTAATTGTACTTTTTTAACTGTTATTGTGTTGAAATGGCTATTTTATTTATTAATTATTGTGAAATAATTGATTTTTGTGTAAAAAGTTTGGGAACAAAAGTGTAATTTTTGAAATATGACGATTTTTGTACGAAATACTGGAAACGAAAAAATGCAAGCAGCTCACTCTACTTTCAACGTTGTATTAACAATATATTACAAGGTAAAACTGTACTAAACCCCATATAATCAGATAGTTTATTTCATAATCATTTCAATAATACAGGGTTTGTAGAGCTACGATGCGTAATTTCTGAGATATCGTAGTTTTAGGAACGCGGAGAAATCGCACAATTTCCGCCGTGCGCGAATCTACGAATCTAATATTTAATTGGCGCAACCGAAGTCAACGGGGGAGGGGACCTGCAAGCAAGACGGTCTTAGTTGTAAATAATTACATAATTAGCAGAAGAAATACAATTACTTTAAGTACAAGTTATTTAAAATCATTCAATCAATAAGTATTCATTCATAGTGTCACAATAGGTCGAAGATGAGATTAAGGGCATTAACATCGCTCAAACCCAAAAATCACCCCAGCTTTAAAGAAGTTTCTAGTGGAATCCTTATGTGCGTTTGCTATATAAAAAATATATGTTATACTTAAGGTCATCACAAACAAATTGTATTGTTTAAAAGTTTTATAAATTTGCCCCAGTTTTTGGTTAATAGATAATTGAAGTAAATAGGCCTTTTTTAACATGATTTGTATTTTTTCTCTTTAACTGCTTAATAGTTAATCATGAATTTTACCTTTTTTACCAAAAAATTGTAATGACGTAATTAATAATTTGTAAGTATTGTTTTTATTTTCTTGTTTCTTTTGATATTTTGAAATAATAAAGAAATACCCGAAACCTCACTAGCACCCTGCGTGAAGCACCCCCGCAATGCCTATGATTAACAAATACTAGCACAAAAACTAAATCCTCAAAGTCATTGGGCAATGTAATATCCTTACCCAAACCAAACAAAAATTAAAATTCTACTTTTATGTAACTTTTAACGCCTTAGTAAATGAATAGGCAGAAATTAGTTGCTGGGGAGTTATTTGCTCAGTTTCTACTTCACAACTAAAATTAAGGGTGCGCATTTCGCAATTGGAGGCTGTCTAAAATGTAAAAAATACTTTTAAAAGTACTACTACTACTAAGTAGAGATAGTAAGAGATAGGTAATTCGTTAATGTAATTATTTATTAGAATAGTATTTATTAGAATATACTACTGATGACAATCAAGTACACCATAAATTAGAACATAACATCAATCAATCCTAGTCAACATGTCCGCCGCGTCCCTGGTGTTGCCATTGCAATTATTTGGATAAATTATATCTAACACTCCCCTTTGTTAGTAATCCAATCGTTTTGGGGGTTTTCTAATTCTAGTGCTGCGCCGTACGGTACTTTCTGTCATAACAGGCTCCGTTGGTTGCGATTCATTATGTCTACTTTCAGTACAGTCTAGCATGGCAGGGGCAGTACCTTCTTCATTAGTCTCCTTTACTGATTGTGGAAATGTTGTCTTCAAGGGACTGAAATGTGGTGTGCCAGGAATGGGTGTATTTACCCTTATTTCTGGACTAGTATACTGTATGACCTTAGGTAACACATAGTTATCCCCTTTACAAGAAGATTTAATTATTTGATCCACATGTCTTTCATGGGTTCTTCCCTCTGCTTCTACTCTATAATGTAGTTTTCCTTTTCTTTCCGTTATCACTCCCATCTTCCATTTGTTTTCGTTGTAATTCCTCATTTGGACCTGTTCTCCTACTTTAAATTCTTTTGTTATAATGTTCTCTTCTCTTTCAGCATTCTTTTCTGTAGCTATGTCCCTTTTTACTAAGTCAATTCTTGTTCTGTATAATCTCTTAAACATCATTTCCGCTGGGCTTAATCCCGTCGTGTTATTAGGTGTTTTTCTTTGCATTATTAGGAATTTTGATATTTTCTCTTGTAATGTGCCTTCTTCCTTTAACATTGATTTTAGTTTATATTTGAATGTTTGAACATATCTTTCGGCTTGCCCATTTGTTGATGGGTGGAATGGTGCTGTAAATTTTGCTTGAATACCATTTTCTTTGAAGAATTTCTGCATTTCTTCTGAACGAAATTGACTGCCATTATCTGAGACCACGGTAATAGGTAATCCAAATGTGGTAAATATTTTTTTTAATATATTGATAGTTGCTGCAGCTGTAATTGATGTAGTAGGGATTACTTCTAACCATTTTGTATATGCATCCACAACAATTAAGAAATAGTTGTTCATGAATGGTCCTGCATAGTCAATGTGTAATCTGCTCCATGGTTCTTTAGGATATTCCCACTATGTACTGGCACCTTGGCTGGATTTTTCTGTATTAAGCAACATGCCTTGCATTGTTTCACCATTCTTTCAATATCAGTATCAATATTGTTCCACCAGACATAGCTACGTGCCAGGGCTTTCATTTTAACTATACCCATGTGAGCTGTATGCAATTCTTCAAGTATTTGTTGCTGTAATTGCTTTGGTATGACTATTCTTACCCCATAGAATATGCAATTATTTTGTAGAGAGAATTCATGTAATCTTCCAAATTCTTTGCCTGATTGTATGTCATGGTAAAGTTTCTGTAAGTCGGGGTCTTTAGCTGTGGCTTTTTGAATAGTCTTTTGTGTAATAGGCATTAATGATATTTGATTTAAGTAAAATTTATCATCATCAGTTAATTTTTCCTTTGTCTGGGTGTTATGTTCCAATCTTGAAAGATAATCAGCATTTGCATGTTCAGTAGTTCTTCTTGTTTTTATTTCATAGTCAAAGCCTGCTAGGAAATTTGCATAATGGACTAGTCTTATAGCAGTTGTTGCTGGTATAGCTTTCTCTGGGTGTAATATTCTTGCTAATGGTTGATTATCAATAATTAATGTAATTTTTCGTCCATAGCAAAATTGGAAAAAATTTTTTAGGCCCCATATCAAAGCAGCTGCTTCTTTATCAAGCTGGCTATATCCTTTTTCGGCTTTTGTTAATGATTTAGAAGCAAATGCTATAGGTCGTTCTTTATTGTCTGGCATTATGTGGGATAAAACTGCTCCAAATCCTGTTGGTGATGCATCCGTTGCTAGTGTTACAGGTAAATTAACATGAAATGGTATAAGTATTTTGTCGCTACATATCTCTTCTTTTAGTTTCTTAAAAACATTTTCACATTCAGTGGTCCAGTTAAAGTTAGTGTTTTTCTGTAACAATTTATAAAGTGGGTTAAGTTTCGATGCTAGATTTGGTATAAATTGTTGGTAATAGTTAATCATACCCAAGAATGTTCGGAGAGATGACACATCTGTTGGCCGTTGGCTATTTTTAATGTCATTTATTTTGTCTTGCATAGGGTGTAATCCTTCTTGATCTATTATGTGTCCCAAATATGTAACAGATTTTTGAAAAAATTGGCATTTCTTTTTGTTTAAATGTAGTCCGCTTTGTTGTAATCTTTTGAATACTAACTGTATTCGTTCAAGTAACTCTGTATGTGTGCGTCCTTGAATGGCTACGTCATCAAAGAAACATGCTGTCCCTGGAAGTCCTTCTAGTGTTTGATCCATATACCTTTGCCATATGTTAGGTGCTACTTTAACCCCAAACATTAAGCGTTTTACTTTATATGTCCCTTTACATGTACTGATAGCTTGCATTTCCGCTGCTTCCTCATCGGTTTTCATATGTAAATATGCTTGGTTGATGTCTAATGTGCAAAAGTATTTTCCTCCACTCATTTTTGCAAATATTTCTTCGATTCTTGGGATTGGGTAGTTTTCATTGTGCAGGTTTTTATTTAGGGTAGCCCTGTAATCAGCACATAATCGTACCTTGCCATTTGGTTTTGCTACTGGCACAATTGGTGTTCCCCATTGAGAATATGTGATTTTCTCAAAAATGCCTGCTTGTTCTAACCTTTCAATTTCTTTTTCTACTTCATCTCTTAATGCAAATGGTACAGGTCTAGGTTTTAAAAATATTGGTTTGGCATTTTCTTTTAATTTGAATGATGCTTCATAATTCTTTATTTCCCCAATTTCTTCAGAAAACAAATTTTTATTTTCTTCTAATATTGTTTCTAATTTTTCTTTATAATATTTTTCTGTAACATCATCTTCTTTACTTATTTGGTGCACTTCAAAGGTTAGATTTAATTTCCTTATCCACTCTCTACCCACTACTGGATCCACATTTTTCTTAATAACAAATAATCTTTCCTGTATTTCTTTATTTTTGTAATTAATTTTTATTCTGCATGTACCTATGGGCTCTATTATTTCACCTGTATAGGTTCTTAGTTTGACTTTTGTCTTTTGTAGTGTTAAATCATTAAAGTGCATTCTGAAATATTCTGCCGAACAGGTTGTCACTGCTGCTCCTGTGTCCAATTCCCAAGTATGAATTTTTCCATTTAATGTTAATTTGATAGTAAACTTATCATTGTTTGTATTTGTGTTTATTATGGGTATCTTATGTATTTCATATATTTCCTCCTCATTTGAGTCTGAAGATGAAGCATACTCAACTTCAAGCTGTCTTTGGTCTTTGAAGCAGACAGTTTGTATGTGTCCCTTCTTATTACAGTTTTTGCAAAACAGTTTATGCTTACTTTTACATTGGTATGCTTTGTGATCCTCTTTTCCACATCTGTAACATTGAATTTTCTCAGTGTCCTGTAATTTTTTATGATTATTTTCTATTCTATAGTTAGTATTTATCATTTTCCTGTCTGGATTTGTACTTGAATTTTTATTATTTGTATTTTTCTTTATTGATATTTTATTTATATTATTATTTTGTATTTCCGGGTCCATTTGTTTAGATTCTGCTTTGGAAGTTTCAATGGCTAATGCTATTTTAACTATTTGCTCAAAACTTGTACTGGGTGATTCTTGTAACAACCTCTCTTTTGTTTCAGAGCATCTTAATCCTCTTATAAATTGTACACGTAGGTGTGTCTCAAAAGTAGACTTTTCACAGTTATTACATATGAAATTACATTTGCCCCCAATTTCTTTGAGTCCCGCCACATAAGCAATGGACTCTAATTCGTTTTGTGTTCTTAAGCCGAATTTGTGCTGTTGGGCTACCTCACCTGGTTCAGGTGATATGTGGTTTTTTAGAAGCACCACTAGCTCCTCATAAGTTCTACTTTCAAGAGCAGAAGGTGCAGTTATATTTTTGAGGACTTGGTAGTATTTCGGACCAATACAATTTAAAAATATTTGTAATTTCGTTTGAGAATCACTAACCTTTTTAAGACAGATGTAATTTTGTAATCTTTGTATGTAAGAATCAAATGATTCGTTTACCTCATCGTATGGTTGCAAGTTAATTCCACTAACCGTGCTCGTCGAACTATGCGTATGTATCAAAGTTTGCTGCAATGAAACCTGCTGGGCCTGTATGCTACGTATAGCCTCCACCAGTTGCGCCATAAGTCCCCCGAGCTGTTGCTGATTCATGATGCAAGAGTATATGTAGGAGGGTGTATCGGTTTCAGGAAAGTGTGAAGCGGGTTATCATCACAGGAAAACAAAAAAAACCCCTGGATCACGGGACTATAGGTTTGGGAACGGAATCGTCGCCGGGAGGAGTCCTTTTATGTCGGCACGTTGCACGGTTTTTTTATACATCCCATCCTCGTCGCCAATTTGTTGTATATTTAGGTATCACATAGTTTAAGAGATAGGTAATTCGTTAATGTAATTATTTATTAGAATAGTATTTATTAGAATATACTACTGATGACAATCAAGTACACCATAAATTAGAACATAACATCAATCAATCCTAGTCAACATGTCCGCCGCGTCCCTGGTGTTGCCATTGCAATTATTTGGATAAATTATATCTAACACATACATTAAAACTTACTCTACGCCGTACATTTCAACTTTAGCATAAAACCCCAGCTACTTAGAACGCGGATCGGTAGCGGAGCGGGCAGCGGGCTTCAAAGTGCCCGCTGTGTCGCTATATGCTTGCCAGTGTATGGAATTGTCTACAACAACCACCATCAATGCAAATTGCACTTTAGTGGTGAGAAATAAAATACTTTATAAATTTTACAGGTACGCATAATGTAAGGTGAAAACTGAAATTCTATAAAGATACACTCTCTTTCAATTAAAACCTGATGCCAGGAGTCCCTTAAACCTTTAATAAAGGTGACAAAACTGTAAAGATATTATTGTTCTTTAAAGTTTGGTTTGTAAGGTACATGAAATTAATGAATGAATGTTAAAGGGCGACAGCTAGATAGCCAACCTTGAGAATACTAGGATTTATCCTGTATTACCTTGAGTTTAGTACTAAATTGTAAGGTTAAGTGCTTTTTGTTTGAAAATCTAGACTTACCAGAGTTCTATTTGATTGAAATAGAACCCGTTCCAACCTCTCGTCCCATGCCGCTGCGCTCGAGGTCTACTTCTTGCGCGAGTTCGCTCGCCGTTCGCTTGATGAGAGGCCAAGGGTTTATGGTTTGCATAGTTGGAGTTACGGGTACTAAATAGTAGCATTATACTTTTATTGTAGAGTCTGAGCTAAGTAAAGTTAGAATGATAATTTTGGAGTGAAGCTATGCTATGTTTTGTCGGTTACATTAGGAACAATTATGTAGTTACGCGTTAGAATTTGAAGAAATATGCTTTAGCATTACAGGCATTTATACCATCTTTGGTGGTGAATTATCGATTGAAATTAACGGAAAATACTGTTTAACAAGTGCCTGAGATTGTTGATGTTTAAAATTAAACTTACTAACTTACAAAGAGAAATATTAATATAGTAACTGATATACTGGTTTGGGACACTTACGCGAATATAAGACGATGAAATAATACCATTTTTTACGGATTTTTAAATAATATTAACACAGCGCGACAAAATCCATAAAAAAGTAGTTTTATTTCAATGATGTTCTTGGTTTATAAAGTCCTTTAAAAACAAATCTATAAGTATAAAATCTATTATTTTGGATATAGTTGCCCTTTAACTAAGATAGCCCTTTGAAACTTTTACCATACAGATAACTGTTCAAGAACTAATATTATCCACAGTCTACAACCAGATATTTGAGTAACATGTTATCTTAACAGAATCTTGGCAAGTTTCCATCGGTATCGGTCGACAAAGTTTCTTGCTAGTACATTGTTCTAGTTTGAGTAGCTCTTTAAGATTACTTAAGGAACTAAGCTGGCCCATTGATATAATCCTAATCTTTTCATATCTAGGAATGTTACGGTCGGTTTCCCGTCTAATCAGATGCGACTTCGTACCGTCATGGGTACATGCAATAAGTCGAATATGGAAAAACTGCAATTTTTCCTTTTAGGCAAGTACTTAAGGGTCCGGCGGAGCGTGAATTGCCCACAAAAACGTAATACCGCAATATATCGTAATCCAGACAATATTCTATCAAATTACGTTATCATTCGGATTTAGATACTGTTAATCTAGGTTCCTACGATCCTATTTGTATAAAATAGTTCTCCGCCTCCATCAAAGAGAGCAGTGTCAGGGAATGGTCGATGGAAGTCGTTGGATGCAGGCATTGTGTAACAGTGTCGTTATGGAAATTTACGAAGGAGGCAAAAATTATGCTATGCTATTATAATTATAGTAAATTCAGATAATATGCCTATATATAATTATGCCTTTTAAGTGCTACACATAAATCACCGTGTGTGCAATCTTTATTCATCTATCTTTATATATAACAATTTTTTCTAGACAGTACAAAATAGCGCATAAAAACATATTTCTACAACTTTTTTAATAACGCTTTCATATACGATTGGCATAAAACATGGGGGCGCCATCTCTTATATGGGCTACAAACATACTGACGTGGAAACTTTTTCGTAACTACGAGCTTTTGTGTATTTTCGCTCGCTGCACACTTGTTGGTATTTCAATGAAAAGCTCGTATTTTCGTTACATCTCCGAATGAAATTGAATGTTGGATGAGTGCTTGTTTTAATTATTTTCAGGGTAGAAAAAGAAACATTTGAAATTACCTGCTGATTATAAAAATCAAGAAAGTGCAGTGCTGTTACATTACACAATTAGGTTAGCCTTGCGAAATCAAAGTGCCATATAAAAAGCACGCAAGATAAACTTGAGGAAATGGTAGGACGAGTTAGATCCTTAATGGAAGGATTGGATCGCCGGCTTCTAAACCGTGTGGAGTGAAAGAAATGTGGGAAGGCTCTTGTCCCGCAATGGGACGGTAATGCTTTAAAAAAAATAAGAACTTTAATGAATGAATGCATGTGCTCATTGCATGAGCAGTTTTCATCTAACTTATCAAAGAACCGTCCACATTATTTAACAGCTTTCGAAATAAAATACATCTCAATCAGTTTCTCAGAGCTAATGATGACATAGACAGAAAATTAGAATTTAACTGTCCTCATTATAAGCAGCTTTCGAAATAAACAAAATTGCATTTATATCGGATTAGCACAGATAGAAGATTTTAATTACTTATTACATCGCCTTCGTCGCCAATATCAAGAGAATATTTCCAGAAACACTTGAGTAATTTTATGTTATTAGCTCTCCAGTACCAGAAACATATCATAAAGTAGGTAGTGTTTTGCACAGATATAAAACAAATAATTAAGAGAAAATATTGAATAATTTGTTTTTCTTTTCTCCGAAAAAAAAACTTTCTTGTTTGGTCCCAAGCGCGACTGCTACGCTAAAGGTCCTGGGTTCGATCCCCAGGTCGAGCAAAGTGTTATTGGGGTTTTCTATGAAATTCTCAGTAGCAGTTCGGAGTCTGGATTTGTGCCCGGTTAATGGCAATAGGCTCGCCCCCTATTACATGGGACCTAAACATACCGGCGAACTGTGTACATTAGGCCTCTGCCTAACCCTTCGGGGAATACAGGCGTGATGGTATGATGGTTACATAATTTAAAACCTTTGCAATAATTGCTGTCAAAAGTACCAGGATATCAGAAAGATTTTGATATCTTTATTTTTTTTAGTGATTAAGTCGGTAAATGAGCAGACGTGCCACCTGATGGTAAGTAGTCATTGCCGCCCATGGACACCTGCAGCACCAGAGGAGTTGCTGATGCGTTGCCGAGCTTTAAGAGAGAGCCCCTACGGAGAAACCGAGGGAAACTGGCTCTTACGCGCAAAAGTCGAAACACACACCAAGGTGCTTTACGACAGACTCTGAGGTCAGGGTGGTTGACTGTCAGTCAGACCCCGAGAGGTCTTACCACCGAGCGAGTCAGATATTTTCACTCATTCATCCTATTTATTTATTACCAACAAAACAACACAAATACAATGTAATAATCGTACTCCAATTTGTTTAGGTGACTAACACTATATTCTTTCTAGTTACTATTGTTACTATGTAGTCACACTTAACTCTGTCTATAAAAGTGTCTCACATCGAAGTATTTTTAAGCACAATAGAGAAAAAAATCATTGTACGTGACGGTCGTCTACTGTTCTCGAACAAATCTAAATAAACAGAGGATTCGGAAAACGTTTTGCTGAGCGCAGCGTTGGTCTGGGTACGTGTAACCAAGTTCTTTTAATATATTCTTTGGTTTGTTTTTAAATGTCCAAGTTATTTACGACATAGTTTGATCTGCTTACTATTCCATTCAAAAAAGCCGAGGAACTTCGTAGCCTACTATAGAATAATGTTTTTTTGGAAATGTAGCTTTTCAGAACATTTCACGCGAATATTAGACATTGCGTAAAATGAAACTAATTTTTACAGATTTATTGATTGATATTGTTTTTGTTTTATTCCTGATTAATTCGCTAACATTGAAAATATGATATTGATCGGTAATAATAACAAAAATGCTACTTACAAAAGGTGCTCTATGTTATCTCATTATAGAATGAATATAGAGTGTGAAACCCAAGTGTAAGACGTTCTATTAATCATAGCCAGTAACTTAAACCTGCATATGGAAAATACTATAATATACTATTCATATAAAACGGTGTTTAGCACAATCGGTAATGGATATAAATTAGTAGGCAGCAAACAAAGGGAAGCCGGCGGCTTGCGAAACTTGCACCACGATGCAAGTTTAATTCCCGTGACACACACACGAGAATAATAAACAACTTTTAAGCTGGGTCAGTTTGTCGTTACCAGGACTACATACTTCATAAAGAGTTAGTAGTTTTAGTTGTAGAACTCGCTCTTTTCCTCAACTTCCTAGTGAACTGCTGGGTCGTATGTGTTTGCATATCTCGAACGCGACTGATCAGTCGCGAATTTTCAACAAAAACCTAAATCAAAAAGTAATGTTTTATTTTAATGAAGATAATTTTTTATTTTTGTTTCGTAGGACATGATTAGAATAATAACTGAGGTCGTCGTCCCCCTATCTTTCTTTAGTTGAAGATTCTCACAATCTTTAAGTTAAATTTAACTTTAGAAAGGCAAGTTGCCTGCATGTATGTACATACAATGAATGCTTGCATCAGGAAAAATACTTAACAGTGTAGGTAGGTACATGATGAAAAAAAAAAACCATAAAAAATAAGTTAAGATTTATTTACATACATACATACATACATTCACGCCTTTCTCTCACAGGGGAAGGGATAACTAAGTAAGGGAATTTATGAATGTGGAAGAAGCAAAAGAAGTATGCAAGAATCATGCGTAAAGAGCATGCGTCTCGAGCAGAGGTCTATAGTTTCTGCCTACCCCT
This sequence comes from Acronicta aceris, assembly GCA_910591435.1. Taxonomy (NCBI): domain Eukaryota; kingdom Metazoa; phylum Arthropoda; class Insecta; order Lepidoptera; family Noctuidae; genus Acronicta; species Acronicta aceris. The sequence goes on along the minus strand of OU342778.1, from coordinate 2,492,804 downwards.
GTGGGAGAAAATATTTATTTATGATTAATGAATATTAATAAAAAGCTTAGCAACCACTTTGTCTGTATGTATTCATATACAATGCATCTCCCATTCGGCGCAGTAAAGTAGCGGATGTAATGCACTCTTGAGTTCTGGTTCAAGTCGCGCTTAACCGCATTCAAGATACGGATCAGTTAAACAACGCCGCATTGAACTTGCGCAGTAAGTGTTTTTTTCACGTGGGAGAGCCATGCCTCGGCACGAATGGGCCGGCTCAACCGGAGTGATACCACGGCCTCACAGAAGACCGGCCGTTAAACATCGCTTTCGTTGTGTTTCGCCGAGTGAGTGAGGTTACCGGAGGCCCAATCCCCTTTTAAAAGGTTGGCAACGCACTCGTGACTCTTCTGGTGTTGCGGGTGTCCATGGGCGGCGGTGATCGCTTACCATCAGGCGATCCGTCTGCTCGTTTGCCCTCGTATCCCATAAAAAAAACAACTTTGAAGATAAAGTACCTGTAATAAAAACAGTATCAGGAATTGACGAATATTTTGTAGTAAAGTAGCTTTTGCCTGCAGTTTCACTCGCATCCCAAAATACTTTTTGAGATAAAAATTAGCCTATATCCAAGGTGCTCCAAGGTCTACTTCTCGGACACAGTCATCATCCATCTACAATAATGAAGCCTGTAAACTATTCGTTTAGTTTCTGTTATCTTTATTTTAAACGAGTATACTAGGCTTCTAGCTTATAAGACAAAAATATATTGTAGGATTTAATATATATACGTGTTGGAGATCAGAATAAATATATAAAACAAACGATACTACTAAGTTTCTGCAATACCACTGCACACACCATCTTATCGACTCACTACTAAAAGAAATAGTACCGACTTACACGAAACGACGTTGACCGCGGACTAGTTGTAAAAAACGGTCAAGATCAAGGCTTTAGTGAACTTTGGGTTCTGCCTAACCCAATAAAGACTGATCACATGCACTGATGACAGAATGACATCAGGGTAAATTAATATCAACAATTTTTTTATGTTGTAATACGAGCAGACCAGCTACCTGAGGGTAAATAGTCATCGCCACCTATGGACATCTGCAACACCAGATAAGTTGCTAATGCTTTGCCGACGTTCAATACAGCTGGATCGGCAAACGAGCTGACGAGTCACCTGGTGGTAAGAAGTCTACGTCGCTCATGGACACCTACCTACTGCTACCCCAGAAGAGTTGCTGATGCGTTACCGACCCTTAAGAGTCCCTACAAACTGCAGACTGCCAGAGCCGCAGCCATCGAGGGGGAACAGGCTCTTACGCGTAAAAATCGTAACAAATCAAGGTGCTTTATAGCAGACTCCGACGTAAGGGTGGTCGCCAGCCAGTCAGACCTCAAGAGGTCCTACCACCGAGCAAGGCAGATAATTTCACGCCTCTTACGGGATGCCTATCGGAAAGGCAGTGAGGAACAGTATTCTAACCCATCCCCACTCGGGGAAGAATCTGTCATAAATGGCACTCTTATCAGAGTAATCAAGTATCAAGCTTTATACCAACGCTATTCTTTACGGAACCCCAAAAATAAGACTTAAAGCCTGACACATACATGTGGCGGTCTCCTATATTAGCGGTAGGCGTTGTAAATCGGGTCGTTGCATGCTAAGTCGCCGTCTCACTAGTATTACACATCAGCGCCGCGTCGTAAAATCCTTATGCAAACTGTATACAAATAGTGTTGGGAATCGTTGGAGACTTGTGAGAAAATATCTGAATTTATCGAGGAAGAACTTCTGTAGCCATTGTTGATTTAGATCTCGAGTTATATTTTTAACAATATCATTTTAAATATCCGAAACTCTCCTATCTTTTTTTTGTGGTGCGGTTAAATCCTCTATATGCGGGTATATCGGACTTGTACTGGCTAAAAACCGCTTTGTCGATCCTTGCCTTACAATCTATCTAGAGCTAGACGCTATAATCTAACTAGAAGCTAGAAAAGGGTTTACCTTCTCTTCTTCTCAGTCGTATACTCTTGGCAGAGTAGTCGTGGTCAGGGGGGTCGTTGTACGGCCTTTTTTATTGTCTCCCGCCATCTCTCTCTAACCGAGGCATTCCGAACGGACATATTTAGGATTGTTTCTGTTAGAGCTTTCACCTGGTCAGTCCACCGCAAAGGGGAGCATCTCCTGGATTTTGAGCCATCCATCCTACCCTGGTTTCTCATTCAACAAGTTTCTCCATCGCGTTATGATCTTTACACATAACGTGACCGAAATAACTGAATATGGGTAATACAAGGGTTATATAAGGGGTTTAGACCGGGGCATTTTTGAGGTACTTATTTTTTTGCACGAAGTACCTGAACATAAATCCATCTCTTCATGTGATTCGTGACATTCGTCATGATCATGACAGTTGAAATATTGTGTTGTGATGTGGGATCCTCTTGGTGCGCGATTCCCACTCACACTTCTTGTCCAGTATTTTTTTTTAAACTGCAGCTTAATTTCCCAGCTACGCTTCCCTCGTTATTTTCTTTCTAACAGCGGTACAAATCCGCATCAGTAATCTTGTGTTAATTGCCTAGCAATAATTAAACGTGTGTACTAAGCCGTACAAGCCTAGGATTACGTGATAATGCGGGATTATTGTGTGATGTAGCTACTGGGTGTAAATCTCAGTAGTAATTAATGTTACATTAAGACACAAACGTTTGCTTAACCCGACAAATCTATTTTTTTTACCCGACTACAAAAAAGTCTATAAATTTATGTAGGTAGGATTAAATGTATATGTTACTGTAAAAGCCCGAACTACGGCAAATTCTAAGATTTACCAACTCTGACTGGTAAAAGTTCGAAATGTTCCACCATGGTTAGGTTAGGTTGTGAGGATTTTTTTAAAAAAAAAAAGCTTACAACGCCATGCAAATGTTCCACCATGGTTAGGTTAGGTGGTTATATTTTTTAAAAAAAGGTAATAACAAACCTAACTGGTTTATTTGGACTTTTACCAGTCAGAGTTGGTAAATCTTAGAATTTGCCGTAGTTCGGGCTTTTACAGTAACATATATACAGTATGTATGTGTAAATGTACGGATGTTCGATCCTAGCTCAAAACCTACTGATTAGATTTTAAATATTATCAAAATAGCCGAAAAAATAATCCAAACAGAATTGTACGGTACCTATGTGGCATTAAGACGAGCCACTTGAGGGTAAGTAGTCATCGCCACCTGTGTAACTATAACACCAGATAAGTTGCTGATGCTTTGCCGATGTTCAACACAGCTGAAGCCGTATAGAAAATCTAATAAAAGAACGAAAATCATAATGATCATTCTTACTAGTAGTAGCACCATCTCTTTATTTGATGAATAATCATTTATGTTATGAACATATTTACATTAATTTGCTACGAAAAAAGGTGAGAGTCGTTTTATAACGTTACAAGAACATCACAAACTGTTAAAAATAATTTCATCAAAATAAATAAGAAAAAGTTTTTATTGTACTCAACCTTTTTGAAATAAACTTCACAACACAACAGCAGAGAGGGCGTTATAAACGACGTATCACTCTGTCAAATTACCATCAACCGTCCACAGAGCCTTTTATGTAACCTTTTCTATTAGAATACCGTCTAGACGTCTGATGGAGAAACTACATTGTTCTCAGTAAACACTTAGAATCTTGAAGTCGAGTATTTCTAAGGTCATAATTATTATCTTACTAATATTAGATAGAAACTGCTAAGACTTCCTAGAGTTCGATTCCGACATGTATGTTTGAGTGGCCCCCCAGAACTGCACTTGTGTGAACTGTTACCTTGTTAAATATTATGTACTAATCGAACGAAAATATACAATTTACCTCCCCCATAAAGACAGAAATGTCATTTGTAAATTTGGTCTCCATCGGGACCTTTCGTTATTCTATATTGCATTTCGAATTTTACGTGGGAGAGCCATGCTTCGGCACGACTGGGCCTGCTCGACCGGAGTGATACCACGGCGTTCACAGAAAACCAGCGTTAAACAACGCTTACGTTGTGTTCCGCCGAGTGAGTGAGGTTACCGGAGGCCCAATCCCCTTTTAAAAGGTCGGCAACGCACTTGTGACTCCTATGGTGATGTGGGTGTCCATGGGCGGCAGTAATCGCTTACCATCAGGCGATCCATCTGGTCGTTTGCCCTCCTATCCTATAAAAAAAAAGAATACAGGTCGAGCAGTTATATTTAGTTACCTACCTTAATCTAAAAACGAAGTACGTATAAAACGTTACATAACTTACAAATAATACAGCACTTTCACGCTTCAACCCAACCCTTTTATCGATATTCTCTCGAGACAAATCGATACTGTGAAACAACACTACAACTGTAAAGTGTTCACGCTTATATTTGCAAAATGGCGGCGTTACGACTCGCTTCATATGCACACGATAGGGGTAAGCACATATGTGCCACCTGTATCGTGGTAATTTATTAGAATATTTTTATTAGTTTTACTTATGGTACTTTAATTTGGTAAAGTTCATCCTGATAAGCTATCCTTGTCTCCATCTAAATTAGTTTTATAAATTCGAAAGTAACTGACACAAAGAGACTGACAGACCAGTCTCTTTGTTACATTTTCACACCTAAATCGCAGAACTAATTTTGATGAAATTTGAGCTAGATGAGGACCTTGAAGAAGAACATAGGCTATACTATCATACTTATTTTTAGACAATAGTACTAGTACAGTGTAAAACATATACACTTCACGCCACCGTGGCACATCGAGCCACATATTGCAGACACATGAATCTTTACGTACCTAGTTAGACATCCAAAGTTTGATAAAAAGAACTTGCAGGAATCTCAGAGTCTTGGGGTTTAACAAATAACTGAGTAAAGTCGTTAGCCGTCTCCCGCCTCCCGCCTCCCGAGGGACAAGCCCCGACTTGCGTAGCAGTGTGACCACTGTCTGTGTGAGTCTGCAATTGTACATATGGCTTAAAACATAACCTCAGCGAGTTATGTTACCCCGGTACGAAAGAAGAGGTTTCTGACTAGAAGGCTATGTATGATGCTTCTCAGGGTGTTGGGACTTTTTGAAGGTCTTTGACTGGTTTGGTTTTATTAGCCACAACTACTAAACTATCATAGGAGAGGGTTTCGTACTTCCTGAAGGATCGGCTCATTTGTGTAGGTAGTCCATTGATGGCTGCAACGCCATTTTGCTGTATTTGCAAACGATCTGGTACACATTATAAGCATAGTTTTTGGAGGATCAGATCTTGCGCCTGAAGGCAGTCTCCGAATAGAATGAAGACAACGACTGTCAAGACTCAGGTGTATTTTTCTGACTATTTCTGAGCTATATCCGTGCTGGTTACGAGTCAAAGGCTCAACTGAAAATGGCTTGACATCTTATCGAAAGGTACAAATGTTTTGCACCTGAACAGTTGTTCAATGCGGGGATCGAACTCTCAACCCGTGGCGCAGAACCCGATCACTCAGCCGCTATGCCAAACGTGAAGTAATTCATTTCGCACTTCACTTCTTACTTCCTACTCAAGCTTCGTAACATACCTATACATTTTGCAGTTGGTTTTCGGAATTCAAATCGAGCTATCGAAAATGTCTTACTGTGGAAAACCTATGAATATTGAATTTCCTCTGTAGGTACTTAGGTTCCAAAAGTTTAAATACTTAATTATATTTTCATACTAGCTTATGCCCGCGACTTTGTCTGCGTGGACTTCAGAATTGTGTCCAACCTGGTTAAAAAGTAGCCTATATGTTATTCCAGACTATAATCTATCTCTGTGCCAAATTTCACCCAGATCCGTTCAGCAGTTCTGGCATACATGCACACATCCATACAACTATACTCACAAACTTTCACGTTTATAATATTAGTAAGGAAGTAAGGATTATTCATAAGTTTACTTTCACCAGGTAAGAATATTATTTAACTCCAAGTACTAATTAAACTGTTATTTAATTACAAAAAGGTGTGCCTAACGTTACTGCCAAAACTTTCTCCAAAACGTTAAACGCTAAAGAAACGAACTTTATTAATCAAACTTAACTAATACAGTTTTAATGTTACTGCTATCCTGGTAGGGTCAGTCAGACCTTTGGGGCTTAATTACCAGATTAAACTGAGTTTAATTGTGTGAGCGTCTTTGGACCCAAGAACAACTGTCATGGTGGTCAGGATTGAAATTATGGAGTTATTATTGAAAAAAATGATTCTTTATATATATAATAGTGCGTTTAGTGCCTCAGTGGTCTAGTGGTTACGAGCGCAGCTACTGAGCGGAGGTCCTGGTTTCAATTTTCTATGATATTCTCAGTATCAACTCGAACTCTAGAGATTTATGCTGGTAATGACTAGGTCCACCGTCCGCTCCCTGTTACATAGGTCGTAACTTCAAACTGACTACCCACCCTTCCATAAATGCATAATACCAATACTCATCTTATCAACTGCCTCATTAGTCTAGTGGTCCCAAGCGCGACTGCTACGCTAGAGGTCCTGGGTTCGATTCCCAGGACGAGCAGTGGTATTGAGTTTTTTTATGAAATTATCAGTAGCAGCTCGGAGTCTGGATTTGTGCCCGGTTAATGGCAATAGGCTCACCCCCTATTACATGGGACCTAAACATACCGACGAACTGTGGGTAGCTTTACTTCCTACTTATCTACCATCTAAAGGAGAGTCTATTTATCTATCATAAATTTTTCCGTCCAGTTTCAGTGTCATAAAAGGTCATAAATGTCACCTTTCGGTCTAAATTATCTGACAATTCAAACTTGTTCACGTTTGACGTAATTTTCTTTTTGGTATAATAGAATACCATTTGACATTTACGAAACTGATACTAGATTCCAATTATATTTTGTACATTTTGAAGAATAATAATTACACTTCAATGTTATTTTGTTTGCGAAACTGTACTTGAAAGCATCTTTGCCTCTCCAGTTTTATAAAAAAAAAACACCAACAACAAATTTAATTAGTACCCAATCCTAAGAAAATTTATTTTCCAGAGTGCGATGCTCGTTGACCTGGTAACACTGAGACTTGTGTTTTGTTAGGGGCTATACACACGGCGACTTTTTAGTTGGGAATAGTCGGGCGTTTTACATTGAGTACTTTGATACATGTGATTTAAAAAAGTGCAACAAAATAATGTACTTAATGTATTATCATGAAAATCCTTAAGTTAGCAGAGGTTTAATGCTGTAGGTACACCCACAGTTGACCCCCAGCAGGCATTGTAAGGTCCTATGTAATGGGGGGCGAACCTACATAAATCCAAACTCCGAGCTTTTTGTGAAAATTTTTATAGAAAATCCTCTATTATATTTTCTACCTTTGGTGTTGCAGGTGTCCTTGGGGGGCGATGACTACTTATCATCGGTTGCCTCGTCTGCTTGTTCGCTGACATAGTCAATAAAAAATAGCACCCATTGACACCATTATATTGGCTCAATTATACCAGCGAAATGTGGATCTTCATTGCCTAATTTTTCGGGCAAAAGGCATGATAGTACGTTATGTTTTATACTTACGTAGTTGCCATCAACCTGTTACGACTTGGAAATTTACCTCTGCCTGCGTCGTGTGAAAAAGTCGTAGTGTATAGAGCCCCTTATTCCGGTGGTCAGACGAGCGGAAGTAATGGCTTTATCCTATAAAAACATTTCAGAGGCAGGACCAGCGCTTTTCACTCATTAAATATTTAACGCTTGATTTTTTTCTTATTTTTTGGGTAATTTTATAGCGTTGGTGCCCTTAAAATGGGATTTTAAACGATGGTAATTTACGATAACGAACTCATTTATTAATGACGTTTCCTTAGAGGCCTCGTCTAGTGAAGGATGATCGAATATGGCTATACACCTCAAGCAATTTATGTTTGAAAAATATTTAAAAATTGGATATGTTTGAACTTCACGATGACTAATTATTCACGTTTTTATTTTCAGACGACCAAACGTTATACCTAAGTATTGTAATAACGTCTTCGTCGAGAGTATCATTTATAACGCCTAAATGCAAAATTCTAGACCTAAGTGACACCAGCCGTATGACACATCAGTTACAAAAGATACACCTACAATCTAAACTACACCTTAAACGCAACAAAAATAAGTTGTATTCTGTTTGGAACACTCCCAATCTACTAAATAACTAAAACGATTTGAATGAAGACGAAGAAGGTCAAAACTGCGACGGAAATTAGACGAATAGGTCTTTATTGCCACAGTCAGAAGAATACGTATATGCAGACACGTTGCATTGGGGGGTTGAAACAACCCTCTGAGCACCAAAAACGTCCAGTCTACGCCAGTCCGTGGGACGGGACGGACGCTTCGCGCGCGCTCATAATTTTTCCGAACTTTCCATTCTATATTTGAAAAATCTGTGTTTTTTATCTTTACTTTTTCACCCGGAGGACGATCGGCAGCGGCATTCAGGTAAGTGCAGTTAAATATTCATAATTCTCTTTTAGGAATGTGTTCGTTTCACAGTCAAATGTTTGCTTTTTAGGTGTTTTATAGCTAAAACTTCGGTAGTTAATCCAAAGGTTTCCGTCGGGAGAGCTTATTAAAAAAGTTGAAGTTTAGGCGGTGTATTTAAAAAGTCATTGGAGACCATTTAAAATGGTTTAGGCCTGAGAATTCTTGATTTTATGGTTTGGCCGTATTTAACTTCTAAAGAGATGTAATTTACCCGTATCATTATACCTTGAATTTGACTCAGGTGGAGATTAATAATCTTTTGTGTGTCCACTTTCTCTTAGAGACACTCTTTACTTATCAATGAAGGCTTACCGTATATGTACCTACGTAAATGTAAACTTGCTATGGAAAATGTATATTAATTCTACTTCACCTTCAATATTTTAAATAAAAAGTGTATCATACTTAGACAGCTAAATTAACCCTTTAGAATTAAGATAGGAAGGTATTTTGAAAAAAGATGTATCTCCTCAATTGACACCGAATCCGTATCTAATCAGCTCCATTTTAAAATAAATTGCATGAATTATATACATATTATATAGAATGTTTACATATATGTCGGCTTAAAATTACTTTTGAGATTTCGTCTCATCTTAATAATCAATTTAACAACGCACGCGGGTTTTACCTTATTATGGAGGAAAACCACGGCACCTGAACACACTTACTAAAGTATTTTTCTTTATATTCGACGAAGCTTTATCATTAACCCATTTACTGTCCCAATGTTGGGCACAGGATTAGAAGTTAGGCAATAATTCACCACGTTGGCCTAATGCAGGTTGGCAGACTTCACACATCGTCGAGAAAATTTCTGAGATAAAATTTTAGTCATGTGCACAGATTGTGCGTATTATTAATTAATATCACTCACTAAAACGGTGAAGCAAAACATTGTGATGAAACCCGCATCTTACAAATATTCTCCACAGTGGATGTGTGAACTCTGCCAATCCACCTAAAGCCAGCGTTATGGACACCCCAGTAATTCTGAGGAGATCCGTGCCAGGCTGTGGCAGCTAATAGGCTGATAATGATTAGCTATTCCAGGACATTTCAGTTAAATAAACTAGGCTATTCAGGCTTTCTACGAACTAATTTTAGCTCAAATTATTGATTCCTGCCTCATTAGTGGAGTGGTCGTAAGCGAGATTGCTAATTGCTATGCTTGAGGTTCTGACATCGATTGCATTTCTTATGAAATTCACAGCATCAAGCTGCCCTTGTCCCAAGTTATTTGGGATAGGTGCAGCATGGATGGAGGATATGAAATTCTCAGTAGCAGCTTGAAATTTCGACCAACTCAGTCAATGATACAAGATTGCCTCATCAGTCTAGTGGTCTCAAACGACACTGCTTCGCTACAGATCCTGGGTTCTATTCCCAGGTCAAACAAAGTATTTTTGGATTTTTCTATAAAATTCTCAGCAGCAGAGTTTGAATTCGTGTCCGGTTAGTGGCAATAAACTCGCCCCCTATTACATGGGATCTAAACATACCGCCGAACTGTGGTTGTACATTAGTTCACCAACTCCTTCGGGAAATACAGGTGTGAAGGTATGATAAGTCCAAGGCACGTTTCAAAATGAACATATTACAAACAAATCTATACATATAAAATACTTTGTCCTGAATGACTGACTGACGGATCAACGCACAGCCTGAACCGCTCATCGTAGAGACCTGAAACATAGAGGGTGTGTTCTTTGTATGACGTACGCATGTGAGACCTAAAAATTAGTACGTACACCAACTATCACTTACTACAATAACTATTTATATTTAATTATAATATGTTATAATATTTAGAAAATTAAATTATATATTTTATTTAAGTATGTATTATCACTTTTATATTTTCTTTGAACTGGCTTACCATCAGTGGACTACTACAGACTGATTGAAAACCAGCGCCAGTCATTCCATCTGGCATAAGCTGAACCAGCGCCGTTTCGGCGCAATCCTGAGGCACACGATTTAGATAATTATAATAATTAGGTACTTATCTATAGTAAGAATTGTTTTGAATAAATGATTTTTCTTTCTTTCTATAAAAAAGGATTTTCCTAAATTCTACCCCTAAGGGGGTGAAAAGGGGTGTGGAAGTTTGTATGAAAGTCCGTCATTTTTTAGCGGATGAACCGCGGGGTGGGTACAGCTGGTGTAAATCTAAACACATGACATTTTTGGTCTTGACTGATCTATCAACGCACAGCCAAAACTACTAAACCTAGAACGCTGAAATTTGGAACATAGATATATTTTATAATTTAAACATCTGCTAAGGATTTTTGAAAATACAACTTTAAGGGGGAAAATGAAGGAGGGGAGCTTTGTAGGAAAGTATTTGTTCCTTGAAGATAGGAACATGAATTTGAATATTGGAATTACAGTTACAGAGCGTATATAAATAATGTGTTTCAGGGTATTTGGAATCAAACTTTCGCTTCCTATTTTAGGGAAATGGGGGCGAAAGTTTGTACGGGAATATGGGGTGGGTGTTTAAATAGAAACTGCAAAAATAGTATCATTTAATTAAATATTTATCCGCGGGAACGGCTAAGCGTTAGGTATACGTAAGTTATGAGAGAAAGGACCTGAGTTATAATATTATAAGATGGTTCTCATCTCGAAAATGGCAGTCGTGGGCTGGATTGCAATTTGTCTATATTCTACGGCTAAATATAGCTGCCGTATGGCCCACGTGAACAAGTTCCATCATTAACATGTCCTCTGTGTAGTGTTAAAACTAGCCAATGTCTGTACATATTGATGCGAGTCGGACTCGCTCATCGAGGGTTCCGTACAAACTTGTAGGTATATATTATAATTAATTGCAAATGTATAGTTTTCAGAGATTGCCTTATAATTATAGTATAAGACGGTATTACTTGCCAAATTTCATAGTTCTAGGTCAACGGAAAATACCCTATAAATTTTGATTCCCTTGAGAGTGTCGAAATACACATTTTTGCGGCATAAATGGCCGTATCTTTTTTACGTTAACTTAGAAGTTTGATTTTTTCGCAGCTTTAAAGGACTGTATAAGTATATGGTTTTAATGTAAACTCGATACCTCCTCACGTTGCCAAGATAAAGGGTCTTGATGACAGACAGACGGACGTACGGACGGACAACAAAGTGATCCTATAAGGGTTCCGTTATTTCCTTTTGAGGTACGGAACCTTAAAAATAATATTGGGAGTCTGTAGAGGTGAGATAAATATGACGTAATAAGTACGTAATACGATTCACATTTGAAAATTATTAATTAACCGCTATGGGTTCTAAATATGCTAACGAATAGCTTGAATACGAAATTCGTCCATCTATCCTTCTATAACTCTGCCTACTCTTTTTTTTAATCTATAGACCACTCGCTCACTTAAATTAAAATCCGATATTTTACACCGCCAAGCAAAAAATAAGAATACGAGTCAGTTAGGGATGGAGCCAGTCAGATAAGCCGATTATCCAATCATCTAGATTGCAGGATCGTTTCTTACTTCCATTTTACGATTTTACAACTGCCTCATTGATCAGTGGTCGCCAGTGTGACTATTCAGTGTGAAGTACAGCGGCTGTACCCCAAGATGTTAACGTGATAATTTTTAGATTGTGGGATAGGGAAGGGCCTTCGTAGGGATGGCGCTTCAATCCGTAGAGTGATATCCTTCTCTCTCTCTCTCAATCGTATTATCGCTCTGAAGCCGATTTCCTGATCGGATAGTGAAAATTTTTCATTTGTAACTTGATGTTTGGATAATATACGCTTGAATCAATAGCAATAGACTCAACTTTTATTTTACCTCACACACTAAAAAGGGGTTGTTGGACAACCCCTTTTTAGTGTGTGAGGACTCCTTGGAGAAATTCTAGGATTATGTAAATTATTGAGTAAAACATGACCTATTTTGTATCGAAATCACGACGATTCATGTCAAAATGTTTCGAGCCAAGGAAACTCTAAATTGACATAGCTACATAACTACCTATCTAGTTCGAGATATCAGCCAATTCCGAGGGGTTTACAAAGCATTTTGCATGCAAAGCACCTAAATAGTACGTGATCATAATGAAATAATTATAATTCTATTTTTATCTATTCTCTTTAAGCCCCAAGGGTTTGATAAAGGTCCCTGAATATTAAATGTGGGTAATGTTCAGCATTATAAACATTATCGATCTAAATTATACTTCGCTGTCCCTTTGTCATAAACGGTTGTTGGGTAAGTAGGTAAGCGGTTGTTATTTAACAACCATGAGTTGTTGCAGTCGCAGAGCAGTGTGATAAAATAAAAAAAATATTATTCAGTAGTGAAGGGTAGCACATTGCCATACTCAATTTATTGGTGGGTACTAGGGCTGCAGACTTTTAAAGAGATACTAGGTATATTTTTGAATTTTAATGGCACAGACTAAAGTTTAATAAAAAAGCAAACCTTTTTATTGAGGTATTTTATGTTGACTCATAAAATTTCAAAAAAACATATAAGAAAAAAAAATTGACAGCAATGATAATCGAGTGTTTTCCTAGTCTAATTCTTATTCTAATTTCCTACTAAGGTGACACCATCCATGCCACAAAGGAATATAGTAGGTTTTCCAAATGTTTGTCACCACTAGCCATACTACTGTAGAAAGTCTAATGACTTTCTACAGTAGTGTTTCTTAGCAACTGCAACACCAATTAGCAGGCTTTAGCCGATGAATCACTTTACTTTTCTCTTTGTAAATCTATTGGACCACAATGGAATACGTATGTGATGATACTCACATAGTATTCCATTGAAATCAGAAAATAATAGAAGATATCAGGTGTTTATCTTCCGCAGATCCTAACAATAAGTGATGAGGGTCACAGTAGACGGGCTGGCAAAATGACAGTACTTAATGTCGTAGCGAACGATATATGTAATTGAAGGCAAGGATGCTTTTTCACACGAAGCTGAATATAATTGCTTGCGGAGATGAATAGTCAATTGATCGAATTAGGTATTCGGCAATAGCAATCAGTACAAGGTTAAAACGTAATTATATTTATTTCCATGTTGTATAATAATTTAATTCCAGATTATGTCATGTCATGATCCAGAAATTGGCTTCCAAATCCTTTTAGGAATAAAAGAGCCTTTTTATGAAAATTAACTGACTTACATCTAAGATCATTAGAAACACAGAATTTAAACATATATAAAGATAAAATGCATATGAATGCCTTCTCCTGTTTTTTTTTTTATATATATAAATTATATTCATCTTTCCTAGGATAGGCTAAAACCCATCAATCAAAGACTGAATCAAAAATACATTTCGGGTTTTCACCTAAACCGCTCAGAGTTGCGGATTAAGTAGTAGGCCATTGGACTATTCGTAAAATACATTAGGCTACCTACTTCGATACACTAGGTATAATAATGTTCCTAAAATATTCCAGCTCGACCTGGGATAATGTTGGTCGGACTTATCCCTTACATTACTTAGGCCTTAGGCTATTAAAAACATCGAGTGATGTGACAATGACATTAATCGGGGTCTGACATTAGAGTACATATGAGCAAGCTAGGGTCTACTTATAATACCCTGGTACTTATAATGTGGGCGGCCAAGGTACTTATTTTTTTACTCAGGCAGTCTGAAAGCCTATTGAATGATACTTCAAATGTTACGTAGCTACTGATAAAATAAATTATAATAAAATACTAGCTGTGCTTTTTGTGTACCCTGGCATGCGTTGCAATGCCTCTTTTTTAGTCAAAAACTTTCCTAGGCAATGCATAGAGGACAAACATACAGATATTCATTTTATTTATACAGAGCTAGGGGCAAGTGATTTATTATTATTTGAAACCGACTGCTAGAATGTTATTATAGTGCATCTTGTCAGATACCAACCAAATTAAGGAACAATCTCAAAGATAACGTCATCCTTTTTTGTCTTCTATACTAATATTATAAAGAGGAAAGATTTGTATGTAAGTATGTTTGTAACGAATTGGCTCAAAAAGTACTGGACCGATTTCAAAAGTTCTTCTTCCGTTAGAAAGCTACATTATCACTGAGTAACATAGGTTATATAACATCACGCTACGCCTCTTAGGAAGTGAGCAGCGCGGGTGAAACCGCGAGCGGGTCGCTAGTCGTTTATAAAAGAGCCATCATTAAATAACACTCAGCAAATTTAATTACAGTGTTGCCTGTATACTTTAATCACTGCTACAAACTGTAACAGTAACTGTATTTTTTATTTTACTGACCGCTAGTCTCCTTGTTTGTCTGTGAGGACATCATTAGCTCCGCTCTGGGTAATGACTACAATGTCCTGTACCGGGTGAGTTCGCGCTCGTTATCTCAATGCCGACGGTCATTTGTTCATTGCGCGGCCACTGGACGCAAGCTCAACCAAGTTTTATATAAAACAGTTGTTTACCAACCTTTTTAAACTGTGGAATTTCCCTTGGATGGCCGTCCGCGGGAAGTTGGAGGGTTGTCTTTGGCTCTCGGGATTTTTTTGCACGAGCAAGAGAACAATAGTTAGTTAGAAGTACTATACTGTTAAGGCAGTCAGCAGGGCCACAATCCTGATATTTAGTGTGTCAAAAGTCGTAAGTACTTATATCTTATAAGTAGGTAGTTAGATAGATGACTGCCTCGTTAGTCTAGTGGTCCTAAGCGCGAGTGCTACGCTAGAGGTCCTGGCTTCGATCCCTAGGTCGAGCAAAGTGTTATTGAGTTTTCTATGAAAATGTCTGTAGCAGCTCGGAGTCTGGATTTGTGCCCGGTTAATGGCAATAGGCTCGCCCCTATTACATGGGACTTCAACATACCGGCAAACTGTGGGTGTACATTAAGTACGCATGTGCCTAACCCTTCAAGGAATACAGGCGTGGTTATTTTATTAACACATACCATGTTAATAAAATAACCACATCATTAGGTAACATCATTAGAAAATAAAATAACCACATCATTAACTAAACTACGGAACAAATATCTAGTACCTAACAAATAAAGAAGAACTCATATTGAAAGAAAAATATAACTCACTATTGTATGGTTTCAAAAATATGGAGTACCGAATAATCCGATTTACGGTTCGTAGCGAAAGTTCGATCGTGCATTTGTTAAAGTTACAGTGGAATAAATAAAAAAGAGTCACTTATATATCTTCTATAATGATGTTAAGAATGGCTTCCGTATTGAGGTACTTTATAAAAATAATCTTCTTCTATGGGCTGTTTAATATTATTAGCTTAAACGACGAGATAACTATACAAGCTATAGTAAAAAGATTCTAGTTTCATCTAGATTTAGACATCAAATTTAGTAAGCAGGTTAGCGATTAGCAATGCTTGTAAGAAGTTGTACAGGCAGACCCTGTTATTTATAGTTGAAAATTATTTTTAAATGGGTCCAGGGTAAAGCAATTAAATAAAAAAATACATTTGTTTTATGCAAACGTTTTCTTTAATGTTTAATAATTAAATAAACATTATTTTCTTCTAATCGCGTTCCGAAACCCGAACCCTGTTTCGCAAAAGCCGATCGCAGCCAATAAGTTATTCCAATTTAATTCAATTTTAAAATATACTTTTTATGTCAGCTCCTGGCGCGATGAAAATGAATCAGTCTGAAATAAGCGATAAAGTCAAAAGCGAAATTTAAAACCATTTTACAGGTGAAATATTTAACGTTTTCCACACAGGTGACTTTATAAGCTTTATTAATGCTTCCTGATACAAAGTGAAATGCAATACTTACAAATTATTTGTCAATGGCTACACTGTATGTACATATTAAAATATGTTGTGTTAATATCGCGAAAAAAGAGCCGACAATGCATCAATATGTTATATTTTAATGAAAACACCGACGGATTCCTCACAAAGTAAATTGCACCCAAGCGTTAAATGGTTCCGTAGCTTCGCGTTTTCACAAGAAAATGTTTTTCAGAATACTCGGTGCTTTTTTTTTCAAAGCATTACTTCCACGAGACGGATACAAATTCTTTTGAATGTTTATTCTTATATAGGGCCGCGAAGTTGTCTCATTTGTGTAAACTAGTTTAGATTATGACTGTTTGTACTACAGGCTTACATTACGGGAAAATCACATCACATCAGATTTTTTGGACCTGCCCCGGATGTAAGCAGATGGATTTCGGGTCCACATGAATAATGTCATACGTTGCCTACATTACCTATATAATCATAGACAACAGACCGGTAGTAGGGTAGGAAAAATACGATATTATGTGACATTGAGACCCGAAAACCTTATTTTTCCTTTTACGTGTTAACTACAATGTATGTGAAAGGGATCGCCGAAAATAATATTTTCAAAGCAAACAACGAGGCCTTTGTGTTGGAGTATGTGATCCCTGTACTAGGAACACATACGCTCGAGATGTTGTGCGAAAATACTTGTGTGGCCGTGCATGCCCCAATTCCATTAAAGCGCTTCCCGTTATACAATCCTGGTATCCGTGATAGATAGGAAGTCTGTCGCATTTAATTACGCCTTACCTTTGCAGACTCAAAGCAGTCAAAGCCGTCTGTTACTCTAGTAAGTAAGCCGTCAATTTCTTTAATTGGCGCAGGTCCCAGGTGTTTGTATGAAATTGAAATGTAATAAAATGGATTTATGTTTGTTTACTTTAATGTATTGAGCGAATACCAAATGGATAAATAATATGCAAAAAGGTAAGCATTTTTTTTTTCATTTTTATCCAATCCATAATAATAGTGGTAGTTTATATTTTAGTATAAATAGTAATCTGCATGAAATGAAACTCTTCATTGTAGCTCCAATTTGTTCTTATTTGTGTTAGTAATTATTTAGTTGGAATTTGCAAAATATTATTTATCCTGGCTAACTAAAAAATTGGCAACGTAAATTTCCTGGATTCAGACAGCGATGTTAAGTGTCAGTGTCAAGTGTAGTAGTAGTAGTCAAGTGGCTTCATTAATCAAAATTGGAACCTATAGTAGTGGCTGAACTATATTAATTTGATGACGAAATTATTGGGCAAATAAAACTTTGACTCCTTGGGACCGAAATTCCCATACAAACGTAATACCAAAATAAATCGTAATTCAAACACAATGAAGTCAAATTTTGTTATTATTCGGATTCAGATACCGTTAATCTAGGTTCCTACTCTACCATTTAGTCCAAAATACTTCACTGGAAATAAATGTAAGCGAAATTAATTTTTGAACTTTGCCAAGTTTGAAACTATTTTCCGGTTTATGTCCAGTGAAGTAGTAATAGGAGATGGTACGGTAGGAAACTAGATTAACGGAATTCCAATCCGAATTTTGATAAAAATATTGTTACGTTAAAATGCGATTAAATTTGGTATTACGTTTTTGTGGGCAATTCAGGCTCCGTCGAACCCTTATGTATTAATTTTTATGTTGTCTTGAAAACTCGGACGATTAAAATTATTTGTCTCACATAGAAACAGGAACCTCAAAGTAGTTACTATCATCGTTTTTTGTGTGCATTAAAGAATATTCTATCTATCTAATTTTTTAAATGAACACAATTAATATTCCTTTCACCCATCTACTAAAACCTCTTTGGATACTTATACAAATATAAATATAAAGTTTTATATTTCAACATAAACCAAGGAGATTAATTTACGTAATTAATACAGCGTTCGTTATTTCTTGGATAACAATCGACATGAATACAAAAAAGTTTCATCCAGTTTCTATTGCGTTACCAGGGAAATATAAGTGGGAAGAGAAAATCCGATAATATCGAGCCACGTATTGTCTACCGCTTATTGTCTTTTGGCCCGCATTCGAGTCTTTTGTTATTCTTCCCAACAGCTCTCTGAGCGCACCGTTATCAACATTTTTAAGGATTTTCGGCTAATAGTTTCATTAGGATCTCCTTTGTTATTGAATTGGACGATATTTTAGCGATATGAGAGTATTTTTGTTACAAACTCAATGAGTTTTTTCAATTTATTCTTTCAGCCCGCGGGAGGTGTGTCTTTTTTCAATGATAGCTTTTTCAAATAAGGCTTTGATGAAATATTCCTATATAATCTATTTTTAATAATGCCTCTTATAAAACGATAAAAAAATACTCTTCCGGCTGATAGCCATGAGGAGGAGAAGTTCTTCAATACTCTATTTTAGATATATTTACCTAGTTTTATTTTAGTTAGTTTAAAGGTTTAGTTAGTTATTTAGATTACTGGTAGATTTTTTAAATTATTAGTTTTACACCATATATTTAATTAAGTTCATTGTAACAAGTATTGTTAAATTGCAATAAATATGTACTATTGCCCCAAAAAAGGACGTTCAAACATAATGGACAAATGTTTTTTTTTCATATAATAGGTACGGCAAAAAAATGTACACGGAAAAATACAAAAAAAAATATCCGTATAAATCGCACAACAGACACATTCACATACTTTCAAAGTTATTTTTCATGTAAACGAGAGGCTGTATAAACCATATAAAGGTGCCTAACGTAAATGCTCCTATTACCGCCAGTTTTAGCTGTCTTAGGTTTCACTTTAAAAAAATAGATATAAGCTGTTATGTTAGGAAAGATGTTATAATTTATAATTAATTTCAACGAAGTATTCTTTGCAATTCAGTACTTAAATTCAATATTCAATAACACAATAGTTACTAAATAATTATTTAATCCAAAAGAGTAGTTGATTCTATTACCGACCCATAGAATGCGGCAAGATTCTATTACCGATTTTCCTACTTCTTTTACCGACCACTACGAAGTTGTCACTTCTTCTATACTATTAAATAAAATAAAAAATCGTTTTTTTTATTCCTCCTTCGTGAAAACAGTTTGTTTTCTACAATGTTCATATATATTTATTATTTCTCTTTTCACGCAGAGTTGTCCTCGGTATGCCATAGGTTTTTGAAGCTTCGTATATGCTGGTCCCTTCATTTATAGCTAGAAGCGCAGCTTCTATTTGAGCAGAGGCGTACTGCTTGCGCTTCTGCGGCTCCATAATTCTATAAAAGAACACAATCTTTAAAGAGATATAGAATTTAATTCTTCGCAAGAAGCTTTAAAAAGTTACATTGCCCCCATTCCGTCCCGCCATTTTTATTTGATTTGAAAACATATGAAATATAGCCAATGCCATGAAGCCATGAATGAAACTGGATAGCAAATATTATTTTACATTAATAATATGTCCTGAGACAAAATCTCTCAAAACGTCACGTATGCAAGAAATAAGCCAATTTGTTCAAAAATATACATTTTGTTTTTGTGTACTGTAATATTACCGACTCACAGCTATGAGTCGGTAATAGAATCAAGTATGATGGTTACAATATTCTATTAGCGACCAATAAAATTAATAATAAACAGATAAAATATCCGCTTTATGGAATACTGTTAAATTCGATCTCATTGCTATATTATTTCTTTTAATGACAGTTAGTCTTTAATTCAGATAATAAAGGTTATTTACAGTATAATATCATTAAAATAATAGGGATATTGTCTAACGTTGAATCGAGTTTTACACAAAAACTTTAAGAAATAGCTTTGTCGTTAATAGATCTAACGAAATATAATAATTTTAAGAATTGAACAAGAAAAAAATAAAATCAAATGAGGTAGTTTATAATAGATAATATGTTAAAATACTAAATGTTTTCAAAGTTTAACAACGCCATGGGTCGTTATTAGAATCAAGTTTTGAAATTTGGATTCTATTACCGCCTTAAATTAAAACATGATTTTATAACACAAAAACCAATAAAAAGTATTATATTATGAGTTAGTTTAGAAAACGAATATATACGTTACAGTTGTCATGTGATAGCAAGAAGACAAATCCATTTTTAGTGTGTTATTTTCCTTAAGTAATATTTAGGTGTACTTACGTGGCCAGAGACGCGACACTATGAAAAGTGCGTCCGCTTCGGGCGCGTCCCACTCATTGTCAAATTATTTCTTTCACTGGCTATTTAAACACACAAACTTTACTCTTTTTGCTGTCCAACAAAAATACGTAACTAATTTTTAAGGTATGACTTTTCTGGAACCCTATATATGTCTAATATGAGTGATTTAAAAATTAGGTCGTTAATAGAGTACATATTTTAGGGGGTCGTTAATAGGAGCTTTTACGTTATATTTTATACGGTTTTTTGCTCGGGACAATAGTGTAGAGATAAAACCTGTGAACGAGCGGCACGTGTTTATATGTTAAAAGGCTTTTTTAATATACCAGCGAAATAGCGGGTCCGCGAATATATGAAGGCTATTTCATGTAGAATGAGGTTTATGAATGCTCATATTTAATTCTTCAACTTTCGCGTGCGTCCAACCTATTAAAAAATACTCTGTGGGCTAATCGACCCGACCGGATAATAAACTTTTGATCTTTTGCGTGCAATTAATTTAAGTGAATTTATTATTATTTCAAAAATATATAGCCGTATTATTTCCACTGGATAATGAATGATGTTTTTCACTGTTTGTTTACCTATTCTTGCTTTGTATTATCCTAATTTGTTAAGTCATCTTTCCTTATGTCCGACCCACTTTGCCCTTCGTTAAACGTGATCGGGAGACGGTGACGTCACACATTTTTCTGCGTGTTCAAAATTTCGACTTGGGAACGCGTTATTTATTTTTATCGTCTCTTGTGTATCCATGCTTCCCTGGTACTTTAACAATTTTTTACCAATTTTGTGTTGAAAATTTTTGTTTCGTCTGTTTTGGATTGCGGGCCAATTTGTATTTCCATCCTGTCATTGTTTTTTACTTAGGGTATGTGTTTACTTAGGGGTACCTACTAAAGAAGACTTCACGCTCGTCGTTCTATGGCACGGGTGTTCCCTCAATAGGTATTTCTTCTTTTATAATAAAGCACATTGCTTGTAAAACGAATTGTAAAAGAATGCGAATCTGTGATGTAACTCGGAATGATAGATTGAGGAACAGTGTGATGAGACAACGTTGCGGGCTGAAAGATGATGTAGTGACACGTATTGAAAAGAATATGCTGAGATGGTTTGGACATGTTCAAAAAATGAATGAAAGACGATTAACGAAAGGAATTTATAAGGCGAATGTCAGCGGCAGCGCCGGTAGAGGTCGCCCTAAAAGGACATACGCCGATCTTATTGGCGAAATTCTTCAAAAAGGTCAGGTGCATAGCACTCGCAACCGGCGTGTATGTATTAGAAGATGTATGAATGTGGAAGAAGCAAAAGAAGTATGCAAGAATCGTAGCAAGTGGCAGTCTATAGTTTCTGCCTACATCTGTGGGAGAAAGACATGAACGTATGTATGTATTAAAATAAACGGCTACATTGAAACAATTGTTACTTTTGCCTAATTTCGGTGCAAGAATTTGCACTACAATAGTGCAATTCCCCACATAAATTCCTATACCATTTGAACCCTAAGTGGATGCATTTAGGTAGGAAGTGAGGCAAATTACCTCATTGTCACATATTTACCTGCACACTGAGATAGTCGACGGAAATTCGGCTCCATCAGACAGTTTCAAGCCAAACAAGCAAGTCGTTAAGACGACGCGTGATTACGATGCCACTAACATTAAGTACTGATGTTAGAAATGTAACGTCTGGGTAAAAAGTCGTTGAGTTCACATTTGCCCTTATTATGCCATACGTATTGTGCGATGCGTTAAGTTAATCATATAAAAGAATTTATAGTCCATACGGTTCTATCTTTAATTTAACTCAGAACAATTTTTTTAATTAAAGTCAATCATCTCAATTAGGTACATATCTTATCCTTTTTGAGAAAGTTTACATAGCAATCAAGATCAAACTTCACTACATGTTTGTAAGTTTCTACAATGATCATATAAATATTATATTAATACAGGGTAGGGCGTAGGTCCTACACCAAATTATCTTGATCTTCGTCAGGCTATTTTATACTAAGACAAGAAAGTTTTGGCAAAACCTAAAATAATCAAATCACACATTCTCTTGCCATATGATTTGCATTACGAGTATTAAGTTTATTTCGCATACGTCAACCACAGCCCAATAAAGTCGAAGGTGTTCTCCAAAAAACGTATAAAAATAATATACATAAGACAAACTTTTCCCGTTTCGCGGCATTAAAATTCACGTACCTATTCGCCGTGTGGTGAAACCAAATCGAGCATAAAATTGTTGTTCTGAATTTATTACCTATTGGTACATACAATATGGTTTTTTGATTATCTATGATTTTCTTTCCAGTTGAGAAACTTCAAGATTGTTTAGATGCACGGAATAAGAAATGAGATAACGATTACATATTTATGTTTTCTGGAATATAAAGAGCAATAACAGTACAGTCGACGGAAGAGTTAGGCATATAGGTACCTACAGGCTAACAATGTATCGCGCAATATGTGTCAAAACGCAGGTGTTATTAGCTGCCTATGGCTGCATACATAATTATCAAACCCTTTAATAAATGCATTACGCAATTTCAAGATGCAGATGTTGTTCGTTACTTATATTAGGGATTATATGCCCTCACTCTGCCAACTTCCTACATAAGTAAAGATTATCCACCATTCAACCTTCCAGTTGAAAATAAAGTTAACGATATTAAGAATTATAACTAACTATCTAACGTAACATTGACTTTAAAATCTGAAATGCATTCGAGATATCGTTAACTCTAGTATAGACTTAGAAATGCCATCGACTTATGCAGTACTTATAAACCTCCAAATACATAGGTATGCCACACGATTCATGCCATATAGTTTCGAAGACACCGCATACGCAGGTGGCCGATTAAATTAACAAATTCGCGAGATTCAAGAAAATAAAATCCTATGTTAATATTGGAAAGATACAGACTAAACATCCGAATATACCGTACTTTAATAAAACCTTGCAAGAATCTCACCTAAAATAGAAGGCTTTAGATATCTGAAGGTTTGTATAACAAGCCTAAATCCACTAGTTTTCTTCCAAAACAATTTTCTCCAACACAAAGAAAATCTAATATAAATTCAACTTCGAAACATCGTTCCTTTACGGAACCATTTCTTAATCCGACCGAAATAACTTCACCAGTTGGCAGATTTAAGGATTAATAAAAAAAAGTAAATATACGGCGTCTGTTTCAATTTTACTAAATTAAGTCTGAACCGCGGATTGAGATAACGAGATTCAGGCGCAATAGTTGCGAGTGCTGCCGCAGAAAACAATACTTGTTTAATTATGAGATCTCTTTTAATTAAAATCTGGTCTGAAATGGGATTTCAATTGCATCTTAAAAATTGGAATATTCATGTCAGGAGTTGCGTTTTTGTGGTTTCATTTGTATGTAGATTAAAATAATTATGTTCGTAGATGTCATTTTAGGTATTTGGTATCATGATGTGCATACATAGCATAACAAAATCAACCCATTATACTATCCGACTGCTGAGCACGGGTCTCCTCTTAGCATAGAGGGTTTAGGCTAATAATCCACCACGCTGGCCTTCGGCTGCGGGATGGCAGACTTCACACGCCGTCGAGTAAATCTCTCAGGTATGCAGATTTCCTCACGATGTTTTCCTTTACCGCTTAAGCGCGTGAAAATTGACTATTAATACGCACATGACTTGAGAGGTGCCTGCCTTGGATTAGAACTCGATACTTTCTCTTATGTCAACAAGCTGAATATCGGACAAAGAACGTGAGTTTCAAACCGACCTTCATCATTTTGTGCGTTAATTTAGAAGATTTTGCCTGGGGATTTATAAATTGTAGCTTTTACTTTATTGAGTCTTGAACATTTATCATATACCAAAAGGGGAAAAATAGAAAGAAAATATAAAAAACACATAAAAATTCTTCGTGTCCTATAAAAGGCTACTGTGTATTCACTTCCGTTTCCTACGGTGAGTTGTGTTCTTTTTGGCCTAAATTTTTGAAAATTACAGCTCCATCATCCATACAATGCATAAAGTCAGCCCTCCAATATTCCTTTTCAATATGATTATTTAAATAACAAACAAAAAAACTAACTTTACCCACCTAATATTTTTTGTTTTTCAGACAAAAACAGAAAGGATCGTACCATCTGTTTATTTTCGCGTAAAAGATTACTACCACGACTAGGCAAACATAATCGCATAGGAGATAACTGTATTACATTTTGACAGCTGGCCTTAGTGTTCCAATTCTTTACGAGCGGTTAGGAAAATTGTAGGTATGATTTTATAAGTATAATTTTAGAGTTATTTTGTAAACAAAATGTCATAGCATTCCGCTACGCTTAAAGGGTTAAGCAGAGAACTGATACACCCGTAATTCGATATGTTTTATGCAGCAGCTGAAGAGATCTACCACTTCAAATAGTAAATAAATCAAAATCGTATTGATGGAGTAAGTAATTCAAATACCTATCATACTCCGAACTTTTTCTTAACTATGTTGAGGTCGAATTCCAGTCATTCTTCTGTCAGCCAGTCAGGCTTTATCTAAAGTGGCCATTTTAGAAGGATATATGTAGTTGCCAGACTTTGTGAGCCTTTGACTACCACTAACAATTATTGTCATTGGTGTTAGTATGAGAAACCGACGGCTTTACCTATGTTTAGAAGACTGACTAGGGCAAGCGTAGATCGATTGATCAACTGACGACGTTGGAACCAGAGTAATTTAAGTGACATTTTTACCAACAATGACTTTATTACAGAATGACATACAAAAATCATAATTGCGGCCATGCTACACCGATAAATGCACTCCAGTGCTTTCTTCCATGTGAGATAACAACATCTCACTATCAATATATATTTTTATTATTGGTAAATATTTTACGTGGGAGAGCCATGTTTCGGCACGAATGGGCCGGCTCGACCGGAGTGATACCACGGCCTCACAGAAAACGGCGTTAAACAACGCTTACGTTGTGTTTCGCCGAGTGAGTGAGGTTACCGGAGGCCCAATCCCCTTTTAAAAGGTCGCGCACGCACTTGTGACTCCTATGGTGTTGCGGGTGTCCATGGGCGGCGGTACCTTACCATCAGGCGATCCGTCTGCTCGTTTGCCCTCCTATTCCATAAAAAAAATGATGTTAATTATAATTATTATTGATAAAATGTCACTTAGATCACTCTGGTGTCAACGTCGTCAACTTATGTAGTTCTTACTCAGTCACGAATTGCAAGCTGCTCTCAAGTATCACTTAGCCACAAGTGAGGAACCTCTCTCAAGTATTCGTAATTCAAACACCTAATACTCAATATTCAGCGAATGGACCACACTATAACCTTGTCAAATACTGGCGGGGCCGGTCACCTCTGGCACGCCGCCAATTGCTAAGACCCTCCGTCTTCCTTCGTTACTGCACTCTCATTACTGACGCTGCGTTAGCTGCCAGAGCAGGGTTGCCAGGCGTGAGTATATTAGCTTTATATGGATGTATCTTGCCAAATATTGAAAGTCTATTCTAAAGTAGCCAAATGTCATGTCGAGAACCCGAATCGATTTAGTTGGCATATAATGGCTCATGAAAATTATGCGGAAATTATGCGATCGACACGAGGAAGAACATACCTCGCTTGTACAACCTATGCTTTGATGGGGTTAATTATTAGTAATCCCTCGGAAATAAAAAATGGTCGCTGTAGCCGAAACCGGCTTATCACAATTATTGCTTCATTAATAATAAATAATTACACTATAACCAAGTTTTTTATATTATTATAAACGTTACACTGTTGTTTTAGAGTTAAAAGTGTTTGGTTGAATATAAACGCCGAGTACGGCTTTTAAATTCGTGGACCTGACAACCCTATGTAGTTTATTGTCGTATTTTAGTGTCGTTTGACTGTGGTTGGTTGCAAATGGTGTAAAACTAAATGCACTTACTAATGAGAGTCTGATGGACGAATGGTGTTAGTTTGAGTGAATAGTTTAAAAAAAAATAACTGTGTCTGGTTAGCTCAAATCCAAGACACACCTCACGTGCGTGTTAATAATAATTTAATTATCACTCGCTTAAGCAGTGAACAACAATGTCGTGAGAAAAACTGCACGCCTGAGGGTATGTGATCTCTACCAATCCACACGCGGCCAACGTGGTGGACCTAACCCTTCTCTGCTGAGAGGATATCTGTGCGCAGTTGATCACGATGTTGATTGTTGAATTAATTAATATACTTACTAATCACAAGACTAAAGCCTATGAATATGAAGTATTAAACTTAATAACTATAAATAAAACCCTCAATATTCACGTAACAAAATACACGTGTCATTAAAACCGTTGTTTTAAAATGCAAATGCCATTATTTCGACGAAACACATAAAATTGGACCCAAAGCTTAATGTCGTTGGCAATAAAACGGCTTGATGTCGTATGCAACGACAGTACATAGACAAACGAAGAAGAAAAACGGCAACCTCAATGGTTGGCAATGGATCATTATGGCCCGACTGTCGCAAAAAAGTTTATTTACTTGACAATTTTATTGTAACTTGTTTTTGTTAATTGTTGGTGGTAATTGCTTCTTGTTTAATATGCGATCCTGGTACTTAGTCCTTCTTATTCTAGAAGAATTCTAGAACAGAATTTAAATTCAGAAATTGAAACTACACAGCAGAATGCTTCCCTTATTTTTTATGTAATCCTAGTTAGTACCTATGTTATTTCGGAATGTTATGTTATCATCAGGCAAACTCCAATAACATTTATCCTATCCGATCTATTCTATCCTATTTATTCGCGATTAACCGGGCACAAATCCAAGCTCCGAACTGCTACTGAGAATAGTATACCCAATAACATTTTGCTCGACCTGGGAATCGAAACCTGTAAGTACCTACCTCTAGCGTAGCAGTCGCGCCTATAACCACGATTAGAAAAATTTACTCTCATAATAAACTTGACAGCCAACGCAAACCAACAATATGTGCAAAAAACATAAAATATCAACATCAACATCATAAACTGTACCCTGAAGGACTTTTTATGAAATAAACTATTTCATAATAGCCTTTGAGTGTTCTACTTTTCTTTGCTCAGTGAACAAAGTCGAGCGTTGCGGTTTCAGTAATCGTTTTGCACCTTTTGCCTGTAAGCAGTTTTATTGTTCCCCCTTTCTGTCAGAGTACAATGATCATTCATAATGTAAGTGTTTTGGAAAATTTCTTCGATTTTACTATAAGTAAAAATTACTTAGAGGAAATATACCTACCTATTATATTTCTCTATGCATAACTGTTTTAATGCATCTGTCACATTATTTTATAAATACCAATTTTAAAAATATTCCTCAACATTTTTCTTATTTGCAATCGGAAAAACGTTTATTTGAATTTACACAAATTAATATAACATAACATACCATCACGCCTGTATTCCCCGAAGAATTTGGCAGAGGCGTACTAATGTACACCGTTCGCCGGGATGTTTAGGTCCCATGTAATAGGGGGCGAGCCTATTGCCAATAACCGGGCACAAATCCAGACTCCGAGCTGCTACTGAGAATTTCATAGAAAAACAATAACACTTTGATCGAACTCAGGACCTCTAGCGTAGCAGTAGCGCTTGGGACCACTAGACTAATGAGGCAGTCGTATTTATCTCCAAGTGGTTGTTATTTAAAAACAAAATTTCAATCCACAAATCCCATTACTCTTAAATGGAGTTACTAGGCAAGCATAGCTTCATGAAGTTTATTATAAACAGAACTTTGCCGATGCTTCTTTAGGAAGCGGATATTGCGCCCTCTAGCAGGCGGCATCCTGTTTGAAACCGGTACACCACTTCCACCCGGCACTTTGTACCCGGTTCACGACTACCGGGAGATCAGAGATTATGAAATATGCAGCCTTTGTTTAAGGATGTTTACGTAGGTACTTAAATAGAATATAACAATAATTATGGTGAAAAGAGATTGTGAGTAGGATGCAACAGGAGAATTAATAAAGGTCTTATGTCCCAGAAACTATCTATGGGCCAGTAAATGTTAAATTATAGAATTTCCCCAATCTATTTATACTAGATATTTTTTTTATACCACTAAGGTAGCAAACAAGCATACGGCCCGCCTGATGGTAAGCGGTTACCGTAGCCTATGGACGCTTGCAACACCAGGGGTACAAGTCGCGCGTTGCGCCTTTAAAAATCTTCTCACACCCTTTTTGAAGAACCCCATGCTGTAGTTCTTAGGGAAAACCTCGGCGGGGCGTTGATTCCACAACCTGAGTGTGCGTCGGAGGAAATTCCTTTGGAATCGCACAGTATGAGACCAGAGTGGTTCTAAGGTATTTGGATGAACTCCACGCCGATGGCGAGAGGTGCGGTGATAGAATGTAGCTGTTGGCATCATTTCAAACAATTCCTCAGAACACTGCCCATTGTACAAACGGTAGAACACGCACAGAGAGGCAAAGTCTCCTCAGATTTAAGGGTTCTAGGCCATTTGTGAGATTGGGAGCGTTGTCAATCCTAACTGCACGTTTATGGACCGAGTCAAAAGGATCAAGCTGGTAAGCTGGTGCTCCCGCCCAGTGAATTAAAAATTATATTTCATCTTGCAGCTATGCATTAATTATATATTGGGGCGATTGCGATAAAAACCTGAGAAATGAAAGGAATTGTACACTTTGTAATATACATATGCACATACTAGCTTCTGCCCGCGACATTGTCTGCGTGGACTTCAGAGTTGGGTCCGACCTGGATAAAAAGTAGCCTATGTGTTATTCCAGACTATAATCTATCTCTGTGCCAAATGTCATCTAGATCCGTTCAGCCGTTGTAGCGTGAAAGAGTAACAAACATCCATACATCCATCCATACTCACAAACTTTCACGTTTATAATATTAGTGAGGATATGACGCTGTTAATTGCATAACGCCTATGATCCCCGAAAGGTTCGGCAGAGGTGTACTAGGGACCGAGCCCAATAACACTGCTCGGCCTTTGTGATATATCTTATGTATCTATACATGTGCCTTAGTATTTATACCTTTTTAAAAAAAAATTTAACGTTAAAACCGATACAGTACTTTATTCTATCTTCTATTAAGATCTATTTTTCTGTGCCGTTTTCGACTTTTCCACTGTTCATACTTACATACTCTCCTCCTTCACCACGATTAGTTAACAAATAGAGCTAGTCGCTATCTAAAATACCTAATATTTTGTTTATTTCTTTGATATGAAATGCAAAAGCTTTCAAGATATTTATTTAAACACCATAAAATCATTTTCTGTTAAAAGCGCGTACAATTGAATTTTCAGCCGATATTGACCATAAAACCAGACAAGCTGTAGGTATCTCTGGTCGAGTTAGCGTTGAGCGAACTCACCTGCTTTTTGCTTATGATATCCTAGTTCCAATTTTATTATATTTTGTTTTCTTAAGCAAATAAAGATTTATATAAAATAAAGTTAACTCATTTATCAATCTAGTGGTCCTGCTACGATAGAGGTAAGGTAAGGAGGTAGGCCGAGCAAAGTGTTTCTGCATATTTTTATGTGAGTTTTTTTACGAGATTTGTTTCTTATCTACTTATATCCTCTGTTTGATACAAACTTTTGGAAGGATATGCAAAAAATGTTATAATTTCTTGCCCAAATTTTATAAAAGTAAAATAATCGGAGCGAGTCAGTTATATAAAGATAAACCTAAATGCAAAAATCTTAAAGTACAATATGTATCATCAATCTAGTCGTCTGTATTTGTCGATCTGTCGTGGTTTACAAATAGATGGTCACCGGCCGAGTCATTTGTCTTGTCGATCGCGCTTGAGCGATTATTTGGAACTGTAGGACTATACATACGATACCTACTAATGACGTAGCTATGTCTGATTTACCGTTATGGACCGATTTAAGATGCAAGTAATGTTAAATGTCTACCATAAATTTAGTGTAAGTACAGTTCGCCTTAAGAGATTAATCTCAATTTAGGTGTCTTAATATAAGTCTAGTGTCTAACATGGTTTATAAACAGTATTGAATAATATTTAATGAAATATTAATAACCCAAAGCACAGAAGTTAATTTAGATTAAATTTTCCATCAGGTTTTTATCAAGATTTTAATAGGAACCCTACAGAAATATTGTCACTTACTTGCACACTTGACAATAACGTGAATCGTGAATCACCCTCGGTTTTCCCCAGAGAGCTCGCGTTAGCTATAAACGTAACGCAGTACCTTTTATTTTACTTGCCTGCCGGCAACTATATTTATATGATACAGATACAAAATGACACTTTTACTTGTCAATATTTTATATTATTAACACTAGATGATACAGAATTTCTTAGTGGACAAGGTCTGAGAAGAAACTTCGGAATAAACTTAGAGAATCATGGTCTCCCAGTAGTAATTATATCAATTATTACAATTACAATGTTGCTATGGCAATACCTATTGTGTCCTTACATGAGACATAAGAAATAAGAAAGCCTAACCTATCGTACTTACATTATTAAACAAAACAATTACTAATTTTATACCTACACTAGAGGTCCTGGGTTCGATTCCCAGGTCGAGCAAAGTGTTATTTACTTTAACAGACCGGCGAACTGTGAGTATTCATTAGTACGCCTCTGCCTGATCCTTATATGTTTTAATATATTTTCCAGAAACTTATGTGCTGTAAGTAGGTATTTGCACACAGTAGATAATATAATATTTGTAGAGGTTACAATACTTATGGACATACGCTATAATATACACTCCAACACACTTGTCCCATGGGGGGGATACAAAAGCAACAGTTACCTGCTATGGTTCCTGCATACCTAATACTTTTGCTTCGACGTTCAAGGATAATATTAACGGAAAATATCTACTTATCCTATGTACCTAGATAGAACCCTCGCGTATCGTCTACTGGGGATGTAGCAACGTATATCGGCCTTGTACCGACTAAAACCCACACTTGCCTTCCTATGTAACCTGTAGCCACGGCCATTGAATTCGTTAAATTCTGCGTCACGACCATGTTGGGCAGGTTCTGGTCAAGTTCAAGTTTGAAGCGCGGCGGGATCCTAATGGCTAAGACGTCGGACTTGTGATCATGTGATTGCCAGTTCGAAACCCACCCCACTGCACTGTGATGTGAACCCATTCGTGTTATGATATCCTGGTAACATTCATCGTATTATTATTATTTATAGTTACATAGCGTGAATTGTGTTGTTGACATGCAGGTTGAACTTTTTGATGAGCCCGTGTTGTATTGTATTAGGTAGGTAGGTTTATCCTACCTATATACCTATCATTGCCTGAGAGATTTTCTAAACGGTGTGAAACCAAACCCCATTAAGTTAACGTGGTGGACTAATAATAGTTCTTCTTGTTCTCAGAGGAGAGCCCTTTAATTGGGTTAATATAAAGTACAAAGAAACATTTAAGTGAGTTTAAAAAAAAACATCTTTAGCCTATACAAATATTTATTCTAAACATTACCTAAAATATATTATTTAAATAAAGAAGACTTTAGAATACAATTCTCCACTGTCATCTCATAACAGTCGAGAAAATGTCTGACTTACTCTTCTCGTAAGACCTGGTAAGACCTCTTGGAGTTTGACTGGCTGGGTACAACGACCTCGAAGTCTATCGTAAAACACCTTGGTATGTGTTTCGACTTTTGTACGAGAGAGCCAGTTCTCCCTACTGTTGCAGCTGTAGAAGTCTGCAGTCTGTAGGGGCTTTTAAGGCTCGGCAACACGTCAGTAGCTCTTCTATTCTTTCAGGTGTCCATGAGCGACGATGACTATATTTACAATCAGGTGCCTCGCCTGTTCGTTTACTGAAATCTATACTTATAATAAATCTGTAGAGAGGTCAATTCTGTACATGAAATATATTTCCAAAATAACTATCAGCGGGTGATTAGTGATCGATACTGACGCCAAAAATGCAATCAGTAAAATTTTTGTCTGTCTGTCTGTCTGTCTGTATGTTCGTTATAGAAACAAAAACCACTCGACGGATTTCAACGAAACTTGGTACAATTGTTCTTCATACTCCTGGGCAGGTTATAGTATACTTTTCATCACGCTACGATCAAAGCAGAGCAGTGAAGGGAAATGTTGGGAAAACAGGAGAACTTACTCCATTTTTTAAGCTTCCGTCGCGTGTGCAGCCTTAAAGGTTAAAGCTACACAGAAATCATGTATGACGGAAATGTTCTCCTTAAAATTATATAAAAAATATTCCACGACAGCAAATGTCTATCTTTTATGGTTGACTCACAATAACACGTGTAACTCCCGATAGCTTAGCAGTTCGGAGCTTTCTGATTATATTTGTCTACTCTTACGTTAGGTGACTGACTGACTGACATAGTGATCTATCAACGCACAGCCCAAACCACAGGTTATAGTATACTTTTCATCACGCTACGATCAATAGGAGCAGAGCAGTGAAAGGAAATGTTGGGAAAATGAGTGATTCATGAGAAAGGTTTCAAGCTATAAAACATCACGCTACAACCCTTAGGAACGGGGCAACGCAGGTGAAACCGCGGGCGAAGAACTAGGGAACAAAGTAACTATTCCACGCGGACGAAGTCGCTGGCAAAAGCTAGTAAATAATAAAAAAATACGAACACATGTAAGTACATTGAAAAATAAAATTCTATTTACATATTTACTTTACATAGGTACTTAATTAATTCCGTAAATTTCATTTTTGCTTTCAAAATGTCACATTACCGCCGTACGTGTAACAAAATAAATATTTATTCTAACAAGCTTACACCAGTTTGCTCGAATCTGATCAAAGCGCGTCATTTGAACCTTGCCTTAGGCGCGACCCTAAGTAGGTAATATGCTTTTATGAGAACCCGCTCTGTTTAGACGGAAAAGACAATATTTACTCAAAGAAATGTATTTTTTGTTGTTGCTCGCGTTTTCACGTGCCTCCCAAAGGACTTTTGGAACAAAAGATAACCTATGTACTTCTCTGTAGGTTCGCGGATAAAATTAAAATTATAGATCAAATGTAATGTTGCAGCCATTTTATTTTTAGGGCTCCACGAATCATGGATTGTGTCGTTTGGGGTCCGCCCTAGAAAACCCTGGGAATCCCTGCCTTATAAATGAATACTACTGAGGGTATAAAGTAATCGAATGGGAAATGTTGAAAAGAAATTGAAAAATAATCTTATAATAGGTAGCATTTTTCAGCTTTTTTGGTTTATTTGTAAAGCCACATTCGTATTCCAGCATTGAAGCGTTTAAATTTAGAACCGCAGCGGAGACGGACAAAATATAATCCTGTGAAATACACTATTCATGAGATTAACCATTTATCTGACCGGGAGCCGCGTCAGTTGTTGTCCGTTACAAATTATGTATTAATAAAATTACCGCACGAATTTAAACCTTATACGTGTTGTTTAAGAATTATTGTTTGAATTTTGGGAAACTGTGGATCGCGAACCCTGCTTAATCCAATCCTTATTTAGTATTTAAAGGTTCCATGATGCCTTAGTTAGCATTAATTGACGTGGGGATAGTCATGTGGACGTACATGAACGGGCAGAGCCTTCTCTAATGAATGTCTTATGAATGGGCAGATAACATTAATTATGTGCGGTGTATGGGACGCTTTACTTGCGTTCCCTTTATCTACATGTTATTTGAATAAGATTTAAACCCCCCTAAATGTAAATGCCCTATAAGAAGAGCTCTGTACATATCTATGTACCGAGCTCTTCTTATGAGCTCCATAAAACTCTATTCCTACCGGCTTCCCTTCTATTAGCCGATACCATCCTAATACTGGGCAAAAGACTTCCCCAAGTCTTTCCAGGTACTCGTTTCCTGTGCCTTTTCAAAATTCAAAAACATACCATCACGCCTATATTCCCCGAGGAGTTAGATAGGTCGTGTACTGTGTACAGTTCGTTGGTATGTTTAGATCCCATGTAATATGAGGCGAACCTATTGCTGCTAAACGGGCTCAAATCCAATATCTGAGCTGCTCCTGAGAATTTCATAGAAAACCCCGATAACACTTTGCTCGACCTGGGAATCGAACCCAGTACCTCTAGGGTAGCAGTCGTGCTTGGGACAGCTTAACTAAGTAATTAATTTCTGTAGGTACCCAGTGAAACCTTCGCACAAAATGCGGGACTCCCAGTGGAAGCCAAAGAATCAAGCGAAATTATTTGTTAATTTAGCAGAATTTTGGCTTTGAAATTATTTATGGCGCTTTAGTTTATTAATGATCATAAGCGCGGCTGCTGAGCTAGAGGATCTGAGTTCCTACCCCGGCCATGCAGTGTTTTTTTTTATTCACGTCATTTATGTATTTGTGTCTGGTTAATGGTAATAGGCTCACTCTCCTGCATCACGTATAACGGTTCTGATACGCTGCAAACGAAGAAACAGCATTTAATTTTTAGGCCTATTCAATATTTTGAACAACATACACCGACACATACGCGAATATTCGGAAATAAAACTACTTTTTACGGATTTTATCGCGTTGTATTGATATCACATGATTCCCAACGTTTCGGATCCTTTACAGCAACATTAAGACGTCCAACAACTTAGTCTACCCGTGACCATGGATGCTGTAAAGGATCCGAAACGTCATACTTATTCCATCCAATACCACAACGCGATAAAATCCGTAAAAAGTAATTTTATTTCAACATACACCGAGCCAAGTACCAGCAGAAAGTCGTGGTAGTTATGTTCACAAGTTCACACAAAGTAAGCGGTTTAACGCCGCGTTAGAGGATTAGCTGTTTATCTGGATGGGTTGACACGCGTCTAAGGCTTTGGCTTACCAGTCACCGCAACACTAAATAACTTAGGTACTCACTTTGTCATTACACTGTTCAGCACAGATCACTTCTGTAATGCAAAGAAAGATAGCTGTACGTTCTCGTCTTTTAATTACTTGAGTTATACAATATTAGCCACAAAACAAATGCAAATAATGAGGTGTTTGGAGGGCAGTGCAGCATTTAGTGTGGCTGAGCGCCTGGTGCTCCGGGATTAGCTGTTTATCTCGCCGTGACTGCGCCGCTATTGTCCATTGCATCTGTGGTACGCGGAATTCATGAGCTTGAAGCGATTACAATATATTTCACCTACGAGATCGGTCTTCGAAAGTTCAAAGTAGAGTATAATAGTCCTATATAAATGTCTATTTTTAGCGTAAATGTCGGAAACTAGTATTATATTATTATCTATGATCTATATAAAGTTTTTGACGACTTAGTCGACTTACTTATTATACTGTACTAAGTAGTGTATAGTGCTACTAATTTCAGAAAGAATTTTCTACACAGATTTAGAGTTGTCCAAAAGAATAAACGTTTAAATAATTTAAACGCCATTGCTCGTATTCTGTAGCAAATGTCAGTCGCCTACAGGGAATTTTAGTTACGTCTACAATGGCTTTGTAAAATTATACGCGATCCTCCATTCATTTGCTCCCAGCTCCGCTTTGAGAATATTATGCAACTTAGCCAACTTATTCGCCACTGTAATAACTTAATAAGTTTATGAATTATTATTTGCCAACTTCCTAGAAACGCAGCGGAATGGGGAAATGCAATTTGCAACCATATCCAAAGTTAAACTGTCATATAATTGTTGCCCTGAGGCGTATTTAGAGAGAATTACATAAAACTGTTTAGGTACATCTCAGCGTAATCGTGTTTTGTGACAAAGGCATGTTCCCGAAATAGACAAGAGTAGGCGTGAAATAATTATAATTAAAAAAATTCGGCACCCTCGGAGTACAAAACGCCCAATTTGCATTCAAAGCGGTTAAGATTTTCTTGAGAGAAATGTTAACAGACGACCAAGGACGACACGGACAACCCTGTCTAACTTTTTTAATTTTTCCGTTTCGAAATGATAAAATAACTACGATATTTCAAACTTTCGAAATTCGAACGCGAAGTTGGTGCCTCTCTATTTATTTTAAAGGCATTCAATAAGGCTGAGGTTATATAGTATTGAATATATGTCGAAGGTTAGGAGTCGTTTCGTGCCGCGTCGAACGCTTATTGTGAACAATCTATTGTTTAAACCTCTCGAGACGTACACGTACGATGTGTTGGTACAGTCAGAAGAAAAACGAGTCTCTTATATCTATTTTTTCAAGAGTGTGCGTAGAATTATTTTGGTACATGAGTTTACTGACCGATGTCTGATCATGTCTGCGAAATCACATTAAGGCAAAAAACAATCTAATATTAGAGAACTGCCTGTTATATTACCTCTGCTAAGCGTTGTTATAACTTAAGGTGGAGGTATCAAATTGAAATTATTATTAAACACAGGTCTACCTTCCCTTGTTATGTGTAACTATCAGTTCAGAAGTTTGTTTTCTTTTAAAAAATATATTAACAAAAAACCTTTCCATCTTTTCTAAATTAAAATATCAAGGTTCGCAAAGTTAAAATATTTCTCTACAACCCAGACGTCTTTCCACGAACTTTGACATGGACGGTCGCGGTTTTCTCTTCACAATAAACTCAGTAATTATTTAGCATAATTTGTGCAACTTCAGACCGAGCTATCTGGAGAATTGACTTTCAACCCTTTGGTTAATTAAGCACGATCTAGTTTCGACCCTGGCGGGAGTATCCGATACCTAGGGTTAAGTACCTTCGCTACCTACAAGTATAGTTAATGTTTTATTTATAACTAGCTTCTGCCAGCGACTTTGTCTGCGTGGACTTCAGAATTGGGTACAACCTGGATAAAAAGTAGCCTATGTGTTATCCAGACTATAATCTATCTCTGGCGTGAAAGAGTTACAAACATTCAAACATCCATACATCCATACTTTCCACGTTTATAATTTTAGTTGAAAGCGATAATACAAGTTAATTTAGTGATATTGTAGTTGAAATTTCAAATACGACGGACCCAAGCTTTTGTTTCTTTTTGTTTTTGTGGTTACGACAATTGAATTGGACATCTTCAGCATCGTTTGGAATCGTGCCTCGAAGAGCACGTTAAACCGTCAGTCCCGGTTGTCATACCAATGCTTATGACAGCAGTTAGTGGTAGTAGAAGCTCAAATGTCTGACAGCCAGTTTATCGTTAAGCTATCGGATTAGGTAGATATATTTCTGGATAATAACTACTACCTATTATATTGTATACCCACAGATGTAAACATATAAATTAAAAATTTAAAGGAACCCGGACACCGCCATTTTGTGGCGGCGGCCATCTTGGCCCGATTTTTATTAATAGCTAAGAACACTCCCGATTAATTCACCTTTCAAACAAAATCGTAGTCAAGAAAAATACCAATGATGTTCTTTTCAATAAGGTTAAATACAATACTAATTTTGCAGACGAAATACTTATGAGGCAGCGTAATACCTACGTATAATCAAACAATGCCTGTCTATTCCGAACTAGGTATCTTACCTTCATTTATGTCCATTTCACAGGTAATCAACGACATTTAGTGAGTTAGTGCTACGTAATTGAGTGAGGCTGTACGTCTGTTTCCTTGGTCATTAGTGGAAATTGCGTTCAGCCTACTGTCAGGAAGCGGTCAGATTGCTTCTCTTCATATAAGCTTTGGGATTCTATTTTTAACTTTTGTCTCTTAAAACTTGCTTACTAGTAATGTGAGTCGCACATTACTAGTATTCTTGTTAATCCCTCTTGCTAAGCTAAATGCGGGTATTACGAGTGGGTTCACGTCGTTAGTGCAATGGGTGGGTTTCGAAGCGGCAACCACATGATCCCAAGTCCGAAGCCCTAGCCATTAAGCTACCTCTTTTTGTTTTAAGCTTACTCATATATATTGCGTGCGCGACTCGCAAGTGAGTTATGGCGCTTATTCCGCAACTCATGGAGTAAGAACTCACGAAGCAGTGTATTTATGACTCAATAAATTAAAATAATATTTTTCGTAATTACTTTATTTTAAATTAAGACAGCAAACAGTTAGAGAATTTACATTCTTAAAATAATTTTTTGTCACGTAATTCGGTCCGACAATTTCATTTTCATTAAATTTTCGTTAAAGGTACGTTTAAATGGGGCTCGTGACTTTTGGCCCTTAAATTAATTTAGTTCCTTTAATTTCATAGGCAACCTTTTCCGGGATAATTGAATATGTTTCCCGGCCTCTCCTGAATCACCCAAAAAGGATTCATTTGCATAAAATCCTGAATATCTATGGTCGGAGGTATTGATTTACTGCGGCAACGTGATGACCTAACAGCATACTGTAAGTAAATAACCTAAGATTCATATTTAGAAAATTGTATGATAGCTGTGTATAAATCGATATTATTGTATATTAATAATGTCGCCATTAATACTACTGTCATTAAAACCCAATTGAAATATGAGTATATTTAACAAGTGAACGCTTCACCTTAAATAAAAAATAAATAAGCTCCATATGAGTTCGAGATTTTAGCAGCGGCAGCGTAGCGGAATCATGTTAGATCCTCGCGAGACGCCAATTGTGCCGAACGGCAAAACGTCCGCGTCCCCGCGCGCAATCTTTATCGTAATTTTATCCTTTTGCCGCAAATTCGCGTTTTGTCTATTTTGTATGCTATCGCTACCGGATCGCTTCAATGATTAAAAAAATTAAGTTTAGAATCGTAAATTATACAACTGTCTTCGTTTCGTTTACTTGACTTTTA
This sequence comes from Acronicta aceris, assembly GCA_910591435.1. NCBI lineage: Eukaryota > Metazoa > Arthropoda > Insecta > Lepidoptera > Noctuidae > Acronicta > Acronicta aceris. Next base: position 2,453,646 of record OU342778.1, on the reverse strand, counting down.
TTGATTTTATCTATTCAGACTTACTTTTTATGTACCTTTATGTACCATAAATAATTCTTTACAAGTGAAATCTATGAATGTATACTATTTACATAAAATACATGAAATATTCAGATAGGTACTCGGATTCTTGTTATATACCTAACTTATACTTTATTCATCTGTTTTTATTATGTCTCCCTTCCAATAAATAATTTCCTTCAAATATGAAACGGAAAACGAATATAAACCTAACAGTAGAGTCGGTCGTTACATGTTTGATTGTCAAAAAACCTCAAAAAGTCAAAATATTATGAGTAATTGTTCGATCCGAAAAAAATCATAGTACCTACCTAACTTAGTTTTGCAACTTATGACACGTTATATAACACGTTTATAACACTCGTGTCATTGTAATAACGGACCATTACGTGGTCGGAAAAAAGCTCACAACAATGAAGTTACGTGGTAAAAAAATATGTTTGTGGTTTTTGATAAGTTTTTTTTTACCAACGCTACCTGTTTAGTCACCCCATGAATGCATAAGTCGCTGGCATTGTGCCAAGCGTCCCGTATCTCTGATTCACTAATAGATAAATCGCTACTCTGTCTGTCGGTTGCACTATATACATCGACCACTACTACCTACCAGTCTCGAGGGAACATCTTTTGTTTACATTTTGCTATCATACTTTTCACTGTTTTATTAGCCTTGTGCTCTTAGTTCTTGGTGGTAGCCTGGTACTTTGTACGTAAAATATTTAGAAAAATATATATTTTACGTATGACAGTACTAGGCTACCAGCAAGATTAAAGAGCTTTAATTTTGGAACTTTACAACGTGAGGAGGTTCTTTATATCGTGAGGAGTTTCTTTACACTGGAGTCCTAACCACCAGTAGTTTGTGTTGTAAATTGGAATAACCTCCCTGCATGTCTAGCGCTATTTTTTTTTTAGATACGTGTCAAGAACCTGTAACGATATAAGTACATAATTTTATTACCTCTAGACATAATTAAATTATTATGAAGAGGCAAATTTACAATCAGAAACTATAAGCGTAAACTTGTTATCCTAAGAGGTACATTATCCAAGATCTTACTAAAAGCACTTACCATTTATGTCTACTACTACGTTTACTGTATACTGAAAATCCCAATAGAATTCAGATCTTATATCGTCTTATAACCCTTTCAACAAATTCGTAGGTACGCAGGTAAATAAGTTTTATGTTAAACCCAATATTGTCTTATAAAAACTTTTTTACTAGCAATCAAAGTCCAACAAAACTCTTTAAATGTAACTGGGTCGTTTTTGTTGAGAAGTATCTACGCACGGGATACAGATGACAAAAGAGGTAAGTAAACAGGCAGCTTACGATAAAATTATTGTGTTTTAATTTATCACGCAAGGTCTGTCAAAACGTGTGCGTTGTTAGCTTTCTATATGGCCAATCGTTAGCAATTTACGAGTATATCAAGACGCAGATGTTGTTCGCTGCCTGTATAACTAACTCTTTTGTTGACTGTACATAAACCTCTGCGAAGATTAAGGATAATACATAATACAGTTTGTGTAGGATAGGACTGTAGGCTCTCCAATTTTACGCAAACAATCGCAACTAAGGGCAACCTTTACATAAGCTTATTTAAAGTTTACAAATCCTTATTTAGGAAGGGCTCATGGCTAAGTAATAACCACGCTAATCAATCGATTTACGACGATCAGTTATGCTTACCAAGGTTAGTATATGGATGGGTGACCACATCGAGACCCCTCTGTGCGTCAGCTAGGCCCGATTATAATACGAATCGTTAGTAGCAATCAGAAGGCCGAAAAGCCTTATTCTCGCTTTATCCTTAGGATAAAAGGGGATTGCCCAAAAATTAAGTTACGGAAGTCAGACGGTTTCTTGTAAAATATTGATAATCAGCTTTTCTGGTAAGACTGGAAGGCGATCCCTATACACGTAGATGGGATAAGACGGATGATGATGAAAGTAAAAAGTAGGTACATAATTTCGATCAGTTGTGAATTAGCCCGATATTTTGTGGAATATATTTCAATAGTATGGAGATGGGATAGGTACGGCTAAATGTGTGCATGTTGTTGGCTGCCCCGAAGCCATGTTACACATAGGTATCTGATTGGAGCAATGTACGAGTATCTCAACAAATATTTGAATTACGAACGTGATGGATAGGTTTCGACGTTTATTTCAAAATGGCGGGGTTTTTCGGAATGAGTACGTTAGCAAAAGAATTGTACATTACTCGTCTCAGTAATTATTTTAAAAACTTTTTTAATACATAAGTAAGTTGTTTTGATATTTGATGTTCCTTTTCATTTAATGAACTGGGATTTATGTATAATCGGAAATAGAATTTCTCCTCTAAATTAGACACAGACAACTCTATTCATTTATAATTACATATATTGTTGTGAATGCATCCTGAATTTATTGTTGCTTATATTAACTGTATTTGAAACAAATAAATAGTATTAGGACTTATTTATTCGATGAGGAAGCCAAATTCAGGCAAAGGTTTTAAAACCGTACAGCCTTGGGTCGATAGGTACTTTCCAGGCCTAAGTTTTTTACGCAAAGGTATAAAATTCTTCAGCCTATATCCGCTTGGCGCTTTATATTCGTTAATTTATATTCTATTTTCGTCGGTACGAGTATCTGTGGATTCGGAGGGACTTTTAAGTAGGTCGGTGTCAGCTTTCGGTAGATATTCAGGTGAGTTCATTGCTTGTTTTATATGTAACTTAATGATCGGGTTTTGTACGGATGCTGTAATGAATAGAAATTAATAAGGGAAGCAGGGGAGCTAAAATAAATATTTATGCCTCATGCCTCATTGAACCGAAAGCCTATACAATTAGAGGTATCTATTATCATATCAGATAAAATTATAGGTTTTTTTTAAGAATATTCTCCTTGGCAATTCGGAGGCTACATCATAATATACCGTTGAATCTGCAACTAAGCAGTTTTAACAGCTATCATATAAACATCATCATAAATCCGCAAACATAAAGATTTTAGATCAAAACTCGATGTTATCATAAAAAAAAACAGAACAGCATAACTTGTCGGCCATTAAACCAGACAGTTAAGCAAGTCGCCTGTTCCACGTAACGAAATAACACATACAGTGACAAATGAGGCGATACTGCGAAAAACTATGCATTTTTAATAACTCTCGTGTCGTGTGTAGAGGCGAGCTCGAGGCATTTTGACACATTTTAATTTTTTCACGCCGTGAAATATTGCTATTGTTTTGTTGGCTATGTTATCGCAGGGTTTAACGCCACGCGGTCCTGTAGCACGTTTGTGTGAATATAATATTTATGATAGCTTTTCTGTTACTAACGATTTTACAGTAATATAACATAAAATTTCGCCTGTATGCGGTTCGATAGAGTTGTGCATTGTACAGTCAAGAACATGGTACACGTCATTGTATCCAAAACTGTCGATTTTCAATTGAATCTACAAACAATAGAGTTTATTATCCATTAGAGAAAATTGGAAGTTTGTGGTAACTTGTGCTGGAATCCGTACACCCACAGATCACCGGTACGTACCGGTACCTACCTATGTAATTAATAGTGGGCGAGTTTATAAGTATAAACCGAATAACAGTCTGTTCAACCTGACAATCGGACCCTGAATAAAAATCCATGGAAGCAGTAAGCAGATTTCATTAATCTTTATTTATTTATTTCATTATTTCAAAATCTTACTAGCAATGTGAGTCGCACATTACTAGTATTCTTATATAGCTAAATGCTAAGCTCACCTCACCTAATGCGAAGCTAAATGCTCTTGTATTACGAGTGGGTTCACTTCGGTAATGCAATGGGTGGGTTTCGAACCGGCAACAACATGATCGTCAAGTCCAACACCCTAGCCATTAGAGGCTACCGCCGCATCGATTAAAAGGCATTGTAAAATATATATTTAGACTAAACTTGGCTGTTGTATGCACATAATTATATTGTGTGCTGGTAATTAATCAAATTACGTTGTTTATTCCAATAAACCTTTGTTCAGATTTCACCCATACCAGTTGCTAACCAGGGAGTGTTGTTTTGGGTCGATAACGTTCTAGAATGCATAATGTAAACCTTTAACCTAGTAAAATTATACTGCGTTATGTGTAATAATAACTCAGTAAGTATCACAAACGAAGTACCATAAACGCTTTTCTTCACAAAGTAATTGTTATAATTCATGTAACAATTAACATATTAGGCTAATGGACTGATATTTATTAATGGTCTCATAAAAAAGTTGAACATAAACAGAGCCGAACAAGAAAAACAAAATTAAAGTCGGTCCAAATAAAGGAAATTATAAGCATTTTAATTTATGCTAGACAGAGAGTGTACTGCACGTTGTGACGTCAAATCATGCATGCGCCATACAAATTCTATACTGACATTCGTTTTGCGGGAAAGGGACAGAGCATCCCCACTCAATCCCCACCAAAAACTTATAAAGATTATATATCTTAGAACTTAATGACTCGATTTTAGCTTTTATTTATAATAACAGTTTTCAACCATTGCTTTTAATGTATCAAAGACAAGTCAACTATTGACTTCATTTATATTGTAAATAAATCCATCACTTATTGATTGATCTGTGAATCTAGCTATAACATTTGTATAAGAAACGAACCAAATTATAAAAAAAGCCTCTTGAATTAGCCTTACATGATATTATTAAGTGCTTGGGCGATCGATCTGTGTAGATGTAAAACGCCTAGTTAGATATATTTTGCGGGCAAATCTCGTCTCTTGCTTTATGAAATTACGGAGAAAACAAATTTTCCCAGAAATGTGACTAGCTGGATCGATTTTTCAGATTCATAAACATACAATTGTAAATTACATCGAAATCGTTAGGGCGCTTTTCGAGAACACAATAATTACAAACAAATAAATATGTCAAATATATACTGGGTGCCTGGTAATCTTTGAATTAACCTTAGTACGATACTACTAAACTACTAGGCGCACATAAGCATGGCAGTATCACTAAAACGTCAGCGTGGCTTGTTGTCCGAACGGAACTGCGTTATCAATATTTATTGCGGCGCGCGCGTGTGACGTCATTAATTGAGAAAAAGGTGACACACGGCCTGGCAATTTATAGAGCACAGATGTAAGTAACGTTAATTAATCCAGTATAAATTCAACATGAAAACCTTTTTGCAGTTTGTATTAATCAGCTTCAAATTACTGTCAATGCGCAAAGTATAATAAATAATCCGGCTTATGTACACAGGTTGAATTCTTGTATCCAAATTAAAAATAAATCAACTGAAAACCCATGCGCATTGTATCGACTAAGACGTATTTTATGGCACTGAGTCAACAGGAATAAGAACGTAAGTAACTTACAGTATAACTAATATACTGTACACACGGACTTATACTGTCATTTCAAGTAAATTATAATTACATTTACTTTTAAAATATCAAATATCAAATATGGGAATTATGATAAATGAAAAAGTTCTTATGGAGAAAACAAATCTCATACCTAAGTATTAACAACATATATTTATAACACCCATAGAACTGTGTTGGAAATAAAAAATCACAAATTAATAAGATAATTATATATTTTACGGCTGATTTTTCAATCGTTAGATACAATCATATCTTTTAACTGAGGAATAAAATTGACGTTGAAAATGAATTTATTCCTCCGGTAAAGTTATCTAGCGGTGGAAAAATCGACCTTATGTCAAAGATTACTAAGACCGAAATGTCATTTAGAATGGGTGGCCCTAAGCATCAACACACATTATCAGTTCTAAAACGCGTCGTAGCAAGATTGCTACGCGCTACGTTGCTACGAAAGTCGTAGGCCAATCCTAAACAGTCTTTTTTTGCGTAGGTATGGAAATTCTCATGGACTTCCGCCGCCCGGAGAAGGCGACGGGGCGTGTCGGACTCCACCCAAAGTGTGTGACCTACCCACTACTTTTAACTGGGCTTATTCCCAAGTGCGAGAGTCTTTTTTACAAAAAAAAACCACTGCGAGAATTTGGTATTTATTTTATAATCGTTTAATACAAAAGGAGCTTAGAGATTCGCTCATACTTTTAATTCGTTCAGGCTCATCAAACTGGTAACCAGTGTGTCACCTACGGAACACGTGTGAGCTTAACTAGCCAAACTGTGGGGGCATGGTCCAGCATAATTCATATTCTAGCGCTCTATAGCTGTTACTTTTCTAGAATGGTCTTCCACCTCATTACAGGAATAGCCGTATTTTTCGTGAGCACTTTAACACGATTTGTTGGCGATTCCACGCTGAAACTTTTTGTTCGGTACGATAATAATTTACCTTTTATACGAAAGGAGATAAAATATTCGTTGTTGAGCCATGATAGTAACCCATCAACTTTGTGTAAGCATTGTATGAGGGAAAATGGATTGTGCCAGAGGAAATATCAGTACTATATTGTGTAGGTACCTACTACTAAAATGATATTTTTTCGCGTGGGTGAAGGTCGTAGATGAATACGCGAATCACGTCGTTTCATATAATTAATGTCGGCTTATTATATTGATAACTTTGACATTTGACCAATGAAACTATGTATATTCATACGTACCTAATACACAATTAATATTATGCAGATTGCAAGACTTAATATTACTTCCATAATAGATAGGCTAGTGGTCCAAAGCGCGACGTCTGAGTTTAATCTTGGGTTCGATCAATGGATCGTTTGAAATTGATCCGTTAAAATGGCAATAGGCTCGCCCGCTTTTATGCAAGACCTAAATATATACCGACAAACACTATGGGTCTCTGCCTAACCTTTCAGTATACAAGCCAGATGGTATGTGACCACTTCAAAATAACATGTCTTCTTAGTAAAAAAGACGAGGTTTATCCAAGTACCAGGACACCATGCTAGCAAAGGAGCAAGAATCGACGTAATAATTCACATTGGATGGAGTTGGAAAATTGAAAACGTGTTGAAATAGAATTAATACTGGCTGGTAAAATGAATTGTACAATTTCAGGGTTAATTTACGAACGGCGCTTGGGGATTTAAGGCTCCTGTCACGTTAATCCACGGCTGAGAGACGGATTAATTATAATGTTGGTCTGCTGCTGTGGTAAATGTTGCTCCCAGTACTGCCTCAGCAATGCCTCGCAGAAAAAATGAGAATTGATTTACGAGAGTTTAACATTACTTCTATGGAGCTTTATCTGTATTACTCTGTATATCCATTAGTAAATTTTACGAATGAAAAAGCAATGTTATATAAGGCCCAAATTCCCAAACCGCTCCTAAATCCGATCTGTATTTTTTGCAGATAATACCAGTCAAGGAGGCACCGTTTCGGTAAGTAATTCCCCTCTTACCTGGGTCGTCTACGCCCCTGTTATTACACTTTATCTTACACGCCCAACCACAAAGTTCACGCACAAAAGACTGCGGGTACAAAATACCCCACGTTATTAATTTCGGAAATGTAATTACGGGAAAGAATATATTATGAGGTTACCTTTAAAGGCGAGATTAAAATTTTATTGTAATATCGTAAATTTAAATGGCTATTAGGAGAATATGAACTTAAGAAGGTGTGTTGATGCCCTTTTGTTTGTTAAGCGACCGGGAAGCATAAGCTTCGATCGAGCGGTGTACGCGGTACCTACACGGAATGTAAGCATAATAAGCTCAAATTGTGTTTGTGGCCGAACTGTAAATAGCCTGATTATTGTATGCTACTAGTTGCTGCAATTATCGGACTATTCCGTGTTTCATATTGGTCGTTTTGTAAAGTTATAATAAAAATACTGCTGGCAACAATTTATACTTTTAATCATAACTAAAATGAAAAAGAATTATGCAAGTATTTTATATTTTAAAAATATATAACACCGTCCTTAGTTTTACTTTTTGAGGCTTATAAACTGCTCAGGCTTACAACAATTTATATTTTTAATTATTTTTACTTACTTAATAGAAACGCTCAAAGAAGTTTTACTGTAAGTAAAACTTTTTAACCTCATTATATTTATAATTAATTAAATATATGTCGTGTCACTATACTAACATAGGTGTAAGTCTTGTAATTTACTAACAAATTGGATCTTAGTTATCTGAATAAAGAATTTATTATTATTATATTTTCTAAGCGATATTTCTAACAAGCTTAGACTAATTTATCATTTTTCTTCAGACTTCAACTATTATACAAACACCTGACTTATAAGATAAGGAACTAAGCACACATAGTTTCCGAAAATGATACATCTTCCTCGGTGTTGCCACGGCGAATGATGATAAATGTTGCCAGCAACGCGTCGAAATTACCCACGAGCATGGTAAATGTACTCGCAAGATGGCGGCTCATGAAGGCTAGATAATGGTACACAAGCAAGAATATTTTATGGTTATGGATGGTGTTGGCGACGACGCCTTTTGCCATTTTGAATTACGTTAGGCACTTTTTTACGGGCAAAGTTTTATTTTTAAAGTTCCATTTTTGTGTTTGTGAAAAATGGAAAATAACGCGAATACTGATATGTCTTTATGTACACGTATAATATTTTAAAATGGTAGGTACCTATTCTATTGATGATGATTGTCATAAAAACGAGAGGTAAAGTATATTTTGAAGTCTCATTATTTAATAGAACTTTTTGAATATTTACAGTACCTAATGGTTTTTTTTTATTCGTGATAGACTTCGTGATTCGCTTGACGGCCAATTTGCCTGATGGTCAGAATAGTTTGAATATTTTCAATCTCTTTGTGACGATCAATGAGATTTATTTGTCACCCATGTTGCTTATACAAATGCTGTTATAGTTGAATTGCCCATACAAACGTAATATCAAAATAAATCGTAATTCAAACACAATTTAATCAAAATCGTGTGTGTTATTATTCGGATTCGGTAGGTAACGTTAATCTAGATTCCTACCCTACCATTTCGTCTACTACTTACTACTTCACTGAAAGTAAACGATCGGAAAACTGGTCGTAACTTTGAATAATATTCTTAATAATTTTACGAAGTCAAATAGCAAGTCAAGAAAGGCATTTTATTATCTCCGGATGGGTAACCAGAGAAAAAACGCCCGCCCACCCTTCTGCTAATTATAATTAATCTTCATTACCATGTAACAGACAAATACTAGGATACCATAACACAATCAACACCTAAATTTCCCCAGACATTCAAAATTTTTCAGTATAGTATCAGAACTTTATGCTGCCCGTGTGCTTGCATAAAAATTGGACCCTCCATAATGGCGGACGTATCAGACGGGCATTGTCCTGCACTGAATTGTCATACCTGTCAGTCTGTCCTGTTCCCCTGTAATATATTCAGGACATGTGCGCGGCAAAACGATGAAAAAAGCTGTGCAGTCTGCTTTCAAACGTTTACTATTGGTACCTACCTACTTACGATTATTCACCAATGTATTGAGCAATTTATGGGTATCTACTATATAGATACAATACACAAGTGGTGATGACATGACACTTTATTTTAGAGCTAATATTTCAACACTATTACGTTGAAATTATAAATAACTAGCTATTGCCCGCGGTTTTACTTCCACACGAATGCCATACAAAAGGAGATTTTGACACAAGTTCATCATTTTTTTGTGTGGATTGTGTCTGATTAATTTTTTTTTTAATATCATAGCAAACGAGCAGACGGATCGCCTGATGGTAAGCGATTACCGCCGCCCATGGACACCCGCAACACCATAGTAGTCACAAGTGCGTTGCCGACCTTTTACAAAGGGGTTGGGCCTCCGATAACCTCAACTACTCGGCGAAACACAAAGTAAGCGTTGTTTAACGCCGGTTTTCTGTGAGGCCGTGGTATCACTCCGGTCGAGCCGGCCTATTCGTGCCGAAGCGTGGCTCTCCCACGTATAGTTTTTTTTGTTTCTTCTTTCTTTCTTTCAATCATCATCATCATCTACAGCCTGAATCTACCTACTGCTGAGTATAGGCCTCTCTTAGGCTTATGCCATACTTTATGGTCCTAAATAAAAAGATAAAAATAGATAAAAGTTAGCCCTTGCCAAATTTGATCGAAATTTTTTAAGCGGTTTAGTCGTGAAAACGTGACGGACAAACTAAATTGGGTAAAACACAATTATCAGATTGTATGGTCACGTGATAAGAAGGGGTGAAAGGCATGTGACTAAAAGAATGGTGAATATGAACATGGAGGGGTAGAGGGAAACCAAAAGGAAAGCTGGACTGGAATGTGTTATGGCCGAAATTATGGAAAAGTTGAGAAGTGGAAATGATGAGGGGATGGCTGACAGGGATGAATGGAAGAAAAGGACATGCCGTACCGACCTCATATAAATTGGAATAACAGCAAGAAGAGGATAATGATATAAGAAACAAATAGTTCTTAGAAAATGTTTGCCTTACAAATTAGTCTGAGAATCATTCGTTTCTTTATTTACGTTTTATTTTTTAGAATTTTGGAGAGAATAGTTGATATTTATTACCCGATACACAGAAGCATACCTAAGTATTTTTCTCTACTCCACTACAAAATCAGCGTGGAATTTTAATTACGCTGTGGCTGGTTTCTGCACTATTAAATTCAAGAGGACTCGGCTATAGAATCGAGGAAGTTACGAACTCCGTCAAGTCCTTAATTATCGACTTAAAACTTATTAGAAGTGCTAGTCTACGTGTCTGACCAATGTGTCTAATGGTCGAGAATTCTAGAAAGTTATTTCAAACCGACTTCCTCTTATTCCATAACTTTCATTAGCTTAGAGACGTGTCGTTTTGTTTTCGACATCAAATTGACAAAAGAATATTGTATATACTTTATTGTCGTACCGTTACGCCTAGGCATAGCCATAGGAGTACAAATGTACACCCACAGTTACATTAGTCCCGGAGATACCTTCTGCATACAAACAAACATTAGTGCATTATAATAATAATTCAGTACCTATACAAAACGTTCAAATATTAGTTTGTGTTATCGTAAATATTCCAATTTAATTTAACACATGACATTGTGCTTCATTGTCAGTAGGTGTTATGTCAAATTGCCAAAATGGTTCCAGGTTCAGCCAATGGAATTGCAATGGAGTAATCCTAAGTGGCGCTCCCATTTTAGTTTATTTTAGTTTATATTTTATTATTAACGCGATCGTTCCCCTGTCATTTTATTAAGCGGTCAACGATTGGAATAAACTTTAAATCATAAATCATGACTTGAAGTTTATAGTTAGAACGATGATCTTTAAACCTAGATATTTGCTCCAATCTATAATTGTTTACATAAAGATACAATTCTGGGAGGCTGGCGCCTAAACTAGGTCAGGACATGTAAATTGAGGTTGTTAGCCTTAGTCCCAATTCCGCTAATATTATTATTAGTAGATAGATATTACTATCGGTAATAATATGTGTATCTATGTAATGCTAACATCTATTTGCCGAAGTTCAGAATAATTTACTTCTAGACTGAAATTATTCAAATAATAATTCTAAAAAATATATGAGTTCAGATGTTAAATAGTTAATGTTTACCTATGTCATATCATATACAATCTAAAATATTATTAAAAGGTCCGGTAGGCAGAAACGGTGACAGGATATTATCATTATAACAGGTACAGACAAAATTCTATAATATTAAATTCATTATTACCAAGCCTAAAAAATTCAAACTACCTGACCAAATTACCTGAGGTAGCACTTTGTTGTAAATTAGCTTGTACAGGTACCAGGAGACAATAAAACTGAAAGAGCTTTATAAACAGCTCATTATCATTGAGTACAGAATAAATTTTTGGAACATCCAACCGGTTTACCAAGTACCCGGGCTTAATATCCAACAACCGGTCGAGTTAATCTATTCTTTCGTTTCTCTGCACTCCTAGTACTTTACCACTGAATTTATTTAAATTGTAAAGTTAGTCTCCTTAAAATTGAGTGTGACTTTATTAAACTTTAATGAACAAATTATTCTCCTCTTACATAACAAAATGTTCCTTCCTTACAAATTTTGCTCTGTGTAATAAGTATTTGAGTAATATTATTTTACTTTCACTGTAACCTTTAATAACGTTAAGTACAAAAACTCATTACCGTTCCTTTTTTCGTAGTCGGTTAATAAAGAAAATCGGTGGCACCGATCGAATACTGGCTAAATTATTTTATTATTCTTTGATAATATTATTGTTGTCAGTCAAAACGGAAAACGCATTTAATAACAATGTTTTCATTATTGCTAAGAAATATTTATAACAAGGACTATAATATACTATTCGTTACATGGCTAAGAACAAATATTTGAAATACCCACCTAAGCTAAGTGGAAAAACAGACACTGCTCTTGATATTTCAACAACTACTCAGTCTGTCTACCGATACCTTTGTTTTTGTTACATTTGTACTAAGCACTAATTTGAAAGCACTTATTTGAAAAATAGAGAACAATATGTAGAAATAGAAAATTATGACGAATAGAAGAAGAAATCTTACACATTAGATCTGACAAAAAAATTATAAACGCATCAATACCACAAGGCAGTGTAATCGGTTGCTTACTTTTTTTAATTTATATCAACGACCTCCCGAAGATAACAAAGGAACCGTGTGTTCTATTTGGAGATGACATATCACTGCTTACCTCATGCAAAAACGTGAATGGATTAAACGACCGGCTTCAAAACATTTTTGATAGAATTGCAGAATGGATGACCGAACATAATCTTGAAATAAACTATGGGAAAACTAAATTAATGACCTTTTATCAATATCAAAAGACCCCCTTAGAAATAGATTTTTCCACCAACAATACAAAAATAGAAAATGCCAAAGACTTCACATTATTAGGAATATCAATAGATACGAATTTAAACTGGAAGACTCACGTAAAAAACATCCGATCAAAAATATCTAGATTCCCTTGCTCTCCGGGAAATTAAGAACACCACTGACTTTCAAACAGCGCTAACCACTTACTATGCCTACGCATATGCTTGGCTTAGCTATGGAATTATCTTGTGGGGTAATAGCACAGACACACCTTCTCTTTTTATTCTTCAAAAAAAACTAATTCGTATCCTAACCAACATAGACCAAGCCGATAGTTGCCAACCCTACTTTAATAAACTCAAAATACTTACCTTACCATGCATCTACATTTTAGAAATATGTAAATTTGTAAGAAACAATACTACTTTCTTTACAAAGCGTGGAGACAGACATGCAAATAGATCACTTAGACACAAAAACCGATTAATGTTACCTACTTCTAACATGACCCTTCATTCCAATAGTCCGTCCATACGTTATGTCAATAAAAATATACAATAAACTCCCAGAAGCCCTAAAAGAAGAACCTAGAAATATAACGTTACAAATAAGCTAAAAACAATACTCATAAATAAAGCCTATTATAATATAAAAGAATACATTGATGATAAAGATTTATAATAAATAAATACAAAAATAAAATAAATATATATAATATTATACAATATGATATTTAAATAATTAATAAAGAGATATATAGTAATAATTAGAATAAAAATAAAATAATAATAAACAATATAAATAATAATAGTTTAACTGCCCAAATAAGTTTAACTAAATAGAAACTTGAACGTAAATACTAAAATAAAAAATAGCATCCTTCTCTCCCCTACGTTGCCGTGCCCTACAGGGTCCATTTTGTACCTACTTATATATTATGTAACACCTTAATATGACATATAGAGTGCAATAAAGATATTGTATTGTATTGAATAAAAAATACAGAAAATCATACTTTTGAAATAGTATTGTTACGAGCTGGGGTTCGGGATAAATTTAATTAACACCAATTTCACCGAAACAACAAATATTTTAATTAACTTGACAAACACACAACAGAAATTACTGAGAGAGTCACTACAGTATCACTTATCGCACTATAATGTCGCACTTGTAATCACTTAACTTCGCTTCGATATTCGCTTCATCGTGTTCAGAACTAAACTGCCCTGGCCGACCCTCACGACCAGTATTTATATGAGTCACGAAGATTCTAGAATCGAACAATCTCGATAGGTCCACAAAATACAAGTAGGTAAGTACCTACCTATAAACAATAGACGATAAAGTGATCGTCTATTGTTTACGGTCATTCACCTTGAACCCGGCTTTTCTTCGAATGTTCTACGTGCTTCTACGACTTATCTAGAATCTTCGTGACCTATCTCCGTACTAATAGTTACTCAGCGTAACAGTATGATAAATGGAACAACATATTTATTCCAAACATTTGCATCTGTTTTACAAGGAAACGTAAAAAAATAACGAAAACTTAATACAAACATTGATATAATAATCAATAATTTAATGATCTATTTACACTGATTTCCATCGAACATACCTATTCACCATTACCTTGACATAATTTTTTGTCAGTAAATATCTAATGTTAAAAGACACTGCTCATACATCCAGATATGTATATATTTTCGAATAGTGAGGCTTTAAATGAGCTTTATAACTACAGAAAACCGCAATGAGATATGTAAATACAATAACATAATTATAAACAAAACTCACAAAATCACAAACCATAATTATTTATTAATGTTTCAGCAATATCCCATTATCAATAGTGAAGTTAGCACCTGTAACACTCTTAGCCTTATCACTTGCCAAGAACAGGATCAAATCGGCCACTTCCTCAGGGTACGCAACTTTGCCGAGAGGAGAGAGCTCACCCCACTCCTCACACTTGTCAGGCAGGCCAGCGTTCTGAAAAATATCAGTAACAACAGGCCCAGGACTTACTATATTGACTCTTACTCCAGATGACGCTAACTCCAAAGCAGCTCCGCGAGAAAAATGTTCCAAACCAGCTTTTGACGCACAATATGATATCATCCAAGGACTAACTGTAGTTCCCAAAATACTGGAGATATTGACAATATTTCCCTTAGTTTTGATAAGATGCGGTACAGCCAAACTCGTCATTTGAACGACGGCGCGTAGATTCGTACCCATCACTTTGTCATACGACTTCATTATTTCGCCACCGAGCAGTCCTCCTGTGTCTACTATTCCTGCGTTGTTCACAAGTACGTCAAGCTTCCCGTATATATCGATTGTTTTTTTGACGATTAGACTTGCGTCCTCATCTTTCGATAGGTCCGCTTTGATGATGAAGGGAGTAACTCCATATTCCTGGCAGCGTAGAGATACACCGTTCAGCTTAGCTTCTTTACGTCCCACGAGAGCCACGGAGGCACCAGCTTTAGCAAATGACACTGCAGTAGCAGCACCAATGCCTGAACTGGCACCCGTAATCAAAACAATTTTATTTTCGAAACTCATCTCACTCACAGCAGTGTTTGTACGTAAATGATCACACACATTACATGTTCACTTGTAAATAAACACTGGCTTTATATACGTCACGATCTATTAAAGATAAATTTATCTAGTAATAGTAATGAGCATGTTATTTATAGTTGTGTTTTTTTGTTGCAGCAGAATAGATTACACTGCATTGTGTATTATTTTTTAATTTAAATAAAATATTTATGTATTTTATAGTTACTGCGACAGAAAATTATGAATGGTCATCAGTGGAAATGGCTTTTAAAGAATATCTTAGAGAATAATAGTTCTTGTATGCAAATATTATTTATACAGATTTCTCACTGTTGTGAAAGTAACTACTTTTTACATTATTTGGTTCGCAATGCATCCAGTCAATGATCAGTCTATCAGTGACCATGGATGCTAAAAAGAGTCCGAAACGTGAGGATTTCCAAATTAAGATATACCACGACAAAGTCTGTACGAATTTTTATTTCAATAATTATTATATTTAATAATTTTTATTATTGTATCTTAATGCGCAAGATATTTAATAATGAAAAAAATATTGATAAATTATCCTGTTTTATAGCGCACTACTAACCTGGCGGGTTTCTTTATCAAATCTTTCAGTAGATTTGCTTAAATGCTTACTAGAGGTAGGCATAATTTTGATATTAGACCTATCCCAAGTAGGCAAATATACTGGCAGAAACTTGTAAGTGAACTTTATACTCGACGTTGACTTTTTTGTTTACATTTACTTTTAGTGTAGATATGAGTTTCTTAATTGTTGTTCAGGTTCGCTAGAGCAGCTGCAATGCGACCAGTCATTGATCGATGGACAAACATTTAGACATCAAAGATATCAAATGGAAACTTATGTCATGCTATCAGCCACGTAATCTTACGAGGACATAGAACAATAATACAATATTGTTAATTAATTATTAATGGTTTGCAATTATTATCGCAGACATATCTTATAATCATTTATTTAAAAGTCTGAAGTTTAAAGTAATTGCCCGGAATTGAATCGACAATCGGTTATAATTTATAAGCTCACAACTCCATGACATAATTATGAGGTTTAAAGAAAAAAATGATTAAGTTATTTAAACCGTAAATAAAATATTATGTGCCACTACAGATTAATATATTTATACTTAATATTATAAAGAGGAAAGATTTGTATGTAAGTACCTATGTTTGTAACTAATTGTGTACCGATTTCAAAAATTCTTTTGCCGTTAGAAAGCTACATTATCACTGAGTAACATACGCTATATATATGACATCACGCTACGCCTCTTAGGAACGGAGCAGCGCGGGTGAAACCGCGAGCGGGTTGCTAGTATTATATATAACTATTTACGTTGTATTATGTTATGAGAAAGGCAGCAATCCAGAAATGCTTTGTATATAGGGATGCACAAAATCGAATTAAAATCTGATAAACCATTTTTTTTTTAAAACGTTACTCCTCACTAGGATTTTCTCCTGTATCGTGGGTTGGTCGTGGCGGAACAAACACAAATTCTCACATACACAAACGCCCAGACCCGGAACAACTACCTCTATATCATACAAATATTTGCTCCGTGTAGGGATCGAACCCACAACAAGTGACGCAGAAGCCGATCGCTCAGCCGCTACGCCAAACGTGTCGTCAATATTAACTCAATCATTATTGCATGTCGGTACCAGGACAGCATAATTGCATTGTAGGCCGAGTATTTAGTCGTATCCGCAAGACATAATATATTGTGATAGTGTAGTTCTATGTTACACAAACGTTCAAACACCACACAAAACAGTTCAAAGAATGTGAGGGATTTTGTCCGACTCTTCCGACATTCTTTTTTTATGCCATGTGGTTTTCGATTCCAGACAAATATTTTGTCTAGATATTTTTGAGACTGTAGGTGTATCGTAATTAAGTGAACTACCACAAATCCTAACCCAAACCTGAAACAACTCTCTGCAGGTCATACAAATTCGCACAGGTATCGAACCACCCGCAGCGCACCAGCCAATTGATTGCAAGGTGGATGTAGTCCCACGCGATACAGGGCTGGTTCCCTATAGTCCGGGAGCTATGATCTCAAAATAAACTAAACAAAATGGCGCTCTGGACCAACTTACTAGATTTAATTTTAAATTGATACTATTTAAAATTTTACAACGTAGACAGACTATTTTAAGTAGAAGAGGTTCTCTTTGCTTGAAAATTGTTAGAGAGCTCATTATCGAGGTACTGTAACAAAGTAGAAAGGATAGACTGAGAGGATTTTTATTAGCCTTCGCTACTTGGCTATGATGTTGAGCTCAGCGGCTACGCGTCTACATCTCGTCGTTGGAAAATTAAATAAGCATCCTTGCTTAGATTTTAAATACCAAATACTTTTGTTACGGATTTGAGTTCAAAATCTAATCACACATTAACTACCTCATTAGTCTAGTTGTCTTAAGGCGGATCGTTCACCTGAGCCCGCCAAATTCAAATTTCGAGTGGTTTTTCGCACTTTGTAGGTCTTTAATAAGTTCTGCATTCATGGTAATGGTAATTGCGATATTAACTATACAAAATTCACAATTTTTATCTAAAACCATTGCTTAAAAATCATTATTGTAGCTAAAAGTAGTGTAAAATGACAATTTTGACCAATTACATAGATTGCGCTAAGTTTTTGGCTTGATAAGGATGTATAAGTAAAAGTTTTAGTTCTCAGTTGTGAATGTTGTATAGTAAATGTCGCAATTACAACTGCCATGAATCTAGAACTTGTTATAGACCTACAAATTGCGAAAAATCACTTGAAATTAAAATTTCGCGGGCTCAGCTGAACGATCTGAATCCAAGGTCTTTAAAGTGTTGAGTTTTTTTTATGAAATTCTCAGTAGCAGCTCGGAGTTTGGATTTGTGCCCTATTAATGGCGATAGACTCGCCCCCTTTTACATGGGACCTAAACATACCGGTGAACTGTGGGTGTATCTTTATTATTACACCTCTGCCTAACCCTTTGGGGAATACAACCGTGATGACATGTGATGTGATATGTACAGTCAACAAAAGGGTTAGGTATGAAGGTAGCGAATGACATCCGTATATATGAATGATTTACTTTTAGACTTAATTATTCAAATATAATTTTAAAAAATATATGATTTCGGATATTAAATAATAATACGTTTGTTATGTTAAAATAAATATTATTGAAAAGGTAGGTAGAGATATGATCATTATCATTATAATAAGCACATATAGACAAAATTCTGTAACTTTAAAATTCATTATTACCAAACCAAAAAATCTACCTGACCAAATTACCTAAGGTAGCACTTTCGTAAAGGAAAAATTTAATCGAACATTTCAAAAATTATTTGTGATTACTAAAATAATATAGCATAGAAAATGCAAAAAAATCACAAAAAGATGGCACTTTGTTGTAAATAAGCATGTAACAGGAGACAATAAAACTAAAAGAGCTTTATAAACAGCTCATTATCATTACCACAGAATACATTTTTGGAACATACAAACGGTTTACCAAGTACCCGGGCCTAATATCCAACAAGCGGTCGATTTAATGTATTCTTTCGTTTCTCTGCGCTCCTAGTACTTTACTACTGAATACTTAAATTGTAAAGTTATTCTCTTTAAAATTGAGTGTGACTTTAATTAAACTCTAATGAACAAATTATTCTCTGTATTACATAACAAAATGTTCCTTCCTTTTCTCTGTGTACTCGTAATAAGTATTTGAGTAATATTATTTTACTTTCACTTTAAGCTTTAATAACGTTAAGTCAAAAACTTATTATCTGTGTGCTAAGTGGAAAAACATGCGCTGCTCTTGATATTTCAACAACTACTCAGTCAGTGTACCTATACCTTCATTTTTTTTTATTTGTAATCACTAATTTGATTTAATAATGCAGAAAATCAATCGTGGTTTTGTGTCTATTCATAGCAAACAATTAAATATTTTATTTCATTTCAGACATTTGGACCGGTTTAACAAGCAAAAGTAAAAAATAACGAAAACTTAATACAAACTTCGATTTAATTATCGTTAATATAATGACCTATTTACACGGATTTCCATCGAACATACCTAGTCACCATTACCTTGACAGATTTTTTTCCGATCCAATGCTAAAAGATACTGCTCATACTTCCAGATATGTGTTTTCGAATAGTGAAGCGTTAAATGAGGTTTTATACCTACAGAAAACCGGGATGAGATGTGTACGAATATAATATAATAAAAACTCACAAAATTACAAGCCATAATTATTTATTATTGTTTCAGCAACATCCCATAATCAATAGTGAAATTAGCACCTGTAATGCTCTTAGCGTTATCACTTGCCAAAAACAGGATCAAATCGGCCACTTCTTCAGGGTACGCCACTTTGCCGAGAGGAGAGAGCTTACCCCACTCCTCCCACTTGTCAAGCAGGCCAGCGTTCTCCAAAATATCAGTAACAACAGGCCCAGGACTTACTATATTGACTCTTACTCCAGATGATGCTAACTCCAAAGCAGCTCCGCAAGAAAAATGTTCCAGACCAGCTTTTGACACACAATATGACATCACCCAAGGACTAACTGTAGTTCCCAAAATACTGGAGACATTGACAATATTTCCCTTAGTTTTGACAAGATGCGGTACAGCCAAACTCGTTATTTGGACAACGGCGCGTAGATTCGTACCCATCACTTTGTCATACGACTTCATTATTTCGCCACCGAGCAGTCCTCCTGTGTCTACTATTCCTGCGTTGTTCACAAGTACGTCAAGCTTCCCGTATATATCGATTGTTTTTTCGACGATTAGACTTGCGTCCTCATCTTTCGATACGTCCGCTTTGATGATGAAGGGAGTAACTCCATATTCCTGGCAGCGTAGAGATACACTGTTCAGCTTAGCTTCATTACGTCCCACGAGAGCCACGGAGGCACCTGCTTTAGCAAATGACACTGCAGTAGCAGCACTGATGCCTGAACTAGCACCCGTAATCAAAACAATTTTATTTTGAAACTCATCTCACTCACAACAGTGTTTGTACGTAAATGACCACACAAGGTACACGTTCACTTGTAAATAATAACTGGCTTTATATGTCACGATCAAGTTATGTATCTAGTAAAGATAATGAGCATATTATTTATTTATAGTTTTAGTGTTTTCCTGCCGCAGCAGAATAGATTACGTTGCATTGTGCATTCTTTTTTAATGTAATAAAATATAGATATATCACGACAAAGGCTTTAAGGATTTTATTTCAATAATATTAATACTTAATATTGTATCATATTGCGCAAGGAGACATTATGCTTTTTATAGCGCTCTACTAACCTGGCCGGTGTCTGTAACAAATATTTCTGTAGATTTGCTTAAATGCTTACTAGAGATAGGTATAATTTTGACACTAGTCCTATCCCAAATGGGCAAATCTACTGGCAGATTTGATATATAACCCTCTAATTGAACTTTAAACTCGACGTTGACGTTTTTTTTTCTTGAAAACCTTTGTAGCAGTGTGGATCACACATTACTAGAATTCTTGTTAACCCCTCATGCTATGCTAAATGCTTGTGTTACGAGTGGGTTCACGTCGGTAGTGCAATGGGTGAGTTTCGAACCGGCAACCATATGATCGCAAGTCCGACGCCCTAGCCATTAGGCTATCGCCGCTTATTAACATTAACTTTTAGTCTAGATTTATAAGACTCTTGATTGTTGTTTAGATTCGCTAGAGCACCTGCAATGTGACCAGTCATTGATCGATGGACAAACATTAAAGATATCAAATGTGGAAACTTATGTCATGCTATCAGCCACTCAATCTTACGAGGACTTAGAACATTAATACAATATTGATATTTAATTATTAATGGTTTGCAATTATTATTGCAGACATATCTTAAATTACAGACATTCTTATTAAAAGAGGTAGGGCATAGTGAAATCGAATAATTGCATTCACAATTGGAGCTGCTCGACTGGGGAAGTACTTCCACCTTGCAGAAAATCGTAGCCAAATAACATAGCCCCGTGCTAAATTGTGTTCTTAACGGTGAGTAAGGTCGCCAGAGCTTCGCGAGGAAACGTTGTGTTAGCAGATAGGATAAGCATCACGCATTGTCTCTTATGCTGCCAGCCCAACTATTCCTCCTTGATTTACAGGGTCAGCAACGCGCGAATGATACCGCTGGTGTTGCAAGCGTCCATAGGCTACGGTAACCGCTTACATTACATTTCTTTCGATTCCAGACAAATATTTTGTTTGTACATAATTGTGTTATAAATAATTATCCGCTAAAAGACGGATATGTAACAGTAAAACATACCTGCGTTTTGATACATTTTATTTTATTTTATTGCGTTATAAATTATTACTTCATCTTTTTAATAACACATAAAGAGAAAGAAAAAGGGTTTATTGACACAGTCACACACACTGCGTACAATAACATAAATGATAAATGATATTTATTTCTGTAAATAGATCTTAAGAGTCGACCGATTTTCTCTCACAAACGTAATACCGAAATAAATCGTAATCCAGACAATATTCTATTGAATTATGTTATAATTCAGATTTAGATACTGTTAATCTAGGTTCCTACGATCCTATTTCGTCCAAAATACTTCACTGGAAATAATTGTAAGTGAATGCAATTTTTGATAACTTGTTAATAGTTTGGAACGATTTTCCGGTCTTTTAATTTGGACATGGAAATAATGAAAAATGAATATAAATATAACTCTTATGTGTTTAGACTAGCCTACACAGTGCTCACATTTACACAAATATATATTTAAAAAATCAAATAAATATTAATAAAATGCTGATAACATTTGAAAACGCATGTCAGATACATAATATATAAATAATGTCAGCTGAGTAATAAACAATTTCAAATAAATAATAGATCATACAAAGTCAAATACCTACTAATAGTTGCACGGTTCCAAAAAGTAGGTCATATGGAGAGGAACCAGCAAGAAATTCCATAGACTATTTAAAAAAACACATATTTACAATATTATTCTTCATTAACAATTTGGTTCTGTTTAGTTTGCATTATGCAGTTTCATAGTTTAAAAAACAATCAACCTATATGTATAATAGACCAAAAATAAAATATTGTATGCCTCACGCCTGTGCCAAATAGATGTCATTAGCTGCCTGTATACCTAACTCTTTTGTCAGCTGTACATGGACGAATGGATACTAAATTTTTAATCGCTTAATGTATGTATTTCAGTCATTATGTTCCCAGTCGTATTTGCTGACGGGCAGTAGGTACGACTGACTAATTAATTGCTAATGAAATGACTATTGTGATAAGCTGCGGTGTTCTAGCTCAATAAAGGTCAATTTGTATTTAAACAAACTTCACACTGTGCAAATTATATGGAATGGAATGGTTATTAATTAATTTGATGGTGTGTTTCAATTTCGATAAGGGTATGATTCGCGGTTGTTCAATAAAATGTTATGTTCGTTATAGACCTATCTATTACGAACAGAAAGCATATATTTTACGTGTACGTTCGCAGGAGTGCTTTTTAAATAATTTAGCGCGTGCTATTTTTAACGTTTTTATTAAAGTTTATGTCTTCTCCTGTTGTACGTGCATCACGCTAAAACTGCTGCACAAAATTGGATGCGGTGTTATCAGTTGTATTGCTGGAGGTCTAAATTAAAATCTGGTGAATGATTTCATCTTGATTATTCGCCTAGAAGCCGAGTATTATTATTAGAGATTTAATAACAAGTGAATCCTTTAGGGCGTCAAGTAAAATATGAGCAAAAGCTAGTATCTAAATAAGATTCATACCTTGAGTCAAACTTTCCGCAAATATTAGCATAGTGCTGAATAAACAAGCGGTAGGCATCGCCGCCGCCAATATATAAATAGGTGGCTCGCATCTGTTAGTGACAGCTGCTACTCGGCCCGGAGCACTGGAAATTGCTCGCCTCTCGACAAATTGCTCGAAAAAGACCATCCAGTGGGACTGGGATATGTCGTCACCCCTTTTGTTGATGGGCGAGGTAGTCTCGGATTCCATATCGATTTTAAGTCATATAAAAAACGGGAATAACACAGAAATATGTGGCAGAATGTTGAAATGTTGTCGTCCATAAAAGATCTCTACATAAATACATTCACAAAACAAAAAAGTTCGGATGTTCCAATTAAAACGCACGTAACGTTTCGTTTACAATCACTTTTCATCGCCAATTTCAAACACCGTTGATATTAATTGATGGCAAGACGCATCTCAGCATACATTGTGCGCAGTACCGCCAGATTATTGCCAATCAACGTCCATGCTGATCCATTATTGAAATTTGCATTCGTCGTTGTATAGAGGTATATATGTTGGCATGGGCAAATAGCAACGCATATAACGCATTACGGGTTTTTATTTTCATTAAACCATCACACCTGCATGCCCGAAAAGTTAGGAAGACATATAATTTAATACACTCACAGTTTTCTAGCATATTTTAGCTCTCATAAGCAACTATATGGATCCTTTGGTCTAAATTTTTTTTTTTTATTTGATAAGAAGAATATCAGCGTGTTGCCATCAACCGGCCACAAATCTGCTACTGAGAATTTCATAGAATCTCAATAACACTTTACCCGACTGGGAAAAACAGTTTTTCTTGGATACTTTAAGGCCGGCCTTACATTGGAAGGTAGCTAGCCAGGTAGGTTTTAGGTCCACAAAGCGTATTGAACACGCATTTCCTGACAGAATGCGAAGAAGCCATCTTCCCTGAACATTTTTTTATATTCTTGATAGGCTTACGCTTGACCAGTTCGCCTGATGTTATGCGATACTGCGACCTACGATGGAGCGTGCTTGCCTATTAGAAACCGATTCACTCGTGTTAAAAAGACACCCAGATTATATCTATCAGCGAAGACCCACTCGGGAAGTGCATTCCATATTTCAGCGGTACGAATGATAAAAGTGGACTTAAAGCGTTTCTTTCGGATTTTTGGAATGTCCACCATGAATCTATGACGCTTTTTCGTGCTTCTGGTCGTCCGATAGTAGAAAGGGTTAGGGGGAATAAGATCGTGGAGATCTGATGCAATGTATCCGAATGTATTATGTAGGTACTACAAGGATACACAGTGTATAACATACATTCAATATTATTATAGCAATATAAATATGCTTACTGATACGGGCATCAATATCGATTGGACGTATGAATATACAAGCGGGGCCTCGATTCCATATTTTAAAAATAAATACTATTGCAACACCTGGACTGATGGTGCGATTTAAGGTATTAAATTATATTTGTATTGCATTACTAAAACCTATATTTGTATTTTTTATAAACTAAGTTAGAACAGAGTTTTCAACATAGTGTTCCTTAGGTACCTACTTACTCGCTACCTCAAATAAGTATACAATAAATACCTATATTTTTAGACATATAACAATATTTTTCATTATTTTATTTTGTTTAGAGTATTTTCAATTACTTAATACTCGTAGTTTCAATTAATATTCCTAATTCAATACTTGCAAAATTTATCGTGCTCTACCTTCGCAGAGTTAATACTTAAGGGTCCGGCGGAGCATGAACTGAATATTTTATCAAATTATGTTCTTATTCGGATTTGGTTAACATTAATCTGGGTTTCTACGGTACTATTTCGTCTACTACTACTTCACCGGAAATAAAAGACTGGAAAATAATTCCAAACTTGGTAAAGTTATCAAAAATGGCAATCGCTTACATTTATTTCTAGTGAAGTATTTTGACGAAATGGTAGAGTAGAAACCTAGATTAACGGTATCGGAATCCGAATAATAACAGAATTTGATTAAATTGTGTTTGAATTACGATTTATTTCGGTATTACGTTTGTATATGAAATTCGGACTCTTAAGTATTCCAAATTATTCAATGGTTACTACATGTGTGGAACTTTAAGGTTAAAGATATGCATTTCGGAAACTGGTAAACTTATTTGTTACACGATAACAATGAAACTACTATCGTACATCCTGCTACGCTAAACTGTCGTAGTATTTTTACTTTAGACTTACGTATGCTTAGTCGAGTAAAAGTCTTGCAATTTGTAAGACTCGCTGTCTTGCATCGCTTTTACCTAAAAGTTCCGATCTGCGTGGCAAGTGAAATGATATTTTTCGTGTTTTATGCCACAAATTTTTGAAGGAGCTGTCTTTTCATTTGTTATTTTTTTCGTATCTTGGGCCCGAACTCGAAACCCTTTGACCACCACGTTAAAACAGAAAAAACGTGGCATCGGCGCTAAGTTCCGAATTTATCCCAAAATTTTAAATATCTAAAATTATTTTAAATGAAATGAAATGAAATGAAATGAAATGAAATGAAATGATATTTTTTTTTTTTTTTTTTTTAATCTTTATTTGGAAAAAGGCTTTAATCGCAAACCGATTATGCCAGCCTCGTAGTTTTATAAAATACAATTAAGATCTTAATTTAATTAGTTTAACAATTAAGTAATATAACTTAATGGCTAATTTGGAAGTAGGTTTAGCTAATATCAAATTGCAAATACCAACGTCCCTTAACCTAACTCCAGCTTCTGACTCTAAAGCTTTGCGTTCTACCCCAACCCGAGCACACTCCACCAAAGCGTGGTAAGTATCCTCCCTCATGTTACAAATTAGACAGTTTGGGGTATCTACAACCTTCATAAGATGTCCGAACGCATTCAATGGAATGTGCCCGGATCGCAGACGCATGCTTGTAACTAATAGTTGTCTATTTATTGGTACTTCGGTAAACCAAGGCACCTTTGGTGGTTCCGACTGAATAGTCTTGTACCATATGCCCTTTTCTTCGGATCTTTTGTCAAAGTATTCTTTCCACATCTTAGCGCAAACTATTTTAACATCTATTAATATATCCGTAAAGAATGGCATATGGCTGACCAGTATACCTTCCGAAATTCCTCTCTTTGCCAACTTATCTACCTGTTCGTTTCCTATCAGACTTACATGTGATGGAATCCATTGGAATTTAACAATACTGCCGGTTTCCCTCATTTTTAAATATAGTTCTAAAATGGAATAAGCTACGGGCAAACCTCGAATGCCCGAGGTGCACCGAGCTAGATGCTGCAAAGCGCTTTTAGAATCACAGAGTATTACTGATTTATCATATCTGCACGACATTAAGTACGACAGACATTCCAAAATAGCATATAATTCTGCCGCCATTATTGATAGTTTACCGTTCAATGTAAAGCTAGCTCCCATGTTACATTGAGGATCGAAATATGCTGCTCCTGTTCCATTATCGTCCTTAGATCCATCACTGTAAATCTGATAGAATCCATCATAATTTTGAGCAATAGTTTCTATAGATTTCCTTAAAAGTGTTACAGAGGAATGAGTTCTTTTAGGTCCTGTCATATTATTAATATTTAACTTAATGTGCGACTTAATATCTATATTAGTCATCCATGTCGATAATGAGAACATCTCTAAAATTTTAGAACGATAAAAGGTATGATTGGATATCTCACCGTATACAATGGTTAACAGCGGTTTTGTTTTATTGCGCCAATACAATTCCTGCTCGCATGTCGATTTTAATTTTGATATAATTGAAATGGTTTCACCGTCAACAATAGACATAGCTTTTAAACAAAATTTTGTAGCTAAATATTTCCTACGAATAAATAATGGAGGTAGACATAACTCTGATTCCATCGCATGAATTGGACAACTTTTTAGAAAACCACCAACTATTCTCATGGCTTGGTTTTGAGTTTTGTCTAGTTTCGAAATGTTGCTATTAGCGCTATTACCGAATAAAAAACTTGCGTAATCTAACCTACTACGAATTATTGCAATGTATAGCCTTCTCAAATGCAATGGATGAACTCCCCAAGACGAACCTGCTAGCACATTAAAAACATTTAAAAGTTTCATACTTCTTTCACAGGTTTCATTAATGTGTTTGCGCCACCTCAACGACGAATCTAGCCAAAGCCCTAAATATTTAACTACATAAACTTTTTCTAAATATTCATTGTTAATATTAATGTTCACTTGCTGTATTGTCCTTCCTCTAGAAAATAGACATATTTTACTTTTAATGGGGGATAGTTCAAGACTTAATACTCCCAACAAATTTGACAAGGTATCCACAGCTTCCTGAAGTATTGTTGTCATAAATCTAATATCTTGTCCAGAAATATAGAGGACGAAATCGTCGGCGTATTGGGATACATAAACATTCATAATTTTTTTACAAATGTCACTAGTGACTATATTAAATAAAATTGGGGACATAGGGTCACCTTGGGCCAAGCCCTTACATGTCCATCTTGTCACCAAAACATTATTTCCCTCCTGTGACAGCGTTAAATGTCTCTCACTTAAGTATTCATATATATATCTGCATATAAAAGCCCCCACTCCCATCTCGTCTAGCTTAGATACCACTTTAAAGATGTTGACATTATTATATGCGTTATCTATGTCAACGAAACATCCTAATGTCTTTTGATTAGTGGTGAACCCTATTTGAATTTGGGAGACCAATCGTACAAGATTATCCAAGCATGATTGGGATCTTCGAAATCCTACCGTATTTTTGGAAAAGAGGCCTTTGTTTTCAAAATACCATTCTATACGCTTGGTTATAATGTTATGTAGAATTTTGCAAACACAAGATATGAGTGAGATAGGCCTCAAAGATGATATGTTACGTTGGTCACGCCCAGGTTTCGGTATAGGTACCACTTTAACATTTCTCCACTGTCTTGGGACGACACCTTCGGACAAGCATTTGTTAAATAAATCAACGATTAATTGTTTGTTGGGAAAATGATAAATCATTGAATATGAAATATCATCCTCTCCTGGAGCGGTATCCTTCATCTTCAATGTGTTACACAGCTCCCGTTCCGAAATCCGGGCCTCCAACTGTAAGTTACTCGAACAAAACCTAGGAGACGGTGCCGCAACGTAATCTGGTGTCAGTTGTCTTAAGAACTCACTAGCCCTCTCTGTATCCAGACAAATTCTACCACTTCGATATCCCTTGAACCATCGCATTTTGTTCCACAACTCGCCACCAGATACCATCTCATTCACACTGTCACAGAACTGACGAAAAGATTTCACACTAGCTTTACGTATAAGTTTTTGCGCAATAGCAACCTTCTGTTTAAAAATAATAAAATTTGTGGGGATGGGGTTCTTCCTCACCTGTGACAATGCCAATCTACGTTCCGCAACGGCCCTAGATAACTCGGGGGACCAATATGATCTTGGTGTAAACCTACTAGAGGGGTTTTCACAAATCTTAATATTTGGTATTGATGTTTCAGCACCGAAATTAATTAATTCAATAATAGCGTCATACATTTGTTGGGTGTCATCTGGTAAAGTGATAGTATTCATTTTACTTATAATAACTTCCTTATACTTATACCAATCTCCCTTTTTAAAATTACGTTTTGTTTTTAATAAATTATTACATGTTATTTCTGTAGTAACAAGAACGATTAAATGATCACTACCTAGATTTTCATTCAAAACACTCCACTTAAACCGAAGAGCAATGTCTGATGACGCAAACGTGATATCAGGCGAACTTTTATTTCTGTAAATAGATCTCTCAAGGATGCTTTTACATGTCTTTTTTTTTAAGTACTAGATGGTGTCGGCATTTCCTAGCTGACGACCTCTGAGAAGAAACACCGAAACAAACTCAGAGAATCATGGTCTCTTTTGAAGTCCAGACATAATATTGTAAGAATATGTGGGTGATACAATGCAGGGCAGTGTCTGAAATGGCCTTTTGAAGAAAGATCCATAGCGGCTTTGAGTAGACCAGTCCCATCCGACGGCACGCATGCATCAGACATTGTGTAGCTCGACCATATTATAGGGAGCTCCACAATCCGTCACACGACGATACCAGATCGGCGGAACATTTGCGTAGGCCCCATAAAAAATCTCGAAGCCACCAGACAGTTAAAAGCTAAAAGACGTAGTATACCTAGCCTACATCGTACTCACATTTACATAAAATCCTTTTAACATTAATTTAATTGCATTATTTATTGAATTTAAGTGTAAAATTTGAATCATTTTAAATATCTGTCACCCAATCGCGACCCATTTTGGTTTGTCATCTATACATGACTATGGCGGTAAGTGGTTTTGCAATGGATTTCAATATAAAAACTCGAAGAGAACATTTTGCATTCGTACTTAATTATTATTCTTACTAATTTCTATATTTTTACATAAAAAGATTTATTTAGGTATATGATTTTATGTGCGCGGCCGTTCAGAAACACACAGATATTATCAAAAGGAAAATTTATTTTCTTTAGGAATGAATGACTTGCCGGATTTAAAACAGTAATTACAAAAAAAAAACATATAAAACAACCAAGTAGGTTCTATTTTCCATTCCTGTTCCTGCAGACTAGCTAGCTGACTTCCGCACAGATCCGCACAGGGGAATTATACCCGTTTACACCGTCAAACCAATATACCAGGGGATATTGGTTAGACGGTGCTACCCTTACGACCCCCATGGGAATAGCGAAAAGCTGACCGGATTCATACATTTGTTATTAATTGAAAAGTTACCAAGGCAACATAAACTTGAGAAATATATGCTAGTTATTTCATAAGCCCTAACGCTACCGGGGCGCCGCATAAAATAACAGTCTACTCTATTTCTAAAATTAAATCACATCAATTTATTTTTTACCCGAAATACATATATTTTCCGTCACTGTGAATGATTTTCCGGAAAAGATAATTATGTAAATTTAATGCCGATGTCATTCATGGATTGCATGCAGCTCGTGATTTGTGATTGATGACATTTCTGATTGATGACTATTGCTATCATCAAAATAACCAAATCAAATTGGACAGTATTTTTTGTAAATTATATGGTAATAAAGTCATATGATAGGTAGTATATTTGTTTAAATATACTACTACATTAATTATTAATTTAGCATAATGCACCTACCCATTATGCTAAATTAATAATTAATCTAGTAATTTTTAAGTACTATTTACTTATCAAACTAGCTCTACCTACAACAAAACATACCAAAGCATACACTTGAAATCTAAGTTTACAATATCTACAACAAAAACAAAAGAGCTACAAAACACTTGGACCGACCCAGGAATTAAACCTGTCTCCTCGCATTCATTAGCCGTGCTAGGGTTCACTAATCTAATTTATGGAGCACTGAAAGATTTTTTTCATCCTTCATCCCAAAATCCCATGGAACCGCAACTTCAAAGTTTTTCTTCCAACATACCAGGCTGTTATAAAATAAAAGAGTCATTTAATTTTCTCGGAATGCTAAGCTGTCCACAGCGGGCGGCTGTGTCGACAATTTAATTACATTGATGACACACGGATATTTGGACAGACATTTTTGAACGCCCCTGTTTACTATGGACCCTTTTCAGGGACGGCGCAGCGCGGCAGCGGTCTGTCCAGGTGAGGGTTATATTGGCGGGGGACTATGGGACAGAACACTTGTAGCAATATATGTAGTCCTAGTACGTGGTCAATTGATTTATTTGCGTTTCGTTAATTTTTTTTTGCGTTTGTGAATTAATTTTCTTTTGGTAGAGATTTGAGGCTTTGTTTTGTTAACTTTGTCGCATTATACGATTTGACTATCACTGAATACATTTTTGATTTGATAATAACGAAAAAATAACTTGGTTATACTCGTATAGTCCCCTGACTATATACACGAAACTACACCCGAAACAAATATCTGTGAAACAAAAATCGAACTTACGACACTCGGCAACGTAAGTGGCAAGGTGACTGACTACCTTAACCATTACGCCATGTTTGGCAGTCAGTCCAACATTGATCGATTAAATTACGTATATACACAAATTTTGACCTACACACTTACCGCCATATAAAAATGCAGGATATTAAAGAACATTCTCTAATAAATACCAAAGAATCATAACCAATAGACTTAATATTTATTCTACCTACAATATTTTGCGGCAAACAAAAAAAATCTTTCTTAAAGCTACATTACCAACGCACGTTACCTCATATAAAAATAACTGAAGGTATAAAGGCGTGTGTTCACCGGTGGTTATCACGCATGAGTGCTGATCAAACGCGATTATCTGCCCGAGCGTGGGTGAGACAACTCACCGAGCACAGACCGTCATCGCTTTTTAATGTGTGCACACACCCTTAGGTTATGTTTTTTACTTGCGAGTGAAGCACAGATAGTGTTTAAAAAGACAGAATTAATTAAATATATAATTCTAACTACTTAAACAAGACGGACAATACAATTCAGTACATTTTTTTATAAAAGTAGGACACAATCTGCAAATACTATATTTATTAAGGCCGCAGGCCACTTTCTATAGCTAGGAGTTAATTATAGACACAACTAGCACATAGACTTCTCGCAGTACTCCAGACATACAGATACACCGTCCACAAACAAATCGCAGTCTGAATTTACTTCCAGGAGAGCATTGAGTGAAAAAGTACACATGGAATGGGTGAGTTAGCACGTTAGCTACATACAGTGCGACTAGAGACAAGAGATATCCCGATAGTTTTGTTTTCGCCAAGTAACCCCGTGGTATCCAAATTGCCCCGTATTACGACACATAAATCCTATGTATGCCTTTACAGACACAATTATTAAGTAAGTACATTTACACAGAACGGAATTAAATGAATGAAGAGAAAATCGGCACTGCACCGTTCATTACGAGCACCATCGTATACGGAATTACAGAGTCAAAAGAAGATTAAAACCATCGACTTACCTCACTCGTACTCACAGATCCACTTTGCGAGGAAGTTCTGTATTAGGTACTCTCAAGTCGGTATCTCAGCATTAATCAGAGCGTTCCCGATTTACATATCTATAGATAGATCTATATAGAATCATTGAAATGGAATAAGATACTGGTTTCTGACACTTACGCGAATATTAGACATTGAAACAAAACTACTTTTTACGGATTTTATCGCGTTGTATTGATATTATTTGATTCCCGACGTTTAAAAAACATGCGTAAAAGAACACATCGCTGATGTCAAACACCGCCGTTTCAAGAAGTCAGCAGTTTGTGAACATACTCTAGACAAGGCCCAGCATTACATCAGATTTGATAAACCACAAGTCCTCGCAAAGGAAAACCGATTCCTTCCCAAGATGATCCGCGAGGCTATTGAAATTCACTAAAACTGCAAGACCGAGGATACGGTGAGCTCGTTCTGCGTGAATTAGATCGCCAATAAATAACAAAAATGTAAGGTAGCTGTTAGTAATTATAACATTAAGACGTCCAACAACTTAGTCTACCCGTGACCATGGATGCTGTAAAGGATCCGAAACGTCGGGAGTCAAATAATATCAATACAACGCGATAAAATCCGTAAAAAGTTTTATTTCAATGGAACAAGATGTATTCTTTATTAAATTAATAATAGTATTTTCGTAAGTATCTTCATAAGAATTAATTCTGTATTTTCATTCATTGCCATATTCGGATATTCAGACCGACGTTGATTATATTATTCATTTTTTACATGAAAATTTCAATAAAATTCCCTGCTACAATATGTTATAAAAATGTGTCCCGAGTTTCCAACCATTGTACAGAAATTATAATTGTAGATAATAATTTTAATTATAACATAACTTAATACATATCTGATAACATAATAATTATATTTTATTATGTTTATCAGTTTGGGTCGTATTTTCCCTAATTTTACAAGCTCCGGTATAATAATATCTTTGCCGTGATACCAGGATCGCATAATTGCCCAGATAAGCTTGGTTCGGCGTAGTAATATGTATTAATAATGGCTCCTGAGTTCTGTTAATCTGATATTCCAATAGCAACACACATTATGTTCACGAAAGTAAAACAAAGAGCCCATTGTATCTAAATCATGTAGATACCGAGATTATATTATAATAAAATAGTGTCTAGTAGAAACTAGAACTCAAGGTGAACTTTATTTAGGTATGCTACTTATAGTAACTATGAAAACTTACAACTTTCATCT
This sequence comes from Acronicta aceris, assembly GCA_910591435.1. Classification (NCBI taxonomy): domain Eukaryota; kingdom Metazoa; phylum Arthropoda; class Insecta; order Lepidoptera; family Noctuidae; genus Acronicta; species Acronicta aceris. Next base: position 2,420,164 of record OU342778.1, on the reverse strand, counting down.
TAATATCTTGAACAAATATTGTGTGTTGCTAGCATGTAAAATGCTTGGTTTTCGAGTATAATTTTATTTTATAATAATTCATCTATCTAAGTAAGTAACAATTTTCTCTGAGCTAAGTTTTGATTGAATACTTAACACGGTCGCAAATGAAAAAGTTAAATGTAAATGATACGTATTGAAATATTTTTGTTCTTTTTATAAAAATATTTAAAAATATACTTAAGATATTAAGGTAATTCACTAAATGAATGATATACATTGATGTACTCGTACCTATGCGAATAGAGAGCGTGTCTGGCCCATTAAAATAAAATAAAAATGAAATGATATTTCTGTAAATAAGTAGATCTTTTAGAGATACTTTTACATGAATTTTTTTTAACAATACAATAGGTTTAGCAATGCAAATTAATACCATTCCGTTTTCATATCGCCCTGGTACCTAAATCTGCTACGTTCCGTAAATATTACATCACTACCGCGTATTTTAAAAAACACAAAATTAACAATTTGATATCTAAGTGAGTCGTGCTAATTTATTTGTTTGTTTATTTTATGAATCCCAAGCGGTGTCACGTAAATTAGGTTATTATTATGCTCAAGCACGTTTTTTTTTTATATTAGGTACTTCCATAAAATGGATATATATAATCAAATTGTTGTTACCTACCAATCAATGACGAGGTAAATGCACTGCGCGAGGTAAAGACGGACGGATTCATTTACATTACACTGGCACTAGCAATTGCCGACCAGTTTTAAAATTTTAGACGCGAACTGTAACAGCCTAAATTCCGATAACAGAAAAGTAATAATGATTGAATCATTAAACCGACTACAAATCATAGAAATACATTTAGAAATACTTACTTACTCAACATTATTTTTATTACAACAAACTTGAATCAAGTTACTAAAGGTAATTTCTCTAAAAAATTTTCCAATTATCTTTAAAAGCTTTCAAATTTATTTATAGGTCCCATGTTCTTTTTAAATTTCTCCACAGATTCAAAACATATGGGCAAATTATTCAAACACACAATGGAACAGAGCCAGATATTATTCATGTGCACTAAGAACGGATAATATATCCGCGAAGTTTCTTTGTATTCGCAGACACTCAATGGAGACACCTTTATTATGTTAATACGTGCAGATTCCGAGATGCACTCCGTTCTACTTCACTATGAGAACTTAAGTAACCTGTAAGTGAATTTGTACGCTTCGTAATAATTCAAGATTTGTAGGGTTAAGTATGTGGGACGGGGAAGGAATTTGTTACATTAATAACAATGTTGGTATCAATCTGTGTTTCCTTCTGAATAACCATTCTTAGCACAACGACGCCCCTCCGCGCTAGAATTGTAATACGAACACTTATGATAATATTTAGTTTATTTAGAGCAGCAATCGAAGCTCGAGTTCGAATTCAAGGCACGCACTTCTAACTTTTCGAAGTCATGTACGTATGTCTTAAACGGTCAAGGAAAACATCGTAAGGAAATCTCCTGCCTGAGAGAGAGATTTTCATGACTGCATGTGGAGTCTGCCAACTCACACTAGACCAGCGTGGTAGACAGCCTAATCCCTCTCATACTGAGAGGAGACCAGTGCGCAGCAGTGGGATAATATGTATAATTGGTTGATTTTAATTAAGTTTATTTATTTATTTATTGATGATGATGACAATATTTATTGGGAGTCTGGAGCCACAAAAGCTCGACAACCAGTCTATCCTTACGATATAGATAGATATTTCCCAGGAATTAGGTAACGGAGATCTAATAGGTAGTCGTTGTTAACGACGCGTAGCACACATTTTTATGAAATTAATGTAACGAATAGTTTGTATATTTTTGTCAACAAATAAAATAGGTTTTCGTTGTTTTTTAATAAATCGTAGTAGGGGAGTGAGAGCCTGATGACAAAGGGTAGTAGGGACTGCGGTCGCGGGGGGAGGCTCGGGCTGCAGCCACACTGGCAGGCAACTGTCAGATGATTTATTCTAGAATCCGGCGCGCGCACGGTGTCAGTGCGTGCGTCAGAATATTCTAGAACCTAGAGAACAAAGTTTAAAATAAAACAACTGCTTAAGGAGAATTCTTCAGTTGTTCAGTGCTTCACAAGGCTTCAGAGCGAACGATCGGTCACGGCTCGCGCTCCCTCGCTGCTTTCGGCTCGCATCTGAGTTTCCTTTGGGGTTCCCCTTACCCTGGCACCAACATTCTGGTCCTTCGAGCCGGATCTGGGAACATTATCTTGCTTCGCGTCACCCAATGTACCGCACGCCGCCGCCGCCCCTTTCGAAAAACATGGTGGTGGGCACTCGTAGCGCATCAAGACGCGAACGCGAACAGGAAGCTCAACAAGTAAGCACCAGCGAACTACGGGAAGCCGTAGAAGTACCAAACTCTCCGCCTACTGAAGGTTCCGTCCGCAGCACTCGTTCTTCTGCGTCGTCGGTTAAGGCGAGGAGGGCGCGGCTCCAATTGGACGCCGCACGAAAAAAGGCTTCAGAGCGAACGGTCGGTCACGGCTCGCGCTCCCTCGCTGCTTTCGGCTCGCACCTGAGTTTCCTTTGGGGTTCCCCTTACCCTGGCACCAACATTCTGAATGTTAACGACGCGTAGCACACATTTTTATGAAATTAATGTAACGAATAGTTTGTATATTTTTGTCAACAAATAAAAGAGGTTTTCGTTGTTTTTTAATAAATCGTAGTAGGGGAGTGAGAGCCTGATGACAAAGGGTAGTACTGCGGTCGCGGGGGGAGGCTCGGGCTGCAGCCACACTGGCAGGCAACTGTCAGATGATTTATTCTAGAATCCGGCGCGCGCACGGTGTCAGTGCGTGCGTCAGAATATTCTAGAACCTAGAGAACAAAGTTTAAAATAAAACAACTGCTTAAGGAGAATTCTTCAGTTGTTCAGTGCTTCACAAGGCTTCAGAGCGAACGGTCGGTCACGGCTCGCGCTCCCTCGCTGCTTTCGGCTCGCATCTGAGTTTCCTTTGGGGTTCCCCTTACCCTGGCACCAACAGTCGTTTCATGTGTAAAATAGTAATAACTATTCAGTTGTAATAAAAGCTCACTGATCTGTACTGGACTAATTCGCATAAATTCTGTGTTTTGTTATTTTAGTAAAGGAAAAATTATAGAAAATGCAAAAAAAATCACAAAAAATATACTGTGTTTTGGTTTAAATAATAAGATAACATCCCAAAGTTAGAGGCGGTAGCCTCATGGCTAGGGCGTCGGACTTACGATTATGTGGTTGCCAGTTCGAAGCCCGCCCATTGCACTACGGACGTGAACCCACTCGTAACACAAGCATTTAGCTTAGCACGAGGGGTTAACAAGAATACTAGTAAGTAGCTAGTAAGCTTTAAAAAAAAAAAGTAAATGAACTTGTTATGAAATAGGTACCTGGGTATGATAATTTGAAATGGCCTCACCTTAAAAAATATGTCCTCTGACATAGGTAGGTGTGGGGCACAGTTGCTGAAACGGCATTTTTTACAATACGTGCCTGCGAATAAATCAAAACGTAATTTTATGAACATATTTTTTGGTGGCTTAGCTTTCAGTTTAGACCTGTCTGAAGTACGTACATATGTATGTACGTACATATCTAAGTCGGACTTTTTTGTGAAGGATATTTATAAGCCTTTGTTCAACAGTGGCCGTCCTACAATTTATACGAATGATAATAATAAATGATATATTTCTATAAATCGATCTTATATAGACGCTTTTACTTTTACAAGTCCATGCTTTTAAATTTTTTTAAACTAGAGTGCGCCGGCAGTTCCTAATTCAGCACATCTGAGAAGGTACACCGAAACGCATAACTGATACGTGTAAAAAAGTCAACTTTCATTGTCGCTGTCGCTGTCTGTCCGTCCCTATGTATGCTTAAATCTTTAAAACTACGCATTTTATATTATTTCTTTTCCGGATTTTAAAGCGGTTTTTTTGAATAGATAGAGTGATTCAAGAGGAAGGTTTTAAGCTATTTAACATGACGCTACGACTCTTAGGAATGGGGCAAGGCGGGTGAAGCCGCGGGCGGGCCGCTAGTAGGTATATAATATAATTGAATGTGGTTTGTCTACTTGGTTATAGGTATACATACTTTTCTATGGATTAAGTCGGCTGACGGGCCACCTGTTGGTAAGTAGTCATCGTCGCCCATGGACACCTGCGACACCCGAGGAGTTGCCGATACGTTGCCGACCCTCAAGAGCCCCTACGGACTGCAGACTGCCAGAGCCGCAGTAACCGAGGGGAACTGACTCTTACGGGCAAAAGTCGAAACACACACCAGCTTTACGACAGACTCCGACGTAAGGGTGGTCGCCAGTCCCTACGACGTCCTACCACCAAACAAGCCAGATATTTTCACGCCTCTTACGGGATGCCTATCTGAAAGGCAGTGAGGAACGGTATTCTAACCCATCCCCACACGATTAATTTTTCACGAATAATGTATGGTTTTTATAAGAAAAGTGGTTGAGGACGCCAAGTAAAATCATTCTTTTAACTGATACCTACGTAAATCGACACCCTATAGATGCTATAATGGACAATATTTCAAATATTATTAAGCCACAATAACAAGAATACGTTGTATGTTTCTTTGTTTTCCTATCCTGGATTCCAATACTTTTTTTTATTTTTTTATATTTCTTCATTTCGGAAAAATTACGTCACTTACAGCAGAAGCTTATACAGCAGAAACTGAGAAAATTGAAATTTTGTCGAAATAATAATAAATTAACATCCAAATAAGTAGGTAATGTAAGGTTATGAATAATTATGAAAGAAAGAAAGAAAGAAAAAACTTTTATTTTGTACCTCTCACACAAAGAAATTACATAAAAAACAGAAAAAAGAACACCATATCGGTGTGAGGCCAAAATACGGTGCCAACGGTGTGATAGATCAGATGCTAACTGACATAAGATATTTTTTAAGGGTCAGAAAAATTACATCATGTCACTGTTAAACCGTACAAATGACGTCATTTGGCACTTACGTCTGTTTAGAATAGAAAGAACTTCAAAGTCGAAAATACACAAGAAATTTTTTGAATATCTGCAAAATAAAACGAGTATCCTATTTTTCGATCTAGTAGGCTCCAATCACAATCTCACTGTATGAATATTGTTAAAGAAATAAACTATTTTGTATTTGTATTTTGTATTTAGTTTCAAATAAAATTATAATATAGGGGTGTTAAAAAAATGAAATGTTGTCAATTTATAAAAATGCAATCGTTTGATATATTTTCGGTACCTACATAAGTAGGAGAATTTATCACATATCGGCACATCGATACCGGCGTGGTTTCCGAGTCATTGACCGTAAAACCGATAACGCTTTTTATTCGCTTTCCATTCCTGATTCTTGCTTCTTTGCACATATTTTTTACGTACTTTGCTGATTTATCAAGTACTATAACGTTTATCGTCGTATGGGCAACTGCTACGCTAAAGGCTGGCTTTGATTCCCAGGTCGAGCAAAATGTTATTGGGTTTTTCTATGAAATTCTCAGTAGTAGCTTGGAGTTTGGAATTTGGGCCCGATTAATGACAATAACCTCACCCCCTATTAAGTACATGAGATCTAAACATACTCGTATTACCAAACCGTGGGTGTCCATTACTACACCTCTGCCTAACTCTTCGGGGAATACAGGCGTGATGGTGTGTAAATTAGATGAATTTTAATAGAATAAATTTTCAACGCTTAAAATACTTTTACTTTAATACTTTAAAAATGAATTCTGTTTGTTTTTACAATGCCCCTACCCGCATAACTGTTCGTAATTAGCAATGTTTAACGTATAAACAACTGTCTCCGTAATTAACGCTTTTACAATCAAGGAAACCTGTATGTCATTGTTTATTTGCATATTTTTTTGTATTTATCTTCGTGATGAACAAAACGAATACTTAGTTACCTAAAATAAATTACAATTGGGTCTCAACATACTAACCGACTTATCTTTTTATATATAACTAGCTTCTGCCCGCGACATTGTCTCCGAGGACTTCAGAATAGGGTCCGACCTGGATAAAAAGTAGCCTATGTATTCCAGACTATATCTATCTCTGTGCCAATTTTCATCCAGATCCGTTCAGCCGTTCTGGTGTGAAAGAGTAACAAACATCCATACATCCATCCATACTCACAAACTTTCACGTTTATAATATTAGTAAAGATAAGGATTCTTCTGTACGTGTTTGTCACCTAACTCCTCCTAAACGGTTGCACCGATTTGGATGATATTTTGTGTGTATATTTGAGTGGGTTCCTGGATGGTTTGAAAATACAATTGGACCTGGTAGGTGGCATTGCAATCGGATTTTAAGATTTTTTTATTTTCACGGCAGGACAACGTCTGATTTATCCGCTGATATACTACGAGTACTATAGAGGTCGTGGGTTCGATTTCCAAGGCGAGGCTACGTATAAATACTGATATTTAGCCGTACCTGGTTAGACTATTGACGCCTATACATTTGGGAAGAGGCCAGGATATAAGACAGGCGTGGATTTATAAAAAAAGTATATTTTCGTATAGCAAACCTCCGTTATATAGAACATAAGATATAAATAAAGTCGTAGCTTTTCCATCTGCAAGCTCATTAATCACTCGAAGTGCTCACAGAGAGCCGACTGTAAGACAAATGCGTACATTTTTCTCCAGAGTGGTCATGTTGCCTTAGTACTCTTACGGTATTATATCATTTTGTTGTACCAGCCATAATTAATTTTCTCATAATTCCGTACCACTTTTGGAAAATGTCAGTTCAACTTTTGTTTTGATAGTTGGAAATAGCATTTATGACATTACATTTAATTTGCCATGGAAAAGAAAATTGTTAAAGGGATCTTTTTTTCTATGTAGTGAAATGAATTTGCATGGAATTTAATCGGATAATAAACGTTAAATGAAGTACCTAGCCGTAGTCTTCATAGTTTATAGCACGAATTCTTCTATTTCGAAGTTTACGGTAACTAATAGGAGTATGTTACTCCTATACCGTAAACTACGCAGCACGCAGTATTGACCATATCGGCTGTTGTTTCGGCTTGAACAACAAGCCTAATTTATAGCTCGCTCTGTATCGAGCAATCCGACCCATTATTGTTTCTGATAGCCTGGTATCTGCTAGTTCGTAACCACTGCAACTGCGGTAAATAAAAATAACAAATGGCTGTCTATAAATATAAACTTGCCCGATTTTTTAAATCATCACGTTAGGTAGGGTTTATATATAGGTGCCATTAATCATAGATTTAATAATTAGTTGACTGTAGTAAGAAGTTACTTATATATTTTTTTTTTAAAACGTTGCCCCACACTAGCATTTTCTCCTGTATCCGTGGGTGCGTTTACAAACCCAAATTCTCACATACACAAACGCCCAGACCCGGAACAACTACCTGTAGATCATACAAATATTTGCTCCGTGTGGGGATCGAACCCACGACACGTGACGCAGAAGCCGATCGCTCAGCCGCTACGCCAAACGTGTCGTCGAATATTGTTAGCCACTTGTCAATTTCAATTATTAAATTATATACATTTTAAAAACCACACAAAATTAACAAAAACTGGCCTGTACATAATAAATTCATAATCCTTCCGCAGCGTTCGGATGTACTCGTATACACGCAAGGTCAGTGGAAATAAAGCTGTACAAAACCATAAAATACTTTCGGTATGTGTATTCGAATTTTTCGTCGCAAACATAATGAGAGCAGACCCGCAGCTATCTCGTGTATTTCCCAACGGAAATGAAATCGGGGGCATTGCGAGGGAATACACCCCTTTCGGCGGTTTACCAGCGGGTTGGTGGCAAAAAAAAACTGACTGGGGAATAAAAAGTTATATCGTACTACTTTCTGATACTTACGCAAATTTTAGACATTGAATTACAACTACGTTTTACCTTTTACAGCGTCCATGGTCACGGAACACCGTTAAGGTGTCTACCAGTGACCATGGACGCTATAAAGAGTCTGAATCGACGGAATCGGGCTTTAAGAGTATCAATATAACGTGATAAGATCCATAAAATGGAGAATATTATTTTAAGGAGGCAAACAATAATAAAAAAGTAAATTCAATATAACTTCTCAATTATTATTCGATTCCTTTGTTTAACTTAAGAAGTGTCGATTACAATTTTAATCAAAGTAACAACATGTTAACGTGATATTTTTTAAGATAAGAAAAGGACGGCCCTATTTTATCCCTTTCTATCAATCGCAATGACACGGCCTCAGTATCATGTTCTTTAATTATTTTATTTACTTGTGCTTTTACTGATTCCAAAATGGCGCGTTGGGTTTGATCGAAACCATCTAAAATTAGGTACTTAAAGTATTTAAAGTACCTAGATTTTTTGATTAGACTAACTTTGATACATGCTTATCTACTCGGTTTTAAATTTGTACCAAAATGTATATACGTCCGACGGACCAAATTTCTAATACCGAAATAATTCGCAATTCAAACAAAATTTAATCAAATTGTGTTATTATTCGGATTTCGATACCGTTAATCTAGGTTCCTACGTTACCATTTTGTCCAAAATACTTCACTGGAAATAAATGTAAGCAAATGCAATTTTTGATTAAATTACCAAGTTTGGAACGATTTTCCAATTTTTTATTTCCAGTGAAGTAATACTCGTAGTAGACGAAATAGTATCGTAAACCTCTGCGCTTAATATGGATAAAATTTGGCAAGGAGATAGATAGAAAAGCAACTTAAAGGCTACTTTCGTCTCAAAAAAATAAACATGTTGTCGAGTACCAGGATGTTGAGATGGGTTTTAAAAGTAAAATGCACGATCACTCCTAATTGACTTGTATTCACGGCTACCTAATTATTTTTAGTAGCCTGCCTTTTTCCAGGTTGTCATATACCTATCTCCTTGCTAAATTTCCCATAGTATAGGTATTTTATAGTCGTGTATCTAAATCTACATACCACCTATATGTACTGTAACCATGAAAAACAGTATTTCTAGGACGCCCAACCTTATGAAATAGTCCTTTCCTTTCCTTTAAAAAACATCTAGAACAGAATCGTTGGCACTTAATATATTATCCAATCATACTTCTTACAGGACGCGATCTTAATTCGTCAATTAAGATCGCGTCCTGTAAGAAGTATGTTATTTTTCATCATTTTTCGAATCTCTTGTGACGACAAGAATTAATCAAATTACCTTCGGATGTCAGAAGCTGCCAGCGTTATTCAAACTAGTGGATAATTTATTTCAAAGGAATATCGTTTTCCACAGTTTCATCAATCATGATCAATTTGTAGACTACTTCAAATGATAGCCACGGAAAGCCTTTTGCTTTTTTTATCAATATTTGAACATTATGTTGAAGGTAAAGCAGTGACCATTGACTAATCAAATCGTAGGACTCGTATCCCAATCACAGTTACGCAACTCGTAGCTTTTTAAATACTTGTGTGTATGAGATCAAAAGAATTTACTTAGTAAATATGTCCAAAGATTTACTTATTTGAAATTCTCCTATCAAGATGAAACATGCAACACGACACCGATTTTAAGTTACATCTCCTGCAATCATACAACTGTGAAAACCGCATCCTGCAGTTAGTGCAGTAATTTTTGCTTGGTGCACGTAAAAACATACAGACTGACAAACAAAAATTGCTTCTATTGCTCTTGTGACCTCATAAATTATCTCCTTCATTTTTACGTAGCTTTACATATTTTTACGCCAGTTTCGGGAGTAGGCAAAGACTATAGATTTCTACTTGCTACGATCCTGGAAACTAGGATCCTAGGTAATTTATGAAAGGATAAATAACAACAATCGACTATCATTTAATTCAGTACATTTCTTTATTTAAAAAAGAAAAGTAATTTAAAAGCAAACTATCTGCGGGGCTGCTTTATGCAGAACGGAACAATTGTCCATAAATTTACGGAGGCAGTCGTAGTTCTGTGTTGCATCTGTAACCGTAACATTTCACCGCGCGCCGTAACGAGCTGCGTTACTAGTTAACAAAAACTCGATGCTTATTCAAACTCGAATCATTGAGATACTATACTGCATAGTGAGAGTGTACTGCTTTTATCGTATCAGAGACATTTAAATAATATACGTATGACACAATAGGCAAGTTGACTAAATATTTTTTTATGGTTTCATAAAAAAGTTTACCATAAATAAAGCCGATCAACAAAGTCTAAATTAAAATCGGTTAAAAAATTAGGAAGTTATAAACACTTTAATTTTATGATAAACAGAGATCGCACTATAACGGTTTGTGACGTCACAAACCGATACGCCTATTACATATATACAAATTCTATACTAACACTCGTTTTGCGGGAAATGCTTATACCTTAGAATTTTATTAGCCGATTTGAATCTGAATACCTAAAGTTTTTATTTACACTTTCCACTAAACCTGTTATTTTTAATAAATTCAACACCAGTTAACAACCTAATTTCATATATTAAGATATACTCGTACCAAGTAATATATTCTACAAAATTATTAATAATATTTTGACAATATCAATAGTAATACATAGTTTTACCCTGAGGGGCCAGTATGGTCACTTTTGATCAAACATAAGGTGTATCATATTATGGTTAAGAATTTAAGAATGGCTACTTTGATTAACAAAGTAGCCATTCTTTGGAGGGTAATATATTTCACTTAGGTTACTAGACTACGGCACGCAAAGTACCGGAAAATCTCGTAGAAATTTAAATTTCGTGTAACGCCCGTGATTGCAATAAATAATACATATAAATATATTTTGTATGGACTAATTGTGTGTAAAAATTATTAACAAATATATTTTACAATGTTCTGTGCTATATGATTAGCTAATATATAAATTAGTTGAAGAAAACAGCACAAACTGAATTGTAGATTCAGAATTCATATAACGTTGCACTGCAAGCTATTCAATGGCTTTATAAATCTAATCGTATACCAACATAGTAAAAATCAATTGAGAAAAATGTGTGCGTAAGGATTGAGTGACTTAATTTATTTAAATTGCTATATATTTTTTTTAATTTATATTCTACAAATTTTTAAATTGGTTCTACAATTGTTTTACAACTTCTACTAAATCTAGATAACATTAGTTTTTCGATTCACGATTAGGACCCTCAATCCTTACGCACACTAGAGAAATAAATTCAATGTTTTATCACGCTACATGTATTTATTTAGTTTGTTTGCTCGAGTACGATAGTACTTAACATCTCAATGTCACAATCAATTGGTGTTTCACCATTCACCACCGCATTTAGGATTATCTCCCCCCTTTCGTGTGAGCTAGGTACGAAGGATTTCGTGGAACTTCTAGGTGAGTTAAAATGTAGCACAGTGTTTCGTTAATATCTACATTCAGAATGATGATTAAATCTCTGAGAGTCAGCTAAGTAAGCTCTTTCGTAGGTACGTCTCATGTAATTATATATACTTGGTTATGGCAGCGTGTATATTACTCTGTTTTAATTTAATTTCTTCACTTTATAACTTCACACACACTCTTTAATTTATCGAATTCGGTCTTCAATATTGTTGATATTTGCCTAAAATCTAGATCAAATAACGGTTTCGCACTAATTGTTCTAATTGAATGCTCACAGTGAGCTTTTAGTAGGTTTTTGACATTGATTAACTTTGTCAGCATCAATTTCTCTAGTATTGCAGGTGTCCATGGGCGGCTATGACTACTTTCCACCCGGTGGCTTGTCTGCTCATGTGTCGACGTCAATAGCGTAGTGGTCCTAAGCGCGAATACTACGCTAGAGGTCCTTGGGTTCAATTTCCAGGTTTTTTATGAAATTGGATTTGTGCCCGGTTAATGGCATTAGGTTCGCCCTCTACTACATTAGTTCACGTCTGCCTAACACTTCGGGGAATACAGGCGTGATGTTACGTTAAAGAAACCTTACGATTTACGTTACTGAACAGTTTGTCGATAAAACAACACACGCGTGACAATCCGCCGAGTTTCCTTAGAATTTTCCTAACAAAGGTAGCCCAACTGAATGTATGTCGAGTGGGCCTCCACTCCTGCCGCTGCCTACCGCTCTCGAGTAGCGATACTATTCGAATGGCCGACCAAAGAGCGCGCAGCTTTGTTCCCGCGTTTTTGCGATATGACTGTTATACTTTTTTTTAATTTAAGATTTAGAACGTGTAGAATAAGTATTAACAGAACACGAATAAGAGGATTTACTTGACATGCGTCATAAAACATATTCGCCTGTACACCCCGAAGGGTTCTTCCTATTCTATAAAATTCTCAGTAGCCAATAACACTTTGCTCGACCTAGGAATCGTACGAATTGTAATAATTCAGTCAGATTATGTATATAGTAAAGCTGACATTAAGTAAATATAATTCCATTTCTATTACACATGTGGTTTTAGTGTGCTTTATAAATGCACACCAAATGAAAAAGATATCGCGAACCGATCATAAAATATTACCTCATTCATGAAGGTACTATCGAATAAATAATTCATGACCGCTTGGGAATCTAACCAGACTAAATTTTAAGTCTTCGCGTGTATCCGTAGTCCGACCGTTGCCTGACCGGACATTGCTCTCGGCAGCCTACTAGGAACTGAAATACAGCGCTTAGACTAACACTACAGCAGGAAATTGCACTTTTGCAATAACTCCACTGTCCGAGCGAAGATCTTTATACGATAAGCCTTATACTATGAGCTAGGTTCTTGGTTTTGATAATTAAAACAGTTTTAAATTTAGAAGTTAAAAATATCTTTGGATCAGGCATCGACTGAATGTCTATAGTTTGATAAACATAGTTTGATACGCGCGACAGCTGTCATCGAGATCATACGCATGACGTTCCATATTTTGTGACAGTCAAAATGATTTTTTTTATGGGATAGGTGGACAAACGATCAGACGGATCGCCTGGTGGTAAGCGATTACCGCCGCCCATGGACACCCGCAACATTAGAGGAGTCACAAATGCGTTGCCAGCATTTTAAAAGGGGATTGGGCCTCCGGTAACTTCACTCACTCGGCGAAACGCAACGGAAGCGTTGTTTGACGCCGGTTTTCTGTGAGGCCGTGGTATCAGTCCGGTCGAGCCGGCCCATTCGTACCGAAGCATGGCTCTCCCAAGTTTAGACAATGTCATACTTTTTAGTGTACACAAGACAATGTCATACTTTATTGACCAAAAGATATGTTCTCGAGTCATCTATCGTCTGACTGTGGTAAATCCTATGATACCTATGAAAATATTATAGATCGAATAATTTGTTTTTAGTCAGTATGATTCCTGACGTCTCTATATCTGATACAATTACTACAATAGCATACTACCATTGTATGATCTAATATTCTTCTCGCTTTATTTCATTTTTTAAGTCAAGATAAAACCAATTTTATTAAAACAATATGATTTATACGATGATCGATTTATTTTCAAAATCATACGTTATTCTTTTTTTTTCAACAAATCTTCAATCCTAGAAATCTGGCTGGCTGGCAACCGCCTTACGTCATGGTCTATCGTCTTTACGACACACACTAAGGTGAAAGCACCTTGGTCTGTGTTTCAACTTTTGTGTGTGAGAGACAGTTCGCCCTCTCGATTGCTCCGCTTCGTACGTAGGGTCTATTACCACTCGGCAACGCATCAGCAAGTCCTCTGGTGTTGCAGGTGTCCATGGGCGGCGATGACTACTTTCCATCAGGTGCCTCGTCTGCTCGTTTGTCGATGTAAACAATAAAAAAAGTTTATTCAATTCAGCCGGTGAAGTTTGGAGCCAATACTCACAGTACCTACCTAGACAGTAGGTACACACATTCAATAATGCACTGTAGAGTAACTAAGTATTAACTTCTCGTTCAGTGAGAGCTCCGCCGTGTAAGCACAGCTTAAGTTTTCGAATAGAGATACTTATTCGGAGAAGTATTAACTTGATTAGAGTATTTTTTATTGCTATTGGTATCTAGAGAGCGAGCGAGCGTAGTAGCTAATGAAAAATGCATGAAGGGGCCTTGTCCACAAGTACCTGTATTTTAAACTCATAGTATAATCTAAATATATCTTTTTGTGATTTTTTTGCATTTGCCATGCTAAGATCCTTATAACAATAAAATAACATAATAATCTTAGCATGGAAAATGCAAAAAAATCACAAAAAGATAGTTAAAAGGTAAGGTGGCATCGTACGACACTGAACTAACTGTAAAGTAAGTCGTGTCGGTTGAGAAGTAAGGTAACTTGCCTCTCATAGATGTCAGCAAACGTCACCTTATGACGTAAATTCAGAATGTGAAGGCAAAATTTCAATCATGCGGGTAGGGTTCGCGGTGGCTTAGAGGTCAGAGCGTCTGGTATATCAAACCAGAAGACGCAGGTTCGAATCCTACCCGCGATTGAATTTTTTCCTTTACTAAAAAATAACATAATAATCTAAATATTTATAAAACTCAATGGTGACCGACTGACATAGTGATCTATCAACGCATAGCCCAAACCACTGGAGGGATCGGGCTGAAATTTGGCATGCAGGTAGATGTTATGACGTAGGCATCCGCTAAGAAAGGATTTTGATAAATTCTACCCCCAAGGGGATAAAATAGGGGATGAAAGTTTGTATGAAACTTTATCAATTTTAAACCGATCGGGCTGAGACTTTGCATGCATATAGTTACTATGACGTAGGCATCCCCTAAGAAAGGATTTTGATAAATTTCGACCTATGTAGGGGTAAAATAGGGGATGAAAGTTCATATGGAACAAAGTAACTATTCCACGCGGACGAAGTCACGGGCAAAAAGATAGTCTTCTATATAATCTCTGGTCTGAAACTGTGCGATTCCAGAGGAATTTCCTCCCACGCACACTCAGGTTGTGGAATCAACTCCAAGGCCAAGGTTTTCCCAAACGACTACAGCATGGGGTTCTACAAAAAGGGTGTGAAAAGATTTTTAAAGGGTCGGCAACGCGCGAGTGATACCCCTGGTATTGCAAGCGTCCATAGGCTACGGTAACCGCTTACCATCATGCGGGCTGTATTCTTGTTTGTCACCTTAGTGGTATAAAAATAATAACACATCATTATGACATATCTCCGAAGAGTTCGACAGATGCATACCAACCGATTCTTTTGTCTGTGATATCTGATTTCTACTGATCTTGTAGGTAGATCCCGTGTAATAGAGGCTGAACCTGCTATTTTCCGGGCATAGAGCCAACAGCACTGCTCGTACTGGAAAATTAAATCAAGACCTATTATATATTTATATTAAGATTGATAATAAATTATAAATTTGTTACGTGGGAGAGCCATGCTTCGACACGAATGGGCCGGCTCGACTGGAGTGATACCACGGCCACCGGAACACCGGTCACAGAAAACCGGCGTCAAACAACGCTTACGCTGTGTTTCGCCGAGTGAGTGAGGTTACCGGAGGCCCAATCCCCTTTTAAAAGATCGGCAACGCGCTTGTGACTCCTCTGGTATTGCGGGTGTCCATGGGCAGCAATAATCGCTTACCATCAAGCGATCCGTCTGCTAGATTGTCCTCCTATCCCATAAAAAAAAATTAATTATTTAATATTGCTATAAAAATAGTCAAAAGAAATTTTAGAGTAACATAACCATGAAAAATTATTCAATTGTGGTATTTTTAACCCTCGCATCGCCTTGAGCCAATAATAGAGGAGTTATAAATAACCTGTCATCGATTTTCATTCATTTGTTTTAGTTCGATTCGAACTCAATACGTAGGTTACTAAAATATTTCGACGTTTCCAAATGACTGGTTGAAAATTGAAATACTGCGGTTTGAGTTTTTTTTCCTTTCGTACCTTCTCATATATCTCTTGCTAGGTATTTTCACGATTATGAGTTTTTGAAGCAAAATATGAAAGTCATTGATAACATTTTCTTCTGAGCGGTAATTCTGGTACCCTACTTATAAAATTTTTAAAATAATAAGTAATTAATGTAGATAAAGAAAAACAAAACATACCGATCACGGTTTTGATTTTACGGTAGGAATATATGTCTCCTACTGTAAAAATCATTCAAATAAGTATTTTTAAAACCTTGAAAGCATACGTGAATATTTTCTGACTATATATATTTATTTTTCCTAGAAACACGCAAGACATCATATCATAGTCACAATATTAGGACTAGGAGCGCATATTCTCGAACAGTCATAAAAATACAAGCTAATATTAGCATGAAAGCCCGATATGTTTACCGTACTGTGTAATCAAAACTGGTGAGTCTAACTTTGTACCTATTCGAGTTTATTATATTCGTTAGTCTTTAGTACCAATACGTGACATCACGACTTCATGTTTTCCTTATAGTTAGTTCGATTAAGAAGGGACATCTTCCACTAAATATTGTTACGAGCTGGGGTTCGGGATAAATTTAATTAACACCAATTTCACCGAAACAACAAATATTTTAATTAACTTGATAAACTCACAACAGAAATTACTGAGAGAGTCACTACAGTATCACTTATCGCACTATAATGTCGCACTTGTCATCACTTAACTTCGCTTCGATATTCACTTCACCGTGTTCAAAACTAAACTGCCTTGGCCGACCCTCACGACCAGTATTTATATGAGTCACGAAGATTCTAGAATCGAACATTTTCGATAGGTCCACAAAATACGAGTAGGTAAGTACCTAAGTACCTACTTATAAACAATAGACGATAAAGTGATCGTCTATTGTTTACGGTCATCCAACTTGAACCCGGCTTTTCTTCGAATGTTCTACATGCTTCTACGACTTATCTAGAATCTTCGTGACCCATCCCCGTACTAATAGTTACTCGGCGTAACAATATTTATGTGTGAATGAGCCGAAAGCCCCGATATCTTAAGAACAATGAACTTAACATGTCAAAATATGCTACTGAAACTAAAATTAAATAACTAACAATGTTGGTACCTACTTAGGCACCTTCGTCATCATTTTACGCGTTAAAATAATTTCTATTATTATTTCGAGATCTCAATAAGAAGGATACCTATCTCTAAATTCGAAAATTAAATACTTGGTTCTACAATAATACAGCTTATTTTTTTAATATCGTCGTGTTTGTCGAGGGACATTGATTGATCGGCGCGCGAATGGATTCTTTATAATCGGTCATGGTGAAACGGTTCCTTTTCTGAATTGTCCTCTTAAAGAATCTTTAGAATCGTTTTTTTTTGTCATTACTTTTCTCAAAATAAATATATGTATTGAGATACGTTTTTGATTATTGTGTTAACTTTTATTACATGGTTTTTCTTCTGAATTTATTTGGAGTATCTATTTTACGGCGCTTTCGTTATTCTGTAGCATTTATACATATTATGCATGAAACTGTTTGTTAAAAAAGAATATCCTTTTAACAACAAGAGCATCAATTGCTTCATCTTACATAAATAGTACTAGGATTTTATGTTGAAATAGGAAACTTGGGACTCTGGACAAAGGCTAACGCGAAAACACTTTTAAAATAAACACCACAAACCACTGTCTGGGTGGTGCACAGATCCATCACATTGAGGCAGATTGCGGGTTGTCTTTGGAGTAACTATTTACTCTTATCAGTCATGTGTCTCTGGTGTGGTGTGTGATTAATTTCTTAGAAATAACGTTTTTACACGGAACGACTATTAAAACTATGAAACTTCAGCTAGAAACGAACAAACAATTCGAAATCAATTTATTTTCCCTGGCTTTTAAAATTTTCTTCCACTTAATTCTACTTTTCACAACTAAACGGTTATCTATTTAGGTAGATACATAATAACTGGAGGCGAACAGTAACTAAAGGCCCCGTCTGTACTTCACCGCTAAGTAATTCAACGCGAATACCAGGCTGAACATATAGGGATGGAACACAAAAGCGATCTAACATAATAAATGAAGTTTCATACTACAAACAAGGTGAATAACGAACTTATGTATGATGAACAAACAAATCGCTCCTCGCGAACGGATAGAAGCTTGTTAAACTACACAAAAAGTTGGTAAAGGTACATCAATAATGCGGATTACTTCCCAGACTCTCTCGATACGTTTTGAAATATTAGAAAACTTGCTTTACATAGAGGGGAAGGTTGCTAAATTGGAAATACTTTCTGGTCTTGCATTGTTTTTATAAAATACTAGCGACCCGCCCGCGGTTTCACCCGCATTACCCCATTCCTAAAAGTTGTAGCGTAATGTTAAATAGCTTAAAACCTTCCTCTTGAATCACTCTATCTATTAAAAAAAACCGCTGCAAAATCCGTTGCGTAGTTTTAAAGATTTTGTTTTATACTATGTAGTAAAGTAAGATTGAATTTCCATAGTGAGCTATATTCTCTTTCTCTTTAGACATAAGAATACAGAACAAGCCCTTTGTCACGGGTGACTTCACAAACATACAATTAACAGACATGAAGTACCTACGCCCAGACAGACTGGAAACAAATATCCGTAGATACAGAAAGACCTAATGCACTTAGTAACAAGGAAGAAATTTGGCCAGCCGCGAAGATTGCAGACAATAAATGATTGATATTGTGTGATGTAGAAGTCGACAATGTTTTAACCCGTCACAAATTATGTTGTAACAAATCACAGACACAATGCAAAATCAAGTTATTGTGCCCCACCTGGGTTACGCAAATCGCGTATGAATGAATTCAGTAAGCCGTGACTTTTGCTATTTTAGTACGAATTTATACATTTAAAAATAAAAAAATACGTATTGAAATGAATGACATAAGCTTTCGACAAGTTTAGCGTTTTTTCTTTGATGGGATAGGGGGACAAACGAGCAGACGGATCGCCTGATGGTGGCAACACCAGAGGAGTCACAAATGCGCTGCCCGTCTTTTAAAAGGGGATTGGGCCTCCGGTAACCTCACTCACTCGGCGGTTTGACGCCGGTTTTCTTTGAGGCCGTGGTATCACTCCGGTCGAGAGTCAATTCCGTACATTTTTGTACCTTCGTCAATTCGAACAAACAAAACGGTATAGCAAGTATACAGTAACTACGAAGAATGTCAAAGGAGAAAGTTGACTCGCTCTATATATATATACTACAAGTCAGAGACTGTGTGAGCGAGTCAACTTTTAATGGAGTTTAGTGTGAGAACTTCTGTCGACGCCCGGTTTACCATACCACGTTAAAAAACAATATTGTTAAGTAAACATTTTGTTAGGAACAGGCTCATATTTATAAATAAGTTTAATTTTATGTCGTCACTTGGATATGAGGCTCGTAGCTATGCTGATCAATCTATCTGTTAGCTGGTGTGCTTGCCACGGTCAGTGTGTGGATGGGTGACCATAGATTTTCTTCTTGAGGCTTTAATTAGTTTCTTAACGGATTGTTTTTTAAAAAACGTTGCTCCACTTTAGGATTTTCTCCTGTATAGTGGGTTCTTTTACAAACACAAGTTCTCACATACACAAACACCCAAACCCGGAACAACTACCTGTAGATCATACAAATATTTGCTCCGTGTGGGGATCGAACCTACAACACGTGGCGTAGAAGGCGCCGCTCAGCCGCTAATCAATCAATCCGGTGGATTGTGAGTGGTATTTTTTTATTTACAAACATTAATCTTAATAACACACCAATTTTGTATGTTTTAATCTTGTACAAAATTCGATAATAAATCGATATCGACGCATGCTCGCACCGCAGTCATATTTCACTTAATTCTGCTGAAATCTGATACAAAATAGCGAGCCAACGAGAAAAAAAAAGACAAAAACATAAACAACGGACAATAGTTGTGTCCATTCTCAGTTGATGACGTTTCATTCCGAGTCCCGCAACAATTCAGAGACTTGTTGAGGTCTCAACACACCGCATCAAGATAAAAAAATAAAAGATAGATAAAGAAGATTTTTTACAAAAGGCGGCGGGTTTATCTCGTTTTTTTCCTTTTCTTAGAAAGACGCTGTAATGTTGCGCCCTTTGTTTAACAAATTGGAAGATATGAACGCTATGAATATTATAAGATCACAGACAATATGAATATTACATGACCTACATAGTACAGAGCTGGAAACCGTATTGGGGTTCATATTAGATCCTATTTGCGTTTACCATCAAATAGGACTAGGTTTAAACACATTCAAAACATCAGTAAAAAAGAGACAGATATCATATTACAAAAAACGTATTTTACATTGGACATAAAATATAGTGGAACTGTAGATGTTTTACACTTCTGCCCAATCCTTCACGGATACAGGCTTAATGGTGCGTAATTTTAATGAATTTCCGTAAATTAAATCTTCTTTATGTTAGCTAAATCGACTAAAAGGAAACAACACACTACATTTAGGACGCAAATCAGCTAAACATATAAATTACCTACTTAATAATTAAGCAAGCATGCATTATGGTACTCATCAACATAAGTTTATTTTCTACTAGCTTTTGACCGCAGTACTACTAGCGCGATTGGCATAGCGGTTGAGTCGGCTTCTGTGCCACGTGTTGTGGGTTCGATCCCCACACGGAGCAAATATTTGTATGATCTACAGGTAGTTGTTCCGGGTCTGGGCGTTTGTGTATGTAAGAATTTGTGTTTGTAAACGCACCCACGATACAGGAGAAAATCCTAGTGTGGGGCAACGTATTTTAAAAAAAAAAACCGAATGACATTATGAGACAAAATATAGCCGGTCCTTCTCCAAGGTCCAGTCTATTTCTATACCAAAATTAATCAAAAGTATTCAAATTGTTTAGGCGTGAAATCGTAACTATCTAACTACCAGACAGAGTTACTGTCGCATTTATAATATGAGTATGGATAAACCTTTATCAAATTACGCGACACAAAACAAAACCTCCTTTGTATCTACTACGCAAGATAAAATTCGATACCTTTTCGATATTTTTGTCCGAGCTTACAGTGCAATGGACGAGAACCTTTAACCCTTTTGCGCAGACGATTTTTACGACAAGATAACTCGAACATCACTATACCGCCATATTCCGAACGTAAAGTTGTTATACGTCTTAGATACATATAATATTTTCTTTATAGTCTATGGATATGCATATGTTTTAGTAATCGTCACGATTTTATTATTATGCTTCGCAGGCTGATGTTAAAAATATTAAGTTTGAAAACGTGAAACATTAAATTACAGATTTGTTGCAAATGTTATGCCAATGTTGTGCACTATTATTCACCGTGTAAAATGTCTGTATTTCCTATTTTACTGTGTTCAGTGTTTATATCATGTTTAATAAAATTAATTAAATAATTAGTGTCTTAATAAAATAAATAAAATATTGCCCCTAATTCTTTATAAATATTATGGCCACTAGACTAATGAAGTCTAGTGGTCCCAAGCGCGACTGCTACGCTAGAGGTCCTGGGTTCGATCCCCAGGTAGAGCAAAGTGTTATTGAGTTTTCTATGAAATTCTCCGTAGCAGCTCGGAGTTTGGATTTGTGCCCGGTTAATGGCTATAGGCACGCCCCCTATAACATGGGACCTAACATACCGGCGAACTGTGGGTGTATATTAGTACACCCCTGCCTTACCCTTCGGGGTGATGGTATGTTATAAAACTACTTTTATCGCGTTATATTGATATGATTTTTTAATTCCCGACGATTCAGATTCGTTTTCTATTGCCTACAACTGGTGGTTTAGGGCCTGGGTATTTGTGAATATGAGATTTGTTTTGTTTGTTATTTTTGTAAACGCAGCCAGGATAAAAGTAAAATTCTAGTTTTAATCCTATATCCTATAAACCTAACACCAGTTTGAAAAAAAAAATGGGAAAGGGAAATAGAAGATTCCCTTCTAAGGGAAACTTTTACTCCACATAAAAGTTTCCCTTAGAAGTTTCAACATCTCACGGCAAACTTCATTAAACTAATATAATAAAACACGAATAACAACCTTTTTTGAGTTGTGCAAACGCAGGATTTATTTCATAGACTAACTTTTTTACTGTCCCTCTGTTGTACAAGTTGTAACACAACACCTGGCTGTCGTAAGAGATCTTCACTCACCTGTAATGCCAAAACAAAGCAAATAATAATTAAATACTTAATAAGAAAATTTAAATTTTGGAGCCCTGAACACTAGCAGCTTGGACCTTGTCGCCGATACCGGTGGACTGGTTTATTTACGTTTTTGTACATAAATAATTTAATTTATTAAATGAATGCAATAAATAATAATAAAATCTCACTGCTGCAGCTGATCTTGTATGGTCGTGCGACACGTCGTTGAGCTCCCTAAATTATGGTTGAGCTACACGATGACTGATGCATGCGTGCCGTCAGTTGGGACTGGTCTACTCAAAGCTGCTATGGTTCTTTCCTCAAAAGGCCATTTAAGACATTATCCTACATCGTGATACTCACACTCACGTATAAGTGAGTTTCACATTCACATTATTCCATGTCCGGACTTTAAAAGAGACCATGATTCTCTGAGTTTGGTTTGGTGTTTCTGCCATCTAACTACAAAAAAAAACCATTGACATGTAAAAGTATCTCTAAAGATCTACTTGCAGGATAAATATCATTTCATTTCGGACAAACTCACGAAGAAACACAATAAAATTGTTTGACGCCGGTTTTACGCGTGAGGGTTGAAACTATAAAATATTATTCGCACTAGCAACATTCTCTTTAGTACCTATCCATATAAATAAAGCTGCGTTCACATGGGACTAAAAAGCGCAGGAGATAGCCAATTTTCATTAGAGGTGTCAGCCGCGCCGAAACTCATTGTCGCCGCGTTCGAGCTAGGCATTTCCCCCGAGCCTTGCCGCGACATATTTCCTTCGCAATATCAACAGTAATACCGCAAAAATGTTACCATGCAAATTCACACAATTCGCCCGTTTGAAACTTCGAGTAAATGGTGACCCATTTTAATTTTAATGATATTTATAAAATGGCTTTATTAAGAAACGTTTAGTATCTACATACTTAAAGTATCTATTAATTGCTGTCACTTTTAGGTATATTATACAATGCCCTAGTAAAGGCATCCCAAAAGTACTATTTACTATTTTCGAGATAGAAGGTAAGTATTTAACTATATCCTAACTTAGGATGCAATTTGAAGATTCTCCTTACCAAATTTTGATCAGCGGTTTAGGCGTAAAAAGGTAACAGACAGAGTTACTTGGAATTAGTATGGATAATTTCTAGCCACACTTTTTCTAAATGTTTACTAGTTATATCTAAATAATTGTCTTTACTATTTATTATGAAGGACAAACTCTGCTATTGCCATTGCATCAGAATGGTCGTCCAATGGCGCTAAATAACGCGTATGGCGTAGAACTGTCAAAAATCATTAATTTGGAAATCTGAAAGTATGAGTGACGATTTTGACTAAATAAAATAATAGATGTGCCAAGAAAGATCAGGCCATTGATTGGTATAGAGATAGGGAATGTAAGCATTAGATAAAATACTAGGACTAGGCTATCATAAGTTTAGAATAACTACATAAATCTGTATACCTAGTTGTGTATCCAAGATCCAACCATTATTATGATTGATTGCAAAACCACATGTCATTAAATTCACTTCATAAATTATCATTCTCAACTCGGAGTATTGTATACCAAGTAATGTATACTTATAATAAATCTGTAGAGAGGTCAATTCTGTACATGAAATATATTTCCAAAATAACTATCAGCGGGTGATTAGTGATCGATACTGACGCCAAAAATGCAATCAGTAAAATTTTTGTCTGTCTGTCTGTCTGTCTGTATGTTCGTTATAGAAACAAAAACCACTCGACGGATTTCAACGAAACTTGGTACAATTGTTCTTCATACTCCTGGGCAGGTTATAGTATACTTTTCATCACGCTACGATCAATAGGAGCAGAGCAGTGAAGGGAAATGTTGGGAAAACAGGAGAACTTACTCCATTTTTTAAGCTTCCGTCGCGTGTGCAGCCTTAATGGTTAAAGCTACACAGAAATCATGTATGACGGAAATGTTCTCCTTAAAATTATATAAAATATATTCCACGACAGCAAATGTCTATCTTTTATGGTTGACTCACAATAACACGTGTAACTCCCGATAGCTTAGCAGTTCGGAGCTTTCTGATTATATTTGTCTACTCTTACGTTAGGTGACTGACTGACTGACATAGTGATCTATCAACGCACAGCCCAAACCACAGGTTATAGTATACTTTTCATCACGCTACGATCAATAAGAGCAGAGCAGTGAAGGGAAATGTTGGGAAAATGAGTGATTCATGAGAAAGGTTTCAAGCTATAAAACATCACGCTACAACCCTTAGGAACGGGGCAACGCAGGTGAAACCGAGGGCGAAGAACTAGGGAACAAAGTAACTATTCCACGCGGACGAAGTCGCTGGCAAAAGCTAGTTTGTAATAAATTGACACGACTGACAAATTGTTTTAGTTTCCTACTTTGATATCTGATAAGTAGCTCTTGGCTTGCAAAGTCCTATTACAAAAGTGAAGCCACTTTTAGGGTTAAGGAACACTAAAGCGTTGAGTAGAAAACAAGCGTTAAATTCGTTGTCAAAATTTGTTATCTAAAATAAGCAAGTCGAAAGAAAAAGTATCCGTGCATCTGGTTTAGTATGTAGGTATATCATCAATCGATAAATGTTCATAAGCCTGATGCCTCAAGAAAGTCTCTTCATTTCCGAAGATAGAATCTTATAATACAGGATAAGCAGCTTTCCTACCTCAGGAAAATATGAGAGGTTTATTTATACATTTCCTTTCATGTTGGGGATTAAATCTTGGAGAAATGTGTAGGTAACAATGGTAGGGACGCGAGGTAAAAATGCAAATTGTTTCTCGCATTTGAAAGCTCGGCTGACGTCGCTCTAATGCATATTTTACATATCATATCATGTGTCGATAAGCATATTTGCATGTGTTAACGTGCGAGGGGAAGATCTTTATCTTTATGGGCGCCTGGTAGAAATTTTAACGTTCTCTGAAATAACAAAAGTTTGTTTTTAAGCGGTTAGCAGGAGTTTTCCAACGCGTTGTCTCATATTTAATTGACCTACCTAATAATAGCTTTAAAGAATCGTAATCGCTTATGGTAATGGAGTTCATGGTTTGAATTTTACAAGTAGGTAGTGTATAAATTCATTTCACTTTCACATTTTAAAAATAAAAACAAAACCCCACCTTTGCGATGTGATAGACACCCGGAGGGCGCGTATGTTTTTAGGTGATCTACGTATGTATGTGTGTGTCAATAAGGAGGTAAACTCCACCTGGGGACCTGAAAGGATATGTCGGAGCATACCAACTAAAAACCGAAGCACCCTTATAAGTAGTCACGGTATTGCCAAAGTATTTGCGACATTCGCCACGACTGTTACAGGCTGCGGTTCAGCGTTCGGGAAAAGGCCTCCCCATTACTCTCGCGGTCTAGTCGAAGCCGCGCGTGTGGTAAATACGGATTAGAAAAGAGGTGGATGCTTCTCTCTCCGTTTCACCCGCCTCTTTTGCAAGCATAACTTGCTCGCAGTAAGAGGCAGCAACAAATATAAGTGCTACATCTATCTATAGCCGTAATCTTTCAACATCCCAATAAGTATCAGTACGCTAAAGAAAGTTGTATATTTAATGGTGTCTCATTTCTCATTTTAATAGTCTCTTTGAGCGCTATTAGTTTTGATGACAATCTTCCTTTAAAATCACTTAAATTAACGCTTGTAGAGCCTTAAAGCCAGCCTTAGCTTGGCTAAACTGGAACTTTAAAATGCCTAAAGCTAGTTTGATATTCATCATTTAGCCTTTTCTCTTACCTTTTTAACTGTGTTGGGATCGGATTTCAGTCTAACCAGGCTATTCATATATGATTGAAATATAATCTTTTCCTTGTCACAAAATATCACGTATCAAAACAAGGCAAAACATAATAAAGCTATAAGAAGTTTATTTATTTACTATTAGAAAAGCTTACACACTAATAATTATGTAACCTTAATAACTATAACATAAATTGTCGCTATTTACAAGCTTCCACAAATTAAATATCTTAATATTATCTCGTAAGTTGACAAATTAACGCTAAAGCTTATTAGTGACATTAATTGTCTCCAAGCTTAATTTCTAAGTAGCTTAAAGGCTGCGATCTTTACCAAAGAAATTTTTATTTAATTTGCGTCTTAAAGTGCTTGAGATTTGTTGTGAACATGTAATATCTAATTGTGGGGGGAGATTATTAAAACTAATATAATAAAGACGTATAAGATATAGACGTTTTATGTTTTTATCAATAAGAGAGTAAGTGTATCTATAATCTATTATATGTATACTTGCAGATATAAAACATTATTCCTATACCATGGGTACTATTCTAAATTGAACGGAATTTGTTTATACAACGTATTTAAGTTTTCATATTATCATTCGTACAAGTACGAATCGTACGGCTATTAGAATACCCTATCTACTTACTAGGGTTGCTAACCCTACTATATTATATAGTATCCTACTATATTAGAGGGCTGACTATTATATTTCTGAAAAAAATATATGTATAGTAGGCGAAACCACTATATTTTAGATGCATCAAACTCATAGCAATAATATTCATTTTAAATTTCAATTATATTGTTATAATAGCTATAAGGCATGCCTTAAAAATAAAAAAAAATAATAAAGTAGCAAAAAATACTCTTTTAAGAAATAAAGTAGGTACATATTTTGGAACCTACTATATTTTTTTTTTCATCTTTTCGTTATCTACTATATTTTTTAGGGTAATAATTTTAGAACTACTATTTTTGACCGACAAAGATTTGGCAACCCTACATATTTACCTACTCACGAAAAAACAAAAGCGTTGTAGGTACATGTTTATTCTATTTAAGTACCTACCAAAGGACCAATTAAGTAGGGTATCTATTCTAAAAATAGTAGATTGTAAGTATAAGTCGGAAAGCGTCAGTCGATATTACTTTTAGATAATTTCCCTCGAGGATAAATTTCGTGGGGCTCGCAATTCGAACATCAAATAGGTAGTAATATAAAAAAACATTAAATCGACTAAGAGCCGGTCTTCAGTCGATTTTCCGCGACTCTTAACGCCAAAACCAGGCAGGCCGAAAGGCCTACGGAGCATAAAATTAAGCTCGTACATAACCATTGAGTAATTTATATTTCTAAGGAACACAGACACAGTATGATGCGGTTTATTACTCTATGAGTTGAGGAGTTTACTCAACAACTGTTATGGGATTAATTGACGCTACTCTAGATAATTTTATTGCAATGACATTATAAAAAATATATATACATACGTAATATATTAATAACCATTATTAAAACGCAATATACGCATCTCAAATAATAAGACCCGCCACCATATCTCTAAAGGCACAAATCCGACGTGGCTGCTTTACTACAGTACAGTATACCTCAATGTAAATGATATAGCAGGTAAACGGGTGTTTCAAACGTTTCACGGACGGGTGCGCAAACGCCTCCTCAATTAGCGCAGTAGACGGAAAATTAGCTCTCGTCACCTAAATGCACACCTGCGACACTTGTGCGCGAGTAACTGATATAAACAAACTTTGAAATACCTGCCAGGGCTCTTCGTAATGTTGGGGTTTGCTTACCCAATCCAGCACGGATTAATGATAAGCGTATCTGCGATCATATTATACATATATTTATTTACATACTAACTAATACTAACTAGTATGTAAATAAATATCTGCCCGCGACTTTGTCTGCGTGGACTTCAGAATTGGTTCCGACCTGGATAGAAAGTAGCCTATGTGTTATTCCAGACTATAATCTATCTGTGTGCCAAATTTTATTCAGATCCGTTCAGCCATTCTGGCGTGATAGAGTAAGAGCTCCTTTTTTCTTTGTTTTTATTCGTGTTAGGCTTACGCTTGACCGCCAGTTTGCGATACTGCGATCTACGATGGAGCGCGCTTGCCTAGAAGAAACCGATGGTTCTTTCCTCAAAAGGCCAGTTCAGACATTACCCTACATCCTGCCACGCACATATAAGTGTTCTTCCATGTCTGGACTTTAAAAGAGACCATGATTCACTGAGTTTGTTTCGGTGTTTCTTCTCAGAGGTCGTCAGTTAGGAAATGCCGAAGAAATCTAGCTATAAAAAAAACCAAACCATTGACATGTAAAAGTATCTCTAAAGATCTACTTGCAGAATAAATATCATTTCATTTCATTACAACAAAAATCCATACATATAAACTTTCGCGTTTATAATATTAGTAAGGATTATATACACCAAATGATACATAGGACAGGAAATAGTGAACAACATTATTATTATCAGAGCTTATATAAAAGTTAGGTTGGCAGCCTATTCTATACGTATAATAAAATTATATGGTCGATGTCTGTAAATTATAGATATTAAACAAAAACTAATATGGAGGGAGGTCTTTATTAGAGCAACATGCAGTAGTACCAACCAAGAGACTCTTGTGACAGAGTCCAACCACTCCGGTAACATTTGAAATATCGTGCAATAAACTAGCAAAGCGCCTACTTAGTTGCCTAATAAAGAAATAACACGTTTCGAGAAAGTTCTAGGAGCGCAGAAACACGTTCAGGCTCGGAAGAAATTAAGGAGGCCGTGTAACTTATGTGATAATTATGTGTTTCTTCTTATTAAGCGTTAGGTAATGTAATTAACGCCGACAGTGATTTTTCTGGCTGGCAGAAAGGCTACATGTTGAGTTGAGTTTTATTTAATAAAAACAAGAAATAATTAAAGCAATCCTGGAATTATCTTACAGTTGCTATAACCAAGAATACATGGAACATAAGTTCCATAAACTTTTATGAAAAAAAAATTAACAAAGATGCGAATGCTCTGATTTTTAGTTATTGTCAGATTTTTATACGTAGGTACACAATAACGGCGAGAGTGTAACAGTAAACTTAACTTATCATAACATCATCTGACGGTGCCCATATCCCATGTGGCGTTACAGTAGGTATATCTTTTTCTTCCATTTTTATCTCTATTAGACTGCCTCATTAGTCTAGTGGTTCCAAGCGCGACTGCTACGCTAGAGGTCTTGGGTTCGAGCAAAGTGATATTGGGTTTTTCTATGAAATTCTCAGTAGCAGCTCGGAGTCTGGATGTGTGCCCGGTTAATGGCAATAAGCTCGCCCCCTATTACATAGGACCTAAATATACCGCCGAACTGTGGGTGTACATTAGTACGCCTCCGCCTAACCCTTCGGGGAATACAGGCGTGATGGTATGTTATGTTATTTATCTCTATCCAGTTGCCGCGGTCCCAGCCTTTAAGGGGGTCATAGTCAGAGAGTAGGTACTCGTGACTAAGTAATAGGTGGTATGTCAATTAAATGTGTACGATTTTGTTCTTGAGTCAAGACCCCCCCAAAATCGGTCATAGGGGCAAGACCTTTAAGCCCCATGACCTAGGCCCTCGGGGCGCCACTGTGAACCGTCATCTCAACATTCACTTTCTTTGCGTCTTACAAAGTTAGGCCATCCTTTCTTTGGTTTCCCCGTAAACTTAACTTCTCAAGGATTAAATAACAGACACCATAGAAAAACAATTGTATTGTTCCTCTCGATAGCCACGGTCTCTTTAATGAACGCCTATTCAACCAAATAAAATATTAGTAAAATATAAAAACCCAGAGGGGATTTTGTGTAGTTCACAGTTTTCGTAAAAACAAGTAAATTAAATACACCATACTCAAACACTAAACACTATTACTTGCTGAAATAAGTAGATAGGTGTACCTACAAATCAATACGATACGTTTTCAGATAACATACAAAATGCCTGAAAATAAACAAGATAAAAGGCATAAAGATGGCGTCGTGAGTTTTTCCGAGGCGAAGGTAAGTAAGTGTAATGCCACTGAATATGTATGATCACGAACATCATTTTACTTGTTCTTACGTGCGGCCATGAAGCATGAGGGGTTGAATACAGTGTGTGGCGCGTACAGGTTAATATTAGACGACATTTTTCTATGATTCCTATAGTTTTCCGTGTTAGTTTAAAATTGATAGCTATTGATACCGTAGCACTCGCAACCGGCGTGTACCTATATATGAGAAGATGTATGAATGTGGAAGAAGCAAAAGAATTATGCGAGAATCGTAGCAAGTGGCGGTCTATAGTTTCTGCCTACCCCTGTGGGGGAAAGGCGTGAGTGTTGTTTAAAACTGAATAGGTAATTTATTTATTTTGTTTTTTTAAATTGTTGAATCGAATGCGTATTTGACTCTAGCTTTGTCTAATAGAAAGCACAAATAGGCACTTAATACAAGTAACTAAATACCCTTTCGGGCTTTGACTCTCAATTAAACACCGCAGAACACAGTAAGACATTTTGGCGCCGGTTATAAGCAAGCGCGAAAGATTCACGTGCTTGTAAAGCATGGTTGATCATCTAGTAGGTCCTAAAGAAAGTAGTAACTTGGCGAAAAACTTTGATCCTACTATCAAGTGAGCTGGGTTTGATTACTTATACAATACATTCGAACAAGTGTAGACGAAGTTTTACTTACTACCGGAGACATTTTTATATCTTCTTTGAAGTTAAGGATTTTTAATTTTTATATCATCAAACGCCGCATGTTGCGTGGCTTTTGCAAGCAGTACTTAAAGGCATCAGGACAAATCGTTTGTTTCAAGCCCATAACGCAATACCTTAATATTTCCATATACGTAACTGAGACAATTTATCTACGCCATGGTGCGCAACGATCCGAGTCTGATCTGACGTGTGATTGATGGAACTCTTGAGGTGTGCTGCTATCCTGGTACCCAGGGAGATGAATTTTTTTCTCCTTAGGATGCATCTAAGGGGATAAAGAAATTGTGTTCGAATTTCAATAAAAATAAATAAAACCTGATTTGTAAATACAGCAACATCACTCGTATTCCAAGAAAGTTAAGGCAGAGTTGTACCTATCTAGGTTATATAGGTACTTTATTATATTACTAGCTCACCTAACGTAAGAGTAGACAAATATAATCAGAAAGCTCCGAACTGCTAAGCTATCGGGAGTTACACGTGTTATTGTGAGTCAACCATAAAAGATAGACATTTGCTGTCGTGGAATATTTTTTATATAATTTTAAGGAGAACATTTCCGTCATACATGATTTCTGTGTAGCTTTAACCATTAAGGCTGCACACGCGACGGAAGCTTAAAAAATGGAGTAAGTTCTCCTGTTTTCCCAACATTTCCCTTCACTGCTCTGCTCCTATTGATCGCAGCGTGATGAAAAGTATACTATAACCTGCCCAGGAGTATGAAGAACAATTGTACCAAGTTTCGTTGAAATCCGTCGAGTGGTTTTTGTTTCTATAACGAACATACAGACAGACAGACAGACAGACAGACACACAAAATTTTTACTGATTGCATTTTTGGCATCAGTATCGATCACTAATCACCCGCTGATAGTTATTTTGGAAATATATTTAATATACAGAATTGACCTCTCTACAGATTTATTATAAGTATAGAATAGATGGAGTCTCCAACTGGCAACTTCCATCCAAGCCGGTTTAAAACCAATAAGTTTACTACTACTTACTTACATAGTCTCAGTTCTCAGTGCTCAGTTCGATGATAAAGACAGGCCTCTATTGATTTAATGTTACCCGGGTACAAAATAAGCTTTTCAGGGGAGGATAAATCATGCAAGGAAATAGCAATTTGTTAAACGTAGGCGCCGACGGGAAATATTGCCCGGTCATCTTCTGCTCTGTTATTTATGTTTACACTTTGTATGTCAGGTAATCAATACTGAAATCTATTTATACATAGCTATACATAAATACCTATATAATCTTATCCATTTGATAGATCATGCAGGCGGCCCTTATTAACTATAACCATTGCATTTTACGCTCACAAAAGCAAGTTATGTTAGAAACGGTGATAGGTTCACTTTGAATTTGAAATGCCTGTAGCAAAGTTTTAATAAAAACGAAAATATAATTAATAAAAAAAAGTGCAATCACAACTTTTTCTAATTCGAAGCCAAAGCCCCCAATTCTAAGCTTTAGACACAATTGCTTTAATAAAAAGTATATCAAAGTAAACAATAGTACCCTTATCTTCTATCTATACTTATAATAAATCTGTAGAGAGGTCAATTCTGTACATGAAATATATTTCCAAAATAACTATCAGCGGGCGATTAGTGATCGATACTGACGCCAAAAATGCAATCAGTAAAATTTTTGTCTGTCTGTCTGTCTGTCTGTCTGTATGTTCGTTATAGAAACAAAAACCACTCGACGGATTTCAACGAAACTTGGTACAATTGTTCTTCATACTCCTGGGCAGGTTATAGTATACTTTTCATCACGCTACGATCAATAGGAGTAGAGCAGTGAAGGGAAATGTTGGGAAAATGAGTGATTCATGAGAAAGGTTTCAAGCTATAAAACATCACGCTACAACCCTTAGGAACGGGGCAACGCAGGTGAAACCGCGGGCGAAGAACTAGTGAACAAAGTAACTATTCCACGCGGATGAAGTCGCTGGCAAAAGCTAGTAGGAAATAAACATGGCTCATCAGGATACCTACTTATACTTAGTTCTTCTGGAAAATAGAACATAATGACCGGCACTATTTTCAATACCGACGACTAAAACCACAGGTTCTTTAACACCTTTTTATTATTATAGTATCGTTTAGTTATAGTTATAGTATCGTTTTTTTATGTGGGAGAGTCATGCTTTGGTACGAATGAGCCGGCTCGACCGGAGTAATACCACGGCCTCACAGAAAAACGGCGTTAAACAACGCTTACGTTGTGTTTCGCCGAGTGATTGAGGTTACCGGAGGCCCAATCCCCTTTTAAAAGGTCGGCAACGCACTTGTGACTCCTATAGTGTTGCGGGTGTCCATGGGAGGCGGTAATCGCTTACCATCAGGCGGCCCGTCTGCTCGTTTGCCCTCCTATCCCATAAAAAAAACTAAGGTCATGGCAAACAAGCATACCTATGGCCCGCCTGATGGTAAGCGGTTACCGTAGCCTATAGACACTTGCGACACCAACAGAATAACACTTGCAACAGTCACACTCTTTTCACACCCTTTTTGAAAAACCCCATGCTGTATAATATGATTTACATATTTTAAAATATTGCAATGAAGCTGCTATGGGTTCGAAAATTCGAATTACTTGATGAGACTTTTTGAGGCTTGCGGTGCTAAAATGGCAACTTTAATGAATCACACTATGATTGAAGGGCTTACACAACGTGCAACGTGTTATAAATGCCAGTTTCAACTGACTTCGATACTATACGCTTTTTATACATTGAGAGGTCAGCTTATACTAGCCATGAATAGCATGTAATATGGACATGTGTGTCCGTGAATTATATTGACATTCAATAAAAGTGCCCATTTAACACAATAATTACGCAAATAATTGTCTAAACCTACTACAAAGTAGGTAATACTCGTAATACAAGTTGTGTGATTCTTGTCCATGTAAATAATTTTATTTTCTTTCTTTCTATACATATTTACCTAGCTAGAAGATGTCTAGTCAATTTCCTGATATTGCGTAATCGTTAGCTCTTGCAAATTGGTTACGTGTCCTATCGACAACGGTGCTATTATCTAGAGAGGATCTCAATTACCTACTACACTTTATCGCACTTGCGTAGGAGTAAGCAATCAAAAGGTTAATTTTAGAATGGAATATGTTATTATTTTTTGGCTTGGAAAGGCATTTTATATAATAAAAAGTAAGTAGGACTGCCTCATTAGTCTAGAGGTCCTGGGTTCGATCCCCAGGTCAAGCAAAGTGTTATTGGGCTTTCCTATGAAATTCTTAGTAGCAGCTCGGAGTCTGGTTTTGTGCCCGGTTAATGGCTATACGGTTGCCCCCTATAACATGGGACCTAAACATACCGGTGAACTGTGGGTGTACATTAAGTACGCCTCTGCCTAACCCTTCGGGAAATACAGGCGTGATGGTATGTGTTAAAAGTAAGGTATCCCTACAACATAGCGTCTTCTTGCTTATCTTACTCATAATTTTTAAATCATCTAAGTACTGAAAGCAGTAACATGACCTGAATAGTACCTACTATTGATTAATGACGGTAGATAGGTAAGCACTTGAATATGTCGAAAATTACATTCATATCATGTGTAACATGCTATTAAGTTCAACCGACTTACGGCCAGTTTCTATATCCAATCTGTCGGTAGATTTGCTTACTAGAGATAGAATTTTGACATAAGCTCCATACAGCTACTGTCAAAATCCTATCTCTAGTAAGCTATCTATCTATATCTAATCTACTGACAGATAGGATATAGAAACCGGCCGTTAAAGGATGGTGTAGGACTGTAGGGTCTCACTTCAACTACATTTTTTGTGTAGGTAGGTTTGTTACGCGACATATCTTCGCTGATAATGAACCGATTTCGATTTTTCTTCCCCCAATGATCTGATAGAATATGTAGGTACTACCTAGTCAGCGTATACCATACGCTGACTACATAAATTTGGTAGTCCGACCATCGGTTCTAAAGATACCTACGCTACAAAATTGTCTCAGTCGTTTAGTTAATTAAAGTGTATGTTCTTTTGTTGCAGATCATCACCATGGGCCATCGCTACTTAATAACTTTATGTACATTGATATTGATCACGGCGGGCTACTGTCAAACTGGTAAGAAAACCTTTAAAAAAATATTGATAACTTAGTGAATTGGGTATAGATGTTATTACCTACCTACTATCAATCACTATTAAACAAGCCATTCGCTGTTTGTAACAGCTCTTAAAAGAGAAACTCGTACGCTTATCAAATTATTGTTTGCTTCTTAGAACATGAGATACTTACAAGATTTAACCCTCTGCTATTTTTCCCCTTCAATAAATCCATTGGTACCTTAGATCTCAATCAAATTTTCTGCAAATGACACAAAATGTACCTTAATCGTTTACGTCTCCAACTGTCCAAGAAGTTTCCTCCCGGAGAGGATACCATATACTCGTACTTAGACCTATAGTATTATGGAGTGACGAGGCGCGATGCCCCTGCATCCAAAAGGATGGAAGCTCCAATCAGGTGGATTTTCAGCCTGGTGGGCCATTGCAAATGCTGCTTGTGCGATGCAGGATGCGCTTCGTTGAGTTTCCCATATAGCGCGATAGATGTTGCTACTGCAAAATTCAACTATTTTTTCCAGAAACGGAGCCCCCGACTACTTCCACGACAAAGGCGCCCGCGACCACGACCGTGGTGACATCCACGACCACGGCCTGGGAAACGGAGACGCTGAACGAGGGCCAGGCGATACAGAAGGCGTTGCAGTACCTCCTGCAGCACCGCCAGCCAGACTGGGGCTGGGGTAACGACACCCATCATGTCATGCTTACCTTGCAGGTGCTTATATATTTTTATTGGCCTTTTTTATTCCATATGGCATTTAACGCATACTACAAAAAATCACATAGGTACATGCCATCACGACAATATCCCTTGAAGTTAAGCAGAGGTGTACACCCACATTTCGCCGGTATGTAGATGGCCAGCTGCTGAATTTCCAATGCCAATAACGCTTTGCAAAGGAGTGCAAAAGAATAGATCTGAAAACCCCTTAGGTACTTAAGTACCTACTTATTATAATGCAGTTATTTGGTAGCAGAAGTCACTCCTGAGTGATATGCAGGGTTCCACTCCTAAGTCGAGCAAAGGCTTATGGGGTTTTTCTATAAAATTCTCAAGTCTCAGTTTGCACATAAAAACATATTGACGAACTGTTTGTACTCGTATTCTCTGCCTAACCCTTTAGGGGTACAGGCATGTTGTATGTTATGATATGAATATCAATTCTTGGCATACGACCAATCTCCGATCAAAGTTAGGGCAACCCATTAAGACGTATTGGCGCCTGCCTTAATCTTCAAACTGTCTCAGGCATGCCAACACCTCCATACGTTTGTTTTAATGATAACGACACAATGTAGGTAAACACGACCACATATCAATTAGTACTTCTCCAGCATAAAATGATCTCTCATTGTATGTTAAACCCATAAAATACGAGGGCCTTATACTGGAGACACAGCACAGACAGCAGGTAGGCCTAGTGGACGATGGAGAAAGCAAATAAAAAAAGCAAATTCTTTCTGAACAACAGTTGACATCTACGATTTATTCCCATAGTATCAAAGATTTTGCTTAAATTCTCAGAATTATAAATGAGATGACTTTCGCCAATACATTCTTCTTCTTTTTTCTAAAAACCTTTTCCGTTTACACTAACACCTAGACCTAGAACAAGTGTTCCTACTGTTACTTACCTGTAAGCCATATAAATATTTGTTCAGTGCGGAAATCGAAATGCTGTAAAGTTCAACTTCAGGTACCAGATAGGTAGATCTTTCCCTGAAATCACTCAAAAGTTACATAAGCTTCATTTCATGTTCACAGTTGGCCAACAACACAGGCAAGGAGATAGAGCAGCAAGGTTTGGAGATGCAGCTGTCAGCCAAGCAGATGGAAATCGAGATACTGCTGATGATGTCCAAGTAAGTCACATTAATGGAATTATCTTTGACCACAACTACTGGATTAAACGGCTCGAGAGAACGATCGAGTTGGCATAAGCGTTGGCATAAAGTAGGAGCAACATAAGCTAATAAGCTCGTGAAAAGCCATCAGATCAGAACTTCACTTATTGGAACGTGACCTACTAATATCATTGTTGTGTAAAAGAGTTAGTCAATGAATTTGTGTGTTTTAAAAGATTTGGTCAGTGAAATTTTGAATACTTACTGACCCAGTTCACTGTTAAGCAATTGCACTAATTTCCACAAGTTTACTAAATTAATTTAATCCCTTCCGTAATTATAATCTTTATATTTCCATTTCACAACACCCCCAGGCATCACGAATCGCCCCCTCCATTAGGACGCCTTGCAGCCTACACGCTGGCCCTCGGAGCGCTCTGCAAGGACCCTCGCTCCTTCCACGGCCGAGACCTGGTAGCTGCCTTACTGCACCGAGAACCTCCCCATGACCTGGAGTTTGCATATGCGACTCTTGCAGCCTGCTCATCAGCTGCTCATGTACGACGGCGACATATCAGAAGGCTGCTAGATATTGCTAATGCTGCATCCGATCACAGTCTTGGTAAGTCCAATTTAAATTATTTTTAAATATATTCAAAACCGGGTGAATCAAACTATTCTGATTGAATCAGCTTTCTAGCAAAATGCTTTATTGATATTTGGTTGATCAGTTCAGGAGAATATTTCTATGATCCTCAGATATCTTCTTGTTTCGAGTCTGCATGTAGGTAACCTACTTTGTTTCCATTATCTACTTATATGTTTGTAAAATCTTCTGCGAGACAATACTTGATTCCTGATGCAGGAGCTGTAAAAAGGAATTTAGTACTTATATAAAATGCCAGAGAGAAAGAAAGGCATACTAATGACAAACAGAGAGATAATAACGTGTTTGTCCCACTAAATTCCTGATTGAAACCTACGTATAAGACCTTTCTCTTCTTTCAGACACGATCTCAATGGTGATCCTGGCTCTGCGCTGCGTGGTGCAGGACCACCGTCACCGCAGCCTCATCCACTTCGTGCGGCGCCCCATGGCGGGGCTGGCGCGCCAGCAACACTCTGATGGCAGCTTCGGTTCACTCACCACCACTGCACTGGCTATTCAGGTAAAAACCTTATGGAATGTGGTCGACCAAAAGCGCGTATACAGGGCTCTTGAGGGAATACACCAGCAACTTCTATTACCTACTTGTTTTATTTTGTTTCGTTTCATGGCAGTAGGATTATAAAAGTTGCGAATGATGATGATTTGGAGAACCGATTTGGTTTTTAACTGCACCTGATGATAGAATAGTATCGTTAGCTAATTCGCTTATCATCAGGCGAACTGGCGATAAAGCAGAAGCCTATCACGAATAAAAAAAATACGTTGTTTAATGAATGATAAATCATCTTTATTACCTATTTTAAATGAAATCTATCATTGAAGACCTTTTCATTGGCTGTATAGGGTAAAACTAAACTTGTTTCTTATCTGTTGTTTCTTGTTTGTTGTATTTTTTAGATAATGCTTTTCTTCTACCAAAGAACTACCACCACGCTTGTATTTTCTAAAGGGTTAAGCAGAGGAGCATTAAGGCAGTCATTAATTTAGTGATCATCCAAATAGATAAATGGCGAATGAGTAAACATGGTGAATTTTTTTATTGCGTCAGGCGCTTGAGGACTCTGACAGCGGGCCGGGCGCGCACCAGCACTGGAGCATGGGCGCGGCGCGCAAGTGGCTGGTGGCGCGGCAGCGCGCGGACGGCGGCTGGGGGGACGTGGCCGCCAGCGCCGCCGCCGTGGCCGCACTCACGCCCGCGTCGCTGGCAGCTGTGCGCCCGCCGCACTGCAGCGACAAGCTTCAGGATACCAGACATGAACCATTCGGTAATATTATTTATCTTAATGGCTAGCTATTGGTTCACATCCTATAGAACTTTTTGAGATATTGTCCGGCTAGATGCGAAGTGCTCATGACCACCGGGCGCAAGTCTTTGTCTTGCAGTGACCACCTAAATTCTAAAGCCCCTGTACCCAAAGCTTTTCATGAAAATATTATCTTTATAAAAATATATAGTTTTCGTACACCAGTAGGTAGACGTACCATAATGGAACTATTACCTATGATAACTACGAGTAATATTTATGTTTGATCTGTAAATAGATCATTTCTTGACACATTTACAAGTCAATGTTTTAACATACCATCACGCGGCGTACTTTATGTACACACACAGTTCGCCGGTATGTTTTGGTCCCATGTTATAGGGGGCGAGCCTATAGCCATCCAGACTCCGAGCTGCTACTGAGAATTTTATAGAAAAACCCAATAACACTTTGCTCGACATTGGAATCGTTTAACTTTAACGTGACGCCTCACAGAAAACCGGCGTCAAACTACGCGTACCTTGTGTTTCGTCGAATCCCCTAGCCGGAGGCCCAATCCCCTTTTAAAAGGCGGGCAACGCACTTGTGACTCCTCTGGTGTTGCGGGTGTCCATGGGCGGCGGTAATCGCTTACCATCACGCGATCCATCTGGTCGTTTGTCCCCCTATCCCATAAAAAAAATCAAACCCTGGACCTTTAGAGTCGCGCTTGGGACCACTAGACTAATGAGGCAGTCCATTCACAAGTCAATGTTTTACTTTTTTTAACTAGTTGGCGCTAATATCCGTTTAAATCACGGTAAGTATAAAATTCTATACCTACTCACCTTGTATCTCAGTCAGACGTTTTATTAAATTATGTTAATATTCACCTTTTCATTCATAGACTCTTTTATATCTTTTTTAACTGATGGCCCGTAAATTGCATATTTCGATTGTTTTTCGTATTTCAGACACCAACGGCGGCGACGGCTCAGTGAAGTTGGCGTACCAGGCTGGCAGCGCCAGCAACGAGTCCGACGCGCGCAATGTGTCCTTCACTTACACTCTGTGGCTCGGCACCAACGTCACCGACAACTACACGCTGCACATGGTCGCTCCTAGGTAAATTACAGCATATCTACGTCTACAACTACCAGGCGAGCAGCGTCAGCAGGTTGCAAGGAATTAGATGCGTGCAATTTGTTCTTCATGTACCTACTCGATGTGGCTTGGCACCTACGTCACCAACAACTACATGCAGCCCACATGGTCGCTGCTAGGAAATCACGGTTTATTTACGTATGCAAGTAGCTACCAGGCGAACAGTACCATCAAGGAGTAACTTGTTGGATGTACGTGTTCATCACGTACACAGAATCAATCAATCGCTAATAATAAAATTAATTTGAATATCCAGGAATGTGTCCTTCTACCACGTGATGCAAATGGCAGCGGAGCACAATCCCAAGTTCAAGTTTGAGGCGAGCGAGTGGCCCAACGGCCATTACGTGCACACGCTGGCAGGGCACAAGGAGGAGCCCATGGGCTACCACTACTGGCTGCTGTACCGCCTGCCCGAGATCCCCGACCCCGCCAGCCCGCCCGGCAACCAGCTCGTCGCCCCCGTCGGTAAGAACCTTACTCTAGGGTTGCCATCCGCGCGGACCAATGTTCTGTTTCCCGTAGACCCAACAGCAGGTGCGGGAGGGAACACCGTATGGTTTTTAGTCGGGAGTTAGATCATCCACTCTGGGTGGCGTCGACACGTCGCGCCGCCTCCCCGGGCTGCGGAAGTCCATGAGGATTTGCCGGATTTGTCCTAGTTTAGAGGGTGTCCGGGGAGCGTCCTGGTGGGGTTTCATTTGTAGTCCGGTTATAAAGGTTTTTATGTCACCGTTTTCAAGTAACGCACCCCGAGCCACGCGACCATCAGGTCGCCACGCGCTCGTCCGTCCGGGTTCGAAGCTCCAAAATCCAGGGTTTTCACACTTCTTATCCTAGTTACCAGATTTTAGAGATGGCAAACCTACCTTAATCCTATCTAGGAGAAAAGTAAAAATGTGCCACTTTGAGAACTTTATAGAGACAGGTTTAAGTTTCTATGAGTATTCCATTTCATTAACTGCCTCATGGCCTAGTGGTCCTGAGCGCGACTGTTACGATAGAAGTTCTGGATTCGATTCTCAGGTTGAGTAGTGTTGTTACGTTTTTCTATGAAATTCATTTGTGCCCGGTTAATGGCATACGGCGAACAAACGAACGTACATTAGTACGCCTCCGTCTAACCCTTCGGCGAATACAGGTATGATGGTATGTATTTATATAAGTATGTATGTTAACTAAAAAACTGATTTCAATATAGTTCGCCGATACGTTTAGTTCCCATGTAATAGGGGGCGAGCCCATTGCCATTAACCGGGCACAGATCCAGACTCCGAGCTGCTATTGATAAAATTTCAAATCAACCTGTTTCTTTTCAGGTGTGGACGACTTATTAGTTGAAGACGGAGAACACTACTTGTTTTGGTACAAGAAGCTGTAATTTCACCATTGAGTAACAATCTACACCTACCGAATAATTGAGTATTTCATTCCCAGTCAAAAATACCAAAGAAGCTTAGTTTAAAGTACCATAGAATCGTTTTTCGAGAACCTTCTATTTTTTCCACTATTTAGGTAAATATAAGATGTTCACAGTTGTAATATTACGAGTATATGTATCTCAATAGAATTAATAGGAACTACCTACTAAATTAGAAAGTTATCAGTCGATCGTATAATATTTATATTTAATAATACTGTAATCTGAATAAGTAATAAAACTTTCTATAAAGCGTTAATCTGTCAATTTTGACGTTTGTATTATGACGTCACAGTTTCGTAAAGTGCTAAAACTTTCTAGTTGCTACTACATACTGCAGAGAATGACTTGATTTCCTTTAATTATTGTAATTGCTTTGTACTGTTTTAATTAAAGTAAATAAATAAATATTTATTTATGTAAGTTTTCCAGTTTGTGCCCAGATGCAAAGATTTTATTTATTTATGTTATTTATCATTTATTCTCAGGCCACTATGGCCCATAAATATATTTTAATTTAAACAAAATCCTTGGTGTTTTAGCATGAGATAAAGCCACTGGCAGTAACTTATAATACATTTAACTCAAACATAAAATTAACAATTGGCATTTAAGTTTTGGAAAGGTGACATTATCTATTATTTTAAATTACATTACAATGTCTACATCGTCTAATGTAATTACTTAAATATATAATATAAATATGCAGTATATTGTAACTTCCTTAAAACATTTTATTTTAGCATTTGTGTAGGTATACAGACT
The DNA here is from genome assembly GCA_910591435.1 of Acronicta aceris. Lineage (NCBI taxonomy): Eukaryota > Metazoa > Arthropoda > Insecta > Lepidoptera > Noctuidae > Acronicta > Acronicta aceris. The sequence continues at coordinate 2,378,282 of OU342778.1, read as the reverse complement.
GTTTGTCTCTTTCAGTCGAATGCCATTACCTATGTATTTGAATGAGATAAACTATTATACTTACATTAAGAGGGCTAAATTTCAATTATTTTGTAATTTTATCGTTGTCAATAATATAGTCAGAAATATCTTCATGTTTTTCTAGTTTTCTGAACTATATTGTCTGACTATCCTATGATATATTTCTGACAATATTAATGGCTATTTTTACTTGCAATACCTAAGTACGTAGCATGCGTTAGATGGGCATGTATGATAGCTGTTACAACCTTTAAGATTCGTATTAAAATAAGCGATACTCGATTTAATACATTTTTAATACATCCATCGAGTCGATGAAAATAATACAAAATGAGCGCCAATATCTCAACGGTGGAAAGGTGGCCTGGCGAGCAAGAGGTCCTAAGATTGATCCCGACGGTTTTCTTTTCATACGAATCTACTTTCATTGTAAGAATAATTAAGTAGGTAATACTCCCTAAACAACTGACACATGCGTGCCGTCAATGGTAGGTATAAGTATTCGAACACAAATTTCCGTACTTTGTGCCACAGATTTAATAAGTACTACATTGTCTGGAATTTATATAAAAGAGACCATGGTACTCCCGAGTCCGAGAAACGATGTCAAATCAATCTAAAAACATTGCTTTTGTGTTAAAAATATCTATTAACTTAGTTACAGTGAAATAATACGAAGTCGATATTATTATGGATCTTGCACGTGTTCTCATTATCAATAAACTTCATGGAGCAGCAATTAGGTACCTTCGTTATCAAATACGTGAGTATGAAGGTAGTCGATTACAAAGACTGAGGCGAATCGTGCGTGACCGAGGCATGAATAAAACAATAATTTATCGCATTAAAGAAGAAAAGTAGTGCGAGAAAAAATTACGACTTATTGTAATTACGATTACATTTTTTATTGTCTTTTGGCGAGATATTTACCTAAGTTTGAAATCGAAACGCCGTTGGGCGGCTTCGGCATTTGAATAAAGATATTTCGGACGCCGATGGGCGCCCCAGCATTGCATGAGTTAAATTATTTTCATCGACTCGATGTCTTTAATTCTAGTAATATATTGTGTAATCTCAGAAACCATAGATTTTAAAACTAATCATTTTAGACGAGACTGAACGCAATGTTATCTGATTGAAGTGCGTTAGAATAACATTTTTATTGTACCTATTGAATGGTTCTTAATAAAGTATGAAAATTCAGTAATGTTTGACGTTTTATTCATTATCTATGCTCATCTATACAAATAAATAAAATTGAAATGTCTGTTTGTGATGTCCTAATAACAGCTATTTACTAAATGCATAGTATTCATATCCTGACTAATATTATAAACGTGAAAGTTTGTGAGTATGGATGGATGTATGGATGTTTGTTACTCTTTCCCGCCAAAACGCTGATCGGATCTGGATAAAATTTGGCACACAGGTAGATTATACGGACCCAATCCTGAAGTCCACGCAGACAAAATCGTGGGCAGAAGCTAGTATGAAATAAATGTATATACGAAGTATAGTACTTTAATAATTAAACCATTTAGAAAATTTTTGTCTGTTTGTTTCGGCTGATCTCCGAAACGGCTGGGCTAGTTTCAGCGAGACTTTCATGTGCAGATATCTGATGTTATAAAGAGTAACTAAGACTACTTTTATAAGAAGCAAATACTTTTGCGAGCGAGCGTAACCACGGGCAACAACTCATCGGTTCTAAATTCGAAGTGGTTGCATCAAATTTACGGATTTATATTAATATTATTTGATACCCGACGTTTCGGATATAACGCGATAAAATCCGTAAAAAGTAGTTTTATTTCTATGTCTAATATTCGCGTAAGTGTCAGAAACCAGTATGGTTGCAGACCGTCGAACGAGCAATTTTATTATCTTCTATAATACCAATATTTTTAAGGAATAAAAACGAAAAAGTAAGATCCAACATTTATTAAATTTGTACAATTTACATTATAACACCAATTTGACCACCACCACGTCGGCTAGGTGTGACACGTAAATAGTGCACAGTGAACTACAAAATGTTTAGTATATTGCATAGAAAATGAAAAACAATATCATCTTCATAAAAATAGCATTTGAATATATGTTTATTTGAAAGTGCTTATCATAAAAACTTACATTATAAGTTTTAAATAACTTAAATCACGCATACAACCTTCATTTATAGATCTTGGAAAAAAATTGCTTAAACAGACAACATAATTGCAGTTTTGTAAATTAGATCTACCTGCCCTTAAAAATACATAGGTACACAAAGTATATAAAATAACTCTTGGCAAACTCGATTTTTTCTGGAAATCTCATAACCAAATAAAAAATAATGTAGATATGTCAAAGCTATTGCAACGCTTGATGCAAGATCATTAAAACTTGTGATTTTACAACTGATCGCTAAAACTATGAACAAGAAAAATGTCTTGACTTTGCAAAATCAGTTATTCAAACTTGTAGATAGATAGAATAATTTAAATAAAATCCGTAAAAAGTAGTTTCATTCCAATAGATAGAAATACGTTAAGAATTTAACTGCCAGCCTACAATAATAGAGAAGTACAAGAACACAAAAGATCTTGGTGTCGTCTTATGCACAAACTTGTATCAAACATTTCCAGCCAAATGAATAAGCTATAGTATTTATCAATTATTGTATCTATTATATTAAGCACTTTACAAGTGTCTTTCTCAAAGCTTGAGTTTAAAATTCTCCTATAATACTGTTGTCTTACGGCCAGTTTCTATATCAAATCTGTCGGTAGATTTGCTTACTAGAGGTAGAATTTTGACATAAGCTCCATACAGCTACTGTCAAAATCCTATCTCTAGTAAGCAAATCTATCTATAGATTATAGAAACCGGCCATTACTGTTCCGGTGTACAGATGTTAGATCTTTTGACTAACTCCGTACATTCTAATTATAATGTTTAAAAAATAACAAACCACCATCTGTTTCGGACTGAGAGACTCAAATCTTAACATGATATTTAACTAAAATCACACAACATGAGTAAAAAAAGCTACTCTTCTTCAAAGTACTGCCACACTTTTCTGAACATTGTAAACGTTGTTCAAAACACATTTTTACAACATAAACATGTTGAGAAACATTCCGAAACTGTTTGAAACATTTATTTTTTTCACTTTTAGTTCAACATGTTTTAAAATGGCATTGGACATAAAATGATTGAATGGAAAAAGGTCCATTATATTCCATCACGATTTAATAAGATTAAACTAATAAAAACTATTACATGATAAAGTAAATTATCCTTTTTCTCACACATACAGCACTTACTTAAGTAATATAAATTCATTCTAGATATTTAAATAAAAAATGAGCAATATTTAATAAATAATTGTGCATAAATTGTAAATAATTGTGTTGATATGATAAATGTGCAAATAGCTAGTAGATTAATTAGAGAAAGAAGGGACGAGCTACAAAAGGAAAGGCTAGCAAATGTCTAATGTTAGAATAATTTCAACTTTTGGTTATATTGTAGGTACATCGAACTGCTATTTTATTGTGTCAACATCAAATTACAGCATTTTTTTTAATATAAACTTTCAAAAAATTATTATAGTAGTAGATACTATAATAATTACAAAACAAAAATAATATTTTATGGAATGAGTGTTTTATTAGTGTATATAATTAGTTTCGATGTTGCAAAAAAAATATCGCACTGAAATATAGGAGTTCTACGTTTTATATATTTCTTCAACAGTATAATTATAGTATGGTTGACAACCCTAGCTGTGTATAAAAATATTACCGAGAAAAGAATTATACTAGAATTTTATTTGGATTACCAGATTGGATCTACAAATTTTTTTGAAATATTAAGTTGAAATTATTCTACTGTATTTATAAAGGGCTATACACAATCCTGTAATTTTCTAACTATGGGCATAATATAAATTATGTCCATTAAGCTATTATTGCATTGAAAAGTATAAAACCAGCGTTCAGCGAAATACTATTTACAAACGCAGTTGAATAGAGAAATAATAAAATACTTAAAATACAGAATTCATTATATCACATAAGGGTACCGAAGAGGTAATGTCAAATCACTTATATTAGTTAAGATTAGAACGGACTGGGTCGAAACTTTTTATTTAAATGGAATAAAAATGTATCAAAGTATTGTTAAGTTATGTTCATTCATCAATTTCTTAGTCAGTTATACATACAGTACATCAAACTTGAGGGCATAAATGGCCACATTCATCAATTCCTTTGCAATCAATTCATATTAAGAACCCTTAATAACTTCCTAGCACTTTTCTAATATGAATCATCAAAAGTTACCATTTAAGCCCAGCATAACTGACCCGGTGACCATAATTGGAAATAAACGTCGCTTTAATCGTCGCCATTTTGATTTATGTAAGGCTCAGTGTTACCATTATCTATAAATTATTGTTACATAATAATGACAAAACCGCTCATTAAATTTATTCTGATTTTTATTGTTTATGTTGGCAAACGAGCAGACATGCTACTTGATGGTATGTCGTCATCGCCATCCATAGACACTAGCAACACTGGAGGAGTTGCTGATGCGTTGCAAATTTAACTCGCGAATATATTTTGGGATAGCGGGGCTAAAAGCAAAAGCGCCCGTTACAGGTGGAATTTTTTCGCGGGCAATTCAGTAATATTATTTTAAATCAATTTATTTTAATGGCAACATTGACGCGACGGTGGCGATACTGTCACCGGGCCAGATGAGTTTGTTGAACCGTACGTGTTACATACATACGTATTCATAAAATAACATTTAAAATACTTCTTATGGCATCCACAAGAAACAACGACGTACGATCAATATTCTACCTTAAAAACTCGCATGATTTATACAGATAGATTTCCTCACACATATTTTTCGACCCAGTCCTTTTAGCAAAATAACTGTAAACTTTCACGTGTGTTATGGTGCTAGAAATTAAGATACCATCACGCCAGTATTCCCCGAAGGTTTAGGCACAGATGTAGGTACATTGTACACCCACAGTTCGCCAAATCTAAGCAATTTGAAAGTATTGTATGATCGCGTCATTTTTCCGTTAAAAATTATAAAAAAGTAAAAAAAGGAAGAAATAAATTTGATGTTTTTTTGAATTATACGCTTTTTTAAATTCATCAGTTGGGAAATGCCAACACCCTCTAGAAAAAATTGCCTTTAGACATCTATTTACAGAATTATTTGAGAATAGATCGAACAAATATTTTTAAATGTAATATTAACGATGTAAGGTTCCTGCTAGTCCCACAGCATACGTTCAACTTTACAGTGGTTTTACTGAAACTATTCTCAACTGGCGACACTCACATGTCGTGTACGTCACTGCACGGTGGTAAAAATCCGGTTCATGACAGTCGTGTACGCGAGCCCCAGCGCCCACGACACCTCGTGCCCGTCCACTTTCTTGAACAGCTACAAAAATTAATTATTAATATTAAAATGACAATATAATGCTCATAAAAAACGATTAAAGTCATCACTCCCGTTTGTCAAACGAATCTATAATAATCTTTTGTAGTCGTTAGAAGCCTAATAGAGAAGGATATTTGTATTGCCCAGAAATTGGGTTGCGAAGATCTGATGGTATTCGCTTCATGTAATTATATTCAGCTGTATTTGGTTAGACTGAAAGCCAACCCAACATAGTTGGGAAAGAGGCTAAGGGTCAATTCATACTAGCGTAGAGGCGAAGTTCATCGCATCTTTAATCTATAAGCTCATATTTCTGCCGAGATAACCTGCAACGTTGGCCGTTTATATTCACGCGTATTTTTTTTTGCTCAGAAGAAATATGACCATTTCGTTGTTAGGTGAATTTGTTGTATTAACGCTTCGATTCGCGTCGATTCTACGCTAGCATGAATAGACCCTAAGAGGGTGATGTTTGTCTGCAGTCACACGGACGTGCGACTCTATATTAAATATCATAGTAATCTTCTTTAATTTAGAAATGTATAGCTTGATATGGCCTGCGTGCAAACCGAACTGTCAAATTATCTTGGCCGAAGTTAATACGACGAACTGCTTCCAAAAAGGGTAGGCAATGCTGTATCCTTCAACTTGTCTCAGACTTCAAAAAGGCACAGTAAACATTATCCGCAATGTATGTAAAAGGTACGTACGGAGATGGGTTCGTCGTCGCTGATCTTGTAGGCGTCCTGCAGCAGCGTGACGACGTAGACGAGGTCGAGGCAGGCCCACGGCTGCTCCACGTTGGCGGCCGAGCACGCGCGCACCGCGGCGCCGCGGTACTGCGCCACCGACACCGTGCCGCCGCGCATCACGTCTGACAACACAACATTATATTAAGGCGGATCGTTTCGCTGTGCCCGCGAAATTCAAATTTCGAGTGGTTTTTCGCAGTTTGTAGGTCTATAATAAGTTCTGCATTCATGGTAATGGTAATTGCGACATTATATATCGCACCTTTGCTTCAATAACGTGTTATCTTGAAAAACACAATTTTACAGTAGGGTATTAATAAAGTTTTTATAACAATAATAATATTATCAAAACTTTCTTATAATTTCAGAAAGCTTCAGTTATTTAACTATATACTTAATCTTAAAATAAGTTAAAAAATAATGCGTTTAGGTAAAATCGTTTTTTGTAAGTTAAAAACAGCTTCTGTAAAATTGTGTCAAGATAACACGTTATTGAAGCAAAGAGGCGATATACAAAATTCACAATTTTTATCTAAAACCATTGCTTAAAAATCATTATTGGAGCTAAAAGACACTACTTTTGTGTAAAATGCCAATTTTGACCAATTACACAGATTGCGCCAAGTTTTTGGCTTGATAAGGATTTATTAGTAAAGGTTTTAGTTCTCAGTTGTGAATGTTGTGTAGTTGATGTCGCAATTACAACTACCATGAATCTAGAACTTGTTATAGACCTACAAACTGCGAAAAACCACTCGAAATTTGAATTTCGCGGGCACAGCGAAACGATCCGCCTTAAGCTACATTTACAATATCTATACTAATATCTAATATTATAGAGGAAAGATTTTATGTTTTAGTTTGTAACGAACTGGCTCAAAAAGTACTGGACCGATTTCAAAAATTCTTTTGCCGTTAGAAAGCTACATTATCACTGAGTAATACAGGCTATATGACATCACGCCACGCCTCTTAGGAACGGAGCAGCGCGGGTGAAACCGCGAGCGGGTCGCCAGTAACATATATTTATTTGCTGTAACATGTGTGAATTACAAATACAAAATCACATGGTATTAAAATAACGTTGAAGTACATGTTATACCATTGAAGCCTTTGAAGGTGGACAAATATTTTAATTGACAGAGGTCGGTCTAAAATATAATCAAATTATAAAAAGCTTAAATTATAGCAATCTAAATTTGTCATTATGGAAGTCATTATTATAATAACATTTGTTAGACAACATAATTTAATCTTATTTTAAATATATTTGAATTTAATATGGTATTTACTTTATGTTAGGGAAAATCTCTAAGGCAAAAAGCAGTCGGAAAATGTTAGTTTTTTTAGGTCATAAAATAATAAATTTTAAAATTGAATTCAAAGTTTTCAGGTTTTTTAATCTGTTTTTTAACACAATGAAATAGTAGCCACCATGTTATTACATCATACGGTCAATTGTCAACTAATCAGCCTTTGTACTATTATTGTTTACATAACTAACTGACGTCATATCATAGAGCAATATGGCGTCGACTGTTACCTATGATGCCGGCGTCGGCGGCCACGTCGTAGAAGTAGCTCATGGCGGCGACGCTCCCGCGCGGCGGGCGGCGCGGCTCCCAGTCCAGCGTGGCCAGCACGTAGCGCCGCACCACCTCGTGGCACGTTGCGTATACCTCGGTGCGTTTGGTTGGGTGGATGCGAATCACCCCGCTACGAAACACCAATTCCATTATCAAATATGTCAATTTTTAGTGTATGGAGTGTAAAATAAAGGAGAACCGACTCTGTGTAGGAAAAGCGTCACAGGGTAAATTTACGCCCACTTGAACAACTTGTTACCACGCAAACTTTGTCCATTATTGGGCAATTATTGTAAAAAGTTTTTTATCAATAAACAATCAAAAACCACTAAAAGTAATAATTAAAGGCAAAGGATATTTACCATACCCTTTGCCTATGCTAGCGCCATTTGGAGGGTTTCTGAACTATTATGTACTGCTTAAAGCTGGACACTTTTTCGAAGTTTTCATTTCTTCTGCACTCCATAGTTAACTGGAAAAAAATCTACGACAGGCAGAATACGGAGCTGCCTAATGGCGTAGCGTAGGGTGGGTAAAGAAGGCCATGGCTCTGGGCGAGGATTATGAAAAGGCCGGCAGCGAACCCAGCGCCAGGTCAGATAACTATATTATTATCGGAACTATATAAGTACTAATTTACAATCTCGGTCTACAATGCGCACATTCAGACATCCACTTTTTGCTTAGTTACAAAGTTGGAGGGGAAGATGGCAATCAATAAAATTATTGGCCTTTACCGACTGGCCTTAGATATCAGTGACAGATCAGGAGAAGGAGATAGGTAGGCCTTTGCCCAGAAGTAGGATCATATAGGCTAAAAAATAGTTTGAATGGGTTTACTGCACTGACCTGACAAAATATTCTTTGTTAGCGTATGTCCAGGGCTCGCGCTGTATGATAGGGTCGACGCAGACGGAGCGCAGTTCTTCCGTGCTGTTGTCGTCTACCTCCATGCGCAGCACACCGTAGCGCGCCGCCAGCAGCCCTAGGTTCAGATAGCTGCAACATATTAAATGATTAAGGGTCTGGCGGAGCCTGAATTGCCCACAAAAACGTAATACCAAAATAAATCATAATCCAAACAATATTTTATCAAATTGTATTATTATTCGGATTCGGATACCATTAATCTAGGTCCCTACCATACCATTTCGTCTACTACTATTTCAGTGGGAATAAACGAATGGAAAATTGTTCCAAACCTGGTAAAGTAATTCGCTTACATTTATTTCCAGTGTATAAGTATTTTGGAGGAAATGGTTGAGTAGGTACATAGATTAACGGTATCTGAATTCGAATTACAGCACAATTTGATTAAATTGTATTTGAATTACAATTTATTTTGGTATTACGTTAAATTCGGTATGCGGACTCTTTAAATGGTATTTATTTCTGCAAATAGATCTTTTAAGAATACTTTTACGAGTCAACGATGTTTTTTTTTAACTAGATGGCACCGGTATTTCCTAACCGACGACCTCTGCGAAGAAACACTGGAACAAATTCAGAGGATGATGGTCTCATTTCAAGTCTCGACATAGTGTTTAGTAGCAAATACGCAAGTTCCAATGTAGGACAGTGTCTCAAATGGCCTTTTGAAGAAAGATCAATTACATACATGTATCCTCACTTATACACTACCTACGTTAAAAATACCAGATCCGATCCGAAAGAGGCATATAGGAAGTTATCCCAACCAAATCACCAAATAAAATAAGTAACATTAAATATTCATGAAAGTAAACATATAATTGCAGCTTAAATTTCACGGTCGTCGTGTCCAAATTGCCGTATTTACCCCAAAATCCAGCAAACTGCATACTTACATAAACATACATACATAAACGGCATACTTACGGTGTAGTTGCCACCTTAAGTATTACCATTTCAGGGTATTCGTTTAAGAAAACTGAGTATTTCTTTTCCTTTAAAAGTGTAAGCTATAGAGATAGCTAGAAATAGGGTTCCATTTATATATATAAAAAAAAAAAAAAATAGAACCCTATCTCGACACCTAACAATACCTAATTTTTTTTTTCATTTATATAACTGCAATCAGTTGCCAGACTTTTATCAGCTATGTTGAGTGAAAGTAGGCTATTTAATGAGCAGCAGGCCTATGCCATGCTCTCAATTCAGAGTATGTGGTTCCTTTTTAGTCTCTTAACCACATTGGCATTGTCAAGTAATCCAGAAGCAAGTGGATTTGGGTGATTTATGAGTCGTTCAATATGCTGTTTCTTATAGCGCTCTATTTCTGAGGCCACTGTTGCCAACAATACCTAATAACCTTCTTATGGGTCGGGCAAGGTTTTCTGAACAGATTGTATGTAATATATATGTATCTGACCTGTGCGTGTATAGCGTAACGTTGGTTCCGGCCGGCACCACGTACTGGTCGGCGCTGGGGTACTGCGGCGCGTCGCTGTCGCTGAGCTGGTACGTGATCTGCGTGGACCCGCCGCCCAGGTCCAGCGCTGCCATCGTCTCGCTGTCCATGAGATCTGAACAAGACATACTGTTTCAAGCTCACCAATTTCCGTAACTGTTATTAAATGCAGAGTCGTTCGAGTGAATCTCGATGTCATATCTGTTACAATGGAATCACAATAATAACGGGATAAATCAAAGAGAAATCGGCAATTTGTTTAAAATTTTCAAATTGAGTTAAGGAAAAAGAATTATATAATAGTTGACTGATGTTTTCCTATGTCTATGTGTCCATGTGTTTTATGATGTCCTATTGAAATTTTTAATTATGTATGATTCATATAAAATTAATAAAAAATACATTTAAATCGAGTAATAAAATTCTAAGATATACGCTTTTGGTGAGGATTGAGAGGGCATGCTTTATCCTGAATTTGTAACGCACGCACAGTTTGACGTCACAAAGTGCAATTAGACACTCTCTGTCTAACATAAAATTAAAATTATTATAACTTCCTCATTTTTGAACTGATTTTAATTTTGTTTTTTGGCTCTATTTATGGTAAACCTTTCTAAGAGAATCTTTTATAGGGTTCCGTACCCATAGGGTAAAACGGGACCCTTTTACTAAGACTCTGCTGTCCGTCCGTCTGTCACCAGGCTGTATCTCATGAACCGTGATAATTAGATAGTTGAAATTTTAATAGATAATGTATTTCTGTTGCCACTATTACAATAAAGACTAAAAAGACCTGATTTTTTGCCGTTTTTATAGATAATGGAACCCTTCGTGCGTGTGTCCGACTCGCACTTGGCCGGTTTTTTATCAGTCGACTAGCTTTTAACGACAATGCACTAGTGAGATGCCGTAGGACAAAATACACATAGAAATACTTACCGTGTAGTAAGTTGACCGTGTACCAGATAAAGATGCCTTCATCCGAACCGTCCATGATCTTAACGCTATCAGGGCCTACGTCATAGCCCAGCCTGGGAACAAATAATTGTCTATGATGGAACGGAATAACCGAAAGTAATAGAGACTTATTTCATCTTAACCTTATTTCACAAGCCGCAATTTAAATGAATTTCGCAGATAGCGTGTGAAAAATCACATGAAATAATTTTTCATACGTCACACTTGCGACTTTTTTTTACACAGCCTAGCCTACTCCAAATCGCGTTTCAATGAAATCGACGACGACGTGGTATGACGTGGGAGAGCCATGATTCGGCACGAATGGGCCGGCTCGACCGGAGTGATACCACGGCCTCACAGAAAACCGGCGTTTAACAACGCTTACGTTGTGTTTCGCCGAGTGAGTGAGGTTACCGGAGGCCCAATCCTCTTTTAAAAGGTCGGCAACGCACTTGTGACTCCTCTGGTGTTGCGGGTGTCCATGGGCGGCGGTAATCGCTTACCATCAGGTGATCCGTATCCCATAAAAAAACGCATTTTATTCACGATTTCATTGAATCAAGATAAGTAGCATAATACCAAGTGTGGCGATTAATGATTTTGAATGAAAATTCATTGCGGACGAAAAGTAGCAGGCTGGGAAATTTCATCAAATGAAAAATAGCAATCATTACCATGGCTAATCACTATAATGAAATGAAATGATATTTATTTCCGTAAATAAATCTTTTAAAGATACTTTTACATGCAATTTTTTTAAGTACTAGATGGTGTCGGCATTTCCTAGCTGACGACCTTTGAGAAGAAACACCGAAACAAACTCAGAGAAACATGGTCTCTTTTGAAGTCCAGACATAATAGTATCAGAATATGTGAGTGATACAATGCAGGGCCGTGTGAAGAAAGATCCATAGCGGCTTACCAGTCCCATCCGACGGTATGCATGCATCAATCATTGTGTAGCTCAACCGTATTATAGGGCTAAAACTCAACAATCCGTCACACGACGATACCAGATCGGCGGAACATTTGCGTTGGCCACATGAGAAATCTCGAAGCCATCACACAGTTAAAAGTTAAAAGTCGCCATATATCTACTTCTAGCCTATATATAAGCGTTTGACGTGTTTACTTGACGTGTAGTTCAAGGTTCTTACTTGGAGATGGCCTTAGCGACATGTTCAATGAGCTGGTGTGCCTTGTCAGCGGGCAGCAGGCGCAGGCCAGCTGTCGCGCGCACTATCAGCGGCGTGGACTTCCTTTTCTCAGGAGGCGTCAGGAATTCCGCCTTCTTTATCAGATGTACTATAGTCTCCGCGCCCTGATAACAATAACAACCGAAATTCTTTATTATAAGCACTTTTATCATGCGTACCGCTGAAATATGGAATGCACTTCCCGAGTGGATCTTCCGTGATATATATAATCTTGGTGTCTTTAAATCACGAGTGAATCAGTTTTTTCTAGGTAAGCACGCTCGTAGATCGCAGTATCGCTTAACATCAGGCGAACTGGCGGTCAAGCGTAAGCCTATCATGAATAAAAATAAGCATATGTTGAGTGAACTAATATTTGTTCGACAAAGGAGATGTTTGATTTTGGGACTGCTCTATGTAGACTACGTACAAAAATAGGAAAAAAAGGAATTCTCATAAAAATACTAACACATACCATCACGCCTGTATTCACTAAAGGTTTAGGCAGAGAGGTACCTACCAATGTATACCCACAGTTCGTCGGTATGTTTAGGTTCCATGTATAAGGGATAAGCCTATTGCCATTGACTAGGCACAGATCCAAACGCCAAGCTGCTAAACAGAATTTCATAGACTTTGCAATTTTTTTAAAAAAAAAGCTTACTAGCAATGTGGGTCGCATATTACTAGTATTCTTGTTAACCCCTCGTTCTTAGCTATATGCTTCTGTTACGAGTGGGTTCACGTCTGTAGTGCAATGGGTTGGTTTCGAACTGACAACCACATGATCGCAAGTCTAACGCCTAGCTATTAGGCTACCGCCGCTTCCAAATTAAGAGGGCAAAGATCCAAACTCCGAGCTGCTACTGAGAATTTCATAGAAAAACCCAATAAACACTTTGCTCGATCTTGGTATTGAATCCAGGGCCTCAGACAGTTTTAACTAAATATACAAAATTCTTTGAAATCTTACCTTTACTGGGTCATCGGCAAATGATGAGAGGCCAGGTTTGCTCTGCTCAAAATATTCATCTACTAAGTCCAAGCTGGCTTGGCCGAATACTGGAACAAAGTTTAAACACTAATGGTTAAACGTATCATAGGTATTTGTGTCTTTTACATTACGCTTGAGTATCGTAGGGGGTAAGCAGTGGTGTTCAATTGTACAGTTTGTAGAGTCGGTTACAAAGTTAATGACACCATCGTAAGGTTGTTTGTCATTTTGCATTTGTAATCTCCTGTATGTCACGATAAATGTAAGTATCGCCAAATTTCATGATTTTAAGTCAACGAAAAGTAAACAGTGGGAGAGCTATGCTTCGACACGAATTGGCCGGCTCGACGGGAGTGAAACCACGGCCTCCCAGGCGTCAAATAACGCTTACGTTGCGTTTCGCCGAGTGAGTGAGGTTACCGGAGGCCCAACCGGAGGCCAGCCTGTTAAAAGGGGTTTTAACAGGCCGGCAACGCACTTGTAACTCCTCTGGTGTTGCGGTTGTCCACGGGCAGCGATAATCGCTTACCATCAGGCGATCCCTCGGCTCGTTTGCCTCCCTATACCATAAAAAAAGTAGTTAGGTACCCTATAGATTTCGATGTATTTGCGGACCCGAAATATAAAGCATACATGGCCGGAAGACGTTAGCTTTATTTATTACATTTCCAACGGACCGTAGACTTAAGAATTTGTTATCAATTTCATCTTGATACCTCCACGCGTTCTTGAGAAAAAGTGTCTTAACAGACCAACAGACACACTGAAAGATGTAGAACGAAATGAATCCTATAAGGGTTTCTTTTTTCCTTCTGAGGTCTGACGGAACTATAAAAATTAAATAAATTATGTTGCGAGGCTTGATTTAGTTGTTTTGTACTATTTATTAATTTAATCTTTATCAAAGTTTTACGTCGTATAACGAACTAATCGAACTGACCGCCATTTTAATTAAAATGGCGGTCAATTCTATGTTTTTCAGTATCTTGATTTAAACTTAACTAATGGATATTTCGTATGTGAGGTCTTATTTATTGAACTGATTGCGACCAATAATGAACGTGATCGATTGATTAAGAAACCATGCTATAAAAGCATTAATGTGGTAGTAGTGGCTGTCCTACAGGGTGACATTTAATAGACGCGGAAAATTAAAATATATGATTCTATGCGTATCAAAGAAAATTTGAACACGTCATTAAGGAAAATAATTATACTTTTTAGTGTTATAAAGAGAGTTTGACAGCGCCTCTACTGCTAATTTTCTCATGAATAGAAACAAAAATGGTACGTGTAGCTTTTTACGTGGCACGAATGGGCTGGCTCGACCAGAGTGATACCACGGTCTCACAGAAAACCGGCGTTAAACAATGCTTACGTTGTGTTTCGCCGAGTGAGTGAGGTTACCGGAGGCCCAATCCCCTTTTAAAAGGTCGGCAACGCACTCGTGACTCCTATGGTGTTGCGGGTGTCCATGGGCGGCGGTAATCGCTTACCATCAGGCAATCCGTCTCTCTCTCTCTCTCTCTCGTTTGCCCTCCTATCCCATAAAAAAATGGTAAATGATAATAAGTGCAAAGCGTTAATACTTCACGTGGTAACTATCTGTATAATGGAATGACCGGGCGCGCCACGCAAATATTTAGATACTTGCTTGAAATTATTTATTTGTGTTTTTTAAATACCAATCATTCATGCCTACCTGAGGACAATAGCTTAGTTTACACAATCTAAAATAAAAATAAACATGATATTTTTGGACAATTTAGATCATTGAAATTACTTACATTTTAAAATGAATAAATAATGATTACTGAATCTCCAATTTAGATTTGTCGCACGTTTTTTAAGTCATCCTGTATATTATGATTTGTATTTGACACACATCATGTAATCTTTATGCAAAGACCGTGACAAACACGGTTGAAGTAAGTACATAAATAATCTCATTTAATAGTTTACCATCGTTAGATAACAGTGCAGGTACTGATAACGATTTACATTGAGTTTAGAACACAGCAATAATGGAAATTCCTTGTACTAACACACTTTATAATAATTTCCGGATTTGCGGCCATATTGGTTTTATATCCTCATTCTCATAGACTTTCCCAACTATGTTTGGATCAATCAAAACGTGTTATATTGACCAACTCTTTTTGTAACTATTTTTGTATATTGAATAAATCTTATAGGTACATCAAACTGCAGAATTCTCAGCAACTATTTGGAACAAACTTGTAAAGCATAATATTGTAATCAAGTTTTATTTTTTAAAGAGTATCTATGGAGTTTCTTGTCGGCTCTTCTCCATACGACCCACTTTATGAACCATGCAACTAGTTATGTCTTTTCAAAAGTACCTATTTAGTGGTCTAATTGAAATAAAACATTTCGACTTTGACTTTGAATAGATTTCATTAGCCAAGTAGTAGGTGGCGTCATTAGTTCTTCATTTACCTACATTAGGACTTGCGAATCGAAACAAAGTCCTATGCTTGCGATTACTATAGGGACTAAAGAAAGAGAAACACTGCATCACAATTCCTAATTGTTGGTAAGTGTGGTTCCAATAAATGTATCTACTAGCACAGTTTAAATAATAGTGGTACTGGCAGCAATAATGGTTCAGTATCTCAAATCCTAATCTTGCTCAATGTGACTACGGCGACCCACAGCAATCTATGTCACATCTATTGGAGTGTCCTTCGTGCCCGTACACCTGCACGAGGGACGATCTCCACGCGGCCGCACCTAACGCCATTGAGGTGGCCTCATATTACTCCGATATTATTTAACCATTGACACGATAAGAAGAAGTTTAGGGTAATAAACAAGTCAACTTATTATTACACATATTTAATTACATATTAATATAAAAACTTATATCAGCAAATATATTCATCATGGGTTAATAAAACATAATCAACCCTTATATTGTCCCACTGCTGGGCACGGGTCTCCTCTCAGAATGAGGGATTAGGCTTATAGTCCACCACGCTAGCCTAATGCGGTTGGCAGACTTCACACGCCGTCGAGAAAATCTCTCAGACATGCAGGTTTCCTCACGATGTTTTCCTTCACCGTTTAAGCGCGTGATAATTAACTATTAATACGCACATGACTTCGAAAATTCGACTTCTTCGACTTGGCAGTCCTATGATCATATCACTACGCTATCCCTGCTTCTGGTTAATGCACTGGTTAATGAAACAATACTTACTAATAACTGAATGTTCAATTAGATAATTTCTTGCTGTCACGGAGGCACTTTCTGATACCAATGCATCCTACAAATACGATGACTTTTGTATAAGTATCAACATAAATATAATTGACAACATTTAATTTTTTAACACCCATTTATTTAAATTTTATTAGAAACTTGATTGAAAAATAGGATACACGTATTTTATATTCAAACATTTTCATATTTATTTTCGACTTTGAAGTTCTTCCTATTCTAAACAGACGTAAGTGACAAATGATGTCATTTGTACGGTTAAACGGGTTAAACGGTGATATGGCGTCATTTTTGACCCTTAAAAAACTGGTCTTATGTCAGTTTGGCATCTATCATAATTATTCATAACCTTACATTACGTATTTCGTTGTTGATTTACTATTATTTCGACAAAATTTGGATTTTCTCAGTTTCCGCCATATAAGTGATGTCATAAAGCTTTTTTTTTCTCCGAAATGTAGACATATAAAAAATTAATTAAAATGTTTTTAAACTCAGGATAGGAAAACAAAGAAACAGTATGTATTTTTGTTTTGGTGGCTTAATAAGCATCGTTTGTTTGTAAATAATCGAGCAAGCTTGTAAACTGACGAAAAATCGTGAACAGACAAAATCAAAATTATAATGTGACCGTACATTTTCGATAATTTAACCAATACCTATGGGCCAATCAGTATTAAGTACTCCTTTACTGATTGGAATTATTCGATTTCACTATGCCCTACCTCTCTTATATGTTACTCGCTTCTTCCCGTGACTTTGCCTGCGTGGACTTCAGAATTTGGTCCGAACTGGATCAAATCTCTGTGCCAAATTTCATCCAGATCCGTCCAGCCGTTCTGGCATGAAAGAGTAACAAACGTCCATACATCCATACTCACAAAATTTCACGTTTGTATTATTGGTAAGGATATGTCTTATATGTGAATGTTGTGTATTGTTGTATTAAAATAATAAATATATGTAACTCACGTGTAAAAGGTACTCGAAACTTATAAGCAAGCACCCTGGAGCCCGACGAGCCGGCGTCGATGATGACAGCGTGATGGTAGACACTCTCGTAGCCCAGAGTCTTGGCGAGTCCATCCAACCATTGTGACTGCCCCGCGAACAAACCTACGACAAAAAACCTCATACTGAAACGGAAGAACACAGCCACTACTGATGCTAACATTTTAATAAGTAATTAAAAAAAAGTTCTGTCAAAAATTCCCGGCTTTTTGACCGTATTTTTTTTTTAACGGGTTCGCGTAACACAGTCGTCTGTTATAGAGCAGAAGGATAAATGATCGTTGTTTAATATTATGTAAACAGTGACATTATTATAATAATTACACGCGATGACCTGGAGTGAACTTTATAGACAATACGAGTAAGTAAGTTCGATTACATACTATTCGAGATATTTGTACTTCGATTATTTATAGTACAAGAGACCTATATCGATTCAACTCTATTATTATCTACTTGTAATTTAAATATTCATGCACTATAATTGGAGATTATTTCTAACATGGTAACTATAACATAAGTACTTACAGTCTAATATAACTAAGAGTCTAACAAAAACCCTAGTCTTTTTGAGACAAAAAGTAACCTATGTCCTTCTCCGTAGTCCAATCTATCTCTATACCAAAATTCATCAAAATTGGTTCAACCGTAACAAACAGACAGAGTAACTTTCGTACTTACAATATTAGTATGGATTGACTATCGCACAGCGCAATAAATATTACTGTTGTCGGTAAAGTAGATACCTATAATATACAAGCTTCTCCTCGCGACTTTGTCTGCGTGGACTTCAGCATTGGGTCCGACCTGGATAAAAAGTAGCCATGTGTTATCCCAGGCTATAAATCTATCTGTGTGCTAAATTTCATCCAGATCTGTTCAGCCGTTCTGGCGTAAAAGAGTAACAAACATCCATACATCCATCCATACTCACAAAACATTCACGTTTATAATATTATAAGTAAGAATTATATAACTAGCTGTTGCCCGCAGTTTCACTCGCGTCAACCCGTTCTCGATACAAAATGTATAAGAAAAAAGAAACCTACTTCATAGACTCCGTAAATGTTACATAAGAATAGCTCTTATATTTTGTCTCTTGTCGCAAACTTATAAAACATTCACATAAACCTTACATATTTTCATACACACTTTCATCCCCTATTCCATATTGTTATTTTACACCCTTGAGGGTAAAACTTTTACAAACTTTAAATGTCATATTTATTTATATCGAATCAACAGCCTAAAAAATGAGTTTCAAGCTTCTAACCCCCTTTCAACCCCTTACAACGGTTTTTTCCTAGCCTATGTCCTTTCTCAGGCTCTAGACTATCTGTGTACCAAATTTTATTTAAATCGGATCAGTAGTTTTGGCGTGAAAGCGCGACAGACTGACAGACAGAGTTACTCTCGCATTAGGTAATATTAGTAAGGATAATATTCGTGTCATTTTTAATGCAAGTATTATTTTTTTTCACTCTTTCTAAGAGTGATGACTTGCAATTGGCTTTCCGTTTTCTTACTATTATCATATTGATTTGGTAACTGTAAGTCTTCCAGACAAATTAAATAAATAAATAAATTATACTTAACGGCACTCACGCGTGACTTATATATATTTTCGTATTTCGTATTCGCGGCTTTACAGTCGCAATTTTAGCATAAATTAAGACCTGAGCCAGTCACCAGAAATAAATGGTCATACGCTTAAAGAAAAATAACTAAACACAAGGAAAAGAGGATGTATGTAATGATAAATAAATAATAGGTCCTGAAACTTAATAAAATGCTGATTTTCTCATTATCTGGAAGAAAAATATAATATTTTTTAAAAAAATATAATATTTTTTAAAAAAATATTTGAAATTAAAGTTTAGGGAGTATCCAAATTAAATTTTATGTATTCATTGACAATTTACATATTAACTACAAGAAAAAACTAAGTGATCTAATTTTAACTTCTTAGTTAAAACGTAGGTGCCTACAATACATATGTAAGAGTAACTAATTAATTATCAGTTAAACAAAAAACTACTTACGTATTCCCGTACAACGATCGACTAACAAAATACTTGCTAAGAAAATAACTGTACGCACTAACGCGACCGGGCCCTTTGCCATTTTTCAGTTTTACTGCGCCCGAACCCGTCGATACGTATCTATCTGCGAAACAAAGCCAACTGAAGCAGCAATTTAGCGCCAGTACCTTACAAAGAACGAGAAAATATAGTTTTATCATCAATCTGACACCTAATTGTGACCTTTATTACTCTATATTTAAGTTGATTTCTCCAAAACAAATCAAAAGAAACGCGGCATTATAAAATCGTTTCGAATTGACAAAGACGTGCAAAATCATAAGTACGTACACGTTTTGCTCTGACGCTGAGCGTTGACGTGTGAAACTAGTTGCACGGGGTTACGCAAAGGCCATATCTAATATTTTTTTTAATAAAACATTTACTGTAGCGAGTAATTCACTTGCGATAACACGTTTCTAACGTGTCAATAAAGAGCTCCTTTTTTAATTTTCTTACGCTATTATACCTAGTAGCTCGTCGTGAATACCAACCAACAAAGTTATCAGGTAGATTACGCGTAGTAATGTTCTAGTACGAGTTTACAGACTTCGGAGACCTTCAAGACCGATGCGGAGTTCCCTGAAGCATGCAGAATGCATAACGAAGTTCTTTTTGTATAAACTCAAGGTCCCTAGAAATACTCGAGTCCAAGGTGTCCACGACTTTTATGAACGTGTACAGGCTAACACGCACCGCGGACACCGATGGTGAATTTAACTGGTAGCGTCATTTAACCAATAGGCGACGTCAAGAACACAGTAATCATCATATGTTGACCATTTTGTGACCTCAAGGAGCGAAGAGAAATTTTTCGGAATTTCTGCTGTTTCCCTTGTATCAACTATTCAATACCAAATGATACGCAAAGTGGTTCAACTTTGTCTAAGGATCAGCGCACGGAAATGCTATATTTATCATTGATAATCATAATAATGATTCTCATGTTATTCAAATAGAGTTGAAGATAGTATATGAAGCAACCCAGTCGATGTCTATTAGTACCAATGATTACACTACTCTGATTCACAGAAAAACTCTTACAGGCACTACTTTTTGCATCGGCGATTTAGCGCCCGAAATCCTGCATCGCGTTTCAGAGACTGCATGTAATCGTTGGGCTGCGAGCTTCAATTCCCAGGATATTTCGCCCTTATTCACCGATATTTGGCCCTTGAAGGACTTTTACCTTTTATGCCAAAACGATGTCAAATGAAAGAGACACCGACACTCACACTTAATAACACGAAAGTGTAGTATAGTGTAAACCTACATATTTTTGTCGGATTCCCATTCGACAGAATTTTTTTTTTATGAATAAAAAATAGTTTGTCGACTGAGTAGCTGAGAAAACTGTTGTCTGAGGTACTTTTCGCCACATTTAGAAAAAATAAAAAAAATATAGAGATTCCACAAGATTCTCCAAATGAATCAAAGCATTTAAAAAAGTCAAACGTTTATTTAAATAAGACCAATAAAACAGTTTATTTTGAAAAGCAAAAATCTATTTGCACTATACATACAAATCCCAATCCCATTTAAAACCTACTTTTAATTAACGTGAAATTAACGTTTTTTTATGGTTTCCAATCACAGATATTGTTGATTATAACAATGCCGCCGGCGCAGCAGTGTTTACGCTCTCGAATAGGAATGTAAAACAATCCGTCCGGTGGCTTTTTCAACAAAAATGCAGCTTTTTCAACACAAGGTTCAATCATACACAAACACAAACCTGGAACAACTATACAGGATGGAAAATACGAACAAAACCCGGTAGTAGCTTAATAAGAACGAACCCGGTAATCGACCCGACATATGGGAAAATCCTCTCTATATACTGGCTATAAACAAATATCTGTTAGACACAGACAACAATCTTTAGACCATAAACAACTATATGTTCCATCTGTTGATTACAATCCACAATATGTGGCTACAAACCAGTAGCAACTGTCTGTAGGTCATAAACTACTGTCTGTGGGCCACTAGCAACAGTCTGTAGGCCGTAAACTACTATATGTGAGCCATATATTAATAGTCTGTAGGCCATAAACTACTGTCAGTGAGCCGCTAGCAGCAGTATTAGCCCATAAACTACTGTCTGTGACCCACTAGCAGCAGTTTGTAGCCCATAAACTACTGTCTGTGGGCCACTAGCAACAGTCTGTAGGCCTTAACTACTGTCTGTAGGCCACTAGCAACTGTATGTACACCATTAGCAAATGTATGTAGGTCATAAACTACTGTCTGTGGGCCACTAGCAACTGTCTATAGGCCAGTTCTTAATGGCCTATCTGTGGGTAAGCAACAAGCAACTAAAGGTAAAAATTAAAATCCGCAGAATCCACTTGCCACATTTATATTGCACTAACAAAGCTAAATACTTATAATAATAAATAGTGTCACAAGTCATAATATTATGAAACAGCAAGTTGGTTCTTTAGATAATTGCGTACTTATTAAATATAAGTACGCAATTATTTAGAATTAGAATGACTTTGACTTGAGCTTGTATTGAATTCCAAAGGCTAGTTCATAATCAACCCATTAAATTGTCCCACTGCTGGGCACGGGTCTCCTCTCAAAATGAGAGGGATTAGGCTAATATTATATATATTCAATAAAATTGTACATCAAATCACAACAATATGCAACATGATTGTACTGCCAATGCCAACTGTTTTCAAGAATTGTTTCTATCCAGCCTTGTAAAAAATCTTTACCCTCATAGACTGTAACCTTCATAGGTTTGGCTACCAGGGAGGTGAATCTTTACCATCATAATGGATCCTAGGGCCTGATTCTAGTGTTGGGACTATATTTAACACCAACGAAGGTGTGAGAACAAAGTGCCACCTGCATCTCAACAAATGCCTTATGCTTGTCTTCCAATGAGATATGAGGACATTACTTAGGCTAAGATTCGAAGACAATTCTAAGCATAAACTTCATCATCATCAACCTAGATACTGTCCCATTGCTGCAGAATGAGAGAGATTGGGCTATAGTCCACCATGTTAACACATACACTTACGCCTCCATAATCTATACTAATATTATAAAGAGGAAAGATTTGTATTAAGATTTGTATTTGTATATTGTAAGTATGTTTGTAAAGAATTGGCTCAAAAAGTACTGGACCGATTTCAAAAATCCTTTTGCCGTTAGAAAGCTACATTATCACTGAGTAACATAGGCTATATAACATCAAGCTACGCCTCTTAGGAACGGAGCAGCGCGGGTGAAACCGCGAGCGTGTCGCTAGTGTCAAATATAAAAATAAGTGCTTAAACTGGTGTCTAAATCCAAGCCTTATAGATTAGTCACTAAGAAATCTGGTAATTATTCTGTGGTCAAATCAGTTGAATCCTTATCTATATTTGGTTGGTTGCTCAATCACAAAGTCAAAGATATTTATTGCTTAAAACAACAGGAAACATTTTATTTAACCCTGTATTTGCTAACAAGATTTCCTCATCACAGATTTGGTGTTTTTATAATGCTCACTTCTTATCAACAAATGTTTCAATTAAGTAATATTATGTCTTCTTTGATTATGTTGACCTGATAAAATCTAGTGATGATAAAAATCGATGTATCTTTTAGTGCATGCCAATGCCCTGCACCCACCCTATATAAGTTTGTAATACTTGTAGTACTGCCAAGTAAAATTATCCAAGTCTTTATTTCAAAATGTTAATATCCATGGCAACAACAATAAAATAATATTAGCATGATTACTTGTCATAAACAATGATTATGATAATTTTAACATGATTCTATTTTTTATTATTTCTTAGAAAAATAATAGGTATCGTTAATATTTATTCATATTTTATTATAAACAAAATTGAATGGTGATGCTTTCTTTTGTTCCAATGGAAAATAGAGTAGTTTATCTTTTCTCTGTTTTAATTATTATCATGCAAAAAAATATCTAGACAATTTTTGAATTTTGAACGAATGATAAATTTTGATAATTAAAATAAAAGTACTTACCCAAAAAGTATGTGACAAATAATGCTATTATGATGAGGAATATAAATACTTTCTTCAACTTTCTTGGGTGCTTAATTGTCCTACTTCTAACATTGATATGTGGGGCTGAGGTATCATCTTTTAACTGTAAAAAAAAATGAATAACTTTAGGAAACATTATTAAAAAACTTATATGTAGCCAAGTAAATATTTCATGTCACCTACAAACATGAGAAAAATAACATTTTATCAACAGCATGTAACAAACAATAAAATTTTAATGAGTTTTTGTAATTTATTACTCTATTGAGGATTTATTTAGTAACTCAATAAATCCTGAAAAACTTTGAGGATTTTGTAGTGTACCACACAAGTTTTTCAGCAGTATTCTTTTTTAAGGCTATAAATAAATAATAAAATTCTACATAATGAAGCAGCAAATCCACATTACAACACTGGCACAGGGTCTATCTGTCGACGGTGGTGCTATTTATTTGTACCCAACTGCGCCAGAAGGAGGATTATTTAATATTTGTTTCACCAGATAATTAAAAATATTACGATGTTTTATCGCCTATTTAATAAATAACAGCCCAAATTATGTCAAGCTTTACTTCTTTTAGACAATTTAATAAGAATTCAATCGTTAACGAGGAAGCGATGAAAATATGTAAATTATTTACGCTATTATCTTTATTTACATGACAAAATACACACCTCTAAGTACCTGTACGTACTGAACTTTCCCATGTTGACTTAAAACAAACATCACAACCTATAAATAAGATAGTGATAGGTACTATTTCTAACTAAAATACAGAAATCGGTTCATATTTTTAAATATACTTTTACAAATTGAGTCTAACGTCGCGTCACACAGAAATTATTTTGGCTAATGTCTCAAAAAAACGCAAATAATCAAATCAAATGTCATGATGTCATGTCATGTCAATCGGCGAAACGAACGGTTGATTAGTGACGCACTCAACGTTACTAACCAAGCGACTTAGGGGAGGAAAACTGATAATGATCGAATCAAAAATTTAACATAATCGACTAAATGTAAAGTTACGTTTTATTTATAAATTGATTTTTAATTTTATAATCATATGCATGATCAAGAAGAGAAGACTAAAGAAATTAATTACATAGTTTTCACCGTCCTGTTTGCATAAAAGCAATTAGTAGGTCTATAATAATTTAATTTAATATGTACATAGAAGGACGTGGAAGGCCGGCTGCAAAGAGTATAGTAACAGGCCGGCTGTCTATTTGACCAGTCAATAATTAGAAGTTTAGAACATTAAATATATGCAATCAAATCAATTACCATTAAACACACGCATAGGTACTTAGTGTACAATATTTTTTGCTCTGTCATAAAAAAAATCATTCAACCTTTCAAAATAAAAAAAAAACACTGTCTTACCCTTTCCCTTACGCCTTATCATTCCACAACCACATCAATATTCAATATTTATGGTAGGTACCACCGAACCACCTACTTAATTCTTTTGTGGTAGTAGGAAGACAAGAAGACGACAAGAAAACAAAACAGAACTGAGAAATACGGGCAGTTAAATAATACAAGGTAAGTCCAAACTTATATCAAATTATCATTATATTGGAAACCTATTTAGAATGTGATTAACTGATTAGTCATACATTTTTCTTTACTTTGAGATCAAAGTAATGGATTATATTTACGGTAATTTATTCGAGTACATAAGAGAAATCAAAGTTTTAATTATTTGTATAAACTTACTTTTCTTTGCCGTACATTCATTTTATCAAATTTAGCACTTCCGCAAATAACCACAACAAAATAAAGTCCAATCCCAGTAGTTGTTTCACTGTGTTATTTTAATAATGTAACATAATTTATAAAAGTATGTACTGTTAGGTATAGTTAAACGTGTTACAACTTCACATGTCTAGTAATTTATAACCTTGTAGGTATAATATTACTTAAATACTAGGTAGGTATTTATATTACAATCACAAGTACATAGCAGACGTGCGCATCACGGAAGTATATACCTATCTACCACAGTCACAGACTAAATAAATAGACAACTTTACTACCGAAACTATTAATGATGACTGAGCATCATTGGTAGCAGTTTATCACAGGCGATAACCTTTATCGTCAATTCATCATGACTTGTTTATCTTCGCTTCGTGTTTTAAAACAAGATTAATAATAGGTAGCTATTCAGTAACGTTGCGAATGCGATAACGATAAAGACGAAGGAAGAAAAACCCTCTCTTCTCATTTCGTGTACGATGATCATATCAAAAGTATTTAGGTACAATTACTACCTATGTGTATCATCAATAAAATGATATTGTTATTTAGAACGGATGATCAGCTACATTATTTTATTCTAGAACTAATAGTTACTTACTAAGTACCTACCTACTGTGAGCACTTGATCTGTAGGTATGTAAAACAATTACTAGTAAGTAGGTACATAATTATAGCAATTCGCTACATACCACATTCACGATTCGCCGAGGTCTATGTTCTGATTTTTAACAGTCATTTTTGTTTCATTTTCGTAACCCAATACAGTATTATGGATTCATTATTATGATTTGGTATATGTGCGCGATAATGATATTATTAAGTAGTAAGATATATACTTTTAACTACCTACTGATGCATGATATAAAACAAGGTCGCTGATGTCCATGGGCGGCGGTAGTCACTTACCATCAGGTGACCCGTATGTTCGTTTTCGTTTACCCCATCTGATATAAAAAAATGGAATAGGTAATCAGTAATTGATAAAGTGAAGTAGATAAAATTTAACCAAATTCGTAATATTTTATTTACTTAGTACCTACTTATTACAGACTTACTGAAGTCAGGTCCTTTTAAAATTCTAGTTAGATTACTCTAACCTATTCTATTTTCGGCCTTCCTGTAATCTGACATGAGTAATGAAAGAGGTGACGCCAAGGTAAAGGAAGGTGAAAAATTTCAGTAAGATTATTTTCGTAGCTAGTTACCAACTCTGGATAAACGACAAAGCGAGCACCAATTAAAATTAGAAAGTAATTGCTAATCTAAATGAAATTTGGCTGGCTAGAATATGAACGACTGGCTTCTGCCCGCGGCTTTGTCTGCGTGAACTTCAGAATTAGATCTGGCCTTGTGTGTGTGTGTGTGTAATGTTATTCCAGACAATCTGTAATCTATCTCTGTAACAAATTTTATCCAGATCCGTTTAACTGTCCTGGCATGAAAGAGTAATAAACATCCATATAAACAAACTTTCGCGTTTATAATTTGGTTGTCTAGTCTAAGTTTATAATATCAGTAAAGGTTTATATTATAAATAATGAAATAATTTCCTGATTATACTGATACTGATCTACTTATGATATTCTTTATACGTTAAATTACTTCAAATACCTGATACTTTCTTTTCAGGATGGAGGTCAGCCAATTTATCGAAAAATTGAACACATATGGCGTAGGTCATCGAAAATTAGACGACATACTTTTTATCAACGATAAACCTCCCCCCAGACTTGGAGTTTATGACTTTGATGACGAAAACCTTTGCCACGAAGTGTAAGTACTGCATACAACCCACGTCTGTCGTTACTGTTGACCATGGCCGTATAATCATGTCATGCTTCACTATTAAAGTTTCATGAATCTTTTCTAACCCTTTCGAACGATCATTCAGTTCCGAATAATAATTAGTGAACAGTATTCTAAACTTTTATAAGTTACAAATCAGACGTATTCGGCCCAGACGAATATAGCTAATACTTGTCTGTACCTATAACTCCGGTCGATGCTCCTTGCAATCTTTTGGATAAGCGGTTTTAGTGCGTTTGTACTGACATTACAGTCAAGTTGGCATAAGTTACCCCAAAAACAATTATAATTTCTGATGTTTTTGTTTGGATTATTTTACGCATTTCCCGTGTTAGAATCAATGTCATATGATATTATTAGATCACCAAAGAACAGACACCTCAATTGTTTCGTCTTTAAACAACCTTGGGTGCAATTCGTTACGTAGATAAGTCAGCAGAGCAATAAGTGTTACATTCTGCAGGCTTTTTATGTCAACAAACGTAACCATGCGATCATTGATTTTATTACGCAATCTGATGTTTTATTTCCGAATTACTTAATATCTAAGTCATATTTTAGCGTACGGTCTACGTGTAACATTCCTGGCTGCACTTTCACTACGGAATCTCTGTTGGAATTTGAAAATCACTACAATTCATCGCATAGGTTCTCCTGTGCTCAGTGCAAGAAAGTTTTGCCTTCACCACACTTGCTGGACTTACATATACAAGAAAACCACGACTCATTTTTTGCAGTTTTGTCCGAAAGGAAGCCTTCGGTAAGGAAAAGTCAAAATATATGTAACAATCTATTTGTTTCTGTATGTTCCTCTCATGTTTCTGCGACCATTTTACAGTACTGCTGCTACATAGAAGAATGCAAACAAAAGTTTATGAGTGCTAACGAACGACTACAGCATTGTATCGACGAACATAAACTGCCGAAAGAGTTCCGATTCGAATCGAAACCGAAAAATAAAACCAAGAAAAAGGGCAAAACAAAACAAAATTATGGTGAAAATGAAATGTCTATGGAACTTGATAACGAAAGCACTAGTGAAGTAAAACCTAAAATTGTGCTTGCTACTAGCAAACAAAAGACATTCGCTAAGTACGTAGGCAAAAAATTCACGAAAAATGATGGAAGCAAACTCACGAAAAATGATAGAAGCAAAGACACAACAGATGTTAATATGGATGATGCAATGGCAGATTTAAAAGCAAGTTTGCCAGAATAAAAGATAACATGTATATTTCGTTTTATTATTGATCCACAAGAACTCTACACTGATAATAATAAAGCAAACTCCTATGGTAACAACTTGGTGGTATGCGTTGGCATAATCCCAATTTAAAATATCTCATTTGCATGCAGCTAATTTTGAATATCAATCTAAACATTTGGTAGAGATGCCACCAGATTTCACTTGTTTACAGAACAATATTTCTCATTTATACAATAATAATAATACAAGATCCTCAATATAATGTCATCCGTCAGGATAATATTTAACTACATACAAAAAAATAAATTACTGATTTTCCTTAAAATTTACTTAGCCTTGCCTTGGGCGGCAACGGCTTCCATCGCTTTCTTAACGGTTTCTTCGTCACCAAGGAAGACCATGGAATCTACTGGTTTCATATCCTCATCTAGTTCATAAACAAATGGAATGCCGGTCGGCAGATTCAGTTCCATGATGGCAGCATCACTAAGACCTGGAAATAATGGAATAGATTGAAGTACCCTGCTGGCAATCTTAAGTGATATTTTATGTTTGAGCCAATTATTCTTTTAGTTTGGCAGACGCCACAGTTCTTTCTTGTTCTCGAGAAAAAATATGATATCCATGGGAAATTTATTATGAAACATTTTTAAAAACGAAGTAATAAAGAATTAATTTAAATAGGGTTTACTGTGAAATTATAGAACATCTTCGAAACTGAATATGATGATAACCATTAGTTTTCCTTTTCATCGTAATTTGTAATGTATGGTCTTATATAAAATATTGCTTAATTAAATACATACCATCTAAATGCTTGACAATACCCCTAAGGCTATTACCGTGGGCGGCGATTATAATTCTCTTTCCAGCTTTAATCTAAAAAATAAATTATACTTTATCAGGAACTTCTTTATGGATGGTCAATTTCATTTGTAACAGTTTGTTTTCATTGTTGTCAATTTTTAATCAAGCAGCTTTGTGGTAATCTGGTACCTCACAGTCCGAGAAGTGAGGCATTATGATTGAATTTATTTGTTAGGTAATTATTGGCAGAAAAGTTATATTCGGCATATTGAAGCTGTATCAGCTGGGTAGCTTGTCAGGTTAGGTTAGGTTAATTTATCAATGAACATGCATAAAACTAACAATGAAGAATGACCTTAAAATTAATGTTGGAATATTAATAGACTAGATTAATTATTGAAGTTGAAGTTGAAGTATTTAGTAATAATATCACTTTCATTTAGGAGATTCATTAGAAATAAAAAAATTAAAGACAATGTTGTTATTTAACTAAATGCCTTTTATGTATTGAACAAATATATTTTTATAAGTATTTTTCTATTGAATTTCTTAAATGCAAGTGACAAAATCAATCAGGTGGTACGTTTTTAAGTTACACATAAATAAATAAGAATTTATACTTGGAAAAAGGCAAAGAAACTGATGAATTTAATTCTTCCTTACCTGAGGTACAATAACATTGTTCCAGTAAGGTAATGTTCTCTCAATGGTGAGTTTAAGACTTTCAAACATAGGAAACTCTTCCGGTTTTGGGTCGCCAGCATAGCGGGGGTCCTTGACAATGGTGTCATAGTAAGGATGGTCTTTCTCCATGGCTGGAGGAGGTACGTCGAAACTACGGCGCCAGATTTGAACCTGCAAAAAAAGGATACCCAGATTTAATAAAGGTCTACTCTGTGAAATCTGAGATTAAGACACAACTTATGAGAATCATCTAAATGGGACTAGGAATTTAGTTACTTTATTTGGAAAACCAACAGATTAAGTTTATTAAGACAATGTTGATTTGAGTATTAATTAGATCCATGAGTATACAAATATATTTGTATACCTGAGCTTCGCCGTACTTGGCAGCAGTCTCAGCTTTGTTCAGACCAGTGAGACCTCCATAGTGTCTCTCATTCAATCGCCAAGTTTTCTCAATGGGCAAGTCGGTTTTACCGAGCTCTTGCAAGATTGTGTTCAATGTGATCTGAGCGCGTTTTAATACTGACGTGTGGGCAACATCGAACTCATAACCTTCAGCTTTCAGGGCCTTGCCGGCAGCTACAGCTTCCTGACGTCCTGGAAAACAAACTTAGTAAATTTGACACGCCTAAAATAAGGAATTCAAACATTTATTTATAAATTTACCTTTATCACTGAGGTCAGCATCAAACCAGCCACAGAAAAGATTTTTCTGGTTCCATTCACTTTCGCCATGGCGAATCATGACAATTTTATATTTTCCAGGCATTTTTTTAATATAAATTTAAGAAAACCTGTGTAAACGAATCGAAGCCGACGAGATGCCGACAATTTTCTTCTTTTTGACGTAATTAACCCGAATGACCTCTAGTCAAAGCCAATCAAAATGATCAAGTTGCATTCCAGACCGTGGAGACGAAGATTTTAAGCCTTACTTTATTGAAATAATCGACTAAAATTATGGTACCCTCTAAGCATTAACTGAGCTGTGACAGCACTAGTATGAAAAAGTCATAAATAATCGACTAAAATTATGGTACGCCAGCATTAACAGCACTACTACACTAGTTTAAAAAGTCTCAGATTTTGCGGTGAACGAAGTGATCAAAATAACCTTGTTTTGTTTGCAAAGAAATTCTTAAAATTGTTGAATTTATCGTCTTGGAATATTTCGAAAGCAATACATCAAATTCAGGCTTATTGTTTGTAATGAACACCTACTTGTAGGTGGAGGCCGAACAGTAACAAAAAACTAGTTCTGAAAATATTTACAAAAATGACACCAAAGAAATCTGTAAAAAACACGACATCTAAAAGAAAATCAATAGAAAAAAATCCAAAAAGGACTGTTATGAAAGAGAAACCCAAACCGAATATGCCTTTGAACTTTAAAATTAGTATCCCACTCGCCACCAAATTTACTGGTAAGTTTAAACAAAATTGCTAAGTCAGTAAAATGTATAATTTTATGAGATGGGTTTGAATTTCATGAACTTGTCATTATTCTTTGTAACATAGGGAGTTGTTTTATTTAACGTACAATGTTTTATGGACTTAGAAATTTACCTAAAGTGCTCAGTTCTGACAATGTGTCCACAAACCATTGACATAGTAAGAAAAAAGTACATATACTATGACAGCAAGTGATGCTGAAGACAATGGCAGAAGACAGCTTGGGCATTTTCCTCATGGCATATTTCTTTTTTGAAACAAAAATTGTTACATAACTCAAACGTACACCAAAACAACAAATAAAATAAGTACATAATTAGCTTTTAATTATTTTGGTCAAAAAATTATATATAACTTTTTTTACAGTACAGAGAAAGTAAAGTTTCTAGAGCCAATGATAACTATTTTGTGTTATATGATAATAATTTAAGTACTTACAATTTCAATTCTGTTGAAATGTTCTAATTAATCATCATCACAATGGTTTTGAAAAACAATATTTGTTTGGGATTTTTTTTGCTCACAGACAAACTGACTGAAATTTATAACATACCAGTAAAGTGTGTGTACTCTGCATAACCTTTTTAGGAATACAGGTATGATGATTATCATTTGATTTTTATTCTAAATGTTCGTTTTAGAAGCAGGAGTTCACACACCAATTATCCGCGGCCGTGGTCCTCCAAAATTTAAAACAAAATTAGACTTACAAACAAAAGTAGAATTAGCAAATTCAGGTAATATATTGTATTTTTTATTAACCACCAATCTAAGATCCTCTATGTTAAAAAAACACTGCCCAATCTGGAAGGAGCATATCGTTGCCATGCAGTGGAAACCTTGTAAAGCACAAATTCATGGGCTTTTATTTTATTTGTTTTTTGGAAAGAAAACCTTAATGCTCATAAAAATCACATATTATTTAGCCTTATATAAATAGAACCGATCTTTATACATAACAATACCTTCACGGGTTGGACAGGGTTTTCTTAACACATTGTATAAAAATGATTATGTGTTTGTTCACCCTACAAGAGTTCATATGCCATTCACCAGATTATAATGAAACTTTGGTAAGTGGTTATTTGCCCTTTGAGAAAGGTTTCTGACAAAAAGTGTCATTACAATGCATGCTAGGTCCACCTCCTTATTAATATATACCTATGTTTTCTTACAAACCGCCTCATTCATTAGTCTAGTAGTGTAAACGGTGACTACTATGCTAGATGTCCTGGGTTCAATTCCCAGGTCGAGCAGTGTTTTTGGGTGCCTCTATGTAATTCTCAATAAGGGGAACTGGCTCTTACATGCAAAAGTCATAAGGGTGGCTCCGACATAAGGGTGGTCGCCAGCCAGTCAGACCCCAAGAGGTCCTACCACTGAGCAAAATAATACATAATGTGGTTTTATACTAATTTTATCTTAAACATTATGCATATCTATAATTGCTATAGATACAAGTCTTTGTCTCTGTATTTTGCTACTAACCAATGTTTGTGTTTATATTGTTGATGAGCCTTATGTAAATAAATAAATAACGACATCATTTTTAATGACTATTGGATGTAACAACCAAAAAAGTCCTTAAGCTACCTTTTAGTTCCAAATAACACTAGTTATAATGACCGAATTTCTTAAACCAGCTAATATTGCTGTCCCATGATATTGTTGTAAATTGTTTTGATTATAGTTTTAATTTTTAGTAATGTTTATGTATGATACATGATATTACTGTTTTTCAGTTGCTCGACAGCAATTGAAGAGGGAAGATATTCCTCAGATTGAAATAATACCTATGGTTAATAGTCCAACGCCAAAGAGAGGACGGAAGAAAACAATCAATGTGATTTCTGATTTTTTTCAACCACAAGTTACAATTGACAACAAAAGTTCAGGTTAGATCCCACTAATTAATTGTCTGCTATTTATAAATTGATGACAAGTCGATCATCTACAGTTCAACGAATGTAATCTAAGGTCTTCCTAAAAGTAGTACAGATATATTGAGCAGTGAATAACTTAAGGGTTCGGTGGACACTGAATTGGCCACACAAACATTATACCAAAATAAATCGTAATTCAAAGACAGTTAAATCAAATTGTGTTATTATTTGGATTCGGATACCGTTAATCTAGGTTCTGCCCTACATTTCGTCTACTACTATTTCACTGGAAATAATTGACCGGAAAACCGGTCGAAACTTCATAAAGTTATCAAAAATAACATTCACTTACAATTATTTCCAGTGATATATTTATCACGAAATGGTAGGGCAGAACCCAGATTAACGGTATCCGAATCCGAATGATAACACAATTTAATTTAATTCTATTGGAATTGCGATTTATTTTGGTATTCCGATATTTCGGGCAAATTGGTCATCCGGACCCTTAAACAATAAAATTATTGAAAGGGACGGCTAGTGCAGCATACTATGTAATGTCACACATCTTTGTACTAGTCATCTCTTTTTTTCCTCAAGCTGTTTGGTGGGGTCTATATAGTCACATAAAAAAGTGTAACTGTTCAAAAATACCATAATTTTTAGATAAGTAAGTATTCTTAGAGTAGTGTTATTTTAATCCCTAACAGTCTCACGTCCTAGCCAGGTCGAGGTCTGGACCAGACGATAACAACTTTATTTCACAAATCAGAGTAAGAGTTAAAACTATGGTATTATCTAGCGAAAAAATGTCTAAGTACGACATTTGTAGGGGAGGGAAGGGCGCCCCACTGCCTAGTACCATGCTATAGCTGCATATCACAATCCATTCTCATAGGGCTCAATTCGTTTCCCGATGGGTTCAATTCTTTTCCCAATGGATTCAATTCGTTTCCCAATGGATTAGATTCGAGCAGTGTTATTGGGTTCTTGTATGAATTCTCAGTAGAAGTTCGGAGTTTGGTATTTATGTCCGGTTAATGGCAATAGGCTCGCCCCCTATTTCACGTGACCTAAACATACTGGCGATCTGTGGGTGTACATTAATATCTTCGCCTTTGCCTGACCCTTGCATGACTATTTCTATTTTGCTTCAATTAATTACCTATTTTCACAGAATGTGCTATCACTTCAACTGCTACCATAGCACCAAAAAAGAATACATCAGTAGTAAAGCCAGCACCTACAAGAAGAATGGGTAATTAATATTTATTTTATTATTATCAATCAAAAATAATTCATCCAATATTCACATTTAAGAATCCAATATAATTTTGTTTGACATAAGTAGATTCATCAGCCATTTTGGGATGGCTAACACAATCGGTTTTAAAAAATATTACAGTAGAGTCTCACTAATTCAGCAGTATTAAAAATATTCGGTGTCGGATTATTCGAATATTCGGATTACTGGATTTACTACTGGCCGTTTACTTGACATTTTTAGCTACACTATTTTAACTTGTAAACAGTAGCAGAAGCTAAACTGGAATGAGCGGTTAAATATGTACGTGCTATTGCGCACTGATACCAGGGCGCAAGCACGGAGCGGGAGTAGGGAGAGGTGACGGAGGCGCGGGCGGAGGGTACGTGCTGTACTATTGAACTGTGGGATTAGTGAGACTACTGTACTCATTTTTCTTTCCCTAAAACCATATTCGGAATATTACGAACTTTAGAGCTTATCGAATATTACGAATATTAGAGTTAATCGATGAGCAGCTTATTAGTTTTATTTACAGTAGAGACTCGATTATGCCGCCCTCAGTTATATGGATTCGCGATTATCTGAACTACCAACCGCGATTAAATTCATAACTTGCATGAATTTGTATAACAAATCAAATCCATGCAAGCACGGAAATTGTATAAAAATGTCAATCAAATCAATAAACATTGATTTTAGTTGATAAGTTTAATTTGTTTTTAATAAACACCTAGCATTGGGTATTATGCAATATGTAATAGGTAGGTATAAAATCAGCTTCTGTTCATGCATTCGATTATCTGTATTTTCGATTACCCGAATGCCTAACAACAACAATTAGTTCGATTAATCGAGTTGCCACTATAATATGTAAATAATTGTAACTAAGTTAATTATTATTACTATTCACAGTTACCAGAAAGAGATTAGCCGATTCGACAGCACCCGGAGTTTCAAAAAGGCAGAAAGTCGAAACAAAGCCGGAGGCACTAACAGCCGACGCTAAAATAAAAGTAGAGGACGTTCCAGTTGAACCCAACACTAAACCGACCACACAAGTTCAAAGTATACAAGACAATGGTCCCGAGCCTGAAGAAACAAAGACACAATCTTTACTTACTCCAAAAAAAACTAAACCTACGACCAGACGGCCCCAAACCACAGCCAAGAAACCGACATTGAGGCAACCGACCGCGCGTAAGAAGAGAACAATTAAAGGTAAGCAAGGAATAGCGACAAGCGTCAGTTCCCCTTCCATCCTCGACCGACTGAGGAAAGTGCCTAAAAAGGAAACAGAGGGGGAAGACAAAACTCAAAAAGACCAACCCACTGCGCCTGGAGCTGTCGACTCCCGAACCGCGTCTGTAAGTAGTAATTCCAACTTATCCTGGACTAAGGACATATCCAGTTCAAGCACAACAACCTGTATAACAGTCGCTTCACACGACTTCGTCCGTTTCAACAAAAAGTTGCCCATAATTAAACTAACTAACATCGATAATGAGATCAAAAAACGTCAGCGAAATGCGGAAAAGACTGCCGACTTGAACGAATCAGACAGTTCTTCGGACTCGTCTGATTCTGACTGCACGGAGTGCAATAAACAGAAGTTTTCAGACCGGTTTAATGATTCAATAGAAGTCAACTCTCTACATTTAAGTACTTCCTCTGTACCTAGCACTAATAGTCATGTGTTGCAAAAACTTAAAAAAGACAGTATGGATTATGTGAAAGCAGCTGAACGATTATCTTTGTCAATGAAAGAGATCGACATGGAAATTATAAATTGGATTAGTTCCGACAGTCCCGATGTCAACGCGAATCTCGAGAAATTAAAAAATAAAATGTTCGATATCTTGGATATGGAATTCGGGGTAATTACGCACTGTCGCAACCTTAAAAAAATATTAGATCCCTCGAATGTCGATGCACAAGACGAAACTTGTGCTTCAGAACCGATTGATGATAATAATGCTCCCGTAGAAAATGCTCCCGTTGAAGTTGCTAAAGATGACGATTTTGTAAAACCTAGGCCTTTGCGAAAGCTATCTAATATTTCTGAAGGCAATTTTTCAAGTGTTAGTAATATAGGTACTGGAGAGGACAGCTTAGAAGATGATGCACTAGCAGCCGATGCTAGGAACTACCAGTATTATGACCATCATGATGACGATGACGCTCTCTCTCTGTTTGCTGAAAGCATAACCGGGATCGAATCCTCTAGGATGAATACCTCGGTTGCTTCAGCTCCCATCCACAAAGCCCATCCAGTCGAAGAATACGTTCCTCAATCAGTAAAGGAAGACTTTCCGCCGAACACAGAAAAACACACCTACTGCCCAACGAAAATAAGAACTGTTTGTGAAAAACAAAATGCAGATTCCACTTCCATTTATAAACAAAGCAACAGTACAGATGACGCCGAAAGTTACCAAGATTTGAACGAACACATTGATTTGGATACAAGAATAAGTCCCCCAGACAATATAAAGAAACCGTGTCTTATGGAGACTTTGTACGAAGTACAGCCAAAGACAAGAAGCATAGTATTCGGAAACTTGTGTTTCTACAACTTAATGAACTGTTGTCGGAAGATGTATTTCGGACAATGTCGATTCGTCCACGTTATACCGACTAGTGCACAAATTAAAGCCAAACTTGAATTATTGGACGAAAGGTTGTTGATCCAAGAGTATTTGTTGTTAAGGAACTGGCCTGATCTGAGAAGAAGATACGGGATGTGCTATGCAGAGGAATGTGCGAAGCGGGGGCTCACTAGGATACTGGTCGAAATGGCTTACGATTTTATCATTAAAGCTAGAAATGAGAGCGATGAAGACACAAAATTGAGAGTTAACATAATAGAAGCTACGTTGTTACATTTGAATAACGTCGACTTGAGTGTGTGTGAAGATCTATTGAAGCTAACCATTCATTCAGATCAGACGAACAGGACATTACTTTGTGACGTGTTTATGGCGACCATGTCAATAACGCAGAATTTTACGAGGTTCAAAATTGTATTTTTAAACCTTACCTACTTCATGGTCGACAACGATAGGATTTTTAATAAGGACGTGGTTGAACATATTTTGGAGCGGGTTTGTATATTGCCTTTCGAGGAGCCGATGGCGAGGGCGTTGATACAAATGATGCGGCTGACGAAGTCTGAGATCTTTAATAATTCTATGATCGCGTTGTTTGAGAAGCAGATCTCTGTGAACAAGGATGTGTTTGAGGAGTACTCCATGCTGAAGAGCCAGTGCGCGTTGACGTCGTTGCTGGCGTGTTCTGTGGTGGAGACGAGCGCTCCGCTGAGCGGAGGGCCGGGCCCATCGGACGCCCAGCCGCCGGCGCCCTCGCCCGATACCACCAACCTAGATAATATGGTGAGTTTCTTATATTTTTTTTACCAACTGGCTGGGAATGGGTGTCCACTCAAAATGTGGGGGGTTAGGCGATTAGTTAGTGGGTTCCACCACTGTGCTGACTGTACCTACACCATGGAGATTTCATATCTTAAAATGTATTAAGTGTAATTTAAAAAGAAGAAAACAATTTTCAAGTGTGAACAGCGAATGACAGCTGTAGTGCTCGCCTACAGTGCAAAAGGAACCAGCATGCAAACTTTCAGGGATCTAGCTCCTGTAGTTTCGGTTGTGCGTTGATACGTCAGTCAGGTTCTTCTTTTTATTAGACGTATAGATATCAAAAATATATTTTCGAATCTCCGAGAACTGTTTGATTTACAAAATAAGATAACTGTACTGAAATATTGTCACGAATTTATAGAGGCCTAATAATACTTAGTTCCTAACGAGACATTGCGAATTATAAACATTATATTTGGTACTCTAATTGCAAAGAGAGAACGTTTATTTCTGACCTTCACAACACAACACAATAAAGTTGATAGTCTATCCAGAATTCTCCTAAACATGTTTCGAAGTTCTGAATTAAATCAATACACATGAAAATTACACTAATGACATTCCAAAAAAAATAATTAATAGCCCATTTCTTGACAGAACAAAACCGCCGAAGAATCTTCAACGCCCGTCATAACCCGCACCATAGGCATGAACCCGCCGATCACCTTCAACCGAGCTCCAGTGAGCCCCACCGCCAAAGCTCTCGATAACCCCGGCCCTTCCCGGGCATACAGCAGCTCAGGCTCTTCAAATACCGACGACACAACACCTAACATCAAGAAATGGCGCAACAGGGCTATATTTCCTCATTTACTACCGCCTCGGATGAGTTTAGGGAGGCCGATGGTCCGCGCGCCAGTCCACAGCCCGCTTAGGGCTCCGATGCGGCCTCACACCAGACCACCCCTAAGAAAGCCCTTTAATCAACGACTCGTGACGTTCAGGAGCCCTGCTGTATGTATACCTCATTTTATGCCTCCTGCGAGACTATAACCCTTATTTGCGTTTACTTACTGTACTATTACTTTATTTACGAATTATTTTTTGTAGGAAATTGAGTACATTAAGCAATTCCTCGCGATCAATTCATAAAATCTGTTATTTTTCTCGTGTACCCATTTTATTTTTTGTGATATCGAACGCTGCAATGAATTGGAATACACAGTAACTTCATCCTGAAATATCGAAACATGCTGTTTTATACATTTTCATGAATCAATAATCTTTCATAAATCACCATGTATACCAATGTATTACAGCATTCAATGCATTCATAGTATATGCGTTAATAATATATATCTACAGACATGTCCAATAAATTAAAATAAGTGAAGACTTCATTATTTTAGATATTTTCTGTTTTTAGGTCCAACATCAGCAATATAATAATTATATTATAGTTATATTCACTATCTTAAAATATTATATACGCGTTATAACATGTAAATGTAACATTCTGTGATACCTAAGGCGGGTCATATTTTGTTATAAAACATTTACATTTTATTGAAGTTCATTTGTTTGATAAGGCAAATCATATTGATTGTTGTAAAATCGGTATGTCAGTTTACTTACTAAAAAGAGTTGGCCTATGTGTTAAGAAAACCCTGTCCGACCCGGGAAGATATTGTTAGGTATCGATATCCGATGCTATTTATATCTATAATCGTCCACACTTTTCAAGTCAAATACTCCGAAAAAACGAGGAAACTGAAATGGCAATACTTACGGTGGCAGCGAGACCGTCCCTGGTCCGACCAGATGCTCCTTTTATAATATTAAAAAAAAATGGCTATTTTGGGGACGATAATCGTAAATTTTTAATCTCAGTATGTTTACTTTCATGAATATTTCATGTTTCTTATTTTATCTGCTAATGATTTGGATACCTATGTGCCCACTTCGGATCGGACAGGGTATTTCTTAACCCTGCGGATTTCGATAATTTGTAATGGAGATGGCATCCGTATGGCATGGCTACTGTTAACAATGATGGCTGAAACATCTTTGACGTAATTCTTAATGTCATTATAACGCTTTGATTGGTGCTGACATCTGTCCGTTGCGTTGCTCATAATTTTTACATAAATAATTATTTTTCACTAATACTCGTTAAAAATTTATTTCAGAACTACGTAAACCGGCAGCCAGGTCCGCAGTACTGAAGATGTTTGTACTACTCTATGTAAGTTTAAGTTAAAATTATTAAAATACCCTCAATGTTATAATTGTCGGTATTACTATTACCTATAGATGTATCTTGCGATATTATTTGTTAAAGTTGTATTAATGTTAGGCTTAAATCACACTTGAATGCCCATTTACGAAGGTTCACAAAATCTTTAGGCGTCTTTAATTCCTATTGCAATCTGATAAAGTGGTAGGTATAGTAACCATGACAACAAACACTGTTCTATAAGTTCTGCTATTCTAAACAATAATAAACATATTACTCTCGTTTACGTCGCGCAGTTGGGTAACAATTTCATACAACATGTTTTGTAATTCAAAAACTATAAAATAAAACGTTTGTCCGCTCTAAGTACTATACCACTCTTCAACGATTGCACTGATACTAAACCAAAGTGAATCCGACGATTTTCAGTTATATACCTACGCTGTTCGCCAATTTCACTTTACCTACATAAATATCTAGTCTGTTTTAGGCATCTAAATAATATTTAAACTATGAGTTAGGGCCCCTAACTCATAATAGTTTTTAAGTTTTGCGAAATAAATTCAAATTTGTTACTAAAACAGGAACTATAAATTGTATAAAACGAGGTCCAAGTGTGTTATAGTTCGCGGCACCTAAGTTGACCCAAAACTGAACGGAGAGGGGGAATGTTTGCGCAGTGCATTTGCGTGCAAAATGTATTAAAAATCGTCTACTGCGCATCCACCATTTTGGTTCAAGTTATTTGCCGGCAACTATAATTCATGTGTCAAAGCGTCATTCAATAATTTCGGATTTGTTGATCAGTCCTTCATTGCTAATATGCGCGGCACGACTAAATTTTGTCCACTGTTTTGTTTCAATATTTCTCGTGAAAATACGAGACGAATGCGTGATAGTTGTTTTTTTGTCGCGGTGCGCATGCGAGCCTGCCTTGTCATTTAGTGCCAGACGATTATTAAAAATAAAATACAATTGAAATATCAGACTTTAGTCACAGGTCTTAGAGCGTTTTTGCTGGAGTTAGAAATCTCTAGAAGTCTGTCAAGAATTAAATAAAAAGAAATCTAAAATAAAAGCTAATTACGGAATCTCAGAAACTTACAAACTTGAAATTTGTCAGTTAGTGTAAGCGTCCGTTAAGGATATAAGGCGCGGAAAAGCAATGCAGGGC
Organism: Acronicta aceris; assembly: GCA_910591435.1. Lineage (NCBI taxonomy): Eukaryota > Metazoa > Arthropoda > Insecta > Lepidoptera > Noctuidae > Acronicta > Acronicta aceris. The sequence goes on along the minus strand of OU342778.1, from coordinate 2,336,910 downwards.
CAAGCGACACCACACTTGAGTCAAGATTTTGCTAAGACCTTTCTGCTATCGACTATTTAATAATACGTCAACGGATTTCTTCAAAGGTGCCAGTTATTATAAATTCTCGACTGTTTGTTATTTTATACTGAGTAACTGTTTCAAAATCTTTAGGAAATTCTTATTTCTGAAATAAATTAATATGTTTGAATTTCTGTACGCTAACTTTTTTCGCGAATTCGCCTCAAATTGCTTTTTGTGTATCCAAATATCGTGGAAGTATCTATAAACAGAACTTGTATTTCTGTCAAACCCCTATATTGAATATAAAAATTCCGTCTTGTAAAACTATTTTGAAACAGGCTCCGAGATTAGGTTTTAATTATTGATAGTTAAATAAAACTGTAGATAGTTATTAGCAATTACGTCTATTTTCGTTAGAAATGTGATAAAATTCTCACCAAGAAATAAAAAATGGCTTCCCGAAATTGACATTAATCTATATCTATAAATAAAAATTTCAAGCCATTCATATATAAAAATTAGCATCGTTTAAATTCATGCTAGTAGATAAAATCGCTATTTTTATATAACAACAGACTAATATTTAGTGACCGGACTTTCTAAAAGCTTTTATCAATACATATTGAATACCGGTTCTATGAAAACGAAACAAATAATTGGCAAATTGCGCTAAATTGACCGAAATTGTGTGCTTTTTCGCTTATTTGCGACACTGAGTCCGATTCCCGAACTAGAACAAAGTCTGTATTCTTAGGGACAGTGCTTAGCTATGCCTAGTGTATGGGAATATAGATTTGTACCTTACACAGAAATATTACAGCAGACAGAGGAGAAATGTTACTTGTATCTGTTAAGGTGTCTGTAACAATGAGTAAAGACGCTTTACGGATACCTTATTTGTTGAAGTATTGTAATGTTGGTATTACCGTTTTTTTATTCTGTGATGTTCCATAGTTAGAATACATTTTTAACAATCTTATTTACTCTTCAAATTCCAGTATTTACGGTTATTTATAGATATGACTGCGTCATTAGTCTAGTGTTCCCAAGTGAGACTGCTCCACTAGAGGTCCTGGGTTCGATCCCCAGGTCGAGCAAAGTGTTATTGGGTTTTTCTATGAAATTCTCATTAGCAGCTCGGAGTCTGGATTTGTGCTCGGTTAATGGCTATAGGCTCGCCCCCTATAACATGGGACCTAAACATACCGGCGAACTGTGGGTGTACATTAAGTACACCTCTGCCTAACCCTTCGGGGAATACAGGCGTGATGGTATGTTATGTTTATAGATATTACTGGATATGTTCACATATGCTTACCTACGGATTGCAGGACTGAACCATCAGATGCCGCCGAATACTATTTTATATAGACTACTAGCTTATAAATTCAAGTATTAACCATTGACTTACAATTGGGTTTAAAATTCATTTATCAACTGTTGATGTGTAGTTTTATTGTTTCAATAAAGGCTAAACCACCTAAATGTAGTTGTAGTTACCTAGATTTATAATATGACGTGTACATAGTATAAATATAATTTTCTTATTTTTTAATTATAGTACTCGTTGACTGTTTCCCTAGATGTGGCAACAGATTCTATTCTTTAAGTTTATAGATGAGTCTTGTTTGCACTTACGACATGGAGTTAGTGATATAATGGAGTAGTGTAGCTAATTATTCAAATTATTACGACAAAAAGACAATCAAACATAAATTGATTCGTTAAGTTGTACTCTGCTTTATTTCAGTCAATCCGTTGTCAAATATCAGTATCAGTGATTGGTTGAAATAATTTTTCAAAATTGCAACGACCAATCAGATCAGTTGACTTCATAGCAATGTCTACTTTTAACATGAAGTATGTATGTAAATAAACGACATTTTGATGTTGAGCGTGAAATGTTAACATGCTTTGGCACATGTTTTATGTAAGTAATAAATATACCTATGTGATCTAAGAGTTATAATCAAGTTATAATTAAGTACTTATAAAAAGTACAAAATTAATGAAAAATCCTATACTTATAACAGTTTTAACAAGTACAACATATTACGCAGATCAGAAGAAGTAGTTTGCTTTTTGTTGTAGGATTTTTGTAAATTTGTTCATAAAATTGACATAATGCGTGATGTGCGATCAGGGAGATAAAGACGAAATGCCTGTTAAATAGGTTACTCGCTTTTAGTCCTTTTATTTCCAATAATAAGGATGAAAATCGATTAACCGTTAAGAATGTCGATTAACGGCCGATAGCTTACGAGAGATAGGATTTTGACATTAGGTACTTGTATAGTTATAATCCTATCTCTAGTAAGCAAAGCTAACTGATAATAGGGTGAAAATCGATCAACCGACAAGAATGCCAACTGAGGGGTCAGATTACAGCAGGCTATAAGAGAGGGGGTTATTTTGTCTTATGTTTCCCTGAACAAGAAAAAAGTCTGTATAGGTATAGGTACTTAATTCTAGCAGAGTTTAATGTTATTAAGTGTTGCTTTTGATGAGACAGAAACCAGATAATTAGAACGTTGATTTTTGTTTTTAAGAACTTAATCTAACAATGTCTTCTGAAACACCTATACTGAAGAGATAAGTAATTAGGTAATGTATGTGATCCTAAATCTGTTTTATAAGGTCGAGCTGCGATGATATTTTATCATAAAATATGATTATTACAACTGTTTTTTTTTATTGTGAGATATAAAGAACGAATAAAGTCGTATCAAAGAAATTACCATAATTTCGTTCTGTACGACCTTCTTCGTACTTTGTGTGATCCTTGATCCGCTTCTACCTGAAAAGCTTACTAGTAATGTGGGTCGCACATTGCTAGTATTCTTGTTAACCCCTAGTGCTAAGCTAAATGCTTGTGTTGCGAGTGGGTTCACTTCGGTAGTGCAATGGATGGGTTTCGAACTGGCAACCACATGATCGCAAGTCCAGCGCTCTTGCCATTAGGCTACTGCCGTTTTGAACAGATTGCATTAACACCTGACATTGTAACCGATAATGATAATAATGCCGTGGAAACATTATAGATCGGGTTATTTCCATCTCAAAAATTCATTTAAAATATTTACGTCAATAAAACATTAAATTTGTAGAAAACCGAAAATATAATTAGATGGAGCTTAGCCAATGCATTACTTACATAAAAAATCATGAAAATACATTAAAAATAATAATACACTACCTTCACAATAGGTACATTTGAGCCTCGATTGAGAAATAAAAGTAAAAATATACATCATGAAATCTTTATCGCTTTTACTGCACAAGTATTCATACATCAGTTCGAAATACAAGTGAATTACAGTACAGTAAATAGCAAATTATGCATGGTATCCAAAACTGTCAAATTTCTTCAATTGATTTTCAATTTAATCTCCAAACAATAGAGCTTATTATCCATTGAGGAAATTTGAGTTTGCGGTAACTTCGGTCCGCACAAGGGTCTGTTAACTACAATCAATCACACACATCAAACTATGTTCCAAATTGGGGGACTCGGCTATTAGTCTCGTGAAGAAAAAGGGATGTTTAAATACCCTTTTCGTCCCTCTTGGATGCATCCTTGCACGTGATCCATAGTTTGGGTCTCTAAATTTAAAAAAAATCCCTACTTCCGTCGAATCAATGTGGTTTGAAGAACGCCCATGTAATGTAAATATAGGTTACGCATGCTATTAACGATAAAATTTTCACAATGTATTACTACAAGACAGTCTTAGGAAGTACAGTCAACGTCATTCTATCTATACTTATTCAAAAAGTTGCCAACTACACTAATACTTTTCATATAATTTTCCAAAATTATACTCTCTTATGACGCTGACCGTATTCGGCATTAAAGAAAATAAATAAGAGATTCCTGAGAAAATAATCACGCAATCTTAACCTACGTATAAATATTAATTAGCCGACTACAATATTGTCACAGCGAAGCGTAATTTAGTGTAAAAAAATTTAGGTTTGTTTCGTTTTTCTAGCAAACTCGGAGTAGCATAAAATTGAGCACTAATCCCGTGTCCAAGGTCCAAACTTCGCCTCACTATCAAATATCTTCTTTAATATCTAACTATGTTAGTAATTTAAAGAATAAATGATAGTTCTAGTTATGATTAATTAAATTAACCTGTAAAATCATATCCGTTCATAATATAGACAAACCCACCTGTACCAAGCGTATTATGAATTTTATGACACGCCCATTCAAAAGAATAGGCTATACGACCAGAAATTGTGACACGTTAAAACGAGAATTTCGTCATGAAATCCTTGGGGCTAACATACGGACTATCTCGAGATATGATTTGGATTTTTTTGTCATGGATTTTCACAAGTCCATTACTACTAATACTTTACAGAAGTCTTCTGTTATGCCTTCATTACCTTCCATCCAATTCCTTCATCAATGGAAAAGTTTAATGTACTAACAATTATTTTCATAAATTCAAGCTATCTGCAAAAACAATTTTAGTTACTCCATTCGCTCGAATATTTTATACATAGGTACTTATACAATTTGTACTCAAAGCTACACAGTTTGGCGTTATAATACTGAATACATGATAATACTTGATATCTCGATACAATACAATCAGAAATAAGTACATACTTTCATAGTTCAGGTGAACTAAAAATTCAAAGAAATTTTACAAAGTGAACATACTCAGGTTAGAAACATTAGTACATAAAATATTGGGTTTCTAGTAGGCTTACATCAACTCTTGAGTAACAACACCCAGTTGGTTACTCAACGATTGTGACGGAAAAACGCAAACGAAGATATCTAAAAATAGGAGTCAACTCCCCAACTCTATTATTATTTTCTTTGGTAGAAGTAAAGTTATTAAGAGTAGTTACTCTAGTATATCATGGAATTTGTACGAATAACGAGCAGACGGATCGCCTGATGGTAACCGATTACCGCCGCCCATGGACACCCGCAACACCAGAGGAGTCACAAGTGCGTTGCCGACCTTTTAAAAGGGGATTGTGCCTCCGGTTACCTCACTCACTCGACGAAACACAACGTAAGCGTTGTTTGACGCCGGTTTTCTGTGAGACCGTGGTATCACTCCGGCCGAGCCAGGTCAGGTCGAAGCATGGCTCTCCCACGTAAATTGGAATTTACGAATTCTTTGGAGATATGTTTACAAACGAAGAATCTCATGCACAAATGTCTAAATGACAGAAATAATGATTTGTATGGCCTTATAAACCTCTATTTGTAGCGCAATAAGCCATCATCATTATCATAACTGTTTAAGTACACAAATTAATATTTTATGTACTAATGAGCAGCTAACTTCCTAAATTATTAGTCGACGGGTACAAACCAATAGCTGATGTAGTACAAATAAGAAAATACTATTAATATAGCACCAATTGCGTACAAAATATCATCAGGAGACAAGAAATTGTCAATGGCGAATGTTGCATTGATGATCATGACAGGTATTTGTAAGTTTGTAGATAATGTTACCACTAAACATTATTTTCATTTATGTAGACAAAGTAAAGAAACCTAGTTATAACAGTAATGTCCTTTATAGCATAGTAAGATACTTCCATGATGGTCCAAGACAAATTCTACTGGTTTTATACCGGCTATCCTACCATCAACACATCACAATATACTTTTTTTTTATTCGTGATAGGCTTACGCTTGACCACTAGTTTGCCTGATGTTAAGCGATACTGCGATTACGGTCTAGTGGTATTGTAGCTGATGTCTCATAGGAAATAATTAAGAAAACCCCGTAGCATCAAGACATCAGTAAGTACCATGTTCTTGCAATATCGTTGAAGTAACAGGATACCAAATTTCAAATCGATCAGACCTGTGGAAGTTGCTCACATCCTTTCATGAACCAGAAAAGAGCAGATAATCTTCAAATGGCTGGCCAGATTTTCTTAAATCATAGCTACACTCGATCAAGCCACCCTTCAAACAAAAAAACTGATTCAAAATCAGTTCATTCGTTTGGGCGCTATGATGCAACAGACGGACACATAGATACACGTTAAACTTATAACACCTTAGTTTGAAATGAGTTTTCCTTAATAAGTTAATTATCCTGCCTGCCTTTCTATCTACATCACCTACATTTTATGAAACTTATTCTAGTAAATCCTTATACCTGTCGTATCTACATCATTATACCAGTAACAATGCCAAAACACAAACATCTGATCTATGATTAAGATATCTGTATACATAATATAGATGGATTGGATATCAATGTTACTGGTTGGTGACGTAGATAGACAGGTATAGGTAAGGATGAACTATAACAAGTTTCATAAAATTGGAAGTATATCAAGCTCATCTTCATTATTGAGCTGCCAGCGCTATATTATCATCCTATTTCCTAAATATTCGAACCTTACTCAATTTTAAGATGCTGTTAATTCTCGTGCTGTCTCTAACTTCGTCGGTGACTGTGACAACACGAGACTTAACGGCAGCCTCTGAGTATTTGGCCCTATATGACATACCTATCTCACAAAAGAACAAAGATATCCACATTTTGATACAACATATGTCATGTAATACGTAAAGTAATTACTTGACGATTCAAAATGACCATTTGATGATAGACATTCGCGATTAACAATTTCTTCAACCTATTGAAGCTAGCCTTACATTAAGCGGTGGGATATATTGTTTGTGCGTATAAATTATTACATATAGTATGTAATAAAAGCCTCAGTGGAAGAGTGCTCGAGGTCTCTTCTTGGCAAGGATATGCCACGAGTGGGTGACGCCCTTGCGCCGCTTTGGTGATAACCTGGAAATTAATATGTTTAATATGAAGTTCTTATGAAGAACTGTAATTTAACTTTATTATTTTAGAATGTTACTCTGGAGGTCCTGGGTTCGATTCTCAGGTCAAGCAGTGTTATTGGGTTTTTATAGTAAATTCTCAATGGCATGTCGTAGTTTAGACTTGTGCCCGGCAATAGGCTCAAGGAGAACAGCATAGTGAACAAAAAGTAGGTTAAGTACCTACTGCCCTTCCATTGCCTAGTAGCTGGAATGATGACAACAGATTACCTATTGGATCCCAAAGCTAGCTTGTGATAGTTTACATGAAGGACAACTATCAGTTGCCCCTCACGTCAAAACAGAAAAAGCGTGCCCTAAGCACCAAGCTTCCAAATTTTCTACAGAAATCTGTCACCAAGGCATGTCATGGCATGCTGGGCACATCTTGGTTTGCCGCCTATACATGACTGTGGCACTTAAAAGGTTAATCTACAGTGCCTAAATCATCAGGACCTTGGCTTTTCAGCTGTTGCAGAAGTCCCATAGCATCCCCTTTGGCCTGGTGCCAGTGCTGCTGAGCATCTGGAGCTGGTTGCTACCTCAACTTAAAACCATCAGTACCTATTATGCAGTTGAACCTAATTTCACTATAAATAAATATCAACAACATACCCATGATCAGGTGTATCTGGCATGTATGGTGAAATTCTGAAGTCACGATTGTGTGGGGTCTCTATGCCAAATGGACTATACAGCTTAGTAGGACTTCTACCCAGAATCTGAAAGTTAACAGGGAAAAATTAAAATATAGGTAATATATGTCTCTCAGAATCTAATTGTTTTTGTAAACATTTTTCCATGAAACTGTTCTAATATAATAGTCCTGATTTGTGGCCGGTTAATGGTAACATTCCTTAGTATATGGACCCTAATATACTGGAAAACTGTGGGAGTACATTAGTACTCCTCTACCTACCTTTTATGGAGCAGACATGTATGTCCAATCGCATGTCTGCCTTTGCAATCAAAACTATAGAACACAGAATCAACAGAAATATAAAAAACAACCCTTTAGGGAATACAGGTGTGATGGTATGTTATATACTGCATAAATGCTAAATAAAGGGACATCTTAATATACGGACTGACCTGTTTTTTCTTCATGACTGGAGTTGTTGGCGCCCGGCATGGAGACCCAGCCTCGGTTAGCCGGTGACGACGCCTGCCCCCCAGTCTAAAATGCTAATTGATAACATTCCATTTAAAATACATGTATGTAGCGTGAACAGGCATATTCTGCTCACTACATCGTCAACCTCATCTTTGTCCTGGAGGCAAGATTGAAATCAAGAGCAAGCCCATTTTTTATTAAAAAACAACTGTATAAAACCCCCTCTTTTTCACACACCCACACATACAAGCACACATTAAATACTAACCATTTCTAGAAGTAACTTCAATACCTGAACAAAAATAACCTACTGTGGAAAATGAGTGCACATGCAAATTATACAAAAACATTAAACACCAAAGGAGATCTGGTGTCCTAAAATATAGCGTCAAGCCTAGCTTAGGCACCAGTCTCCCACAATATGAAATGAATAATTGATGTCTGAAATTTTTTTAAACTACAGTTTTGTGGAGATTTATTGATAAGAGATAAGATTTTTATTTTATTATTATGTATTGTACTACTAGCTTCTGCCTGCTACTTTGTCTGCGTGGATTCAGAATTGGATCGGACCTGGATAAAAAGTAAAGTCTATGTTTTATTCCAGACTATAATCTATCTCTGTGCCAAATTTCATCCCGATCCATTCAGCTGTTCTGGTGTAAATGAGTAACAAACATCTACACATCCATACTCACAAACTTTCATGTTTATAATATTAGTAAGGATTTACTGGGTTTCTATGCACATGAATAAATGCGAGCAATAAATTCTATTGCTTATTGTGTAACTTTTTAATATAACACCAAATCTGCTAGTGTTGCTGCTAATGATACTTAATTCAAGACTAAATTAGAAAGACTACAGACTACTAAATTTACAGCTAAATTATAAATTTAGTATTAGCCTCATTAGTCTAGTAGGCCTTAGAGTACTCTGTAGCTAGTATCTCTAGAGATACTAGGTTCGATTCCTAGATCAAACAGATTTATTGGGTTTTTCTATAAAATTATCAAATGGAAATGGAAAATCGCACATGGTTGCCATGGAATCTTAAGACATACTTTTCGGCATTTTTATGAGAAGTAAAATAGATGAATCATAGAGCTTCATCAGCAATCCTATTGGGGTTTCATTTCGGGTTTATGTTACATAATTATTTAGTTTAAAAGAGTTATATATCTAAAAATTTAAGATGATAAAGTACCTGTGAGAGATTTCCGAAGGTGTTCCTCACGCTTCGAAATGTTCTTGATATCTTGTCCGCACCTGACTGCAATGCGCGACGAGAGTTCGCAAATGAACTAGTCTTGAATATATTCTTGTTGTAGCAACCTTCCACATTCCCAAGACTCTCCCTGGTCGGCGAATCAATAACCGAATCCTTCACAAAAGGATCCTTCATTTTGGAGAAATTGTTCGCCGCACTTCCTATTTAAATACACCAGCAAACTACTAACATTACTTTCTTTCTACAAATGAATGAATAGTCTAGACTTCAATACACATTTTCGTTAATATCGATGTAAAAAAATCAATCACGCTAAAAACGACAAAGGCCGTTGATTTTGTTGATTTTTTTAACGGAAACTTCGATTTTCTTTTCTTTCGAGATGTTTGGATACTAGTCTTTTGGAACAGCGTTCCATTTCAAATGAGCTATATTTTTAGCATGTCATTTAGTAAGGAGGTATTAGTGACATGGCTAACAATTATTTTTTAAACACAGTTACGTAATATTTTTTTGTTAAGGCGGATCGTTCAGCTGAGCCCGCGAAATTCAAATTTCAAGTGATTTTTCGCAGTTTGTAGGTCTGTAATAAATTCTGCATTCATGGTAATGGTAATTGCGACATTAACTATACTAAATTCACAATCTTTAGCTAAAACCATTGCTTAAAAATCATTATTGTAGCTAAAATTAGTGTAAAATGTCAATTTTGATCAATTACACAGATTGGGCCAAGTTTTTGGCTTGATAAGGATTTATAAGTAAAGGTTTTAGTTCTCAGTTGTGAATGTTGTTTATTTAATGTCGCAATTACAACTGCCATGAATCTAGTAGAACTTGTTATACACCTACAAACTGCAAAAAATCACTTGAAATTTGCCTTAAATTGATATAATATTATTATTTATTAATATGTTGATTTGTTGTGATTTTTAAAATTAAACAGCTGATTATTTTGGATATAGCTGAGTAATGTTTTAACATTCAAACTTAATCTCTATTTGCATTCCGATCCCAACTCGGTGGCTCAAATCGGCTCGATATTACATTTGAACATACGCTTCTGTCGCATTCACATCAGGCAATTGCTTCTGTCGACCGAATAGAACTGGAATCATGATTCGAATTGTAACTAGTGTAAACTAAAATTGGATCCCCCCCCCCCCTACAAATGAATTCCGGGCTTTCATGTTGGGAAGAACAAACAGGGCCCCTGTATAAATAATCGTTTGTTCTACGGGGCCCTTGTAGACCAAGCTACACCACTGGTCAGCTTAAACTAAAAATTTATAGCTTGATAAAATTATGTAGCCTTGTGAAATATGGGTGCTGCCTATGCCTATTTTACCAACATTATTAAAAACAACTGTTATATCTAAGTGAGTTTGTTTATTGCTAAGAATTACTAAATATAAATATTATAATGTTATAAATAATTATGTACCACGTTGATGCATGTAATAGTCAATGACTGTCGAAAATGCTGCAAATCCTGCCGCGCCAAATAATCCCGCCTTAAAGCCACCTGAAATCAAAGTAATCGTAAGTAGTTAATTAATAAGGTAAATTATCCAAGCCAAGAAAATGAATGCTTATAAAGCTGGTTAATACCAAAAATTAGGAAAACAGCTAGTCTGTGTGTCAAAAGATGATGTTTGAATCATATCTGTCCTGAAAGTCACCATACCTCTTAACCCTATTAAACCGCCTGTCACCCCACCAGCATAGGTCCCATTCTTCCAATCAGTTTTCCCTCTAGCTGACTCTATACAGCATTCAACTGCAGAGAATACAGCACCAAGTATAGCAAAGTTTTTTGCATAACTGAGCATAGATGTTCTCATTTCACGTAATATCTCTCTGGCAGTTTGTGTCTGCTGGGCTGTTGGGTCTGCTACATTTGGCATTAAGGATGATGTGAAGAGACCGACTGCTGCCCCAAGACCATAGCCTGGAAAGCGGAGTTTATAATATGATGAATAGTATAAAATAAATTGAGACAAAAGCAGGGGAATGACATACAATGTAGACTTACACCATCTTCCCAATAGGGTAGTTAGAAACTACAGAATGTCAATAAGTAAATAAATAAATAAAATAAAAATTAACAAAATGCCTGTACAAATAGTGAAGAAAATATTATGAGAAAATCTACAGTAAGCCAGCTTGGTTAATGACAGCTTAACCCCTCTCATTCTGAGAGATCAGTACCAAATAATGGGATAGTGAATGGGTTAATGATGGATTAATTAAACCAATTAATAATTTACTCAACTTAGATATTGCCTGAATGGTTAAACAATGGAGTAGTGGTTGCAGGGAAGACCTGGATGTGAACCAAAAACAACAGGCTTATGCACCATAGTGGTTGGCACAAGTGTAAATGACTGTAAATATACAAATATAGGGTAGCCTCTCAAGGTACACAGGCAAGCACAATAGTATAACAATTAGTGCAAAAGCTGACCACTAATCACCCTCATCCTCCCAGCCTTTTCCCAACTATCTCGAATATGTGTTTACTAATGAAATTACTGAGGTTTAGCATAATTATTACTGTCCAAAGTCTTCAATATCTCACTGCTAGGAATAATGCTCTCCTCCTGCGCCTATGTAATCTTCAGATGATATTTAATTAGACTAATAGTAGCCAAGATATGTATATATTAGGACTACTTACCAATAATGCAACTAGTCAATGATTTAAAGGGACAGCTTTCAACAGTGGCTTCGATCATTTTCTCCTCATTCGTTTTAATGATTACAGGACCTAGGATCCTTGGAATTATAATGTTCTCGCGAAACCTTTGGTTTTTACCCACCAAGTATCTAGCAAGTGAATCGAAGTCATTTCTCTCCACAAAATTTGTTAAATCCTGGTCTACTGGGGGCCTAATTATAAACTCCGACGACATTGTGAACACTGATTACACTAGAATCCTTAAATATGCTCGTATAGAAACATATAACACTACTTATAAAATTATTTTTGTCCAACGATCGATCGATATTGAATTTTTATTTTATAACCTACAAAATATTCAGCTGATACTACTAAGATTGCCAATACAATTTGACATTTAATTTTGACAGTTCAACAAAATTTTGACACGACCAGTCAGTTTGTATACGTAACTGTAACTTCCTCTTCGCAGTTCATAGCTCTGTTTTAATGATAAAATCTTAGTACAATTAGATGAGTAAAATTAAGTACGTTTAAATTTAGGTTTAGTAACATGACACACAATAGAATATTGAGTTGGCCGGCGCTCAATAGTTAACGTCTTTGGGTTGAAGATAACGATGATGAATTAAATAAAATTTAGTTTCTTTCGCCGCCGGCCAAGCGGTCAATTTAAACTGGAATGCACAACACCGACAATTGTGGTTGGTATTTTGTCTATAAAATCTGATGTACTAGTACCGATATGACAGCTGACATTAGACAGCTGTGACAGACAGTCAGTCACACGGACAGGCAGTCACAAATTAAGTATCGGCTGAAAATATCGGCAGATTGCCATAAAAAAAAAGTTATTTTTATTTGCAACAATGGCTATTTGCAACGTTCGCATTAGTTTGCATGTTAAATGGGAATCGAGAAAGTTTACATATAGAGAAATATGTTTTAATTAATTTAAAATTTTACAAAAGTCTATAAGTACGTTGGACTATTTTTTACAACTTTGATACAAATTACAAACATAAAAAAACCTTGATAATCCGCTTCGTGAACATTAAATAACATTTTTACAATACCATACTAGTATCTCTAAGTAGTCTGTGAATACCTTTACATAACCTACTAGTATCTCTTAATTCTCTTAGTAGTCTGTGACATAACATAACCCTAAATAGTATTCATAATATTTACATTTGGAAAAGTGAAAACTTAAAAATAAAAAGGCGCGTGTGGTGTTGTGTTTGCACTATTGTTTAGTTTTTATGTCTATTTAGCAATAGTATATTTACAATGTCTGATTCTTCAGAGGATGAGGATCTTTCACGTTTTAGAGAAGCTGTGGATATATCTTTTATTAAATTGATTAACGAATCACAAGAACAAACACCGAAACAGAAAGACCATAAAAATAGTAAGTTTAAATTAAGTATAAATAGAGGTTCCTGTAGTACAGCTTTATTTTACAATTATTGCGATATAACCTCACTTTTGTACAGGGCTACAAATGTAAATAGGTTTGTAAAAACTGGCTGCATATTTGTAATGTCATAACACACAACAACATAACATAATCAACCCATTACATTGCCCCACTGCTGGGCACGGGTCTCCTCTCAGAATGAGAGGGATTAGGCTATAGTTCACCACGCTGGCCTAGTGCGGGTTGGCAGACTTCACACGCTGTCGAGAAAATCTCTCAGGCATGCAGGTTTCCTCACGATGTTTTCCTTCGCCGTATAAACGTGATAATTAATTATTAATACGCACATGACTTCGAAAAGTCAGAGGTGTATGCCTTGGATTGAAACTCGATCCATTGACTTGGCAGTCCTATGGTCATATCAATAGGCTATCAATGCTATCAATGTCATTGCTGCACGACAATTATTTACCATTCTTGGTAGAATTTTATGGGGTAGTTGGTTATGCTTTATTGAAAGTGCTAAATAAACACTGAAAGTTCAGCTTTTAAAGTTATTCAATTTTTTAGATATTACAGCTAAATCTAAGTCTGAGAGATATTTGCAAGAAGCTTCACATTATAATGATGTTAAAGTACCCGAAGAAATGCAAAAGCGGATTGGGGCAAAAGTGTCTGCTATAATACAGAAACATTTGGAATTTGTTGATGTGAAAAATGAAACCAAGTAAGTTATATCTAATTTAAGCTAATAATATTTTTGAGAATTTGTCATTATCATTTAAATTTCAAGTAATATGAGAACATAATAATTACTATAATACCATATAAGTAATTCTTGTATTGTTATGTCTTACTAGAAAACGAAAGATCAAGGGTGGTGTGAAACTATTTAAGGCTTCTGAAGGATTTTTATCCTGTGAAGAAGTAAAGGACACATATACAGAAACTCATAATAATACATCAAAAAAATTGGCAAAGAAAAGAAGACAAATTGATGAAGACCAAAGTCTTAATGAAGATGGTAATTTTCTCTCTATTATCTCTCTATAATCTATCTCATTTGTTTAAATAAGATGCAATTTAGAGACAGTGTGGAAAGGCCTTTTCTCAAAATATTGATCTATTAACTAGATTGCCATAAACAGATTACACAATATTGTTTATGGCAGTGATGCCCAAAGTGGTCTTCAACGACCCCCAGGAATCGACTACCTACAAGGGGTCCATGTCAGCGAGAAAAAAATAGGGAGAAAAAAACATGAGATGGGTATATGGTATATTCAATTTGAAATTAGGCAAACAAGGGGTCTACCCAAAACCGAAAACAATATGAAGTGGTTGACAAGATAAAAAGTTTGTGGACATCTGGTTTATGGAATGGTAAAACAATTTTAGTACTTTAGCTGAATAGTTTGTCATGTACTGTCACTATTAATAACTTGCTAGCTGTCAGGTGGAAGCCTAAGTAAGAAATTTTGTGGATAGGTACCAAATCTATTTTATAAATATTCATCCTCATATTACAAAACTGCCTCATTAGTCTAGTGGTCCCAAGCACGACTGCAACGCTAGATCAATCAATCCACAGGTCGAGCAAAGTATTATTGGGTTTTTCTATGAAATTCTTAGTAGCAGCTCGGAGTCTGGATTTGAGCCTGGTTAATGGCAATAGGCTCACCCCCTATTTCCCATGTAATAGGGGGTGAGCCTAGCCTAGTCTAAACATACCGGCGAAATGTGGGTGCACATTGGTGCATCTCTGCCTAGTCATTCAGGAAATACAGGTGTGATGGTATGTTATGTTATATTTACAAAACAATTTGACATATTTAATTAATTATAAATCTTTAAATTTTCTAGATAAAGTAAATGCTGTTGCAGTTAGTGGTGATTATATTCTGTCTAAAGATGAGATTAAAGTTTGGAAATCGAGAAGAAAAGAGAAGCTTTTTAAATATAAATCACAGAAGAAAAGTAAAGTTTTCATTGCAGTGGAATAGATAGCAAGTCTATATAAATAGCATGCCTATAAACTATGTCAGATGTGATTCAATTTATGAATTTATGATGCAAGATAGAAATAATCATTTTATAGTTTTTCTCATTCTTAAATTAAACCGAGTAATATGTACACTGAGATAAATAAAAGGCCCTTATAACATTAAACATTTTATTTACAATAATCACTTAACTAAGAAATAAATATGTACAAAAGATCATTATCACATAATAACTGCATTCTAACTGGGACGTTTTTGTTACTATAGCAATAAAGCAAAAAAATGCATTCAAGACTGTCAAATTTCTTCAACTTTTTTTTCAATCGATTTTCAATTTAATCTCCAAATAATAGAGTTTATTATCCATTGGGGAAATTTGACAGTTTGTGGTGACGATGTGTTGTTGACTGTAGTTATTACTGTTGTTTAAAAACAAATTAATCAATTTTATTTGTATTTTTTAATTAATTATACAAATAATTGCAAGATATCTGAATATTTATACATTTTAATGGCTTTTTAAGGCTCTTGATAACACTTAGACAATGTGGATGTTCTATTTTTGTGTTGTCTACTGTATGATAGCAACTTTGGGGTACTTCTGTTTTGAATAGATTCTAGAAACTGTACATGTAGAGACATATCTATACCTAAAATATAGCTTTACATTTGAACTTGAACCGGTGCCTATTTAATTAATCTCAAACAGTGTCCAGAAAAAGTTAGTTTTAGAGAGACTCATCATTTATATAAATATTCGAATATGTTTGGTAAAATAAATAAAAGAAACGTATTCAACATAATGACACTTAACTTAAAAGTTAGTAAACTTAAAAACAACTTATTTTAAAACTTAATACTCGGACACAACTTAGTGGTACTAACGACAATGCACAAATTTGTTACAGACCAATCATCATTAATATATTATTTCAGGCTAATTCAGTCAAAAACTTTTATAAGCACTGTAATATTGTAGATGATTGATCCGTTTTCTTACTCATAAAGGAACATGCATTGTTAGAGTCATGGCTAGGGTTTCCAAATTTAATATATGTATTTTAGTATCCTACTATATTTTGAGTTCACATACTAGTATATATTGTTGGAAAAATATATAGTAGCCAAATCTATTATATTTTAGACAGCTACCAAGCAACGACGCAACATACCTACACTTACAAAAATACTAAGTATATTTTTTACGCCCCCTTATTTTTTTTGCCAGTCAAAATGGAAATCATACCTACTTATAAATCCTCTTGATATTTTTTGGAAGCCCTAGTCATGCATGACTGCCTTTTAAGGCCTTTCTATCAACTTACATTGTACTTTCAATTTTGTTTGTAGCATACCTAAGTCACAGCCGCGTAAAAATGTTGTGTTCCGTGACATTGTTAGGCGGATTTATTCACGAAAATAAAATAAAATGGCAGCTGGTCTAAAAACTTTATCCAATCTATTCAAACTTTATAGTAACATAAAGTCTATTAACATTTTTATTGCTGCTTTATTGAGGATCAGATTATTCATTTAAAACCTCGAGAGAGTTATGATAATTATTATTTTTTATCTTCTTTATTATATTTTATTAGTGTAATTTTGAGTATTTCTATAAAAAGGACATGATTCTTACCTACATATTGCTGTAGACCTAGTCGAATTTTGGAATTATGATTTGTCCTGTCTCATATGTTTTTATAATTGTTTTTAATAGACAAGTCCAGCTATTATGGTTGAAAGAATAAACTGTGACTATAAAAATCTAAACCCAGAAGCATATAATTAATTAACTTTGGAAAAACATAATTACTAAGTATTTATATCCAGCTGCATCGCTTACACACAAAATCTGAAATCTGGCATTCGCTCTTTTGTACTTTATTGCACCCCTTCCTGATTACGGCCCTGGGGGCTCACTTGAACTTATTATCAATCAGTTTTAAGGACTATAACTGAAGTGCTGCGTACCTCGGTGGTGATGAGAAAAAGTCCAGATTAGAGTACTAACCAGAACTGTTTGCAAAATTAATGTAGCTTAGGGCTGATTTTTGAATCGTTAGATATCATGACAGATTTTGTATTTTTTTTTGTATAGAAAAACTGTCACATATTCCTCCGATAAGTTATCTGACGATAGAAAAGTCGGCCCTTAAAGTAATGGTCCCTGTTTTAATAATTCCGTGAATATCTACAGTCTTTCGCTGAGCGCGGTAGGCAGCGTTCTGCCGGCGTTTCGTGCGGGTAGTTCGTCTTGTGTGAATGCTCTGTTGTCAAGACCGCTGCGTTTGTCTGCGGTTTCTTCAGTCGCTGGCTTCTCAATTGGTCCGTCCATTAGGAACATTGTTAGGAAGAACATTATGCTGCCTGTGGGATGGAGAAAATGTTATAAGTATATTTTTGTAGTTGGCATATTTAAAGATTTATTTTCCTTTTCTCATGCATGGTGCACCCACGATATATGCGAAAATGGGTTTGTGTATGTGAAAGCACATTCAGACTTGGAACAATTACCTGTATGGTGCAAATATTTTTCTATGCGGGAATCGAACCCGGAAATTGATTCATGGAGGTTTAATTTATTTTATGTAAAACGCAACAAAAATATTGTTTAAAAAAGCTGATATAGTATTAAAGATTATCCGTAATATAAAACTACATAAAAACACATAAATACATATTGACTGCTTCATTAGCCTAGTGGTCCTAAGCGCGGCTGCTACGCTAGAGGTCCTGGGTTCGAACCCCATGTCAAGCAAAGTGTTATTGGGTTTTCTATGAAATTCTCAGTAGCAGCTCGGAGTTTGGATTTGTGCCCGGTTAACGGCAATATGCTCGCTTCCTATTACATGGGACCTAAACATACCGGCGAACTGTGGTTGTACATTAGTACGCCTCTGCCTAACCCTTCGGGGAATACAGGCATGATGGTATGTAATGTAATATAAAAACAAATATGGAACATAGCTTTAGGTACTACTCGATTAAAAAGTAAAATGGTAATCGAACTTACTAATGCCATAAAATCCGGCGTAGAAGATCATGATGGCCTCCCGGTAGCCGATGGCCTTGGAGACGGGGTCCACGAGGATGGGCAGGTTGCCGCCCACGTTGTTCATGACGAACAGGAACACGCCCACCGTGGTGGACCGCACTGACAGCGGCACGATTTCCACCAGGATCGCGAACACGATGCCGAACCACATCTCAGCTAGAAGACAAGTGTTTATGTTGAAGTCTTGGATTTGAACAGAATCTGGGTGTCTTTAAATCACGAGTAAATCGGTTACTTTTAGGCAAGCGCGCTCCATCGTAGATCGCAGTATCGCTTAACATCAGGCGAACTAGCGTAAGCCTATTACGAATAAAAAAAACTTAAGAGAGTTGCCTTTGCCTAGTGGTCCTGAGCGTGACTGCTACACTAGAAGAGTTCGATTCCCAAGTCGATCAGTGTTATTGGGTTTTTCTATGAAATTCTCAGTAGCAGCAGAGTTTGGAATTTGTGCCCGGTTAATAGCAATAGGCTAGACTATATTTTCCATATGGAACCTAAACATATCGGCAAACTGCATGTATATTAGTACGCCTCTGCCTAACCATTCGGGAAATACAGGCGTAATGGTATGAAGAGAATCTTACTAGCTTAGGCTAATATTCAGAGACAAATCTAAGCGTACAAAAAAGGATTAGGATTATTTTTGTCTCTGTCTTATATGTTTGTATGCGTATCACAAAACTAGGTACTGCACGAAATTGGTATTCTCAGTTGTATTGCTACGTTTCATTAAGGCTAATATAGTCTTATAAGTAGGTACTACTACTATGCTTACCAAAGAAGTATGAAATAGCCAGGGTGATCATAGCCCACAGGGGTCCAAACACAACCGATCCGAACGCAGGCAGGGTAGCAATCAGCTGAGACAGCGCAAGCACCATCACTCGTGAACGAACACCCATCTTCTCTACGTACCTGAAAAAATCAATTTAGATTAGGTACATACCATATAAGCACCAATTAAAAAGATGGCAGCGATTGTAAAATATTCAGATTGCATTTATATGCTGAATTTTAATTATAAAAAAGTATAGGTAGGTACAGTCAGCGTCAGCCATATCTGTACGTACAAACTGTTCAAAGGCATCTGAATAACTTGGAAAATTATAGCAAATTTCAATGACATAAGTACCTAAGGCATAGTTCAGAATTAAACAGTAGGTAGGTACACTATCCGACATTCTCACATAAATTTAATTCCATTGAAATAGAGTTTAATTTCCAACATATTCAAAAATATCTAAACCTACCTAGTTTAGATACCTTTGGACAGCTTGTTCGTCCTGATATAATTGATTCTGATTGTACCTACTAGCTTTTTTCGGGATAATTAACGAAAGATAAACAAAGGTAAGGTTTGTAAAAAATCCGCTGTCATCATCATTGTAGGTAAGATATTTTAAATATCGTAGCAGGTTTGATCCCCACGCTGAAAAATCCCTAATCTGTGACTTTAAGAATCTTATCCGTCTACCTAGAGTCCTGGATCATGCGCAAAATTTGCCCAGACTCAAACACCCTATATTAGGGCTAGCGAACCTTTATGGACCTAATTGCCATTTTTCTATAAAAATGTTTGATGAAACTATGCCGAGCCAGTAAACAATCTTGAGTTGATTAATGGGGTTTTTTAAAACTAAACTCATTAACGTTCGTGTACATTCTACGTATCTTTGTCTCGTTATCTGTTTTTCTGTCTTCGCGATGAACTTTATGTACCTACCTACTAAATCCCTAAGTCCCGCAAGTCGCTTGGTTCGCTATCACTGTCCTATATGCCTTAAAATAGGTACTTATACTAATAGCTTCTGCCCGCGACTTCGTCTGCGTGGACTTCAGAATTGGATAAGCCGATACTATAATCTATCTCTGTAGGTACCAAATTTCATCCACATCCGTTAATCCGTTCTGAAGTGATTGAGTAACAAACATCCATACATCCACATTTAAAATAGGTAGGTATTAGTAGAATATAAATTAGCTCCCAAAAATATCTTACTTGTCCGAGACGACTCCTCCGACTACGACTCCCACGGAGCCGATGCCAACAGTGACGGCAAACAGCCACCAGCCTAGGTCCACGTCAGGGAAGTAGTCGCGGTAGTACAGGTCTGCGTTATACGCGAAGCACATACCACCTGCAACACAGATTTGCTATGTATTGGAATATTCAAGTCTCGAGCACATATATATTTAGGAACAAAATAGATAACTATGTTGATACATTAATGAGTAAGGATACCACATATTATTATTTCCATTTATTTCAGGCAACATATAAAGACGACAAACCAAAAATAAAAGAGAACAAACTGTATCTATAGATAAAAAAAGAGGATAAAGCAAAACAACAGAACTTTCCAAATTTCCAGTAGGTAATGCTGATGCTAATGTGAATATTTAAACAGTTCTTTCAAAAATTTTCTATCTGTTCCAATAACTACGAGAATGAGGTGAACATATGTACCTACTTGTACTTAGATAAATACTTAAAATACTTAATTTACAATAGGTAGAAAGTGTTTTCAGTGAGAGCCTGCCTAGTCGAGCCTGTCGCGAGTTCGTTGACAGTCTATAGTCATCACTAGACTACTACTACTTGTGTGAAAATAAAAATTAATAAATTAATAAATATTAAATAAAAAAACCGGACAAGTGCGAGTCGGTCTCGCCAACCGCGGGTTCTTTACAAATTTGTAGGTACATAATAAAATTAATTACAAATGTATAGTGTTCAGATTTTCCCCTATACTTGTAGTATATGACGGTATTACTTGCCAGATGTAATAATTCTAGGTCAACGGAAAATACCCTACAAATGATTCCGTTGAGAGTATCGAAAATTCGAAATATGCGTTTTTTGCGGCATAAATGGCCGTAAATGGTCGTCTTTTTTTACGTTAACATAGAATTTTGATTTTTTACACAGCTTCAAGGGACTGTAGACCTGAGTAAGTATATGGTTTTAATTTCATCTCGATGCCTCCATGTCTTCCCGAGATAAAGGGTCTTGACAGACGGACGGACGGACAACAAAGTGTTCTTATAAGGGTTCCGTTTTTTCCGTTTGAGGTACGGAACCCTAAAAATAATAATTAATTCGTTCTCGCCAACACTGAATGACATACCTACTTACTTATCTATTGCGAACTATCCATTAAATACTCTAAGACTAAATCCAGCAGTAGTTGTACCTGCTTAGATACATTGTTTGAACAAAAATGCTTAGACTTTTCCATTATGTACGTTAGTAATGAAAATTAACGTTAGGATAAAGAAAATGATGAGCTGGCTAATGGAGCTAATATTAAATGTGTTCCGTCGCTGACCTACATAGGATGAAAGGAAAGATATAAACGTCTCAGGGGCTGGATTATCCTCCTACACACTGTGAAAAATATTGCGAACATTGTGTAGGTAGAAATGGGGTTGGTACTTCCACTTACTATCATTTAGTTGACATTTTTTTCTATTCACAAGAAAAGTAAACAGTTGAGGCGCACGAGATGTTGGCAAACTCTCTTTACAATATAAATTAGTACCTAGGTATAATTATTGTTCTTAAAAATTTTCTTTGTTATGTTACACATCAAATCATATAGTTTAATTTGTCGCATCTACTAAATGTTACCATGTTTAAGTTAGTAATGGGTTAACTTGTTTTTCATAACTTCTCCACGGGTGTCTGAACTGCCTTATTAGTCTAGTGGTCCTAAGCGCGACTGCTACGCTAGAGGTCTTGGGTTCAATTCCCAAGTCGAGCAAGCATTGATTGAAACATCACCTTATGACGTAAATTCAGAATGTGAAGGCAAAATTTCAATCATGCGGGTAGGGTTCGCGATGGCTTAGAGGTCAGAGCATCTAGTATATCAAACCAGAAGACACAGGTTCGAATCCTGCCCGCGATTGAATTTTTTCCTTTACTAAAAAATAACATATATTTTAATTTGTCGCCTCTATTAAATTTCCCCCTGTAGGTACCTATAATACAATAGTTAGGACCTGCCTATAGATGAAAATGACATAGCCAAGAATATAAACCTTGTAATCTTTCGTCAACGATTTTATACGGTAGGGCAGATAATCTTCCGAAATTATGATAAGTAAATTAAAATTGACAGCCCTTTTCTCGTTCAACCGTTACGAATATAATTATGATAAAACGCTTAAAACTAATAAACAAAGACATCTTGAAACATCTACAAAGGACTGGATGTGACAGGCTCTATTGAAGAGGATTACAGCCCTCTGCGTCACAAGCCAGCCCTGAATACGGCTCTGTAATTTTTAATTAAATTCGAAATACAAGGATTTTTGTTGATGCTGATTTGTTGTTTTTATATTTTTTGTTTGAGAAGTTAAAATGAAATTATTTTGAGCAAAATGTTTCCAGCCCTATTCGATAAAGTATCTATTTAACTATTAGATATTTATTTGTGCGAAATTTGAAAAACTGATGACATAACATAAAACATCACGCCTGTATTCCCCGAAGGATAAGCCAGAGGTATACTATCGTACACCCACCTCTGGTCCCATGTAATAGGGGGCGACCCTATTGCCATTAGCCGGGCACAAACCAAACTCCGACACGGCTCATCCTGGGAAGAAACCTAGGTCGGCAGGTCCTAGCGTATCAGTCGTGCGACTACTAGACGAACGAGACAAAGGAAAACTGTTAATAATGTCTGAGATTAGCTTTTACTTTTTCATCGTACGTAATTAATTCCTTTTATTTTTTATGGAAAACGTGTCGGCAAGCGAGTTGACTAGCCACCTGGTGGTAAGTAGTCATCGTCGCCCATGGACACCTGCAACACCAGAGGAGTTACTGATGCCTTGCCGACCCTTAAGAGCGATTTCGGACTGCAGACTGTCAGAGTCCCAGCAACCGAGAGGGAATTGGCTCCTACGTGCAAAGTCTTAACACACACAAAGGTGCTTCACGACAGACTTCGACCGACTACGGGATGCCTACCTGAAAGGCAGTGAGGAACAGTATTCTAAACCGTCCCCACATGGGGTAAACCTTTTAGATTTAAAATAAACGTAGGTACCTATAACACAAGAAACACCGATAATAAACTATTTCGCAACTGGATGTTTTTGCAAAC
Source organism: Acronicta aceris (assembly GCA_910591435.1). Taxonomy (NCBI): domain Eukaryota; kingdom Metazoa; phylum Arthropoda; class Insecta; order Lepidoptera; family Noctuidae; genus Acronicta; species Acronicta aceris. The sequence goes on along the minus strand of OU342778.1, from coordinate 2,313,449 downwards.
ACTTTAGTGACACAAATTCGACCTTGAATTCCGAGACATGACAACAAACACGTAGTGACTGGCAGGATAAAACTACAAACGAAATAAGCATTGCGCTTAAAAAGTCCTGCGTGACATAACAAGTAGGTACCATTATAAACTTTATGATAACGGAATAAAGCCCATGAAATAAAAATAAGGTTTTATTACTGCCATAATAACATTTAAAGTTCTTGTCGTGAATAAAGGTAGGTGGGCGTAACTACATAATACATAGTCATGTCGATTATGTATGAAAATTAATGATTTATATCCTAGAGTGACTAAGTAATAAAAACTTAATTATAAGTATAAGGTTTCCCGTGCTTTAATATATCGGGTGCTAACTGATAGGTATAATATCTCCCGGTTTCTATATCCTATCATTTTTGACAGTAGCTGTATTCAGCTTATGTCAAAATTCTATCTATATTTATGCAAATCTATCGACAGATAGAATATAGAAACTGGCCGTTAGTAAACTAAGCAGAAACTGACGGCTTTACCTACGATAAAAAATATGTATCTACCTAAGTAGGTACCTACTAACGTTTACATAATTGCTTTTATGTTTCTTGTAACCGACACCTTCTTTTATTGTAAAAGTTTTTTTTTATTCGTGATAGGCTTACGCTTGACCGCCAGTATCTACATATTAGTTTCTTAATCTAATCTAATTAAAAAAAGTATTAGCATTGTGCCTTCTGGTTCTGGGAGGGGGATATTGCTCTACATGCTGTATAACTCCATCTCTTTCACTACCTCAAAATTATCTCGACACGTTGATTATATCAACAGATTATTTCTTCTCAGCACCATATTGCATCACTTACCACAATGTCTGATGGAGGCGGCGAGGCATAGCAGTATGATCCTGGGCTGCGCGATGACGTGCCAGATCGTTACCTGCGGCATCTTCTTACCAGCTTCCAAAGAACTTTCGCCCGCCTTTGTGGTTCCTGCAAGTGTAAGGGTTATGTAAGTTTTCTAACGAGTACCTTCTCTTATCTTCTGCCTACGGTTTCGTCGGCATGGTGAGTAGGTAGGTTTTATCAAGCCCCTCAGACTATTATCAGCAATGTGGGAGACAAGGACCCCTTGAATGAAGACTGTACCTATTTAGGCAAACAGGAAAGGGGGCTAGCTCGAAAGAGGTGATGAGAGAAGAAGTGACGACTTGCAGACACCTGACTGGATGAGGAGAGATGAAGATCGGGCTTTGGCCTTTACTAGGGGTGGTCTAGAAGTACGTCTATGTGATGATAGAGAGCACCCCTGTGCAGGTTACGAGTTTCAGGTCTCATAACAGTAACGTCCTACCATGAAATGAACGTTAATAGGACTCCCATAGGAAATAAAATTGTGCACATTTGAAATTATTACTACCTACTCAATTTTACTTATCTACCCACCACGTATAATATAAATAGTTCCTACCTTCTTCTCCAATGGTAGTTCTGGAAGGTTCCCTTAGCGTGAGGAATGTGAACAGGGTGATGATCAGACCCACGATGCCGGCTCCATAGTAACACACACGCCAGCTCTGTGATAAAAGTTTAGATTGTTCACTATGGTCAACGCTATGTGAAGTCTGATTTTAAAACTTCAGCGATTGTTGTGCAAAGAAGAAGACTTTATTTTATTTTACTTTATTAGAATATCCAACAAAGAATACACCTTACATGCTAAATAACATTTACATTTCAGTTTTAGTGATTTTTTTATGGGATAGGGGGGCAAACGAGCAGTCGGATCGCCTGATGGTAAGCGATTACCGCCGCCCATGGACACCTGCAACACCAGAGGAGTTACAAGTGCGTTCACTCCGGTTGAGCGTTCGTTATAGGAGATCACATAATGACTTTCCATAAATAACTTCTGTCGCAAGTCATGAAGTAGATAATGATAATGAAAGTAAATATAAATGGTTTAGTAATAGAAGACAATACATTAAAAAGCTACTTACCAAACCCCAAGCATTGACATTAGGAATGTATCGTCCAACGGGGAACGCGATTCCATATCCCCCATAAATTCCCCAATTGAAGATGGACAGCGCTAGAGCCCTCTGTTTCTCTGGGAACAGGTCCGTCAGTATGCCCGTAGCCAGGGGATTGCAGCCTGACTCTCCTGCTGCCATAATCATACGGAGTACGACTAAATGCCAGTACTCTTTGACGCTGCCCATGAGAAGGATTGCGATCACGAAGACCAGAGTGCAGAAGGATAGGATTCTTGCTCTGTTGTATCTGTGGAAGGAAATAGAGATCTATATCAGAAACAGTAGTCACGTTAAGTGCTCGCTATTAAACTATTTATGTAGATAAAAATAGATATTAATTGACATATGTATAAAAAAGTTGGTATCACTTAAGACCACGTCGGCCGATTCGCGCAGTTACGACTATAACCCACACTGAGACAGTTATAATATCTTTTAGCGTGATGTTTTATGAGTTTTATGTTTGAGTTTATTATGGCTTTCATAAATCAGAGAGATTATACGGGCAGCCTGGAATCTAATGTTGACAGAACCGAAGCCGCCACATCCTTACTAATATTATAAACGTGAAAGTTTGTGAGTATGGAAAAATGTATGGATGTTTGTTACTCTTTCACGCCAGAATGGCTGAACGGATCTGGATAAAACTTGGCACACAGATAGATTATAACCAGGAATAACACATAGGCTATATTTTATCAAAAGCGGACCCAATCCTGAAATCCACGCAGACAAAGTCGCGGGCAGAAGCTAGTTAGTAATAAATATTAACTTACTTATCAGCCACCACGCCCAGTATGACTCCCACGACGGTGAACACCGCCATGAAGGCAGGGCCGGCTAACACCTGGTAGTCTATGCCCAGGCCATTGTAGCCCCACTCACAATACCGGGTCCCGTTCAGCACCAGGGTCTCGCATCTGTCAATATAAGATTCAAATAAAAAAAACAGCACAATAGGTTTATTGGTCTTTCTCTTCTTCGAAACCAATACTAAGTAATCAATATTTTATTGCATTCCTTGTATTATAAAGGTGAACTACATATAATCAAACTTGATCATTATGTACCCTGACGGGTACATCAAAAGTTTAGTTAAATCATAAACAGAAATTTGGTTGAATCACGTGCGTGAAGGAAAACATTGTGAGGAACCTACACGCTTGAGAGATTTTCTTCACGGATCATGTCCAATCTGCCAACCTACGTCAGCATGACGTATCCTCCGAAATATCGCACGAAGTCATGAATAATGTCCTTTTTTAATCGTAAAAATGTCTCAGTTTTCTGCCACCTAGAAAATTTTATATTTAGGTTTCCTAACAATCTAATTCTGATATAGTTAGGAAGCCTAATTATTTAATCAGGTCATTCTCTATCTCGCCGTTTCGTTTTGTTGCCGAACTTGAGGGAAACTTATTCTAATACATTAACTTTCTTTTTTTATGGGAAAGGGGGGCAAACAAGCACACGGCTCGCCTGACGGTAAGCGATTAACGCTGCCCATGGACACCCGCAATACCAAAGGAGTAACAAGTGCGTTGCCGGCCTTTTAAAAGGGGTTTGGGCGTCCGGTATCCTCAGTCACTCGGCGAAACACAACGTAAGCGTTGTATTATCTTGTAGTATCTTCAGTATTCTCAGTACAATATCTTCAGATTTTATGAAAAGATATTAAATTCAGGTTCCCGATCAGGTTTCTCCTGAGATCCTTGGCTACCAATCAATAATTGCTTTAGTCTACCAGTTAGGATCATCCCATCTATTGGACTAATCAATTTTTTAGTTGGTGGGTACGGTCTACCTACTAAAACACAATTCCCTTCCTGTCTATGGCCGTGGACCGTTATTTGTTATAGACTTCTGTAGTTTTTACTTAAGCGTATGGAGCCCTTTACCTATTACTGTAATTGGATCAAGGAGGTGCTATATCATCTAATAATAATGCCAAGAATTTATCTACTTATGTTATTGTCATTATAAATCATTGTCCGCAACATGAATGGTTGTATATTTAGTCAATAAATCATTGTTTCGACTAGTCATGAAGACTTGAAAGTGGTTAAGTAGGTGCAAAACAGTAATATTGTAATTATACCTACTCATGCTCTTTTGTCAAGTTAATCTTCATTTTGTATCGGACAATAAAAAAAAAAAAAAATTGCTTAACGATACGTTCGGCGTAGTGGCTGAGCGATTGGCTCCTGTGCCACGTATCGTTGGTTGATCCCCACGCGGAGAAAATATTTGTATGATTTACAAGTAGTTGTTCCGGGTTTGTGAATGTGAGACTTTGCGTTTGTAAATTGTACTTGTAATTGTACACCACGATACAGGAGAAAATCCTAGTGTGGGGCAACGGTTTACAAAAAAGAAAAAACGATAACATATTTTGGAATAGGTACCAAGAAGATCTAAAACATGCGTATTAAATTATTTTAAATCTTTTGGTGATCACCTTAAAGCTTTCTATGTAACAAATACCAGCGTCTATTACTGTAATTGGACCAAGGAGGAGCTATATCATCTAATAATAATGGCAAGAATTCATCTCCTTTTCATTATCACTAGAATTTGGGTATAGATAGGATAGCGTTGTAGCGCATAAGCTTCCTCTCTTGAAGTCATTCATCCCTATTTTCCGTACATCTTGCCAACACACATTAGCTCATCATCGATTAATCTGTGTTAATTGTTCATTTCCTCCTTTTACCCGACTGCCAATGAAGGGTTATGTTTTTCACGCGTATCTTGTACTTAAGAGTCCGGCGGACCGAATTTCTCTTCAACGTAATACCGAAATAATACTGTATGATTTCGACCAAAATACTTCACTGGAAATAAATGCAAGCGAATGCAATTTTTGATAGCTTTACCAAGTTTGGAACGATTTTCGGGTCTTTTATTTTCAGTATAAGTAGTAGTAGACGAAATAGTATCGTAGGAACCTAGATTAACGGTATCCAAATCCGAATAATAACAATATTTGATAGAATATTGTCTGGATTATCATTAATTTCGGTATTACATTTTTGTGGCAATTCAAGCTCCGCCGGACACTTAAGTATCTATAATTGTTAGTAAAATTTCTTTATTATTTATATACCTTCATCTTTCTGTGGATATATTTAAGTTTAGCTAATGCCATTCATATAAGAATCTCGAAAATATCTAACTGGCTCGGTGGTAGGATCTCTTGGGGTCTGGTTGGCTGGCGACTACCCTTACGTCGGAGTCTGTCGTAAGTCGTAAAGCATCTTGGTGTGTGTTTCGACCTTTGCGTCTGAGAACGAGTTGCTAAATTTCGGCAACACGACATCAGTAACTCCTCGGGTGATGCAGGTGTCTGTAATCAGCGATGACCACTTACTATCAGGCGGCACGTCTACTTACTCGTTTGCAAACGATAAAAAATCTGATTATCTATTAGTAGGTGCCTACTGTGTCTATTAAAATATGTATCTATCTACAATATCAGTGTCACTACAAGCCGGAAACTCAAGTCAATACGCTCAAGGTTATTCTAACCAATGTATAATTAATGTATTACTAATTACTGGGAGCAATCGAATTGGGACGGTTTTAATACGCGGATAAAATATATTTGTTGTAGATTTTTTTTTATATCACTAAGGTGGCAAACAAGCATAAGGCTCGCCTGATGGCAAGCGGTTACCGTATCCTATGGACGCTAGCAACACCAGAGGTATCACTCGCGTGTTGCCGACCCTGTAAATTAAGAAGGAATAGTTGGGCCGGCTTAAGAGACATGCTGCCATGCATGACAGCGACGGTAACAAAACCCACACTGCCAACACGACGCTTTCTCGCGAAGCTCTGGCGACCTTGCTCACCGTTAGGAACACAAACCATAGCAGGGAGCTATGTTATTTGGCTACGATTTTCTGCAAGATGGCGGTACTTCCCCAGTCGAGCAGCTCCAATTGTGAGTGGAATTATTCGATTCCGCTATGCCCTACCTCTCTTAAGACTGGACTAGATTAGTGATTTCACTAATCGATAGATTCGATCGATAAGATGTCACTAGGATATCATTGCCATGCTGTCAATAATAACCTATAGAGTCCTATATAATAATCAAGAGTCATAATCCTTGCTAATATTATAAACATGAAAGTTTGTGAGTATGCATGTATGGATATTTATTACTCTCTCACGCCAAAACGGCTGAACGGATCTGGATAAAATTTGGCACAGAGATAGATGGCATAACAAATAGGCTACATTTTATCCAGGTCGGAACCAATTCTGAAGTCCACGCAGTCAAAGCCGCGGGCAGAAGCTAGTAATCTATATACTTAGTATCCACATCTGATAGAAAAGTTGATAAAACGTATGCTTTATACTATCATACAGCAGTGTGACAGCGTCCCTAAGTTCATTCACGGTATCAACAATGCATATACTAAGGGTAGACGCAAACTGTTTAATTACACTACACTACATTATTGGTAGTCGGTGGTCTACGGCAGTCAGCGAGGGGGTTTTAGCCTTGGACCACAGACAATAAGGAACAGTTTCATATTAAACTAGCTTTTGCCCGCAACTTTATCTGCATGAACTTCAGAATTGGGTCCGACCTGGAGTAAGTACTTAGACTATATATTATGACCATAATCTCTGTGCCAAATTTTATCAGGATCCGTTCTGCCGTTCTAGCGTGAAATAGTAACAAAACATCCATACATCGATCTTCACAAACTTTCACGTTTATATTATCATAGTAGGGATTATAATGTTACTAGGAACTAGCCGTAGCTGTTGCTAGTACATAGCGATTATACCTTATCATTATCCTTGAGCCGAGTTTCTTGGATTTATTTAGACAAATATTTGTGTGATCCACAGATAACTATTTTGTTTCGGTCATAAGAGTCCCTCCTCAGTAGATATTCAGATTTCGAATCGTTTCAGATAAACGTAAATTTGCTGCCAGCCTTATTCAGTGTACAAGTTGTTAAAACAGTTTGAATATAATATGAAAGCATTGCCAGAGGGCGTGGTCCAATCAAACTGCAGCTTGTGAGAACTAGTTTGCTTGTCACCTTTACGACCGTCATGTTTTACAATATGCAAGCGAATTGGCGTAGCCTACAAGGTAAATGATGTAGTTATTTTACACATGTTGTTGCCTGCGGTTTCACTTGCATCTCAAATGACTTTTTAAGATAAATTTGGCCTATATCCTTCTTCAAGACCCAATCTATATCTTTACCAAAATTTATCAAATTTGTTTCGTCGGTTTAGGCGTAAAAACTTTACAAACAGACAGAGTTACTTTCGCGTTTATAATATTATTAAGCATGGATGTTAAGTATCTTTTTTATTTTATCTTTAAGTTTTCGCCTGGCTGCACATTGTAAGAAAAATTCTGTCAAGAAAACCGATCAGACGGCAAAATTCTGAGTATGCGGGTTTTAATAAAAAAGGCCCTATAAGCAGAGTGTGATAATCTTGGATAATGGGCGGCCGGGTTTCTGATTACAAACAGGTCCGGATTTAGAGATGTCCTGTAGTGTGGGTACTAAAAATGGGGACCCCAGGCCCAAATAATTATTCGGATGAAAATTTAGCAAACGATAAATAACCTTAATGAAAGCAGAGGACCCAATAAACTTACTTGATGTTCAAAAGAAGAAAAGCTTCACTTTTTTATAAGCGAATAGCTATTGCCATGGTTTCACTCGCATCCCAAGAGATTGAGTATTCGTTTATAATTTCAGAATCTTGTTTCTTTATAAGTATACCTACCTACTTATGCTACAATTTTTAGGAATAAGTACCTGTCCTTTTATTACGGATAAAAGTTGTCTGTAAGAGATCGTTGTCAATCAAGATAATAAGACCGCCGATATTATTTATTGTAGTCGTAGTCGTAGTCTATTGAGTGTTCAAGACATTCTTTGATTATTTCTACTACTATTCGTGAAAACCTATAATTGGCTTGCTGGTGTTTTCTCTTTCAATTTATTTTATTATCTGTAGCTGTTGGTTTTCCTATGTAAGTAAATAAATAAATAAATAAATAAATATCATTGTATCGTTTAATGTTTATTCTACTACTAGTCACGGCAGACCTGCTGCCTGCGAATTATGTAACGTGATACATAACATGTCTATAGACCGCGTGCTGACCACAAAAAATGTGTTCCAAGAAATCCCAGGGGCATTTAGGAGTCAAATAAATGACAATCAAGTTCTGTACGTATTGTGACATAATGTTTTGCACTAGTTTTTAGCCTGGCTTCCGCGTAGAAGCAAAAAGTTGCGTACCATAGACATTTATTAGTTTCTTTGTTAGTTATTATTATCTATGCTTTGATAAGAAACTAGACTTGACCTTGTTGATATAATTCTCTAGCATGCTTGCATATTTTCTAGTATAAAAGTGGTTGTTTTATTAACACTATGCAACACTGAAGGTTCTTGTTGAAGTAACTGGCTGTATCTCGCGGTTCTTCCCACATCGATGTAGATTTTTTGAATATTATGTAAAAATGTAAAATTGATCTATTAGACTGTTAAAAATGACGTGACAACACGTTTCGCGTAGCCGTTGAGCAATCGGCTTCTGTGTAACGTGTTGTGGGTTCGATCCCCACACGAAGCATATATTTATAATATGATCTGCAGGTAGTTGTTCCGGGTCTGGGTGTTTGTGTTTGTGAGAATTTGTGTTTGTAAACGCACCCACGATACAGGAGAAAATCCTAATGTGGGGCAACGTTTTTTATATATAAAAAAGATGTGTTAAAGTGTGTGTGTAAAGGCTTTCACCTCTATTTTAATAGTCATTAATAGATAAATTTTACATAAGAGGCATTCACACTTTATACACAGTACCTGTGTGTATTCACACAGGTAGTGTGTGTGTGTGTTTGAAAGGTTGACCGTTTCCCATCTTATAAACTTAAAGGAGCACGGCCTCTTTTAAAGTCTATATACATATGCTATGTATATAAATACTCGCATAGAAGGAGGACTTAGCGGTTTTGATTAGATAGTCCCGTCCCGACTGACGGCGCTCACGCATCAGCCATTCGTAGCTCGACCATATTCCAGGAAGCTTAACAACCATCAGAACATTTAGATCACAAACATCGGTAACATCTAGTAGAGTTATTGCAAAGTTTGTCGACAGTTGAATGTCTGAAGCTTTGCTTTAAAAGTCATTCTAGGTATTGTTTAATGAATCATGATTGAAATGGGTGCCAAATACACTTTAGTTTCATTAAATGTAGGTACGCACTCATACATGGTGTGTAGAATATTTTGGCATGTATATAATTACTGGTGGTTTCTGTACCTGAAGTTGAAAAAGTTGACTCTAGGCTACACAAGAATAGTTCAGGCAGCAATGATTTCAATGAAGCACTTAAAATGCAAACCAAAACCATAACATCGCACATTATTTGTTACCGGCAGAATATTTGGCAACCCAGACGAACTCGACAGCAGAATCTCACAAAAAATTGTATAAAATCTATATAACTGAGTGTTTAAGTATAATTGTATACTTATTCAAATACAATTTTATAGACCACTAAATATGCATAATTCTTAATAACACTTCGTCCAGTTATTAAGTGTTTATTTATGTAGGTAAATAAAACCCGTTCTGGGTTTAATTTAAATTTATTGTTAAACGTTTCCGGGTTAGTATAAAGATATCGGCGGCTTTGGCGGCTCCAACGCGGACCATGATCTATGGTAAACCCTGTTTATACACTATGTTATAACCTTGTCCGACCCGAAAAGGGCATTTTATTTATAACCTATCCAATCATACCAAATATAATCAACCCATTATACTGTCCCACTACTGGGCATGGGTCTCCTCTCAGAATGAGAGGGATTAGGCTATAGTCCACCATGCTGGTCTAGTGCGGGTTGGCAGACTTCACACGCCATCGAAAAAATCTCTCAGGCATGCAGGTTTCCTCACGATGTTTTCCTTCCTCACCGTTTAGGCGCGTGATAATTAACTATTAATACACACATGACTTCGAAAAGTCGGAGGTTCGTGCCTTGGGTTCGAATTCGAGACCTTTGACTTGGTAGTCCAACGGTCATACCATTAGGCTATCACTGCGTCATTTGAAAAGAAGTATATAATTAAGAGGTACAGTCTACCCACATAATTGCTCCATAATGGTGTTTGTATCAGTCAGGACAGGTCAACTCAAGGCTGCTAAGGCTCTTTCTTTAAAAGGCCTGTTCAGATATTGCCCTATATCGTAACACACATATAATATTATACATAGTTGTAATACCACTACTACTGTCTGGACTTTAAAAGATTGACATGATTCTCTGAGTTTGTTTCGGTGTTTCTTCTCAGAGGTCGTCAATAGGAAAATGCCGGCGCCATCTATATATCTATTTTATTACCGAAATAAATCGTAATTCAAATACAATTTAAGCAAATTCTGTAATTATTCGGATTCCGATACTGTTAATCTAGGTTCCTACTTTACCATTTCGTCCAAAATAGTTTACTGAAAATAAATGTAAGCGAATGCAATTTTTGATAACTTTACCAAGTTTGGAACGATTTTTCGGTCTTTTATTTTCACTGAAGTAGTAGCAGATAAAATAGGACCGTAGGAAACTAGATTAACAATATCTAAATCCGATTATTAACATAATTTGATAGAATTTTGTCTGGATTGCGATTTATTTTGGTATTACGTTTTTGTGGGCAATTCACGGTCCGCCGGTCCCTTAAATAATGTATAAAGGGTGTTTTTTCAACTGTTAGATAAAGTAACTGAGATAACTCTTAACGAGCGATTGTTTCCAACAGTCCCTATAGTATAATTTTGCATAAAAGTATATCTATTATATATATTTAATTACGTGGGAGAGCCATGCTTCGGCACGAATGGGCCGGCTCGACCGGAGTGATACCACGGCCTCACAGAAAACCGGCGTTAAACAACGCTTACGTTGTGTTTCGTCGAGTGAGTGAGGTTACCGGAGGCCCAATCCCCTTTTAAAAGGTCGGCAACGCACTCGTGACTCCTCTGGTGTTGCGGGTGTCCATGGGCGGCGGTAATCGCTTACCATCAGGCGATCCGTCTGTTCTTTTGCCTTCCTATCCCATAAAAATAAAAAAAAACATTTTAGTGGCTACATCTGAAGCTATACAGTTCCAGTATAAACTGATCTGTCATTGCACAGTCATTGTCAACCACACACAAAGTTACCACAAACTGTCAAGTTTCCCCAAAGGATAATAAACTCTATTATTTGGAGATTAAATTAAAAATCGAATGAAGAAATTTGACAGTTTCGTCCGACCCATGATGTGCTGTTGACTGTACGATAAGTTTATACAACGGGAGGTCAGCTTATCCTGGAAATGTATAAATTGATGTGCCTGTACAGTAAACGCTCAAAAGTCCATAAGTACGCTAAGGATTACATTGCTATGAACAGTACGAGCGAGCTCGTTATGCCAGTGCGTGTCACTTGTTAACGACAGTGAATAGAAGGTCGTACGTCAAACTAAACGTCAAGCTATTGCGTTGTTAGATTGCCTATCGACCTTTGGTCGCCACTGTCCCTACGTATCTTTATTAAAAGTACTTAAGTTTAATATTCGTAAATATTTACATAACCCAAATTAAACCACGCTTCTTAATTATGATTTTATTTTAAAAGTTAAGTTCTGTAGCATATTAATTATATTTTGCATACAATATACATAATATTGTGGAATGGAATATTATTCTCGTACAGAAAACAAAAGAAAAATAGGTAGGTACCCATTGTTATTTATTCAGTAACTTTATAATCGTTGAAAATGTAACTAACTACCTACTAGCTAAGTACCGAATGTAGTACCTAGCAAGCATTTTAGATGTTAGTAACGTACGTACAGTACGCACATCAAGTTACCACTAACTGTCAAATTTCCCCAATCAATTCTATTATTTGGAGATTAAATTGGAAATCGATTGAAGAAATCCGACAGTTTTGATACCATGATGTTGCCTGTTGACTGTACCTACCTACAGACCAGTTTAACTTACCTACCTACATTTTGCCTACCTACATAAATTAATTCATTTGAGAGCATGGTGCATTTTGTAACGATAAGAGTAAAAACAGCTCATAATTTAAATTGTTTTTGAAAAAAAATCCATACTTTCGTAAATATCCGGATAGTTCACATTTTTATCTGAAATATCCGGATAGTGCAAATTTTGATATTAGTAATATCCGGATTTAATCATCATCATCTTATTTCAGTGACAGATTCAGTTGTAACTTGCACCTATCATATTATTACACATAAGATTGTACCCGTATTGAGGTAGGTAGTTCTATAGTACCTACTCGGCTTGTATACAAAACAGTTTAACTACAATCTCTTATTCCTTTAATTTTAACTTGATTGGACGATTTGTGGTTGGGTTTTCGATTTCCGGAAGACCTTGATCGTTTCCCGTGAGACAGGTAATATAGAAGTACCTATTCATCTTTTTAATACTCACATAATAATGTCATTGCCTATGCATTAGAGATTATCCCGAGAAACGAGTAATAATCTTCTTTATATACCTATTATAAATTAAGTTATCAGTTCCTTGGTATTTCCAAAATAAGACAGATTAATCCTAAATATCCTAATATAAATTTTTCCTAAAAAATATGTACCTAACTATATTTATCCTGTTTATTATGTAGCTATTAAAATAGGATATAAATTTAGAATTCTAGATAAAAATAGAAAGAGATCGAGACATGTTATTTTTGACAATTACAGTCAAAACCGTTTTGTAACGACATCGAAGGTACAGCAATAAAATATTATTGGTTGTTGCTAAACTAGTGTTTATGTACAAAGTTGCGTTAGAATTTTTGGTTGGTTGTTACACCCGATACGTCGTTATAAACGGCTGTGACTATATAATATTCAAAACATACCAGTGATCTAGGTGATGGTATGGTAGTATGAATTCATTTAAAATAACCATCAGAAGTGTTTATAACCCTCAAACTATCTTGATATCGTGTAATTGAAACCAATTGGCTAGATATAAGCTCTGTTTCATGTCGCCGCTACAGCCTGTCTTAAACTGTGATGAGGTAAGCCAATAAATATGATGATGGACAAACACGCAGTTTGTCATGAATCATTGTTAAGAAGCTATGTTTGTTAATGACACAGCTACTAGGCTTGTTTAGTTCACGTACTAAGTACTAATAAGAATTAATTCCCAATACTGAATAGTACGAACTATTCCTTTTCCTTTTTAGTACATTATTCATTTAGTACTTCGTCATTCGCAATCGAACTACTAACTGTCTCTCGCTAGCACAAGCAAACACGGAACGCGACTGAACGAGCGGGAATGATTATGGATCTCATTCATAGATTCATGAAGCTATTTTGTACTTAATGTTCATAACCCTCACATCACTATTCCTTCCCCATACTATCAGCTACCAGTACTCATGTCCTAATAGTACTAGAAGACCGAACTCGTACATTTAAAAGACTGTACTAGTACGGAGCGCTCCGTTTAATGTCCGAGCATGAACAAGCCTAACAGGTTGTTTTTTTCCTATTTGGACGTAGGCTGTTGATTCAGGGAACCTTCACAGCGTAACCGGACTTGGTGGCGAGGCACCGGATGCCCTTACCCAGGAGCAACTTATAACCAAGCAACAGCAGCTACGGGCGTCCCCTAAGGGGACTCGAACCTCGGCTTAGGGCGTTGCTGGGGGGACAGCGAGAGACGGCTGGATCTAGGTTAAATTATTTAGGGGCTAATTTAAAGCTACTGGCTCGGCGAGGGCCGGCTCGAGCAAGGGACGGGGAGGGTTACCGTTTGAGGGACTACGCGACGGGCCTCGCCGGCGAGGACAGTAAATCAGACGGCGTCTGTTGGTGTGTGTTTTGAGAGTGCTAGTCTCTCGGTTGGACTCTTGCAGAAGGGTGTAGGGTCATCGGGGTAAGTAAGAGCGTGCCTCGGACGGCAGACTCTGCTGATCTGGGAGGGTTTGAGACGGCGCTAAGCCTAACAGTTACAAAAATAACTAATGAATACTACCTACGAACATAGTCCCTCGTCGCCCCACCCTAACATAAGATATTCCCTTTTTTGGTGATCGGAAAATTGACATGGATCGTCTGCCATCTGGCGAGGTGGCAGAGTACTATGTCTTACTTGTACCCGCCGACTATAAACCGCACTTGCTCGCTTGCTTCCTTAGTTTTGATCTTGAGATTCGACTATCCCGTAATAAATACGTTCTTTCGGCTCTGAATGCCTGTTAAAGGGTCATCTTCTAGTGCTTCCTGTTACCTTGATACTACACTAACGACATTTTTTTTCTGGTTTTGACCAATAAATATTTATTTGTCCTAATAAAAATTCTCAACATTTAACTGGCGGCCTTCATAATTACTTATATCATTATTTATGACGCAGAAAATATTTTTGTATATTAAACGCGGCAAGTGTCTACGAGAAACACATATATTCGTATATGTATTTAACTAATCAGAGGTCTTTATTACTTCCTTAAAATTATTCTTAATAATTAAGTGCTGTTTGCCTTTTTTTTCTTAGGGATAAGAATTATTAGATACAATTTGAATAACAATAGACGTACATATATTATTCTGTCAAGGAACAATTAGCAGACACAATAAAAAATAAATTGTTACGAACCTTCAGAGGGCCTACATTCTTAAGTGTGTCTTTATAGGTATCGTGAATAATAGACAAACGCACCAGAGAATAACTAATAGTATTAGTAAAATATTTATAATATAAAATTAGTAGAATATATTTAGAGAAAATCTGACAGTAATTAGCAAAATATAATGATATAATACCTAATTGTTATTAGTAAAATATGATAATTATTATAATATATCAAAAAATAACTGACAGTAATTAGCAAAATATAATAATTAATATGATTGATCAGAGAATAGTAGACAGCAATAAGTAAAAAAATATTATTATTGTAATAAATTATAGAATAACTAACAGTTATTAGTAAATTATAGAATAACTAACAGTTATTAGTAAAATATAATAATTAAACTGCTTCATTAGCAGAAATTGGAATAGGTAGAGTAATAACCTAAAGTTCGAGGAAGTAAGTAACATAGAGTTGATAATACCTCCTCTAACATCCCGGAATCATAAACATGACGATTAAAGTAGTAGTAAGTTGTATCTAGTAGACGAAATAGTACCGTAGAAACCTAGATTAAAGGTATCCAAATCCGAATTATAACATAATTTAATAGACTATTGTCTGTATTACGATTTATTTCGGTATTACGTTTTTGTGGGCAATTCAAGCTCCGCCGGACCCTTCACAAATTGAAAATTACTTATTACGCTTTGAATACATTTTAATAATATTCTTAAGTTTAAACTTCAATAATATGGAAGAATCATATAATATTATATTTGTAGTGGAGCTACATTGTAATACAAGTTATGCTACTTCTAATACGATTTTAAAAAATAATATTCAAAGAGTAATAGGCTCGCTCCTTATTACATGGGACCTAAAAATACCGGCGAACTTTGGTTCACATATTAATACGTATAGGTGGACGGGCCACTTTCCTCCCCTCCCTAACTTTAAAACAAAACAATACCTACTAAAATAAAAATGGTGTTCCAAAAACAAAACATGAAAGGTAGATACTTACATATCGCTAGAGTTGACCTTCTCGCACACGACAGGTAGTTCGCTGAGGGTCACGTGACTCAAGTTCAGCATGCATGACTTATCTCCGTAGTGCAGATCTTCTGCTGTCACCTTTGATGTTGTACCTGGAGGAAAAAGACTAATCACTACATAGCATAAAACAAAGTCGCTGTCGCTGTTTGTCCGTCCCTATGTATGCTTAAATCATTAAAACTACGCAACGGATTTTGAAGCGGTTTTTTGACTAGAGTGATTCAAGAGGAAGGTTTTAAGCTATTATACATTACGCTACGACTCTTAGGTATGGAGCAACGTGGGTGGTGGCATGTATTTTTTTATGTATGTTCAGATGTTTACCGATATTTTCTTAAATTGCTGACGAAATTATAAAACTATATTGAAAGGGTTTAAAAATCTAATCAATATTATAAAATTTTGGCATCATGTCCATGTTATGGTTACCATGTTTTTGCAATATCGTTGCAGTAACAGGATACCAAATTTCAAATCGATCAGAGTTGTGAAAGTTGCTCACATTCTTTCAACAACTAGAAAAGAGCTGATAATCATCAAACGGCTGGACAGATTTTCTTAAATCATAGCTGGAATATTCCCTCGTTCAAACTACTTACATAAAAAAGTCAAGTTGTGCAATACATCCACAATACATCTATGACTAATACTGACTGACAGTTCTCTAGAACCTGTAAAATTTTGCACAGAACTTCTGTATACTGACTGCTTCATTAGTGGTTCCAAGCGCGACTACTACGCTAGAGGTCCTGGATTCGATCCCCAGGTTGAGCAAAGTGTTATTGGGGTTTTCTATGAAATTCTCATGACAGCTCGGAGTCTGGATTTGTGCCCGGTTAATGGCAATAGGCTCGGCCCCTATTACATGGGACCTAAACATACCGGCGAACTATGGGTGTACATTAGTATGCCTGTGCCTAACACTTCAGGGAATACAGGCGTGATGATATGTTATGTTATGTACCTAACTTCTTTATACGGCTACCGATTTCGCATTTGTATGAAATAGACATAAGAGCACAGATTTGATAATAAATTAATAATTATCTACTAGTTATAAAATAGTACAATTATGTGAATTCGGTAACATACAAGTATACTAAGTATTATGTCTTTGTAAACCCATTATTAAAATTAACTCTGATCGTTGTGTAAATTATGATAACTAATTAACATCTTTATTGTGTTTCTGCTTGTTTATAATATGCATTTGAAAATATTCTTATTACTTTTAGATATCGTTGATGGGAAATCGTTGCGAAATCACATAGTTGCATTGTTAAAGTGTTAAGTAAATGCTAAAATGATGCTGAATATTTCATAACTAGTTTTATACTAAGAAGCGTCAAAACAGATGTGGATTTCTCACGCTTGCTTCATGAAACAATCTCCGTGATCTATTGTCGTGTTCAGACGTATATAACGACTGTTTTAGCAATTAAGAATAGCAAACGCACGCTACCTAAACTAAGTTATTAGGTACCTACTAATTAAGAAAGGAAATAACCTTGTCCCACCCTGGGATTTTCTCCTAGTGCGTTTACAATCACAAATTCTCACATACACAAACGCCCAGACCCGGAACAGGTAGTTGCTGTAGATCCTACAAATATTTGCTCCGTGTGGGGATCGACTCCACAACATGTGGCGCAGAATCCGATCGCTCAGCCTCTCATAATTAAGTGTAATATATGGAATACCGGAATACCGAATTTTCACCCCTTCTTAGAGTGAAAGTAGAATCATGGCAATTGGTGGAATGGTATTTTGATCGCGGCTGTTGGGTTTTGACCTCCAGGTTGGGCAAGTAGGGGTTTTCCATCAGAAAATTTTAAGTAGTAATCGGAGTTTGTATTATTTGTAGTATTTGTGGTACCAATGGTCAATGGCTTGGCCCCTATGCAACGGCAGACTATGGCTGTACAGCTCTGACTGATACTTTGGGGATTACAGGCGTGATGGTAAAGTGTTAAGTAGATAATAAAATTGTTTAATCATCATCTTCAAAACTGCCTATTACTGTAGAAAATGCCTTAGGCATTAAGTCCGCTTCTGTACATTCAGTGTGCATAAATAAAATAATATTGTTACGGAACACTCGCTTCTCTATCAAGCTACTGGCCCCATGTGAACCAAGTCTTACGCTTTAGCAATGATAATGACATTGCACGACCTCGATAATGAGTAACGATACTAATTTACTTTTATCGACTAATTCGCTACGGACTTTTTATGGCTTGTCTAAACACTTGGTAGGTATCGATTAGATTGCTATTTATAGAAAATCGATATCTTGTGGTAGATTGAATACTTTGATGTTTTTGAAAGATAACTCTGCTATGGCAATTGATAACCAATCTTTGAGAAATTTGTCCTAAATATAAACACGTCTGGGCCACGTTGACATTTAGCACGGGTGACAGTCTGAAGGCTATACAGGTTAGTGGGACACACAGATACATATACATACGTACACATTCAACTTGGGAGGAATTTCAAAGCGAAGAAGGCTTTTAATATATCAATGTCTTTTTATAATACATATTCGTATTTATACATAGAATATTATACACATTTTATAAGAATTTTTGAGACAAAAGTAGCCTATGTCCTTCCTTTTCCAAGGTCTATACCAAAATTCTTCAAAATTGGTTCAGCCGTTTAGGCATAATAACGTAACAGACAGACAGATAGAGTTACTTTCAAATTTATAATTTTATAGATTAATAAATGGAATAAACAACAAGAAAACCAAATCGGTTTCATTATTGTGATGATTAAGTAGGTACTAGTCTAGATTTTTCTGTCATTTCTATATGAATCGGTTTCAGACAAACCAATGTATTGAAACGGATCTCTAGGGGAATAATGT
Source organism: Acronicta aceris (assembly GCA_910591435.1). Lineage (NCBI taxonomy): Eukaryota > Metazoa > Arthropoda > Insecta > Lepidoptera > Noctuidae > Acronicta > Acronicta aceris. The sequence goes on along the minus strand of OU342778.1, from coordinate 2,294,811 downwards.
ATGCATTAATGCACCCCTACTCAATTGTTATACTGCGTTGTTTACCATACAATAAACCATTGAGGATAACGCCGACGAGTTTTCGAGTTAGTTAGCTTCATGAGTTGAGGACGACAGTTACAACACGCTTACGATTGGTCATTCATTAGAGATGAGAGCGATGAATTGGGTACGTGTACTAAAAGGTTATTTATGTAAGTATTTACTTTGATTAGTGGATTAGTATTTAGCGTCAAAAAAGAAATCACAAGTGTTTATTAAGAGCGAATAAAAAATATATATTCACCTTATGCATAATTTGACGTTGTGTCTTACGCTTTCAAAATTTATTAGTTAATGTTGACCGTTCCCACGTTTTTATTAAGAACATATTTATATTATCTAATTTAAAATGGTAAATATAATAATTAATTATTGTTGAAGTTATCGTTGTTTAGTAGAGTAAAGAGTAAAAATAAATACTTACATTTTTATTTGGCTACATTACAGTACGGTGATAAATAATATCTCAATGAGGAAAATGTAAATGAAGCTATTTATACATAAACCTTTTTTAACGATTCAGAATGTAGATCTCATGGAGATTGGTAGGTACTTGTATGAAAATTGTTTATTTGTCCCAAATTCATATAAATTCATCGCTCATAAATATTTGCAAAGCTTTCTCGAAAACAAGGTTTTGGATAATAAAGATTGTTTGTCAAATATGTTTGTTTGAACGAGCCCTAGCTGGTTTTACTCGTATCAAAGGACTTTTTGGGACAAAAGGTAGCCTTCGTTTTTTCTAAGGTAGAATCTATCTCTTTACCAAAATTCATCAAAATTGGTTCAGCGGTTTAGGGGGAAAACATTGGTTTCTTCCAACCAAATAAACATACTGTTTCTTCTACTCTCTATATATTTACTTACTAGCTTTTGCCAGCGACTTCGTCCGCGTGGAATAGTTACTTTGTTCCATATGAACTTTCATCCTCTATTTCACCCCTACATTGTAGGTCGAAATTTATCAAAATCCTTTCTTAGGGGATGCCTACATCATAGTAGCTATATACATGCCAAATTTCAGCCCGATCCCTCCAGTGGTTTGGGCTGTGCGTTGATAGATCACTATGTCAGTCAGTCAGTCACCTAACGTAAGAGTAGACAATTATAATCAGAAAGCTCCGAACTGCTAAGCTATCGGGAGTTACACGTGTTATTGTGATTCAACCATAAAAGATAGACATTTGCTGTCGTAGAATATTTTTTATATAATTTTAAGGAGAACATTTCCGTCATACATGATTTCGGTGTAGCTTTAACCATTAAGGCTGCACACGCGACGGAAGCTTAAAAAATGGAGTAAGTTCTCCTGTTTTCCCAAGATTTCCCTTCACTGCTCTGCTCCTATTGATCGTAGCGTGATGAAAAGTATACTATAACCTGCCCAGGAGTATGAAGAACAATTGTTTGAAGAACAAGTGGTTTTTGTTTCTATAACGAACATACAGACAGACAGACAGACAGACAGACAGACAGACACAAAAATTTTACTGATTGCATTTTTGGCGTCAGTATCGATCAGTAATCACCCGCTGATAGTTATTTTGGAAATATATTTCATGTACAGAATTGACCTCTCTACAGATTTATTATAAGTATAGATAAAAAATCAACTGCCGTATGTATGACAGATTTTTTTAAATCAACGGAAATGACGAAATCTTTAAAAATTTAAAAAAGTACACAGGCGAAATTGCCCCCGAATCGCATTTATAATATTAAATACTAGCGACTCGCTCGCGGTTTCACCCGCGCTGCGCCGTTCCTAAGAGGCGTAGCGTTATGTTATATAGCCTATGTTACTCGGTGAAGATGTAGCCTTCTAACGGCAAAAGAATTTTTGAATTCGGTCCAGTAGTATTTACCTAAGTTACATACAAAAGTACAAATCTTTCTTCTTTATAATGAAATGATATTTATTCTGCAAGTAGATCTTTAGAGATACTTTTACATGTCAATGGTTTGTTTTTTTTTATAGCTAGATGGCTTCGGCGTTTCCTAACTGACGACCTCTGAGAAGAAATACCGAAACAAACTCAGAGAATCATGGTCTCTTTTAAAGTCCAGACATGGAAAAATACTTATACGTGAGTGGCACGATATAGGGTAATGTCTGAAATGACCTTTTGAGGAAAGAACCATAGCAGCTTTGAGTAGACCAGTCCCAACTGATGGCACGTAATGTTAGAGTAGATGGATACGCAGAAATAAAAAATAAGAAAACTTACCAATAAGATAATGTCCGAGTTCTCCTAGGATGTAGCCGATGGACACCAGACCCAGCACATACCACTTGTAGAAGCCCTGCATTTTCGACAATATGCCTCCATGAAACATTGTGATTTATTCTGGGAACAAGAGAAAATATACCTTAGTCCTATTCAAATAAGCATCTCATTAGTTTTTTGGTTCTAAGCTCGACTGCTACGCTGGAGGTCGATTAATGTGTTAATGGATTTTTCTATGAAATTCTCAGTAAGTACCCCTTGCTTGGAGTTCGGATTTGTAACCTTTTAAGGGTATTACATTGCCCAATGACCTTGAGGATTTAGTCTTTGTGCTAGTATTTGTTAGACACAGGCGTTGCGGGAGTGTTTCACGCGGGATGCTAGTGAAGTTTCGGGTATTTCTTTATTATTTCAAAATATTCAAAGAAATAAGAAAATAAAAACAATACAAATTGTTAATTACGTCATTATAATTTTTTTGGTATAAAATTCATGACTAAGCCGTTAAAGTGAAAAAATACAAATTAGGTTAAAAAAGGCCTATTTACTTCAATTATTATCCAAGATTGGGGCAAATTTATAAATATTTTATACAATACAATTTGTTTGTGATGACCTTAAGTATAACATATATTTTTTATATGGAAAACGCACATAAGGATTACTACAAACTTTTTTAAAGCTAGGATATTTTTTGGATTTGAGAGATGTAATTATTTTTTATTAAAGGCAATAAGCATCGCCCCTATTACATGGGACCTAGGCGGCATAGCGTAGCGATTAGTACCCTTCGCGGAATAGCAGACGTGATGGTATGTTACATTAATATATGTACTAGCTACTAGCTTCTGCCCGCGACTTCGTTTGCCTGGACTTCAAATTTCGATCCGACCTGAATAAAAAGCAGCCTATTATTTACTTTTTTATTACTATTTTTATTATTCTTACTTATTTATTACTATTCCAGACTTTACACTATCTCTGTATCTATCAAATCCGTGTCAAATGAATCCGTGTCAAAGGGATCTTCATAGTAACCTAAATTTTATAACTAATATAATATTAAACTTTAAAATCTTTTCATACTAAGCACTAATATCCTACTTTTCATTCTTGTCGAAATTTATGTTTAGTTCTTCACTCGTTTCTCCATCCTACTACTACTACTTATTTTTTTTTTATATGCCATTATAAAAAAAAATAAAAAAATGGCAGTGCACGTCAAGACATTTATAGGCAAATTTCTGATACCTTGGGTTACATTGTTGTAATTTTCGTAGGGATCCCTCATTAAAATAAAAAAATACAGCCTATGTTAATCGCTGATAATGGAGCTTTCTATTGCTGAAATGATTTTTAAAACGGTTTACGCATCAAAGTGTAAGTTACACTTCGGTTTGTTTCAGTTGAGTTGATGCTTTCGTCATCTAGAGTTCGTCTGGATTAGTATTTCGCAATGCCAAAATATTCTACCGTTAAGGAATAATGTGGTATTATCATTGTATCATTAAACATCACCTGCTATTAAAAACTCTATGGAATATCGGTATTACCAAGATATTGCGTGACGGGGGTCACGAGGAGTAAAATACTGATAAGTATTCATTATTCAGTCGCATCTATTAGACTGGGAGCCAACCCTAATATTGGGAAAAGCCGAATGAGAGTTATTCATTAATTTAATGATCGCAAATAGGGCTATTAATAATATAATTACAGCTACAACTAACTACTTTAATCAAGCTTCTAAATTAAAACATATTGACTTGTAAACATGCCTAGATAGGTGCCCATAGACATTGGCAGAAATAAAATCATGGACTTGTAATTACTGTAATAAAAATAATTGATACTTAACTACTTCATTTTTTCTATGTTAGAAAAAATAGTTTACCTAGAGATATATAGAGCTAACCAGCTTCTTTAGACCTCAGTTAATAGACACCATATTTGGCTAAACTAAGATTAAATACCACTACCAAAAGACTACACGTCCTATAATTAAAGGCCGGATGAAATCAATAACTAATCAACGCAAGTCAAACGTATAAATGTAGTTAACACCTGCATGACATAGTTTGATACAGTTTAGAAGAAAAAAGTGAAGTGACGTATTTGTTTACTATTTAATCATGTAAACCCAGCGTCACATAGATAGCGTTGGGAAGCGATGTGCTGAGGCGGTACTACTACGGTCGTTTTGCGACTGAGAAAGAACGATTCCTACACATTAAATAGCGCAATCCCTTTCTCATAACCTAAAATGCTCGTTATGACACGTCAAGGCCACTGCTCCGCGATCTTTGACAGCACAGGTAAATAACATCAAAAAACCGTCGTGGGTAAAAATAACGTTTTATTTAACACACATTGACCAATATTCTGCTAGTCATTATTGTGTTTCAGTTAGGAGAGTAATGTAGCCGGTGAAATGAATAGGAGAATGACAAAAGTAGATACACAAGTAATACTTTTAATCAAACGTCTCGTTTAATCTTATTAGAAGCTAGCGTCTATAGGCTATGGTTAACAGATACCATGGTAGGCGAGTAGTACTAAGTACTCACCATCTTAGTGATAAGTATAAAAAAATAAGAATAGAACTTCTGAGGTGTGTAATCAGTAATAATTTACGATAAATTAGCGACTAATTCTCTGTTCAATCAGAATTTGATCGGTACTGGTGGCAGAAAAAGACGTAATACAGAAAAAGCCACAATTATATCTAAGTTAATATTTATTGGTATAGATACCAATACCGATATTAAAATAACAATACGCCTCGTAATAAAATTTTTACGCGGTTATTAAATTGCCTCGCTTTCAGTATGGCGAGAGGTTTACATCAACGGAAACAGGTGAATTATATCCCAGGTATAAGACTAGGCTAGGATATCAGCGGAGGTTAGACTATTGTCAGGTAGTTAAAACGTGTTCACTTTTAATGTAAGCATGTATGACCGTATGTTTGCTCATTTATTTTTAACGATATTTCCTCGCTAGTAAGTTTGGTAAAAGGAAAAACATATCATCACCCCTGTATTCCTTCCTTAACTCGTCAAGAAACAAATTATGGAGACGATATAAAATTTAACGTTGAACTAATGTTAGTTAGGTTTAAAAATAAATATGATTTCAAGACGTAGTCCGAGGTTATAACCACCCGGAAGATTGGCAATAAGTTCTACCTATTCTATAATGTCACTTTTATCTTCGATGAAGTACATAGAGTGGAGTTGAAGATAGAAATGTTGGCTGCTGTCCACTTAGAGGCTTATGGGTGATTATACTCATCATAATTATATCCTTCAATTAAGCCCTATTACCTATTCGCATTCTAAAAATACAAACAACAAAAGATATGTTTTAGGAGCCACCATTAACCTGTCATGGAGACCTATTTTTGGGTAATAAAAACATATAACAGTGACCCAGACCCAGTTGATAACAATGACGTAATTAAGTGAATCTGACGTCGCGTGTCACCATTGTGTGCAAGCGTCGAGTTAAATCTGCTAAGTAACGACCTCTTGGAAACTAATTAAAGATAATGCTGGGAGAAAATTTGTCTTTTAAAAGTTACGTTCGATATTGGTGTTTGAGTTTGAATTAAGAAGATTGAATATTAAATCAAAGTGTCTCTGGTTCTGTTAGCGTCGATAGGAACGGCTATGCTTTTGGTAGATATGTAAAACTTCGATAATAACTTAGCTAATTACTTTCCGAATTTTTCGTCTACCTGTCATTGAAACTGTGTACAATTAGTTTAATTGAATAGCGATAACGATAAATTTAAAATAAAAAGAAGCCCCGCAGCGTCATTACATGGTTACCATGCATATTCTTGCAATATCATTGAAGTAACAGGATACCAAATTTAAAATCGATCAGACCTGTAGAAGTTGCTCACATCCCTTCATGAACAAGAAAAGAGCTGATAATCTTCAAACGGCTGGCAAAATTTTCTTAAATCATAGCTAAAAACAGTCTTGAAAAAAAAAAATTAAAATGGGTCCATTCATTTGCGCGCTACGATGCAACAGGCAGGCACATATATACACTTGTTAAACGTATAACACCGCTTTTTATACGTCGGGGGTCAAAAATTAAAAAAAAAAACATTCTATTGAATAAAATTTCGAATTATCTGTCTGTGTGCTTTAGAGCTTACTTAGGAGCTTTTGCAGCGTAGATTTGAGTTATTCTGACAGACGTCAAGCATAGATAAGCTATCGTGTAGCACAACTAAATTGTGAGGAGTTCAACGAGGGTAACCCCACACATCACATGACCGAAACTTTCCAAAATTTTCACTTTGTAATATTTGGGACGAGTTCAGCATCACGTGCGTTTGCTTTCATACATAACTGCAATAACCTGTCGTATTACGTAATTATAGAGGGTACAGCTATGCTACTGAGTTCGTCAGGTTGGCACCACTGTATTGCCAAATATTTTGCTAAACTGTTTTATTCCGATTTGAAGTATAATATAAACAGCTCCCGTAGTAACATGCCCTCGGGGTTTTACAAGCACAAACTAGAATAGAATAGAATATTGTTTATTGCACACCAAAAACAGATGTCAAGTACACGCAAACACAAAAAAAATCAGTCGAACACAAATTTAATGTCTCTGGTAGGAATCGAACCTACGATACTCGCCATAAAAGTGGCTGCATGACCACCATAAACATCCTGTCAAATTATCATTTAATATTCAACTACATATGTGCATACATATGTAGTCATATGTGTCATATACATATGTGCCACTTGCTACGATTCTTGCATACTTCTTTTGTTTCTTCTACATTCATACATATATACTTATGTATGTATTAAACTATTATATTGCCATTATCAAAAAAATTAATATTATACCATTGAAGAATGTAACACCATTTATTTTAAAAGAGTGTCCATGGAGTTTCTTGTCGGATTCTTCTGCATAGGATTAACCTTTTGGAACCGTGCAACAAGAATCATAACGTTTCATAAACGCTTGTAAAAGCTTATTTGAAATAAAAACTTGGAACTCGATTTATAAAAAATATACAGACGAATAGATAACCACTTGCTTTGAAGTCAGTTTAAACTTTAAAAAAATACATCATGTATCTGTTATAGTGACACATTAGATATAAGTAATTGCAAAAGAATGTCATGATCAATCCAATTTAATAACAATTTTAATTAAAATTGTATTTTAATTCAGTATGATCGTTAACTTGTCTACTTCAAGGCACAACATGGATCATTGAGGACGTTTTTGTCCGCATTTTATGTTATTAATATATGCACAGACTAACCTAAAGGTTATTCAGAGGCGAAAACTAGTTTAGTAATAATAATTATATTGAAACTAGTTGTAGAACGCAGTTTCACTCACGTCCCAAAAAAATACAAACCATACATAAGTCCGATTCTAGGCGGCGTATCAAGATGAAACATACACCAGATTTTATGTTAGACGTCTAGCAATACATCGGTGGAAACTACATTAAATTACATGCAGTAGTTTTAGCGTGATGCGCGTAAAAACATACAGACAGACAAAAAATCTAATAATTGTGATATTAGTATTTTTTTTATTATCGGCCTGTTACAATTTTATTAAATTTATTTCTACTTAGTAGTATTCGATTTCTTTCCTATCCTGATTATAATATAAAAGCGCAAATATTTTTTTCTGGTAAATAGAAGCGTGACATTAAACCTTTGTACCCTTACATTACACAATTAGTGAAAACCGAAAATAAAAATAATAATTTGCATTTACGCGACTCATACTTATTTATACCTCTAATAAAATTGTAACAGGCCCATGTTTGTAGGATAATAAAGAGAAACTAATATAGGGGGACTTTATTAGAGCAACAGAAGCCAAAATAAAAATTTTAAGAACTTTTTATAAACTCGTTTTGTATAGAAAAAAATATGGAGGCGAAACTAGGCACGGGTCGCTAAATAATGATATTATAATTATTGATCTCATTAGCATATTTTTGCTTTAATTAATCTAAATCTTTGCGATACCCTTGTAGTATTTATCATTATTTAAACCTTGAACTACTTCAAGTATAGGCCACTTTATGACATTGGAGTTTTCGTGAAATCGAGATTTTTAAAATACGAACCGAATATTTCCGATTATTTTCCATCAATAATCAATCTGCATTATTGTGTTGTATACTTTTTTTGTGCGTACAGCTTTGTTGTTTATCCAACACTTTGACCACATTATTTAGGCTACTTCCAAGATTCCTATATTTTTGATGCAATACAAACTTTGATATATCTACACCAGTTCCGACAGAAACAATAACATTTTCTTCCACAAAAAATGCATTACCTATATTACAAAAATCTTACACCTTACGTAAACATACCATCACGCCTGTATTCCTCGCAGGGTTAGGCAGAGACGTTCTAATGGACACCTTCACCTTCTTAATCTTAGACCTTATTTAGGGATATTACTGGAAACCAGCCAATCAGTTATGAAATCGTTTCTAGTAGTGACGAAATTTATGGTGATTCCAATGCAATGAATGTCACTAAAGTGACCGCAAAAATACGACGGAAGAATTTTAATTAAAATTAGCATTTCGTCTTCTCTCAATAAAACGTCACTCCAAGGACTCGATGATACATGTGGTATCCAGCTTTACAACAGCTATGCTTTCATCATCAATTTATTAGCCTCTCTGTCTCCCTATTGGGATTTACTCATTAGGAGAGGATTTAGGATATCATTTACCACGCAGACCTAGTACGGGCTAGAAAGCGTTTCCTCACAATATTTTCCGCTACCGTTTTTAACAAGTGATCATTAATATTAATATGCCTAATGATTCCGAAATGCAGGAGGATCGTGCCTTGGATTAGAACTTGAGACAAAATGATTTGGCAGACCACGGTCATATCAATGAGTTATCACTACTTTAAGTATACTTTATTAGTCAATAATATAATTATATATGCTGTCCTTGTCATATTTGATATTCAAAAAGGTTTATTAGCCTTTAAAGTTTAACTTTAATCTTTGTTTATTTTTTTTAACTTATTTGACATCATCATCATTCACAGGTCCTGGGTCTTACTTTGTTTTAGTCTAGACATCTGCGTACCATGCTTTACTTGTCTTAACTCAACTACCGTATTCTAGGCCACATTAAGCTATTCCTTTGCAATTAATTCTATTTAAAATCCATCAATAACTGATCCTTAGTAAATTTTCTAAGACAGAGGTTCTCAAACATATTTCCTTTAACACCCATTTTGAGAATCAATTATTTTTAGCGCCCCCAAAAATTTTTAACGTTACCACATCTTAAACCGCTTCAACAACCTCACTTTCCTCTGAACCCTTTATCGCCTCCTGGTAGACCTCCAGTGCTAACAAGGAGGCGTTATCATTCACTTTGAGACACACTGTTACACACGGTGGTACATACAATTCAAAAATCAATATTAAAAGCGTCCTTTTTGGCCCACCAGGACACTAACTTATAGCCTTTCCTTTGCATTTTAAGATAACTAAAAAGATAACCGGTAGCTAACCTTACCTTTATTTCTAAATTCTATTGAATTTTTTTTGTTTCTGTTATCTGTCTTGATATCTATGACTCATGTTGCATTACAATGAGTTCTATCGTGATGTTTTTGTTAAGCAGATACTTTTTGTTCCACATCAACGGATTACAGAATGCGAAATTCCTTCTACACGTCATTTGATGTCCACCCAAGTGTGGTTACTATTTTTTCTGACAACTTTGGACATAATCGGTTAATTCGGTACCATCTACTGGCGTCTCCGTTGTGTTTGTGTGATCAACCCAATAATTGTCGACCTTTACATTTTTTACAGCATTGTTCTATAGTTCTACAACTGTTTTACGTTCCGTCCTTCACACAACGCGGGGTTGGTCAAAGTGTATCTTTGTGTTCATAATTTCACGCATGGATAATTGTTACGCATTCAAAATTAACTGGAGTGGATCGACAGTGTTGTTTATATATTTTTTCTCATTGTTTCTGCAGATCGTTGATGTATATTGTTATGTTGATCAAGGTTTTAGTTATAATAAATACTAGACAGACCGTAATATTAACCTTAGAAGATATATTTTAAAAGTAAATTATCAATGCGTGATGCATTATATTTTTTCATAAGAACGGTTGTGAATCTGGAGCAGGGTCGGAGTCAGGTAGTTCAGTTTTGGGTAGGATATGTGGATAATTCCGTAGTTTAATATCAAGATCTTGCAAAGCGTCTTCAAGGTCCTATTTCTACTTATTTTCTTTCCTCCTTTTACATCTTTTTTGTTACTTATAACGGCTAAAAATTCTATTAAGTTTAACTGCATTATACTCTTTTTAACCAATCTTTTTTGCTTCTTTCAATTATTGAATAGTTAATTGAATTTACTCAGGCTTTGGACGTCGAGTTTTTAATTAAATTTGAATTTTTTGGAATTCATGTCTTAAAATTGAGCTTTAATATTTAGCAATTAATATTTTAGACTGATTATATTTTTTGTTTAATATTCGCAACGTTGCACCTGTTTAAGGGCCCGGCGGAGCTTGAATTGCCCACAAAAACGTAATACCAAAATAAATCGTAATCCAGGCAATATTCTATCAAACTATGTTATTATTCGGATTTGGATACCATCAAACTAGGATCCTACCGTATTATTTCGCCTACTACTACTTTCCGGGAAATAAAACATTGGAAAATCGTTCTAAATTTGGTAATTTTATCAAAAATTGCATTCGCTTAAATTTCTTTCCAATGAAGTATTTTGGACAAAATGGTATCGTAGGAACCTAGATTAACGGTATCGGAATCCGAATAATAACACAATTTGATTAAATTGTGTTTGAATTACGATTTATTTCGGTTTAACGGTTGTAAGAGAAATTCGGCTCGCCGGACTCTTAAGCTGTCCGTGTCTGTCAGTGTTACAGTTTTATATATTGTAGATGTTTCTCAGAGATGGTTTCAATGTTTCTCCTAAGAGATCGTCAAGAATCTCATCTAGTGTTAAAAAAAATATAGTGACATGTATAGAGCGTGTCGAGTATGTGTGTGTGTAGAGTGACGTGTCTTTAGAGAATCTATTCGCAGAAATAAAAAAATAGCGGACACCTGGTTCTATCATATCCAAATTATGAGGTTTAATTAAGAAGGTCGGTCTCCCACGCCCATTACATTGTCAGTGTGTGTTACATATGTGTAATTATTATTACCATGTGAATACGGAAATAAATTTGTTTACACACGCGCGTTTGATTAGTATCCGCCATTATTTTGTTATGTTGAATTAATATTATTGTATGTTTGTACGAATAGTAAGGACGAGGATGTAGACAGTTTTTACGAAAGCGAGCCAAGGTATCTATAACGTGCATTTTGAATTATTTTCATAAGATTACGTGTTTTATATGTCTATCTTCGCTTTCAATAAAAGTGGGACAAGGTCACAAAATTAACATTAATATATTCACCACTATTTCAAAAGAAATTCAATCTCAATTTCAATGACCATGAACAAAAAAAGTATTTGATTAAATGTGAATAATGAAAAATATAAGTGTATTTCCTGGACCTAAAGCAAAGAGGTCTAAAAGTGGTTTTAGACCAACGTGGATGGGCAGGGCGATTATTGAAATTTGAATGGCAAAATTTCTTTTCACATCTCGCCCATCTTTGGTGTAAGGTGTAGATGCGCGTGGATGTGCAAGGCGAGAATTGAAATATTTGTTAGTAAATTATGTAATAAGTTATGTAAATTATGTCTCTATTATATTACCTATGTCAAATGTCAAATTGCCTTATTATTTTAGTGGCCGTTATGTATGCATTCTTTGTTTAATGAATGTGTAAACATGATGTAAGCAACTTCCGACGAATGAATGCGATTTCCGAATAGTCCGTGGCCCTGAATATGTTCGTAGTTCTGACCTTAGCAATTAACATTAGACGGTTATTTTTTTTTGTACGCTGTAAGCCTTATGTATACTTAACCGATCATTGGTGGGTCAAAACAGTTATGACACCGATAGACGACCTCGTGGCAGACAAATAAGAGATGATTTTGATACTTATAATGTAGATTGTATCAAATTAGCTCAGTATCGAGATAGATGAAGACTTGAGGGGATGCCTTTTATTAGCAGTAGGATGCGGCAGGATAATCGTAATCTTAATAAACCTTCTATGCAAACGCGTACAGCAAACTATATACAGACAAGCTCAACGAGCAAGTCCCATTGTACATAGATCTCTTTGTTAGTGAATATGGAACATTTGAGCTTAAGCTTACATATTCATATCTTTTATTTGCATTCCACAAATAAAAGTTTACATAAAAAGAGAGAAGAAGGAAATACCTAAAATAATATTATATTTATTATTAAATATAATAAACGTGAGATCACTGCGTTAAGTTTTCGATATTTTAACATTATTATAAAATCTAATTATATATATATATTTTCACGTTCGAAATTGAACTCAGAAATATCTAACGTGGAGAAATAAGCTATCATCTGACATATTACAGTGGTGGTGTCCTGGGGCTCCATACCTACTAGGTCAAAGAGGGCGCGCCCACAGCATGCTGATTGCAAAAGCCAGCCTTGCATTATTAAACGTCAAGATTTTAAACTAAGAACACTTTCCAAATGACATGACGTAGGTATTTATCGGTCGTCATGAGCAGGATATGTTAAAAAACATATTAAAATGCATGGTTGCAGGTTTTTTTAAATGACTAAGAAACGTGAGTTCAAGGACTAACAAGGACACTCATGATTATCAACCTATAAAAAAAAAACGATCATTACATTAGAATGCGGATTCATTATAATAGTAATAGTTACCTATGTAACCATTGATGTACAAAATACTGTCGTACTATATCGATCAGGAAAATGTACATTTGAGTAAGTGGTGTTACATCTTCGAAAAAGCGATGGCCATGTAGCTACTATCCTAGTTCTTCAGCGATATTTGTTATGCCACTGATAACGCCATAGATATAGGTACCTAATAAAATTTTGAACACGCTGAATTTGACGCTAAAATCGATCCATAGAAGAAAAAAGACAATACGAAAAGTCAACATTTTAATTTTGTTAGTTCTGCATAGATTCGTTTCAATTCATGAGTTGTAGCATATACTCCACAACTAATGAAACAATAACTCGCTTTTCGGTGTGGTCTAATACCTATTGCATTTATAGTCTTAATAATCCAATGTGTGTAACGTGGAAAATCTCGTTCACTAATGTCATTGAATGAACGAATGAAATATTCTTGTCACGTCCCTCGGCGGGCGTCGTGCGAACTACAAAATATTACGTATTATGGAAAAGGATATGATAAATCCGGGATGTTGTAATATAATGTAATAAGATTATCCGGAATAAAATATCATGATACTAGCAAAATTTGTACGTTTATTTGATGTCTATTCCTTCCTATATAATTTATCTGATTATGACGAAACTTCGGAGAGCGTACCCGGGAATATTTTTAACAAAAAAATATTCCCGGCAATAGGTTCGCCCTATTACAGTCCTATTACATGGGACCTAACCATACCATACTGGGTGTACATTATTACACTTTTGCCTAAACGTTCGGGGAATACCGGCGTGATATATTTATATTGAATCAAATTTAAGTGGGAAAATTTACAAAGAAGCGTCGCCTGCGCAGTGTTTACTAAACTTTTTGCGATAACCAATATAATTTGCGTTTTTTGCCCATTATCGCTAAAAGTGAAAGTCATCCTCTTGTTCAATTATCGTAGACCTTGGATTAGGTCACACGTTGGACATAATTTGTCACACCGACTACCTCAAGATATTTCTGTTCTGACAATGACTTACGCTTTCTTGAATTTTATTCCTTCTTGATGATACCGATAGTGGTTATGAATTACCGATTTTTGTGTGCTGTTATAATATTATAAACATTATTTTATTAAATAACTTTATTTTTTCTCACCATAATAAACAGATGTTACACCATTGATTTTTAACAAAATATACATAATTTAGAGAAGTATATATTGTTGAAAACTGGTGCCTTAGGTAGGCTCATGGTCTGTATTTCAGGACACCAGGATCCCACCTTTACAGTTCCATTTTATAGATATTTATTTTTTATTTATTTATTCATTATTACCCAATTTGCCTTAACAGTTAAGAACCACACAAACACGTTATTGGTCTGTACAATAATAAATAGCTTCTGCCCGCGGCTATGTCTGCGTGAACTTCAAGATCAAAAGTACCTGGATAAAAAGTAGTCTATGTGTTATTCCAGGCTATAATCTATCTGAGTGCCAAATTTTATCCAGATCCGTTCAACCATTCTGACGTAAAAGAGTAACAAACATCCATACATTCATACTCATAAACTTCCACGTTTATAATATTAGGTAGTAAAAATGTACTAAGCGCGCTGACAAATGTAGTTATAGATAGACATGTGTTAGTAGATGTTAATACGTATATCTGAAATATTGTAAATGCGAAAGGAACTTTGTCTATCTGTCTGTTTGATGCCTTTTCACGCTTAAGCCGCTAAACCAATTTTGGCATAGACAGACCTTATAAATTGAAAACTTCTTTGAAATGTGAGCGGAAAACAGCTAGTTTCTATATAATTGCGTAATTCCCAGTTCCCACGGGATTGGTCAATGATCAATGCAGCTAGCATCACGCGAGTCAGCTATTATGTAAATACAATCATAATTATTAAAAATAAAAAAAAATTAAGTGTCTTTGTACTCATCATTATGAACAACTTTTTTTATGAGACCAATACTGAAAAACAAGAAAATTTTGCTGCTCTATACATTCATGTTCAATGAACTCTACAAAATGTAAGAAGCACCACATTATTATAGGGATTTGCGAATTTTTACTGTTAAAAAATAGGGGGAAACGTACTCACAACCACACGCTAAGCAACCGCACTTCTCGACTACTAAACCGATAAAGCTATTTCATTTACTTATGTAAATAAATTCTACGGAGTACAACAACCAATTACTTAGGTACAGAACATAATAATTATTATACTTATAAGTAGTTATATTCTTTGCTGCCTTGACAAGTATGTCATCAGAGTACCTGCTTCGTTATTAATTTTCCGAAGCTACTAATGTATTCGCAGTAAATGAGTTTCCATGAATTTGTCTGGTAAATCCCTTTAACTAAAGTATTAGTTGTTGAGTTTGTCTAATATTGAGGTAATATGAAATAGGTACGTCAGCGACTATTGATGGTAAGTAGGTTGTCATCGCATGGAAATATGCAACACCAGAGGAGTTGCTCATGTATTGGTTAAAAGCCCCTACGGACTGCAGACTGCCAGAGCCGCAGCACCCGAGGAGGAACTGGCCCTTACGCGCAAAAGTCGAAACACACGCCAAGGTGCTTTACGACAATCTCCGACGTAAGGATGGACGCCAACCACTCCGATCCCAATGGGTCCTACCACCGAGCAAGTTAGATATTTTCTCGTCTCTTACGAGATGCTTATCTGAATGAAAGTATGGAACTGTATTCTAACCCGTCCCACACGGGGTGACTAACGCAGTAAGTGAGTTGTTGCACTCTGTATTGAGATGCTTGGATGTAAAGGTCGTTAAAAACATTAGGTTTCCTGGGATAGTCGGGTAGAATGTACAGTAAACGCTCATAAGTCCATAAGCACGCTAAGGATTACATTGCTATGAACAGTACGAGCGAGCTCGATACAGCCAGTGCGTGTCACTTGTTAACGACAATGAATCGTAAGTCAAACTAAACGTCAAGCTATTGCGTTGTGAGATTGCCTATGGTGGTATGGTTTTCCTATAAAGCGGAGGCATGTATAAGGGTTGTATGTATAAGCAATTATTTCCAGTTTAGTATCCTACGACCAATAGATTGTTGCACAACCTAGATGACCTTACTTTGTGTGACATTTGATGCGTTCAGTGACATTTTGTATGCAAAGAAGTCGCTACATCTTGCAACTAGCTAGGTAGGTTAGGTTTCTAGAAAATATAACAAAATGGGGCTATGCTATACGTACATACATACATTTATCAGTAATTTACACGAAGCGACTACAATCAGAACTCCGCTCAATTTCCAATACCGATATCATCCTATGTTATGTTGTGTTCCTAACGGTGAGGAAGCGAGGAAACGTTGTGTTGGCAGTGTGAGGGACTAGTGGTGTTTTGTTATCGCCGCTGTCGTGCATGGCAGCATTTCTCCTATGCTGCCAGCCCAACTATTCCTCCTTAATTTACAGGGTCGGCAACGCGCGAGCTATGCCACTGGTGCTGCAAGCGTCCATAGGCTACGGTAACTGATTACCATCAGGCGGGCCGTATGCTTGTTTGCCACCTTAGTGGTATAAAAAAGCAATCTTATCGATAAACTAATTGTCAAGCTTTTTGGGCTTCTGATTACTACTCAAGATTGTCAGATAGGTTAGTACTTAAGACAACCGGGAAAGCCTTAAGAACCCCTAAAGACTGCAGATCGCGAGATCCGCAGAAAGCGAGGTGGAAATGTCTCTCAGGAGCAAATTTGGAAACACGAACTAAGGTTCTTTACAACAGACTCTGGACTAAGGCTGGTCGCCTCTCATACTCCATTTCTTACGATCGAACAAGTCGGATATTTTCTGAGATGCCTATCTGAATGGCACAAAGGAACTGTGTTCTAAGTTTCTAACTTACAGTTCCTGTGTGGGGATGGCTTCGAATTTCTAGCCTGTCCCCAAAAGGGGTTAAAGCCTTCTATATTCCGACCTACGCACGTATAACTAATGATTAAACCTTCTCACTAATAACATAGTGATATAATTATGTCACTTCGATTATTCAGAGCCATGTAATGAACACCAAATTATAAACTTGAATGCCTATATCGGTCACTGCGCATAAGGAATGTAGTCGTGACATGTGCCTCACGTCAAATAAATAGTATTACGCTTGAATTTCCCAAAAGGTTAAGCAGAGACGTAGGACGTCAAGTTCATGAGCTAAGTATACAATAATGTATTTTTTTGAAGTTTATTTATTTATTTATATATACTTTATTGTACACCAACATTGGACAGGACATAGTTGGACAAAAAATAAATACAATGGATGGCCTTATCGCTAACTGCAATTTCTTCCAGGCAACCTTAGAATGGTCATATCTGAACTGAACTTACAAATGGGTTTGAACAAGTTAAGTAAAGTTTTTCCATTCTAGGGTTTTATCTTTCCTGTGGGATAGTTAAGTAAGTATATACTACACTTTATTATTAATGTGATAAGATTACAAACAAGCATACTGGCCGTCTGAGAGTAAGCAGCAACTGCAGCCCATAGACGCCAGCGAAACCAGTAGTATCGCTAGCTTGTTGTCATCTTGAAACCACAATATTATGCCGAATAATTACATATCATAACACCACAAATCAGCCCCGAAGGGTTATGCAGAGGTATACTAATGTTACCGACAAAGCGCACCGAATTAGCAAGCTGAAGTGGCATGGCCAGCCCGGCCATGTCTGTCGAATAACCGATAATCGCTGGGGTAGACGTATTCTTGAGTGGAGACCGCGACTCGGCAAACGTAGCGTAGGACGCCCTCCGGGAAGATGGAGTGATGATTTGCGAAAGGTTGCTGGCGGAAGCTGGATGCGACAAGCCGAGGACAGGGTGAAATGGGGCACATTGTGGGAGGCCTATGTCCAGCAGTGGACTGCTATAGGCTGATGATGATGATGATACTAATGTTAACCTACAGTTTTGCCGGTGTGCTTAGGTCCCGTGTAGTAGGGAGACAAGCGACATTAACTGGGGACTAATCCAAACTCCGACCTGCAACTGAATTTTATAGAAAATAATCCTATAACACTCTCCGAGCTGCAAATTAAACCCAAGATTTCTGCAGTAGTAGTCCCTACACTAATAAGGTTGTCGATGAATATTTAGGTACATATAGAGGATCTATATATAAACAGATTAGTCACAGACAAAACATAGATATAGATAATATTGTAACCTCATACAAATCGGTTACATCGCAGATGAAATCGATAAACATTTTATTCGATATTCAAGTCACGATCATCGTGAGCTTACAATTTTTTTGCGGGATCAAATGCGTTTTTGTTATTGTTGTTGGCTATCTTTCTAGCAACAATACTGGTACCTACCGAATTTTCTCGAATCTCGGGAACCCGTCATATAATATCGACTGACGATTATTATTAAAAGCAAATAAGATAAATAAAATTGCTTTGTGTAAAATACTGATGTTCGGGTGAATATTTAACAAATCATTCTTTTCATCATAGCAGTTCCCTCTTTCATAGTTCAAATTGTTTTTATTCTTGCCTTATTGCTTGAAGACAGTGTTGTAGTTTAAGTTTTCATTATCATAATTGTAGTTTTAAACATCTGAATTCTTGACTCTGGGATGAAGTTAATGACGTGCTAATGTTTTTCAAATATAGTTAGTATGGAAGCCGACTCCTACATAGGAAGCTAAGACGAAAGATGATGATTATAAGAGATCATTATATTAATCTAAACCCACATTTTGCCGGCTAATAAATAAAAAAATATAACTGCCTAATTTATCGGTCTAGTGGTCCCAACTCGATTCCCAGGTTGAGCAGAATTGGGGTTTTCTATGAAATTCTCAGCAGCCGCTCAGAGTTTGGATTTGTGCCCGGTTAGTAGCACCATTGCCATTAACTATAGGCTCGCCCCCTATTGTATGGGACCTCAACATACCGGAGTAGATTGCTACACCTCTGCTAACCACTTGGCGAATAAGGCGTGATGGTATATTAAAAAATATAAAACAATCTTATTCAATTCATTGTTTTTCTTCCAGCAAGGCACAGATTACAATAGTTCCACAGTATCTGTGATGTAGGTCAGGGGCGCATCACTCGGATCGCGTGTGCAGATAAAGTTAGTTGAATATAAACCAGAACATGTAAATACCTTCGATTTGTAACTATTTAACTATCTCCTGCAGTTTTTCTCTGTTAATATGAATCTCAACTGCTTCATAATTATTTCGACGTGGTTTATAAAAGCACCCTTATGCCACGTAGGCAGGCTGATGTACAGAAACTACATACGACCGATATTATATAGTAGGGTTGGCAATCTTACATAAGTCATACCATCATACGATCACGCCTGTATTCTCCGAAGAGTTAGGCACAGTTCGCCAGTATATTTAGGTTCCATGTAATAGAAGGCGAGCCTATTGCCATTAACCCGGCACAAATCCAAACTGCGAGCTGCTACTGAGAATTGCATAAAACAACTCAATAACACTTTAAAAGACAATAATTCATTCAGTCAGAAAGTCTTACGCACATTGTTAGTATTTCCGGCATTACGTTATCATTGTGGTCATATTACTGTCATGGACACAAACTACAGGATACAGATTGCGTAGATAATTATATATACGGAACTCAGATCATAATCAATCAACAAGTACATGTTTAATCTACTTAGCAATACCTAACAAAAAATAGATTTGACGTACAAGCGCCAAACACAAAATAATGTCATGAATCATGCATGATACATAGCTAAGCAATAATAAGTACCAAGTATCAGTCTTGGAATAAATGAAAAAAAGAGGTATGTACCTACGATGTTTTAGTTTTTTTCGGCTTAATCATTATTATTAAAATGTAACGGCAAAAAAATCACTTTATATTGCCAAAAATAGTAAATGATCATCAAAAAATAGTAAATGATCACCAAAATAAGTTCTAACCTAACCTAAACCAAATTTGGTGACCATTTAGGTATCTATTTTGGTAAGCATTTTTGGTGATCAATTTACTAAATTTGGTGGTCATTATATTTATATCCGTTTTTTTCTATACAGCTTCTTATACTTGATAAATTCCATCATATTATGTGGAAACAGGTTATGGCTACGGTCGAAACCGATTAGACTATTAGTTTTTCAAACTAAAGAAATATATATTCTGTAGTAAAAATTTTGGCAAATAACAACAAGATAATTATGTAATCCACGTTACTTGCGCAGGAGGCGAAAGTAAAGTGGATTACATCAAAGATGTAAGGAATTTCGCTTTGACGCTACGATTACCACAACGGCTAAGAAATCGACTTTTGCATCACAGGACGCAGAAACAAGGGTCTAGCCTACAAGTAGTAGGTAGTATTGGGTATTTGTGTATAAATATATGTTTTTAAATGCACTAACGGTACACACAAAAAACAACCCTATTAATCCGACTTCCCCACGTTTATAAAGACAGATAACCGTTTTATATAACAATTAATTCTTCTTAATAGATACGTTGAATGCTAGTAGGTACATAATTATTTAAAGAAACTAATAAGCTTGAAATTCTCTGACAATATATGAATGAAGTTGAGAATACAACCGTAATTTATACCTATAATTATACAGATAACAATAGTTCATAAGAAAAAGGCATAATTACCGCATAGTTATGACATAACGAAGCCTAATAAAACAGTATCATTCACGTATTATCACGTAAGTGTGTCAAGGGCGATCTGATAATGACCGTGGAACATACACTTGACCACGAGGTACAAAGCAGAAGTATTATTGAGTACAACATTTATAAATGTTAGTGAAAGCAAAGTTCGATCTAGGCAGGATTCGAATTGCGTCCCTCCGGTTAAGTAAACAGGACGCTTGTAGCGACATCTACTGCGCTACATATGAAACACGACGGAAAAATCCTGTATCGCGCAAGTGATTGAAATAAAACTATTTTTTACGGATTGTATTACGCGTTGTATTAATATTATTTAATTCCCGACGTTTCGGATCCTTCACAGCATCCATGGTCACTGGCAGTCTCAGTCTGCCCGTGATCATGGATGCTGTAAAATTCAAAATTTAAAAGGTGTGTAGAATTTTTTTTTTAATTCACTGCGTAAGTCGGGATAATATACGCAAGCGAAGCTGCGCACGGGTCGCTAGTTTCAAATGCATCGGTATTTACATTTGAACTTGAACTGAACTAAGATCGATATACCACATAATTATAATAGAGATTATGACACTTTAAAAAATTGATGCAACGTTTACAAGTTTCTCTACACGCGCAGTTATTAGTGAACCTTCTGTGAATTTGTATTTGTGGAAAACCTTCGCAGCGTGCAATTGATGGGTTCGCAATATTATTAGGTTACAAGTTACAACCGATGACTGTCATAACAAATGATGATACGTTACGGTATGTCATACATTACATATTATCTGCTACTGTATTTGTTTGAATATGGTGTTGATTGAATCAAGTTCATAATAGAAAATGTTTGAAATTGCAGCCAGAGAAATTGACAACATTTCATTTTATTAACATCCATGTTTGTTTGTTTCGCTTCTCATTCTGACGTATCTATTGTTTAGTGCCTGTCCATGGTTTTGAAAGTTTGACTCATGTGAGAGATGTGCAGAACGTCGGGTGACTATTGTCCAATAACGAAAGTTATAATTTTATTTGAAAGTAACGATAATATCACGATGAATTTATGATTTCTTAGGAGTGGTCTCAGATGTATTTTGGGTGTAGAACGTCGATTCATTTACAACAGGTATCATTGTAGTGCCTACCCAGTTAAAAAAAGTTTATATTATAAATGCAAAAGTTTTTTTTATACCACTAAGGTGGCAAACAAGCTTAAGGCTCGCCTGATGGTTAGCAGTTACCGTAGCCTATGGACGCAACACCAGGGGTATCAATCGCGCGTTGCCAATGAGGAATAGTTGGGCTGGCAGCATAGGAGACATACTTCCATGCATAACAGCGGTGGTAACAAACACCACCGGTCCCCCACACTGCCAGCACAACGCTTCCACGCGGAGCTCTGGCGACCTTGCTCACCGTTAGGAACACAACATAGCACGGAGCTATGTTAGTTGGCTACGATTTTCTGCAAGATGCAGGTACTTCCCCAGTCGGCCAGCTCCAATTGTGAGTGGAATTATTCAATTCCACTATGCCCTACCCCTCTTAACTCAGTCACTTACGTCTAAACCATTGACCCTTAAAAATGATTAGTATTTTATGCGCCACGAGTCTTCATGGCATACCATATACAACCATACTATAGTTCTGACTTGCCTTCTTGACTTCTTGACTGCCTCATTAGTCTAGTGGTCCCAAGCGCGACTGCTACACTAGAGGTCCTGGGTTCGATCCCCAGGTCGAGCAAAGTGTTATTGGGTTTTTCTATGAAATTCTCAGTAGCAGCTCGGAGTCTGGATTTGTGCCCGGTTAATGGCTCGCATAGGCACGCCCCCTATAACATGGGACCTAAACATACCGGCGAACTGTGGGTGTACATTAAGTACGCCTCTGCCTAACCCTTCGGGGAATACAGGCGTGATGGTATGTTACTATAGTTCTCTCAAAATAACATTAAGCGCGTGCCGTTTACAACGAACATTATCTTAGCACAGACAAAATGATTTATTTAGCATTACTACGCTTGCATATCCGAGTTCTTGTCACGACTTTGGCACAAACTTGATTATCAACAAGCCGTGTACACACGACAACACGTCAAGCTTTGTTGCGCTACAAAATTAAAAAAATATTTTAAACAAGCTTATATAATGAAAAGAAGAAAATAAACTTTGTAATTAATGTAATCAAAGTATGGACTTGCTTAATTAAAATTTTGTAACTTATAATTTACAATTCTGTAAATTATACCTACTATTGTATATGTTATAAAAGCTTGTCGCGAGAATATACACTTGACAAATCATAATTGCGAATACGACTTAAGTATACGAAAATAAATTTACATATGAAAATCTAACTTACTTATTCCTTTTCTACTACTCAAGCCCTTTCTTTTAATACCTACTCAAATGAAGGGGGTTGAAAAGAAAATGTAGGTACTCCGCCATCTGAGAGCAGCGCCCATATTGAATTTAGTGTGATGTCACCAACTTACAGTTTTCTACTTTTCTGCTCTTTCATTTGTTACCCATAATAAGAGGGTTGACAAAAAACATTATCTAGTATCTTGTAGCAATAGCCGTTTTGGAAATATTACATTATTGAATATTGCATTTTATGTTATCACCAGAACTAACGGTTTATGAAAATTTCAGCTCAATTAGATGTCAAGAAGTGGTCCTAATTCAGCTTGTAAGATTTGACCAAATACTTATACTATAAGTAAGTAAATACATTAGTACATAGCATGTTAAATAAAAACTTGTAGAAATCACTGCTATTAAATGATATTTACATATTTCTGTAAATAGACCTTATAAGGACACATTTACAAGTAAATATAAATTATATTTGTTTTAACTAGATGGCACCAGCATTTCCTAATTAACGACCTGAGAAGAAACACCGAAACACACAAGAGTATCATAGTCTCTTAAAGTCCAGACAATATTAGTAGTTACCGCGCTGGAATACGGTCTAAAGCGCCAACTGTAGCTTGAAGTGTTGTCGAGTGTACCATGACGTGGTTCCTTGAAACATTATTGACTGTTTACCATACCAGAGTTGGATCGCAACGTGGCTTGGAGCTTGGAACCAGTCACGAATTGTCTAGTTCCCTGTTTACATGTTGCAATCTTTATACAAGCTCTCGCCCACAGCTTCATTCGCGTGGATGATATCATTGTAAAACATGGTTAATTATAGCACTCGGCAGCTATATTCATATGAATGAATAGCTATTGGCAATTATTACTGATATTTAGAATTCAAAAAAGCCCAATAACCAGTTTATTGTTAAGATAATAACCAGAGGGTAGTCTGATGAGCCAGATGTTGTTGTTGATGTTGTTGAGCCGGTTAGGCCTGGACTGAAGCCCTCCCCAACTTAGGTGAAAAAAGACTAATGGGATGGGATGATGAAACTGTGCAAATGAGTTTGTATGTTTTTCTCTCCTTCATCCATTTCTAATCCTAATTTTGCTTCACGTGAGCGAAGCCGCGGGCAATAACTAGTTTAGCTATATATATGTGAAAGATTTTTTAGAATTAGATCATTACTTCCGGAGTTTATTCCATACACAAATTTTATCACTCAACTGCCTCATTAATCACGTATACTTACGTCACGGTCCCCCTAAATAGTATTACTGACACCTCCGCTACGCTTTGTATCCTTTTTCGCAAGTTAAATAATGAACCTTTCTACGAGATGATAGTACAATTAATTTTTTTATGGATCAGTAGTCATCGTCGTCCATGGATACCTGCAGTACTAGAGGAGTTGCCGATCTTTAAGAACCCCTACGGATTGCAGGCTGCTAAGGCCGTAGCAACCGAGGGGAACTGACTTTTTTTTATGGATAGGGGGCAAACGAGCAGACGGATCGCCTGATGGTAAGCGATTACCGCCGCCCATGGACACCCGCAACACTCTTATGTGCAAAAATCCAAACACATACCAAGGTTCTTTATAACAGACTCCGACGTAAGGTTTGTCGCCAGCCAGTCAGACCTCAAGAGGTCCTAACACCGAGCAAATCAGATATTTTCACGCCTCTTACGGGATGCCTATCTGAAAGGCAGTGAGAAACAGTATTCTAACAAGCAACAGCACAACAACAGCACCCCACATGGTGTAATTTTATGGTAGCTTATAATATTTTGATAGTCTAATGTACTTAAATTTTAGTTTAATAATAATATATTCTTTATTGTACACCAAAAAAACTATTTAAACAGGAAAAACATTTCAATTTAAAATATACAATAGGCCTTTTCGCGATCAGCGATTTCTTCCAGACAATCTTATGATGGACTGATAGGACTAAACTGAACGTTACTGTACTGTTTTTCTAAAAACGGCGTCAAAGCTTGATTTATACAGCTTTCGAGACAGATAATTAGATAAATATGCTTGTTATGAATGAATGCCCTAATGAATCGTAAAACGAACTCTACCGGCTCGAACCATTGACCTCTCCTTTCCTTTTATGTTGACAAACAACTTCACAAAACATGTATTTCTGGTAGTCTGTACTGACCGAGACACATTTGTATCGTAACAGGTCGCCGGACAGGACCCTTAAAACCCATTTATTGCTTAGCGACTCTAGAACCTGTCTAGAACCTTGAGTAGACAGAGGTCATGTGTGATTTAAAAAATTATAGAATAGTAGCATTGTGCGGAGGAGTGAACATGTAGAGTCGACAAAAAACCTAGGTATACAGGCACCTAACGTTATCTGTCTGATTTCTGACAAAAAAAACATAAATTATCCATGGCACAAGAACAATAGATTTTGCATTGTGTCTATAATTTATTACTTGACTGGAATGTATCTCGTATATGTCAAAAACTCAAAATAACCTGCATTTTGAGTTTTTGACATATACGAGATACATTTCTTAGTTGATTATCGAACTCTTTGGCGGATAATTTTTACAATGTAATTTATGTCAAAATTCAGATTGCAATTGCTGCCTTCCTAATTTTTTTGTTGACTGTACCTAGTGTCGTAGCCCTTATTGCACCCGGTGCGGGCTTACATAGAGAGCTAGAATTGTTCTGGTCTAGTCATTTCTGCGCCCCTCCAGGGTCTGCGCCCTATGCCTGGGCACCGCTGACACTGCCGTAGTTACGGTACGACTGTACCTAAATAGAATGGATTTCTAATTAGAATCGAAAGCACAACTAGGGTTGAGGTACCTAATGTATTATTCAAACGGGCCAGTCTGGATCGAATGGTTCACGTGGCGTGGGTACTGCTACACGGTAAAACTAGGGCATAGCAATATTGTTCTGTTGCCGGACGTAGTTGTAACTGAGATAAATGAATGCTCGCCTAGTTTGGATTCTTAAGTTAGTCAGTTATTACCGTATTAAGTATTCAAAATTAACGAAACTACTATTGGAAATCGGAAAGTTAACTATGTGTGTCAATAGGGTCGCTCCTTATTAGATGGGTACCTACAGAATTGTATTTAGTGCCTTTCTAATAATTTTATCGAATAGTTCTGATTCCTCATCAGTTTTAATCAACTCTAGTCCAGGTTTTGTTAATCCAAATAAGTACCTATCAATAACAAAAGAACTATCTAACTAACTATATATTAGACGACACGATTGGCGTAGCGGTTGAGCGATCGGCTTCTGCGCCACGTGTTGTGGGTTCGATCCCCACACGGAGCAAATATTTGTATGATCTACAGGTAGTTGTTCCGGGTCTGGGCGTTTGTTTATATTGGGTGAATCTAAAAAATACTCAGTTACAGCTCAGAGTTTAGTATACTTGAGTAGAAGAGCACAAATCCTGTTCCCTTTTTTGTGCGTAAAAATATAGCAACGAATGTTGGTGTATATTTGTACACCACTGCTGTATATTTCCGGGAATACCTACAGGCATGATGGTATGTTATCATGTTGTTATTTAGTACAACGCTTACTTAGGAAGGAACTTGATTTTATTTTCTTCCTAGTTCTAATTTGAATTACAAATGAATGGTTTAATTTATTCAATAATTTCATTAACTAATGTATTTTTTGTATCCTGTACGGTAGTACAGTACTGTTATTTAATATAAATCGATCCCGCATTATAAAACAATTCAATATATTAGAATCGACTTCCGTGCACGACAGTCGATTATGAGGTCGACACTCGGACTTGACCGTATGAATTGTATCTGTGGTATTTGCGAAACTGTTGAACAGTGTGGTCAGTTTAAGTGGACCTGCCATGACAGCATGGCTTGCTATGACAAATCACAATAATTTCAAACGACTATTTTTAATTTGTATAGAAATAAGCCATGGGGTATGGACAGGACCGACATCATTTCGCCTTGTAGAAACCTAAAGCATCAAAATTGAAGCGGCGGTAGCCAGGGCTAGGGCGGCGGACTTGCGATCATGTGGTTGCTGGTTCGAAACCCACCCATCGCACTAACGACGTGAATCCACTCGTAACACAAGCATTTAGCTTAACAAGTATTCGAAACCTTAATAATACGATTACTACGGACCAGAGTTGGGCAAAATTTATCCGAATGACGAATAACGAATGAATTATTTGTTTCCTGTTTTATTCACGAATAATAAATAATTTCATTCATTCAAAGAAAAATTATTCGGATGACGAATAAATTATTTTATTCGTTAGTCGGATAACGAATAAAAATAAAACGAAACGAGGAAATATTTTATTTAAATGAAATATTTATTTGATTTCAATTATTTATTAGGCATTTACAGTTATGATTATTTTTATTAATTGCCTGCCTGACTGCCTCATTAGTCTAGTGGTCCCAAGCGCGACTGCTACCTGTTCGATTCCCAGGTCGAGCAAAGTGTTGTTATTCAGTTTACCATGAAATTCTTAGTAGCACCCCGGAGTCTGGATTCGTGCCCGGTTAATGGCTATAGGCTCGCCCCCTATAACATGGGACCTAAACATACCAGGTGAACTGTGGGTGTACATTAAGTACGCCTCTGCCTAACCCTTCGGGGAATACAGGCGTGATGGTATGTTATGTTAAGATTATTTTTATTTTATAATATTTTGATTGGTCTTTGTTCACGTGGTGTAATGGTAGCAAGCAGAGGTCCTGGGTTCGATTCCCAGGTTGAGCAGTGTTATTGGATTTTTCTATGAAATAGTCAGTAGCAGCTCGGAATCTGGATTTGTGCCCGGTGAATGGCTATAGGCTCGCCCCCTATAACATGGGACCTAAACATACCGGCGAACTGTAGGTGTACATTAAGTACGCCTCTGCCTAACCCTTCGGGGAATACAGGCGTGATGGTATGAATTACTTTCTAGGCAAGATTCAACTAATTACATAAAATGTTTACGCGACATTGCGAAATAGCATATCAATATTCTAGAACGATCGCGAAATAACATTGCGGCGCGGAAAATTTCTGGAAACTGAAACCGATATATTACCTACAACATTTTTTGTGATCGTACTAGATCCTTCTAATATGACTAATAACACATATCCAAACATACTTCCATACATACTACCATTAGGTACTATTTAAATTTCTAGATATTTACTTCTTATCATCTTATTATTAAAATATCAAAACTTATCATTTTTCCTTCAAATCGTAATGTTAAGACAACGCATTTTAAGCTTCCATAACATGACCTATAAGTAGTATTTTTACATAAAGTCAATGTTTATTATCAATGTGTTATTTCTTTCGTGATATTCTACATAGAATCCTCCATTCAACGATAGATGGCGTTGGCATACAAAGGTTAATAATCTACAATAACTATTGATTACCTATATTTTTTCCTCCATTCGACGATAGATGGCGTTGGCAAACTAAGGTAAATAAGCTATTTAACTATTGATTATCTATTTTTTCCTCCGTTCGACGATAGATGGCGATAGTAGTAACTTTAGCCTGAGGTAAAACACCCAAATGTTGGCCTGTTAACGTAAAATCGAACTTGCCATGCGATTTGACGGGATGGTCACCGACAACATATTATGTACTAGTTATTTAATTAGCCGGCCCGCTATGGTAAACAGATTCCAGATGACTGGGGAGAGTAGCCACAATATTAGTACCAGATTTATAAAAACAAAATAATTATTTTGTGACCGCAACTGATATGAAAGTGTGCTCGCTTTCTCTCCGTCATTTTTATATACCTACCTACATGTCTCACTCTCTCGTATTGTAATTATCCCTTTCTTGTACCGCCATTATTCATTAAATACCAGAAATAAGATATCGTCTTATCATTTTCTCTTTCATCTATACCTATAATAAAACAGTAAATAAAAAAGTGATTGTACATTGAATATATTTACAAAAAAAAATTAAGCGATGGAGACAGTAATAGAGTAAGAATTAAAAAATCTGACTGTTTGTTTGTCTTGTTGTACACGCTAATCACCAGAAATACAGGACGGATTCGAATGAAACTTTTTTGTTTTATAGCTATTAAGCCTGGGCAACATATAGGCTATAATTTTTTTGATTTTGGAAACTGAACCATAATGGGCCAGCTAAACTATAAAAAATATAGAAATGACGCCTTAACAGCTGTTCAGCCTGATGAGCATTTTCTGTTGAGGTATAAAGATAAAGGAAAATTATCTGATTATTTTGAGCTGGGAAGTGACAATGGTCGTCGCTATAGACTTCAAGTGACAGCGAACAGCACGCGGGCGAAGCCGCGGGCGGAAGCTAGTATACAATAACGTATGTGCCTACCTACTTTTTAAAAGCGGAACCCTTCAGAATTGTTTATTTTTTAAATGCTTACATAATGTATGGTGTATGGCCAGATCTTAGAATGGTTGTTACTTTATTTTACATTTCTTAAATGGTTATATTTCATAATAACACATTTCCAACATAGCACATCTCTATTCTAGAAGAATCGCGTAAATAACATTCTAACGATATCATTGTCGGTGACTATCCCGTCGAACTTGTAAGGCATTGGCGTGGCAAGCTTTGAGTTCGATTTTTTGTTAAGGTGCGCTGAAATTTGTCTGTTTTACCCTAGTAAAACGTTAGGTACTAATGCCATCTATTGTCAAATGGAGGAATAATAGGTAGAAAATTAATAATTATTTACCTAGGCTATGCGAACGCCATCTATTGTCAAATAGTAGGTATTAATTAACAGTTTATATACAGGTGTCCCATACCTAGTGGTTCAAAAGGAAACCTGGGATAGGCGGTTGATCATATTATATAATCAATATATCAACATTTAAAAAAAAATCAGTCCTAGCTCTAAGATTGCTAGACCCGATTGGGTAGATTGTCGATGCCTCCAAAAATTGTTAAACACCTTTATGTACCTACATAGTTTTATGCAATAATTATATTTTTTATGATAATAATTTTATTGCATTTACATACTTTTTGTACAAATATGAAACATTATTTTTATTAAATATAAAAAAACATACATGTGCTTACCTATGTGTGAACAAACCAGGCAGTACTTTTTATTCCAATCCACCCTCTAGTTAAAATACAGACATAAGAAAAAAAATCTTAATATAATTAAAATATTAAGTCATAGGTTAAGAGAGTCTTATCGCACTGAATGTAAATTACATCTTATCTTGTGTCTAAACTATTGAGATTTTCCGAGCTAAATTTGAGCGCTCTGTGTTGGATAGTCTCTTCACATAAGCATAAATTTAACTAAAAACGTAGTTTTTTTTTTAAATAGTGATCATTTCTATACTACTGAGAATTGAATTGAGAATTTCTATACTACTTGAACCATGCGGGACATCCTGTAGATTATCTACCTACTTTGGTTCGCGTGCAAACGCCATCTATCGTCGAGGAGTAGTACTTTATCTATGCAGAATATTCCCGATAACTTTAGTCTAGGATTTATCTAAAAAAGGCAAGGGATATGATAGGTTTAGGATATTCTAGTGTATGAATCTAGAAATGTACTATTCAAGGTATCGCCGTTTGTTCGGCAGACACTATTGCTATCCAAAAAATCATTATTTAAAATAACGAATAAAATCACGAATAATTTATTCGTAGGCAATTTATCTACGAATAATTCATTCGTGAATGAATCATTCGCGGATGATTATATGGCGAATAAAATTTTATTCGGATAATTATCTAGATAACAATTTATTCGAATAATGCCCAAGTCTGCTACGGACGAGTTTACGAACTTATTAGCAAACGGTGCGTGTGTTTGACAAGATGTATGAATGTGGACGAAACAAAAGAAGTAGGTGTGCAGGAATTGTAGCAAGTGTTGGTCTATAGTTTCCGCTTACCCCTACGTATAAGTAGTAAAAAAGCACAAAGAAACTAATGTTTACTTATTTTTTAATGTATTTATTCCCAGATACAGTGTTATCAATAATGCTACTCGTAAATAGGCCTCTTTGCACATGACTAACACTTCAGTCGCATCTTAAAGTAATTTTTGAGACAAACGGTAACCTATGTCCCTCCTCAAGATTCAATCTATGTCTATACCAGAATTCATCAAAATCAAAGCATGAAAACGTAACAAATAAACAGACAGACAAAAAGAGATACATTAATATTTCGTAAAAATCTATAACTTTTTTAATGCAGGCCTTTGGCATGGTATATTTTGATCCACACAAAGGCCTAGTTATACTAGCCGCATTGTATGTGTGAAGGTTTACGTTTGTTATTCTCGTAATTATTAGGATGATATTAATTGATGTCTTGAGTTTGTTATTGAGGGGTCATCAGTTAAGAAGCTTCAATCATCAGCCTTCCAAAATTAGCAGCAGCTGAAGGAAACTACAGAAAAAGAATCCTCCTGCTTTATGGGATTGGTTAAAAATGTCCGCCCAAATTTGAACTCTGTGGTGGGGACATATGAAAGCATTTTTATATTATTTTCTTCGTTATCGTAGCGTTTTCCCAACGTTTTTAAGCGGCGGTAGCCTAATGGCTAGGTCGTCGGACTTGCGATCATTTGGTTGTCGGTTCGAAACCCACCCATTGCACTACCGACGCGAACTCACTCGTAACACAAGCATTTAGCTAGTAATGTGCTAGTAAGGTTAAAAAAAAGCTGTGATTGAATAGAAATATTATACAAGAATTTTAAGCCGTAGAGAGATACGGCTTAAAATTCTTGTATAATATTTCTATGCTCCCTTATTTCCCTGGGTCTCGATGATGGTCACCCACTTAATGACTGATTGCAGCAGAGGAATCTAACCTTGCAAATCGTGGTCTAAAAAGGCCACTTTGTATGAATCATAATATGATTCATATTAAAAAACCGGTTACATAGTAGCTTCTAAGGGTTCTAAATATATCTAGTTTGCTAAATGCGGCCCTTTAGCCCCATGTGCTTGCTATTTTGCTATCAGTAAATATTTTTTATGCTTGTATAGTGTATCATGATATAATAAGTCAATGCACTCATTATTCATCTCCGTAGTCTCGCTCAAATCGATGTCAATGACATTGGTAAATATTACTTAACAACATTGTTACGTACTAAAATAACGAGATATTTTGATGCTTATCTTTCTCAGCTTATCGAGATTGCCACGTGGGACTATATCTTTCTTGAGGATTTTGGTGCGTTTGATGGCAGTCGTTTTATGTAAAATACTTATGTATTCAGCAGCATGGTTAGACTGGAAGCTTATTTGGTGGTAAGACGGCAGTCGATTCTTGTAAAATATTGAAAGTCACAATTGGTTATTTTAGCAACCGATCCTAAAGTGGTTAGGAACGCGAATCATACTATGATTCATACAAAATGACCTTATTAGCCCTGCGATCTCTTTCATTTAAGCTTATTTATAAAATAACAAAGGACAATCTGTAAGTATAGGTACATTCACCTAGCATTCAACAAAAGGCGAGACCGACCACACCCGCGGTTACTTTCGCCCGCACTTCGCCACTGACCTTCCATTTCAACTAATATAATCGTGTTCACAACGTGTCTAAGGTATCAGACCGCGACGTAACGTATCAGCTATAAACCGGTTAGAAATCATGTGCAATTCGATTATGTCAACGTTCGTAACACAGGTAGGTATAATATGCAAAATTTTAGAAGATAACACTTTAGAATTAGTGGCGATAAACAAGGTGTTGATTTGTACTCACTAGTCATGCCATATTCTTTTTTTTTTTTTTTTAAAAAAAAAACGTTGCCCCACACTAGGATTTTCTCCTGTATCGTGGGTGCGTTTACAAACACAAATTCTCACACACAAACGCCCAGACCCGGAACAACTAACTGTAGATCATACAAATATTTGCTCCGTGTGGGGATCGAACCCACAACACGTGGCGCAGAAGCCGATCGCTCAACCGCTACGCCAATTGTGTCGTCAAATATATAAACCTAACCTATATAAACCTAATGAGCTAACTATATTTCTAACTAGCGACCGGCCCGCGGTTTTACTCGCGTTGCTCCGCTCCTAAGAGGCATAGCGTAATGCTATATAGCCTATAACCTTCCTCCATAAATGGACTATCCAACACAAGAAGAATTTTTCAATTCGAACTAGTGTAGTTCCTGGGATTAGCGCGTTCAACCAAACAAACAAACTTCAGCTTTATAATATTTGAAGTAATAAGTAGGTAATGATAAGTATAAATTCTGAACTCGAATCAATCCTTAGCAATTTTTTTATTAAATATTTAAAAACCTTTACCTGTAAAAGCAGAGGCTATACATTGTAACATTTGGCCCGCTTAAAACACCACGCGATGTTTACAGATACGATGCGTGGCGGTGTGTTCAGTTCAGTTTTGGAAATGTTTTTTTTTATGGGATAGGAGGGCAAACGAGCAGACGGATCGCCTGATGGTAAGCGATTACCGCCGCCCATGGACACCCGCAACACCAGAGGAGTCACGAGTGCGTTGCCAACGTTTTAAAAGGGGATAGGGCCTCCGGTAACCTCACTCACTCGGCGAAACACAACGTAAGCGTTGTTTAACGCCGGTTTTCTGTGAGGCCGTGGTATCACTCCGCTCGAGACGGCCCATTCGTGCCGAAGCATGGCTCTCCCACGTAAAAATGAAGCTGCGTTGCAATTTATTAAAAATCGTTTACACGTATAGTTCGGATCGCTGGCTGGATAGGATCGTTGAATTGCCTGTGTTTCAAACCATTGCCAGAATTTAATCTTATTGAGCAAGACAGTTGAGTCTGTAGCTGGAATTGCGCGGATATACGTATCCACCATTCGGAACGCAAACGTAATTCCAAACGTTACGTGTGGCGAAGTGACGAGACACGCAAAACCAATTAACAAAATCGACAATATTTTAAATGCAGTTCATTTAACAAAAATATTTGTAAATTTACTCCAATTCAAGGTGTGAACAAAACATCAAGACTCGACCTATTTACAAATGTCACAAAAAGTAAATTGCAGGACAAACAATAAAATGCGCTTTAGCGGTTACCTTGCGGTCGTAGACATAATCAAGGACTGACGTACTAGCAATGGTAGGTACCTAATAAAATAGGGTGACTGGTAAAATACTTATACACGTGATTGTAGTCATGGTAGCAAACAACTTTCTCAAAGAAAGATATGTTATCAAAAAAATCCAAAGCGGAGTTGTATCGACACCCGGCTGGACCGAGCTGTAACAATTTACTAATATCTATATATGAATTTTAAATTAAAAAAAAACTGCATAAAAAAGCTACCATCACGGCTGTATTCCGCGATAGATTAGGCAGAGGCGTACTAATGAACACCGGTATGTTTGGGTCCCATGTAATAGGGGGCGAGCCATTGCCATTCATCCGGCATGAATTCCAATCTCCAAGCTACTACGAGGATTGCTCGACCTGGGAATCAAAAAAGCAGTTGCACTCAGAGCCACTAGACTAACGAGGCAGTCTAATATATCGAAAATACTCAAGGGAATTAATCGAATAATATTCCGAATTTGCTCTAAGGCGAACGTGCTTCGATTTTATAGTAGTTCTACACTACCTCTACAAAAATGAAGCAGATTTAACGATGTATCAATCGATAATTAATAATAACATAACTTACCATCACGCCTGTATTCCCCGAAGGGTTAGGCAGAGGCGTACTTAATGTACACCCACAGTTCCCCGGTATGTTTAGGTCCCATGTTATAGAGGGCGAGCCTATAGCCATTAACCGGGCACAAATCCAGACTCCGAGCTGTTACTGAGAATTTCTTAGAAAAACTCAATAATACTTTACTCGACCTGGGGATCGAACCTAGGACCTCTAGTGTAGCAGTCGCGCTTGGGACCACTAGACTATTGAAGCAGTCATAATGTAAGATAAGATAATTAACTTATTATATTTTTTTATATTATATTTATAATTTATCAACTCCTATAAACATGCGAAAGTCATTCTGGTGTACAAAATGCGTCAATAGTTACGTCACAGCTAGACATTGCAGATCTCGTGCAAAAAATAATATGCATGAATAAAAAAACGCTTATACAACAGCCTTGAACTTCAAGCGAGCTGGTCCAGTGAAAGGGTTGGACGACTTCATGCACTAAGACAATAAGAATAATGATATTATTTTTTTATTCGATGCAGACGATTGATTTTTTTTTGCGAATTACTTACCTAAGATGGAAAATACTTATATACTTAATATAATATAATATAATATAATAATAATACTTTACTTTGCCAACTATAAAAGGTTCTAAACCTTTTATAGTCACCTGTAGATCATACAAATATTTGCTCCGTGTGGGGATCGAACCCACAACACGTGGCGCAGAAGCCGATCGCTGAACCGCTACGCCAATAGTGTCGTCATTGAATTGGCAGTCCAATGGTTATATCATTAGGCTATAATAAATAAATTTAAAAAAATGTGTTAATTTCCTATATTTTTTATTGATCTTGAAAATAATCAGGTTTATGGCGAAGGTTACCACAAAGATCCAGTTTATTAAAAATGCAACTTTTTCCTCATTTCAGTGAGAATATATTATTTTTGTTGTTATTAATCATTGAAGGTCAGATAGCATGTAAGATAATGTAGTCATAACATGTATTTATGATTTTCAGGCTAAGGGTGCATGGACAAGCCAATTATTTAAATAACGCTAAGACGATTACTTACTAAGTAATTAAAACACAACAAATAGGTATTCATTATTTTAAATTGAAAAATAATCAGAAAGAAAAACTCCTTGGTAATTTTTAGTTCTATTATATTATCAGCCTAGACCCTTCAAGCAATTATTTTGATTAGTAAAGCCTTTAATTAATTTTAATTAGATGCACTTTAAAGATAATGTACATGCCAGTGGATATCATTTTGCGCAGATAACGTTGAATCTATATTATAAAGCTGAAGAGTTTGTTTCTTTGAACGCGCTAATCTCAGGAACTACTGGTTCGAGTTGAAAAAATATTTTTGTGTTGGATAGTCCATTTATCGAGGAAGGTTATAGGCTATATAACATCACGCTTCGTCTCTTAGGAACGGAGCAGCGCGGGTGAAACCGCAGGCGGTTCGATAGTATAAAATATTTTCCCTAATGCTGAACGTTTGCGCTAGTGCTTTGATTAATATTATATTTTGATCATGATAATATGACTAGTTGTTAACCACAGTTTCACTTGCATCCCAAAGGCATTTTAAGACAAAATGTAACCCTATGTCCTTTTTCAGGATGCAATCTGTCTCCTTGCCAAATTTTCTCGATATCTGTTACTTTCAAAGGACTTTAGAAGTATGAATTATTTACAATTAATATAATAACATAACATACCATACCATCACGCCTGTATTCCTAAGGGTTAGGCAGAGGTGTACTAATGTACACCCACAGTTCGCCGGTATATTTAAGTCCCATGTAATAGGGGGCGAGCCTATTGCCATTAACCTTGCTCAAATCCAGAGTCCGAGCTGCTAGTGAGAATTTTATAGAAAAACCCAATAACACTTTGCTCGACCTGGGGATCGAACCCAGCGTAGCAGTTGCGCTTGGGACCACTAGATTAATGAGGCATTTACAGTAATTTAATAATTGTAAGTATTAGTGTACTCGTACTTAATTTTATTTTGCATACCTAATCACGTGCTTAACTGGATAAAAAAGTCCAACAGTACATGTGACAGAGAACACGATGGGAGAGGACATTCAAGGGGTTAAAATGTCAACATTGAGCATTTCCTAACGTGAATCTTATTTATGATTCATCAAAAGGCGCTTCCCGAGTGGGTCTCCCCTGATAGATTTAATCTGGGTGTCTTTAAATCACGAGTGAATCGGTTTCTTCTAGGCAAGCGCGAACATCAGGCGAACTGGCGGTAAAGCGTAAGCCTATCACATATAAAAAAAATAAGACCTTATTTTCCCAACTACTAGTGTTGAGCAAATAACGCCTTTTGCAATTTTGCTTAACTAATCTTCAACTTGTTGGAGTGTTATACTCGTAATTAAATACGTTTCCTTTTCAAAATCAGACGTTAGTAGACGAAGTATAATTATAATTATCGGTTTCCTATAGTATTTAATATGATATATTGTGAAGACGACGACATGCCTGGTTAATTATATAATAATTAAAAGTTACGTAGGCAATTAATTATATTACATGCTTTATTAAATATTTTAGAGAAGACACCTTTTAATGTATGAGTAATACATTTATTACGCATACGATAAATTAATATGAAACAACAGAAGAACATACCATCACGCCTGTTTTCATTGAAGGGGGAAACAGTGGTGTACTAATGTACATACACAATTCGCCAGTATATTTCGGTCATATGTATAATATTATGGAGCGAGTCTGTATGTTATTGACCGGGCACAAATCCCAAACTCCGTACTGCGAATTTCATAGTCATCATAATAACTCATGCGCAGCACTTGTGACCACCAGCAACTTAATGACCCATTTTAGTAAATTTAAAAGTTAAATATCTACCATTAATTAAGCTTCTGTGAGCTGTATTTTAAAACATTAATTAGAATATTACTTATTCGCCGACGACGGTAACTATATTACTTAGACAATACACCATTTACACTTAATATAATAGGTATTCATTTACAAAAAATTGCAATTATATTGTTATGACTTTATAAACTTTACTTTGTCTATAAACTCCTGGCGGAAATAATTGCTTCTCGTCGAGAGAATATTATAGTATTATTTAACTGTAGTGCATTTACAATCCATTTCTATTATTGATAAATGATATTTTATTTGTGTAAATATATTTTTTATAGACACATTTACAAGTCTGATATATATGTTACAAGTATGATAGTAGAATTCAAGTCTGTTATTCCTTATATTATGTGTTATCTGTCATCTGTCATATTATGTGACATCTGATGGTAAGTAGACATCGTCGCACATGGACATCTGTGCCACCAGAAGAATTGCTGATGCGATGTCGGGCCTTAAGGATCCATGATTGATACTTTTATATTTATTTTTTAACACCTGTTAACATTGTGGAGCGCAATAAATGAATTGAGTATTGAGTATTGAGCTCGAATTTCCCACAAAAACGTAATACCAAAATAAATCGTAATCCAAACACAATTTCATCAAATTGTGTCATTTGTATGGAAAATTCGGTCCGCCGGACTCTTAAGAGCCCCTACGGACTGTAGACTACCGAAGCCGCAGTAACTAGATGGGGAATGGCTCTCACGCGCAAAAGTCGAAACACGCACTAAGGTGCTTTACGACAGACTCCGACATAAGGATGGTCGCCAGCCAGTCAGACTCCAAGAGGTCCTACCACTGAACAAGTCAGATATTTTCTCGCCTCTTACAAGATGCCTATCTGAATGGCAGTGAGGAGTTGTATATTGGTTTTTATGATCGGCTCTATTAATGGCAAATTTTTTTATGAGACTATAAAAATCAGTCATCTAGTCTATTACTTATGTTATATAGTGGTTCTTGCTTCATTCTTGCATAACGTGATCTAATCTTGTCTAGCATTGTTACGGATATTGACCCGAGTCTGGTCAGTTGGCGGCATAAGACGCCGCGCGCTGTCAAATGTTGTTTTTTTTAAGTTTGAAATTTTAAGGCACAGACTTATGATGCATACGTCCTTGAATACAAACTTCTTAATAAAACTTTTTTATGTAAACACGCACATAGTTATAATTAATGAGCATGATAAAGAAATAAATAGGTGCTTTGAATATATTTTGGTTTATGTAACTACTTTTGAACTACCTCATTAGCTGGTCCTGGGGTAGATTTCTAGGTCGAGCAAAGTACCTATTATTGAGAATTTATATGTTGATTTCGGAGTTTGGGATTTGTGTCCGGGTAATATAAATGGCAATAGGCTCGCCCACTATTACACGGGACCTTAACATAGAGGCGAACTGTGGAAATACATTAGTACGCCTCTGCCTAACCCTTCGGGGAATACAGTCGTGATGTGTAACTACTTTTGCTAGTACCTATGGCTCATTGTTCTGATCCTTGGATCGATTGCCTGGACGAGCAGTATTATTGGGTTTTTCTGGGAGCCAGAATATGGGCTCGGTTAATCACACAAACTTATCGGCAAAATGTGGGTGTACACTGCCTAACCCTTCGGGGAATAGAGTCGTGATGGTATATTATGTTATGTTGGTAGAAATATTGAGTTAAGCTAACTTGGTTTACAATTTTTAAAATAAATGCGTAGGTATGTGCTAATGACCTTTGCGAATGTCAGCATTTTGACTAGGTATGTGCCGAAACGCTTATGTAAGTAACACACTCATGCGCACGTTGCTTATTTACCTAATTTTTAAAATCCATCCTAAGGTTGTTTGGAAGATATCGCTTTTAGCGATGCGACCGCCATTGTATCTACCTATTTAAAATTATATTCGTTTGCAATACTATGTAACAATAATATGGTGTAAAATAAAGAATATTCTATCTATCTAATCAAAAACTTATCTAATTATATAATAAGTATTTTTTACAGACAGGATTACGTTACCTGCCTTAGGCTACACCCGCCCCGCAATTTGGAGGAACCCGTTAGAGTGGGTATATATTTTTTTTATCAAGTTATCAAAATATGATGTCATCGACTGGAACGAAATCCAAAGATTTTATGTTCTTGTCTGAACTGGGTTGAGAATAAAATATTAGGTAGGTACATACCTATAGTTCGTTTTCCTTATGATTTTGCAAAACAAGCATAATTATAGTATTATAATATTATAATCATAGCTTTTTAAAATTTTAACTGGTCGGTGTCTGTATATAGGAAAGATTTAAAAATATATATATATGAGGGGTCTTTTGAAACAGCAATAGAAGCCAAAACGTATTTTGTTAATTCCTGATAGGCTTACGCTTGACCGCCAGTTCGCCTGATGTTAAGCGACTCTGCGATTTACGATGGAGCGCGCTTGCCTAGAAGAAACCGATTCACACGTGATTTGACACACAAACACACAGATTCTAATTATCTTTAGAATTATCTTATCAGCCCCTAGACCCGGGGCTCCTAATCCTTAGATATAAAAAATAACACAATTAGGTAAATAATAATATAATAGGTTTTAATAAGTAAATAATTGCTAAAAAACACTATTCTTCCGTTAATATTTGCATACAATTGCAATAAAAACGGTAATTACATATTATTTTAATATGTTTATATTTACAATGCATTTAGTAAAATGTTTCAAAATTCATGTTGTACGGTTGGGCAACACCTGAACAAAAATTAGTTCGGTTTGCCAAAAATAACTGTTTTTAAAGTTAGTACCATAAATTCAGATGTTTTATAAATGTTGTAAGTTTTCTTTTTTTAAAAAGCTTACTAGCAATGTGGTTCAAGTTCAAGTTCAAATGTTTTTATTTTAAACTAGCGGCCCGCCCGCGGTTTCACCCGCGTTGCCCCATTCCTAAGAGTCGTAGCGTAATGTTAAATAACTTAAAATCTTCCTCTTGAATCACTCTATCTATTAAAAAAACCGCTTCAAAATCCGTTGCGTAGTTTTAAAGATTGAAGCATACATAGGGACGGACAGACAGCGACAGCGACTTTGTTTAGACTATGTAGTGATAAGCTTTATGAAGCGTTTATGAAACGTTAATGGGTCTAGTTGTACGGTTCCAAAAAAGTCGATCCTATAGAGAAGAATCCGGCAAGAAACTCCATGGATCCCTGGCCGTGGGTCGCACATTACTAGTATTCTTGTTAACCCCTCGTGCTAAGCTAAGTGCTTGTGTTAGAAGTGGGTTCACGTCAATAGAGCAAAGGGTGGATTTCGAACTGGCAACCACATGATGACAAGTCCGATGCCGTAGCCTAATTATATAATTATTATGTAATTCATTAATAGGGCTATCGCTTGGCTTGAATTGGCTGTATTGGGAGAGATTCCTCAGTTTTACTTCTACTGGAATTAGATATTTTCTTATTAAGCGTGGTTGCACATACCTAATCAGAAAATATTCATCGGAGCAAAGCACAGGTAGGTACCTAAATAGTCTTCGGATACATTTTGTTGATAGTCGCAGACATAGTATCAGAACTTTGACATATTTTTTTTTTATTTATACCATTAAGGTGGCAAAGAAGCGCACGGCCCTCCTGATGGTAAGCCGTTACCATAGCCTTGACGCTTGCAACACCAAGGGTATCACTCGCGCGTTGCCGACCCTTAAAAACCTACCTTTTCACACCATTTTTGAAGAACCCCATGCTGTAGTCCTTTGAAAATAATAATACATTTTACGTCCTTCCCATAGGGGTAGGCAGAAACTATAGAACGCCACTTGCTACATTTCCCGATTTCTCCGTAGATAATAATAATTATTAATAATCTTTATTTCGGATAATTACCC
The DNA here is from genome assembly GCA_910591435.1 of Acronicta aceris. Lineage (NCBI taxonomy): Eukaryota > Metazoa > Arthropoda > Insecta > Lepidoptera > Noctuidae > Acronicta > Acronicta aceris. The sequence goes on along the minus strand of OU342778.1, from coordinate 2,253,142 downwards.
ATAAAATAGTGTAGATAAGCGATGTAAGTCTAATTTTCTGTTAATTAAAATAATTCTAGTCCCTAAATGAATTATTATTTCGTACAATTTAAGTCTTTCAGTAGTATTGAGCCGTATACGTATATACATTATATGTATAATACAGTAACTTCCTATTTGTTCATAACTTTATTTAACAAAGTTTTGAAAAATTGTCGTAAACTTCATTTCGTTTATTGCAAAAATAGTTACTATTTAGGTTAAGTTAAAAATGCGTAAAAAAGTACTTTTTTATATCCAAACATGACAGCATTCGACATATATTTTAACATATTAGATTCGAACTTTGCAGATCAAATCTATCAATGCGTGTACGCAAGCCATCACGCGATATAGTTAATACTGATAGATTTGTATCGTATGTGTGTGACATTTTTAAACTGTAACGTTGTTTTGTCTACTTACTGCGGTTTTCACATAAGTACCACTTATGTAGGCAGCTATGTCTTACATAAAAACAATAATCACCCTCGTAAAACCTACTCAACTGACAACTATGATGTAACAATGGAATAAAAACGACAGTTTTAATAAAAAAAAACGGAAACTCACCCAAGACTGCAAAACACTTCGAGAATAACACAAAATTTTCAATTTGCAACACCAACGAACCCGCCAAAATAACGAGGATCCGCGGAATTCGTAAAAAAGTCAAACACGTTCGCTTCGAATTTTAAATTTCAAACTCGGATGCTTGATTTTTTTTTAATTTTTTATATTTATTTATTAATGATGTTCCTATACAACCTCTATGTATACCAAATAGGTTGTAGCGGTAACATTGGCGCGTGCGCCGTGGTATGGTGCGCGTCGACTACTAACTTGGCTGGTCTCCTTACCAACCTTGAAAGCTACTGAAAGCCCCGCCCGCCTTCGCATTCTTGGTAACAATTCAATTAGATCAATGTTTTAATATTATAGTCCTTCGTGTCGCTTTGTTGTCGAGTAAGATGAAAAAATAGGGTCGTCAATGAGATTCAGTCATCGCTGTCATAGTTCGAACAAGGCTGTTATAAATAAAAAAAATATCGCATTTCACAGAACTCTGTGCTCAATGGTTTAATGAAGTTGTTAGTCGTGGAATATCTAAAGGTCGTTAGCTTGTCTAATCTTGTATAGGTAATATCCTACCGAGGTACCTACAATATAGACAATGGACCGACGTTACCCAGTGATAAAGTAACGGATACCGGAAACTTGTGTGTAGCTACTATAGTCCTATATATAATAGATACTCGTACCTATATATGGGTTTGAATTAATTTAACAATAAGACTGCTTCATTAGTCTAGTGGTCTGCTAGCTAGAGCTCCTAGGTTCGATTCCCAGGTAGAGCAAATTATTATTTGTGGAGTTTGGTATTTGTGCCCGGTTAATGGCAATAGGCTCGCTCCCTATAACATGGGACCTAAATATACCGGCGAACTGTACATAGGTGTACATTAGTACACCTCTGCCTTACCTTTTGAGGAAGGGAGGAGCTGCTAGGTAGGTACTTACTTGGAACTTTATAATAAACCCAATAGTACCTATTTTAGTTACCTAATTAACCCGAGAATGATTTATTCACCAACTCGACCATGAAGCAGTCGCGTATAGGTAAATATCAAGATTACTACAGAGCCAAGAATCTTATAAACCCGGAGAGCCTTCAATAGGTGATTGATTAAACATCCATAGACAAAATTGGCACATGTTTATTCTTTTCTTTTCTCAAAACACGTTTATTTTATGAAACAAATATTGAAATTTATCAATATAAAATGCTTTGTCCTGAATGACTGACTGACGGATCATCCGCACATCCTAAACCGCTGATGGTAGAGACCTGAAACTTGGAGGGTGTGTAGAGATTCGATAAGAAAGGATTTTTGGAAATTTAACTCTTAAGGAGATGAAAAAGGGGACCCCCTCATAATGACTAATTTAGCGGGTGAAACCGCGGCATACAGCTAGTAAATAATTATTTAAATTTGAGTTTGGAACATTCCTTTCCTTTGCTCCATTTTTACATACCTATGGTCGGTCGGTTCCGCAAAATTTGTCAATATCTTAATCCTTTTCACTTAAGTTGTGATTACCTATGTAACGTAAACATTTAAAAGAAAATAAAAATGATCAGGCGCTATTGTTTCTTAAAAGTTTAAATTTTATAGAATTTATACTAGCTTTTGCCTGCGGGTTTACTCGCATCCTTAAGAACTTTTTCAGGCAGCCTATGTCCTTCTTAGGGTAAGAATATTGTTCCTCACTGCCTTTCAGATATGCATCCTGTAAAAGGCGTGAAAATATCTGACTTGCTCGGTGGTAGGACCTTTTGGGATTTGACTGGCTGGCGACCACCCTTACGGCGGAGTCTGCCCTAAACACCTTGCTGTGTTTTGACTTTTGCACGTAAGAGCCAGTTCCCCTCGGTTGCTACGGCTCTGGCAGCCTGCAGTCAATAGGGGCTTTTAAAGATCGGCAACGCTCAGTCAGCTCGTTCATACCTACTTGAGAATTTTACCTCGATATATTTTGCTCACTTCATATTGTCGGTCCATAAAAAAATCTGCACAGTTAATGTGATCACTGAAAAAAGTTTTTAAGCTAAAAAACTTAATCGGGTATTTTGTCGTTGTGTTGTCTGAATCGCGTCACGTACCAGCCACGGAAAGAACTGAATACCCTACAATATCTTTACAATATAATTACTAGGAAGAGAGCTAATATCCGTAAAATAAGATAATCTTACTATCACAAAAGATGAAGTGTTACTGGAAAAAAAACAACAGAAAATTCTGTAAAGAAAAACTCAGGAAAATATCGTTTTCTATCAAAGCAGTTTTTTTTAAAGAACTGTTTGCACATTATGTTTGATATATTAGGTATACATATACAAAATGGGATCTATGTTCTTACTTATCGATCTTATTAGCGCAGGGGTTCCCAATCTTTTTCAGTCCGCGGCGCACAACATTTTTACTATTTTGTCTCGGCGCCCTAACCTATCTAGCTGCTCGATATCAATATGTACAATAATACTAGTGATAGCCTAATGATATGACCATAGGACTGCCAAGTCAAAGGTCTCCAGTTGGAATCCAAGGCACGCACCTCTGACTTTTCGAAGTCATGTGCGTATTAATAATTAATTATCACGCGCTTAAACGGTGAAGGAAAACATCGTGAGGAAACCTGCATGCCTGAGAGATTTTCTCGACGGCGTGTGAAGTCTGCCAACACGCATTAGGCTAGCGTTGTGGATTATAGCCTAATCCCTCTCATTCTGAGAGGAGACCCGTGCCCAGCAGCGGGAAAATGTAATGGGTTGATTATGTATACTAGTTAGGTAGATAGGCACAAAAATGACCAGGACGCACCAGGGCGCCGCGGCTCATATTTTGGGAATCCCTGAGTTAGCGATATGTGTACTTAAATTAAATTTTCCCATCCAAATTTCAGACTATTTCGTTGGATTTGCAAAAAAGTTCATTCAGACAGGCATCTCGTAAGAGCCGAGAAGATATTTAACTTGCTCGGTGGTAGGACCACTTGGGGTCTGACTGGCTGGCGACTACTCTACGGAGACTGTCGTAAAGCACCTTGGTTGGGACAGTTCCACTCGGTTGCTGAGGGTCTGGCAGTCTGCTGTCCGTAGGGCTCTTAAGGTTGAGCAATGCATCAACGTCTCCTCTGGTGTGGCAGGTGGCTCGTCTGCTCCTTTTCCCACATGAAATAACTTCGCCCACAAAATGTTGCCACCATCATTATGTATTTAAAATGACTTTTTTGGAAACAAGGAAACTGCAAGATATATAAACGTAGCAATAAATAACTCATAGACTGATGCATATCTAAGTAAAGTATAATTGTTTAGTGGTTTATGTAACTATGTTGTACACAAATACCTACATACCGAGACGATGTAGATGATCGTCTGTCAATACATTGAGCTATTACTCATACTCGTACAAGAGACAGTATAGTGTCGCAATGACTTGCATAATAAGTTATGGAGCAAGCGCCACAATTAAGCTAGTAAATTACCGATTTATTGCGACTCATAACGTGCTCGGCTGCGGGAATTAAAATCAGCAAAAAAAGTATGTTTCATAGCCCATAGGTCCCATGTAATAGGGGGCGAGGGCGAGGCTATTGCTATTAGCCGGACACTAATTCAAACTCCAAGAATTTCATTGAAAAGTCCAGCAACGTCTGTCGGGATGGATCAACTCAAAGCTGTTATGGGTTTCTCCTCAATAGGCCTACAGACATTATACGGCTATATTGCGACACTCACATAATTAATTTATTTAAAAAGTTATGTCTGGACTTTAAAGGTGACAATGATTATTACTACCGACTTTATTTCGGGGTTTCTTCTCAGAGATGCCGATGCCACCTAATACTGACTTGTAAAAGTGTTTTTTTATGGGATAGGAGGGCAAACGAGCAGACGGATCGCCTGATGGTAAGCGATTACCGCCGCCCATGGACACCCGCAACACCAGAGGAGTCACGAGTCCGTTGCCGACCTTTTAAAAGGGGATTGGGCCTCCGGTAACCTCACTCACTCGGCGAAACACAACGTAAGCGTTGTTTGACGCCGGTTTTCTGTGAGGCCGTGGTATCACTCCGGTCGAGCCGGCCCATTCGCGCCGAAGCATGGCTCTCCCACGTTTGAAAAAAAATGTGTATAGAAGATCTATTTACAGAAATAAACCTACCTATCTTTTAACACTTTTAACTACTTATCTTTTGACTGCCTCATTAGTCTATTGGTCCCAAGTGCGACTGCTACACTAGAGGTCCTGGGTTCGATCTCGTGGTAAGTCGAGCAGTGTTATCGGGTTTTTCTATGAAATTCGCAGTAGCAGCTCGGAGTCCGGATTTGTGCCCGGTTAATGGCTATAGGCTCGCCCCCTATAACATGGGACCTAAACGTACCGGCGAACGGTGGGTGTACATTAGTACGCCTCTGCCTAACCCTTCGGGGAATACAGGCGAGACGGTATGTTATCTTTTAACACTGCTCGACCGGGTAATCGAACCCAGGACCTCTAGTGTAGCAGTCGCACTTTGAACCACTAGACTAATGAGGCAGTCAAAACTTCCCCCACGTTTGAAAAAACGTGGGGGAAGGCCATGAGAGCCATGCTTCAGCGCAAATGGGCCGGCTCGACCGGAGTGATACAGCGTAGCACCTGCGCTTAGGACCTAATAAGGTAGTACCTATATCCAGACATAAATGATACCTATAGTCGCGACAGACCCAAGGTCATCAGATTCATACGTGCCCGCATAAAAATGTCACCCAAATATTTAAGATTGGAAGAGTTAGCACGCACATGACGAACTAGCATGCATTCGTACCGAATTACCATTTGTGTAGCCCACATGCCTGTAAATCATACGTATGTTTATCAAGACCTAATTACATTAATTTTTATCTGTACCTACATACTTCTATATGTAGCTTAATAGCTAGAGGGTCAGACTTGCGATCATGTGGTTGTCGGTTCGAAACCCACCCATTGCACTACCGACGTGAACCCACTCGCAACACAAGCATTTAGCTTAGCACGAGGGGTTAACAAGAATACTAGCAATGTGCGACCCACATTGCTAGGAACCTTTTTTTTTTTAAAAAAAACTATACTAATATTAAAAAGAGGTACAGTTTGTGAGTTTGGATGTTCGGGGTATTCTCTGATACTACTGAACCGATTTTGAAAATTATTTCACTGTTAGAAAGGTACATTATCCCTGAGTGCTATAGACTACTTTTTATATTGGTAAATATATATTGTCAATATGACGCTACCACTCTTAGAAACGGGGCAAAGCGGGTGTAACCGCTGGCGGGTCGCTATAGTGCTTATATTATAATGTTAGAAAACTATCGTCTGCAAAGGAATGTAACATACCATCACGCCTGTATTCCCCGAAAGGTTAGGCAGAGGCGTACTAATGTACACCCACAGTTCGCCGGTATGTTTAGGTCCCATGTAATAGGGGGCGAGCCTATTGCCATTAACCGGGCACAAATCCAGACTCCGAGCTGCTACTGAGAATTTCATAGAAAAACCCAATAACACTTTGCTCGACCTGGGGATCGAACCCAGGAGTAGCAGTCGCGCTTGGGACCACTAGACTAATGAGGCAGTCAAAGGCAAAGGAATGTAGTCTTTAATTTTATGATTTACAAAAAATGTAAACCCTGAAATGCAATAATTATGGTAATATAAAAAAAATAATTACTGGTTATTTTGCCCTTATCTGTCTATGTACATATCCCTTTTTTTTAAAAAAAAACTTTAATAATATAATAATTTATTTCTCACCACAATATAAAATACAGATTTCATTCATTAGACTCAAAACTAGGCGAAAGCCTGTATTTCAGGTCACCCGGACTCTACACCGAGAGATATTAAAACTGAAACGATGTTACTAATTCAGAGAATAAAATCCATAGGGTGTGCGAGAAATAACTATTTTGATGAATTGTATAGCGAGTGTTTTGCGTGTGTGTGACTGTGTCTGTATGTCTTTTTCTGTATGCGTGCGTGAGTAGTATTTGTGTGTGTGTGTGTGTGTGTGTGTGTGTGTGTGTGTGTGTGTGTGTGTGTGTGTGTGTGTGTGTGTGTGTGTGCGCGTGTGTGTGCGTGTCTGCGTGTGCGTGCGTGCGCGTGTGTGTGTGTAAGAATTCAAGACGGGACAGTTAACTTTTCTTAACTTGCTTACTAGTACCTAATGTGGGTCGCATATTACTAGTATTCTTGTTAACCCTTCTTTTTAAGCTAAATGTTTGACGTAATCTACCTAGAGCATCCGTCTGAATAGCACCTAGCCTAGTCCAGGAAGAGCACCTACCAATATTATTGGCAGGTAAGAGCACCTGCGGTCCGCCGGCCTCTTAATGACAATAGGCTCGCTCGCTACTACATAGAACCTATAAATGGTTATGGGTTATTACGGCGCACTGTATGTATACGCTAGTACACCTCTGCATAACCCTTCGGGAAATACAGGCTTGATGGTAGAATCCGCGGCGTGTCGTAGTTAATGATTGTTATAAAATAGGTAAGTAAATAAAAACTTTATAACTATTACACCTGACATCAATTACATTTGCTTGCAGTAATTAATTAATATGTACGTGTTTAATTACGTGAGTTTTGCATGATGTGGCCTTTAATAATTATGATTTTGCATAAACACTATTTTTCTAGTCTAGTTGTGAGCACAGCTGCTACGAATTATGAGGTGGTAACACAAAATAAGTAATGTTTCTGGGTTCGAGTGTTAGGCAGAGCACTGCTATAGTCCACCTACGGTATATGTTTTTAACCCTTGCGGGGACGGGTTAGAATACTGTTCCTCCCTGCCATTCAGATAGGCATCCCGTAAGAGGCGTGAAAATATCTTGCTCGGTGGTAGGACCTCTTATGGTCTAACAGGCTGGCGACCACCCTTACGTCAGAGTCTGTGGTAAAGCACCTTAGTGTGTGTTTCGAGTTTTGAACGTAAGAGCCAGTTCCCCTCGGTTCTACGGCTCCGGCAGCCTGCGGTCCGTAGGAACGCATCAGCAACTCCTCAATCTATCATTTTCTACTAAATACAATCTAATTAGATGATCTAAATACAGGAAACTTAACCACACTAACCAGGGTCCTCGTTGGTACGGGGCCCTGGGCACTTGCCCATAGTGCCCAATGAAAAAGATGGGCCTGGGTATACACGACGTATACCTAGACTCAAAATAATGGGTCACACAAATATCTGCTTCTGATGGTAATCGAACCCATGACACTCAGCACCTTTGCAGTCTTCTCGATTACTATTATAAAATATTATGTAACTTATTTATAAAAAATAACTACGATTAAACATTATTATTACCAAGTAGTACTACCAATATAAATAAACTCGTAGGTACGCGGAATTCCGAACAAAAACTGCTATGACGTTCTTACATCCGCAATTCCGAACGGATTAGTTGAAATTGTGTCAACTACTTAATTATGTGGCTTTGCTACTTATTAATTTTCAATATATAACATTGGAAAATCTAGGGGCGCCGCGGGCATTACCTTGTATACTACTTACTGGAATAATTACCTACGCAAAGCCGCAGGCGCAGCTAACAAGCAACTTGCCATTGTGAATGTGATTGCAAGTTGCATGGGGTAAGTGTGGTGTTTAGTTGGTTTCCCCTGAATGCAGATGATCTACGAGAATTTTCTACACTTCTTATTGTATCAACAGCAATGAGCAAATGGAATGGGAAGAGCGAAAAGGCCTAGTATTCCGCTACGCGCACGGCAGTTTCTGTAGCGTTAGGTCTTGACATCTGCAGGTGTTGGCACTCGCTGGACATCGTTGGATGGATATAGGCCATATCTTCCATTGTATCACATTGTACAAAAATAAGTTAGTGCCACTGAAAAATCCCCAACGGAACATGTTACCTTTGCTCCGGCTGATCTGGGTTGGTCGATCAAATTAACGCACACCAGCAACCGAGAACCTACATGACCTACCACTAGCATAGCCATTGATAATAACAAAAGTAAATAGACAGAAAGAAAGAAACATTTAATTGCCATAAAAACAGCGATAAGTACAACATACAAAACACGATAGGCAAAAAACTTAAGAATAAAAATTAATTACAAAACAAGAAAATACACAACATGACAATGGACAATTACACAATTTTGGGTTGACTGCATGTCGCCGTTGTTTAAGGCAATTAGGTTCACATAAATCAATATAAAATGAAAAAAGCTCCAATGATATGGAATATTTTCAACCAATAATCAGGCGACATGACACCTACAAAGGTTTCCATTATGGCACATAGGAAAACCCCCCGGTTTTACCTCGGGTGTCAGAATCAATCAACACACACATTCTCAGAAGCATTGCTATTGTCAAGTTGTCAACACTACCGGAATCTACACGCCCTTTAGCACAAAGAAATCGTTAGAGAGGAGCTGTACATATTTTTTTTAACGGTTATTAATAAAATGGGATTTACAAAAAGTGTTACAAGTTTTACGTGATCCTGAGTGGAGTATCTTGTAAGAAAATATACTTAGCGGAATTTTCTGCTTTTCTCCAGGGTTGTGCATCAACATTTTTTAGTATTATTATTAGAAGCCTGTAGTGTCTTTCGCACTCTTCTTCCGCTTCTTCTGTCTGTTGCTGTTAAAGACCAGTCTTTTTGGAAACAGTTTTTTGTAGAATAGTAGTTTCAGCAAGTAAAAATATTATAAATCAAGTATGTACCGTAACTTGAAATCAATTCGCTTCCAGAGTTCTTAAGAGAGTTTATTAATATCTATGATTCATTGAAAATGTCCTTTACATTGCAAAAACAAACAAAATCACTATTATTTCACATTAATTTTATGTAATGGAGATTGAATGACTCAGCTTAGTGGTCTAGTTAATGTTAAGTTCTGTGATATTAGAGGGTTTAAAAGGTAAATTATGTCAATTATTTTGTTCTAGATAATATTATTCTAATTATATTATTAAAAAAAATAACTGATTATAGGTCTATCTTTTTGACGATTTAATTTTTTCAGCGATAGGTAGGTATATATTTTTCTAATTATATTTTTTTGTTCTGATTATAATATGAAAAGGCCATTGATAGGGCGATCTTGATCATATTATATTACATATATTTCTAAATATGAAATGTCAAAAAGCAAATCATTAATTTGATTGATTATATTTTTATACTAAATATAAATTCTCCGTGAAAATTCGTAATTCTCCTACACTATTTCCATCTACTTATAGAATTATCTGACGAAGTCGCGCGCAGAAGCTAGTTTAAAACTAAAAATGAATTGCCGAAATGTATGAACGCACATAACTCGCGAACGACTGCACCAAATTGGATAATTCTTTTTTTGTTGTATTCGTTATTGTCGTGACAAGTCCATTCACAAAATTCGGGAAAATATACGCATGCCAATCTGCACACGGGTTGCTTTACTAATAAAAAATACAGAGACACCATTATTTTCCGTCCTATATAAATCTAATGTTGACACTAACAATGGCATAGCTGATATTACAAGTTATTAATTGGCGTATTAAGAACATAACATATTACAATACCATTGCAAGTAGGGCACACATATCCTTATAATAACGGATACAGGAAACACAATGCTTTATCTTAGTTTATTAAGTTTATTTCCGATTGTTAGAATATATTCTAAAAAGTAATAAATCCATAATATAAACACAAAATTATGAACTGTCTCATTAGCGTAATGGTCTTGAGCGGGACTGCTACGCTAGAGGTTCTGAGTGCGATTCCCAGGTCAAGCAGTGTTATTGTTTTTTTTTTAATGAAATTCTCATTATCATCTCGGAGTTTGGGATTTGTGTTTATATAATAGCAATAGGCTCTTCCCCTATTACATTGGATGTAAACATACCAGCGAACTGTGGGTGTGCATACACCTCTGCCTAACCCTTCGGGGAATACAGGCGCATTCAGGCTTATGGTATGTTATATAAACAAAGAATTGTCTACTTACTCTTATCCTAATTAACATAATTAAACTCAATAGGGATGTAAGTTAAATTATATTAATTCCTATAAATTGATATTTTTTAACAAAACCCTAGTGGCCTGTCCCGGCTTCGCACGGGTGGACATTATTGAAGTTTTAGTCAGGATCCCAAATTTTTTCTATTAATAAATATAGCCTATGTTACTCAGTGATAATGTAGCTTTTCAACGGCAAAAGAATTTTTGAAATCGGTCTAGTACTATACTGGTTTCTGACACTTACGCACTTAACGTCACCTTATGACGTAAAATTCAGAAAGTGAAGGCAAAATTTCAATCATGCGGGTAGGGTTCGCGGTGGCTTAGACGTCAGAGCGTCTGGTATATCAAACCAGAAGACGCAGGTTCGAATCCTGCCCGCGATTGAATTTTTTCCTTTCCTAAAAATAACTTACGCAGGATCCGAAACGTTGGGAATCAAATAATATCAATACAACGCGATAAAATCCGTAAAAAGTAGTTTTATTCGGTCCAGTACTATTTAAGTTTATTCGTTACGTACAAAAATACAAATCTTTCGTCTTTATAATATTAGTGTAGATTTCATGGTCTCTTTATAATACTTAGCTAGGATACTGGTTTCTGATACTTAATATTAGACATTAAAATAAAACCACTTTTTACAGGCTTTACTGGTAGACTGCCCATGACCATGGGATGCTGTAAAGGATCCTAAACTTATTGCCACTAATCGTGCACATTTTTAAACCCCACAGTGCTATATCTACATCTACGAATTGTGAGTAAATTTTTTTTTTTTTAAAAACGTTGCCCCACACTAGGATTTTCTCCTGTATCGTGGGTGCGTTTACAAACACAAATTCTCACATACACAATCGCCCAGACCCGGAACAACTACCTGTAGATCATACAAATATTTGCTCCGTGTGGGGATCGAACCCACAACACATGACGCAGAAGCCGATCACTCAGCCGCTACGCCAAACGTGTCGTCCAAATTGGCGAGTCCATTGGACTCTGTCTCAAGGTTTAGGTTTTGCTGAGTTATTACTCAATAAATTGGAATTTTCAAGGCCTTACCGCCGGAGACACGGTATCCCAACCTTATAACAATCTAATAAAGTGCGCGTCCTGAGTTAGAAGTCGGATACTATCCCCAACGGCGCTAGAAAACCTAAGCTGCCACTTGTAAAGCTAATTAATTTATAATAATAACTGTATTTAGTTGGTAACCAGTTGTTCAAGCCTTAAATGTCTCCACTAGGCCAATAACATAATAAAAATGGTTATATCAATTAAAATATGTGACATGACATCGTAAATCTTGCCCCCGCGTGGGCTAGTCACGTAGTTGCTCCGGAACTGGCGGAACATGTCCTATATTGGCAATGATATTGTATTTATGAGCCACGATACCTTGTGATTGTTATCTAACTGTCTCACTTATGTCAACTAGCGACCTCTAGTCCATACGTGATAAGATATTGATAAAGAAGGCTAAGGTAGAATAAAGGAATTAAGTATTCCTTCATTAGTAAGAACTGCCTCATTAGTCTAGTGGTCCCAAGCGCGACTGCTATGCTAGAGGTCCTGGCTTCGATCCCCAGGTCGAGCAAGTGTTATTGAGTTCTTCTATTAAATTCTCAGTAGCAGCTCGGAGTCTGGATTTGTGCCCGGTTAATGGCAATAGGCTCGCCCCCTATTACATGGGACCTAAACATACCAGGCGAACTGTGGGTGTACATTAGTACGCCTCTGCCTAACCCTTCGGGGAGTACAGGCGTGATGGTAGGCTATGTCTGTTATAATATCTTATGTTATAAAGGAATACTTAATTCCTTCATTCTTATTTATATTATTATAGAAATTGCATTTATATTAGTTATTTTAGTAGATAGTTAGTTTAAGTACCTAGGTACTTACTTCTCAAAAGTAAGTACCTAGTGTCAATCTCTAATTCTTTTTGTATAATGAATAAATCTTATACAGGGAGTTTAGGCGGGAAAATGTAAAGTGCACTTTGTTGGTTTTATATTATTTTCCAAAACTTGTGTTTCTCCGAAATTTAATGTGTAATTATAGTGGATAGTTAACCATTAAGTGTTCGTGAACGTGTGCGAGTGTAGGCAAATGATATAAAATTGAAAATCGTGACTTTTGTGGTCACTCCTGAACTCCATCGATGCCTTAGTGAAGTTTCCACTGTTTTACTGGGGATTATTTTGTATACTTGACACTGGCAAACACAGAAAGTGTGGCGCCATATATTATAATTCCATGACGGGAATTAATTAATATTACTTGTTTACTCCATATACTTGACACTGGCAAATACACAAAAAGTGTGGTGCCATATCCCATACCGGGATGAAAAAAAAAAAAAATCTTTTACATCAAAAAGTATCTATGGAGCTTCTTGTCGGTTCTTCTCCATACGACCCACTTTTTGGAACCGTGCAACTAGTTTAGACTTTTCAAAAGTACCTATGTGGTCTGATTGAAATAAAACATTTTGACTTTGAAGTGTCCCTTGATAGGACTAATGTTTTTTTTTATATTAAAAGTACTTAGCTCTATAAATATTATAATAGATCATAAAAAAATTGTCTCTGCTTGCTTTAATACAATTTAAATAACATAATTAAAATAAGATCAATTCTATAAAAATGTTGTCTTCGTGCCAACTTTGAAAAAGTAATTTCATTCTTTTTTCAAATGTGACAGCTGTCAACGCGCTTTTGATATCTTTAACCTCAGATATACTATCAAAACTCAGTCTTAACTCAGGTCTACACATGATAACTGATAATTTAAATAATAATATTATATCTATGGCTAAATACTCTTTTAACACAGTATTAAAAGAGATCATAATTAATCACGCCGTATCTATGGCCAGTCGCAACAATCAATTGTCACGTTTTGCCTGCTACCAAACGTTTGAAGGTCACTACGAACTTTCACTACGCACGGCACTTCCTTAACTTTTTGTTTTACTGTGATTAAGTTAAATTAGAGACAAAAAATGCTCGCACGACATTATCGTAAAAACTGTGTAGAATTCGAAGGTCTACAGAAGGACGGAGAAAGATTTATTTTGTTTGTTTAGGCAAGAGTCTAACCTTGGCGTGTTTAGCGAGAATTTTTTAGATGTTCTTTAAGCATTTTTTTCTTTAATTATATCGTTTTGTGAGGAATACTTGCATGTTAATGGTTGTACCTACGTCACCAGACCAACTGAAGGAATATAGTCGCGTCATTAGAAGGACTGTTTGTACAACTTGTACCTAAGGGTGAGTTTCCACTAACGCGGAGCTGGGCGGCGAAACTAGTCTACGATAATAGGAAACTATGTTTTTTAATCGACGATTCCTTCAGTATCGTTGTGTCTCAACAGTCAGCCTGTATAATCAACCCATTATACTGCCCCATTACACTGCTGGGCACAGGTCTTCTCTCAGAATGAGAGGGATAAGGCTATAGTCCACCACGCTGGCCTCTCAAAATCTCTCAGGCATGCAGGTTTCCTCACGATGTTTTCCTTCACCGTTTAAGCGCGTGATAATTAACTATTAATACGCACATGACTTCGAAAAGTCAGAGGTGCGTGCGTTGGCTTCGAACTAGAGACCTTTGACTTGGCAGTCCAACGGTCATACCACTAGGCTATCACTGCACTCCAGTCAGCCTATATAACACGATGAAATCCGTAAAAGTACTTTTATTTCAACAAGTTTCTATGCCTTGTACAGTTCCTTAGAGAATTATTAAAATAAATTTTCAAATCTTTATCATGTTGTCACTGCCGCCATGCCGTAGTCGTTACAGAAAACTTCTCATTAGTGAGATTTTCCTTATTTTCTTCTAAGGTAGTTTACTTTTTGCAATTCTTTTCGCGACGGGGAAATCTCAACGGGAATTGACGTCACTTTTATCTAACTTTTTAAACTAAGTAGATTTTGTTAGATGATAATTTTGATAAGATTTTTTCACAGGGTATAAATATATGATACAGACACAAGATTAGTTTGTTTGATGTAAAGTTAGTTCGAATTTATGTTATAATTAAAATACTTATCTTGTCTATCTAGTAGGTAAATACAATAGACTATAAAGTATTAGAAAGAGTAGTATGTAATAGTAGGTAGTTTTTTTTTAAAGATTACTAGCAATTTCAAATTCAAATTCAAATTATTTATTTGCAGAATATGGGTGGGTAATACAGATGTTACAATTAAAAAATATACATATGTCGCAATACTCAGGCTCACACCATGCAATGTGGGTCGCACATTACTAATAATATTGTTAACTCCTCATCCTAAGCTAAATTTCTACTAAAAATTATAGAAAAGGAAATAATATCTACATAAATAAAAAATAATAAATTAAAGCAATGAGTATAGATTAAACAAATGTCCCTAAATAATATTAAGAATAATAAATATCAATAATAACCATTGTACTGAAATAATATATCTTATTAATCTAGTTGTATACATATGACAACAAATAATGATAAAAATTATAATAGTAAATAATAATTATAGACACACATTGTTTCCTCTCTCCTACATTGCTGTGCCCGACGGGGTCCATAATGAACCTAATTTATTTTTAAATTTACCATCTAACATGTGAACTACATGCACACACCACACATATTTATTGCATTCCACAAAATGCAATAAATATTGAGTATTGAGTCTTAAATGCTTGTGTTACGAGTAGGTTCACGTCGGTAGTGCAATGTATGGGGATCTCTGATCATGTTGATTGATTTGAACCCTGAGAATATGACTATATTATGCAGCAATAGATCATTGCACTGCCAAGTTAAATAATCTAAATACAAATCAAAAAGAATACAAATCTGAGGCTGCAGACCTCTGAATTTTTGGAATTATTAATTACTAGCTTCTGCCCGCGACATCGTCTGCGTGGACTTCAGAATTGGGTCTGACCTGGATAAAAAGTAGCCTATGTGTTATTCCAGACTATAATCTATCTCTGTGCCAAATTTTATCCAGATCCGTTTATCATTGATCCGTTTTGGTGTGAAAGAGTCACAAACATCTGTAATGATTTTATAAAATAATGACAAGACATTTATATAGGTTTCCTTATCACGAGCGACAGATGGCGCTTGTAGTTGAACTATTCGTTATTAAACGCCCTTTTTATTACAAATTAGTCAAATATAAGTAGGTGTTATATTATCAATTTGTCTGTGTAATCAATTTATAACTATTGCTAAATTTAAAGATAATCTAATGTATTTAAATTAATCAGTTGATCATGCGTACTGTGTACTTCGCTCTGATTGGTCTAACCCAGCTGAGTGTTTGCCTACGTTTAAGAGTGGGGAACATTCGGCTGGTAACAGATCAACCTGGACTGAGACATTCTATTCCGAGGCGTTGAGCAGTAGACATAATATCTTATAAGCCAGTGCTGTTGTTGTATAATTGTTAATAAATATTGAGCGATTAAGTGATAAGTGATTGTTGATAATTACATACTGTTGGATGAATAAATACTTGTAATACTCAGTCTGAAGTGTATGATTCGTCACATTTCAGAAGTGGGATATGCCTACAAGAAAATCCACAGATACAGTAATGTTGAGTGACGTATGTCTAGAGGTTATGTGTGCCTACAATAGAAAGCCAAGTGTGCTTGAGTTACTAGAGGCTATGTATGCCTATTGAGCCATGTGTGCTTAGATTTTTAGAGGTTATGTGTGCCTACAATAGGAAGCCAAGTGTGCTCGAGTTACTAGAGGCTATGCATGCCTATTGAGCCATGTGTGCTTAGATTGTTAGAGGTTATGTGTGCCTACAATAGGAAGCCAAGTGTGCTTGAGTTACTAGAGGCTATGTATGCCTATTGAGCCATGTGTTCTTAGATTGTTAGAGGTTATGTGTGCCTACAATAGGAAGCCAAGTGTGCTTGAGTTACTAGAGGCTATGTATGCCTATTGAGCCATGTGTTCTTAGATTGTTAGAGGTTATGTGTGACTACAATAGGAAGCCAAGTGTGCTTGAGTTACTAGAGGCTATACATGCCTATTGAGGCATGTGTGCTTAGATTGTTAGAAGCTATGTATGCCTATTGAGCCACGTGTGCTTAGATTGTTAGAGGTTAATTATTTTTATTTTATTTATTTAATTTTTATGAGGTACATATTAGGTCTTACGAAGTAATATAAGCCCCACAAAACTGTACAAACAGTTTGACTGTGGGATCAATTTTAGTCTTAATAACATGTAGGTAGGTACATAATTAGTAATGGAGTGCACAATTAATGTTTTATGGTAGGGTATCTATAAGTTATTTTATTTTTTTTATCTACACGCAGTTTTATAAATCTTATTTGGATATTCTCCAGTTTATCTATATGGGTTTTTAAATGTGAGGCCGTAGCAATCAAGAGCATAATCCAAAATAGATTCCACTAAAGAAGTATAAAGTAGTTTTAGTATACCAATAGGAATAGGAGTTATGTGTACCTACAATAGGAAACCAAGTGTGCTCTAGCTACTAGAGGCTATGTACGCCTATTAAGCCAAGTGTGCTTAAAGTTATTTTGGCCAAGTGAGTCAAAAGTTTTGGGCCAAGTGTGCCCAATAGGAACGGAACTATCCTCAGACGCGTAAGTAAAGCATGATTTATACTAAGAGAACAATTAAAAGAATTATTATGCGACTAAGTGCGTTGCAAATAGTTGTGTATATACCCTCTATTAATTTTATAAATTGGAAATGGGAAACATTTATTGGAAGACGTATATTTTTGATTGAACTTTTCATGCATAACTTCGAATTTATGGAGCTATTAATTTTAACCAGTTCGAGTAGATATTTTAGTAATATAAAATGAATTTAATAATAATAGTAAAAAAAGGAGCTTTTAACTTGTTAGTGTCAAATTGAAACAATACTTATACATTTTTATGTTTTGAGGCCATGGAATCTGATGATACCAATGAATGATGATGAAACCAATGAATGCATACTCCAGACGAAGAGCCGCCAGTTTAGTCGTACAACCATTTACCAAATGTTATACCGAAGTTCAATCCCTCCAGTAAATCTCAGAGTATTGAAGGTTGTTTATGAAAGGTAAGTGTGTAATATATGAATGGGACGAGAAGCGGACCATACATTTTGCAAAAAAAAAAAAAAAAAGGGAAAGGTAAAGGAATATTGGTACGTACAAATTCAAATCTTTATTGTTTTCATATATAATTAGGATGTTACGAGTTACAATAATGTGTGTCAAAATGAAAAGGTACAACATGAAGTAATGAAAGTTTACGTGAATATTTTTATGATAAATTGATGCTGATATACAAGCTGATATGATATTAGTGATAAAAAGGCTGTAGGTTGTGCAACTCACGGCATTTATGATAAATCCATTAGAAATGGAGCTCAAGCTTTAAATTGTAATGAACCGGAAAGACTCGCTACATATTCTCAGTTCTCAGCATACCTAGTTAGAACCTATTTCTACAAATAGAAAGCGTCATGAACTCATGATCATACCTCGCCTTCGACTTCAAATGATACCTCCAATTATTTGTTTTAATTGTCGTCGTAAAGAACACTCTTACACCAGATGTCCCAAGTCCCTTGACAAGCGTCTAAAGTGTGACAGGGCGCTAGAACGAAAATTGCAAACCGACACCGTTAATTCCATGAATAGACCCAAAGTCAAGCGATGAAATAGAACGTAAAGTCCTTACAACTTCTACACACAGTAACAGTAATAAGTTTTACAAACGGGTAAATAATCGAGTTTTCGTTGGGATTGATAGATTATTAAGATTGGGTATAGTAGGACCCACTATTTGGAGCCGTGCACCTGGTTTTGGCAATTCAAAGGTACCTGTATTATTGGTTTATTTGAAATGGATGATTTGACTTTTGACTTATGTAATGCGTGAATATGATGCAAACAGCCTTGACCCCGTGAAAACTGTGTCGAGATTACCTATAGTCAAGGGTTTTGGTGGTGACACCCGTATATAGTACGTTCTTAGGATTGATGAAATCGAATCGAATGTAGAAGTACCTGCTTATGGTTAATTATGGGTGTATGCAGACTGCGTTACTCATTGGATAAAATTTTAAAGTCCTGAGCTTCGCAGCAAACCAATGATTTGAGCCCCTTAAAGCTTACCTTATCGGATTTCATTCAATTAGCCAGAAACAAATCGGAATTAGTTGAAGTTTCGGATTTAAGTTCTTCTTATCCTGGGAATGTTTATATAGAAGGTTATAATAGTAATAAACTTGGCAAAGAATATAACTTACCTCAAGGCACATATCGTCTAAGCATGGGTAAATGTCACCTTATTATCAAATTTAGCTAATCAAACCCTGAATTTTCCCAAAGAATTTTGCCCAAGATTCGTTGCATTGCGATGCCCTAATTGCAAAAGCAATGCCTTTTGTAAAAAAAAAGAATTATATGCCCTAACAAAATCACGAGAGATATTACTGACTTGACTCCTTTGATAAAGTCTGAAATCAAAGTCGGTCCCTCAAGTTGGCAAATGGATAAGCCTTACCTACGCTTTATCGCAGTCGTATCGTGAATTTTTTTTGCATTTAACTTGAGCGAGATAGGTTGTAATAACTCTATTAAAATGAACATAGACTTGCTTAATGATAGACCTAGATAGACACATAGACCCTATCGCTTATCGCACTTCGAGAGAGGACAGGTACGAGAATTTATTGATGACTTGTTGCGAAATGATATAATACAAGAATCCGATTCCGATTGTGCTAGTCCTATAGTATCATTTGGGTAGAAGATCAATTTCAAGCATTAAAATAAAAGTTTGAGTAATAGACCAACACTAGCCTTATACAACCCTAAACTTGATACGGAGTTGCACACAGATGTTAGCTCCTTAGGTGTGGGAGAAATATTAGTACAGTGGCAGTCTAGCCTTCGGGTACTTAAGCCGGTTGCTTATTTTAGTAGGCAGACGACACCTGAAAGGCGTCATTTACAATCTTATGAAATTTGAAGTTTTGTGTTTATCTGTTGGGATTAGAATTTCAAATTGTAATAGACCATAATACGCTCCGAACCATACTAACCAAGCGAGTATAGACCCGGTATTCGTATGACACGTGTCGATGCATTAAGCCGAAATAACATTCTTTGCCTTCTGACATTAAAGACGAGTCTTCTGTTAAAGTATCGAGACTGACAATTGGATATTAACACTACAAATGTAGATCCAGACATTTCGCGTATACTTAAAAATTCTTAAGCCTGAATCTGACGAAGAATCTAAAGATATTAGGAAAAATTATGTTATTAAAAATCATAGAGTATAAAGAATTGACGATGAAATACGCCTAGTTGTCCCTCGTAGTGCCCGCTGGAAAATATGCCGTTATAACCATGATGATATAGGACATTTAGGCATTACTAAAACGACTGAGAGAATTCAATCTGTCTTTTGGTTTCCAAGGCTGCGGCGATAAAATTCGGTACATTCGGTACGCTTATAATAAAGATGATGCATCCAGACAAAAGACTGAATAATTGTATCCTATAGAAAAAGTTAGCGTCCCATTCCATACAATTCGACAACAATTTGACGACACGTTTGGCGTAGCGGCTGAGCGATCAGCTTCTGCGTCACGTGTTGTGGGTTCGATCCCCACACGGAGCAAATATTTGTATGATCTACAGGTAGTTGCTCCGGGTCTGGGCGTTTGTGTATGTGAGAATTTATGTTTGTAAACGCACCCACAATACAGGAGAAAATCCTAGTGTGGGGCAACGTTTTTATAAAAAAGAAAAAAGAAAAAGAATTCACCTAAACCATCTTGGTTCGTTTGTAAAGAGTAAAAACGGCAATGCCTAAATTATTACAATAGTTGATTGCTTTACAAAATATATATATGTGAAAGCGGTAAAAGACACGAAAACAAAAAAAAATGACTTTGGCTTACCATCTCCAATAATACCTGATCACGAGCTTTTGCGACAGTCATAGCACTAAACATGTCCCTATCGCTGTAGTTTGTCGTAGGGCAAAAAGTCAAACTGAAAGATATAACCAAACCATCTTAAACGCATTAGCAAAACATAATGACGAAAATGACGAACGCAATTGGGAAATGTCTTGGCAAAATCCAATGGGGTGTAAATAATTCAGTTGATTCTTCTACTAAAAAGACTGCCATAGGGGCTTTATTTGGCACCACAATAAAAATACCTCGAGAACTAAAAGATATCCTAAATGACGATGTATTTAAAAAACAGACTAAATAAACACCTATTACAATAATGTTATTACATGTACACGCTAAAAGAATTCTTTGAAGATAAAAATAAAAGATAATTAAATTATAATTAATAACAATAAAATCTTTGTGCAAAAAAAAAAAAAATTTACCAAAATAATAACAATACCTTAAATTTCTGTAAATTGACTACCTAAATGGTTATTTAATTTTAAGTAAAAGTTTATAATTTTATTTTCTAATATTGTAATTTGTTAAATTATAATTATGTAATTAACTTGTTAGTACCCATGTATTCTATGCTGTGCCCCAACGGGGTTTCATGTTGATACTTACCAAACTAGAGATCTATGTATATAAATTACACATGAAGCATTAAAGAACTTTGACTTTGACATTCAGAGATAGTTAGAGTAATAAGTTCGATGTTGGAGCTGACATTATACAAAACATGTTACAAAGCGTAAGAGATGAGGTCGTACTAATACTAAAGTCGCGAAAAACACTATTATGATGCCGGTAGCACCCCTAGAACCTATAAACAAGGTGATTTGACTAAGGTTACCAGAACTGACTATAATAATAAAGGCAATAAAACTTTTTAAATTCATAGATCTAAAATCACTGAAATTCCGGTTTTAGCAAACGTAGAGATTCATTTAAGAGCGTCGTTTCCGCTGATCGTGTTAGACCTTATAAAATATAAATAAATATAATGAAAATGTAAATATAAATATAAATTCGCCTGACCATAAAGATTCATCAGATCGTAATAGTAGCCCATCTTCTGAAAGCAATAATGATAACGACAAACTATTTCATAGAAAGGAGTCGGACATCAATGAATAGCCGAATGTAATGATTTTGCATTTTGATTCGTGTTTGTTCAAACAGTTTAAGCATGTAATATTTCTGTATGTATGACTTATGTTATTGAATTACGATAACGTGCGTCAGGAGATCGCACGTTGTCGGATGGCCGAATGTAATGATTTTATAAAATAATGACAAGACATTTATATAGGTTTCCTTATCACGAGCGACAGATGGCGCTTGTAGTTGAACTATTCGTTATTAAACGCCCTTTTTATTACAAACTAGCGATCCGCCCGCGGTATCACCCGCGTTGCCCCGTTTTTTTGCAATTTTTCCAATTTTTCTCCCCATAAAAACCTTCCTCAGAGTTCTAGGAATAAATTGAAAATAAAAATACCCTAATTGGTCCAGCCGTCTTCGAGATTTGCGCTTAGCAACAAATTTTGCAATTCATTTTTATTATATAGATTAGTCAAATATAAGTAGGTGTTATATTATCAATTTGTCTGTGTAATCAATTTATAACTATTGCTAAATTTAAAGATAATCTAATGTATTTAAATTAATCAGTTGATCATGCGTACTGTGTACTTCGCTCTGATTGGTCTAACCCAGCTGAGTGTTTGCCTACGTTTAAGAGTGGGGAACATTCGGCTGGTAACAGATCAACCTGGACTGAGACATTCTATTCCGAGGCGTTGAGCAGTAGACATAATATCTTATAAGCCAGTGCTGTTGTTGTATAATTGTTAATAAATATTGAGCGATTAAGTGATAAGTGATTGTTGATAATTACATACTGTTGGATGAATAAATACTTGTAATACTCAGTCTGAAGTGTATGATTCGTCACACATCCGTACATCCATACATACAAACTTTCGCGTTTATAATATTATGTAAGGATATCAAGCGCTTAAACGGTTAAGAAAATCACTGTGATGAAATCCTGTATGCCTGAGAGATTTTCTCGACAGCGTGAGAGGTCTGCCAACCTGCATTAGGCAAGTGTGGTGGACTATAGCCTAATCCTTCTCATCCTGAGACGAAATCCGAAGATGATGATGAAATCAATCCAATTTGAAATCTCATAAACATTTTTTACGTCTGTAACGTAGGTACCGTTATCACTACATAGTATAAAACAAAGTCTCTGTCGCTGTCTGTCCGTCCCTATGTATGCTCAAATCTTTAAAACTACGCAACGGATTTTCAAGCGGTTTTTTTTAATAGATAGAGTGATTCAAGAGGAAGTTTTTAAGCTATTTAACATTACGCTAGAACTCTTAGGAATGGGGCAACGCGGGTGGAACCGCGGGCAAGTCGCTAGTAGTCTATAAATGTGGAAACTAGTGGAACTAAATTGTGAAAAACTGTAGTTCTGATTATCCTTAACGATGATGCGGCAATTTGCAATTTATTAATAAGTAATATTAACTAGCTTTTGATTAATAACCGTTCATGGAACTAAATATCTACATGAAACATGATGCATAATTACATATATTAATATAATATTTAGAAGGTTGCGATGTTCTCTGTGTAATTGCATTCACCGATGTGTCTAAATAAACATTAACCTTAATATCTATTAATCTGTCGTAGAACCGATAACCGCTGGGGTAGACGTGTTCTTGAGTGGAGATCGCGACTCGGCAAACGTAGCGTAGGACGCCCTCCGGCAAGATGGAGTGATGATTTGCGAAAGGTTGCTGGCGGAAGCTGGATGCGACAAGCCGAGGACAGGGTGAAATGGCGCACATTAGGGGAGGCCTATGTCCAGCAGTGGACTGCTACAGGCTGATAATGATGATCTATTAATCGGTTGAACATTGAGATATACAGAGTTATTTTAGTGAAGGAAAAATTCAATCTTCAAGGGCAGGATTCGAACCTGCGTCTCCTGGTTAGATACACCAGACGCTCTGACCGCTAAGCCACCGCGAGTCCCACCCGCTTGATCGAAATTTGCCTTCACATTCTGAATTTACGTCACCTTATGACGTAAATTCAGAATTTGATTTTCCTTGTGATGTGATGTTCGTTTGTGATTTTTCCTTCACTAAAATAACTTTATAATCTTAGCATGGAAAACGCAAAAAAAAAAACACAAAAAGATATATAAAGTTATTTGCAAAACAGTAACAACCTCTTAGGATTCTAACATCATAAACAATAACTTTTGTTCTATGAATTTTTAAACAACATTATTAATGTACCAAAAATAGACATTGCTACCGCACCGAGTTAAAATATTTTAAATTTTGTATGACATTAAATCTGTCGACGTTAAACTAGTCTTACGACATTATTGGACGTGGGAGGTTTATTACAAGATGGAGTGATGAGTGAATTTGAGAAAGGTTGCTGACAGAAGCTGGATGCGCGAAGCAGCTAGGGTACAATAGAATTTCCACGTCAAACAAATTGTTTGTGCACATTGTGTCAAACAAATAGTTTGTGAACTTTCCCTTTGATTTTTCATAACATAATAAAACATAATTCTAAGCTAGGGCTTTGGAATTGCGATCATGTGGTTGTCGGTTCGAAACCCACCCAATGATTGCACTACCGACGTGGGTTCACTCGGTAACATTAGCATTGCGGCCCACATAACTAGTAAGCTTTACTTAAAAAAAACATATTCAATCCATTATACTGCCCCATACCAGGTCTCCTCTCAGAATGAGAGGGATTGGGCTATAGTCCACTACGCTGGCCTAATGCGGGTTGGCAGACTTCACACGCCGTCGAGAAAATCTCTCAGACATGAAGGATTCCTCATGTTTTCCTTAACCGTTTTAAGCGCGTGATAAATAACTATTAATACGAAAATCAACCTTAGTAGAATATATTATATTTAGCACCTTTGCTTTTTACGTGGGAGAGAAGAGAAGATGGCTGGGTCTTACCACCTGCTTGGAACCCCATTATAGATTCCATAAAATCAAAATCCAAGTCCAAAACTGCAAGACCGAAGGATACGATGAGCTCGTTCTGTGTGAATCGGATCGCCAATAATTAACAAAAATGTAAGGTAGCTGTTAGTAATTGTAACATTAAGACGTCCAACAACTTAGTCTACCCGTGACCATGGATGCTGTAAAGGATCCGAAACGTCGGGAATCAAATAATATCAATACAACGCGATAAAATCCGTAAAAAGTAGTTTTATTTCAATAACAATGTTACCGTCCATTGACTGCCTCGTTAGTCTAGTGGTCCCAAGCACGACTGTTACGCTAGAGATCCTGTGTTCGATCCCCAGGTCGAGCAGTGTTATTGGGTTTTTCTATGAAATTCTCAGTAGCAGCTCGGAGTCTGGATTTGTGCCCGGTTAATAGCAATAGGCTCGCCCTCTATTACATGGGACCTAAACATGCCGGCGAACTGTGGGTGTACATTAGTACGCCACTGCCTAACTCTTCGGAGAATACAGGCGTGATGGTATGTTATGTTATGTAAATGTGTAGGCTATGTTGATGTCCGTTTGACCATATGGTGTTAAGGTTATTTAAATGAATATTTAATATTTAATGCATGACTATACTGTATGACATTAACTTTGTAATATTTTTATGACATTTGTATGCCTATGGCCTTCATTTGACCTACACAAATGTCCTGCTGATCTGGTATGGTCGTGCGACGGGTCGTTGAGCTCCCTATATAATGGTTGAGCTACACGATGACTGCATGCGTGCCGTCAGTTGGGACTGGTCTACTCAAAGCTGCTATGGTTTTTTCCTCAAAAGGCCATTTCAGACAGTATCCTATATCGTACCACTCACATATGTTTTCTTCTTTCTTCTGTAAAAAGAGACCATGATTCTCTGAGTTTGTTTCGGTGTTTCTTCTCAGAAGTCATCAGTTAGGAAATGCCGAAGCCATTTAGCTATAAAAAAGGCCAAACCATTGACTTAAAAGTATCTCTAAAGATCTAGGTACTTACAGAAATAAATATCATTCCATAATGTCATTTCATTTCATTTCCTATGTGGCTGATCACAAAGTAAAGAAAGAGACCTTTTTATTTTGGACTCGCACTAGGTAAGTAGGTACATTACTTATCCCGGGGATGTGCCTAAACAGGCGTCGCACAGAGGGGTTCTGGGGTGGTCTTATAAGAGGACACAGTGCCCCCCTTCATGTGCTGATGGTGGCCACTGGGGTGGTTTTAGTGGGTAAAAATCCTACACTCCCCGGTCTAATCGCCGAAGACCGGACGCCTTTTGGAAGGTTTCCCCCCGTAAACAAAAAAAAGGTATATAGAATGAACTGATGTATACAATATAATATGGCCTAAGTCATCATCATCATCATCTCTAGCACTGCTGGACGTAAGCCTTCCCCAATGTGCGCCATTTCACCCTGTCTTCGGCTTGTCGCATCCAGCTTCCGCCAGCAACCTTTCGGAAATCACCACTCCATCCTGCCGCAGGGCGTCCTACGCTACGTTTACCGTAAAAACGTAGCCTCACACTAGGGTTTTCTCCTGTATCGTGGGAGCGTTTACAAATACAAATTCTCACATACACAAACGCCCAGACCCGGAATAACCTGTAGATCATACAAATATTTGCTCCGTGCGGGGATCGAACCCACAACACGTGGCGCAGAAGCCGATCGCTCAGCCGCTACGCCAGACGTGTCGTCGAGACCAGACGAGTCTCCACTCAAGAAAACTTCTACAACCTGCGGGTCTCGGTTCTTCTACAGATATGGCCATCCCACTGTGACTCCTGTGCCTTAAGGCCTAAGTGTTATCTGTAAATCACAAATAAACAACTTTGATTTCAGAAAAATTCAGGCATTATTCGAACCTGCGTCCCTCCGGTGAAGTACATCGACATCACAGGCAGTTGTCTCGGTAGCTTAGTTGGCTAAAGCGTCCTGTGTCTGTCTGAGATCGTATTTTTATTTTGATAAAATTTATATTTTAAAACGATCCTATACGGAACTAATGGGTATTAGAAGCGACTTTTTTTGCGTGTGGAAATCTTCAAGGATTTCCGCCGCCCGGGGAAGGAGACGGGGCGTGTCGGACTCCACCCAGAGTGGGTGACCTACCGACTTAAACCACACTGGTGCTTCGCCTCACCACTTTTTGCTGGGGTTACGGGAGCGTGGTTTTATTCCTCCTCAACTCCAACAGTGGCAGACCGCCTTCGCGTTCTTCAGCATTGGAAGTGACCTATCTCAACTCGTACGACAACATTAGGTAATCTAATAAATTATTCACCAATATTTAATTGACTTTATGTTAATTCTTATTTCTGTGGTCAGTATAACCTTATTAAAAGTTAAACTTTTGAGTCTTCTTATCAGCCATTTACATAATATATTACTTAAAAATCAAGGAAATGAAACCAAGGAAGTAATTAAGTTTAACTTGACCACGTCATGTCACTAAAATGTTAAAATTAAAATAATTTAACTATGATGAATTCTAGTTTAAAATATCGTTATATTATACGACACTTATCAACCAATTTTGTTGATACTGAAGTTATTTTGACGAGCCTTTAAGGTTTTTATGCCGTACAAAGCCACGACTGCGAAATTTTTAAATAATTAAATTTTGGAACTATGGATTACAACGTGACGTTTACGCTGTATGGATGAATGCAAAAAGTTTAAGCAAATTTTGCATGTTAAAGTTCAGCTATTATCAAAACCAGTAGGTGCGTCCAAGTGCGAGTAGGACTCGCCCACCGAGGGTTCCGTACCTACAAATTTGTAGGCACATATTATAATTAATGAAATCTTAACTTTCATGTGTTGCCTACAAATATTAGTTAGTCATGGCAATTTTATAACTTCCCTGACATTACTTTTGTATTTTATTACATTACCTACTATAAAAAACTTAATAACTAATTACTTACAACCAACTAAAACTTATAAAGAATTGCGTTTCACAAATCACAATATTTCATACATAAACTTATTATAAATGCGAAAGTAACTGTCTGTTTGTTTGTTACTTTTTGACGTTTAAATCGTTGTACCAATTTTGTCAAATTTTGGTATAAAGATAGATTAAACGTATAGGTTACTTTTTGCCCAAAAAAGTCATTTGGGATGTGAGTGAAACCGCGTGAAGAAAGTCTTATTGGTCATCGTTGGTAAGCGCATAACTTGAGAACGATTGCATCCGTTTTTTCCCAAATAATGTAAAATAAATTTATCATATCAGTTGTCAGTTTTCTAAGAGGGCTAATATAGCTACTTTTGGTGAATCGTAATATGTACGCTATTAGCATAAGCCCCTGGTCTACCCGCCCACATTCCTAAGAACACTAAGTTAGATACAACAAATTCGTTGGAGGTCAACATTGTTTTGTGTTCGGATATCGGAAAAGGAAGTAATTATACTAATTAAATACTAGCACTGGTCAGGTACACGATTTTATACTAGAACTATATAGCACTTAGCGATTGTGACGATGTTGAAGTTGAACAAGCCATCCAGTTCTCCTTGATCGTGATTATTATGTCAAAATGTAACCTCATGCCCAGCAGTAACCAATTAAATAATTAACATAGTTAGAAACAGAAGAGTATGATTGTGGAGGGACGGCGGAGTAGAGACCATAGAAAAGATGGATGGATAATGTTAAGTGAAGATATGATGGAAAAGGGAGTGAATGATGAGGTGATGGCTGACAGGGATGAATGGAAAAAAAGACATGCTGTGCCGACCCCACGAAGATTAGGTGTTAGGAAAAGAAAATCGATTTCAAGTATTTTGTGACGTATTTTCAGAATTGATGGTCAGACATTGACGATTTAGATTTTTCTGTTAAAATTTATTTTCTAGACCGTCTAAGAAATATATTCTTTTTTTATTGATTATGTCGGCATAGGATAGAACCACATGAGGGTAAGTATCCATCGCTGCCCATGACAGCTCCAACACCAGAGGAGCCGTTGATGACGTTGCCGAGCCTTAAGAGCCCCTATGGAATGCAGACTGTCAGAGCTGCAGCAACCTAGGAGAACTGGCTCTCACGCAAAAGTGGAAACACACACCACATTGTTTTACAACAGACGCCGACGTAAAGGTAGTCGCCAGCCAGTCGAACCCCAAGAGGTCCTACCACCGAGCAAATCAAATATTTTCTCACCTCTTACGAGATACCTATCTAAAAAGCAGAGACGAATTGCATTGTAACCCGTTCTTACACTCGAAACTCTTCTTTTTAGGTAACGTAACGCCCTTATTGCACTTAAAGCTTCAATTGTCAAGGATCCCATCGGCTGCGGGCACGTACATATATATGTATTACAAGGGACCCTTTTAAGTACTTGGACAAACAAAGTTGACGATCTCTACTAAGCTTCTGACATATTGCCTTCTCGAGATTTGCCCTCCGGTTCTGCTTGCGTAACCTTTTGGTACAAGTTAAATTCTGTGTACAGTGATCTGGATCCCAAATAATAATAAAAATACCAAAGTAAGTCTTAATATACATAGATAAATTGTAAATTGGAAGATCGGATTCTCCTACTACAAGTTAATTACTTAAACGGAGAATCCAACACGTACTATGTATTTGTAAATATTAAGTTTATATAATAAAGATTTTATTGTTTACTAGCTTTTGCCAGCGACTTCGTCCGCGTGGAATAGTTACTTTGTTCCCTAGTTCTTCGCCCGCGGTTTCACCTGCGTTGCCCCGTTCCTAAGGGTTGTAGCGTGATGTTTTATAGCTTGAAACCTTTCTCATGAATCACTCATTTTCCCAACATTTCCCATCACTGCTCTGCTCCTATTGATCGTAGCGTGATGAAAAGTATACTATAACCTGCCCAGGAGTATGAAGAACAATTGTACCAAGTTTCGTTGAAATCCGTCGAGTGGTTTTTGTTTCTATAACGAACATACAGATAGACAGACAGACAGACAAAAATTTTACTGATTGCATTTTTGGCGTCAGTATCGATCACTAATCACCCGCTGATAGTTATTTTGGAAATATATTTCATGTACAGAATTGACCTCTCTACAGATTTATTATAAGTATATAGATTATTATTATTAAGTCGGCCACAATACTCGTAGATAGACCGATTACAGTCACATTGTGATATGTACATCCATATCTGGACGTACAGTTTTGATATCTGAACAACTAAGGAAACTAAAGTTTATCTCAATGACACAAGGAATGTTTTGTTTTGATAAAGTTTTATTTCTTTAGTATTGTAGGTAATTATGAACAGTGTTCGTTCACAAGTTTTGTTTTGATAAAGTTTTATTTCTTTAGTATTGTAGATAATTATGAACAGTCTGTTCGTTTCTATATGTTTGATGATGATTATACTTAAACCGTAATTTTTTTTTATTGATTACGTCGGAACGAGCAGACGAGCCACCTCATGGTAAATAGTCATCGCCAGCCATGGACACCTGCAACACCAGAAGAGTTGCTGATGCGTTGCCGAGCTTTAAGAGCCCCTACGGACTGCAGACTGACGGAGCCGCCGCAACCGAGAGGGAACTGGCTCTTACGCGCAAAAGTCGGAACACACACCAAGGCGCTTTACGACAGACTCCGACGTAAGGGTGGTCGCCAGCCAGATACTGAAAAAGTGTTATTCTGATGTGAATTTTATCATGTCTGGGTACTTAGTACCTTTCACATCTCTTTTTTTCTATAAATCTTTCTTTCGTTCTCCGAGCGTAGGTATGTTCAACTTCTATCTCTACTATCTCCAATTATGAACAGTTTGAATAGAAAATATGTTAGATAATAAGTGTGGTTACCTATAGACACAAATAGCAGGGAACACTGGCAGGGCAGCCAGTGCGCGTTGGTTTGGAACAGTCGCCACTGAGGCGTGTCACCCCTCAGCCGCGCGCACTCCTCCGAACTATGGACTTCATAGGATAAAATTTTTTTATGCTAAAAAATAAAAAAAACATGCCAACTTTAGTTGTCTCCAAGATATCAAAGATGCGATCAGATGTTAAGCCTCATTTGTACAGTAATATCAGTCGCTACATTACGTACCTACCCTTCAAACGGAACACAGTAATGTTCGGACCAAGTTGGGACAATAATACCGACCTACTTAGCGGCAGGACCCAGGGCTCAGCAGAAGACTTCAAAAACCAATATGTCGCAGTTATTTAAAAAATACAAAAAATACCGACCAAACAGGTTTGTGTGGTTTTTTAACAGGAAAACTAATAAATAATAACTTTAAATTTAACAAACATTGTACATGCGGTCAATAAATTCGTTTCTAACAAAACATTCTTTAGAGATCCATTTTGCCGATCGCAAAATGAAAATATTCACTGCACTGAGATTTAAAAACGAGTCGCCAAAATGACCATATTTTATTTTGGCGAAGTACCTAGTTAAAACACGTTGAATTTTAATTTCAAAACTCTAGACTTCCTGTTTTATAAAACTGTCATGTCATATTTAAATTTTAAATATTAGACATACTTGTAGTGTACCAGTGTTTTTACCTACTTATTGATTGTTTGTAGAAGTTATGTATGTAAATCTAAATATATATAAAACTCAAAGGTGACTGACTGACTGACATAGTGATCTATCAACGCACAGCCCAAACCACTGGAGGGATCGGGCTGAAATTTGGCATGCAGGTAGATGTTATGACGTAGGCATCCGCTAAGAAAGGATTTTGATAATTGATAATTCTGATGATAATTTCTACCCCCAAGGGGATAAAATAGGGGATGAAAGTTCACATGGAACAAAGTAACTATTCCACGCGGACGAAGTCGCGGGCAAAAAGCTAGTCTTTTATATAGGTAAAGACATTTTAAATTTTATTTTAAATGATAAATGATTTATTTCTGCTAAATAGATCTTATAAAGATACTTTTACAAGTCAATGCTTTACTTTTTTTTTAACAAGATGGCGCCGGCATTTCCTAACTGACGACCTCTGAGAAGAAACACCGAAACAAACTCAGAGAATCATGGTCTCTTTTAAAGTCCAGACAGTAGTAGTGGTATTACAACTATGTAACTGTAACATTATATGTGAGTGTCACGATGTAGGGTGATATTTGAACAGGTTTTTTGAAGAAAGAGACAGCAGCCTTGAGTTGACCTGTCCTGACAGGTCAACTCAAGGCTGTTCAAAACTGTCAATTCAAGCCAATTAATGTAGCTCCACCATTATTAAGGGAGCTCAGCGACCCGTCGCACGACGATACCAGATCAGCAAGACATTTGCGTAGGCCATGTAAAATACTCAAGACCGTCAGAAAAAAAATAGAATAATGAATAAATAGAATAGAATAATGCTTATTTACACCCTAAAAGAAACCAAATCAAAAACCTTATAAAACTAAGGGTACAATGGCGGTCTTATCGCTAATGGCGATATCTACCAGACAACCTTTGGATAGACAGGAAAAATAAGAGGTTAAGGGTAGTCTATTTTAAATTATTACATACAGTAAATTATTGTTCGTAAGACAAGACCACAGATGCCATGGTTGTCTGAGAGGGATAGCGCTAATAATCCTATAGATAGAACAACATTACATCTCTCTCTTCCATCGAACAATGACCGGAGAATACTTTGTGAACAATAAATGAAAAGGACGGACAGTTTACTCATAGCCTTGTACGCACAGTCATACGTCTGCGTTCTAATCATCTCTTTCTTCTTGGTCAAGATGTTTATCGGACTCTATTACGTGGTAGGGCTATCTGGCAATGCTACCGGCTATCTAGCAATGCTGAAATTGGCTCAGCATTATATCGTTTCTGCAGTTGGTGAGTCACAGTTTAAATCCCCATAAAACTGCCTTATCCCATGCCTTAGAAGGATATAGGCACAGTTTCACACAGATGGTGAGTCACAGTATCACAGGAAACCGGCGTTAAACAACGCTAACGTTGTGTTTCGTCGAGTGAGGGAGGTTACCGGAGGCCCAATCCCCTTTTAAAAGGTCGGCAACGCACTTGTGTCTCCTCTGGTGTTGCGGGTGTCCATGGGCGGCGGTAATCGTTTACCATCAGGTGATACTTCTGCTCGTTTGCCCTCCTATACCATAAAAAAAAAGTTTAATAAAGAGATATTATTAAAGTCTTTGGTATAAAACTCTCACATTTTACCACTCGTGTATCATACGAAAAAAAGTAGTTATAATTGGATAATTACGTAGGTAATATTTTTGTTACCAACGCTCAAATATTTCCGACAATTTCAGTTTTTTTCTTCTTTATCATTTTAAAACGTGAAATTAAATTATAAATAACCAGTGACGTGTGTAACCGGTGCTCACACCTTTTTTCTTCAAACAAAGGCTAAATTTAGTCGGAAGAAAATTAAAAATATTTAATTACAGATATGAAACTTCCCAAAAGTTAATTAACAAAATCCTTATAAACACATTAATCCATCGAGTTTATCTATAAGACGATAATAAACAATTTTAAAGGCTTTTGGAAGCGCCTCGATTTCATCTTGAATGATAATATTATAAGGGACTAGGTGTACTCCGCGGTTTCACCCGTCATTTTATAAAATGACAGACTTTCATAGAAACTTTCACCCCCTTTTCACCTTAAGGGTTGAAATTCCAAAAATCCTTATCGGATGCCTACTTCATACAAAGCACAGCCTCCAAGATTCAAGTCTCTACGGTCAGCGGTTTAGGCTGTGCGTTGATCCGTCAGTCAGTCATTCAGGACAAAGCATTTTATATGTATAGATATATAACGAAATATTATAAGAATCCTGTTATAAAAAAGATTGTTCCAAATGTTATTGTTTCGATTCCCACATTTCCCATCCAAATGTTTATGGTTGTAATTCACAGATACACAATGAAAATAACTGTGCGGTTTAAAAGTGACTAAAATCCTTACTAATATTATAAACGTGAATTTTTGTGAGTATGGATGGATGTATGTTTGTTACTCTTTCACGCCAGAACGGCTGAACGGATCTTTATGAAATTTGGCACACAGATAGATTATAGCCTGGAATAACACATAATCCTTCACGCAAAGTCGCGGGCAGAAGCTAGTAATACCTATATAATTATTCAAACAATAATTTAATGTACCTATTATAGACACCAGCAACACCAGTAGCGTCACTCACGCCTCATTTGCCTAGTAATTTAACTGGCTCCATTACCACGGTAAAGATCCCCTATTACCCTTACCTACTTTACCCTTACCCTTAGCTACTTGTGTTTGATTACCCTTCAAACACAAGTAGCTACAGTTTTCAGCAAAACCTATCGATTTCGTTACCATCACATTTATTGCATCACATGATATGAAAACAAATTAATTCGTCACGTCTATTAACCTTAACTTTTATGTAAATTGACACGACCAAATTAATATCTACAGGTGGATTAGTGTTTTTAACCAGTGGCGCCATTTTATGACGGCGTAGGCGCAATTGCGCAACATTTTTTTTCGTCTGCTTTTCAAATCATTTCCTCCTTGAAACATTTTAAAGTCCAGTTGTCTTTAAATCACGAGTAAATCGGTTTCTTCTAGGCAAGCGCGCTCCATCGTAGATTGCAGGATTCTTGTTTTCCAATTATATTTGTCAAAGGTCAAGGTAAACTTAATATAGTGTTTCAATTATCCTGCTAATAAGGACAAATAATAAAGGATTTAGTTTTTTTTTTTTTTTTTTTTCTTTATTATTTCACGGGGCTTTATCACTTACTGATAATGTCACCCCATAATATACACTTTAACTAAATATTATACAATGGGCAAGTAATAAACATCATATTAGTAGGTGCTTAACAACACTAACCACACATCGTCAACATTCTTGCTGGTTGAACACCGACAACATTCGGCACATCATCCTAGCTTCCTCCGACAGTGGATATGCCAGAATGCTATTACATGCCCCTACATCCAATCTGCCGCCAAATATGATATATTGTCTGTCATGACTGTTCCGGTCACATTCCATCAATACGTGATAGATATCCTCAATAACCTCGCAAACGTCGCAGTTTGGTGAGGTCCTTTTGCCCATTAGATATTTGAACTTGTTGGTTGGGATGTGACCTGATCGCATCCGCAACAGGGTCACTATATATCTCCTGTTCATCTTCCTTTCTTCAAACCATGGATAGTGTAGTGGTTCGGCTTGAATAGTTTTATACCATATTCCTTTTAACTTTGATCGTTCATCAAAATATTCATGCCATCTTTGCCTGCACAGAGTTCTGACATCACCAAGCCAATCTGAGTATAATGGTACACATGAGTAAGTAATACCTTCATATGATGCCTGTTTAGCTGCCAGATCTGCTTCTTCGTTACCCACGATTCCAACATGTGAGGGGATCCATTGAATAGTTACAGATTTGTTCAAAGCCTGAAGTTTACTTATTAAATCTATAATTGTTATGGCTATCGGGATTCCTCGTAGACACGAGGGTACCCGAGCCAAATGTTGGAGGCCGCTTTTTGAGTCCGAAAATATAACAAAGTTATCTTGCTTTATATTTAATATATACAACAATGCTTCAGAGATAGCTACTAGTTCACAATACATAACAGAAATCTTAGGATTGGTAATTTTGAATTTTCCTTTTGTATTTAGTTGAGGGTCAAAAAAAGCAGCTCCCAAGTCTGAACCCTCCTTGGACCCATCTGTAAATAATTTATAGTGTCGACTGAACCTATTTTCTATCATTTTTACACAAGTATAATTGAGATCCGTTACATTAATCAGTCTTTTTGCCATACTAACTCCATTAATTTTATCACAAATTACCATTGATAAATCAATATTAGATACCCAGGTATCTAAGGAATATATATTTAGGATAGTGCTAGCATAAATAGGTATGTGTATATATACTCTGTGTACCACCACCAATATTGGCAATGTCTTATTTCTACAACGAGCTCTTAGATAATGGATGGACAGTTCCCCCAAGATACTGATTAGTGGATTATTACTCACTGATTTCGATCGTAGATAAAATTTACTTGCTAGATGTAGTCTGCGAATAAATAACGGTTGGAGGCATAGTTCGCTTTCCATTACATGGATAGGAGTGCTTTTAATAAATCCTCCTATGATTCTCATTGCTTGATTCTGTACTCTGTCAAGCTTAATAAGATGTTTGTTTGCACAGTTTCCATACAAGGAACAACCGTAGTCAAATCTACTTCGAATAATACCTATATACAACCTACGAAGGTGTATGGGGTGTACCCCCCATTTAGCACCAGACAGAATTTTAAAAATATTTAAAAACCGACAAACTTTTTCTTTGGTTTCATTTATATGTTTGCCCCACTTTAAAGAACTGTCCAACCACATTCCTAGGTATTTGACACATTCGACTTGCTTAATAGGGCGATTATTCACAGTAATTTGTATACAATTTCTTTTTCTCCCTCTGCTAAAGAGGCAAACTTTTGATTTCTTATAGGAAATATTAAGACCTAGATCTGCCATCAAATGTTGAAAAATATTTAGCGCGTTCTGTAAATGGGAAATAGAATCGAGCAATTTCTTCTGTGTATCATACAAAATGAAATCATCAGCGTATTGGGAGATGTATACGCTATTTATGTTTTTACAAATATTAATTGTGGCTGCATTAAATAGTAAAGGAGATAAGGGGTCTCCTTGAGGTATTCCTATACCTGTACATCGGTATACAAGGCTGTTATCTCGTAATTCAACAAATAGATGCCTCTGATGTAAATATTGCCATAGATAATTACAAATTGCAGCACCCACTCCTAAGTTATCTAAGATGCCTAAAAGGGAAGTTAAATTTATATTATTGTACGCACTCTCGATGTCTATGAAGCACCCAACGGTCGGTAGATTTTTAGAAAAACCATTTTCAATCCGTGTAACCAATCTGGCAAGACCATCATAACATGACTTAGATCTTCGAAAACCCGTGGTGTCATGGGAGAGTAACTCATTTTTCTCTAGAAACCATTCAAGCCTGCGTGTTATAATGGTATGTAGGATCTTACAAATACAAGATATTAACGCAATAGGTCTAACACCTGCACCTGAGCTTGTACCACCTCCCGGTTTCGGTATAGGAACAATTTTAACTTTTTTCCATTGTTCCGGTACAAAACCAGACAGCATAAACTTGTTGTATAAACCAGTAAGCCACATTTTAGCAATATGTGGTAGGCGTCTTATCATTGAATATGTTATATTATCTTGACCTGGGGCCGAATCTGTTTTTTTAATTGAATTAACTACCTCCTGTACCGAAATCGGGCTGGATAGTTGCCTATTATAAGAGGTAAATGTAGGAGTAAGGGGAGTCACGTAATCGGGGGCCATACTTCGTAATAATTTTTCGGCTTTATCTTGCTCTATGAAAAATGAAGGTGGTTTGAGACCCTTAACCCATCTCATACGCTTCCACATATCACTTGAAGAAGTTACACTGTCTATACTGTTGCAAAATTCTTGGAAGGATTTGTTTCTGGCTTGTCGTATTAGCCTTTGCGCTTCACTGACTTTTCTTTTCAATGTCTCAAGATTTTGTGGGGTAGGATTACCTCTAAAAGTAGCCAAAGCAAGGCGTCTCTGTGCCACAGAATGAGATAAATTTTGTTTCCAATATGGTTTTGGTATGAATTTGTTTATCTGTAGAGGGTTCTCACTAATTCTAATCGTAGGTATACATTGATCAGCTGCAGAGTTCACAATATTTATGAATTCATCATAGGCGGATTGGTTATTTACGTGGGGCTCTAAGTTTGTTAATTCCAGTTCTATTTTCTGAGTGTATCCTTGCCAATCAGCTTTCCTAAAGTTTCTGCGTTTTTTAACACTATGCATATTATTATTCTCTAAACAAGTTTTAATTATCAAATGATCACTTCCCAAGTTTTCATTCATGACACACCATTTTATTCGTAAGGCTAAGTCTGTTGAGACAATAGTTATGTCAGGCGAAGTTTGTTGTATATCTCCATTGACTAATTTCACACGTGTATGCGTGTTATCATTCAGAGTTACTAAATTGTTGTCCATAAGAGCGTCAAATATGTGATTGCCTCTTGTATCAGTTTTGGAAGACCAGTTTGAGTGGTGAGCATTAAAATCACCTGCCAAAACGGTTTTCTGTTGTATTGTTGAAAAAATTTCATCCCAATCATTTTTACATGTATGTACTGCCGATGGACAATATATAGATATTATGTTTTGAAGGTGACTGCAATTAAGTATTTTTACTTGAAGAATTTGTATTTGGGTATTTGAAATGTTTATGTTAGATTGTATAGCCTTGATAGACTGGTGGGTAAGAATTGCAGTACCACCATAACCATCGTCTCGATCTGCCCTAAATATATTGTATCCGTTAAGTCTGAATGTGCTCTCCGGGTCAAACCAAGTTTCACTGATTATGGCTATGTGTATTTTCTCTTGACTAAGTAAAGCTTCAAATTCTGTCGTCTTGGGTCGTAAGCTCTGGGCATTCCATTGTAGGATATTGACACCTAAATGTTTGTGTCTGTCGTTGAAATCCATTTTTTAATTTCCGTAAGAAAAGGCAATTCCATTATGTATTGCATCGCAAATGATGTGAACCAGTCAAAGATAACTTTTGCGCATTCTAGTAGTTTATTTTCCATACAAGATTCACTGTCCCATATTTTTTCCTTTAATTGCTTCCATACCAGTTTCCAACTATTTTTCTTCTCTATGTTGCTATTTTCCTTTTGTCCTGTATCTACTTGTTGTTTCTCAGATTCACTGCTTAAACATACCTCCCCATTAGTCACCAAACCTGATTTTTTATTATTCTTTGGAGTATTCTTATCTTTTTTGTTACTGGAGTTTTTATTCACTTTGTTATTGGAATTTACTGCCTTCTTCAATGTCTCAGCAAATGTATTTTGGCCTTGTGATATAGGTATCATGTCTATGGTGGCCTGCAAATTAATTTCTTGAATTGCCTCTGATTGGTATTCCATTTCTTGTTCTCTTTCCACAGTTTTTCCTTCATGTTTTGGTTCCGGTGGCACATATATTGTCAGCGCTCTTCTGTATGTGCAGTTAAATTCTGCCATCAGTTCTCTTAACCTCCTTTCTTTTAGATATACTGGGCATGTACGGGATAATGCCATGTGTTTACCTGAGCAGTTGTTGCATGTGTAGTCTGTAGTTTCACAGTTACGATGATGTTTGCTACATTTTGGGCATATCTCTTTGATCGCTGCACATACTCTAAGTGAATGCCCATACCTCCAACAACGTGAGCATTGCGTGACAGGGTATTGATATGGATTCACTTTTACTTTGGTGTCAAAGATGTACACATCAGCCGGTAAGGAAGAACCTTTAAAGGTTATTCTAACTGCTTCTCCAGGTTCCCATTGTCCATTATTGGTGTTGCGACGTTTTAATCTTTTAATGCCCATTATCTCTGTTTCACAGCTCAGACCTTCAATTATTTCTTCTTCTGAAAATTCTAAATCTATATCTTTTATAACGCCAAAAGTTTCTCTAATCTCCAGTGTTTTTTGACATCTAAATCCTTTTTCTTTAAAACATTTTGACTCCAATAATTTGTCCGCACTGTCTTCGTTACCGAACTGGATTAGTACCTTATATGCATTAATATACTTTATACTTGTAATTTCCTGTACATTCTCTATTTTAATAATTTTGCTAGACCAAACTGCTTTGGTAACTTTTCTATGGACGTCATACTAATTTCTATTTTATCTTCAGGAATTCTTATATTCTCATGAACTTTACTAGTTCGGGCAAAGCGTTTACCCCGTCTCGTTATGGTTGTCCATATTTCCTCTTGGTCTATCTGTCTATTCCTTTTAGAAGGTTTCGC
The DNA here is from genome assembly GCA_910591435.1 of Acronicta aceris. NCBI lineage: Eukaryota > Metazoa > Arthropoda > Insecta > Lepidoptera > Noctuidae > Acronicta > Acronicta aceris. Next base: position 2,213,619 of record OU342778.1, on the reverse strand, counting down.
TATCTCACTTTCTATCCTGTTTTCTATGCATTCTACTGTCAACTCCATATCTTCACTATTGCAGTTACTAATAATCTCACTATACTCTTCTATATCATTATTCACATCCACAATCTCGATTGGTTGGTCATGTTGTACCTCGGGTCTATTCATTAGTAATAAGCATTATTAAACGATGAATCATTAGTTACGCACGGTCGACCCAAGTGACACAAAACCGGTTCGAAATCACACAGTATGCGCGTCTGACGATGACAAGCGCCCGCGCGCGACTGAAAAAAAGGATTTAGTTCTGGGTCCCCATACAACTAAATGAACAGGTAACATACGTATGTATGTTAGGTGATGATGAACGAAAGTAACTGGCAGTCTGTTACCTTTTCACGCCTAAACCAATTTTGATGAATCTTGATAGAGAGATAAATTGGACCTTAGAGAACAACATAAGCTACTTTTTGTCTTAAAAAGTCCTTTAGCATGCAAGTGAAACCGCGAGCTACAGCTAGACCTAATATTGTAAATGCGAAACTGTCTCTCTGTTTATAATGCCTAAACCGCTGAACGGATTTCGATAAAATTAGGCAAGGAGATAGGTTGCATCAAGAGAAAGGACATAGACCTTTTGTCTCAATAAGTCGTTTTGGGATACGAGTGAAACCGCCAGATACTAGTGAATAAAGTTAATAAAGTTAGCATGAGCCACCAAAAAGTGTCAAACGAAAGCTTAAAATCTGTAGTCGCATGCCGCTGTAATCTATCTATACTTATAATAATAAGTAAATAAATAAATAAATAAATATAATAAATCTGTAGAGAGGTCAATTCTGTACATGAAATATATTTCCAAAATAACTATCAGCGAGTGATTAGTGATCGATACTGACGCCAAAAATGCAATCAGTAAAATTTTTGTCTGTCTGTCTGTCTGTCTGTCTGTCTGTATGTTCGTTATAGAAACAAAAACCACTCGATGGATTTCAACGAAACTTGGTACAATTGTTCTTCATACTCCTGGGCAGGTTATAGTATACTTTTCATCACGCTACGATCAATAGGAGCAGATAAGTGAAGGGAAATGTTGGGAAAATGAGTGATTCATGAGAAAGGTTTCAAGCTATAAAACATCACGCTACAACCCTTAGGAACTGGGCAACGCAGGAGAAACCGCGGGCTAAGAACTAGGGAACAAAGTAACTATTCCACGCGGACGAAGTCGCTGGCAAAAGCTAGTTATACTTAAATTTGCACCTACAGATCATAGATAATAGCGGCATCCGACCCCGGCTATAAAGTGGATACCACTGTTCGTGGACATAGAAAACTTTTCTTGTTTTAGGTAGGATACCTTTTAGTTGAATTTTAGTAGTCGGGTTTTAGTTTTTAAGCGTTCGTTTTTAATAGCATTGCGTTCAAAAGATTAAGTAGGTACAAATAAGTTACTTAAAACATAATAATTATGTTTCTCTAAGTATTCATACAAATATTCCTTCTGACCAGACAGAAAACCTATCAGATTTTTGTTACAAAAGTCCAACCCTAAAATGCTGCATTTTCCGAGAAATCCCGGATCAGTCATTATTACCGCGGGCCGCGGACGACCTTTATCATTCACAATTTTTTATTTTGGTTCTTTTATGAAAACGATGCGGACTGCACGAATTAAAGCAGGGAGCTGAATACAGAACGCGCTTTGAGCGATGCTGATTGGGGTATAGGCAGAGTTTTAGCTTTGTAAATTAACAGAAATATTACATGGTTTATGTAGCTCGGTTCAGACGGATATTTATGGAACGGGGCATTGAGATTTGAAAAAAAATATAGTTATTATTATCATCGCAAGTAATTTATTTCGTTCGACACACACTTATCAAGGCCGAAGCTACAGGAATTTATTTCTTCCTCTTTTCTCTGCTAGTTCGGGACCAGTGATAATAAGTAACAACTGACAGATATACTGAGATAAATACAACTGAGATAAATTCAAACTAGTAATGTTTAGCTCACGACTCCGACTTTGTTGTTGTCTGTACCTACTTAGGTACCTACATGTTGTCCGTTGTATATTTTCAGAAGAGTAAGTAATTCTGTAAATCTATATAAATAAAAATCAATTGCCTTGCCACATCTACATAAGATGATCACTTCAGAACGACCCCGGCCAATTTGGCTGTTTTTTTTTGTCGTTCGCAATTGTCAGGACAAAGTTTGAATGAATGTTTTTTTTATGGGATAGGAGGGTAAACGAGCAGACGGATCGCCTGATGGTAAGCGATTACCGCGGCCCATGGACACGCCCAACACCATAGGAGTCACAAGTGCGTTGCCGACCTTTTAAAAGGGGATTGGTAACCTCATTCACTTGGCGAAACACAACGAAAGCGTTGTTTGACGCCGGTTTTCTGTAGGCCGTGGTATCACTCCGGTCGAGCCGGCCCATTCGTGCCGAAGCATGGTACTCCCACGTATAAAACTAACTAACCGTTTTGTGGCCTACGGTCATAACCCTTGCGATCTAAAAGGAACAAGAAGAGGAAGAGAGCGCATGCAGGTGCAAAACATCGACATCTTCTGAAATATACCTTCTAAATAAAGGTATTCGACAAATTAAATCATTGACAGTTTCTACCGATCGACCATTAAATAAATCTATGAAACAAAGTTAATTTAATATTGCCCAATTTTAACGTGTTAACCCATTAAACTGTCCCGCTGCTGGGCACGAGTCTCCCCTCAGAATGAGAGGGATTAGGCTAGGCTATAGTCCACCACGCTAGCATAATGTGGGTTGGCCGACTTCACACGCCGTCGAGAAAATCTCTGTCATGCAGGTTTCCTTACGATATTTTCGTTCACCGTTTAAGCGCATCATAAAGTATTAATACCCATGATTTCGTAAAATCAGAGGTGCGTGCGTTGGATTCAGACTTGAGACATTTGACTTGGCAGTCTTATGGCCATACCCCTAGGCTATCACTGCTCTAATTTTAACATGTAAAATTGCAAAAACTTAACTGCAATATTATGACATTAGACAATAACGTTATAATATACAACGTTATTTCGGTATTGGACTTTATAGTTAACGCCTGATACTTTAAAAAAGCAATAAATACAAATTGTAACACGCTGCGACATACTGTTTTATGAGACTTATGCGAATAGATACCATTCACTATCGCGTTATATTGATATCAAAAAATCACGATTTGCCCGATTTGAAGCAGTGATAGCCTAGTGGTATGACCGTTGGACTGCTGAGTCAAAGGTCTCGAGTTCGAACCCAAGGCACGCACCTCTGACTTTTCGAAGTCATGTGCGTATTAAATCGTTAATTATCACGCGCTTAAACGGTGAAGGAAAGCATCGTGAGGAATCCTGAGAGATTTTCTTGATGGCGTGTGTCTGCCAACCCGCACTAGGCCAGCGTGGTGGACTATAGCCTATTCCCTCTCATTCTGAGAGGAGACCCGTGGCCAGCAGTGGGCCAGTACAATGGGTTGATTATGTATGTATGTTATGTAAATCCCGATTACCCGACGCTTAGAACCTCTTACAGCGTCCATGGTGGCAGGTAAAATTCGTAATTTATTTTCAACTAAATCCGCGGTTTCACCCGCGTTGCCCCATTCCTAAGAGTCGTAGCGTAATGTTAAATAGCTTAAAACCTTCCTCTAGAATCATTCTATCTATTAAAAAAAAACTCGCTACAAAATCCGTTGCGTGGTTTTAAAGATTTAAGCATACATAGTGACGGACAGACAGCGACAGCGACTTTGTTTTATACTATGTAGTAAAGATGTAGGTATGTACATACATACCTACTTTTTTGGATATATCAATATTATAAGTACTTAACTAAGTTCCAAGAGCATTGGCGGCATATCGAGACTTTTTTCTGACAAACCTGGCCATTTCATGAAGCCTTCTGGGCTTAGGTTTTTAGGATGAAATTTTCAGAGGTTTTTGGATGTACATCACACTGTGGCGGAGCCTATGAAAACGCATTTTACCTAAAGGTAATCAAAAACATTTGCTAACATAAATATTACAGGTGCTATCAAAATACACAGATATAAAACCATCTTAACCCACAAAACGGTAGCCGTGAACTTAGTAGGCACTGTAGCGGATCAATGCGGGCACGAACCGTGACCCGATTCCACGCCAACGACCCATATAAGTGACATACTGACATTTACGATGCTTTTAAAATCAATCGCGTTTGTCGGCCTAGCGCGAGAGGGTTATAAATTCATTTATTGATAGATTGGGTTGCCTCATTAGCCTAGTGGTTTAAAGCGCGACTGTTACGCTAGAGTTCCTGGGTTCGATTTCCAGGTCGAGCAAAGTGATAAATATTGTATTTTTTTTTTATAAAATTGTCATTCGTAGAGCAGATTTTGGGTTTGTTCCCGGTTAATGGCAATAGGCTCGCCCCCTATTACAGCAGCAGACTGTGACATTGGTAGACCTCCGCCTAATCCTTCGAGGAATACAGGCGTGCTGGAATGTTATGTAGGGTTGGTAGTTGTACTTATACAGGGTGCCGATTTAGTTCCCTGCATCCATTAAAGGGGTGATTCTACCGATCATATTGACCAACTTCCCTCTGATGAAACTCATCTGATACGTGAAAAAAAGATGACATTTCATCCATGCCTGAATATGGTCAATACGCGTAGCTTCGTCTACGTACTTGGGTAATTTTTGTTTCTAAAATATACTGTGCCCCCTGTACCTACACCGTAGAGGTTTCATATCATAAAATGTGTTAAGGGTATTACATTGCCCAATGACCTTGAGGATTTAGTCTCTGTGCTAGTATTTGTTAGTCACAGGCGTTGCAGGGGTGCTTCACGCAGGGTGCTAGTGAGGTTTCGGGTATTTCTTTATTATTTCAAAATATTCAAAGAAATAAGAAAATAAAAACAATACATATTATTAATTACGTCCTTACAATTTTCTTATTTATTTATTCAATAACAATTTACATTGTATCTGCATTACATTACAGATAATACATTACTATGATAATTAATAATATAGAAATTAATAAATGTACTAAATTAAATTATATTTATAACAATATTTATTATGTATAAAATTCATGACTAACTATTAAGCTGTTAAAGAGAAAAAAGTACAAATTAGGTTAAAAAAGGCCTATTTACTTCAATTATTATCCAAAATTGGGGCAAATTTATAAAAATTTTAAACAATACAATTTGTTTATACCTTTAGTATAACATATATTTTTTTATATGGTAAACGCTCATAAGGATGCCTCTAGAAACTTCTTTAAAGCTAGGGTGTTTTTTGGATCTGAGCGATGTAATGCCCTTAAGTCTAATTTATAAAGAAGAAAACAATTGTCAAAATGTCAACAGCAAACGACAGCTCGTGGATGACGATGTCATCGTTTATTAAATATGTACATATATTTGTGTGTCAAACGCATGGTAGTGTGTGCTAAGTAGTAGTTTCGGCTGTGCGTTGATACGTCAGTCAGGTTCTTCTTTTGTGTATATGGATAGTTGTCGGGTGTAAGGGTAACAATCGTTATGTTTTAAATCAGTGGTTTGGTTACAAATAATTTGTATCGTAAGTATGGGCACATAAATAAAGATTTTAGGGTGGATATAACTGTACAGTAAACGCTCAAAAGTCCATAATCACGCTAAGGATTACATTGCTATGAACAGTACAAGCGAGGTCGATACAGCCAGTGCGTGTGATTTGTTAACGACAATGAATAGAAAGTCGTAAGTCTCACTAAACGTCAAGCTATTGCGTTGTGAGATTGCTTTTGGACTATTGGTCGCCACTGTACATTACATACAATTGCGTACCTACCTACATACATAGGTACCTACAATTTACAAAATTGCGTTAGTCCCTAGTTGCTAACCGCCCCCATCCCTCAAGTCTACATTGCTTGTTTATAAAATATGCTAAGGAAGCCCCAATCCCCTTGCTACCAATGAATGCCTAATTCAGTTAAAAATGTTAATGTAAGCAATAAATTCCTTTGAACAGTTTGAACTCTCTCGCCTGATTGAATTGTTAGAGCATAGCATGTTCCATCGCACGTTCATAATCGTTTTCGGTCATTTTCTTCCGTTCGTATTGATCGCTTAGTTTTATAACTGAGGAGCGTCGGAACAAAAATCAATAATTCACATTTTCACTTTTTTTATACCTTTTGGTTGCTTTCCTCTTTAACTTTTTACCCTCGACGGAACGGAGATTGCCCCAATTTTGGATAATAATTGAAGTAAATAGGCCTTTTTTAACCTAATTTGTATTTTTTCTCTTTAACGGCTACCAAAAAAATTGTAATGAAGTAATTAACAATTTGTATTGTTTTTATTTTCTTATTTCATTTAATATTTTGAAATAATAAAGAAATTCCCGAAACCTCACTAGCACCCCGCGTGAAGCATCCCCGCAATGCCCGTGACTAACAAATACTAGAACAAAGACTAAGTCCTCAAGGTCATTGGGCAATGTATTTATTTGATTTACGTATTACTAACGTATTATCATCACCTTCCTGCCCTTGTCCCAATTTATTTGTGGTCGACGCAGCATGTCCTTTTCTTCTATTCATCCCTATCAGCCGTCACCTCAATAATTCACTCCCTTACCCATGTCTTGCCCTGTTTGTAGAAAAATAGTAAAACCCGACCCGCTACCATCCAGGGACCCATTGAATCAAACACAAAAAAATAATCTAAATGGGCGGCGGTGATCACTTACCATCAGGTGACCCGCGCGTTTGCCTCCCTATTGTATAAAAAAAAAACTTCCACAGATCTAATCGATTCGAAATTTAAAATCCTTTCACTTGTCAAACTTTCAAGCGGCGATAGCCTAATGGCTAGGTCGTCGGACTGGCGATCATGTGGTTGCCGGTTCTAAACCCACCGGCCACCCATTGCACTACCGACGTGAACCCACTAGTAACACAAGCACACGAGGGGTTAACAAGAATACTACTCGTAGTAATGTTCGACCAACATAGATAGTAAGCTTTTTTATATAAAAAAAAAATATATTACAAAATCCTGCAGCATACCCAACCTGCCAGAAGAACTCCTCAACGGTGTACGGCATCTACCTTGTGTTTGGGCTCATAGGATGCGTTTTGACAAGCACATGATAATACAAGCTGGATGGTTGGGTTATAACCTACAGGTCACAAAAAAGTTTTATGTCCTTTTTAGAGAATTTTATGTAGGGTTTCTTTATATTTTTAATTTTATTTTATTTTAAATAGAATATTAGTATTATTTTAACTCCCCATCCATTTAAGTAGATATTGCGTTTTCAGGGACCCCTGTATAAATATTAATTAATTCCAGATTATAATATTGTTCGATAATAATGTTACCTAATCACGATCCCATATATGGGGTTATGATAAGTACATAAGTCTATTAAGTAACTACTTAGTTACTTAACATATAAAATACACATACCATCATGCCTGTATTCCCAAAAGGGTAAGGCAGAGCTGTACTAATGGAAATCAACAACCAACTTGGCAGTTCAACGGTATGTTGAAGTCCCATGTAACAAGGAGCGAGCTTATCGCCATTTACCGTAGGTACATATCCAAACTCTGAGAATTTCATAGAAACACCCATTAATACTTTTTTTTTTATTGGCTTGCGGCTTGCGGTAATAGTATCTCTGCAACCGCAGTCGGTTTGTGGTGATCGCCACTCGTTAAGTTACAGTTCACTGCTGAATACTGCAGCTGCAGAGTTTTCTGAGGGACTTAACAGGACATTGTGGCACATTATCAACCTGAGGTTGAGCGATTCGCGAACCTGTCGACTCTGTGAGGAGGCTGATGAAACGCCTCTTTACCTTCTTGGGGTATGCGGACCGCTTATACACATGCGTAGTGTTCATCTAGGGAAACGCCCGGATGAAATAAAGGAGCTTACCCCAATAACACTTCGCTCGACCTGGGAATAGAAACTAGGACTGCTAGCGTAGCAGTCGCAAATAGGACCACTAAATCACGAGTAAATCGGTTTGTTCTAGGCAAGCGCGCTCCATCGTAGATCGCAGTATCGCTTAACATCAGGTGAACTGGCGGTCAAGCGTAAGCCTATCACGAATAAAAAAAATGTAATGAGGCTATTGTATTTTATAAGGGATAAATATATTGACCACCAAATTTAGTAAATTGATCACCAAAATGGATAAATGGTCAATTTAAGTCAAATATTAGGTTTAGGTTAGGTTAGAACTGCGACCATAACGTCAGAGCGGAATTCTACATATTATACTTAGTTGGTGAATTTATTTGAAATTTTTTTTGGTTTACACATATCATAATTTGGTCAATCATAATTTGAAGATGGTTGCTTTAAGTAGTATCGCAAATTGTAAAATGTTTGGTGTTAGATTGCACACCAAACATGGGGATTAATTTTGGTGATCATTTACTATTTTTGGCAATACAAAGTGATTTGTTTCTGTTACATTTTACTAGATTTGGTGGTTAGTTAAACATAAGCCTTTTTATAATTGTTTAATATACCCTCACATCATTATTTTGACCTAAGTAAGTACAGCATGGTTGAGTCAACGCAGCTGATACACACGTCCTGCTCGTGAATATAGGTACTAACTCATAATTGCCATGGCAATCTACATCAAGATACGTTATCCATTAGGAACGCATTCTTATCACATATATCAAACTGCATAATCCTCACATTGATAGCACAAAATTATAAATCGAAGAAAAATATTGTAAACATACCTACCTACGTAGGAATGGATTTTCTTGCTGGCTCCTACGACCTACTATTTGGGACCGTGCAACTAGATTTTGACATTTCAAGAGTAGGTACCTGGCTACCTGTAGGTATTAGTGGTCTAATTGAAATAAAACTTTTTGTTTTGACTTTGTATTGGCGTTATAAACAAGTAAATATTACTTTACAATTACTACACATACAATCAGTTATATGGCGTCCTATTTCTAGTATAACTGTACATCAGATCTCCACAATCTTATTCTCTCTTGCCCTTTCTACTATCGGACGGCTAGAAGCACGAAAAAACGACATCGCTTCATGGTGGACATTCCTAAAACCAATGCAGTGTAAGCACTGTAGCCTAGTGGTAAGACCGTTGAACTGCCAAGTCAAAGGCCTCGAGTTCGATTCCAAGGCACGCACCTCTGATTTTGCGAAGTCATGTTCGTATTAATGGAACCCTTATAAGATCACTCTCTTGCATATACCTATATATCCATAGGTCTTAGGACGAAAACCTATATGGTAGTTCGCGTTGACCTAGAATCACGAAATTTGGCAAAAAGCAAGGCCTTACCTACAGCCAATTTTATGATGGCGGTATAATGGGTAGGTACGAAACCCTCGGCGCACGAGTTCGACACGCACGTGAGCAGATTTTTTATCATTAAAGATAAAAAAAAATATATTATTAGTTACATAATTATCACGCGCTTAAACGATGAAGGAAAACATCGTAAGGAAACCTACATGCCTGAGAGATTTTCTCGACGGCGAGTGAAGTCTACCAACCCACATTAGGCCAGCGTGGTGGACAGCCTCTCTGATTCTATTTCTGAGAGGAGACCCGTGCCCCGGCAGTGGGACTGTATATTGAGTTGATTATGTTATGTAGTTATTCCTAAAACCCGAACGAAACGCTTAATTCCACTTATATCATGCGTACCGCTGAAATGCACTTTTCGAGTGGGTCTTCCCCGATAAATACTCGTATAATCCCATCAACAACATATCAGAAATGTGAAAATGGTAGCCAATTCAATATAAGTACAGAATAAGCATTGAGAAAAAGAAAAGAATCGAGATCTAAATAGATGCCAAGTTCTGTAGATACTAATCCTTCCTCAAGATTTGACTATCTGGGTGTCTTAAAATCACGAGTGAATCGGTTTCTTCTAGGCAAGCGTGCTCCATCGTAGATCGCAGTGTCACATAACATCAGGCGAACTGGCGGTCAAGCAAGAGTAGGCCTATACAAAAAAATCAAAGCGATGATATTAGGTAGATATTAATTGTAAAAAGATTTCTTTTTGGAAATTTCCTACGATTTGGTTTACACGTGTAGTTTAGAATATGAATAGAAAATGCTCAAAACTGTGTCTATTTTGATTTAGTTATTTGTGGGGAGTTTAGCAACTAGGTAAGTACATATATTACGTGAACCATTGTTTACTTCCCTCCCCATAATTTTTTATGTTTTTTGTATATTATTTAAGAATATGGTTTAAAGATGTCTTCCAAATGCTTTCTTTTGTATACATGCCTATACGTAATACCTTTGCACTCTCTAAGCGCCTGATTAAATTATTAGAGCATAATGTGTTCCAATGCAGTGTTAATTGAATCTTTTTCCTCAAATCGCAATATTGTACCAGTGAAGATTGTAACACCATTTATTTTAAAAGAGTGTCCATGGAGTTTCTTGCCGGATTCTTCTCCATTGAATCAACCTTTTGGAACCGTGCAACTAGAATCATAACGTTTCATAAACGCTTGTAAAAGCTTATTTGAAATAAAAACATTTGAACTTGAACTTGAATTATCAAAAGCCCGTAGTACCCCACTGCAGGGTAAAGGCCTCCCCGCTCTCCTTCCACTTCTCTCTGTCTATTGCTGTTAAGGACCAGTCTTTTTGAAAAGAGTCCAGCTCATCCTGCCATCTCCGTCTGGGCTTGCCGCGTTGACGTCTGCCATTAAGTGGAACCCATTGGGTTGTCAGTTTGTTATTCATTATCATTGTTGTTTTTTTACGTGGGAGAGCCATGCTTCGGCACGAATGGGCCGGCTCGACCGGAGTGATACCACGGCCTCACAGAAGACCGGCGTTAAACAACGCTTACGTTGTGTTTCGCCGAGTGAGTGAGGTTACCGGAGGCCCAATCCTCTTTTAAAGGTCGGCAACGCGCTTGTGACTCCTTTTTTGGTGTTGCGGGTATCCATGGGCGGCGGTAATCGCTTACCATCAGGTGATCCCTCTGCTCGTTTGCCCACCTATCCCATTAAAAAAATAAAAAATAAAATTCAAATGTTACCAAGTAATTCTTGTAAGCGTTTTGGATGTGACATCTATTAGCTTGTACTGTCAAATTAATAAATTTATAAAACAAATAAATGGGATTCGTGACATTCGTCACGACCGTGACAGATCTGTCCTAAGTACTTATGTACACTCAAATCGTGGATACACACGTCATGCTCGTGAACATACGTACCTACTCATAATTTACATTGCAATCTGCATTAAGATATATTATGTTATCCTTTAAAAATAAAAAAGTAAAAATAAAAATAAACAAAATTCTTTATTGTCGCCAGTTAATATCCATCCATCTTATAGTAATCTAACATATGTATCGTATTAGTGTGTTGCACAAAAGGTACTACTACTGATTCCCAAGCTGAACACTGTTTCCCATAACACAAGCTTAAGCTTATTAAGCTTGCGTTATGGGAATCAGTGTTCAGCCGCAGGAAGTATTACATAATAAAATACGAATACAAGGTTTGAATGTCGCTGTAGTAAATTTTCAATAATCTTAGCATGCAATAATCTTAAATGAATTCAATCTTAATCTTACATCAAACTGCATAATCGTCACATTGATAGCACAAAAACGAAAGCTTAAGGGTCCGGCGGAGCGTAAATTGCCCACAAAAACGTAATACCGAAATAAATCGTAAACCAGACAATATTCTATCAAATTATGTTATTATTCGGATTTAGATACTGTTAATCTAGGTTCCTACGGTCCTATTTCGTCTGCTACTACTTCACTTAAAATAACCAACACCGGAAAATCGTTCCAAACTTGGTAAAGTTATCAAAAATTGCATTCGCTTACTCCAGTGAAGTATTTTGGACGACATGGTAACGTACTCGTAGGAACCTAGATTAACGGTATCGGAATCCGAATAATAACAGATTTTGATCAAATTGTGTTTGAATTACGATTTATTTCGGTATTACGTTTGCGAGAGAAATTCGGTCCGCCGGACTCTTAAAAACTAAAACCACCGCGAACCCTACCCGCATGATTGAAATTTTGCCTTCACATTCTGAATTTACGTCATAAGCGTCTGGTGGCATCGTACGACACTGAACTGACTGTAAAGTAAGTCGTGTCGGTTGAGAGGTAAGGTAACTTGCCTCTCATAGATGTCACCAAACGTCACCTTATGACGTAAATTCAGAATGTGAAGGCAAAATTTCAATCATGCGGGTAGGGTTCGCGGTGGCTTAGAGGTCAGAGCGTCTGGTATATCAAACCAGAAGACGCAGGTTCGAATCCTGCCCGCGATTGAATTTTTTCCTTTACTATTAAATAACTTAATAGTCTAAGCATGGAAAATGCAAAAAAAACACAAAAAGATAGTTAAAGACTCATTGTCTAGTCCTAGTGCGTCAAATAAAAAAAAATACACAAAATATGAAGTCAATTTCTAAAGAAAAGTTTATTCTTTGACATACGATTACTTATTCTCCGTTTACTATGTATACTGTGTCAGCTACCTACACCAATAACTATCTACTAGGTAGGTACAGTGGTGACCAAAAGTCCATAGGCAATCTCATAACATAATAGCTTGACGTATAGTTTGACTTACGATCTTCTATTCATTGTCGTTAAGTGACACGCACTGGGTGTATCGAGCTCGCTCGTACTGTTCATAGCAATGTAAGCCTTAGCGTGCTTAAGGACTTTTTAACGTTTACTGTACAACTACTATATGTATATTATTTACCCTGACTACTATCAGTCCGCTCGAACAAACTTCCTTTCCTCCCAACCCTCGCGTTTTATCAATTTCAACATAATACCCTGGTCTCTGGGTTGTAAGAGAATCGTTCTCGGGTCTAAGGGGATGTTCTCCGGCATACCCTCCGCCAGTTCCACTCTGTAGTTCTTCAGGAAGGTGACAAAGCCAGCCATTACTTGCATTTTCCCAAAGCGTTTACCTGGAATGGAGAAAGATGTTTTAGAAGTTAAGTTTATTATGTAAGCCATATAAAAACTTTACAGTTAATTTACAATAAGAAATAAGTTTACATTAAATAACTTATAATAAAATTTAATAATAACATAATAATTAGAATAAATAACAATTATGCGTTGATCCGTCAGTCAGTCAATCAGGACAAAGCATTTTAGTATGATCGTAGAGACCTGAAACTTGGAGGATGTGTTCTTTGTATGACGTAGGCATCCAATAAGAAATGATTTTTGGAAATTTAACTCCTAAGGTGGTGAAATGGGGGTAAAGTTCGTCATTTTTTAGCGGGTGAAACCGCGGGGTACAGCTTAGTACCTATACAAAAATAAAAGGTCATTAGCATCAAAGTACTCCTTCACATCACTGTCATCCGGTAATGTACCCAGAGCTGGCAGCATTGCCACGTTGTATGACAATGCCAAGTTCTTTGACCCAAGAATATACGAGCCGTCTGGACACGCGAAGTCGTGACATCTCAAAATATTTGTGTATGTTAAAAACTGAATTACAATATTTGTTCGCTAATATAATCACAGTCAAAGATGTTAATTTTATACATAGAGTATCTAGACACGCGGTAGCGCGTCTAGCCAAGTTCAAGTAAAAAGAACCTGGCGACGATCGAATAATTTCAAGCTACTTTCGACTCCTTCACAACTAATTATCCTAATACATGTTTGGCACATTTATTAAAACCCCTTTACTTGTCTAAATTCGGAAAAAGACAAAAGTCAAAGATGTGGTGGAAGTAATACGAGCACAGAAATGGAGATGGGCAGGACACATTGCGCGCATGGACGTGGCCAGGTGGACCAGACGAACGTTAGAATGGAGGCCACGAGAAACGAAACGGGGCAGGGGTCGACCGCCAGAAAGATGGGCGAACAAAATAAGAAGACAGGCGGGCGTCAACTGGATGATGGCAGCCCAGGACAAAAAGAAGTGGAAGGAGATGGAGGAGGCTTATGTCCGTGGACGGCCGATTTAAAGGCTGATGATGATGATGACTTGTCTAAAATCCGAAGTAGCTATTGATATATTAACGTTTAAAAACTGGCATTTTATGACTGACTGATTCACTCACTCACTGACTTATAAATCAAAAACCTAACCCACTTCTAGATGGTGGCATAGGTAGCTAACATACAAAGGCAAAAATCTGAAAACTGAAAATTATTTGAAAATTCATATAAAAAAGTATTAAAATAGTTCGGTAGATAATCTAGCTAAAGATTTGACTTGGCTAGTTTTCACATAGCAGTTATCTCAAATAAACTCATTTTCTCTGTTTTACCTACTGTTTTTATTATATTATTGTAACGTTAACATATTTTACTCTTCTAAAAATTTAGATCTCAGTTTTTTTGTCGGCGAAGTCGACAACTACGCCTATTCTTAATATTGGACTTGGCTCCCATTTTCACAGTATGTTTTTAATAGGATACATCTTTCTTTAGTCTATCGGATATTATTAAACTGCCTCAGCTACGGTAAAGGTCCTGGGCTTGATTCTCAGATAGTATTATTTTTATTTTTCTAGGTTTTTCTATTAAATTTTAGGCAGCAGCTCGGAGTTTGGAATTTATACCCGGTTAATGGCAATAGGCTCGTCCCCTATTACATGGGACCTAAACATACTGGCGAACTGTGGGTGTACATTGTGTGCATTAGTAGATACGCCTCTGCCTAACCCTTCGGAAAATAAAGACGTGATGCTATATAGTACAACGGTCAGCAACAGGTGAACCGCGGTCCATTTGCGGACCGCGAAAGGTCGAACCTCGGGCCGCCAAATATTGTAATGTGATTTTTTTTTAAAACAAATACCGAGATTAACGGACGCCCACCTAGCAGACACAGTTCGAATTTCCTGTTCTTCTCGAAAACCAAACTATAAAAAAACTGGCTCAAGACCGTCGTTGAAGTTTCTCACATTAATTTTAGGTCTTGTGTTTTATAATTCAGAATTTTATTTAAAACCATACAATAAATGCTAGACCCCGTTAAGATTTTCCCACAGTATCCACCACCTAAAACTACTTGCCGACCCCTGGTACAATACGTTCTAAACTGGCCTCAAAATCTACTATTCCTAAGGCGCCTAATTGAAGAGACCGAGACAGCCCTGCACTTATTAATATAATAAATATATCACAGGTAATTAGTAATTAGGTAATTCATCATCGGCTTTATTTATTCTATCTTCTTTTTAACATTGACATTGATATGATTTTATCTAATTCTGTTCTGTGTTTATCCTTAGAGACACTTTTGTAAGTCATAGTTATTTTTTCTACAGGACAAATCAAGATTGAACATGTATTGTATTTTAAGTTTTTTTAATTGATTACGTATATTTAGCATCGATTAGGAAGACACACGTGATAAAAAATTTAATGGCGTTGACATTTGGACACATTCTACTCGATAATGCCTTAATTCGATTTCAATTTTAAATTCTCATTTTCCCCAGATATTCGCCATAGGTTCGACACCTGCCTTACCATTGTCCGATAATCCTTCTGGTATATCAGCGTAAACGTACATTTTATAAAGTAGAAAAGTAGTTAACATAATTACCTATGCATATTCTTGGGCCTTCTCCAAACGGAAAGTACGTATAGGGCTTCACATTGCTTCTATTTTCCGGCAAAAATCTTTCGGGCTTGTACTTTTCAGGCTCCGGGAAATATTCTGGATTATGGTGCATATAATAGACAGGTATGTGGACACGGATACCTGCATCTATTGTAAAGCCTGATGGGAGGACGTATTCGTCCATTACCTCCCGGGTGAGGTTTCCTATGACAGGGTACAGCCGAAGAGTCTCGTGGATACAAGCGTCCAGGTACGGAAGCTCACTCACACACTCATAGTTCAGCTTGTTCCCGTGGCGCCTCAAATACTCGTCCACCTCCTCAATAGCTCGCCTCTGTGCCTCCTGGTTTTTCGCAAATTCAAATAATGTTAAGCTCATTGTGGTTGCCGATGTCTCAAAACCCGCCCCAAAGAACGCGATGCACTGTGCCACTAATAAATCATCGTCTACCTTAAAATGCACCGTCTCGTCTGCGCCAGTCTTCGTATTAGACATGCTGTCTCCAGATATGCGATCATTTTGCTTCAATGTTAGAACTTGATCCACCAAATCGTTCCTCGGTGAGGGCTTGTAACCTCGACTTTGAAACACCCCTTTCAACATTTGTGAAAAAAATTCAGAAATCGTTGGTGGGAATAGAGTGAATCCTAAGCAGTAGAAAAGGCCTGGCCATATTGACCTAAATACCGTTTTGAAACCTCTATAGTTTGTAGACTCGAATATTTGGTTCGCTATCATTTTGAAGGGATTACTTGGGTCTGGTCCCATGACATTTGCGTCGATTCCAAAAACACAGGAGCATATGCAATCCATGGTGTATTGCGCACTTAATTGCCTCGCTTCAATGACGTCGCTTATGCTGATTTCTTGCTCCAGCATATCTTCAAAGGCGAAGTTGCACTTTTGTATCAGACAGAACATGTTCTTTATCTTCGCGGAAGAGAAAAGCGGAGTAAGATTTTGCCGCACTACCTTCCATTTGTCTCCAGACTGGAAAAATATATTCTTAGTGATAACTTCCTTTTCTGTGTACTTGGATATTTCCCGGCCGTTGAAGTAGTAGAAATCTTTTGTGAACACGTTTTTGAGTATCTCAGGGGTGTGAGCCACGAGGACAGGTTCCGTGCCGAAGAACGCACCGAAATAAGGTTGGTCGGGGAATTTCTGGCACAACTTCTGTACAACGTGACCAGGATATTCTTGTTGCAAAATATATTTCGCATAATTGCCTAAAAACGGCAAAGGCTTTACGTAAGGCACATTTCTCACTTGCCAGTAACTAAATTTCTTTTTTGATACATAGTATATTAAAAATAATATTATTAGTAACAAGGACGCGAGAACGGATAAAGCGTTCATATCTAAAGCGCGCTGTGAACGACTGCGAGCAACCTTTCTCCGCTTTATCATTTCGATAAATTTGTACATAAATATACGAGTAGGCAAACGGTCCAAGGTCATAATAAAATGCATCGATACCTATAATAAGAGTGTAACAGGCCGATGTCTGTACATTATAAATATTAAAGAAAAACTAATATGGGGGTTCTTTATAAGAGCAACAGAAGCTAAAACATTTTTTTTTAGAATTTATGTCTGTATGTTTGTACGCGCATCACGCAAAAACTACTACATGGAATTGAATGCAGTTTTCACCGATGTATTGCTAGAGATCTACTATCTAGGCCGGGGCCGAGACCGAGACCGAGAATCGCTAAATTAAAGAGTCACTTTATTCAATGTGTAACTAACTTACTACCCAGAAGGAGTCATGTATTTGGAGTGTATGTATGTATATTTCTTAGTCACGCTCTGTAGCCTAAACGGCTTGATGGATTTTAGCTTGAGAGGCGTCGACACTGGGTAAATTTCACCGTCACCTTGTTTCCATCTTTTTCGGCAGTCGGGTTTTTTTATTTTTTAAATTATTTATTGTTTATTTGCAGCTATAGTATCACTGCGCCCGCAGTAATGTTAAAAACGAGCATTGAGGCCGAGCCTTGTGCACTGAGTCAACGGTCATGAGATTTGAAGACTCGAGCGTTCAACGATCTAGCGCTCAAGTCTCAGCGTCTCAAGTCTAGCGTTCCTTTATTTAATCTGGGCTTTCCTTACATGAACACCACGCTTGAGTGTTAGCGATCCGCATTCCCCTAGTTGAATTGGGCATTCATCAGCCTGTTCACAATGTCAATTTTTCCTGCTTAGCGCTACGTTAGGAGCTGTGTCCATTTTATCATAAGCTTTAATTAAAGCTTAGGAGTGGACTATTCCTAGCGATTCTGTCCAGACCTTATTGATAACAGTCTCGAAACTTAAATTCGTTAGACTTCTTTTAGCCAGGGCTTTTGATATTCTGTAGAAGTGCTGTGTGCCACTAGTAAAAGTTCATCAGGACGCCATCTTGGCTTTCTTGAGTATGTTAGCTAAATGTGAGTTCCACGTCAGCTTTTGGTCGATAGTGACTCCAAAATACTTGACTACCTTGGAATGTATTTTTTTTTATTCTAGATAGGCCTACGCGACCGCCATTTAATGTTATGTAACTATGATCTTCTTTCCATTCAGCTATGGCAATGTGAGTTTGTCCAAACGCCGTTTTACCGTAAAAGATACATTATCAATAACATATGATACAATAGATGATGTGGTGACACGTATTGGAAAGAATATATACTGAGGTGGTATGGACACGTTGACAGAATGAAGCAAAAAGATTAACGAAAGGAATTTATAAGGCGAATCTCAGCGGCAGTGTCGGTAGATGTATCCCTAGAAGGACATACGCCGAACTTATTGACGAAATCCTTCAAAAAGGTCAGGTGCTCTTGCAACGAGCGTGTATGTATGAGAAGATGTACGAATGTGGAAGAAGCAAAAGAAGTATGTCAGAATCGTAGCAAGTGGCGGTCTATATATAATATAATAATAATAATAATATAAATTTATTTTCTCATCATCACATACATACATTACACAATAAAATAATAACAATTTAAATAGAGACTGGTGTCTGTGAAAGGTAAAACCTGTGTTACAGATCACCAGGCGACCCTTGAAGAGACATTAATCAGTTTATTCAGACATTAAATACTAAAAAATGAGATCAATGTTTGATAAAGATAAAATTAAAAGTAATATAAAAATTAAAATTTTGAAATTTTGGACATAAATGTGTGTGTGCTTGTGTGTGGGTGGGTGTGTAAATGAATGAATGAATGAATGTTCGGTTGTGAGTGTAGATGATAATGAATGGATATCATGTGGGTAATCAGTTACACAGTTACGACGTAATCATTTACATCAGTGGTTTTAGTAAAGATTCTGTAGTACTGTAGTCCAGGCTTTGAAGCCAAGAACAAACAATTTTTTTACATTTCGTTTTAGGAAGTGGGTAGATTAACAATTTTGTATTAATTTTATTATATAAATAAGGGCCCAAGAATGCAAAGAAATTCTGTGATAAACTATTTTTAAATCTGATTTTTGTGCAAACGTCATTTGATTTTCTCTTATGCAAAAGTGTTTTGGGGTCAAAATTTAACTCTGAGTGTTTTTTAAGTATAATGGCTAGAATAAAAAGTTGTCTAACTGTTAATGTTTTAAATCGTTGATATAAATCAATTGTCGGATAACGTATGGGGAGAAACAAGCTGACCTTGAGAATTGCCCTCTGTGCACATTCTAGATTTAGCAAGAAAGTTTTTGCAGCTCCACCCCATGACGTTATGCAATACGTTAATAACGATTGACATAATGCATAATAAACAGATTTAATTAACGTGAAATCAGCAATGTGGCGCAAGGTCTTAAAGATGTATATAAGTTTCCGCGTTCTACTAACTAGTGCTTCTATGTGAGTTTGGAAAGTTAATCTATCATCAAGAGTTACACCTAAATACTTTATGCAGTTGGTTTTTGTTAACTTTGGACAGTTGCACGAATCAGAATATCCTAAAACGCAGGAATGAGCAATGATATGTAAATCAATTTGCTCTCGACTCCTACAACTATATGACATTAGTTTAGTCTTATCGACGTTGAGCGTTAATATATTTTCATTAAGCCATTTGGATACTTGGTTAAACCCAAGTTGAGCAAAGTGGTTGACCTCCTCCCAAGTATCAGCATGAAAAAGCAGTGCAGTATCATCGGCGAACGTAATTATTTTTCCATTTGCAAGCCTGATTTTACATAAGTCATTGATATAAACCAAGAACAATGTTGGACCGAGGATACTGCCCTGCGGAACACCATACTCGATAGGAAGCTCATCACTCACCCAGTTTTCTATCTTTACGACCTGCCTTCTGCCCTGGAGATAATCTGTGAACAGTTGCAGTGGTAGTCCTCTGATTCCCAAGTGTTCAAGTTTATTCAATAAGATAGGGACAGATACTGTGTCAAACGCTTTGGCTAGATCCAGATATATAGCCAACGTCTTTTGTTTCTTGTCCATATGTGAAACGATATATTCAGTGAGTTGATGAACGGCGTCTGAAGTTGACCGTCCAGAGCGAAAGCCAAATTGTGCCGATGATAATAACTTATTTTTTTCTAAAAAGTCTATAAGTCTAGTGTTCATTAAGCGCTCCAAAATTTTGGATAGGGTTGAAAGAATAGAAATCGGGCGATAGTTGTTGACACAGCATCTGTCTCCACTCTTAAATATGGGCGTTATTCTAGACTTTTTAAATGCAAGGGGAAAAGCGCCCGTTGCAATCGACAGGTTACAAATAAAGGTTAGGGGTGGGACAACAATATCAATATACTGTTTCAGAAAAGCTTCTGATATGCTGTCTAGGCCGACCGCACAATTATTCTTTAAGTTTAAAATGAGCGATTTAACTTCGCGTTCAGTTGTTGGTAAGAGTACTAATGACTTATGAAAAACGTCTGTCGTATGGGGAATATTTTTATGAAGTACATTTTTTTCGGCCAATGTTCTTCCCATATTTGCAAAAAATAAGTTGATTTTATTCACAGAATTGATGGGATTATTATTACAAATTAATTGGGTGGAATGTTCTCTGGTTTTTTTGGTATACGTTATATTTTTAATTACTTCCCATAGTTGTTTGTTATTTTTACCTGCCTTTTTTATTAGTTCTTTTTCGTAGCTGATTTTAACTTTTTTCAAAATGTTATTACAGAAAAGTCGGTATCGTTTATATGTGGACTGGGCTATTTCAGAATTTGGATGCTTTTTTGTTTTAATATATAGCTTGTCGCGGTTACGCATACATCTTAAAAGACCAGGTGTTATCCATGGCTTGAAGATTTTTTTTCGTTTTGGAATGGTTACGTTTTTAGTGTTTCGATTTATAGCCTGGGAGAGTGAACTAATAAAGTAATCCGTAGCCACATTAATTTCTGTCATGCTGTATAATGGAGTGAAATCTATAGATTTTATACTATCATTTAAACCATCTATGTCCACACGTTTTTGTATCTTCTGGCTCTGAAATTTTTGTTTAGCTTCTAGGAAAAGTATGACACAGTCATGATCTGTTATCGATGTTTGTGCAACAAAGCAATGTGCAGACAATCTGGTTTTTAATATTACATGATCCAGGCATGTGTGACTGTGTGTAGGGATTGTGTGAGCTGGCAACATACCGTGGGACGCGACCATGTTTAAGTATGAGTGTGATCTCTGGTCCAGAGTATCCGCAGTAATATCGATATTGATATCGCCAATTAAAACTATGTTGCGAAATGATGAGTGTTTGCATAGGCATTCGTCTAGGGAATTTAAGAAACTATCCACATTTCTGTGACTCGGCGGACGGTAAATGGCAATAACTATAGTCTCGGAATTTATTTTTAAAACAAGGGAATTTGCATCTATAATTTCAGGTTCTATCACAGTTAACTGTGTGTAATCTTTACAATATATCACTACCCCTTCATTTTGGGACTTATTATTTAGGGTAGCCATAGTCTTTAAGTCCATGGTTTGATGTTATTTAGCATTGATAGAGAGGTCACTTTTATATTATAAGCTATTGACACACCAATCACTGACAGTGTTAAGTCCTCAGTCCTTCAGTGTGATATGATTACGAGTGGAAATACAAACCGATTGGCATTTGTTCATTATTTAGTTTGATTATTTGATTTGGCAGTTTTTTAATCAATCACACATTGTACTCAGCGATCGAATTAGCACGGGAGTCAAATTAAACAATGTCATTATTGCGGAATTTGTGATTGTCGGTCTAGGCCGAGTCCGAGACCGAGAATGAATTATTGGCCGAGAATGACCGACTCCGTTTCCGAGACCGAGTCCGATAACAAATCCGATTTCGAGTCCGAGACCGAGACCTCGGTCGGACCTTAGCAACAGCAGCTAGGCTATCCATAAAATTATTTAGATTTCAATTATTATGATCTGTAGGTAGATTATTGTGTGAATCAATGTGTGAATTTATGGTAGGATTGTTTAACCGATACCTATATCGTCTAGACAGCTTTAGTGATTAGCTAGGTTTGATTTCCAGGTTGACCAAAATGTTATCTGGACTTTCTACGACATTAAAATCTCAAAATTTTAATTTTGTGCCGGATTGGCAATATGCTTATGATTCAAATATGAATCTATCTTTTTCGTTTTTTTTATTTGCATTTTCCGTGCTAAGATTATAAAGTTAGGTATTTTAGTGAAGGAAAAATTCGATCGATTCGGTTTGAACTTGAACCCTTCGGAGAAGATCAATAAGTATTTGATATTGTAAATTATGTACGTATTAGAATGCGTTTTATTTTTACAGATGATTCGCATTCGCAAAAATAATGGCGTACAATATCACCCCGTGTAGGAGCCGGTTAGGCTTCTCGTCAGAGGCGAGAAACTAACTTGCTCGGTGGTAAAACCGGCTTCTTCGGAGTCTGTCGTAAACCACCTTGGTGCGTCTTTAGTTTTTAGCGCGTGAGAACCAGTTCCCCTCCTCAATTGCTGCAGCTCTAGCAGTTTACAATCCGTAGGGGCTATTAACGTTCGGCAAAGCAGTAGCAACTCTACTGGTGTAGCAGGTGTCCATGACATGGCGGCGTTGACGACTTAACATGGGTCCTCCGACATCGTATTCCTACGTTTTGCCTAATACGCTTCAAATATTAATCTAGTATCTATTTCGGGTTTTTTTTTGCTTTTTCCGTGCTAAGATTATAAAGTTAGGTATTTTAGTGAAGGAAAAATCCGATCGCGGGCAGGATTCGAACCTGCATCTTCTGGTTAGATACACCTGACGCTCTGATCTCTAAACCTTCATTAAAATAACTTTATAAGTTAAATACTTTTATTTGTAATCTTTAGTGCATCATAGAATAATGTCCATGCCATAATTTTTTTACGTAATCGCCCTTTCGGCAATATTTTAATTATTTAAAACTAGAAAATGTAAGCGGTCTAACGTCAATGTCCATTTTTTAATTACTAGGTATAAAATGATTTCAGTCCCACCCATGTTCGAATTAGTTAGAAATCTTAAAAATGTTCATAGATAGACTCATACCGCAGAGTATGTACCTAGGTACTCATGGGAGCCACAAGGTACCTATTGTTATCATCGAGACTGTCGTCCGCTTCCGGCGGTACCCCACCGGAAACTTACAACTGTCAGGGAGATGTACCATCATAACGGCGAACAGACAGGAGGCGGGTAGGTTTGTCACTCGGTCTATAGTCCATGCTAGGAAAACCAAGGGAAAATAAAGAAGCGGACAGATTAACAAACATTCTAAAGTAGGTGTATACCTATAAAATAAAAAAATAAAATCTTTTAATTCTGGCATAATCTATATATACAGGAAGAACTTGACTGACCTACTGACTGACGTATCAATGCACAGCTGAAACTGCAGCTAGAAACTACAACTAGAGCTGGATCTCTGAAAGTTTACATGCTGGGTCATTTTACACTGTAGACTAGAAAGGATTTTGACTTTAACTTTGCACTAAGAAAGGATTTTTCAATCTGTGTGCCAAATTATATCCAGATCCGTTCAGCCGTTCTGGCGTGAATGAATAACAAACATCCATACATCCATACTCACAAACTTTTACGTTTACAATATTAGTAAAGACATGCAGGCTTACTTTGATTGGCCAATGGTTAGGTCGTTTCCCAATCCTATTTAGTTCTCTGAATCACCGCGCAATATTGAAACAATTTGGCGCTAGTCTCGGATTCAAGAGTACGAAACTTAACGAAACGGCACAATTCCAATGTCGATGTATCGGAATTGAGTTCAAGAGTAAGCTCCCTGGTCGGACCCAATCCTGAAGTCCACGCAGATAAAGTCGCGTGTAGAAGCTAGTACAATAATATTTTTTCTAATCCACAAAACACAAACAAACTCTTTAGCATATATTACATTAGTATAGATAGATAGATGTATAACAAAAGGTTAAAAAAACATTTAAAACGGCGGTAGCCTACTGGCTAAAGCGTCGGACATGCGATCAAGTGGTTGCCGGTTCGAACCTCACCCATTGCACTACCGACGTGAACCCACTCGTAACACAAGCATTTAGCTTAGCACGAGGGGCTAACAAAAACAACACATTACTAGTGTAATGTGCGACCCACATTGCCAGTAAGCTTTTTAATAATATATCTAGGTAAATAAAAAACTCGTAGTATTATTATTTATTTTATTTCAGAGAGGGTCCAACTACAATAATTAAAATAGAATAAAGTAAAATCATAATTTAATTCCAAAATTAAAATAATATACCATCAGGCCTGTATTCCCCGAAGATGTAGTAAAATGCATATTTACTAATTAACATAACATACCATCACGCTTGTATTCCCCGAAGGGTTAGGCAGGGGAGTACTTAATGTACACCCACAGTTCGCCAGTATGTTTTAGGTCCCATGTTATAGGGGGCGAGCCTATAGCCATTAACCGGGCACATATCCAGACTCCGAGCTGCTACTGAGAATTTCATAGAAAAACCCAATAACACTTTGCTCGACCTGGGGATCGAACCCAGGACCTCTAGTGTAGCAGTCGCGCTTGAGACCACTAGACTAATGAGGCAGTCAAATATTTACTAATTAAATTAACTATTTTCATTTGGTTAATATTTTCTCAAAAAACCAGTACTTTTTAGGGTTCCGTACCCAAAGGGGAAAACGAGACTTATTACTAAGACCGTCCGTCCGTCTGTGTGACTGTCCGTCTGCCACCAGGCTGTATCTCATGAACCGTGATAGTTAGACAGTTGCAATTTTCACAGATCATGTATTTCTGTTGGCGCTATAACAACAAATACTAAAAAACAGAATTAAATAAATATTTAAGGAGCTCCCATACAACAAAAGTGATTTTTTTGCGGTTTTTATAAATAATGGTACGGAACCCTTCGTGCGCGAGTCCGACTCGCAATTTCTTTTTGTGTTTTTATAGATAATGGTACGGAACCCTTTGTGCGCGAGTCCGACTCGCACTTGGCCGGTTTTTCTTATATTTTAAAGTTAAATATTTTAGTGAAAAAATAATCGCAGTTCGCAACGGAAAATATGCCCTCAACGGAAACGGAGGAACGCACGTTCGAACCTGCCTGAGATCGAATTTAGTTTTCACTATTTACACACATATATCATCACGCTTGTATTCCCCGAAGGGTTACACAGAGGTGTACTAATGCACAACCACATTTCGCCGGTATATTTAAGTCTTATGTAGGTAATAAGGATTAAGACTGCATTAAAAAAATATCAGTGTACTCGGTCCGTCAGATTATCCAAAAATTATCGTTTTTTTGCTTTATCAAAATGATAAGAATTGACAAACATACCTAAAGAGCATCAAAGTTCCGGAGTGGAAGGTTATGACGTCACGCGTAACATAAATGTAGTGTATCGCCGTAATTTTTTCTTTGTTAAACAAAAGGAAAAAATACGTATTCATTATTTTTTTATAATCTAACTGACGCCTCATTAGTCTAATGGTTCCAAGCGCGACTGCTATGCTAGAGGTCCTGGGTTCGAGCCCCAGGTCGAGCAAAGTGTTATTGGGTTTTTCTATGATTTCTCAGTAGCAGCTCGGAGTCTGGATTTGTGCCCGGTTAATGGCAATGGGCTCAATCCCTATACATGGGACTTAAACATACCGGTGAAATGTGGGTGTACATTAGTACGCCTCTGCCTAATCCTTCGGGGAATACTGGCGTGATGGTATGTTATATTATCTAACTGACGGTTCAAAAAATTTTTTTTGTCATCTGGTCTATTGGGTGCGAGCCTATTGGCATTAACCGGGCACAAATCCTAAGCTCCGAGCTGTTATTGAGAATTTCATAGAAAAACCCAAAAACCTGACCTGGGACTCGAACTCAGAACCTCTAGCGTAGCTGTCGCGTTCAGAACCACTACGCTAATGAGGCAGTTGTGAATATACTTAATCAAACAAAAAACACTCTTCCTAGTTCATTAAACACTGCTAAGTAACATAAAACCTGTTTAAATCAGGTAAGGATTTTTTTCAAGGAAGTGTTTTAAAAAAATGTATATTCATTTTTCTTAATTAGATTTCTACAATATTTTAGCCCATGAATCATCAAACTTATCACCTCGAATGAGTTTAGATCATGTTCTATTCGTGACATACTTATTATAAGAATATGCCAGACACCGGTTAAATCGAAATAAAAAAAAAGTTATGGAGACACCAAAAACATTATACAAACAACATTCTTGGAAGTCATTGACCTCTATAATACTCTATTGTAGCGTACTATAGAGTATAGAGTACTATACTCTCCATCTAATACTACACTGGTTATATCCCCATGTTGTGATATTTTGTTGACAACGTTTTGACTCACCCTCCCCCCTGGTGATATGTGGTGAGCTTTAAGACTACCGAAATTACCAAAATCACGTGTATTTTTTTGTACAAAGTAACTTTTTAACAATTTTTTTTCAATTTAGAAATGACGTTTTCTACGAAAACATATATTATACGTGATGGTGTACTACCGCTCCCTCCCTCCCCTTTCGAGCCTCACGTGACTAATAGACAATCCCTAATACTATTCTATACCCTCATAATAATGAGGGTATGAAGTGAACCTTTGAAGAAAAGTCTATGCTTTACATATTCCCTGTTTACTATCTATACTGCACCTGCTATGTATTCTTGCTACTATTTACCCCGATTCTGACTACTATTTACCCGATTCTGACTACTATTTACCCCGATTCTGCCTACTATTTACCCCGATTCTTACTACAAATTACCCGATTCTGACTATTATTTACCCTGGTTTTCAGTCCGCTCGAACAAACTTCCTTTCCTCCCAACCCTTGCGTTTTATCAATTTCAGCATAAGGCCCTGGTCTCTGGGTTGTATGAGAATCGTTCTCGGGTCTAAGGGGATGTTCTCCGGCATACCCTCCGCCAGTTCCACTCTGTAATTTTTCAGGATGGTGACGAAGCCGGCCATTACTTGCATCTTCGCAAATCGTTTACCTGGAATGGAGAAAGATGTTTTGGATGTTATTTTTATTATATAGGATTCTCTACGAATAACAAGGTCAATAATATTATATTGCGGCTTAAACTAGTCTAAAGAAGCGCTATAAAATAGATAGGCATCGGTATTTAAAATTTCCCATACAAGTTCGTCATCCTCATTAATAGTTTAATTCGTACCTATATACACCCACGCCTTTCTCCTACAGGGGCAGGCAGAAACTATAGACTTTTGCTTCTTCCACATTCATACATCTTCTCATACACACGCATCGGTTGCGAGTTCCATGCACCTGGCAAATGATTAATATGTATGCAAAATTGGGTTGCCAGTGAATCTGAGGGTAACAGTTAACAGCTAGATGTTAATGATAATACTAGAAAATACCATTACAGCAGTAAGTCGGTAAAAGTAAAGTAAAATTTTAGTTCACTAGACATGCCCGGCTTTTGACAGTCGTGACCGGCCAAATATATACAAGTCCGGCCTATCCAAGCCAACACCGACTCCGAAAAGATCGAGCGGACACGACAAAATCAATGTGCCCGGCTTTCAGGGCAATATGTCCGGCTAAATATGAATATGTGTCCGGCTCTTCTATTTTAGGCTACAATTGTAGTAGTAGAATTTTTGTTTTGTCAGATTTATTTACAAAACATTTATGAAAATAATAATTATTTAACTTATTCGAAAGTTAAAACAATTAAAACCCATCTACGAAAATTCCTATGGGAAAGTATAAAATCACCTGGACTGAGTAATGAATCGATTCACACCTCATAAATGAAAACCGTATGAGTAGTTTAGGCATTTCGATGGAACAAATGTAAATACATACATAATGCAAGCTAAAATCATAACCTTCGAAAAACAGAAACGAAAAGTGGAGACTTCCTAACGACTAGGTATCTACATATTTAAAATCGGTCCAGTAGTGTTTGAGTTTGTTCATTACAAACTAAACTACAAATCTTTTCTCTTTATAATATTACTAGCGACCCGCTCGCGGTTTCACCCGCGCTGCTCCGTTCCTAAGAGGCGTAGCGTGATGTTATATAGCCCATGTTACTCAGTGATAATGTAGCTTTCTAACGGCAAAAGAATTTTTGAAATCGGTCCTGTACTTTTTGAGCCAATTCGTTACAAACATACTTACATCAATCTTTCCTCTTTATAATATTAGCATACTCGTAGATAGATCGTAGTAGAAATGTATAGATTTAGCTAAACACAAGTGATGGATGAAAATACTGAATGGGGTTGACATTTACGCGCGTTCTCGATAATATGCTAAGTGACTTAGTCCCCGGTTAATAGTTTCAATACATACAACTCTGCCTAACCCCTCTAAACAAATAATTATAATTACCTATGCATATCCTTGGACCTTCTCCAAACGGGAAGTACGTATAGGGCTTCACATTGCTTCTATTTTCTGGCAAAAACCTTTCGGGCTTGTACTTTTCTGGCTCCGGGAAATATTCCGGATTGTGGTGCATATAATAGACAGGTATGTGGACACGGATACCTGCATCTATTGTAAAGCCTGATGGGAGGACGTACTGGTCCATTACCTCCCGGGTGAGGTTTCCTATGACAGGGTACAGCCGAAGAGTCTCGTGGATACAAGCGTCCAGGTACAGCAGCTCACTCACACACTCATAGTTCAGCTTGTTCCCGTGGCGCCTCAAATACTCGTCCACCTCCTCAATAGCTCGCCTCTGTGCCTCCTGGTTTTTCGCAAATTCAAATAATGTTAAGCTCATTGTGGTTGCCGACGTCTCAAAACCCGCCCCAAAAAACACGACGCACTGTGCCGCTAATAAATCATCGTCTACCCTTAAATGCACCTTCTTGTCTGCGTCAGTCTTCGCATTAGACATGCTGTCTCCAGTTATGTAATCTTTTTGCTTAAAAGTCAGAACTTGATCTACGAAGTCGTTCCTT
The DNA here is from genome assembly GCA_910591435.1 of Acronicta aceris. Classification (NCBI taxonomy): domain Eukaryota; kingdom Metazoa; phylum Arthropoda; class Insecta; order Lepidoptera; family Noctuidae; genus Acronicta; species Acronicta aceris. The sequence continues at coordinate 2,184,530 of OU342778.1, read as the reverse complement.
GGTGATGGCTTGTAACCTCGACTTTGAAACACCCCTTTCAAAAGTTGTGAAAAAAAAATAGGAACTGTTGGTGGGAACAGAGTGAATCCTAATAGGTAGAAAAGGCCTGGCCATATTGCCCTAAATACTAATTTGAAACCTCTATAGTTTGAAGCTTCGAATATTTGATCCGCTATTATTTTGAAGGGGTTACTTGTATCTGGTCTCATGGCATTTGCTTCAATTCCAAAACCACAGGTGCATATACAGTCCATGGTATACTGCGCACTTAATTGCCGCGCTTCTATGACGTCACATATACTGTTTTTTTGCTCCAGCATATCTTCAAAGGCGAAGTTGCACTTTTCTATCAAACAGAACATGTTCTTTATCTTCGCGGAAGAGAAAAGCGGAGTAAGATTTTGCCGTACTATCTTCCATTTGTCTCCAGATTCGAAAAAAATATTCCGAGTGACCACTTCCTTTTCTGTGTATTTGGATATTTCCCTGCCGTTGAAGTAGTAGAAATCTTTTGTGAACACATTTTTGAGGATCTCAGGGGTGTGAGCCACGAGGACAGGTTCCGTGCCGAAGAACGCACCGAAATACGGTTGTTCGGGGAATTTCTGGCACAACTTCTGTACGACGTGACCAGGATATTCTTGTTGCAAAATATATTTCGCATAATTGCCTAAAAACGGGAAAGGCTTTACGTAAGGTACGTTTCTCACTTTCCAGTAACTAAACTTTTTTTTTGATACATAATATATTAAAAATAATATTATTAAAAACAAGGACGCGGAAACTGATAGAGCGTTCATAGTTAAAAGCGCGCTGTGAACGACTGCAAACAGCCTTTATTCGCTTTAAATCATTTGATATCATAAAGCACCTTGGTGTGTGTTTCGACTTTTTTGCGTGAGACCCAGTTCCCCCTCTAGTTTGCTGCGGCTCCGTCAGTCTGTAGAGTCTAAGAACGCATCAGCAACTCCAGTGTTGCAGGTGACCATGGGTGGATTACTAACCATTAGGTGGTTCGTTTCCAGTCGTAAACAAAATAAAAATGAATAAGTATTTGCTTTTTATTCCTTTTGAGAATGTGTATTAATTTAACGTTTAAATGCTAATAAATAACTAGATTATTTTGACACAGGTTATTCTGGGGTGTTTTATTATATAAAGGCGATAAACGCCTCCGTAATGCACCACTAAGTATCCCAAACATGATAAATAACATTCATAAATATTGGCAAAAAAGTATGTAAAATGTAATTCATAAAAACATGTAAGTACACATTATCCGAAACATGTGAGCCTTGAACTTAATATAAATAAGTCGGTTGAAGATTTAATAATAAATATTATTTATGTTTAGTCATTTCAAGGTCATTCACCGAGGCGTGCGATGCGAACACTTACCCGGTGGGTAAGTGTTCCGTTATTGTTATTGCTCAGGAATGTTTATGTACACGTGAACCTGTTCTAATGATTAAAAAAGATTTTCTTGCTAATTCAGCGGATCGGTAAAATATAATTAATGTCTATAACTGCGTGCCCAATCAAGGTGAAAAAACTGGACAAGCACGAGTCTGACTCGCGCACCGAGAATTCCGTACTAACTTACAAACTACCAACGTCACCTTCTGACGTAAATTCAGAATGTGAAGGCAAAATTTCAATCATGCGGGTAGGGTTCGCGGTTACTTAGAGGTCAGAGCGTCTGGTGTATCCAACCAGGAGACGCAGGTTCGAATCCCGGCCGCGATTGAATTTTTTCCTTTACTAAAAAATAACTTACAAATTTGTTAGTAGCCAAGCCAACGGCGTTGCTTGCACCAATATCATTAACATTACTGAAGTTTATAAGCTATGAAAGCACCGAACCGTCGAAATATGAGGCCAAATTATTCTTTTTTTTAACACGTTGTCCCACGCTAGAATTTTCTCCTGTATCGTGGGTGCGTTTACAAAAACAAATTATCACAAACACAAACACCCAGGCCCGGCGCAGCTACCTGAAGCTTAATACAAATATTTGTTCCGTACGGAGATCGAACCCACATTACGTAGCGTATAAGCTGAACGGTAAGTCACTACGCCAATCGTACCGTCCTTGACTAAGAAGCTTGCTTTAAAGCTTTTTTACAGCTTTAAGGGACCTAAGTATTTTTATAGTTTCCACTTGTTACCTCCACGCTTTCGTGAGAAAACGGTCTTGAAATATCGACTGACTGACAAACGGACGAAGAGATTCTACAGATAAGGGTTCCAATTTTCCCTTTATAGTACTGAACCCTAAAAACAATGAAATCTATGCGTGTCTCAAGCTAAGTATCATAAATATGTATAGATAAAATATTATGTGTAGTATTCGGGTTATATTTGACCGTTGCTCAATAACTTAAAAAAACTTTACGGTGCTTATTCATAGCACGAATTAGGAAAAACCTCCTATAACTGTACCTAATAGGTAGGTATGTTTTATCTTGTTTTGACATGTAATATTTTGTGACAGGGGAAAGAAGTCAAAACATAATTATTATAGTTTTATGAGGTCTATCAGACGTTTTATAATAGGTACATCTAAACTATATAATATTATAAAGAGGAAAGATTTGTTTGTTTGTACTTAACTCAAAAACTACTCGGCCGATTTTAAATAATTCTTTCACCCTTACAAAGCTACATCTTCACCGAGTAATATAAGCTATATTTATCTATACTTATAATAAATCTGTAGAGAGATCAATTCTGTACATGAAATATATTTCCAAAATAACTATCAGCGGGTGATTAGTGATCGATACTGATGCCAAAAATGCAATCAGTAAAATTTTTGTCTGTCTGTCTGTCTGTCTGTATGTTCGTTATAGAAACAAAAACCACTCGACGGATTTCAACGAAACTTGGTACAATTGTTCTTCATACTCCTGGGCAGGTTATAGTATACTTTTCATCACGCTACGATCAATAGGAGCAGAGCAGTGAAGGGAAATGTTGGGAAAACAGGAGAACTTACTCCATTTTTTAAGCTTCCGTCGCGTGTGCAGCCTTAATGGTTAAAGCTACACAGAAATCATGTATGACGGAAATGTTCTCCTTAAAATTATATAAAAAATATTCCACGACGGCAAATGTCTATCTTTTATGGTTGACTCACAATAACACGTGTAACTCCCGATAGCTTAGCAGTTCGGAGCTTTCTGATTATATTTGTCTACTCTTACGTTAGGTGACTGACTGACTGACATAGTGATCTATCAACGCACAGCCCAAACCACAGGTTATATACTTTTCATCACGCTACGATCAATAGGAGCAGAGCAGTGAAGGGAAATGTTGGGAAAATGAGTGATTCATGGGAAAGGTTTCAGGCTATCAATGTATATATCATCACGCTACAACCCTTAGGAACGGGGCAACGCAGGTGAAACCACGGGCGAAGAACTAGGGAACAAAGTAACAATTCCACGCGGACGAAGTCGTGTGGCTCTCAAAGACTCGGGGACTGCCGCGGTAAAGCTATTGCATCGCGTTTTTTATCAACTTATGTAATACATCCAATGCCACCTAAAGGCGGGTTGCTGAACTAAAGAGACAAGCGTGTTTCTCTTTAGTTCAGCAACCCGCCTTTAGGTGGCATTGGTTTTTATCAACTTATGTAATACAACCAATGCCACCTAAAGGCGGGTTGCTGAACTAAAGAGACAAGCGTGTTAGGTTTTTTCGTTACGGAATTTCTGGATTCGGTCCCCACGCTCAAGGCCCGCGATAGAAGCTATGCAATAGCTTAAAATTTTGCGATAGCATAATTATGCCTATCTCCGACTGATAATTGCTTTTGCTATTAAAATTTTAGATTAAAAAGGAATGAATTTTTGCGAAGCTTATTTAACCCATATGGTCTTAATATATATCCTAATAAATATGTTTGTTACAACAGAAATTGAATATAGAAGATATGTACCCTTAACTCTATATCTTAGAAGATATCGCAATATAAAAATATTCGCGTCCCGTCGCAATATAGGTAGTAGGTATATGGAGATTCTGGCCTCCGGGAAATTCAAATCGCATAAACCCTGTCCGATCCGAAATAGGCCTATAGGTCTATCTTTTAGTGATTGTTATTTAATAGTAAAGGAAAAAATACAATCGCGGGCAGGATTCGAACCTGCGTCTTCTGGTTTGATATACCAGACGCTCTGACCTCTAAGCCACCGCGAACCCTACCCGCATGATTGAAATTTTGCCTTCACATTCTTAATTTACGTCACCAGAAGACGCAGATTCGAATCCTGCCCGCGATTGAATTTTTTCCTTTACTATTAAATAACTTAATAATCTTAGCATGGAAAATGCAAAAAAATCACAAAAAGATAGTTAAAAGGTAAGGTGGCATCGTACGACACTGAACTAACTGTAAAGTAAGTCGTGTCGGTTGAGAGGTAAGGTAACTTGCCTCTCATAGATGTCACCAAACGTCACCTTATGACGTAAATTCAGAATGTGAAGGCAAAATTTCAATCACGCGGGTAGGGTTCGCGGTGGCTTACAGGTCAGAGCGTCTGGTATATCAAACCAGAAGACGCAGGTTCAAACCCTGCCCGCGATTGAATTTTTTTCCTTACTAAAAAATAACTTAGGCAGATAGGTATCCCATTCATAACATTTACGTGGGAGAGCCATGCTTCGGCACGAATGGGCCGGCTCGACCGGAGTGATACCACGGCCTCACAGAAAACCGGCGTTAAACAACGCTTTTTTGTGTTTCGCCGAGTGAGTAAGGTTACCGGAGGCCCAATCCTCTTTTAAAAGGTCGCCAACGCATTTGTGACTCCTCTGGTGTTGCGGGTATCCAAGGGCGGCGGTAATCGCTTACCATCAGGCGATCCGTCTACTCGTTTGCCCTCCTATCCCATAAAAATGAAGAAAAAATAACCAATATTATTGTTGGTTATCGACCAAAATAATATTGAAGTTAGCTTAGCTGGCGTTGTGACCTGAGAAATCCATTAACTCATCAAACGTGAAACCTCCACCACTGTTTCCAAGACTTTTGTTTGTCTGGACTTCAGAAATTGGTTCGACCTGGATAAAAAGCCTAGCCTATGTGTTATTCCAGACTATAATCTATCTCTGTGCCAAATTTCATCCAGATCCGTTCAGCCGTTCTGGCGTGAAAGAGTAACGAACATCCATACATCCATACTCACAAACTTCCACGTTTATAATATTATTAAGGATTAAGGATAAGGGTGCATGCCCGGAGCATTACGAGTTATGTACCTTTTCCTGCATCCAACGACTTTTCCCACAACGGACGGACTCATAATAAGTTTATGAGTCCGTCTGTCCTGTCTACACGTCTCCTGGATATGTATCTCTCTTTATCTGGTGAAATTCCAAATCCCGTATGCTTCGGCACGAATGGGCCGGCTCGACCGGAGTGATACCACGGCCTCACAAAAAACCGGCGTTAAACAACGCTTACGTTGTGTTTCTATATACAATTCATCGTACCTATATATTCAGAGGATGTTGAGTCTATGTTTCAGGCCGCGGCCCCGCCCGGCGTGTACATTATCAACCAATTATACTGTCCCACTGCTGGGCACGGGTCCCCTCTCAGAATAAGAGGGATTAGACTCTAGTCCACCATGTTAGCCTAATGCGGGTTAGCAGAATTCATATGTCGTCGAGAAAATATCTCAGGCATGCAGGTTTCCTCACGATCTTTTCCTTCACCGGTTAAGCGCGTGATAATAACCATTAATACGCACATGACTTTGAAAAGTCAGAGGTTGACCTTTGATTCGAACTCGAGACCTTTGACTTAGGAGTCTAATGGTCATGATATCTCTAGGAGTCTAGGTTATCACTACATTTGCTGCTGGCTGGCGAGTGCCAGAACAGAAATTCTAATTTTCTGGCACTGGCTTTATACCTGTACCTAGATGACGTAGGCACACTTGAATGCAATGACACAGCTGATCGTTACGGTCCCTCCACTATTTTCAATTCTGCAGCGTAATCCATAAACGTTCTATTTACAAACGAAGAACGTAATTGCTACTAGTAATTTTCGTAATTGTACAAGTGGTTAAAATTCACGCGAAAATGGTCGATTTCAAATGAGGTATTTATATTTATTATCTGTAATTTAGGAGCCTTTAGTTACTGTAGTGTCTCCTAAAGTAGATGTTAACAAAAAATGTAATAGGCGATGTAGAGTTCCATGTAATTTGAAAAGTCAAGGTCCTCAATTAAAGCCTGTCACAGACGAAGCTATAATAATAATAAATATTTTTATTTCGGACAACATAGGAACCATTTTTTGTTAGTGTAGACCTTAAATATTAAAACTTATACTCTAAGATTAGTAATTTCATAAGCTAATAAGTCGAGGCATTTCTTGTGGACAATGATTCCGCATGAGATGCCTCAGCATAGGAGCTTTCGAATCCTCAGCCACGACTTTTAGGATGCTATTGCTACTTCCCCGAATCCTCCTCACAAGCGATGCTGGTGATAGTATGGAAATCAGCTGTACGCGCTCGAGAAAACATCCCAGAGGCAATACAGAATCGAAGGAGTTTGAATATCATCCTGAAAACATTGTTATATTGAACGCGCAGGGCATCTAGCGAACCACGCGAACAGCCAAGCCACAGACTTCCCGTGTCTGTGACAGCTTCGTCAGAGACAAGTTACGTCTGCATTTTAATAGACGCGGACAATTAAAATAAATAAATCATTAAATAATTAAAACAAAGACACTTTAAAGCACGTGATTAAGGACAAATAACTATAGGTACAACAACAAATACCTATTGATAGTATTATGGAAGGAGTTTGGCTACGACTCGTGCCCTCGTGCCCTCGTCGTTTCCTTTTTTTTTCTCGTGAATAGAAAAAAAAATAAAATAATCATAAGTGCAAAGCGTTGTCATACTTCTCTTACGGCCAGTCCCGATAACGAATCCGTCGATAGATTTGCTTATTAGAGATAGGATTTGACATTACTTGTATGGACCTTATGTCAAAATCCTATCCCTAGTAAGCAAATCTACTGACTGATTTGAGATTGTGACTGGCCGTTAGTAACTTTCTTATGATATGGATTGATCAAGCGCGAATATTTTGATACGTGCTTGAAATTATTTAATTGTTTTCTTTTTTTTATTAAAATCCTTTTTTGAAACAATATATAGGGCCAGCAAGTTATTACCGGTGAGCCTCTTAATTTTTGTTTTTAATTTTTTATCAAAAAACACGACATAAAATGTTAAAACGAAAAGCTTTTGTATGAAATAAAAACTACATTATTATGGTATATACTTATCAATATTTTTTGTACTTTGCTCGCCTACGTTTGTGCTCAGAAAAAAACAACAGCTCTCAACGATCTTGCAAAAAAAAGATTGATTACATAATTATTCGGATGTAGCATAAAACGTCTGATCCGATCATATTTTCATTTTTAAACGACACGAATATAAATATTATGGAATTTAAAGAAACCCCAGATTATAATAAGGACCTATTTATTTTTTTGCCAGTCACCGGGCAAAAATCCAAACTCCGAGCTGTTACTGAAAATTTCTAGAGGAACCCAATACTTAGGACAAATATTTGTCCATGATAATGGCTACAAAAGAAGTAAATAATGAGATGACGGCTTATGGAAGAAAAAGACAAACTGCGCCGAACCAAAGACATTCTACTTATAAGAGAGGTAGGGCAGGAGGTATAATGGAATCGAACGAGCTGGAGCTGCTCGACTGGGGAAGTACCTCCACCTTGCAGAAAATTGTAGCCAAATAACTTAGCTCCGTGCTATGTTGTGTTCCTAACGGTGAGCAAGGTCGTCAGAGCTCCGACCGGTGGTGTTTTGTTACCGCCGCTGTCATGTATTCACTGTATTAACTATTTATACTATATACTATACTCTTTAATTTACATGGTCGGCAACTCGCGAGTGATACCCCTGGTGTTGCAAGCGTCCATAGGCTACGGTAACCGCTTACCATCTGGCGGGCCGTTTGCTTGTTTGCCACCTTAGTGGTATAAAAAAAAATCTAGTAACTTAGGATAAGGGCTGGAGGATGATGATCAAACCCAATAACACTTTGCTCGACCTGGGAATCGAAACCACGATATCTAGCGTAGTTGCGCTTACGACAACTGAAAGAAATTGCGTCTCACACCATAAGTCTTATTTTCCTTTATTTTCTCTTTATGTGCATGTCTTTATTGGCTTAGTGTTTAGTAGACTGCTACGCTAGAGGTCCTGGGTTCGATTCCCAGGCCGAGCAGTGTTATTGGGTTCTTCTATGAAATTCTCAGAAGCAACTCAGAGTTTGGAATTTGTGCCCGGTAGCACTAGGCTCGCCCCCTATTACATGAGACCTAAACATACCGGCGAACAGTGAGTGTATATTAGTACCCCTCTGCCTAACCCTTCGGGGAATACAGGCATGATGGTATGTTAAGTAATAATAATAATAATAATACTTTATTAAAACACACAATAAAAACCATAATATTACAAAATACAATTTATGAAAGTGATATTTCATTTTCGTTTTATGGTCACATTACGGATCGCAACTGGTATCTTAGCTAGGTTACGGTGTAACCTGTGTTAAAGATGCCAGTCCCTTCCCCAACGAGAGTACAATTATTTACTTTGAGTTGAGAATCAATCATGGTTATATTGTAGGTAGATAATTATATGAAAATCTTTATATGCATGTGTGTGTGTGTGTGTGTGTGTGTGTGTGTGTGTGTGTGTGTGTGTGTGTGTGTGTGTGTGTGTGTGTGTGTGTGTGTGTGTGTGTTGTGTGTGTGTGAGATAGTGTATGTGTGTATGGGTGTGTGTGCGCATTATTGTATGGTTTGAGTGTGAAAGACTATACCATTAAGCTTATCAGGTTTTCTGTCTCTTCGTAAGTCAGGCTCATCAGCCATCTACTAACCTCCTCTTTACAAGCACGGTTTGGAAGATGGTAAATTGGTAGCAGCTTATTCACTTTGTTATACAGGGTTGGCGCCAGAAAAAAATTAAACCTTTTAACATGCGTAAAATTACTTTTTTTGATTTCGCAGATTCTGTCCTTACGCCTTTTAGTGATGTTTTGAAAGGGGGTCGTTGAATGTTGAATAAGGACTGTGTGTATTATGAAAAGTTGTCTCACCGTCAGCACATTACAGCTTTTGTAAAGTTCTGTTGTCGGGAATGTGTACTTTCTGAAGGTGCTGACTTTTAGGATAGCCCTTTGAGCTCGTTCTAATTTTAGAAGAAGCGTTTTGGGCGCACCACCCCAGGACGATATACAATAATTTAGAAGAGATTGGCAGAGGGCATAGTAAACCTGTTTTACGATTCGAGCATCAGCCACCTGACGGAGTGTTTTGAAAATGTAAATCAATTTCCTTACTCTATTTTGTAGCTGTTCAATGTGGAGCGAAAAGGAAAGACTAGTATCAAGCGTTATGCCTAGATATTTGGTACTTTTCACTTGTGCTAGCCTGGGGCAGTTGCAAGATTGGTAAGGAGACGAGGAGCAAGAATGAGCGACGAGGAATAGCGATCGAGGAGGTTGTGTGGTTTGGCGGAGTTAAAAGGTCATGTAGTTGGTTTTATCGGTGTTTAGGGTCAACGAGTTTTCAGCCAACCATTTTGTAATAACATTGAATCCGTACTGTGCCTTAATAAAGACCTCCGACCACGAGTCACCAGTAACGGTAAGTGCTGTATCATCCGCGAACGCCGTTATCTTGGTGTCAGTTAAATTTGTTTGGCAAAGTTCATTTACGTACACGAGGAACAATGTTGGCCCCAGCACACTTCCCTGTGGGACTCCGAAAATCACAGGACGTTCATCACTCACGAAGTTGTCAATTTTAACTCTTTGAGTTCTATTATTTAGGTAATCACTTAAGATCGCAAGGGGTTGACCTCTAACACCGATTTTTTCCAATTTTTGTAGTAATAGAGAACTAGACACTGTGTCAAAGGCCTTTGCAAGGTCTAAGAAGATAGTAAGAACTTTTTTCTTACCATCTAGGTTTTTGATTATGTGATTGGTAAGGTCTAACACAGCGTTTGAGGTGGATTTTTTCCGTCTAAAGCCGTACTGGTTTGGAGACAGTAGGTTCTTGTCTTCCAAAAATTTCATGAGACGATTATTAATTATACGTTCCAGGATTTTGGACATTACACTCAATACAGCTATAGGACGGTAATTGGCGACACTACCTCCATCTCCTCCTTTAAAAATTGGATGAATTATTGACTTCTTGAAACAATCGGGAAACGTGCCGGATTCGAGGCAGAGGTTAAATATGTGTGTTAAGACGGGAACAAGTTTAGTTTTATATCGTTTGAGCAAATCTGTAGAAATATTATCCCATCCAACGGCGCAGTCTGATCTTAGGGACATCAGTACGGATAACACTTCACTACAATCGGTTGGTAGAATAGCGAATGAGTCGCAGGGTGTGTTGACGGAGTCAATTACATTAGTGTGTGGAATGAACTGGGAGGACTTTATTTTGGATGCGAGATTTTTGCCGATATTTGCAAAGTAGTCGTTTGCTTGGTTAACTGAGTTCTGGGGTGAAGAAGATGTATAAAGTAAATCGCTGGAAGGTTTCTTAGAATTTACAGAGTTTGTTACTCTCTTTATGACCTGCCAGATTCGCCTGCTATCCGAACCAGCCTCTGCCAGCTCCCTTCTGTCATATTCTCTTTTGAGTTTCTTTAATAATCTGTTGCAAAAGTTTCTGTACCTTATATAAGTCAGCTTTAGAATTTCATCATCGGGGTTCAATTTAGTTTTTTTATGCATCGCGTCTCGGTTTCTCATACAACGAAGCAAACCGGGGGTAACCCACGGTTTAATTATATGTTTGCGCTTTGGTAACTTAACTAAGGTGGTATTGGCTTCTATAGCATGCATTAGGGTATCAACTAATTGGTTTGCAGCTTGGTTTGCATCAGTTAGATGATAAATTGGATCCATAGGCTGATTGCTGATCTCTTGATCAAGCGATTCGTAGTTGATTTTTTTTAGTACACAACGGTTGGCACCTTTAGAATATCCTTTGTGTCTAAGACAAAGTAAAACGCTGTTATGGTCCGTTACAGATGAGTCGATAACTAGTGTTAGTGCTTCGTATTTTGATTTTAGCATCACGTGGTCTAAACAATTTGAGCCACGCGTGGGCAGAATATGTGCGGGTAGTAGACCATGACACGCTGACAGGTTAAGATATTCTGAGGCGTGGGTATCACATGGAGTATGACAGATATCAATATTGATATCACCAACTATTGCAATATTTTTGAAAGATGATAATGAATTTAGTAGGGAATCCAGAGAAATTAAGAAATTCGTCGTATTAGTAAAAGAAACTATTAGTAAAAAACGGTATATGCAGATAATCACTAGATCAATGCCCATTTTTAACACCATACACGAGCTATCCGTGAGATCGTGTTCAGTAGCGGAGTGTTTAAGATTGTCTTTAACATAAACAACTATACCATCGTTTTGATTTTTGTGTTTATTAGTATTATAGGACATATATGTGTCTATGGTAGGGATATTTACATTGTTTTTAAGCCAACACTCGGTTAAAATCATAACTTCACAGTCAATGTCAATTCTATGCAAAAGGGTGATAAAACTATTTATATTGCAATTTATAGATCTTATATTTTGAGTTATAATTTTAAGATGGTCATTGGGGTTTCTTATAGAGGTTTTACAGGCATCTGGGCTGCAGATTAGATTTGAAGATACAGAAAATTGGTCAAGATTGTGATTTATATCAAATAAATTATCGAATGTTATATGAGCAGTTTAAGGTCATTTTATAAGTTAACACATCGTCATCGGGTGCAATTCGTAAAGAAGAGAGAACAGAAGAGGACAATTCGGGGGCGTAGTAAGCCAAATGTGGCGGGTACAATAATTTATTTGTAGTGTTGTGAAAATGTATTTTTGTGTACGAGGAAGTTTGGGTTTTTTTTATATTATTTTGTAGTATGTAATGTAAGAGGTAAGTGAGGTGTGTGAGTGTTTGCATATAGGTTAATTGTCGAAATATAAGAAAAAATATTAGAGACTGTAACATTATAGTAAAATAATAGCATACAAAAAACGTCATAGCAGTACCGGCAAGTACAGGTGGCAAGATAAAATGCTGGCGACTATGACAAAAGAAAAATAAAAGCATGCAATTAAAGTAACTATCGGCAAGTAGATTAATAGACAAGCCGAGTAGTCAATCCTTTATGTTAAATTCCTCCAGCTGGGAAGTTGTTTTTAGCACAACCGATTGTTCTCCATCAGCTTTCTTCATCAAAACCTTCCCGTCCGAGATCCAGCAGTATTTGATTTTGTTAATCTTCCTTAGTTCTCGAGCATGATAAAAGAGCTTTCTTGCGTTCGCTGTCAAGTTTTCAGCCAAATATATGGGGTCACTACCCGCTAGACCCGCATGACTCAGGTTTAATTTGTTCGTTGGATGACCTATGTTGTATGATTTAACGGCGCTAATCAAAGTGTTTCTCAAATATAAGTCGGACAACTGAATAATAATTGGTTTCTTGGTGTTTGGTTTCCCAGGAATACGGTAAATGTCTCGGACGTTTGATCTTAGCAGGTCAAAATTTAACATTTTACATATATTGGAGATATAAGTCAGGAGATCTTGTTTACTCTCCTTGTCTTTTTTCGGAATATTCCTCAATTCGAGATAGGTCAATTTCGAGCACCTTTGGAGGTCATCGACAGTCTCTTGTAAGGAAACAATATTGGAGCGATTTATTTTACACCCCTCTTCTAAAGATTTTATCCTGACTTCCATCTCATCTTGTTGTTGACTTCTGAACTCGATGCTCTTTTCAATATTTAACAAAGTATTTTCGATTCTATCATAGTTGGACTTAAAAGAAGCTAACATTTGACGGATTTCCTCTTTGAATTCGTCAAAGTCAGCTCTTGTAATTTCTTCAAGCCGGCGTTTGATTCGCTGCCCTACAAACGACGATGGTGTAGGTGTTGTTTCTGTTAAGTGCATGTCTTTGTTTACTTCAAAACTGCAGTTCAGCATGACTTGTAGAAGTATACTTTTCACTAATCATGCTCTCTTCACTATTAGTGTTTATTCATTCACGTGTACTAAATAACGTAATAAGTACATACTATTAATCACATAAGTGCTACTTGAGTTGTAAGGGCTATTATTGTATTTATAATACTGTACTTAAGGTAATTAAAGCGGGCGGTAGCCTAATGGCTAAGGCATTTGACTAGCGATCTTATGGTTGCCGATTCGACCCCATCCATTACACTACCGACGTCAACCCACTCGTAACACAAGCATTTAGCTTAGCACAAACGTTAGCAAGAATATGTGCGTAATGTGCGATCCACATTGCTAGTAAGTTTTTAAAAAAAATTACATCAAGCACATAATTAGCACAAATCTGGTTATATAGCGTGCCTTTTAATTGGTAAGGGAACGACTTTTAATGGAGCGATGCATAAAGATTTTTAAGCTATTGCATAGCTTCTATCGCGGGCCTTGAGCGTGGGGACCGAATCCAGAAATTCCGTAACGAAAAAAACCTAACACCCCCCACTCCGACCGGCACAGCGGTGATACTTTTTAGTTTTTCCATCTATCGATAAATACCAAAACTTTTAATGACTTTTGAAATATCACGCTTGTCTCTTTAGTTCAGCAACCCGCCTTTAGGTGGCATTAGTTGTATTACATAAGTTGATAAAAAACGCTATGCAATAGCTTTACCGCGGCAGTCCCCGATTGCCACACGTCATTTTTTGTACTATAAAAGCATCGATAAATACCATCACGCCTGTGTTCCCCGACGGGTTATGCAGAGGCGTGTTAATGTACACTGTCAGTGTGTGCGCCGATATGATTTAGTCCCATGTACTTATGTAACAGGGGACGGGTCGGGCAATCCGAACTCCGAGCTGCTACTGAGAATTTCTTATAAAATCCCAATAACACTTTGCTCGACCTGAGGATCGAACCCAGGACCTCTAGCGTAGCAGTCGTGCTTAGGACCAGTAGACTATAAGGCAATGCTATTTATCTGTCGTTATATTTTATGTCTTTGTGATCGAAATGAATACTGTTTCTCACTGTATTTCAGATAGGCATCCCGTCAGAGGCGTGAAAATGTCTGACTTGCTCGGTGGTAGGACCACTTGGGGTCTGACTGGCTGGCGACTAACCTTACGTCGGAGTCTGTCGTAAAGGACCTTGGTGTGAGTTTCGACTTTTACACGTAAGAGCCAGTTCCGGTGCTTGCGTTCCTTGCCGGTTGCTTCGGCTCTGGCAGTCTGCAGTCCATAGGGGCTCTTAAGGATCGGATCGGCAGCGCATCAGCAACCCCTCTGATGTTGCACAGCGACGTTGACTAAGTACTTACCACCAGGTGGCTCGTCAGCTCGTTTGCCGACTTAATTCATTAAAAAAAATTAAAAAGATCAGCTTAGAGTTTTGTTGCAAATATCTTAATTTTTAACGTGGGAGAGCCATGCTTGGGCACATATGGGCCGGCTCGACCGGAGTGATACCACGGCCTCACACAAAACCGGTATCAAACAACGCTTACGTTGTGTTTCGTCGAGTGAGTGAGTTTACCGGAGACCCCATCCTCTTTTAAATGCCGGGCAACGCACTTCTGACTCCTCTGGATTTGCGGGTGTTTATGGGCGGCGGTAATCGATTTCCATCAGGCGATACATCTGCTCGTTTGTCCCCCTATCCCATAAAACAATATAAGTACATATAGCTCAACGTATTATCATGTGTAGATAGACCCATGAGAGTTCTATCACCCGTTACTAGTCACAAATACATTGTGTACTAGTTATATTGTGATATTATTATCAGATTCATTAAACTATTAACCTTCTAGACATTATTGCAAAAGAGACAAATAAGACGAAAAAACATCCATTGAGTTATAAGAGGGCTTGCAGCCATGTAATAAAATAACTATAGTACGTTTGAAATAAATAAGTATTTATGGTTATAATAATATGTTCACAAATGGTTTTGCAGTAGAAAATTTTAGTATAAGAGTCGGTTTAAATACAATTGGGGTCGTACCTGAATGTTTCGCATACGTGATTATTCCCTTTAGTTACTGAAATTTCTGTACAAACACACCTGTTTAATAGGTACTTAATTTTTTTTTGTAGCTTACTAGCAATGTTGGTCGCACATTACTAGTTGTTAAGATAAACGCTTGTGTTACGAGGGGGTTAACGTTGGTAGTGTAATGGGTAGGTTTCGAACCGGCAACCACATGATCTCAATTCAGACGCCCTAACCAACCGAATTATTTAAAAAAAAAATAGGTAAAATATACGAGTATATCTATACGCCAATCTTCCATTGGTATTAACAGTTCCACTTCATAAGATCTTGGTACACAACTTTCACTATTCTTGAGACTTTCAGGAATTAAGTTGTGGACGTCTGATGGTAGTGGTTTCGTGTAAAATATTGGTATTCAGCCGCATTCGGCTGAAAGCCAAGGAACACAAGCGCAGTGTTCATCTAGGGAAACACACTAACCCGGATGAAATAAAGAACGAGTGGCGATCACAATAGACCAACTGCGGTCGCAGTGATAATAATAATCGCAAGCAAATAATAAAAAAAAAAGCTGGAAGCCGACCCTTTACAGTTTCATTTTTATAGTTAGAGTTTGCAAGTAAATTTTTTTTATACCACTATGGTGACAAACAAGCTTACAGCCTGCTTGATGGTATGCAGTTACCGTAGCCTACGGACCCTTGCAACACCAAGGGTATCACTCGCGCGTTGCCGATCCTGTAAATCAAGGAGGAATAGTTGGGCTGGCAGCATAGGAGACAATAGCGTGATGCTTAACACAACGCTTCCTCGCGGAGCTCTGGCAACCTTGCTCACCGTTAGGAACACAACATAGCACGGAGCTATTTTATTTAGCGATTTTTTTGTAAGGTGGAGGTAATTCCCCAGTCATGCACTCCAATTGTGAGTGGAATTATTCGATACCACTATGCCCTACCTCTCTTTAAATTAATAACTAAAGTGCCCGCAGAGAAAAATGGGACAGAATCCCAAAATCAGTGAGAGACCCGTAACCACGACCACTCTGTCAAGAAATGTGGCTTGTGGTGCATACTCCACAACTCAAGATGCAACAATTAACGATGTTATATCCAGTAGGTACATTTAGCACTTAATAACTGCACTAAGTAGTCAATAATGAGATCGACAATCACACGCGAGTACTGCTGACAGATAAGTGCAACGTCATCGGACCCATGCACCTCTACACGTGCTTATAAGACACCATGTTTACGGTCCGTTTAGAGACATTCCAATTATTTGTTTTTGTTTCAACCTGTGGTCAAAAATGCCATTTTCAAACAATGAATTCATCAATTCATTAGACTGCCTCATTAGTCCAGTGGTCCTAAGCGCGTCTGTTACACTAGAGGTCCTGGATTTTATTTTCAGGCCGAGCAAAAAAAGATCCGATAGAAAAATCCGCTAACTCTGTTATCGGATTTTTCTATGAAATTCTCAGTGGCAGCTCAGAGTTTGGATTTGTGCCCGGTTGGTAGCAATAGGCTCACCACCTATTGCATGGGGTCTAAACATACCATCGAATTGTGATAAAGACAAATTGTATTTTATCCTAACGGATTTTTTATTCCTAAAAATGTAAGTGACCGATACTTGTCCACAATAATGTTTCATGTAAAATCCCTACATGAGCATACATTCGTAGTCAACCTAAAGTGCTTATACTGTATAAATACCCTTACACATTTCCGTCATAGTCACATTTGTAGGAGCTTCCAAACATGATCGTGACACTTTTGTCGCTCACTGTACCCTTAATCTTCTACGTTGTCTACCTGACATCGAAACGAAGATTGCAATACTGGGAGAAAAGGAAAGTTCCACATCTGCAACCAGTCCCGATTCTAGGTAATTTCTCAGACTATATTCTACAAAAGACATATTTTGGACAACTTACTCAGAAAATATGCCAGAACTTTCCAAACGCGCCATTTATTGGCGCTTTCTACGGCACGGAGCCAGCTCTTATCGTCCAAGACCCTGATCTCATCAAGCTGGTTATGACAAAGGATTTCTACTTCTTCAGCGGCCGTGAAGTCTCAAAGTATTCTCATAGGGAATTGTTCACCCAAAACCTGTTCTTCAGTTATGGCGACCGATGGAAGGTGTTGCGACAAAATCTAACTCCACTTTTCTCCTCAGCAAAGATGAAGAATATGTTCCACCTAATTGAGAAATGTTCTTATGTGTTTGAGAACATGCTCGACCAGGAAACTGAAAAATCGGAAGAGATTGAAGTGAGGACCCTCATGGCAAGGTATACCATGGATTGTGTCGGCTCCTGCGCATTTGGTGTTGAAACCAAAACTATGGATAAGGTAGAAAACAACCCATTCAGAAAAATTGGTGACGTCATTTTTGATACGCATCGTTTTAGAGCGTTCAAAAATGTCGCGCGAGCTATATGGCCGGCCATCTTCTATGGCCTAGGATTCAGATCGTTTCCGCCAGAAGTAGACAACTTCTTCACGTCACTAATGACAGGAATCTTTAAAGGACGCGAGTACACACCGACAACTAGGAACGACTTTGTTGACCTCGTCTTGAAGCTGAAGAACAACAAATTGATGACTGGTGACTGTCTGACCAACATGAAGTCTGCATCAGGGAAGAAGGTCAATTTGGAAGTAGACGATGACTTGCTAGTGGCCCAGTGCTTTTTGTTTTTCGCTGCGGGATATGAGACTTCAGCAACTACTCTAAGTTTCACTTTGTTTGAGCTGGCGAAGAATCCAGCAGCTCAGGAGCGAGCTCTAGAAGAAGTGGACGATTACTTGCGTCGTCATGAGAACAAGTTGAAGTATGAATGCGTAGCGGAGACTCCTTATCTCGAAGCGTGTATTGACGAAGCTCTCCGATTGTACCCAGTCCTGGGTATCCTGACTCGTGAGGTTGTAGAAGACTACACGTTACCCTCAGGGTTAAAGCTGGAGAAAGGCCTTCGAGTCCACCTGCCGGTGTATCACATGCACTACAACTCTGAGTTCTTCCCGGAGCCAGAGCAATACCGCCCGGAGCGGTTCTTAGCCGATGAGAAAAAGAATATAAGGCCGTACACCTATATGCCTTTTGGCGAAGGCCCCAGAATCTGTATCGGTAAGTTTAATTTGGTTTTTAATAAAGCATAGCCCATTATATTTGCTCTTGTTCGTAAAATATTGGATAAATAGACTGCTCGTTTGGAGTACCTAAGCGTGTTGTGGTCGCGATTCCCACCCGGGGCAAATATTTGTGTATTCCGGATATAACATACCATCACGCCTGTATTCACCGAATGGATAGATAGGCAGAGGCATACTAATGCACGCCCACAGTTCGCCGGTATGTTCAGGTCCCATGTAATAAGGGGCGTGTCTATTGCCATTAACCGGGCACAAATTCAGACTCCGAGCTGCTACTGAGAATTTCATAGAAAAACGCAATAACACTTTGCTCGACCTGGGGATCGAACCCAGGACCTCTAGCGTAGCATTCGCGCTTGGGACCACTAGATTAATGGGTGTTCTGGGTATTTGAATCTGGTTATACCTACTTTTTGTATGTTTGTGAAGAAGTCCCCGCGATACAGAGCAAAGGATCAAGTGCGCGAGCTGTCTTTAAAAAAAAATGATTAGGTACCTTCTTATGTAGGTATAAAGCTCCATTATAATATTTTCAATCTGAACAACTAACCCAATATATAAAAAGGTAGATAAACATATATTAAAATGGACCAGAAGGGTTATTCTGATACTTTAAACAGTAATTCACAATATAATTTTATTCCAATACAATCTCAATCAATCAATCAAATCCACTGCTGAACGTAGGGCACCCCCAAGGAGCGCCAACCATCACGGTCTTGTGCAGCTCGCATCCATCCGCTGCCAGCCACCTTCTTCAAATCTCAATATAGGTACCTAATTCCCACCTGTCAACGTCTAACGGGAACGATATATCTAGAAATAAAAATCAATTCAACCATTTATTTTTGCCACACACATCACAATACTAAGTAGTCGCATTCAATTTAATACAAACAAAAACTTACAATCTTTTTGTGATTTTTTTGCATTTGCCATGCTAAGATTATACAGTTATTAGAAGAATTTTTCCTTTACTAAAATAACTTTAAAAACTTACAACTTAATTACACAGCTCTAGTAGGTAATAATGTGCATGTATGAAACATCATTAGATACCTACTTGAGAACGCAGATTTTTTGTCGTGTTCGTAATTGCCAGAACTAGGTTTTTATGAAAGATCTGCTTTTAGAGCCTAGATTTTAAATTTGGATGGGAAAATTTACGCAGGCGTCTAGTTTAATACTATAAGTATTTTAATTAAATAAACAAAATTAACCACTGAAATAATCGATTGTTGGCATTTATGATTAGATTGGAATTATACGCTGTAAGACTTTATTTCTCAAAAGAAAAATACATTCCTTCACTTACTCAGAAAACAATAAGTTAAAAATATAAGTAATCCTACTTCCTACTAATAAACCTGAAAGTTTGTATGTATGAATGTATGGATGTTTGTTGCTCTTTCACGCCAGAACAACTGAACTGATCTTAATAAAATTTGGAACAGAGATAGATTATAGTCTGGAATAACACATAGGCTTTTTATCCAGGTCGGACCCAATTCTGAAGTCCACGCAGAGAAAGAGAAAGTCGCAGGCAGTAGCTAGTTATTTTATATTTTAAATAGCATTTGATTAGAATTACCCTTCTGATATGACGTCAGTAATGTCTTTTCATCAGTGATCTGTGACCCTTATCGTCACTAACATTAATTGATTACGTAGATCTGTTGTGAGTTTCAATTAATTAATATACATATATTAAATTAAGTATGTATCTATGTTTACTAAAGCATTATGTAAATCACGGTGCAATAATAGTTATTGTATTAAACTGTTGAAATTACTGCATTTTTCACCCCGTGTGGGAACGGATTAGAATACTGTTCCTCACTGCCTTTCAGATAGGCATCCCGTAAGAGGCGTGAAAATATCTGATTTGCTTGGTGGTAGGACCTCTTGAGGTCTGACTGGCTGGCGACCATCCTTACGTCGGAATCTGTCGTAAAGCACCTTGGTGTGTGTTTCGACTGTTGCGCGTAAGAGCCCGTTCCCCTCGGTTGCTGCGGCTCAGTTTGCAGTCCGTGGAGGTTCTTAAGGGTTAGCAATGCATCAACAATTCCTCTGGTGTTGCAGGCCTCCATAGGCGACGATGACTACTTACCATCAGGTGGCTCGTCAGCTTAAAAAAATTAGTAAACGAACGTATTTATTAATAAATATTAACAACATAACGGTTAGGCAGAGGCACACTAATATACACGCATGCACGCCGGTATCTTTAGGTGCTATGTAATAGGGGTCTATTGCTATTAATCGGGCACAAATCCCAAACTCCGGGCTGCTACTGAGAATTTCATAGAAAAACCCAATAACACTTCGCTCGACCTAGGAATCGCACCCAGGACCTCTAGCGTAGCAGTCGCGCTTGGGACCACTAGACTAATAAGGCTGTAGAAACAAGAGAAGATTTGAGGAATCCTCGTCAATATACCTCAAGCAGCTAAAAGATTATTATATAGATAAATAATACATTATTATTACATAATAATTTTTATTTAATTCAAAATATATAAGTATTCTTGTTTCAAGATGCACCGTCCGACGTCAATATGTCGACACCTGCTGTCACTGAGAACCAGCGTTGTGACTGTTCCGCGCACTAGTCTTAGCAATAAGCTGAGCGATGGCCGTTTTGCGTGGATGTGACGCATACTTACCCACCTTCACATTTAGTTTCCTTTTTTTTTGTTTAAATACGACTGTTGACATGACTGCGTCTTCTCCATGTAAATAAATATATTTTCTTTCTTCTTTCTTTCTTCTATATAGGAAATACAACCCTAAAATACTCCTTTTTTCTGTTTCCAGGCATGAGATTCGCGAAGATGCAAATGGCAGCGGGTCTGATAACGTTGCTGAAGAAGTATCGTTTGGAACTGGCTCCAGGCATGAAGAGCGAGCTGGTGTTCGAGCCTAGAGCCATCGTCACCCAGCCTGTGGGGGGGATCCGACTTAAGTTTATGGAACGAGAGGGATGGGAGCAACGGCTATTGAAAACGCCATAAAATTTATTTAAATATTATTATCTAACTGCCTCATTAGCCTAGTGGTTCTGAGCGCGACTGCTATGCTAGAGGTCTAGGGTCCGATTCCCAGGTCGAGCAAAGTGTTATTGGGTTTTTATATTAAATTCTCAGTAGCAGCTCGAAGTTTGGATGTGTGCCCGACTCGTCCCCTATTATAAGGGACTTTAACATATCGACGAACTGTGGGTGTACATTACACCTCTGCCTAATCCTTCGAGGAATACAGGCCTGAGATTATCTATACCTATAATAAAATTGTAACAGACCGATATCTGTACATTATAGATATTAAAGAAATACTAATACCTATGTCTTTAGAATAACAGATTGAGCAACATAAGCCAAGATATAAATTTTTCTAATTTTGTATGCACATCACGCAAAAATGACTGCATGGAATTCAATGCAGTTTACACCGATATATTGCTAGAGGTCTAACTTAAAATCTGGTGCATGTTTCATCTTGATACGCCGCCTAGAATCGGACTTAGATATACTATGTTAATCTTTTTGGGACTTGAGTGAAACTTGGGACAACAACTAGTGTTATAATAAGAGTAAGATAAATAAATGTATTTCAAGTGTTACAATACGAAGTATCAAATTTAAAATAAACAATATCCATACCTATAATGTTTTATAAGTAACTTAATAACATATTGAACACAACCTTATCATCCTATCCTAATCCCAATTTACTTAGAATAACATAGCAGTGATAATATATGATATTACCATAGGACTATCGTAATATTATCATCTGCGCAGATAATATTATAAAGTTGAAGAGTTTGGTTGGTTGGAACGCGCAATATCAGGAACTACTCATATCAGCATAATCAACCCATTACATTGTTCCACTGCTGGGCACGGGTCTCCTCGCAGAATGAGAGGGATTAGGCTATAGTTCACCACGCTAGCCTAATGCGGGTTGGCAGACTTCACATGCCGTCGAGAAAATCTCTCAGGTTTCCTCACGATGTTTAAGCGCGTGATAAATACGCACTTGACTTCGAAAAGTCACAAGGCGTGCCTTAGATTTGAATTGGAGACCTACGGTCTAGCAGTCCAATAGATCACTAGGTCCACTGCTTCGGTCTGACAACAACCATTAACAACTAGCTAATAGTATTTTTTAAACGTACATACTAGGTTTTTAAACGTACATTTTCTCCATTTATAAATACAAATTCTCACATACACAAACGCCAGACCTGGAACAACTACCGATAGATCATACAAATATTTGCTCGGTCGAATATATGTATTATCGAACCCACAACACGTGGCACAGAAGATTCAGGTGCTATTATGTGTCGTCGATTATGTGTTAGGTGCTATAGCTAATATTAAAATGTAAACAAATTAACAGCTATATGTTGTGAAGTGTAATTAGAAAGATAAACACAGTAGCAACAGCATACTTAGGACACGTGGAGATACAATGTGATATATTTTGTTATGCTTAAACAAGCAGTACCCTGTGGTTTCACCCGCTAAAAAATTACAGGCTTTCCAAAAATCGTTTCTTATCGGATGCTACGGTCAGCGGTTTAGACTGTGCGTTAATCCGTCAGTCAGTCATTCAGGACAAGGAATTGATTACATTTGTATCACTCGTTTAAACGGTGGTGAAGGAAAACATCATGCGAAACCTGCATGAGAGATTTTCTCGACGGTGCGGGAAGTCTGATAACTTGCACTGCACTAGAGCGCCAGCGTGTTGGACCACAGCCTAACCCCTCTCATTCTGAGGCGAAGAGGGTTGATGATGATGACGAGTGATGACAAATATATAACTAGTTGTCTCCCGCTGTGTTGCTTGCATTGAAAATTATTATTATTAGACGGAAATTCGAAAAATTCTCACAAGATTACCGTTCTTGTTAAATTTGATCAAGATTGGATCAAGATTAGTAATTTTGTGAGAATTTTTTGAATTCCCATCTAGATAAATAAATGAGTCGATTCAAAAATAAAGAAGTGGGTGCCATAGGTACCACGTTGTGACGTCAAACCGTACATGCGCTGTACAAATCCCTACACTCGTTTTTTCGAAGAGGGACAGAGCTTCCCCTCTCGATATCCACCAAAAACTTTTAATAAATATCATTTATCAAGTCATTAACAGGAAATCTTGTTATTTTTTATTATCTTAATAAAGAGCTTCCTATCATATATTCCATTTTATTATGAAAGTATTGAAAATATCAATGTATTATGGGGAACTCATAAAGCGAGGTCAATTACGTCAAAGTCAATAAGCCTACTTTATGAGTCAGTAAAGTCCACAGTCAAACATGGCTCCCCCAGGCAACCGATTATTAGGGTATTGAAAAAATCAATTGAGAATATATTTGAATGTGGAAAAAGCAAAAGAAGTATGCAAGAATCGTAGCAAGTGGCGGTCTATATATAGTTTCTGCCTAGCCCTGTGGGAGAAAGGCGTGAGTGTATCTATTGTTACGTCGAGTAACTAGGACGACGGAGATGGGCCACGGAGATTCTGGATTAGTCTAGTAGTAGACATTTGTGGTTTTTAATTTATTCCGAACCCCAGCTTCGTAATACTATGTATGAAGAACCCAATATAAATACATAATATGTTATAACATTATTACACTGTGAGGCTCGTGGCTAGGTAAGAACAATAGATCTACAATCTGTGGATGTGTGCAACAATTTATATGCCATGGAGAGCATATAAAGCTGTCTGTCCCAGTTTTCATACTAAAAAAAAGAAATTCATACTAAGTACTATTATAATAAACTAAAAATGACTCATTAGTCTAGGGGTCCCAAGCGCGACTGCTACGCTAGAGGTCCTGGGTTCGATCCCCAGGGCGAGCAGTGTTATTAGGTTTTTCTATTAAATTCTCAGTAGCAGCTTGGAGTCTGGATTTGTGCCCGGTTAATGGCACTAGGCTCGCCCCCTATTACATAGGACCTAAACATACCGGCGAACTGTGGGTGTACATAAGTACGCCTCTGCCTAACCCTTCGGGGAATACTATGGTATGTTTTATGTTTTTTATTATAATAAATGCGAAAGTAGCGGTATCTGTTTAACTGTTTGTTATCTTTTCACGCCTAAACAGCTGAACCAATTTTGATGAATTGGTATAGAGATAGATTAGACCTCCAAGGATATAGGCTACCTTTTGTCTTAAAAAGTCTTATGGAATGCCAGTGAAGCCGCCGACAACAGCTAGTAACTTATATTTTTTATACCATTCTGTTGTAGTGGATGCCAGCGCGCTGTTGCCCGTGAGATCCTGAGTTTTGATTCCCACTTAGGTACATTGCTTTTAGCGTTTCGTAATATCAGCGTGTAGTTTGGATTAAATCACCTCAATTTCATGGGACCCAAAAATATTACTAGCCAACTGTGTGTATACCTGCACCTCTCTGCCTACCCGTTTGGGGCATGATTATACGATTTCGTAGCATTTCTAAGTTCATATTACTATTTTACTTATTTATGTCAAAGTAGGTAAGTTTATGTACCTACTAATAAAATTATGTTGGCCACATAATAAACTTTTCTTTAACTTTTTATATTTAAAGAAATAATATGTGAAATTAGGATGTATGTATGGAAGCCGCATATCACCATTAGGCTCCCCAACCCTACCTGCCCGTCATCCTGCTATACTACGGACGGACTCTGGCGACCAGCTGAAGGCGGTAAGCTACAAAAAGCTGCGTCCCTACGCTTCGCCCCGCGTGGCGATAAAAGATTACAAGCCAAATACCTGACATTTCTATTGAAAACATCAATCACATTTTATAAACAAATCGTGAAGCGAGCCGCATCACGCGACTTTGGTGTAACATTCAATGTTTCTTCATCTAATTGATGTTCGTGAGCGATATCACCATTGTAACTGGCTCAGAAGGCTCATTCCTTCCTTACTTTAAGATCGTCATCGTCCTGCTCTTATCCCAAATTCCAAGTACCGTTTGTACACTTTGCAGTGTTCTGAGGAATTGTTTGAAATGATGCCGACAGCTAGTTTCTATCACTGCACCTCTCGCCATCGGCGTGGAGTTTATCCACCTACCTTAGAACCACTCTGGTCTCATAATGTGCGATTCCAGAGGAATTTCCTCCTACGCACATTCAGAGGTTTTCCCAAAGGACTGAGCATGGGGTTACGCGAGGAAGCGTTAAGTTGGTAGTGGGGGGTACCGGTGGTGTTTTGTTACCGCCGCTTTCATGCAGTGTCGTATGTCTCCTATGCTGCCAGTCAATCTATTCCTCCTTGATTTTCAGGGTCGGCAACGCGTGAGTGATGCCCCTGATGTTGCAAGCGTCCTTATGCTACGGTAACCACTCACCATCAGTCCGACTGTATGCATGTTTGCCACCTTAGTGGTATATAAAAAAGTTTCGGATTGGCGCAGTACCTTCTTTTTCTTCCATATATCTGTATCCGCCGCCATCTCAACATTTACTATCTTTGCAGCCATATCATCTCTCACATAGTCTACCCATCTTTTCTTTGGTCTCCCTTTAGTCCCCAACCCATAGATCCATCCATTCATGCTCAAAATCTTTCTGGTAACTGGCTCTTCACTTCTACGCTTACTTATTACATAAGTAATAAATATTGTTTATTACTTTAAGATATATTGTATATATATTAGGCACAATGTGATTAAAACATGAACAATGATTAAAACATTAAAATATCGCTTATCTAATGAGCTATATGAATGTAACAGTGTAGGGTAACAACATTTTAAAGAAAGATCCCTCGACTTCATGTTCTTGACCCCATTAACAAACCTGAGTACCATGGATCTTCTGAACAAAATTCTTAGTTCTACAAATAAAAGTAGGTATATAAGCTAATATGTGCTTTCAGGCCTCAGACAGACGACCGGGGCCTCGCGCATGCGTACACCGCTCCTCTCCCTTCTGCCGGACTCACCCTGACATGATAGGGTGACCATGATTTTGATAGAACTACGGACAATTTCGGTATCAACAGGTTGAGTGAATGTTAATTGGAGACCATAAAATTAATGCTCATTAATTTTGTGTTTATGTGCTAATAATGTTTGGGAACAACATAGAATGTAAACAACAACGTGTGGGTTTATAATTACGGCTTATTTTAACGGATTTTGATAAAATTTAATTTATGTGATTTATGATATGGAGAAAGATTTGGAACAACGGCTAAAAAACTTTTTCTCAGAGAGCGTGATGTTTCTTGCTCACGCCTGCATGGTAGGATCTAATGATCCGCCAAGCCTCCCTCGCCTGCAAGACTGGTAGGTATCTAATAATTCTACTGCGGTCCGTCGTGAGTGTATGAAAGTCCGAGCTCGATAGGGTTTATTACTTTACTGTCTACTCCATCTTTGACCATGTTTTGGTTTTCCATTTTTTTTTATGGGATAGGAGAGCAAACGAGCATACGGATCGCCTGATGGTAAACGATTAGCGCCGCCCATGGACACCCGCAACACCATAGGAGTCACAAGTGCGTTGCCGACCTCCTAAAAGGGTCAACAAATTTCAATGCAGGTCTTTTTTATAAAATTATTTTAGTAAAGGAAAAATTCAATCGCGGGTAGGATTTGACCCTGCGTCTCCTGGTTGAATACACCCGAAGCTCTGACTTCTAAGCCACCGCGAACCCCACCCGCCTGATTGAAATTTTGCCTTCACATTCTGAATTTACGTCATAAGGCTACGTTGGCGACATCTATGAAAAGCAAGTTACCTTACTTAAAGGTCAGAGCATCTGGCGTATCCAACCAGGAGACGCCGGTTCGAATCCTGCCCGCAATTGAATTTTTCATTTACTAAAATAACTTTATAATCTTAGCATGGAAAATGCAAAAAAAAAAAAACACAAAAAGACAGGTCTTATTTATTTAAATTTTCTAAATAAATTTTAGTAACCAATTTGCATGAACTGAATTTGCTTGAGCTTTAGGTACAAATATGGTGATATGCCTATTTTTCCCACTCGATATTTACAGTATCCGATCGCATGGTCACCTTGCGCATCTCACTCCACGCCGCGATCCCAGTGTTCTGACGCGTTTCAAGCGTCTCCTACAAGCGAAGTCAGGACAAAACACATTATTAGCTACCAGACAATAACATATCTGCCAATAGCGTCATATCAGTAACAAAATAAATAGATACAACACTATTTTGTAAAACAGTTTACCAATTCATTAATATGTAGTGATGTTCCAACGTGTTACTATGAAAAAGTGTGAAAAATTTCGTGTTGTGAATTTGAAATAAGCTCTGACAACATTTGTGTATTATAAGTGAGTATTTTCGTGGTAACTCAGCTGTAAATTTTGTGCTCAACGCATTTAGGATGAAATTGGTAACTCATGTGAAATTATTATCTATGTATTTTTATGTCCATCCAATCTTTTTTCAATTCACAGAATTATTTTTTATAGTTTAAGATACAAACGCGCTTGCATTCCCCGACAGATTCGCCAGAGATGTACTGCTGCACACCCACAGATCGCCAGTACGTTTAGGTTCCATGTAATAGAGGGCAAGCCTATTACCATTAACCTGGCAGGAATTCTCACTCTGAGCTGTTACTGGGAATTTCATAGAAAAACCAAATAACATTTTTATTGACCTGGGATTCCAACCCAGGCGCGCTAAGGGCTACTGAATAATGAACCATTCCTAGAAAATTATATATGGTTTCTTTCATGTAGTAGGTATTCCTTAGATACTACAAATATATCAACAGTTGTAGACTTGTAGAAGGGTACAGTCAGAATCAGAAACATCTTGACATACAAACTGTTATCAAAAATTATACACACATAGGTACTATCTCAATGATGAAAGAAATGCTTTAAATGAACACAGCACGCGACCACTAGAACTGTAACATAAATTTTATTAAAGGGATTATAGCAGCACACGTTGATACAATAACTTTGATCCGGATTCGATTTGACAGATGAAATAAAATAACTTTTAAGAAAAAGTAAAACCACCTTCAAAAATGTTATGTGCGAAACAGTTTCGGAAGTCGGTGGCGAAATCAAACTATCCGATCAAATCAAGAGCTTCCGAAACTGTTTCGCACATAACATTATTTTTTATGTTTTGAAAGCAATTTTACTTTTTCTTAAAAGTTATTTTATCCCATTGAGTTAAAGTTTAAATTATGAACAATCGATTCGTCTCGATATATTTGACGCTGACTATACGTAATAATAGGGAGAAATGTAGTCTGGCGAGTTGATTCAATAGACGCGATGCCCACCACTTCGGTCGAGTAAATTCATTAGAGGTTTAATTTAGAACGCCTGCAAACACACTGCGTCAGCTTTTTGCTATGAATATTTATTTAGGCGCTTAAATTGAATTAATGTATTAATTGGAATTTGATTTCATTTCACCTAATGGACAGATATACTATATATATATCTATATATACTATATCTACGGCACACAGATAGATCATAGCCTGGAATAATACATAAGCTACTTTTATCCCGGTCGGAGAGAAGCTAGTCGTAAATAAGGTATCTAGAAAAACTGTCGTAGGTATCTATCGCGCTCAACAAAGACGCTTTCAACTACTTTGGACTATTTAAAACATTCTTACTCTCTCCAAGACATTCATTCTATTCTCGCAACCAAAAGTTTTTTCTTCAAAATTCAATCTATCTCTATATCAACAGTCATCGAAATTGGTTCAGTCGTTTAGATGTGAAAATATAACAAACAGACAGACAAAACTTTGGCATTTAGAATACTAAAATGTGCAAAACAGTGTCGGAAGTCGGTGCCTTTGATTTGATTGGAACTTTTGATTTCACCACCAACTTCCGAAACTGTTTCGCACATAACATTATTTTTTATGTTTTTGAAGGCGACTTTGTCTTAAAAGTTATACTATTGCAACTTTTTTAATAGCGATCAAAATTTTACTTTATCATTTTGTCATTTACTCGATCTTTACGTGTTTTTGACATTTTGTTCTAAATTTTGGGATCAGATCTTGATCAAATTTTTAAGGTTACCACCTCTGAAATATGACCTACCGATCAAAAAAATAATTATCACAATCGGTTCATAATTGACAGAATAATCGCATAACAAACATACAAAAGTCAGTTAAATAATGAGAATTTTCTCAAAAATTGCTCATCACTAATTGGAACACAGCACAGGATTTATCAGGTATTTTAATGAGTTGTTGGCATAACCCTGAAGCTTGCTGCAGTCACAAACGTAAATTGCACTATCGATTGCAATTATCGGAGCTTTACGCTCAACTTGTGTTTGATCGAGTCCATTTCGATTTGTTTGCTCTTCGTTGCTACATCTTTTTTATCCTAATTCATATTAAAAAAAGGGGAGGTTGTATGTTTCTCTTGTTTGCTCTTTGTTGCTACATCATTAAAAAAAGGGAGGTTTTATGTCCTCTGTAGGTAGGTATTTTTTCACCGATAATTTCGTCAATTGTGAACCGATTTCAAAAATTATTTTTTTATTTGAAAGAGTAGGTACACTCCCGAGGTGGTCCCAATCTGGAAGTCGAACCCAGGGTCAGGTGAAGATCTGGAAGTCGAACCCAGGACCTCTAGCATAGCAGTCGTACTTAAAACCATTAGTCTAATGAGGCTGTTTAGTAATATAATAACACGATAAAATTGAGTTCTATTTACGGCAACGGGCGAGCGATACCGCTGGTGTTGTAGACATCCATAGGCTACGGTAACTGCTTACCATCAGGCGGACCGTAACATTGATTGCTACCTCAATGTTATATATAATAACCGTAAAAATGCTTTTATAACATTAAGGGTAGGATTTCTATTTCTCCGACACGTGTAACCTCGATTGTATGATGATAGTAAATTGCAGTACGAGTACCTATATGACACAGTAGCACAGTTCTCTTCACCCACGCTAACTATTGCGAACAAAGTACTATTTACTATGAGTTGGTATATAAGGGTGACTCCCTCATTAGTCTAGTGGTCCCAAGCGCGACTGCTACGCTAGAGGACCTGGGTTCAATTCCGAGGTCGAGCAGCTTATCAATAGCAGCTCGGAGTTTGTGCTCGGCAATAGGCCCGCCATACATGGAACCAAAACATACAGGCGAACTGTGGGTGTACATTAATATGCCTCTGCATAACCCTTCGGGGAATACAGGCGCGGTAGTATGATGTTATAGAAGGGTGGTCATTTAGTTTCTTTCAAGTTTACTTAACAATAAGTTTAGTAGATGAGGTTATTTTATTTTTATTTACATTGGTAAATGAAAATTTTAACAATTTCGTATTTCTCAATAGAAAATGCCCCGTATATTTTCTCTTCATCTTTTTCTTTCTCTCTTCATTATAAAAGACTAGATGATGCCCGCAGTTTTACTCGCGTCTCAAATAGATTTGCTTATTACAACTCAGCTTTTAGGAGGTTTATCAAGATGAATGCAACTATTTTAAGTTAGACTTTCAGTAATGCAACTGTGAACACTGTTTTTTGCAAGATGCGCGTGCAAACATGCGGACACACAAATAAACAAATATTCTGAATATTTTTTGGCTTCTACAGTTATAAAAGACCTCATATTATTTTTTCTTAATTTTTTTTTTAAACGTTGCCCCACACTAGGATTTTCTCCTGTATCGTGGGTGCGTTTACAAACACAAATTCTCACATACACAAACGCCCACACCCGGAACAACTATCTGTAGATTATACAAATATATGCTCCGTGTGGAGATCGAACCCGCTACGCCAATCGTGTCGTCACATTAGAATGATAACCGATAATTTATTTACAACTTAATTTTGAACTTTAATTTATTTATTAATTACTATCTGTTGCCCGCAGTTTCACTCACGTCTCAAAAAGATTAACATACGATAAGTTCGGCTCTAAGTTAGACCTCTAGAAATACATCGGTGAAGACTGCATTTAATTCCGTACTGCACGTACAGACATACAGACAGATAGAAAAAAACTCTAAAAATTGTTATTTTGGCTTCTGTTGCTCTAATAAAGACCCCCCATATTAGTTTTTCTTCTGTAATGTACAGACATCGGCCTGTTACAATATTATTATAGATAAGTATAGATGTTTTAGCATAAGAAATACCTACCCACATAAAATAACATGGTTCAAGGATCAAGATTAGAGCGATCACATTATACATAACAGTGTTTTTCTGAGATATTCCTAGGTAAATCAACGTCAACTTGTAACAAAACTAAATAGATACTGAAAATCCCTGAAATATCTAGCACCACTCTACAAAACTCGGTCCCTAATTGAACTGTATTCTATTTTCACTGGCGGATGCAATATTGCGACCAAGCTGAGAGCGTCGTGAGATATACCTACCAGCTCTTTGTTATAAATATTGATTGCGAACGGGGCCGGATTAAACTGTATGCAAAGTAAACTGACACTGGCAGAAATAAAAAAACCGGATAAGTGGGAGTCGGACTTGCACACCGAGGGTTCCGTACAAGTTTGATTACGTACTTAAAATAAAGACTATAATATATTTTTATTATTGGGCATGAGTATTAGAATGTTGGTATAGTCTCTGTACCAACCGTATCTAGTATCTAGGGGCCATGGCGTAATCCAGCTCTGAGCTCTTACCATGACGTATTATTGCGATTGACAGAGAGGGATGCCGCTCTTCACATTAAATAGCACTATCCCTTTCACACACCTAAAAACGATTGTGAAGCATGTTTTTTTTTAAGTAACGTTGCTTCACACTAAGATTTTGTCCTGTGTCGTGGGTGCGTTTACAAACACGAATTCTAACATTCATAAACGCCCAGACCCGGAACAACTACTTGTAGATCATACAAATATTTGCTCCGTGTAGGGGATCGAACGCTACGCCAAACATGTGGTCACCGGAAGGTATTTGTCTAAATTTTAAGATATATAACATACCATCACGCCTATATTCCCCAAAGGAATAGGCAGAGGCGTACAAATGTACACCCACAGTTCGCCGATATGTTAATTCCCGGGAAATAGAGGGCGATCAGATTACTATTAACCAGGCAAATATCCCAAATTCCGAGCTATAATGGAAAATTTCATAGAAAAACCCAACACTTTGCTCGACCTAGGATTCGAACCTCTAGCTTAGCAGTCGCGCTGAGGACCATTAGGCTAATGAGCAGTATATACATGCAAATATTTTGAGAATACAGTACGTATGAGAAAACCTATTATACAATTCTTGATAAAAGTTCTAGATAAAAAATATAGAAACAGCGCGGATCTTTAGGGATTTGTGATCCTATTAACCTTTCTGTCACATCAAACTTTCCAAATCCGTGTCAAAATGTCGTATTTCTTTTTTAGTCTGACCTTTGTATTACTTATTTATCTCACGTAGGCGTGACATAAGAATTCTCTCGCCCTGTTGAGTTATATATATCCATCAAACCGTTTGGTTGATATAAGAAACAGGACAAGCTTAAACCGTATTTCGCTGCCTTTGTTTTGTTATCTAGTAGAATTTGCTTTATAATCAGAGCTGGATTAAGCTTTATAGAAGCGCCTACGCAATGCCGGTCCCTCCAATACGAAATGCAAGTTTCTCCTGTAAGCATTTAAATATAGAGAGTCGGACCCTCTCTCTCCAGACTAATTTATTTAGGATTTTAGGTCATTCAGTAGCTGTTGATATATTGCATTCTTACATATTATAAAATACAGGCGTCTGTCTGTCTGTTCGCGATAAATTCAAAAACTACGGAACGGATTTTCATGTGGTTTTCACTAATGGACGGAGTGATTCATGACGAGGGTTTTAAGCTATTTAACATCACACCACGACTCTTAGGAACGGGGCAACGCGGGTGAAACCGCGAGCGTATCGCTAGTAAACAATAAGTTTCGTTTTATTTTTTCATATTTAAATGTATTCACAATTCATTTTCGACTATGTATGTATATTTTTGTTATGTGTATTTTTCTCGTATGTATTTTTCTCGCCTGAAACACAGGATTACCTAGTTCAGGCACATAATGTCATGTAAATAATATACCTAAGTGAGACTTTGTTACTAACAAATATTTTGTCATGTAGTATTTAATAAATGATTTTGATTTGATTTGATTTGACTATATTTATATTATTCAACCCATATTAAGGAGTCCGGCAGAACTTGAATTGTCTACAAAAATGTAATACCAATAACTAAAAAATCGTTATCTAAACAATATTATTTCAAATTGTGTTATTATTCGGATTCGGATACCATAAATCTAGGTTCCTACCGTACGATTTCGTCTATTACTACTTCACTGGAATTAACGACCGAGATTTAGTTCCAAACTTGGTATAGTTATCAAGATTTGCATTCGCTTACATTTATTTCCAGTGAAGTATTTTGGTAGAGTAGGAACGGTATCCGAATCCGAATAATAACACAATTTGAAAACCGCTGTCTATAGACACCCGCGACAACAGAGGAGTCACAAGTACGTTGCCAAGCTTTTAAAGATTGGGCCTCCGGTAACCTCACTCACTCGGCGAAACACAACGTAAGCGTTGTTTAACGCCGGTTTTCTGTGAGGCCGTGGTATCACTCCAGTCGAGCCGGCCCATTCGTGCCGAAGCATGGCTCTCCCATGTAAAAATTCCTTAAATTTTATTTAGATTTATTTTGTTATTACGTTTGTGTGGTAAATTTGGTCCGTCTGACTCTTGAACTACGAATAAGTGTGCGTAGATATTTCGTAGCAATATGCTACGTACCGCCTACGGGACACGTCGGCGTCGTAGGCCGTAGCAAGTAAATGGAGATTTCAACGTGTCACCTTTTTTCACTCCCTCGTCCTCGTTGACATCCATGATTACTCTTCTCCTTTCAAATCCATTTTCGTTTGCGTCGCTACGAGTTTTTTTTCTTTAGAAATACTATTTTATTTTCATATTGTAGTTCGTTAGTTTTAAAATTCAAAATAATAATACAGGTAATATCGAAACGCTCTAGCTAAAAAAATTATCATGAAAAAAAAAACCTGTAATGGATTTGAAAGGAGAAGAGAAGTATCTACTAAACGATGCTTTAGTTAGAAATGACCGGTAAAATTTGCTGTCCTCAAAAAAATTACTTAAATATCGCCAAAAACCATGTTTTTAGCAATTTGAGATTAGTATATCTCCAAATTCAGACGTCATAGAGCAATTTCTTTTTTTTAATAAAGTTGCCTCACACTAGAATTTTCTCCTGTATCGTGGGTGCTTTTACAAACACAAATTGTTACATACACCAGTGTCTCACGAATGGGACAAAAAAAGAAATTTGTAAACTAGTGTTATGATTACATCCAAATTCTTTATAAGTTTAATAGTAATAAAACATTGTATTTTATTTAGTGCAGTGATAGCCTAGTGGTATGACCGTTGGACTGCCAAGTCAAAGGTCTCGAGTTCGAACCCAAGGCACGCACCTCTGACTTTTCGAAGTCATGTGCGTATTAATAGTTAATTATCACGCGCTTAAACGGTGAAGGAAAACATCGTGAGGACACCTGCATGCCTGAGAGATTTTCTCGGTGGCGTGTGAAGTCTGCCAACCCGCACTATAGCCCATTCCCTCTCATTCTGAGAGAAGACCCGTGCCCAGAAGTGGGACAGTATAATGGGTTGATTATGTATGTATTTCACTTCTGATTCTCAATAATATACTTACAACTATTACATTTAAACTTTTTTTTTATGGGATAGGAGGGCAAACGATCAGACCGATCGCCTGATGGTAAGCGATCACCGCCGCCCATGGACACCCGCAACACCAGAGGAGTCACGAGTGCGTTGCCGACATTTTAAAAGGGGATTGGGCCTCCGGTAACCTCACTCACTCGGCGAAACACAACGCAAGCGATGTTTAACGCCGGTCTTCTACGAGGCCGTGGTATCACTCCGGTCGAGCCGGCCCATTCGTGCCGAAGCATGGCTCTCCCACGTAAAAATAAAACACATTTTCTATACAGTTTATTATCTCATTTGCTGCGGAAGCGGAATTCACACTTCCATCGTACAATCTGTTTTCTCATTGGCCTAGATATAATAAAGTGGCTGGGCGATTGTCCTTGCGGTCATAAACATGGTTGGTGGCCACTTCCGCAGTAGTTTTAATGAGTTTGGCTGTATAGGACCGAAGTGTTTATGTTGTTGAATAATTCTCTCATCTGTAAACTTTATGGCCAAAGTACGGTCGAAATAATTGTAAGCTCGGCCCCCATTGCATGGGACCTCAACATAGATGCGAACTGTAGCTGTACGACATATATACAGGTTGACTGGTCAAACACTAACGATACTGAAGGAGAAATTTTATCAAATTATGTCATATCATATGACATAATTTGATAAAATGAATGACTGTCATATGGATTTGGATACCGTTAATCTAGTTTTCTATCGT
Source organism: Acronicta aceris (assembly GCA_910591435.1). Classification (NCBI taxonomy): domain Eukaryota; kingdom Metazoa; phylum Arthropoda; class Insecta; order Lepidoptera; family Noctuidae; genus Acronicta; species Acronicta aceris. The sequence continues at coordinate 2,148,752 of OU342778.1, read as the reverse complement.
ACCAATTCGTTTGCTACGACTTCACTGGAAATAAACAGCCGGAAATTCATTCCAAACTTGATAAATTTATCAATAATTAAATTCGCTTACATTTATTTCCAGCAAAGTATTTTGGTCGAAATGGTAGAGTAGGAACCTAGACTAAAGGTATCTGAATCCGAATAATAACATAGTTTGATAAAATTGTATTTGAATTGCAATTAATTTTGGTATATCGTTTGAATGGAAAATTCGGTCCTCCTAATAAATAAAGTCAAAGATATTTATTGTTTACCTACTCTTATATTTAAGAAAGATTGATTGTCACTTTTCAAAGTATTTGTAAATTTAATTCTGCATGAAATAATACATAATCTTTAAGTATAGAGTAGGTTATTTGTTTTACCAAATTCCTTTCTCTACACACACTTCTAATAAAATTTTTAAATATTCTACCGAATTTCCTTTCCGTGCGTTCAAAGGATAGCGCTCAAACATATTAAATATTGAAATAAGATCATTCATGTTTGATCAAACAATTTGCGGCGGCGGTGTTAGGGCCGTGGAGCACTCACGCGAACCGATTAGTGCAAAGCGGAGTGATCACTTAGCCGCCGGAGCCCCGTTTACATTGGTTGTGGATTACACCGATCTACAGGCAAGAGTACCTAATATTAGGGTTTTGAAAAATGAGGAACCCTTAGTATGATGCCGTTGCCTGCTTGTTTGTCAAAGCCCTTTTTTTATTCTTGATAGGCCTACGCTTGATCGCCTGTTTGCCTGATATTAAGGGTCTGACGGAGCTTGAATTGCCCACAAAAACGTAATATCAAAATAAATCGTAATCCAGACAATATTCTATCAAATTAGAATTAATTTGAAGCGGCGGTAGCCTAATGGCTAGGGTGACGAACTTGCGATCATGTGGTTGCGGGTTCGAACCCTACCCATTGCACTACCGACGTGAACCTACTCGTAATACAAGCATTTGCTTAGTACGAGGGGTTAACAAGGATACTATTAATATGCGACCAGCATCGCTAGTAAGCTTTAAAAAAAATTATATTATTCGGATTTGGATACCGTTAATCAAATCAAATCATTAATTTGCTTACTAAGTGTTCTTAAACTCGTATAGGTCTTATTACATAATTAGTGGTGCTTAAAACTTAGCTGCCATTTACAGGCGTTGCAAATTGGAGGGATAACACAACATTTAAATTTTAAGTACGTTTCTTAATAATAAATAATCAATATCTAATTTTAATTAATAATATCATATCTAAAAAATGATCATAATTAAATAATGAAATATCTAAGCGATCGCCGTCTTAATTTTATTTTATTTATTAATGTTAATAGGATTATACTAGAATTATGTGTATTTTATTTATTCAATTTTTTTTTTTAAGTATTCTTCAATGGAATAGTAACATTTTTAATAAGAAAATTTTTTAGCTTGCTATTGAATATATGTATTTTTGTTTCTCTTTTAACTTCTTGTGATAATTAGTTATATATTCTATCTTATCTAGATTCCTACTGTACTATTTGATCTACTACTTCTTCACTGGAAATAAAAGACAAGTTACCAAGAAGGAAAGTAAAGTTATCAAAAATTGCATTCACTTACATTTATTTCCAGTGAAGTAAAAGCTTTAGGGCTTGTACATAAAACAGCGATGCGACGTCGCATCGTAAAAATCGACCACGAAATTTAATTATTAATCTCGTAGATTTTTACGATGCGATGTCGCATCGTGTTTTTGTGTACAAGCCCTTAAAGTCAGTAGCTATCTCTGGCTACTGAATAATTCGTATCGGTAAACTTCACAAACATCGTCTCTCCGCAAACTCAACCATCTCAAATTGGATTGATCTTGGGTCACGCCTCTCGATATTTCTCCATCATTCGGTAAGCTCACTCGTCCTTGTAAATAACGAGATTTGTCGAGAATTTCAAGAAATAAACAATTCTCCTTTTGTAAATAAATGTTTCAGTTGATAGTATAATTTATATTACTCCTTCGCTACGATAAAATTAATGTTCAATTACGAGTAGACAAATTTTTGTCAAAACTTGTGGTCATATCTCCTTAAAGTTCTTATAATTTGTATAAATGAAATCAGCCTTTGCCCGTTTCATTTTCACAAAATCAATGCAATCAAAATTGCTTCTGTGTATTGTTTTTTTTTTTTGTTTGAGAACGCTTATAGAACTACTAGTATGATTTGAAAAAATCTTTTAGCATTTGATAGCCCATTTCTTGATGAAGGCTATTTAATATCATTCTGCGACTCTTAGAAGCCGAGCGAGTCGGCGAAATTGCGGGGTACAACTAGTGTTTATAAATATATGTACGAGTCTTTCTAAACAGTTAACGTTAGGAGGTGACGCAGACACAGTTTTGGACGATTTTAAATTTTTGAAGGAGAAATTTAGTTCTATTTGCCTTGACCTCAATCCCACAAAATGTGAAATCTTTATACCAGACACTACTGACAGACAACTGACTTTACAAAAATTCAATGTATTTGCTCCTCACATCAAAATTGTTGAAAAAAGCTGCCTTCACCTATTAGGGTCCCCAATCTTTGATGAATCCTTTCCGATTTTTATCGAAGAAAAAATACAAAATTTTAATGATATTTCAGAAAGACTATTCAAAATTAATACACCAAAATTTACTTACTTCCTTCGCTGTTCACATTTGTGGACACAACCACATCTTTTGGAAAAAGTTGATAATATTATACGAAATTTTATATCTTCTATTTTAAATGTGGCTCTGGATGACCGAGCTTGGTTACAAGCCACGCTCCCCATTCGCTTGGGTGGCATCGGTATCCGCAAAATTTCTAGTATCAGTTTACCCACGTTCATATCCTCAGTCCACAGTACCGAAAAGTTAGCCAGAGATATCTTAGGACCTTCCCTGGTTGATTTGGAAGTACCGTTTCTGGCTGATGCTATGAACGTTTGGAGAATGGCCTGTCCCGGTACTGATTTACCCCTGGTCCCATCTTCCCAAAGGCTTTGGGATGAACCGCTTTGCAGTTTGACGCGGAAAGAACTACTCAATACATCAGTCAATACTGCGGAGCGTGCTCGTCTGATGGCTGTGGGTGAATGGGAATCAGGTCTCTGGCTTCGAGCACTTCCTTCATCCAACACAGGGACTATGTTGGATGATACCACCTTTCGGCTAGCTACCTTTCTCCGTCTCGGCGCTCCCTGTGTTGCTCCGCATCGCTGTCACTGTGGCGAGGTTGTCGACAGCCTCGGACATCATGGCCTGTCATGCTGTAGGAGTGCAGGCCGCATAGCGCGACATGCCAGCATTAACGACATTCTTCGTCGTGCTCTTGCCACCGCCGGCGTACCAGCTGTTCTAGAACCGAATGGCTTGGTGTGTGACGATGGGAAGAAACCAGATGGTATGTTCCTTTTGCCTTGGAAAATGGGTAGGCCTTTGGTGTGGGACGCAACCTGTGTTGACACCCTTGCTCCATCCCATCTTCCAAGCTCAGCTGTCTGCGCTGGCGCTGCTGCTGCTGCTGTAGAGACTCTCAAACGGCGCAAGTATAGTAACCTGTCGGGTAACTATATTTTTGAGCCGTTTGGGGTGAAACGCTCGGGTCGTGGGGTCCGAGTGCTCGTCTCCTTTTCAAAGAAATTTCGAGGATACTGGTTGACACTTCGCGTGACCAAAGGGCTGGTTTATTTCTAGGACAGCGTATAAGCATTGCCATTCAGCGTGGCAATGCTGCCAGGCTTCTGGGCACCTTCCCGGACGACGGCGATGCCTAGGAATACTTTGACGCTTAATCACGCCTCTGTCTTTTAGATGTATATATAGCTTTTTTTTACGTTCGTTGTAATTAGATTTAGTATTTATATTTACAAAATGTATTTAGATATGTATATAGAAGTAATTAATTAAACAGTTGCCGTTCTAGTTCATATAATATTGATTCGGTCATGCAAAAGGTTACTACAGTTCTGACAAAATGACTGAATCTGTCTGAAGTTAACGTTCCGAACCGCTGTGCAGGTAATTTTGTACAATATATAAAAATGAGTAAGGTCGATAATCAAGAAGCCTAAACATTTACGACCACAACTGCAAAACCATTATGATTCCAAAATAAGTCATGCATAGGTTGTTATTTCGCCCGAATTGTACATTTCTGTGTTAATCTCTGTAAATTATCAGTCATCATCATCATTCAGTCATTTTGTCATTCAGTAGTAGCCTTTTGCCTGACCAAATCAATAGTATATTCACTGGAACGGCAACTGTCTATATATACTCGTACAAATATTTATAAAAACACTAGTTAGTCGTGCCTCGCAATTTCACCGACTTCCTCGGCTTCTAAGAGTCGCAGAATGATATTAAATAGCCTTCATTATGAATTGGGCTATCAAATGCTAAAAGATCATCCCCCAATGTGCGCCATGTTTTTGAGCTTCCGCCAGCAACCTTTCGCAAATCATCACTTCATCTTGCTGGAGGGCGTCCTACGCTACGTTTACACTTACAGAGTCAGTAACAGCCCGGAATTAAATTTTTTGCTGACTTATCGAAAATAAAAATTATATAATGCTACTTTAGTCAAATATTATGCCTCCGGCTCTGATATAAATATCCGTAACGAACAAAATTATGTTACTTAATTAATATCTACTGAACGTACTTGTAAGATAAATTAAGTTATAAATTCACTGTTTACGTTTCTGTTTTTCTGGGCTTAAAGGCCGTTGGGTAGAAAATTGCTAAGGAGCTACTATTAATTTAATTCTAGTTGTTGCCCGCAGTTAAATTTGTATGCCGAAGGACTTACTGAGACAAAAAGTTGCTTATGTCCTTTTCCTCCGAGCTACTAAGTACTAGTAGCAGTAGCAGTCACGTTTAGGATCACTAGACTTATGAGGCAGTCAAGAAAAAATAATACGTATTTCTATTGTTATCAGGTATGATAGAGGAGCACACGTTCGCCGGTGTGTAGCCGGCGCGTGCGCATGGGCAGCCTACCGGACCTGACGGAGCGCTCCCGTCCGGCGCCCGTCCGCGCCGCCATACGGACCGTGTCTGACCCGCATCGACACCGGGCTATCATCACACAGGTAGGTATAATAATGACGAAATAACTTTGCATGTCTGAAGTTTGCCGTTCCAAACAGTAAGTAAAATAAGTGTTTTTGTAAAACATTAACGACCCCAATTATCTTTACGATTTAAATTTAAATTTAAATTATATATTAATTTACATGGTTTAGATTATTAGACAATTGAATCCCTTGAAACACTTCCTAAAATGTTTCCTTTCTAAAATGATGTTCTCCATAGCTCTCCATTCCCCATTCTCCACAACAATAATGTTACAAAATTTTTACCTTAATACTTATTTTTTTGTTAACAGATACCAGTAAGCACAATATACAAGAAAGAATGGCCTTGGAAGAAGCAGAAAACTCCGATCCGAGTAGCAGGATCCTGTATCGGGCCTCGTCGACGAGACTCGGCTGCATCATCTGTCGGTGCGGCGTCAGTTCGTCGTCTGCTAGCACGACAGCCCCAGAAACTTCCCAAGCCGCTCGTCAACCGATTCACCCTTCTCTGCATCTCCAGCGGCCTCTGCGCGACGGCATTGCTGCCTTTCACAGCGTTCGCTGGCGCGGAAGCCGGAGCCATGCCACTAGCTATCATGCACACCATTGCAGCAATAGTCGCTCCGTTTTCTCCTCTCATTCTCCAAAAGACTGGAACAAGAGTAGTGATCGCCATCGCTCATACTCAAGTTTGTGTGCTCCTAACTGCTCATACGGTGGAGACTCCACTCCCTGTATTGCTTGCTTTGTACGGATTTTGTGGAGTTACACTGTCTCCAATGTCTCTTGCTCTTTCTGCGTCAGCGACTTCCTTGGCCCAAGCGGCAGGCGATGAGGCTAGAAGAAAAGTTGCTCTCAGAAGGGCACTGAGAGCGTTAAGGGCAGCTCAAGACTTGGGCCTCGTGATTGGATCCCTTCTTCTAGGATTCGCTCTGTTGGTATGGTCCGAGGAGATCTCCAGGCCTACAACTCCGGTACCGATGAATATATCTGTGCCGCGGTGGCCGCCACCAGAGGAATACTTCTTGGAGGATGATTATGAGGTGAGAATCATGGAAATTATTATCTCTGTCACATCAATTTTCCTTCATAAGTTCTGAGAGAAAAAAAACCTGGATTGCGCTAGGATAACCTTCCTGCTCAATTCATGTGCTACTGCAAGACAAAAAAGATGCAATGCATGCATCCGTTTATTTTAGGAGCGCACCTGCGGAGCGGCAGGTTGTCCAGACATGCAGACTTTGTCTGGCACAGTTCTGGACGCCGACGGCAGAATGATGCTGGTAGGAATGTGGGCGTTCCTAGCGCTCATGTCGGTGGGGCTGGGCGTGTACGGTGCCCCATCCGCGCCCGCGCCGCCTCCCGACGCTCGCTCCATCATCAGGGACCCGCGGGCACTGCTGGCGGCACCCATGGGCCTGTTCATAGGACTTCAACAGGGATTTATTTATACATCGTATATTAAGGTACAATACAACAAATTACTTAAGTAATTAGCATGAATCTGTTAATCTAATTTTAGACCACACGTTACAATACATTATCTGCTGTTTTTTTTCAACTTATTTATAACCACGAAATGAAGATTATTATTTGTAATTGAATCTCAGTGGTATGGAGTATGTGTCGATGGTTGGTGGTGTGCGTGGCGATCACTATGCGGGGCTGGAGTCCTGCAAGGATTGGCTGCAGGGACGTTATCCATGGCAGCAGCGCGAGGTCGGCGGGGAGCACTCGCGGCAGGAGGGGGAGCGGCGCACGCATCACTAGTACTAGCCCTGCTGCGCTGGAGAGCTGCTAAGACGGACCTAGCGTTGCCTGCCTTGGCGGCAGCTGCCTGGGGTGCGTGTGCGGCGCTCTGGGATGTGCTGCAGGTAACCACAAATGTTGGGCAGTTGTAGCAATCTATATTTCAAGTGTGTATCAATTCAATTTAAACCCTATGCTAATGACATAAGAATCACAGTAGAACTTAGTATAGCATGGGCTATCATACATGACGACCTGTATTTAGGTATGTGCCGCCACTACATGGCAAGAGGTATTTAAATTATAGTCACCTCACCTGCTTGGTGTACATCATCGATACCAGATTTGCGACTATCCCGATCCAGTACATAATATTTTTCTATTTATCCACCTTAAGGTCGAAATTTTTGCGCTGAGAGAGTCATGCTTCGGCACGAATGGGCCGGCTCGACGGGAGTGATACCACGGCCTCACAGAAAACCGACGTGAAACAACGCTTACGTTGTGTTTGACCGAGCGAATGGGGATAACGGTGGTCTAATCCCCTTTTAAAGCCCGGCAACGAACTTATGACTCCTCTGGTGTTGCGGGTGTCCATGGGCGGCGGTAATCGCTTACCATCAGGCAATCCGTCTGCTCGTTTGCCCCCTATTCCATAAAAAAATGACATCATGATATCAGTATGAAATCCAATGACATTCCAAGTGTGATTCATGTCTTGGTAAAAAGATTTGCCAATCAGTAGCTTACTGACACGATAGAAGGGAACTCTAAGGTTTTGTTATATTGAAGGCTGGTATCTGCATCGGCGGCCCCGGCTGGCGGGGGCCATGGTCGGTGACCCTAGCGGCGCGACACGCAGGGCTGGCACTTGCGTGTGTCGCGCGACAGATGCTATGCGTGCGCGCACAGCTGGCCGGCTTGGCGGCAGCCCTAGTTGCTGCACTTGCAACGCATACCATGTTGGAACTTAGGATGCGTAGAGGTAAGGATATATTTATTTTTGAATATTATAAATCTATTAAACAACCTAAGCCTAGCTAAGGTACGAGTACCTACCAACTAAATCCACACATCACCCGTAAGTTTTCATATACCTACGAGTTCCTTGTAATAAGGAGTGAGTCTACTGCCATTAACTGGGTATAAATCCCAACTTTAATGACCTTGTATCAATCAAACCTGTGTGTTACTCGTTATATTTAGATTCAATTGCTGTACCTACTTATATCACAGTTCAAAATACACAACGCATCCTATTAGTACGTATATTAGTCATACATAGACATACATACATTATTTTTCAATTTGAGTTTTTATAACAGGTGACACGAGCCGCCAAAGGTCCTAGCGAAGACCAACAGCGACGCAATTGGCGGCGCTGGCGCCTACGTCCGTCGACGTCGAAGAACCTGGCGTCCCTGACGCCGCGTGCCACGTCATCAGTTAACGTCGCTGGCGAGACGTATATTGATGTCCAAGAATGACAAATTAAAGACGATGGCCAAAAAGTGTACAATTACTGACGTAATAGGACGTGACATGACTGTCATCAACCAACGTTCTATGTTTTTGTCGCTGACGAGACGTGATAAGACGTTTTATTAGTGGTTATGTGATAATTTTGAGGAAAAGTGAATCATAGAAATGAATAATAGAAAGACAATGGTAATATTATTCTGATAATGGACTATTTATAGTCTTCAGGAATACCAGTTGTTAAACGAGTGAGATCTATTTTACCTACATTACTTCTAGATAACTTTTTATGTGCCCATGACGCAAGATCAAACTTTGTAGAATTTTGTTTTAGATATAAATGTTTGAAATTGTAATGCAAATAACATAACAGTTACAAATATTATGAAGACTGCGTCAAGAGCACATTGATCCTGGTTTGGGGAATTAGGAAGATGGGAAAGGAAAAACCTTGGTTTAAGGTTTTATACCAATCAAGAGGGGAGTGGCCAAGATTGGACAGTCTGACTTTCTGGCTATCACAGATCTGCGTAAACTCAACTTACCTAGCTCCCTAAGCTTGGCCACTACGAGTGTACCTATACTCATTTAGAACATTTATTATTCCGTTTTATAAATACTATATTTTATTTTAATACCTACCTATTATATCCTTGACTGACTGTTCACTACTCTAAAGTCAATGTTTTTATAAGTGTTTAGAAAATGTCGTTGAAAAGTTTGAAAGCTCGGATTGGAACGCTGTTTTTGTCTGTGTAACCAAGTTACTAAGGATTCTGTGACAGCAGCGCGTAGAAACAGTCGGCCTGTCGGCATAACATTAAATTTAAAATTTAAAAAGCCCCGCAGCTTCAAGTCATGGTTACCACGCTCTTGCAATATCATTGAATTAACAGCATAACAAATTTCAAATCGATCAGACCTGAGGAAGATGCCCAACACTTTCATCAACTAGAAAACAGCTGATAATCTTCAAACGGCTGGCGAGATTTTATTAAATCATAGCTAAAAAAGCATACCAAAACAAACTAAATCAACATCAGTGCATTTGTTTGATATCTACATACGAGACCACAGAGACCCACAGATACACAGGTGAAATAAGTTTAACGTGTTTATGATATAAGTTACACCACACACACACAACCCTGTACTTATTATATATGATATTATTATGACTGTATGTATTATACAAGTAATACGTGGGGCCACGGAAAACTATGGATACACATAAAATATTAGAAGAAAGAAAAAAAATATTTATCACTAAATAAGTTCAACACTGATAAGTTTACAGCACAGCTCAATTATAATTTTTGATCAGCCGAAACCGTATCCGGATAGAATATACCATGGCAGAACATGATTTGCACCAGGTATTGCATTCCCGAAAATAGCGTGCAGTGATGTCACAAAACTTACGAATTTCACGATCAGTGTTGCCGTTGATTGACAGCTTCGATACCAATAAGGATATTTTTAATTCATGATTAATCTTCTATCTATACTTATAATAAATCTGTTGAGAGGTCAATTCTGTACATGAAATATATTTCCAAAATAACTATCAGCGGGTGATTAGTGATCGATACTGACGCCAAAAATGCAATCAGTAAAATGTTTGTCTGTCTGTCTGTCTGTCTGTATGTCTGTATGTTCGGTATAGAAACAAAAACCACTCGACGGATTTCAACGAAACTTGGTACAATTGTTCTTCATACTCCTGGGTAGGTTATAGTATACTTTTCATCACGCTACGATCAATAGGAGCAGAGCAGTGAAGGGAAATGTTGGGAAAATGAGTGATTCATGAGAAAGGTTTCAAGCTATAAAACATCACGCTACAACCCTTAGGAACGGGGCAACGCAGGTGAAACCGCGGGCGAAGAACTAGGGAACAAAGTAACTATTCCACGCGGACGAAGTCGCTGGCAAAAGCTAGTATATAATAAAATAAATTGCTTACTAGCCCAACTATATTTGTCTCGTGTTATTCGTCTATTTGGTTAAAAAAGTAAATTATTTAAAACTACTAATAGAAAATTCCACTAACAAAAAAGCAAAAAAATAAAACATGGTATCATTTCAAACAATGACATCGCCACAAGCCAGCCACGTGACCTAGCTGTCACTGGAATGCGAAACCTGGATTGTACTAAAATGTCCGCATAAAATTTGCCTGTTGCGACATCTATCCTACTAAGTACCTACTGAGTAAAACAACCTGACCAATCAGGTTAGGAAATACAGCAGCCATTTTTTATATAAGTATGTATCAAAAAGGTCTTGGTTGAGGAGATCATGTACGTAATCAATAGTGATGTGGGCAAGGTATATTTCGCGGGGCCCTCTGACGGCTTTTAAGTAATTCATAAATTTTCCCTGCGGTCTCGAAGGGCCTCGAGCCTTTCGGACCCCGAGCCCGTAGACCGTGGCCCACGTTGGCCTCGCTTTACGCCGCCCCTGTATGTAGGTGCTTAGTATATAGGTACCTATGTATCTCTCGAAAATTAAGAACAAATTGGTAAGTAGTTTGGATTGATTCCATTGCCACTGTTTATAAGAATCCTACGCGCCGCTGTCGCTTAGACTAAGCTTATCGAAGGAAACGTGCACAGTTTGTTAGTGAATTATGTAGTTTTTTAACACATTACTTAAATATGTTAGCAACAAAAAGAAACCTGATGACATTTCTGTTTGGTAAGGCTACCGATTTTACTTCTTTTTTAAGTCTTCTTCTACGTCTGATTTTAATTTGTAAGAACAATATTCAGGTATGCGAGACACTTACAACCAAAGTTGTTTTTATATCAACCCTTCATAACATACCATCACGCCTGTATTCCCCGAAGGGTTAGGCAGAGGCGTACTAATGTACACCCACAGTTCGCCGGTATGTTTAGGTCCCATGTAATAGGGGGCGAGGCTATTGCCATTAACCGGGCACAAATCCAGACTCCGATCTACTACTGAGAATTTCATAGAAAAACCCAATAACACTTTGCTCGACCTGGGGATCGAACCCAGGACCTCTAGCGTAGCAGACGCGCTTGGGACCACTAGACTAATGAGGCAGCCAACCCTTCAAGTAGATAATTACAGAGACAATGCAATATCTATTGTCTTGTAAACAGGGGGTTACGGCGTTTGCTTAATTCAAACTCACCACTGCAAAATCGCTTGCGGGGAATTTCAAGCGCGCACACGCATAATTATTCAGATTTGTTATTTAGATTGTGTACAACATTCATTTACTTTTTAATTTGATATTTCTACCTCCAAAAGATTAATATACTGTCAATTGTTTTTAACCCTAATTTTATACAGTCAGCGTCGAATAGTTTGTGGCCAAAAAGTCTGCAACACGACCTTATTTCAACTGTAACAAAGACGTGTTGCGAACTATTTGGCCACTTTGGTTGACACGAACTATTTGACGCTGACTGTACATACCTATACTTATTAAAGAAATAACTACACCTCTGAATAGAAAAAAAAAGAAATAAAGTCAATTTATCAAAATCAAATGTAAATTTCAAGAATAATGTAATTTTGTCTTTATAATGTATTTATGTAAAACGATCTGACAATATTAGTTTGTTATGCATTAAAATAACGCTGTTGGATGTGAGTGTTAGAATAAAGATGTGTTTACGACGAAACTATATGAATAAAATAATTGTTGACTGAAATGTGTTTATTATTTATTTCTAGGTCTCTACCGACCATTCTATACCTATTTTTTTCCTTTACTGTATCAGAAATGGACAGTAGTTACTACTTATCTGTAGTTGAGGCTTAGATTCCCAGGTAAAACAGGGGTTTTCTATTTGGAAATTCTCGAAAGTAGCTTGGATTTTGAGTTTAGTATCTATCCTGTGAATAGCCCTAAGATATGGGACCTAAATATACCGTGAACTATGGGACCTTAACTTTAATACCTACACCCTAGGCAAATACAGGCGTGACGTTTATGTAGTATGGAATCTACGTTCAATAAAAATTATAATATATCCCATAAGAAAAATCGGACATTTGCAATGCTATTAGAAAAGATCCTATTCACTACCCTCTTATGAAAATTTGAAAAACTAATACCGCAAAAATGGACTGTGGATGCATAACAGTAGAACTGAAAATCCATTTTCAAAACAATCCTTTTTATTGAGTGTCAAGACTTTTACCCAAGGTTCTGTCGAGTTGGTACAAAACCGCCTTCAAAATCATAAAAAATAATGCAATGTGCGAAACTGTTTCGGATGTCGGTGCCTTTGATTTGATCGAATCTTTTGATTTCGCCACCGACTTCCGACTGTTTCGCATATAGCATTATTTTTTATATTTCTGAAGGCGGTTTTACTTTTTCTTAAAAATTATTTTATTTTAAAAATTTATAAAATTTTGTGATCAGATCCTCTGAAGTTTGAACTACCGATCAAAAATTAATCATCAAAATCGGTTCATAATTGACGGAATAATCGCATAACAAACATACAAAAAAATAAACACAGTCTAATTGAGAACCTTCTTTTTGAAGTTGGATGATAAATAATACACAAATCATCAACATTAACGCATTATTTTTATTTTCCCAATGTTGTCTAAGACTAGAAACCCCGTCGCATTGTCGTCATTTTTATAAAACTTCTGAATTTGCTATATATTAAGCAGTAGGTTTAAGTATATAACATAACATGTAATACAAGTAATTCTTCACAAAAACATTAAAAAGCCGCAAATTGATCCAACTTTAAAATAATTTAATAGTCGATTTAAAAAACAAATACAATTCCAAGAAACTTAATTCCTACGATTCGATACTATAGTTTTTGCATCTTACGAGTGCGCGTGGATCATTTGAATTAGAACTTTATAAATGTGTATTTAGAAGTCACACGTTACGCACTTGTAGATTACAAGAACTATACCTACTTTCATTATCAAGACGACAATGAAACAGGGCATTGTTACATTCATTACAAGTATGGTAGGTACACATAGCACTAGTGACGCGGGCCATTTCCACAATCGTATTCAAATACGTTGCCCAACATTTTTCGAGCTTCCGTCCACAAATAACTACACAGTTTATAAGCTGTAACATCTGGGAGCGGAATGACCTAAAACCCTAGCAGCCAATGTCAAAAATGTACTCTGTGACTAGTGCTATAGAGCAGTTTTTTGACATGAGCCGCAAACGTGTTAAGTCATGGTGAGCCACCTGTAGGTACGGTACAGGTGGCTTAAAGGCTGGGCCACACAGACTTCATATATTGTTATTTTTGGTGCACGCTTCAGAGCGAGAACGATAGAATATAACATTTTTGCGTTAGAGTAACACCGCGCATAGTTTCATACATTACTACTGCTGCAGTTTCGCATCGATTTCGCATATATTCCGTATGGCCTAGCCTTAATAATGTATTGCAACATTGAAAATAAAATTGTGATGCATGATTGTGGAAATCATCCATGCCTTCACATTTATTATTAGTTATGAATAATAATACTAACAACACATATATATTATATCATACTATTATTGTCTGCAATAATCGATTTTATATTTCTAGCTGACAAAAATGTATGAGAAGAACCGATTGCTACACCATTTTTTTTACTGATAGTGTAAAACACGCGTCAATTGTTTAATTTGACGTTGTCAAAATGTGTTACGTCAAATATCGTGTTTAAAATTTCTCATTAGTAAAAGCGCCAGTTCAGTCTATTATTTTAGTTTTTAAATGATTTTGCAAGCATTTGGTGTAAAAAAAATTGTCTAATGATTATTTTTTTAAGCACGACTTATTATAAATAATTGACACCTAAATAAATAATTAAAAATAGATAGGTAGGACATGTCAGCTACATTGCGTGCTATTTGAATAGCATTTTTTTTTCTTTTTTTATACATTTTAAACTGTCTAGGTCACTATTTAAAATTAAATATAATAAAATATGTTCACTACATGCAGATAAAACGTAAAAAAAACTATTATATAATACCGAGCACTTTTTTCATTTGTATTAAAAAAATACGTCCTGGGTAATAATAAAAAAATGCTAAGACAAAAGAGCTCATACATCTTGCAGAAAACTTTTCCTAATGTTCAATTATTGACTGTACCATGTTTAATATAGATTAGAATGCTGTAATTTTGTAAAATCCCATCCGGAGTCATTTAATAAATGGAGCGATTATTGTAATTTTAACAAAAGATATCCAGACCGCCTTTTTAAACCGCCTTAAAAATGAGCTCTATCGCCGAAACTGTTACACTATGACCATCAAGATTAACAATAAGTTGCCTGAACGTTAAAAAAGCCTCTCGGCAAACATTTTCAAGTCTCGCTTACATAGTTGGCTAGCAGGCAAATGTTTCTATACTGTTAATGAGTAGGTACATGAATACAAAATTCTAGATTGTCTTGTTGAAATTCTAAACTAGTTGTGTCTAAAATAATAATATTATGTTTTTAATTGTGTATAATTGAAATTTGCACGCTATTTTATTATGGCAAAATCATACTGACCTTTTATAATAAGTATTTACCACCCTTTTAACTACATTTTATGCAAATAAATGAAATGAGGAAAAATAAAAATAAAAGAAACGTATCAAAACAAGTTTTGTCTTTATTAAAAGTCTATTCGTAAAATAATCTAAAAATAGCATCACAATAATAATTAATTAGCGCAAGGAAAATTATAAACATCTTACAGATTAATAAATTAATTCGTGGACGAAATAAACGTTTACAAAAACAAAACACAATTTTAGAACTAACTTCTACACGCGTTCCATTTTTAAAATGGCCGCACGTTGATTACAGTACCTATAATTAACACTAATTCAACAAAACATTTGTTTTTATTGTACAATGCCACGGTTATTGACACTGCACAACTTATTGACAGACGTGTTAGAAACATAGGACTTGATTATAGACACCTAAGTTGTAGGAACTGAGAGCGTAGCCACGGTATATTTCACAAAACGAATACAAATTCTCAAAATTGTAACTAATTCATTCGATGAACGTGTTCACAATTTCTGTTTTGTTCTCTATTACATAAAATACAAAACTCAAAATTTTAAAATTGTTTTGTCAACTAAATAAATCAATCCAAATTACGGTACCGCAGCTAATATTATACAAAAATGCGGGTATTTACAGTTCACAATATTTATAATGATATTTAATAGTAACGCGGCCTTGTCAACGTGTATCAATGACAACTGTACAACAAGGGATCCAATGATTTCTGGACCACACCCATTATTGGATGGCATCATGTTGGAGTCTTTGTAATCTCCAGTCATAGCCTCGGCCTCGCCTAAAAGCCGAAACCGAAAAGGAACCTAATAAAAGCACCTCCTGCCGCATTTTTTTTTATTCGTCATAGGCTTACGCTTGACCGTCAGTTCGCTTGTTGTTAAGCGATACTGCAATCTACGATGGAGCGCGCTTGCCTAGAACAAACCGATTCACTCGTAATTTAAAAGACACCCAGATTATATCTATCGAAGCTCGGAAGCGCATTTCACATTTCAGCGGTACGCATGATAAAAGCGTTTCGTTCGGTTTTTTGGAATATCCGCCAGGAATCGATGTCGCTTTTTCGTGCGGTCATAAATAAGCCGAAGGTGTCGCCGAAGTATTGTTTCCATTCGCCGAAAACAAACGTACATGGTATCAGCGCGTCGAACATGGTGCATGGTGCATGGGCATGGTGACGGGGGAAAGTTACATTAGCAGCTTTAAGAAATAAGAAAACCTACGGAATTTTTATAGTTACGTATTTTTTAATCATGTCGGACACTACTGTCGGCCGACGATCCATGAGGATTTTCCTTTTCATAAAAAAACATATTTCGCAACTCCAGAGTTTACCTAGGTACTGTTAAATATCATTATACGTACAGTTATACTCCTATATGTTACAAGTACGTATATGCTTTCACATTTCTACGATATAGGATGACAGTAAAAACCCAGTGTCGGACATTACAGGGGCCTACCTATATTACACAATAAATAACATAATAACTTGTTTATAACTTATTACAAATACGCGTGGAACTATGAAAATGCTTTGTTTCATTGGGTCCGGCGCAGATTAGCCGAAGCGCAACGCAGCGCGCTTGTTTGTGCAAATGTGTACCGGCCCTTAGTTTATCGAAGCATACCTATTATTTGCTTTAACAAACTAGTTGCAATGACTAGTTTCTATGAATAAGCTTTCCTGTTGGCTGTGCAGCTAGGGTTGCGAGCCAAACGGTTGAATACTTCATTTATTTCGGCATTGCTCGCTTCAGCATAAAACATTTACAACACACAGAAATACACAGAAAAATAAACACTTACGTCAGCATCTTTAAGTTTGCCTTTACAACTCGCAATTTTATGAATATTCTTTTCCAGGATTTAAATAGTTAATAATACATTCTGAATAATGATATCAAAATATAATAATTATATAATTAATTCAATATTCTAAGTAGAACCCCATAAAACATTTTATATCCATTTTAATTTTAAAGGACGAACGCAACACATACGATTTTATTTTTGTTTTAAATATTATTTCAACATCTTATTATTTAAACAGCGATCTAAATTTGATTTCAACACTACATAAATAATTATCGATAAAAAATAATAAAAAGATACGTTAACTAAAATACTGTAGGAGCACAACAAGAGTCAACTTGTTACTTCTAGATTCAATTAAAATCACCAGTGATGCCAAAAACCAGATCATAGACAAGTAAACATTATTTTTATAGTCAGCAAATCATAAGACTTAAATCTGACAACACAGAGGTATAACGATAGACGTAGATTGTGATACGCTAAATACGCATAGAGTATACAAGTATTAACAGGGGTTACCAATTCAAAAAAAGACACATAAGATGATAACGCCATCTTTGACCAAGACCTGCTTGATTGCTAGTTAGCCCTTTTGTTATGCGTCTCTTTCTATTTACTTAAAAGTTTTCCACCAATTATGATATTCGATAATGACTTCACAAGCAACGCAGACAGTTTACACATTTTATAAACAATATACATAATTATATTTACAACTCTGGTTAGTGATAAATCAATACAAGATTGAGATTACGGTGTTATAAGTACAGTACATCAATGATACTCCGCAAGAAACTGAAAAATGCCTGATGGTGAGGGGCAACCGCAGCCTATTATGGCCAGTCCCAATAACGAAACCGTCGATAGATTTGCTTACTAGAGATAGGATTTTGACATTACTTGTATAAACCTTATGTCAAAATCCTATCTCTAGTAAGCAAATCTACTGGCTGATTTGATATTGGGACTAGAGGTTTGACGCCAGAAAAACCGTAACATCACTAGTGCGCTGTCATCTTGACACCTCAGTTGAATTACATTTTTAGATTGTTTGGGTATTACATATCTGAAATGTACTAGGTACTATGTAAAATCCTGATAACGCAAGAAATGGTACAGTAAACACTCAAAAGTTCGTAAGCACGCTAAGGATAAATTGCAGTGAAGAGTACGAGTGAGATCGATACAACCAGTGCGTGTCACTTGTTATCGACAATGAATAGAAGGTCGTAAGTCAAACTAAACGTCAAACTATTGCGTTGAGATTGGCTATGGACTTTTGGTCGCCACTGTACATAGCTCATAATCTTGTATTCTGGTAGATTTAATTTGTATATTAGGTACGCCATTTTTTCCCGTCAAGGGATGGCAACAATCTTCGTTCAACCGGTTAATAAAACCTTTTTCAAATAATTATTTCTAAGGTTAACAATTTGGTATTCAAAGAGCCTGATAAATAAACTTTACTGTTAATAATTACACATTCACAGTTATATTTATCGAACCCGATTAAATTTACCTACAATAGTTTAATAATTACCCAAACCATGTGTTCGTAATAGAAAAATCTATTCGAAATAGGTTTTAAGGAATAAATCCTAAACAACCGATTTCCCAACAATCAATCACAGACAACCTACTTAATACCACTGCTATTATTCGATACGATTACATCGATAGATTGCTGTACAGTCGCAAAAAACGACAGTTATCGAGTTTTGTATTACTTGGTACAGCCTTCAAATATTTATACGATATCAAAACATCGAAGGGACGTAATATCGATAAATTGAATCGAAATTTCATGAAAAGCATCGATTATTAACTTCCAAACTCTCCCATTACTCACATTATCGCCTCACTAAACAAAAACGAATTAGAAACTTAGTAAATTAAGCTCTGTCTATGGATTATGGACAAAGCTTTGATGTGCATAAAGAGAGAGGGTTTGACGGAAGTCATCGCTTCAAACTATTGTTGATCCTAGTTCATGGCAATTAAAATAAGATAAAAAATAAATAATAAACTGTAATGCGACTAGAAGTCGACACGCACGCGTCGCGTTTCACATGATTGGCATCTCCTAACATCCAGCAACGTAAATTAGACTATAACACGTAGACTTAAGGTGTATATTTACACGGGCGTGTAGTGCCCGTCCGGTTTGTAGAACATTTGGCCGGTGACGACCCGGCGGACGATTTCCTTAAGGATGAGTCTCTTTTCCTTCTTGATCTTGGTGAGGAAGCCTCGGTTCTCGTTCGCCCGCCGGGACAGGTACGGCAGCACCTCCACCACGGGGCCGTACGGTACGTATTTGTAGGCGGAGTAACCGGCTTGACCTGTACAGATAAAAGGAAATTATTATTAACATAGAAGAATGTCTGGTGAAGGTCGCTGGGAGTCGTTGGATACAGCTTTGTGGAAGTCTTTGGGGGTGGCCTTTGTTCAGCAGTGGACTTATATCGGCTGATATAATTATTAAAACAGGCCATCCTCCTAGCCTATTAATCGTCTTTAGTCCGTATATCCGGCCTATGACCCCAACATGGTTGGAAATACCTAATTATGTTGTAGCCTATTCATGGGGAATACCGGTATCCTTAAGGATAACCTGATTGTCCTAACTGGATAGGATCGCGGCTGCTGGAAGATGTAAAGTAGGACTCCTACCGAAGCTGCGATATCCTAAGCGCGACTGTTACGCTAGATCCTGGTCTTGATTCCCAGGACGAGCAAAATGTTATTCTTTGAAATTCTCAGTAGCAGTTCGGATTTTTATTGTGTCCAGTTAATTGGTAGGCTTACCTCCTACACACGTCATGCTCGTGAACGGCTGTGTGTTAATTAAGTAATTGTTTTGGCGTGAAGTAACGACGTTACTTCGAGAGGATACCAAACCTTCTGGCAGCATCTTCAGCCTTGGACTATAAAAGAGTCGAAGTTGAGGGTCGACGCCAGATTAACGCGCAAGAGTTCAAGGTGTAAGACTCACCCAGCGGGAAGGTTATGTGGTCGCACATGCCCAGCAGCTGTCCGAAGCAGACGACCTTGTCCTCGGGCTTGATGTCGTGTTCCTTCATCAGCTGAATGGCGTACCGCACCGTGTCCTCGTTGTGGGACGCCACCATGATACCGAGTCGCTCCTTGTTGGGACCCTAGGATCCAAAATGACGATTGTCTTTTAGATTTACCTAATAATTTTACTGCAAATTAAGGCGTAGTCTTAGATAAACTACATTGCCACTATCATTGTACCATTTTCTCCATTTTACTTGCATTCGTACATAGGTACACTTATTACCACTACAGTATATAAATATACTAGCAACCCGACCGCGGTTTCACCCGCGCTGCCCCGTTCCTAAGAGTTGTAGCGTAATGTTAAATAGCTTAAAACCTTCCTATTGAATCATTCTATCTATTAAAAAAAAACACATCAAAATCCGTTGCGTAGTTTTAAAGATTTAAGCATACATAGGGACGGACAAACAGCGACAGCGACTTTGTTTTATACTATGTAGTGATATATACAGGGTTACAGGTTAAGTCGACCTAGATCCTTTAAGAGGTTGTACTTTGCATCATTCCTGACTGATTTGACTATGAAACACCGTACCCCAAACTTAACCGTTTCCAAGATATTGAACTTTAAAGTTTTTTTTAATAAAATGTCAATTTTTTGTCTATTGGCTTACTTTTTTGGGATTTTCCCCTCGTAATTTATTTGTCTTTGCTATTTTTGTGTAGTATATTTATTTATTTGGACAACCAGTAGCTGTTACATTATTTTTTATGTCTAAAATATAATTACTATAATAGAAGTAAATGCACAGCATTTTATGGAGTCACAGCAAGCATCAAATTGTAACACCGCTTGTAACACCGCAAATTAAGTAGGTATAGAGCACAAAAGAGAAGAAAAGAAAACAATCAAATAAATTAAAAAACTTGAAATAAAATTAATATTCAGCTTTTGTCTCCCAACAAACTCAAAACAACTTTTTTATAAAGATATATATATATATACCCTCCTTAAGAATGATACATCTCAATGATTGCAGATGTAAACCAGCTTGTTAAGTACTGGCTTACCTCGAAGCGACAACAAATATCCGTGGAATACACAAATATTTGCCTCAAGTGGGAATCATCACAGGAGGGTCATTTCGTGGATTCAATTTCCAACCGAGGCATATGTGTGTTCCACGGATATTTGTTTTGAGGCTGGGTGTACATAGTAGCGAGAGGTTAGCGTTCTATCTGTCCATTGTCATTTGCGCGCAGTTGCATTGTGCACGTCATTGTTGCAAGCGACATGGAAGAATTTATCGAGTGTCCGACAGTTTCCTTGTTTATGAGCATTTCTCAAAAAAAAAATTATTTTCTATGTAAATCTCTGTCCCACATTTTAAAATATTTTTTTCTATATATAACATAGACCATTACCACTTCCTATTAATTTGTATACAAATGATTAATTATTATTTTCTTAATTATGGTAGTAACTGGAGCGCAGTGCGAAGGGGCCACCTTTTCCAGAATATATAAATAAATAAATTTATTTGCACAGAATATAGGTATATTTCGACTTTTAATAGTATTCAGTAACTTGACAGTTGAAGGGTTACCAGTTTTCGACAAAAAAAAAGATAGTGAGGTGGTGATAGAATGAACGAAATTGAATGAACTTAAGTACAATACGCGCGGCATAAGTTGGCCGAAGTGAAGTTCGCCGTTTTAATGCGCAGTGGATTGTTTACATTAAAAATTGTGTACTGCGCAACCAAAAACTGACAAACAGCTAACTTCAGTCCGGCCAAATTATGTCGCGCGTACTGTAATGTACATAAAAGCAACCTTTTATTTTAAATTTAATAACTTGTCTTAAAAACACGATATACACTACTAAACATTGCAAAAGTTTGTCAGAGGAAATAAAATATAATACAAAAGTAAATTAAGTAAAATTACATACTTAATTTTTATTCTTAGTTTATTTCTATTAGAAGAAATTAAAAAAGGAAATTACTTTTAATAATTAATAATTATTCATATGTTCCACATCTTACGAATATACGAATTTTTAAAGTTTTATTTGAAATATAACCATTTTTATCATTCGTTCTTTACGCAAAATCGTTCACTACCTAACACTAGATATTAGTTGAATTTAGGTGTAGTATGGTATCATTATTTTTCTTTGAAATTATTTATTATTTATTATTACATTATTATACATAGATAAATAATTTTAGGTCTTTACAGTTTAGTGGTTTCGTGAAATGGTAAAATGATATGGTAAGTTATGGCCGATCTGCTTTGAACCGTCTCATTATTCTTAAAGGGCAAACGTGTTAGACTGACCTTGACCCTGCTGAGGATCTCCTTCAGACACTTATGGAAGGAGACGGTGGTGGCCTCCACATTCTCGCAAGTGGGGTCGTCGTAACCCATCGCCGCAGCTCTGGCGCGTTCCTGTACGTCCACAAACACAAACATCAAGTAATTATTTATTTGAAGAGAAAGTTATATTCTCTCTGTAGTTTTGATCTCGCCATACCATCACGCCTGTATTCCCCGAAGGGCCAGGCAGAGCTATACTTAGTACACCCACAGTTCGTCGGTATATTTGGTCCCATGCAATAAGCGAGTCTGTTGTCATTAACCGGGCACAAATCCCAAACTCCGAGCTGCTACTGAGAATTTCATAGAAAACTCAATAACACTTTGCTCGACCTGGGGATCGAACCCAGGACCTCTAGCGTAGCGGTCGCGCTCTGGACCACTAGACGTACGTTCGTACGTAGACGAATGAATCGGTCTAATATTATCTATTTATTATTTCTTATAAAATAAAAATTATAATTATTAGTTTCTGACACAGGCGAATTAGACTTTACGATTTTATCGCGTTGTATTGATATTATTTGATTCCCGACGTTTCAGATCCTTTACAGCATCCATGGTCACGGGTGTCCAACAACTTAGTCTACCCGTGACCATGGATGCTGTAAAGGATCCGAAACGTCGGGAATACAACGCGATAAAATCCGTAAAAAGTAGTTTTATTTTAATTATAATTATTTCTGTAAATGGATCTAAATTTTTCTTTATAAAATGGCGGCGACGTTTCCTAAGAGATAAAACAAAAAGTTATAAAACTTAGATCACGGTGCTTTTCAGGTCCAGACATGATATTTTAGTGTCTTCTAGGATATAATTAAGACATTGGAAGAGCCATAACACCCTTGAGTTGACCTATCACAATAGAAGACAAGCATGTCTTAGGCTATTCGTCTTGATCATCATGTCATTGGGGAAAACATTCAATGTTCATACAATGCTGTTATCACATTATTGTATCCGTGAAGAATATAACACCATTTATTTTCAAAGTCAAAGTCAAATCTTTTATCTATACTTATAATAAATCTGTAGAGAGGTCAGTTCTGTACATGAAATATATTTCCAAAATAACTATCAGCGGGTGATTAGTGATCGATACTGACGCCAAAAATGCAATCAGTAAAATTTTTGTCTGTCTGTCTGTCTGTCTGTCTGTCTGTCTGTCTATCTGTCTGTCTGTCTGTATGTTCGTTATAGAAACAAAAACCACTCGACGGATTTCAACGAAACTTGGTACAATTGTTCTTCATACTCCTGGGCAGGTTATAGTATACTTTTCATCACGCTACGATCAATAGGAGCAGAGCAGTGAAGGGAAATGTTGGGAAAATTAGTTATTCATGAGAAAGGTTTCAAGCTATAAAACCTCACGCTATAACCCTTAGGAACGGGGCAACGCAGGTGAAACCGCGGGCGAAGAACTAGGGAACAAAGTAACTATTCCACGCGGACGAAGTCGCTGGCAAAAGCTAGTTTCAAATAAATCAATGGTTTAGGTACTTTTGAATTGTCAAAACTAGGTCTTATGGACAAGAACCGGCAAGAAACTCCATAGATACTCTTTTAAATAAAAATCATGACATTGTGGTTGTTTACAATTTTGTTAAGTATTTATAATGTGTGACTCATGTAGCTTGATGTGCAGGATAATACCTAATATACTTAATTCAATAGATCACGATCACTCGCCTTCCAAAAGAGAAAAAAAAATGTCTAGAGCCGATCAATCTCGACAGACATGTAACCGGCAAGCCCGATATCTATTATTTATAAACGTCAGATAATAAAACGCAACATCTTAGCCTACATGATTCTCACATTTTACAGCCGTTTTCTGATCATGTAAATCATAATAATAATATCATTATATGTCATATGTAAAAATATATAAAGAATTACAAAACATGTCACATGAAGTGGCTGAAAAATGAGTAACAATGTCACAATAACACTAAGAATATCGGTTTTAAAAGAGTATCCATGGAGTTTCTTTCCGGATTCTTCTCCACAGGATTAACCTTTTGGAACCGTGCAACTAGAAAGCTTATAAGTTAAATACCTGCTCGATGTACGCGCCACGCACGAGCTTGGCGCCCCAGTAGAAGTTCTGCCG
Source organism: Acronicta aceris (assembly GCA_910591435.1). Taxonomy (NCBI): domain Eukaryota; kingdom Metazoa; phylum Arthropoda; class Insecta; order Lepidoptera; family Noctuidae; genus Acronicta; species Acronicta aceris. Next base: position 2,124,528 of record OU342778.1, on the reverse strand, counting down.
CTGTGCCTGCTCCAAGTCCGTCAGGATCTCCTGGTACGTGTTCTTTAGGTACGTCTGGTACGTGTTGAACACTAGGAACTTGTCCTGAAACAAATACGCGTGTAAGCTGTTATGTATGAAGATAAAACTGAAAAAGACGGCACTATATCTCGCGATTAATCATTAAATGGTATTTAGTCTATATTATTTAGTATTTAGACTGCCTCATTAGTCTAGTGGTCCGAAGTGCGACTGCTACACTAGAGGTCCTGGGCTCGATCCCCAGGTCGATCAAAGTGTTGTTGGGTTTTTCTATGAAATTCTCAGTAGCAGCTCGGAGTCTTGATTTGTGCCCGGTGAATGGCTATAGGCTCGCCCCTTATAACATGGGATCTAAACATACCGACGAACTGTGGGTGTACATTAAGTACGCTTCTGCCTAACCCTTTGGGGAATACAGGCGTGATGGTATATTATGGTATGGTATTTAGTTTTACCTACTTATGTTACTGTAATAGCCTGGTTGTTAAAACTAATAATAATTAAAAATGAATAATTTTCTGTGATCACCGTTTATTTCATCATCTTTTGCCACGATGGTTAGGTTAGGGTTTTTTTAAACAACCTAACAACTTAACCTACTTAACCATAGTGGAACATTTCGGAGTTTTCCATTGAAAGTTGATAAATCTTGGGATTTACCGTGTTTTGGGCTTTTACAGTAACATAAATGTAAGTATACCTACAGATAGATGTATATTTATGATGATAAATTATAATATTAACCATCTTTTATAATATAGGTAAGTCAATGTTTTCAGCGCTGACACGACCTCAAACCCAGAAAATCCTAGTCCCTTTTAAAGTCCAGATATAATTGTAGCAATATGTGAGTGGCAATATCAAAGACAGCCCTTTAAAATAAAGTGTTATAGAGGGGTTGAGTAGACCATTGAATAAAAAAAAAATGTGTAGGTCGACCGTAACCTTGGGAACTCAACAACATGTTCCAGCTCAGCCGAAAATAATAATCTACACTAATATTATAAAGACGACGAAAGATTTGTATATTTTTATGTAACGAATAAACTAAAAACTACTGGACCGATTTCAAAAATTCTTTTGCCGTTAGAAAGCTACATTATCACTGAGTAATATGGGCTATATTTATTACTAGCGACCCGCCAGCGGTTCCACCCGCGCTGCTTCGTTCCTAAGAGGCGTAGGGTGATGTTATATAGCATATAATCTTCCTCGATAAATGGACTGTCAACACAAAAATATTTTTTCAATTCGAACCAGTAGTTCTTTAGATTAGCGCGTTCAAATAAACAAACAAACTCTTCAAGTATAGATTAGAAAAAAATAGGGATCCCGACTAAAACTTTAATAATGTCCACCCGTGCAAAGCCGGGACAGGCCGCTAGCATGCAATAATTTGAACGGTACATAAAAAATCATGGACAATCACTCACTTTATTGTATCTCCTCATCATTTCCAAGCAGATCCTAGATATCGCCGGTTGGAAGTAGGTCTGCTCCGCGTCGATCATGACCCTCACATCAGCGTCATTCGCTATCCTGATGATGTGGTTGAGTCGCCGCAGCATGTTCCGGAACATCTCCTCCTCCTTGGGCGAGATCTGGGAGATCAAGCGGCGCATCTGTCCCGTCTTGGGGTCCGGCACTCGGAACGAGTCGGAGAGGTTCATGTCCTCGTCGAGAATGTTCGTCCAGGGGAACAAATGGACGATGCTGGAATGGAAGATTTTTGCTTTATGGAAAATATATCATAATTGTAGAGAAATCCTTCTGCATCATTAGTCTAGTGGTCCTCAACGCGACCGCTACGCTAGAGTTCCTTTTTTTTATTGATTATGTAGGCAAAAGAGCAGTCGAACCATCTGATTGTAAGTAGTCATTGCCGCCCATGGACACCTGCAACACCAGAGGAGTTGCTGATGCGTTGCCCAGCTTTAAGAGCCCCTACGGAATGCAGATTGACAGACAGCAAACGAAGGGGTACTGGCTCTCACGCGCCAAAGTCGAAACACGCACCAAGATGCTTTACTACAGACTCCAATTCCTGGGTTCAATTCTTAGATCGAGCAGTGTTATTGGGTTTTTCAGCTCGAGTTTGGATCTGCGCCCGGTTAATGGCAATGGGCGAACGTAGGCGAACTGTGGGCGTACATTTTTTTTAAATGATTGCTAGCAATGTGGGTCGCACATTACTTGTATTCTTGTTAACCCCTCGTGCTATGCTAACTGCTTGTGTTACCAGTGGGTTCACGTCGGTAGTGCAATGGGTGGGTTTCGAAACGGCAACCACATGATTGCAAGTCAGACGCCCTAGCCATTAGCCTACCGCTGCTTCATAGTACGTTAGGACATATAGTAGTACATTAGTATGCCTCAAATTAACCCTTCGGGGAATATAGCCGTGATGTTTTTATGTTGTTCCTAAACACTGTAGAAGTATGTCACGACTTTTAACTTAGCGAAATGGTGTTTAATATTATGAAATCATTTATTTTAATTAAAATAAATAAAAACAAAACAAAAGCATATTAAATCAAGCAATAGGATATCTAATCATTATTCTAGAAAAGGATATCACTGCATTATTTTTATAATAGCCTTTTATATAATAGGGATTTATTTATTAATGACTACAACTTATGGCTTAATTCTCAACAAAATCATAGCTATATAGCATATTTATATATGGCAATATCGGGAGAAAACCATTTCTCAATAACACAAAGGGAGGTATTACATACACACATAGCAATTACATGTCGAAAACGGCTTCATAACCAATACCAATGTAGTTGGATATAGGCTAGAGTGAAGCAGATCGTGAACCTGGCCTGCCAAATTCCTTTTTTCTTGAGATTTTCGCAAATTGTAGAACTTTATTACATTATATATTCATGAAAGTAGTAATCGCGACGTTGACTAAGTGTTATTTTTATTACTAACAAATTGCGAAAAACTAATTGATATAGAATATGGCGGGCCAGGTGAATGCCTTCGCCTTAAGGCTAATCGTTCGACCGGGCCCGCCAAATTACTTTTTTGGCGATTTTCGCAAATTGTAGGTCCATAACACGCTCTAGGTTCGTAGCAGTAGTCATCGCGACGTTAACTATACAATAATTCACAATTAAGTATTAAAACATACACTTCAAAAATCGTTATCACAGCTACATATTATCAAAATTATTAAATTTGCCACGTTTGACAATTTAACGTGAACCTAGAAAATGTAAACCCACAAATTGCGAAAAACTAAATTAAATTTGAATTTGGCGGGCCAAATGGACGTCTTCCCCTTAATGGTCTATTTTTAAGTACGTGTGTAGGTATACTAGCAACATTTCCGAGACAGCGCTTACAAATGTTAAAAGGTGTCGCCACTGACCGGTCCCACGGGAATAGGTGGACCACACTGAAATTACCAAATGTAGCTCTAATTAATACCATCGCGTCTAATAAAGCCGAAAAAATAAAAAAAAAAACAAGATAAAACTAACTACGATTTTGAGTACCTACATAATTTTATGTCTCAGATTTTACAAGAATGTCCATGGAGTTTCTTGCCCGATTCTTCTCTATAGGATCAACTTTTTGGAACCGTGCAACAAAACTCAATAACGTTTCATAAACGCTTGTAAAAGTTTATTTGAAATAAAAACATTTGATCTTGAACCATTGAAGTTTTGGGGAACGTACCCATACTACGTGACCCATTCAAGGGGGAGAGGGTTTTCAAAATACCACGCTTAGTCACAGGTAACTGTAGCGTCGCGTAATTGCGTCACGTTATCAATATCCTCTAGAGAAATCTCGCGCTTTTTCGAGCTGTATTCAAATATAGCACGCAACGTTCAGCGCTTTTTACTCACAGCCATTTATTTATGTGTACTCGTTTGAGTAAATATGAGTGATATTTTAATTTTTTAACTGTCTGTTTACAAAAAAATTAAACTAGAGGGGGAGGGGAGGTCTTGGCATATACTACGGGTGGTCATGGAGGGGGGGGGGGGAGGTATTTTTTTAAATGGTTCACGGTAGTATGTTTCGTTCCTTTATGATAGACGAATTTGCCTGACATTCAGAGACGAATTTAAGCGCAAACTTACGAATGTACGCGTAAGTTTAGGGTTCGATTTTTAGAAACGTCCTTTTTCAAGTTGTAATAAACAAATTTGAACACACATATTAATTATATTATTTTTGCGCCAGCGTACATACCTACACATCAGAATTGACACAATTTAAATTAAGTCCTGTGTTTTTGAAACACCGATTGTACATCTTAAATTTTCCCTATATCTATGAATGGAACTCATTTATTCGGCTCATGAACTCACCCCTCCTTGTCCGAGGTGATCTTCTTCATGAACTCCTGCACCTGCGGCTTGGAGCTGAGGTCGCCGAAGTACCGCTGGAAGTCCTCGATGGTCTTGTGGTGCGTCAGCACGTTGCCGGTACCGCCGGCAATCTGCTGCATGTAGTTGCGCGCGCGCATGATCACTTCTGATAGTTGCAGCTGGAACAAAAGTTGTTATTTACAATTTATAAAACATAAGACCATCCTACTTGTATTCCCCGAAGGGTTATGCTGAGGTATACTAATGTACACCCATATTTTGTCAGTATGTTTAGCCCATTAACCGGGCACAAATCCCAAACTCCGAGCTGCTATTAAGAATTTCATAGAAAACCCTTGCTTGACCTAGGAATTGAACGTAGGTCATCTAGCGGAGCAGTCGCGCTTAGGACTATTTAGACCAATGTGGCAGTCATTGGTTGCAATTTATATAGACCTAGCTGTCCCTGGCATGCGTTACAATGACTTTTATGTATTGTTTGATTTATACAGATAGAATATGATCCAGGATTCCGGGTAAAATATAACGGATGAACTTTGCACGAATTGCATAAATAAGTTTTGTATTTTTCAAGTGTATGTTATTAACAAACCATTGATGTTTTAATTGTCCGATATAATATAATAATATATGATTGTATTATTATTAAAAAAAACATCAATGGTTTGCTGGACTGCCTCATTAGTCTAGTGGTCCCAAGTGAGACTGCTACACTAGAGGTCCTGGGTTCGATCCCCAGGTCGAGCAAAGTGTTATTGGGTTTTTCTATGAAATTCTCATTAGCAGCTCGGAGTCTGGATTTGTGCCCGGTTAATGGCTATAGGCTCGCCCCCATAACATGGGACCTAAACATACCGGCGAACTGTGGGTGTACATTAAGTACACCTCTGCCTAACCCTTCGGGGAGTACAGGCGTGATGGTATGTTATGTTAAAAAAAACATTTTTTGGCCAATGAATCCATTATTCATGAACCAAAATGTTGATTATTTGATGCATAAAATTAAGTGTCACCGTAGTTTAGAACGAAAATACTTTACTAACTCAAAAAGTCACTACTTTGACTTACTAATGATATTGGGGAAGTAATGCCGTCCCAATGCAGTAGAAAAGGGTAGGAAAGGGTAAGCTAGTCATAACATGTACTTACAAGTAACTGCGGCCTGCCGAGGGCGGTGAGTTTGACAGCCATCAGGCCTGTACTTTTAGTGATGCCTGAAAGAATACAAGAAATAGCGGCATAAGTACAAACATCCAAAAAAAGGATCCCAGCCATGTTAGGGTCGGATTCTACTCTAATCAGATGCGGTTAAGTTTTGATATTTTGCTCAAAGTGACAGCTATCAGACCTCCGCAACGAATTTCTGGGCATACTGATATCATAAAGATTTACGGTTTTTTTTATGGGATAGGGGGCAAACGAGCAGACGGATTGCATGATGGTAAGCGAATACCGCCGCCCATGGGCACCCGCAACACCAGAGGAGTTACAAGTGCATTGCCAGCCTTTTAAAAGGGGATTGGGCCGCCGGTATCCTCACTCACTCGGGCTTTGTTTCACGCCGATTTCCTGTGCGGCCGTAGTAGCACTCCGGTCGCGCCGGCCCATTCGTGGCTTTTTGTTTTCTTTTTTTTTATTCTCTCTACTCTTCTTCTTTCAGGCCTACGCTTGACCTCCAGTTTGCCTGATTTTAGGCGAAGGTAGACTACTACTAACGATCGTCATAGTGTTCTTATAACAACCGGGACGGCTTTTACGGAGTTTTACACGCGTACGCGACGGCCTCCATGGCTCAATTAAATTCATATAACTACTTAATTATTATTATTATTTATTTGTACTTATTTATTTTCCGTGCATCATGTCGATGTGAATAAAAATATTTTCTTTTTTTTCCTATCACATCTAGATGGAGTTATGATTTGCGAAAGGTTGCTGGCTGAAACTGGATGCGACAAGCCGAGAACAGGGCGAAATGGCGCACATTGGGGGAAGCCTACGTCCAGCAGTGGTATAGGCTAATGGTGATGATGACACCTAGAGCTCCCGTGCTTCAGAAGGCACGTAAATCCCGGTTGTCATATGAACGCCTATGCAGTAGCTATATGTGCCCCCAGGCCTCATTATAAAGCTCATAGAAGAGCTGTTTGAAGAACTGGGTGAGGATGAGGAATAAGTATCTAGGGGAAGCACAACACATCCCATTGGGTCGAAGTGCACTGAGGCCTTGCTGCCACGGCCCCATATAAGATAAGATAAGAAATGCAGTAACTGCAGCCATATTTTCATTTCAGTCTCCAAAGTAGGCATATAAAATAAAACCATTATTGTTTTTGCTATTATAGAATTATTCGTGGTGTTAGGGACACTAAGGTAGATTTTCACTATGATGATTTAGGGTTTGAAATTGAAATGAAATGCCTCTTAGTATGAAGCTCGTTTATGGGCAACTACCTGATTTAACAATCTCAGTAATACTACATTGATTAGATTGAACACGTGGTCACTGTTCAATAAAGAAGTATGGCCAGCAGAAATATCAATTTACGACGTAAAACTGCAAGGAAACACGTAAATCAATGTCGAGAAACTGTAATGGAATTACGTACTCAAAATTTTAGTAGTCTATATATTTTATTAATACGTATTAAATAACATTAAATTTAAAATCAAAAACCCCGCGCAGTATCATTGAATTAACAGGATACCAAATTTCAAATCGATCAGACCCGTGGAAGTTGTTCACTTCCCTTCATATATGTACCTACAAAAAAAGAACTGTTAATCTTGCTGACCGGATTTTCTTTAATCAGCTAAGAACACTCTCGGTCAAGTCAACTTCCAAGCAAAAAAAAAATTAATAAAAATCGGTCCATTCGTTTGGGAGCTACTTACGATGTCACAGACAGATACACACGTTAGTCTTAAACAACCCTCTTTTTGCGTCGGACTCGGGAGTTAATGATTAAAATCAAAATCTAAATGTTCTTACCAGCAACAGCATCAATACTCTTCAAGAATGCCTCCATGTTCTTCTCACAGGAGGCCTCGTTGAGATAGAAGTATGTCCTGGCGCTGGTGACCTTGTACCGCCGGTCCGCGAACCTCTGTTCCACGTGGTACTGCTTCAGCTGGCCCTCCTCTTGCGTGTCACCGCACGCTGATATGGAAGCACTGCAAGTTTACATGGGAAAGTTAGGCTGTGGTTAGACGATGCGACCTTTCTCGCCTCCTACACTACATCTCATGTAATTTTCAATTCTATTTGTAATATAACAATGTTTATATTTCCCGGAATCATGTAATCACGTAGACTGTGCCTGTACTTTGTACTTTCTTGTCAACTATGGATAATAATCCAATCCAAATTCTTAAATCGTTTAACGGCATACATTGTAGCTTCTTTAAAAAATATTTTGGCCCCTTTATTCTGCCGTTCATTAACCCATATCCCTAACAAATGACTAACATTATCCAATTTAAAAATAAACTACGAAATCCACTTTCACTATCAAATTATTGGCACGCTCGTCTTTCAGCTGTCCTATTTGATATCGACCTAGTTCTCTTCACAATAGGGCGTAAATTAAGTTGTAGCAGTGTCTCATATTTGTATCCTTGAGTAGTCTTGACATATCTGGGTCATCTTAATAGTTCATTGGAAGTTATTTTCGTCTGCGCTTTCTTCGTAGACTCTTATCTAGATGGCTAAGTATTTAAGAGCGATACCCCGCTTGTGAGACGATTTCAGAACATGTTTACAACGTGTTAAGGTGTTTAAGCAAAAGAAAACTTCGATAGAAAACCGACAATCGAAATGGAAAACTGCTTCTAAGGCTGGTGGAAGCCTACCAAGGTAATCCAACTGTTGGCAACACTATTAGGCTAGTATTACATTATCTGTGCTATTGGTAACGTTCTCTGTAGACAAGATTTTCAACGCACTAAGGTTGAAGGAGCTATACGACTTAAAATTTTGCGGAAAAACGGTATCGCGTTTTTCGCTTTACTATAAAATATACGTATTCAATTATTGCCAATTAGCTGTACCCCGTGGTTTCACGCGCTAAAAATGACGGACTTTCATACAACTTTCACCCCCCTTTTCACCACCTTAGGAGTTGAAAGTTTCTAAAATCCTTTCTTATCGGATGCCTAAGTCATACAAAGAACACACCCTCCAAGTTTCAGGTCTCTACGATAAGTGGTTTAGGCTGTGCCTTAATCCGTCAGTCAGTCATTCAGGACAAAGCATTTTATATGTGTAGATTTTGTTCAAAAACTAGACCAAACGAGTAATTTCTTTATATATTTTTTATATTATAGGAAAAACAATGTAAGAGTTATTTATTTAAATAGGTATCCACACAAATTATAAACAGTGACGTGCGACGCGTTCTCATTTGTCGACTTGAATCGAATGAAGCCGTATCTAGCAGGGGTTAGATATAATTATATGTTAAATACATGTATAACGACGTAAGTACCAAGGACACATTGCAAAAAAAACCTAAATGAATTATTATCTATGATTACCTATCTACCCAGTCGCTTCTTGGCTTCGAAATAAATGCGACTGAATACTTTCACGCTGAGCATGCACTATCAATATCTATGCATTTTCCATGCTAAGATTATAAAGTTATTTTCCAAGTTTTTTAGTAAATGAAAAATTCAATCGCGGACAGGATTCGAACCTGCGTCTCCTAGTTGGATACACCAGACGCTCTGACGTCTAAACCACCGCGAATCCCACCCGCCTGATTGAAATTTTCCCTTCACATTCTGAATTTACGTCATAAGGTGACGTTGGCGACATCTATGAGAGGTAACTTGTTTCTCGGTATTACTTGCCAAATTTCATAGTTTTAGATCAACGTAAAATACCCTCGAAATGTTAATTCCCTTGAGAAATACACGTTTTTTGCGGCATAAATGGCCATATCTTTTTTTTGACTTAGTTTGATTTTTACAGTTTCAAGGGACTGTAGACCTGAGTATATGGTTTTAATTTCAACTCGATACCTCCACGCGTTCCCGTAATAAAGGGTCTTGACAGACAGACGGACGGACGGACAACAAAGTGATTCTATAAGGGTTCAGTTTTTTTCCTTTTGAGGTAAGGAACCCTAAAAACTTAATGGTAATAAACATTAGCGTGACGTAGGATGCCGGGATGCACCCGAATCACTTGGGTGTTCGTACATTTAGTAGACATTGTAAGACGTTGCGGTGTGTCGTGTCGAGAAAATGACCCTGGCTATTGGTGGCACGTCACAACTCACTTAGTATATTTTTACCATTTTATTTTTAACTTTTAAATAGGTATATGAAGTCCTCATGGATCGTTCGTCCCATTGTAAAAGGACAAAAGGTATTTTCTTCCCGCGATGACTCGCAGTGACGTCACAATTTCACGATTTCGATAGTCACAGTTTCAATACCAATACGGAAATTTTTTATTCATCATGAATAAAAAATAAATTGCGTAATAGCCTAACTATTTTTATCTCGTGTTATTCGTCTATTTAGTTAAAAAAGTAAACTGATTATAATCACTAATATAAAATGCACCTTATAAAGAAGTCAATAAGTGAAAAAATGCATCTTGCTCGGCTGATTTATTTACACTATCATATCGCACGATGACGTCGACGGGAGCCAATGACGTGCCTAGCGGTCACTGTCACAGGAAGAAAATAACGGGACGTTATCAACATTTTTCTGCCATCCGCTCGTAAGTGAGGCGGCCAAGTACCTACTTATTAGCCGGACCTAGTAGGACTCGTACCTTCTTTGCCTTAGTTGGGACCATATAGGTACTTGTATGTATGGTGTGGTAACATTGATTTTGATTCGTCACGACATTAGAAGAGGTAGGGCATAATGGAATCGAAAAATTCCACTCACAATTGGAGCTGCCTGACTGGGGAGGTACCTCCACCTTGCAGAAATTCGTAGCCAAATAACATAACAACGGTGAGCAAGGTAGCAAGAGCTTCTCGAGGAAGCATTGTGTTAGCAGATAGGATAAGCATTACGCTATTGTCGCCTATGCTGCCAGACCAATTATTCCTTCTTAATTTCCAGGGTTGGCAACACGCCAGTGATACCCCTGGTTTTACAAGCATCCCTATGCTACGGTAACCGCTTACCATCAGGCGGGCCGTATGCTTGTTTGCGACCTTAGTGGTATAAAAAAATATAAAAAATACGACACCGACATCTTTAGACTTATATTTACTTGCCTACATAAATCTATTCTAAATAAATGCCTCAAAATTAACGTAACTACTGTGACCAACAAAGACATTGTTACTAGGTTTTTATCTATACGTAAAATACGGATAACAAAAAATAATGTATCAGACAATGTTTCACTAAGGTTCTTCAAAGAAACCATTTACCGAACAATGATCGAACTAAAATGCAATAAAAACTAATGAAACAATCATGAAAATAAATCGCGAAGGTCAACCATAATGAAACTTCTACGTCATCGGTACGTCAAATGACGTTCCAATGAAAACTATATTAGCTTGTTTCCATTGACAACGACACATAAACGACACGACAAAATACCGTGTCGATTTTGAAATCGCCTCGAATATGAACACGGAATCCTTATGTGTAACAAAATAACATTACGTGTCGTAGCCATGGAAAGGCGCTTGAAAACGCCGAAAATATCACTAGTCCCGTTAGCCATACGTCACTAGAGAGTGACAAGGACGGGAACAGACAATAGTCTAAAGATATTTCCGTCGTCTGAACTACATACTAAAATTATAAAAGAAAAAAAATAAAACCCGGTAATGACAAGTTCTTGTAAATTGCTTGGGTCTTGTTTTAGTAATTCCCTCAAGCGCTCACTCGTCAAACTGCCACTGTAAGTTGGGAATGCTGGTATTAGAACATAGGTAAAATAATAGGATAAAAAGTAAAAACCTACGGCGCAAAAGTTGGGGCCCCATTTACTGGGTCTCGCCTAATATTTCATATTTACTTGAGAGTAGTACCTATAGCAAAACAAAATACATTAGAATCGATTATTCGTCTAATATATAAATTGTTGTGATGCCTCACGGCCGGTCTCAATAACAAATGCGTCGAAAGATTTGCTTACTAGAGAGAAGATTTTGCCATTACTTGTATGAACCTTATGTCAAAATATACCTAGTAAGCAAATCTATCGACGATGTATAATCGTGTAATAATCGATCAATGGTATTGGGAACGGATGTTAGTAGGTAAGTGATAATTTTATTTTGCGCCAAAAACAGTTCATGCGCAAGGGTTTAGTTTTTCCAATCTTGTGGGTATTTCTCTAATTAGTGCTCTCCAGCTACGTTTTATGTAAATATGTAGAAGAAAATCTTGAGCAAACAATATAATATTTCTAAACTCTTACCGTCTAGAGCGGTCTAGACCTTACCACTTATCGTTTATACTGTGGTTTGTCTGTCAATTTTGGAAAAATTGCTACCAACTTTTACTGAATTAATCCAATGTAAATATTTTTTTCATGAACATGGCAACGGCCGCCCCCCTAACTCAGTCCAGGATTTTCTATCCTAAACCTAATAAGTAAGAGAAAAAACATGCGGGGCAGTCTTTGGGGACTGTGACAGAAGTGACTAAGTAACTTGTGAATTGCATCGTCGATAAGTGGGAAGCGTGCGGTGACGATGACGTGAGTTTTACGCTTTTTCACCCAAAAAGTACACATATATACACAGTATACATATAGCTCATGGAAAGCGTTCGGTGACGATGACGTGAGTTCCATGATTTTTTTCACTCAAAAAGTGCTCAATACGCTTAAAGAAGTTTTCACTTCAAGAAAATACGTTTCTTCCAAGGCAAAGTACCTAGTACATAATTGTAAAAACTCCAATTTCAACCATAATACTCAGCAGGCAATGAGAACAAATCTAAGTCCAAGACCGAAACTCTTTTAGCTATGTATTGATTAGTTATATAATTAGAAACGCGTGACGCTCATCTTTGTTGCTAAGAACAAAGTTGTAGAAGGTTGAACATTAGCACAACAAAAGACTTCATGATTTACGTATTACATGACAGATACCTACACACACGAAGCGACTCGAGCAAAGGCATTCTTTACTCTGCCTTTAAAAAGAATGAGAAAAAGTTATTTTCAAATGCAGTTGGCAACAATTTGTAATATTTCTACTAAAATTACTTTTAAAAATTAAAACAGTCATTGACACTTGAAAAATGGTGACTTTAATTCGAAGTTTGAAATGCTTACTAATATTTTTATTTTTATGCTTTGAAATTGTTCAGGCCTAATGTCTTGTTGCCAGTTATGGATGGTACTTTACGGGATGAATGGGACTAAACCGTTCCCAGTTAAATTTATTGGAAAAAAAAAGTAAAAGCACCCACGACACAGGAGAAAAACTCAGTGTGGGAAAACTTTAAAAAACAAAAATTAGTACCTTTTTAAACTAGGTAAAAGAAAATTATGTTGAGGATGATTTTGGTGTACCTTAGGTACGTTTAGCTTTTCAATAATGGAGTTAGATTTTATAAGTTGATAGACTAAATTATTTTGTGTTCAATGTGAACCTTACATAATTTAATTGGCGCCCTGTTGCCTTCATGTTTGCGTGATGTAGACTTTTAGCCCAATTACTTACTAAGTTTTTTTTTTGGGATGTATGGCGAAGCGATCACCCATTTATTCTAGACCTATCAGATTTTTGCTTTATTAATTTAAAATAATTATGAGATTCACGCGCTGTCACTCATATTTCTAACAATATCTCACACTACAATTTCATAGTATAACGGTTACGACCTTTATGACGCGTTCCCCGCATAGTGACGGTATTTCAAGGCAAAGATTGAATATGCCAGAGTTGTAGCTGAAGGGTACACAGAAGGCAAATTACCTTTTATAATAGGTATATATAATATTGTTGTTCAGGAACGAATAAGCAGGTCATTACAATACCTGCACCATGGACAATCTTGATAAGACAAGATAGAATACGCAAGAGAAAATAAAAACATGTAGTGATTGACAAATGTACAATAATCTTCTAACAACGTTCAAATTTTGACAACACCTTTGGCGTAGCGATCGGCTTCAACAGCACGTGTTACGGAGCAACTATTTGTATGATCTACAGGTAGTTCCGTCCGGGTCTGGGCGTTTGTACCTATATGTGAGAATAATTATGTTTGTAATTATGACTGCCTCATTAGTCTAGTGGTCCCAAGCGCGACTGCTACGCTAGAGGTCCTGGGTTCGATCCCCAGGTCGAGCAAAGTGTTATTGAGTTTTTCTATGAAATTCTCAGTAGCAGCTCGGAGTTTGGATTTGTGCCCGGTTAATGGCAATAGGCTCGCTCCCTATTACATGGGACCTAAATATACCAGGCGAACTGTGGCTGTACAGTAGTACGCCTCTGCCTAACCCTTCGGGGAGTACAGGCGTGATGGTATGTATGTATTATGTTTGTAAACGCACCCACGATATAGGATAAAATCCTAGTATGGGGCAATTGGAGGTGCCCGACTGAGGAAGTACCTCCACCTTGTAGAACCTATTTTTATGGACATACAAAGATTTTCATGGCTTCATATCAAAATTATGAAATGATAATGATGACCAATGTAATGGATAAACATTATTCCTAAGAACAGAAATATTGAAATTAATGTATTATACAATATTTACCTCACTTCTCGCTTCTCAGCCTCCTCCTGTGACAGGTCCTCCTCCACGGAGTAATCGAGGATCGACTTCACTCCGAAGGAGCGCAACCTGAAATGATATAAAAAATACATGAGCTTCTTCTGAAATGATCAAAATAAGATCTATGGCCAGATGACAGTAAATATCATATTTATTTTTTCTTTCAATAATCAATTATGTATTTATATTTAAACTGCTGAAGATTTCAAATGTTACCCCTTAAATAAATGACCATTTATCCAATGTCACCAGCATCCGAGAAAGGGGATTCTACTTGTCATACTGACCAACTGTCCCTATAAAACTCATAAATAACTGATACGTGCAAAAAACACGACATTTGATACATATCTAAGTTCGGTCTGTCTACTTTATTAAAAGTCATTTTTGCGAAAATGGGATATATGGGCACAGTAAAGATTATAGATATCTTTTCCTATTTTTAGGCAAACAATTGTCAAAATGTCAACAGCGAATGAACCAGCATGCAAACTTTCAGGGTTCTAACTCCTGTAGTTTGGACTGTGCGTTGATACGTCAGTCAGTAGGTCAGTCAGACAGCTTTTTCTTTTATATATATATAGATAGATAACGAACCGTATGACGGAAAAAAAGCGCTGAGGTACTTGGTACCTAAAGAACTGTTAAAATTAGTTTAACTGTTGGATATTCAATTAAAACTTACAACATACGTGTTGCCAGTCAATGAAAATGCAATTAGCAACATATAGGTAATTACTTCTGCGTTATTGCTAATTGTCGGTCGTAAACTGATATAATTTGTTTTGTTACGTTACTTCAATAGTAACGATAGTACTACTCAACTGCTTCATGGTCTAGTAGTCATTAGTGCGGCTACAGAGCGTGAGATCGAGGTTTTGATTCCCAAGTCGAGTAGTGTTTGAATTTAAATCGCATTTATCAGCAGCAGCGGAGTTTGTATCAGCCCGGTGATTGATTCGATTGATGATTATGATCCGGTTCTAGTTCGTACATTAGTACGCCTCTGTCTAACCTTTTTTCGAAGTTCAAGTTCAAATTGTTTTATTTCAAATAAGCTTTTACAAGCGTTTATGAAACGTTATTGAGTCTAGTTGCAAGGTTCCAAAAAGTTGACCCTATGGAGAAGAATCCGGCAAGAAACTAAATAGACACTCTTTTAAAATAAGAGGTATTACATTCTTCAGATACAATGCTGCGAACAGGATGTGTGGACATTGAAGGTTAATGTCCAAGTTGTGCCGTAGTCGATATTATTAAAAGAAGGTTGCCAGCATTAGAAAACCCGTCATTATAAAAAAAAACGATGTGGAAGACACGCATCTTCAAAGTATAAAGCTAGGTGTCCACTTAGACATGCTACAATGTACTGATATTTACAAGTCCTGTTACAAATAATTGAGGATCAGTAAAATACAGGCGTAATGGCACCTTTATCATGTTAACAAACAAGTTACGGTTACCTCTCGATGGTCGGCTTGATCTTGTTCTGGTCTTCGCCAGCGACGAACTGGCCGTAGAAGGTGGCCTTCATGATCATCTCGAACATCCGCTGTCCCACCACCTGGCGCAGCCTCTTCATCAGCTGAGGACATGGATAAAATTACAACTTTAATCATCAGAAAGTTGAAAGTTGAAAGGTGAAAATGGAATTTAATTTCTTTTTAAATTCGTTGCCCCAGTCCCCCAAGGCCGAATGCTAAGGGAGTTGGATTTTCAAACAACCTGGGGAGGGAGGCATTTGGGGTGGGTGCCCAAAATGCCTTAGGCAGAATAATCTGGAATCCATAGATCTAACTTGGACATGACATACGCTACGCTTAACAAAAATATGCCATCAGGAAAGCACTTGACTTGATTGCCATCGGTCGACCGATGATATGAATAGCCGTAGAATTTGTTTTATGGGACTACATCAAGCCACGGTAAAGATATACACTTACTTATCTTTACCGTGAACAAACTAACGTATTTCTAAAGCAGGGATTCCCAACCTTTTTCTAGGACGGACCCCAAGCGCTACCATACATTATCCGCGAACCCCTAAAAATAAATTCATAAGCTTTAAATTTTTTATTTTCCGTGGAACCATAACCAGAACCAAAAAAACATTTTTCGAAATAAATAGCAATGTTATTTTTAAATACGGAGTAGATTTTAAAATTCTAGTGCTAATATTTGTGATTAAAAACACGCCTGCGCATCTACGGGACTTTTTGGAGGCGCTGTACCGTTGAGGTCATTAACCTGCTTAGGTGGATGACCACGAATAATAAATTCACTTTTGCAGATACACAATATTTTCTAACCTACTCAAAAACTTACTACATACAAAGAAAGATAAAACTTTTATCTTGCACCTCACAGAAGATAAAGCACTATGAGAAAAAAAAAACTAAAAGCATACAAAACATAAAAGCGTGCGAGGCCAAAAATAAGGCCAATCTCAGCTGATGCTGCAGCCGCAAAGTTTCTGTAGCCCTGATTTTCAGTAGATACCTAGTAAGTTTACCTCGTAACTCTAAAGTGGCAAACAAGCATACGGCCCGTCTGATGGTAAGCGGTTACAGTAGCCTATAGACCATTGCAACACCAGGGGTATCACTCGTGCGTTGCGATCCCTGTAAATTAAGGAGGAATAGTTGGGCTGGCAGCATAGGAGACAATAGCGTGATGCTTATCCTATCTGCCAACACAGCGCTTCCTCGCGGAGTTTTGGCGACCTTACTCACCTTTAGGAACACAACATATACCTAAAAAACTAATACGCTTCGCCCAGAGAAAAAAAATCTGTCTTACTTCTGCCCTCCTAAGAGCAGGAGAGATACAAGAAAGGTTTTTCTTTATTTCTCCTTCTTATGTTTTTTTTTTCAGAATAACAACGACACGTTTAGCGTAGCAGCTGAGCCATCGGCTTCTGCGCCACGTGTTGTGGGTTCGATCCCCACAAGGAGCAAATATTTGTATGACGTACAGGTAGTTGTTTCGGGTCTGGGCGTTCGTGTATATGAGAATTTGTGTTTGTAAACGCACCCACGATACAGAAGAAAATAATAGTGCGGCAACGTTTTATTAAAAAAAATGCAGAATACAGACTAAGACATTTTTATTTTTTATTTGAATGGGTGTGACCCTAATCTTGCCTGATTATAAGCAAACACAGGATCGACCGACCCTAACAATCCTATTTTCCATCTATTTCCATGAACATGACTACCATTTTTCCCTAAACACTACTCTAATAATATCATACCAGCAATGTTTACTTTTCCATATTTCAATTATCCCGCTTTTCCTTTTAGTAGAAGTAAGTACTTACTACGTAAGTATAAATGAATACAAAATTGTTGTTTACTATAGTGCCAGTATTGCAATGGCTAAGTTACTTTTCCGAGTTCTTAGGGCCGATTTTTCCATTCCATTGTTTTTCTATACAAAATCTATCAAATGTCAATTTTATTCCTCAAATAAAAGGCGATGGAAAAATCGGCCCTTAAGAATTTCGAATTTCGGATTTCTCCTACAAAATGTAATACCGATATAAATCGTAATCCATAACAATTTAATCAAATTCTGTTATTATTCGGATTCCGATACCGTTAATCTAGGTTCCTATTTAACAATTTCGTCCAAAATATGGAAATAAATGTAGGTAAGCGTGTGTGCAATTTTTGATAACTTTACCAAGTTTGATCTTTTATTTCCAGTGAAGTAGTAGTATTAAACGAAATAGTACCGTAGGTATGTAGATTAACGGTATCCAAATGTGAATAATAATATAATTTGATAGAATATTGTCTGGATTACGATTTATTTCGGTACTTATTATTATTTTGTGGGCAATTCAGGCTCCGCCGGACACTTAAAGAGAAAAAAAATACAGTATTTTTATACATACTTACACTCACGACTTTCTCCTACAGGGTAGAAAGAAACCAAGAATGTCCCTTGCTACGATTCTTGCATACTTATTTGCTTCTTCCACATTCATACATCTTCTCTTATTCGCGCCATTTTAAATATTTTTTTACTTAACATACCTATTATGTGTGAACAACATTTTCTCTTTAATTATAAGTTAAGTATCACATATCATGGGCTATTTGTCACGTTTAGAAGCAGTCTATTTCAAACCAGACATATGCAAATATATGACTTACATAATAGACGTAAAGCACACATTTACGTACACCTACACACCACCGCCGTTTAGTTGGAGATGTTTGTTCTAAAAGGCAAAATAAGTCAGCTGTGCAAATACCTAGGTAGGACCAGAATAATGTTACCATGCTGATGAATGTAAAATGGATATAAATAATAATCTTCCCCCAGTTCCCACGCTGTCTGTATGGTTCTGGTCTCTTACAAAGTTGGTTATAAATAGAGCTGGATAATAAAAACTCATATCGGTATAAATTTGTGGACATTTTAATTTTATAATTTTATGTTAGACAAAGAGCGTACTCATGTAAATGTTCGAACTTTATTTAACAAATCATTCTCCTCATCATAGCAGTTCTCTCTTTCATAGTTCAGAATGTTTTTATTCTTGTCTTATTGCTTGATGGCAGTGGTGTAGTTTAAGTTCATAGTTGTTAGTTTTAAATATCTGCATTCATAACTTTAGGATGAGGTTAATGACGAAGATAATGCTTTTCAAATAGTCACCCACTCGTAGCATGTTGTTATGCCGTTCGTGGGCTATACAAATTCTTTACTGACATTCGTTGTGCGAGAAACGAACAGTCTTTCAATCCTCGCCAACAACTTTCATATCTTAAAACTCTTTTTTAAGCTATTGCATAGCTTCTATCGCGGGCCTTGAGCGTGGGGACCGAATCCAGAAATTCCGTAACGAAAAAAACCTAACACGCTTGTCTCTTTAGTTCAGCAACCCGCCTTTAGGTGGCATTGGTTGTATTACATAAGTTGATAAAAACCAATGCCACCTAAAGGCGGGTTGCTGAACTAAAGAGAAACACGCTTGTCTCTTTAGTTCAGCAACCCGCCTTTAGGTGGCATTGGTTGTATTACATAAGTTGATAAAAACCAATGCCACCTAAAGGCGGGTTGCTGAACTAAAGAGAAACACGCTTGTCTCTTTAGTTCAGCAACCCGCCTTTAGGTGGCATTGGTTGTATTACATAAGTTGATAAAAAACGCTATGCAATAGCTTTACCGCGGCAGTCCCCGAGTGCCACACGTCTTTTTTTTTATTTAAATAACAGTGTAAAATGAAATGTTATTTTTAAATAATAAAGCACCTGTCGACTTCCCTATTCCAGACAAGCTAAGTAATTCAGAAAGAATAATTAAAATATACATATAGACTGCCTCATTAGTCTAGTGGTCCCAAGCGCGACTGCTACGCTAGAGGTCCCGGGTTTGATCCTCAGATCCAGCAAAGTGTTATTGGGTTTTTCTATAAAATTCTCAGTAGCAGCTCGGAGTCTGGAGTTGTGCCCGGTTAATGGCAATAAGCTGGCCCCTATTATATCGGGCCTAAATATACCGGCGAACTGTGGGTGTCCATTAGTACGCCTCTGCTTAACCCTTCGGAATGTTAATATTATTACTAGTGGTCGGCGTAGTTAGTGCCATAACCTAACACAATAATTACTTACACTATCTAAGCTATTTATGTCTGAAGACAAATCTGCGACAAGCAAACAAAACTTTCCTCCTATACTTACTATAATTAATTTTAAAAACATGAGTCAATAATCTTTATTAAAATTATGTGAAATATCACACAGTTGATAAAATCGGACAACAAGACTTACGGAAAATACCTAATACATATATTATGTAACAAGTATATTTTTCCAGCCAGACAACCAGGGCCATAAGGTCGGTAGCGTTGAAAGCAACCCGGAATTTGGATTTGTGCCCGGTTAGTAGGTACCTATATGCCAATAGGTGCGCCCCCTGTTACATCAGCCTTTTCCCCTGTAGGAATCGGCTTCCGGTATAGTGAGATCCAAGATTCGATACCCAGCTCCAGTAGAGTTATTGGGTTTTTCGGTGAAATGTGAGTATTATTAATCTCTTGGATTCTTGGCAAACTATGTGTTAACAACAAGACACGTCTTATTCACCTTCACGATCGCTATATAAGCCGTTATTTGCTGTCATGTTATTTAAAGATTTTTAACATATAAAAAACAGGTATTCAAAATGTCGACAGCCGGTTTTCAACGTGCAACCTTGGCAATGAACACTACATAACAAGTTCGTACGGCGCACCACCGAACAATGAATCATATTTTACGAGTATTTCACAAACGATTTATTGATATTTGAACAGTTTCGACCATAACCCTTAACTAGCGAAACAACACCAAATCTAATCAGAAATGCTTAAGGCGAACTTTTTTACTTGTATACTGATCCTGTGCTTGCATTTAAGAAACAGTTTTGAGTTTACAAGGGGTTATTTAGTTCAAAGCCAAAGTCAACCTTATTTATTTCAATTAGACCAATAAAAAGGTACTTTTGAAAAGTCAAACTAATTGCACGGTTCCAAAAAGTGGGTCTTATGGAGAAGAGCCGGCAAGAAACTCCATAGTCTTTTTAAAAAAAAAACATGATTACAATATTAATCTTTACAACTTTGTTTTAAATAGTTTGACAATTATGCAGTTTGATGTGTAAGGTTTATTCAGTATATTAGTTCGTATTACAAATAGGAAATCAGCTAGGAGAGGAATTCGGCTATAGTCCAGTCCTATGTGTAGATATTTTGTGTCTGTTTCTTAAAAATTGTGTGTCATAATTTGAAACTTCCATCGTTACGATAATGACCTAACTCCATCGGGCCTCCTGCAAAGTCACATTGACGCGAACTTGCTATCCGGTTACACGTAGTTATTACACAATAAAAACAAGCAGAAGAATTGTATCCACCACATGTTTTCTTATTCTACACGTTAAAGGTAATAAAAACACTTTAAACAAAAAGCAAAATCGCCTTCATAAATACAAAAAAAAATGTTATGTCTAAAACAGATACAATATTATAGAAATCGCCAATTGTCCTCATCAATTTGGAACAGAACAATTAGCATCATCTGGCACTACGTAAATCTACTCCCTGCTGGGCTATCTTGAAGCACTCAAAAGATGTATCCTTTGCTTAGGCCACTTTAAACAGTAAGAGAGGAAATGAGCAAGTGGGGGAGCGATTTTGCGATTTCTTGCTCCAAAAATACGGAAATAAAAAAATAATTTCTTTTCTTAAAAAAAAAACGTTACCCCACATTAGGATTTTATCCTGTATCGTGGGTGCGTTTACAAACACAAATTCTCACATACATAAACGCCCAGGCCCGGGCCATCTAACTACTTGTAGATCATGCAAATATTTGCGGCGTGTGGGGATCGAAACCACAACACGTCGTGCAGAAGTCAATCGCTCTGCCGCTACGTCAAACGTGTCGTCAAAATATCTGCTTGGCAGCAAGAAATGGCGCAGTTGCCATAGAAAATCAAACCAGGCTTTGTGGCTTCCAAAATCTGGTCGTAATTAGATACTGGTGAGAATAACCTTCTTGGCAGAATCCTAGTCATGTGCTCTGAAACGTGTTCGTAACTAATATTGTATAAAAATGGCCTCAAAGAGCCAAGTTTATACTAAAGCGAACAATGTTTGTGCACTGTGGGTCGGATTACGCAGTAGTAAACAAAATTCCGAAGTGCAGGATAGGTGATGATAAACCTGTTGGTTACTATGCGCGTTACATTATGCAATCAATTTTGCCTGTCGTACTTCCCATAAGAAGAAAAATGAATAGAAGAAATGAAGTACAAGGAAAGGGAACAAAGAAAAGAAAGAAAGAAGGAAAGGAAAGCAAAGATAACAGTTTAAAGCTTCAGACAGTTTCATACACATGAACATTAATACATCTCTCACGGTTGCACAAAATAAATGTTCAGTTTAGCAGTTACCAGGCAGGCGGCTGATTTTTTATTAAGAAAGAGAAGTAGGATAACAATGAGTAAGAAAACCATACCATCTTGAATACGGCTATCAGGCCGAACAGGATGACGACGGCAAAAGACAATCACGATTCAAAATTGATTTGAAACCTCCATGATACTCCTTGAAGCAGCTCCATGAAGCAACAGCTTATCAGTATGACAAAACACTTAGATGGGCCATTGTGTCGTCAATAGATTATTGTTACAACTAGATATATGGCTTTCCGAGATACTCAGCGTAGTTAGCTGTTTTTAGCGAGGTTTTTTTAAGGACACTACCGTTGCGTCGAGTGTCGTGGATTTGATTTCTACTCAAGACTAATGCTAGAGTGAGCCATTAGTAGGTATTTTTTCGGGCCTCGATGCACTTTGTGACGTTTAATTGCATGTTTGAAATTCCCTGCGAGCTGTGCCACATTTTGTTTACGGGACAGTGTTTTTAAAATAAGGTACAATTGATCTAGAGTTGGCACGTAAGTGCCTACAAACTTAACAAACAAATCTTAACCCAACTCTTGATTCAGGTGAGATTCTATTTCTAAGAAATATAATAATTCCTAGAATTGTGTGTACAGAGTGCTGAATGCGTATGTTAACATCAGAAGATTAGTTGTATTACCAAAACACTTTTTGAATGAAAAACTGTTTGTAGTGAATACGCGCTAAGATTTGCTACATAAACAAAATTCCTATCGCAAAAATGTGTGTATGTTCCAGCTATTTTTAGACGTATCTTTGTAGATTAAGCATTATCGTCCACATGAACCTCCGTTCCATCGCAGAAGCCGGAACCCCTATTCTGATAATCTACTTGCATGATCAGCAGGAGCCCCTCATCATCCCAGCCTTTTTCAAACTATGTTGGAGATGTTTTACAATAAACTTCCATGCTTAGTCTACGCTTAACACTGACAACTATGGACAATTACGGCAAAAACAAGTGATAAACGACCTTATTATTTCTGCATGGTAAAATTTTCCCATCAACATTTCTTTTGTTCTGAAGTGCTACTGTCGTCAGATCCGAAATATCGTCGTTTACTGCCAAATCCAGACAATAATAGAAATATACAATTTAAATGACACATTTGTACTCTTTCTCTATCCAAAAGCTCACACGTTGCCAAGCATAACCATAAATAATAAAAGACTTTTCCATTTGTTTGTATTTCAAGTAACAAACGTGTTGCCATGCGGCTCCACAGTCAACATGAGTCACTATTTCGTAAAACAAGAAGATATAAAAACAGGAAATGACGATATATTATATATGTGTACAAAAGTTTTAACCCTTCCTCAATAACAAAATTCAAAAGATTTTGAAAGCTTAGTGTTTTAACTCATTTATAATTACTTAATGTTCAAAGTATTGTAAAAGAAAAAGAGGTAATCAAACCACGAAATCATAAAAATAAACCACGAATAGTGCATAAAACTTTAATGGACCTCATTTCGTCAGAACTGCTGAAAGACGTTCTAATTCCTAAGCTTAAACGAAACGTACATTCCACTTCCCTTTATTAAAGGAAAAGCCCGCAAACACATACATAGATGTGGTGAATTTCAAAGCTAATGGGGGTTCTTTGAAGGCTTTTTCGTTTACAGAGTTACTTCAAAAAATCCCGACGAGGGATTTTTTTGCAAATAAAATTACTAAATTGAAGCTGCTATATAGCATATGAAACAAATACGAAGACTCTAAAGTTTGAGCTAATTGTCAACTTGGTTTACATTTAAGTACCCGTATACTCGTAGATTATATTAAATACAAAAATACATTTGAAATAGCCCTGGTTTTAGGGCCCATTACCTGGATACTTAAATTATTATCTGAGTTTGTGCTACCACTGTTTGAGTAGGTATTTGTATTTTCAATTCGTAAATTTTCTTGTAAGGTATCCAAGAATAACAATTTGCACTCTAGTTTTACGTATTATAACAGAACTGCTCATAAATTGGGACAATCGAAGTTTCAATGCACATAGCAACTGTATTTTTTGAAGCAAAACGAATGCCAAGATTATCGAAAGAAAATGTAGGCAGATCACTAAAAATTAATATTTCTAAAATATCGATCGTAGAATTGTTAGTGACATTGAAAAACTAAAAATCTTGGCAATGCTTAGATTATTAGGTAGAAACAACGAGTTATGGCAAGAATGTAATAGTTTGAAAGTTTCTCAAATAAGGGCAGTTAATTGTAAACGAAATAATAGTCCATATAACATTCCAAAATAAGCTAGGTACTAGGTGTCATGTGCTTCTTTATTTGAAAAAAAAACAAACTGAAATAAAAATCCAAGCAATACTGAAATCAGAAGTATTCTATTGCTCAATGTATGGTACATATGTACCTATCTACATGACCTAGGAGAACAAATCTATGCGGCTATTTACATAGTATGCGTTGTTTACGATAGGACTACAGATGGTAACATCATGACCTTGCAATATTTATAACATCTGACATACGATATTTATACTCAACATTGTTCCTAACCAAACGAGAATAGCAATAATACAAGAAGTCTTGCCGGTATTGCCAAAGAATTAAGTAAAGATGTAGGTACTCGCGTAGGAACACCTACATTTCAACGATATGCTTTTTATTCCCTGGCCGTTAACGAGGAATTGTGTCTTAACATTTGTCTGGAGAATCCGGACACAACTCTGAAATTCTGAATAGCAACTGAGGATTATATAGATAAAATCAATAACACTTAGCTCAACCTAGGAATTGAACGTAGAGCCTAACGCTAGCAGCTGCAGTTGCAATTACTAGAAATTAATTATACCTACCGAAATGATCAATTAGTCAGTCTGAGAAAGGTAACAGGTGCAAATAATGTTATGTTATAACTACTTATTGTTCTACAGTTTGTTATTATGAGAGAGTTTGAGTAACAATTGATCAATGAGAAACCTTCATGAAATGACAATTTTTTTTATTTTATAATCTACTCCAATCCATTATCACCATCTCAGTCAGAATAGCTCATACCGATGCGAAATTATGGACTTCTATGACATACTTGACTTCTATCCAAAACATATCATTCGGGACTTCGACTACAAATTCGTCATTAATTGTTTAGTCCCTTACTTCAATGACCCCAATATCTTTTAGTTAGTGCAATCAAGCTACACAGATCCCGTGAAAGCTCAGTCCGGAACGGCCCTCAAATTACTTTTCCAATAATTCGATTTACTCTTATGATTAAAGAGACATGAAAGTAGAATAAATGCAGTGGAAATGCGTTCCTTGCGAAGTATGTGTGGTGTAACTCGGAATGATAGATTGAGGAACAGTGTGATATGTGATAAGACCACGTTGCGAGCTGAAAGACGATGTAGCGACTCTTATTGAAAAGAATATGCTGAGATGGTTTGAATATGTTGAATGAATGAATGAAAGACTAATTTATAAGGCAAATTTCAGCGGCAGCGTCGGTAGAGGTCGCCCTAGAAGGACATACGCCGATTTTATTGGCGACCTCCTCCAAAAAGGTCAGGTGCGTAGCACTCGTAACCGGCACCTATGTATGAGAAGATGTATGAATGAGAAAGAAGCCAAAGAAGTATGCAAGAATCGTAGCAAGTGGCAGTCTATAGTTTCTGTTTTTCCCCTGTGGGAGAAAGGCGTGAGTGTACGTACGCATGTATTATTTTATTGCAGGTCCAAAAACAGATCCTTGGGGAACGCCAAGTTACAAATAGCTCAATATTAATAATGATCAAACTTTTGTGGGATTGGGTTCTTGTTAGAATTTTAAGTGGCCATATACTCCTTATTTTTATATGTCAAGCACTTTTTAAGGTAGAAACCACAACACACAACTGCAGTTGCGAATTTAACCTTCTCGTAGGTGTGTACGAAATCTTAGTAAGTAACCCAAACTAAGAAGACAAATAATGTAGTTACCTACTAAAAATATTGTTATGCTGGGTAATTAGTAAAACGACATCGATGTCCCTCGAAGATTCTGGAATAGTCGTAGAAACACATAGAAAACTCAGGAAATGCGCGATTCATTGCGACACTCGTGTAATAATAATACTTCATGGTCAACGCCCGAAAATAATAGACTAAAAGATCTCTATAGCTAGTCCACTAACTTGTATGTTGCTGGATTTTAGAATATTCGTCGTTTTTTATTACATAATTAATTTGTTTGCTGTTAATTAATTTAACCCGAACCCCAGTTCGTAACACTATGGTTAATAAGTATCACTAGAAACTAGCATTGACTTACTATTAAGCTTTTAGCCATTACAATAACCACACTATGACGTTTTATACAAACCATAACATAGCACATGTTACGCTGAGAAAACAATACGATACGATAGAGGTCGCTAACCGCTATTTCTAACTAGGTCATGAGGATTACTCTGGCAACACTCTCGATAAACGGCGATCAAATAATTTACAAACAGTAGAACTTTCTAATGCATAGTGACAATCGTGGAACTCAATAAATGAGAAATAGAACCTTATCAAAACAAATATAAGACTAACTATGCCTTGACACTGCTTTTTTTGCTCCCATAGGAAACAATCCTTAATGTTTTTTTTTTATTTATAATTTTCTGTTTTACGTGTAAAGTAATAAGTTCTGAAATTGTTTGGCAGTGGTGTTGAAAGATTATTAGCATTCCTCATCCGTTTGCAAACCAGTTTTAGGGTTTTTATCGTGAATGTGAAGTTCATCGACTGAACGATTCCTGTTATATAAGATGTCTGTAACTCTGTAGTCCGAGCCTCTTTTTCTTTAAGTGTTCATGCCTTTTGTGACATGTTCATGGACCCTATTATTCCAAATGGCTCATCATCATCAAGTCATCAACCTATTTACTGTTCCCGCTCCAGGCACGGATCCCTCCTCTCAGAGTTACGCCTCAGTCGGTCCACGCTGGCCTGATGCAGGTTGACAGACTTCCACACTGTCGCGAAAATCTTGCTGTATTACTGCAGATGTTTTACTTTAACAAGCGATTAGTAATTTGATTAGATTGCATGTTTGGCTTCACCACGTGTCGTGGATTCGATTCCCACTCGAGGCAAATATTTGTGTGCTCGTGTGCTGTTTATGACACTATTTATAGTGGATGCCGAGTGTATCAAAATCAGAAGTTTAGGATTCATTAATTAGATCGAATAAATTAATCTTTCTATAGATTCTAGCACTAGCTCCTCAAAATGTTCATAAGGAAACTGCCATAATAACTGTCTAATCAGCTGGTCAACCCACCTTCGCAAAACAAGTATGGCCAACTCGAAATGAATCGGGTGCTAACGACACATAGTCACGAATCTGAATAGCACATCTGGTTTTTTCTATACCAATATAGATTCATCTTGTGCTGGAACCGGTAAAACCGGATTAAACTGGTCCGTGATCGAGAGACGTGTAATTTTGCGGGATTTGCGATGTGATAGTGCTGTTTGTCAGGAAAGCCTTATACTTAATTAATTTCTACATTTTGGGAGAACTGAACACGAAAATAGCATTATGAATGTTATTAAAATTGATGTGTCACTGTCAATTGATGCATACCATTTTAGTATTTGCCTACATTTTGATAGTCCTTGATTTCCAAGCTGCTTAAAAATTTAAACCAAAAATTTTTTTTCCCAACTCTCATAATGAATATCCATAAAGGCTTCATATTATAATCGACCAGGAGTTAGGAAACGTTTCTTCCACGACCCTGACAGGATACAGATAACATACAGGACACCCTTCAAATCGGAACATAATAATGTTAGCACATTGCTATGTTGAAATTTACTTCCGACGTTGCATCAAATCTTTAAATAATGCCAGGCCATGGAAATTTGGACGCTATGTTCTTATTTAAATAGAAATGAAAGAAAAAGATTTATTAAATGACTAGTTGCTGTTGCCCGCAAAAACGAATATGGGGGTCCTTATTAGAGCCACAGAAGGCAAAATAACAATTTTTAGAATTTTTATCTGTCTGTCTATGTATGTTTATTGTTTGTACGCGCATCACGCAAAAATTACTGCATGGAATTGAATGCAGATTTCACCGATGTATTGCTAGAGGTCTAACTTAAAATCTGGTGCATGTTTCATGTTGATACTCCGCCTAGAATCGGACTTATCAATATTTTTAGGACGTGAGTGAAACTGCGGGCAACAGCTAGAATAGAATAGAATAGTTCTCTAATGCACACCAAAAAATTAATGTTAGGTACAAATTTATAAGTCATAAAAGGGTACAATGGCTTATCGCTAAAAACGATCTCTTACAGACACGCTAGTTTGAAATAAAAACATTTGAACTTGAACATTGATTCAGATTACAGACAGCCCCTATTCCTCTTAAAGCACTCATACGCATGGGTGAGATCAATTCGCTCAATTATCGTATAGTAAAGTGCTCACGTTATTTGATTCGTCACGGTTTTTCAATATACACCTTTGAGTGATTGTTTTTAAAAGCATGATAACTTGCAACATTCACACTTATAACCTAGAATTTTCTTCTAATATTGAACCTACTAATTACAATTCGGTCGAAATAGCTGAACGTGTCTGATTTGTCCGCCAGGGGTTTCGCACAATTGGGGTCTTTTTTTATACCACTAAGGTGGCAAACAAGCATACGGCCCGCCTGATGGTAAGTGGTTACTGTAGCCTATGGACGCTTACAACACCAGGGGTATCACTCGCGCATTGCCGACTCTGTAAATTAAGGAGGAATAGTTGGGCTAATTGGTTGAGACAATTTGGGCTGGCAACATAGGAGACAATAGCGTGATGCTTATCCTATCTGCCAACACAACGCTTCCTCGCGGAGCTCTGGCGATTCATAGATTTCTACTTGCTACGATTCTGGCACATCAATTTCGCTTCATCCACGCTCATTAACCTCCTCATGCATGATCGTCGGTTTCGGGTGCTCTTAACCTGACCTTGTTTGAGAACGTCCGCAATTTGGTTGTGTTACGTTCGCCGGCGTCGGCCCCTTCCATATTATACGATCAACTAATCAGCTTGTTGATTGCGCCTAAAGATGCTTTATATTCTCCCTAAACTCTCTCGCATCCCAGAATACACTTTTAAGGGTATTACTACTATGCCTATTTACTTCAATTATTATCGAAAATTGGGGCAAATTTATAAAAATTTTAAACAATACAATTTGTTTGTGATGACCTTAAGTATAACATATATTTTTTATAAAGCAAACGCACATAAGGATTCCACTAGAAACTTCTTTAAAGCTAGGGTGTTTTTTAGATTTAAGCGATGTAATGCCCTTAAGAACGACGTTGTTAAAACCCATAATACATTATTCCAAATTAGAAACTTCTGAAATTCGCAACAGTCCGTTTCGTAATGTATGTAGTTTAACGGGGATTTTATTGTTGAGCCGACTCAACTGTAAACATGATTGGGGCGAGCGAGGTCGCGGTGTAATGCTAGTTAATAGTGATTACAACCTCGTTGGATACCTAAATTTCGGTCTGGATTCGATTTACCTACTAACTCATCTAACAGAACGGGCAGTCAGCTTCTTCGTTTAAAATACTGATGATATATAAAGATATTTGTCTGACTAGACAGTATGCTAATCCCAATACCACTTTTAAAAATATTAAGAAAAATATATTTTAAAATAACACCGTCTCTTTTCATGACAGGTATCCCTATGGAATAAGTATCATAGACATTTTGAGGTTAAGGTTGTCAACAAATTAAAAATAAATATAGTTTCCGTCGTAACCATACATAATGATGACTCTGAGGTATAAACCAGGTTTAACACAAATGATTAAAAAATAAATAGGTACCAACATTTCGCGGTTTTCCCGAGCCACAGTTACGTCACAAGGAAAATGCGGATGAAAATAGTTTACACAATAGGTAATAGTGAAAATAAAGGTTGTGGTATACATAGGTGTTCACAAAATACCCAACGATTATTATGATAAATAACACATAAATATGTTTGTTATCCTTGTCAAAATATTTCTACGACAAATAATTAAGTAATAGGTATAATGTGTTTATCTATCTATACTTATAATAAATCTGTAGAGAGGTCAATTCTGTACATGAAATATATTTCCAAAATAACTATCAGCGGGTGATTAGTGATCGATACTGACGCCAAAAATGCAATCAGTATAATGCAATCAATATAAGTAAAAATGCAGTCAGTATTATATGTATAGTCAATGCACACTAAAAACTAGTACTTACTGTACCTATGACATAACCAAGTGTTCTTTTTTTCCTTCTGTTAATTAAGTATTCTATACTAGCTTTTGCCAGCGACTTCGTCCGCGTGGAATAGTTACTTTGTTCCCTAGTTCTTCGCCCGTGGTTTCACCTGCGTTGCCCCGTTCCTAAGGGTTGTAGCGTGATGTTTTATAGCTTGAAACCTTTCCCATGAATCACTCATTTTCCCAACATTTCCCTTCACTGCTCTGCTCCTATTGATCGTAGCGTGATGAAAAGTATACTATAACCTGTGGTTTGGGCTGTGCGTTGATAGATCGCTATGTCAGTCAGTCACCTAACGTAAGAGTAGACAAATATAATCAGAAAGCTCCGAACTGCTAAGCTATCGGGAGTTACACGTGTTATTGTGAGTCAACCATAAAAGATAGACATTTGCTGTCGTGGAATATTTTTTATATAATTTTAAGGAGAACATTTCCGTCATGCTTGATTTCTGTGTAGCTTTGACCATTAAGGCTGCACACGCGACGGAAGCTTAAAAAATGGAGTAAGTTCTCCTGTTTTCCCAACATTTCCCTTCACTGCTCTGCTCCTATTGATCGTAGCGTGATGAAAAGTATACTATAACCTGCCCAGGAGTATGAAGAACAATTGTGCCAAGTTTCGTTGAAATCCGTCGAGTGGTTTTTGTTTCTATAAAGAACATACAGACAGACAGACAGACAGACAGACAGACAGACAGACAGACAGACAGAAAGACAGACAGACAGACAAAAATTTTACTGATTGCATTTTTGGCGTCAGTATCGATCACTAATCACCCGCTGATAGTTATTTTGGAAATATATTTAATGTACAGAATTGACCTCTCTACAGATTTATTATAAGTATAGATATAGATTAGGTATGATGACTTGGTAAGTAGGTAGTAGGTACCTACCACCACTGCTCATCCAGGACTTAGTGACGCAAATTGGGCAAATGATACCTATATTTTTAAATGCACAAAAATAAGGTAATTATTTTAATTATGACCACAATAAGCATATTGTGGATTTAAATTGTCATTGCAGTTTGAGGTAAACTAAGCTACGTTTTTATAATTTAAGTAACAAAATATAATTTATTTGATTTTACACAATGGATTAAGTGGTAACTGAATATTGTGTTATTCCATGCTATACCTAATCTATTTCTGTGCCAAATTTTATCTAGTTCCGTTCAGCCGTTCTGGCGGGAAAGAGTAACAAACA
Source organism: Acronicta aceris (assembly GCA_910591435.1). Taxonomy (NCBI): domain Eukaryota; kingdom Metazoa; phylum Arthropoda; class Insecta; order Lepidoptera; family Noctuidae; genus Acronicta; species Acronicta aceris. Next base: position 2,092,967 of record OU342778.1, on the reverse strand, counting down.
TACAAGCAAACAAGACTTTATATAGTGGACCACGACCACACATATATTAAAAAGTTATAGGTAACGCAATCACGATCCCCTGCTGTCCAATGGGCGAAATTAATATCCTACCACTGGATTATTTTCCTGGATATTGACGTTGACAATAGAAGTAATATAAGACAGGTAGGGCACAGTGGAATCAAATAATTCCACTCACAATTGGAGCTACCCGACTGGAGACGTACCTCCACCTTTCAGAAAATCGTAGCCAAATAACATAGCTCCGTGCTATGTTGCGTTTCTAACGGTGAGCAAGGTCGCCAGAGCTCCGCGCGGAAGCGTTGTGTTGGCAGTGGGGATCGGTGGTGATTTGTTATCGCCGCTGTCATATATGGCAGCATGTCTCCTATGATGCCATCCCAACTATTCCTCCATAATTTACAGGGTCGGCAACGCGCGAGTGATAGTGGTGTTGCAAGCGTATATAGGCTACGGTAACCGCTTACCATCAGGCGGGCCATATGCTTGTTCGCCACCTTAGTGGCATAAAAAGAAAATAAAATTTCGATGTCCAGTCAAACAATCCAGATATAGGTTATTAACTTCGGAAATGAATGCGTTACCTATAGCTTCATAATGTAAGTGTGATCGAGGTAGGTAAGACGGCCTATATTACGACATAAAAAAACCTTAATTTCATCACTATACAATCAAAATTTAGTGCGACAACCCCATCATTTATTTCAAGACCTAATAAAACTAAATTGCATTAAAATTCTTGCCTGAAGACTGATTTCAGAATATATGAGTAACATAACACTGAAAGATAACGTTTTATCAACAAATAGAAACGTGCAAATAATATCTTAGATACTTTATCAAAATATCGATATTTTCTTGAAAAATATCGATAGGTATTACATCGTCGATATTTTTATTCCACGATATTTGATATTTATTATGGAGTATCAAATTAATATCAAATTCGATATTTTTTTAAGCAACTGTTATTTATGTTACTAGATGACCTTTTCTTTGTCCTCACATATATCTCGTGCACGTTTTGAAAATAAATGTTGAAATAAATAAATATTGAAATATCGATATTTTTTACTGAATAGTTATCGATACTGTTTAAAAATCTCTATTTTTTTTTTCATTTGCCCATCCCTATGAACACATAAATTATTACTATCAAATAAAAGTTGATAAGATCGCGTCTCCATGTCTGTCGTACGTCTGCATCGGATTTAACCGGCTTCCCTTCAGTTGTGTTTACTTATAAATATTTAATCAGTCCCGACTGAAATGTGTGTAAACTGTAATCTTTATGAAGCGTGTTATAATACTTAGCAACAATGAGGATTTATGTAGCTGGAATTTGGTAAATATTACAGAAAGAGCAAGTTTATTTTCCAAAAAAATAAAACATTTAAGAAAATAATATTTTTACTTTACTTTTCTGTGTAAGCAACACTGCTTGGTGTCACGATTTATGTAATGTTTTATTACTTAAAGTTGCTGTTGCCCGCAGTTTCACTCACGTCCCAAAAAGATTAACATACTATATGTCCGATTCTAGGCGGCGTATCAAGATGAGTCCTATTTGGGAAGTTGGAACCAAAAAGCATTGAACAATGAGGAGTGGAAGGACGGTAGCTTACTACCGTAACTGCTTATAACCGTAACCCGGTTTGTTTGTCGGCAGTGGGACAAACCGGGTTAATAATAATAATTAAATATAGTTACCTGTTTCTTTTTTTACATTTAAACTCTAAATTAGCCTATAAGCTAAGCTAAGCTAAGCATGATAATCACTACCAACTTTGATGGTTTTTTGTACAAACATAAAGAGATAGATTGTTCCTTGAAGGACATTGGCTACCTTTCGTCTTAAAAAGTCATTTGGTGTGCAAGTAAAACTGCGGGCGATAGCTAGAAGACAGTCAACAGCACATGGAGTTACCACAATCTGTCAAATTTGCCCAATAGATAATAAACTCTATTACTGGGAGATTAAATTAAAAATCTATTGAAGAACTTTGTCAGTTTTGGATACAATGATGTTCTGCTGACTGTACTTATTAATACCACTGTAAAAATTAAGAGATCACGTCTTAAAGTCGTAGAGGTAGTAAAGAGCTTAACACAATCTTTGACAAGGCATAGCTCACATTATTGATAAGACGACGTCTCCCTGGTGACCGTGACCGATTACTGGCATTTTAATTACGGCAGGCTTACCGCAATTTACATCGTAAAGGGATATACTGGCTTTTTTTATACCACTAAGGTGGCAAACAAGCATACAGCCCGCCTGATGGTAAGCGGTTACCGTAGCTTATGGACGCTTGCAACACCAGGGTCGGCAACACTCGGGCGTTGCCGACCCTGTAAATCAAGGAAGAATAAGTAGCTGGCAGCATATGGAGACAATAGCGTGATGCTTATCCTGTCTGCCAACACAACGCTTCCTCGCAGAGCTCTGGCGACACCGTTAGGAACACAATATAGGACGAAGCTATGTTATGCGGCTACTGCTTACTGCTTTCTGCAAGGTGGAGGTACCTGCTTCCCGAGTCAGGCAGCTCCAATTATGACTGGAATTATTCGATTCCACTATGTCCTACCTCTCTCTCTCGTGTCGTTGCGTGACTCGTTCTCACTCGAACCATACTGAATATACACCGATTATTTTTCTGGCGCATCGCGTCAGCCATTACACAATGCCATGCTTTTACAGTGCGAACGAAATACTACCTATGTGTCTAAAGTAAGCCGTTCTGAACAGCTGTGCTGATATTTTCTGGCGTCGGACATGCAATCATGTGGTTGCCGGTTCGAACCCCACCCATTTCACTACCGACGTGAACCCACTCGTAACACAAGCATTTAACTTAGCACGAGGGGTTAACAAGAATACTAGTAATGTGCGAGCCACATTGCTATAATAAGCTTTTTAAAAAAAATATATACATATAAAATGTTTAGCATGCGTTAATGCAAAATATAATAAAAATATCGGAATTAGTACGGATAATAACCACGAATGTGGAACATTTATTACACCATTTATTTTTAATTTTATCCTAATTTGTTTCTGCTGGGCAAAGGTCTCCCCTTTCTCCTTCCAGTACCTATTAATTGAATTTTATTTTATATCACTAAAGTGGCAATATAAATTGCACAATCACTCGGAGGAACTCGTGGCTAAGTAATAACTAAGCCAATCCTCTGATCTGCAAGGTTAAGCCGCGCTAGCTGCGGTCAATCTGTCAGTCAAATATTGATATTTATCCGCATGGAAACCGACCCCAACATAGTTGGGAAAAGGCTCGGAGGATGACCACTGCACAACCGCTTGCGTAGAACTTCACATAGGTACGCATAGTTATTTTCTTCGTACTTGCCGTACCCGATATTCTTTTGGCGCATCACGATGACACGTCACGGCACGCTAGTATATATTCTCTACCTTTATTTTACGTTATGACGACGGTGGCGGCGACAAAATTTTAACGACAGACATTTTTTTTTTATATTCACTTCGGAATTTAGTGTAAGTAATAATCTGCTATGTAATGAGGAATTGAATGTTGCGGATATGCAGTGCACTCTTTCCGAAATTCCACCAAAACGTTGAGCCACTCAACAAAATGCAACCTAAATGAATCCAGGGATATTTAGGTACAGACATTTATTTCTCAATCCACGGAACGAGTATAGGAACAGTACAGGTGGATCCGTTAATTGAGTAAATAATGTATGCAAATAAATCACTACAGTACAAAAAAACAGACGCGACGATGGATAGATGGGATTAGGTACATATTAACATAAAGTTAAAATCATAGCGCGCTGATTAAAATAGACTGTGGTGAATGTTATAAGAACAGGTAGGTACCTAGAGTCACTATTTTACAGTGCATATATTGAGGGTAATATAAATAAAAACATACCTAAGTGAATGAGTAATCGGTTTTATTTAATAGATTTAATGCTTCTAACCATCAGATATCTTCAGCCTTTTAGAGTGTTTATTTGTTAGTTCAAAGAGAATTTCGTCTGCCTATTAAACTCATGCGCCAGAGGTAACCCAAATATGTTTTGCGGAGTAATCAGTTGTCTTTGTCTCGAGTTCTTGACCCGCGAGACGAAGTCAACTGACTGCCGGATTCAGCCGCCACGCCGGCCCTACACGCCACCGGCGGAACTCGCCAGGCGGCACGCATGCGCGCCGACAACCGATCAAAAATCCATTCTATCCATTCATTCCACCCTCTATTAGGTAACGCTTCGTTTCGCCCTCCTTGACAACATGTTTTCCTAGCACTCGCAAGATGAGTCTGATACATTTTACTGCCAATTTCGCAAAAGGAAACAGAATCCACGACGTCCGCGTAAATCTATTAGACATTTACAAATGCAAGGATGCCAGGATGCAATTTTAAGGAGATTCATATTGCTGCACTATCCTAACGTAGTCATCTTCAAAGAGAGGCGAGCTACTTTTAAACCTTAATAATAATTCACATTACGAAACTAATTAAATTAAAAATTAAAAACTCTGCTAAAGTTTCTAAATATGAATTTATGGTAGAGAAATTGCTCAATGTAGCGAAAAAAATAGCGCAAAAAAAAAAACAAACAAATAAGAATTATTTTATTATTAAATTGGCAGCGACCTTGCAGGGTTTCATATTGATACTTGTAACATCCTAATTACATAAAATATGAAAGCAATAAAGATTTTAATTTGAATTTGAAGAACTAATAACTGAGGGTCCTAAATATTATTCAGAGCTCTTTATCCGTGACCGTTCGCGTTACGCGTACTAATCATTCAAATCTTAATTGCGTAGAGACCAGGATAATGTAAGCTACTACACAACTTCAAGACTTGGTTACTTACTTTTTGAGATTGTAATTGCAGACTGAAACTGCTTTGAATTGAAAAATGACAAGTGTTGGACCAAATCGGGAGGAAAATAGATTAGCTTCTGGCAAGGCGTAACAAAATATTATAATTATTAAGTCGACTGTTAACGTAGTCTTAATTCAGACACTAATTTGTCATTTCAGAAGTATTTGTATGTAAATACACACTAAGATTGAAATTGCGGGCAATTTAAAAAATTGCTTTGATTTGGGTGATCTACATCAAGAACAAGAACCCACTGAAAAGAATGCCTATAATATTCAAAATGGATTTTGCTTTATTGCAATCTTTCCGAAATTCAAACAAAACGTTCAGCTGAGTGACAAAACTCAATATAACGCGATGCAGACTGTAATGTGGGTAATTAAAAAAAAACATTGTTAGCTTGAAACTAGCGTCTAATTGGATTTTTAAAGAGATAATTGGCTTTAATGCTCGAAACCATCAGGAGGAATCTTTTTCTGTTTATTAGGTACCTAGTTTATAGCTCAAAGAGAAAAAGAAAGCAGGGGAGTAGGTACATATGCAGTAGTCGTGCGCATACGTCTCTGCCTTCAGACGATGGGTAGCTTCTTACACCGTTTTTTTTTGCGGAGTAATCAGTTGTCTTTGTCTCGAGTTCTTGACCCACGAGACGAAGTCAACTGACTGCCGGACTCAGCCACCACGCCGGCCCTACACGCCACCGGCGGAGCTCGCCAGGCGGCACGCATGCGCGCTGACAACACATGAAAAATCCATTCTACCCATTCATTCCTCTCACAGTTAGGTAACACGTTTCGTTCCCGCCCCCCCTTCCGTCTTCCCTAGCCACATGCTATCCTAGCACACTAAAGATGATTTCGATACATGTCCTTGTCCATGTCCACTACTAATTTAACAAAAAAAGATCCAAAGAACACCACGCCGCGTAAATCTACATACACATTCATCAATCACTAGCATGTAACACAGGTGCAAGGACGCTGGTCCAACTGAAGCTAATTTTTAACTGTTCCGGACGGTTGCCGGCGAGTAAACATTTCTATGCCAATCTTACGTAAGCTAACAGCTGAGGTGTATAGATCTACTCACCATATCATTGTTCTCAACCAGCCAGTTGACCGAGCATATTTGGTACACGAAGTACGCCCGCACAAGTTCGCTAGTCTTCTTACTTTTGAACGCATCTTTGGGGCTGTTGAAGTTAAGGTCGAGGTCGTCCCGCGACGGTGCCGAGGAGGACAACACGCGCACATTCCGGGGCGTATTCACCGCAAGCCGTCTGAGCAGAGCCATGTTCGGAGCTCCGCGAAATACAACACGTATACAACACGCGCCCGTCGTCCGCGACTGACAACTGACAACTGACACTGACGTCCGCTCGATACCGGCGCGTCTGCGCGCGCAGCCGATCCAATTTTAAATCCAGTGGAGCGTCGCGGAGGTGTGTCTTGGACGAGCGCCGCGATTGGACGACGACTCGGCCAGCATGCGAACTGCCGTGACGTGCGTCATTAGGAACACCATTGTGCGGTAACTTCAAGGACCGACAAAATGCTTCGATGCAACTCTTCTAATCTCCTAATCTTATGCTTGATAAACTACAGGTGGGGCAATTCTTCCGAATACACTGAACATTTTTCTAAATATAATACCATCGCGTGTCTTCAGCTAACCTATAAAAATGAAAATGAGGGGTTATATAACGTCGATCAGGAAGGTTACGTAAAGCGCTAGTCAGAGTTCAAGAACCTGGGGCGACCTACCCGCGGCTAACAGCATTCGCACTTGAGTTATTACTCATGCCGAGTCATGCCTTTTATTACTTTTAGACTATGCAACGCCTGGCACCAGTTTGTGGGCGGTTTAAACAAATGTGCTACTTAGAAAGATAGTCTGGCAAGAATATTCTGTACCGGTTTTTACGGGAAATGTGGGACCATTTCGCTTTTTAACACTGGAGAAAATAACTCATCCTTGTCTGTATAGTAATAGCAGCACCTTGCCTGCCGTTTCACCCGCTTTGTCCTGCTCCTAAGAGTCGTAGTGTGATGTTAAATAGTGTATAACCTACATTCAGATTTGCGTTATATAATGCAATTTTCAAATTCGTCTGGTAGTTCCAGAGATCATAGAAACAAACTCTTCAGATTCATTTTGTATAGATAAAAAGCAAAGAAAATACTATCAAGTCGAAATAAGGAAGAATTGCTAGTCTTCAAGTTCTGCAATCCATCTTGAAGACCAGTTGACCACCAAGTATCCGAAGATCCAGTTGACCAGTCTGTACTTACATGACGTCTCTAACTCTCTGAGTCACAAAGAAAATTTTACAAATGTAATATCAATGCTACGGAAAGACATCCTATCAACATCATCGATGATCGTGACTCAACCTCCAAGAATAAAAAAAATATCGGACAACCACCTTTAGGTCATACAAATATTTGTTTCGTGTGGGGATCGAACCCGCAACCTGTGGCGCACAAGGCGATCGTTCAGCCACTACGCCAAATGTACCGCCATTTTGTCCAACTGCTGAATGCAGGCTCCTTCCAGTCAACGCCAAAGAAAATATACCTCTACGTAATAAAGATGATGTTATGGTCACATACATCTCGTGCCGATCACCCATACGTCGGTGTCTGTCGGAAAACACCTTGATGTGTGTTTCGTCTTTTGTAAGTACGAGCCAATTCCCGGCAATTGCTGCTCCAGTAGTCTGCGATTTTTAGGGGCTCTTAAGGCTCGGTAACGCATCAGAAACTCTTCCGATGACTACTTACCATCAGGTGACTCATCTGCTTGTTTGCCACACCAACCGATATTTGATGAGAAATCAAACTGGTATGTTACTCATTGAAATTAATTGATTCCTGAAGACTTACTTAAATATAGCCTTTTAAACGACGACATGTTTGGCGTAGAGGCTGAGTGATCAGCTTCTGCACTACGGGTTGTGGGTTTGATCTCCACACAGAACAAATATTTGTATGCTCTACAGGTAGTTGTTTGTGTATGTAAGAATTTGTGTTTGTAAATGCACCCACGATACACTAGAAAATCCAAGTGTGGGGCAACGTTTTTATAAAAAAAAAAAATACTGTTCTGGACTTCTTAGTCGTATGTAGAAATCTTAGAAGCGTCGGTAGGCTTAATGGCTCGGGCGTCGGACTTACGATTATGTGGTTGCCGGTTCGAAACCCACCCATTGTACTGGCGACGTGATCCTAATCGTAACATAAGCATTTAGATTAGCACGAGGGGTTAATAAAAATACTAGTAATGTGCGACCCACATTGCTAGTAAGCTTTAAAAAATATATATCTATAGAACTGTCTTGAAATCAGCTTACGCTCAGCAAAAAGCCTTGCGGTGTTCAGTAGGAGCACTGGTAGCCATAAAAACGTAACCATGAATGCCGCTGTCTAGAAAGCGGCTCGGCGCCTAAGGCCGGCTTTTTGTGCAAAAATAATTATACTGATAGAAACTTAATCGATGCAAATGATCGTCCAGGGGACGTACGACAACTCAACTAATAACTTTTTAGGCCAAAAACTGAACTAACTTTATTACGTGGGTGAGCCATGCTTCGGCACGAATGCCTCACAGAAAACCGGCGTTAAACAACGCTTACGTTGTGTTTCGCCGAGTGAGTGAGGTTACCGGAGGCCCAATCCCCTTTTAAAAGGTTGGCAACGCACTTGTGACTCCTCTGGTTTTGCGGGTGTCCATGGGCGGCGGGTAATCACTTACCATCAGACGATCCGTCTGCTCGCTTGCTTTCCTATCCTATACAAATTAAAAAACTATAAAATCTGAGATACTTGTTTAAAAACCAGAAGGAAACTCGGAAAATTTTATAGAGCAGTCAGAAACTAGAATATGACAGAAATCGAGGTACCTACTTACTCTTCTTCCATACCTTATTCTGGCTCTCCGTCTCGTCTCTCGTCTCCTTGCCTAAGACCGGATTGTTCCCTATTTCTAGGTAATGGCGGAAAATCTAATAGGTACATACTAAACGCAATGATTATTTGAAAAAAAAAGGAAGAATATGACAAAACATCTGCGCATGAGCAATCGTCGCAAGAAATCATTATGTGTAATAAAAAAAAATACATCACGCGATTCAGTGATCTCATTATTAGTAACTGCACATTCAATATTTTTCATTCTAAACTGAATACTTGCCTGTACCTACAATTTGTAATTTCCCGCACATAACTTTAGTCATATTTAGGTGAAACAATGACCGCTATCCATTTTGAATTACGCATTCTACGATTTTGGTACTTAGAAAATAAGTACCTATCTGCCTCGAAGTGTAATGGTGGTGAGCGAAACTATTACACTGGAGGTTTTGAGTTCGAATCCCGAGCCTAGTAACTAATTGGGATTTTTTTCGGTGGTTTGCCGATTTCTGGGAGGTTCATAAGACAGGTACCGGCGTCTTACGAGTGGGTTCACGTCAGTAGTGCAATAGATAGGTTTCGAACTGGCCACCACATGATCGCAAGTCCGACGCCCTAGCCATTAGGCTTCTAATATACTAGCGTATCATTTCTGACTACAGCCTTGCCTTTTAATATTAAATTCATTAGGTATATAAAACGGAGAAATTGCCCAAAGTCAGTGATTACAGTCTTACGCCAAAGGCGATTGAACAGCGATCAATAGGTCGTGAGCTGTAGACGCTTCCCGTTGGCCTTGGCCGTTGCACTGTAGTGACAAAAATGCTAACTTTAGCTACCTATCTTTTTGTGTTTTTTTTTTTCATTTTTCATGCTAAGATTATAAAGTTATTTCAGTGAAGGATAAATTTGACCGCGGGTAGGATTCAAAATTGCGTCTTCTGGTTAAGTACACCAGATGCTATGAACTCTAAGCAGAGGTAAGAAGCCAGGTAACTTTCTTTTCAATAGATGTCGATAACGTCACCTTAAGACGTAATTTCAAAATGTGAAGGCAAATTTCGATCTGGCTGGTGGGATTCCCGGTGGCTTAGAGGTCATAGCGTCTGGTGTATCTAACCAGAAGACGCACGTTCGCATCCTGCTCGCGGTTTTTTTTTATGGGATAGGAGGGCCAACGAGCAGACGGATCGCCTGATGGTAAGCGATTACCGCCGCCCATAGACACCCGCAACACCAGAGTATCACGAGTGCGTTGCCGACCTTTTAAAAGGGGATTGGGCCTCCGGTAACCTCACTCACTCGGCGAAACACAACGTAAGCTTTGTTTAACGCCGGTTTACCGTGAGGCCGTGGTATCACACCGGTCGAATTTTTCCTTCACTGAAATAACTTTAGCTACCTATTTAATATATTATGTGTACTATGGTTACTTTAATGGAAATCCCAACGTACGTACTCGTGACTAAAGAAATCATAATTTCTAAAGATGGAGTAAACAACAGTTCGTTTTAAAAAATACTCTCAAGGAAATACAATTTACATATTCATTGTATCTTACATTTTATCATAAGATCCATGACTGACTTTTACCCCCTAATTTCAAATTTAAAGTGTCTACGGCCCTGTGCGTTGTCTGTCAGTCAATAATTGAGTCAGGTCAGGACTGATTCATATAGGTAAAGATTATCCGCTAAATGTTCAGGTGTTGTTAGCTGGCAGCTTGGCAGCGGAACCACACCTGCATTTTAACACAATCTTTATCAAAACATAGATAGCTTTGTATAACTTTTTTGTCGACTGTACATCATGTGAGAATACAGAAAGACGTCATATTGCGCTTTGTTTATGTTAGTTGTAAGATTGCAGATACGCGGAAAGAGATAGAGTAAAGATAAGACTGTGTACTGATTCATAAATAAACGTTTATCTTATCAACTTTTTGTGCTTCATAGGTATTTTTACACATTCATGAAAAACCCATAATTATATGATTTGAGATAAGGTATAACTATAAGATTATTTTTAAAATATGAACTTAGATAGATAGATAGAGTATTCACCAAAAGACAGAGCGAAAATAAACAAATGTTACATGAGTAGGTACAATTGGCGGTCTTATCGCTAAATGCAATTTCTTACAGACAACCATTGGATGGACAAGAGTTGAGTAGAAAAGACAATGGGCGGTTGCAGGTGTACATAGGTACATAATAAATAAATAAATACCTAGATTGAATAATAAATAAACATACATCTTTGATACAAAATATTTATACCATACATACAATATAAATAAAAATATTATACTATACTTAATATATTACTTAAAATTTATAAAACAATAATATTGTAACCATTTAGGTACAAGAGGCCAAGTAATGCTGCTTCACCATTATTTTAAATGATTTGTGCACGTCTCACGGAAACCGGCAGTGCATTCCACAGACGAGTGGCCTGAACAGTAAAAGACTGGTCAGAAAACTTTGTGGTGTGCATTGGCATCTTTAGCTTTAAGTTTTCTGATGAACGTAAGGATCGCATATGTGTATCACAGACGAACTCAAAGAGAGTTTTAAGGTAGGAGGGCGTTGTAGGGTTGAAAAGAATACCGTAAAGTAACGAAAGGATGTGAGTATTCCGACGAAGACGTATTGGGAGCCACTTGAGCTTAGCGCGAAATTGTGACACATGGTCATATTTGCGTAAACCAAATATGAATCTTATACAAAAATTTTGGAGACGCTTAAGTTTATTAAGTTGGTCCTCAGTGAGATCAAGATAGCTGGCATCGGCATAGTCAAGAACAGGCAAGAGAAGAGATTGTGCAAGCGCAATCTTAGTGGCAGTTGGAAGAAAGTTGCGTAATCGTCTCAAGGACCCGGCTGACGCAAACATCCGACGGCTAGTTTCCTGCATCTGTGGACCCCACGATAAGGTTTTGTCCATGATTATTCCCAGATTTTTACTTTATCACTCAAAGGAATTTGGATTCCTTCAAAGATAAATTGGGGGAGGTGGAACCAATCAATCTTGGAAACCATTCGCGAGCTACCTATAACGATGACCTGTGTCTTAGATGGGTTAACACTAAGTCCATAGTATTTGCTCCACTCAGATATTTTGGCAAAATCTTTGTTAACAATGCTGATAGCTTCCGATAATTGTTCTAGTGGAGCTTGCGAGTATATTTGAAGATCATCTGCATATAGGTGGTAAGATGAAAGAAGTTGATCAGAAATTGAATTAATAAATATTGCGAAGAGAAATGGGGATAAAACGCCACCCTGAGGCACGCCAGCTGTAGTATCACACCATGAAGAGAATGTATCGTCAATGCGGATACGCTGCCGACGGCCAGTCAGTTAACTACGAAACCAATCAATTACCGTTGGAGATACGTTAAGAGAGCTGAGTATGGCAAGTAAAATGTCAAAGTCAACGGTATTGAAAGCATTACTAAAATCTAGCAGTGCAAGTACCGTCAACTTAACATTTTCCATGCCTAGCCGAATGTCATCCGTAATATTAACCAGGGCTGTAACAGTACTATGACCAGGGCGAAAACCAGATTGGTAGGGATTGAGAAGTCTATTGTTGCAAAGAAATGAACTTAATTGTTTGTGAATAAGACGTTCCAAGACTTAGTGGATAATGGTAATATGGAGATAGGACGATATTCAGAAGGATGGAAGGAACTTAATAATATATATTTAGACTAGACTTCCCGTATAGTATATATTTTCCGCTTCACTGCACCCGCACCATGGAGGTTTCATATCATAAAATGTGACACTTAAGATTTAAAGATTCCTTAAAGCTGTCGGTCATTCGCTGTTGAAATTTTGGCAACTGTTTTCATCCGAAAACGTGTGTATGTCAAACGCATGGTAGTGTATGGGGACTTTCATACAAACTCTCACCCCCCTTTTCACCACCTTAGGAGTTAAATTTCCAAAAATCCTTTCTTATACGTCAGTCGGTCAGTCAGTCAGTCAGGTTCTTCTTTTATATATATATAGATAAACAGTGATTTTATCTTTCACACCAATTTGCGCTTTTCTGACACTGATAGAAGTTGATAGAACTAAAACACACAACAGGTACCTATTTTTTGAAGAATGTCCTACTACCATAGGACCCACTATTTGAAACTATGCAGCAAATTTTGACATTGCATAAATAGATACCTGTAATGCTGTTTTAATGAAATAAAATAAAACGTTTAACTTCGTCTATCGACGTTGATTCATTAGGAAAGGACGACCTGCCTACGCTGTAAAAAATCCGTATTAACATTGAAAAATAGCTACATAAAATATAAATGTAACGCGGTAAAACCCAGCACGTATTTAAAGTTATTTATATTTCGGTGTTCGATTTACATAGGTAGGTACCAATCCACATACAATGGTAACATTACCTGTGCTTTAAAATCAAAATGATCGAGCAACACGCAATCACAATGTATCTGCCATAAAACTAGCGTATCAGTTCAATCACCCCTAAACAAATTCAGGTCTCCAAAACACAATTTTACAACTCCCGAATGTCAACCATGTTTTTTTTTATTGATTAGGTCGGCAAACGAGCGTACGAGCCACCTGATGGTAAATACTCTTGCAACACCAAAAGAGTTGATGGTGCGGTGCCGAGTTTTAATAGCCCCTACCTACGGATTGCATACTGCCAGACCCGCAGCAGCCGAGGAGGAACTGGCTCTTACGCGCAAAAGTCAAAACACACACAAAGGTGCTTTACGACAGACTCCGACGTAAGAGAGGTCGCCAGCTAGTCAGACCCCGAGAGGTCCTACCACCGAGCAAGTCAGATATTTTCTCGGCTCTTACGAGATGCCTATCTGAATGGCATGACTGTGTGTGTACTGACGAACAGTACTCTAACACGGGTTAGAGTACTGTTCGTCACTGCCTTTCCCCTTATGAGAACGGTCCCACAAGGGGAAAAGTGGGCACGACTAAATGCGTTGCGTTTGACAACTTTTTGGTTTCAGTGATACAGGATGAAAAATACATAACCGTCAAGAGTCAAGACTGGGAATATTTTTGGATTAAAATACTGCCTCTTTTGTCTAGTGGTCGCATGCAAAGTTCTCGAGCTTGAGGCCCTAGATTCCAAAATATTCTCAATAGAAGCTCAGTTTGGATTTGTACCTAGGTAATGGTGATAGGGGGACTCCTATTACATGGGAGCTTAAACATATACGTATATCAGTGTTGGGCAAAATGTAATCTAACTACTGATAACTAAGTACGATTATATTTTGTGGTTAGTAATCGCAATAAAACATTGCATGAAATAATCGTAAATTTTGATTACTAAGTAGATATATAACGTTAGTATACTATTCTTGGACATACCTTGGAAAAATGACTTATTTCATACTTTAAATTTCATTTTTAACTTTCGTTTTATTTGACACTTTTTGGTGGCTCGTGCCCATTTATCTCTATGCTAAGAGTAGAGGCCAGTGCTCGTGCCTTACTTCATATATCAAGAAGCCAGATTTTCAGTTTATTCCAATGGGTCATGGAAAAAAAACATACCTACCAACTTTCACAGTATACTTCGTCAATTAAGAGATGGCGTTCTTAGGACGTAACTACCTACCAATATCAATTAGGAATAGATTGTACGAGTAGATACTGAAAGATAATGTTGGAGCTACCCTAGGGTCAGGTGGGCAATAGTGAACCACAAAAAAATTAAACTAAAATACTACATTTTAAAATCCCTAAAAAGAAGTTTTATTTCAATGCACGATCAAAGGGTCTGAATTTTTTTTTTATTAAAAATGGGTTTGCTCTTGACCTCAATCTTGCCTCTGAGGCAAAAGCGAGGTCAACGGTGGAGCGAGCCAACCCAGAAGATGCCTGTTATAAATACAAACAAATACTAGGTATTTTGCCCAGCCCTGTTAGTGTGATTCCTTTTTGTATGTCCAAAGAAATTTTATTCCTCTATGTCGTTCCTCCCAGCGTCAGGAAGTTTTGTTTGGAAGCTTCGTATTTTTTTCTTGTAAAGCAAACGAAACGGTGTCACGTACCGAAACCATAGCCATCATGGCGTCATAGCAGCCCTGCTTACATAGCCATTATCACGCACACCCTACTAAACGTATTATGCACATAATAAATTACTCATCCAAAATAATGTCATCCATCACTCATCACTATTTCAGACAGGGAATTCTAATTAGTAATAAAATATTTTCGAAAATATTACCAAAATGGGAAATCCATAGATATTAAATAATGGTATAATTTTCCTTGTATCAGCGGGAGTTACATACGAGTAAATCGCCAATTCAGGTCAAAGTTATGTGCGAAATATTATAGTTTCGGAAGTCGGTGCCTTTGATTTGATAGGATTTTTTTATTTCGCCATCAACTTCCGAAACTGTATCGCACATAAAATGTTATATTTTTGAAGGTGATTTTACTTTTTTTAAGTTATATTATTTTAACATTTTGAGTACCTAGCGAGTAGGATTTTACGTGTTGTTGTCATTTTGTTTTGAATTTGATGATCAGATCATGACCAAATTTTTGTGTCCGTCTGGCTGGCCCGGCCCCGGCGAATTTGGTAACGAGATATATATCAATCGAATGTACTCTTTCTTACAAGCATATGTACCGCCTTCATTTTCAATGTACCTATTTTATAAAGAAGTTACAAATACATAGAGGGGCCGGGCCAGCCTGACATTTTCAGCCCGGCCCCGTTCATATCACGAAATCTACAAGGAGTACGGACAATGTGTGGCTACAGATCGAATGTACTCCACAAATTAATTATTATTTATTAATTATTATTATTTTTAAAAGAGTATCTATGGAGTTTCTTGCCGGTTCTTCTCCATAAGACCCACTTTTTGGAACCGTGCAACTAGTTTTGACTTTTCAAAAGTACCTGGTCTATTTAGTGGTCTAATATGAAATAGAACATTTTGTTTTTTTTTAACGCCCTACACTAGGATTTTTTTCCTGTATTGTGGGTGCATTCACAAACACAAATTCTCAGATACACAAACGCCCAGACCCGGAACTGTAGATCATACAAATAGTTGCTCCGTGTGGGGATCGAACCCACACCACGTGACGCAGAAGCCGATCTTTGACTTTTGACTTTTAATTTTATACTAAAACGCAATATTATAAGAGATATTAAAAATTGTAGGGGCTGGGCTGAAAATAATTCGTTAGTTAAAAACAGTAAAAGTACAACACAAATACATTAAACAAGTACTTTGAAAATGAACGCGGTACATATGCTTGTAATAAAGAGTACATTCGATTGATATACATATATCTCATTACCAAATTCGCCGGGGCCGCGCCAGCCAGACAGATAAAAATTTTTATGGGACCTCTGAAGTATGACCTACCGATCAAAAAAATTATCATCAAAATAGATTCATTTAATTGATGGAGTAATCGAGCAACAAACATACAAAAAACAAACAGTCGAAAGGAGGTTCTCACCTCCTTCTTTTTGAGGTCGGTTACAAAGGGAAATAACTATTAAATAATATTTGTTGTCAAACATATCTTTTACAATAAAACAATTAATAATATATACATAGATATTTTTATTTGAAAAATATTTCGTGTAGCTAATAAACTAATCACAATATGGCGGTCTACATGCGAAATAATGTATTTTTACAAAACTTTCCTTTACTGCAAATATATTATAACTTCAGCCGTCACCATCATTACCTATACCATCTAATTACTGCAAGCTACGCAGTATGCCAGTTCGCAGTACGCAAGTACGCAGTACGGAACTTAGAATTCTGATCCAATACAATTACGATTTGAAGAAGAGTATGGATAGCTGATCTTAAACATTATAATTACCTATATAAAAAACTTCTTGTAAAACCCAAATGTACAGGAACCAGATTCGGGTAGTGAACCGGTTCGTCCAGTAGATAGGGACATGGCTGAAGCGAAATTTTGCAAAACGTGTTCCCCGCTGCATTTAAAACCTGTAAATTAACTTTAAAGAGCTCCAGATGTCATGGGGGCAATAAATCCAACATTACTACTTTGGAGAAATACTGGAATGATTACTACGTGAATTAAGAACTTAGTGAGACGGAGGTAAGCAAAACGGATCCTTATTTTGTGGACCGTGAATATGAGAAAACAAGAAAAGCTTATGAGTTATATGGGGTAAACGAACGCGGCGAATATGTGTCTGCAGTGAACAATTTGCAAGTGTTGATGGCAGGAAGCCTGTACCAGTTACGAGGACATGATGATCACATTCACATGTGATCTTTGTGCAATAGCAAATTAAGTTTTCCACCGATGCGGGTAAAACTCCGCATTGCCCTTGTTAAAAAAGTAATAATTAATGTTACAATTGACATTTCATGATTTTTTTTTCTTGACAAATGTTTATAAATTTTTTTTTAAGATTTTAATTTAAAAGTCACACAACATTAACTATACATAATAAAGAAATCGCAGTATGGAACTTTAGACTTGGCACGACTTTGTCTAGATTTCATTACTTTTTAGAGATAAACATGCAGCTCCATCGAGACTTGGCTAGTTTTTTACAGAATGTTTTTGATGGGATCTTTTATTCTGGAAGCAACTAAATAAAACTGCGTGGGTACGTTTAGGTACCCCATATGACTCTGTTTACACGGGCGTGTAGGTCCCGACCGGTTTGTGGAACATTTGGCCGTTGATGACCCGGCGGAAGATTTCCTTAAGGAGAAGATTCTTCTCCTTCTTGATCTTGGAGAAGAAGCCTCGGTTCTCCTTGGCCCGCCGGGACAGGTACGGCAGCACCTGCATCAGGGGGCCGTACGGTACGTATTTGTAGGCGGAGTAACCGGCTTGACCTGTCCAGATAAAAGGAATTATTATTGACATAGAAGGTCTGGTGAAGGTCGCTGGGAGTCGTTGGATACAGCTTTGTGGAAGTCTTTGGTCTTTGTTCATCAGTGGACTTCTATCGGCTGATATGATGATTAACACAGGCCATCCTCCTAGCCTATTGATCGTCTATAATTAATCCGTATATTCGACCTATGACCCCTACATAACTATACAAACCTTATTAAATTAAACTTTGAATATATAACATACTCGTATTACAATAATTGACTGACTCATTAGTCTAGTGGTAGAGGTCCTGAGTTCAATCCCCAGGTCGACCAGTGTTATTGGGTTTTTTCTATGAAATCTCAACAGTAGCTCGGAGTCTGGATTTGTGCCCGGTCGAAGGCAATAGGCTCGCCCCCTTTTACATGGGACCTTAAACATACCGGCGAACTGTGGGTGTACATTAGTATACCTCTGCCTAACCCTTCCTCCCTGAGGAATACAGGCGTGATGGTATATAATAATAATAAATAGGTACAGTAATAGTAACTCAACTGGCAAGTATCAATGGCAAGTATCTGACTAAGTTGATACTTGCCATAGTCGGTAGAAATGACTCCTACCGACTATGTTGAATCCTGACTAAGTTGATACTTGCTAGTTGGGTGACTGTACCAGGATGTAGGACTCACCCAGCGGGAAGGTGACGTGGTCGCACATGCCCAGCAGCTGTCCGTAGCAGATGACCTTTTCCTCGGGCTTGATGTCGTATAGCTTCATCAGCTCGATGGAGTACCGCACCGTGCCCTCGTTGTGGGACGCCACCATGATCGCGAGCGTCTCCTTTTTAGGACCCTGGGATCCAAAATAAAAGGAGGAGGGTAAAGATCAGCCATTTTCTGCCCATCGGCCAATTCATAATACATTCAACGACTAATACACAAAAACATTTAAAGGAACTTAATCTATACTTATAATAAATCTGGAGAGGTCAATTCTGTACATGAAATATATTTCCAAAATAACTATCAGCGGGTGATTAGTGATCGATACTGACGCCAAAAATGCAATCAGTAAAATTTTTGTCTGTCTGTCTGTCTGTATGTTCGTTATAGAAACAAAAACCACTCGACGGATTTCAACGAAACTTGGTACAATTGTTCTTCATACTCCTGGGCAGGTTATAGTATACTTTTCATCACGCTACGATCAATAGGAGCGGAGCACAATTAAAAAATGTTGCAAAAACGGGAAAATTATTTGATTATTTTGTTCTAGGAAGTGACATGGGTCGTTGATAAAGCGGGCGTAGCCGCTGGCGGAAGCTAGTACTAAATAAAAGATTGGGGATGTCAAAATATGCTAATTATTTTCAATGGTATGTCAAACAATAAAATGATAATTAATTTATTAAAAATTTGGTAAGAGGCAATTCTAAGTAATAAGTTGGGAATGAACAGGTTTTATTTGGACAGATATTTGCGAAATTGAGCGAGAGTGTTAAAAAAGATGTCAATGTCATTAGCACGAGTGTGATTAATATCCTCATCAAACAATTCAATGGCGCTGATTGTCCGAGGTTAGTTCGAGCTGAATTCGGCACAAATACATCCAGCTTACGGTCAGACCTAGGTTGACTGCTGCGCGGTACCGATATATTAATATCCTCCAGAAGTCTTGGAACATGGATTAGTCCATTTACAATTTTAAAGAGCATAATTAGATCCATGGATTTTCTACGATTTTACATTACATTATCGTGTCCATAACGTTTATACCCAGTTAAAAATTAAAGGTTTTTGAGATATTCTGTTTATTACACAGCGAAATCATTACAGAATAAAACCGGACAAGTGCTAGTCAGACTCGCCCACCGCGGGCTCCGTACAAATTTGTAGGTACATTAATTACAAAAGCATAGTTTTCAGATTTTTCCTTATTCTTATAGTATAAGACTTACTTGCCAAATTTCATGGTTCTAGGTCAACGAAAAATACTCTGTAAATTCTGATTCCTTGAGAGTATCGAAATATACGTTATTTGCGGCATAAATGGCCGTATCTTTTGTTACGTAAACTTAAAAGTTCGATTTTTTCACAGCTGCAAGGGACTGTAGACCTGAGTATACGGTAATAATTTCCGCTCGATACCTCCACGCGTTCCCGAGATAAAGGGTCTTTACAGATAGACGGACGGATATATAACTGAGTGATCCTATATGGGTTCCGACTTTTCCTTCGAGGTACGGAACCCTAAAAAACCAGTACGTTTTTGGTACCTATACTAAAATTATTTGTGACAAATTTGTTTAATTTATACAGTTTAAAAGTTAATCTCTTCTTAGTTAAACTGTAAAACTGCCTCGTTAGCCTAGTGGTCCTAAGCGTGACTGCCAAGCTAGTTCTAGGTTCGATTCCCAAAACGAGTCAAGCAAAGTGTTATTGGGTTTTCTATGAAATTCTCAACAGCAGTTCGGAGTTTGGAATTTGCGCCTCGTTAATGGCAATAGGTTCGCCCTCTATAACATAAGACCTAAACATACTGACGAGCTGTGGATGGTACATTAAACGCCTCTACCTAACCCTTCGGGGAATACAGGCAATTTAGAAAAAACAGCCAACGTCCCGTCATTAGTTTAAAATCTGTTGCTGGTTTTAAATTAAGCTAACTACTTCGGTTTCGGATCTCTAAAGATATCACAGCCTATAAAATCCCGGCGGAAAAAAACATTTGCTGCATTTTTTCAAAATATATACGGTTATTAATTTTATTACAGTTATTCGATATGCATGGTAAGCCTTAAACTCAAGGTATTAATTTGCAAGCCCTGCACTTCTACAAAATATTAAACCCAGCTTAGTATTTCAATCCTCGCACCTAGGAGTCTCCATTCCTTACGAAGGTTATCATAATTTACTGACTGATTTTGTGACCCTGACCTTCACCCTGTCGACGATCTCCTTGACACACCTGTGGAAGGAGATGGTGGTGGCCTCCTGACTCGGGCACGTGGGGTCGTTGTAACCCATCGCCGCTGCTCTTTCGCGTTCCTGTACGTTCACAAACATCAAATAATTATTTATTCGAAGAGAAAATTATATTCTCTCTTTAGTTTTCATCTCGCTCTATATATTTTTTTTTATAAGATAGGAGGCAAAACAAATCGACGGATCGCCGCGATTACTGCCGCCCTTGGACACCCGCAACACCATAGGAGTCACAAGTGCGTTGCCGACCTTTTAAAAGGGGATTGGGCCTCCGGTAACCGCACTCACTCATCGAAACACAAGGCAAGCGTTGTTTGACGCCGGTTTTCTGTGAGGCCGTGGTATCACTCGAAGCATGGCTAATGGCAATGGCATAAAATATATTGTTTAAAGATTACACACATACATACCATCACGCTTGTATTCCCCGAAGGGGTAGGCAGAGGTATACTAATGTACAGTAGCGGTCATAAGTGCAGTAGCAGTCTCACATAAAACTCGAGAAACGTGCCAAGAAGTTCGTTGGCAACGACTCCCTTGTCCGAGCTAAACTCCAAAGTCTTGAACATCGCCGCAAAGTTGCTAGCTTATCGGATACATTTCGGAGGGTGTGCATCAGATCTCCACGATCTTATTCCCCCTAGCCCTTTCCACTATCGGAGGACTAGAAGCACGAAAAAGCGACATCGATTCACGGTGGACTTTCCAAAAACCCGAACGAAACGCTTTAAGTCCACTTTTATAATGCGTAGTGCTGAAATATGGAATGCACTTCCCGAGTGGGTCTTCCCTGATGGATATAATCTGGGTGTCTTTAAATCACGAGTGAATCGGTTTCTTCTAGGCAAGCGCGCTCCATCGTAGATCGCAATATCGCTTAACATCAGGCAAACTGGCGAATAAAAAAAACTCAAAATTAAATATTTTGAAAAAACCCACGATTGATATGGTAAAAGGATTAAATAACATACTGGTTTCTGACACTTACGCGAATATTAGACATTGAAATAAAACTACTTTTTACGGATTTTATCGGGAATCAAATAATATCAATACAACGCGATAAAATCCGTAAAAAGTAGTTTTATTTCGATTAAATAACATTTTCGAAACCCCCGACTAAATCACGTACCAACAAGAAAATCAAGCGAGACTGCATTTAGTTCTACAAGACACATATCATTGCTATAGGACATTTTAATTTAATTTCACATCAGACATGGGAACGGCAGCCCCGACGGATTTTCTTGTAAATTATAATTATTTTTGCCTGCCTCATTCGCCTAGTGCTCCCGAGAGCAACTGCTACACTAGAGGTCCTGGGTTCGATCCCCAGGTCGAGCAAAGTGTTATTGGGTTTTTCTATGAAATTCTCAGTACCAGCTCGAAGTCTGGATTTGTGCCCGGTTAATGGCTATAGGCTCGCCCCCTGTAACATGGGACCTAAACATACCGGCGAACTGTTAAGTACGCCTCTGCCTAACCCTTCGGGGAATACAGGCGTGATGGTATGTTATATTATGTTTATAATTATTTCTGTAAATGGATTAATGGATTTTTTGTATAAAATAGTGGAGGCGTTTCCTAAGAGACAAAACTTAGATCACGGTGCATTTCAGGTTCAGACATGATATTTCAGTGTCTTCTAGGATGTATTTAAGACACTGAAAGAGCCATAACACCCTTGAGTTGACCTATCATAATAGAAGACAAGCATGTCTTATGCTACTCGTCTTGATCATCATGTCATTGGAGAAAAACATTAAATGTTCACACATCCTGCCATCGCATTATTGTACGCGTGACAAATGTAACGCCATTTATTTAAAAAAAAGTTCAATGGAGTTCCTTGCCGCATGGAATTCCATGGAATAAACTACAATCATAACGTTTCATAAACTTGTAAAAGCTTATTAAGTAAAAGAATTCTAAAAATCACATTTTCGGGTTCGGAGTCGTTTATATACTCTAACCCACTTGGTTTTTTTTTAATATCTTCAATGTACAGACACAGCTTTTTTACGATTTTATAATAGTACTCGTAGAGATATATCTTCTACATACATAAAAATATACACAAAACAAAGTCGGGTTAGTCAGTGGCGGACTAAGTCCCTCGGGGCCCGGGGCGGAAACACTAAATGGGGCCCCCCAATACAAGTTAAAGTGCGTGTGGGGACCCTATGACTATGATATAGCAATAGACGAATATTTATTGAGATTTCTGAGTTAATCCCATAGTAAAGTTTATTCACGTACAAGAGTATTAGCACCCTTTAAACTTTAAAGTACCAATAAATTTGACCAAAAAGGACTCCTCAAGATTTTGAGGCCCCTAGGACCGGGGGCCCGAGGCGAACCGCCCCTTTCGCGCCGCAGTTACACCATTTAAAACTCATGAACGGCTGGATCGATTTTTATGATCTTTGATTTGTTGGATTTGTCTCCACTCCAAATATCAGAACTATTGAACATCGAAAATTTTCTCGAAAAAGAAAATTATGAAGACAATTTATTTTCGCCTACATTTTGTATCGGGAACGAATTGACAGATTTGACAGGACAAAAATGATTATGACATTGTATGCTGTTTCCGTTGTTTCGGTAAGACCAGTACATGGCGTACTGTGCATTGTACGAACTCCTAAGCGGCTGGTGAGATTTTGATAAAAATTTTGTGTATGTTTAAGTAGGTCCCTGGTTTAAATTTACAATTTGAGCCGGTAGGTGGCGGGTAACCGTAATCGAGTTTTTGCGATGCTTTTTTTTATTTTCAGGGCAGGACAACGTTCGCCGGGCCCGCTAGTTTGAAATAAGAGCATTTGAACTTGAACTTGTTACCTGTTCGAGGTACGCGCCGCGCACGAGTTTGGCGCCCCAGTAGAAGTTCTGTCGCTGTGCCTGCTCCAAGTCCGACACCATTTCATGGTACGCGTTCTTCAGGTACGTCTGGTACGTGTTGAATACTATGCACTTTTTCTGCAACAAATACCCGTGTAAGCTGTTATATATATATATAAAGATTACCGCCTGATTACTGCCCGCCCAACTATTTCTCCTTGATTTACAGAGTCGGCAACGCGCGAGTACCTTGGTGTTGCAAGCGTGTATAGTCTACAGTAACCGCTTACCACCAGGCGGGCCGCATGCTTGTTTGCCACCTTAGTGGTATAAAAAAACTGAAAAAGATGCCACTATATCTCGTGATTAATCAGTACTTAAATAGTGTGTGTAGTTCGATCATAATCTAGGGATTTCAACAACCCTTAGCAACACGATATTAGCTCATCCGAACATAATAATCCTACTAATATTAGAAACGTGAAAATTTGTGATTATGCATTTATATATTTATGTATTTGTGATAGGCTAACGCTTGACAGCCAGTTCGCCTGATGTTAAGCGATACTGCGATCTACGATGGAACGCGCTTGCCTAGAAGAATCCGATTCACTCGTAATTTAGAGACACCCAGATTATACCTATCGGATGTATGGATGTTTGTTACCCTTCACGCCATAACGACGGATCTGGATAAAATTTGGCACAGAGATAGATTATAGCCTGTAATAATACATAGGCTACTACTATATATATACTTTTTTATCCAGGTCGGACCCAATTCTGAAGTCCATGCGGACAAAATCGCGGGCAGAAGCTAATAAGCAATAATTTCAACGGTACGTAAAAAAACATGAACAAAAGTTCACTTTATTAAATTTCCTCATCATTTCCGTGCAGATCCTAGATATCGCCGGTTGGAAGTAGGTCTGCTCCGCGTCAATCATGATCCTGACATTAGCGTTACTCGCTGTTCTGATGATGTGGCTAAGTCGCCGCAGCATATTTCGGAACATCTCCTCCTCCTTGGGCGAGATCTGGGAGATCAAGCGGCGCATCTGTCCCGTCTTGGGATCCGGCACTCGGAACGTTTCTGAGAGTTTCATGTTCTCGTCCAGAATATTTGTCCATGGGAACAAATGAACGATGCTGCAATGGAAGAATTTTTATTAGTTTTTTGCTTAATGGAAAACTAGCTTCTGCCCGCGACTTTGTCTTAGTGGACTTCAGAATTGGGTCCGACGTTGATAAAAAGTAACCTATGTGTTATTACAGACTATAATCTATCTCTGTGTTAAATTTTATCCAGATCCGTTCAGCCGTTTTGGCGTGAAAGAGTAACAAACATCCATCCAGTTGTTTTAGTAAAGGAAAAATTTTTTTCAATCGCGGGCAGGATTCGAAGCTGCGTCTTCTGGTTTGATACACCAGACGCTCTGACCGCTAAGCCACCGCGAACCCCACCCGCCTGATTGAAATTTGCCTTCACATTCTGAGTTTACGTCATAAGGTGACGTTGGCGACATCTATTGAAAATCAAGTTACCTTGTTTCTCAACCAACCAGACTTACTTTACAGTTAGTTCGATATTGTACGATGCCACCGTACCTTTTAACTATCTTTTTGTGATTTTTTTTGCATTTTCCATGCTAAGATTATAAAGTTATTTTAAAGGAAAAAATTTCAATCGCGGGCAGGATTCGAACCTGCGTCTTCTGGTTTGATACACCAGACGCTCTGACCGCTAAGCCACCATATATACAAACTTTCACGTTTATAATGTTAGTATATTATTTGCGCCAGCGCACACACCTAAATAGTGTAATAAATAAGAAATTAAAAGTACGACATAATGTAAAAAAGTAAGCAATTCCACACTTCTCTTCGGCAGTTTTGAAATCGCCGATTACTACGTATCTTAGATTTTGAGAGCTGATACGTTGCCGAGCTTAAAGACTACAGACTGCGGACTACCAGAGCCGTAGCAACCGAGGGTCAGTCGAAACACACATCAATTGCTACAGACTCCGACGTAAGGGTGGTCGCCAACCAGTCAGACCCCGAGAGGTCCTACCACCGAGCAAGTCAGATATTTTCTCGGCTCTTACGAGATGCTTATCTGAATGGCAGTGAGGAACTGTATTCTAACCCGTCCCCACACGGGGAATGATTTACGAATGGAACCCATTTATTTGGCTCATGAACTCACCCCTTCTTGTCCGAGGTGATCTTCTTTATGAACTCCTGCACCTGCGGCTTGGAGTTCTGGTCGCCAAAGTACCGCTTGAAGTCCTCCATGGTCTTGTGGTGCATTAGCACGTTGCCGGTGCCGCCGCCTATCTCATGCATATAGTTGCGCGCGCGCATAATCACTTCTGATAGTTGCAGCTGGAATAAATATGAGACCCTCATCCCTATATTTCCCGAAGGGTTAAGCAGAGTATTAACTACCTACCTACTAATGTAAATCACATTTCAACGGCATGTTTATCACAAAATGACAATAACAAGTAAAGACCGAGTAAATGATAAAATGATAACGTCATTTAGGTTCTTTCTTTCTTTCTAGATAGGTACGTAAAATTTTACTGACTATTATAAATGTTGAAATAAAATAAGTTGTACGAAAAAGTAAAACCACCTCCAAATCATAAAAAAATTATGCTAGGTGCAAAACAGTTTCGGAAGTCGGTGGCGAAATTAAAAGATCCGATCAAATCAAGTCAAGGCACCGACTTCCGAAACTGTTTCGCACATAACCAACATTATTTTTTATGTTTTTGAAGGCGGGTTTACTTTTCCTTATTATTTGTACAGATAGAAAGATACTCGTAGATAGATGATTTCGGGTAAAATGAAACGAATGATCTTGGCACAAAATGCATGAATAAGTTTTGTATTTTAAGTTTCAGTGTATGGTAGATACTAACAACGTATTGATGTTTTAGTTGAAATGATTGTATAACTAAGTTTATTATTTAAAAGAAAAAACATTATTTCGTCGACTGAATCCATTATGAACCAACACATTGATTATTTAATGCAAAAAATTAAGGGCTTACGTAATTTAGAACGAAAATCTTTTACTAATTCAAAAAGCTAATATTTTAACTAAGGCCACTATTCAATTTTGAGTTAGAACGTAAGACCATCCCAATGTAGATAGTAGAAATCACAACACGTACTTACAAGTAATTGCGGCCTGCCGAGGGCGGTGAGTTTGACAGCCATGAGGCCTGTACTTTGGGTGATGCCTGAAATAATACAAGAAATGAAGACTTAAGTACAAAAATCCAATAAAATAACCTTTAAGAAAAAGCAAAACCGCCTTCAAAAACATAAAAAATGTTATATGTGAAACATTATCTGAAGTTGGTGCTTTTGATTTGATCGGATCTTTGCATTTCTCCACCGAAATCCGTTTGCAGAACGTTTTGCGGTAACGCTGCAGTAACGTTTTGCAGAATCGTGCATCTCTAAAACCATTGTGCGCCTGTAGAATAAACATACACGAGTAGCTCATTATTTGTGACAGAATTAGATTTAAGAAAATATTTACGATTTTCAAATATTAGCTCGCTGTATTCGGTCCTTCTTGAAGCCTATAATAACCATAAAAAGTTTCAGAAGTGTACTTTTTTTCTTTATTTATTTAGGGACTTTTAACACAATGTTACGCCAGTTCCATCATAACCTAAAACTAACTACTTCGAAGTTAAATAGTAACTAATGAATAAACTAATGCAGCCTCTGGCGACATTGGTTTAGCTAAAATAACATTAAATATTCCTAGATTTAACTTATTAATATTTATCTTTTTGTGATTTTTTTTTTTTGCATTTTCCATGCTAAGATTATTAAGTTATTTAATAGTAAAGGAAAAAATATTCAATCGCGGGCAGGATTCGAACCTGCGTCTTCTGGTTTGATATACCAGACGCTCTGACCTCTAAGCCACCGCGAACCCTACCCGCATGATTGAAATTTTGCCTTCACATTCTGAATTTACGTCATAAGGTGACGTTTGGTGACATCTATGAGAGGCAAGTTACCTTACCTCTCAACCGACACGGCTTAGAGGTCAGAGCGTCTGGTTTATCAAACTAGAAGACGCAGGTTCGAATCCTGCCCGCGATTGAATTTTTTCCTTTACTATTAAATAACTTATTAATATTTAATTCACAAATTAACATAGGTGTCTCTTTCAGACTCGTTCCTGACACATTCAACCAAAAGGTGATAGACATCTTTGTTATCACACACTAAGCAATTCGGAGATTCCACCTTTTTCATCACAAATGCAAAGGCTCTTAGCGGCATGTGTCCGGAACGAATTCTGAAAGAAGTTACCAAAATATTTCTACTAACTTTAAAGCTACTAAACCATGGGGCTCGAGGAACCTCCCTTTGGATAGTTTGGTACCATATCCCTATCGTTTTTGAATTTTCAGTGAAATAGTCTCTCCACTCGTTATAACAATAGCTGTACTTACATGCATGCGTTATTGAATAATATTGCTAAAAATCCAAACAACGGTGTCGTAACTTAGACGGCAAAGTACAAGAAACCGGCATCAAGTCGTGCTTACCATGTTATTGCAATATCATTGAAGTAACAGGATACCAAATTTCAAATCGACCAAACCTGTGGAATTGCTCACATCCCTTCATGAATAGAGAAGAACTGATAATCTTTAAACGGCTGGTCAAATATTCAACCATAGCTAAGCACACTCCCGGTCAAATCACCTTTCAAACTGTTAAAAAAACTGCAAAAATCAATCCATTCGTTTGGGAGCTACGAGGTCTTAGATAGAAACACAGATGATACACACGTTATTATTATAACATCCCCTTTTTGCGTCGGAGGTTAATAATTCAAAGAAAATGTTCTCTTACTATGAACAGCGTCAATACTCGTCAAGAACGCCTCCATATTTTTCTCACAGGAGGCCTCGTTTAGATAGAAGTATGTCCTGGCGCTGTTGACCTTGTACCGCCGGTCCGCGAACTTCTGTTCCACGTGGTACTGCTTCAGCTGGCCCTCCTCTGGCTGCTCGCCGTGCGATGATATACAAGCACTGCAAGTTTACATGGGAATGTTAGGTTGTGGTTAAACGATGCAAACTTTCTCGTGCGGCCGACTACGTCTGATGTAATTTTGGATCCTATTTCTAATGCAACAGCGTTTAAATTCCCCGGAACCACGTAGACTGTACTTTGTACTTTCTTGTCGTCTGCACATATTAATCCAATCCAAATTTTTTAATTGTTTAAAAATTTGGCTCCAGTATTCTGCCGTTCATTAGCCCTAATCCCAAAAAAATGACTAACATTATCCAAATTAAAAATAAACTACAAAATCCACTTGCATTATCAAATTATTGACAAAATAGGGCGCAAATTAAGTTGTAGCAGTGTCTCATATTTGTATCCTTGAGTAGTCTTGACATATCTGGGTCGTAATAATAGTTCATTAGAAGTTATTTTCGTTTGCGCTTTTTATGTTATTATCTAGATGGCTAAATATTTAAGAGCGATGTCCCGCTTCTGAGACGATTTCTGAACATGCTTACATGTTGAGTTATTTAATCAAAAGAAAACTTCGAAGGAAAATCGACAATCGAAGTTGTGAATTGCTTCAAAGTCTGATGGAAGACTGGAATCTAGGTAATCCAACTGTTGGCAACACTAGATAACGCTCTCTGGTAAACAAGATTTTCGACGCACTAAAATGCTCTGTACCATTGATATTTTTTGGCTCTTTTTTAATTAAACTACATGATAAACTGGAACGCTGATAAACTGGCCTCCATAGGATCAACTTTTTGGAACCGTGCAATTAGACTCAATAACGTATCATAAACACTTGTAAAAGCTTATTTGAAATAAAAACATTTGAACTTGAACTTGCTGCTCCGTTCCTAAGAGGCGTAGCGTGATGTTATATAGCCTATAACCTTCCTCGATAAATAGACTATCCAACACAAAAAGAATTTTTCAATTCCAACTAGTATTTCCTTAGATTAGCGCGTTCAAACAAACAAACTGTTCAGCTTTATAATATTAGTATAGACAATATAAAAATATTCATACTACGAGAATTTTCATAGCTTCAGACGAATGTGAAAATTGAGAAATGATAATAGATAATTACCAATGTAAATAAAGGATAAAAATTATACCTAAGTACAGAAATATTGAAGTTAAGGGTCCGGCGGAGCTTGAATTGCCCACAAAAACGTAATACCGAAATAAATCGTAATCCATACAATATAATATACTAACAAATTATGTTATTATTCGGATTTGGATACTGTTAATCTAGGTTCCTACGATGCTATTTTGTCAACTACTACTTCACTGGAAATAAAAGACCGGAAAACCGTTCGAAACTTGGTAAAATTATCAAAAATTGCATTCGCTTACATTTATTTCGAGTGAAGTATTTTGGATGAAATGGAATAGTAGGAACAGATTAACGGCTTCGGAATCCGAATAATAACATTATTTTTGTTTAAATTGTGTTTGAATTAAGATTTTTGGTACTAAGTTGGTGAGAGAAATTCGGTCCGCGCGGACTCTTAATGTATTATAAAGTTATTTTAGTAAAGGAAAAATTCAATCGCGGGCAGGATTCGAACCTGGGTCTTCTGGTTTGATACACCAGACGCTCTGACCGCTAAGCCAACGCGAACCCCACCCGCCTGATTGAAATTTGCCTTCACATTCTGAGTTTACGTCATAAGGTGACGTTGGCGACATCTATTGAGAAGCAAGTTACCTTGTTTCTCAACCGACATGACTTACTTTACAGTTAGTTCGATATCGTAAGTTGCCACCTTACTTTTTTTTGAAATTTTCCTTTACTAAAATAACTTTATAATCTTAGCATGGAAAATGCAAAAAAAAATCACAATAAGATAGTCTTAATGTATTATACAATATTTACTTCACTTCTCGCTTTTCAGCCTCCTCTCGTGACAGGTCCTCTTCCACGGAGTAATCAAGGATCGACTTCACTCCGAAGGAGCGCAACCTGAAATGATATAAAAAATCATGAGCTTCTTCTGAAATGATCAAAATAAGATCCATGGCCATATGACAGCAAATATCAAATTTATTTTTTTCTTTCCTACGTTACCATTTCATCCAAAATACTTCACTGGAAATTAATGTAAGCGAATGCCATTTTTGATAACTTTACCAAGTTTGGAACGATTTTTCGTTCTTTTATTTCCAGTGAAGTAGTAGTAGACGAAATAGTATCTATCGTAGAAACCTAGATTAACGGTATCCAAATCCGAATAATAACATAATTTGATAGAATATTGTCTGGATTACGATTTATTCCGGTATTACGTTGTTGTGGTCAACTCAAGCTCCGCCGGACCCTTAAGTATTTATATTCAAACTGCTGAATCTTTCTAACTATATAGTGTCATTGGCTGAAGATTTCAAATGTTACCCCCAATGACATTATAGTTTAGAAGAAGTTACCCCTTAAATAAATGACCATTTATCCAATGCCACCAGCATCCGAACAAAAAAGGCACTTCTATCTTCCTGACAGACTTTGCACGTGGGTCAGCTTCCTA
Organism: Acronicta aceris; assembly: GCA_910591435.1. Lineage (NCBI taxonomy): Eukaryota > Metazoa > Arthropoda > Insecta > Lepidoptera > Noctuidae > Acronicta > Acronicta aceris. The sequence continues at coordinate 2,061,857 of OU342778.1, read as the reverse complement.
TCAAGGCGGAGCAAACAGGTCGTTATCGACGGTTTATGCTCTAACGTTAAGCCCATTAATGCTGGCGTCCCTCAAGGGTCTATATGTCGCCTACGCTGTTCATTTTGCATAACAATGATATTTTGAAAATTAACAACATTTATTGCTTTTGCAGAGGACAGTACGGGCGATGCATACTATTCTGGTTGTGCAAATACTCCCGGATCCATGATGGAGCAGAGTAGAACCTTACGTATTAAATGATCAGCGTAGCCATTACATAACAACGAGACGGAGCCAATAGCTGAGGACCGTTTCTAATTAAGATCCAGATCCGGCCCTTCCTAGATTAGTACCTATGCCTCTTCCTAACCCTTCGGGGAATACAGACGTGTTGTAACAATAAACAGTTACGGTTACCTGTCGACAGTCGGCTTGATCTTAGTCTCGTCTTCACCAGCGACGAACTGGCCGTAGAAAGTGGCCCTCATGATCATCTCGAAGATCCGCTGGCCCAACACCTGGCGCAGCTTCGTGATCACCTAAGGACATGGACAAAATTACAACTTTAATCATCAGAAAGCGACGTTGGAAGGTGAAGATACAATGATATTTCTTTTTTAACACGTCACGACACGTTAGCCATACACTAGGCTTAACAAAATATATGCCATCAGAAAAGCGCTTCACTTGATTGCCATCGGTTGACGGGTTGACCGATGGTATGAATAGCCGTAGAGATTGTTTTTAATCACAAACGGGATACGGGACTTAGGTACTTAGATACCGTTGAGATCACTAACCTGCTTAGGTGCATAACCACGAACAATAAATTCACTTTTGCAGATACACAATATTTTCTAACCTACTCCAAAACTTACTACATACCTAGTACTTTTACCTGCTCTAAAACAAACTGACACAGTCCGGTCAGAGAAAAAAATCTGTCTTTCTTCTGCCCTTCTAAGGGCAGGGGCTGAGCGATCGGCTTCTGCGACATGTGTTGTGGGTTCGATTCCCACACGCAGAACATGTGGATTGCGCTTCCCAAGTGGGTCTTCCCCGATAGATATAATCTGGGTGTCTTTAAACCACGAGTCAATCAGTTTCTTCTAAGCAAACGCTCTTTATTGTAGATTACAATGCTTCTTAACATCAGGCGAACTGGAGCTCAAGCGTAAGCCTATCACGAATAAAAAAAAAATATACATATGTACATACTATCACATCTTTCTCCCACAGGGATAAACAGAAACTATAGACCGCCTATTGTAAGTAAGTACTTATTTCGCTTCTTTCTTATTCATACAGAATGTCCCAGGAAACCGGTACCAGCTAAGGTCTGTGGTCTGGGGACACCAATGCCTATAGACTGGAAGCCATGGATGTTGCGCGATTTTTGTAGTTTTCAAGATAGGGACATTTTTGTTTTATTTTCTGATTTTTTAAACTTACGGCGGTTTTAGGTATAACAAGCTTGGAACCGGTTTAAAGAAATCCGGTTATGAATGAATTTAAACTGGTTTATTCATACCGGGTTATTTCGTTCTACACTCCGAACGAAGTAATTGAATAAACCGGTTTAAATTCATTAATAACCGGATTTTTTTAAACCGGTTCCAAGCCTTGCTTACACCTACACGCCGTTTCGTTGGCAATGGTAGTTCTAAAAATTTTTAAAAAACCCACGACGACTGTTATCGTAAAAGGATTACTTAAATAATATTTTCGAAACCCCCCACTAAATGACTACCTACACATATTAAGTAACACACATCATAGCAATTCTTTGAAATTCACAACAGCAAAAAACAAACAAAAACCACGCTCAGACGCAATGACGCTAAGTGAAGCAAAACGCCAACGGTAGGACATTTGTATTCTATTCCCCTTTGAAATCGGAATTAAGCGTACTTAGATACTTTTCGAATGACCTAGCATAAAAGATTTGGTTATCAGAAAAAGAAAAACCAACTTCATACTCTACCCCAATGAAGAAATCTTCAAAGAGAGGCTACTTTTGAACCATAATAATGATTTACATTAGGAAACTAGCCCTAGCCGTTTCCCCTATCGGAAGACCAGAAGCACGAAAAAGCGTCATCGATTCACGGTGGATATTCCAAAAACCAGAACGAAACGTTTTAAGTCCACTTTTATAATGCGTACTGCTGAAATATGGAATGCACTTCCCGAGTGGGTCTTCCTTGATCGATATAATCTGGGTGTCTTTAAATCACGAGTGAATCGGTTTCTTCTAGGCAAGCGCGCTCCATCGTAGATCGCAGTATCGCTTAACATCAGACAAACAGGCGGTCAAGCGTAAGTCAATCACAAATAAAAAAAACTGATAAGGGTCTGCTAAAGTTACTAAATATAAATTTATGGTATTATCTACTATAAATTCAAGCTCAATGTGGTAAAAAAGAGCTCAAAAAACGAAGCCAAACGAAGAAGAACTAATACGAGTAACTGAGCCCCCTAAATATTATTCAGAGCTCTTCATCTGTGACCGTTCGCGTAAGTAATGTGTAACAATTCAAATCTTTATAGCAGGCCAGGCTAGTCTGGCTCCTTTATGTACCACTTTTTGTGATTGTATTTACAGACTGAGACTGCTTTGAGTTGAAAAATGACAAGTGTTGGACCAAACCGGGCGGAAAATAGATTAGCTTTCTGGCAAGGCGTAATAATATTATAATTATTGTTTCGACTGCTATCGTAGTCTTAATTCGGACACAATTTGTCATTTCAGAAGTATTTGTATGTATACACACTAAGATTGAAATTGCGGGCAATTTAATTCATACTTTTACAAAAAATTGCTTTGATTTGAATGACCTGCATCAATAACAGTCGCTTTAATGTGTGAATTATGTAATTACATATGGAAATATCATGATTTTTACAGAAATCTTAACAAAAACTTTACATTAAAATTATTATAATCTAGCAACAGAAGCCAAAATAACAATTTTTAGAATTTTTGTCTGTCTGTATGTTCGTACGCGCATCACGCAAAAATATGCGCATGGAATTAAATTCGGTTTTCACCGATATATTGCTAGAGATCGAAGTTAAAATCTGGTGCATGTTTCATCTTGATACGTCGCCTAGAATTTAGGAAGGAAGGAAGAACTTACAGTAATTAATCTTTTTGGGACGTGAGTGAATGTGAAAAGTGAAGTGAAAAGCGAGCAACAGCAGCTAGTTATTAATAAATTAACATTCAATAACTTTCCAGTAATCTAAATAACTAACTAAAATAAAACTAAATAAATACCTATAACTAAAAGGGCCATCAAAGAACTCCTCCGCATCGCTTACAGCCGAAAGGGAACCCAAAAGTTTGGCCGCATTGCCACGTTGGAAGGCAATGCTGATTCTTTGACCAAAATTCACCAAAGTATAGGCCAGTCGCGTAAAGCATCGAGCTGGCGTTTGGCAATAGCCTTAAACAGAGAAAGTGCACTCAGACCCCATGGCACTAGCGTTTCAACCCCAAACGGTTCAAAAATATAACAGTTAATAAAATTGTAATATTTTCGCCGTTTGTTGGTCTCCGCAGTTGCAGCAACAGCGCCAGCACCGCCTGCCGAGCTAGGAAGATGGGATGGCGCAAGTGTATCGACGCATGTCGCGTCCCACACTAAAGCCCTACCCATCTTCCAAGGAAGTAATAACATCCCGTCCGGTCTCTTGCCATCGTCGCGAGCCAGGCCATTCGGTTCTAATATGACTGGAACGCCGGCAATGATGTCATTAATACTGGCGTGTCTTGCTATGCGTCCTGCGCTAAATTCATACAACCCACCGAAGAGCATGCCTTTTAATTTTCAAAATGGATGTCGCTGGAATGCACTCTTTCCGAAATTCAAACAAAACGTTCAGCTAAATGACAAATTCAACAGAACGCGATGCAGACTGTAATGTGGGTAATTAATTAATATGGTTAACATAATGAAACTAGATGATACGTAAGCTAAGGGCTCTTTCAATTTAGACGTTTGTTGTTGGCCTGCTGCGGTGCCGGAGCGGTGCGGTAGTCGTCCTGCACACAGACGATCGTATTATTTCAAACAAAATCTGCGGTGTGGCAACGGTGCGGCGCCGGTGCCGCACACGCACAACTACAGGCCGGCAATGCTACTTACGTAGGTACTACGTACGCTTTCAATTTAGACGTTTTCTGTCGGACCGCTGCCGTCCTGCAGAAGCCCTGCTGCCGAATATAGCAATCGGCACAATAAACGTGCAGCCGTAGGCAGACACAAAACGTCTAAATTGAAGGAGCCCTAACAGCTGAGGTGTAGAGATCTACTCACCAGATTATTGTTCTCGACCAGCCAGTTGATCGAGCATATTTGGTACACGAGGTACGCCCGCACAAGTTCGCTAGTCTTCTTACTTTTGAACGCATCTTTGGGGCTGTTGAAGTTAAGGTCGAGGACATCCCGCGACGGTGCCGAGGAGGACAGCACGTGCACATTCCGGGGCGTATTCATCGCAAGTCGTCTGAGCAGAGCCATGTTCGGAGCTCCGCGAAATTCAACAAGCACACAATACGCGCCCATCGTCCGCAACTGACAACTAACACTGACGTCAATTTACGATAACAATCGCGGGTTTAAAAAAAAAAAAATTTTTGAGCTTTTAGAGAATTTTCTTTGACTAAACTCCACTCTTATGTAGGTTAGTTCTGAGTAACAAAGTTGAAATTGTAATGACTCTGTGTGTATTCATTCATAAGAAATCATTTAGTTTCTAAAATAAACTGTAGGTACGCACTGTATCTACACCATGAACGTTTTACATCATAAAATGAGTTTAGTACCGACCTACTATACTTCTTAGAGAAGAAAACAATTTAATCAGTGAATGACAGCTGTAGTAATCATTGAGGTAATAAAAACGACGTATTAGTCTCTAGAGAAAAAGCTGTAGGTACCCCTATCTAAAATTTCGTTTTTACTCAGCCCGGCCGGCCAAATAAGTACCGTGATGTCATGTTTGTGTTAGAATAACTGCACTAATACGAATATAGTTATTATATACTAGCTTCTGCCCGCAATTTCGTCTGCGTGGACTTCAGGATTGCGTTCAACCTTGATAAAAAGTAGCCTATATAGGTAAGTGTTATTCCAGGCTATAATCTGTGTGCTAAATTTTCCTCAGATCCGTTCTGGTGTGAAAGAGTAACAAACATTCATACTCACAAACTTTCACGTTTATAATATTAGTAAGGATTGAAAATCCGCAAAACGGACACAACCGTCAATGACTTACTTCTTCCCCCACCTCGCTTGCAGTGCGTTCGTCCGCCCGCCGACGGAACCATAGTATCGCGCACTCGGTTGGTCATCGTCATAACTATTAAAGAATTTGTCCAAATGATGTCGTGTGAAACACAAAGTTGATCTACTTTAAATAGAAGAGCTATTTATTTATTTTGATATAAAGATCAATTTGTTACTACCAAATGTGCATTAGAAATAAATGATCAATTTTTATTGTAATTATGGTTCAGTATTTTGGCGATAATGGCTTACACATAAAAGATAGATATATGTTGTATATATGATATAAAAGATAGATATATGTTGAAGATTATTTACTCATATGTGAAGTCCGTGAGGCGCTAAGAAGTAGTTTATTTTCATGGATATGTAAGTACTTACCTACTGATCACAATTATTGGAATGAGAAGTAGGTATACATACAATTAAAATGGGTGAAGAACCCAAACCTCATTTATACCAAGCTCCACACACATGGAAAGCAGTATACTTATGCTCCAGAGGACCATACATCATGCCTGTCCACATACAACCTTGGCAATACCATGCCAGATGATCCTGCTTTCAGTTATAAATAGTGGCCCACCGGGCCTCTTGTAAACCATAATCAACCCATGGGCATGGGTCTCCTCTCAAAATGAGAGAGATTAGGCTATATTCCACCACGCTGGCCTAGTGCGGATTGGCAGACTTCACACGCCATCGGGAAAATCTCTCAGGCATGCAGCTTTCCTCACGATGTTTTCCTTCACCATTTAAGCGCGTGATAATTAACTATTTAATACGCACATGACTTCGAAAAGTCAGAGATGTGTCCCTTGGGCTCGAACTCGAAACCTTTGACTTGGCAGTCCGGTCATACCACTAGGCTATCACTGGTTACTCTGCTGCTTGTAAGCCGTATAGGTAAAACTAGGTTTACTCTTGTGATAAGTAAACAAATAACATCTCAGAAGGATGCTATCAAAGGAAGCTTTATTTCCCTTGGAAATTGAATGGCCAGAAATTTGAAATTTGCTGATAAATTAGAAAGTCCCATATGGAAGCACTGGGAAAGCATGCATTTGTCAGCTAAGAATAAATATTAATATTAAAATATATAAAGATTTCTCATGTATACTAACACTATGGATATTTTATGTCTGAAAATAAATAGAATTGAATTGAATATAGAAAATGTTCAATTGTATAATTATTACATTATAGGTATTTTCAGAGCTAATACATATCTATATGAATTACTTACTTATTTGACGGACGGACGGACGGACAACAAAGTGATCCTATAAGGGTTCCGATTTTTCCTTTTAAGGTACGGAACCCAAAAATCGCATCAAATAAAAAAGGGAAATAATATCTAATATTTTGTTATCAAACATCTTTTACAATAAAACAATTAATAATATATACATAGATATTTTTATTTGAAAAATATTTCGTGTAGCTAACAAACTAATCACAATATGGCGGTCTACATGCGAAATAATGTATTTTTACAAAACATTCCTTTACTGCAAATATATTATAACTTCAGCCGTCACCATCATTACCTATACCATCTAATTACTGCAAGCTACGCAGTACGCAAGTCCGCAGTACGCAAGTCCGCAGTACGCAAGTCCGCAGTACGCAAGTACGCAGTACGCACGTACACAGTACGCAATTTAGAATTCTGATCCAATCCAATTACTCGATCATAATCCAATTCATCATAATTTACATTTAAGCTGGAAGCTCCAGTATTTGAAACAAAGACAAAGCTGTATTGCTTTTTAATTTATTACGTAAAATTTTAAGGTCAACGCAACATTCAGTCAATAACCATCAACAAAATATGATTGCTAATGACTTAATTTTTATTTTCTGAAATTGCAGACACTGGTAGGTACTTTCCTCTTTTGAAGAAAAGTATGGATAGCTACTCTTAAACATTATAATTATATAAAAAAAATCTTGTAAAACCCATTTGTACAGGAACCAGATTCCGGACATGACTGGAGTGAAATTTTGCCAAACGTGTCTTGGGGGTAAAAGATCCAACATTAGCTATTATAATAAGACTATGTTTAAATTATTATTTTCCATATTTATTTGAATAACACGATCCATACCCTTCTTCAATCTAAAGTCCTTTTCAAAATCCAAGTGAGGAATGAACTTAAGCGTTCTTCAACTCTTATTGATTTGAAAAATATAAGGAAGACTTTCAATTTCCACTGTCTAATAAAGTAAACAAATCTTTTTCAATTCAATTTATCAAAATTATCTTTTTATGACTTTAATTATTATTTGAAAGATAATTAATTGTCAGTAGTTTACTTTCGAAAGATTGACTACATTACTAGACATTGAAATAACAGACTTTTGGTTGCCTGTAACCTAAAATAATCACAAAATCCAATTTATTGCTGTCATGTTCGCATTTATTCAAGTTAGTTCTTATATAAAACATGTATATTGCCGTCTAAAACATTCTGTCCACAACTGGCGTAGTTGTTACAACTTTGTATATAATCTTAGCCCAAAATATCATTAAAACAGCTTTATCAATACAGTAGTGCGAGTATTGAACAAATCGTTTAAAATATCGATACGTCAAAAGACGATAATTTTATCGTAAAATCTAAGTTCCATGCAAAGGTATAGTCTCAACGATTTAAAAAATCTCGACGATAAAAGTCATGACATTATGATGACATTTACAAGCTGTCAAATGTTTATATCAGTCGATAAAATCATTAATCGATATGATATCGATGTCGACGGTTCTATACTCGCACCACGGGTTCTGATAAAACACTTCTATCGTTAAAACACGCTGGTAGCAATAATTCAAAGTCTACTTTATTTGAATTAGACCAATATTACCATAATTTTAAAATGTGGGTCTTATAAAGAAGAGCCGGTATAAAACTAAGCCTATGACACTCAAAATAAAAGGTAGTTATTTTAACAATTCATCTTAGGACAGTCAAGGCACCAATTAGCAAACAACCCGTCAAGTAACAAAATAGGGAATATGCATAAGATTCAAATTTGAGTAAAATATTTTTATTTGTAATCTTTATTGCTAAAGAATGACGTCAAAGTCTACGCGGCCAATATGGCGGCGTTTAAATCTCCCGTATCTTTGCATTTTTATTTTTATGATTAATTATTAATATTTTTGTCAAAGAAATATTTTTAACGGTGCTTTAATAATGTTTCTATTGATCTTCTTTACATTGTATAAAACAAAGTCGCTGTCGCTGTCTGTCCGTTCCTATGTATGCTTAAATCTTTAAAACTACGCAACGGATTTTGAAGCGGTTTTTTTAATAGATAGAGTGATTCAAGAGGAAGATTTTAAGCTATTTAACATTACACTACGACTCTTAGGAATGGGGCAACGCGGGTGAAACCGCGGGCGGGTCGCTACTTAAAAATATAAAAAAGACATGCATATTCCCTATTACAGACATCATAGAAGAACAATAGTTTTTCGGAACTCACAGTAGTCCCGAACTAACAACGCGCATATAAGTTATCCGTGTGGTTTTGTCGTGGTTAATTTTAATATAAAACCTCGGTGTGTCGTGAAGCATTAAATTAAAGCCGGTCATACACCTACCGTTTCTTTTCTTTTCTACCTAGAACAGAATAGAACGAAACCGGAAGGCAAGAATGCAATATAAAATGTATCCCGCGTCACACATCTCCCGACGGTAAGAACGCAAGCAAGCCACCGGCCGACGTCGCTGATCAGAACGTTCTGACCGGTAAGAAAAAGACGTGGCTTACGTACTAGCTCTACGTAGTCACACACTGCTCGCTTTCAACCCGGCGATTTTGCCTTTAGCCTGTATAAGTTTAACGGGTGAACTCAATACTTTCTCTCCTATTTTGCTTTTCATGCCAAAGCAGTATGACTAAAATCGTCCATTACGATTACGTTTGAATTCATATTCATATTGATATTGACACACTATTGTAACATTGTAACATCCGAATTGATAATTGATTTCTGTTCTGATCTGTTCTAGGTAGAAAAGAAAAGAATCGGTAGGTTTGTGACCGCGCTTATAATGTTTATAACATTCTTATTTATGAACAGATTTATATTTTCTTTTATTGATGGGCTCTCTTTATGATTATCTTTTTCACGTGACCATGAAAATAAGTCCACAAACCTATTAGTAAAGATTATTTATTAATTAGAGCAACTTTGACTTGTAAAAGTATTTCTCTTAAAATCCCATTTGTGGACAAAACATTACTTCTACATCGGTATAAGCCTATCAATCGAGTAAATAAAAACGCTATAATGCCTCATGTATTGGCAAGGAAAATTCCAGATATAAATAAAAAAAATGTATTGACGAAAAGCATGTCTTAAACTAAATATTATATAGTTTTTTATATATAGGTGACTAAACACCGCCGCGTTAAATAGGCCGAACACTGTTATATTTAACCTATAATTATTACATGCTTTTTTAACCTTTGCTCTGCAGTGCAACCCAAAAATCAGCATTTTTCAGGTTTTTTGGTTGAAATCAAAGAGCTTGCTCAGCAAAAAATTTCTTATAAAAGTTGAGCATTGACTGATAACAAGAGTAGTAGCTTAGGCACCTAAGATTGCAGTCAGTGTAGTCCTGACATTAAAATCATTTTTTTTTTGTTTTGGCGCAACCCGTTTAGAAGTGTTTCATTGGCTGTTTAATGCAATAAAACAATGTTTTTTGGCAGTTGCCCTGTGTCCTTACTCCTAAACCCTTCTTGTTTGTTTTTTAAAAAAAAATTGTGATAAAGGAGGCGGAATGTGTTTCGGTCAATTTCTTAGTACCCTCCATCTGATGCTGTATGGTAAAACTGTAAGACAATATTTTGTGGAACAAGTCTATTTAACAAGGCCGTGTACGTTATGGTAAAAGAAACATCTAAATATATCTTACAAATACAAATATCTATTATATCTTAAAATTAATAATAGAACTTAAAGCTATGCTACGTCTAATATGTACAACTCATATATTTTTAATGATATTGTGATACTTTCTGCACTTTATCATTCATAAAAAATCACGCTTCCCGTTTTATAAGCATTGTTTATTGTTTAGAAAATACTATTTCAATTTTCGAACGCCCGCGCCATAAACAATTTCTACGCTCATAAAATAAACGGAAATAACGATTTTGATTTACTCGGATACACTGTGGACAACACCGAAAAATGTTACTTCAAAATTACTTAATATTTTAATTATAAAAAAGTATTGCATTATTATTGGTGTCTAAATAAGGCGTTTTAAAAAGATTCTAACATCAAACTGCTAAATTATACAACTATACTTTATAAGGACACTGATACACTATACATGGTATTACAGTTTTAATTTTGCATCTACTATTCCCGTTTGAACACAAATATCCTTGATACATAGCCAACATTGTGTTCATTGAGATTCTAAGTCCGATAAAGTAATAAATAAAGTATATAAATTCGTTCTTCGGCTAAGTATAGCTCCTAGCTGTCGATATAGGAAAAACACATTAAAATCATCACATCTTAAGAAAAAAGGAATTTTTCTTATAAAAGACTCGTCCTTCTTGCAGTCTGTTTTACTGTACTTAAAATTGGTCGTGTCTGAACACTGTTAGATTATAATGAAGAGTAACGCATAACGTAACGTAAATATAACAACCTCCTCGGTTCACTTATGATCGCTCCTCTCGCTCCCTCACTCACTCTACGCAATATACAAAGCTGACGTCATACAAATTTCTTGTCCAAATCTCAAATCTGTACAAAAATAACGCAGGACACACAATATTATGTATTTTTTCTTTCATATATACAACATCTAAATTTAATAAACGTCTTGGTGTTACCATTTTATTGATATTTCATTAATATAAACTAGAGTATAAAATTTGATTCCAATCAAAATACAACGCATTCTGCTAATAAATGAAAATTATTACTTTATATGTAAGATTCACACACATAGAATTATTATATAGTTTTTTTAATAGTATTATAGGCACAAATGAACAATATTGAGTGCCTTTAAGCTTCACTACCACTACTTAAAGTAGGCGAGGGGTTTTAGTCCTACAAATATATTCATATTTTACTAAGGGACTTCTTTCCCTTTGAAATTACACACACGATTCTAATAGACCAATCCCGTCCACTTTGATTTGATTTTTTAAGAAATAAATAAAGCTGCCAGATTTAAAAATAAAATTATGCTGACTCGTCTTTTTAATAATTTCAATTATGATTATGACTAGTGTTCTCCAATCGCAGCATTTTTTAATAAAATTATGAGAGATCGAAAAATGTGATCTAACGCGATTTTAGTCAAGGCAAGTGTCCACTAAAACTTCAACGATTTCTATAAATAAAAGTTACATAAAAAAATAACAGCAACGACTTGGCTGCTATTTATTACGATTAAAACTAAACTATAGTTTTTGAAATCAATAAATATCGGTAAAAAATCTCTATAAATGTATTTTTCATCTCCGAAGATTAGCCATAAATAGTCTGATAAGAGGGGAAGCCTTTGCCTTGGAGCAAACGGTTGCTTCAATAAACATGTTAATTTTTATAAGGATAAGATGACAAAATCTTTCGACTTTTCGCAAGTTATAAAGAATTAACGTTCGGATTGCGACCTAAATGGTAATGACTGCTAAGATGGTTATTTAAACGAATGATGTAATTTGCCAAAATAGCTTATTTCGGTACTGAATGACGATAAATGTAAATATAAATTCTAGTTTCATTTGTAAGAAATAGAAGCCAAGTGTTTACTTGTCTTGTCAACTTAACTGTATTTTATAAGCTGTGAATACCAACGTCAATATATGCAATGACGACTTCGTATTCAGTGGACGTGTTAATGACACTAAAATATAAGATGTAATTAATATATATTTTTATAGTTCGACCCCTTATTGAGAAATTATCTTATAATACGGAACAATTTTAAGCATTCTTTAACTAAAAGAATGCTTAAAAAATAGAATTTTAGTGAAAATTCCAGCTAGTGACTATATCAAATAATAATATATCAATTGCAGCACGTATGACGGAGCGCTTAAGATACATTTGCGCCGCGTGTGGATTCGATTCCAACACACAATTTTTCTGTGTTTCACAGATATTTTTTCTAGTAAACAATAATATGTAATAATAAATAATAGTAGAGAATGCCATATGGCATTAAGTCCGCCTTATGTACAATTTCTTTTGTACATAAATGTTAAAATAAACATACTATTAACATAGATATAGTATACCCATACTTTGTGTCCGTTATATACATATGATAGGGAAGTCCCCCGCGACACAGGATTTGTTCTCTAATGCGGGAGATGTATTCATAAAAAATATAGGTACTAGACTGAAAAAATAATTTAAATCGAGTCATAAAGTTCTAAGGTATAAGATTTTGGTGGGGATTGAGTGGGGATGATCTGTCCCTTTTCAGCTAAACGAATGTCAGTATAGAATTTGTATGGCGCATGCACGGTATGACGTCACAACGTGCTTAATGTAGGTACGCTCTCTGTCTAGCACAAAATTAAAGTGCTTATAACTTTGTTATTTTTGAACCGATTTTGTTGTTTCGTTGCTCTGTTTATGGTCAACTTTTTCATGAGACCATTAAAAAATATCAGTCAACTAGGCTAATTACTACTCCATAATATCTCGATAAGAGGTCGAATTATAACGACTTTTGCCTATGTTTTCAAACGGAAACAATTATTTAGCGTTGTTTATTTAACAATATATATATTGATATCAAACGCCCTATTCTATTGCTAGTAAATCTCGCGGGCTTACTCTTGAAATTAATTCCGATCAAGTCCATAAGTTAAATGCAATAATAGCGCTAAATTGTTAAATCGTAAAATGTTAATCGACGAAACTAATTAACTTATCGAATAAATCCTAGGTTTAAAAACAACCCCGTTTCCTTTTGTTATACGATGTCAGGAAGTGATAACTATAAATTAATCCTGGATTCATCTGAGAATTTGGTTAAAACTATCTTTTATTACTTAGTGTTCGTTAGACAGACATTGAATCGGGAAATCTTGACGCTATTTTAAGACCAAAATTCCACGCTCATTGGACTCGTTACTAACTGTAATATTAATTAGTAACGCGTTATTACCAGGCACCCATTGAAATTGGATTTGAATTTAGATTGAAATTAATTTCAACAGCAAGATTCATCACGAACAGTAATTATAGATTATGCAATTATATATTCTATTGTCATTGACCGTAAATTAATGTTGGCTACACGATTTCATTCATTGCACTACACAAATATTTGACCACTGCTTAAATCGAATGAACAAGACGGCATGAGTCGAGATGGATCAAGTTAAAGTACAGTAAGCAAAAGAGATAAGTATGCATCTATCAGTCATATAATCGCTGCAAATCGGCCGGCCAGACTTAACTAAAGTTTCTAATTTCTACACGAAACTTAGTCACAATTATATGTACCACTTCAAAGGTGTAGTGTCTGGTGTCTGATGTTGCTACACCAGAGGTTTTACCCTGAGACTTTAGTCAAGTGTGTATGAAAATGTTACAATAATTTATACAATAACAGTTAGTTGCCTGAAAACCTTGTCTTAAGCTGCATACTCAAGTCTTTTGCTAAGTGTACTCATTTCTGTAAAATAGCGTCATAATTAATAACATTTCGAGTATTTTCTGACCTGGCCTAGACTTTCTACCACCTCGCCTCGACGCCCGCTATACATTTGACGCTAAACACCACGTACCGCTAATTTCGACGCAAATACTAACATTAGTAGGAAATAATCACGCGTACCGACACTACGGTCTATTGAAGTCCGACCTCCGTCGAAGCACTTTCTAGAGGCCACTTAATTCACTGCCGGCTGCAAGTATTGTATCGTTATATACGATTGTACTGTCTATTGCGTACCAGACAGAGAAATGAATGATTACCTGAAAATAAAAATATAATAATATTATTACATATATAATTTTTTTTTTCTTTGTGGTATCTGCAGAAATAAACATATATATTATTTCTGTATATTAATCATGTCATAGATACATATTGGCGGATGTACGTGCTGCATGCTGCGTGCGCGTGTGTGTGTGCTCACCTAGTCGGAGTTGGTGTCGTCGTTGACGGAGGAGCGCAGGTTTGAGAGCATGCGGCGCGCGGCGGGCGTGTGTGTGTGTGTGTGTGTGTTCACCTAGTCGGAGTCGGTGTCGTCGTTGACAGAGGAGCGCAGCTTGGAGAGCGTGCGGCGCGCGGCGGGCGAGTGTGTGTGTGTGTGTGTGTGTGTGTGTGTGTGTGTGTGTGTGTGTGTGTGTGTGTGCTCACCTAGTCGGAGTCGGTGTCGTCGTTGACGGAGGAGCGCAGCTTGGAGAGCGTGCGGCGCGCGGCGGGCGTGTGTGTGTGTGTGTGTGTGTGTGTGTGTGTGTGTGTGTGTGTGTGTGTGTGTGTGTGTGTGTGTGTGTGTGCTCACCTAGTCGGAGTCGGTGTCGTCGTTGACGGAGGAGCGCAGCTTGGAGAGCGTGCGGCGCGCGGCGGGCGTGTGTGTGTGTGTGTGTGTGTGTGTGTGTGTGTGTGTGTGCTCACCTAGTCGGAGTCGGTGTCGTCGTTGACGGAGGAGCGCAGCTTGGAGAGCGTGCGGCGCGCGGCGGGCGTGTGTGTGTGTGTGTGTGTGTGTGTGTGTGTGTGTGCTCACCTAGTCGGAGTCGGTGTCGTCGTTGACGGAGGAGCGCAGCTTGGAGAGCGTGCGGCGCGCGGCGGGCGTGTGTGTGTGTGTGTGTGTGTGTGTGTGTGTGTGTGCTCACCTAGTCGGAGTCGGTGTCGTCGTTGACGGAGGAGCGCAGCTTGGAGAGCGTGCGGCGCGCGGCGGGCGTGTGTGTGTGTGTGTGTGTGTGTGTGTGTGTGTGTGTGTGTGCTCACCTAGTCGGAGTCGGTGTCGTCGTTGACGGAGGAGCGCAGCTTGGAGAGCGTGCGGCGCGCGGCGGGCGTGTGTGTGTGTGTGTGTGTGTGTGTGTGTGTGTGTGTGTGTGTGTGTGTGCTCACCTAGTCGGAGTCGGTGTCGTCGTTGACGGAGGAGCGCAGCTTGGAGAGCGTGCGGCGCGCGGCGGGCGTGTCGTCCTCCTCGTCGGAGGAGATCACGATGCGCTGCCGCGGCTTCACGCCCGTCGCGCCGCGGGTCATGCGACGCGGCGCGGCATCCTTCTCCGCTGCAAATACCACCGAATATATTCTTAATACTTCATGCAATATCAGTGATGGTCATTATTACGACAACAAATTACGCATTGCACTTTTCTTCCGTAATGTGTAATTCATTATTGAAATTATCAATAACACGCTGTCAGATAACAATCCGCCATGCCATTCCATTTCCACGATCGCGCTGCGCTCGCGTCGCGCACGATAATGTCCTTACGCTACATCATGATAAGATTCATTTTCTTTTCGAAGTGACCAACGCTATTGCTATCCGTTGTCATTCAGTCAAATGTGTTTTACGAATATAAGCTTTAGGGCATCGAAATAAAGTCGTTTTTTTTTTAACGAACTATCATTATTTCATAGCAGGGTTATAGGACAACACAACTTGTCGTTGTCATTACGTAGTCAATTACGCGCTGTCAAATAATGAGCCGCCATGCCATTCCATTTCCACGATCGCGCTGCGCGCGCATCGCGTACGATAATGACCTTACGCAACATGATGTTAAGGTTCATTTTCTTTTCGAAGTGACCAACGCTACTGCTATCCGTTGTCATTCAGTCAAATGTGTTTTACGAATATAAGCTTTACGAAATCGAAATAAGGTCGATTTTTTTTTTACGAATTATCATTATTTAATAACAGGGTTACATTTACATTACAGGACAACACATGTTGTCGTCGTTGTCATCACGTCGTCAGTAATAGATTGGTATTCATCGTGCTCAGTGCTGTTTTGTTCCTCGCGATTTGCGTACTTTGTTTGACTATTATAGTTATTGTCAAATTGTCACCGGTCGTGTAATCGTGTTATGTAAATATTTATAAAGTATTATTGGTGACTTGCGTAGATAGGTTTAGTTTAGGTATAGTTTAGTTTTAGGATAAGTAAAACATTTAAAAATATACCGAAAATTAGGGCTGGAACTATTTTGAAAAAATTGATTGTGAGACTAAAAAGGTACGTATAACTATTATAAAAATACTTTTTCGTTAAAGTTATTCATATTATTTCTAACTATATAGTTCTAAGAATATATAAGTAGGTATATTGAGCAAATCATGTTCTTAAATCCCAATGCAAAAATGTATATAGTAAAATAACCAGCTTGTATAAAGAGTAAAGAATGTAAATAATTAAATCATGTACAAATCAATGAACTTTAAAATACGCGTCAATGAAAATTCTTATTTGCAACAATATCATATTTGACTTATTTCTTTTCGTCATTCAATACATGTTCATGTTTTATCATCTCTTAAAAATATATTTATATTTAAGGTGGATCGTTCACCCGAACCCGCCAAATTCAAATTTCAAGTGATTTTTCGCTATTTGTAGGTCTATAACAAGTTCTAGATTCATAACAGTAGTAATCGCGACATTAAATAGACAACATTCACAACTGAGAACTAAAACCTTTACCATGTGGCAGATGCATTCACCGGGTGTGTTGATAGAAGTTAAATCAATACCTACACAGCGGGATTTTGAAAACGCGACAAATTGAAATGGAAGGGTTCAGTAATCATTGTCTATCTTATGTGGGGCCGAGGCAGCAAAGCTTCAGTGCACTTCGACTCAATGGGATTTTATGTGCTTCCCCTAGATATTCCTCATCCTCGCCCAGTTCTTCAAACAGATCTTCCATGAGCTTTGTAATGTCTCCTGGGGAATGAGTCTGTAGTCCCCTGGTCTCCCTCAAGAGGCCCTTTCGCTTTCTAGCCATTGCATCGCATGTACACGGAAGGTGTTTCATACTCTCAATTTCCATTTTGCAGGCCCTACAGGCTGATGTCTACGTCAGACCCATCTTTTGTAGGAGAGCGTTAGTCCCGAAATGTCCGGTTAGCGCTCCCATTGGCGTACCAAATGACATTTTGCATCTCGATGAGGAACGTATGAATTTCTTGTAGTGAGCAAGTCCCGTGAGGCTCAACCACTCATTCATGTGTCTCGCCCTTACTTACTCCCGAAATGCCGTTTTCAGTAATCATTACTATTCTTTTTAACATGTAATTTCAATGATCTAAAATATAAATTGTCTAAACAATAATATTATTTTTTATCTTATAAATGATCGGTATCGGTGATTAGAGCATATGTAACTAAAATATGATGTTAGATATTAATGAGAAATGGGAGAATCGAGCAAACCGAATAGCGTAGTCAGTGATCTATGCACTCTACGCTCACGGATAGGCAACCAGTACCTTTTGAGCGTCACAGTCATGTATAGACGGCAAACCAAAATGTGCGCAGCACGCCACGGTCACGACTGAGTGACAGATTTCTATAGGAAATTCGGAAGCTTGGCGCTGGGGGCACGCTTTTTCTGTTTTCACTTGGCAGTCTTCCGACAACACCGAAAAAAGACTCAGAGAATCATGGTCTCTTACAAAGTCCAGAAAGTAGTAGCATTATCAGATATGTAAATTTTACAATGAAGGGCAATATCTGAACAGGCCTTTTAAAGAAAGAGCCAGAGCCAGCTTTGAATTGACCTGTCCTAACTGACGGCACGCATACATCAGTGTTTTTTTTTATTAAGCTTGACCGCCAGTTTGCCTGATGTCAAACGACACTGAGATCTACGATGGAGCGCGCTTGCCTAGAAGAAAACAATTCACTCGTGTTTTAAAGACACGGTCAGTCATCCTGTAGCTCAATCATTATTAAGGGAGCTCGACGACCCGTCGCGCGACGATACTAGATCAGCAAGACATTTGCTAAGGTAATGTAAAATACTCAAAACTGTAATAAAATATTATAAATCTTGTGCGTGGTTTCAACTAGCCTACACAATATTCAGATTGGAAATTTTATTTATATTTCACAAAAGAGTAGTACAGTCTGTTACAGATGAGGATAATAAGTTAAGAAAAATATTCAATTAAAAGTATAACAATAGATATTCCGATCTGATGCCTTAGCTAGGTTACAAAGTAACCTGTATTAAAGACAATCAGCCCTCATTTCCCAAAAATAGGATTAAAAATCATGGTAAGACTGCAAAAATTTTGCTGAAAAAATTGAACAAAATGTTAACGGATGTGGGAATGAAAGAGTGTGTGTGTGAGTGTGTGACAATTATGACAAACATATCATAAAAAATAAAATACGGATAATAACATTTCAAAATTATCAATGTCGTATCAATATTCCATATAAATGTAAAACATGTTAAATATTTAGTTCAACCATTAGAGAACGTACCCATAGTACGTGACCTGTTGAGGCGGGGAAAAGGGTCCCAAAATACCACGCTTGGTCACAGGGGGCGAAGTCTTAGGTCTTCGTCACGTAACCAATACCCTCTAGGAAAATCTCGCGCTTTTTTTAGGTGTATTCAAATTATGGCGCAACGTTTAGGGCTTTTTACTCACAATATTTGAGTAAAGGTATGAGTCATTATTATTATTATTTATACTTTCTGTTTACAAAAAATGATTCACAACCATATTTATGAATAACTACGTGAAAATTAGATGTTATTTAGGGAAGGGACACACTACAGGTGTTAAAATTTGAAAAAATCGGACCAAGTAATATGGGTACGTTCCCATAATTAGTTATATTAAAAAAGAGGTTTGAACTCACCGACAACTTCTTTGTGCTTGACCTTGGCTTCCTTCTTGGCCTGTTTCTCTTGCTCCTTCTTATCCATCTTGGCCTTCTTGAGCGCCTGGCACTTCTCTAGCGTAGGCTTGCCGTCCAGTCCAGCCGCTATCAGCAAGTCTAGCATTTTCTGAACACGCTCCTTGTTTTTCGTACAGTCTGAAATATAAATACCTTAGTCTAGTAGTCCTTACCGCGACGCTAGAGATCTTGGGTTCGATTCCCACGTCGAGGATATGGCTATTACAGTTTGTTAAACATAACTCGATACGCGCGACAGATGTCAGAGTGACATTTCTAGGATTGGGGTTTGATGAAAGCTGCAGCTGTCGCTCGTATCAAGCTATGTTTTGTTAAACATAGTTTGTTAACTATAGGTTTTTCTATGAAATTCTCAGTAGCAGCTCGGTTTGGAATTGTGCCCGTTTAATGGCAATAGGCTCGGCCCTTATTACATGGGAGTTAAACATACCGGCAATCTATAGGTGTAGTATTAGTTTATTCGCCATTTTTGAGAGTTGGTATTCGACAAGTTTTTTTTATAGGATAGGACTGCAAACGAGCAGACGGAACACCTGATAGTAAGCGATTACCGCCGCCCATGGAGACCCACAACACCAAAAGAGGAGTCACAAGTGCGTTGCCGACCTTTAAAAGAGGATAGGGCCTCCGGTAACCTCACTCACTCGGCGAGACACAACGTAAGCGTTGTTTGGCGCCGGTTTTCTGTGAGGCCGTGGTATCACTCCGGTCGAGCCGGCCCGTTCGTGCCGAAGCATGGCTCTCCCTCGTGTAAACAAGTAAGTACAACAACTACGAATTTACGATATGCAAAGATCACCAGTACCAATGACGCAATCTCTGTTTATATCCAAACTTTCTGCCTGTTTGTTACATTTCACGTATAAACCGCTGAAACAATTTTAATGAATATTGGTATACAGGTAGGATATAGGCGAAATTTTGTATCAAAAAGTCTATTAGGATGCGAATGATACCGCGAGCTAGTCGCCAATAAATATTTATAATGTCAATATTGTCACAATACGAATTTATCGAATACTTGATGATTTTATATGACGTACATCGGTGAGTGACTGATTATTATTTTCATTTTAATCGTATAAATATTTCATTGTAACTAATATAAGACCACTATAATATGATAGTCTTGTCATTTTGCCTGTAATTCTGCATTTGTTTTTAATACATTTTTTTATTCGTGATAGGCTTCCGCTTGACCGCCAGTTCGCTTGATATTAACTGACACTGCAATCTACAATGGGGTGCGCCTAGAAGAAACCGATTCACTGGTGATTTAAAGACACTCAGATTATAATTAAATCCTGTATAAAACCGATGTACCTTCAACTAGCTTCTTATAGTCGAACCGAATGCCGGCCGCCTTGCAGAATTTCTTCATGTCAGTGATGCCGGGCTGACGCAGCTCGGGGGGCACGGGCGGGCGGCCGCGGCGCCCCGGCGTGGTCGGGGCCCCGCCCGGGGTGCCCGGGGCCCCCGCCGCCCGGGGGCTACTCTTAGACCCCTTGGGTCGCCCGGGCCCGCGCTTCAGTGGCGTGTCCTGTTCGTGACGGGAGTTCATCTCACTCGGTAAAGTTGGTTATGAGTTATGGAAGGTGGTGATGATAGTTTTTTGTACTCAAATCGCTCAGTTACTCAAAGCAAAAAAAAACAAGAATAATATTTTAAAAAAGGCTGCCCAAGCCGAATACTTCTTGCATATTAGTGTCTTCAAAAATCAAAAAACTTCATAATATATGCTTTCAATTCAATGAGCAATTTGGATACGATTGATGATTAATGTTGGATAAAGACACATTATTATTGAAAAACGACCAAGTCATTTGTTAAATTGTGATTTGACATAAAGCAGTAACGTGAGGGTTTTCCAACATTTGTTGCCAAAAGAAATATTACAAGAGTTTGGTAACGATAAAAACGGATGCATAAAAATTATAGTGGAGAATTGAATGAAATGAGAATATATTTAAAAATATCAATATTTAAATAAAGAGTGTGAAAATATTTAAGGTATTGTGAGCTGTGAATACTTACCTCGTCACTTTCTTCAGAGTCGCTGCCAGAAGAACCGGAAGAATCGTCTGATGATGAAGAGTCTACCGTTGTAACCTACGTACAATATTTAGTTAGTACATAAAACTTTGAAAAATTGTGTTACCGATAAGGCTGGCATACGACCATTGGTGAGGTCCTTAAAAAAGGTTCATATATGTACTAACAAGCGGCGTATGTGTGTGACAAGATGCATGAATGTGGATGCAGCAAAGAGGTATGAAATAATATATTAAGAGTCCGGCAGACCGAATTTCCTTTACAAACGTAATACGAAATAAACCTTAATTCAAACACAATTTAATCAAATTCTGTTATTATTCGGATTCCGATACCGTTAATCTAGGTTCCTACTCTACCATTTCGTCCAAAATACTTCACTGGAAATAAATGTAAGCGAATGCAATTTTTGATAAAATTATTTGGAACGATTTTCCAATCTTTTACGTATGTATGTATCTGGCAGAATATGGCGACCCAGCTACAGCGAAGACACTATGCTAATAGAGCTGTGATACAAGAGTGACTGCCTCGTTAGTTTAGTGGTCCCAAGCGCGACTGCTACACTAGAGGTCCTGGGTTCGATTCCCAGGTCGAGCAGTTTTATTGGGTTTTTCTATGACATTTTCAGTAGCAGCGAATAAATTATTCTAATCTAGCAGCTCGGAGTTTGGGATTAGTGCCCGGTTAACGGCAATAGACTCGCCCCCTATTACGTGAGACCTGAACAATAAACATACAGGCGAACTGTGGGTGTACATTAGTACGCCTCTACCTAACCCTTCGGGGAATACAGGCGTGATGGTATGTTATATTACTAGAACGACTCACCTCACTAGAAGCTGGCATGATTCCCCGGGCCTGCAGCTTGGCGGCCGCCAGTTTGGCTGCGGCGGCCTTCTGCGCGGCTATCTGTGCGGCCTGCGTGGCTAACTTCTCCCGCTCGGCGTTAGCATCGTAGTAGTTGAACAGAACCTCCATGGACACCGGCACGTCACCGAAGTACACCTCGTTGGGAATGTGCGACGAGTCCAGGCAGTCGTCGCTCCATCGCCTTCCAGAGACATTACAATTAAGTTGTTAACTTATTACTCATCATCATCATTATATCAGCTAATACAAGTCCACTGCTGAACAAAGGCCTCCCCCAAAGACTTCCACAGGGACCGGTTATATGCCGCCTGCATTCAACGACTGCCAGCGACCTTTACCAGGTCGTCCGTCCATCTCGTTGGAGGTCGTCCCACACTGCGCATCCGGTGCGTTATTACGCAATTAAAATGAAAATAGAATTGTTTTATGTTTTTTTTTATAGATTAAGTCGACAAACGAGCTGACGAGCCCCCTGGTGGTAAGTAGTCATCACCGTCCATGGACACCTGCAACACCAAAGGAGCCGCTGATGCGTTGCCGAGCCTTAAGAGCCCCTACGGACTGCACACTGGTCGTAGCAACCGAGGGGAACTGGCTCTTACGTGCAAAAGTCGAAACACACACCAAGGTGCTTTACGACAGACTCCGACGTAAGGTTGGTCGCCAGCCAGTCAGACCCCATGAGGTCCTACCACCGAGCAAGTCAGATATTTTCGCCTCTTACGGGATGCCTATTTGAAAGGCAGTGAGGAACAGTACCCGTCCCCACACGGGGTTTATGATAGTCAGTATTATGAATTTGTTGAGTAAGCTTTTTGTTTGTTCATCACACATATCTGTAATTCTTATGAGAAGATCGAAACCCTTATTAGAAAGATAATACAGAATTTTTGTTTTAAAAGCAAATACATAATACAGTGAGCAAAACACAAATTAGTCCTTGGCACAGCAGTTGTATGGTCACACATGGTATCCAAAACTGTCCAACTTCAATCGATTTTTAATTAAATCTCTCTTATATGGCTGTACTACAGTGGGCACGGATGGGTAAATACGAAACTGTAAGGAATAGCGAAAAATACTCAAAGGAGTCTCGTTTCCATGAACAATAACTTTGTTACTTTTAGCATGTCATCGAATTACCTATTTCAATGTAGTGTGAACATTATAATATCTTCATCTATATTTCGACTTTTAATTCTATTCAGTAACTTGACAAGTCAAAGAAAAATAATTTATTTGTTTATTAAGCTATTGCATAGCTTCTATCGCGGGCCTTGAGCGTGGGGACCGAATCCAGAAATTCCGTAACGAAAAAAACCTAATACGCTTGTCTCTTTAGTTCAGCAACCCGCCTTTAGGTGGCATTGGTTGTATTACATAGTTGATAAAAACCAATGCCACCTAAAGGCGGGTTGCTGAACTAAAGAGAAACACGCTTGTCTCTTTAGTTCAGCAACCCGCCTTTAGGTGGCATTGGTTGTATTACATAAGTTGATAAAAAACGCTATGCAATAGCTTTACCGCGGCAGTCCCCGAGTGCCACACGTCTTTTTTTTATTTATATTAGGTACACCAACAGCATATACATCACAAATTTAACATAATAAAGAACAGAGGTACAGGATCTAATGCGTATGCCAATTATAGGTATACACAGCACTCAAAGTTGCAACATCATATTTTGTTACTTAATCTAAAAACACGAACGAATGATAAAAGTGGTTTCATTTAAATAAAACTTAAAAAAATCGCATATAAAATGTGGAACATACGAATAATTAATAATTATTAATTAAAAGTCATTTCTTTTTTTATTTTCTTCTAATAGAAATAGACTACGAATAAAAATCATGTAATTTTACTTTTGTCATTTTATATCCTCTGACAACTTCTACAATATTTAATAGTGAATATCGTGTTTGTAAGTGGCGTTGTGTGTCGGGTCGTTTTATTCCCTACAATATGGTTGAGTCGAACCGCGCCGATACACACGTCATACTCGTGAACGGGTGCTGTCTGTCGGGACTGGTCAGCTCTTACTTGCTGTGGCAATCCCTATCTTTCTAAATATAACACCTACATAAACTGAATAAACCTTACACATCAAACTGCATAATTGTCAAACTATTTAAAACAAAGTTGTAAAGATTAATATTGTAATCATGTTTTTTTTTTAAAGAGTATCTATGGAGTTTCTTGCCGGCTCTTCTCCATAAGACCCACTCTTTGGAACCGTGCAAGTAGTTTGACTTTTCAAAAGTACCTTTTTAATGGTCTAATTGAAATAAATAATTTTGACTTTGACTTTGACTTTAAGACTAGTTATTAAATTTAAAATAACAGTTAGCATACAAGGACATTACTTACTTAAGTTCATTTAATTTCATTCGTTCTTTCACCACCTCGCTATCATTTTTTGTCAAAAACTGGTAACCCTTCAACTGTCAAGTTACTGAATACTATTAAAAGTCGAATCTGTATAAATTTCATACAAACTTACCTTCTAAACTGTATTCCGGAGAAGTCCTTCCTGAACGGTCTGATGGCGTACTGGTAGCCGGTGGGCCTGGGGCGCGCGGGGGGCGGCGCGGGGCGGGGCGCGGGGGGCCGGGCCGGCGCGGCCAGCCCGGGGGCGCGGGGGGCTCCCGGCGGCTTGGGCTTGTTCGTTGACCCCTTCGGTCGCCCCCTCTTCTTGGGCTGCCATAGTGACGATTTTATTCTCACAATTTAACAGGCGCAGTGCGAATACACTAGTGTTATGAACTTATGAGCCAATCAAACCAAACTTCGTTACCATTGTCTTTTCCGTCAAGCAGGAGTTTGAAAAACTAAAGCAAATTATTCCTAAAAAATGTAATGTGCAATATTCCCAATTTTTTCCCTTTATCAGTTACAAAAATACAACAGCATTATTTTTTTATTTATTGGAATAAAATATTCGATGAAACACAATCCCAACAGACTGTATAATTTATACATACAGAGCTCGTTGTAATAATTAAATACAATCATCCACACCAACATCAATCGAAAATTACTATGTACTTAAATATGTTTGTTATGTTTTTACACCAAAACCCCTGAATCAGTTTTAATGAAATTTGGTACAAAGATAGATTGGACCTTAAAAAAGCCGACTTAAAAAAGAAGGAGGTTCTCAATTCTACTGATGTTTTTTTTTCGTCCAAAAGACTGTTAGAAGGCGATGTCCATGTAAATTTTTAGCATGAATGGTGATGAGGCTGATGAACAAAATTTCATAAAAAAATTAGTTTAAAACTAGTTTACCTCGCTTCCGGGCGTTGGCACTTTGCCAGGAATGGAACCAGACTTGGGAAGCTCAGGACTGCTGAACGGTTTTCGATCCTCTTCACTGAAATAATAGTAATGTACACTGACATAAACTACAAGGATAACACAGAAAGCGTATTTATTCATCCCTATTACAAACAAAAGATAGCCTAAAAAACCGGACTTTAGGCACTTGTCCCACGGCCAACGATGAATGAGAAGCGAGTAGAGCTAGAAACTAGAAACGAGTTGGCGAGCAGCGGGAAGCGAGTGTGTAGTTACGATAGCTCGCGCGATACACGTGTTCCCAACGAGAAAAGAGCGATATGAAAGTGTCCGATAATATCCCTGTCTTTGGGACACAAAACTCAATTCATATAAACAATTACTATAACTCTCGGCGTGATTTCTGATTGCCTAGCGAGCATCGCTGAGCTAGTATCGCTATATTATCTCTGATAGCTCTTGTCGCTCAGAAACTAACTAGTGGAGCAGTGTAAACAGTCAGCGATCAACTATGAATATATGCATCTTTTCTTTACATGGAATGTATATCTATTGTACGTTTTTTGAGCGAGAAAATAGCCAATTTAGTTGGTCGTCGAGTTAGGCGTTTCCTCGTCGGCGGTGGGACAACTGCCTTAAGAGTCCGGTGGACTGAATTTTTCTTACAGACATAATACCGAAATAAATCGTAATTCAAACACAATTTAATCAAATTGTGTTATTATTTGGATTCCGATACCGTTAATCTACGTTCCTACGTTGCCATTTTGCCAAAATACTTCACTGGAAATAAATGTAAGCGAATGCAATTTTTGATAAAATTATCAAGTTCAAATTCACTGGAAAGAAAAAATTGGAAAATCGTGGAACCTGGATTAACCGTATTCAAATCCGAATAATAAGACAATTTGATAGAATATTGTCTGGATTACGATGTATTTCGGTATTACGTTTTTGTGGGCAATTCAAGCTCCGCCAGACCCTTAAGATAGCTTCTTTTTGGTGATATGACATTAGAACATTTTACTTCTAATGTGGTTGTGGTGGCCACTAGCTACCGGTTAAAATTTTCTAGGAACACCACACAATTATTTTTAATTAGCTCCCCGGCTCTGCAGGGGCGGTAAACCAACAGCTCCCAGGCAGCTTGACTTATTCCGACATTTTCAACAATTATCGTCATAAGTATTTACACCAATTTACACAAAGCCTTAATAACTTGTACACCTAAACTTTCCTCAATCACTATGTCTATTGGTGAAAACCGGATGAAAATCTGTTCAGTAGTTTTTGAGTTTCATAAAACCAAGGTAATCATTTAATTTCCAAATAATGTTTTTTTTTATGGGATAGGAGGGCAAATGAGTAGACAGATCACCTGATGGTAAGCGATTACCGACCGATAGTGCGTTACCGATTAGTGCGTTGCCGACCTTTTAAGAGGATTGGGCCTCCGGTAACCTCACTCACTCGGCGAAACACAACGTAAGCGTTGTTTGACGCCGGTTTTCTGTGAGGCCGTGGTATCCGGCCGAGCCGGCCCATTAGTGCCGAAGCATGGCTCTCCCACGTTAAAATGGATTTCTTGTATAATATATATTGTAAATTTCTTGTATATGTACCTTTTGTCACTGAGTGTAGTGGGCTCCGCTGCTCTTTGTACGTCGCCCGCGCCACCTTCAGCCGCACCGTCCGCTTTGCACGCTTCTGAACAAATAATACAGTGAAAATCCTTAGTTTCATACTGAAAAGGTAGAAGAGGAAATATGAAACACAATGCCCTCCTTTACGTCGCACAGTCGGGTAAAAAGGGAGTGTTAACCTGAGAGCAAGACGGAAGACGTATTTTTATAAGTTTATACACCACTATTTTTTACATACATAACATACCATCACGCCTGTATTCCCCGAAGGGTTAGGCAAAGGCGTACTATAGTACACCCACAGTTCGCCGGTATGTTTAGGTCCCATGTACTAGGCGAGCCTATAGCCATTAAACGGGCACAAATCCAGACTCCGAACTGCTACTGAGAATTTCATAGAAAAACAAAATAACACTGCACGACCTGCCGATCGAACCCAGGACCTGTAGCGTAACAGTCGCGCTTGGGACCACTAGACTAGTGAGGCAGACAGTATTTTTTACATACACTCTCGCCTTTTACCCATAGGGATAGGCAGAAACTGCAGAACGCCACTTGCTACGATACTGCATAGCTCTTTTGGTTCATCCACATTCATATATCGTCGAGAGGGGGGTCATGGGGTCAACCCCCCCCCCCCCAATCGTACACGTTTAATTAACAAACCTATTACGTCACGAGTCTATTATTATATTATCTCTCTGACTATGACCCCCCCAAAGCCTTAGGCTGAGACCGCGCCTGCATTTTAAAAGACCTCACCGATAAGGTCGGTCTTTCTAGGGTGTCCCCTCCCGACGGCTCCGTTGACATTCGCTTTATAAATCCCTTTCGTTAGAGGCCTTTCATCCTTTCAATGAAATGACCAAGCCAACCTCAACATATTCTTCTCAGTACTGTTATTACATCACCTTAAAAGCCGCAGCATGTTCATCACAAAAATTTTTTTACTATGGTAATGTTATTTGAGGTGTTTAATGGAGATATTCACTTTTTTACATTTGAAATTAGCTTTCAAATATATATTATCATCAATCATAGAGGTCATATAAATGCATCATATAGATCAAGAGTTTAACAACTCACCAATAGGTTTATCAAGCGTTTTATTTTCAACACCAATGATTGGATGACTGGATTCTGGAACAAAAATTTTCCAAAGCATAAAACAGATAGGATTGTGCAAAAACCTGCCAAACTCGTGCCATCTCTCTCGCACCATAAAAAGCACAGAACTATGCGAGAGAAAGATGGCAGCGATTTCAAAATCCTTTTCATTATAAACACATGACGTTATATCAGTTTATATTTAATTAAAGATTTTCAATGTGATTACGACTATGACTTATTTTTCTATATTTACTATTTATTTCCAACCAAATATAATGCTATGATAATGCAAAATTATAATATTAAATGAAAGTATGAATTACCTTTGCTTTGAAGATCAGCAGGCTTTTGTGACACATCCAGCGATAACGATTTTTGAGCAACATCTAAAAAATTTACAATAATCTAAAATTATATTGAAGACAACATAACATTAATAAATAAATATTTTAATAGTATTTTTGGACAATGATAATATTTTTGTATTAACCCTCTAAGCTCCTGGCTAAATATCAATTGTAGTGCCCCTAGCGCGCGGCTACAAATCAATAAAAAAAAATTGATAAAAAATTACTTACGTAATCTTTGTAAATAATAATCTCAATTTAATGATTTTAGTTGTACCACGCAGTTAATAGGACGAAAATAGAACGAAAATGCATGTTCTCTGTCGCAGAACTACGACACGAGTGGTAGGGGCACGGAAAGATGTGGAAATAAGTGGAAAGGTTAAATATTCATGTCTCCCTCGTCCACACTCTGTTGTTTCCAGTTATGGGCAATCTCATCTTCTTTTTGATCTTTTTGAAGGTCGTTTTTTTGTAGCATTGTTTCTAGTTGAAGCAGCTAGGAAGAAGTACTATCACCCAACTCCATATCTAGCCATTTTGAAAACAAAATCCCGTGCACACGATGACCACATTTTGTTCACTGCCCTTTTAAGAGTATACATTTAGTCATTATACATAAGCAGTTTCATTCTTTTTCAATCTTTTTTCAATTACAAAAATAAGGTGCTCAGCAAATACCCCAGAAACGATGATATTAGTTGATGAGCGTAGGTATGCGCTAATATAGCAGCCGAGCACTGCAAGCAAGTATAGCCCTTACGGTGGCTAGATATGGCGTTGGCCGATAGTACATACTCAATTGAGTACTATTTACTAGTAAAAATTTGTAGTCAATTTTACTAATTCCATGAGTACAATTGAGTTATCTGAATCATCATCCTCCAAGCCTTTTTCCAACTATTGTATATTGGGGCCAGCTTCTAACCTATCCAGATGCAGCTGAATTTTACATGAGGCAACTGCCATCAGACCTCTGAAACCCAATTTCTGGGTAATACCAATATCTAGAGGATTGACTAGTAGAGGTAGTCAGGCTTTTTGGGCTTCTGACTATAGATGTTTGTATGATAACCGGGGCTGACGGCTTTACGTGCTTTCCGGGGCACGGAATATTCTATAAAAAAAAACCATACATACATATTTTCACGCCTGTCTCCCATTGGGGTAGACAGAGACTATAGATTTCCCCTTGCTACAATCCTAGCACACCACTTTCGCTTCATCTATGTTCATGAATCTCCTCATTCATGATCGTCGGTTTAGGGCGCTTTCAACCTGGGGGCTTACTCTTGAACTCAATTCCGATACATCGACATTGGAATTGTGCCGTTTCGTCAAGTTTCATACTCTTGAATCCGAGACTAGCGCTAAATTGTTTCAATATTGAGAGTGATTGAGGGAACTAAATAGGATTAGGCAACAACCCAACCTTTGGCCAATCAGGATGCTGATACAAGATTAACGGATTTGTGCTCAAGAGTAAGAAATTGTCCGACAGCCAAATTGACATTGGAATCGGATCACATTTGGATTGGTATTGTATTGTTCTCAAGAGTAAGCCTGCAGACCTCTTTTGAGAATGTCTGCAATTTGATTGTGGTACTTTGATTTGATAAAAAAACCAGTATGTATTTAATTGTATACATACCAATAGGTTTGTCCTGTCTATGTGCGAGATCGTCTGGCTTGAATATATCTGTCTTTATCTTAATTTTGGGCTGGTCTAAATCCCCACCCTGAAACAATTTATTACATTCATTCTTTATTTCATATTAAAAGGAGGTATTCATTTAGTTTACAGTACAGTGGAACTTCATCTACACATTTCATCTACAGAATGATTTTGAATTTATTTGTATGATTTTGACCTAACTATGATACCTACTAATAACTTTACACTTACGAAAAAGACCACGGTATAATTTAATTAAACTATTTGCTAAAATAATAATAGAAATAAGTGTTATAACTTCTTATCTAATATGATTAATGTAAAGCTTGTTTTTTTTTTATTGAAATATTAGGTATGTTTACTAACACAAATTATTTACAAGAAACAATTCAAATAAGTTAAAGTCAACCTGTAGATGATTTAAATTGAGATGTGATTTGCTAAAATGAATACCCATAAAATCAATACCAATATTAAAATAAAAACTGCTAGCTATTGAGGCTGCCTAGATAGACTGAATGTTTGACTTATTCCAACACTATTATTATATTATTTATGGGAATAAATCCCGAAAATAGTGTTGCTTGGTAACTGAGGTTCCACTGTAACTGTGAGAATAATATATCAATTAAATATATTAACCAAGGTACTTGGAATGTGGACATTGAACTCTCTCTGCCGTGCTTGTAGAGCCTGATTGAACATATACACGCATTAATATAAATGGAAAGAAAGAAAATTATAACAGCAGCATACATTTTAGACACATTAACCCTTTGACCGTAACATAAAACAGAAAAAGCGCGCCCTCAGTGCCAAGCTTGCGAATTCCCTATAGAAATTTGTCACACAGTTGTGGCCGTGGCATGCTAGGCACGTTTTGGTTTGTCATCTATACAAGACTGTGATGGTTAAAAAGTTAAAAAGTATATCTGATTAAAGCATTGAAAAATAATTTTAGTGTTAAGTGTTGCCACAGTTGTTATAGTGTTGCCATAGGAATCACACTTTAATTAACTAGATAAAACAAATGTTAGCAAAAATTATAATATATCATAGCTTGGAAGTATATATATAACACGTAAAAAATTAAAAAAGCTAAAAATTTATGTTAAAAATAAAGATCCCATAACCTATTTCTTTTGTAATTCAAAGCACAAATTGAATTGAAGCAACAATGAATAAACTAAAAATATTTTCTATTTAAAGCCACAAACTCCACAATTATATACTCACCAGCATCTCATTCTCAGGATGTGGTCGTTTCTGAGCATCCGTTGGTTCCAGTTTAATCTCAGACTTGAGTTGCTTCACATCAAGAGGCTTCTGTGTGTCGAGTGGAGGCAACAGGTGTGGTTGTGGTGGCCAGGCTGGTTTGTGCACTCCCACATCTCCGTAACCTTGAACTGACAAAGTGCAGTCAAGTCACAATGTTTAAAGGAGTAAAAAGGTAATGAACAATTATAAAAGATTTGTACTTAGAATAGCTTCAAGTTGAAAGACATTAACAGAGAGGAAAGAGAATTATGAGTAAGTTTTAATATTATTTGTTCAGTACATCAATAAACAATGTTAAGTGTTTTAATGTTAGATTATCAAAGTAGTAGCCTAGTGTGTCGGACTTGTGATGATGTGGTTGCCGGTTCGATACACACCCATTGCATTACCAATGTGAACCCACTCGTAACACCAGCATTTAGCTTAGCACAAGGGGTTGACAAGAATACTAGTCTAGTACTACATGCGACCCACATAGCTAGTAAGCTTTTAACTTCATGCGCAATATATGACAGTTCTTAAATGTTTGTGTTAGTATAATCTTAAAGAGAAGCATAATTGCTTAATAAAATTAACCAACTTCAATTAACGAAACATTATGTTGAGTTTTGACTATAACTAAAAACAGACCGAGTAAATACTAAAACTTTCCATTAAAACTTATTTGTCAACAATGCTTTTAAAAACTGTCAAAAAACACATGCAATAATGAACTCTATTTCCTAAATTGCAAACTCTCATTTTAGTAAACACACTGACAATGTTATGCTTGTTTTTTAACAAAAATATTTTTTAAATTTGACATGAAAACATACCCATATGGGATTGCGGCATGTGTAATTGTGCCTGTGGAGGTTGTTGTGGCGGGAAACTCTGATGATGAGGATAATTCTGATGCGCGGGAGGCGCATATGATAGATTCTGAGGGGCATAGCCTCCTGGGGGCGGAGGCCCGTATGGCGAAAACGCTTCCGGCGGAGGGTAATGAGTGTTGTACGCTCCAGCATACGGCTGATAAGGTATTTGGTGGCCATTATCTACAACAATAAAAACAACGTCAAAACTATCGAAATATAACCAAATATTTGGATGTTTCGGGGTCATTCGTCACTTACCTATATAATTTAGTGGCAAACCGTTCCCCTGGACAACACCATGGCCCGGTTCGCCCTCCATTCGCAATCGCTTCTGATTCATGGCTCTTTCAGCTTCATAATTCATCTTGGTAACTAAAAACAAGAACCACTTACAATGCCAAAGTGTGCGATCGCAATAAAACACATTTCTACATCGATAACGCAACCATACAACGCTTATTAAACGTTCTAGCGTTAATTGTGACGGACGCCAACCGGACGCCAGCACAAAACACAGGTTATATGCTCAGCAAAAGCAAACACAAGCGTACCTTTGTTGGTCAATGATTGTTATTGATTTTAGTTTATAGACGCACTTAGAGCATTCCCCGCGATGATTTGGTACATAATAGAGTAATATAACAAGTCAAAATAACTGTTGCATACAAAATATGCATCAATTTATCGGCCTAATGACAGTAAAATTAGAAAAAAAACACAAGTGAAGCGGAGAGTTCACAGTATTTTTTTTCTCATTCTTTGGTAGATATTTTTTGGAGGTGGCAACTTTAACCATAGAGTTTTTCAAAAAGTTTTTTGCATAATCTACTCGTGTGTAGCTAAACTCTCTCATTGCCATTCATTAGTCTAGCGGTCCCAAGCACGACTAATACGCTAGAGGTTTTGAGTTCGATTCCCAGGCCGAGCAAAGTGTTATTGTATATTTCTATGAAATTTTCAGTAGCAGCTCGAAGTATTTATGCCTTCGAAGGATTTAAGCCTGCTTATGCCGTTAGTCTCTCCCTATAATCGGACCTAAACAAGTAAACATACTTTAACATACTGGTGAACTGTGGGTGCATATCAGTAGGTAGGTATAAAAAAAAGGTAGGTACACCTCTGTCTAATTCTTTGAGGCGTTTGGCGGAATGATGTTATTTTGCAAATTCATTAAGCCTAACCTTCTTACAATACAAATAAATACATGGTACGCGACGCGCCCACTGATCTCTTTAATATTCTATCAACATAGAGAAATATAGACATCAGTGTACGAACCAGAACAATAATTATTTTAAAAAAAGCAAACTCAATACATCGTTTAACCAGGTTTAACCATAACCGATGTAACTCAGAGGAAAGACAGCGAAATATTGTATAATAAAAATACAATATTTGTTTTTTTCGTTCAAGAAAGCTATATATAGAAAGCACATGAAAATTAATAAATATTTTTAAAAATAATTAAAAACTATTTAAATGTAAGTAGAACATTAGCTCCTTGGTGGAGGCCTACGTTCAGCAGTAGACGGCAATAGGCTGATATGATGATGATGATGATGAAGTAGAACATAGTTAAGTGGCAAGTGGGTGGGTAGTTTTGTATAGTTGATGTCGCAATTACAACTACCATGAATCTAGAACTTGTTATAGACCTACAAACTGCGAAAAACCACTCGAAATTTGAATTTCGCGGGCGAAGCGAAACGATCCGCCTTAACAAGACGTCATGTATTCTCCATAATCCACTTAATTACACTAAAATAATTATATAAATGTTAGCATGCAAAAAAACTGCCAAAAAGATACTTTTACAATGTTTTGTTATTTGTTTTGTTATTAACTTTGTGCTACGATGAAAGAGACTGGCCTCCACGACACAGGGAATCCTAGTGTGGAGAGTTGGAAACCAGAGATCTGTGTAATCTAAAGTACTTTTGAAACAATAAAGACATTTATTATATTTTATTATTATAAAATAACTTCAGACACGCGTTGTTATTTCGGGGGTACACTCATTACACTGTACTGATGTACTCTTTGGCAACAAGCAGCAGTGCAACCATTTAACGCTTTCGGCGCTAGATCTAGCGGAATTTTAGGGTAATCAACTCAACTAGGAGTCAACTAGTTATTTGATTCCTAGCGGAAGATCTAGCGCTTCACAGAAGTGGTTGTCAAATTATAAAATACTTATTATTTTACTACCATTTCAAACGAACATTATTTCCACTTAGAAATAAACACTTGAAATTAAGATAAAACTATAAAATACAATACTCCGTGTGAAACTTTATGGCGAGTGGCTCGGAACATCGCGCGAGACGATGGATGTGCAGAACACAAAAATAATCAACGTCCTCGCACGCTCGCTTTCTCACCCGCATTCGACCCTCGAGTTGGAGTTTAACGTCCGTACAATGCACACACGCGCGCATTGACTATACCTGCGCGAACCAGCACTTGCAGCTAACTTCGGAGCCACCATAATGTTTGACACGGACTATACAAATTACAAGCACAATTTTTTTTAACATGGTTGTTCTTGTTCCACCGTCAGGCATATATGGTCGATAAGTGGAACGCATCTATTTATCTCATATGTAATTTAAATAAAATAGCAATAAAATCTAGCGCTTTTTTTAACACTTGTTTAACGGAATCTATCGCTTTCTTGAACTGATCGTTCAACACTCAAACCAAAGAGTATAGTAACTCCTAACACAAATAATAACTCAACAACTGAGAACTGACTGAACTCAAACGGAGCTGGCAGCACTGGCAAGCAGCGCTGCGGCTGCAGCAATTTTAGATTTTTTGTGATTTTCATTTAGAATTTTTATGCGGAGCGCAGTTCGAGCGTTTAAATGTACCTACCGTTTTTATTATAGCTACCGCTATCAAGACCTATTTTTATTATTGTGCTGTGTCTGTCTTACTACATCAACTGTGCTGCTGTACTTTCAATAAAATCTGAATTTGTTTTTTGAATTTATGGTTTTATCGTAAGTAAGAATACTTCGTATTTCGAAGTTGAGCAAAATTATTGCTCAACTTCGAATCACGATGCGAATATTGCTAAAACATTAGTTGCAAACACCACAGAAATTAAATAAAGTTTTAACTCTGTTTATGTAGGTACTAACTATAAATTCATATTTGCAAAGCATGATAGAGTATTTTGTATGGAATGGAACCATTAACGCTCTCGCTTTACTTTAGGACTATCATGAGTAGGTGCTTATGAGATTTAAAGATATAAATTGATCATTATTTTGTTAGCTACCTACTCAGAATTTCTAAGAATGTAGTTATAAAGTTATAGGTTACATTCACAAAGATAAAAACTTTGTATGTACTTTTCACTCCATAATTATTGCAGAAGGGTTTAAGTGATAAACAATACATCCCAGTGTTTTTTTTGTATGTAGGTAGGAACCAAAATATATCTAACTTATATGAAATTCAAAACTGATCTTAAATTTAGTTTCTTAATATTACCTACTGTGATAATCTTAGAACAATCAAAGTTTTATAATTTTAATTATAAAGTGTCATTGGGATTAATAAACTTATTTCAATCTAGTGATAGTAGGTACAGTGAACAGTGCAACAAGTTACCACAAACTTTCAAATTTCCCCAATGGATAATAAATTCTATTATTTGGAGATTGATTGAAGAAATGTGACAGTTTTGGATACCATGTTGTACTGTTGACAATACATTGGGATAATAATTCTTAGAGGAGACCCATGCTCAACCTTGGGACTTTAAAAGGGTTGAGATGATGTTACCCTAAGTTATATAAAACATATCACAAAAATCTAATTACTTTTTACCAATGGCCCTTCTCCATTTATATGTCGTGTATCGCTTGACTATAGGAACATATGGTCAATTTCTTGACTATCTAAAAATTTCATCCACTTTTGCAGTGTAAATTATTGCCCTATCTGTATATATAGCCTTATTTACCAAAATTGTAACCTAATTTAAAAAGTTTTAAGTGTAAATGTATAATATGTATAATTAAATGAAATAGAATTAAATATTAAATATAATATATATAATATAATACATATAATTTTTATGTTGTAAGTAGTTTAACAAAACGTAATTAGCTGTTAGTCTCCTTTGCAATAATGACCCTGCATGCAACTTTTTAGCAAAAGAATCTCTGCCCCTAACGCAACTCTGATCAAATTTTGAAAACATACATCTACCCACATTTAAATGCTAGCAATCACTATGGTGGGTAGTGATAGGTACTTTTGCCAAAACATTTCAAAAGGTTATTTTACATTTCATATTTTATTTGTTCTAGGAATAATCATGAATGACTCTTCAAAGATGTATGGAGTACTGGACTACCAGAGCTGCATCAATGACTCCGAGTTGATGCTGTATGTATTATTCTTATTCACACATCAGTCTTTTAACACCTTATCTTAAATTTAAGAAAAAGCATTAACTTATTTTGTTCCGTGAGGAGTTCATAGGAGCATTGTCTGTAATTTTCTTGTCTGCCCAAGTCTCATATTTGTGTTCAACGCCTGTCTAAAATTTCATACTTTTAGTTAGCTAGACCAACCATTTTAAGCATTGCATGTCAGTCAGTGTTATAGTTTTATTAAGGACCTTTCTGTTTTCGTTTCGCGTTTCAAGTTCGCCCCCTATTCCATAAAAAAAAGGATCCAATGGATCTAAATAAAAAGAAAATATAGCCATAGTAATGTGCATGTATATATTACATCATACAAATTATGTTTAGCAATACAAAGCTGTTTATAAAGCTGAATGTATGTCTATTTTTGAGACAATAATGATGTGTATCTATGTGTATGGTTTATTTATTAATAAAGGGGTTCTTTCATAATGTTGAGAGGAGTTGAGAGTGCAATACTGCCTAACACTTTGCTGTGAGGTCTAACTTTGATTAAATAACATTGAAAATTAGACCTTACTGCAAACTGTTTGTTATGCAGTATTGCACTCTCACCAATGATAACTAATCTGCAATCAGTGTAAACTTATGAACATGGTATAAGGTCTCTTTTTATAATAGTAGTAGCTTCTGCCCACGACATCTTCAGGATTGGGTCTGACCGGGATAAAAAGTAGCCTAGGTGTTATGCCAGGCTATAATCTATCTGTGTGCCAAATTTTATCCAGATCCATTCAGCCGTTCTCGTGTGAAAGAGTAACAAACAGCCCTACATACAAATTCGCGTTTATACTATTAGTGAGGATGCTATTATTATAGCGTATTATTATTATATCATGCTCATTCAGAGTGACACAATAACATTACTTGTTTTGTAAGTAAAAAAATGCAATAATATTCTTGTTTAGAACACATTTTGTTATCAGGGAGATGGATTTGGATGGCTTGAACTTGCCACTTGAAATCCCACCAGCCTTCATGCCTTCACCGGATCCAGATACCATGGACATTGGCTGTAAACCAAACCTCCATAGTGAATTTCCTGTAAGTTTTATTGTATTTTTTGTACATTTCTGCAGCCTAAATAATGTCATGCATAAATCAATGTTTCGATGTTTTTGCTGAGAGGTTGTTAGTTAAATAATGTGGACATCATCTAGTGTTAAAAACGTACCAAAGTACTTATCATTTACCACTTACTTCTGTTTTGTGTCAGAGGCTAATTAATTGAATAACAGGCAGGTCCCAGCCAGACTTTAGGGGGGGTCAGTCCGAGAGAACTGACTAAGTAATAGCACAGTATAAATATATATATATCCTGTGGTAATAGGAAGTTTTTTAATTAAACATGTACGATTTTGGGAGGTCATGACCCCTATGACACCCCCCTTCGGACCGCCACTGATGACACGAAGTTCTGTATTATATAGGTCAATGTCCCAAAAAACTAAATAACACTTTGCCTGGGAATCAAACCCAGTACCTAGTAGTCGCGCTTAGGACCACTAGGCTAATTAGGCTGTCAGTTAATCTTGATAGTATTAATTTACAGTTAAAAACTTTTTAATGGAGTAAAGCATATTTCCTAAGAGCCTTGATTTATTGATGTACCTAGTTTTGTTTGCTGCAATTTTTTTATGAATTCGCCATCATCGTGGCGTATGTGGTGGCTTTCCATTATTTATCAGATAAATTGTAAAAATATTTTATTCCAGTATTGTCCTCGGGGACCGCCGGAAAGGAATAGTTACCCTGGCGATTTCAATTTCTCTGTCGAAGTCAACAGCAAAGATGTTCACAAGAAAACGTTCTTGGTAAGTGGTGGATTATGATGATCATTATAATCGACAAAAAAGGCTTATTATAAACCTTTTGAGCGCCACAGTCATGTCTAGTCGACAGACTAAAATGTGCCCAGTATGCCACAGTAACGACTGGGTGGTTTAGTCCCATCTCGGCACTCATGAATTTATTTATAAATTTTCGTGGACACGATAAATAAATTCATGGGTACCGAGATGGGACTAAACCGACTGGGTGACAGATTTCTATAGGAAATTCGGAACCTTCGACGCTGAGGGCACGCTTTTTCTGTTTTGACGTGGCGGTCGCCTAATTCCACAAATACTGTATCTAAATTACACAATACTAGAAATAACAATGTAAGTAACTACATGACCATCTTAAACAGTTGATTGCCATTATATATGGACGAACATTGCCTTCTAAAACAGGCCCCTGGCTTAGCTTAATTTGACTTCTCTGTAAAATTATTAAATTAAAATCAAATTATTATTATTTTATTATATAATTTGTTCTCAGTATTCACACCGCCTCTGTCGCATCTATGTGGATATGAAGTGTAACTTCAGCGTTCAGTTCAACTGGGACCACACGAAGGCGCCAAATATGTTTGTTCGCTCCACCGTGGTTTTCTCCGACGAAACTCAGGCGGAGAAACGCGTGGAGCGATGTGTTCAACACTTCCACGAGAGCTCCAAAGATGGTGAGTGTTTTGGGATTATACACAACAAGCCCGTCCCGGCTTCGAACGGGTGGATATTATTGAAGTTTCAGTAGGGATCCCTAATTTTTTCTAGTAATAAGTATAGCCTATGATGTTCAGGGATAATGTAGCATTCTAATGGTGAAAGAATTTTTCAAATCGGTCCAGTGGTTTTTGAGTTTATTCATTACAAACAATACAAAAATACAAATCTCTCCTCTGTATAATACTAGTGTAGACGGGCTAGTTGACTGATATTTTTTTTTTTCACGGACTCAGGACAACCTTGACCATAAATAGATTCTGGAAAATCGTTCCAAACATGATAAAGATATCAAAAAATGCATTTGCTTACATTTATTTCCAGTGAAGTATCTTGGACGAAATTGTAGACGAGAAACCTAGATGAACGGTATCGGAATCCGAATAATAACAGAATTTGATTAAATTGTGTTTGAATTACGATTTATTTCGGTATTACGTTTGTAAGACAAATTCGGTCCGGCGGACTCTTGTGCGACTGTTCGTAACAGCTAACTCCAGACGCGCGTTGTTATTTCGGGCGTACTATCACGAGCTGTCGAGCTACACAATGACCGATACATTCGTGCCGTCGGTTGGGACTGATCTACTCAAAGCTGATACGGCGCTTACTAAAAAAAAACACTTTAACAAATAGTAAAACCACTTCCAAAAACATAAAAATAACTCAATATATAATATTTGCGAAGCGGTGGTAGCTTAATGGGTACGGCGTCGGACTTGCGATCATGTGGTTGTCGGTTCGAAACCCACCCATTGCACTACCGACGTCGTGAACCCACTCGTAACACAAGTATTTAGCTTAGCACGAGGGGTTAACAAGAATACCAATAATGTGCGACCCACATTACTAGTAAGCTTTTTTATAAAAAATAAAATAAATAAACTTTTAACAAAAAGTAAAACCACTTTCAAAAACATAAAAATAATGCTAATATAAAATAACAGTGTGCCTTCGATTTGGTTTAAACTCTTGTTTTCGCCACCGACTTCCGAAACTGTTGTGCACCTAACATTATTTTTATGTTTTTGAAGGCGGTTTTACTTTTTGTTATAAAAGTTATTTTATTTCAACATTTTTAATAGCGAGTATTTTATATTGAAATTAAATATTGAGTTATTCGTCCAGTTGTCGCTTACATACTTAGTGCAAATTTAAGAATTACATGATTTTCTCATGAGTGCCATTGTCTGAACTGAACGGAAGCTCCATCTTTCAAATAAAAAAGAATCATCAAAACCGGTTCACCCAATCGAAAGTTCTGAGGTAACAAACATTTAAAAAAATACAGTCGAATTGAGAACATCCTCCTTTTTTGAATTCGGTTAAAAAGCCATCGACATTGCCCTGCATGGTGTCATTCACATATTATGTTTTTAATAATAATGTCTGGACTTTAAAAGAGACCATGATTCTCCGAGTTCGTTTCGGCGTTTTTTCTCAGAGATTGTTAGCTAGGAAATGCCAGCGCCATCTAAACATTTCTAAAAGTACCATTTTGTGAATTTTTGCTTTTTCCATCAATCTCGGGTAGGATTTGAACCTGCGTCTTCTGGTTAGATGTGTCTTTAAAAGATCTATTTACAGATATAAATATCATTTATCCCTTTATTTCCAGGAATCCATAGAGAAATCGCGAAGAATGTTCTCCACTCCTCCCGGGAGATCGGCACTCAAGGCGTGTTCTACTGCGGGAACGTAGACTTCGCAGACTCGTGGTACTCCGTGCTGGTGCAGTTCTCGAGGACCAGCTCGGAGCCATGCACGCATGCGTACCAATTTACCTGCAAGAACTCCTGCGCAACCGGCATCAATAGGCGCACCATTGCCATAATTTTTACATTAGAAGATGAGTTGTGAGTATTTTGAATTCAATGGCTCACATTTTAAGGTTCTTTTTCACGAACACATTTCCTGCCTCATTACTGGGCAAAGGTCTCTCGGAATGAGTGAGAGGGGTTAGGTTTCAGCTTACGATGTACAACTCGGCTTCTAGGCGTCAAGGTGAAACATGAACCAAATTTTAATGTAGGTATACCTCTGAAATAAAACTGTGAAGACTGCATGCAATTTCGTAAAGTATTGCGTAAGAAAGAAATATTATCCGCAGTATCGCTCACATCAGGCGAACTGCGTAAGCCTATCACAAAAAAAAAAGAAAGAATTGATTTCACTTCTGCTGTTCTTATAATTATATATAATTATTATGATGTAGGTCATAATTCCTTACCATCTGAATACTTATTTCAACTTTCTCCACTTTGGATTAGGTAGCCCTTTCCTGGTGAAAAAACTCAACGCAAAAAAAGATCTAGAATAAAATACAAATAACTGACAGATTTGTCTGAATATCAGTATATAATTAACAGATTTCATGTTTGTACTTTATTTTATAAAAAAAATAACATGATAAATTCTTGGAGCCACGAAAATGAAATACATTTCTAAACTTGTCACGAACTATTTGATGCTGACTGTATATAAGTATACCTCTGCCTAACCCTTCGGGGAATACAGGCGTGATGGTATGTATGTTCTAAACACCATATTTACCTACAGTGGTCGTGTCTACGGTCGTCAGAAAGTAGGTGCCAGGGTATGCGCGTGTCCCCGACGAGACATGGTGAAGGATGAGATGGCTGAGGGTGTATACAAGAGTGGCAAGAAAAGAGTCCCATCCAACCAGATCGAGCAGCCAAAGACAAAGAAGATCAAGGTGGAGAAGCTAATGGATTTTGATGACACAGTCAATAAACTACCTCCAGTAAGTACAAATTTAAATGTTTTTATTTCAATTGATTTCAGAATTGGGTCTGACCTGGATAAAAAGTAGCCTATATGTTATCTCTGTGCCAAATTTCATCAATATCTGTTCAGCCGTTCTGGCGTGAAAGAGTAACAAATATCCATACATCCATACTCACAAACTTTCACATTTATAATATTAGTAATAAGGATCTACACTCACCTACAGATTTATTATATTCATAGATAAGCTATGACTGCTACGCTAGATAGAGGTCCTGGGTTCGATTCCCAGGTCGAGTACAAATTCTCAGTAGCAGCTTGGAGTTTGGAACCCTGTTAATGGCTCGTCCCCTATTACATGGGAACTAAACATACCAGCAAACTGTGGGTGTACACTAGTACGCCTCTGCCGCCCTTCGGGGGATACAGGCGCTATGGTATATTATTAAAGGTTAATCTATCGATCTTAATATCTCAGATAGATTAATATTATTATTTATCCACAAGCTCTTGTATGATTTAGTATTCATGTAAATTTTGTTTTTTTCAGCTACAAATCGTAGGCACCCGAGCAATGGTATGTGGCCTGAAGATTATGCAGGAGATGATGGAGTTAGCAGCCCAGTGCCGGAAGAACGAGCCGGACGCCGCGGGACAGTACGAAAAACCCATCGCAGACTTAAAAGAATACATTAAAAAATTGGAAACTCCCAAAACACCGCCCCAGTAATACATGTACCTTTTAGCGAGTAAGTTTTCTTTTTAAATAGTTACTTTAAGATTAATTACGTATTTTTATTATGTTTTTGATACGCCTAATGCTATTTTTATTTGCCACGTCGTTTTTTAATGTAATCATCATTGTTTTATCTATACAAGTTCAAGCAGTCCCTTTTTATTCATAGATAATTGTGTATCTATTTCAAAACTCCGCCTTACTCTATAGATTGGTAAACACAAATTATATCAAGATAGTCGTGGGGTCAATGACCACAGTATGAAGATATTGATACACTAGTTATTAATGCTGTCTAGGGATAAAGTACAATATGCAAAGGATAAAAGTGTTCAGGCAACTTCATTATAATTTTGTTCTCTTGCAAGTCAAAAGTAAATTAAAAACCTGGATATTACGCAGTGCATCTTATTGCCGAATTATTTTTGCTTATAAATTAATACAAGCGCTAGATATGTTCTAATTGCCTGTACACTAATTCCTATATCATGTTGTGTACTTTCAGATAAACTTGAGAGTCCGGCAGACCGAATTTTCCATACAAACGTAATACCGAAATTAATCGTAATTCAAATGCAATTTAATCAAACTATGTTATTATTCGGATTCAGATACCTTCAGTCTAGGTTCCTACTCTACCATTTCGTCCAAAATACTTCACTGGAAATAAATGTAAGCGAATTTAATTATTGATAACTAACAAGTTTGAAACGAATTTCCGGGCGTTTATTTCCAGTGAACTAGTAGTCAACGAATTGGCGTACCAATTCTACTACTACTACCGTACGTACGTACGTACCTACTACTACCGTAGTAGGAACCTAGATGAACGGTATCCAAATCCGAATTTAATATTGTGTTTGGATAATGATTTATTTTGGTATTACATTTATGTGGGCAATTTAAGCTCCGTCGGACCCTTAACTGGTGTATCACTTACTATTCATATCTAACCGACTACAATAAACAGTATGCATAAGTACAATAAT
Organism: Acronicta aceris; assembly: GCA_910591435.1. NCBI lineage: Eukaryota > Metazoa > Arthropoda > Insecta > Lepidoptera > Noctuidae > Acronicta > Acronicta aceris. Next base: position 2,018,070 of record OU342778.1, on the reverse strand, counting down.
TTATAAAGTAATCTTTTACCTTTTCTACATAAACCAAATCACGGGCACTGCCTCTCTCGTTACCTCAAAAATACTTTAATCAGTCTGGTCCCACCCTAACATAAGACATATAATTATAAGTTAAAATATTTAGCATTGATGTGTGCTAAGTCTTATGACTATAACATTAATGACATTTTCGAAATGATCACTGTAATGATTCATGACATCTAATTTTGGCTTGTTCTTAAATTTTAAAGAACCATGTGTCAACTTGGGCCCACTTTTCAACATTCTCCAACAGTGTAAAACGTGTTATATGAAAGGTTTTGGGGTGTACTTTATTCATTGTATAGCCGAGTTGAAATCCATGGAGAAAATTGTTTTGGTGGATTTTTGGACAACAGGTAAAGATGATATAGATACATATATATATTCAAGATTAAGTGGATATCTGCAATTTTCTAATTAATAACTTTTTTTTTTACTAGCCTATTTCGTCCCACTGCTGGGCAAAGGCCTCCCTTCCCTCCTTCCAAACCGCTCGGTCTGTGGTTTTAGCCACCCAATCTCTATCGTAATAACAATTAATAACTTATACGTGTTTTATAATTATTTAATTTTTCAATTTTGATTTGAAATAGAAAATCGCTTATAGCAATTAGGGTTGCCAACCCTACTATATAATATAGTATTCTACTGTATTAGAGGCCCGACTACTATATTTCTGAAAAAAGAAAGATATAGTAGGCAAAACTACTATAAAAAACTTTAAAGGCATCAAACTAAAAGCAATAATATTCATTTCAAAATTCAATTAAATTGTAATAATTACTATGAGGCATTCCTTAAAAAATTATTAATAAAGCCTAAAAGCAGAAAAAAGTATTCTTTTAAGAAATAAAGTAGGTATACATGTTTTGGAACCTACTATTTTTTTTTCAGCTTTTCGTTATCTATTATATTCTTATGGGTAATAATTTAAAAACTAATATTTTTGACCAACAAAGAGTTGGCAACCCTAATTACAATGGAATGAAATAAAAATGGCATACATATTTTTCATTTTATTATTATATCTAGCGCCCCGCCCGCGGTTTCACCCGCGTTGCCCCATTCCTAAGAGTCGTAGCGTAATGTTAAATAGCTTAAAACCTTCCTCTTAAATCTTTCTATCTATAAAAAAACCGCGTCCAAATCCGATGCGTAGTTTTAAAGATCTAAGCATACATAGGGACGGACAGACAGCGACAGCGACTTTGTTTTATACTATGTAGTGATGTATATACATCTTCGCGTTTGATTTGAACTTGGCTGCCATACAATGAAATGAACTACACCCCAAGAGCTTTCATATATCATCGGTTTCATCACTGTTGCTTAATTATGCTGAAAATGGCTCCAGGTTTCATGCAAGTATGCCCATGGGCCTTTGTTATAGTAATTTTTTGGAGTCGATTATGCAGCTTTAGTGTCACTGTGACCATAGACATACATACTTTGTAAAGATATTTAAAAAAATCAAGCCAAATACCACACATTCTGCCTTATAAGAAGGCTCACAAAACACTGATTAATGGAAATTAATTATATCCGGATTTAAAATATGTATAGATTTTAAAGATTTTTGTTTTTTAGTTTAGAAATATTTTAAACTATTTTAACAATTAAGGTGCCAAAAATGTTCTTCTTGTTGAGAAGAGATTACTAATGGCGATTGATGGTCCGAAAATGCTTTAAAAATCCAAATACTTAATCAAATGTACCATCTTTGGCTTTAAAAAAGACTGATAATAATACTTAAATACATTTGTATTTAGGTTGGTGGTAGCCATACGCGGAAGAGTAACAATAAAATTAGATACATTCAATTTTTAACGCAACATTTAGCGAAATAAATGTGTACGATATGCAACAAAAACTTGGTGTGTGATGTTTACTACATCTATGAATTGTAAGCACGAACCTATATGAGGTCGTACTAACACAAGCACGAACTTTCACAAGTTCGAACTTACAAAGGCACGAACTTCCACAAGTTCGAACTTACACAGGCACGAATTTTCACATATGGAAAGTTCGCACGTACCAACCGACTTCTTATGGGAGTTGAAATGTCTTAAGATACATGTTTATATAAAATAGCTGTATGAGATGAAACCGCCTGTAAACTATAAAACTAAATTATGGTATACTTTACAATACTTAATGTGTAAGCAACTGGGTAATTAAAACAGCATTTTTTCCACTTTTGTCAGTTTTAAATTTCACAGTATTAACATATTTATGTTGCTGATTGTTAAGTTAAAAATATTCTTAAAAGAAAATATATACTTGCATTTTTTCCTTAAAATTTTCCTTAATTTGTTTTAGGGTAGGTATCATGTTAGTTGACGCTAGAAAAATAAGTTATCATGCCTCCGTTAAACCACATTTGTATCTTGTAAACTGAACTATTAATAATATTATTCCTAAATATGTATGGCATTATTAAATTTATTATATTTTTGTTGGTTAACTGTATTAGTATATAAAAATGTATTTATTTGGCTGTTGTTTTTTTTTCATTGTACTTTAAAATGATCTTGATATAAAATAGTCTTTATTATTTAAAATACAATGTATGTCTGCAGCCCTAGACCCCACACTAGGATTTCCTGTTGTGGGATCTAGTCATAAAATTATACGAGTATATCTATACCATAAATGTCATTGGTTGAGTACATGTCTAATGCACTTGCAACTTGCTCAAGTATGTGTAATTACAGTAATTAGTATTAGTAAACTTGTGCAATTGTCATCGCACATACTCAAAAATGTACTAAGCAATTATTTACAAGTGCAAGTAAATTAAGGACTTTAGTTTTATGCTAAGTACCTAGGTACATAATTATAGTTGGTCACAATCGATTCTCCCAGTGAGATATACAATTTTAATAAGTATTATAACATTTTATCTATAATTTTAAAATTCTTGTGCCATTATTGGATGTTTGTGATAAGAGTCTCAGAAAATTGAAATTCAAAATGTTTTTATAAACTGCTAAAATCATTATGTACAAGTGTATAAGTGCCCTTACTATAAGTATTCTAAGTTTTAATTGTGGTGAATATGCAGATGAAAGTTTAAACGAAATCTGTGCAATGAATACTGTAAAGGTGCTTTTGAACTGTTGTTGTTACATATGTGAAATATATGTAAGTATATAGCTATATTTTATAAGATACATTGTGGTGATATTTTAATTTTTTTCTTGCCAAGGCACTCACAAAATCTAATTTTATTCGGTTTTTCATCAATTGTAGGTCTTGGTTAGGCTGTTATTCTTTAGGCATCTTTGATTATACCATTAAAAAACCTGAACTTAACCCTTTACTTAAAAATACTTATTATATTGAAGTCCAAGTTGGGGATTTATACATATACTGGTTTCCTGGACACTGAATTGAAATGTAAATTTTTCAGTGTTCTGACCGATCTGCTTGCTTCAAGGAGAGCATCTTAAATGTAAAAATTAAGAAAAACCAAATAAAATTGAATTTATCTTGATAGTGTATATGGCAGTGTCTTCACAGAAAATTTTCCCGTGAAGGAAAAATTGAAAAAGGAATGTATTAGTAATTTGATTGTTGTATTGATGTTTATATCAGGAATATAATTGAGTACAATGTAAGTTGTATCATTAAATAACAAAATATTTTATTTTTTAAATTTACTCTATTATTTTAAGATTTGAATTTGATTTTTAAATAATGTAATTTTGTTGCCTTATTAAAATAATTGGAGGAACAATTTGAAATAATGTAATTTTGTTGCCTTATTAAAATAATTGGAGGAACAAAGACCAATAAATGTGTAAGTAATTGATTTTGTTTTTCTTAATCTTTTTCCCAGTTACCAAAAATTTTGTGATTTTCGTCGTTACTTTATTTATTATAATAGAGAGAATAATATATTTAAATAAGAAAAAATATTCAAAATATTGGAATTTTAATATAAGTAAATGCCAACAGATAATCTTAAAATCTATAACAGTTTCAAATGTCCTGTTACTTTATCAATCACATCTTTAGGTGCTGGACCAACACCAAGAACTGTGATTGAATTAGGAGCAATCTGAGTTCTACCAGCATCCCTAATTAATGATGTAATCAGACCCATCTTCTTTGCATTGTCTGTAATTTGTTTGATTTCGTCTAAAGAGTCAGTTTTTAGTGCTACCTTGGCTTGTCCAGTGTACTGCCATAGTTTCAAACCTTCAGGGTCTCTCCGTTGAGCTTTCTCAAAGGCACCAACGGCTGCATGGCTACATTGAGCAGCAATCTTGCCTTTGCTCATGTTGAGATCAGTTCGTACAACTAGAACCAGTTTGTATTCGGAGTTTGAAGCAAACTGCAAAAAAATTTGTGTTTGAATCATTTTTTTAATGATTCAATTTAACGATTAACAGACAATGATGATTTATGTGAAATATATGAAGGTTTTTACTTGAAATCTTTTAGCTGACTCTTGATCTCTTAAGTGAAACAGAAGAAAGAGAAAAAATAGGATAACATAACAGTAGGCTGACGTTTAAACTTTGTAACCTAATGTAATATATGTAGCAGGAGAATTTTGAAAATTATATCAGGCTGATGCAATAATTTTAATTTGTGATTTTCAAACTATGTTGGGAATTCTGTATTAGAAAAAGTCTACTAATCGCTTTTGATAAAACTAATAGAAGAGTATAAATGATGGTCTGTAATTGCTTATTGCACTGTAAAGAAAGAAACTCTTAGCCTTAGAGAAGAGTACGTGTGGCCACTCCACGAACATCTAAGGCGACTCTGAGTCTCTGACCATGGTTTTAATTATTATAAGGTAACCGACTTGCATTGACCTGACGCAAAAATAAAACCAACTCACCTTTTTCACAGCTTTTTCAATATTTGAATACGCTGAGAAATACCTTTTTAATGCGTATAGTGAAATGCCGATACAAAGGCCACAGCCTAGGCCCGTAAAGAACGATAGATTTATCTCCATTTTCTGTTTTGATGAAATGATTGCGTTTTTAACTTTAACTTTTATTGATCAAGTGCAGTTTTTTAATTCTATTGTGTACTATTTCACTCAAATAAATCTATTCTAACCTCTTCACAAAATCACAAAATGTATCGACTTGACAGTCAATTTGACATTGACATTAGGTGGGGGTTTCAAAGGCAGGCGAGTGCTTAGTGCTAAAAGTACCTATAGTCTATTCCAATCAAAACTGAAAACTTTGTAAACAAACCAACACTCAACATAAAATCGTCGATTTCATACTGATTTCGTTATCACTTCATTACATTCTGATGTCGGAATCTTCGTAAATACTGTCACTTTCATATTTAACTCGTTTTTTATTGCAATTTCTACTGAACTATGGAAAAATCATCGAATTTATAAAATTTGTATTAGTTTGACAGTTTTTTTTTTCTAAAGCTTTAGTGACGTGCTGATCTGTACGATATTGAATGAATGAAAAACAGATTAAAAAACGTGAAGAGGGCAAGCTATTATGGCATTATGCCAATTGACAACATTTCATTTTTCTAACAGGCTTATTATATTATAATTTATTTGAAACTAGATCGAATAAAATGGGATACCTGTATTTTTTATTTTCCCAATATTCAATCATTTTCATATTTATTGTTGATTTTGACGGATTAAATATTCTACTTATATAAATTAAACGTAAATGGACATTATATAGATTTTTTTTCGATTGTGAGATTTTTATTTGGGGGTTTCTTTTAATTTTTATCAATAATATTATGCAATGTACACATTCTCAATGATGCAGTAGGCTTAATTCCTTTATCTCCCAGCTCAAAATACTTATTTGAAAGCATAACAGTAGTAAAAATCTAAGTAAAGCAGTATACTAATATTATATTTATAATAAGTGTTTATTATACATAGGTACTAATGTCGACATCGATGTAAAGAAACCAACATCTTCTAATCAAGTTTATTCCATCGAAAGAAAAAATCCATTCACTCATTCGTTCATATACATTATTTTTTGCAATAGGCACATCACTAAAACTATTTAAGGTCATTGACTTTTCTTTGTTTACAAAGTTTTCAGTTTTGATTGGAATAGACTATAAATCGTTGTTATGTAGCCTGAAAGATATTGTCATACTCCCGATGCAAAACTATACTTTAAAAACACCACAATAGCGATGTCTTTTTTAACCTTAGCATAAACGTACAGACGTATCCATGAAATCTAATTGCTAGCATAGAAAATCAATATTTTTTTGGTAAAATTTGTATGAGTTAAATTTTGAATTTGATCGCTAAGCAACAAATATTGTTATGTTGACGTGATCTTAACTTGTATATCTGAATTTACGTAGGTTTTTACTTTGTTACAAAGGTGATAACAATCCTTAATCATGAAGAAAACAAAGGATTTGGCGCCCATCGCCATCCCACATGGACCACCAGTGGAGTCCACTTCCGAGTACTTCAAGTCTATGATGGAAAGTACCAGAATGGTCAAGTGAGTGGTATTCTTTTGCTAATCTCTAGCTTGGCGATCAATTCTAGCTCTGTATAGGTCTGGTAGGACTAAGGTAAGCTATTATTTTATTTTCCATGATGGTCTACAAATAAATGACGACATGATCACGACGACGCGCAGTACGGTAATAATTTATATTGCTGCCAAACAGCTCGCGGTCCCTGGCAAGGCTACTAACATTTTGATAAATGGTCGCTCATCACAAAAGGTTAAGAATCTCAGAACTAGACGCATCTGACTACTTATTAGTATTTATAGACGAAGCTACTGTCACCAAACCTTCGCAACGCAATTGTAGGGCAATACCATTCTTTGGGCTTTGATTCTCTAACCTATTATGATTGGTTACCCATCCGTAGACTCACCGCGTAACCAAACTTGTATCTTGTTGGATTGATTAGCGTAATTATTATTTAGCCTCGAACCCCTCTATCATTTTACCGATAAAATTTTTACTCTAGAAAATATCCAGTATGGGACGTGGCCCGCCCTACACCTCAGGTTTTGATGGAGCAAGCCCGCCGCGATCTTATGGACGCGGATGTAAAGCTGATGATGAAACGTGATGAGGAGAAACAGAACCGCGTCGTCATGGACGCCAAGTGGGAGGACTTGAGAAAAAAAGAAGTTCTGCTTAAAGAGTCTTTTATCAGCTTTAATAAGGTAAAGCTAGTTTCTAAGGCTTACGCGGACAAAACTTTCTTTTGCGATGGATCTTGCAAAGGATCCGAAACGTCGAGAAGAAAAAAATCTAAACTACTGATTTGAACTGAACCCTTTTTCCCAGTGTCAGTGAGGCATTGTTATTTTTAAGCTATTTCAGTAATTTCGAAATTTATCTTCCTACTTAGTTGACATAAAAGTCGCGGAGGTTCAAAGTCAGATCAATGGATAGTTGATACTCCTGAATTCTAAGAGAAATCATCGAAAAATTAAAACTAAGCATATAGTATAAACATCAAATCATGTGCTTACTAACTGTAAATAAACTGTACTTAACCTGAATAGCAAACTTGACGCCACAATACACGACTTCCATTGAACGGCAGGGCATTCCACCTCGCCCTCCTTACATTACCTAATTTACACGTAGGACCAACCCTAAGCTATTTCTCAAGCGCTTAGCAAAGAATCTTCAGAGACGGCACCACGATATAGCTTAGTGCCCCATTCTATTTCATCGGCCTAACCATCAGCCGTCACTAAAATCGGCACTGTTTGAAATTGCTCCTAAATCAAACATTCCATTAAACACAGTTCATCAGAGAGAACCAAGAAAAGCGTGATCGAGCCGCGCGTAAGATGCACGCCGACTTCGAGGCCCTGGAACGAAAGACAAAAGAAACCGAGGCTATGAGGCAGAGAGTCATCGAGATGGAGGAAGTTAAGAAACTTATGGAACAGCAAGTCACGGATTATACTATTTATGAGGTGAGTTAGACTTAGACGCTTAAATAGTTAATTTAAGCATTATTGTTTGATGCCTGAAAATCCTTATCAGTCGTCTGCCATCTGAAGCCATACCGACTAACCGTACTCGCCATCCTTTGCTCAATAGTCGCGGCCATTCGTGACATTCGCCAAGACCATGACAGGACAGTAATTAACCCTACAAGTACCTTATTGTAGACTCCTTAACAGAAGAAGACCTAAGGCCAAAGACACTCCAATTTTAATGAATACTACAAAGTGAGATGACATTCGTACTCGTACACTCGCAAATGTGGGACTAATGTGAGCTAATCTGGCATATAAGATATCAAATGCTGCAAACGAAGTGCGGGGGTAGGTGTTGAACATACGAAAGGGCTCGTTCTTTACGTAGTTCTATTAGTTACTCTGTGCTTTAATTTAATTTCTTATAAAAGTCTTTTGGACTTTGTAATTAAATTGTTTGATGTGCAACAGGACTATCTCATGTCGGTGGTACACAATTATCCTGAATTCAAGCAACCTCTGGACGTGCTCAATCGTTATGAAGCTTTAGGTAGGTAATATTTATCAGCTGCAATGGTGGTATTAGATAATTATTCGTCGAAACACACCATACAAACACACCGATTGCGATACAACTAGGAACAAGTCACATCATCGCTTAAACTCCCATAATGCGTTACTAACACTTTGATATCCTAAGGCCTAATTTTGAATTACCTAAATAACAAAGATTTCATTCAAGAAGAAAGAGATGTTCCTCATGGCTGCATCTGGAACATCATCGACGAGATGATTTTCGTATACTTATGCGAAAAAGAATGAATAAGAAGAGTAAGTGTTATTAGGGTTTTTTTTTTATTATTTACCTCTCAGGGGTAAAACCGCCCCGAGAGGTTGTTTACTGCTTTGTACTCATCCCTTGCTATTTGATACAAGGGTTTTATTATAATGAATTAAAACAATAATTTGGATCTGGATAATAATAAACTTCTAACAATAAATCCTAATAATAATGTTATTAGGGTTACCAGATAGAAAATTTAAAACTTCGGAGGAAAAGCATGATTTCCATTGAAAAATCCTGAGATATTATCGAATTTTGCGAATTCTCTCGCAAACGTAATTCACAGCTACGCGGCACTATGCGTGGGCAGTGCGTGCAGATACCATCCACCCCTCACAATGCTCCCACGCGCCAAAATGAGATTTCCGAAACGCTGAGAAAAGCTTAAAAATCTTGAGATAAGTATATGCCCTAAGTGTAATTAGCTGCTTTAGTAAACAACAAAAGCTACAACGAAGTCTGAGAAACAGGCCATTCTCTCCTCTAGCTAATAATTTGACATAAGTGTGGATGTTCCATGTAAAAAGCCGCGGCTAAGTCGACGCTGGCGGAACGCCAGGAGCGAGACCTGGAGATGTTGGAGAACGCGCGCCAGGAGATTGCGTCGCTTACAGAGGAGAAGAAGCTCTATATCATGGGACTCAATAACACTCTCGCTAATCTAAGGGTAGGTACTTAATTATAAACCTTCTCCAGAAAAATATTTGTGAGTGAAAGAGAAAGAAAGAAACACTTTTACTTTGTTCTCGTACCACAATCAAATTGCGGACGTTCTCAAAAAAGGTCAGGTTAAAAGCACCTTAAACCGACGATCATGCATGAGGAGATTAAGCGAAAGTGGTGTGCCAGGATCGTAGCAAGTGGAAATCTATACGGTCTCTGCCTACCCCAATGGGGGAGAGACGTGAAAATATAAATATACTTTGTTCTCACAATACCTATGTGTGTGAGCTAATATGTCCTTACTCCGTGTTTGCACACTGGTTTATGCCATCCTTTAGTACTGTGCCAGTCTTATCCAGATCCCTTGGCCTTGCTGCATCTAGCATCATTCTATTTAACTAAACCTCCAGTCAATTTAGTTCTGTCAGACACAGATTCCTAAAGTCGACGGTGAAAGTTGCCCTAACACAATTGACAACATTTCATTTTTATAACACCCTACCTACCTATATCGACATTGACTTACTATTATTTCGTCAAAATTTAAATTTTCTCAGTTTCCGCCGTATAAGTGACGTCATCACACGTTTTATGATTTTTATTTATTTTCTCTGAAATGAATATAAAACATTAATAAAGATGTTTTGGAATTCAGGATAGGAAAACAAAGAAACCGTATTTTGGTTTTGGTGGCTTAATAATTTTAAAATGTTGTCAATTATTTGATGAAAAATTGCAAAACTGCAATCCAAACTAACATTTACTTATCATTGCGAAAGTAACTCTGCTTGTGTCTGTTTGTTTGTTACGTTTCCACGCCTAAACAGCCGAACCAGTTTTCACGAAGTTTGGTATAGAGATAGATTGAACCTTGGCAAAGCTTCTAGTCTCAATCTTCTCAATCCTTTTGTCTCAATGTTTTTTGGGATGGAAGTAAAACCGCGGGCGATAGCTAGTACGACGTAATAATTACAAAATATACTTATCTCGATTGCTCCTATACTGTTTCAGTTTTAGAATTTTGCTCTAAATTGTTTTACAATATTAATACCTCGCAGTGGCGCTATGACAAAATCCGGAACAGAGTTATAAAATGGGAGCTAGCTTTGAACCGGCTGAAAGAGACTACGGCGAAACGCCACGTGGAGTTGTGCCACGTCCGCGCCGCTATATGGAGCCTGTATGTCAAGATCTGCAAGCAAAAAGGTCCGTTATGAAAACCGACGGGAGCCCCAAATCCAATATTTTATTGTCAAAATCGTTTTTCAATTACTTCTGAAAATTGTTGATTTTTAACAGTTTTCTCTCTTTCTGCCAGTTCGTGTGATTGAATGACCATTGTTATACAATTGAATTAGCAGAATTGATGCCCAGATACCTACACTAACATAATCAACCCATTATATTGTCCCACTGCTGGGCACGGGTCTCCTTTCAGAATGAGAGGGATTAGCCTATAGTCCACCACGCTGGCCTAGTGCGGGTTGGCAGACTTCACACGCCATCGAGAAAATCTCAGTCATGCAGGTTTTCTCACGATGTTTTCCTTCACTGTTTAAGCGCGTGATAATTAACTATTTAATACGTACATGACTTCGAAAAGTCAGAGGTGCCTTGGTTTCGAACTCGAGACCTTTGACTTCGCAGTCCAACGGTCATACCACTAGTCTATCACTGCTTCTTACCTACACCTGCCTACACTATCTGATACATATTTCGAAGGATGATTGTTTTCCGTGTCTGCCTTTTTCGTCTTGTTTCGGGGAAAGATTGCAAAGAACAATTGATTTTTTTTGAGGAACTCCGATTACAAAGACTGCTGCCAGACGATATTTTCTTAAAGCTGCCAGCACTAACTATGATTTTAATCTGTGAATCTTCTATTTGCAAAGGTCTTTCTATTGACGTACCGACCAACGATTTCGAACAACAGCTGGTTGTCATCATGAGAGCCTTGCTAGAACTGCGAAGGATTTACAGGATCGCTCAGAGAAGGTCTAAAGAGAAGTAAGAATCCGTAAAAAATAATTTTCTTTCAATTTTAGAAAAGTAAATGGCAGAAGCCAGAAGTAGAATTTTTATGATTACCTACTTATTTGTCGCCGCAGCCGCATTGGCTTAGTGGATCTAAGCGCGACTGCTACGCTAGAGATCCTAGGTTCGAATCTCAAGACAAGCAGTGTTATTCGATTTTTCTATTATATTCTCAGAAGCAACTAGGAGTTTGGGATTTGTGCCTGGTTAATGACAAGAGGTTTCACCCCTATTACATAGGACCTAAATCTACTGGAGAACTGTGGGTGTAGGTACATTGGTATGCCTCTGCCTAACCCTTCGAGTAATACAGGCGTGATGGTGATGTTATGTTATGTACCTAGTCTATAGGTATATATATAAATATTACTTATACGTTATAGTATAGGATATCAGAAGTATTATGTCTGAATCTATTTCTTCACTTTCAGAGACGCTGAATCAACCGAAGCATAGGCGAAGAATTATAACATTAAAATGATACCCTTAGATGCCAATGTTTTTACCATGTTATCTAAATTCGTTACATTTATTATAATTATGTTAAAAGTTTGTCATTTTTTCTATTTACAATATTTAATAAATGTTTAAAAATGTCGTTTTCGTTTTTACTTTTATGCATGGTACTCCATAAGCCTGCTACCCGACTAGTTGGTATTGCAGAATAGTATATTCTTCTTCCATACAATCATGCATAATCACGGCTGTATTCTATGAAAGGTTATTCGGAAGTTTCCCATATAATTAGGGCGAGCCTATTGTCTTTAACGGGGCATGAACTTCGAGCTGCTATTGACAAACCCAATAACATAACATTGCTGGACCTGAGAAAGAGAAGTCAGGACCTCAGGCTAAGCAGCCGCTCTTGTGACCTTTATACCATAGAGAATTAATATTTTATTTTTATTGTAAAAAGAACGTCTGCATAAGATACTGAATAGGGAAGTAGGTCCTTACTAATGTTTCTCCGCACACAATGTCGCGTGCGGAAACTAGTTAAGTGTAATTATAAAGTACTTCAAACTAAGTTCAAGTACAGGCCAATTAGCCGTTCTACATAATTGGATCTCGTTTTGATAGTAATTATCAAACAATTTAATTTAGCAAAGTTTTAAACAGTTCTTGTTAATCTTTATGAGTTATTTTGTGACCCTTATACACGTGACGAAAGGGTTAAGTAAATAGAATAAACATTTTGTTCCAAAAAAAAAACTTTTGGGATGACCGTCATAATATATTTGCTCGTGTGAAAATGTCAAGTTCACCCGTATTTTGAAATAATATTAAATGATTAATTAATAAATAAATAAATTGTCCATCTATCCAGCACTACATGTGACATGCTTGCTACAGCAGTGCCGGATATAGGGACAATCCATTCTTGTTGCCATCATCACCAGTATGGTGTTCGAGCTGTCCCGCAACCTGCGTACCAAGGACGCACACCGCTTGCGCATGCTCGCGTGAAAGCATCTTATGAAAAGCTACTACGAATTTGTTTTACAAAGCTAGATTGAAGAAAAACTAGCTAGATACTAACTGTTCAGATATGTACCTACATATAAGGCCTTAATTAGAAGAAGTTGGTGGACCATCATTGGACTATAAATAAATTCGGAGAACTCTGTAAAGCTTGATATCTTATTAGGCCTAACTGCTAGCCGTAGCAGATGGAAATCAACGTCTACGCCAAAGGGAAACAGGCGTGTGTGACCTGTATCCTAATATTATACTTAATGCTTTTCGCACCGTGTGCTTGCACCTTTAAACACTCCAAACCCATATAAGTAAGTTCTAGCAGGAACCCATCAAATCAAAGTTCCTTCGAAGCTTCGGAAGGTCACATCAAGAATGTCACGCGTCAAATCTGAATCGAGTTTAAACTCAGAGAAATCTGAGCGCTTCATACACTACATCGAAACTCCATTGAAGATAGTAGCTTGTTGGGAGCTGTTTCCAAATTCTACAAATCAACGACAGATAATAATGAACGAAATGTATTTGGGAATAGTACTTTTCGTCCTAACTCATATATCGATGGCTTTAACCGTGCATTTATACACGGAATGGCAAGATATTATGTCTAGTTTAGGGACTATAGCCGATTCTTTGCCTCTACTAGTCTCCCTGATCATTGTTGCGTATTTTGCGATGTATCGAAAAGATCTGTACGAATTGCTGGAGTATTTGGACGATAATTTCAAGTACCATTCGGCGCGGGGCTTGACGAATATAACAATGTACCAGAGCTGCATGATTGCGAAGAGATTCGGCAGGATCTACACAGCTTGCACTATGTTTAGTGTCACTATGTATGCTACGCTGCCCGTCATTATTCATTGTGAGTTAGATTTTGTTTTTAAAGTTGTTTTGTTTACTCAAACATATTTGAGCGTAGGTACTGTCAACAGAACAGCGCATCACGGTATCCAATACTGTCAAATTTCTTCATTCGATTTTCAATTTAACCGCAAAAATATAAAGTTTATTATCCATTGGAGAAATTTGACAGTTTTTGGTAACTTGTTGACTATATAATCTGTCCAAAATGACCAAGATTTTTATGTTTTATCTCAACGGCACAAGAGACATGCTTGAATTTTATGCCACTGAGATATACTTACTTTAATTTAATTAGTATTTTTAGATAAGTGTGTTTGTTCCAATATATTTGATGTTGAATAGTTTACTTAATCAACCCATTACATTGTCCTACTGCATGCACGGGTCTTCTCGCACAATGGGAGGGATTAGGCAATAGTCCACCACGCTAGTCTAATGCGGGTTGGCAGACTTCACACGCTGTCGAGAAAATCTCTCAGGCCTGCAGGTTTCCTTCACCGTTTAAGCGCGTGATAATTAATACGTACATGACTTCGAAAAGTCAGAGGTGCGTGCCTTGGATTCGAACTCAAGACTTTGGACTTGGCAGTCCTATGGTCATATCACTAGGCTATCACTGCTATGACTTGTTTTACTATGATAAAATTATTTTGAATACGTTCCTTTACCTTAACACACTTAGATTTTGTTTTAACAGTGTGGACAAAAGAGCCAATCCAGAGTTGGATCTATATGGACGTGACGCAGTCCCCGTTTTACGAGTTCGTATTTCTACTCTCCTGCTTGGCGCAGCTGTACGTTGGCCTTGCTATGGGTCAATTTGGTAATAAGCATATTTTTTCTTCACATACAATAAACTGACCCAAAATTGAGTCATTCCTTAGCATGGAAAATGTAAAAAAATCTCAAAAAGATCATTCCTCCTGTTCATAACGCTATGACCATTAAATTAGATATTTGAAACTTCTACTAGGTATCCTTACTTATTATAAACGTGAAAGTTTGTGAGTATGGATGTATGGATGTTTGTTATTCATTCACGCCAGAACGGCTAAACGGATCAGGATAAAATTTGGCACACAGATTATAGCCTGGAATAACACATATGCTACTTTTTATCCAGGTCGGACCCAATTCTGAAGTCCACGCAGACAATGTTGCGGGCAGAAACTAGTATTATCAAAAAATTAAGTAATTTAGCATGTGAAATCCTTTGCCGTGGCGTCCCAATAGAGGGCGCCGAATGAATGATGTTTACACTTTACGAACGTCAGTCCTACACCATTGTTTCCAAGGCTCATGCACACACTTCAAGCTATACAGCTACCCTTAAGAATCACCGCTATAGCGACGAAATACTGGTCGTGTGTTGGCCTGGCTTATTACGAACAGCGATCGACCACGCTCGGGTGATAAAAAAAACAAATCTTACTTGGATTCAACAGGAGTATTCTTCGCTTCAAATTCTATCTTGATCTGCGGGCAGTTGGATCTCTTGTGTTGCAGTCTACGCAACGCGCGATACACCGCATTGCTACAAAACGGCGTGAGACACGCAGCACTGGTTGCAACACACGCCGACATACGGAAGGATGAGAAACACAATTACATCTACAATGTACCGGAGATGAAGGAGTCTGCGTATCATTATGATAAGAAAGAGGTATGAAAAAAATATATTGTCTGATATTGACAAATTCGTAACGAACAATTTCTCAACTCAAATTATCGTGGAACCTAAGATAGACACGCTTTTGCGATACGACTACATACAAAAAGTAAAGTTAATAGAAATCTCTATTCCTAGCCCGCAAGTTTCGTCGAAAACATTGTTTGTAGATATCTCGGTCCATAAGAAGCACTGTTGATGAGATCTCTGTTCATAGATAGCACTTCGTGCCGTAAACTTAGTTTATAGAAACCACTGTTTCAAGATACTTTGGTTCACAGAAAGCGCTTTGGGAGAAGAAACTATTAACGCGGTCACACATACCGTTTCTTTTCTTTTCTACCTAGACTGCTGTAGGTTAGTGTAGAATTTTTCCAACTACCCTCTTATTGATTTTTTTTAGTAATTAAATTAATGATGGTAGAAAGTAGTAAACTAAAAGTAAGTAGAAATAATTTGTTTTTGTTTCAGATTAACACTTTCACGGATGTTAAAAGTCAGTTTGGTAAGTATTTTACAAGAATTAGCATAATTCTGGTACAGGACAGGACCGAATAACTTTAACGAGAGGCCTGTGCCTGACAGTGGGATCCTAAGGAATGTTGATGAATGCGGCTTGCGAAGAAGCTTAAAGTGAAATCGCATAATTAAAATTAGATCAAAGCGTTTTTGTACAAAATTATCGAAAGTAGTAAGTACAATATCTACGAAAGGGATAACACTGAGTTCTTTTATTTAAAATGACCACTGCAATACCACTTGAGGACAACTTCAGCACAGTTATTTAGACCGAGTCAGCAGAGGCCATTACTGCGATCGTATTGCGATTGAGTGAGGGGGATGCCGCTCTACACATTCAATAGCGCCATCTCTCTCTCACAACCATGATTGTAATAGCACGATACTAAATATTTATTTGTTGTCTTTTCATCGGTATTCGACAGACATCTACGGGTCCGAGTACGATGCTACTACGTTGGAAGCGCTCCGCCACTGCGCATCGCTATGCCAAGTGATTAACACCTACAAGAAGATGTTTGAGAGTTTCGTGTCGCCGCTCCTGGTCCTCAGAGTGGTGCAGGTCACGTTGTATCTATGCACGCTACTGTATGCCGCAACACTGGTGAGACAGTCAAAAATACTTCGCTTCATCACAACGCCTATCTTCCCCTAAGACATAGGCAGAGGTATAAGACTGCTATACCTACACGAGGCGTGGAAACGATTGCTACTTCTCGTTTGTAGAAATTAAAATTATTTTTCACAGCGATTTTACATGCGAAATTTCCCAGCCTGCGACTTTCCGTCCGCAATGAATTTTCATTCAAAATCATTTATCACTACACTTGCAATTTACCTTTTGTGTTTTTTTTTTTGCATTTTCCATGCTATTATAAAGTTAGTTTAGTGAAGGAAAAATTCAATCACGGACAGGAAAATGCAAAACAATCACAAAAAGATAGATATAAGGTAAGGTGTCATCGTACAACATTGAATTAACTGTAAAGTAAGTCGTTGCGGTTGAGAAGCAAAGTAACTTGCTTTTCAATAGATGTCGCTAACGTCACCTTATGACGTAAATTCAGAATATGAAGGCAAATTTCAATCAGGCGGTAGGGGTTCGCTGTGACTTCAGAGCGTCTGGCGTATCCAACCAGAAGACGCAGGTTCAAATCCTGCGCGCGATTGAATTTTTCCTTCACTAAAATAACTTGCTATTTACAATGAAAATGAATGGCTGTGTGAAAAAACGTCGCAAAGGTGTGACGTATGAAAAATGATTCACATGCTACCTGTGAAATATTCCATGTTTCCATGGTTGCTGGCGGTGTATTGCCACAAATCCAACTCCAGCTTCTTAGTCAAAATAAATGATGATAATAACGACATAAAATCCTTACTAATATTATAAACGCGAAAGTTTGTATGTATAGATGTTTGTTACTCTTTCACGCCGGAACAACTGAACGGATCTGGATAAAATTGCGCACACATATAGATTATAGCTTGGAATAACACAGGCTACTTTTTATCCAGGGCGGACCCAATCCTGAAGTCCACGCAGACAAAGTCGCGGGCAGAAGCTAGTAACCCAATATTTTTTATACGTTTGAATAAAAAAATCCCACGTAACATTTTTGAGAGCGGCGTTTCGGTCTGTCCGTTGTGTTTTTCTATAATATACAAAAGTTAAAAATTATTCATTATTTACATTAACTATTACAGAAATTCGACATGATTACTGTGGAGTACCTTGCAGCAGTAGCGTTGGACATTTTTGTGTATTGTTACTATGGAAACCAGATAATTTTGCAGGTACCTATGAGTTTAGGGCGTAATGTAGCAAGTAGCTATGATTGAAACCCACTGATCTCCATATAACTTTAATATAGTAGCTACGGTATACGAGTAGAGAAGGTATAGTAATATGGGGATCAGTGTTGAGACCGTATTTATGAAGATTGTTACAGTACAATATCTTTGTGCTGTATCTACAATCTACATCGCAATCTTATGATCTTTATCGCACGTTCAATATCTATTAAATGTTTCTACTATCCGTGATCAACACGTAGTCGTTAGTATATAAGATGCACCTTTGGATAATTATAACCAGACTATACTACAACTTTGTCTCATTTATACCTAATCATATACTGCCAAGAAGTTTGGCAAATTGGTGACCCCGACGAACGAATACGCAGCAAGAAACATGGCACAATCACCATGCAAGGCGAACATAAATCAGCAAGGAACACTTGCAGTAGCTGCTGGCACCTCGGTTTTATCTCGCATTCCGGAATTTTGGAAAGACCAACCAAGATTATGGTTCACGCAACAAGAAGCCATATTAGCACCACAGAAGCAAGGAGACGAATACAAATACTGTACAGTAATAGCAAAATTATCCAAGGAAGAAATACTACAAGTTAGTGACCTAATCACTTCACCACCGACTACAGATAAATATAAAAACATCAAGGAACGTTTAATTGATTGTTACGAAGAAACAGAACAGCGACAGTTTCAAAAATTAATATCAGAGACAGAACTCGGTGATCAAAAACCTTCGCAGTTATTACGTCAAATGCGAGTCCTCGGGAGAGGAAAAATCAGTGACGGAACAATTAAACTACTATGGTTCAGGCTTTTACCAACATCAGTTACTACGGTTCTAGCAGTTACGGAAAACATGGAAATTGACAAACTGAGCCAAATTGCAGACAAAATAATAATGAATTCAAAAGTAACCGAAATATCAGCTGTTAGCAACGACACTTCAAACGACAACAATACAGCATGCATTTTAGCCCAGCTAGCAAAATTACAGATAGATATTGACGCAATTCAGCAAGGTCAATATGGCTATCGACCCAGCACGCACAATCATTTCAAGAAACGTCAACAATTCCCGATTATGAGGCCGAGAACAAACTATAGAGGAGCAAATCGATTTTGTTACTACCACGAAAGATTCGGAAAATATGCAAGGAACTGCATTAAACCATGCGGTTGGAAACCAATGACTTACGTACGGAACCAGGGAAACGAATAAGAGCACAGACAACGGCGAAACTCTGTGCAATCCACCCATCCAATCGCCTCTGATTGTGATTGACACGGGCGCAAATATTTCAGTCATTAGCAAGCAACAGAGATATTCAATTTTACAAAATGAACAATACACACTATACGCTGCAAATGGGACTAAAATTAGGACTTACGGCGAGAAGACGCTTACCTTGAATTTAGGACTACAACGATGTTATAAATGGAATTTTATAATCGCCGATGTTACACAACCAATAATTGGAGCAGATTTTCTAGAGCACTATAAACTATTAGTCGACATAGCAGGTCGCAAACTTATCGACAAAGTTACAGAGCTGACAACGCATGTAACTTCAGAAAAAGCGACACAACAAACAATTCGTACTATCGCAGTGGGAACGAATTCACGTATTACGCAACTTTTAAACAAAAACGAAGACATCACGAAAGAGTCCTCTCTACGCAATGCGCCCAAACATAAGATTGAACACCACATTATCACAACAGGACCACCCGTCGCAGCTCGAGCAAGACCATTACCTCCAGAAAAATACGACATAGCCAAAAAGGAATTTCAAAATATGATAGAGCTCGGAATTTGCCGACCGTCAGATAGCCCATGGGCAAGCCCATTACATATGGTAAAAAAGAAAAATGGCGAATGGAGACCGTGCGGAGACTATCGAATGCTCAATAGCACGACAGTACCGGACAAATACCCACTACCAAGATTAACTGACTTTACATACATATTAGAAAATAAGAAGATACTAAGCAAGATAGATATACGCAAAGCATACCACTGTATTCCTGTTAAAGATATAGAAAAAACAGCCATCATCACACCTTTCGGACTTTTTGAGTACTTAAGAATGCCTTTCGGATTACGCAATGCGGCACAAACATTTCAACGATTCATGGATTCCTTATTTAGAGATTTAAACTTCGTATTTATATTCGTAGACGACTGTCTCATCGCATCGGACAACGAAGATTTGCATTATCAGCATTTAGAAACGGTTTTCAAACGTTTACACGAGAATGGAATAACCATTAATCTCGAAAAATGCGAATTTCTCAGAAGGGAAATAGATTTCTTAGGTTATCATATAACGAGCCAAGGAATACAACCTACCGAAGAAAATTACAAAGCAATCATGGAATTTCCCAAACCGAAAACAATTCAAGAATTAAGACGATTTTTGGGCATGGTCAATTTCTACAGAAGTAATATTCCACGCGCAGCGGAAAATCAAAGAATTTTAAACGAATATCTACATGGTTCAAAAAAGAACGATAATTCACCTGTTCCTTGGACAACGGAAGCAGACAAAGCTTACGAAAAATGCAAGGAAAGCATGAAAAACGCAGTGTTAACAGCGCATCCTTCCCGCAACGCACCACTAGCGCTCATGACCGACGCTAGTGCTACTTGCGTTGGTGGAGTTTTACAACAAAAATCCAGACGCAATTGGGAACCATTAGGTTTTTTTTCACAAAAATTGAGCGAAACTCAACAAAAATATTCTACGTTTGACAGAGAGCTGTTAGGAATATACATGGCCGTCAAACATTTTCACAGATTAATCGAGGGAAGAGAATTTACAATATTTACGGATCACCGACCTTTGACATACGCATTCTCCCAAAAACCATCATCAAACGATACACCGCGACGGGTCCGGCAGTTAGATTTCATTTCACAGTACAGTACCAACATTCAACACATAAGCGGACGTGACAATATTACCGCCGATGCATTATCTCGAATAGAGGAAATATATGTGCCATCACCTATCGATTACGCTGAATTGGAAAAATGTCAATCAACAGATAATGAACTAAGTAAATTACGTGACAATAAAAGATTAAAATTCAAAAACATTACGCTTCCGGGTTCCACAATAAACATCACCTGCGACACGTCTACTGGAAAAAGCCGCCCCTACTTACCAAAGCAATTTCGCAAACAAATTTTCGATACCATTCATGGTATGAGCCATCCAGGAAAAAGAACTACGAGAAAAATGATAACCCAAAGGTATTTATGGCCGTATATGAACAAAGATATCAATAATTGGTGTAGATCATGTATAGCCTGCCAAAAATCAAAAATACAACGACATACGATATCACCTCCTGGTACATTTATGACAGCGCAACGTTTTGAACATTTACATATTGACATCGTCGGACCACTTCCGATTTCACAAGGGAAGAGATATTTAATCACAATCATAGATCGTTGTACGTCATGGCCCGAAATATTTCCGGTAGAAGATATAACTGCAGAAACAGTAGCCAAGACACTTTTCGAAGGATGGATTACTCGTTTTGGATGTCCATTGCGCATTACTACGGATCAAGGCCGACAGTTTGAATCAAGAATATTTGAGTCACTCTCACAATTTTTGGGAATACATAAAATTAGGACAACACCTTATCATCCGCAATCCAATGGAATGATAGAGAGATTTCATAGAACTTTAAAGGTGGCGTTAATGACAAGAGAATCCAACGAAAATTGGTTAAAAGAAATTCCAACAGTTTTACTCGGGTTGCGGAGTAGCTTGCGAGAAGACACAGGTTATAGTTCAGCAGAGATGACATATGGAACGCCAATACGACTCCCTGGAGGATTTTTTGAGTCATCAGCAGCACAGTTATCAACGTACGAAGAGTTTGTAAAACAAATTCAAAAGGACATCACACAAATGACATCAATTCCGAAAAGAAAAAACCACAACCAAGCTATATTTGTGCATCCCGAACTCAAAGAATGCTCACACGTATTTGTTCGGTGTGATAGAATTAAGAAAGCCCTGACACCGCCGTATGAAGGACCCTACCCAGTAATTAGTAAAACAGATAAAACATTTTGCATTAGAATTAGGGATAAAGAGACAGTGATATCAATTGATAGATTGAAACCAGCATTCATGATCAATGACGAATCAAACTACGTGCCAGATTCAAAGGATTTCTACAGACATTCACACACGTACACTACACGATCGGGACGTAAAGTAAAGCCAGTAGTACGTCTATAAAAATCGCCGATATAAGCAAGCTATTCGTATATATATTAACATAGATCTTAACATATACCATTAATTCACAACTACTCGTAACAACAAGACATCTAAAATGGGAAATCAAAGTTCTAAGGACCAGATAACATACAATACGGACAGTTGCCTCAATCAAAACGAACCGGACAAACTCCGTAACCTGATCCAGGAGGACTTACGGTGGACAAGAAATGTTGCAATGGGACAGATTATTTTAACAATCGGCGTGATCCTACTTTACGGCATAATGAAAACACTGGACAGAAGAATGAAGAGTTTAACGGAAAAAAATAATAAACACTCGTGCAACAGCTAAGTCAAAATTACATACGTCAGCAAATCACACCACAACAGGCGTCATCAAATTCCACCGCGTACAATAGCATTATTATTTATATACATCAGCAAATAACTAGTAAGGTTTAGGTCAAATTTATATTGTAAACACTATTACCATAATAATTTTTTTTTTTTTTTAAAGGGGGGTGTACTGTTACAGTACAATATCTTTGTGCTGTATCTACAATCTACATCGCAATCTTATGATCTTTATCGCACGTTCAATATCTATTAAATGTTTCTACTATCCGTGATCAACACGTAGTCGTTAGTATATAAGATGCACCTTTGGATAATTATAACCAGACTATACTACAACTTTGTCTCATTTATACCTAATCATATACTGCCAAGAAGTTTGGCAAAAAGATATAAGTAGCTAATCACCGTAAAGGCGGGTCTCCACCGAAGAAAATATGACTTTTGTCATTGTTTTATTGGATTTTTTGCACCCACACGTGTTTATGACACATAAGTTTTCACATTCCTGTAGTGAAATTGGAGACCCAGCTTGAAACACGCACCTCCCAATATGTAAGTAGATGTAGAAAATGAAATCGTAAACTATCTTACCTGAAAATTCCCACTCGTGCCGGTCGGTACTGCATGCCGTAGAACTTCGAGGTCGCGCATACGGAGGACAAGCCATAGCAATGTAAAAGTGGCCCTACCTATACTTTTATAAACTTTATCTTGGAATAAATCTTTTTTTTACGAATTGTATCACGTTATTTCTGACGTTTCGAATCCTTTACAGCATCTATAATATCAATAAAACGCGATTAAGTCCCTAAAAAGTAGTATTAAGGTACTTATTTCAATGTCTAATATTCGCTAAGTGTCAGAAACCATTAAGTTTGCCCTTTGATACAGGCAGATCGTGTCTCAACGGCTGCTTACCAGTGCATGTGGCACACGATGGGTATGCGTCCGCGAAGAGTTCTGCTGAACATCCTCCTGGCTAACAGGAGACCGTTGATCGTGAGAGCTGGAAGGTTCTTACCTATGGACTTGCACACTTTTGTTGTTGTACGTATTTTTTTAATGCCAACACTGATCAGTGCTGCCAAGTTAGAATAAGGTTTTTCGACTTTTTTTTCCAGATAATAAAAACTTCTTTCTCCTACTACACGCTGCTGGTCAATGTTAATGAAAAATAGGATCATAGTTTCTAAATTCACTGCGCAATGTAGCTGAAGTAATATCAGGATTTAAATAATTGGATACACATGTACCTACATAATAAATAAAATATACAAGTTTTTAGAAGTATTTTATTTAAGAAATTAATATACAATTTTTTCATACATAGATCAATGATTCAATTTGATCGGCAGTCCGCCGTGGATATCAGTCTAATATATTCAATAGCAATTAAATAAAAGAAATATTTCAATGATATCGCTGCCCGGTACTCTTATGCGACCTTTTCAATTCTTTCGTATGGTAACTATCGGTGGAGTTTGGCAACACCGACGAATTTAGCCGTTAATTCAAATTGTATCAACGCAATTTCATGTAAATAACATAAAAATGCTCGTTTTTTTAAATATACTGACAATTTAGCAATTCAACAGTACATTTCCAACATCATCAATCATTTAATAGGGATTACCGGATAAATACTTCGGTATTATTTCTAAACAAAGTGTAAGCGACCATTTTATTCGCGCAAAGCATGTTGCGAGCTACGACCGCATAAGAAGTAGGGCGCTAAAGCATTGCTACAGTCCTATTGACCGACCTGAGGGGACGGTGTTACCTTTTATTTCTAAGTGCGCCCACATATTGACCTCGGCTTAAATGCTTTTCAGCTATATTTAACTGTATGTGGATTAAGGGAGAGCTTTTTGTTCGTAGAATATGAATGTATTACTTAAACGTCACATGAAACTTAAAAAGAAATTATACTTTAAGTCTAGAACATTCCTTATAACAAAATGTTTAGGGAATGTAAATATTTACCGTCTAAGACTTGTACGAGTATACATTTATTATTAATATTATAAAGAGGTAAAGTTTGGGATCCATTGAACCGATTTTGAAAATTCTTTTTGTGTAGGATAGTCCATTTATCGAGGAAGGTTAGAGGCTGTATAACATCACGCTACGCCTCTTAAGAACGAAGCAGCGCGGGTGAAACCGCGAGCAGGTCGATAGTAGTTGCTTGTAAAAGGGAGGAACATTATCATCGGTCGAACTTTTATTTGAACAATGTGGGCGCAATTTTGTTCATTACATTATCAACAAACTACGGCATCGATACGATATTTATGCTTACTACTTATCATACTTCCAATATTTTCATCATTGAATTATTCTTTTGTCATCGTTAAATTTTACTGCGACATGTCGCGGTTACAACTTCGGCATAGACAAAATCACCGCGGCAATGAATTAATCTCAATAAAAAGGGGTGCGACAAAAATGTCGCAGAGGTTAGTCGCCGAAGGTGCAGTCGCGGACAGGACCTTATATTTAGATTGCTGGATAATGAATACGACACAAGCATACTGGGAGCCAGTCATACATACACGCATTTGCACAGACATTAATATTAAACGCAGCATACGAGTGAATTCATACATTATGTAAAACCCCCACGGGGTGGACCAGAGCCGGACACTAGACCGCCATTTTACGAATAAAATATATTTAACATTATTAGCAGTTTGCTAAAAATCAGAAAACTAATTCACATGAAAATTATTATAAAATAACATTTGACTATTTTCTGGTGCGACACGCTAACAACAGATTGCCAATGTGTGAATCGTTTTGGTGTTGCCATAAATAAAAATTTGACCACTATGTTAAATTAAAGTATCAATTGTTTTTCTTTGTCACGGTTTCTTGGTGAATAACTTTTCTATCACATCAACGCCCAAGGTTGAATACGGAACGTGGTCACATTTTTCGGCCAACAGTCGGTTTCAACATTCTATCGGCGATGGATATTTGGCATTCGACCTAAATAGCATATTGCGACCGTACTACCAATTGTAAGTTATCATTTAAAGTTAAAGAGAGAGAGACAGAGAGAAGGAATGGTGATAAATATGATGGATAGCGCTATCTCTTTCCTACAATCTAAGAAATGTGTTCCAAGATTTGACAGTACGGCCCCATGTAGTACCTATGCAATTTACGTCAAGTTTTTACAGGTATAAATCACTTATAGAATGAAGAAACCTGCGTTAGTTAAATTTCTCGACAATATGTGTGTTGAACTTACATTAACCAAGGAGAACAAAGCGAGATTTACAAGAGCTACACTCTTAGAACTAAGTATTTTACAGACAAGATTGCATTGTTGTCATTTTATATTATAATCCGCGCCAATAAAGGTTTTATGGGACAACTATCAATCTCGCTATCCCTTTCGCACAGTACAGTGCGAGAGAGAGACGGCACGATATAGCCTGCTGTTACATAGAACCACTATTTATTAGCACGCGTCCTTTAAGACCTATCACTAACTATAGGCTTATATACTTACAGCTGTTTTAGGTCTTATTGAAACTAAGTTTTGTATATCTTTTACTTGGTAAACAATATTTTTCGTTTCTACAGGTTAGTAGGACAAAGTAGACATTGGCTTATATCGAATCTTCAGTCGACAAAACCGATTTTATTGATGGTAATGTAATTTTTGTCACTGATATCTCACTTAGTTCTCTTTCCTCGCCTATAATTAGAACTTATTACAATGTTTTGCTTTCAATAGCATCAATCAATCATCATAACTTGTTACTTGGCTAGTAAAGTAATAACGTTTGGTTGTTGAGATTTTTCGATGTACTTACTGAAAGAATACAATTTACAAATAGTTATTACTCCTACGCAAAGAATGTGTGCGTTATTATTATAATATCTTTTATAATTAGAAACTCTTTCAGTTTGTTCATAGTTTACTGTAATTGTTTCACTCACTTGTTTATATAAATGGAAAATATAATAAGATTGCGTACATAGGACTAAAAGTCCGGATGTCTTAACACATTTAAGTGTAATTCCTCTAGGATCATCAACGTTTAAACATCATAGTGATTGTGCACAATATATCGATAACTTGGGTCTCAAATATTATCGATATTTAATTCACCTCACTTCAAATAAAGTCAGTAGGTAAGCATATTTAATTCAAAAGAATATCTCGTGAAATGGAAGTGAGTGTTACAATTCAGTACAGTATATAAACATAATAATAAAACCTGTTTTGATTCTGCCATCCATTGCACGATTTTCCAACATCTTAGTTCATAAACGTAATCCAAACGCGCAATGGAGGTTAACATTAGCAAACTGTCATCGTGTCGCTGGTTACGTTAACATTAAAGTAGGTGGTAAGTAGGTGCGTGGGAGTCCATGCGAGGCGGCGGCCGAGCGGCGCGGGCGCAGGGTGGGGCGATTAACTGGCCATCGGGAACAAACACAAAATAATACGTGAGATGATGTTACAATAAATTGCATTTTTGCAAAAGGAATGTTGTTTGTATAAGTATTCCTGTTTTTATGTAAGATTAAGACAAATTATGTTGCTATATTACATATATTGAAACATGAAAAATCATAAAAAAACAATGGTAATGATATAACTCAGGGTGGACAAACATATGTAAGTGCTCTTTTTATAATTATGTTGCAGTGGCGGCGCGAGTATCGACAAAATTTAGGCGACATAGCATCCCACCGACACCGTGACAAAAGACGAGTCAGATTCTGTCGAAATCCGCTTACGGTTCAAGCGAGGGACCTTACACCATTGTTTCCATGTCATGACAACCCTTCAAGCTTTACAGTTGCACTCCAAAGTCACCGCTATTGTAACGGAATAGGGGCGGTTCAAAAAGCAAACTTTAAAGCTTGATGTTGCGTGTACTTCCGCAGTTTGTAGGTCTAGATTCATGGCAGTAGTAATTGCGACAATAACTATACAACATTCACAACTGAGAACTAAAATCTTCACTTATAAATCCTTATCAAGCCAAAAACTTACAAAAAACTGTGTAATTGGCCAAAATTGACATTTTACACTACTTTCAGCTACAATAATGATTTTTAAGCAATGATTTTAGTTAAACATTGTAAATTTTGTATAGTTAATGTCGCAATTACTATTGCTATGAATTTAGAACTTATTGTAGACCTAGATACTGCGAAAAACCACTTCATAATTTGAATTTGGCGGGCTCAGGTGAACGATCCGCCTTAAGTCCGTTTTTCTTCGGCTAGATCCTTTTAAAGCTGTAAAAAAATCTGTCACAATTCGATGCCATTCAAAGCCCACGCCTCGCGCCGCCATTAAAAAAAGTGGGTACAGACATTTGGTTAAAACCTCTTTTGACAATATAACTCTATCACATCTTAATATATTTTAAGTAAGAAACAAGTATAATTTAACAAAACAAAATGTATAGACACCGTTATTTTTTAAACACACTATGAACTAATATAGAATTTCGAAGCTTTAATAAGAATATTATAATTTTAGATTTATTAGGCGATTTTGAAAGACGATTAGTTTGTGCAATTACGCAACCCGAGTGGTTGAATGTTACCAGCGTAAAAAAATATGTAATTTGTTAATTAATGGCAAGATGCATTCAAAACACGTCACTGTACCTTTATGTGTGACTGGCTTCACATTATATCTCTGCGATTAAAAATATTTTAAGTTACAAAAATGTGTAAAAAGTGTTTTCGAAGGACATTGATATGATAGTTATCGATCATAAGTAGTGTTGTGGAATGTTGGAAAGTTTCCAAAAATATCTCAATATCACAATCAACAGTGTTATCATATGATAAACAATGACGAGGTCTGCAGAGTCCAAAATTACACTTTTTATTAAATGATCATGATAATCTACTGTCTATCAGAGGTAGAAAGGCTTTCTTAAAACCTTGAGAATATCGATTGTCATTCAATAAAATTAAAATCCAATAAATTGGATATTAAACCGAAAAAAAAAATCGATTGAAAGAAAGAAGAAAATAATTGCTTTTAGAATCACACGTCGCTACATTGGTATACCCTACACACACACCTACGTATAAGTACCAGTGTTGGTTTATAAATTTAAATTCTGTGTGTACATAACTATTTACGTCACTGTCTATTGACGTGCGTCTTGCAGAATATCGATATTTTGTTCAACATAATTCCGTTTCTATTCTTTCGACTCATTTATCGAACAAGTATAATACGTGCGTGTGAGACGCCATCTCAAGCCATTGTCACGACACAGGATACAAACAAATACATGGAAGACGTTGGCTTTACAGGTTTGATTATATTGCCATTTCGATTATTTTAGATTAATTTAATTTAATTTAAAACCATCAAGCGATAAATTCCAAAATCTTTGCACCGATCGGTCCGGAAAACGCGCAAGAGAATGCATTATTTAACGCTCAGAGTGTGAATTATTTACGAAAATTCAAACTACGGAAATAAATGGGGATTGCTTTATTTCTTACAGGTCACTTAACGTTCAAACATTTTAGCCCCAAACATTATCATTTTACGACTTAATAACTATTTTCCACATACAATTTTACATTTTAATAACCAATTTTTTTTTCTAAATTATTAAACTACATTTGGCAAAAAGTTGGCAATATAGCAATGATAAATCAGACGCTTTAATTTTCTGTAGTTAATTTCACTGGCAACACTGAGCGTAAACCATTCAAATTGGGAACACTTAATGTAAACCATTCAATTTGGCAACACTGTAGAAATATTTAATCATTTAAAAAATTTGGTGTTGAAACCCTTGAACAAACTTTTGCTGGGTTCAATACACATTTCCGGTTGAATTTTCCACTATGGAATACTTAGCGTAAAACAAGCGACCTTTCAAAAGAATAAAAGGGCGTTCATGAGACCATTGATCATTACCATGCCAATTAACAAAAAAGAAAGGTGTGACCCTTTCTTTTCTCATCATATTCCATCGTATTATGTTTACACGGAGTAGTAAAGTATGGAGTGATAACACGCATAATTGTCCATACATTCTTTTAGTTGGTAAACTAGAAATGCTTTTCATCGGACGATCGTGGGCATTCGCGTCAAAAGCTTGCGTATTTGGTTGTCAGACACGTAGTGATAATTTTCAGATTTTATTACTAAATTGTTTCCGAAGCTGTCTGTAGAGGGGGTTTGTGAATCACTCATCGACACTACGCCAATGATTTATGTGTAATACTTTCAGGCCCCATGTAAATATAATAGGAGTGTGTCCATTGCTATAGTTAATCGTGATTTATCAAACGTTTCAAACATAGCCGGTCGTTCGATGGCGGAGTACCTAACAGATTATCGGCATTATCGCTCCATTTACTACTGCGTGCATAGCATTGTGCACAACGTTGGTTTAACATTTGTATGTATGTGTGTGTGGACTCACTTCTTTTTGTTCTTGGGCTGCGCGCGCGGCGGCGTGTTGGGCCGGCCCATGTTGAGGCCTGAATACAGCTTGCGCTTGTCGGCCGGCTTTAGGATCTGGAACGAGCACATTAGTGTCTCGTCCACTGACATAAGGGCTCCTGAAAAGAAAAGAAAAAAGTTTAAATTCAGTAAATCACGGGTCCTGGCGCTCGAGGACAATAGATTTTGTGTCTTTTTGTGATTTTTTTTTTTGCATTTTCCATGCTAATATTTTATAAAGCTATTTTTTTAAGTGAAGGAATAATTAAAACTCGGGCATGATTCGCACCTGCGTCGAACGTTACCTTATGACGTAACTTCAAAACGTGAGGAAAATTTCGATCTAGCGGGGACTCGCGGTGGATTAGCGGTCTGGTTAGGTTTCTTTATTATTTAATTTTTCCTTCACTAAAAGAACTTAATAGATTTTGTTTTTTGCCTGTAATTTATTACTTGATCCCTCGTATTATGTATTCCTTGTGTCAATATTTTTTTAAATTAACATACCATCACGCCTGTATTCCCCGAAGGGTTAGGCAGAGGCGTACTCATGTACACCCACAGTTCGCCGGTATGTTTAGGTCCCATGTAATAGGGGGCGAGCCTATTGCCATTAACCGGGCACAAATCCAGACTCCGAGCTGCTACTGAGAATTTCATAGAAAAACCTAATAACACTTTGCTCGACCTGGGGATCGAACCCAGGACCTCTAGCGTAGCAGTCGCGCTTGGGACCACTAGACTAATGAGGCAGTCATTTTTTTTTTTTTTAATTAATTAATTAAGTATCTAGTCAAATAACTCACCGGCGTTATCAAACTCGCCGCAGTAGTTGGGTGCCGAGAACAGCGTGACGAGTTGCCTCTTGGCGAAGAACTCGTAGCCGTCTTCCACGACCTGGTGCGCGCGGCAGATCAGGTCGAACTCGTGCTTCGATAGGAACTTGCCGACCACCTGCAAGTGTTAACATAAGTTGGTTTAAAACATAGATAATTATGGAAGATGTGTATGAAAACGTTGCACGTTTGGTGTAGCGGTTGAAGTGATCACCTCGCGATCGCCGCTGAGTAGGGTCGTAGGTTCGATTCCCAGTCAAGGCAAATATTTGTGAGTTCTACAGATATTTGTTTAGAGTTTGTTATACTTACATACATATATACCATCACGCCTGTATTCCCCGAAGGGTTAGGCAGAGGTGTACTTATGTAAATACACGCACAGTATGTTTAGGTCCCATGTAATAGGAGGCGAGCCTATTGCCATTGATCAGGCACAAATCCAGACTCCGAGCTACTGCTACTGGGAATTTCATAGAAAACCCCAATAACACTGCTCGATCTGGGGATCGAACTCAGGAAAACTAGATTAATGAGGCAGTCTATCAGATTAATCAGACCAGATTAATGTTCATATTCCAACTAATTCAGTGGACGTGTAAACTACAAAATCACGTGCTTTTACGAGCACGTGGTACAAGTTAGACTTTTACCAGGATATGTAGCATATGCGGTGTAATCAGAGACAGACGCGGGTGACACGACGTTGCGTTGAGGTCAAACGTGAGGAGACATTTATTTGCTCCGCGCATTGATAACTGTGTTGACATATCACGAGATGGACTTGTTCATACCATCACGCCTATATTCCGCGGAAGGTTAGGCAGGGGCGTACTAATGTACACCCACAGCTCGCGAGTATGTTTAGGTCTCATGTAACAGGAGGCGAGCCTATTGCCATTAACCAGGCACATATGGGCCGGCTCGATCGGCCGAATCGAACCCAGGTTTACCATAGCAGTCGCGCTCAGGACCATTAGGCTAACGAGGCAGTTGAATGTTTACAATCTTTAAATTCTTTATCATTATTATCTTTAACCCTGTTTATCTTACAGGTCTTCTCTCAAAGCGGAAACCTCTTGATAATCTGTTAGGTATGCAGGTTTCCTCACAATTTTACCCGTGGGAGAGCTATGCTTCGGCACGAAAGGGCTGGCTCGACCGGAGTGATACCATAACTTTACAGAAAACCGGCGTGACACAACGCTTACGTTGTGTTACGCTGAGTGAGTGAAGGTACCGGAGGGCCAATCCCCTTTTAAAAGCGCGGCAACGCACTTTTGTCTCCTATGGTGTTGCGGGCGTTGTCTATGAGCGGCGGTAATCGCTTACCATCAGGCGATCCATCTGCTCGTTTGCATTTATGGGATAGGGGTCCCATAAAAAAACCGATGTTTTTCTTCACCGTGAAAGAAAACATCAAATATAGGCTTTTAATTTAATAAATCTTCATACAACAGAAAAGTACGTGCCTGATACCAGAGATTGATAATAAACTAGCTGCTGTTCGCTGTTTTGATTTACAATTTGAAACAAAAGTAGTCTATGCTTTTCAAGATCCAATCTATCTCTATATATTATGTATAACGTCATAATAGGTTCAACTGTTTAGGCGAAAACGTACTGAGAGACGGAGTTACTTTCGCATTAATAATTTTGGGATGAATGAGTGCGAGTAGATTGTGTGTGTGACTGTTTATAAAGTTTGTATTGTATGTTTGGGTGTGTGTGACACGCAAATAAGACGACCACATCTTGGAAGATCTATGTAACATTTACAAATTACTTTCATTGGTACACACTCAGTACATTTAATAACTGCAGTGCCTCGTATTACCTTGTAGTTCTAACACACAATTTCCTAAAACCTATATTTGTGCCAAACGCATTCTAAGCTACCTCAGCTTCATTTGGCAAAGCGGTGAATACATCTCACGCCGCAAAAATTTAGCGAGACAGCTTTCATTTGGCATGCGGAGCATACAGAATGAAAGATACAGTACCTATCTGTATTCTGTGTTCTCTAAGATAAGGTATATAATCTTAGCAGACAATATAAATAGGGTTTGTGTTTTCTAGTTTTTATTTTTTTTATTTGTGATAGGCTTACGCTTGACCGCCAGTTTGCCTGATGTTAAGCGACACTGCGATCTACGATGGACCGCGCTTGCCTTGAAGAAACAGATTCACTCGTGATTTAAAGACACCCAGATTATATCTATCAGGGAAGATCCACTCGGGAAGTGCATTCCATATTTCAGCGGTACGCATTATAAATTAATTATTCTAGTTAGTGCCATTCCTATTTAGCACAGTGCTATGATCTCAAATCCAGTCTACAATATTATGTACTATCGGCCAACGCCATATCTAGCCACCGTAAGGGCTATATTTGCTTGCAGCCTCGGCTGCTATTCCAATGCTTCGTCCTTTTTATGATGTCGAAATTGTATCTCTAATCATATAAACAAAAAAGATATTGAAATAAAACTACTTTTTATGGATTTTATCCTGTCATATTTATATTATTTAATTCCTAAAACAACACCACCTTATGCACGGGATTTTGTTTTCAAAATGGCTAGATATGGAGTTGGCTGATAGTACCTAAATGCAAAACAGCTGGTTTACAATAAAATTGTTACTTATAGTCTTTGCAGCAGCGTTCGACCCAAAATAAATTCGTGGTCCTTAGCTCGAACTCCTCCGAAATTAATTGTTGGGTACAGCCTTGCTCGGAGGGTTCTGCCTAACTACTATCTTGTTTTGATTCATTCACTGAATATTTTCAAATATACGTGTGTACTTAATGATATGAAAAACCCCGCAGAAAATATCGTAGCAGTCTTTGCTCAGGTTAAAGGAGAGGTCACCGGATAAGCCCTAACAAGATAGTAAATCTATTTAAAGAATCGCTCTTACCTACATTTAACTTGTTTACATCACAGCAAAAGCAACTTTTGCACAATTAACCTACCATAAAACTCTCTGACTGTCTAGAAAGGGAAGAAAGTAAACTTCAAGGTTCCTTCTCTCAGAGACTGTTCTCGCAATATTTCCTGTTGGACAGGTTTCAGATTTTCAGCTCTCAACCACGATTTAATCAATTTATTATTTATTAGTTAGAAACCGTGACCCTCTAGTCTGTCTCAGCCTGGTAATAGATTCGTTATAGCTAAAGTTTTTTTTTTATGGGATTGGAGGGCAAACGAGCAGACGGATCGCCCGATGGTAAGCGATTACCGCCGCCCATAGACACCCGCAACACCAGAGGAGTCACGACCTTTTAAAAGGGGATTGGGCCTCCGGTAACCTCACCCACCCTGGAAACACAACGTAAGCGTTGTTTAACGCCGGTTTTCTGTGACGCCGTGGTATCACTCCGGTCGAGCCGGCCCATTCGTGCCGAAGCATGGCCCTCCCACGTAAAAAAATTAATTATAATATAATTAAATTTTATATTAATAATTATAATAAATTAAATTTAATGTCTTTACCCGACTACGAAAATAATTAAATTAAATTTAAAACGTTAGGATCACACTATGATTACACTAGGATTTTCTCCTGTATCATGGGTGCTTTTACAAACCCAAATTTTCACATACAAACGCCTAGTTCCGGAACAACTGGAGAGTAGTAGATCATACAAATCTTTCTAGTAGAACATTTCTGTCGTAGCTCAAAGTTCTCTCACCTCAGTTCCAAACGTGAAGCTGACACCGCGGTCGTTTTCGCCCCAGCCAGCAGTGTCCTTGTCGGGGTCGGACCACAGAAGGTCACACAGGAGACCCTGGTCGGGTACGTCAGTCGGCCTCATGATCCGCCGTATCTGCTCCATCGCCTGCAAGTCCGGAGATAGACCGCCATGGCAGCAGAATATCTTCTCGTCAACTGGAACAAGAGAAAGGATATCTTTAGTATTATTATTCTTCGGAACTTAAACTATATGCTAAGTTTTTCGTCGTCGCGACAACGAGAATATGATGCGTATGTCATATCATGGTTAACATAGCTACTTAGCTATTAACATTAAGTGACATCGTGGCAAAACAAGGCAAAGATGTCGAGCTGGACTCATAGCGAAGAACTGGCCATCATTAGCATACAAAAGAGATAATGTGGGGAGGAATAAAGGGGGGAGAAATTACTTTACGGCGGTGGGAGAATACAGCACCAATAAAACCAATTTTGTGACGCTTATATTCTGCTTTATTTTTAAAGAGAATATAATATTGAACTGCTTACATAATCGAATTGCACGTAAGAGTGGATTATGAGAAAATTATGATTCATGAGATGGCGAACGGAGGGCATCGACACTCTTTGAAGGTTTCGTTAATAAATAATATCTCGAGGGACTTATTTGACAAGGTGGGTCGGGCTGCCGCAAAACTTGGGGCTTTGACCACGAAAATATACAAGGTAAAGGTATAGGTACCATTACTTATAAACTGTCTTTAGCTGAACTAAAATTATACTATGCGAAAAGTTCTCATAGAATGTCATAAAAAATCGTAGTTGCTTTTTATCACGTTGTTCATCTTAATTGGCTCTCTCCTGAGGCTTGATACTAAAATTCAATGGCTTCGTAAATGTTGGTTTTTGGCAGTATTGTCTGTAATATTAAGTCAAACGAATCTGTTTTTGATATTCATTGAGAAGGCCCCTACATTTTAAACCCTGCACTGATCGATCCCAACACCTTTGTTGTATAAATCTTTGAAATCCACAGTTCATTATGGGTTTAGTTATGTATTATTTTATTTTATTATAATAATTATGTATTATTTATGTGAAAATTTTAGAGTACGGTGAAACTTATCTGCGAATAAGTATCTAGTAAACATGTACCAGGGTTATCGCAGCCGGCCGTCTGGCGCCGAACATCTCCCCGCTTCGCATTCAATTAATTACTGTCATTATGCAATTGAGCTTCTGGAAAAATATAGAGATGTACACAACTACAATCGAGTTATATTTTCCAGTATTTGCTGGTCTTGCATTGTATAAGCTTTCTTCACAATGCGAGGTCCGCAGAGGTTGTTAGGTATCAAGCAAAAACTACTGAACGAAATTGGATGCGGTTTTCACAGCTGTATTGCTTGAGGTCTAACTTTTATAGTTCTTTTATTATTAACGAGCAAACGAGCAAAGGAACCACCTGATGGTAAGTAGTCATCACCGCTCATAGTCACCTGCAACACCAAAGGAGTTGCTGATGCTTTGCCGAGTCTTAAGAGCCCCTATGGACTGCAGACTGCCAGATCTGCAGCACCCGAGGGGGAACTGGCTCTCACGCACAAAAGACGAAACACATACAAAGGTTAAAGCACCTTCGATAGACTCCGACGTAAGAGTGGTCACCAGCCAGTCAGACTCCAAGAGATCCTACCTTATCTGAGTGGCAGTGAGGAACTGTATTCTAACTGACCTCCGCGCGGGATGAGATTAAGTAAAACCTTTGTTCAAGAGTTAATGGTCGTAACACCGATCGCATTGTAGTTATTTAGTAAATACATAAAAAGATCAAAAAATAATTTGTAATAAAATTATTCTAGTTGATTAGTTCGAGACTGTGTTTCAAATCAGGACGACGATAAGGACATACCCCATTCGATACAGACTTCGGTCACCTTCATATTAAGTCAAAGTAGACAACTAGACATCTCATTAGTTTTAGAATATAAAGAGAATAGCCGAGATTTTGTCTGCTCTTCTTCAGAGAATGCCTTTAGTATTAACTTGTCAGGAACAATTAGCTGACACAATAGAATAACAATTGTTACGATCGCGTCACCGTTCTTTAATTAACTGTCATAGTGCTTAGAAGTCACCACTCAGAATGAGAAGGGTTAAGCTAGTGACCAGGCTGGCTTAGTACGTCGTGAAGGTCGCCAGACTACACAGTGATAAAAAAAATTCGAGACCTATCAATCCATGGTTTATGACTCGGCTTTTACTTCTTCGAGCATCTAATAGCTCAACTATCATCACCCTCTTAGCCTTAATATAACTAGTTACCGAAGTAACCAGATTCGGTTTATTATACATAAAGCGGTTGTCATCAGACCTCCTCAACCCAATGTCTGGGTTGAACACGTCATCATAATATTTGAATTTTATAAATAATGGAACGTAAGACAAATTGAATTACGCAAGGCCATATTGTACGTTATAGGATGAAAATTACTTTTCAACGAGGGTCCAAAATTGAAAATCGATACGAGATTGAGATCGTGTTTTTAGACATGATAATGATATTCGATTTAAGATATCTAGTAATCCGAAACGGTGCGTAATTAGACCCTTGTCGGGAAATTGGAACGAATGATTCATAATTAAGTATATAAGTCTTTCTAATATTAAAATACTTTCATAATATATTTATTAATGGTCGCCAGAAGCGGAGAAAAGCCTGACATCATGTTTACCCTTAGGTATACCCATATCGGTATCAATCACCCAGAAATGGTGTTGCAGACGTCTGACGGTAATCGTCTGATCTGCTCCCTATCTGATGCATCTGCTCCCCAACACAGTAGTACATGCTAAGATGTTAATGACATAAAGATAGGAAACAATATAAGATTTTTAAAAGTCTTAACTACTAAGGTGATTCTCTGGACGCCTGGAAGATTTTTGGCACAAATTTTAAAGCAAGTAATAAATAAATTGGGAGAAAGAATGCATGAGGCTAAGGCGTGAAACATAATGCCAATATAAATGTCTAGACGGGTAACTGCAACCAAAATTTTTTGCCACGCAATGCAGTTATCATTTTGGAATTTTCTTCTCAAGAGCTTATGTTTAAAGGCTACCAAATTATACTAGCAATCTCTTAAGATGTACTTAAGTACACGAATATTACGAAACACGACCATATTTCTTCAGAGATCGGTTGTAAAGTTCAAGTCAGCGCTAAATTTATTAAGTTAAAACCTCGGAGCCGTTTTAACAGCTTGTTCTGAATATAGAAACAATTTCATAACAGTGAGACCGTACTTTATTTTTAAATATATTACTAACGGTCTAGCGATATTGCAGGAAAGATGGGAGCCTACCCTTTAATTTAAATTTAGTTTTTCTCTTATCAAGACTTAAATCTATGCAAGGTTATAATAATAACCTCGCAGGACTATTTTACTAACATCATAAACAAGAACTTTAATTCTTTTTGGCACGAGGTTGTCGCTGAAAAACAGCGTTGTTGACATTGCCATGAATGCTAAAACTTCAAGCTGAGCGATAGCCTATTTTACCTCACACGAGTGACACACAACGGCTCCATTAATTAACATTAATTTATTAATTGCAATTCTTATTTATTACATTTTATTCTATATTATATCAATTTTTATGTTCTAATAGTCTTGTAACTTGTCGACTGTTACAGATCTAGTTGTTATTGTTTTTCTTTTTACGCATGACAAGAAGTACATTCTGTCAGAATTTCTGTTGTCACTGTCAGTGTCACAGCTTTGTGTGACATTAGAACAGTGCTGCCAATATGAAATTGCATTCTTTTTTGTGTTTATTTTTCAATTGTCTGTGAGTTCGCCGTTGAGGAAATAAACGATATTTCTTCTTTACTTTTTAATCATAAATGTAACATAACATACCATATCGCCTATATCCCTAAAGCTGGTTTTATCTGGCATCTCTGACTAGACGACTAGACAAACTTTATGTTCACATAATAGTCATTTTGAAAGAACAAAACCGGTTTTATTTAGGATTTGCAAAAATTTCTCGTAACAAACATGAAAATCCTCTAAGAATAACTAGATAAGATGTTCAGCGGTAGGCAACTGAAGAGTTTTATGAAATTTTTATCGATAAGATCACGAGATTTAACATGGTCATACAATGTAGAGTCCAGTAGTCAGTTCAGGAAGTTTATTTTACATTATTATCGTAAATCCAAGGTGTTTATTGACCGGAATCGAGGCAAAATCTAATTAACACATGGAGTGTTGTACGCGCCTCACAAATACGCAAAAGATCAATAGTATCTCCTAAAATTGCGAGACCTTGGCGCGGAATAATGGTCTTATTAAAATTAAATAACATAGGTACATTTATCATTACGGCTATTCCCAAAGGCGAATAAAGGTGTACTGATGTATATCTATAGTTAACCGGTATGTTTGGGTCCCAGGGAGGCTATTGCCTATTCCAGGGATAAATTTAAATACCAAGGAGGTACTGAAAATTTCACAGAAAAACTAAAGAACACTGCTCGACCCAGGACTTTTAGCGTAGCTTACGACCACTTGACTAAATGGGGCAGTTTTTATCAACCTTAAAAGTATACAACGTAATAGCACCTTACGAAAGAACTGTCTGTGGTCGCTGCGAATACAATTACGCCATCGCAGTATTTGGACACGTGCCAAATCTTTTCCATCGCTCTCCACGCAAAATTAATTTCACAAAAATGTGTTTGTATATGTCAAAAACTTCTCTTATAAATGACGGCTACAGTGACATAAGGTTGACCATATCTTTGGAACTCTAGTTGCGAACTTGCTAACTTGTTAATTAATGACTGTGAGAACTGTTTGAACCGATAACATGGCTCCAAATAATTATAGTTAGGCAGTTTTGGAAAGACGATAATTGGAACTTTTGCCTTGCCAATATTGATTAATTAATAATTAATTATACATTGGTGGTTGAATTCTAGGAGACCATCGAGGAGGAAACCTGAACTTAATGATTGATGCTCGTTCAATCATGGATGAAGAGGCATTTGCCTTAGGTTTAATAGAAAATTAAACTTAGTATGTATTTAAATAGTATCCGCCTGAGGTTTCGTCCGCGTTCCCCGTTCCTAAGAGTCTTGAAACCTTCCTCATGAATCATTCCGTCCATTAGCGAAATCTCATGAAAATTCGTTCAGTAGTTTTTAAGTTTATCGCGAATAGACAGACGCGGGGGACTTTGTTTTATAATACTTATGTAAGGATTAGCTGACTTTTCCATATAGATTAAGGCAATTTGGCTACAAATTGCTTCACATAATGAAAGCGTAACTTCGTAGATTAGTTTCTGAATATATAATTAGTCTTAGTATCTTGTAAACTAGTATTTTTTCGAAACTCAAGCGTTTTTTATCGTTTTTCTCAAACCCGAATCAGTTTTTTTTATGATTGTCATAAGATGACAAACAAAGCCTATAGATGCCAGCAACACCAGTAGTATCACTAGCGCGTTGTCATCTTGGGACCTAGGTTGTTAAGACTCTTATTTATTCAATCGTACAGAACAATTAATCATGTCCTTATGACTTAGCTACGAATCCCTCCAGTCCTAAATGGAGAGGAAATTCTGACGGAAAAGCCGATACAGAAGGAGTACCTTCTGTATCTCTAATCTGATCAGGCGCTTAAACGCCTCCAGACTAGATCGAACTGAGATGACCTCTAAATTTGCGTTATGTCATAAAAGCGCGGTGAATGCGCAACTCACGTGCGCGCTACACACGTGCTCACTTTAACGAGATATAACAGACTAACTAATTACTACATTTACACCGTACTTACTCACTTTTAAACAGAGCTACAATATTAATAGTATTTTAAAACAATTAGTAACGCCATTGCTATTCCAAGAATGTCTGTACATTATCTGTAGTTGGGTTAATGTCTGTGTTGGTAACATTTTATTTAGATTTTTGATTTTAGAGCTGGTATTTATTTACTATCTGCGCTTGACGAGTTGCTCGATTTAAAACCAACATTGGAACAATCATTGGTGGTAAAAACATATTAGCCTTAAAATATTCGAATGAAAGAACTTAAGGGACACCTAGGTGGATCTTTTGGGACGTATTGCATGTACTTACATGAGAAAAGTACACAAACCTTTTTCAAAGTTGGTAAGAAATTAATTGAATGAATTCCTAACATAATTAATCACATCAAAGACCTAAGATCCAACAACTTTCAAACAGAATTGAAATCAGTTAATCAGTTTTAAAGTTACGATGTCACAGGCAAACAGTTCCTGCGTCGGAGTAAGTAAGTAAAAATAAGTTAACACATCTCGGGTACACAACATAATTAAATGAATCTAATTATAGCCTTCTATGTAATTCTTAACCGTCCCTTGACGGACATGTACAGAATAAAACGCCTACGGGCGGTCCCCCGGCCTTACCCTCCACTATCATATTATTCACAAGCTTTATATGTATACGACACACTAAAGGTTAACAGTAACTATTTCTGTATACCGGGTGTTTACTTGGGTTTCCGACCTAATTAGGCAACTTTAATGTTAATACGAATTGAGCTCAGTTCATGAAGCATGTATCTTGAAATAATTATAACATATCGCGGCTTTAATATTCAAGGAACGAAGAACTTGAAATGTATTTTCTGCTTTGGGATAGCAAAAGGCATATTATAAGACTTGTTTCTTTGACTTTTCCTTGCTTTTGAATCCTTCAAAATGTCGTGGATGGGATGGGTTTAAGGAGTACTTTTTTTTCAAGACGCCTATAATAAAATTGTAATAGGCTGATGTCTGTACATTATAGATATTAAAGAAAAACTTATATGTGGTCTTTATTAGAGCAACAGAAGCCAAAATAACAATTTTTTGAATCTTTGTCTGTCTGTCTATAGGTTTGTACGCGCATCACGCAAAAACGATTGCATGGAATTGAATGTAGTTTTCACCGATGTATTGATAGAGGTCTAACTTAAAATCTGGTGCATGTTTCATCTTGATACGCCGCCTAGAATCGGATTTATACACTGGTCATCAAAAAAATCGACCCACCCTCTTTTTTTCAATATTAACCGATTCTTTCACAGATAAACTGTTTCACATGTTTATTTTTTGTTTTGAGGGTCGATATGATGATTGAGTTCTTGTTTGCCATAAATCTTACTGCACTTGAAGGTACTTAACAATTTTTTTACACAGAAATACTGTTGAGTGCTGATTTGACGGTTTTACATGGGAACGAATCGACTCATTATTCCAGTCAGAATCGGACTTTTCTAGGGATTGGGTGTTAATATCGTGAAGTTTAATTGTTGAGGCTGTAGTTTTGACTAATTTTGTCTAAAAATAATGGATACCACTGAAGCTGAGGCGGCCCAAGTTGTGGCTTTGCTGCAACAAGGCTTAAGTCAACGTGTAGTCGCCAGGAGGTTAAATCTCAGCCGTTCTGCAGTTCGGCGAGTTTACCAAAGGTTTCTGGAGACTGGGCAGTATCGAAGAAGATCTGGATCTGGAAGACATAGGGTGACAACTCAAAGGGATGACCGCTATATAGTGGTGTCAGCTTTACGAAATCGACACCTTTCTGGCGTTGATCTCCAGCGACGCTTACGTGAAGATCGGGGTGTGGCTATAAGTGACAGTACTGTAAGGAGGAGACTTCGTGAACAGAATTTAAGACCACACAAGCCAGCAACGGGGCCACAATTGACCACAGCTCATCGACAAGCCAGACTTCAATTTGCGCAAAATCACGTCAACTGGTCTATAGGCCAATGGGAGTCAGTTCTTTTTAGTGATGAGAGTCGGACGACTTTATATGGTTCTGATGGCCGTCGTAATGTCATGCGACGACCAGGTGAACGTTATGCCCAGTGTTGCATAAGAGAAACAGTTAGTTACGGTGGGGGCTCTGTGATGTTTTGGGGTGGTATATCTTTAACCGGACGTACGGAGCTGGTTTTTATAAGGAATGGTGCTTTGACCGCGGCACGCTACATCACCGAGATATTGGAAGACCACGTGGTGCCATATGCCGGCTATATTGGAGAAAACTTTGAGTTAATGCATGATAATGCCCGACCACACGTAGCGCGTATTGTCACCGATTATCTTGAAGAAGTTGGCATTCGGGTTATGTCGTGGCCAGCAAGAAGCCCTGATCTTAACCCTATAGAGCACATGTGGGACACGCTAAAACAAAAAGTTAGAGCCCGAAATCCAGCCCCTATAACGTTGGAAGACCTGGAAATCGCCATCAGGGAAGAATGGACACGAATCCCTCAGGAGACCATCAAAACCTTGATCAGGTCACTAAAAAGGCGAATGCAGGCCGTCATTCGAGCAAGAGGGGGGAATACTCAATACTAAACTGGAACAATTGTGATCACAGCACATCAGACTGAAAAATTAGAGCGTGTTTAAAATTAATTAAAAACAGTGTAAAACCATAGTGTTTAACTTTATAGTGAAAATTTCAGTTTTTTTTACCTTTTTCAGGTTTTTTCCGTGTGAAAATTAGTGTAAATAAACCAGACAATTTAAACATATCGGTACTAAACCATTTTGATTAGTTTAGTTGAAGAAAAAATGTGATTTGCGGAAAAACTGCAGGTGGGCCGATTTTTTTGATGACCAGTGTAGTATGTTAATTTTTTTGAGACGTGAGTGAAACTGCGTGCAACAGCAACTAGTATTTAAATAAATGTATTATCCGTCTTAGGCTGAGCGGAGCTAGCGTAACCTAGGAATTGCGTAACAACATAATTATTAGAAAGCGAAACTAAAATTTTTCCTCAAATAAAATAGAGCACCATCCCAATATACACATTTCAACCCAAATTCAAGTTCAAGTAACAAATAAGCTTTTACAAGCGTTTACGTTATGAATGATTCTAGTTGCACGGTTCCAAAAGGTTGATCCTATGGAGAAGAATCCGGCAAGAAGCTCCATGGACACTCTTTAAAAATACATGGTGTTACAATCTTCACTGGTACAATTTTGCAATATCAAGATGGAGGACATTGAAAGCCAAAGTTAGGCCAAAGTCTGTAATATTAAAAGAAGATTCAAAGAATTCGTCTTATAATTACCAATTTCAAGCAAATACTTTTTGGTTCAAAATTTTCCTCGACGGTTGTCAACATATTTTGTTTTTATAAAATGTTGAAAATACCTACCTGCAATGGTAGAAAGATGAACTGCGCCTCAGTATGATTCAGTATTCCATTAATGCATCAATATTATCGTAACTGGGAGGTTTATGTATACGCTTTCTGAACAGTAGTCTAGTATTCTTGATTTAATTAAATGAAAGGAAATGTGTTGAAATAGATAATTTATTAAATTTATTATTCGACACTAAATAATCACTTTAAAATAGAAAATAATAACTATTTCCACAAAAACTATTTGATTTTTTTTTATGGGATAGCAGGGCAAACGATCAGACGGATCGCCTGATGGTAAGCGATTACCGCCGCCCATAGACACCCGCAACACCAGAGGAGTCACGAGTGCGTTGCCGACCTTTTAAAAGGGGATTGGGCCTCCGGTAACCTCACTCACTCGGCGAAACACAATGTAATCGTTGTTTAACGCCGATTTTCTGTGAGGCCGCGGCATCACTCCGGTCGAGCCGGCCCATTCGTACCGAAGCATGGCTCTCCCACTTAAAAGATTTTGATGAGCAAACTTGTAAGAAAATTATTATTGTTTTAAATTCCATTTTATATTTTAAAGTGCTGTTTTGAACTAGTTATATGCTGTGGTTCTATTTATTGTGTCAGATTGTCGTCTCCACCGTGTATCATGAAAATATAGTAGAAATCTGGGCCGTTTCTTCTTCCCAGCAAAAACACTACGCTGTCTATAATTTATAAAAATGACGTTCAAAAAGTGCTACATAGTAGTCTATCTTGAATAAATAATTTTGACTTTGTCTTTGTAACCATTACCATGCATAGTTCTTT
Source organism: Acronicta aceris (assembly GCA_910591435.1). Taxonomy (NCBI): domain Eukaryota; kingdom Metazoa; phylum Arthropoda; class Insecta; order Lepidoptera; family Noctuidae; genus Acronicta; species Acronicta aceris. The sequence goes on along the minus strand of OU342778.1, from coordinate 1,973,592 downwards.
CTTTATTACTTAGTGTGTTGCCATTAAAAAGACGAATCACATGGTCAATGGGTCGTCTAATTGACTGCTTTATAAAAATACGTCTCTTCATTTCTAGTCGACGTAGGTACTATCAATTTTCTAAAGCGTAATTCAATGTAAATGGATCTCGGTCTTCTATTTTTGTGAGCATCGAGTCGATGAACTGAAGAGCATAATTTAGATCATTGGATGTCAATCAATTATCGCTAACAGGACTACTTCGCAATCGAATGACGTAAGTAATTTGAGATATACCAATAACATTGTACATACATATCGTATGTATGTATCGTAAGATTTTAGATTGTAATGAGGTATGAATAAAGAAGACTCGCCCCTCGTCAGATGGTTTACATTCAGGACAACACATTGAAAAAAAAAAAAGCCTTTATGATTGGATATCAATACCGATCAAGTTAGTAGGTATATGCGAAGTTTTCAAAGAATTAAGAGTCATATTTTTGTATATTTCATCAATATTATTATCACTTACAGATATTATATTCAATAACAGATAGAAAATTGGATCATCATTATCATATGAGCCAATAGAAGTCCACTGCTGAACAAAGGCCTAACTCAAAGGCTTCCACAGGGACCGGTTATATTCCGCCTGCATCCAACGACTCCCAGATTCGACGATGAACGACGAATATAGGTTGGTGAAGATAACTGATACTGAACTGATAAGTGACTGATGAGGATAAATTGATAAAACTTTGTCATGTTATAACAGATCTTAAAATTCATGAAGACGTAAACGTAAAATATATAGTTCGGAACTAATGGCGAGCTTAGTGACCGTGGCCTTCATAGGAAACTGACATTGGCCACAGGAAATGGATGTTTGCCCACCAACCCCACAGGAAGGGGTGAGGAAATTATCAATATGGCAAGCAAACATGGCCGTAGGTACGTAGGTCACTAACTTACGTCAGCAAGAAAAATGTTTATTACTGGAAACTACAGAAATATTGATTCAATGATGTTTATTTTTCAGAAATAACATTTATTTCGAGAGCTTTGAATTCTTTGTTTTGTTTCGAAAGCAAATAATTTTAAGGATAAAGAAAGTAGGACGAAGAAAGTGTGTGATGCAAGCGAGTTGCATTAAATAAATTGTTATAATTAAGTCATTATTATTATATAGACAACTCGACTGCAAGCACTGTTGCCTAGCAAAAAATATTAATCTTATTTCAGAAGTGATTCTTGAAAGCAACTTATTAGTCTAAGCAAAAGGTTTTCTAATTGCTGCCTCTCGTCTGGGTGGGTACCACATTACCACTGCATTGCAAATTTATCTGCCGATACGATGGGTATTGTAGCCAGTGAAATTTCTGGGCAAATAAGACTTCTCAATATTTTAAGGTGACAACACGGGGTAATTCTCTTGGTGTTGCTCGTTTCCACTTACCATCAGGCCGGCTTGGTTAACATCTTTGTAGTATAAAAAGTAGATGATTATAAATATTTAATGAGATAACTTTGATTGAGCTCCACAAAGATAAAACAACTTCAGATCCAATATCAAATTTCGAAAGTGACAAGGTAGAAAGTTAAATTATTTATTCAAGACAATATTGGCAAAGGTCAACACGATCGAGCTACTAGCAATCAACTAGAAATACTCGCACAAATTCCTTTTAGAGATCGCATAGTAATGGGATACCCCGATACCCGAATGAAAGTAATGGAAAAAAAAGAACGTAAATCAACTTAAGTAGTAATAAAGTCTTGGGACTGAATACTAAGGGCAACAGAGAGCTCAGAACTTAACAATGTAATATTGATCGCAATTTGAATAAAGATAAATTCGTCTATACCTACGAAATTAATGAAGACGACCTTTCTACAAAGTACACATTTGTTTAGAACCGAACAAGGCTCGCTGCTAACAATACAAATTATGTAGAGCATGCCTAAACACTAATTCCAAGGTTTTACGAACTATAGAATGGTATAACAGAAAGAGAAGTGATCAGTTAAAAGGAAAACATTATGAAGTAATACATTAAATGCTTGGATAACCTTCAGTTGTTCCTTGTATTACATTGGAAGACAAAGGAGATCATATTAATAATACAAATGCAGATTAAATGTAGATTTGTTTCCTACAAATTATATGAAACTTATTTGAATGAATTTAAATATATTATGTGGTTTTGTAATAATATTACTATCATTAACAGCCATTCTAACCATGTAACTGAATGCAGACGATCTTACCTAGTCATCCTGAAATCATACCTTGTATAATAAAAAAGTTATTTTAAAAACTATTCCTGTAATAGGTTTAAACTTGTCTGTTTGCAACGCAATACTAAGAACAGTTCCGTGATAAACATTTACTTGCTTACCATTGGTCAGAAAGATATAAACGTCAGAATTTTTTGCAGATGTGAAGATTGATATGTGACAAATGGTCAATGAAAATCCTATAAAATCTATGAATACGGTATCTGTTCTCCAGTTGTTTTTGTTTTGTGGAAAAATACAAACGAAACCAAAGTTGTATGATTTATGGTTAGAACAAGAGCTGAATCATATATAGGTACCTATATGATTATGAAGAGTTCGCATGAGACAAGTTCTGGTTTGGAATGTTGTGAAATACAAGACTTGTCGGTTTATGGAGAAATAAAATCGGAATCGATGATTCATAACTTGGACGAAGAAATATTTGGTGCTTAGTGTTACGTCTCAGTACAATAAAATCATTGAAAAAGCTACTCAATTTATGTGTCAAAAAGTCTACTTTAAAGACAGAGCCAAATATATTACTTTTTCAAATAAATTCATAACTTAATAGATATAAATCCGTATCAGAAAGTGTATTGTTACATAGTTCATCGCAATATCAGCAATGGAGGATATTATATCGCCGTTGCTACAATAACAATTTCTATATTTATCACATAATAATATTTCTATAGGTAGGATGAGCAAAGCCATTTCCTTCGGATGTTTGTCGATTGATATACAAACACAAGTAACGTTTGTTCATCCACGTCTTAATGTCACTGTCTCACCAGTAATGGTATTACATTCTGATAAAGTGGAAGACATTTCTATTATTGCACTTGAGTAAATTTGATTGACAAATGATTTAGGCCGCTGAGGAAATTGATCAGACAGGAACATCTACCATCAAAGAGTTTACAAAAGTATTTGTAATTTCCGACAAAGCCATCCTTATTTGCTTTTTAAAGGATTTTTTTAAAGCTTACTAGCAATGTAGGTCGCACATTATTAATATTATTGTTAACCTCTCGTGTTCAGCTAAGTGCTTTTGTTACGAGAGTTTCGAACCGGCAACCAAACGATCACAAGTCCGAGGCCCTAGCTATCAGGCTCCCGCCGCTTCTTAGTTTAGTTGTGGAAGGAAATTATTCTGAATTTCGATTGGTTTATTCACTACCATCAAGAGATTAAATTGGCTTTAATAATGTTATTCGTTGTCACGTGCTGTGCATGAATGTTATCAGAGGAAGTAAAGCTCTTTGTAGCAACATTAGCAGGAGCTTATTCGGCGCTCAGAATCTTAACAGACTCGATAATATATTTAATCCATCTGCCCCATTTCCTTAATTTATCATTTTCGTCACAAGAGACAACCTATTATTTTCCCTTACTAATCATAATATCCACACAGAAATAGTATTACTTACAGTATTAGATCTTGGGGTTAATTATTATTATCATCCCTTTCCCCGACCTTCTAATTAATTTCATATATTAACAGAAAGATAACTTTATCTGTAATATCTCCAAAAGTAATGTCGACATAACTAATATAAAAGTTAATTAGCGTTATAATAAAGTACACGCTTTGGTGTCGCATTTGATGATCTATACGGAGACTTGGCTCAATTAGTGAGACAGGCTAAGTAAAAATAGCTCAGTGGCTTATTCAAACATCCTTTTACGTCATCGCTTCAGGGACAGACTGTTAAGAGCTTTCTCGTAATTGATTACGTACTTTCTTTAGCAATCCTGTTTTTGTTTAGTTTTATTTCATTAGGTATTATTTTCGCGATATTCCATAACTCATCTTGAGTTGTGAATTAAATAAAAAAACTTTATAAGCGTCCTCAATAAACTAATGCCGAGATCGGTAATAATGGGTCGGTGAAACGATTTTTCTAACATGTTCTTAAACGAAGCTGCTAAAATTTTCCAAAAATATGATGACTAGAAGTTAATGTTTTGCTTTCAGAATATCATTAGCTACACATGCGTTTCAAAAGTTTCTGCAGTCTCTAAATTATGCAACATCGTGATACTTCTGAATATACTTAATTGCAGTCAAGAATAATTTTATTTCAGTGTCGGTCGGTACTGTGTATCTATTTTAAATATTTTATTACAATCACATACATAACAGAACGCCTATATTCCCTGAAGGGTTAGGCAAGGCATACTAATGTACACCCACAGTTCACCGGTATGTTTAGGTCCCATGTACTAGGGGGCGCACCTATTGTACCGGGCACAAATTTCAAACCGTAAGCTGCTACTGAATTTCATAGAAAAACCCAATAATACTTTGCTCGACCTGGGAATCGAATCCAGGAGCTCTAACTAGCAGACGCTCTCAGGACGACTAGGCTATAGAGACAGTCCATATTACAATCACATACATACTACTTCATATTTTAAACAATAATGAGAACTAATAGGATAAGTTACTTAAGGCGGAACGTTTCGCTGTGCCCGCGAAATTCAAATTTGGAGTGGTTTTTCGCAGTTTGTAGGTCTATAATAAGTTCTGTATTCATGGTAATGGTAATTGCGACATTAACTATACAAAATTCACAATTTTTATCTAAAACCATTGCTTATAAATCATTATTGGAGCTAAAAGTAGTGTAAAATGTCAATTTTGACCAATTACACAGATTGCGCCAAGTTTTTGGCTTGTTAAGGATTTATTAGGAAAGGTTAGTTCTCAGATGTGAATGTTGTATAGTTGATGTCGCAATTACAACTACCATGAATCTAGAACTTGTTATAGACCTACAAACTGCGAAAAACCACTCGAAATTTGAATTTCGCGGGCAAAGCGAAACGATCCGCCTTAATTGGGAGGAATGGTGTTAATTCATATGATATACCATTTTCTTTAACCCGGAAAGCGCAGTGTGGGACAATCTCCAACGAGATTGTCGGACGACCTGGTAAAGGTCGCTGGGAGTCGTTGGATGCAGGCAGCGTATAACCGGTCCCTGTGGAAGTCTTTGCGGGAGGCCTTTGTTTAGGAGTGGACTTCTATTGGCCGATACGATGACCATTTCCTTTAAAGAACGGTAAATCCACATGGATTTTATCCACCGTTGGAAGGCGGCCGAGTATATCGGCGTCATATCAAATTAAAATCGCACTTGCCTTCGCTTGCTCTATGCCTTGATCATGGGACATGAGAGCGATTCCAATAATTAAAATTGACATAAAATAAGGAAGATTTGCTGAAGTAATATCCAAAACGTTTCCAGATCTGCAGCTTATTTTTCCATTTCTTTTACAAAATCGTACCGTCAGACTATTCTTTTTTGAAATGCGTCGTTAAAATATACAGATATGTTCTGTCACGTCACGTCACGGTATACAGACAAGTTTTATTTTCACCGTAAGCCCGTAGCGCCACAGAGTAAGAAGTGACAGAAGGCTGATAATACCTTTTTTGTTGTTTACGGGGGAAAACCGGTCTTCGGGGATAGACCGGGGAATGTGGGATTTTTACCCATTAAAACCACCCCAGTAGCCACCATCAGCACATGAAAACTGTGTCCTCTTAAAAGACCACCCCAGAACACCCCTGTGCAACACCCGTTCGGGCTCATCCCTGGAGAGATTGGGATCTCCCCTGACCTTACTGTGCACAGCAGCACGTGACTACTCTGCTGCCGTCTTCTCAGAAGTCAGACGATGGGCGAACCGATTCCTCTCTCTATACGACCACGATTCAAAAGGCCCGACTGGCTAAGGTGACGCAGGCGGGATTTTGGCGTGTTAGGCGCGATATCTTCACTGGCGCCTTCTTCTTCGAGCAGGGTCGGCTCTTTCACGATCTCGCTCGACAGCCTCCTTCTGGACCATCACGGTCTCACAGAAGGAAGCCATTTCTGCGCAGTTATCTGGTTCTGCCTGCATAGCCCTCACTACTGCTGGCAGGGACCGATCTCGCCCGATCCTGGCCGCCAGGATCCCTCGTTCGGAGGCCCACGCAGGACATTCCTTGAGCGTGTGTTGTGCGGAATCACGGCCGTCGTCGCAGTGATGGCAATTTGCCGTAACCTCTCGCCAAATTCTGTACAGGTACTCACCAAAGATACCTAACGATTGTTGAACTTGTAATGGCTTAGTAGCCGTCCATGCCAGTATGTTATTGTTATGACATTGTTTTGAGTAAACAAATTAGCTAATGTGAGTGCGTATCTACGTACAGTCAACCGTAAAATTATGTGTTCACTGTAACAATCGATACGAATATCAAAGAATATAATAATAACTGCTAGGGTTGTAATTATAGAAATAGTAATTCATTATGTTATGTATTAAAGTACTAACATTCGTAGTATAAGTACTGCCAGTTGAGAGGATAATAAACCTTATTACTTGGAGATTAAATCGAAAATAGATAGGAGAAATTTGACAGTTTTGGATACCATGATATGCTATTGAACGTACGTTGGGACAATAGTTCTGAGAGGAGACCTGTGTCCAATCTTGGGACATTAAAAGCTTTAATGTCGATGGTACCTTTAGTTATTTATAACGTATCACAAAAATCAAATTACTTTCTACCTATGGCCCTTCTCCATTTATACATCGTATATCGCTTCGTGGAGTGGGTGTCTCTGCGAGCCTTCCGATGTGTCTTGGGAGTTGTCTTCAAAACACGTGACCCAGATACAGAGCCCTGTATGACGACGTTCCTCCATTCTGTCTAGATTCTTTGTGACAATTAGAACTGGGTTTTCAATTGTGTTGAATGTTTAGGTGAGATGTTGATGAGTTTTGTGTCATGATAGCAGAATTGTATGCGGTGCTGCAAGAGACACATTGAAAGTAGTATTTCTGTTGAAATAAGACTACAGAATATACTGCCTCGGATTTGAAATAATTCTTCGATAGATATTTCTATAATGGCTCTAGTCTGTACCATCACAACAAGATTTTGAAACCATTTTTATTAGTACCAATTTTGGACATTAAGGAGATTATTATAAGTACTTCTTTTAACAAGCTTCGCGAAGTCGGGACCTTTCGACGTAAATGGGTCCTATTTCCGAATCTGCCATTATTTGAATGCTCTAATATTGCAAATTGAAGCCAATAGTAATTTTGGATGAAAAGCGAGTTTTCTTATCTTTTTATTAATAATACAGGATACCATATAGAAAATATCATCACGCTTTTATAATTAAAGGTGACTGAGACCGACGTGTGCTGATGTTTATTATCCACATTTAACCGGTAGTAAGTAAATTTATGTCGAAGCTTATTGCCAAATATCACAGCGAAGTTAAATAGGTTTTGAGTTAAGAAATACCCAATATAGTCAATCCGATGGGGTCCCCACTAGCGTACGCCGATCCCGAATATTTTTGAGCTACGATTGACCAGCTACAACCTTATTTAAAAATGTTGTCAACTTCCGATTCCATCTATTCATTGTGCTAGTTTTTGTTAGCGACCTACAGAATCCTACGCACCTGCCAACGAAAAAAATAAATATCATATCAATACCAATCCTACACGGCAAATGAAGTTCATTGTTCTAATGTTAAAAAAATTCGTTACGTCATGAACGCTGACAGTACGATGACACGTGAATCGTTTGGCGACGTGGGTCGTTGAGTGTGCCCGGAGTAGTCACGCATTGATACGGGTAGGCTGCAGTGTTTTGGTTTTACGAGCGTATCGAGTCAGACGAAATTTAATCGATTCTAGACTTATACGGCGCGATGTTTGGTTAGGTTTTGATTGTCATTTTTATGAGTCTCTGCGTAAGCGTCATCCGCTGTAGACCTGTGTTTTACATAATCATCTTATCGTATGAATAATTAATTACCTATACATACATACACTCACGCCTTTCTCCCACAGGGGTAGGCAGAAACTATAGACGCCACTTGTTATGATTCTTGTATACTTCTTTTGCTTCTTCCACATTCATACATCTCATACATACACGCCGGTTGCAAGTGCTACGCACCTGATCTTTTTGAAGGATATCGTCAATAAGATCGGCGTATGTCCTTCTAGGGCGACCTCTACCAACTTATAAGTTGATTTTCGGGGACATAATGGACACCAAAAAGCACGACATAAATGGATCACACTTTTTTTTTAAATTCATGATAGACTTACGCTTGACCGCCAGTTCGCCTTCAAGTTGTATTGCCACTACTGGCACTACTGCCGACATTATTATAGTCCCTATCCTTATAAATCGTCCACCGCACGCGCACCGCCTACCCTGGCGGAGTATATCGGACTAGTACCTACATTAAAAAAAAACCGCAATTAATTTCGTTTGCCCTATGGGGCACCTCATCACATTTAACACGGAGAATAGTGCCATAGCTTAAGGAATATTTATTTAGTTTTGAATAAATACCTTTACATCAGGTTATAACAATAGATAACACACACAAGCATAGGTGCCATCTGATGGTAAGACGCAACTGCAGCCTAAATGTGTAGACACCAGCAACACCTGAGACCTCAGTTGTTGTCTTATATGCCCAGTAATTTCACTAGCTTCATTGCCCTTCAAGCCGGCACAATATTACGGATCTGGACGTGGAATAAGGTTCAAACTCGATTGTCGTTGAAATATAAATAAAATGTTATAAATAGGCGATCTCCACATGTCATTGAACATTGTTTATAGATTATTTTTATCATGTTTTATATATCTTTGTGTCGAAGATGAAAAGAAATGTTGATATTCGATTTCCTGTGTCAGATAATATTTCAGTGATGCCATTTAGTACGATTGTACGAGTATATTGAATTTCGTTTGATATCGAGTTAAATGACGCATCAGTGGTGTAATACGACTTGAAACAGCTCGATAGTGATCCTTCGGACAAGTATATAACGTTTTTAGACTAGTTGTTTGTTATGTATGAATATTACATGTAACTGACTTTCGTTTTAGTTAAATAAAGGTAAATACCTTTTCTTAAAAATCCTAGAAAAAAAAAACAAATTACTCAACACGTTTATCGACGACTCGACATACACATAACTTTTTATCTGGGGTTTAAAATGGTGTGTGTGTATGTGTGAATCATGTTATATGATTCATCAATAGGTAGTGGTCATTTTAGCCTTCCTAATTACACCAGATAACGTGCACCTGAATAAAACGTGGTGTTCCGTCGCTGCCGCGTACAAGTGCCACAGGACAGCACAGACAAAGTGAAGTGCTACTAACATAGTCTTAAGCCCTATTTACTAACACTATTTTGTATATATATTTTAGCTTGTAAGGTATACAAGATGCCTGAGAATAAATGGTAAATAATCATAATAAAACTGAATAATTCCTATTATGTAATAAGGTACGCAATGTAGGACTAGAGCCTTATCCCTCTCATTCCTTTTTCGTGGGAGAGCCATGCTTCGGCACGAATGGGCCGGCTCGACCGGACTGATACCACGGCCTCACAGAAAACCGGCGTTAAACAACGCTTACGTTGTGTTTCGCCGAGTGAGTGAGGTTACCGAAGGCCCAATCCCCTTTTAAAAGGTCGGCAACGCACTCGTGACCCCTCTGGTGTTGCGGGTGTCCATGGGCGGCGGTAATCGCTTACCATCAGGCGATCCGTCTGCTCGTTTGCCCTCCTATCCCATAAAATTGTTACATGGGAGAGCCATGCTTCGGCACGAATGGGCCGGCTCGACCGGAGTGATACCACGGCCTCACAGAAAACCGGCGTTAATGATGAATGAGTGAGGTTGAAAAAAAAAATCTGAGAGGAAACCCGTGCCCAGCAGTGGGACAGTATAATGGGTTGATTATGTATGTATGTGTATGTAATGAGGTACAAGTAGATTTAATAATATAACTATTTTATCACTCAACTGGGACAGGACAAGACCATGATCCATTAAAAAGTATACGAAAATTGGTATGAAAATTACGTAACCATCCAATTAATTATAGGAATGCCTTAATTAATGTTTGTAGGTACTATTATCTTTTTATGTCAAGGTTCCCTTCACAACGGCCATATTTTTTCTCAAGTCCTCGCCTGTCATAGACCAACCTAGTTTTTGCGGCGAGTGGAGCTGCGCTGCCTAACCTAGTTTTTGCTGCGGTTTTAAAAGTCTGTGTCTATTTCTATCCAGTGTCATAATCAGATGGTTAACTGTGTTTTGTAGTTCGTCATTCAACTGTGAACCTTTTGTACTTAATATTTGAATTTAATCATGAAAGATTGCGTCATGTAGTAGGTAGGTATTATTTTTAGTATCAATTAAACATAACATACCATCACGCCTGTATTCCCCGAAGGGTTAGGCAGAGGCGTATTAATGTACACCCACAATTCGGCGGTATGTTTAGGTCTCTTGTAATAGGTGGCGAGCCTATTACCATTAACCGGGCACAAATCCAAACACCGAGCTGAGAATTTCATAGAAAAACCCAATAACACTTTGCTCGACCTGGGGATCGAACCCAGGACCTCTAGCGTAGCAATCGCGCTTGGGACCACTAGACCAATAAGGCAGTCCCATATCAATTAAAGTTACTAGGTTATGGTGTATGTTGGCAGAAGAATGGATATATTTTGTGGAAGACTACATACTCATAATTAAAATTTCTTATTTTTTGTTCTACGACTAGGCTTATTCTACAAAAGCGGTATTGCTTTTCAGTTACAGGACTTACGCTCTAGAATATTGTCTTTCTACTAGTCACCCAATATAATGAGTTGGTAGAAATGATACATCGAACCTCGTCGAAAATTCGTAGTCTGCGAGGGTGAATAATTGAAATTTTTGCTCCAATTGACAGCTGTCAAAACTGTCACTTAAGCTCCGCCATATTTTATTTTAAACACAAAAATTACCCTTATTTACGTAGTCTATCCCTAGCGCGGGATGTGTGGGTTAATTTCCTACGTTTGTATACGACGAGAGGTTTGTATAAGCTTCCTATATTAATTAATACGTATATTCAGACCATTTTCTTATAATATTATGCTACAAGATCGTGGCGTCACATTTTAAAACAGCAGTAATTTTTGTTGCGTAGTTTTAATCACCAGCGTCAAGTTGCCGACAACGTTGGTGCCGGGCCAAAGAAGTTCTTCCCGATCCTAGCTTAATTAAAATGTCCGTCAGACCAACCTAGTTAAATGGAAATATGAAACAGTTCTGGTACGAGAGGAGCATATTTTTTTATTACATTTAGATAAATTAGGGACACTTCAAGTGGAAGCTGGCGCAGTTTAAAGCTGCAGCCCCAAAATGACAGCTTCAGAAGCGAAGGACGGATGCATTTTTTGAGATATCGATTTTTTTATGGGATAGGAGGGCAAACGAGCAGACGGATCACCTGATGGTAAGCCATTACCGCCGCCCATGGACACCCGCAACACCAAAAGAGGAGTCACAAGTGCGTTGCCGACCTTTAAAAGAGGATTGGGCCTCCGGTAACCTCACTCACTCAGCGAAACACAACGTAAGCGTTGTTTAACGACGGTTTTCTGTGAGGCCGTGGTATCACTCTGGTCGAGCCGGCCCATTCGTGCCGAAGCATGGCTCTCCCACGTGCAAAATTTGTTAATTAACCACCATAATCCTCATAAGCTTCTCGCCAATTCCATTTTGCTCTAGTCTAACTAAATGCGGCTGAATCATACACCAAGCGATTACCATCAGACCTCCGCCACCGAACCAACTTTGTTTATCACTCATTAATGTCTATCCCAACCAAAACTACACTCTATTGCTTCTGTAACTAGCCCTGAAATCCCGTAATACGTACTACCCAATACGTTAATAAAACTCAATACATACGTCAGAACGTCACTACACTATCACATTAATTATGATAACAGTTCAAAATACCAGCTATACAAAATACACATATAAGCGACACTAATGTAGCAGTGACACCTCGGAACCGTGAAAAATAAACTACGCACCACACCTGCCGACGTCTGGATTGGCGCCAACCGTATTGACACGGTTAGTGTACAACATTATATTAATTGCACCAGTTAATTAAAGTTTTAGGAAGGAAATTGAATTGGTTATATTCATATGGTTGCCGGTTCGAAACCTACCCATTGCACTAACCACCACTCTTAACACAAGCACTTTAGCTGAGCACGAGGGGTTAACAAGAATAGGTACTAAGATTTTTCTACGAAAAAATAAATAAAAATAAAGTATGCGACACGTGGGAGAAAACGTGACATTGCAACTTTCTATTCCATTGATCTTGATATATCTTATCTACATTGGCATAGACCTCTCTAACACTATATATGACACTAATGTATTACCGAGCCCTGACAGATATGGCACGATGTTGAATGAGATTATCTTATACTGCGTATGTTCTCATCAGGATGTTATTGTGATAAGTGTATTTATTTTTATTATAAGGACTGAAGTATTTATTATATTTAAAGAGGTGATCAAAATCCTGTAGGTTCACTCAAGTATAAAAAAATAAAAATTATAAAACGATTATAAGACGTTCATATCATTATATACCTTCCTAATGTTTAAAAAAAAGTAATAATAATAATCTATACACGTATAAAGATCTAAAGTTGTTCGTCAGTAGTTACTGGTTCGTAGGAAGATCGAATGATTCTGATTATTCTTTCTCTGATATAAAACTTTGTGACTGTTTGATTCTCCTTGAATGCGCATCCCTATATCGCGTTCTATATTCATAAACAATCTTTGTCAAAACACAGATGTACCTAGCTGCCTGTATATATGTACTTACTTAATTCTTTTGTCGAGTGTACTGTAAAAATAAAGGTAAAGGCACAAACTTTGACCTGATTCGTTTTCTGTAAGAATTATTTTGTGAGGTCAATATAGGTGAAGCCTTCAAACACGCTTAACTTTTTCTTTTACAACATCAAAGGGAGACTTAAACTCCTTAATTTTATTACCAAAATTATACAATGTTATTTTAAAGATTTTCTCAAAGACATCCAGCGTAAAAAAGTAACAATTTTATTATTAAAAACCCTTGTTTTGGCCAAAGAACAAAGCAGAAAAAAATATAATACGACCAGTTGCTTGTTTTCTCAACCGTAAACAAGGTTTTGATAAATAAAAGATGTATTTTCATGCGTAATGAGGTTAGAAATCCCTAAGGGGAAGGAAAATGGGCTTCAAACATGAGTAATGGCTTACTTGATAAATTAGTTTAGTATATTATAGTGTTTGAATTTTCAAATAATAATAAGTTTCAGAATTCTCATACAAAGAAGATCAAGTCAGTGTTTTTGATATTTAGTATTAGACGGAGATGGCACTTTCATAAATATTATAAAGCTGAAGAGTTTGTTTGAACGCGCTAATCTCAGGAACTACTGGTTGGAATTGAAAAATTCTTTTTGTGTTGGATAGCCCATTTATCGAGGAAAGTTATAATATATCTAATATCACGCTACGACCAGTAGGAGCAGAGCAACGCGAGTGAAACCGCAGGCGGGTCGGGTATACGTCGACGAAATATCGATGTATTTTGAGTCAAATTTGAGCAACTTGCGAAGCTGTAACTCAATTCCCGCTTCGCGAAATAAACAGTATTGTGAACACTTATAGCACAAGACGGTTTTTTTAAATAGCACATTGCAAGCGATGTAGCCTTGCTCGTCACGTGTAGTCATATCACATGTGCCTCAAGACAGCCACGTGTTGGACCGAAATAGTTCACGCTAACCTTCCGAGTCCTTGACCCTGGGGGCCTACTATGAAAATCGAACTACAAAGTTCCGACTGATGAATCGCATATTTTCTTACCACGTGTTTTGGTCGCGATAGTCAATTGGATGTTTGCGAATTTATACGATGACGCTACTTCTAAATGTTATCTATTTGACGTTAGTGGGTACTTCGTTATTTGACAATATAGGAATAGTAATATTCTTACGGCGAGGCTCCAGACAAAGTACGATCCTTATCGTTGGTTGAATGCTGAACATTAAAACTCAAGCTTTTATAAGCCTTATACCTATGTTTGAAATTTGGAATTTACTCGAATCGAATAAAAATTAGTCGAGCACGTTCACAAGTACTACCGTTCAATGATGTACTATCAGCCAACTCCATATCTAGCCATTTTGAAAATAAAATCCCGTGCACACGGTGGTGTTGGTTTTTAGGAATTAAATAATATAAATATGACGGAATAAAATGCATAAAAAGTAGTTTTATTTCAATATCTTTTTAAGCTATTGCATAGCTTCTATCGCGGGCCTTGAGCGTGGGGACCGAATCCAGAAATTCCGTAACGAAAAAAACCTAACACGCTTGTCTCTTTAGTTCAGCAACCCGCCTTTAGGTGGCATTGGTTGTATTACATAAGTTGATAAAAACCAATGCCACCTAAAGGCGGGTTGCTGAACTAAAGAGAAACACGCTTGTCTCTTTAGTTCAGCAACCCACCCTTAGGTGGCATTGGTTGTATTACATAAGTTGATAAAAAACGCTATGCAATAGCTTTACCGCGGCAGTCCCCGAGTGCCACACGTATTTTTGTTTATACGATTAGAGATACAGATAGATGCAGCCGAGGCTGCAAGCAAATATAGCCCTCACGGTGGCTAGATATGGCATTGGCCGATAGTACATCGTTGTATCTTTTCAGTCGAAGCTTCTGCGTTCGATTTTCGTAGTAGACTCCCTGTTACAGCTGCGTTCAATTAGCACGATTACATGTAACGCAATATCACTCTCAACACGATACTCGAATGTTGTTACGCCGAACGTTAAATTGCTATTATCTTGCGAAAACAATTCAGCGTTACTGTTGAGTTTCCAAAATAAAGACTATAAAACTGTAAAGGAAACTTCAGAGATGATTAAGTAATGTTTGCTCACATTTAGGTGTGGGAGGTTAAATAATAATGCAATCTAGAACTTAAACTGGCATTTCTAGACAACACGCGCAGCATAAACCGATCGCACATAAACGACATGCCAAATTGCATATGAATAGTCCAAAGCATTTCTCAAACTTTTTAGTGTCGCAACTAACTATATAGATAGTCAAAATATTGCAACCCACTCACTTCAATATATTAATTTGACCCTTTTACATCGGATAAATTAAGACGTCGACCGGTTCGTTTGTTTAATTGAATGATGAATTATTGATGATTTATGCAGAATCATTTTCAATTTAAAACTCAAACACAATTAAACTCTTGAAAGGATATTTCGAATCACATGACCCCCTAGGAGTTGCGACCTTCGTTGAGAAACAGTGGTTCAAATTATCCTTAGCAATTTGCACATAATCGTCAAATATCTTGGCATTGTACCTGTAGATTAAACCTTTGCGGTCTTCAAGTGTATCATTATTTCGTGAAGCACTTCAAATTCTCTTGTTTGTTACATGTGAAAGGCAATTTTTTTTTAATTGATTATGTCGGCAAAGGAGCAGACTTGCAAACTAATGGTAAGTAATCATCGGCGCCCATGGACACCTGCAACACCAGAAGAGTTGCTGCTGCGTTGCCTAGCTTATAGCGCGCAAAACTCGAAACACACACACTAAGGTACTTTACGACAGACTCCGACGTAAGGGTGTTCGCAAGCCAGCCGACTTGCTCGGTGGTAGGACCTCTCGAGTTAGACCTCGAGAGCCAGTCAGATATTTTCTCGGCTCTTACGAGATGCTTATCTTAATGGCAGTGAAGAACTGTATTCTAACCCGTCCACACACGGGGGCAATTCATATAATAATTATACTTACAATATTTAAATTATTACTTTAGTATACTTTGTTCTCTGTGTGATGGCCGGAATACAGTGATGCATATCCTGCATTCATAATTTATTGCAATTATACTCGTAAAATCATCAACTACCATAACTAGATCAAAAATCTATTAACTAGTGAAACACGTCACTGTTTCGATATCTACAAAGTTCAAAATCCCTCAAACAAATTGTGTAAAAGGGGACCTGATAACTACTTCAGCGAAAATGCTAGTCGTTGAAACTTAGATCAATTACTTTTCTATATCGAGCCAATTCTGTCTAGTACTGGGTCAGACTATCTGATGCTCCCGGGGGTGGCTGAAGGGTAGGGGAAGGTGACTGGAAAGTCAATTGGGTGTCTGTAGCTTATACGACTTGGGATAAAGGATCAAAACAAATAGACACGCAAAATAAACCGGTTAAGGCGGTTTTCAATGGCGTCTATTTTCATTTATTAGATGAATATAATTAATAGGTTCTGTTTAACATTTGAATTGATTTGATTGACGATTCATAAATTTGTGAGATGAGGTAAAAATATTTGTGTAAAAGCACAATCATGAATATAATTGGGTATGTTTCTTAGTTTTTCGATCACGCATAGTTCATACGGGAAATGCTGGCACCTAATTAAACGTTCAAAGTAGGAATAGCGGCATTTTGAGCGTAGTCAGTTTCAAGTTTAATCATTTAGTTTCGTATAAGGTTAAGCAGAATTTACTGGATTAAGGTTACAAATTAATGACCACCTAAAAAATCTAACAGAGATAGATAAAAACATAATTAACCAAACGCCATTATCTAAATACCCAGTTACAAAACCATTCTTACTAATATTATAAACGTGAAAGTTTGTGAGTATGGATGTTTGTTACTCTTTCACGCCAGAACGGCTGAACGGATCTGGATGAAATTTGGCATAGATTATAGCCTGAAATAACACATAGGCTACTTTTTATCCAAGTTGAACTAAATACTGAAGTCCACGCAGACAATGTCGCGGGCAGAAGCTATTCTTCTATAAAGTACTGATCGCCAGTGGAGATAGGTGCCGCAAAACGCAAGTAGCGACCACAGAGCCGACATAGAAGTCTTACAGCTACTATATAGACCGGGACAGAGCTATTGATTTTGTATATTGCCATCCCTCTCTAAAACTAGACTAGTGATAGCTATGACACTTCATAATATAGTCTCGGCCTTGAACTACACTCGTAAACAAGCCTGTGGCGTCAACGTGTGTTTCAGCTTGCCATTATCTAGATTACACCGCGTTTGGGGCTAAAAGGTTAAAGCCAGTCCGGTTTAGGGGGGGACTGACATTATATTTTGCGACATGACATGACATTTGTCGTAACGTTATCTTGTGTGAAGTCGTAGTTTCAATATCAGAAATGCGACTACAATACATATAATTCCGTAGTGTGCTTTTGACTTGTAAATGGATGAAAGGCGATTATAAAAGGAATTCAATATAAAGGAAACCCCGTTTTTCTGGTAGTACGAAGCGCTTAGGTACACCACTGAGTGGAACCCACAAAACATTAGACGAAGTTGCGGCAGACCTAAGAGATGGTGAGACGAGCTAGACCTTTATTGGGAGGATTGGCCGCAGAAAGCTTTAAACCGAGTGGAGTGGAAGGAGGGTAGGGAGGCCTTTGCCCTGCAGTGGGACGATTACGGTAGAATAATAAAAAAAAAGGAACCTTGTAATACGCGAGCCCATTACCATGAACCGAGAACAAATCTAAACACAGGACTGTTAATAAGAATTTTATAGAAAAACTCAATAACACTGCCCTACCTGGGCAAATCTAAAACAGGTAGTTAACTTATCAGCGAAAAGATCCTTTATATGAAACATGGATGACGCAAAAGAAGAATCGAAGAATCGAGAGGCACTTTTTTGAATTCCCACTTTCTCTCTAAGAAAACTGCGAATGTATGTAGGTAGAAAATACGGAGATTAAGTGCAGCTAAACTTAAATATTTACATTATGACGAATAATGACGGTGCTATGACGTAAACATAGCTCGTAACTAGTGCCAAGAGACCTTGAACTAAACTCGTAAATAAGCGTGTGTCAACCTACACTGCATAATGAATTAGTGTAAGTATATTTCGCTTTTACCTAGATAGTATATATATGGCAGATATAAAAACAGGGGTACCAACTACAGTATCTTTTGGTCACATCTAGAAATGCAAATGTAAGCATTTGAAAAGCTTTTTCAACGCCAGAATGTTGTTTACGTCGTCAGTAACCACTGAAGCCCGCGGTTTCACTGCCATCTCAAAGGACTTTTTGAGACTACCCTAAGTCTTTCTCCAAGGTTCAATCTACTTCAACAATACCAAAATCTGTACAGCCGTTTAGGCCTGAAACCGTAATACACAAACAGGTTTCAGGTTATTTTGCATTTATAATAATAGCATAGTTTGGATAAAACCAGCCCTTTCTCTCTATCAGTTCTTGACTTCTCAGTCCTTAAGGTGAAGGGGTTTTTGGCAAAAGAATTCCAGTTCTAATAAACCTACCGGCTGATATGTTACTGAAACTGGCTGAGACAAACAGAAGCGATTCAGACAAATATATATTTTACGACCTGGGAATCGAACTTGAATGCGTACCGCTGAAATGTGGAATGCGCTTCACATGTGTGTTGGTGCAGTTTTGATATAGGACAGTGTAGTGGTGGTATTCCTTTATTCTGTAAATACGACTTTGAACTGTTCTTCACATGAATGATAGCTGGCGGCCTGTCGGCTTACGTGTTGTTTTATTGAAGGCTGAAGGTTCTTCCTTATCAGTCAAGCAAGTGAAACTGTCACGATATATCATTGTGTGTGTGCTACGTCACTTTTATCACATACATACGTACGTAACTGTCACGTGCGTGTCGAGATAATACCCTTCTGCCCCAAAGGGTAATGCAGTATTCGCATGCAATACTGTCAGAAGACGTATGATTGCGATTTTGTCTGATATAATATATGCCTGTACAAAATAACAAGATTCTGTGTTCTGGTTACGTCGCTCGACCGCATTGGATATCTACAGGTAAATTGATGGGATTATGAGCTGACGTAGTAAAACTTTAGTTTTAAACATAGTTTCACGCCTGTATTCTCCGAAGGGTTAGGTAGACGTGTAGGTACTATTGTACACCCACAGTTCACCGCTATGATTAAATATCATGTAATAGGTGACCCTACTGGCATTAACGGGGCACAAATCCAAACTGCGAGAATTTCATAGAAAAGCACTTACAAACACTTTGCTCCAGTGTAGCAGTCCCGCGTAGGACCACCAGACAAAGGTGTTGTTTGAAATGTAAGATTGTTCTTCATACTTTGCCTAAAGTATGAAGAACAATCTTACATTTCAAACAAAATACAAAAGAAACAATAATGTAACATTCCTTCCTTATCATCGAGTGACACAGTGACCCATTTTGCTTTTAAACCTATCTACACACTAAACACATGGAACACTCAAAAACCACCCTTAACCTAAAACTATAACGTTTACGACCGCTTCTAGTAATCAGGGTTACCAAATGTCCAATTCGGGTCGATTACTGTATCACATATTGGTTAGTTAGGTAGAGCTTGGTATGCGAACCACGGGGGCAAGGAACCAAAAGGGCAGAACGTGACCAGCCCTAGCACAAGTGTAGAATATATTCTGGTTATATTGCCCGCAACATCATACAGACGACGTACATATCAAAATAAACTCGAATATCCGATGCAGATTTAAAAAACAACTCAACTATATGAATCGACAAATAAAATTAACTACGATCTTACGATATTTGACTTTTTCCGCATTGATAGTAATTCAAGACACGTTAAGCGATCGATTCTCCGTAACCGAATATCCTGTTTTTCTGACGCGTCTTGGCTGAAGTAACTACAAAAATACCTAATATTCGATATTATACTAATAGGAAACATTGAACTTATTCAATGTTTTCTATTAGTATAATATCGATATTTTGATGTTCAATCGGCGTGAAGGGCATCCCCTATCGTAACGTTGTGATTGCGATATTTCTTGTTTTAATTAATCAAGAAGCCAAATAATAAATTCAGACCCGAAATAGATTTACTATAATTAGTCGCCAAAATTGAGAGAAAACTTCTCACGAAATTGTTAAATCATTACCAACTGAAGGTATTTCTAACAGAACTTTGATAATAAAGCAATAAATATTTGTGAGAGAATTGTACAAGTTTTATAAGTGCCTACAGTTCTGTTACAAACAGCCTCTAAGTTGAAAGAGAATATTAATATTTCAGCCGTAAGTGAAAGTTCTACTCCTAAAACTAATAACTTTGCAAAAGTCTATTGACTCTCGTTACTATTCCAAAGGGGGCTGAAATTGTAGAGGATGGCTTGTGCCTAAATGGCAAAAACGTTTTTTGATAGTTAGATCCACCTCACTAGCTACCATACGTAAGGCCGGTGCCAAACAGTTTTAGTTACCATGTTTCGTCGTGTGTTTCTGAGGACTAGTCTTGAATTTCGGCCCCTAGACAATCAAGCATGTTTGACAAGCACGTGAATTTCTCGAGGAGTATTCTTGAATAATATATCACATTTCGTTCAATCTGAAATAAGTCGTACAACTGCCAGACAAAGCATTATAACTTTCAAGGACATTATCATCTGAAATATGAGCATGTTGTTCAAAAGTTTCGTAACTCTTGTAAGAGGGAACTAACAGAAAGTTGCGTAGTATTTTCGAAGAAGACTTGTCTCCATTTCAAGAGTTGCCGGTTAAACATTTCTACAGTGATATAAGACAGGCGGTAAAAGCTGGGATTGTATCCGTGTGGATATTGAAAAAGGTATTTTTGCCATTAAAGAACTTATAATCAGAAAGCTTCTGACGAAGGTAGGGATTCTGTATAAACCCAACGCAGGATGTCAGAATTGATCTGGATAGATACATATACATTTCTAACAGCAAATATATAAATGGTTTTTTCATTTTGGAATTATGTACCACTTTCTACTGCGACTTACGAAGGCAGTGTGTTCATGTTAGGTCCCTTGCGAATGTATCCGGTACATGACTGTCTGATAAATTGTCAATTTTTTTTTTATTCATGATTGGTCATGGCGAACATGGACATTGGACATGGTTCGTCTGATGTTAAGCGACACTGCGATCTACGATGGAGCGCGCTTGCCTAGAAGAAACTGATCCACTCGTGATTTTAAGACACCCAGATTATATCTATCGGGGAAGACCCACTCGGGAAGCGCATTCCACATTTCAGCGGTACGCATGATAAAAGTGGACTTAAAGTCTGATAAATATGTAAAGAGTAAATTGAGGAACCCCTGGCTTCTTACGTCACTTTAAGAAATACTAGTGTAGGGACTATCGGTAAGTCGTTTGATCAATTGTTTCAATTGGTAAGTGACTAACAAACAGATGTACACTTTATTAATGTTGATTTACAAGCTGTAAAACTGACTAACAAAATAAGAATGTGCGTTTCGCCTTGAAACCCGATAGCAAACGAGAGGACGAGAGACGGCACGAGCTGAGGATAACATCTAAAACTTTTATTAGATTAAAATCGAATAAGTTTCCCGAATGTGCGTGAAATTACCAATCGATACTCGTTTATGGCAAACCGCAGAATCGATTGATATTCGGCTTATTTCACATTCGCAAGCGGTACGTGTTTCGTTTGAAAAATGGTTACATAAAAGATATGTTACGTATTAACGAAAGCGTGAATTAAGATTTGTGTGCATTTTCGCGACACTGTTCATAAAATGAAAGGTAGATAGATAAATACTTTTCAAGATCAAATATTATCCAATTTGAAGGTTTTTTCTTTACGTTAAGTACATCCTCGTATTTTACGTAAAGAAATTTAATATTCGCACACCCAAAAATAAACTCGCTCATTCCGTATTTAATTAACCCATATAAAAGTTTCGGGGCGTCTCATTTTGACAAGCTTATTACTTAGTTACCCGGTGGGTTCAACGACCGGCGGTAATATGGTTCCTATTTTGCACTGCAGTGGTTTCGCTTACATAGGTCTGTCTCCATAGCAACCATGCCGTTATGCATTGTCACTAATATACCTTTGTTATAAAGAGAACGCTTGGCACAGAAAAACTGTGGATCGGTTTTGATATTAAAATATTAAAGTAAATATTTATATGATGCAAGCAAACGTGATATCAAAAATTGAAAAGTAGTAGGTAACGTCGTTTACAGCTGTTGGAACTGTTTATAAAATATTTTAAAATGCGTGTATAATGTATTAACCTTATCTGTGTCTCGATCAAAACATCTGTCGTGGCTCACGACAGACGATCGTCCGATAGCACCGTTAAAGATCGCAGTGATGCATTACGCTGTCTTCGACACGACACTGGCGTCATTTCTGAATTCTTTGTTGTTTATTTTATCTTTATTTTGGACACCATCGGTTACCGTGGCGAACGGAAGCCTGCGATACCATTTCATATTCACTCCTTATGAAAAAGATCAGTATTTATTGTACTTTGCTTTTTTTAGACACCCTAATTAATGACTAAACATTCATCCACAAGTCTGCTAAGAAAGCTGAATAATTAATGCGCATAATAAAGGCTAGCTCCCATGTGTTTTACTTACTACCCATATCGTGTTGCAAATGCATAGAAAACTGTTCAATATTCATGCCATCAGTCTCGCATCATAATGAGTATATATGTTACTGTAAAAGCCCGAACTACGGTAAATCCTAAGATTTACCAACTCTGACTGGTAAAAAGTTCGAAATTTGCCACCATGGTTAGGTTAGGTTGTTAGGTTTTTTTTTTAAAAAAAAAGCTTACAACGCCATGCAAATGTTCCACCATGGTTTAAAAAAAAACCTAACAACCTAACCTAACCATGGTGGAACATTTCGAACTTTTACCAGTCAGAGTTGGTAAATCCTAGGATTTACCGTAGTTCGGGCTTTTACAGTAACATATACATATCTAGTTATCTTGAGTTATTTCTAGTTTCTTATGTTAATAGAGGAATTATGTGATCTATTGGTATTAAAACAGCAGCAAACGGAAAGTGGCGTCTCTATGTACATTCTGCTATTACATTTCCATAGTTTTCAATCTTCTATTGCTATGTTGGATGGATATTAATTCCCGTGCTACGTATTATATACCTAAAGCCTCTAATAGTATTAATGATGATCAAATACAACCGACCAAGTTTAATTGAAAATCATGATTTTAATTATTTGTTACAATTAGTTCATTGCGACTCCAAAGTTTTCTGGGACAGATCACAAGAAGTATTAATTTGTTTTCGAATTTCCATACCAACAATTCAACATTTAAATGGAAAAGTTGGCTCAATATTGCATAGTTAGTTTTTTGTTGACGGGGGAAATCTTTAACAGAGTTCCAGTCTTTAGGGATAGGATCGGGAAGTGTGGGATTCTTATCTTTACTACAACACGCGTCCCACTGGCCAGTGTGGGCGACCATCAACACATCGGCCGGAAATGTGTCCTCTGTGTGTGATGCGGTAATTCTAACCTTTGAGCCGGAACGGGGAAGATCAGCTCCTATTGACAGTATCATCATGTTTTCCTAATGTATGCAGTGTATTTTAGTAACAATTGAGTGTATAGAAACATACACACGATAGTGTATGTTTAGTATGGAAATCTCTCCACTACTTGGAAAAATTTGAGGTGGATCTGCGTATTTATTATACTAGACGGCATTATTATTCCGTAGTGCGATATTTATAATTACCCACTAGTAGCGGTGGGCGATTATGAGATATACTATTTTTTTTTATGATGAAAAAATATTCATCATATGGTAGATATCATATTCATATAATACTGCTACAGTTATTTTCTTGTATACAAATAAACAGTTCCAGCCTTTTAGGCAGGTAATAATGTTAGACCGTCGAGGGTCTGGACTTTTTTACAACAGGATTAGTAGTACTAATTAGTAACATCATTCGATTATGAAAATATATTAGTTAAGTACTAATTCCATAATCGATTATCAACATTAGTAATACAAAGCCATTCGATTATACAAATCATTCATAATCACCCACCACTACCCTAACCAAACAGACCAAGATATCTTTATGTTTATTCATAGTTGGTTACATAAATCTTTCCTTATTTACAACTAGCTTCGTCATTGAGTCGCCAATTTATTCTCTTTTACTCGCTCGGTCGTGAGATGCTCGTACGCATCTTGAAATCATTATCTTTTAGCTCATGTGATTAATGCCATTGTTTTTCTTTTCCTCATTATTGTATACGAGTATGGTATTCTAGGCTTAAGTTGTATTTATCAGATATATCAGACTCTTTCCGGTGTCCGAAAGGTCCTCCCAATTATGGAGTACTGCATCTTGAGCTTCAGTTTTTAAAATTACAAGATGGAAGAAAAGTATATAATACTTAATTCGCAGAAAACCGACCTAACTTGAACTCAAACTTCGTTTAATGTGAACGCCCCATGGGAGAAGCTGTTTCAAGACCTCTTTTATTTCTGATTCAAAACAATATTGTTTTCAGCCAAGACAGATGTCGGCGCCAATTGTTCGCAGCGCCACCGTATCGTATTCTTCCTGCCCGAGAAAGAGATAGCGTTATTCATTCTGTATAGTAGCATCCCGCTCGTACAGCGCTCTATAGTCTTTATTATCTCTATTGAAGCACAACACAGGCGCTTAGCAGTACGTTAAGTTTACTGTTGTAGTTCGCATGATTTGAAGAATTTACAGTTTATCGTTCAATTTGCATGTTATTGTAAAACAGCTGATACGATTTTTTACAAATACATTTATAATGTTTTGATCACGATTATAAACGAGTTCAGTGAAGTATGGCAAATGCTAACGTACTAGTTGTAAAGGAATGGACAAGACTTATATGGCCTGTGCCTTCGTAAAAGTCATATATGTATTAATTTAAATATGGCTGAGTATCCCGATGAAAAAATCGTCAGATGCAGATCACTTTCTATCCATAAAAATAGTTATACATACATACATATACGCTGCCGCTGACATTCGCCTTATAAACTCCTTTCGTTAATCGTCTTTCATTCATTCTTTCAACATGTCCAAACCATCTCAGCATATTCTTTTCAATACGTGTCACTACATCGTCTTTCAGCTCGCAAAGTTGTCTTATCACACCGTTCCTCAATCTGTCATTCCGAGTTACACCACACATACTTCGCAAGGAACGCATTTCCACTACATTAATTCTACTTTCATGTCTCTTCTGCCCAACATTACCTTCCATACATAAGTGTAGGTACGAGCACACCATTGTGAATAGCCAACCGAACCTTTTTTGACACGGACTGATTAGCCACAACTGCATGCATAGCACCATTCACTTTATTTCCTGCATTCACTCTCCTTTCCACATCTGCATCAATCTTATATCGACTGAATAGACCAGAACAGTCGTTTAAGTTTTGATGTTACGCCAACAGAAAAGTCAACTCCTGGACTATCCCATATTTCTTGAATTCCACTAAGTATCTACGTAAGCACTCACTTCATCACCTGTTTGACAGACAGGTGCTTCAATGGCGCAACAGAATGCAATAGAAACAACTATGTATGTGTGTGTGGTCTTTAAATAATATTTATACATATCGAAAGTGTGTAGCATGATCCGATAAATATAGCCGGGCGTATATTCGACCTTCGCGTTGCGGTGAGCGAGACGGATCTACGTACGAGTTTATAGGGAATTCAGAAGTTACAAGGTTGGGACAAATTTGAGACGATTGTAGCAAATATGGGATACTTTTCGGAGGTAGGTTTTGGGTCAAGGTTTTTATTTTGTTCGGGGCATTATAAATAGAGGTTGACTTTCCTTCTTTAATGTCCATAAGATTGCTACGACTATAATGGGTATTATTTATCTGTCCGTCTTGTCTTAGTGCAATCCTAGTTAATTGTCATTAAAATGAAAGACATTCCAGTGTTATTACTTTTTTCTTTACAACCAGTATAAGTCGATTCTCATACATAATGTATGGAGTACCACAAGGTACTATCTTCGGACCGATATTTTTCATCTTGAATATTTGGCGAAATAATTCATAGCAGGTGTTAATGTTGTCCGTATAAGGTGTTATCTGTTGTACAATATCATGTTAGCTGTTCACTGAATCTGCTAATGAATGTGTATCACAGCATTTTTTTTAAAGATTACTGGCAATGTGTGTCGCAGATTACTAGTATTCTTGTTAACCCCTCATACTAAGCTAAATGCTTCGAACCGGCAAACACATGATCGCAAGTCCGACGCCCTAGCCATTAGGCCACCGCCGCTTTGAAAAAGCATTCGCAAACAATGTACCTTCAGTCCTTCACTAACGATTTTAAGCTGGATTCAGCGCTTGCTGAGCGGATTGCACAGTCGACTGAGCGACTAATTAGATCAATCACCGAACTGAACCGGTATGCAAACACGGGACGGGCTCAAAAAATATCAACTATGTCTGGGGTTGGAGAGACGTAAAATTCGGATACTTTTTATCATTTTGTTATTTTTCGATATTATTTAACAGGTTTATCTTCCAATTAATTATTTTATGTTACCGAAAGCAGCTACTTCTGATCCAAATTATCTTGGGTAAGTCAGCCAACAAAATATAATCTTTTCTATGGCTAATTTTATTTGCAAGTGAAAATATAGCATATCAATCAATAATGCTTTGTAATCATTTTTTGATGTGTAAACGACATAAGGGTGGTAAAACAATCTTCCGCTCCACCGTACGTACTGGTAGGAGTCGAATATTTTGCACGCTTTAAATGCTAGCGATCTAGCAATGAATTTAAAAATAAACCCAGTCACAAGTATATTGAAATTGACTTTATACCCGATAGGTGGGTAGGTACGAATTCAGAGAGGAGTTATTTCATATTACTTTTTCTATATAGATAGCAGATAGAATTGTTAGATGAAAATATATCATTTTGTATATTATGTTCTCCTACGCCTTTTTTCTACAGAACGCGATTCACTAATCTCTTGTATATTTCTTAAGCTTACATAGGTACCTACTCCATACACAATGCTCGTAGTTTGAATTTGTGCCCGAGTAAACGAGTATTGGCCCTCCCATCAATTCACGTTTGCCTAACCCTTTGGGAAAATGGGCGTTTTGATATGTAGTTTTCTTTCAAAACCTATTAGGCGTAGACTTAGGCAACTGAAGTCACGATTCACAGTCCATTAAGGCTATTGCAGACATATAAATCTAAACACAGAAGTATATCAGTCTACTTACTACTTCGATAACTTTCCCTACTTTTCTTACACTTCTGTTGGCATGTTGTCAACTACCGGTTTTCGACACAGAAACTAAAAACTTAGCTTTTTTGGCAGTAATTCTGTAATGTTGCTCGATTTAATGTGAAAGAGAATGTGGTACCGGAAACATTAGGGTCCGGTATTTATTGAAAGCCATTATTGTAAGAGTAAAAGAGCGAGTGATGTTAGCAATTTTGATCTTAAATGGCTCTGTAGATATAGTTAATCTAATAGATGTATCACTATAGAGATACACACATACATTTTTTTAAATCTAAAAATGTAAAAGTTAAATGTTAAATCAAACTATTTGTTTTTTCTTTTTTTTTTAAAAAAGCTTACTAGCAATGTGGGTCGCACATTACTAGTATTCTTGTTAACCCCTCGTGCTAAGCTAAATGCTTGTGTTACGAGTGGGTTCACGTTGGTAGTGCAATGGGTGGGGTTCGAACCGACAACCACATGATTGCAAGGCCGACGCCCTAGCCATTAGGCTACCCCGCTTTTTTAAACCTAGATGGGCCCTTGAGTAATCCAGAGATTTCTTTCTAAGGATATTACTTTGAAATGCTTTAAGTGTAGGTATCCTGTTAATTAATTTGGCGCTTAATCATTTTATGATTGCGTCTAGTGAGCCTTCTAAGGACTCCCCTAAGACTGTCATAATAAGCTTTCTTGACCGATTCGATGCTTGACGTGCTTAATAGTAAACGTGCTTGCTAACGTTTGACTTTGTCAAAAACGTTTGATCGTAAAAACACAGATATATGTACACTTCTTGTGCTTCCAGTGACTTTCAAGATATTAACGAAAAATATAAAAGCGACTGCCTCATTAGTCTTAGTGGTCCCAAGCGCGACTGCAACGCTAGAGGTCCTGGGTTCGATCCCCAGATCGAGCAGTGTTATTGAGTTTCTCTATGAAAATCTCAGTAGCAGCTCGGAGTCTGGATTTGTGCCCGGTTAATGGAAATAGGCTCGCCCCCTATTACATGGGACCTAAACATACCAGGCGAACTGTGGGTGTACATTAGTACGCCTCTGCCTAACCCTTCGGGGAGTACAGGCGTGATGATGGTACCTATGTTATAAAAGCAAGAAAAGTCAGTTTTATTTATTTTGTCAAGATAAAACCCCTCGATAGGAGGCTAAATTTATCTTGGGTGACGCACGCCATAAAATCTCTTTAGCTTAGCCTATTCGATGACTAAAAGACATGTATCGTAGGTACTAGGCTACGGTGTACATTGTCAGCTTTCACCAACGCTGTCCTACTGCACCATAAAAGGTGATAAACAGCCGGTCTAGATATTTTCATACCTACCTAACCTATATGCAGAAACCACACTTAGAAGATACTTAGAAGAATCAAGTTTAATAGCAGTAGTAAGCGAGTTAAGCGATTAATCGCACGCGATTGGTTCAAAAAGTTATCAACACTGCGGTAGGTATTTATATCGTAGACCGTATTTTTTTCTTCATAGAATGTTTTTAATTTTCTTTATATATCCGCATAACAATGCATTTAATCCGTCAACTAACAAATTACAGACAATGCAAAATCTATTGTTCAGTGTCTCGAGGCCCAAACGCGATTTGATGAAATAAACGTGTATTTGATCCAGATGTAATGTTTGTTATTTTATCAATTGCACAATAAAACAATGGTACATTCGTTGACTGTCGTAAGCTGTAAGATAAACATCGGGTAAAAAGCGTTTTCCAATACAAATATGAAATCAATTCACAAATAAACAATACCGTGACTGTTCGAGTGACGGACGAAGCCGCCAACTTATAGATTTGAAATATTCCTTGGCTAGGAAGACGGGATTAAGTATGGCAATGAGTTATCAGTAAATTAATATTACGACTTACCTATCGCAGCGACTGGTAAGCAGTTGAAGCAGTCTGTGAATGTTTTCCATAACTTGATGTTATACCTCCTTTTGCATTCGTCGTAGAATCTGTTGGACAAGAGAAAATCCTTCATAAACATGTATAAGGCTCTTCTTTGGACTTCGGACATAGCTAGAATTTCAATAATAAGCTTGACGACATTTAATAAGAGTCAATTGTTATTTTATACCGCGTAAGAGTCCGGCGGACGCTGAATTGCCCGTACAAACGTAATACCTACCAAAACAAATCATACTTAATTCAAACACAATTTAATCAAATTGTGTTATTATTGGGATTCAGATACCGTTAATCTAGGTTCCAGTCCTATCATTTCGTCTAGTATTACTTCACTGGAAATCCGGTCTAAACTTTGTGAAGTTATCAAAAATTACGTTCACTTAACAATTATTTCCAGTGAAATAGGTATTTTTCACAAAATGGTAGGATATGCACCTAGATTATGGTATCCTGTAATCCTAATAATAACACAATTTGATTAAGTTCTGTTTGAATTACTTACAATTTATTTTGGCATTACGTTTACGGGCAAATCGGTTATCCTCAACTATGAAAACGCTTAAAGTTTGTGTGACACGTTAATGTATAGACATAGGTGGGTACCAGTCGGATTTGTTTTTTTTAAATTTTATAGCCTAATTCTTAAAGAAGCTATACAGATTATTTAACATAACATTATGACCCCTGGGAGCGACGCAAAGTGAGTGAACTCGGGGAAGAGCTAGCTACCAAACAAAAATGGCTTCTTTTTTTCGAACCAAGCGAACGCCTTCGTTGTACCGATTACAGTTTGCGTTCGAAAATATTGCTAGTGTAACATATTACATAAGTTAAATGACATGACATCAGCTGCGGACCAAGTCGCCATGACACTGACTTTCAGTAGCTTATCGGGTAATCTATCAAGTTGTTTGTATAATGATTATGACAGCGATCATTGCTACTTGTTTAAAGTACTAACGACGAGACGACACATCAAGCTATGCCTACTTGCCCTTTGGACCGCCCGTATTCCGTGGTAATAAGCGTGATTTTTGTAGCGCAATTGTATATGGAAGTTAACAGTAATATTGTTGGGCATATTTATGGTGATCGCGATGTAAGAATTGACCTCGTCGATTTGTGTGCCTTACGAATCTAACGGCGACTCGTTTGATTCGGCGCGGAAAAGTATTCGTGATTTATAGAATTATAATCATACAAGTATGAAAGAATCAGATTCTTTCGGCTCTGATGTCCAATAAAAAAGAGCACCACATAAATGCTTTCCGCTTCATTAGCATAGCGATACTAAGCGCGACTGCCATGCTGAGGTCATGGATTCGAGGTGTTACTGAGTTTTGCATTTTACTAGTGTTTTTACGTAATCTCTATATATGTATATAAAACTCAAAGGTGACTGACTGACTGACATAGTGATCTATCAACGCACAGCCCAAACCACTGGAGGGATCGGGCTGAAATTTGGCATGCAGGTAGATGTTATGACGTAGGCATCCGCTAAGAAAGGATTTTGATAAATTCCACCCCTAAGGGGATAAAATAGGGGATGAAAGTTCATATGGAACAAAGTAACTATTCCACGCGGACGAAGTCGCGGGCAAAAAGCTAGTAAGATATATAGGTATTATAATACTATAGGTACCGTTATTCCCGTAATAAGTCGGAAACGGAAACCATAATTACATCATAAATTCAAAATACAGAACAGCGCGCAGCGGGATAAGGTTATGTGTATTTTGTGTAAATTATTAACATAATTTATTAATTAATTATAGTGCATCATTAGTCTGGTGGTCTAAACGCGACAGCTACGCAAAAGGTCCTGTGTTCGATCCCCATGTCGAGCAGTGTTATTGGGTTTTTCTATGAAATTTTCAGTAGCAGTTCGGAGTCTGGATTTGTGCCCGGTTAATGGCTATAGGTTCGCTCCCTATACATAGGAACTAAAAACATACCGGTTAACTGTGGGTGTATATTAGTACGCCTCTGCCTAACCCTTCGGGGAATACAGGCGTGATGGTATATGTTATATGTCCTTTTCTGTACTCAGGGAAAATAAAATGTATATATTAAGTTATTTTCATTTTGTTTATCTAAATATAATTATGTTAAGTACCTACATATATCATTCTTTAATACATTTATGTTTTTCTCAAAAATGTGCACACAACACACATAAAATTTTATTTATTTCTGTGATCGAGTGTTAAAAATGTGATATATATTTTCTTAACCCAAAATCACACTAAAAACAGCATTAAATTGGTGTCTCGTAAACAAATCATGCACATGAGGCAATAAACCTCATTAGCTATCTGGTTCCATACTTTACACATAAATACATATACAAACACTGACTCATCTGCGTTATTTATTAGTGTTTGACACATGTCATGCCATGTTTACAACGAGATAACATTTAACTCTTAGGACTAATACACACACGACATGACGTTTTTTTATACCACTAAGGTGGCAAACAAGCCTGCCTGATGGTAAGCGTGTTACCGTAGCTTATGAACGCTTGCAACATCAGGGGTATCATTCGCGCATTGCCGACCCTATAAAAGAAGAACCCTATGCTGTAGTTCTTTGGGAAAACTTCGGCGGGGAGCTGATTCCACAACCTGAGTGTGCGTGGAAGGAAATTCCTCTGTAATTCCACAGTATGAGACCAGAGTGATGATGCGGTGATAGAACGTAGCTAGGAGACGTATCTTCACGATATTTTAAATGCGATAATTGTTGTAAACTATATGATCAAAGGACAAACCTAAAATTGCTAGGGAAAATTGTGATCGTCGTAAAAGCGTGAGTGCTTTGATAAACACATCTCCAATGCACAAACACAGAACCAAAACAAGGGAACTGTCAGTTGTCAGTAATCCCGCCATTAGCTGTAGCGCAATCAACAATCTGGCTCTGGGCGTGGGTGTGGTAATTATGGGAATCCCTTGAGGACTATCCTTTGTGCTACGCTCAACGGGTCAATATCTTCTTCATCACATGGCCTTCTTGTTCTAGAGGTCGCAATTGCAATGGTGGTTAGCGTAAGGGTTTGAAGTGAAGATGGGATAGGGGTCTTCCTGTCACGGTCGTGGCGTTCGAATCAAATAGCCAGGAAGACAAGTGTTGTTTTTGATCGGTATGAGTGGTTGGGTATCATGTCCAACCACCTTCTCTGGTGGCAAACGATCAATAAGGATTTCTAGGATCGGTTTTTCTAGACAAGCGCGCTCCATCGTAGATCGCAGTGTCGCTTAACATCAGGCGAACTGGCGGTCAAGCATGAGCCTATCAGGAATAAAAAAAAAACATTTTTCGCACATCAAAAAAGGTGGCACGTCTTATTGGGATTGAATTTTGGATTGGATCTGTTTCCTCGACTTGGCGAACTGTGGTCCAAAATATAGTGTATTTAATAAAATAGTGCCTTTAATTCACAAACTAACGCTACAGAATGAGTCCAATTTCGCCGTAATAGCTTATCTACGTATATAAAATGCATAAGACTGTCTACACAAGGCCTAACTCGTGCTAGTTTAAATGAAAAGAACATTTATGACTGCGCATTTGATGTGAGTTTTGAGAAACGCAAGGTCGAGTTGGTTTTAGATGAAACATTTCCTTAGACTCAACCATTATTAGATCAGTAGAAAAACTATAATTTTTAAGAAAAAATTTAATAAAAAAAATACTTTTTTTATCTTACAAAAGATGACGAATGAAGCAGTGTTCATCCAAGTCTGATGTTAATCCTGGACACAAGAAGCCACGCCTATAGTAATTAATACCATCACCCTTTGTCTACTGAACAAAACGGGTCTACAGTTTTTAAAAGACAAAATAACACAAATTAATGTTCTTCAATTTACTGAAATTGAATACCACAGACACAAAAAGTAGGTGGGGATTTTTATCTGAATAGAGGACAGTCCTTAATTATTCTGATACCTATATTAAAACCTTCATTCGTCCTTGTCTGCGTACTATCTTATAACTTCATTAACCTTTATACGGTACGTTTAATGAGATCAATTTGTATTATTTAATCAACATTTACAAAATTAAGTTTCTTATATACTGAATAAAATTTAAACACTGTTTATCTCTCTTTTTATCAACAGTAATTCTAAATTCAACCGAAGAAGACCGGCAATTTAAATAAACACACATTTGGGATGTGAGTCTCACACGATAAAAATAATATTTTGCATTAAAAGACCAACATTTATATGCCTTACAAAATTATTTTTCACCGTGTTACTATCAAAACTGGTACGTAAATAAATTTTTTGCTAGAATAATGTAGTACTCAAGAGATTTCTTGATCAGAGTCGCCTAAAAAGCCTTTAGGCGACTCTGACCAAGAAATCTCTTGAGTACTACATTATTCTATACAAAACTTCACTGCGTTTAAGTTCTAAATGTAGACTATTGGAAACGTGATTCCTTGCGTTGGTGACAGCATTACTAAGCTAGCTAGCTAGCAAGACAGTAATTGCTGAACGTGAGTGATGGTGTATTACAGAAATGTTATGGTTCTGAACACAGTGAATTACCATAATTAGTTTTGTTGTGGTTGCACATGCATTGGTAAGTTTTGGGCATCCTAATACAGGAAGAAAGATTAGCGGAATATGGAAAATATCAATTGGACAGAAAAGAAAGAGAAAGAAAGAAAAACCGTTTATTTGACCAACATCGAGTCACATGTAGGTACATGATATAATATAAAAAACAACAACAAGAAAGATAATATCTACAAGCTATGCAATGCCGTATTAACGTTTTTGCCGTATTTACGTGTCTCACGGCTGGACCAAATGGGTATCCAGATCAGCAATATGTCAAGCAAAGGTTAAAGCTTGATGCTGGATTTTTATCTACAGCCGTTGTGCTCCACGGATGTTAATCAGGGAACTTATGTGTAATGAATGGAATGAGAAATGAAATGCATAGTGTGCCTGTGTACAAATGTGTGTGTGCGTATATTGCTAAATTGTGATATTTTGTGCATCGAAAAGACTATAGAAAACGGGAGAAGAAAGACTGGGTGCAAGGTTTTCTTTATATTGGTTTAATTCGGCAAACGAGCAGAGGTAAATAGTCATTCATGGACGCCTGCTAGCATCAGAGTTGCTGATGCGTAGCCGAGCCTTGAAGAGCCTCTAATGACTACAGACTCCTAGTCGCAACCACCGAGTGAGATTCGGATAGTTTTAAGTATGTTCGATATTGGAAAACTATAATGGGAAAGTGAAAGAGTTCGTTTAACATCAGGCGAACTGGCGATCAAGCGTAAGCCTATCATGAATTAAAAAAAAGAGTTGCGTTTAGTTGTTATTATTATGTTTTCGGACAATAGCAAACGATTGCACTCACTCACATTGACTCATTGACACAATTACTTACGTGCTAACGTACGGGAAATAGTTGGAAACTAGTATGTTATTGCTTAGTGTAATTAAATCGATCGTGTTGCAAGCGTAGTCAAAATTCATCTTCCTGATTTTTTTTGTTACTTTATAGATGGTAATATTCTTAATCTAGCATGATGTATATGTTTGCTAGTTATACAAGAGCATTGCAGGTAAAATAATAAACGCTGCAATGAAGCAAATGGTTGACCAATAATAAAGGTTGAACATTGGTAGTGCACTTTTCGTGATGGTGGCTGAGCGTTCGGTTTCTGCACCGTCGATTGGATGGCTCACTCACCCCGCATGAAACAAAATATATTTGTATGACATATAGGCAGTCATACTATACGACATAATTATGTCATCGCTTCTCGTCTTTAGCCATAGTTTCGGCAAGAGATCATCATTATCATCATAATTGGGTCATTCTAAGTTAAGAAGTACTTTCGACGGCAAGGACAAAAAAATACCTTTTTTTTATATAAACTTCATAAATAACCTATTTATCACTTAAAACTAAATGTGTTCGACGTGGTCACTTAAATTTATTACAGAAATGTACGTAATTGAGTCACAATAAGCTCTAATATAAGAAAAATGTCTCTCCCCTGGTCTGTCCCCCAACCGACTTTATTTGTAAATCAGTAATTATGAATGTATTAAAGTTCAATAATTACTTTAACATCGTTAATTTTATAAAGACAGTCAACTTAGTAATAGTATCTTACAAGTAAAATTGCCTATATTCCAATTCTTCATAAAAAATATTAACGCCGAAATTTGTCTTCCGTGTTTCGTGTCTCGTCCCCTGGCCTTTTGTTTTCGTTCAAAAATCAGTTTTTCTTAGCTAGTCTGTGAAATTTGTGACCTTAAATACATAGTGTGTAACGTGAGGTTAGCAGCAAGCAGCGCATAAGTCAACTGTGCAGCCATATTGTGGGCCATTTCAGTCATGCCACTCGCTCGGCGCAGAAGTGTTGAGTGAATGCAGTCTTTCCTCTGGTAAGTTTTACTTTGCAATTATTTGTTAAAATACTAACATATACTTCAATATTTACTATGACTAGTGCATACATTGTTACGTTTGTTTGTGAATTACGTGCGAGAAACACTTTCAAGGCTATTTTAGATTTCTATCGAAAATGTATCTCCCCTGGCGTATTTCCCCTGGCTCTTTTGATGGCAGGGGAGATACTTAATGTCCAGGGGAGATACATTTGTACGCGTTTTCATTAATACTTCTAGTTTTCTCTGAACCTTTATTTGGCGTTATGTCTATCTTAGCTTTACAATATAATATTACGTTTTTGTACAGAAAAATAGCACCTAGAAAAAAAATGACACGCGAAGAACGACTTGAAAAAAGAGGATATTAAGTAGAACGATTACGTTCTCAAAGGATTAAAAATGTCCCGGATAAGTACGCCTAACAAAAAGTTAAGGAAAGGGTAAAATATGAAAAGAAGAAAGATAAAGGAACTATTAAGACTGTGAAGCAAATTACACCCAGAGAGCAGCGGAAGGCTAGAAAAATATGGAGAGAAAAAGCAAAAATTCGTAGACGTCGTTTAGCACTCGCAAGAAACACCACCATGTTCGGAGAATGAAGGCCCACCGCCCCCTCAAAATATAAACAGGCGAGCGCAGGCAGCACAGCAAGTCAACTCGAGCAAGAAAAGCAAGAAACCTGATGATAAGAAAACACTTTTCAGGCACATTAAAGGTTCACCAAGTTACCGGTTGCGTATTCATACCCAATTGCCTGATATTGAAAAGTTTTAGCTGGTTCTGTGACTGTAATGAGTTATGTCGTCATTTTCAGTTGTGTAATTTGGATTATCCACAAACACATGCTAAATCTCGTCTACATGTTGATAATATACATATACGGAGCTAGTGATTCAGATGATAAACCACTAATTAAATTCGTATGTCAAGAACGTACGAAAGAAATACTACAGCTATCTGTACCTACCACAAGCAATATAACCAGACTGCACAAAGATCATCCAAAGCCCTCACCGCTGGAAAAAATCATTCTGTGCTGTGCTGTGCTGGTTAAACTTCAAGATAGACAAAACAGAATATCGTTATGTTGCAATGTGCACAGGTGTTGAAGAAAATGATGAAGTTCAAGTTGTATTTTGTAAAATCTGTAATGAAACTGGAAAACACTTCAAAATTAATGATGACGATATTTCTTTTATCACCTGGGATAAGGTTATAAAAGAACTCCCTGTCCCTAACTTAAAAACGAGGGGGCAGCGTATTATTTATGCTTTTAATGAATCCGTTGATGCTTTGAACGCGGCTTTAAGAAAAAAAAAGCTTTTATAGTTTTTTAATGCACAAGCAAAGTTTAATACTGTTATTCAAAATAGAATTTTTAGTTTTTGTTTCTTTTTATTTAATTATTGCCTGTTATCAACAGGCAATAAATAAGTAAAGTTATTTAAAGTTTTGTTTTGATAGACAAAAAAAGTAAGAACCTTTTCATGTTTTGTACCTAGCGCTTAGGAAATATTTAATTTTATAAACAAAAAAACTGCTAAGAAATTAAGAGTCCGATTATAAATAATTCATAATTAAAATAAATAAAGATGATTCTTAAAAATAACGCTGTTTTTCTCTTCCCTGTTCATAAAGTGTCCTCCCCTGTACACCTTGTCTCTCCCCTGTACTGTATATTTCCCCTGGTCACTTATAAAACGAGATAAAACCAACAAATTGACTGGCCACTTTATAAACATTTTCAACTTAACAGTTTCTATTAAAAAAAATGTATACTTAAGTAAAAATATAAAAAAAAAGCCGTGCCGCCACTTCATACAACGAATTACCTCTTAACTTAGAATGACCCAATTATCAGCTAAAATAGGTCCACCGCATAAGTTAAGCTACGACAAAATTAAGTAGATTAGCTGGTGTTTGTGTTTGTGTATATCGAGGTAACCGAATTGATATAAACTCAAACATCTATTGCAGACGGTCTCGCTGACCGCTCTTACTATTTTCATGATTTGCCATCAACGTGCAACGCTTATGAAGCTTCGAACTCAGTGTGTCATAATCCTAACCTAATCGGTCTAAAACTACAGTTTAGATCGTAAAAATACACAGCCAATACTAAACTGGATTAGCCATTTGGCGTCTTAGCTTCGTTGACGTCCGCTTAGGCACGGTGAAGGTTATCAAAATGCAATCATCATTGTACAGCAAACGCTCAAAAGTCCATAAGCTCGCCAAGGATTATATTGCTATGAACAGTACGAGCGAGCTCGATACAGCCAGTGCCGTAGTGCGTATCACTTGTTAACTACAATGATGATGCATGAAAATAGATCGTAAGTCCAACCAAAGGTCAAGCTATTGCGTTTTGAGATTGCCTCTGGACTTTTGGTCGCCACTGTCCTTTGGCCCGCCTAAACGAATCTTTATAAAATTCCACTGTTTTCTAAATAAGAAAATGTTTGTGCATTATGACCTAAATTTGTATTGGCAAACGCAACATCTTCGAGTGAAGCCGAGCGTAAATCATTTATCATTTCAATTCATTTCATACTTGAAATACTCTGAATATATCGTCGCGGGTTCATCGACATTTGACGCAGATGTATGATAAAAACGTAGGTACATATTTTTTGTGGCCCAAATTGAATATGCCATTAGTCAACCTTCTTTATCCATTCGTTCGCGTGGTTCAATGAATACTGGGCAGACTGAACCGGTATTTGGAGCACACAAAATTGCTCCTCAAAATTATAAAGGCTTTAAGAAATTAATATCAAGATTATAATTCACTGTACATACAATTTTAGATTTAATAATGTTGGTCAAAATCTCAATACCTATTAGAATTTTTAGCATGCTGTGGGAATGTTAATGAAAAAAATTTGGGCGGCTATGGAGGGAAAAATGCACATTTTTCCCTTTAAAAACGTAGGTACATAATTTTTTGTGGCCCAAATTGAATATGCTATTACTCAACCTTCTTTATCCATTCGCTGCTGACAGCATGCTAAACATTAACATTCTGAAACATTAATGAAAAAAAAAAATGGACGGCTGTGTAGGGAAAAATGTGCCCAAGACCCTGCCCATGGCCTATGCCATGGACCATAATATATAGTAACATACCATGTTTTATGTTCTGTTTCATGCTAAAGGGAAGATGGCAAATTGGACCAATTGACATACCCTCTAAAGAGAATAAAATTTACCTAGGTATGTCGCTTATGTCAGGAGTCGATGGCATACGAAGGTGTGAATATTAATACTCACTCCGATTGGAATTGGTGTTCGAAATTTAAAAAATATTGGCAGCAAATCATATCTTATTTTAAAAACAAATTAATTTCATTTATGCCAGCATTTTTATCATCACACCTCTCGCAATCGGCAGCGAATTCACCCCCACACCTTATTAGATTTACTATCATCACGTACTGTACGGTTCCAGAGGAACTTCATCCTACGTAAATCAGGCTGTTGAATGAGCTACCTGCTGAGGTTTTCCCAAAACACTACGGCATAGGGTCCTTCAAAAAAGGAGTGAAAAGGTTTTTACAGGGTTGGCAACGCGCGAGCGACACTGCTGGTGTTGCAACGTCCATACACTACGGTAACTGCTTACCACCAGGCGAGCCGTAAGCTTGTTTGCCACTGCAATGGTATAAAAAAAACTGCTATTCCATTAGTCATAATGGACTATCAAAAATGTTTACCAATGTAAAAACATTTGCAATATGACATCATTGTCGGTTGATTCCGTCAAGATTATCTTTATCAATCAATGGAATTATCGTGTTTAGCCAGCCTTATCTCGGTAGCTCTAGATAAGAACGCGACGTCATTAGAACACGGTTTTTATGTTATAAAAAAAATATGCTATAATCTATACTAGCAGAATTAGAACAGTCCTTAATATTATTTAATTATTTTTAATTTTTAGTAAATACAGACTTTTCCCGCACTACGGAACAAGCCCTTTATATAACAATATGCAATTGTTAAGGTTAGTTTTTAGATGGGTGACCATTCTTAACAGATCGAGACACCTCCGTCACTTGAAGAGGACATAAAGCCGTGCGACGTTCTCGATTGTCATTCGAACACCTATGATAATCATTAGTTGTTGTCAGAAGGATATCGCCATTGCTCAGAATATTGGGTTCCCATCAGACGTCAGACTAATGTCAGTCGCTTAGAGTAAAATACTCATATTCATACTGTATAATATGGAAGATGATCTACATCATATTTGGGAAAAATCTAATGCCGGCTGTACACGCTCGTCTTAACGTCTCGTGCCTGTCGTCGCGAAGAGCACGTGGGAGAGCCATGCTTCGGCACGAATGGGCCGGCTCGACCGGAGTGATACCACGGCCTCACGGAAAACCGGCGTCAAACAACGCTTACGTTGTAATTCGATAACCGAGTGAGAGAGGTTACCGGAGGCCCAATCCCTTTTTAAAAGGTCGGCCACGCACTTGTGACTACTCTGGTGTTAGGGGTGTCCATGGGCGGCGGTAATCCGCTTACCATGACGCGATCCGTCTGCTCGTTTGCCCTCCTATCCCATAAAAAAAAGGCTCGGGCATGTACACTCTCGTATCCGGTCTGTCTCGTAGTATTTCCACGAGCGTATAAGAGAACGAGGATGACGAGGCCTTTGTTATCGAAAGTCAAGTGATTTAACTTGGACAAATGCCTCGAACTTGACTGCTTATCGAGTTTTTGCACTTAGTGAATCACAGCTCTGACTCATGTTTACATGCATGACATGTATCACATGTATGTAAGAGTTACAGTCGGGAAAACCGTTTTAATGTGTATGTTACAATTTGATGGTGTATAGATATACAATTTAGGTAAAAAAACCCGGACAAGTGCGAATCGGACTCGCCCACCGAAGATTCCGTACAAAGTTGTAGGTATATATTATAATTAATTACAAATGTATAGTTTGCAAATTTTCCCCTATACTTGTAGTATAAGATGGTATTACTTGCCAAATTTGATAGTTCTAGGTCAACGGAAAATACCCAATGAATTTTGATTCTCTTGAGAGTGTAAATATACGTATTTGCGGCATAGACAGTCGTATCTTTTTTTAAACGTTAACTTAGAAGTTTAATTTTTTACAGCTTCAAGGGACTGTAGACCGAGTATATGGTATTAATTTCAACTCGATACCTCCACGCGTTCTCGAGATAAAGGGTCTTGACAGACAGACGGCCGGACGGACAACAAAGTGATCTTATAAGGATTCCGTTTTTCCCTTTTTAGGTACGGAAACCTAAAAACACTGTTTTTCGTTTTGGATAAATGATTTTTTATTGTTGATAAGCTTACGCTTGACCGCCTGTTCGCCTGATGTTAAGTGACACGGTTAACCGTGTCGCTGTGTCGCGGGCCACAGTGGCCTAATGGGGGCCGCCGTGGCCGTGGTGATGGATTAGGCTATAGGTAGGCCACCGTGGTGGACTATAGCCTAATCCCTGTTATTCTAAGACACCCGTGCCCAGCAGTGGGTCAATATAATGGGTTGATTATGTACGTATATGTATACAGGTACAAATATGGACACACACACAATTGCGGATGTACAAAGGTCATTCTGCATAAATAGTTGTAGTATCGAAAAGATTTTTTAATCGTCTAGTCGCAGATTAACATGATAAGTATTAACAATCATTTTAATCGCAAATATGATATAATTACGCTTATTAGAAATGGAAAAGAATTTATATAAATTAAATGACGACACGAAGCATGAGCGTGCTTTCCTTTTACATTGCAGTTTTATAATATCTATAGTGGAATCGAATAATTCCACTCACAATTGGAGCTGCCCGACTGGGGAAGTACCTCCACCTTGCAGAAAATCGTAGGTAGGTAAACATCATGAAATTATTAAGTATGTCTTGGTAAATAAAATGTTATAAGGCATTCCAAAATACTAAGGGAAAGGCGTTTTTCCAGAGAAAGCTAGATTCCAAATTTTACTAGTGAACATCAACTGGTTTGAGTTTAAGCGCGTTCACAGGCAGAAGGTAGTCTAGCAAGCGTCAGGTTTTGTTTGAAAGTCGACGGTGCATGACGGATGCGTGCTCACTTCCCATGACTCGCAGCGAAACATATGCGAACAATTTCTTCGTTTTCGCTGGGCCTATAGCTGAGGGGAGTCTCAAGGCCGAGTATTTTTGGTACAGTTACAACCTTACATTATATCCTTTACGAAAAAGAAAGGACTATTATTAAGGAAGTCATAAAATTTGTCTTTTGAGTGATGTTAGTTTAATTTTTATACCTCGTGTGGGGACGGGTTAGAATACAGCTTCGCACTGCTATTCAGATAGAATATATTTGAAGTCCGAGAAAATATCTGACTTGCTAGGTGGCAGGACCTCTTCCGTAGGGGCTCTCAAGGCTCAGCAACACACCAGCAAATCCTCTGATGTTGCAGGTGAGCGGCGATGACTATTTATCATCAGGTGGCTCGTCTGCTCATTCAGCGATATAATTAATGAAAAGAACTCCTCTCAAATTCAATAAAATGCAGAAATATAGAAACTTGTCGTTTCCTGTGATCGAAGTTTTTGTGAAGTTTTGGCGAATTTCGCGCGAATCACACGGTCGTGATTACAGGGCATGGGATGGTAACTGCAGTTTATAATCTATACGTATCCGAGATATACTAAATAAGGGTCATAGAGTGTCTTGACAGACAGACGGACGGAAGTATGGACAACAAAGTGATCCTATAAGGATTCCATTTTTTCCTTTTGAGATACGGAACCCTAACAAGACCGTGATCTTCGAGATTGTTTCGGTGATTTCTATAAAGCGAAATACCGACTTCAACTTGTTAAAAATTACTTACGCTACTTTCAAATCGACTCACAGGAATAAATCATATACCTAATTTCATTTGTATAACTAGCGCAGAATCTAGCAATTAATATATCTTCGCTCATTACGAACGCAGCAGACATTTGAAAGCAACGCTCAGCCATGTGTGTAAACGACTCGTTAGGCGATCCACGACCACTTCAGGACCTTTCTACCTACTTTCACACTAGCAACTCAAGCGCATCATTCGGAAGATCTTTGCGTCTAAGTAATCAGACTGCTTCACAGCCAGGCAAAAGGCAGAAATCAACTTAGGAGAGAAATGGAGATATGGTTTAGGTTTAAGTCCTTTAAATTAGAACTCGTATCTCTGTAATAATACAGAGAGGTTCCAAATGTCGTACACTAGTAAATTGCAAGTAATTAAATACAATACTGGAATCAGTATAACGATGAAACTGCCCTATATAATCATATTTTAATGGACAGCTTGAAACGCTATCGTGTCTTTTATTTATACACAGGCAATCGTTTCAACAAGATTTTGGAGTGCCCACAAGATTTGGAGAAACTACATCAACGCTACGGGACGTAAATAGTCTTAACTTATAAGATGATTCACTCGCATTACAAAAGACTTTGAACAAAAGGTAGCCTATGTCCTTCTGCAAGGTCCAATTTATCTTTTCACCAAAATCCATCAAAATTGGTTTAGCGGTTTAGGCGTGAAAACACAACAAATAGACGGAGTTACTTTCCTATTTATTTATAAAGTAATATTAGTATGAAAGTATGGATTTCCGTACATAATTCGCCATGGTCTTAATAGTCTCTGCGGCTTATAGGACATTACCACATTTGTGGCTATACAAAAAATGCACAAAAGCAGGTCAGATTTTATTCAATGTTTACGACAAAAACGTAAACTTTATAACACGTTTTTCACGCAGTTAATCGATTACATCGGTTACCGAGACATTTGCATAACGTTGTGATTCTTTACACTGGCGACATTATTTTATTATGTAACTAGTTTCGGCCTGTGACTTCGTCTGCGTGGACTTCAGAATTGGGTCCATATTGAATATTTTTTAAAAAGCATAAAATTAATATTTTAGTCCATCAGTCCAGGCTATAAATAATCTGTGTGGTCATTTTCATTCAA
Source organism: Acronicta aceris (assembly GCA_910591435.1). Taxonomy (NCBI): domain Eukaryota; kingdom Metazoa; phylum Arthropoda; class Insecta; order Lepidoptera; family Noctuidae; genus Acronicta; species Acronicta aceris. The sequence continues at coordinate 1,929,870 of OU342778.1, read as the reverse complement.
ATCCGTTCAGCCGATTTCGCGTGATTGCTGGTGCATTAAGAAAATTCTTACGAGATTAATGGATTATTGAGGGCATGCGAATCTTACTACTATTATTACGAAAGTTTGTATGGATCGATGTTTGTTAGTCAATCATGCCAGAATGGCTGAACAAATCGGGATGAAATATAGCACAGAGATAGATTATAGTCTGGATTAGCACAGGCTACTTTTTATCCAGGTCGCGGCTAATTCTGAAGTCACGGACAGAAGCTAAGTAGTATTAAATTTATATATTAAATAAATCTATATTTTTATTATCTAACCTATGATACTAAGACCTATTGCTATGAGGTTTTTCGGCTAGAAAAACTCTCAGCCGTAGCCCAAAGAGCCCAAGTAGCCTCTATTTGAGATGAAGACTTAAAAGGCAGTAGGTATAAGTTTTATATTGTGATTGTAATCGATTTATTCCTTCAAATGTGACCTTTGCTCTTGTCCTCAAGGGAAAACAAGAGTTAATTGTTCTGACTATTAAAGTAAATTTAACTCTAAGAGCCATTGCGCACTGTCGACTGGTCGCCGGCGACTACGTAGACGGCGACTGTAGTTTTCTATCTCCGGTCAGGCCTGCCTATAATTTTGGTTGCCATCGGCCGTGTCGCCAGCGACCAGTCGACAGTGCGTAATGGGTCTAATGGTAAAGTTAATTACGACAGTAAATTAATACTGTTCCGACCTAATCCTTTGACAAGTTTCTGTCGCTAATTAAAATCGTACCACGCTTAGGACATCTCTTTCATCTATATGGTCTCCTAGTACTTGACGATCTTCAATTAATGCAGACAGAAAAGATAAAGTTAGTCATCCCTTCTCTTACTCTTACCCTGAGAGAAACGAGCCAGGGTAAGAGTAATTAGAACACTGTAGGTAATTAAAAATGTGTTGTTTCAATGTTCACCGTAAGTTTGGTCACCTTGCCACTACAGTTGTGCCGTGTCGTGGGTTCGATTTCCCACCCGAGGCAAATGTGTCTTTCACCGGTTTTTTTTTTATTGATTAGGTTAGGTTAGGTTAGGTTAGGTTCCCTGGAGTTGTATCAGGGAGGCCCTGCGGTACCACAGGGTACCTCCCTACCTCCGCCGCGTGGTTGGGGCCTATTTGGCGGATAGGTGTGTCACCTGCGGGGGACGCGACGGCACGGTACAGCGCGCCATGTCGTGCGGTGTTCCACAGGGCTCGGTGTTGGGCCCACTCCTGTGGAACATCGGGTACGACTGGGTGCTGAGAGGCGAGCTCGCACCGGGGGTGGACCTGACGTGTTACGCGGACGACACGCTGGTCACCGCCCGGGGGAGCTCGCACAGGGAAGCAGCGTTGCTAGCTACGGGTGCGGTCTCACAGGTGGTGGGCCGCATACGGCGCCTCGGCCTGGAGGTGGCCCTCAACAAGTCGGAGGCCATCGCTTTTCATGGCCCCCGACGGGCGCCGCCGCCGGGATTACACATTGAGGTGGGGGGGGCCCGGATTGCTGTCGAGTCCACCATGAAGTATCTAGGATTGGTGCTCGACAGCCGGTGGGACTTCGGGCCCCACTTCCTGCGACTGGCGCCGAAGTTGATGGGCGCGGCGGGCGCGCTGTCAACGCTGCTTCCCAATTTGGGAGGCCCGAGCACCGCCTGTAGGCGGTTGTACGTGGGGGTCGTGCGGTCCATGGCCCTGTATGGGGCCCCGGTGTGGGCGGCTGACCTGACGGCCCGCAGCATCGCTGTGCTGCGAAAACCGCAGAGGGCAATGGCCGTCAGAGTCATCCGCGGCTACCGCACGATCTCCCACGAGGCGGCTTGTGTACTGGCCGGATCCCCGCCCTGGGACTTGGAGGCGAAAGCGCTCGCGTCACTGTATCGGTGGCGCGAGGAGGAGTGGACGCGAGGGGCTAGACCGGTGCACAGACAGATAGTCCAGCACCGGTCAGAGCTCCACCGAGTCCTAGTGGCGGAATGGCGGGACAGGCTCTCTCGCCCTACCGCCGGCCTCGCTACCGTCGAGGCGGTCCGGCCAGTGCTCGAGCGCTGGCTCGGGAGGAGGCACGGCTCCCTGACGTTTCGGGCGACGCAGGTGCTCTCGGGGCATGGCTGCTTCGGGAAGTACCTGTGTCGCATAGGCAGGGAGCCGGACGCCCGGTGCCATCACTGCGCCCATCGGGAGGACACGGCGCTGCACACGCTAGTGGAGTGTGCCGCTTGGGAGGAGCCGCGCCGTGTCCTCGCAGTTGCGGTGGGAGACGACCTGTCGCTGCCGGCCGTCGTTCGCTCAATGGTCGGCAGCGCGGCGTCTTGGGACGCAGTGATCGCCTTCTGCGAAACTGTCGTCTCGCAGAAGGAGGTCGCGGAGCGGGAGAGGGAGAGTGCCAGCACTGACCCGACCCGCTCCCGGCGCACCGGGAGACGTCGGCGGAGGGCAGACAACGCCCTCCTCCAGCCTCCCTAAATGGGTCCGGGGGTGGCGGGCGCGGGGACGCCCGCCACACTCCCCCTTCTAGGACCCGAGGCGGTGGCGCGTAGTGTTCCACGCGCGCCCCTCAATGCCGATGGGGGGGAGTCCAACGCCTCACTCCCCCCCTGCATACGTATAGAAGGGGCCCGCGGTGGCGGGCCAGCACCAGTCGGGGGCCGCGGACGAATTGTCTGTTTCCCGTAGCCCCCGACGCCGCAGGTACAGGAGGGAACACCGTGTGGTTTTTAGTCGGTAGGTCACCCACTCTGGGTGGAGTCCGACACGCCCCGTCGCCTCCCCGGGCGGCGGATGTCCATGAGGATTTTCCACACGAAACCAAAAAAAAAAAAAAAAAAAAAAGGTTAGGTTAGGTTAATTAATTGTTCTGACTATTAAAGTAAATTTAACTCTAAGAGCCATTGCGCACTGTCGACTGGTCGCCGGCGACTACGTAGACGGCGACTGTAGTTTTCTATCTCCGGTCAGGCCTGCCTATAATTTTGGTTGCCATCGGCCGTGTCGCCAGCGACCAGTCGACAGTGCGTAATGGGTCTAATGGTAAAGTTAATTACGACAGTAAATTAATACTGTTCCGACCTAATCCTTTGACAAGTTTCTGTCGCTAATTAAAATCGTACCACGCTTAGGACATCTCTTTCATCTATATGGTCTCCTAGTACTTGACGATCTGCCAGAGCCGCAGCAACCGAGAGGGAACTGGCTCTTACGCGCAAATTTGAAACACACACCAAGGTGCTTTACAACAGACTGCAACGACGGGTGGTCGCCAACCAGTCAGACCCCAAGAGGTCCTAACACCGAGCAAAATTTTGTATCGAGTATTCATATTTGCACATAATAATTATTCAAGGTCAGTATATGAACATATAAAAATTCTGTGTGTTTGTGTTTTTATAGCGTAAATCATCAGCACCACGGTGCGATAAAACATCAGCATAATGTTTATATTTTAATATGCAAACGTTTTCAACTTTATTAGCATAAAAATGTAAATTTACGAAGTTCAAGAAGTTCGGCGATACAAACTTTTGTGTCTATGGTAAGATATAAAAGCAATAAAGGCTTTAGAAGGATATTTATTGTCTATGACACGCAAGAGTTTAACAAACTCTGTAGACTAGACTTAAAAAAAAATAACGCGTTTATTATCGTGTATATATTACTACATACCTAATTATTGTTTGTTTATTAGACTAATTAGGCGACCAATCTTGTCCATAATTATAAATATTATTAGAAATATTGGTATAAATCTTGTCTGAAGCTTTTATACATATTTTATTACGAACATCGTTCATGGTGAAACACATTCATGGGTTATCCCAAATCAGAAAAGGGACGGCTATGGTCGCCTTCCTCGAAAATTTGCAGAATCTATTGTCCGAGTACAAAAATGACCTCGATCCACTGTGTATAAACATGCCATCTATCAAAAGATAACAAAAAAATTGGAAATACATCGCTTAGCTATATTTTGGAATTGATAAATATGCAAATGACATTACATAATGATAAAGATCACCATAGCAGGTTCGTTTTCCTGATTGCGTTGATTTTCCCCAATCTCGTGTTTTATTTTACGTTCTTTAAAGTATGCCAAGTCAGAATTTGAGTCAAAATAAAATCGATGTTTCGGTTTTTTGTAAAAATATGGTTTCCATTTAAGCCTGTGTCTGTACTATATTATACAATGTATAGAAATCACTTCAATTTAACTGACTTTTAAGTAATTTTATAAAAAAAAAAACTAATAGTTATGTGAGTGAAGGAAAAATTAAATCGCAGGCAGGATTCGAACCTGCGTCTTCTACATATTGTACGATTCTTGAGTGAGAAAATAAAGTAAGTCGTTTTCTCGCCAACGGTGGGACAACTGCCTTAGATTAATCCACTTCAAAGGATGTGTTACCAAGCCACACTGAGATTGTCTCTACCATTATAAAAAAAAGAAACTCACCCATAAATCCTATTAATGCTGGCGCACTCATGGTTGCCACGTAAGAGGAAGAAATTCTCTGGGTACTTGATCTTGTACGCGAGGAGTAGACATATCGTCTCCAAGGATTGCTTGCCGCGGTCCACGTAGTCGCCGAGGAATAGGTAGTTGGACTCTGGGGGGAAGCCGCCGTACTCGAACAGCCTTAGCAGGTCGTAGTACTGTCCATGAATATCGCCTGGGGAAGAACAGGGCAATTTAGTTGGGAACATAATCCTCTCTCTTGGGCGTACCTATATTATGATATCTATCATGAGCTAGATATAATACCTACATTATTCTGTTTCAATCATAATTTTGAGAAGTTGGATAACATTTCAGTAAATATTGACATATTATTGAGAGGAAATTGTATGTTTAACAACATGATAACAAGTCACCTGAGAGGCAAAAGTCCAACAATTTGTTTAATGAATGTAATTTAAAACAAATTTCTTGTTTAAAAAGCCTTTTGTTTTGACTGTTTAGGTCAGGTTCAGCGAAACGGCGACTGTAATTTGCTTATTTTTAAAAGAAAAAGATCTAATCTTCAGAAAGCATAATTATTAAATTATTACTAAGGAAAATTTGGGTTACCATGGCACCCCAAAATTATACAATCTGACAGTTCTGACACCCCAAACCAAATATTTATAAACTGACTGCCCTTGCTTTCCAGGGTAGATTCATAGATCATTAAGCATTCATTAGCTCTCTCAGACTTCTTGAAATCATATGCTTGGTTAGTAGCAAAATGCAGACAAAGACTAGTGTTTATGTCAATTATAGATATGCACAACATTGAAGATAATATTATACCTTATATAGTGATATAGGTATATTATATCTATGGCTATCACTGCTTTTCAATATTGAAATCATGATGAAATTACTGCACACATTTACATACATGTTTCAGCAATATCTTTTGTTTACTGGGGAAACCTTCCAAAAGGTGTCCAGTCTTTGGGGATTAGACCAGGGAGTGTGGGATTTTTATCCACTAAAACCACCCCGATAGCCACCTTCAGCACATGAAGGGGGGTACTGTGCCCTCTTAAAAGACCACCCCAGAACCCCCCTGTGAGACACCTGTTTAGGCACATCTGTGGGGAGACTGTAAAGGGGTCTCCTGATAACCTCACTGTACATGGCAACACATGACCACTGTTGAACTGTCTTCTGTGGGATCACATGATGGGCAATATCTAATAGTCGCGACAGACGCACGATCCAATGGCCATCAATGCGATTGCACATATAATTTTAATTTTAAAGAATAGGTCTATCCAACAAAATTGGTGAATGGTTAAGCGAACTGTTGAACCAATTTTCATGAATTTTAGTATAGAGATAGATTGATCTTGGAGAAGGACATTGACTGCGTTTTGTCTCAAAAAGTTCTTTGGGATGCAAATGAAACTACAGACAACAGCTAGTGGCAAAAATAAGTAATAGGAAATGACTGATTACAGTATTTCAATAAATCTTAAGATAAGTGAGAGCTGATAAGAGTACCCTTGTCTCACAAGCTGGAAGGAATTTATTAACAATGCCATGTGATAATATTGTATTTGCACTGTCTCACAAGGTTTTGTGTTGTTAATGATCAATGCTATGCTATTCAGTTTAATGTTTTGCAGCAAACTTCCTACCTACGTTGAATATAATTATTTTTGGAAATATTTGATGTACCTAATAAGTATTCGATTTATTTTACTGTTGAAATAAAACTACTTTTTACGATTTTATCGCGTTGTATTATTATTATTTAATTCCCGACGTTAAACACTGCCGTTCCAAGAAGTCAGCAGTTTGTGTATATTCGCGTAAGTGTCAGAAACCAGTATTATTTTACTGTTGTTAAATATAGGTAGGTATGTAAAAAAATGTTTTTTTTTAGTTGAATTAAGTTTAGCAAAACATGACTCGTTTTAACCTTTTGACCATCACAGTTATGTATAGATGATACACCAAATATATATATACCAAATAATAATATGATATACCAAAATATGCCCAGCACACCATGGTTGGGACTGGTTTTGATTTCTAAAGGAAATTTGGAGCTTGGTGCTGAGGGCACACTTTTTCTGTTTTGATGTGGTGGTCAGAAAGTTAAGTTAGTTTCTCAATTGGGATTTTTTGTTTAACTAACTCCCCTGACCCTGTGTAAACCCTGTAGCAAAATTCCCTCCCCAACTAGCGTTGCCAGGCCCAAAAATAGATAAGCCTGACACTCTTGACAGAACAGATGAAACAGACAATGGAAAAGATGGTTCCAAGATATAAAACTGTGGCAGGCGGCAGCTAATGAAATTTTATCTAAGGTACTATGATGATATTGAATTGTATTAAATCTCTTTAATACAATATTGCTCATAGCTAGGTTGGTATCAGTATAGGACACACAAGATTGAATCAAGTCGAGTTTTCTAGTCAAAAGCAGTTACATAGATATTCAAATAGAAAAAATATATAAAAGAGGGTAATTATCAAACTTACCTTCACACAACAATTTACAACGACATCAACTTATAAAATGTGCAACGGTGACTTAAACGGCATAAGATTGCAGTTTCATCATTTCGAAAGTGGAAGGTTGCAATGGAAAGTAGCAGTATCTGTTGGAAGTGGACATACGTAAAAGTACTTACCGCAAATTTTTAGCGGCGCTTCCAATTCAAGCAAAATCGGTTGTGATAAGAATATTTCCCGCGATTTCAAGCATAGCCCTTTGATCTCTATTTCCGTTAACTGTACATTCATTCCAGGCTTTTCACCCCGAACTGAAAGCAAATGTAAACATCACTAACACATAAAAAAACACAACACTTATTTTATCACATCGCTTCACCACTATTTTCGATTATTCCACTGATTTTAATTAGGGCGTAACACTTGTAACTTTGTTTATTTCAAACCTTAACAACATTTACCTTTTAGTAATTTTTTTATTACGTTATCGATGTTTAACTCATCTGTGTCTCTGTCTGCCATCGGATATAATTGTGATGTACGGAATATAGCTAAATAGAACAGGCAAAGGAAGAAAGATTCTAAAGATTTTTGCCGATTTGTGAAAGGTACAACCTATTTCAATTCTCGGCTAAAATGAATTTCAATGGCGGAGACATCACTCACACACACAAACAAGAACACACATCATCGGTGTTTCCAGTAAATAGTATAAATTTCCACTATTCTATAAAAAGAGAAACAATATTTACAACATATACAATTTACAACATTACATTATTTGTACATATTCATTAGAGTTCAATTCAAAGTAAAACCAATTCGAAACCAAAAATAATTAAGTGATTTGACTGTGAGGAAAAACGTTACATGTAAATATTTCTATTCGCTTCCAACTCGGTCAATGTCAGCGTTGGAGTATTATATAGATTTAAATGGTGTTTAATTTACGTCTTATTATAATCAGATAAAACAAAATATACAACAAAAATATGTGAAATTTTCAATGATAATTTAGCCTGCAAGCGTAGAATTTCCAGGATTCATGGTAATTTATTATACGGTGGTAACACTAGTACCTGCTTGTCTGCCTGTGCGATTGTTGCCAAGCTACAAAAATTACAATGTACCAGTATAAAAAATCTTTGAAATGTTACCTGGCTTTAAAATATTAAATTCTACCATTTATGTTTTTGATGTGAGAGTGTGACAAACTTATCAGGATCTGTAGAATGCATGGCACTAATAAACTATGGACACCATCAATTTTATAAACTTTGGCCCACTAGGTTTTTCTCTTGTATTCGTGAGTAGGTACATTATTTAATAAGCTCAACAACACACCAATACGCAGACTAGGAACAATAATATACCGTGTGGGAATCACTGTGGTTTGGGGTCTACTTTAACCTATGATATTTTCGAGAGTGACAATCAGTAGCACCTATGGCCCTAGATTTATTATGGGATAGGGGGCAAGCGGGCAGACGGATCGCCTGGTGGTAAGCGATTACCGCCGCCCATGGACACTCGCAATAACAAGGAGTCACAAGAGCGTGGCTCACTCACTCGGCGAAAGATACCACATAAGTGCCAATGACATTCCCTCGCGTGGAATTATAAGAAATTAACCTGTTATTATAGTAAAAACAAGATCGTCATTCTTCACAGTATATTTATAACTTTTTACAATGTATACACATAACTTCCTGAATAAATTTGAATAGTAACAATGTAGGCCAAATAAATATTACAACCTTAACAGTTATATTCATTGCTTAGCTGTAATATTATGTTTAATTTATTATCATTCAATTACTGATTCTGCATAAAATAATCCTCAGTCTTTCTTGTTTCCTCGGTATGGATGACGTTTTCTAAAAAATAAAATAAAAATATGCATTGAAAAACCATCAAAGCCAAGCCACACGCAGTAGGTACTACAGCTAGGAATCACTTCACATTTAGAATTCGTAGCAGATCTTTAGCAATATTATCTAGATTTATAAAACAATATTATGACAAGTAAACTAAGGGACTGATAAGATGATCTTGAACTGAGGATTAGGTTTTAGTAGCTACAGAGGGGAAAAGAGATATCTAGAAATCTTATTACATTGTTTTTTAATTCTGATCAAATCTGAAACTTACGCAGGTATAGTGAGTGTATAAATCCCGAACTTGGTGTTAATGTCCTCAAGATGGAAGATTGACTCAATGTACTCCTTATTGGCGATCACCGCAGGTGTCTCAAACACCAGATTCATTATGTAATCTTCCACGCAACTATAAGAAAATCGTTTGATGAGTTATCTAATAAATCGCATTTTAATTTTAAAAAATAACTCCAGGATTTATGAAGATGTCGAATAGAATTCATGGTCTGATAATCGTAAGAGTCTTTTTAAAAAATGCACGATGCATCTTTGAATTTAAAAAAGTAAAATAAACACGTAATAATGCATAATATGTATAATTGTGTAATTTGAAATAAGATGATTTTCATTTTCTTGACTAGGAGTAGCAAACATTGATGATAAATGTATGTGAATTTGATATATCTAGGTACAATCTTTTTTATCAGCAGAAATACCATATATAACCCCTACGCACTGTAGCTCGATATAGGTAGGTAAGTTTGTTTGTTGTGTAACTTACTAAGCGCAAGGCTGGTAAGGAACCAGCTTCTCAATCCGGTTTGGTCTCAGGACCTCTACATATGGGTCTGCTACAAGTTTGCTCGTAGGCGGTACCGGCGGGCCAACTTTTCGAGCTTTTGGCGTTGGAGGTGGCGGCTGTAAGAGGACACACATAACAAAGTAAATAATGAAAAACTTATCTGAATTTATGAACAATATCTTTTCAATTATTAGTTCGATGTTAACTTAATCTCATAAAATTTACAATCATTTAGCATCTGACCCTCTTTTATTAAAACTACTTCGAAGTGAACTAAGTAGTGTGTGTATGTGAGTAGTACCTAGTCATAAACAAACCTTAACTGCACCATACGCCACTTGTAACAGATTCTTGACTTCAACCTCCAAAATCCCGAGGAACTTGGTTACATTCCACCTTGTTACTTCCTTATGATTGCCGAGGAGTGCCAGTAATGGGGTGCAGTCACATTTCGATAATCTAAAGGTGAAACGATTAGGAGGAGCTGATGAGTGTGTGCTGAATTTTGGACGCCTGCACTGGTTCACTCGGATCCATTCATAAACGGAATCGAACGTACTAAATAAATGAAAACTTCGCATACAGCTTGATGGCTACAACCCATCAAATGAACGACTTGTAAATGTATTCTGTTATAATTACGTAGGTACAATAAACGAAATGCAATACAAATGTATACAAAAATATGCTCACTTTACAAGATCATCGATGCCTTTCAACACTTTTGTTATAGTGGCGTCAGCCCGGGCGTTTAGATCACGTTTTTGTTGCGTCATTGCACGCTGCATCTCTAGCTTTTTTGCTAACTCAGCTAATTTCTTCTCTTGGGTCTCGTCACGAGCTTCGTTTATATCGCGTTGGTCCACTAGAATTATTGAGTCGCTATTTAGGTCACGAGTTTACCGGATTCAATTATTACTTTGCAGTCTAGCTGAGGTAAAAGTTCTATCCACGATATTTAGTGATCGTGAAAACTTACAGATTCTTTGTCTGAGTCCTTCTAGCTCCAGCCTTAGAATGATAGACTCTTGCAAAACTTGGCAGAGCAGGATAAAGCAGGAAAAGTTTTCAATCTCATCAATTTTAAAGTGGTTAACGATCGTAGCCACTCTCTCAGAACCAGTATATTTCTAGAAAGTTAAATTGATATTGGCTCAAAATCATAATACGGTTTCGGTTGCAATTGTACCTAATACCTACTTACATAAAACTAAAGAATAATATACAATGAGTTTTGACAACAGTTAGTAATTTATTGTCATATCAAAAAATCATTAGATTTTTGGTAGTATTTCAAATCACATTTAAAACTGCTGTCGGCGCTTCTTTACGCAGCGATTCAATGAAGATAAACTCTTTGATAGTCACAGATCAGTCACAGATAAATATTAAAGGGGTTAATGAGTACCACTTAATAATTAAACTCACAAATATTTCGTCAAGCAAAGCGTCATGTTTGGCGATGTCTTGCTCGCAAGCCTGGATTTCATCTTGTCGTTTTATTTCTTCTTTCTCATCAGCCTCACAGATCCTTCGGGAACCTTTCACTCGAAGAAACTCTTCTAACTTCGCGAGGTGGTTCAACTCGCCTTCGAATGATTGCATCTCCTGAAAACAGAGTTTTTGAATACTGACTGGTCAATAAAAGTTCTATCATCAAAATTAGCCGATGAACGTAACACTGCTGACTTTATTATAAGCATGGATCTTACAGAAGATTTCTAATAAAACTACGACTACATAAATAATATTCAAATTAATTACTTAGAAATGCTCTTGTTTTTCCGTTGGGTGGGGGGACCTGGTGATCTGTAATACAGGCATTTTTTGCCTAACTCAGACACCAGCTCCTCAAATATTGTAAACAACCACTTAAATAGATGTAAGTTACATTGTAATTAAGCTAAGTCTGTTCTTTGTGAGGAGAAATAAATAAATAAAATAAAAATATACGCACAGAAATATCCCTGTTCAGTTGAAACAGTCCCTTCCACTTGAGGGCTTCCAATTTTCGGCAGCACTCATCTCTGTCCGCGAAGGTCGTCGAGGCTATTTCAAATATATCCATAAGGTACATCTTTCCTTTTACTAGCTTGCCTATGGTGCGGTTCCATTGAATGTTGAAGCCGTTTCTGAAAATTCGGAGTAAGTAAATATGAGACTTGAATTTGACGACACGTTTGGCGTAGCGGATGAGCGATCGGCTTCTACGCAACGTGTTGTGGGTTCGATCCCCACACGGAACAAATATTTGTATGATCTACAGGTAGTTGTTCCGGGTCTGGGCGTTTGTGTATGTGCGAATTTGTGTTTGTAAACGCACCCACGACACAGGAGAAAATCCTAGTGTGGGGCAACGTTTTTAAAAAAAAAAAATATCCGGGACCCAAGTTTGCTACATATTTCAATTGTATCTATCAGAATCACAGACCTCTATAATACTCTATAGGTACACTAGCATAGAGATCAGTGATCAGTAATCAGAATAGTCCGGTCGTCAAATTGCACTAACGACAGTTTATACTTTTGTGCCCTGGCGGGGTCATGGAAAAAACGTTTTCAGTGGCTAGCGAAATTACTGGGCAAATAAGACGCTCGTGATACGAGTGATACGAGCAGTGATAGCCTAGTGGTATGACCGTTGGACTGCGAAGTCATAACTGTCGTGTTCGAACCCAAGGCACGCACCTAACTTTTCGAAGTCATGTGCGTATTAAATAGTTAATTATCACGCACGCGCTTAAACGGTGAAGGAAAACATCGTGAGGAAACCTGCATGCCTGAGAGATTTCCTCGATGGCGTGTGAAGTCTGCCAACCCGCACTAGGCCAGCGTGGTTGACTATAGCCTAATCATCTCAGAATGAGAAGAGACCCGTGCCCAGCAGTGGGACAGTATAATGGGTTGATTATGTAAGACGCTCGTAACAACTACCCCAGATAAGACCGTCTTATTTGCTCAAGATGACAACGCGTGACTGATATCACTGTTCCTGGTGTCTGACACGGTATAGTCTGCGTTGCCGCTTAACAGCAGGTGATCCGTATATTTGTTATTTATCCTATAATAATATTTACTTTATCTTATAATAATATTAGTTTATAATATTATATCCGTGGTACTTTTAAAGTCGCTAAGGTACACGATAAACTTAGAGAAAGCCGCTTACGCTGGTACGGACATGTGATGAGACGAGATGATGACCATGTGACTAAAAGAGTCTTGAATATAGAAGACGGAAAAAGATGCCGCGGACGACCACCAACGACCTGGCTAAGAACAATAAAAACTGACATGATAGCGAGCAACACAACAGAAATACTAGGAGGGCTGACGCCAAATGAATTGGGATAACAGCCAGGAGAAAGAAGAAAGGAGAGATCCTATAATAATAAAAATGCGAAGTATGCGTAAATGTGTATACAATTAAAAAAGACCACTAACCTCTCAACAAGCAGTCTGTGTATCTCTTCTCTAACTCGTTTGTTATCAGCATTGACCACGCAGAACCTCTTGGTGGCCAGGTCGAGCCTGTTCTCCATTCGTCGGAGACGATTGTTTGCATTCTCTATCATCCCTAGTTCCTGTAAATTCATAAATTTATTTTTGCACAGTTATTTATCTAATAGAACTGTGGGTTAAAAGGCCGAGTGGGTACAGGCTTGTTTTCTACCGAAATGACTGACGCACATCTCATTAGCAGAAGATATAAGCAGAAGAGAGAATGACCTTCGTCCTGATGTAGTACAATAGAGTCTAGATAGATAGAATTAATGTGACATATATTTATAGTGAAGTATATGTTCCACTCATGATCACAGTGCGATTCGAAACGGCGGTAGGCTATTGGCTACGGGTTTGGACTTGCGATCATGTGGTCGCCTCGTTCGAAACCCACCCATTGCACTACCGAAGTGAACTCACTTGTAACACAAGCATTTAGCTTAGCATGAGAGGTTAACAAGAATATGTGCGACCCACATTGCTAGTAAGCTCTATTAAAAAAAAATGACTATCTAATTGAATTTCTCTCACGAGAGGACTTCATACTGTAGTTAAATGCTATACTATTATGCCAGAGACCGTCTAATTGATCGCCACCAAAAAACTACGAAAGAAGACAAGAGAGATCCTCTTGTCATCTTTTAACAGCAAACTGGCTACAGGATGCAGAGTATTTGGCCAAGAAACTTAGGTAATTAAAAGCAAAACAGTAACTAGGTTATTCTCAGTAATACATATAATAAAATAACGGATTTTCAATTTTTAAATTTTGATAATTTTCAATGGAGTCATCCATAGATATCAATTATACGTTCCTTGCAACGCAAAAACAACTTTATTATTTGAAGCATAGATTTCGATTCCAAATTCGATATCCATCGGTCCATTTTATTTTCCAGGTCTCTATTTGCGCAAACGAGCACTCACATCGGCTTCAGTGGGAACCTTCTTTGAGAGCTCAATGACGTTCTTCTGTGCGAGGTAGTTCAGGCAGTCTAGCTCGGCCTGCTGCGCCCTCTCATCTCTGAGCACGGTCTCCAGTTGCTCATACTCCACTATGGACTTGCGGGTCCCGCTCTTCACGTTGGCATCACGGACTGCGTGCTGACCTTTTCTTGCGAGCTGGAGAAACAATAATAATATTAATAAAATAATTTTTTGCATACTTTGTTTTAGTTTGTCAAGTAAAAATTACAGTGTATCTGTAATTTTATTTGTATACTAGCTTTTGCCAGCGACTTCGTCCGCGTGGAATAGTTACTTTGTTCCCTAGTTCTTCGCCCGCGGTTTCACCTGCGTTGCCCCGTTCCTAAGGGTTGTAACGTGATGTTTTATAGCTTGAAACCTTTCTCATGAATCACTCATTTTCCCAACATTTCCCTTCACTGCTCTGCTCCTATTGATCGTAGCGTGATGAAAAGAGAGATACTATAACCTGCCCAGGAGTATGAAGAACAATTGTACCAAGTTTCGTTGAAATCCGTCGAGTGGTTTTTGTTTCTATAACGAACATACAGACAGACAGACAGACAAAAATTTTACTGATTGCATTTTTGGCGTCAGTATCGATCACTAATCACCCGCTGATAGTTATTTTGGAAATATATTTCATGTACAGAATTGACCTCTCTACAGATTTATTATAAGTCCTATAGATGTAACAGGAGAATAAATGACTCTAGCTAGCGTAGCAGTTGCGCTTGGTACCACTAGACTAATGAGACAGTCTATTATTAGGTACAAATGCTAGGAAAATTATTAAGTGTTTTTTTTTTAAAAGCAGTTCTTTGGATAACTAACATTGATACAAAGCAGGGTCTCGTGGAGTTCATGTGCGAGGATTCCGAGTTGCTTCTCCTGTGGTGCCAGCTGCGGTATTCCACCAGCCCGTTTCTCCACGCTGCACATTGGTGCCAGCTTCTGATACTGTGGACATAAGACAAGCAAGCTTTTTAGTGTTTATCAGCTACTACTACCTAGTAATTCACCACACCTGGCCAAACTTCGCTGTGACTATTTTTCTCCATTCCTACAGGAACTTTGAGATAAAAAAGATAATTATACGAAAACCCTTTTAAAGTAATACAGTTGTGTAAAAATTTCAAGTCAATCCATCGAGTAGTTTTTGAATTTTGCGAAGTTGGATACAAATCGACGGAAGCTGAAATTTTATATAACTAGCTTTTCGCCCGAGGTGTCACCCGCATTGCCCCATCCCTAAGGGTCACAGCGTGATGTTTAATAGCTTGAAATCTTCTTCATGAATCAAATTGTCTATTGGTGAAAACCACATTAAAATCCGTTTATTAGTTTTTGAGTTTATCGCGAACAGGTAGACGGACGCGGCAGGAGATCTTAATTTATAATATGTAACAGATGATTTTAAATTTTGTGTTATGTGCTGCTATCAAAGAGATATAAAGAGTTATTATATAACATGACAATGGGAACAATTTCATACAAAAATTTTGATCCCGATTTGATTTTGTTTTCTTTTCTCTCTTTGTAAGGTTGATATATGAGACAAAGCGACTTGTTTCTATCTGGAAAAAGTAGGTATTTAGATCACGATTTACGACGCTAAGGGTTGGGTTGTGGTAGCGATTTGACATTCCTCAGTGATGAAGTAATTGGGCCTTTTATGTTAGTTTACGCGGGGAAACCTTCAAAAGACGAATGATCTTCCCGTCTTCGGCGATAAGACTGGGGAGTGTGGGATTTTTACTCACTAAAAGCTCCATCAGCACATGGATGCGGACACTGTGTCCCCTTAAAAGACCCCTGCTGTACCCCAGAACGTCTATTAGCTCTAACAAGCGTTGCACAGAGGTTTCCCATGCATAGGGTCTACGTTACGAAAGTCCCAAATACCTTTATCTCCGCATAATCGTATCACCACGTGTGCCAGGACAGTCCATGCGTGAGCCTAATGGAATTGATTGGGCCCAGTGATATAATACTATTTTTAACTATATAATGTCATTGATTGGGCCTATCTAAAATTAAAAAGTTTGAATATTCAACGTTTAAATGGAAATCTTGGAATGAGTGTCATTTCTTACAGTTCTCTGGACATTGCTGAGTTCAGCTTCAGGGTCCAGCACCTTCTGTTCCACTTGATTGGGTTTACGCTCCACTTGGGGCGGCATTTTGCTAAATATAATATAGAATACACAAAAGAAAAATACTAAAATGTCCTAGTATACAAAATAATGTTCTTTCTCAACGTAATAGATGTTCACGTTGACATTTTGGATGATTATGACAGTTTTTGAAATGTGTTTTCTTCTTTTTGTCGTGATGTTTTGTTTGCCAGGGTCTGTATGACAATCTGTTTGAAATCCAGTAACTAAGTATCATCTAATAAATAGGTTTATTATGTCCGCAGTCTACTAACAATACGGTCGATTAAATTGTGCTCGTCTGAAGTTACTCGCTCCCAACAAAACACCAATAACTACGAAATATTTACGATCCCAATTACCGTTACATTGTGTTTTTATAATATTTAAATTTACAACTGTAAAACCACTTGCGAGTACTTTAGGATACGCACAGTTGTTTTGGCCGCACAACCGTAGCAACTATTCTAGAATGTTCACGGCTAAAATTGGGCGGGTACCTACTTTTATCAGTTCTGAGTACGCATCACTAACCTCCTAGTAACAAAAAATGGTTGCCGTAGCTGACACCGGCATGGATTGCATCATCATAATAGGTAGAAGCGTTGCTCGATCTGTTTTTCTGAATGTCGGTAAATAAGAGTAAAATATAGCACATTACAGTACCTGCCCCCGAGATAACAACGCGAGTGTGAAGATATCCGCAAGTGGTTTTGTAGTTTTATCGGGCTAAATCTATAGATAGAGTAAACGCTCAAGAGTCCATAAGCACGCTAAGGATTACATTGCTATGAACAGTACGAGCGAGCTCGATACAGCCAGTGCGTGTCACTTGTTAACAACAATGAATAAAAGGTCGTAAATAAAACTAAACGTCAAGCTATTGCATTGTGAGATTGCCTATGGACTTTTGGTCGTCACTGTACATAATATAAAATGTCCTGAATGACTGACTCCACAAACTAAACCGCTGATCGTAGCAGACGTGAAACTTGGAGCGTGTGTTCTTTGTATGACGTAGGCATCCGATAAGAATGGATTTTTGGAAATTCAACTCCTAAGGTGGTGAAAAGGGAGGTGAAAGTTTGTATGACAGTCCGTCATTTTTAGCGCGTGAACCGCGTGGTGAAAACTAGCTCATATATACAGTTGGAGTCGTAATTGTTTCGAATTTGCTAATATTGTCCTTACTGATTTCGATATTTTAGCATAAGAACACCTAATTAAAATATTTGAGCTGTGCGGCTGTTTGTAACAGCTAACACGTGCGTTGTTATCTCGTAGGTACCGTACAAAATTTACCCATCATTCCCTCAACCCCGTACATTGCGCTCGCTCGAAAAAGCGTGGTTTTGGGCGTCCTCTTGGGATGTCGCATATCGGTGGTACGCGAACGCAATGCGGCAATGCATTTTTTGCACGATAAAAGGCACCTAGAAGAAGTAGGTATCTACTTACCATCAGTGTCGTCGGCTTACGGTGTTACGGTTACGGAAATTAAAATCATCACCACTACGTTATTTTATTAATGACGGAAAACATTGAGAAAAACTAATATGTAGGTAGGTACTTCTATAAAATGTTTGTGTGACATTCACCCAAGTGAAGTCCAGTGGAGTATCATTCTCATTTAGGTAGGTACTGTAGAGGTTGCCGCAAAGAGGTGACGTCTCATCCAGCTGGTTGATTGAGAATTTTGTAAAAAGAATACACAACAAATATTACACGTAGAATTGTTTTAAAAAGTGACCTGGAGAGAAAAAAATTGAAATGGATTCATTCTTTAATTGAACGTGAATACATCAAATATTTAATCTAATCTAAAACGACTTTTTCTTCCAAGGAGATATTCCGTGATCGTACCTGGGCTCACGCCTCCGACAGTACGTTGTCGTTAAAATAGGTATAAAGGTGTGACTGAGACTGGCATGGACACCATTACCATCAGGGATTTTATTTTTGATCGAAATTTAAGAAAACTCTAGCTCTTGGACTATACTTATTAAAAATTGAACTTAATATATCTTCCAAACTAAGAGCCGACTAAATGTGTGACTTGGAGAAAAAATTCCACTAATTAGCAACTAATTTTTTATATTATCAAAATTAAAAACCATGGTGGCCATGCCAGTGTCAGTCACACTGTCTAAAGGCCAGCGCTGACAAGGGACTTTTGTCTGCATACGACAATAATCCCTGAATCCTGAATAAAATGGCCGCCGAGGTATGATTATACGCGCATCACGTAATTTTTTTTTTTTATGTGATGGGGGCAAACAATCAGACGGATCGCCTGATGGTAAGCGATTAACGCCGCCCATGGACACCCGCAACACCAGAGGAGTCACAAGTGCGTTGCCGACCTTTTAAAAGGGGATTCGGCCTCCGGTAACCTCACTCACTCGGCGAAACACAACGTAAGCGTTGTTTGACGCCGGTTTACAAACTTTAAAAAAATATAACTGCATTGTATTAAATTGCAGTTTTGACCGATGTATTGCTAGAGGTCTAACTTAAAATCTGGTGCATGTTTCATCTTGATACGCCACCTAGGTATGTTAATCTTTTTGGGACGTGAGTGAAACTGCGGGCAAAAGCAACTAGTTAGAAATAAAACGAAACACGTACAGTTTTAAACTCATTCTTTATTAATTAATTCCATAAACATAATTAATTATTTATAATTATTTTTCTAGTCACTATTAAGATCTTATCAATTACGATTATTTAAGTACTTTATGAAAATGTGTTTCTTTAGTACATTTGCACTAATAAAACGATTTATTGATGGATTACTTGTTTTTTTTTTATATTAATGTTTGTAAATAAATCATTAATTTGGATTCATTACATTACAAAGCCCCTTTATTTGTTAAATATATCGTAATAAAATCGAAGCAAACCAAAAAAAATATTTGCTATCATCGATAAAGTATAACAATTTCTTTAATTAAGATTTAACGATTAAGTAGCTCAGATTATTTAACAATTAAGCTTTTTCTGATTGCATAAAAATTGGTAAATTTTCACCCAAGCAAAACAATAATAATTTTTATAATATAAAAATAATGATAATATGTTTTAATAGAGAGAATAATTTACATAATTTAGAAATATTTATATGAATATTTCTATAATTCCAAAAAAATTAGAGTAATAAAAATTCTTCGGTTTGAATGCATTTAAATTTACTTCCAGAATTTTCGTAATGTAATAAATCCAGTGAATTACTTAATAGAAAAATGGAATGACTAAGAAGTTATACTCGCCATAACAGTGTTTGTGCTAAAATAGGAAATTAAGTAAAATTACAGAAATCTAATGTTACAGAAATCTAATGTTGATAAAATATGTTGCGAAATTAATTTCGGATACAGCAAAATTCATAAAATCAATATTTTAATTCAATAATTAGTTCAGTCTTAAAAATAAATTAAGTAAGTACAATAATTATTCCAATTGATTAGGTGTAGACAATTATTATTATTTTAATTTAAATCTTATTACAATTACATAAAGTTTATAGTGCAACTACATAAAATATTAATATATATTGCAGTAATTTAAATTGCTTTTGCATTACCTGTTGCATTGTTGTGTAAAAAATATAATAATTGGTACGAATTTTAGAATATGGAAGATTGGAAAAATAAATTTCGCGGGGCTACTCTTTACACCTTAACGAAGAACTTTTGTTCTTTTGATAATTCATTAATATTATTTTCTATACAAAAATAAAAATCTACACTGTTATATTATTGTATTTATGGTAGAATTGTAAACGTACCGCCCGGCGCCGGCCGCACTGCGCGTGCTCGAGTCGCGGGCCGCGCCGCGTCTAAACACCTAACAAATATCAGAGAATAGGTACTGGGAGACTGCCTCATTAGTCTAGTGGTCCCAAGTGAGACTGCTACACTAGAGGTCCTGGGTGCGATCCCCAGGTCGAGCAAAGTGTTATTGGGTTTTTCTATGAAATTCTCATTAGCAGCTCGGAGTCTGGATTTGTGCCCGGTTAATGGCTATAGGCTCGCCCCCTATAACATGGGACCTAAAACATACCGGCGAACTGTGGGTGTACATTAAGTACATCTCTGCCTAACCCTTCGGGGAATACAGGCGTGATATAATAGGTACTGGGAGAACTTGAAAATTTTTTTCTGATAAATATATTAGGTTTTGAAGAATTCATAAAACAAAAATTGTTCATTAAGGTGTAGAGTTTTATGATTGAGTACCAATTATCCTGTATAATTCATACTAAGGTAGATTATGAAGTGCTACTATTGTTTCGTTGCTAGAGAGTAATAGCACTATCAATCTTGTATAGCGCTATCTCTCTCAAAACCCTCGATAAATATAGCACTAGTGTTTCCTCTGCCTTTATTATTTAATCAGAATAAGTCATAATGAGTTTCAATTTCCATTGTCCCATGTTCTAAAAAATTTAAATACTTTCTAATACAGCATATATACAAATGGCTGAAACATAAACATATTTTTACTGAGCTCTTTTAAATTTGCGATAAATATTTTTGTAGCGATAACTTAACATTTGCTTTTATAATCACATATTTTTTAAGATTTTACAGCGCATAACATATTTTTAGAAAACCTTCTCGATATGTATGTCTTTTATTGAAAATCCTGCATTCATTTATATAAAAAATACAGATTTATTGTAACTTTTCATTTGTTGTTATTGTAACAAATTTTACTTTAAAATATGTGTTCCGCTGTTTTTTTTGGTATCCAGTAGTTATATAAGGTGAGCAATATATATTATATTCTTGAGCATGGTTAAACTAATACCATTATTATATATTATATATTATACATAGATTAGTTAAACTGTATTTTTTTTTTCATAATTCTTGATGAAATGCGATAAAATTTTACACACATAAATAATTATATTATATGCATAAATGCACTGTTAAGAGAGCTTTAAAAATCTCCCTGTTTTTACTGTTATGGAGGTGATTTAGAAAAACTGTAGCTAGACTTGGCTGGGCCTTTTGCCACGCATCACTTTTGGTTTTGTGTCGAGGTTGATCTAGAGTTTTTCTATAAGACAAGTTCTCTATGTGCGGAAGTGGAAAGAATGCTTTTGCCCAGTAGTGTTGGGTTCAAGCTTTCTACACAAAATATTTGTCGTCGATGGAATTACATATCGATTGTATCTTTTACATGCGCAGATGTATTTAAGTATGTATTAAAACCTAGATATATTTTAACTATCGACCAAACTTGTTCAATAAACAAAGTTTTCTTACAAGTCAAAATGTGAAAATCACCAGATAAAATATTTTAAGGCTGTATCGATATATTTATTATAAATACAATTGACATCTCTATAGAAAAAGGCACTTTACAAGGCCAGGTACTCTTAAGGCACAATAATTAAGTACCAACTACATTACTATTGCAAAACAAGTTAAAATATTTTTTTAAATAAGTGATATTTTTACTAAATATTCGTGAATTAAACTACACACAAATTATTCTAGAAATTCCACCAAATCATGTTCAATTCTCGTCTGTTATATACTACTGGTCAATGACTATAATGTCCGGAGAATGCTTGAAATTGAAAGTATACCATAATAGTGTAATGTAAAAGTACTCGTAAGTTAGTAGTCATACAGGAAAACAAAATAAAAAATGTAGGAAACAAGTAAGTAGATACCTTTTTTAAGTTAATAAGTTTTTGAGACACCGAAAAATGGCACCGTATTTAGGTATTCTTTTTCTTATTAGGTTCGTGGGACCGAAAGTAATTACCTATGGTCCATTATGATGGATATTATATAATTATGTGAGCGTATAGGTATTGCATATATGAGATGCACGGGGACTCTGGATGTTCGAAAATGGTGTCCGTGACGTTCGAAATTCTCATTGCCAATCCCTGTGATGGATACTTTAATGGTTTACCATACCACATAATAAAATATGGTTATCAATTATTTACATTTATTCCTTTGCTATCCCGATTAATGTAAGTACTTATGCGATTTTATGCTAAGTTGACGACAATTTTCATCAATATTTCCAGTAATAACCAGAAAATATCTAAATTCTCCGGACAAAGTAGATATTAGACGTAAAAGTGGAGCCTACTAGTGTTCTGTATAACGTTAGTAATGTAAATAATATGGCTATTAAAATGTTCTTCATTATTTAGCAATCTATTATTATTATATTATTATCTAAAGGCTTGTTTTACCACTTTTTATAACACTTGGATAAAGCGACTGAGTAATACTATATTTATACTTAATAACTGTCATACAGATTTCTACGTATCTTTTTTAACGTATTCTTTCCAGTATGCTTTGGGGTGACTATGGCCAGTCCAATGTTCAATCCAATACAATTCCAATCCTGAACTAACTATCAATTAAGATTTTTTCTAATAGAAAAATCATATTATAATTTTCTCAAGGACTACCATCTTATCTGCTACTACCAATACATAAGGTGTAAGGAACACATTTAAATGTGATTTCATTTTATGTAGTATTGCTCAGTCACCTTCAGAATGATAATTTATGAAAAATTCATGGTGAAAACAAGCGGTAAAACTAATTTTACACTTAAGGTGCACCAAACATCTCACTTGAAGTGAAGATTTACGTATATTAGTACCAACTATAATCATAGTTTAGGTAATCTCAATAATTAAAACGTTATTTACAAATAAAGCAATAGGTTAACTATGTTAGGTATTAAAATGGCTGACAAATTAAAGATGGCGGATTAAATTGCTTATTTTTAACGTTAGTGATGATTTTCGTTTTACTTCAATTCGTGTTTATACTCGAAATAATACGGACTAAGGATGTTAATTCTCTTGGATTTATTTCACTAAAATCTGTTGTACTAAATCCGCCCTGTCAGGATATAAAATGCCCAAGTGCTAATCCTACCAGCCATTTTACAGTGAAAAACTTAAAATACACGATAAAACGTTACAAATTAAATGTAAATTAACTATAAACAGCCTAACTACGACACTAACTATCACTGCGATAGTGTAAAAATCACACGGTTTATAAAATAAAATTAGAAAATAACCTAAAAATTCGGTGATCGCAATCGCGTCCGTGCGGTAAATCAAAATGGCGGTCGCTACAATTAATTTTGACGTTGATAGATTTTTGTACAAAAGTATTAAAAATAAATTGTAGGCAGCTGGTAATGCTGATTTATCGTAAAATTTGATGATGATAAGATAAAGGGTAGATATGGTAGTGTGATCTATGGCTTCATAGAGACGCACCAAGAGTGGGGTACAACAGATCACCGGTGAAAAAATCCGAGGAGGCGAGAGGTTCTGGTGGGGGTCGGCTGTTCCGGAAGCTTCCTTCGCTTCTCTTGCGTGATCAGCTTGTGTTTCATCTGCTCGTCAATGAGCTCCTGCATGTCCATCTGGAAAAATTAAATAGTAGTTCAAAGGAATGTTGGGAACTTAGTACCTACACCATGATCTTGGTCCATAATGATGAGCAGTTACTGCTCCAGGCGAACTTTACCATCCGAAACCGTATACAATATTATATCATGTCTTAATGAGACGAAAGTTAAGTCTCATTAGTCCAGTAACTTCAATGGCTAGAATATTCTATCCAGAACACTAATGTTAGCACTTGGCTTGTAAAGTGTCTTTACAATAAAGCAATAGGAGCGCTGTGTTGAGGCTTGCCTTAACACGGCATCATGCTGAGTGGGGACCTATTTGTCACATCTACGACGTGCAACTTCATGTTTCATTTATTTATTTTTCAATTTCTACCTGTTTTGCCTATCACATTTCAGCCTTCCTGTATAATGTTCTTTCCTAAGTATAGGTACCTACTAGAGTGTCAGTTTGTACGTCTTTTTTGTGACAATAAATCTGTTTTCTTTCTTTCTTTCTTTAAAAGATCCATTTCTATCATCTATCTAAATACTATTGAGATAACAACAAATGATCTTGAACTTCAAAATCAGATTACTTTAGTCCATTTTGTATTGAATTTCGAAATTCGTCAAGCCTCTTCATAAAAAAGATTAAAAGATTTCAGATCGATTTTGACTGCATAATAACCAATCTAGTACTTATGATTAGGAATTGGTAGACCGTAACTGATTTTGGAAAGTTTTATCTTAATAAAATACTTCGTAGGAAGTATTCATTAACGATTTTTAGTAAAAAAATGTCCTCCGATTTTATTCTAGATAAATTATCTTTAAACATAATCCATGCTTTATCGTTTCTCGGTATTCATTCCATCTGTATTTTGTAACCGTATTTTGTGCGGTGTTTTTTAGCCTAAGGGCTAGCAAGCGAATTCCGCCTAAGTGTTACGGGAGCTCATATTTAAAACAATCTGGAGTTGGTCTACATACCTGCCACTGCTCTAGCTGTTGTCCAAGGTCCACCTTCTGGCGTACAGCCTCGTACAGCTGGCTGTTGGCTTGCATCAGCTCCACCCTGGTCTTAGCAAGGGACACCTGAAATAAAAAAAAGTTAAGTAATTGCAATCGCATTTAGTAGATTTCATTTTCTCTATTGTCTCTCTTCGAATGTCCTTTCCGTAAATGAAAAATATGTGATCGTATGTCACATTTCCCATAGCAGTTACTACAAGCTCAGGATCTCTACAAATGACAAAATTAAATGCTAAAACAATGGGGTTCACATTGTAATGTTTCATAACCCAAAAGTAAATGTTAAAATAAAAATTAAAAGCGTAACCCTCACTGTTACGATAAAGAACTTATTTTTGCTAAGAGTAATAACATTATTTTTTAACGCTTTCGTGTCAGGCTTCTAGCTGTTTTTTTGAGCATTCGATCTAGACAAAGATTCATCATCATCATCATCAATCCATTATCCCACTGCTGGGCGCACGAGTCTCTTCTCAGAATAGGAGTGATTAGGCTATAGTCCCCCACGCTGGCCTTAATGCCTTTGCAATTTCCTCCAATAGTTTTCCTTCATCGTTTAAGCGAGTTATAATTAACGATTAATACGCACATGACTTTGAAAAGTCAGAGGTCACCTTGGATTCGAAATTGAGAACTTTGACTTATCATTCCAATGGTCTTCGCTATACAAATGATTGCTTTTTCTATTTCTATTTTATCTTTTTCTATTTTATCTTTACCTCAGCAGCCTTCTTCCTCTCTATGGCTTCATCTCTCTCCTGGCGTGCCTTGGTGACGGCCTCGTCGTTCTGCAGGCTGCTGTAGTTGGCATCATTGAGGAGCTTGTCACGCTCCTCGGCCGCTGCACGAAGTTCCACCTCCGCCACCGACAGCTGGAAAATTATCATTTTAAATTTAAGTACGTTTTTTTAGTGGTAATCTTCTGATCTTAACAATGTAAGTATAAGTTTGACATAAAACATCATTTTTACAGATTTACGGATTTTACGAGTATAGCGGTGTATTGATATTATTCGGATTCTCGACGTCACGGTAGACAGAGGAGGACGATGACGTCTTAAAATATAACTTACAAATGACTCTTAAATAATTTAGTTATACTTTCGTTTAATTTGTAACATTTGTACTGCATATAGAGCACAAGCCCATGGCCCTGGCCTGTAGGGGGCTTAGAAAAAATAGTAAAACATTTTTGTTTTCCTTCTAAAACGATCCAAAACCCTTTTATGTCTAAGCGCCCCTATGATTACCTAAGACGGCCCTGCTTTGTACCTACATTTTGTAATTATTTTAGATATTATTAATTTTTCTCTCCTGAAACTCAAGATTACCTAGTTCAGGCATACGTAAGTAATTTATACTAATTTATTTTGTAACGCAAAAAGTTAATAATTAATTTTATTATACTTTTAATTTTTTGCCTTGTTAGCGTTTTATTCTAATATATATACATACATATAGGCATGTGTGTGTGTGTGTTATGTATAGATGATGATTTTTTATGATAATAATTTCAGAATGACGCATAATATAATACACGAATCCGTGATAATTAATTGTATTATATTAAAATGTTGCTTGTAATAACAGGCCTAATTCTATGTTGAAGTAATATAGTTGTAATTCTTAAGTCTTAGCTCAACCCAGAATTGAAAGCTGAGGAAACTAATTAACACGTAAAGAAATTTGTTGGTCCCTAAACGTATAGTATTAACAGAATTAAAAAGATTATTTAGGCTATCAACCGTATTGCAACTAATCATATATAATTATCTATAGGTATTTGTTACAGAATCATTACGTATTATTACTAAAAGTAATTGGTTAGTTATATCTATCTAATACGTTTGTTTCTAATAGACATTTTTAAATACCTATCAGCCGTATCTCTTTGTCATTTTAATATAATGAATTCACCTGCTCATCATTGCATCAACGCAAAAATAATTTCAGTCAGAATTATTTCATTCAACACCTGCCACCTACCATGTTTTCTCCGAATTTCCCACGGTATATTTCCGCATCAACCGATAGTTCCGCGAATTACCCGGGCTCAGTTCAACCACTATTGTTTTGTGTTTGCGACGCGCATCGTAAAACATCACCATTGTGATATGATGTGTTATTAAGGAAGTAACGTACCGGGATTTGGTTTATAAAAACATTAAAATAAAAAGATATAATATTTAAGTATCTCTAGCATATACAAGTGATTTAAAACAGAGCACACTGCAACAGTTTCATGAAATTTAGTTACTACCTACATCTATTTTAATCTTAGTTTTCATGTAGGTAGTCATAAATAAGATATTGGATATACCGAAAATTCTACTTAAACGATGATTTTTAATAATTAATTATAATTAGTGAATAGATTAAAATGGTACCTATTGATACATTTAACATAATCTTTTTTTAAATTTAATGGAATACCATTTGCTAGTCTACGGTACTAAGAGGTGTTCCTAAGGTCCGCAGTTAAACAAACACATGTAACGCCCGTAGACACAGAAAATAACTCAAAATACTTTATAAAACTTCAAATTGATTCCTAACTTTCAACATTGAATAGAACAATAACAAAAATTTAACAAAAAATAGTAAAAAATGATCTCAGCCGCAAAAATGGCCAAATAAAAAAAGAAAGTGGGGCATTGCATGTTACCCACACATTTATGGTAGATCATAGCTCTAATGTGAGAACTAACCTTAATGTATAATTAAAAGTACGTGTAAAAAGAACAAATTCTCTTTATTGTAAGGCTTGGGGTACATTAGCAGTATATGTCATTATAAATTTATGTACAAGTATGATAATTTTAAAATAGTCATGTTAAGTTGTTATTTTTTATAGGTAACTTCTTAAACCAGGAATTAAAATACAGACCCAAAACTAATTATGTTTGTAAAATAAGTAAACCTGTCCATTTTGAATGACGGTTTTTCGACTTAAATAGTTTTATTGCGTGGGTGCTAAACTAGGTGCTTGAAATTAGTTGAAAATTAAAATGGATGCTTGAAATACCGAAGTAGTCAGACACCCATTACGTCTTTTGTTTCTATAACTTACGAAACTATAGGAAAGGTTTTATTTTTAAAATTTATTGAAGATATATCATAACATAATATACCATCACGCCTATATTCACCGAAGGGTTAAGCAGAGGTGTACTAATGTTGACCTACAGTTCGCCGGTATGTTTATGTCCCATATAATAGGCCGGGCACAAATCTAGACTTTGAGCTGCTATTGAGAATTTCATAGAAAACCCCATTAATACTGCTCGACCTGGGGATTGAACCTAGGACCTCTAGCTTAGCAGTCGCACTTGGGACCCCTAGACTAATGAGGCAGTCTGAGTCTAATTGAAGAAATATCAATCTTATTCATAACAACATGTTTCCCATTGCTGGGATTCAAGCCTCTTAGCCTCTAAGAAGGTTCTACGCAAGCCCATTGAGAATTGGTAGTTAATGCGAAGTATCTATTAGCTTCACTCTTATGTGTTACGGATGTTACAGGATCTACATCCTGTAACATCCGTCTCTTAGGACCATACTGAGTTGATAAAGTTCAACGAAGCTTTCGTGTGTTAAGTTTTCCAAAATGCTCCTAACGTAAGCTTTATTAGAAGTAACTTACCTAATATAACCCTTAGCGAGACCTAAGCATTAAGAAAACTACATCTATTATGGTCCTTACGACCGGGAATTTGAGAACAGATTTCCAAACTATAATTAAGTAATTTAATTCAAAGAAAATAATAGTCACCCACTTTAAATACCAAATCAAATGTTGTTACCACAAAAACGCGAGATCCTACAAAATAGCTATTAGAGTAATCACTATACATCGACATTGAGGTCGTTAACCTCGTGACGTATACGTCACTGGGGTCACGCCATGCGGATCGCCTGCAGACTGGTCTAGATCGCCAGCTCAGATACCGTCCTCACAATTCAAGATTTTATTTTTTTAACATTGAATGTTCTTGAGAATTTATGGACATTTTCCTTTTAGATTGTTTTCATATTTATTTTATTTGGCCTGCCTGCTTTGTATCAAAACTTTTTAAAAGGTTATATTCTTTTAAATCTATCTCCTTTCTTTATTAAATAACAAAGCAGAATACATTCAGTAACAAAATCTTAAAAACTATAATGCCTGTAAGTTCGGTTCCCTATAAGATATAAGCTTCCGGCAAGGAATATGGGAAATTGCCACGTGATTGGGAAATACGAGATCAACGGGAGTAACACTACGGCGCACAATAGTACTTACAATATACATAACATATTCTCATTGCTACCCTACTGGTTTCCAAATGCTCCCATAAAACGAAAACTGTTTCTATATTGTTCTACAATATAGAAAGAGTATTACGAGCCATTTCATATAACTACAATATTTTATATAAATTAGTTAATATTATGGGAGCTACGTCTGCCAACAAACTACTCTGTAGTTAGGCAGAAGTATTAAATTGTAGTAATATGTTTTTAAAATCCTAAATAAATACTTTTTCATTTTCATTTTTCACAAATGTAGAGGATCGCCTGAGGATATTTGTCAGGTGGCCAATTCAACAGTGCCTTCAACAATCTATTCTGTTTCAGTAACAGATCGATTCACATTCGTTAACTTCAACGTACATAAATATATCGAAATTGGGTCGGCCTGTGCTATTTATTACAATGAAAATGTTTCTTAGCATTTGACAAACAATTGCTAAGTTGAGTCGGCCTCCTGAGGGTATTATATTATTGTACCGACTGTGGGCGTAAGAAGGCCTTTGTTATTCATACGACGAGGAGATCTAGACTCTGTTGTGGTCTAACCTTGACTAGAACAAAAATGGCTGAGTGTTTCTTGGAGCAAACGATGACAAATGCTTATTTAGACCACATATATTTTTTTCTGTTCCGTGGGAAATTTAGACCATGTATGTTTTATGGGTACCTACTAATAAGTAGTCTAGAAATAAAAACTGAATAACGAGGTGATAAAAAGACAATTTGTAAATTAGAATACATCAAAGCATTTTAGCGATTTAAGAGGATAAAGAATTAGAAATATGCACAAAAATCGTGTTCTCATTTTACAGACAATTAAAGAAATGGAGTAAAAACTTTGAATTATACTACTTATCTGGAATATCTCTCTATATCAAACTATATTGTAGAACACAAAAATTACCCGAGATAACCAAAAAATACTGGACTAAAGATCTTAATCTAAATATCTCGTACGCTTAGTTAATCTACTATTTTATCAGCGATGAACACTATTTTTATGAGACATCAAAACAAACAAAAAGTATAAAAGTTCTTAGTACTTATAACTAGTCGCTATTATTTAAACGTTGTGTGAGAGAGATGTCGCAATTAAACCTCTAAAACGGCATCTCTCTCATTCACAACTCAGAAACGATTCTCTTTTCTGAGAGCTTCGCACTAGACAAAGAATCGTAATCATCATTATAGTGAGCTTGAAACACAAGTTAGTTTAAACAACCTAAAACATTTGTTTTTAAAAGTGTCTCCAAAATGTTAGAGGCAGAGGTGTAATATGTGGCTAACCTACTGTTACTAACGGATACAAATCCAAACAAAAAGCAAATGACTTGACTTGAGAATCTAACCCAAGATCACACAGTCACACTAAGCAACTTGCGGCTACTAAACTAATTAGACAGTTTAGTTATAAGATCAATTTACAGAAATAGATATTAATATTTATAACTATTGTTTACTTTTAGTGTATGGATTACTACGATACTATCTACGAAATACTGAGTAGTTTTTAGATCTTTGGCTAACATTTAAAGGTTGCTTTTAAAATTTAATGATCTATTTGGTTATTGAATATATCACGAAGAGTAAAAATGACAGTTCCTAAAAAAGTGTTTGAGCCAAAACCGTCTCAACATCGTGACAATAATAAGTTCCACCTAATCTTCTGAAACACGAAGCCCCAAAAATGTGCACGTCTTGTAGAATATCTCTTACATAACCTTATTTATTCATCAAATGAGCTAAACGGTTATGTAACAAATTAATGTTGGTAACGGTGGGTGACGCAAAATGCATTGCAGTGCACTGTCGAGCCTCCGCGTTCCGGGCCATTATTGAATTGTATTATATTGGGGAAAATACAGTGTCGTGCAAAAAAATGTTTCGTAATAATCTGGGTTGTGTCCATTATGTTACTGTTTTACGCATCTGTCGCGTTATTCAGTTTAGTCAGAAATAAGTCCATCATACCAGTTTTATTAGCGTTAAAAGCGAAGTGCTCCTGACTTCAATACGGTCAAAAATCAAATCAAGATCCAGGAATCATATATATCTGACTAAGTATCCGTACTTTGCGGTGATCCCAGTGAAATATTCGGTTTGCACTTTGGCAAATGCATCCTGATATAAAATTGATCAGTACAATGGATTTCTTCAAATAATCCACTAGTGATATTTTTTTTTATGGGATAGGAGGGCAAACGAGCAGACGGATCGCCTGATGGTAAGCGATCACCGCCGCCCATGGACACCGGCAACACCAGAGGAGTCACGAGTGCGTTGCCGACCTTTTAAAAGGGGATTGGGCCTCCGGTAACCTCACTCACTCGGCAAAACACAACGCAAGCGATGTTTAACGCCGGTCTTCTGTGAGGCCGTGGTATCACTCCGATCGAGCCGGCCCATTCGTGCCGAAGCGTGGCTCTCCCACGATAGATTATCTATTACATATATAGATTCCAACAAACTGATATTACCGATGTTACATTGCTCTAAACTGAAGCATTGCTGAGAGTCTAGTTAATAACGTTACAAAATCTGGCATTGCAGTGTGCTAAAAAGATAATAAATTCTTATCAGATAAATATAATATTATCTGGTTAGTTGCAAAATAGATTCAATTGAGATTCTGCGCAACTTAGGGATTCGAAATTCTTCGTAGGAAGGAATTGACTGAAGGCACTATTATATGAACATGGTCCTACAATTCATTAAAGCATGTATTTATTAATCACCGCAACAAAGCCACAGACTACAAAGATAAGTTTAACAAAGTCAGAAATGTCTTGAATCTAAACTGAACTAAAGACTTTATTTATTTTATTGTAATAATGCATTTACCTACACGTGCTAAGTATTTTTTCTTTGTGAAAGAAAGCTTTGACCGTGAATAAGATTCGAACCTACATCCTCCGGTTTGGTTTCATATGGAAAATTCAAATTAATTTTATTGTTCAAATACGCGTAACGTTTCGAAACTATAATCCTATTACCGCCCACACACTTGGTCTGGCTAATGACGAAAGAAACCACTTAAATTCCCTACAAGATAATCCCTGTAAGTCCATTAGATGATCACGTTTTACAAATTCTACTGTACCCTTGACTCTAGACGCACTTGAATGGCATTTGGCTTCCGTAAAATTATTAAAAACGTATTTTGGGCTATGTGGTTCTATCAAATATTCATTGATTATTGAAGGACCAAAACGATATTCTGTCTCGAAGGACCAAAAAGATGTAGTTACGGTTTTACGTCTTTTATTGCTTAGTAAGTAATTGTAATAATTATTATTGCAATTGTATAAAATTACAGATATT
Organism: Acronicta aceris; assembly: GCA_910591435.1. Lineage (NCBI taxonomy): Eukaryota > Metazoa > Arthropoda > Insecta > Lepidoptera > Noctuidae > Acronicta > Acronicta aceris. The sequence continues at coordinate 1,897,566 of OU342778.1, read as the reverse complement.
TCACTTGATACGTGTATTGAGTCCAGACGCGATTTAAATGCAAACTGAATTTATTAAATATAATAGTGAGATTCATAACATTTGAATTTTGTTGAAAGTGCAATAATAGCAATGTGACTATGTGAGGTTGCAATGTTTGCATCCTACATAATTATCTAGGCTTTTGGGACATCATTTATTCAGGGGGTAATCATATAACTAAGTTTCAAATAATGAGTTACCTATCTCAGATTTAGGACCGAGTATTAGAAACTGTGTACGCATGATTTGCTCTACATATGACTCCCAAGCGATTCACGTTCAAACGAATACGACCACGAAGCTGTGTTTACCTCAAAATAAAAATAAATCGTTCATCCATAACACTAAACGCTAACCACCGATCAGTGCCGACATCTAACCGAATCGATTTCGCATTAAATCGATTTAAATCGGTTTAGAGCGCAAACGGTATTTCAATTGGTCTAACGTGCAGTAACTGTGTAACCGATGCATTGGTATCGAAAGTTAACTGTAACGATGAAATCGACAGCTATTGATCTATGGGCTTACGTAGCATGGTTGTTGTTGGATAACGGCTCTGTACACAGTGGGCCAGCATTGATACTTCCTCCCGCACGACAAAGGATACAAAACTTCCTCCTATTGAAAGAAGCGCGTATTGTAAATATCAATAAAACCGAACAAATTTGATGGCAGTATCAACTGATTCGTCTATTCAAGGAAATACTCTTTATGGTTCTGGCTCTCGAATAGGTACACATAGTGTAATACGCTTGAATCGAAATAACAGCTTTAGTGGCTCAATAGACAGAAATGTGTTACTGGGGACTTTTTGTGCCTCTTCTTCTTCCCAGCTAAAACACTAGGTGGCGCTGCAGGGCGGGCACCTTGGGGGCTGTTTATAACGTAAAAATGTCGTTCAATAACAATAAGTAAAATCGCCTTCAAAAACATAAAAATAATGTTAGGTGCACAACAGTTTCGGAAGTCGGTGCTTTCGATTTGGTTTGAACTTTTGTTTTCGCTACCATTTTAGTACCGAGTAAAATTTTACGCATATCTAGAGGACGTTTATCATTTACGTGTTATTTTCATATTGTTCTAAATTTTGTGATCAGATCTTGATAGAATTTTCATGGGACCACACGGGAAGCACCAACTTTCAAATAAAGAATGAATTATCAAAATCGTTTCACCCAGTTGAAAGTTCTGAGGTAACAAACATATAAAAAATTCAGTCGAATTGAGAATCTTCTCCTTTTTGAAGACCGTTGAAAAGTACTACCTAGTAATCTACGTTGAATAAATGATTGAACCTTGAACAAGTGGTTTTGAAGTGGTAAGTATATATAAACTCGGTGTAAAGACACTTGGGGTTGGAAAAGTTTCCCATTCGTGAATAGTGACGTCACTAACTTCAATACTATTGGAATAAAAAACACTTAATATGTTTGCGGAACGGCTAACCGTTCTGTTAATATTTTTTCTCAGGTAGATTAAACGATAGAAATGTTGCTATAAACGATATAATATCTATTAGTTTCACAAATTTACGACCCATTTCATACTTTCAATAAAGGCTAGAATGAAATCAATGCTCGTCAAAATGCTGCATCATCGGCTATTGTAGCAAAATACGGTAAAATCGACGTGTTATCAATAAAGTCAATGGCTCATTGTCAACGTTTCGGTATTTTTTCGTCGATCGTGTAGGCCCACCGTTACTTATTGCTGTATCATGATATGCTGATTGATTTTAGCACGTGTCTAACTTTGTCGCTTTAACTTCAAAAGAGTATTTTTTTAGTTGGCCTATATTTTGACTTCAAATTTTGTCCCTAGTATCTTTCCTGAATAGTGAATCATGATGTGTCATAGAAGATGTCGCATAGAAATCAAAGCACAAACGCTCAGAAATTAACTTACTCAATTATTCTTTTATGTAGAAACAGAGCTGTGTTATCATTTTTTAAAACATACGACGTTAGATAATTTTCATGGCCACGATAAAGATCTTTACCGTGACGTGGACGTCTTGGATCCTTCCACCCTTCGTGTAAGTCGAAATTAAAACGGCTGAGTTTATAACATTGTATGTTAGTATACGGGATTCTATTCTCCTTCCCGTTGGTTAAATTTTATCAAAAACTCTCATCTCAATCATCCAGTTATATTTACCGTTACCGACAGCACTAGAATAGTACTTTAGGAATGGTCGTCGCATTGTACGCGGGAGAGCCATGCTTCGGCACGAATGGGCCGGCTCGACCGGCGTGATACCACGGCCTCACAGAAAACCGGCGTCAAAAAACGCTTACGTTGTGTTTCGCCGAGTGAGTGAGGTTACCGGAGGCTCAGTCCCCTTTTAAAATGCTGGCAACGCACTTGTGACTCCTCTGGTGTTGCGGGTGTCCATGGGCGGCGGTAATCGCTTACCATCAGGCGATCCGTCTGCTCGTTTGCCCCTTGTACTGAAAAGAACTCACCTTAGACGACAGATCAGCAATAATCTCGTTCTTCTCATCGATCTGCCGCTCTCGCTCAAGCGCTCTCCGCGCATGCGCCGCTATCGAGTCGCGTACGCGCGAGCCCTCGAGCGTGGCGTACGCAGCCACTGCGTCTGCGCACGCCGCTGCCAGCGCGCCGCGCCGGAGTGTCTCGCCCTCCTCGCCGTCAAGTGACGTCAGCGATAAGTCTGAATGGAGTCCTGGTAAAAAGAAATAAGACAACATTGTACAATAAACTTCGAATCAATTTGAAATATTGAAATTAGCATCAAAATGACTGTAATACTGCGGCTGAGAAACTGGATATAGTTTTTCGCGATTCTACTCCACGCGTTCGTGAGGAAAAGGGTCTTGACAGAAAGAGAACAATTAGGTAAGTGATCCTATGGGTTTCTTTTTTCCTTTTGAAGTAGGTACCTACGTATCCCTAAGAATACCTATAGTGGTGGGCAAGTTCATTTACGAGTCAACACACAGAATCATATACACAAGTAAAAGATGTAAAGTTTTTTAAATACAACTCCTGTGCCAACAACTAGGCCCTGTGTGTGTGTGTGTCGGTGTGTGTGTGTGTGTGTGATTTATAAACATGCAAGAAGTACACACAGATTCAACAATAATATCCTCGGAACACACTAATATTTGCCTCGATTGGGAATCGTACCCACGACACGCGCCTACACCAAACGTGCAATTAATGATGTACCTAATACTGTTATAAATGACGTTCAATAGTCTGTGATGTCAGCTGAATAAGGTTATATGATTATAAAGAAATCTCAAGAAAATGATCACACGTTAAACAAAGGAAAGTAGCAAAAACATTTTGAAGCATAACTCAGCAGTATTTACAAAATTCGACATCTAGAGATGATTCCCATTCATTGAAATCTGCGGAGGATGTAAACTGAGAACGAATGAAGTTGTATCATCAATAAAGTTAATCATAACATCTTGAGAAGAACAGCAAACAACCATGTTGTTACCGATTTTCTTTCCAAAGTTGATTTGTTCTTCCTGACTCATTACCCTAGTGGTCTTAAATGCGACAGCTACGCCACAGGTCCTGGTTCTCGATTTCCAGGTCGAGCAATGTTATTGGGTTTTTGAACGAAATTCTCAGTAGCGGCTCTGAGTTTGGATTTGTGACCGGTTAATGGCAATAGGCTGACCCCCTGTTACATGGCGGCTAAACTTGTTTATACACCGTGAAATTTAAATGGTTGTTTTCTCGCAGCAAAACGAACGTATTAATGAATACGAACAGCTTTTAAAATGGGACCGACCCTGAAATATAAAATAAAAGCTCTAAGTACAATACTAAAGTGTAATGGCTACTCGATTAAAATGTATGGAACAACTGTTTTTTTTCATATTTCAGGGTCGGTCCCTTAGTAAAAGCAAAAGTTCGTTCATAATAGTAAAAGTTCGTTCATTTTGCTGCGGGAAAACAACCATTTAAATTTCACGGTGTATTATAAATTTTAACACCTCTGCCTAACCCTTCAGAGTATACGGGCGTGATGAGGCAATCACTACAGTTATTACAGACTAGTATTTTATAATTAGAAATTAAACTTGTCAAGTCTAAGTAGGTAGGTATATTATTTTACCAATAACAGGTAGCTACTATCTATATCTATACTTATAATAAATCTGTAGAGAGGTCAATTCTGTACATGAAATATATTTCCAAAATAACTATCAGCGGGTGATTAGTGATCGATACTGACGCCAAAAATGCAATCAGTAAAATTTTTGTCTGTCTGTCTGTCTGTCAGTATGTTCGTTATAGAAACAAAAACCACTCGACGGATTTCAACGAAACTTGGTACAATTGTTCTTCATACTCCTGGGCAGGTTATAGTATACTTTTCATCACGCTACGATCAATAGGAGCAGAGCAGTGAAGGGAAATGTTGGGAAAATTAGTGATTCATGAGAAAGGTTTCAAGCTATAAAACATCACGCTACAACCCTTAGGAACGGGGCAACGCAGGTGAAACCGCGGGCGAAGAACTAGGGAACAAAGTAACTATTCCACGCGGACGAAGTCGCTGGCAAAAGCTAGTTGCTAATATTTTTTTATTTACTCCTTGGAAGTATATTCCAGACTCCAGTTCAATACAATATACTTATTATAATGGCATTACTTTCACTATTCATCCGTCACTTTCCCATAGCTAAAGTGTTGGTGAACAATTTTGCGTATTCTCCACGCCGCATCAGCTATGAGGAACTACTTATAACAAGATCGATTACGATGATTGATCGTAACTATTCAGATATTTATGCTACGCGATTCTAGTTCTTCTGGTATTTCTAAATCCCGTGGGCATTTCCCAGTCCTTTCTTAGCGGATTCCTGTCTAGGGAACCTATGTACGAAATTCAAAGTTTCTAGGGCATATCGTTTCTGAGATTTCGTGATTAATCAGTAAGTGATCAGATTTGATAATTGATCACTGATGATAATATTTGTGAACTCTTTGTACTATGAATGGAAAAGACATGGTATGCTGAAATAATGCAAAAGGCGATTAATAAAAGACGAATGTCAGTTAAGGGTATTACTTTGCCCAATGACCTTGAGGATTTAGTCTTTGTGCTAGTATCTGTTAGTCATAGGCATTGCGGGAGAGCTTCACGCGGGGTGCTAGTGAGGTTTCGGGTATTTCTTTATTATTTCAAAATATTCAAAGAAATAAGAAAATAAAAACAATACAAATTGTTAATTACGCCATTACAATTTTTTTGGTATAAAATTAATGACTAAGTATTAAGTCGTTAAAGAGAAAAAAATCAAATTAGGTTAAAAAAGGCCTATTTACTTCAATTATTATCCAAAATTGGGGAAAATTTATAAAAATTTTTTTAACAATACAATTTGTTTGTGATGACCTTAAGTATAACATATATTTTTTATATGGCAAACGCACATAAGGATTTCACTAGAAACTTCGATAAAACTAGGGTGTTTTTTGGATTTGAGCGATGTAATGCCCTTAATTCAAAGGACGGCTTAAAATGTCACAGGTAAGTACACCAACCTCATTGGTGAAGTTTTTCAAGTGATTGACAATATAATATGGTGAGGCAACTTTTGCATTTTAAATTGTTGATCTGTTGCCGAGCCGTAAGAGTCCCTAGGGATTGCAGACTGCCAGAGTCGCAGCACCGATATGACTGGCTCTCACGTGCCAAAGTTGAAACATTTACGACAGACTCCGACTCAAGGGTGGTCGCCAGCCAGTTAAACCCCAAGAGGCTAGTAAGGTATTTTCTCACATCCTAAGAGATATCCATCTCAAGGGCAATGAGAAAACAATTGTATTCTAACCCATCTTAAAAATAGACAAATGCAAATAAACACATAGATTGCTAAAATAAAAGTATAACCCTTCCGTAGTGGGGTCAAAACAAAAGAACACGGCATCAAATTCCTGCGCAAAACATTCGAGAATAATCACCGAATGTTCGTCGTCGAAAAAACTGCATTCGCTGGCAAACTGCATTAGATTTTGTAACAATTGCGGTTACGACACGAAGCAGTTTGCACCGCGCCCGATTACAATACCGACTGATATTGAAAGACGAATAAAACTCTTTAGCTGTAAGTTTTGGACTTTATTTTAAACAATTTAGTAACTCTTCTACTAACTGCCTCATTAGTTGTAAGCGTGGCTGCTTAGCCAGATTTGCTGGGTTCGATTCTCCATGGCCGTGGTCGTGGCGAATGTCACGAATCCGTGACTATAGGCTATAGCCGATATAGATTTCAGGATTTGCAGGCTCTATAGGGCCTAAGAAAATCCAGCAGTTCATAACAGCTGCAGGATTCAGCGGTGAACTCAACCAGTGGCGATCACAATAGACCGACAGCGGTCGCAGTGATACTATAGCCGCAATTTAATAATAATAAAAAAATAGGCTATAGGGCTGGGAAAGTCGACATACCTTGTTACCTCCCCAGGTGACAGGCTAATCACAATAATTTTTGGTACAATAAAAAAAAGGTGGAACGGTGTATTTTTTTATGACTTTTCTGCAGGAAGTTCGGATTTATTCCCGGTCAGTTGCGCTTCTTTACATTATTGGATTTTATCGATTATAAAAACATCAATTTCCATGTCAAGTCAGTTTTGATTGCACTTCTACGCATATTGCACGACACTTTATATAGCTTAATTGTCAAAATGGCCTTAAATTACAACGAAGAGGAAGGAGGGTAGGTAGGCCTTCAACCTGCAGTGGGAAAAGAGCGGCTGAATAATAATAATAAATGACCTATTGACCTTCAAACCCCATTATTTTCTAGCTGCTGAAACTTTCAGTTACGCAAAATGATGTCATGCACGGTCACGTTATGTTGGAGCGTGGTACGCCATGACACCATGCAATACGCCATAAACGCCGCGTGTTGGTAAATAATAATAGTGCTTACAATGTAAGGTAAAAGTTAAAACACTTCTATTTTTATGGATTAAAGTCACAGACGAGCCACCTGTAGTCATCGCCACCCATGGACACCTGCAACACCAGAGGAGTTGCTGATGCGTTGCCGAGCTTTAAAAGCCCCTACGGACTGCAGACTGCCAGAGCCGCAGCACCCGAGGGGGAACTGGCTCTTACGTGCAAAAGTCGAAACACACAGCAAGGTGCTTTACGACCGACTCCGACGTAAGGGTGGTCGCCAGCCAGTCAGACCCCAAGAGGTCCTACCACCGAGCAAGTCAGATATTTTCATGCCTCTTACGGGATGCCTATCTGAAAGGCAGTGAGGAACAGTATTTTAACCCATCCTCACACGGGTGGTAGTATTATGTATAATTCAAAGGCCCCACCTTTGAATTAAAGGAAGGTGAAGCGGAAGGAAATGTATCGATTTTTGAAGTAAATGATGACGCTTTGAATAGCTTCATTAGACTAGTAGTTCTAAGCGCGACTGCTACGCTAGATAGAGGTCCTCGGTCCGATTTCCAGGTCAAATGTTATTGGGTTTTTCTTTAATATTCTCAGTAGGAGCTGGCAAAACGCTTGACTCCTAGATGGGACCTAAATATTGCGGCGAACTGTTGGTATACATTAGTAACTACACTTCTACCTAACTCTTCGGAGACACACAGTCCTGTCCAGTGTTTTTAAGTCCCAATAGGCGAATGTATGTTTGAACTTTTGCGCGTTAGAGGCAGTTCCCTCTCGGTTACTATGGAGGCTCTTAAGGCTCGGCAACGCATCAGCAAGTCCTGGGTGGAGGTGTCTATGGTCAGCCATGACTACTTACCATCAAGTGGCTCATATGCTCGTTTGCGGACATAAGCAATAAAAAATAACCTAAATGATTCGAACTAGAGAAACCAGAGACAGAAAGGCTTGAATTACATCCTTAACTGTTCCAGCTCAGAGCCTGTTTAACATCAGGCAAGACAGGTTAAACGCGTTCATGTCAGTAAAAAAATTTCAAAGTTTAAAACTACCTACGTAATTAAGAATCGTGGTTTGGACTACATTTTAAAGTTTTTCATACATCGTACATAATGTTTCCGTAATCCAACGATCCAGGAACCGATTACGAAGGTCATACAATAGTCTGTAGAGTCGCGTATACTGCCGATTTTGCCATTGCGCAGATTACTTACAGTAAACCAAGGCTTTGATGAGACTACAGAGTTGAAAACCGGATTCTGACCATCACATCAATAGGATTTGATTTACCTGCCTACTGAGATGGACATTGTTTAGACAGATTTAATCAATATAGCAGCCGACACGAGTTTCACAGAGCCGTCCGATTAATTAGTCTACGTACAGGTCAGCATAAACCGCCTTGCCAGATACCAAGGAAGCAAGCACGCATAGAGAACAGGGTGAAATAGCTCACATTGGGGGAGGCATACGTCTCGCAGTGGATTGATATCGGCTGATGATGATGAAGCGCGCATTGGACATCATAGTAGTAGATTTTCTGCACTAGATTACCATTTAACATATTTTATGCCCTATTAATGATAATAATAGGCTCGCCCCTATAAAAATACTGGCAGACTGCGAGTGTACCTACATCAATATACCTTTGCATCCTTCGGGGACTGCAGGCGTTTTACTTTTGATTTGATTCTAGAATATTTCCCATATAAAAGTTGCTGCGCTGTGTCATATTTCAAAGTCTTCACAAACTGAAACTTCTGTGTGTCATCAGCAGGGGCGCGTTGCCCTACAAAACGGTCACGCGAACTGAGGCTACATTTAACTGGTTATTTATGCCGTTCCGTGCAGGAAGCAAGCTCGTGGACCATTTATTTTAACTAACAATCTTTTTTTTATAAAAGTTGATACTGAAATTCTGCCGAGTGAGTCCCATTTAACGCTAGGCGTCAGCACGGCAGACCAAAACGAAGATGGACGGACAAGTTTGACTCCTACCGAAAGAACTGGCCCTCACTAGCAGAGAACTGTTATATATAGAAAAGGGAGAGGGAGGACTTTGCCCTGTAGTGGGACAATACAGGATAGATATTTTATCGTGAGAGAGCCATGCTTCGGCACGAATGGGCCGGCTAGACCGGAGTGATACCACGGCCTCACAGAAAACCGGCATAAAACAACGCTTACGTTGTGGTTCGCCGAGTGAGTGAGGTTACCGGAGGCCCAATCCTCTTTTAAAGGTCGGCAACGCACTTGTGACTCCTCTTTTGGTGTTGCGGATGTCCATGGGCGGCGGTAATCGCTTACCATCAGGTGATCCGTCTGCTCGTTTGCCCTCCTCCTCTGTTATCACATAAAAAAAAGATAGTGAAATCTGTTCTGATTATAATTTTAAGACAAATTGTAAGAGAATAAAATAAATGCGCAGAGCTGACTTCAAATCTTCGCTAGTGGGACGACCCCCGGAAGAAAACAGAAAGATAAGATAAAATCTTATTAGTAGTATGTGGTTTAAAATAAGGGTATTTTAATAAGAAGGTAAATTATATTTTTTTCTGTAAGTAAATTTACATGTCAATGTTTTATATTTTTGTAACTAGATGGCACTGGTAGTATCTACTCTACCAATATTTTACTAAAGTTTAAAAAAAACTGTCGAGCTTTTTTGACACACTGATAAAATTAAATTAAATTATTCTTCAACAATAGATTTTTAATTGTGTCTGTTAACTGAGACATTAAAAATAAGAAAGACAGAAAGAAAAATCATTTTATTTGTCAATGTTTTGTATTTTTTATTTTAACTTTTTTCCGAAGTGCTTACTTATGGTCAAATGTTTTCTTTCAATGACACTATCATTACCTACAGGTCATCTTGAAAAGAAACTCCATTAAATGAAAATTATAACATTGTTTTCACGTTTTTTTACAATTATTGCAATTAAAAAAAAATTATAACAATTGATGATAGGCTTACGCTTGTTCGCCTGATATTAAGGGACACTGCGATCTACGATGGAGCGCGCTTGCCTAGAAGAAACCGATTCACTCGTGATTTAAAGACACTCAGATTATCTTATCATATATCTTATATATAAAAAATAATTGCTGTTCGTTAGTCTCGCTAAAACTCGAGAACGGCTGGACCGATTTGGCTAATTTTGGTCTTGAATTATTTGTGGAAGTCCAGAGAAGGTTTAAAAGGTGAATAAATATGAAAGTACGAAGTCTGCCGGGTCAGCTAGTATATTATATACTAGCTTTTGCCAGCGACTTCGTCCGCGTGGAATAGTTACTTTGTTTCTCTAGTTCTTCGCCCGCGGTTTCACCTGCGTTGCCCCGTTCCTAAGGGTTGTAGCGTGATGTTTTATAGCTTGAAACCTTTCTCATGAATCACTCAGTTTCCCAACATTTCCCTTCACTACTCTGCTCCTATTGATCGTAGCGTGATGAAAAGTATACTATAACCTGTGGTTTGGGCTGTGCGTTGATAGATCACTATGTCAGTCAGTCAGTCACCTAACGTAATAGTAGACAAATATAATCAGAAAGCTCCGAACTGCTAAGCTATCGGGAGTTACACGTGTTATTGTGAGTCAACCATAAAAGATAGACATTTGCTGTCGTGGAATATTTTTTATATAATTTTAAGGAGAACATTTCCGTCATACATGATTTCTGTGTAGCTTTAACCATTAAGGCTGTACACGCGACGGAAGCTTAAAAAATGGAGTAAGTTCTCCTGTTTTCCCAACATTTCCCTTCACTGCTCTGCTCCTATTGATCGTAGCGTGATGAAAAGTATACTATAACCTGCCCAGGAGTATGAAGAACAATTGTACCAAGTTTCGTTGAAATCCGTCGAGTGGTTTTTGTTTCTATAACGAACATACAGACAGACAGACAGACAGACAGACAGACAGACAGACAGACAAAAATTTTACTGATTGCATTTTTGGCGTCAGTATCGATCACTAATCACCCGCTGATAGTTATTTTGGAAATATATTTCATGTACAGAATTGACCTCTCTACAGATTTATTATAAGTATAGATTACAAATCTAATATTGTGAGAATTATGCAGGTTGAAATGCCACATTAAGGCTTCAAAAGGTTCATGTTTTCACTACACCTGGTTTCAACAATTGAGGGCTACAAGTAAATTGGTCTGAGCACGCGGATCGATGAGGTCGCGTGTTGCCTAAACTAGTTATTGAGGTTATTAGGTATTTCGTTTGACGTACCGTATATCTACTAAGTTCGATTTTTTCTGTAGGTAGGTAATATCGACGCCTGGGTAAACTAGACTAGCTTATGACTTTATTATTTTTTTATGGAATTTTCGACAAACGAGCAGACGGATCGCCTCAGGGTAAGCGATTACTGCCGCCCATGCACACCGGCAAAACCAAAGGAGTCACTAGTCCGTTGCCGGCGATTGGGCCTCCGGTATCCTCACTCACTCGGCGAAATACAACGTAAGCGTTGTTTGACGCCGGATTTCTGTGAGGCCGTGTTATCACTCCGGCCGAGTCGGCCCATTTATGCCGACGGCTCTCTCACGGTATTCTTTTTTTTCTAATTAGTTAATTTTTTAACTTTAATTAACTGCATTATTGGTCTACTGGTACTAAGCGCCACTAATACTTTTCTGGGTTCGATCGATGCCCAAATCGAGCAATGTTATAGGGGTTTTCTATAAAATTGATGAGACGTTTGGCGTAGCGGCTGAGCGATCGGCTTCTGCGCCACGTGTTGTGGGTTCGATCCCTCAAAATATTTGTATGACCTGTAGGGTGTGAGCGTTTGTGTATGTGAGTTTGTGTTTTTAAAAGCACCCACGATACAGGAGAAAATGCTAGTGTGGGGCAACGATTTTTTTTTAATCCATTAGGTAACAATTCCGAGTTTGGATTTGTGCCCGGTTAATGGAAATAGGCTCGCCCCCTATTACATAGGACCTAAACAATACCAGCGAACTGTGGTTGTGGTGCATGATGGAATGGGTTTCCTTTAATATAATTTAATTGGTAACAGTTAAATACCTGAATCATCATCATGTCCAGTATTCAGCTGCAGAGCCAATGCCCTCAGCTGCTTGTACACCTGGACGGCCTCGCTCCTTAGCCAGCCATCATCCTGGTCTTCGGGCTCCGACTCCATCTCTGCGTGGAGAGACCTGGCGGTGTCTGTTGTGTCTATGGGGTCTGGTGCCCCGATCCTCTCGGCGAGGGTATCGTGGGATCTTTGGAGGCGTTCCAGCTCTTTAAGAGTGTTCTGGTAGAGATGTTCCTGGAAGGAAATTTATGATAAGTTGAGGTTCTACTGAGCTTTAGAGATGTATAATCTAAGTAGTCTGATCTTTATATGTAAATCTAATAATTAAGTAAGTATAAATATGCACATGACTTCGAAAAGTCAGAGGTGGGTGCCTTGAAATCAAACTCGAGACCTTTGACTCGGCAGTCCAATGGTCGATAACACTAGGCTACCACTGCATTCATGAGAAGTCAGATACTGCCCTGCATTGTATCACTCACATACTCTGATACTCCTCTATTTAACTATATAATGTCATTGCTGATACTATTATGCCTGGACTTCAAAAGAGACCATGATTCTCTGAGTTTGCTTCGATGTTTCTTCTCAGAGGCAGTCAGCTAGGAAATGCCGATACCATCTAGTACTTAAATAATTGACATGTAAAAGTGTCTTGAAAAGATTTATTTACAAAAATAAATATCATCATTTCATTGAAACGATTTTTTAAATAAAATAAAATATGACGGCAAAATTTCAAACTCCTTCCAGACCTAGTAATCTAAAAACTCCCCAGATCACTGTCTATGATATGCGAATCTCTTGAATATTTGTATCAGAAACTGCAAAATACATCAGTGGAGGTTATGACCTTCTGCTATAAATGCTCTGCAAACGCATACGTAAAGAATAACAAGTTTCTACTGAAAACAGGTGTTCTAAAAGCAAACACGAGAACCTTGGAAAAAATACCACTTGGTAGCGCATTGTGCAACATTTAAAATAGTCACGTACATTCATACGATTGCGAGCACACTAAAGCTGGTCCTGACGTTCGGTTTCCTGATTTTTGTAATCTGCCACAAACTATTCCTTTCTTAATTATACATAAATTATTCTTATTTCAGATCCACATGATTCTATCTAGGTAATTTATCTAAATATTTATCGACATGAACTATTCAAAGGGTTTCGGATAGAAGGACCATTGGGCATAAAACGGTACAAGCATCGCCCAATACGACGACCGAACAGAGAAACTCTTCATAAAACATTCGTAATTCAAACCTACATAAACTTTTCCTTTATTCAAATTCAAAGGGTTTCGGATAGTAAGACCATTGGGCATAAAACGGTGCAAGCGTTGCCCAATACGAAGACCTTGGACGGAGATTAGTTTTTAATTACTGTACATTGTGACCATTGTTCTTGACTAACCCAACGGATATTGCGAAGTAAAAGGATTACTGGGGCTTAGGGTAAGAAGGTATCGAACATAATGTACTGATTAATCTGGTATTGTGATTACCGCTGCCGCCCCATTAATTAGTTAATTTTAATGAACTCCTGATTGAGCTGGAATTACAAAAAAAGTGGAAGAAAAGTGAGGATGCTTTTACCTTACAGTGTGGTACGACAGACTTTATTCATTATAAAATAAATCAGCGACAAAAGAATTAAAATAATTATGACAGCAATATGAACAAGACGTGAACATCATCACATATCAATAAACATGACTGCTCAATACAAACCCTAAGCGAGGGCTTAATACGTAATACTAAATGCACGCAGCACTTCCTACACATCTACTTACGAAGCCCTACAGGCCAGATGATATTTCCCACAATTGAATTATATTGACAATTCCTCAGGATGTTATGTATGAACTATACAACGTAACAGAAACAGCTACCATACTAATACTAAAGACGAAATACTGTTTTCTGTATTCCATCCAATACAAGCTTTTTCCAGACCTTCTGATCCTATTAGAAGGTTCAGACTGCTCTGATCCAAATTTTTTAAATATTTTTCTTTATTATATTGATAAAAAAATACCAAAGCAGAATTAAGGAGAGAGATTTGTTGAAGATGTATAAAGGTATTACCTTCATACATCCCACAAAGCAGGGCGAAACACTTTTGGTTTTAGTAAGTCACCATATACTTTAGAGTTCGAACGATTCATAGCCTTTATCAGACAAGACTAGGTTCAGTATGTGGGAAGACATAAGAGTACCTACAACGATACAAAACACATTATAAAACTATCAACTGAATGTTGCCATAATTCAAGTATCAATATTTTTAGATCTCGAACGGAAATCCTTGTATCAAGACTTGAGATATTGAGCACGCTTGCTCAACACTGCACATCCATCATTCTATACAGATCTGAATCAAATTACTTACAATCTGATCTAAGAGAACCAGTCAAGTGTAAGTCGTACTTGCGCAATTAGAGTTCCGTGCTATCAATGACCAAAGGCAATACTTACAAAGTTTTTCGTTAACCTATTTAACCTATCAAGTTCCGTATTATAGACACAATGCTAAATCTTTTTTTTTTGGTCTCCGGGTATAATTACGGGGGTTGATGAATTAATGAATGCAATGCTTCATTATTGCCTTTTACCAACGATTACTTTGAATTTTACAAAAAGTGACTGCCATCAGACTTCCGCAACTCAATAGGGTTGAGTAGAGTTTCATTTATTAAAAACTAGAGTTCCCGTGCGCAGCTCCGCCTGCGTATTTAGGTAATTTTCGTTTCTAAAATATTCTGTGCCCACTGTACCTACCCCATGGAGGTTCCATATCATAAAATATGTTGCCTAATTTAAAAGGAAGAAAAGAATTGTCAAAATGTCAACAGCGAATGACAGCTGTACACATCTTGACGATGTCATCGTTTATTAATTTGTGTATGTGTGTGTGTATGTCAAGCGCATGGTAGCGTGTGTAGATTTTTATACAACTTTCGTCCCCCTTTTCACCACCTTAGGGGATGAATTTCTAAACATCCTTTATTAGTGCTCGTCTACAGTGCAGAAGGAACCAGCATGCAAACTTTCAGGGATCTAACTCCTGTAGTTTCGGCTGTGCGTTGATACGTCAGTCAGGTTCTTCTTTTATATATGTTTAAAGAAGAAGATAACAGGCTGTTCCTATAAGTAAATATTTAACATTCTCAAAAAATAATTTATATCGGCTATTAAGGGTATAAAGTTTTTAGTGGAGATTGAGAGTGAGAGATTCTGTATTATGCAGTGGTTTATGATGTCGGTACCGCTATAGTACGCTCTCTGTCTAGCACAAAAATTAACCGATTTTGATTTCTTTTGATCGGTTCTTATGGCAAATATTTTTATGAAGCCATAAAACATAGATTAGGTGGTGACTGCAATGCGGATATTCTAAGGATAAAGTGGTTCTTAGTTTATTTAAGTACGGGACCCTAAAAATCACTAGTGTTACGAAAGAAAGACAATTCAATATTAAAATGTTGTACAATAGAGTACTAAGTATTGTTGCTTAATTTGGAGGTCGCACTGAATACGTTGATTTCGATCAATGCGAAGCAAAAGGCAATGATTTAACTGAATGACATGACGGAGCGAGGTATATTTTGAAAGTTTGAAATATAAAGGAAATTTAATTAACGTATAATTATATTTGTAATGACATTACAATTAAAAGCAGCACTAGTTCATTTACTGATGGCAGTTTGCCTAAAATACTGATTTTCAACAGAAGTGGTTAGACTGGAACCCGTTTAGTAGGTTGAAAGGAATCCACTAAATCAATTTCTGAATTTATTTCTAGGAATGTATTTCTCTTTTAATGGTTACAGGACAGCTACTTACGTAAAACTATAAGATCTGATTCTGGTTATCATTCTCTTGCACTTATACAAATTTAATTAAGATCGATGCAGTAGGTAAGTGATAATTAAATTAAATAAATAAATTATCATTATCATAGTAGGTAAGTTGTAATATAAAAAAAAACAATAGTTTTTTTTTATACCACTAAGGTGGCAAACAAGCATACGGCCCGCCTTATGGTAAGCGGTTACCGTAGCCTATGGACGCACGTTGCCGACCCTGTAAATAAAGGAGAAATAGTTGAGCTGGCAGCATATGAGACATTCTGCCATACATGACAGCGGCGGTAACAAAACACTACCGGTCCCCCACACTGCCAACACAACGATTCGGATCGGATCGCGGAGCTCTGACGACCTTGCTCACCGTTAGGAACACAACATAGTACGGAGCTAAGTTATTTGGAGGAGGTACTTCCCCAGTCGAATAGCTCCAATCCAATTGTGAGTGGAATTATTCTATAACACTATGCCTTACCTCACTTAGAAAGCTAACGGCTTGACTGATGTTTTTTTGTTGTGTTCATAAAGATGATGATGAAAGATATTTTTTTAACTCTGCCGGAAAAGTCGAGAAAATTTACACAGGGGAGCTACGCACGTGTCGCTAGTTATGAATGCTCAATCTCTGTCACGACGGTAAGTCAACAAAAGGTTTTCTATCATAGCGGTCTTTTTATATCAATATAATAGGCATTTTATCAATAATTGATATCAAGACATTGTGGCTACCATTAGAGTCGACAAAGACCATAATAAATTATTCAACTTCCTACAAACTCAAAGGAAATATAAGTCTACGGTTATCAACATACTACCCTTAATTTTGTAAAATGTACCAAAAGACCAATTTTTTATTTGTACCCATTTGTCCTTTTAACTTTGTGTGTATAGTAAAAATCTTGTTGGCCATGAATATTGGAAAACTTAAATAAAAAATCATATAGAAAGCCATATATAGTCTGAAAATAGGTGCACCAATGTAAAGACCAAAACGTTTAATTAAGATTTTTTATGTCGTCCGTCAATATTTTGTGCGTGTATCATAAGGAAAGGAAAGTTAAGACATTAGCCTTAAGACACTATCCACTAATTACCCATTGACGCATGGTTAACGATGAGGTTTAATTACATAAAGTATCTGTATAATGGAATGGTTTTGGTCATTTGGGTCAAAAAAATTTCGACACTTTGACGTCATCAGGGATTGTATCTGCTTATCTTCAAACTGGTATCCAAGTAATAATTTTGCCTTACATGTTCTGATACTGATATAGTAAGCATCTAAAGCCTAGTCCCTAGATCGCTACATGCTGCAAAGCTGCTGTATTTCTTCTATTCTAGTCTTATAACAAGAAGTAAACAAGAAAAGGAAAGAGAATCCATTCAATTTAATTAAAAAAATTCAAATGTCGTTTTATTTATTTATCTAATTTCGCCTTTATCACAATAATACTTACATAGTTCCCTTTCATTCCACACACGAACCCAAATAAAAATGCCCCTATAGCTCCTTACCTGTTCCTTCAGCTGCCTCTCCAGCGCAACGATCCTGTCGTTGGCTTCATCGAGCTGCTGCATCAGGTTCTCCTTATCCTTTAGCGATCCCGTCAGCCTTCGTTCCAGGTCTGACTTCTTGTCCGACACCATGGCCAGCTCCGCTTTTAAGGATTCAAGGCTTTGGACATGGTCCTGTTAGACAGAAATAATTATTAATTCTTGGAAATAATAATTATTATAGAATGGAATAACGGAGGGTAGGCTAATAACTAATCTTAAATGACTACTTTCGTAAGTTACTTAAGAAGTTTTAGTTAAGAAATAGACGTAGATAATTATGATGAATATTTTCTGCACGAGAACTAGTGATTCCGTGTCGTGGTTTTGGCACAAACCAACATTAGTTAATTAAGTTTAGTTATATTAAGATTCAGAGCTCTTCAAGGTGGGTGCAATATGATTTAATATTAATTTACTTTTTTCACCAACACCATACGTTACCGAACATTAATTTACTTCTTTTCCTTGGTTAGAGAATATTACTGTAGCATAAAGCTGCAGACATCAATATCGATTCTCTGAAAAATTTAGTGCTAAGTTAGTTAGTAAGTTTGAAAATTGAAGAATTCATTATGCCATTGGTTCCTGAGTTATAGTGATAATTATTATTTCTAATATACCTGTAAGCTGGTTTTCCTCATAGAGCATTGATCCTTAAGCCCTTCGAGTTGTGCCAGAAGATGAGCTTCTGTTGCAGATGACTTCTTGAGCTGCACAGTTAGTCTGGAGTTTTGAGCTGTCAGCTCTGCTATTAGGCTGGCTTTTTCCTCATCACGCTGTTGACAATAAAAAATTTTTGCATTAAAGAAGGATCAATCTTAATAGGTACCTACTTAAACATATTAGGTTTTTCCTTGGGTATTCTTAAATAGCAGCTCGAAGTGTAGATTTGTGCCCCATTGAAGTAAATAAACCTTATTAAAGGTTTAAGGTACAAGAGCATCTAAAATTCTTCCTAAGCCTTCAGTGAATACAGGTGTGAAGGTGTGTTATGTTAATAATCCATACGTAACCAAAGAAACAGTTAAACAGGATAGGAGTTATACGAGTATTACACTGAGTTCTATGAAATAATAAAAGAAATAGAGGACGTATGATTAATGATAGATGCATGACAAATTATATTGACCTTCGCCTAATTAGAATTAAATGAATTGATTAATTTCTTAGCGCATTTTCAACTGTTGTTCTATATTCAGCACGAGACGTGGAAATCCTTTCAGAACCATTAACTGTAGCTGTAGCAATACATTACAAAATGTTATTATAAAAACTTACTTCGTCAAAAGGTGTTGAGTATTTCATATGAGTGATTATTGATCTTTATTTTATAAGTTAGTACGTAACACACTAGTTAAAACGCCATCTTGTCTAGATGAGCTCGGTGTTGTTCTGTTCATTATTCCTTATAAGAAAAACCAAAACAAATCCAAAAGTTCTCTTAGATCCTAACGGTTCTTAAAGGATTTGATCATAGAAAAAAAAAGGTAAGGGTTACTAATGATTGTCATGGGTGTTCGTAAGAGAAACGGGACGACAGCCTTTACATGCTCTTCAAGGTACGGAGGTGTTTCGCTGTGTTAAGAATGGTAACCCATCCACACACTGACTGCGGCAAGCAAAGCTTTACCATGCAGATCAGTTGATCAGCTTAGTCATTACTAATCCACGAGCCCCTTCTTATCTGATTTCCCTAATGCCGAGAATTTCCCTAATCTCTTACGCCACAAAAGGCGCTTGTACAAATTTAATATTTCTTCGTATCTTTATTTATTTTGGCTCCGCGTTAATGAATTAGTCAGGGTAGTCATGTTTCTTTAAGATCGTTAATTATACCTTAGTTCATAAAACAAATAAGGAATAAGCTTAAAACAAGCTTCTAAACTGTGTTTTTGTATGCAACTATTGTATCCGTTGAGTCATTTCTGGAAGTATTTATGTTGAACATAAAAGCTCAAGGCTAAAGCATTTTATGGCTTTGATACGTGAAATCATAAAAAAGCGGAAAATAGTAGTTCTGGTTACGTTATTTATAACCATGGCAAAATATTTCGAGACACTAGGCGTTACTAATGAGCGTATCATAAAAAGACGTATTTAAATAATTTTGGGTTATTTCTTCTTTTTTTAAAAAGACAGCCTCCACTCTAAGGAATACGTCCTGTAACGCAGGGGACACAAACATACATACAATTCACGGACACAAAGGCCATTATTCGCCTCGTAGAATAGAATCACGACACTTGATGCAACGGTAGTGGTAGAACCTTAACCTCTACACCAAACGTCCATCTCTTCTTTTTTTCATGGGATAGGGGGACAAACGAGCAGACGGATCGCCTGGTGGTAAGAGATTACCGCCGCCCATGGACATTCGCAACACCAGAGGAGTCACAAGTGCGTTGCCTGCCTTTTAAAAGGGGATTGGGCCTCTGGCAACCTCACTCACTTGACGAAACACAACGTAAGCGTTGTTTGACGCCGGTTTTCTGTGAGAATAACCGGTAATCTTGGAGATATGATGTTTTTAAACTTTTGTTTTATATAATAATATACTGACAACCATCGTAACTATAATTTTACATTTGTCTATAACAATATATGAACATACAAACACTTCTAGTTATAACTACTTTCGCGAAAACATACCTAATCGCATCCCATAAGCTATACATCAACTCTGTCAAATTAACCGGTCCTATACGAGGAAATTAACCGCAAACACTATCTTATCTTGTTATATTCCTGATAAAACAACCCCACCCTCGCAATTCGTTAGTATAACGCACGACCAAAACAAATGACTAATAATACACTTTACTGATACCGCAATCAAACATTTATCCATACCTCTAAACTACATTGTTCTAAACATCAAGCGTGGTTAATCGCCTTAATGGGTGTAACAGAACAAACTTGAAAATGCTAAAGAAATCTATACTTTCATTCGCTGGTTTTAAAGATCATTATGTCATCCACATAATTTGCGAAAGAGTTTTTCCGAGTGGTTTTGGAAGGACAGGAGATCAAAAGGCGTGACGCATTTCAACATTGTCTTTTGCCGCAAGAAGCCTGCTTACTCATGTTTTGATTCTGATTATTGTCACGATAGAGTAAATATTGAAGAACTATACGTTACATAGATACTTGCCAATAATCTCGGGTATGTTCCAAAAAATATTAGTAACTTGGTAAAGTAATAGTACGAGTATTATGGTTATTCTAGAGGTCCTAAGCGCGAGTGGTACGATAGAGGTCTTGGGTTCAGTAAACCTGGAAGCCGACGCTAACACCGTTGGGTTGGCTTGCAAGATGACGAAAATGATACATATATTATTGCTTTAAATTAAAATAAAAACTATTTCATAACGGTTTTTTTTAAGATTATACATCTTGCTATGCTTATTACCCAACTCTACGCTCGGTTGCCAATAGTCAACAGGTAATTGCAGAGGATGTGATGAGACGGAAGCTAAGCTATGGCATCCTAACTGACAGGAAGACCACGAAGGTCTTCACTTGTTACATTCAATGGCATGGGCTAGAAAAGATGATGTATTTTTGTTAAGAGAAGGACAAATTGCGAAGATGGAAGAGGCAGTGAAGGTTTTATCATTGTTAAGTATGATTGGAAATTATAATTTTTTATGCTTGTTTAATTACTCGGAGTCTGCAATCAATTTTCTTTGTTGTTTTTCGAAAGATAATTTATTTAAAGGGTGCCTTATCTTTAATTGACAACATTGCAAAATTATTGAGCCACAAAAACAAAAATACCGTTTCTTTATTTTCCTATCCTGAGTTCCAAAACATTTTATTTATTTCTTCATTTCGAAAAAAAATAACGTCATGTCACTGTTTAACCATACAAATGACGTTATGTGGCACTTACGTCTGTTTAGGATAGAAAGAACTTCAAAGTCGAATACAAATATGAAAATGATTGAATATCGGAAAAATAAAAATACGGATATACGATTTTTCGATTTAGTTTCAAATAAAATTATAATGATATAATATGGGTGTTAAAAAAATGAAATGTTGTCAATTGTGGGAAGAATTGCAGATCCATTTCTTAGTTTTAATTAACATAACTATGAGCAAATATCTCTTCATCCAATTTTAAGTTTAGAAAAAAGCTACAAACCAAAAATAATAAGAGAGAAAGCTCCCCAATGATTGAGGAACATTCGTTTAACTGTACTAAAATGAAACCACTAATATAATAGTAGAACCTTTATCAGCCCAAGGTGGTTATTTCTTTATAAAACTTTCCATAATCAATAGATAGCATTGACAGAGCATAATGACAAACAACTGCTACTAGACAATTAAATGAAAGTGATTCAGCAGGGTGTGGTGCTAATTGGCTAATTGTCCCTGAGAGCTTTCAGGGGCCACCCTGATAAATTCACTGGAATTACGCAAAGGTGACGTCATAGAGACCTTGACTTTGCGGCCATATTCGTTTCACTGTTCCCCTGTGATTATTATAATGATATATTTGACGTTTCCTGGTATTAGGGTTTTGCCGGTTTTGTGTATTATAAAGTAAATCAATAAGTCCAATGTCACTGTATTATTTTAAGTATCGGCTATATTAAATTATCTAACATAAATCAAATCCATACACACAATTTAGCAACTTCCAATTGTAAAAGATGTTAAAGATTGTATTCAAATATTTTTACATTTCAATATTAAAGACTGTTACCACCAGTTCGCTTTTCAGGCCTTATTAGTCTAGTGGCCCTAAGTGCGACTGCTGTGCTGGGGCTTATTAGTCTAGGTCCTGGGTTCAATTTCCAGATCGAGCAGTGTTATTGGGTTTTTGTTATTGTTTTTTTAAATTGGGATTTATGGCCTGTTAACGGGAATAGGCTCGGCCCTATTACAGAGGACCTAAACAAACCGGCGACCTGTGTTTTTTTAATACAAATTAATAATAATGTTATCGTGTCTGTATTACTGTAAGTTTGTAACAAAACACATTAAATATAAGTTGCACACGATTTGACGGACACAGTTTAAGATTACAAAAAATATTTTGGCTTTCTGGAGCAATAAATATATTCATTGGCAATGCATGTGAAACATCTATTTATCTTCGAGCATTAGAAACAGGCGAGTGGGTAATAATTCCAAGATTTCTAAGCACTTTATTCACGTCACCATTGCAATTGACGTAATATTATGTTAAGTACATATTATAAATGGCAATTTTGAGAACTTTGAACTCTTCTGTAATATACTGATTGGCACGCATCATTTTAACCTCACGTATGGTATAAAGATGTCAAATTTAAATATGGCAACATTCTAATTAGAATTTTGTAACGTTCCAATTGTATGTTACATGTTGTAAATAAAAATATGCAATATTCTAATCAGAGCTTTGTTATATTCCCAATGTTATGCTGCAAGTATTTGGCTGTATAATAGGGTAGTGATAGATGGCAGAAATTAAGGCCCGGCCTATTTCCAGCAATTAGCGAAATCAGAGTGCTGATAATGAAGTACACATTTTGTAGTTAATCACGCGACCTAGTGTAAACTACGGAGAATATTTAAACATTGATATATCAAACGCAGCATAATGAAAGCAGTGATAGCCTAGTGATACGACCATAGGACTGCCAAGTCAACAGTCTCCAGTTCGAATCCAAGGCACCTCTGACTTCTCGAAGTCATGTGCGTATTAATAGTTAATTAACACGCGCTTAAACGGTGAAGGAAAACAGCGTGAGAAAACCTGCATGCCCGAGAGATTTTCTCGACGGCGTGTGAAGTCTGGCAACCCGCATGGTGGTCTATAGCCTATTCCCTCTCATTCTGAGAGGAGACCCGTGCCCAGCAGTGGGACAATGTAATGGGTTGATTATGTTATGTTATATCGAACGCACATTTAACACGTGGGAGAGCCATGCTTCGGCACGAATGGGCCGGCTCGACCGGAGTGATACCATTGCCTCACAGAAAACCGGCGTTAAACAACGCTTACGTTGTGTTTCGCCGAGTGAGTGAGGTTACCGGAGGCCCAATCCTCTTTTAAAGGTCGGCAACGCACTTGTGACTCCTCTTTTGGTGTTGTGGGTGTCCATGGGCGGCGGTAATCGCTCACCATCAGGTGATCCGTCTGCTCGTTTGCCCTCCTATCCCATAAAAAAAAAACATTATGGACCTTGGAGTCACCCAGGAACACTGTTACAGGAAAACTAATGAAGGCATAAGTAATTAAAAGTATAGTTTTGTTTATTTCTGCCTTGTTAGCCAAGTAGTCCGAAACGCGACTGCTATGCCAGAGGTCCTGGGTTTGATTCCCGGGTCGAGCAGTGTTATTGGGTTTTCTTATGAAAATCTCAGTAGCAGCTCGGAGTTTGGTATTCGTGCCCAGTTAATGGCAAAATGCCCTCTATTACGTAAAAAATAAGAGATAAACAAACATACAGACAATTCTGAAAATTTTTTGCTTCTGTTGCTCTAATAAAGTTGCCCATACTCGTTTTTCTTTAATATCTACAATGTACAGACATCGACCTTTTACAATTTTCGTTTAATGTATAGAGAAGATTCGCTAGTGTCGAAACATAATGATCAAATTATTCAAATGACTGGTGTTCCAAATAAATAAAATCAGTCACATCATCAAACGTACACATATCCTCAATAACATTACGAAAATAAGTAACATGCATTTGTCAGGCGACCTCGCACGTACTTGCACTTACTCCAATTAGTCGAGTATCAGAGTTTTTGCTCAATTCTTACGGAGTTTCGTCACTTGTGTCGGTTACGTCCGACAATGGATTATATACAGCAAAAAATTGCCCGTCGTGATGCTGGATACGTGATCAGTTTTGAAGTATAAAAGGGTAAAACAAAGTTTATTTGCAAAAAGACTCAAACTACGCGGGAGAGCCATGCTTCGGCACGAATGGGCCGGCTCGACCGGAGTGATACCACGGCCTCACAGAAATCCGGCGTTAAACAACGCTTACGTTGTGTTTCGCCGAGTGAGTGAGGTTACCGGAGGCCCAATCCTCTTTTAAAAGGTCGGGAACGCACTCATGACTCCTCTGGTGTTGCCAGGCGATCCGTCTGCTCGTTTGCCCTCCTATCCCATAAAAAAAAAACTGATCTATAAATAGTACACATACCATCGAGCCTGTAATCCGCGAAAGGTTAGGTAGAGGTGTACTAATGTACATTAACCCACACTTCACCAGTACATTTAGGTCCTATATAATAGGAGGCGGGCCTATTGCGGGCCTATTAAACGGGCACAAATCCCAAACAGCGAGCTGCTATCGAGTTTTTTTTAAAAAAAGCTTACTAGCAATATGGTGCGCACATTACTAGTATTCTTGTTAACCCCTCGTGCTAAGCTAAAATGCTTGTGTTACGGGTAGGTCCACGTCGGTAGTGCAATAGGTGGGTTTCGAACCGGCAACCACATGATCGCAAGTCCGACGCCCTAGCCACTAGGCTACCGCCCCGCTTCTAAATCACAGGACAATCAGTGTTGATTTTTCTATAAAATAGAAAAACCTAATACCACTGCTCGAACCAACACAGGAGCTCAGGACCAGTAGATTAATGAGGCAGTTGAAATGATAAAAACCATAATGTAAAAGGTCAATTTGTGATTGCCCCATCCATGTCTAAATAGATTATTTTAATACTAGGACATTAAAAGGCTGTTAACATGAAATTAGTTAACAAAAGGCAGGTTAAAACGAAACCTGTTGAAGGACATCGAGGTAATCCGGCGTACATTAATAGGATTACGATGAACGAAAATAGTCTTAGCACGTTTTTTTAACAAAGGTAAGGTTTCAATTGAGGTATGGTTTTATTGGAAGCGAGTTGACTAAATGGCTAATCATAGTAAGATGAGAAGTTCTTTATGTTGGAGAGCCATGCTTCTGCACAAACGGGCCGAATCGACCGGAGTGATATAACGGCCTCACAGAAAACCGGTGTAAAACAACGCTTACGTTGTGTTTCTCCAGTGAGTGAGGTTACCGGAGGCCCAATCTCCTTTTAAAAGGCCGGCAATGCACTTGTGACACCTCTGTTGTTGCGGGTTACCATGGGCGGCGGTAATTGCTTACCATTAGGCGATCCGTCTACTTGTTTGCCCCCCTATCCCATAAAAAAAGGACTGAATAAGAAAACTGTCTATTGGTTACGGTTTCACTCGCAGCTCCAAGGACGTAGACTTGTCTCCAAAAGTACTACAACTACAACAACATTAACATTACCTACTACGTCCGTCTCCGAGGACCAACCTATCTCTATACCAAAATTCAGCGATTCAGCGTAACAAACAAACAGACAGAGGTACTTTCGCATTTATAATATTAGTATAGATGTTAGAATCATTGAAGATGAGTCATTGTGCCTGCTACGGACGACAGAAAATATTAATATTTTATAAAGTCACGGAACTAATTTTATTATGAAGAAACAATGACTCTTGTGGGAGAGGAGGACCAACCTTTGATGGAAAAGAGTGAATTTCAAATTTCTTTTTTGAAATTTCATTCCGATGGAAAACCATCGCAATGAATGCAATGCGTAAGTGTTTACACTGTAGAGAAAATTGGATAATTAGACTCTTAAGCTTTAATAACAAGGCTATTGCTTTCGAATTCCGCATTTTCGAATAAGTAAGAGCAATTTTTACTCGTTGTCATCATCGTAACTCGCTCACACAAAGCTCCCGAAACCTTGACTCAGTTCTCTAACAGCGGTAATGTACAATTTCAATGTTAATTACATTCAAACTACGAATTTCGGACACAAAGCCTTTTTATGCCAAATGTAGGGTCAAGGGGAGTAGCTTATTGTTTTAAATGACGGCCATTTTGCATTAGAGCAGGTTAACACAGACAATAGATTGGTTGTTTTTTGATTTTTTTATCATTTTGGGAAGTTGAATAGTCGGAATTATGTCCAATGTTTGAAAAGTTATTACTATTAGCAAGCAATTCAGCCTATCTATAAGAGTTTGTCGTGGCTTTATCTAATTAACCGCCTCGTTAGTTTAGCTAATGAATATCAGCGCGACTATTGAGCAAAGTCTTGGGTTCCATTCACAGTTTGAGCAGTGTTATTGGGTTCTTCCATAATATTAGTATGGATGATATGGATTTTTATAATTTTAAGTTAAATCAAACAGTCTGCATCAGTTCTTTTTCTAGAATAAACTATTTCTAATATTACTTTAATGAACTCACGACTATACAGATTGACATTCACTTAAGTACATAATAAATAGTGTCACTTAAACCAGTCATTTCGAACACCTGCCGTAATAACTTAGACATTACGCATAATGGCCGTGTTGCAATATAATATAACGTCATTTCATTATTGTCAAGCAACTCGTTATATTGAGAATAATGATTATATACGTGTTTTAGCGTTGTCGTTGCTAAAACTTCATATCTTGCAGTCGCAGCCAGGAAAGGTTAAGTTCTAGATCAGGACAATAAAGAATAAACCAGCTGTTTCGTGAAGGATGGTGGGAGCAAGTTCAACCCCCCAACTGCCTATGTCCATGCTTTAAGACTGTTTAGCACAATCAGTGATGCGTGATGCGCAGAGAGGAAGGACATGTTATCAGTAAGGTTTTAGGCATGCATCTAGCGTAGTAGTTGCGCCCACGACCACTGATCATCATCATTCCGTGAATCAAATCCTTAGAATATACAAGTTTTTTAGCCAGCTTGCGGGGCAAGCTGGCTAAAAAACATGTCGTTGGTAAACGACAAAGGGATGAACAACGATGGGAAAGGATCTTGTCTGGTCCTCCGCAATCTCACTGACTCTCTTAATCCCCATTTATGAACGGACTAAAGAGACAGTTCAATTGATAGCCATATCCGACCGTTGCCTACCATGTACCCATATCACTACTTAACATTAACAAAACCAATAAACGTAAAGACTGACCTCATTTTTACGTAAACATTCCTCATCTACTCTTCAAAGATTTAGAAACGCGACATGATTTACATTCATTAGAAAAACAACTCATGCATTCCAAATAGATCATTCTTATTCTTCTCCAGTTGTTCATGTCTTTACCTAATAGAATTTATGTCTGTTTACCTAATTCTGTATTCATGTGGAGATCGATGTTGTGATGCTTATTGAGTAAGAGTTACGTTTATTTAGAATACTTATTGGATTGGTATGACTCAGAGAAAACTCGTTTTCAATTATGACGTCATAATGCACAAAGGTTATTCATTAAAAGAGAAGGTATTAGTGTAGTGGTTCTAAATGCGACTGCTACACTAGAAGTTCTGGGTTTGATTTCTTAATGCAGGCACCAATACTACTGTACCCTAGGAATCGAACCCTTTAGAGCTTCAGTTGCGCTTAGGACCACTAGAATAATGAGGACTTAAAATATTTATACTAAGAAAATAACATAAATGACACAAGAGAGTTAGTAAAATATTTATCTACATCAAACATTCATAATACCTACTGAAGAAAGTAGAGAAATTCAAATGCATAAATAGGTATCTTAAGTCATTACTTATAGATGTTTTTTAAAGCAATTGAAGAAGTAAACAAACCTGTTTAACAGACGTGTCCCGGGAGTCAATCTTGGCTGTGAGCTCTCTGATGTCATTCTGCAACTCCAGCAGCCTCGCTTCATATTCTCCTTCTGTTGTGTCCAGTCGTCGTCTCAGTAGGTGCTTCTCTTGTTCAAGTTCCTGAGAAACGGAAAGAGAAAGAGTTAATCAAACAGCTGTCTAAATGTCCACTAAGAATAAGTACCTACATATTAAAGAGTTGGTATAAGTTGGTGAACATAAATGTGAAGGCTTGTACAGTTTAAAATACAACACGTTAGGACGTAGAACTACTCTTGAAGAAGTGGGGGATGGTCAGGAAAAAATATGGTCCTTATTTTTTCATACGTATGTATTTTTTGGTCATAATTTTTTCAGTTAAAAGTAACAAGGATCTAGCTCTGTAATGCCAGATATCAACACAGAACCACTGGTCTCGGACCAAAGGACCAATTTTAATGTAATCAAATGACCTCTAATGATTTACACCATTATCATAATTAACTTATAAGTAAACAGTTTAATTAAAAGCACTGAACGGTTTAATTCAAAGGCGTGAATTAACAAAAAAAGTTTGTCATTTCCGCGCCGGAATAACAATGTGAACGAAGCATTTCCGCCCGCCATCTTAATTCTCATCCATTGTCTACCTATTCCTGTGAAGTGTGCTATTAGAAAGCATAGTTTACACGTTATCGTAAATAAAAATTAATTATTGTTGACTATGGGAAATATTTGATTCACGGAAAAGGATGTAGATTATGTAAAGATTAGATTTGTTAATTACTTTTTGTTTTAAATGTAGGGTTTTTCTCGCACGCTTGATGGGTATGGACAACTTACCATAATAAAAAGGTATAATAAGTCAAGTGTGAGAAGTTTTGCCCGTGAACCTGTTTTTTTTATTTTAATAAGATGATTAAACAAGCATACGGGTCGCCTGATCGTAATTGGCAATCGTCAACCGATGCCTATAGTCGCTAACAACATCTGTGGTATCACTCGAGAATTGTCATCTTGAGCCTCAATTTATCAGTTGCTAAGTCTCATGTGCCCAGTAATTTCTTGAAAACAATAATGTTACATAGCACATTATGTTAGTGGTAGAGTTCTAGCAGCTCATCTATCTATATATCTTCTATCTTCTTCTATATATATATATATAAAAGAAGAACCTGACTGACTGACTGACGTATCAACGCACAACCAAAACTATAGGAGCTAGAGTTTGCATGCTGGTTCCTTTTGCACTGTAGACGAGCACTAAGAAAGGGTCTTCGGATTTTCTCTTTTAAGGGTTGGGTGAAGGTTGAAGCATCACTTTAGTTCGCGAGTGAAACTGCGGGAAACAACTAGTAAAATGATATAGATAAAAATTTATTTATTTCACGGATAAACCATCCAATCAATATAATATTGTCTGCAACATTTTACCTGTACAGTGGCAAAGAAATATCAAGCACTATTGTAAAATAACAATACTTTTGTTCAACAATAAAGGATAATTAATTACACGTCAGGTGCGCCATATTGGACAAACATACTGGCTGAACAACAAAAGAGAAAAACATCGTCACAGTATTCATGTTACAGTTACATCTGTATAAATAACTACGACATAAGTCTAGAATCTAGATTGTCTAGAACAATATCAAAATTAACAAGCAGTTTCGTTCTTATCAGATTCATTTTTCGTATTTTATTGACGAGATGTAGGTATGAATGTGGACGGAGTAAAGAAGGT
Organism: Acronicta aceris; assembly: GCA_910591435.1. Classification (NCBI taxonomy): domain Eukaryota; kingdom Metazoa; phylum Arthropoda; class Insecta; order Lepidoptera; family Noctuidae; genus Acronicta; species Acronicta aceris. The sequence goes on along the minus strand of OU342778.1, from coordinate 1,867,802 downwards.
ATGCAAGATATGAATAGAATATGTAACAAGTGGCGTTCTGTAGTGTCTGCCTACCCCTATGAGAAAGAGGCGTCGGTTCGGTTTTTAATGGAAATTGTGCGTCTGAAAACGCAGTGTGATTTTTTGGATGCAGACGGTATATAGCTGGCGTTGAGAAATCGCGGATATCCTGGCTGTAGGATGTCTGAGCACGGTCTCTTAAAATGAGAGGAGTTAGGCTATAGTCCCCACGCTGGCCTAATGCGGCTTGGTAGATTTCACACGCTGTCTAAAAAATCTCTCAGGCATGCAATTTTTCTCACGATATTTTCGTTCAGCGTTTAAGCGAGTGCTAATTAATTATATTAATTAACATTTTTAGGCTCCGAGGCACAAGAACAATAGATAATAATAATAATAATAATCAACCCATTATATTGTCCCACTGCTGGGCACGGGTCTCCTCTCAGAATGAGAGGGTTTAGGCTATAGTCCACCACGCTGGCCTAGTGCGGGTTGGCAGACTTCACATACCATCGAGAAAATCTCTCAGGCATGCAGGTTTCCTCACGATGTTTTCCTTCACCGTTTAAGCGCGTGATAATTAACTATTTAATACGCACATGACTTCGAAAAGTCAGAGGTGCGTGCCTTGGGTTCGAACTCGAGACCTTCGACTTGGCAGTCCAACGGTCATACCACTAGGCTATCACTGCCTGTCGTCCTTTCTACATTAATAAATCTTTATTTTTGATAACTAATTATCGTTCTAGCCTTTGCCAACTATGCAGGAGTTCCAGTCTAACCAAATGCGGCAGCATTTCAGCATTTTACACCAAAAAACTACTATCAGACGGCACATCTATACACATAAAATGTCCTGAATGACTGACTGACGGATCAACGCACAGCCTAAATAGCTGATCATAGAGACCTGAAACTTGGAGGGTGTGTTCTCTGTATGACGTAGGCATCCGATAAGAAAGGATTTTCCGAAATTCAACCCCTAAGGTGGTGAAAAGGGGGGTGAAAGTTTGTAAAACCGCGGGGTACAGGTACACGTAATAATATGCTGTGTTTTTCTATATCAGCTAGCCTCCTTACTAATTATTGTTTATATAATTAACACAAAAACTCATTACGAATACGTGCAATATTTATTTTGAGTATCACGTCATTGTGGAATACAAACGTGTCTATATTTTTGCGCAAACAACACGCAAGCAGTACGTGGTGTTTCATAATGAAATTACAAGAATTGATGTAGAACTACCTAGGATAATTAACTGATCAACCACTGGGCACGATCTCCTCTCAGGGTGATAGGAGTTAAACTATACGTTTGTCGTATGCGGATTGGTATTAAAACGTTGAAAAATTTTGCAGGGCTGCAGGATTCCTCACGATTCTTCACCTTTATGCGAGTGATGGGAAAAGTCCTTATATTTGAGATCGTAACGTACCTAGTATATTTACATTCTTTACCTATATACAGTGTTAAGGGTCCGGCGGCTTGAATTGCCGAATTGTAATACCGAAATAAATCGTAATCCAGACAATGTATCCAATTATATTATTATCCGGATTTGGATACCGTTAATCTAGGTTTCTACGGTACTGTTTCATCTACTACTACTTCACTGGAAATAAAAGACCGGAAAATCGTTCCAAACTTGGTAAAGTTATCAGAAATTGCATTCGATTACATTTATTTCCTATTTATTATTATTTTACCTAAGAGGAGGATTATAAAACCTTGCGGTTAACTCGACCCCCTTGACGACACGTTTGGCGTAGCGGCTGAGCCACGTGTTGTGGGTTCGATCCCCACACGGAGCAAATATTTGTATGATCTACAGGTAGTTGGTCCGGGTCTGGGCGTTTGTGTATGTGAGATTTTATGTTTGTAAACACACCCACGATACAGGAGAAAATCCTAGTGCGGGGCAACGTTTTTTTTTTTAAAAAAAATCCAGTGAAGTACTTTGAATGAAATGGTAACGTAGGAACCTAGATTAACAGTATCGGAATCAGAATAATAACAGAATTTGATTAAATTATGTTTGAATTACGATTTATACCGGTATTACGATTGTAAGAATTTTCAAAATAGTGACATGATCTGTCTTCAACATTTTCATATTAATGTAGTGATCCGAACTTATACATAAAACCTTGTAAGTAACACAACTTAGAATATGAAATTTTAATAGTCTGTCATTAGATCGTCAATTTTTTATGTCTCATTTGATCAATAATTTCACGTGTCTTTTAAGTATTCACAGAATAACCGAATACTGAAATATCAGTATTTCACCATTCACTTTCATCATTCATGACTGTGTCCCCTGCCTAATTACAAGTGAGAGTGCCCTGAGTGACTGACCTACACTGAAAGCGAGTCTATGCGGGCCTTATCTCTGTAATGAGTGTTTGCCAAAAAAGCAACCGCAATCTGGGTTGAATACGTCTAATAAACGCTTAGTGTGTCAATTGCTTGTTTTTTACTATAATGCTCTTAGGCATTAGTGATGTAGATGTAGAGATTTGTACTGTATTTGACAATCGGAACAGTCGCATATTTTTCAAATCATCATCATAAACTCCTTTAAGGATGAGAGGGGTCTATAGTCTACAACACACGGGCGTAATGTTGGTTGGCAGAAGTCTGCCAATTTTGGATTCTAATTTGCCAACCTTGGATTCTAATTTGAGACCTATGACTTGGCATTTCCAGTCCATAGTCAAGGAATCATAGTGAAAAGATTTCACACTTATGCCTAGGAAGAACGTAGACAGAACCTACAAACGACACTTGATTTTTGCATACTTCTTTTGTTTCGTCCACGTTTCATTTCAAAGATAACTTAGAACAGTACTTAAGTACCTATTCTATGTCTAAAAGTATAGTTGATTAATTACTGTGTAAACAACATTTTTGACATTAGAAACTAGATGGAAATAGGGTTGTCGAAAGTCATTGTTACGAAGCGCACCGACCCAGATATGTTGCACTGAGTTGTCAACTTATGTGAACCCCTGAACCGTACCAGATAATGATCTTATGCTATAGGTATCTGGTTTAAAAACTAGGGCATTTTCACATCTCTACTTTTACTTGAACAATACAACCTTTAGATGACATTTCCGACTTCTGAATGATGGTGAAAATATAGCATTGTTTAGGATGACAAGACACGATTGTGGTTGCGAGCTGGACGTACCTATCTATCTCTCTAATGTCTGTTTTTGCAGGTTGTGAAATTCCGGTAATTGAATATAATAAATATTGACTAGAGGAACTATTAGCGAGCCATGGAGAAAGCTATGTTTGGAATTTCTTTACGAAACGAATCAGCAATAAGGATCCGTATAAGAACTAAAGCTGCCGATATAGCTCAAAAGATTAGCAAGCATAATTGGCAGTGGGCAGGGCATAGCTTGTAAAACTGATGGCCGCTGGGGCAGAAAGGTTCTCGAGTGAAGACCACGTACTGGGAAACGCAGTGAGGTCCATCCATCTCCAACGAGATGGACGGACGACCTGGTAAAGGTCGCTGGGAGTCGTTCGATGCAGGTGGCATATAGATCCTTGTGGAAGTCTGTGGGGTAGAGCCAATCAGCCAAAGACGATGATGATGATGTGAAGGATTAGAGAGCTGGTTTATTCTAGGGTCAACGAATTAGATTCTTTATTTGTATTAGATTTGTATTCGTATTATTTGTATTAACTGTATTTGTATTAGTAATGTATTAGATTTTTCAAGTAGTTTGATGAACACTACTAGATGATAGATTAAGATGCTCGTCGACGCGTCTAGCTCGTGCGCAAGCGTCGACCGTCACTACTTCGTGCTCATATAAAACACGATACAGGCACGCATTAGATAACTAAAATTAATTATTAGTAAAAATAAAATTATCACTACTACTTTGACGTGGAAATATGATCAGAAAGGCTTAAGAATTCTGTTTTTTTTTATATCTGAATATTCTGGATCCATCCTAACCTATTCTAAATGATATTATTATCGGCCATCTCAAAACTCACACAACTATCATTGCTTCGGTGTAAATAATAAAATGTTAAATGAGCCGGAATTCTAAAGCGTATGACTCTAAAATATGCAGTTCAATTTCAATTTATGCCTGTAATATTAAATTCAATATTCTATCAAATTCAGATAATCTATGATTCTAGTCCGCCTCTGTCTGCGCGGGCGCACGCTGCTTACCGGCGCGAGCGGCACACATACGCAACACTGTCCTGATACACTTTCACTGATACTAGCATAATGCGCCAATACTTTTTAAGAATGTTTTCGAGGCGTTGTTTTTTTTCTAGAGTGGATGAGAATATAAAGAGGTTTGATTTCGAGATGGATTTCGACCTTCAGGGGAACGAAACCTTTTAAAACGATTGTAGGAGGCTTTTAACTAGCCTTCTGCAACGTCTGTGAGGTCTTTGAGAATTTTATGAAACCTATGTAAATTTGCCGTCGATCTGTAGGGCTAAAAGTCCTACTTTTCATTATTCATAATATGATTCACATTAAAAATAATAGTTAATTATAAATTGATTCCAGAGCAATTGCTAAATGTGGTCATTTTAGCCGTTTGGTGAAATATGAGTTATAGCTCTTTCTTCAAGGGATAATTTCTGACGAGTCCGACTAACCAAACGCCTCCCCAGATGACAAACGATCACTGAGGATTTTCCGCACCACAAAAGAAACAAGCAAGGTAGGCAGACGGACAATGAAGTGTTCCTTTAGGGGACCGTCTTTTCTTTTGAGGTAAGGAACCTTAAAAAGTGGGTCTAGGTTAGTACCATAAAAACAGGAGAAACTCCTATTCTTACTGGCAAGAGAGGTAGGGCATAGTGGAATCGCATATTTTCACTCACAATTGGAGCCACCCGACTGGGGAAGTACCTCCACCTTGCAGAAAATCGTAGCCAAATAACATAGCTCCGTGCTATATTGTGTTCCTAACTGTGAGCAAGGTCGCCAGAGCTCCGCGAGGAAGCGTTGTGTTGGCAGTGAGGAGACCGGTTGTGTTTTGTTACCGCGGCTGTCATGCATCGCAGCATGTCTCCTATGGTGCCAGCCCAACCTCCTTTTAGTGGGTCGGCAACCGCGAGTGATACCCCTGGTGTTGCAAGCGTCCATAGGAGACGGTAACCGCGTACCACTAGGCGGGCTGTATGCTTGTTTGCCACCTTGTGGTATAAAAAAAATACTTTTAACTTAATTTAATACTTCAACCATAATATGTGTACCGAATAAAGAGATTATTGTTAAAATATTCAATTCCGGTTTCCGAGTGTACTCAAAATGTGTGTAAATTAGCCATTAGTCCAGTTACTAAACTGTTGTAGTTATATATTTTTGTTCAGCTTGTGTTGTATTTTGGCATTGGTCTGTCATATCTCAAAGCCATCTTTTCGGCAGAAAGTCAAGGTTGAATCTCAAATAAATAGCCAGGAAATATAGCGGACAGCACCATAGGTAGTCAAACTTTTATATTTCGATTAATGAAATTACGAATAGCATGTCTTGTGACCAGGAAATCTAACCTAGGACCTAACACTTAGCAGCCGCACCTGCCACCACTATACGAATGTAAAAAATCCTGCTTGATATACCTACGAACTTCTAAGTTGCAGAAGTCTCTAGTAATTATTATTACCAATAGAATTTTGACAAAATTTGTAGTACTTAGTAGTTTTGCTTAAAATAATAAAATGTATATACGCAGAGGTATTATCATGTATACCGTGTTGTAAAAACGAGAGCTGAGCATTAAAGTCCAAGCTTTCAACGCACGTGAGACTTGAGCTCTCGAGCCTTGAACACTCGAGTCTTGAAGGCTGATGAGCGTTGACGCAGCGCTCGAGGCTCGGCCTCAGACATAAATTATACCCTCAGTTCGCCAGTATGTATCATATACAATAGAAGGCAAGCTTATTGCCATTATCCGGGAACAAATCCAATCTCCAAGGTGCTACTTATAATTTTACAGAAAAATCAGTAACACTTTCCTCGACCTCGACGATTCATAAATCGAACCATAGATTTCAGTTTCCTCAGCAGTACTGCTTTCAACCACGAGACCAATGAGGCAGTTAAAATGTAATCACAATACAATATTTGTTAACAAAATTATCGCTTGATTATTATAATAACCTTGTCGGGTATAAGTATAATATTTACAATCTAAATCAACTACAATCAGTGCTGAATGTTTGAGAAACTCTGACTGCTTCATATGACTAACTCCATTATTTGGTGATGAGCAAATGATCTTATCTTTTTTTAATATGCATGTCATGAAGCTATGAATAAAAATGTTCTAATAAATTATTATGTTTGTTTAAATTGAGGTGTGGCCAAAGTCAAAGTCAAGTAAAAGTCAAAATGTTTTATTTCAATTTGACCACTTTCCAAAAAGTGGGTCGTATAGAGAAGAGACGGCAGAATATCCTCTTTGAAAAATAAAACGTGATTATAATATTAAGCTTTACAACTTTTATTATACTTTAAAAAAAGACGGATTGCCACAGCAAGTAAGACCTGACCAACCCCGACAGACAGCACACGTTCACGAGCATGACGTGTGTATCGGCGTGGTTCGACTCAACCATATTGCAGGGAATAAAATGACCCGACACACAACGCCACCATCAGCCAGACATTTAAGTGAGCCTGACAAGCTCAGACCGAGGGCACAATATTTTACAGATAATAGATATAGGTACATCAATATCTGCACTACGTATACTCACACTTCACAGTTTTCTAATTAGGAAATTATACAATACTAGCGGCCCGGTACGTGCTTCGCTACGTATAAAGCGAAATACAGCGGACAGCGGACAGCGGACAAAACCATTCCCAGATCCCCAATTTCATCAAAATCGGTCCAGTCGTTTGATCTAAACCATTCCCAGATCCCCTTGAACACACACAAAAAAATTCATCAAAGCCTATGTGTTATTCCAGAGTATAACCTATCTCTGTGCCGAATTTCATCCAGATCCGTTCAGCCGTTCTGGCGTGAAAGAGTAACAAACATGTATACATCCATGCTCACAAACTTTCCCGTTTATACTCGTAATATAATAAGGATATATATAAGCATTAGTCTAATAATTTCTTATATCAATCCAATATCACAATGTAAAATAATTGTTATAATGCCATCAAATGTACAGTAAAATTATCGGTCATCATCCTGTGGAGCTGGACCAGCACATTACCAGACATTTTTATCTAAAAGGTAGTCTTAGTTTATAGTAAGTTCGCCTGCATAGGGTAAAATTAATTATTTTTTAAATTTATTTTCTAGTAATTTTAAAATGAATTCCGGATGATCGACGATGACCTCGGTTTTCCCAAATATGTGGGAATTTCCCAAAAATCGTCGAAGTGCTTAGCAATGAATATTAAAAATAAGGAATTCCTGTACAAAATTTCATAATTCTAGACCTATTGGTTCACGCAATGTCAGTTAGGCAGTCTCCTCAAATTTTCCCAACATGTTGGGGTCTTCAGATGTAACGAAATGCGTCTGAATATTAGTATTTTACACGAAGTGAATACCATTAGACTTCCGCACCCCAATTTCTGGACAATACCCAATTCCTTAGGATCAGCAGCCTCAACCAGGCCATCGTTAATTAAAACAAATAATATTCAAATTCATAGAACTATCAAATTGCAGACAACGCAGTCATGAAAAAAAATTTAGTTATCATCATCAACAATCTCAATACCCAAAGAGTATTAATTACACGGTAAATAAGTAATTTCATACGTGATACAATAACTGCACTTTCATCTCTGAAACTAGGCGTTCCAAATTCCGGCAAGAATTAGGGACAACCCTGATTACAATCGGTGCTACCATTACAATTAAAATAGACACAAGTTTTAAGTTTTAGCGATGGAACTTTGAGGAACATTTGTTAGAATGTATTTTGTTGACGGAATATGCACGGTCTTGACCAAAAGCATGGCTGTCAGGCAATATACCAATCTGGGAGAACGATCTTGTCCTCCCGTTTCGTTCGGGTTTTCGGAATGTCCACCATGAATCGATGTCGCTTTTTCGTGCTTCTGGGCTAGGGGGAATAAGATCGTGGAGATCTGATAATAAACCGATAAGCTAGCAACTTTGGGGCGATGTCCCAGTCTTTGGAGTTTAGCCCGGGCAAGGGAGTCATTGCCAATAAGCTTTTTGGCATCTTTCTCGACGGATTACATGGGATACAATAGTAGACCTCTGCTTAAGATTTGAGTTATGGTGTGATTATGTTTTACCTTTTTTAAATATCTTCTATTTCTATTCTTCCAGCTCCCATGCCTTGTACCACATCACAAAGGTCACACGAACTTGGGCAATGGTTTCCGCAAAAACTGCGCATTGTTTCATTACGACATGCGCACGCGCATTCGATTCGTTTTGTTCGTGTGAGAAGCAGATTGGTCGATCATTGTTATCGTGCCGATTACAGCTTTGTTTTAAATTTATTTGTACATAGCTGTCTATTTGGAATTTTGAATGAGGTAATGTATAAAATAATAATATATAGAAAATTTTAAATGCAATGGCGTAACAAGATTAGGAGGGCCGACTCTAAAAAACATGGGACATAGCACGGATGGCATGCAGGAAGACGAGAAGAAGATAAAGACGATCGGCTTCTGCGCCACGTGTTGTAGGTTCGATCCGTATGGTCTGTATGATCTACAGATAGTTGTTCCGGGTCTGGGTGTGTGTGTAAGTGAGAATTTGTGTTTGTAAACGCACCCACGATACAAGAAAAAATCCCAGTGTGGGGCAACATCTTTTTTTTTTTTAAAAAAGAAAGAATTGACGTTACCTAGATCCAGAGTTCAGGCTCTGCATTGATAAATATGTCAATCAGTTTATTCTTTATAATTCACACCTAATATTTTTTTTATCCGTGATAGGCTTACGCTTGACCGCTAGTTCGCCTGATTTTAAGCGATACTATGATCTTCTATAGAGCGCGCTTGCCTAGAAGCTAGATAGATAAAAGTGAACTTAAAGCGTCTCGTTCGGGTTTTCGGAATGTCCACCATGAATCGATGTCGCTTTTTCGTGCTTCTGGTCGTCCGATAGTAGAAATAGCTAGGGGGAATAAGATCGTAGAGATCTGATGCACACTCTTCGACATGTATCTTAATTTATCTTCATCATCATCATCATATCAGCCTATTGCCGTCCACTGCTGAACGTAGGCCTCCCCCAAGGAGCGCCAGCCATCCCGGTCTTGGGCAGCTCGCATCCATCCGCTGCCAGCCACCTTCTTCAAATCGTCGGTCCATCGCGTCGCAGGGCGTCCCACACTACGCTTGCCCAAACTCAGTCTCCACACTAATACTTGTCTGCTCCATCGGTCGTCTGTCCGTCTGACAGACATGGCCGGCCCACTTCCACTTCAGCGTGCTTATTTATTCTTCGAGCAATGTCGGTGACTTTGTAATTTATCTTATTTACTTCAAAAGATAGTTCATATCAGATCGCATCTTTGTAACAGTTCAGTTGCGACTGTAATTACTATCTCACAGACTATTAACCGCGTCTGTAATTACTAGGTACTGGTAATCAGTTAGCGATCGGTGTAAACCATCTGTTATTAACACCGCTAATTACAGCCGCATTAGTATTCTAGTATCGTCATTTCTGGATAGACAGAAAGTTATTTAGGAAATACATATAAGTTTTATTAGTTAACTGCATCATTAGTCTAGTGGTCCTGAGCGCGACTGCTACGCTAGCGGTCCAGGGTTTGAAATTCTCAGTAGCAACTTAGAGTTTAGGATTTGTGCCCGGTTAATGGAAATAGGCTTTATTGCATGGGACCCAAACATACCGGTGAACTGTGGGTGCACATTAGTATGCCTCTGCCTAACCCTTCGGGGAATACAGGCGTGATGGTATGTATTAGTTTTGACATAACATACATTGCCTGTATTTCCCGTAGAGTTGGGCAGAAGTGTAAAACGTGCACCCAGAGTTCGCTGGTATGTTTAGGTTCCATGTATCTTATAGGGGGCGAGTCTATTGCCATTAATCGGGCACAAGTCCAAACTCCAAGCTGCTACTGAGAATTTCATAGAAAAATCCAATAACACTTTGCTCGACCTGGAAATCGAATCCAGGGCCTCTGGCGTAGCAGTCGCGCTTGGGACCACAAGAATAAAGAAGCAGTTCTTCTTACGACAGTATATAGAAGTAACAAATTAATTTACTAACGTAAAGAGTACATAATTATGCGGAATAAGAGGAGAAGAGAGAAGATTTAATTCTGAGTCTCCTTCCACCAGGAAACCATTTAGACCAGTCCCTGACATCATCACTGGCACGCATGTAATAAAATATTCGTATGGAATTGGAATATAATAATGCTTATACATATATTTAATATATATTTCTAAAAACCATGTATGTAGGCATGTATGTTTTTATACATACATTACACATATGTACACGTAGTATATGTACATTAAGTGTATACAGTGCTAGGCTATTAAATTAAATGATTTATAAGAATATTACATATCTCAATTTAATTTATAGGGTAAATGAAAATAAATAATATTGCATCAAATATAGTATATTTTAATTCATCCTTGATTTTTAAAATTCACAAGACATAGGCAAAAATAGAAATATTAAGCTAGTTAATTTTTATTTTAACAAGTTAATAAATAATAACAATTCAATAAGAACATAATAACAATTCAATATTTACTCAGCTTTTTATGAGGTAGTGCAAACTCGGAGCTCCGTTCAGTCCGACGACCGATCAAAGAGTGAGACGTTCCGTCCAACACGTGCCCTTTTTATAACAGCGAGTAAACAAGTCGGGCGGTTACGTGTTTTTAGAAAATATTATATTTGAGCTGCTAGTTTTTGCTAATAATGTTGGTAAATTATAATTTATTTGTTCGTTATGTTTGAACATGTAAATATCCTTAAATGGATCTTATTATTATAACAACCAAAACTTAACCTAAAATCTACCCTACAAATAATAATGACATAAAATCTAGCAGGATTCTTAACAGTTTATTATTGGCAGTACTGCTGAGATAAGCAAGTGCTTACAAATAAGACACACACATATTTAATGCATACTTATTCTATTATTTTAATACAATATTTAGACCAAATATTTCGAATAATCTATCACATGCATCAGTCATCGTACCATTTACTCAAAGAAAAATCAAATATATTCGCCATTATCTTTTTTTATTGATCTTAAAGCGGATCGTTCACCTGAGCCCGCCAAATTCAAATTTCAAGTGGTTTTTCGCAGTTTGTAGGTCTATAATAAGTTCGACATTCATGGTAATGGTAATTGCGACATTAACTAAACAAAATTCACAATGTTTAACTAAAACCATTGCTTAAAAATCATTATTGTAGCTAAAAGTAGTGTAAAATGACAATTTTGACCAATTACACAGTTTTTGGCAAGTATTTTGATTGATAAGGATTTATAAGTAAAGGTTTTAGTTCTCAGTTGTAAATGTTGTATAGTTAATGTCGCGATGACTACTGCCATGAATCTAGAACTTGTTATACTCGTAGACCTACAAACTGCGAAAAATAACTTGAAATTTGAATTTCGCGGGCTCAGGTGAACGATCCGCCTTAATGGTTATGCCAATGAGTGCAATAATCCTTCTATTACAATGTGACATAAGCATTTTCCCATGATTTCCCCACTTTCCGCGAATGACAAACGCTTTGTCAACGTGTCGCGCTAATTACCTTACATACATGAGAATTAAGTTACTTAATGCGTTACAAAAAGGTTTTAAGCGCTTCAGGAAATCTGGAAATCGATCATTAAATTATCTATGTTTTCTGCAAAAGTTCGAAAAAGTTTTTAAAAGAGAAGTCGGGAGATCTCTTGAAGATTCCATCAAGAAAAAGTGGTAAAGATATAAAAAAAACTACCTCAAATTATATTTTCTTTTTTTAAAACATTGCTTCACACTACACTAGGATTTTTGCGTATCCGTGGGTGCTTTTGGAATTAGATCCTAATATAAATATACTAATATTACAAACGTCAAAGTTTGTGAGTATAGATGTATGGATGTTATTCTTTCATGCCAGAACGGCTGAACGGATTTGGATGAAATTTGGCACAGAGATAGATTACATTCTGGAATAACACATAGGCTACTTTTTATCCAGGTCGAGCCCAATTCTAAAGTCCACGCAGACAAAGTTGCGGGCAGAAGCTAGTATAATTATATTTTAATCATTTCTGGATTCAATCGCCACCCAGAATAAATATTCGTATGATGGACATGTATAATTCCAAAAAGATCGGTCGGGGCCCAACCTGAAAGCTGAAACCTGAATTATACCTGAATAAAATTAGATACCGATTTCAGTTGTTCCTTTCCCTAATTCTGGCATTCTCGTCAGCAGCAATCCTGTTCACCTGGAGAAATCTAGGGTTTTTAAACATACCATAACATGCCATCACGCCTGTATTCCCCGAAAGGTTAGGCAGAGGCGTACTAATGTACACCCACAGTTCGTCGGTATGTTTAGGTCCCACGTAGTAAGGGGCGAGCCTATTGCCATTTACCGGACACAAATCCAGACTCTGACCTACTACTGAGGATTTCATAGAAAAATCCAATAACGCTGCTCGACCTGGGGATCGAACCCAGGATCTAGCGTAGCAGTCGCGTTTGGGACCACTAGACTAATGTAGCAGTCAGTTTTTAAACCTTGAGGTTTTAAAGTCTTTTTATAACCACATCACTACATTGAGGGTGGTCTGCCAACCAGTCGCCACAATAGCTTGCCTACATACCTAAAGTATATAGGCACGGCATTAAACAATTGTCAACACCTTTTAAACACAATAATGGAACCCACACCGCGTTCAATGTATTGATTTAGTATCATATTTGGACTAGCTTTGCATGATGGTTTTCCCGGATGTATATTTTTCTTCGTAGCTGGTGAAGAACTCCGGCGAGATGAACGGACAGGAGTCTGTGCTTCCATAAGCGAGTAAGTAACTGAGACAGTTAAGACCAAAACCAGAAACTGAATCTCGCTACAAAAGCTCTAGAATTCGTAATAAGTACCTAAGCGAAGCGACTGGCACGTGATGGCAACCGAAGAGAAATATGAACTGTCAAACGGTAAACAGATAAATTTTAGTTTCTGTGTAGTTATATTCCGTTATTCGGCCTTAAAATCACTATTACGTATTTTAAAACCATTATTATATAAAAATTTAGTGCTCGAAGACACCTATTGAAAAAGTAGTTATGTATGAAAAGTATCGATACCCTTAGCCCTAAGGATATTGATAGGGCGATGTCTTTTTTATTATATAACTAGCGACCCGCCCGCGGTTTCACCCGCGTTGCCCCATTCCTAAGAGTCGTAGCGTAATGTTAAATAGCTTAAAACCTTCCTCTTGAATCACTCTATCTACTTAAAAAAACCGCTTCAAAATCCGTTGCGTAGTTTTAAAGATTTAAGCATACATAGGGACGGACAGACAGCGACAGCGACTTTGTTTTATACTATGTAGTGAAGATGACAAATTGATGAGTGATCAATGACATTTTAAAGATAAAAAGATAGAATTATATCATTGTGACTGATAGTAAGCGGCAATCTTAGCCTATAGATGCCAGCAATACCGGTAGTATCTACTGAAATCAACTCTAGAAAAAAAACCACCGCACTATCAACAAATATTAAAATATTATAACCAATAATCACTTCAATTAACTAGGAAACTATAAAGCCGGAATAGTTCACTAGTTAACTAATTTACAACCACTTAACGGAGAGAGCACAATAATTCAGTTACATACGTGCTAATTTCGCGAGAGATCATTAAGTGCACGAAGACAAGTACACCTATCAACACAAGTTGAGACGTTATCACTGTTATCTCAATGAGAAATCTGAGCGCAGCTGTATGACCGACTGTACGTAGAGATTATGTAGTTTCACACACTTATATGTGATGGGTCATTCACTTGCAAACATAGATTTGTACTGTTTACGTTTATGTATGTATATTTTTTTATGGATTAAGTCGCCGATTGAGCTGTCGAGCCAGAACACCAGAGGATTTGCTGATGCGTTGCCGACCTTTAAGAGCCCCTACGGACTGCAGATCAATGCCGCAGCAACCGAGGGGAACTGGCTCTTACGTGCAAAAGTCGAAATACGCACTAAGGTGCTTTACGACAGACTTCAACTCCAAATTACAAACAAGCTTGCCTGATCTGCATCTTTATTATCTTACCAATGCATTTATCCGTCTCGAAGAAGCGTTGTATAACACATAGGTACGATGATAAAGTAAAAGTGAAATACTATCCGTTTTCCGCTTTCTTGATCCCGATAGAAATAATTTTCATATCGCACGTTCCTACAATGGAGATATATGTACCTACATCTTACGTGCTATAATTACTTTGCTATTAAACTATTTCTGATTATAAATCAATTATATGTCTGGATTTTAAAAGAGACGATGATTCTCTGACTCTCACTGTTTGTTTCGGTGTTTCTTCTCAGAGGTCGTCAGTTAGGAAATGCCGGCGCCATCTAGTTAAAAAAAATGTAAAGCATTGACTTGTAAAAGTATAATTTAATCATAACATAACATACCATCCCGCCTGTATTCCCCGAAGGGTTAGGCAGAGGCGTACTAATGTACACCCACAGTTCGCCGGTATGTTTAGGTAATGTACTTTTTGTTAATTCTCAATTTCTTATCTAATTGTTGCAAGCGCAACAGTACCAATACTATATCCCCAAAGAGACAGGATACGCAAAACTGTATATTGGTGTTCAGCCATAGTTCACCCGTAGGTATAATTTAGATCACATGTTGCCTGTTTGTGCGTGCCTCAATTTTCTCGAAAACTACTGGACGAATTTATTTCCATATTATATATTGACTTAATTTGAAATTATTGTTGTAACGAATTTTAATTTCATATCCTTTCAAAATTGTAAATTAGTCTTTTTGTAACTCGCTAATCAGTAAGTAATTGTACTATTGTGTTTTTATTTTAACTATGATACTAAGCGACCTCAGGGATGACACGTAGTGGTCACGTGCCGCCGTGTGCATTGCACAAAGGTAAGTGAGGGAGTTCCGGAGACGGGCTGAAGGCATAGCACAGGAAGGGTTCCGGAAGAATAAAGTAGTTCCCAGATCCTCCCAATATTGTCCTGAAGATACCCCCCGCCTACCCCCCCCCCCCAGTAGGCCGGAAGCCTTTTGAAGGTTTCCTCTTCGCACAAAAAAACATTAGTTGTTTAGTTATCTTAATGTCTTTGTGTGTATATCTTTCTTTGGAGATCCTTAATAAATAAATTATCACACCTACGCATACTCGACGAAGCAGTTAATCTTCTAGTCACGGGTAAAGCATTATGATCTCGGAAAATACGGGTTTCTCAACTTTCCCTCAGTAATTGCACTACACTTGAATTCGTTTGCTGTGTAAGAATTAGTTACACTTTTACTGTTTGTGTTAAAACAATTAACAAGTATGACGTAATATGTGTATCGTGCAGTATTTGTTTTAACTGCACTAAGTGAGGCTAGATGGAAACACATTTCCTTTTTTAACCGACTTCAAAAAGGAGGAGGTTCTCATTTCCGTTTATTATTCCATACATTATGAATCAATTTCGAAAAAAACAACAAAAACAAAATCAAAATCGGTTCAAAAATAAGGAAGTTATAAGCATTTTAATTTTATGCCAGACATACAACGTTGGTACCTAAACTATAGAGTATTGTGACGTCACAACTCACTGCACAATTTTACCCCGTTTGGGGACGGGTTAGACTACTATTCCTCACTGCCTTTCAGATAGGTATCCCGTAAGAGGCGTGAAAATATCTGACTAGCTCGGTGGTAGGACCTCTTGGGGTTTGACTGGCTGGCGAGCATCCTTACGTCGGAGTCTGTCGAAAAGCACCTTAGTGTGTGTTTCGACTTTTGTACGTAAGAGCCTATTCCCCTTGTTTACAGCGGCTTTGCAGTCCGTAGGGGCTCTTAATGGTCGGCAACACATCAGCAACTCCTCTGGTGTTGCAGGTGTTCATGGGCGACGATGACTACTTACCACCAGGTGTCTCGTCAGCTCTTTTGCCGACTTAATCAATAAAAAAAAACCATACAAATCCTACTATTCACACTATTGTGGGAAGGGGACAAGGCATCGCCTGTCAATCCTCACCAAAAATTGTTTTTTTTATAAAAGCTTACTGGCAATGTGGGTCGCACATTACTAGTATGCTTGTTAACCTCCTGTGCTAAGCTAAATGTTTGTGTTACGAGTGGGTTCACGTCGGTAGTGGGTGGGTTTTGAACCGGCAACCACATGGTCGCAAGTCCGACACCCTAGCCATTAGGCTACCGCCGCTAAAAAATTTAAATGCATACATTTTGGATTTTGCATACATTTTAGATGCATACATTATTTTAGAATACGAATAATTCTCTCGCAGAACTTCTTATTACACGCCCACGTAGTAAAGAGCACTCATAACTTCGGGTTTTCGCAATTTTAATCTTCCTCATTTCGCAATATACTCCTCATGGTTTTAGTTTCGACGTCCCTTCAACAATACGATGATGTCGTAAGGCAATCGGCGGTAGGCAGCACGAGTGACCCTAATTGACGTTGTCGTGTTACATCGCTATAAGGAATTTTATCATACTGCTGTAATTCTCACGAAGAATTGTAAAAAATATACCATCACCATCAAGCCTGTGTTTCCCGTAGGATTAGGCAGACGTATACTAAACGGGCATAAATTTAAAGCCCGAGCAACTATTTGGATTCATGGAAAATCAGAAAGTTTTTCACTGGTCCCATGTAATATGAGGCTATTGTGCTATGCAATGGATTTAGGCCCGGTTACCTAAATCCATACTCCACGCTCCCATCCTTCAATCCTAATAGAAAGACTCAGTAGCATTTCGGTAAATCTGGGAATCAAACCTTCCCGCAAAGCAGTCTCCCTTGTGACCACTATACCTTTTTTCATCCAAATCGTGGTTCGATCCTGGGTGTTAGTCGACTAGTCGGTCGTGTAAATTGGGTTTTCCTATTGAATTCTGTTTGGATCTGTGCCCAATTAATGGCAATAAGCTAAGCGCCTATTACATGAGATCTAGACATGGCAACACATACACAAACGTGAACTTTGGGTATCTCTGCTTAACCCTTCAGTGATCCAGGCTTCATAGTAAGTTTTATGGGATAGGGGGATAAACGAGCAGACGCATCGCCGGATGGTAAGCGATTACCGCTACCCATGGACACCCGCGACATCAGAGGAGTCACAAGTGCGTTGCCCGCCTTTTAAAAGGGGTTTAGGCCTCCGGTAACCTCACTCACTCGACGAAACACAACGTAAGCGTTGTTTGACGCCGGTTTTCTGTGAGGCCGTGGTATCACTGCGGTCGAGCCGGCCCATTCGTGCCGAAGCATGGCTCTCCCACATTAAATATTTTGTAAATAGAGTATTGACCTTTAATTAAGCAAAAAATAAGGTAACTTATAATTTACCTCCAAAAAAAGGCTACAATTAAATAATGAGAATTCTGTTTTTGTTAATACAACATTAATTGTATGACGAAATAATATTTTACATAAAAAATGGGTTTTCGTTGTGAATAATTTTTAATAGACTTACGCAATCTTAATTGTAGTGGATGGTGATGTGTTGTTACCTGTAATTAAAAAAAAATATATACTGTTAATAATTATAATTTTTGTGTAAATGCGGGTAGATTTTGAAATTAAAAATATTTAAAAGGGTTACAGAATGGGTACGTATTTGTTTGGTTACTTTTTTTAGACCGCCTGATGGTAAGTGACGTTCGAAGTTCGGGGTATACAGGCATGATGCTGTTATGTTATCAATAGATTTTGCTGACGACCTCTCAAGACGGACAATGTGGAAAAGGCCGGCAAAAGCCTGCCGATCAAAAGTAAAAATAAATGAATATAAAGCATTGCATAAAACCTTGGCCCATTTTTCAAAATTATGCAAGTGTCGAAACATATGCCATAGGTAGGGTTGCTAACCCTACTATATACTATATACTATAGTATCCTATTTATTAGAGGCCGGACTACAATATTTCTGAAAAAATATATATAGTAGGCGAAACTAATAAATTTTAAAGGCATAAAACTCAAAGCAATAATATTCATTTCAATTAAATTGTAATAGCTATGAGGCATTCCTTGAAAATAAAAATTTATTAATAAAGACTAAAAGTAGCAAAAAATTTTAAGAAATAAACTAGGTACATATTTTGGAACCTACTATAATTTATTCATCTTTTCGTTATCTGCTATATTTTTATGGGTACTAAATTTTATAACTACTATTTTTAACCGACAAAGAGTTGGCAACCCTAGTCATAGGATAGCTCTTGAGATGTACTTTATTACATTATATGGCAGCTAAGTTCAAAAATAGTGGGAAAATGGTGTAAATGAAAAATGTGTAAGTCACTTTTTCCCCATATGGGATATTATTCTCATATCTCTCATATATTACGTGGGAGAGCCATGCTTCGGCACGAATGGGCCGGCTCGACCGGAGTGATACCACGCCCTCACATAAAACCGGCGTTAAACAACGCTTACGTTGTATTGCGCCGAGTGAGTGAGGTTACCGGAGGCCCAATCCCCTTTTAAAAGGTCGGCAACGCACTTGTGACTCCTATGGTGTTGTGGGTGTCCATGGGCGGCGGTAATAGCTTACCATCAGGCGATCCGTCTGCTCGTTTGCCGTCCTATCCCATAAAAAAAGCAAAAATCTCATTCACACTTTCTGGAACCCTGGGTCTCCAGGAAGGTCGACCGGTTTTCTCCCGCGACCCTCTAACGTGTAGATGTCCTACTGCTGAGGTTTTTCCATTGCGCTATAACATGGGAATTTTCAAACGGGGTAGGTATATACAGGGCGCACTCATCAGTAACTCCTCCGGTGTTGCTATACATTATTTTGCTGCATGATGCTATATCATTTAAATTGCTTTCATGGTATATTTTTGTCGTGTAAACATCACCATTCCACAGTTTTCATACGTGTAGTTGATAAGAACCCAAGGGGATAAATAAATGAAATTTCAAAAGTACCTGTAGGAATATGGTCTAGGATAATTGAAATAAAAAAAGTTTGAGTTTAGTAAGTACATATATTATCCTGTCAAGCATTTAATTTCATCATACCTGTTGTTCAAAAAACCACAAAAGCACCATTTTCTCGTTGGATTTTAACTTAACTGCCATAGAATGAACTAAAGTACACCTCAAGAATTTTCTTAAAACATATGTTTTATCACTCTTACACAATGTTGAAAACTGAGCCCAAAATGACGCTTTCCTTTGACGTCACAGGAAGAGTCCGCTATAGATTACTTGGATAAGCGTCCGGTGTACCAAATCAGAGGATACAGGTTCTAGTCCTGACTGCGGCCGACATTTTATTTTAAACTGAAGTTAAATTACACTCAACAGCGCAAATTACTACGCGGAAATATAAATAATGCGTTCAACAAGAACAAAGCCGCGTCCTTGTTAAACAAAGAACTATCTACGAATTAAAATAGCTTTTATTAAAACCGATAGACGGCGCTGAATTAAATTTGAAATCGTTATCCTGTGCCTGAAAAACGCTTTGTCCACTTTTATTATTTCGCTGAAATATAGAATGCGCTTCCCGAGTGGTTCTACCCCGATAGATATAATCTGGGTGTCTTTAAATCACGAGTGAATCGGTTTCTTCTAGGCAAGCGCGCACCATCGTAGATCGCAGTGTCGCTTAACATCAGGCGACCTGACGGTCAAGCGTAAGCCCACGAATAAAAAAAATCTATAGTAAAACGAAAGAGAGTACTGTGCGAGAGAGAAATGGCACAAAATCAGCAGTTGCATAAAACTGCATCACCAAGAAATTAGTGACGTCATTAGTGGTAACTGGTATTATATACTTATATTGGGCGGATCTAGGGTGGTCTTTAAAGTGGACATGGTGGCCTTATCCATGAGACCATGGTGCTGATGGTGACTAAGAGTGGTTTTAGTGAGGTAAGAATCCCACACTACCCGCTCTAGGCAAAGGAGCTGTACACCCACAGTTCGTCCCACGTAGGTAACGTGGAAATTGTGTGCATCAAAGGGACACAAGTTTAAACTCCTAACTGCTACTAAAAATATATATAAATAAAAATGAATGTTTGTATGTTTGTCCTTTATGCATTGCTAAACCATTCATCCTATTGCAATGAATCTTTGGTTATTTCTTGTGTGCATGCCTGGGAAGGGTTACAACGAAAAAAACCCAAAAAGGCATTGCAACACATGCCGGGGACACCTAGTTTCATATAAAACACAATAACAATTTGGACGATGCAAGAATCGAACCTACGAGCTCTAGCGCCGCTTGATACTAATAGGGTATCTGTCCTGAGTTTAATTAAAAAAAACGTCCACCATAAACCTCAATATTAGTGTAGTGGTCCCAAGCGCGACAGGACCTAGGCCCGATTCCCAGATCAAGCAATTTCAAAATCAAACAATTGTTCTACGAAATTCTCAGTAGCAGCTCGGGGATTGCGATTTGTGCCCGGTTAATGGCAATAGACTATATATACGGCCGAACTGTGGTACATTAGTACGCCTCTACCTAACCCTTCGGGAAATACAGGCGTGATGGTATGTCTCCATAATACTCACGGCTTCCATCTTAAAGTCACGATTTGCGGATAACTGTCCGTTAATCCGACATCGTGCTGAGAACATCCTTATCTCAAGCTATTGCGTTAGCTGCGCGCGCGCAGTCCACCGTTATGCCATTGTGATGTTCACAAGAAGTGACTTTTGTAATGTGTTATATCATGGATAAGATGATCTCGTAGATAGTGTATTTTTTTAAATCAAGGCCAGTTTTATTCAGGTCAAAGCATAATTTTGACAGGTCCGTTAAACACGTCCGTTTGTTATCATAGAATATAATATTTTTCTTTTCGGGTCCAGCAGAGCTTGAATTGCCCACAAAAACGTAATACCGAAATAAATCGTAATCCAGACAATATTCTATCAAATTATGTTATTATTCGGATTTGTATTCCGTTAATCTAGGTTTCTACGATACTATTTCGTGTACTACTATTTCACTGGAAATAAAAGACCAAAAAATCGTTCCAAACTTGGTAAAGTTAACAAAAATTGCATTAGATTACATTTATTTTCAGTGAAGTATTTTGAATGAAATGGTAACATAGGAATCTAGATTAATGGTATCTGAATCCGAATAATAACAGAATTTAATTGTGTTTGAATTACGATTTATTTCGGTATTACGTTTGTACGAGAAATTCGGTCCGCCGGACTCTTAAGATTTAGTATTAGTTAGCTACAGCTACAGTATCGCATTGAGTTTGCCTGTAATGATGTTGTAAGTTTGGTTGAAATAAATAAATAAATAAGTTATTTGGATTTGTGCCCAGTCAATGGCAATAGGCTCGCCTCCTATTACAGCGAACTGCGAATGTACATTAGTACCCCTCCGCCAGGAATATAGCTGGTATGCTATGGTAACATATATGGTTGTTTAGCTCCCTAGATTATGGTCGAGCTATCCAATGACTGATGTATGCGTGCCGTCAGATGGGACTGGTCTACTTAAAGCTGCAATGGCTCTTTCTTCTAAAAGCCATATCAGACATTGTCTTACATTGGAACTCACATATTTGCTACTAAGTATTATGTCTGGACTTTAAAAGAGACCATGATTCTCTGAGTTTGTTTCGGTGTTTCTTCTCAGAGGTCGTCAGTTAGGAAATGCCGGTGTCATCCAGTTTTAAAAAAAAATGACTTGTAAAAGTGTCCTAAAAGATCTATTTACAGAAATAAATATCATTTATCATTTAACACATATGTTAGTATCCAAAATGTATAATAAATAATTGCAACTTAACCATAGATAGGTACTGTAATTCCACGAAAATTGAAATTTTCCATCAAATGACATTTAGCATGTGTTTGCGTTTTACCAGCTGTGTCCCCAACCATAAAATCCCATAGTAATTCGTATCCAACGTCATTAGCTATCGAGCGCACGTGGTGCCCGTTATACACGTAGGTATATCGCAGTCATTAAGTGGTCGATCGATAGCCTTATCGACTAACAATACAGTCGACAATCACGCACAAACGGTAACAAAGCATTGTTCGCTTTTTGTGTTTGTGTTAACATACAGATATTTACAATTTTACATCTGGGTAAAATTGGCTGTCCTTCTGAGGCTCTCTATTCAAGTTGTAAAATTTGAAAAAAAGATACGACTTTCGAAATTCGCTCTCAAAAATTTGACTTCGTAAAATAAAAGTAATCGATCTCGATGACTTCGAAAATCGAAGTCGGAGAAGTTAATTTGAATACTAGAAAAAGAAAAATAAGAATTCTTTAATTACAGAAGTGTTAATTAGATTATTTTATAAAGTAAGTATAAAGTCTCATATTTATCATCTACGGCATAAATGTAGTTTCAGAGTGTGATATCCTGAGTTTGATTTCTAGAATGAGCCAAATGTTTTTGGATTTTGGTTTTATTAGACCTCGGCACGGATCCGAATATAAATAATATGCTTGCCTCTTATTACATGGGACCTAAACATACCGGTAGGTGCACATTAGTACACCATTGCCTAACACTTCGGGGAATACAGGTGTGATGGTAGGTATGTATTGTCCTAATTTCGATATTTTTGCACAAAGACTGGCTGGTCGGAACGGCTATCTTATATCTATTACTAATATTATAAAGCTGAAGAGTTTGTTTGTTTGAACGCGCAAATCTCAGGAACTACTAGTTCGAATTGAATATTTTTTTGTGTTGGATAGTCCATTTATCGAGGAAGGTTATAGGCTATATATAACATGACGCTACGCTTCTTAGGAACGGAGCAGCGCGTGTGAAACCGCAGGCAAGTCGCTAGTTATCTTATATGGGGCCGAGGCAGCAAGGCCTCAGTGCACTTCGACCCAATGGGATCTTTTGTACTTTCCCAGGATTCTCTCTCTATTCCTCATCCTCACCCAGTTCTTCAAACAGCTCTTCCAAGAGCTTTATAATGAGGCCTGGGGGTATGAGTCTGTAGTCCTGTGGGGCCATAGTATAACTTTTTAGGTTAAGAAAGAGATGAGGCTATTTAATATGTAGAGCGGCATCTCTTTCTCACAACCTAAAAACGATGGCGTTAACACATTATAATACGGCCCCTGGTTTGTATTACCCTGCCACAAGAGGCTTTCAGATACGCAGATATTTTGACGGCACTGCCCTTCTTAAAAGTCTGTGTCACTTAATGACATGGTGTAAAAGAAAATCCTCAATATTTATGTTTATCATTCCAATGGACGCCAGTAACACCCGCCAGAGGAAATGAGCTCAGTTTGTTTTCATGAGGTTACCGACCCGGCCATGTTTACAAACACCGCGAGCAAAACAAATACGCTTGCTGTAAAGTTGATGTACGTACGGAACCATTTACAGTTTATGAAGCTGTCATTTTTTTCTTTTTTTTTTAAATTTTTGATAGGCTTTCGCTTGACCACCAGTTCATCTCTTCGCGCGCTTGCCTAGAAGAAACCATTTCACTCGTGGTTTAAAGACACCCAAATTATATCTATTGTGCGCATGATATTTTTTTAAGGTTTTCTTTTTAATTCATAGTCAAAGACAAATTTTTATTTCATTTAAATCAATATTACAAATATGTACGTACTATTGAAATGTCAAAAACTGCTGGCACGGTTCCAAATAGTGGGTCTCATGGAGAAGAGTCGGCAAGAAACTCCTTAAGTATTCCTTTAAATAATTCAGTCAGGAGTTACTGATTTCAAATTCAGGATGAATTAATTACCTAGTGTCGGAAAGGTGCTATTAGGCTGTTCATGTTCACTCACTAGCAGTGGCTCCGAAGTCAATACTCAATACTTTATAGCATTCCATAATGTGTACAGATCAAAATAAGGATTCTGTCGGGATTTCTGTAAAGTTTATGCAGTTGAGAAGAGAGGATCCCGGATCACAGGACGTCAAAATAATAATATAAAAGACCTGTTAAGTTTTCTCAGAATTGTCCAAGGAAACTGCTTGTCTTATGCACCGGATAAGAAAGCCTCTGATATATGAACGCCGGCGGATAATCACCGTATAATTGTAGGTTTCTAGATAATCGCATCATTAGCTACATTTCAAAAGCTGTCTGCAAAGGCGGAGCACCTTCGAACACTAGAAAAAAGGAAAGGAATTTTCTTTCTCATAGTGAAAGTCTTATTGTGATTAGATTCTATTATAAAGTATCGATTCTCTAGCACTGACAACCTACCCAAAATCAAAGTCAAAATGTTTTGTTTTATTAAAATATAATAGTTCAAAAATAATTGCCTGTTTCCAAAGTATGATCTTTTGATCGTCCCGCGGATCAATTGCTTTTCTATTGTATCTGCTAATTAACATAATCAACCCATAATACTGTCCCACTGCTGGGCACGGGTCTCCTCTCAGAATGAGAAGGATTAGGCTATAGTCCACCACGCTGGCCTAGCGTGGGTTGGCAGACCATCGAGAAAATCTCTCAGGCATGCAATGCAGGTTTCCTCACGATGCTTTTCTTGACCGTTTAAGCGCGTGATAATTAACTATTTAATACGCACATGACTTCTAAAAGTCAGAGGTGCGTGCCTTGGCAGTCCAACGGTCATACCACTAGGCTATCACTGCTAATTAAACCTTGATGTATTAAAATATCTTTCTACACAAATAAAAGATGATAGAAAACATTTTATTTTGGGCTCCCACAGAACATAGATAACAAAGTCGAAAATTAAACGTTCCAGAAATTTGAGTACTGCCATAAAATCTGTGAGGGCTCTCAGCATATAAAAAAAACAATACCACAGCGCTGTTTGTAACGAGCTTCTTTTTTTTCTATGGCTAGGGGATGTTTATAATCGACAACTGGGCAAAAGTCTACAAGATATCTGAATTACAAGCTGTATTTGCCATAACGATGGAAATGCAGACTCCAGACATCCTAGTAAACCTAATATGACGTTGTCGTATGAACTCGTGTGTAACCAAATCCTGCACTGACGACAATGTCCGTAATGAGATATCAATTGGACTAGCGTAATACCTATACTGTAATCTAAGTATATCTGCCTACAGACTTTTTTATAATAGATACGGAAAATTCTCACTGATAGCTTGCCTGCCATGGATGGTGGCAGGGTATGTCGGACTCGTAGGTTCCGAATAAAAACCGTACTTATCTCCAAAATAATAAAAAAATTGCTTGAAGAATTGTGTTTTACCTTATAATCCTTACTAATATAATTATAAACTTAAAAGTTTGTGAGTATGGATGTGTGGATGTATGGATGTTTGTTACTCTTTCACGCCAGAACGGCTGAACAGATCGGGATAAAATTTGGCACACAGATACATTATAGCCTGGAATAACACATAGGCTACTTTTTATCCAGGTCAGACCCAATTCTGAAGTCCACGCAGACAAAGTCGCGGGCAAAAGCTAGTAATACATAAATTGATCTTCCTACTTATCTCAGCATGCAAATTAAGAGTTTAAAGATAGGAACATACTATTTTTTACAACTTTTATAACACTATTTATTATTAACAGTCCAGAATTGCTCAGTAAAAAGAAAAATTAACAGTATTTTACACGCCACTATTGTGATTCCGCTGCACTGACTTAGTGTGTGCTTAGTGTTAGGCATTTTGATGCTGAAAACAGTATTTTGTAACTTTATTTTTGTTCAAAATTATAATTTAGGGAAAAACAGTATGATACTGTTGTTAACAGTATAGTTGGCAACCCTAACTTTGCTCGACCTGGGAATCAAACCCAAGACTTCTAGCGCAGCAGTCGTGCTTAGACTAATGAAGCACTAAAAAAATCGCGTGTCTTTTCATCCTAAAAGTTAATAGAATTAGGAATAAAACCAAACAAACTGTTACTTACTTATTTGCGAAACGATTAAGAAATACTTGGAGTAGGTAGCTATTATAGTTCGAAGCAATTTACTTGTCAATAATTATTGCAATATTGCTGTTAATTTCCTACACTTTGATTTATGTGGGTAACGACTGCAATAGTAACTAAACAACAATCTTTCTCTCGGTGTTGCTGACGTTAATTCCGAATCTCCTAATTCCGTGGAAATGTCTCTTTATTTATTTTAATATACAAAGTGTAACTGGTACCTAATTAGTGTTAAACTAGCTTTATGCCCGCGACTTCGTCCGCGTGGAATAGTTACTTTGTTCCATATAAACTTTCATCCCCTATTTTATACCCTTGGGGGTAGAATTTATCAAAATCCTTTCTTAGCGGATGCCTACGTCATAACATCTACCAGCATGCCAAATTTCAGCCCGATACCTCCAGTGGTTTGGGCTGTGCGTTGATAGATCACTTTGTGAGTCAGTCAGTCTGTCACCTTTGAGTTTTATATATATTTAGAAATACAACACGTGATTGTAAATATGATAACGAATAACTTTCCTAATAAGATAATTTGATATAGTAGTGGTTTAGTAAAACATATTGAAAATGAATTTAAAAAAGAAATGTGTCTTTGGAAAAGTTCATAATCGTCAATTTTTCATTTTTTAACACCCATAAATTATAATTTTATTTGAAACTAGATCGAAAAATAGGATACCCGTATTTTTTTCCCGATATTCAGTCCTCCAATCATTTTCATATTTATTTTCGACTTTGAAGTTCTTTCTATTCTAAAGAAACGTAAGTGCCAAATGACGTCATTTGTACGGTACGGTAATTTTTGTGACCCCTAAAATAATTATCTTATGTCAGGTTGACATCTATCTTATTTATTCATAACCATACAATATGTATATCGTTGTTGATTTACTATTATTTCGACAAAATTTCAATTTTCTTAGTTTCCGCCGTATAAGTGATGTCATCACACGTTTTTTGATTTTTTTTCTCCAAAATGAAGAAATATAAGAAATAAATAAAAATGTTTTGGAACACACCGTAGGAAAACAAAAAAAACAATAATTTTGTTTTGACTTTGACTTTGACTTTGTTGCCCGTGGTTTCACTCGCAACTTAAGACTTTTGTCTCAATAAGTCTACCTACAGCACCATCCGTCTCTGACCAATGAGAAAATCTAACTTGAACGTGACTTCACCTTACAAAGGTAATATTAATAAAATTTAGCCGTCTCAAGTGTACGACATTGGCAATGGTATTAAATGGTAAGTTTATGATGCTTGCATGATGTAATCCTATAAGAATTCACACGATAAATGAATGAGCACGTTTTTACAGGACCTTTTTTATTAAAATAAGGTAACAAACAAACATACACGGCGGCTGATGATAAGCAACGCCTATAAGCGCCAGCAAGTTCGAGATCTCGAATGAAAGCTACAGCTGAACATAGAATCTTCACCCAGCATGGACATCAAGTGATTGTCAAATGGATGACCTATTCTGACCAAAAAAGGCTAGATTCGGGTGAACAGGAACCGTTGGGAAATGAAATAAAAGTTGTACCACAAGGACCAAACGTAGATGGACAGGTTTGCCTACTAGTAAGTAAAAAATACCAGCGTATTTCTTTTTCTCGTTGTTTGAATGTTAGATAACAGAATGGCTTACATTTTCGCAACCCATATTTCAACATAAACTCATATTGGCATAATGTTAATGTAAATAATTTACGTAAAAGGTATAAGTATAACACACATAACCATTCTATAGCAATAACTTTGCGCAAATAATAATTGCAATAAGACCCATTACAGTATAATCTTTGTTTTGCCAACGCCCTTAGCCCTTGATGCGTAACAAAAAAAACATCGCACTCTAATTCGTGGCATAGCCTTCATGACTATGTAGGTCACGATGTGATCGACTCTATGCGACTAGGACCAGTATGCAATGAAGTTTAAGAAGGTTTACGTAACTTTCTGGTCCTTTTATACGCCGGTAATAATTTAGCTACCAAATCAAAGTCACTAATATACAGTTCGCATCACAGAGCATTCTTTTGCGTATCTGAAGTTATTCGTTCCGGACGCGTAAGTACAATCACTTAACTAAGTGTTTTTGTACAATAATATCAAAATGAATACGGAAAATATTCACACATGCCTAACAGTTTCAACCCAGAATTATCTTTACATTAAAATTTTGATACAAAACCAGCTCCTGTACCTATGTGCCACTTAAATAAATCTCAAGTAGTGTAATGGTATTTAGGTATTTGTTGAAATGCTAAAAGGTTGCAAACATAAATAAAAAATGTGCAAAAAGCATTTCCTTTCTGAGTCACAAGTTTAATCATTTTACAACTCTTTAGTTTTAAAAATCAAGGTTATTTATAAATGTTTATACCGCTTTTGCCACATTTGCAAAAATTGATGCTGCGTTATAACTTGTTTACACGATAACTTTTAGTAAGATTGTGAGAAAGAAATAGTGCCATTTAAACCATCTGGGGAATAATCTGGAGTCAACTTATACTACAAATGTAATAGCATGATTTTCTTTTAAAAGGCTTCAACGCACTTGGGACTCTTCTGGTGTTGCGAGTGTCCATGGGCCGCGGTAATCGCTTACCATCAGGCGATCCGTCTGCTCGTTTGCCCTTCTATCCCATAAAAAAAATGTACTCGTAGCTGATAATACAACCACAGACCACTGTCTGGATTTCAAAAGGGACCATGATTCTTTGAGTTTGTTTTGGAGTTTCTTCTCATAAGTCGTCAAAATGTTCTTGGATCTTTCTTCGTCGTTATTTATTTATTTAATACTAGATGGCGCCGATCTAGTATACTAGTGACTTGTAACGATCTGTTTACATGAATAAATAAATAACACACACATCAAAAGTAGCAATTTTCTTGTAATTTTCTTCGATTCTTGGAAATAAATAAATTTGACGACTACAATTTTGCTTTGTTATTCGTTGACCTTTGACCTTCTGTCTTTAACCAACATAGTGACTTCTCGGAATCTAGTATATAATGTAAACCCTTAAACGACTTTATTACCGCGACACTAGTCGGTAGGATATCGACTTCCCAACATGTTTTTTACGATCGATGGAAACAGAACTTGTCTGAAACGTCCGTTAGCTGTCAGTAACAGTAATCTGATTCTATTTGTATCTATTACAAGTTTATTTTTTGTCAATAGAATGCCTGCTATTAATACTTCTCTGAAATAACCTTTTTAGATTGAAAAAAAAAATTAGGCACTTATGTATGATTTATCTGTAGGCTAACCAGGGCTAAGGACTTAAGTCTAGTCTAGTCAAGTTCCATCTCAAAATAGTCATCCAATGACATAAAGACTAACAGATTTCGCCGACTCCAACACAATTAAGAACGGGCTAACGGCCGGACCCAATATCAAATCCGTCGATACATTTACATATTAGAGATAGGGAGAATTTTGACATTACTTTTATGAGCCTTATGTCAAAATCCTATCTTTAGTAACCAAATCTATCGACGGAGTTGTAAGAGGATGTGTATAGCTATCATGTAGAGGAAGGCAATTTTGATTATGAATATTGTAAATGTGTTTCTTTAGTCAGAGAGTCACTTCGTGTAATATAATATTCATCCGGATCTACTAAGATTAGAAACTGGTCCTTAGATCGTTCAGCAAATTTCTTGTATTGGGAAATCATCTTATACCTACTAGTATATTTTTATGAGGTCGCCATTTTCGAATCCGCCTGCCAAGACGATTACACGCAATATCAACAAAATACTTAATAAAAATGATATTACATAAGTAGATAGTTTCTACATATTTTGTAATACAGGTATAAATATTGTACAGAGACTCGATATCCCACAGTCAAACTGACAACACAGTTTTGTGGGCACAGGTTTAATGTTAGTCCAAAAAGCATATACCTAAATAAATAAAGAAAATAAAAATAAATAATTCAAAAAATGTTTCCTGTTACAACTTAATAATTCAACAATAAATAGTCAGGTAGCCGCCCCAATTATAGTACACGCGCCAAACAAGAAACAAGATAAATACCTCAGCAATTATACGTAAATGTAAATGGTAACAAATTCCTTGTGAATGTTGAAGGGAGTTAAGTGAAGGGCTGACATTTGTGGCTGTTACCTTAGTGAGTGGTCACCTGTCTTGTGACCTATTCTCGAGAACGTTCGCTAGTGATAAATGGGTTCGGAATTTGAATGTAGAATAATATATTTACGCCTACATGTTAAAGGTAGACGCAGACTGATCCCACGCAACGTAAGCAACGCGTTATGATATTTGGACTGTAACTGCAGCACTCAAAGACAACAATTAACGTGATGAATCATTAGCTAATAATAGTGACCAGTATATCTTATACTGAAAATAAACTCAAATAAGAAAAAATAGATCAAGATAAAGAAAAATAGATAAAAATAGTCACAGTGAGCTAACGATTTATTAGCGTTAATTGACGTCTCTGAGTGCGGCACTGATTTTTATATCAAAAGTCGTTTTTTCCCGCGGTTTCACTCCCAAAGGACCAAATTTATCTTAATTTTATTGTGCCTGTGCTTACCCAAGATACAATTTTATTCCTAGCCGAAGTTAAACGTACCTAATCTGTTCATCGATTTAGACAGAATAGAATTGTTTGTTTTTTGGGAAAATAAAACACACAAACGATAATATTTTAAAGCTAAAACTGAATTAAATTTTGGCATACTTACCTATGACTATAAATAGTAGGACTATTAATACAACCTAACTTATTAAAAACAATGGCATATAATACACACAGCGGTACATTTTCTCGCCCCCATTACATTACATAATCTGCCCATCAACAATGCTATTTGTTTATTTACAAGTCAGAGAGAGACAGATCTATTCAATCTTCCCTTTCATTCGACATCCCAACAGATATCATTTCATAACTCCTATTGTATTCAAAACAAGGATGATATTAGAATGGCAAGACGTGACAAGACAATGGATGAAACTGGGCCAAGCGAAAGTGTTCCGATGACAAGAAAATGGTGGCAGCTTTTCGAAATCAGTTATTATTTGGAAGTCAATGCAAGGTCACATGTAATAAGGGTTATTTTACCTTGTTAAAATACTTTTGTAGTAAAAAATATTTCTATTGTTTAAGATGGGCTGAATTTGAGGAAATCGCGGGAAGTGTCATGTCATTATCCATACTTCCTTAATAATATTAGTGATGCGGAAGTAACTCTGTCTGTCTATGCGTATGTTACGTTTTTACTCTTAAACCGCTCAACAGATTTCGATACATTTTGATAAGATAGTTGACAAATAGATTGCATTCTGAATAAGGAGCTATTTATGTGAATTGACCTTTTGGAACGCGCAATAAACCACTTATAATAGGTATATAATTATAAATAAACTAGCTTTTGCCCGTGACTTCGCTCCTCTAACAATTAGTCTACCCGTGATAATGAATGTTGTAAAGGCTTCGAAACGTCAGGAATTAAATAATATCAATAGTGCGATAAAATCAGAGAAAAATAGTTTTATTTCAATGACTTATATTCGCGTGTGTGTATAACCAGTATGACATACAAGAATCATTCATCATTGTTTTAAGGTTATTGGTTCGATCTCCGCACGAAATAAATATTTATATAAAGAAAAGAAAGAAACATATATACATATATGACGTAGAACAATTTATAAAGGGGAGGGGGTGGTATTTTAGACATTTAAGCATGCTTGACAAGCGTTGCAATACTATTAAATTTGGTTAAGCATCATCAAGGACACAGAATATCATCTAGATTCTAGACTAATTTTTTTTCGTCCTAATTTTTTTTTATGGAATATGAGGGCAAACGAGCAGACGGATCACCTGATGGTAAGCGATTACCAGAGGAGTCACAAGTGCGTTGCCGACGTTTTAAAAGGGGATTGGGCCTCCGGTATCCTCACTCGCTCGGCGAAACACAACGTAAGCGTTGTTTAACGCCGGTTTTCTGTGAGGCCGTGGTATTATTCCGGTCGAGCCGGCCCATTCGTGCCGGAGCATGGCTCTCCCACGTAAATGGTCAAGTATTAACAAGTAGGTACAAAAAATTTAGATGCTTGTGAAGCATAATTGAGCTTTTAGGAATGCCTTTACTTAAAATATTATGTAGGTTCTACAGATATCAAAACAAATTAAATTAAACTACCTACTCACATGAGCTTAATAGGAAATTAAGACGTGCAGTCAATACCATTTACAAGGACTTTAAATCCAAAACACGTATCTCTTTGTGTTTTCTCTACCCATAATCATAACCTACGCGCTCCAAAAACTAAGCCTCCGTGTCCACTACCATAACCCCACATTTTGCATGGCAGTCGGGTAAATAACCTCGTTCGCTGTGACTCATAACGATATAGGTATGTTCGCAGACACATTAATTTGTGAACCGGGTCAGTTGAACCGATCATTCCGTACATAACCGTTACTTATTGGTAATTTTACTAGTTTTGGTATGATTTTAGATACGTTGAATTTTGGTCTTTCTGTACAATATACGTGGAAATTTGGTCTTTTTGTACTGTTTTATAAAGAAGTATTTTACCTACTAGTTGTTACTTTCAAACAATTTCGATCAGCTTTTTATATTATAAACCCTTTTTAAATTCGAAGGCCTGAATCACTTACCTACACCCTTGCATTCGCATCTTCATACACAATAACAAAATAGCTATTTTCAATATATACAATGCGAATTATTCAAGTACCAGTGAATAATAATACATTACAGAATCTTAATTGCAAATTGTAATAAGATAATAAACAAGCAAAATGAAGCACCTAGCATTACCACGTTGTCATCTTGAGACCTTAGTTGAAGTAATTTTAGTGGCTACCCTTAAAATTACCCTTCAAAGCCGAAATCACTAATGTTAGTACATTTCATTTGGCAATGCGGTGGCACTCTTCACTCAGCAGCAGTTATGATCCTATCATAGGATAGGCCCAGTAGGATGCAAGGTCTCGTCTCATCTATGGGTCCAGCTACCTGGTCTGACCGGACATTTCGGAACTAACGCTCTCCTGCAAAAGATGGGCCTGACAGAGACATCAGACTGCAGGGCCTGCAAAAGGGAAATTGAGAGCATGGAACACCTTTTGTGTACATGCGATGCAATGGCTAGAAAGCGCATGCGCCTCTTGGGGCAAGGTTATCCAAGACCAGAGGACTACAGACTCTTACCCCCAGGCCTCATCATAAAGCTCATGGAAGAGCTGTTTGAAGAACTGGGCGGGGATGAGTCATAGGCATCTAAGGGAAGCACAAAAGATCCCATTGGGTCGAAGTGCACTGTGGCATTGCTGCCGCGGCCCTATACAAGATAAGATAAGATAAGATGGGTCCAGCTATTCCACAGCTCCGTTCGGAGTTGTGGCGAATGTCATCGCGACCGTAGGGAATGGGAATGCCAGTGGTCTTGGGATCTATAGTGCGACCGTGTCCCTAGACAGGATAAGAAAAGTATATTCTCTCTGCTGCTGACATAATACTCCTACTGCGCGACTCCTAACAGCCCTTAAATACACTACCACACTGCTCTTGCACACCTCTTATCCCCGAAAGCTATACCTCAATATTGCGATCGCATAATACAGTGCAGACATTTTATTAAAAAAAATAACATTATCGATAAAATATCGCGATCATTCAAACATCACAGTTTCCATGCGAAACTGATTCCCGATTTATCTGGGCTTCGCCTGTAAACGGTACTACAACCAGTATATCCAGTGCTCTAACTGCGCGTGCTAACGGTACTGTCAACATACACTAATAGTTTTTTTTTTAATATAAAACTAGAGCTCGCGTGAGAAACACGAATTAAACTTTCGATTTTAGCGAATTGTATTGTTCTGTCAGTCGTGCTGGCTCGAGAAATTGGAATACACTGTAAAATTGTAACAATATTCGATATTGGAGAACTCAAGGGGCCGATAGGTAGTTGAAGTTCGAAGGAGTACCTACGTCGTCGGAGCTTCGGATCGATTTGAACAACAACGCACGTTCGCTTACGATTTAATCGATAAGATTTGATTAATAAAAATATATAAATATTAGTAATACATGGGTCATCACGAACAAAATTGTAATTTATTACTCCTTTTAAAAACCAAATTGTTCCGTGTAAGCTACTCTGTCAAATCGGGACAAAGTTGTTTTATGGAAATTTTCCCAATTTCCGCTCTGTACCTAATCCTTTTAAATCTCTTTGGATTTAATTTAAAAAAGAGTTGTAATTAACACGACTGCTATTTAATAACATTATTTTCCTCTAAAAATCTACGTTGTCCTCTAAATTACTAGGTCAGCCACTATCAATGTTCATCTAAAAATACTATCTTAGCCAGTATTTATCATCGTTGTAAGCATTGGTTGTAAGCCACTGTAAATACAACATACAGAATGGTTGTTATTTTATAGCATCTACACAACGGCTACAATTCGGTTCTGGCATTGTATGGTCACACTTCTAATATAACCGTGTTTTACGTGGGAGAGCCATGCTTCGGCACGAATGGGCCGGCTCGACCGGAGTGACACCACGGCCTCACAGAAAACCGGCGTTAAACAACGCTTACGTTGTGTTTCGCCGAGTGAGTGAGGTTACCGGAGGTCCAATCCCCTTTTAAAAGGTCGGCAACGCACTTGTGACTCCTATGGTGTTGCAGGTGTCCATAGGCGGCGGTAATCGCTTACCATCAGGCGATCCGTCTGCTCGTTTGCCCTCCTATTCCATAAAAAAAACCTAATCAATATTTAAATTTCTTTCATAAATAATTAAAAACGTAAAATTTTGGTGAGTTCTAAAATCGGTGGCTAACAATAAATCATTAGACAAGTAGAAATAATTGTTTTTCTTTACTTGATGCTTTCTTTGAAATATTTTGTTGGCGTTGTATAAAATACGCATTAGTTTATTAGAAGCTTTCTCATGTTCCCGTTGCTCACGTATATAACCAGAGGTTGGATTCCGTGCTAAATAAAAAATCTGTGTCTTGTCTTATAATTCCTCTTAAAAAAACAATATCAGCAAAATATTATGATGGTGTCCATTCCGTCATGCCTTTTAAGAATGACAGCAACTTACCAAAGAGGTATTTTCCAACGATGACATCATGACATGTCCGTGTGAGATCCTTTTTGTATATTAACTACGTAGGTATGTTTATTTGCACAAGATTTCTAACATTAGTCATAACCATAACTCATGTAACTTGTTCAAGTGTTCATGATTATCAAATTCACCTTCATTAGGTAGGTACCTAGCCTCTTTCTGAGGTTAATATTCTAGAATACTTGAGTCAACCTGCCTACCACTATTAACTTTAACTCTTGACAAGGCCCAGCTCTACATTATCTAATTATACATATAAAATGCTTTTTCCTGCTAACTGACTAAACCGCTGATCCTAGAGACCTGAAACATGGGGTATGTGTTCTTTGTATGACGTAGGCATCCGATAAGAAAGGATTTTCCGGAATTCTACCCCTAAGGTAGCGAAAAGGGGGGTGAAAATTTGTATGAAAGTCCGTAATTTTTTAGCGGGTGAAACCGCGGGGTACACCTAGTACTTAATAAACTACAAGTGCTTGAAAAGAAAACCGATTCCTGCCCAGGATCATTCGCGATCCTCTAGAAATTAAAAACGAAAATAATAACGAAAGCAAATTTCAATACGGAAGAGAAGATGGTTGGGTCTTACCATTATAGATTCTATTAAATCTAAATCCAAGCTCAAAACTGCAAGACCACGACTGCAAGACACGGCGAGCTCATTTTGCGTATATCGGATCGCTAATTAACAAAAATGTTAAGTAGCTGTTAGTAATTTTAACATTAAGACGTCCAACACCTCAGTCTACCCGTGAACACGGAAACGGATTACAACAGCTAGTTATTTTAATCAGGAATTTATCCCAGAAAATGTATAACTAGTTTATAATACTAAAAACTTCGAGCTACCATTAAAATTAATGAAGTTAAAATCGTTTACGTCATCAGCGAACCTTGATTCAAAAGCCTTGTACATACATTACATTATAGGTATTATATTACTAAGCCAATCTGCGAATACCTTCAGTGTTGCAATTATTATTACCTATATGAATCGCAATTATTAGTTTTTATATCGAAAGAGTATAATTATTGCAATATTGGTATTGCAATTTATATTATCTTCTTCGCCAAACACATTCAACTCGTTTATCAAGCCTCTGTTTCATAACATGACATACCATCACGCTTGTATTCCTCGAAGGGTTAGGCAGAAGTGTATTAGCATACCCACAGTTCGCCTGTATGTTTATGTCCCATGTAATGGCGAGCCTATTGCCATTAACCGGGCGCAAATCCAAATTCCCGCGGTGAGTGAATGAATTTCATAGAAAAACCAATAACACTACTCAACCTGGTAATCGAACCCAGGATCTCTAGAGTAGCCGTGGCGCTTAGGACCATTACCTAATAAGGTAATTAAGCTACTATTTTAACAACAATATACTCGCTGAGCTAGAAAGGGGTCTCGCTTAAGCACCCATCCAGAGTCTGACCGAACCAAGCGCAGATTTACCTTGTTGATTGATTGATCAATAAATATAAATACTAAGAATAGAATAGAATAGAATAATCTTTATTGCACACCATATGAGAAAATAAATTAGAGAATTTTTTAAAAACTAAGGGTACAATGGCGGTCTTATCGCTAATAGCGATATCTACCAGACAACCTTTGGATGGACAGGAATGATATGAAAAAAACGGGAGATTTAGGGTAGTCCATGGTGTACCAACCAGAAAAAACATAACGATTAAAAGTAAATAAACTACATAAATACGATTAGATATGCTTACATAATTAGACTTACATGCAATAATATATAGATAGGTATATATATATAATATAGATAGGTATATATATATAGGTACACATATAATTATATAAATAAGTAGCGAAAAGTAGTAGCAGTGGACATGCAGCATAAGCAGCATTATCAAAAAGGAATTTACTGATAGAAGAGCAGATAAGAAAGTACAGAGGTACTACTAAGTTACAGAAATGAAATCTATGTTCATATTTTTTACATCACCATGTTTCCAACATCCACAAATTTTTTCAAAAGTAGGCATACTTTTGCCTACATTTTAATGACAAACATATACACAAACCATATAAAACCCATACAAACATCAGAAGATTCAAATTACAATATCTACCCTTTATATATCAAGGGAGCAGAAATCATTTTATATTCATAAAAGGCAAGTATTTCAATTCTGGGCAATGCAAATCAGAGACAAAATGATGTTTTTAGTAATTACAGCCACGTTTTGCCCACTGTCCTGTAAGATTGCAAAACGTGAGTGACAAAATCCATTAATGCAACTATTCTAATAAATGTGGTTAGGATGACTAATTATTTGATGTAAAAAGCATTAGCAGTGAAGTGATGGGTGCAGCTAATGCATAATATTGCATTAGTCTTACTACGTCATCACTTTCAAGCATCATACTTCTAAGCGTACGTATCCATACCTATGTTTTGTATTGTATGAAAAATAAACATACGAGCCTCCTAATGGTAAGCGGCAACTACGTTGTTGAACCACAATTATTTAGGCTCATATGCCCAGTAATTTCGCAAACTAGAAGAGGCGCTTTTAAAAAAAATTAAAAGCGGCGGTCGCCTAATGACTAGGGCGTCGGACTGGCGATCTTGTGGTTGCCGGTTCGAAACTCACCCATTGCACTACCGACGAGAACCCACTCGTAACACAAGCATTTTAGCTTAGCACGAGGGGTAAACAAGAATACTAGTAATGTGCGACTCACACTGCAGTAGGCTTTTTTTTTAAAAAAAAACAATCTTCTGATGGGTTTAGCAGAGATGTACTAATGCACACTTGTACAGGCACATTCCGCTAGTATGTTTTTAAGTCATATATAATAGGGGGTGAGCCTATTTCAACTAAAAAAATACTTTAAACTCCGAGCTGTTGCTGAATATTTCTTTCAAAAACTCAATAACGCTTTGCTTGAGTCTGAAGACTGTACCCAGGTCATCATACTCGCGACCATTATAACACCAATCGACAAGTTACTTCAGTGTAGCAATTATTATTATATGTATCGCAATTACAATTCATACCGAAATAGTATTATTGTAATATTGGTTTTTGATTTTAATACGTACTCTGTCAAAAACATTAGTGTCATTTTATATCTAAAATTAAAGTACCTATCTATCTATCTAAAATCATGTTTTTTAGTTATAAGAGTCTGAGCTAGTTTAGATACTTCTCATCCTTTCCGGTGTCCCTTTTTACTGAGATGTGTTTTGCAGATATACGACCAGACTGACTACTTGTTGTTATCCCGTCCATGTTTCTTACATGTGTTACTTTTGGAATTTAGTCGTAAATAACTGTTCATATTTAAAAATAACAATAATGGTCACTATAATCTAACCTATCACGAACAAATAGAAAGTCGGCTCACAACACGATCTGATGTCACTGAGGGGAGTCTAGTTTTAGATACCTAAGTGTTTGGAGATAATCCGATACTGTTAAGTCGGGTCTCCATCAAAGGAAAGTTGTCAACTTTTATGTTGTAAACATGTGTGACAAAAGTTTCTAATAAGCTGTCTCAATTTTAAAAAATTGACAACTTGCACAAAAGTAGCTTTCAGTAGAGACCCGGCCTCAGGTGGACTAATTGCAGATTTATTTCTCGTATGGATGGAATATTCGTAGAGAATATAGTGTTTTGTTTTTAATTAAAAATGGACTTCAAACTTGCCTCCGGGGCGAAGATTGAAGTGAAGTGTTACAATATTTCTGCCTCTATGGCTAATGGTAGCAAGCACGACTGATGCCCTTGTGTTATTAGTAATTCTCAGTTGAAGCTCGAAGTTTGTTTTACGAACATGTTTTTTTTGTGCATATTAATAGGGTACACCTCTGCCTAACCATTCGGAAATATAAACGTGAGTGTATGTTATTATACGTTATGCATGAGAAAATTGTTACTGTAAAAAAAACATACTTACAAATATGAGAATTCCTAAAGTAAGGAAACGTTTCTGCTAATGAATATGCAAATAATTGTATAGTTAGAGCTTCTATGTCGAGTGAATTTGATATTAGAGATGACGAAGACCGGTTTTATAACAAACGGAATTCCGATCGCCAGCGCTATTCGTTCTACATACAAACGTAAAAGAAGGCCATGCAAAAATATGATTCGCAACGCCTTATCGAACTAACTGCTGTTTTCGATAACTGTATAATATATACGATAGAATAATATCAGATGTTTTATTCATAAACTAAAACGATGATCACAAATAATATTTAAAAGAAACTGTGTGAAAAATTGCAAGATTTTTTTTAACTATTTTGGCTTTGTCAGGATATGTTGCAAACTTTACTGTTGAATTTCCTCGACTTTAAATTGGAAATTTATTAAAAAAAGTAACGGACCTCCAACATTTGTTAATATAACAACTTTAATTGCTACTTATTAATTTTTTATTGCGCATTATGTATGCTTAAACATTTTCCAAAATTATTCATTTTGTGAAAGAAAAATTCGACCTTAGTCTGCAATTCAAAAGCGGCGGTAGCCTAATGGCTAGGGCGTTGGACTTGCGATCATGTGATTGCCGGTTCGAAACCCACCCAATGCACTACCGACGTTAACCGTTACGTTAAGGGGTTAACAAGAATACTAGTGTGTTTAAATTTTTCTGACACAATTTATGATGTAACATGCCTTGTTTAGAGCTAGATAACTAACAATAAAGTCATACTTTTCATAAATGCCCATATTTGAAAAAGGGACTTCAAAAAGGTAAATGAGCCATCTCGCTTCTAATTTCAAAGTTAAATTTGAAAGTGCAACACTCGACAATGCATTAGCAAATAGGAGCACATTACTAGCTAACATCAAAGGACCACTCACAGCATACGTAATGATATTTAGAAAGACCGACTCAGACAGCATGAATGCTAATACATGCTATAAATAAATGCAAAGCATTGCATCCAATGATGCCGTGTGCATTTATAATTTGGAGCATATGATAACTCTAATAAGTAAGGTCTTTGCCTCTTCGAAACAGCTAAGTGCGGGGTTTCATCGATTTCCAGGACGAGCAGCGATATTGGGATTTCTTAGTAGCAGGAATTTCGTAGTAATTCCCAATAAAAGCAATTTGATCCTCGGAGTTTGAATTTGTGGTTAATAGGCAATAGGTTAGTCCCCTATACGTGGTACAATGCAATCGCTCCCTACAATGGTACACTTCTGCCTATCTCTTTGAGAATAATTATAGGAGTAAAGGTATCTATGTATGTATGTAAGTATGCAGGAACGACTCCCTTGTCCCGGCTAAAGTCCCGTTACTAGCTTATCGGTTTTTTATTTCGGAGAGTGCATTAGATCTCCACGATCTTATTCTCCCTAGCCCTTTCTACTATCGGACGACCAGAAGCACAAAAAAGCGACATTACTAAGCGCTTCCGGAGTGGGTCTTCCCCGATAGAAAAAAAAAAAAAAAAAAAAAAAAAATCACTAGCGAATCGGTTTCTTCTAGGCAAGTGCGCTCCATCGTAGGTCGCAATATCGCTTAGCATCAGGTGAACTGATCAAGCGTAAGCCTATCACGAATAAAAAAAATAATTTTTGTTGAAGTTGGTAAGACAAACTGCACCATTTTTGTTGTGCGAAAATTCTTAAGTATATAGGTTAAGCTTAACCTATATACTTATATTAAGGAAGAACCTGACTGGCTGACTGACTGCCTGACTGACGTATCAACGCACAGCCGAAACTACAGTAGCTAGAGCCCTGCATGCTGGTTCCTTTTTCACTGAAGACGAACACAAAGAAAGAATTTTTGGAAATTCAACACCTAAGGTGGTGGAAGGGGGGTTGAAAGTGCACACACTACCATGCGTTTGGCATACACTCACACATATACCTATTTAATAAACGAGAACATTGTCAAGATGTGTACAGCTGTCATTCGCTGTTGATTTTTACACATTTTAAGATATGAAACCTCCATGGAGTAGGTACAGTGGCCACAGTATATTTTTGAAACGAAAATTAGGTACCTAAGTACGCAGGCGAAGTTGCGCACGGGAACTCTAGTCAGCCTATATAGTAGACCTCTCCTAGTGAACGCCACGGAGCCCGATCTTCGGCTTTCCTCATCCGGTCACTGCTAGCTACCTTCCGTAGGTGATCACTCCACCTGGCCGACGAGCGCCCTATACTTCGTTTGCCTAGACGCGGTGTACACTCGAGAACTCGTTTGCTTCAGCGTTTGTCGGTTCTCCAACAGATGTGACCGGCCCATTGCCACTTCAGCTTGCTAATCCTTTCTTTAGTAAGCTACTTATCACTTACAAATCCAGTTTTCCAATTAAATAAGTTCGATTAATACTGCATTCGCAGACAGTCGGGAAATATCGGATTAAATTGAAAATAGAATAGTCAATAAAAGACGATTGGTTCCGCAGTTTTGAATGACTCTTGCGCACAAAGAACGACTGTTTGATTGTTCGTCGAGAAAAAATTTAAAACCTCTCTAAAAAGGACTGAAATACCATTTTTTTATTTAAATTTCCTGCGGTTGAGTAAGTCAAACTTTAATCAATTTCACAGACATCGTGACTTATTTACCAAATCTTTGTAAAACCTAATTGAGCTGTAAACAAAATACCAATGTTTATGAACATAATTTCCATACTGACTTAATCAAAATTAACAAATGTTTGTAATGAGATCCACCATCTAGCCTATATTCCCGAAGACTTAATAACTGGCTCACTATTATTGTAAACCTATTGCCATTAAAGTGGGCACAAATCCTAGCGCAAGCTGCTACTAAAAATATCGCAACACAGTGCTTGACATGGGAATCGTACATCACGTTCTGCAGCATCGTTTACAACCACTAGGCACTTAAAGCAGGGACTCATTTAAATTATGTATACGCGAATGCTACGCTACAGGTCCTGGATTGGAATCCCAGGT
Source organism: Acronicta aceris (assembly GCA_910591435.1). Taxonomy (NCBI): domain Eukaryota; kingdom Metazoa; phylum Arthropoda; class Insecta; order Lepidoptera; family Noctuidae; genus Acronicta; species Acronicta aceris. Next base: position 1,825,551 of record OU342778.1, on the reverse strand, counting down.
CGAGTAATGTCCATTAACATTACAATATTAACATTTAATATGTTACATAATTTCAATGAACTTCTCAGTAGCAGCTGGAAGCCTCGCCAACTATTACATTTGACCTAAACGTACCAAAGAACTGTGGGTGTACATACACCGCTGTCTATCCCTTTGGAGAAAACATTCGTGATAGTACCAGGTGCGGTCCCAGCCAAAGACTTTGGGAGGGGTCATAGTCAGAGAGTAGATACTCGTGACTAAGTCATGTAATGTAAGGGCGTCATGACCCCCCCCCCATCGGTTTACCACTGGATCGTATGTAAGTAGTACGAAACCCTCGCCCGAAGCGCGAGATTGTTTGAATTTGCCTTTTAATTATGCAATTAAAAGGACACTGTTGTCAAAAATGTCCTCAAAATGGCGGATTTGACAGCTAAATAAGTTCCTTGTAAGCTTTCTCGGCCGCTCCCGCAAGGTTATTGCATCGTTGTGGTGGTGGTGAGTAACCGATGATGTCAGTGTCCTATGACTCAGCCGGAGGCTGCGACAACCGGACCTGACTCACAATGAGGCTTTATTCGGACTGCGAGCGAAACTGGGCGGCAGGCGTAGTGATATTTAAATAAATTTTGTCGACACGATTGGCGTAGCGGTTGAGCGATCGACTTCTGCGCCACGTGTTGTGGGTTCGATCCCCACACGGAGCAAATATTTGTATGATCTACAGGTAGTTGTTCCGGGTCTGGGCGTTTGTGTATGTGAGAATTTGTGTTTGTAAACGCACCCACGATACCGGAGAAAATCCTAGTGTGGGGCAACGTTTTTAAAAAATATATATATATATATAAACAGACCGCTTCCAATCGCGAATCCACCGTTGTGGGCACGGTGTTCAAGCCTACGACCCTAATTGAGGTCAATATAATACAGTTGACAATTACTTTAACTAAATATACGTGGAAGAGCCATGCTTCGGCACGAATGAGCCGGCTCGACCGCTTACATTGTGTTTCGCCGAGTGAGGGAGGTTACCGGAGGCCCAATCCCCGCTTACCTTCAGGCGATCCGTCTGCTCGTTTGTCTCCCTATAACGTAAAAAATGTTTCTAAAGTGTAAAAGAGTATAGATGTGATAGTGTGATGTGTAAACAAATGCACATTTAGGTAATTTTGAAATAATCGTGCGGAAACAGACAATTACTTTACAATTTTCTTCTTCTTCGTCACATCGAATCGAGAGCAAAAGAAAAGAAATAATTGAAAAACAAACTAGATTAGCCCAGTAGGTATTCTACTACGCACACGGCATTTTTTGTAGCGGCCATTACGCTGGGCATGATTAGTGCGTTTTTATTAGTTAACTTTTCAGTAAACGGTCCCTCTCCGCCCCTATTAAATACTAATGTAAGTATTCAAAAATATAACACTCCTCACGACCTTACTTCCTCGATGGGCTTTAACTCCTTACGGCTGGTCCTAACAACAAATCCGTCGATAGATTTACTTACTGGAGATAGGATATTGACATTATTGTATGGACCTTATGTCAAAATCCTATCTTTAGTAAGCAAATCTACTGACTGATTTGTTATTGAGACCGATTGTTAGTCGTGTGTGTGGGTAAGTAGGTACTAACTGTGGATTAATTAGTACCTACACCTCTACCTTACCCTCAGGGAATACAGTCGAATGTTATAAATAACCTACCTAACCTAACCTAAAACCAAACAGATGTTCAACCGGCAAATCTAATATTTTTACCATTTCTAACGCTCGCCATTTGTCATAGACAAAAAATGGAACTTCCTTCCGCTGTATCAGCTGTTCCACTCACAACATTGTGATAAAAAGTGCATCACCGGGGAATTGAACTGGTCCCTCTTGTAGCGTACCACGTGCTTGTGTTAAGCGTACAAAGAACAGACTGTTGTGGTCTTCCTTATTAGCTTCATGTGTCTTAAAATGTTCCAATCATTTAGTTTAATGTTTTTTAGTTTGGGGTTGAAACGCTAGGGTCGTTTTTTATTCATGATAGCTTTACGCTTGAGCGCCATTTCGCCTGATGTTAAGGAACACTGCGATCTACGATGGAGTGCGCTTGCTTAGATGAAACCGATTCACTTGTCATTTAAAGACACCCAGATTATATCGGGGAAGACCCACTCGGGAAGCGCATTCCACATTTCAGCGGTACGCATGTACCGCCCGTTTTCACATGTAGTTCGGGTTTTCTCAATGTCAACCATGAATCGATGTCGCTTTTTCGTGCTTCTGGTCGTCTGATAGTAGAAAGGGCTAGGGGCCGTGGAGTCCAAGTGCCCTTACTCTGTTCAAACTTGACTGCCACAGTCATGTAGGATAGACGACAAAACAAAATATGCCGCCAGCTCGCCACGGTCGCGACTAGCTGACGGATTTGTAAAGGAAATGCAGAGCTTGGGGCCGAGGGCTCGCTCTTTCTGTTTTGACGTGGCGATCAAAAGCTTAAGGGTATTGCCAAACGTCTTAACGATGCCTCACGTGAACCAAGGGCTGGCTATAGACTTTTAAGTGTCCGGCGGACCGAATTTCTCTTCCGAGCTGCTACTGAGAATTTCATAGAAAAACCCAATAACACTGCTCGACCTGGGGATCGAACCCAGGACCTCTAGAGTAGCAGTCGCGCTTGGGACCACTAGACTAATGAGGCATTTATTTATAAAAATATAATTTAAGTTGGTATAAACCTTTTCTTTGCAATAAATTAGGATTATCTGATATTTCCAAAATGCCAAACTACGTAATTAATTATAGCTTTCAGTTTGTAGGAAGCGCTATTTTAGTGGCGCTAAAGCCGGAAGCAACTCAGCCCGAGTGTGTACCGGAAGTTGCGAGAGGTGGCCGAATGAGGATTTGAGTGCTTTTATCTTAATAGGCTCCTCAAATAACATTGAAGATAAGAGGATTACTGCCATTTTTATACCCATATTTGTGTAGGTTTTTATTGTAATAAGATGACAAATAAGCGTAAGCACAAGTATTTAGCTTAGCACGATGGGTAAACAAGAATATTAGTAGTGTATGACACACATTGCTAGTAAGCTTTCTTTAGAAAAAAAAAACTAAATAAATTAACTTCTGGATAAGTGCGTACTGAAGAGACTAGTGCCGTTACTTTATAAATAACATACAAAGAACATTCTGTCATAACATAGAAAGAGCGTACTGTCTCACTGCTGGGCCCGGGTCTCCTCTCAGAATAAGAGGGATTAGGCTATACTATAGCCTAGTACCTACACCTACTGATATGAGGTTTCATAACATAAAATCTGTTAAGTCTTATTTTTAGGGAAGAAATTGACAAAATGTCAAGAGCAAGTGACAGCTTTACATAAAGGTACGCTATCCTAAATGCGGGTTGGCAGACTTCACACGCCGTCGTCGTGTACATCACAGTAGGTACCTACATTACTTTATAGTTTGCCGTTATATTATTCATGAATACATTTTTATATATCTGACAAAATTATGTTCTTATTCTTATTTTTTTCACACTTTTGTCTACATTTCTTGTTTAAACTCTTCTCTCGCAGGTCTGCTGGAAGAGATTCTTTAGAAATAAGCAGTACCTTTGTACTTAGTAATCCTAAGTTATTTATTTTATTATTTTGTATTGATAAGTGTACATAAATTAATAAATAAGTAGAGTGTTTTGTGTTTGAGTTTAAGAGAATCTTGACAGACTTCAATTGTGTATTGAAATAATACCACTTTTTACGAATTTTATCGCGTATTGATATTATTTGATTCCCGACGTTTCGGATCCTTTACAGCATCCATGGTCACGGGTAGACTAAGTTGTTGGACGTCTTAATGTTACAATTACTAACAGCTACCTTACATTTTTGTTAATTATTGGCGATCCGATTCACGCAGAACGAGCTCACCGTATCCTTCGGTCTTGCAGTTTTGGGCTTGGATTTTGATTTAATGGAATCTATAATGGGGTTCCAAGCAGGTGGTAAGACCCAGCCATCTTCTCTTCCAACATTAAATTAAACTAAGGAGTTAATCTAGAAATATCTATTTATTATAATGATGTTCCGGTACCCTAGAGAACCTACTTTTTTATTACACTACTTTAGGACTGAATGCAGTCTTTGATATCTTGTGATCGTGTGTTGATGTCGTTTGCATCGGTGAATTTAATACGATTCATTGAAAGCTGGTATTTTTTAAATTTCGCCAGCTGACGACAAACAACCCACCGTTAAGATCTGATCCCATTACAGTAGGCACATACGCGTCATTATTAGACAAAAACACCACAGCTGCCGTGCGCATGCGCTTCAAGGTGTACTCATTGACATTTGAACAAAGAATCCACTTGATCTCACGCGCAGCTGCTCAGGATACCAAAAATGGTAAGCACATTTCACTCGGTTATAGAAATGTCATAACAATTGACCATTATGATCAGTAAATGTCAACGATGCGATGTGTCAATAATTTAAATAGAAAAGAAAAAGCAGTAGCTTAGTTTAATAATATTGTAGCGGCGGTGGTAGCCTAATGGCTGGGGTGTCGGACTTGTGATCATGTGGTTGCCGGTTCGGAACCCATCCATTGCACTACCGACGTGAACCTACTCGTAACACAAGCATTTAGCTTAGCACGAGGGGTTAATAAGAATACTAGTAGCAATAAATAATGAATGAACCACCCACATTAGCAGTAAGCTTTTCTTAAAATAATATATGACAATAGGACTGCCAAGCCGAAGGTATCGAATTCGAATACAAAGCACGCTTTATGTGCGGTGAAGGAAAATATTGTCAGAGAACCTGCATGCTTGAGAGATTTTCTCGATGGTGTTTTATTGTTATTTATTTTTTTAAATGCATATTAGCAATGTAGCCTGAGAGGACAGTTACTGGGTTGATCATGATGATGATAAACGTTTGAACCAACAAACCCCTAACGCCCAGTTTCTATATTCTATCTGCCGGTAGATTTGCTTAATAGAGATAGAATGTTGACATAAGATCCATACAGCTACTGTGATAGAATTTTGACATATCCATACAGCTACTGTCAAAATCCTAGCTCTAGTAAGCAAATCTACTGACAGATAGGATATAGAAACTGGCCGTAAGTAAGCGCCATTAACCTCTCAAATAGTTTGTATAAGTAGCAACCTCATCAATGCTTCTAGATCGATCGATTCAGGGTATACCTACTTACCTAATAGTTAATTATTAAAAACAAAAGAGGTTTGTATCTCAATTTTACGGAATACAATCACGAACTTTCAATAAAATAATCAATTTTAATATTAAGTATCTGCCAGAATGTTTTTGTACATAGGTAAGTAGGTATACATAATGTATGCAGTCATTTAAACTGACACAGGCCATAAATTCCTATAAATTTATAATTTAAAAAAAACATAGTCACATAGTCAGATACTACATTTTAATTATCTCTTTATATTAGAACAACAGGGCCGCATTTAGATGCGGCCTTCCTCCTATTTTTTTAATAAATAAATTGTTAACAACAGATATCAGCTTCATGATATCTTCTTTAAGATATGAGTAGTCAATTTTATGTACATACATGAAAAACATTTCAGGTAGCTTATCATAAAGATTGGAAAATTCTATATTTTCTAGATAATGTGCAAATTGCAGCAAATGTATGAAAAAAATTATTACGCTTGCCCGATGAATGTCGGTTGACTATCAGAATTTTGTCTGAAAAAAACATTGGACATTATAGGACATTTCACCAGAAATTTTCGGCCTAGGGGCGGCAGAATATGCCGTACCTACCTATTGTGCCAATAAAAATTGCACATTCTTCTCTTCCCCTATGATTGGGGCCACGGGGCCAATAGATAATCCGGCCCTGTTGTACTATAATTAAACTATCCAGCTTGATGTCCGACACCAGTTCGAAGGACAAGCAAACTAATTGTATGCTAATGTATCTGTAGCTGCAACGAATATCAATGCTTCAGGTACATCTTCAATCAAAATATTTCAATACTTTTATAGACTGTGGAATGTTTTGCTCGAAATCAGTTGACGGGAAAATCTATTGACAGTATTAGTTTTCCTTGAGGTATTGTTTGAAAAATGATTGTGCTGTGATTGGGTCATCTTTGAGTTTTCTATGCGGTAATTTCAAGGAAGACTCACCTTTGTTAGTCATAACATGGACTTATTCTGGGTATGGTTCCTCAACTGCCTGACTTGACTGCTTCATCATTAGTCTAGTGGTCCCAAGCGCGACTGCAACGCTAGAGGTCCTGGGTTCGTTCCCCAGGTCGAGCAAAGTGTTATTGGGTTTTTCTATGAAATTCTCAGTAGCAGCTCGGAGTCTGGATTTGTGCCCGGTTAATGGCAATAGGCTCGCCCCCTATTACATGCGACCTAAACATACCGGCGAACTGTGGGTGTACATTAGTACGCCTCTGCCTAACCCTTCGGGGAATACAGGCGTGATGGTATGTTATGTTATGGTTCCTCAATCTGAAAGTTAAGAAACATTGCCCAAAATATGTCCTTGATCAAAACATGTTTTTCTACGAGTATATAAAATATCCTTTTATTTAATTGTTCCTCAGTTAATAACACATAAATTGATGAAGGTACTTACTGCAGTATGTAGTTGGCACCATTTTTTTACTAAACTTTTATTATCCTAACTAACATAACATACCATCACGCCTGTATTCCCCGAAGGGTTAAGCAGAGGTGTACTTAATGTACACCCACAGTTCGCCGGTATGTTTAGGTCCCATGTTATAGGGGGCGAGCCTATAGCCATTAACCGGGCACAAATCCAGACTCCGAGCTGCTACTGAGAATTTCATAGAAAAACCCAATAACATTTGCTCGACCTGGGGATCGAACCCAGGACTTCTAGTGTAGCAGTCACACTTGGGACCACTAGACTAATGAGGCAGTCAATATTATCCTAACTATCTTACTAATATTATAAACGTAAAAGTTTGTGAGTATGGATGGATGTATGATTGATGAATGGATATTTGTTACTCTTTCACGCTGAACGGCATAACGGATCTGGATAAAATTTGGCACACAGATAGATTATAGCCTGGAATAACACATAGGCTACTTTTTATCCAGGTCGGACCCAATCCTGAAGACCACGCAGACAAAGTCGCGGGCAGAAGTCAGTAAGTATATAAATAATCACTTTAATGCATTAAACATGGTAGGTACAAAGATCTTAATAACGAGTATGTAAGTATTAATGGGTCGCATCACTAAAAAAGCATAGTTACTGTACTGAAAACTAAAAATAGGTATATCTACTACATTATGTTTGTTTGTAAAGAGTAATTTTCTTGTGAATTTCCCCATGTTGACAGTTATTATCTAATCTATACGAATTACGCCCTAGAATAATGTCCAACCTTCAACCACAGTACGGTGTAAGGGACAGAAGAATACGGATGCATTCTTGTGTATACATATATTACAGGACTGTCGTTTTTTAAATAATATTAACACTAACATTCAGTCAACATTTTTCTACGCTTGTAAATTTTAATGTAAATATCACAAGCGTGAAATAACATGAAACCATAAATAATTTCAATAACATTGTTATTATCATACGATCTAAAAACCATGTCGACGTGCCACAAACCGCGAACTTGACAATATAATCAAATTTCAATATCAAATAATAAATGTGATCTAATTTACGATTATATGTAACTGGATCTCGTCAGAAATCAAGGTTATATAAACTCCCAAGTTTGTCCCTGCATTGTAAAATATGAATTAAATAGTTTTACACGGATTTTGCTCATTAGTTTAGTGGTCTTAAGTGCGACTGCTACGCTTGAGGTCCTGGGTCCGATTCCCAGGTCGAGCAAAGTGTAATTCGGTTTTTCTGTGTAGGTAATTCTCAGTTGCAGCACGGGAGTTTGGATTTGTGCTCGGTTAATAACAATAGGCTCGCCCCCTATTACTTAAATGGGACCTAAACATACTGGTGAACTGTAGGTGTACAAGCACCTACATTAGTACCTACACCTCTACCTAACCCTTCGAGTAATACAGGCGTGGTGGTATATTATTTTTACACGCATTTTTGTTCACGTAGATAGTATCTATACTTAAGGATTTTTAAGTTAAACCATTCAAGAAGTACCAAGGCATTAAACATTTTTAAATGTCATTTTAGGATTTTATTTTAATTTTATTCGTACATAGATATTTCACAGCCTACAGTATCGTAAACGGTTATATAAATTTAATCAATACGCCAATAATGAACAACACAGATAGTAAATTCAGATAAATATGAGGAGAGTAGTACATAGGTACTTGTGTAAGGATCATAAAACAGACAGTAAACTTTAAGATTACTCTGCAATACTTACTTAACTTGACGTATGAGTATTTTTAATTTAACGATAAAACAATAGAGTGTGTTTTTTATTACTATCTATTTATTTGTATAGAAACAAGTTCGTTCTCGATAGCAACTGTGTATCAAAATTCCAAAGTATAAAAAATTCGAAAACTACATGGATGGTCGATTGCCAACTGTACTTTTGGAATTTTATTATCAACATACGCAGGCTGGTTTTTTATATATTATTATAATTTTAACCATAAAGATACAGTTAACAGTTCATTTTATGAGTTAAACATGAAAATATATGACGCATAGCCGTAGATCATGTTATTTTTACAGAATACGTAACGCTCTGGTAATCGTGACGAAAATAAAATTAATGGCGAGCCAAAATTACCTCATCATAAAGTTATTCGTTGTTAAAATGTACGGTTAGCTATAATCTATGAAAAAAGAATGAAGTTATTAAGTAGGTACCTAGTTAACACGAGTTACGCATAACTTATCATGCACTCAAAATCGTGAAGTTTTAAAAATCTGACGTATTCTTGATTTGAATTTGGAAGAATTCATTTGTTTATTAAATAAAAACAGTTCGAACTCCTTTCGAATTTTGAATCAGTCGAACTATTTGAATTTCACTGAAGAATAATATTTAAAAAAGAGATAATATTTTTTTAAAGTAGGTAATTTTAATAGGTACACTATCCCCCTATAAAAAGATACCTAAGTATCTGGTATTATACTGAAGACATTTATCACTGTGATAAAAATGTCACGACAATAACTGCACTTTACAGTTAGGTAGATACGTCTTATAAAACGATTTTAAAGAACACTCAGTATTGAAATAAAACCGTTACTTGAGTTATCCATTTAATTAAATAATAGTTTTATATAATATTACACTTAAACTGCATTATTAAAAACAAATTCTATCTGCTTTAAAAATTACTTAAAAAAATAAGTGTTCACAGGTAAAAGAATATGTTTCTACTACTAATAATGTCTACGACATTGTGTTATCGTCTTTATTTCAGTGCACTTACAAAGTTGCAATTAAATTCAAAATTACTTACGCAATACGGCTGCACGGCAGTATTCAATAGTGGTCTTACCTGAAATAAAAAAATAAAATAATTAATTGTTGCCTTTTATATTTTTTAAAAGAAAAACATATGCAGAAATAACAGATCTTGACAAAATACACAACATGTTTCCAACGTTATAGAAAAAAACGCACATGTATTTATTGCTTTAAAAAAAAAATAGATATTAAAAAGCGTATTTTTTAATTTGTTATTTTTAATTTAATGACAAAAATATTTATATTTATATTATCTTCTGAACCAGATATCGAAATGGAAAACACAAGAATATTGTTTGATAGAATATTGTCTGGATTAAGATTTATTTCGGTATTACGTTTTTGTGGCCAATTCAAGCTCCGCCGGACCCACATAATATTAAATAATGTTTCTGTGACCATATCATTATATCTCTCATAAAACACCCAGGTTTCAGATGAAACGTAACCGTCACAGTTTGCGTTACGTTACGCGTAATCCAATAACATTATCGAGACAGCTTGACACGCAATAACTGCGGTTAGCCGCTAAAACTGACATAACGAACACTCCTCGCGGTTATATTTAACTGGTAGGTATATCTTACTGAGGTTTATTGGTGGAGTTAAAAATGCGGTCAAGTGCGTATTTTTAGCTGGTGGCTGTTTAAAGCGAAGACACAACTTTATTCAGCCTATTGCATAAAATTTGCCACTTAAAATAAAAAAAAACGTTGGTAAAATAATATTTAGGTATTAATTGCGAATTTTTTATTAAATTATATGTATAAAAACACTATCATCTGCCCGTGACTTTGTCTGCGTGGACTTCAGAATTGGGTCTGACCTGAATAAAAAATAGCCTATATGTTACTCCAGACTATAATAAATCTCTGTGCCAAATTTTATCCAGATCCGTTCAGCCGTTTTGGCGTGAAAGAGTAACAAACATCCGTACATCCTCACAAACTTTCACGTTTTTATTATTAGTTTTACTATCCTATAGTAATAAATATAGTTCCATCAATTTTTCGAAAGGCATTTCTTTTTTTTAAACCACGATTATCAACCTATTTGGAAGGCTAACCTACGTTTACCACGATTCGTCAAACGACATAATATATCTCCTGACGGACCGGTTACCGAACATAGAAAATATAAATTACGGTAAATGTTTACCCAGCGTTAATACCAATTACTATAAAAATAAAAAATCATGCGTACCTCTGAAATCTGGAATGCACTTCCCGTGTGGGTCTTCCCTGATAGATATAATCTGGGTGTCTTTAAATCACGAGTGAATCGATTTTGTTCTAGGCAAGCGCGCTCCATCGTAGATCGCAGTATCGCTTAACATCAGGCGAACTGATGGTCAAGAGTACTTAAGCCTATCACGAATAAAAAAAAAATACCCTGACATTACAGTGTAGCCTATAAGACAGTTACCTATATTTTTTTAAACTTTTACCGGAAGATTAATTTTAGTAAAGTACAGTTGCATATGAAAGGCAAAAAGGGTCTTGTATACTCAAATTGCGTGCTCTGTCTTAAACACTGTTTGTCAAAATTATAAAATACAAAAAAAAATAAAAAAAAGACGTGTGGCACTCGGGGACTGCCGCGGTAACGCTATTGCATAGCGTTTTTTATCAACTTATGTAATACAACCAATGCCACCTAAAGGCGGGTTGCTGAACTAAAGAGACAAGCGTGTTAGGTTTTTTTCGTTACGGAATTTCTGGATTCGGTCCCCACGCTCAAGGCCCGCGATAGAAGCTATGCAATAGCTTAAAAAACATTTCAAATCTGTCAATCTAAAAAAAAATCTTTTACAATTCAACATTGCATGTTCCAAATCGTACCACGTACTTAATACACTGAATATAATTCGGCCGTTGACAGTGACATCGAGGCGTAAAATGAATTCCCTTTTCAAACAAAAACTAACTTTAATCACATCAAGATAAACTTAATTTTCCTCTACATCAATACTAGTTTAAAAAATGCTAAAAGTCTGAACCAATTTCAACTTTATTTTAGATTAACGCTAGAGTTCTTTTTCGTTTGTTTTAATCAGTTGCTAATTCTAATTCGTCAGTTTACGATTGTTAAACCACTCAAGTGAGTAGGTATTGCATTGAAAAATATGAATTTTAAAAAGGTATGAAAATGTAATTTCTGTTTTATTCGCTCGTTGTATTGCAAAACAGGCGTTAGTAGCTATCTACCTAAGTATAATATTACAACTGAATTTCAGATTCATTGAAATGTCCATAATGTTTAAGCTTGTAACTAATAGGATTTCGTGGTTTGGATGTTTTTAGTTACTTAGGGAATTTACTAATTTTTTTTTAATAAATTTTTGGTAACAATTGATTGGTTTTAATAAAGCTTTAGTCTAATTATTTTTTATTCATCTGCTATATAATTACTTACCTGTGTTTTTTCTTGTAAAATTCTTTACCTACGTATTGTTTTCCTTTCCAGTATCGAATTTCATAAATTCATCCTACAAATCATACACTGTTGTCTTGTCTCTATTTAATAGAATAGTTTAAATAACACAATAGAGTCAATTTTATTATTTAGCACGACAGCACATTCGAATATACTCGTATAAGGTCTCGTCACTCGTCATAAAGATGATACACCAACGTTTCTCAACTTTTTCAATAAATGATATTTATTTCTGTAAATAGATATTTTAAGGACACTTTTAACATACATAACATATATACCATCACGCCTGTATTCCCCGAAGGGTTAGGCAGAAGCGTACTTAATGCACACTGACAGTTCGTCGGTATGTTTAGGTTTTTTTTTATGGGATAGGAGGGCAAACGAGCAGACGGATCACCTGATGGTAAGCGATTACCGCCGCCCATGGACACCCGCAACACCAAAAGAGGAGTCACAAGTGCGTTGCCGACCTTTAAAGGAGGATTGGGCCTCCGGTAAAAGAAGATTGGACCTCCGGTAAAACAGGATTGGGCCTCTGGTAAAAGATATAGGGGTCCCATGTTATAGGGGGCGAACCTATAGCCACTAACCGGGCACAAACACAGACTCCGAGCTGCTACTGAGAATTTCATAGAAAAACCCAATAACACTCTGGGGATCGATCCCAGGACCTCTAGTGTAGCAGTCGCGATTGGGACCACTAGACTAATGAGGCAGTCACTTTTACAAGTCAATATTTTTTTTGGAACGAAGTTCCTTATCGCGCGTTGTGAAAGGGGACTAGACGGAAAAAAATCTTACGAAAAGTTGTCACGACACGAAAAAGCGACACGAAAGGGTCGTGACACTTTTTGCTATAGTAAGCTATTGTATAATAAGATAATAATAAGATAATAAGATAGTAGTTCCTTTCGATTAATTCGCCATATGCTAGCATACGTTTATATTATGATTATGATTAAATGTATAAATACTCGCTCCGTGCTGATTTTGAACTTGCATCCTATGGCACTGCGCTAATCGAGCCTTCAACTATTTATAAATTTAAACTTCGTTCCATCCGGGTGTCCCTTGACACCTCTCAAGTTTTTTTTAAATTAAATGACACCGGCATTTCCTATCTGACGACCTCTGAGAAGAAACATCGAAACAAACTCAGAGAATCATGGTCTCCTTTAAAGTCCAGACATAGTACTTAGTAGCAAATATGTGAGTTCCAATGTAAGACAATGTCTGAAATGGCCTTTAGAAGAAAGAGCCATTGCGGATTTAAGTAGACCAGTCCCATCTGACGGCACGCATACATCAGTCATAATAAAAACGAAATAGCGAAAAGGTAAAAAAAAATGTTGGGACCCCTCACTACAATATAGTAATTTGACTTTTATCGAGGTTTTACATCGGCTAATATTTTTGATTTTTAAACTCATAAGATATTATAGAAAACGATACCTCGTGTAATGGAAACCATTATTTGCTGCAATGAAAATAAATACATACGCAATTATCCAATCCACAGTTTGTAGTACTTGTCATAAATCTTGCTATATCTGCATTATAAATATAAATGCGTGCAAATATTAGCTGATTAAGTGAATTACAGAGTAATACCTGATTTATGAAGAATGACATACACAGGTCTAATAATTTTTGTTTTGGTTTCATAGTAAAAGATGTTTATAATAATCTTACTTTCATCCCCTAAAAGGTAAAATAATAATACTTATAATAATCAAAACTCATCAGTGAATTAAAAAGCGTTAGACCACCATTCAACGTAGCGCATGCGCATCCGGAAAAATACCTTAACCGTTAATTTAATTATTAAATCTTATGAAGACATTTTGTAGGTAATAATTTCAAAATCAAAACAAATTCCTAATTTCAAAATACATAAATAAAAAACCTTCCAACTGCATTAATGCGCTGACGTCAATATATGTACAAGCACACAATAACGATTGCGACAGCTAATCGCTGCTATTTTAACGCATGAGGAAACGGACGAAAAATAAGCGCGCATTCACGTTTCCCACAGTGCGACTGTGCGAATTTCGATATCACAATAGAAGTTGACAAATATAAATTTGTTTTTTAGACAGCTAATTAAACAATCAATAGAGTATTTCAAGTCCTTGTTTATAATATTAAATATTTCTCATATTTGAATGAGAAAAAGGAGTGATAACCTAGTGATAGGTAATTATGTGCTATTGGACTGCCAAGTCAAAAGTCTCGAGTTCGACTCCATGGCATGCACTCGGGACTATTTGATATTATTGTACGTTTATTATTATTTCACCTATTATGAATCAATTAACACCGAAATGTAGAGCATGTCTGGAATTTTGAATCCTCCAGCACCATTTAGGGTCGGCGAGCGTCTATAGGCTACGATACCTAACTGCTTAATATCAGGCGAGCCGTAAGCTTGCTTGCCACCTCATTGGTATAAAAAAGAGAGCGGAATTGGGGTCACGGGCGCAAGAAGAGGGGACTCCATCCGCCCAGCAAATGACCCCAGAGAAGACAGTAGTCACGTGCTGCCGTGCGAAGTGAGGCTCAGGAGGGAAGTGAGACCCCTTTGAGGTCTCCCCAGAGAAGTATCCTATCAGCCGTTGCACAGGAGGATCTGGGGTAGTTTTTTAAGGGGAAACGTACCTCCCTCGGTGTGCTAATGGAATTAAATTAGTATCTGCCCATGGATTTTGAAGATATTCGCAAATATCTTCAAAATCCATCAAATCCAAAGTCGATTTGATTCTTTGTCTATGGTTGACACGCTACTACTTTAGAACAGTAAATCTAAACCAAGTCACGTCTCACGTCCAAGGAAAATGTGTTTTTCATTCATACACATTTTTTGTGTACCAACCTCAACGAAATTAGTTCTTTGGAATTTCTTGCGGGGGTTTTTCCTGCTTGTCATTCATAATAACTGACCTAACAATATCATGACTTATCATGTTTACAAAGGCTGACGTCGACCACGATTCAGCAATCACCAGACAGAAGTATACTGAACTGGTAGACTTTAGAGCTTGGTTTAGTCTTAGACTTTTTTAGACTTTAGGGCTTTGAGATATCTGAAGAGCCCTGCTAGCACTTCGGCCTATTCAGGCGTAGGTAAGTATGTGTGTACGCCCACAGTTATCCAGTATATTTAGGCCTCATGTATTAAGGGGTGAGCCTATTGCTACTAACCGTGCATAAATCCAAGATATAGTAGAGCTTCATATAAAAATCCAATAACACCTTTCTTAACATGGGGATGAATTCCAGGACCTCTAATATAACAGTCGCGTTTAGACTTACCACGAACCTTATGAGGTAGAGAATTGCTTAAATTAGTTTCTGTAATGCCGGCTGTACACGGTCGTTGAAACACTACGAGCTGTTGACTGCCCTTTTTCTGAGTAGGTATACATTTAGTCAGTAGGTGTACATAAGCAGTTTCATTTTTATTGAATCTTTTTTCAATTACAAAAACAAGGGGATCAGCAAATACCCCCATGCAGCGATGCTATTGGTTGATGAGCGCTAGTATACCAGCCGAGCGCTGCAAGCAAGTATAGCCTTTACGGTACCTAGATATGGAGTTGACCGATGGTACGTGGTGTGCTCTCGTGTGCTCTCGCTTCGCGACGATAGGCACGCGAGACGATGAGACGAGTCTGTATAGTCGGCACGAAACTAAGTTAACAATTTTATAAAACAACAAAAACTAATCTAAATAAATGTTTGATTGTATTTCCTATAGTTATTATTGTCCATTTACGCACAATCCATTATTTTTATCAACCTCTTTTCTAAAAGATATATTATATACTATAGTTTTTGCCGTTTTCATTGCCACTGTAGGCTACTGAACTAAAGTACTATTGATTACTCGAATCGTTGGAACGTTCACTCGACCTTGTCTATCGATTGGATCAAAATGATTGTTCTTGTCGTCATTTGGATCTAATTTGTCTTGTCTGCGGATAATACGGATCTATTTTTAGGGTTCCGAACGATTAAAAAGATACCTAGGAGACAGATTTCCATATTACTGACGTTTTATGTACCTACCGATTTACTTTTTTATCATTTTGAAACCTTTACATATATCTGCTTATAAATGCATAGTACATTTATGAGAAGTTATCTTTAGATTTTTGAACACTCATTTATCAACCGCAGACTACCAGTGGTCGTAAGAGTTCATATTTCTGCTACTCCATGCATAGTCTAAAAATGGATGAATATATAAAATTCAATTCATAAAAGGGCTTTTTTGCATGGCTATTAAGTACTTAAAAATTAAAAGTCAAAAATAGTCCCTCGGCATTTCGCACCACGGTGCGAATCGGCAAAGTAGAAAATAACACTACTATTCCCACTACGCTACAAAACAACGAATTCAAAAAGGGTCTTTGTGCGATTCCGTGGTGCCATAAGCTGATGATATAAAATGACAAATCCCACGGAACCCTCGGTAGGCAGTATGTACTCGCACTTGACCACTTTTTTATTGTATTTGTATTAAGATAATGTTTATTGCTAACGATTAGATTGAAATTGCTATTTAATGGCTTAGATACCTAAATCATTATTAGTTTCGTGGCTTACGTCTTGCTTACTGCGGTCAGTCACTGGATGGGAAACCACTCTTACACAGAGGTTAGTGAAATTTTACACACACAGAAATTTTACAATGGCAGGACCTCTTGAAGTCTGACCGTTTGGTGAGCATTCTTACGGTGGAATCTGTCGTAAACCGTCTTGCTTCCCCTTCGCTCTGTATCGAATTTTGCACGTGAGAGTCCCTCTCGGTTGCTGCGGCTCTGGAAGTCTGTAGTCCGTTCAAGCTTTCAAGGTTCGAAAACGCAGAAGCAATCCTTTGGTATTGTTACCGGTGTCGTCTGCTGGTATATCGATATAAATAATAAAAAACGTATATATTGGTCTATTTAATGGAAATATTTGCAAGTAGCGTCTAGCACCCATGTCAACATCGTTAGCACTATATCACTAATTACGTAAAGAGTGCATGTAAACCAGTGTATAGCACCACATGCATGTAATAACCATCATTCATTATTGAAACGAGGTTTATTACCATTATTAATATCATCGAGACACCTCCGCGCTTCGGAAACCAGGTTAAACCACAGGTGGAACAATATCGGCTATAAAAATATCAAAATTCCTGCACATTTTAGAATTTTACAAAGTATTCAAGAAAAAATAAGCCTTCGACATAGCTGACATTAATGAGAAATTGGCTAGTTATATCAGTTTATCTGCGCTAAAGACGTCGCTGTATATGGACCGGAGGGGAGCCAAAGTGACCTTTGATTTAAAATAGTTTTATTTACATTAAGAGTTATTTAAAAAAAAGTTATTTCAATAATTGTGGTTTTGGCCCAAAATTTGAAAACGACCCACTAGAGACCGATATAAACTTCTCTAATGGGAGATACTCATATCTATGACATAACATACTATGTACGTACGGCATATTATATTTTATCGCCGACCGGTGTCTCATGTATATTCACATTTCGGCGGTATGTTTAGGTCCCGTAGAAAAGGTGGCGAGTCTATAGCCATTTACCGGGTGCATTCTAAACTCACTGAGCAATTCCAAAATAGCGATTACAAAAACGAATAATTAATATTTTACATCATATCATCTCGCCTGTATCCCCCGAAGGTTTAGGCAGATAATGACCTCCAAGAATCACTCCGTCCATTGTGCATTGGTGAAAACTGTATGAAAATCCGTTCGTCGTAATTATTGAGTTTATCGCATTCAGACGGATAGTCAATTAGTAAGGTTCAACTTCAAATTTTTTTTTAATGGGATATGTGGGCAAACAAGCAGACTGATCGCCATGGACACCCGCAACACCATAGGAGTTACAAGTGCGTTGCCGACCTTTTCTCTCACTCACTCGGCGAAACACAACGTAAGCGTTGTTTAACGCCGGTTTACTATGTTGGTTTTCACGCCTAAACCACTGAACCAATTTTGATGAATTTTAGTATACAGATACATCAGACCTTAGAGAAAGACACTAAGGGTAGCTTTTGTTCCAAAAAGTCCATTGGGATGCGAGTGGAACCACGTGCAACAACTAATAATAATAAATAATATCATATAATAAGAACATCATATCATCATTTTAATCATCATCACCATATTATGTAAGTATGTATGATACACATACCACAAGTACACGCGTGATCTGGCCTTTTTCTGTATAATTTTCGTTCTTTCTTTAATTTGCAATGCATTTTGCATAATTTTTAAGTTCTTCTATCTTTGCATGTTTACATTGTCTACATTTCAATTGCATAAAAGTGACAAGTGGAAGTGGGGAGTCTCCTAATACAAGCAATTCCTTGCTTAAAAGGCGATCTCCAATAACATGTATCAAAAAGACTGTTGTAATTGAAATAAACTTTTATTTTATTTATTTTTTTATTTATTTTATGTACTTATATCACCATAATCATATAAGTAAATAATATGATATCATTGTAGCACTGGTAATTATAACAAATATCTTCTTTGTATTAGTCCTCTTATTGAAAGGTGTTGATCACCTAATGACCACGTAATTATGAATTAATATGCGAAAATAATTACCTGCCTCATGAGTATGGTGGTCCCAAGCGCGACTGCTACGCTAGAGGTCCTGGGTTCAATCCCCAGGTCGAGCAAAGTGTTATTGAGTTTTCTATGAAATTCTCAGTAGCAGCTCGGAGTTTGGATTTGTGCCCGGTTAATGGCTATAGTCTCGCCCCCTATAACATGGGACCTAAACATACCAGGCGAACTGTGGGTGTACATTAAGTACGCCTCTGCCTAACCCTTCGGGTAATACAAGCGTGATGGTATGTTAAATAATTATCTACACACTATACTAAGTAAGAGTCAGTCAAAGTTAATTGTTTTAAACAAGTTTGTAGGTGTGACTTGCAAGTTGTGCATTGTTTCGGTCATTGAACTCGCTAAGTACTGACTTCATACCTACTGCACGTAACTCTACTGAAAAAACTATATTTATTACCTTGGACAAACTTTACAAGTAAATTTTTATAACTAAATGGAATTGGCTACTTGACAACTTCATATCATCATCATCATTGATATCGATTCTAAAATAAGGAAGTTATTAACATTTTAATTTTGTGCGAGACTTTTTATTATATTATATATATTTAAGAGAGGTAGGGCATAATGGAATCGAATAATTCCACTCACAGTTGGAGCTGCCCGACTGGGGAAGTACATTCACCTTGAAGAAAATCGTAGCCAAATAACATAGCTCCATGCTATGTTGTGTTCCTAACGGTGAGCAAGGTCGCCAGAGCTCCGCGAGGGAGCGTTGTGTTAGCATTTGGGGGGACCGTTGGTGTTATTTTACCGCCGGGCAGCATGTCTCCTGTGCTGCCAAATGCCAGCCCAACTATTCCCCCTTAATTTACAGCGTCGGCAATGCACGAGAAGTGATACCCTGGTGTTGCAAGCGTCTATAGACTACGGTAACCGCTTACCATCAGGCGGGCTGTATGCTTGTTTGCCACCTTAGTGGTATAAAAAAATAGAACGTGGTATAGAGAATTGTGACGTCACAACTCACTGCAAAAGGGAAAGGGACAAATAATCCCCTCTCACTACCCACCAAAAACATTGAATGCCTTATAGGTCAAAAAGATAAATTTAACAATTTTTTTTTCTGAATACGAATTGTATTTAATTACATTTTTCACTAAACCTGTTATATTAAATCAAATACCAGTCAAGGACCAAGCAGACGCATCACAAAGGACTTTTTTAGACAAAAGGAAGCCATGTCAAGTACAATTTTATAAATCTTATAATGGTACGCAGTGCAGTGATAGCCTAGTGATATGACCGTTGGACTGCCAAGTCAAAGGTCTCGAGTTCGAACCCAAGGCACGCACCTCTGACTTTTCGAAGTCATGGCCGTATTAAATAGTTAATTATCACGCGCTTAAACGGTGAAGGAAAACATCGTGAGGAAACCTGCATACCTGAGAGATTTTCTCGATGGCGTGTGAAGACTGTGAAGTCTGCCAGCCCGCACTAGGCCAGCGTGGTGGACTATAGCCTAATCCCTTTCATTCTGAGAGGAGACCCGTGCCCAGCAGTAGGACAGTATAATGGGTTGATTATGTATGTTATGTTATGTATAATGGTACAAAGGGCGGTCTTACCGCCGAAAGCGATCTCTAAGGGACAAACTTTGGATGGACTCAAGAGAAAGTAAATGTGATAAATAAGTAGTCTGGCGTACACAAAAGGAAAACTTAAAATTAATCATACCGAAATTGCGATATTTTAAAATTCACAATAATTAATTACTCACATAGTATATATAATATCCTTACCAATATTATAAACATGAAAGTTTGTGAGTATGGATGTCTGGATGTATGGATGTTTGGATGTTTGTTACTCTTTCACGCCAGAACGGTACACGGCACAAATATAGATTATAATCTGGAATAACACATAGGCTACTTTTTATCCAGGTCCCAATTCTGAAGTCCACGCAGAGAAAGTCGCGGGCAGAAGCTAGTATAGTATAAATATACAATATAATAAATATAGTATAGTGTCATTCACGATATATAATTACTTATACGGTACCTACTCTTATAACAGATATCACTTTTGCTGAAAGAAATATCGTAAATCTATAGATGTTGATGTGAAAGGGGAATTCAACATCACAGCAGTGATAGCTGGTGTACCTAACCGATAAAGATGCAGCTTAGAATCCTGCCTTAAGATATATATTTATTTCACCATTTATATCTTTAAAATACAACGATTTAAAAATACTAAGCAATACAAAACTTTCACTCTTTATAAATTAATTCCCACCACTTTTTCCCCGCCAACCAAACAAGTGAGAAATAGCTGTCATTATTCGACAAAGCGACCCAGACAAATAGTTTGAAAGGTTACGGAAATCTAGGTCTTCGCCACACTGGTGCAAAACTAGACAATTATACACACGTAACACCAAAACTGGAGCAATAACTTGAAATTTTTAGTTTAGAATTTAGATGGTCGAATATTACTTTAACGGCGTTTGTATAAACGGCGTTAGTACTAGCAGTGCTTATATTTTAATAAGATAATTTGATTTTTTTTAATTTGATAATTTGCAATAGATATCATTTCCTGCCACTTGATCGTAGACGTAACATTAGTGACATCAGCTATTTGTTAAACATCGCAAATGGTACTATCGACTGTTCCGAACTACTGGCGAAAGTGGGGATCCGCACTAACCACATTGGTTTTCGACAACGGCCATTGCTGCATGTACCATTTTCCACCACAAATTATCGGCGAAACTCATTTCTTCTGCACAGTGCACTTGCCTATAATAAACTTCCCCGTAACCTTAACATTGAAGTGTTTTGCACCAACGCAAATACTGTAAAACGGATTTTAGGTCAATTATTTTTTAATAGCACCGGATAGCGACACTCAAACTTTTGTTATTTTAATTTTAATTAATATGTAGCGTAAATTAAGTATAATGGTGAAGACCAGTACACTGGACTTAAGTATTTTAATTATTGTTTTACTGTAGTTTTATTTGATGTTCATCTTGGATTGATAGCATTTAAACTATCTGTGGAGGCTTGTCATCAGCAACTTGTATGTTTAGTTAGCTAATCATATAATACTTTGTTATTAGACTGTAAGCCTTCCTAATAATAAATAAATAAAATAAATAAAATAAAAATTTTTGTATTTGTATTTGCATTTACCATGCTAAGATTATAAAGATTCGAACCTGCGTCTTCTGGTTTAATACACCAGACGCTATGACCACTAAGCCCGAGTCCCACCCGCCAGATCGAAATTTGCCTTCACATTCTGAATTTTACGTCTTTACGGTGACGTCACTGACATCAATTAAAAAGCAAGTTACTTTGCTTCTCTACTTGGCTGCCTACCCTGGTTTTGCAAGGGTGAGTTTATAAAATATATTCTATAACCTTCCTAGGTAAACATTCTTTCTATTGGTGAAAATAGTATGAACATCTGTTCAATAGTTTCTGAAATTAGCCCGAACAAACACAAACTCAGCAAGACGGAGATTAATCCTTACAATATTATAATCATGAACGTTTGTGAGTATGAATGTATGGATGTTTGTTACTCACGGCAGAACGGCTGAACTGATCTGGATAAAATTTGGCACACAAATTATAGCCTGGAATAACACATAGGCTACTTTTTATCCAGGTCGGAACCAATCCTGAAGTCCACGCAAACAAAGTCGCGGGCAGAAGCTAGTTGCTCACATTTGGGTGTAGTGTCCTTTCAGAGAAGGATTGAATTTACAAATCGCACTTCCCCTGCCATATAGTCTGTCATATTAGTCATGGATATGGGATTCGTAGGGATCACATTTGCACCGATTAAGTGAGCTGGACCCGACTTGACTTTGATAAATTACAATATCATTCTCGGCGACACTATACAACGGTTCAGGGGTTTACAGGGGTAGGTGTAATCTGGGTGTCTTTGAATCACGAGATTTAAAGAAAACCCCGACACCGCCATTTTGTGGCAGCGGCCATCTTGGACCGATTTTCATCAAACATAGCTAAGAACACTCCCGACTAATTCACCATTCCAATAAAAAACAAAATCAAAATCGGTTCATCTGTTTGGGAGCTACGATGCTACAGACAGACACCACGCCCGTCGTTTTTGCGTCGGGGGTTAAAAAAATGACTGTATGTAGGGTTTTCGTACGACAAGGTCAGCTTAAATTGGAGACATATAGCAAAATATGTCATTTAGTAAATTATATCCAGATCCGTTCAGCCGTTCTGGTGTGAAAGAGTAACAAACATCTATCCATCAAACAAACTATCGCGTTTATAATATTAGTGAGGATGTACATATGTAAAAACAATTATAAATTACATTGCTTAGGGCGGACATTACCAATTTTCTCATCATCTTCATGAAGCCTAAAACAGTGCCTACTCTATATGCGAAAATAGCGTGAAACATGCAAGCCAGGCCGACAGCTCAACGACCCGACATGCGAACAAAATCAGCTAAAAGGTTATCGGTAAAAATCTAGGTCCACCCGTGCCCAGTACGGTACCTACATGAACTGTAAAACTGAAAATTGCTTTACGCATAACCAATAATTTAGGTTAGCCTTATTAGTCTAGTGGTCCTAAGCGGAACTGTTACGCCAGAGGCCCTGGGTTCGATTCCCAGGGCAATATGTTATTGGGATTTTCTATAAATTTCTCAGTGGCACGAAGATTGAGTTCGTGTACGGTTTAATGTCATTATTCTGCCACCCTAGAAGTGGGACCAAAAAATATCAAACTATTGGTGTAGGTATGCTTGTACACCTCTGTTTCCGAGATAGAGGTGTGATCGTATGTTATCTTCTTAATAAATTGAATTGCTTAAGATGCAAACCGATTTTCTTCATAAATCTGATCCTCAGCTACCATTTTGCTCAATACTAATATCACAAAAGATACCAGAAACGGAAGCCCAAAAACCGTAACAATAGGTCTATGTGTGATCCGTTATTAGGTGGTAACGTAAACCCAATTCCCATAAGTTCACTGACATACAAAACTAACCCACAGTGCACTAAAGGCCCATTGAGTTATTATGACAGTGGGAAGAGAGTTATTGCTCCATGAATTGTCGATTAAACGGCAGAAGTAACTTAGCCCCTAATTACACAAACGATTGCCACGGTCCTTAGTTTGCTATTTATTGTGTCAAAATCATTATTCGATGGTTAAGAATTGTTGATAATTTATTTTAGTTTTTTAAACAATTTAATTTAATTACCGTAACAGTCATTTGTGACAGTTATTATAGGCATGAACATTGAACGACCATTGTGGCAATACAAGAACTTTACATTTCCACAAGTTCACATTAGCTTGATTATACAAAAACCACTAAGAATTAAAACTTCTCTTTTTTTTATGGAATCGGGGCAAACGAGCAGACGGATAGCTTGATGGTAAGCTATGACCGCCGCCCATGGACACCCGCAACACCATAGAAGTCACAAGTGCGTCGACCTTTTAAAAGGGCCTCCGGTAACCTCACACACTCGGCGAAACACAACGTAAGCGTTTTCTCTATCCGAATCGCAAATTTAATTTAAAGTAGCTGCATTAATACACTAATACCTCAATGATATCGCTGAATAATAAGTAAAATAAACTCCGGTCCGTCATGATTTAGCGTTTTCGTCACAAAGAGTCCGATGACCTCGTCAAAGGTTTTTAGACTAGGTTTCTCATGCACTATCGGCCAATCGGTAATGCTGGTATTGAAGGCTTAGCATTGTTTGGTGCTTGACCTTTTTATAAATGGTATTGGTGCTTGTTTGACGAGTTAGCGGACTTGAGTGAATTGGAAATGATTAGGTATATGAAAGGTAAGGTTTTTCCCCGTGTGGAGACGGGTTAGAATACAGATCCTCACTGCCATTCAGATAGGCATATCGTGAGAGCCGAGAAAATATCTGACTTGCTCGGTGGCAGGACCTCTCGGGTTTCACTGGCTGGTGACCACCCTTACGTCAGAGTCCGTCATAAAGCACCTTGGTGTGTGTTTCGACTTTTGCGCGTAAGAGCCAGTTCCCCCTAGGTTGCCATGAGATTCGTGACATTCGCCATAAACATCACTGGACCGCGATATCAACGTAGCCATCGACACACTCACGCGCAGTTGCATTTGCTCCAATGAGGCAGTTTATAGTAATATTGACATGACACACCATCACACCTGTATTCCCCGAAAGACAAGGCAGAGGCGTACTAATGTTCGCCCACAGTTCGCCGGTATGTTTAGGTCCCATGTACTCGTAATAGAAGGCGAAGCTAATTGCCCTTAACCGGACACAAATCGCAAAATCCGAGCTGCCGAGAATTTTATAGAAAAGCCCAATAACACTTTGCTCGACCTGGGAATCGAACCCAGGACCTCTAGCGCAGCAGTCGCGCTCAAGACCACTACGTTAATGAAGCAGTTAATAACCCATGCAATATTGAACATAGTGAAGTG
The DNA here is from genome assembly GCA_910591435.1 of Acronicta aceris. NCBI lineage: Eukaryota > Metazoa > Arthropoda > Insecta > Lepidoptera > Noctuidae > Acronicta > Acronicta aceris. The sequence continues at coordinate 1,800,551 of OU342778.1, read as the reverse complement.
AAAGTAACATTGAGTCTATTTCTTGCTTATTGCCCCAGTGATCTGGTATGTGGGGTATCTTAGGAAAACAGCTCATTACTGGAAATGATTGATGCTGGAAATTAATCAGTATATTGCAAACTGTCTGTTAACACGAGAGCGATAATATTATAAATAATAATACTTTATTTCAAGTGTTCAGGACTCATAGTGTTAGTAACAATATTTACTTAAAACTAAGTTAGTAATACAGCTATGTGGGGTTTATATATATATATAGATATATTTTTTTATTAAATAGAATTATGAATCTGAATTCCAGCTGAAATTCTGAAGCAACGAGATATTGCTCGCCTCCAGAATATCTATTAGATGCTAAACTTCTTTCAGCATCTTATAGATATTCTGGAGGTAAGAAACGTTTATTACAGTAGCTAAGAAATATTACCGTAACTTGATTAATGTTTCCTATTCTACGTGTGTTATAAACCGATCTTACAGCTAGTTGGTCTTATCCATACTTACCGTGGGAGAGCCATGCTTCGGCACGAATTGGCCGGCTTGACCGGAGTTATACCACGGTCTTACAGAAAACCGGTGTCAAACAACGCTTACGTTGTGTTTCGCCGAGTGATCTTATCCATACTGACCGTGGGAGAGCCATGCTTCGGCACGAATGGGCCGGCTCGACCGGAGTCATACCACGTTCTCACAGAAAACCAGCGTGAAACAACGCTTATCGTGTGTTTCGCCGAGTGAGTGAGGATACCGGAGGCCCAATCCCCTTTTAAAAGGCCGGCAACGCACTTGTGACTCCTTTGGTGTTGCGGGTGTCCATGAGCGACGGTAATCGTTTACCATCAAGCGATCGTCGACCGTCGGTCGTCAGATTATGGGATCATATTCGACCCATAATCGACGTGAACCCACTCGTAACACAAGCATTTAGTTTAGCACGAGGGGTTAACATAAATACTAGTAATGTACGATCCACATTGCTAGTAAGCTATTTTTTTTAAATGGCTGTCTTATCGCCAAATGTAATTTCTTAACTTTTTTAATCATAGATTATGATAATAACAGTTAGTGTGACACGCCTTCAACCTTCGACTTTCACTGTCTTTTCTATTGTTAGACTGTAGACATTGCTAGATCGATAAATATACGCCCGTGACAATTACAATATAAAAAGTTTTTTTTAGTTTAAATCCGCTGAAATATATAAAAACAAATTCAAGATTTTTTTTTTCAAATGAGCCTATTGCTATTAAAGCTACTGCTACTGAGAATTTCATACATAGAAATAATATAACGCATTTGCTCGACCTAGGCATTGAATCCAGGATCTGTGGCGTAGCAGTCACACTTACGACCACTAGATTAATTAAGCATTTTTTTATGTTTCCATTGTGCTTGCTTTAATCCTTTTCAATATATTTGGTTTCGTCAAATCCGTTTTTAAGTGTATTCCATACATTTTGATTCTATCCATTCTTCTGTCTAGGTCCATCAAGATATTGTGGAAGTCTCTAGAAATTTTCTTGTAGTACGGGAAAAGGGTTTTCTCACACATAGATCGACGCAAAATCAGCTTGAGCCGAATGCGTAGCCACACACTATTTAAAAACGCTACGGCAATCCGCCGAATTGCTGACGTCGCGTCGTTTGAACCGAGCCAATAGACGTCGTTCACATCCTTATGCTGAGCCGATTCCACGTCGAAATGTGGGAAGACCCAAAGTAAATAATTATTATATCAATATCATAGTACCTACTATTGTAAGACATACAGGCTTATTAGTTTTGCTAAAGGATGTAACCAACGTAACCCCTAATCACGGAGAAACATCGCAAACGCCGATATTGGTACGTGTAATTTGGAACTTAATTAAGACACGTTAGGACTGTTGATCGCTTAGCAATTTCAACTGATATATATGTGGTATGTTTAATTAAAATTAAATCGTGCATGATCGTGTTAAGCCTTGTACGATTTTCCAATAATTCAAGCGAATCTGAAGGAAACGTGTCGGTAGGTTTATTCTACGTAGTAAGTACTGAATCACCTAAGCAATCAAGGTTGCAAAACTTTTACAGACATGATGGTAGGTTTATATTATACTAGCTTTTGCCCGCGACTTTGTCTGCGTGGACTTCAGAATTGGGTCCTACCTGGATAAAAAGTAGCCTATGTAATCAGACTATAATCTATATCTGTGTCAAATTTCATCCAGATCCGTTCAGCCGTTCCGGCGTGAAAGAGTAACAAACATCTATACATCCAGACATCCATACATCCATACTCACAAACTTTCACGTTTATAATATTAGTAAGAATTGTACAACCCACCAACTACCAACTCAACCAATCTTAAGTTATATTTTAAATACCAAAACCTAGATATATTCGACTAATGATTCATCCCCTTACACAATTTATTCAAGTCTTAATAACCTACCCTTAATTACTAAGAATACTACTCCACAAATTGGAACCTCAAAGGTGTATAGCCTATGATTACATAGTAAATGTCCTTGGGCCTGACAGGGTCAACCTTTTCTACGTCAAATGCCACGCTCGGTCATTACGAAGGCCAATAACGGCCATGCTGATAAAACCTGACTGATGTATATTTCGGTATTAAAGTTAATACCAGTATTTTTAGGGTAATGCCTCATTTAATGCAAGATGCGACCTTGGAATCGAACCCGGGATCTCTAGCGTAGCAGTCATGCACAGGACCACTAGGCTAATGAGGTAGTTAAGATACAGGAAAAATATAATGTAAAGATGTTCTAAGTTAATGTTATTCCCCGACAGATATAATCTTTAAATCACGAGTGAATCCGTTTCTTTTAGGCAAGCGCACTTCATCGTAGATCGCAGTGTCGCTTAACATCAGGCGAACTGGCGGTAAAGCGTAGGCTTATCAAGAATAATAAAAAATGGCTCTAGGTGACCGATATGTGATACGTGATGCATCTTCTGTCAAATGTGTTATTACTTATGTTCTTGCAAGACCAGAGAAGAGAAAATACCTTACTTTATTTTTAAATAAATACATATCCGAAAAAAGTTGTACACTGGCTTAGCTAAGTCACTTCGGGAGAGGTTTGAAAGTCCAAACTCCCACCTACGGCCATGGTTCTGTAAGACTGTAAACTTGAGTAACATGAACACGAAAAGAATAAGAGGCATCCCTATCTCCCGAGCATTATAATAATCATGTAAGCACGTCATTATTATGTTGTAGAACAGGGCCCAGGTAAGAAATATAATGCGTGAAAAATAAAGGGAGCATACAGCCCTTAAGGAATGTTTATTAGGCAAGTGAAGTACCCTGGCTGTTGACAAATTTTCGACCTTGTGCTCTTAATAATAATGGCGAAAAGTAATCCGCCGCCAAGTAAGATTGTACTTATTTCAGTTTTATTTCTTGCAAAGACAACATTCAGATTGTAATAAGTAATAATTTTATTCAGTATCTTTTTAACTTTTTAATTATACTACTTAAAAAAAGTCGATTCAGTGTGTTCGAGGTCGGATTTAAAAGGATGACCTTCTAGTTTCGATCAAATGAAAAGGCTGGCATTCGTTCCGTTGCCAAATTGTTTATAGAATTCAAATGCTCGTGTTGTGTTGACTGAATCTTAAAATTGTGTTTTTCTTTTAATAAAAAATAACATTAAGCTTTAATGTACCTATTCACATCATGGATTCGTTTTTACACAAACCCTCAAACCCGGAACAACTGGAGTCTAAAAAATCTTTGTTCCGTGCGGGATTTCAATAAAACGCGCCGGGTTAATATTCCGAGACGAATCTAAGCGTAAACTTTGAATATAAATTTGACATATTAAAGCATAAGTTGACGCCTGGATTCTAAATTTTAATATAAATTTTACGCCATATTTTAGGCTTAGATTCTAAATTACTAAATGACTATACAAAAACGTATTCAAGCATAAGTTAACGCTTAGATTCTAAATTTCAATAAAAAGTAGATACCTACATATTGAACCATAAATGTTCGCTCAGATTCTAAATTTCAACGAAAAAATTTCACGATTGAACCATAAGTTATCGTTTAGATTCTAAATTACAATATTTGACGTAATTATGAAAGCATAAGTTTACGCATAAATTCTAAATTCCTTTACAAATTTTACTTATTGAAGCATTAACTCTAAATATTAACTTCAAACCGTGAAACTACAATTTACCGAGATAGTAAGGTACCTATGCAATACACAAGTACATAGAGTACTTACGATGCCAAAATATTGCCAATCTAATAATCTGATTAGTTTGGGTTACTTAGCAGTTTTGGATATTTTTTCATCATCGCAAATCAAGCGAAAATGTTACAACAGAATTGACGCCTATTAGATGTGTCATGAAGTAACGAAATCAGGGTTTTTATATAAAACCCTTTGTCACTACATAGTGTAAAACAAAGTCGTTGTCGCTGTCGGTCCGTCCCTATGTATGCTTAAATCTTTAAAACTACGCAACGGATTTTGAAGCGGTTTTTTTAATAGATCGAGTGATTCAAGAGGAAGGTTTTAAGCTATTTAACATTACGCTACGACTTTTAGGAATGGAGTAACGCGGGTGAAACCGCGTTCGGGTCGCTAGTATTGTATAAGATAGATGAAAAACACTAGATACTATTCGCTTTTAGGTCTATATAGGTCTAGATAAATGAATGACTGCGATTCTAAAAAATATACTTACTGATTTTACTAAAGGTACAAGCAGGTATACTGAATCAAAATATCGTTATAGAGACTTTTTTATTTTTGATAGGCTCACGCTTGACCGCCAGTTCGCCTGATGTTAAGCGACACTGCGATCTACGATGGAGCGCGCTTGCCTAGAAGGAACCCACACGTGTTTTAAGATTATATGTAAATAGACACCCAAATATCAGTATTCATACCTATGGATATTTTGGTACCGATACAAAAATATCGGTATTAAGTAAGTCCTTGCTCCGGCGACAAATAGATTTCTAAATCAACTTTTAAATTAGATATTGTAACAGTACTTACTTTCAGAACCCTGTTTTTTTTAAGTACGCCAGACTACCTAAGTATCACTTTTCCTTTATCTCACGAATCCATCCAAAGGTTGTCTGTAAGAGATCGCTTTTAGCGATAAGACCGCCCATTGTACCATTATAAGATTTATAAAATTGTATTTTACATTAGTTTTTTGTGTGCAATAAAGAATATTCTATTTATAATCTATTTTGTGGTAAGTATTGTTTTCTAAACTCCATGCTAGAGCGTCTGAGTATGGTAGAAATGTAACAAAACCTACACACATGAAAACCACAGTCTGGCGTAAAGAGATTTTCTAAGTACTTTCATAAATCTTGAAATTGAGGTTTGTTATGACAATAAGTATACAATATTACAGCACTAGCTGCTGCCACAGTTTCACTCGCATTCCAAAGATTTTTTAAGACAAAGTCTATGTCCTTCTCCAAGTTATACCAAAATCCATAAAAATTAATTCAGAAAGGACATAACACACAATATATCAACTGACGTGAAAACCTAACAAATATAACGAAAAAAAACATAAAACATAACATGACATAACAACTCGCCTGTAATCCCCGAAGGGTTAGGCAGAGGTGTACTTAATGTACACCCACAGTTCGCCGGTATGTTTAGGTCCCATGTTATAGGGGGCGAACCTATAGCCATTAACCGGGCACAGATCCAGACTCCGAGCTGCTAATGACCCCAGGACCTCTAGTATAGCAGTCGCACTTGGGACCACTAGACTAATGAGGCACAGGCTAAAACATGGAAATACATATTTCCTTTTTTAAATAATGAAGATTAAATCTAAGTAGCGCTACATTCGGCGTCGAAATTTGAAAAAATACAAGCCGCCAGGTTTACCTAATTTTTATTATTCCCGCCAAAAAAAGTGAACAGCTTTGTCCCTTCCATATTGTTCCCCAGCTGTCCCGTTAAGGCCGACCGCACACTGCACTAGAACATCTGTTTCCGTCATGTGCTACTAAAATGCACTTTTTTCTATGCAATTGAAATGTGCTTTTGGCAAGGTAGAATACTTGAGAATATGTCTTAAACGACCTTTTTAAAAACTTGAGTTGTCAATCTCAAGTATGAATGATTTGCCTAAATTTAGCGAAACTCGCAATAATAACCACGCTGATGAATCGATCTACGAGGTTAGGCTGTGCAAGCCACGGCCAGTCTATAGATTGATAAATATTCTTGGTACATCAAGACCCATCCGTGCTTCAGAGAGCATGTAAAACCGTCGATCCTGATTACCATGGTTACCTATGACAATCTTTTGTGGTAGTCGGAAAAATCTTATAATCAGATTACTCTTACGATGGAAGTAGATTGTAGGGGCCTGATAGCCGTGACTTCGTGTCAAACACTGATTCAGAAGTTAAGACTGGATTTTATTTTTATTTCGAAGCTTTTTTCCTTCATGGAAACATCAACTCCATCATACTAGAAATCCAAGTTATCACAAAAGAGAAGCTATCATGCAGATACTAATGGTGGAGTTGCTGCCGAATCGGAGGCAGTAATCTCTAAAACATTCTAGCCATCTCTGAGAAAAACTAATATGGAGGGTCTTTATTAGAGCAACAGAAGCTAAAATAACAATTTTTAGAATTTTCGTCTGTCTCTCTCTCTCTGTCTGTATGTTTGTACGCGCATCACGCAAAAACTACTGCATGGAATTGAATGCACTTTGCACCGATGTATTACCAGAGGTCTTACTTAAAATCTGGTGCATGTTTCATCTTGATACGCCGCCTAGAATCGGAATTATAGTATGTTAATCTTTTTGGGACGTGAGTGAAATTGCGAGCAACAGCGAGTAATAAGTATAATAGTTTGATTTAAATATTAAAACTACTTTTGAAATTGGGATATTTCTTGAAGCACACCCATTTTGAAGCGCACCTAATCAAGCGCACTTAAAATATTCCTCGAAACGCACCTATTAGGTGCGTTAATGGTTCGGGGACGATAAGTGAGAATGAAATCTATTTCAATTTGATGTGAATTTTGTCATTATAACTGCCTCATTATTCTAGTGATCCCTAGCGCGACTGCTACGCTAGAGGTAATGGCTTCGATCCCCAAGTCGAGCAGTGTTATTGGGTTTTTCTATGAAATTCTCAGTGGATTAGTCCTATTACATGGGACCTAAACATACCGGCGAACTGTGAGTGTATATTAGTACGCTTCTGCCTAATCCTCCGGGGAATACATTCGTGGTGTTTTATGTTATGTTGTAAGTATTTTGTTTTCCTTTCAATTCGTCTTGTGACCGTTAATTATTATGATACATTTTCATGAGTGTCTTTTGTTTACAGATACAATGTAATAACAGATGGATTTATTTACAATGAATTGCAAGCGTAGCATGTGAAGAAGTTACAGCAAAGATTTTTTTGGTCTCGTAGTCGCATGGGTGACTCCTGAGCATGAGCTCCTAGTTTCGATTCTCAAATCTGGGTTTGTAATTAGGTTTTCTGTTAGAAAATTGTCAGTAGCCTGGATTTCGGATATGTGCCGGTAAATTGTAATAGATTCGATACTACATGGACGTAAAAACATCCCGCAAAATGATGATGTAGTACAATTCTAACCTGCCTTTACGAAACAAGCAGATGAGCCACCTAATAGTAAGTAGACATAGCTGCCCATGGACACCTGCAACACCAGAGCAGTTGCTGATGTGTTACCGAGCCTTAAGAGCCCCTACGGACTGCAGACTGCCAAAACTACAGCAACCATGGGAGAACTGACTCTCACATGCGCTTAAGGCTCAACACTACGCTAGAATGAACGTAGAGATGGAGTAGATGTTTATGTATGTATATATATTTTTTAAGCTATTGCATAGCTTCTATCGCGGGCCTTGAGCGGGGGGACCGAATCCAGAAATTCCGTAACGAAAAAACTTAACACGCTTGTCTCTTTAGTTCAGCAACCCGCCTTTAGGTGGCATTGGTTGTATTACATAAGTTGATAAAAAACGCTATGCAATAGCTTTACCGCGGCAGTCCCCGAGTGCCACACGTCATTTTTTTTAATATCTATTCCAAGACATAACGATAGTCAACCCATAAGCTTACAACCACGGTCACCCATCTCCCTTTCTACTCATAATAACATGCAGCAAAACAATAAGCTATAAGGCATAACATGACCCGTTCACACCTATGATTACAAAACATTTACGTACATAAAAGATGACAGGTTTATAGTCGCTAAATTAGCAATGGATTTGCTAATAGAATTTGACAGCTGGATATTGGACTTAAGGTCATTCGGTAAATAGTAATTTTAAGTTTTTTTTTTTTTAGTAAAGGAAAATATTCAATCGCGGGCAGGATTCGAACTTACCTCTCATAGATGTCACCAACGTCACGTTATGACGTAAATTCAGAATGTGAAGGCAAAATTTCAATCATGCGGGTAGGGTTCGCGGTGGCTTAGAGGTCAGAGCGTCTGGTATATCAAACCAGAAGACGCAGGTTCGAATCCTGCCCGCGATTGAATTTTTTCCTTTACTAAAAAAAAAACTTAATAATCTTAGCATGGAAAATGCAAAAAAATCACAAAAAGATATTTAGTAATTTTAATTTTGTTTGTGTTTTTAAATGTCATAATTCGATTGCAAAATCTAATAATAATTTAATCGTACGTCAGGTCTTGTTAATTTCACAATAATGCTTCGTTGGATAATATTTTAGATAGATATCACCATCCTAAATAGTAGGTAAAATAGTAGGTTTACTAAAATAGCTTGCAAGTAATTTGTGACTAACACTAGATAGAGACTCTCTTCTTCCTGCCCTTGTCCCAATTTATTTGGGGTCAGGTCCTTTTCTTCCATTCATCCCTACCATAGAGACTATGATACTTAAAATAAATATATAAAATGAAAATTCATTTTGGTAAAATATAAATCTGCCTCATTATTGGTCCCAAGCGCGACTGCTACTGCTAGAGGTCCTGGGTTCGATTCCTAGGTCAAATTGAATGAAGTTTTCAGTAGCAGCTAGGAGGTACGATGAGATTGTGCCCGGTTGATTACAATAGGCTCGCCCCATGGAACTAAACATACCGGCGAACTGTGAGTGTACATTAGTACACCTCTGTTAACCCTTCGGGGAATACAGGCGTGATGGTAAATAGGTATGTCAAATATAAACATAAATCATCCTAGCGTTTTCTTAACGAGGAGTATGAAGCAGTCGCTCTCCTGACCACTAGGCTAATGAGGCAGTTACATGGAACCTAAAAAACATATCAATGAGCAATGACAGTACATCAATACACCCCTGCCTAAACTTTCAGGAATAGCGTGTTTTTTATACCACTATGGTGGCAAACAAGCATACGGCCCGGCTGATGGTAAGCGGTTACCGTAGCCTATGGACGCTTGCAACACCAGGGGTATCACTCGCGCGTTGCCGACCCTATAAATTAAGGAAGAATAGTTGGTTTTTATTTTTATTTTGTACAATATTTACAAATCAAAGCCAACACTCTGTATGATATATCACACAGGTGCGATTATAACTGTATTTAACAGCCTACACAATAATACATGTGGGTCTCTGACACCGTGCTTACCCGTGTGAAACGCGCCCGGAAGGTAATACATGCAACGGGCAAACCTACTGGGAAAAATTGTATCGTATTATTTTAGACCAGGGGTGGCCAACTAGATCTACTGTATACCGACGAGACCCTTTGCCATCTACCAATTACATAGTTCTTAAAAGTACCTACTTCTTAAATATTACTATTAAAAACATTAAATTTTTACGTGGAAGAGCCATGCTTCGGCACGAATGGGCCGCCTCGACCGGAGTGATACCACGGCCTCACAGAAAACCGGCGTTAAATAACGCTTACGTTGTGTTAGCCGAGGGAGTGAGGTTACCGGAGGCCCAATCCCTTTTTAAAAGGTCGGAAACGCAATTGTAACTCCTATGGTGTTGCGGGTGTCCTTGGGCGGCGGTAATCGCTTACCATCAGGCTATCCGTCTGCTCGTTTACCCTCCTATCCCATAAAAAAACAATTGTCTAGCCGAGAACGAACGGTTGGCCACCCTTTTTTTAAGTGTGTTCTGATTTACCCGGGCAAAATTCGTATTGTATTTATGATACAGACTCATTGTGTACCTATTTTTTTTAATAACATTAAGTAGATTATTTCTAGTAACAAATCTTTACATGTGGTGTGTGAGTGAAGTCTATCAACCAACCCACGCACTAGACGTGGTGAGCTACAGACTAATCAATTTTATTTTTCATATTACTAGCTTGTCCTGCCCTGATAATAAATTTAGGAATAGTTAGGTAACAAACACACGTTATATATATATGTATATTATTAGCTTGCCCGCGGTTTCACTAGCATCCCAAAGGATTTTTCAAGGCTTCTTGGCAATCTTTCGATTTTTCGAAAGATAGCCAAGGATAGAGAAGGACATATTTCCTTCTATATTTGTTGATATACCAGATACTTGAGAGAATATTCTCTAGTCTCTATGGTATATCTATACCAACGGTTATCAAAATTGGTTCAGCGGTTTAGATGTGAAAATATAACAAACGGATAGGCTAAGTTACTTTTGCATTTATAATATTAGTTAGTATGGATTGTGTAGTACATAATATCGATAATCGATTAAATAATAGAAAACAATATAATTCAAAACGACGAACGATTACTCATTATTTTTTATTTAAAATTTAAAAAATCCTCATATTTGCCTGCTAATGTAATACAATGATATCATCTAAGTATTCGGTGTTTTTCTTTTTACAAGGACATGGGGGCGTTTTAACACGACACGATTTTTCCATTAAAACATCTAGTAATTACGTCAATACTATAAACCTAAGCACAATTTTAAGGCTGAGTAATTATGATGAGCAATATTCGTAATATATACCTTCACGCCTGTATTCTCCAAAGGATTAGCAGAGATGTATTAACATACATCCACACTTCGCCAGTCCCATATAATAGGGAGCTATCCTATGGCTTTTAACCGGGCACAAATACAAACCCCGAGCTGCTATCGAGAATATATTCAACCCATTATACTGTCCCATTGCTGGGCACGGGTCTCCTCTCAGAATGAGAGGGATTAGGCTATAGTCCACCACGCTGGCCTACTGCAGATTGGCAGACTTCACACGCCATCGAGAAATCTCTCAGGCATGCAGGTTTCCTCACGATGTTTTTCCTTCACTGTTTTCAGCGCGTGATAATTAACTATTAATACGCACATGACTTCGATAAGTCACAGGTGCGTGGCTTGGGTTTGCACTCGATACTTTTGACTTGGCAGTCCAACGGTCATACCACTAGGCTATCATAGCTCTGCTGCTACAGAGAATGTCATGGAAAAATCCAATAACTCACTCCAACAATAATCCACTGCTCAATGGCATACCTATACAAACCCAGGACCTATATCGTAGCAGTCGCTCTTTCAACTACTAGACTAATAAGAGGCAGTTTCTTAACAGTCTTAGCACATTCAATATTCATTATTTATACAATACAGCCGCAATGGCTAGGCAAGTGGTTTCCGTAATGTACTTTGGTGCTTTGTTACCTGTTCGAAACAAATAATATTGTTAAGAGATGTAGGCAATTTATTTTTTTAAAAACGTTGCCCCACACTAGGATTTTCTCCTGTATCATGGATGCCATTACAAACACAACTACCTATTTTACCTATGCCTTTGCTTCGTGTGGGGATCGAACCCACAATACGTGGCGCAGAAGCCGACCATTCAGTCGCTACGCCAAACATGTCGTCATAATAGGCATGTATCAAATCGCATGTCTGCCTAACAATCAAAATAAATAACACATAAAACAACTGAAATATATATTAAAAAAATAAAAAAAACAAGCTGACCCCCTATTACATAGGACCTAAACAAATTGACGTACTGTGGATATAGCAAGAAATAAAAATATTTTACTTTGCACCCCACACAAGATAAAACACAATGAAAACAAAAAAATAAACAAGAAGCGTACAAAACGTTAAAGCGTTAAGCGAGGCCAAAATTTGGCGCCTATCTCAGCTGATGCTGCAGCCGCATAGTAGCTACAGCACTGATTTTCAGAAAGGCCCTTAAATACATTACATATACATTAGTACACCTCTCCACCCTTAGGGCAATGTAGGCGTAATGGTATTTTCACTCAATTTAAAAGTAATAACAATGACGCTTAGACCTATATTCCTTTAAAAACATCACTTCATCACTATTGACGCGTCCTTCGATAAAACCATTAAGTTCTTCCATGGGCTTTCCGTAGCTATTGACATTTCAATATGACGGCGGACTCAAGGCTACATGTATGATTAATGGTGACATTATCGCTATGAACGTTTTCAAATGGTATAATCGATATATTCTGGTTAAATTAGCTTTACAGCTACTCAAATAAAGCGATGGAAGGAACAATAAATTTGTCTACTTGTAACCCATAGGCAGCCCATAGGTTACATGTGAAAAAAAATCAAAGCCTTTCTATGAAAAATGTTCCTAACCTTTTCAAATATCTTTGCAGTTATAAAATTGTATAAAATAAACTAGACATGAAGCTATACATAAACGATTGTTTGGAAAAAGAAAAAACGCTTAAATGAGTTTGTGGGGTTGGTTAGTCGATGTGGTAGTTAAATGATTGAAGGTCGTCACTCGATATATAAACTTTACTGGTACCAGTTGAAATACATATTTTACTTATTAACTATGAACGACCTAACTGCTTGGGTGCGGGGAGACGACTGCCGCGCCGCGCTAAGTTACTAGTTAATACAATCAAAATCTAATGCGTCAGCAGTGTCCCTACAAGTTTGTCTATCAATTTGTTCCTCCTTCCTTACTGGATAAATTAGTATATAGCTCGGCACAGATATAGTCTAAAGTTAGATGGATGAGGTATCTACTATTTTTTTTATACCACTAAGGTGGCAAACAAGCATACGGCCCGCCTGATAGTAAGCGCTTACCGTAGCCTATGGACGCTTGCAAAACCATGGGTATCACTCGCGTAGTCCTTAGGGAAAACCTCGGCGGGGACTCCACAATCTATTTCTATATCAATTAGGATATAACTCGGCACAGATATAGCTGGACGGATGAGGTAAGAAGTTTTTTTTGTGCAGCACACAGGCAAAGACGACGCTAGGAACTAGGTTTATATTATTCATTGTTGTAATAAAAATGGTAGATGCTAGTGAAAGTAATTTTAGCGTCAGCACTGACTCATTTTGTTGACCACCTTTATTGTTGTCTACTCTCAAATATTTAAGTATATTGAGGATTCAATTACAAGACAAAAGGTGTTATTGGGTTTTTCTACGAAATTCTCAGTAACAGATCAGAGTTTGGATTTGAGACCAGTTAATAGCAAAAGGGTGACCCTTTTGCTATTAACTGGTCATCTTATTACATGGGACCGAAATAAGCAATCGAAATGTTGGTGTACTATATTAGTACACCTCTGTCTAACCCTTCGAGGAATATAGGCGTGATGGTATATTATGTTATGTAAGACAGAATGACACTCAACATTGACACTAACAATGGTAGACAAAAGAGACACAATTCCGAAGTTATTGAATAACAATATAAAATAGCAAACTTGAGAACCTCGAAAAATAGCCTTAATGCATTTTAAGACGGATCTCTTTTGTTTTAATTTAAATTTAGAATTCTGTCATATCCTTCCTTAATATTACCGTCATATCTCATCAACTCAAGCGCAATAAAAGAAAATCTAAACACAATACCTAGAACAAAAACTGCGTAAAACTAAACACAAAATACATGCTAGCCGATAGATTTCACGGCCCCCGACCATGTAGGGAACGCGGTGAAACGCGCGCCTGTTCCGAATAGTGATAGACAAAGCCGACGCTGTAATGAGCAACACTACTTAATTACAATGAACTGTAAAGGTACGTCCTATGTACGGGTATTCGCGAGGACTTGAGCAGTAGGTAGTTTGCTAAAACGAGCATTACAAAGCTAGACAAGGATGAGGAAGGAGGTGGGGATGTCTCAACGAACACCGCTCTACTCAATAAAAAAATACTTGTCTTGAAATGGAATGTTCGTAAAACGCGAGCGCTCGCTCGCTCGCTCAAGAATGCTCCCAATAGGGACGCACCCTAAGAAGGTTGTTTACTAATTAGACTCTTATTAAAATACTATCTAGATACCTTCATAATTCTTTGGAATTATTAACATTGCTACCAAGAAACATGTTCCGTTTGGATTTGGAAGGGATGGGTGCAGCCAAAATTAAAGAAACGTAATATATAATTAATTATGTAATAATGGATTCAATGCTAGTGGTCCGGCTAGCTGCCAATCCAAGATAAAAATTAGTGTAGAAGATATAAAATACTCAATCTAAATAATGGATGTTATGTGAATGGATAAGATGGTTTGGACATGTTGAAAGAATGAATGAAAGACGATTAACGAAAGGAATTTATAAGGCGAATGTCAGCGGCAGCGCCGGTAGAGGTCGCCCAAGAAGGACATACGCCGATCTGATTGGCGAAATCCTTCAAAAAGGTCAGGTGCGTAGCACTCGCAACCGACGTGTATGTATGAGAAGATGTATGAATGTGGAAGAAGCAAAAGAAGTATGCAAGAATCGTAGCAAGTGGCAGTCTATAGTTTCTGCCTACCCCTGTGGGAGAAAGGCGTGAGTGTATGTATGTATGTATGTATGTCTAAATAATGGATAAGGCCAGATGAAAGGCACAGTTTATCAAAGATGTCAAATTTTCAGAAGATAAACATAATCTCAAACCACATTTTTTATTGTTGACTAAAGCGTTTTATCACCACTAACATGTTGTAACAGGCACTAATATCAAATTATTAAAAACCCCTAAAATATTTTTAAACTGACCACGGAATTAAAATCAAAATACCGAAGGTTGCGAAGCTATCGGCAATCATTTATGATTTAACTGGTCATTATATGGAAGCATTGAATGAAATCCGTCTTTGCATCATCAATAATAACTAGTATAGTAATCACCCACTTAATATCATGGCCTGTCTTTATAAGGATATTAATAGATATCGTTATTATGACGATATCGAACAAAAAGTTGTTTTTCAAGCTTCTAACAGGTCTGAAGTGACTTTTAAACCACACCCACACAATGTATGGGTCATCCACTGTAGCCTTTATGAGTCAGCTTAAAGTAACTATGTAAACTAGAATATTATTATTCTTTGGAGGCCACCGCACGTATCTTTAAGTCTTCCCTCTTACTAATACATTTTATGTTGCAGAACTTGTAGGTACATGCCATGTGCTGTCCTACACACAGCCTACCTAACGAAGGGTGTTAAAAATTAAAAGAACCTAGAATATCACCCTGAGGAACTCCCGAAACGACGTAATAAGTTTAAAATTCAGTACTACAGTTAAGATTACAACATCATGTTATGGGAAAATTCGCCTAATGGTAACGTAAGAAATCAAAACTTATTAAGTAGAGGAAGGAATGCATAGATTAATTTGTCAATTTTTGCAATAAAATTGACACATGTTCTAGCGTCTATAATTCTTGCAAGCGGTTCCATCCCTACTAGCATCTATTAGCACGCAAACTGTCTTTCCTGATTAACTGTACTTATTAACCTCACGCTATTAACGTTTAGTTTATTACGTAAATTTTAAATTTCTAAAACTATACATACTTAGTAAAATTTAAAAAGTCGCAAGCTACCGATACGTTTTTCACTGGACATCTCACCCAGACTCTTTATTTTCCAGCCCGCCCCACAGGTTGGAAATAAGTACCAAATATCTTTGTATCATCTATCAACCAACCAATGAACAAGTAGATATAGGTATTATATTTTGAAATGAGTCTAGCGTTACTCATAGAACCTAACAAGGAGAGTGACTCTCAAATATTACCAGCTTTCAAGCAATAAGTATAAAAAAAAACAGTCAGAGGTCATTTTTATGGCGCTATTTATATGTAGAGCGTCATCCCTCTCTCAATCTTACGCTCTTAATCTCATCTTATCTCCCTGTAGGCTTTATTAGGCTAGCCAAGAAGAACTCCGTGATATTCATCTTCCATTCCCAAATCAGCTATAAAATAAATACAAACCAAGCTTTTGACATATCTACAAACATTAAGACTACGCGTGTTGATATTGTTGACAGTTTCAAAAGGTGTTGAGATAAATAATAGATAATCGGGGATATCAAACTCTTGATACTTACAACAAATTCCTACTATATTTACTGTTATAATTTTTATCCCATGTACCGATGTTTTTTAACCTATAGATATCTTTTTTTCTTTTGCTTCTTTGAATATTTTTCTTTATATGGCTTTATTTGGTCAGTAAGTAGGTTGATATCTGCAGACCCTTAGGTTAACTAAATGGTACCTACATATACCAAGTTGGCGTTGTGTGTCGGGTTGCTTTATTCCCTACAATATGGTTGAGTCGAACCACGCCGATACGCACGTCATGCTCGTGAACGGGTGCTGTCTGTCGGGGCTGGTCAGCTCTTACTTGCTGTGGCAATCCCCAATTCGTTTTGTATAATAAATAAATCTTATACATCAAACTGCAGAATTCTCAGCAACTATTTGCATCAAAGTTGTAAAGCATAATATTGTAATCAATTATTTTTGAGTTTCTTGCCGGCTTTTCTCCCTACGACCCACTTTTTGGAACCGTGCAACTAGGTTTTGACTTTTCAAAAGTACCTATTTTATATATTGAAATAAAACATTTTAACTTTGTCTTTGACAAGTATAATATAGATAGCGTGTAAAAGACTGATGATATTTCTGTACAAGTTTTTAATTATCTTTTTGTGATTTTTTTGCATTTTCCATGCTAAGATTATTAAGTTATTTTTTAGTAAAGGAAAAAATTCAATCGCGGGCAGGATTCGAACTTGCGTGTTCTGGTTTCAGATGTACCAGACGCTCTTACCTCTGTCGGTTGAGAGGTAAGGTAACTTACCTCTCATAGATGTCACCAACGTCACCTTATGACGTAAATTCGGAATGTGAAGGCAAAATTTCAATCATGCGGATAGGGTTCGCGGTGGCTTAGAGGTCAGAGCGTCTGGTATATCGAACCAGAAGACGCAGGTTCGAATCCTGCCCGCGATTGAATTTTTTCCTTTACTAAAAAATAAGTTTTTAATGTTTAACCGGTGATACTAGCGATGATATCATTGATCCCAATCTCACGAGTAGGTGACATTGGGATCGGACTAATACGGAATTTTCCAAAATTACGTCTTAGTGCCCACGAGTTTCTCAAAATTCGTCCTAAGTGCTTACCTATTTTTGCTTAAAATAAGGAACTCCTGTGCATAATTTCATGTTTTTAGTCCATTGTCTGTCTGTCAGTCATAGAGTTCTAATTTTCAGATTCCACCTTATGCAATTAAGCCTCAAAAAAATAGAAATCGCAGCCCTATTTCAATTAACTTTCGCTGAACGGCTCATAAATTTTATATTTACTTATGTATTTCGTTGTACGTAAAGTATCTAGCTGACATAAACCCATAGTAATTCTAATTTTATTCGAGTGATTTTCCACTGTCGTGATTACAACAATTGCATGAAGATATGCGACCATATGCTAATTCTGTTGCTAAAAACGTTACTTCGTTCAATAGTTTAGCGTATAATTTAGCAAGAGCGCAATTTCTTAAATTAGCATTGCAAAACAGTAGTTTTTTTTAAATAGTTTCTGTCAATCAAACTTGTATAATTTGAAAGGTAACTGAAATAATATTATAGATTTTAATTTGCTTAGTGGTTCCGATTGCCAAGTCGAGCAAAGTGTTATTGGGTTTTTCTATGAAATTCTCAGTAGCAGCTCGGAGTTTGGGATTTGTGCCTCTTTAATGGAAATAGGCTCCCACATGGGGCCTAAACATACCGGCGAACTGTGCGTGCACATTAGTACGTCTCTGACTAACCCTACGGGGAATAGAGGCGTGATGGTATATATTATAGTTTTACGTTAGGCAGAGGTGTACTAATATACACCTATTATAGGTTCCATGTAGTAAGGAGTCTCCCTATTTTCATTTACCGGGCACGAATCTAAACTCCGTCGTATTATAATCCGACAGAACATTTAAAATTGTTTAGAGCCGATCTTGAATGTGATACCTAGCTAATAAAAACTTAAATATTAGAGAACTGAATATTACTAGCGATAAATGGGGACATCTCAAACAACAGAAACAATAGAATCGTACTCTATTATTTTTTCCAGTAGATAGTATATAAATTCCTAAATCCATCGCTTAACATAAGGCGAACTGGCGGTCAAGCGTAAGCCTATCACGAATAAAAAAACTATCGAAGTCGCTCTGTCTCTATCACATGACAGCTCGACAAAGAGGAAAATCATGTATGAAATTGTTCCTTATGTCCCTTCTATGGCCTTTATCATCTAACCCTTTTAAACCTCTTTGCTAGCTATGTACATTACAAGATCCCTGGCCGTAGGCAGAAGGGTTGCAACTCGCCAGCTAGTTTCAAACAAAATTGTTACCAATAGTCTAAAACCCCACCGAAATATTTTCTGTCTCGCTTGCAGCAGAGCTCGAAAACCCGAAACGAATTTTTGGCTGAGCGTTGCAAGATCCTACTAAATCTTACTTGAAAAAACATCGATGCACGACTCGGGAATCCAGCTACAAATTATGTAGAGATGCATTTATTTACATAAGAATTTCTTTTTCCGTATTAAACACCCACACAAGCATTGCTAAGAAAAGTTGCGTGCAGTACCGGTAACACACTGTTTGTTTTCACTTAACATAGGAGATTTGTAAATGTTATACAGGCAAGGCAAATCTTACATTCTTCATTCATCTATTGAAAACCCATTTACTGCCCTACTGCTAAGCACGGAGATCAGAGTAAGGCGAGAATGGAGCCCCTGATATTCCGAGTGGTTTCATGACATTCTGAGAGGTTCACAGGAAACCTCTCAGAGTTCTGAGAGGATTCCTCTGACTCATTCTGAAAAGAAACTTCTCAAAAAGCTATATAGGCAATCCAAAGCACCCATCACTGACTTTTTGCAATACGAGTTAAACGGTCAATGAAAACATCTTAAGAAAATCTGCCTGCCTGAGAGATTTTCTCGACGCTGACGAGTCTGCTCATAGGTATGTTCATAGGCTAATAAATTCACAAGGATTTCCAGCACATAAATTATAATAAAATAAAGCAATTCAGTTAATGAAATAGAAATAAAATCGAATTATCTGTCGATGCCGATGTCTGTACAATATAGATTTTGAATAAATACTAATACGGGGGTCTTTATTAGACCAATAGAAGCCAAAACAACAATTTTTAGAATTTTTGTCCGTCTTTCTGTATATTTGTACGCACATCACGCCCAAAACTACTATATGAATTGTATAATAAAATGAAATTAAAATAAAATAAATTAATATAATTTAAGACTGAATTATTTGAAGCTCAAAGAGACAGACTGGTAATAATATTATTCACAGGCCAGTGTGGTGGACTATAACCAAATCCTATAATATATAATCCTTTTTCATTCTAAAAAGCAGTACGGCAAGGAAGGTGCTTAACCTGAAGTTTTTCAATTACTAGTTTTTTCAGTTTAAAATAATTTATTGTAGTCGTAGTAGGTAATCGTAGGTACATGTTCTGCTATTGAGTGTTCCAGACATTCTTTGATTATTTCTACTACTATTCGTGAAAACCTATAATTGGCTTGCTGGTGTTTACTCTTTCAATTTATTTCATTATCTGTAGCTGTTGGTTTTCCTATGTAAGTAAATAAATAAATATAATAAAATCAAATTAAGTACTGGACACGA
This sequence comes from Acronicta aceris, assembly GCA_910591435.1. NCBI lineage: Eukaryota > Metazoa > Arthropoda > Insecta > Lepidoptera > Noctuidae > Acronicta > Acronicta aceris. The sequence goes on along the minus strand of OU342778.1, from coordinate 1,780,603 downwards.
GACAAGACGCAAAATTCCGGGACATTCCTGGATTTCCCGGCCATCTGGAGAGCCTAGTCACATGGCTGGTTTGACCACCAAAAAAACAGTATTAACTAAACTAGTTTATTCGTAAGACCATAATCTGACAGCCCACATAGATTACCATGAAAGGATACTAGTAGCATACTTATACTAACCATATTGGTCAGATTAGTCGACCTATTTATTATATTGCCGGAACATAACGACAAATTTGTCATGATAAATATCTACAAACAAAAAAAAGACAACATAGTGTTCTCAATATAATAAGTATGTACACGAGTAGTTCGCTGGTATGTTTAGGATTAACCGAGCATAAATCCAAACTCCAAGCTGCTGCAACTGGGAATTTTACAGAAAAACCCAGTAACAATTTACTCAACCTGGAAATCAAACCCAGCGTAGCAGTTGTGCTTACGACCACTAGAGGGAAGAGAGGGGTCTTTCTAAAGGCAAAACAATTATCTTTAGATTTTTTGTCTGCATATTTTTAGGAGCATCATCCAAAAACTACTGAACGAAATACGATGCAATTATTACTGTTTTATTGCTAGAGACTTTGCTAGACTTAAGTCTGGCAAAGACTAAGTTAAGTTCTGTGTATATTTCAACCGGATACACCTCCTAAAAGCCACAGATAGCAGATGGTTGCAACATCTCTAGATACACTTTCAATATTAACAAGAAATCTATAAATTCTTCCACCTGAAACTTTTATTCGTTCGTTTTTGTATTTGTTATACAGAACTAGGTACTCAGTTTCACAATACCATGGTTTCCTAACCTCTTTACATCGAAAGTAATCGTCTATGCCAGTGGTTGGCACGACTGTCATTCCTTTATAAGCCACGAGGTCAATTTACATGTATTACACGTAACCTGTCTCATTATTCTAATGGTTATAATCACAGCTGTTCGTGAGATCCTGGGTTCGATCTCAACTCGAGCAGCGTCATTGGGTTTTTCTATAAAAGTAGCAGTTCAACGACTCCCTTGTCCGGGCTAAATTCCAAAGCCTGAAACATCGTCGCAAAGTTGCTAGCTTATCGGTTTTTTATCGGATACATTTCGAAGAGTGTGCATCAGAACTCGACGATCTTATTCCCCCCAGCTATTTCTACTATCGGACGACCAGAAGCACGAAAAAGCGACATCGATTCATGGTGGGTATTCCAAAAAGTTCATTTTAATCATGTGTACCGCTGAAATGTGGAATGCGCTTCCCGAGTGGTCCTTCCTATGCCTGGTTAATGGCAATAGGATTGCCTCTTATTACATGGGACCTAAACATACCGGCGAACAGTGGGTGTACATTGGTACACCTCTGCTTAAACCTTCGGAGTACCGGGGTACTAATAGGTACCTATTCAAATCGTTCCTGCAACTGATATGGAGATAACAGATTCAGTTTCAGAATGGTAAAAGTTTATCTGCGTATAAAATTACAGTAGCAATGTTCCTGTCAAATACTGTGATTGATTGATTGTAATCGATAGCATACCAGTATTTCGTTATAAGTATTTACGGAAGTCAATATTTATACTGACTTTGACTTTTAAGCGTTAACGCTTCGTTGCGACAAAATAACACCATCATAATTTGTATATAAAGTACATAATTCGTTTTTTTTTTCTTGATAGTCTTGCCTCCATTTCGCCTGATGTTAAGCGACACTGCGATCTACGATGGAGCGCGATTGCCTAGAAGAGACCGATTCACTCGTGATTTAAAGACACTCAGATTATATCTATCGGGGAAGACCCACTCGGGAAGTGCATTCCACATTTCAGCGGTACGCATGATAAAAGTGGACTTAAAGCGTTTCGTTCGGGTTTTTGGAATGTCCAACATGAAACGATGTCGCTTTTTCGTGCTTCTGGTCGTCCGATAGTAAGGGTTAAGGGAATAAGATCGTAGAGATCTGATGCTCACTCTCCGAAATGTGTCCTCATTATGTATCTATCATTTTATATATAAATGTTATTATACAGAGTGTAAAATTTTGCCACCTGCACTCGTAAAAGGGTTGATTCAATCGTCGTAATCAACAACTTTTCCTACGAAACCCTTTCCATAATTGTGAAATCATATTCATTACACCTCTGCCTAACCCATTGAGCCTATTATTATTAATCGGGAACAATTCACAAATCCAACCTCACGATGCGCTAGTAAACATTTTACTAAAAAAAAATTACTAAAAAAAATGAGGTCACTTGATCGCTTTTTAGGCCAAGTACGACCTAACAAACCAAGAAATGAAGTATGTAGTTAGATGAACAGCACGACAGAAGTTACTCGTGTGATCATTGATAACCGTTATCTATATCGAGATGGCCGTTATCTCGTGATATCATACCTAAATAAAGTATATAGTCGATGAGATAGGCGTCTTGCTATCGGTAGACTCAGTTTTTTTTTATTGATTAGATCGGCAAAAGAGCAGACGAGCCACCTGATTGTAAGTGGTCATCGCCGCCCATGGACACCTGCAGCACCAGAGGAGTTGCTGATGCGTTGCCGAGCTTTAAGAGCCCCTACAGACTGCAGACTGCCAGAGCCGCAGCAACCGAGGGGGAACTGGCTCTTACGCGCACAAGTCGAAACACACACCAAGGTGTTTTACGACAGACTCCGACGTAAAGTCAGACCCCGAGAGCTTTTACCACCGAGCAAGTCAGATATTTTCTCGGCTCTTACGAGATGCCTATCTGGATGGCAGTGAGGACCTGTTCCTATTCTAACCCGTCCCCACACGGGGTTGATGGGATTTTTTATCCTATTTTGCGGTTTCTCTCGCATCCCGAATAACATTTTGAGAAAAATGGTAGCCTATGTCATTCTCCAAGGTCCAGTCTATCTATCTACTAAAATTCATCAGAATTAGTTCAGCGGTTTAGGTCTGAAAACGTAACAAACAGACAGATTTACTCTCGTATTTATAATACTAGATTTTGCCCGAGGGATCACTCACAACCCAAAAGACTTTTGTAGCTTGGTCCAATCTATCTGTATACCAAAATATATCACCCGGTAACATCAACCAGATTAATAAATATATTTTTTAACCACCTATACTGTCCCACTGCTAAATAAACGTAACTTTGAACACTAACTTTACAATTTTAAGTACAATTTCTTTTGCACAACTAATACAATTAACGTGTGCGATCGTTAGATAACCGTAAGAAAGTTTAACGCTTCCGATTTCTCGACGAAAATACTTTACATGCTTATTTTAAAACATGGTTTGTGAAACGCTTTTTAGTAGAGTTCCCTGTTAGACTTAGGCAGAAAATTGCTACCACGAAGTCTATTTCTGCTATCTCTTGCTTCTGGCCATAATTCGATCCATGGTAGTTCTCAGTCACTCGCAGTACGAGTTTACGCAAACTCAGCAAACTCGTACTGCGAACCAATAACTGCCTTGCAAAAGACGCGACGGAAAGAGAGAAAAAGTTCCGATCCGCAGTAAACGCATCGGTGGCCGGAGGGCGCAGACAGATCTCCAGCCTTCATGATATGTGGCCTGCGGATGGCTGAATTGGCGAGTGCACCACGAAAAAATACTTAAAACGTGATCAATGCGGATAGCATAGCGAGGCATAGCTAGTTTTTTTCATATTACAGTCCTAAAATCATAACCAAAACCTATATTAAGAGGATTATACAGGTCTCGTCCTTGTGTGGAAAAATGGCGGCTTGAATCAGCCTGACAGCGAATTCCCAAGCTATAAATACAAAACTTTCTCAACTACGTAATAAATTTCTATTACCTTAGTGCAGGGGTTAACGGCGAGGTCGCCTCAAGGGTGATGGCCTGGCCTCACTCAAGGGAAGGCTGTGACATTTCAACGAACATGCATCACAATTTATCGATTTCCATACACATTATTTACAAAGAAGATTTTTTAGAAGATTTTATGCGCTGGTGTTCATTAGGCCTCCTTTTAGATTGAAGATGTCATGAAACGAGATAAGGTGGGAGTTTAAGGGTGGAATATTATGCTGTTCTTTTTTAAAAAAAAACGTTGCCCCGCACTAGGATTTTCTCCTTTATCGTTGTTGCCTTTTACAATCACAAATTCTCACATACACAAACGCCCAGACCCGGAATAACTACCTGTAGATCATACAAATGATATGTGCCCCTTACTGCTGAAAGTCCTCGTACTCGTACTGATTAAAAACCATACTTCCCTCCACTTACTCTATTGTTACGGGCATGGGATTCGTGATATTCACCATGCCTGGAGATATTTTCCATAAGCCTAGCTTGCGCTGGGGCAGAAGGATTCTCGATCGGAAACCACGCATCGCCTCATCTTCAATGAGATGGACAAACAACCTGGTAGTTCTTCGATTTAACCGTTCTCTATGGAATATGGATATTTATGTATTTTTTTATAGAATAGGGAGGCAAACGAGCAAGTGGGTCACCCGATGGTAAGTGATCACCGCCGCCCATTGACACCCACAACACCAAGGTTGCAAGTGCGTTGCCGGTCTTTGAGAAAAGAAGAAGCTCGCTTCTTGAAGTACCGTACCGGATCGGAATTAATTCTTGTTAACCCCTCTTGCTAAGCGAATTGCTTGTGTTACGAGTGGGTTCACGTCGATAGTACAATGGGTGGGTTTCGAACCGGCAACCACATGATCGCAAGTTCGATGCCCTAGGTATTAGGCTACCGCCACTTCTAATGATGATAAATTGATAATTCGGATGAAAAAAAAACAAAAGAAGAGGCATTGCAACACATGCCGGGGAAGAGCTAGGTGGACATATATTCAGATAATGATGTGGATGGTGATGATATTTACATTAAAAAAACTGTTCTTTCTTTTCATTCTTCTATGACGAAAATATTAAAACTGAATTGTATAAGACAATGTTTGCAGTAAATAACTGTTCGGTTACCTAACAGTTCCTAATTGGATCATAGCTGCGGATTGTAGTGCATTTTATATGATATTATATATGTACTGGTGAAACTGTTTCATTTTAATATGAACATGACACGCCAAGGGTATTTATAAGTGTATCTGGAGCATTTTTTTGGTGAAACAGAAAAGTGGGTCAAATCGATCGTTTATGACTTCAAAATTGTGCAGATTTTGAAAAATATAGCAGCGCGCTTATATTATGCAGATGTGCACTAATTTACACCCACGGATTGCCGATATATTACGATTTATGTAACAGCGGGGAGAGCCCATTTTTATTATAGGATAGGAGGGCAAACGAGCAGACGGATGGCCTGATGGTAACACAACGTAAACGTTGTTTAACGCCGGTTTTCTGTGAGGCCATTACCATTGACCAGGCACAAATCGAACACTTCGGGCTGCTACTGAGAATTGCATAGAAAAACACAATAACACTTTGTTCGGCCTGGACCTCTATCGTAGAAGTCACACTTACTACCACTAGACTAATGAGGCAATTTACAGATTTAAGGGTCCGGCGGAGCTTGAATTGCCCACAAAAACGTAATACCGTAATAAATCGTAATCCAGACAATATTTTATCAAATTATGTTATTATTCGGATTTGGATATAGTTAATCTAGATTCCTACGACACTATTTCGTCTATTACTATCTCACTGGAAATAAAATACCGAATAATCGTTCTAAACTTGGTAAAGTTATCAAAAATTGCATTTGCTTGCATTTATTTCCAGAGAAGTATTTTGGACGAAACGGTAGAGTAGGAACCTAGATTAACGGTATCGGAGTCCGAAATAATAAAAATATTTGTTTAAATTGTGTTTGAATTACGATTTATTTCGGTATTACGTTTGTAAGAGAAATTCGGTCCGCCGGACTCTTAAGAACTATTATTTAGATGGTATAAACTGATGCTTAAAGAGTTACATTTTATTAATATCTTGCTGATTTAATAAGATGCATTTACTATTTGCCCGGCCAATACGCTAATAAGATAATTAAGCCTACTTTCTTTATTGCACTTCCAGAGTGGGTCTTCCCTGATAGATATAATCTGGGTGTCTTTAAATCACGAGTGAATCGGTTTCTTCTAGGCAAGCGCGCTCCATCGTGGATCGCAGTATCGCTTAACATCAGGCAAACTAGCGGTCAAGCGTAAGACTATCAAGAATTAAAATAAAAAAATCTTTCTTAATCTTTTTACTTTTTCTATAATGTCCATTTCCTTTTTTTCATAGTTCAAATATTATTTCCGGATCAAACGTTATCTTCAATTCACACTTCTTCTTCAACATTCTAAGATGTTATATAAATAATAAAAAAATACACACAACTGTCAGAAGATACAAGACTGCCGTTAACATGACACATAGTGAAACAATAACACTAGTGACGTCAAACCAAATAAAGTTGACAGTTATGTCAACTTTATCAGGTAACGACTTGACTATCTAACGTAAGAATCTCCCTAATTAACTGTCTAGACACGATGAAGAGTTCAACGTGTTCAGTTATTAGTTAATGTTTATCTTAAGGTTATGGGTTAAAAGCCGTTAAACTATTCGTATGATATATTAGGCCGGTTTTGCTACTCTTGGCCTTTGATGGGTTTATTTTTTTTTTTTTAAAAAAAAACGTTGCCCCACACTAGGATTTTCTCCTGTATCGTGGGTGCGTTTGCAAACACAAATTCTCACATACACAAACGCCCAGACCCGGAACAACTACCTGTAGATCTTACAAATATTTGCTCCGTGTGGGGATCGAACCCACAACACGTGACGCAGAAGCCGATCGCTCAGCCGCTACGCCAAACGTGTTGTCAGTTGTTATAACGTAACTATTGATGTATAATAGTTATTCTAGCTAGAAGTTGCCTATGTCTATTTTGACAATTGGCAGTTTTAGGCTTAATAAGGATTTTTAAGCAAAGGTTGTTCTCAGCTGTGAATATTGTATACATAGTTTATGCGATTACTAGAATCTGTAATAGACCTAAAATTTGCGAAAATAAAAAAAATATATTCAATTTGCCTTGCTAGATGAATGATCACATTGTGAACGGGTGCTGTCTGTCGGGGCTGGTCAGCTCTTACTTGCTGTGGCAATCCCTATTTTTTTTTTCTATGATGAATATATCTTATACTTACATCGAACTCAGCAACTATTAGGAACAAAGTTGTAATGTATAATATTGTAATCATGTTTTTTTTTTTAAAGAGTATCTATGGAGTTTCTTGCCAGCTCTTCTCCATATGACCCACTTTTTGGAACCGTGCATGTAGTTTTGACTTTTCAAAAGTACCAATTTTACTGGTCTAATTGAAAATAAAACATTTTGATTTTGATCAGAAAAGTCCCTAAAAAATAAAATCATTCTAGAAGATGCTGTGCCTGTGAGATTGAGAATAAGGAGACAGCGGATGTGTTTGCCGTTTAAGGAAGCAATGAAGGACACTTCTCGAAGTGTCGATTATGTTGCGAAACTGCAATTAACAGCACAGTCGCGATGCAGGAACGATTAAGTACACCTTGACATCCCCCGACAGTCGCACTATCGGCGGCCATTTCCTGCGTTTCTCAATCGCAACCGAACATAATCGCGACTGGTACGCGACCGTCTCGGATTAACACCGTTAGCCAGCCATTTTGATAATTAACCTTGTGTGCAGTTGGCAAAAGCGTGACTTTATTAATGCAAAAAAGTCGCTGAATCCGGACTTGCAGGTCGTGAATACCATGATATATAATCTCCTCTCCCTAGCCCTGACGTATTCGCAACCAATACATCTGCTAAAAGGCAGAATCTTCTTTCAATAGGCACCCATCAGAAAACTGCCAAGGTATTATAAACATAGGTGTTAAAATCGGACCATAAATTAACCTGCGAGGAAATAAATCGAAAATAAAATAGTAGTAAATCAATATTAATAATATCACTACGGTACTTAATAAGTAAATATTTACCATTTGTGCCTATAATATTAGCCCAGCCTCAGGACAGACACAAAAAAGTCTAATCCCTATGCGATAGAACTTAGGCTGTGAACTGATAGATGACTGACCAACATGTAAAAACCTTCATTACCCGACTGCGCCACACATAGGAGGGTAATGTGTTTATCATATACATGTATGTACGTATGTTTGTTCCTTTTTCATGCCAACGTTCTATCACTTGATTTACAAATGGATACTTAAATTAGTTTCACACTTCCGAATAAAAGTATATTTAAGTAACAAAAAGCTAATTAGCTGAATGCATCGGATTCGTTGGCGAACTAAATACACAAGGTCGTGCCCTCAATTCAGAACTCTCACTTTGTTTGAGACAGACAGACGGATTGCTTCGTGGTTAATACGGACAACAGCAAAATCTTAAATCTAATTTGTTGGTTAGCCTTATACCGTCTAATTTTTATGAATTACTAGCGGGAATCGGTTTAATTGGAGCTGACCGAGGTGTATGGCTGCCTCATTAGTCTAGTGGACCGCGACTGCTAAGTCTGGGTTCAATTCTCAGGTCGAGCTATGTGCTACTTAGTACTTTTTATCCAGGTCGGACCCAATCCTGAAGTCTACGCAGACAAAGTCGCGGGCAGAAGCTATAGTTATATATCATATATCATACTTATGCGAAAATTACAAAGTCGTTCGTCGTGCGTTAAATTGTAAAGTACATTATCTAACCTAACTAAAAATAGCTTATTCTAATATTGATATTATTTTAAAAAGTGCTACATTTTTAACAAATTTTCTAATAAGTACGTTAAAAATGTAGCACTGACTCTACATATGTTATTGCCTTCAGATAGTTACACATTGACAGACAGTTTCGTAAGCCTGAGTCACTGCAGTTATATGTACGTGCTAGCCACAGCATTGATCCATCATGAATGCTGATGAGGAAGCATTGGGCTTTAGGTCATGTAGCTAAAGGCCAATTACAATTTAATTGCAAAAAAAAAAACAAAACATTGTTATATAAAAAAAATTCAATTATATAAAACAAAATTAACTTCTTCTATAGTCTTAGTGGCAGTAAACGCGACTGCTACGCTAGAGGTCCTGAACTCGATTCCCAGGTCGAGAAGTGTTGTTGGGTATTTGCTATGAAATTCTCAGTAGTAGCTATGAGTTTGGGATTTGTGTATTACGTAATAGGCTCGCACCCTATTGCATGAGGCCTAAACATACCGGCGAATTGTGGGTGTACTTTAAGACACCTCTGCCTAACTCTTTGGGGAATACAGGTGTGATGGTTATGTTATGATAAAACAACATTACAGTATATCCTTACTAATATTAAAGTTTGTGAGTATGGATGTATGGATATTTGTTACTCTTTCACGCCAGAACGACTGAACGGATCTGGATGAAATTTGGCACAAAGATAGCTTATAGTCTGGAATAACACATAAGCTACTTTTTAACCAAGTCGGACCCAATTCCGAAGTCCAAGCAGACAAAATCGCCGGCAGAAGTTAGTGATGACATAAATATGTAATTCCTAAACCTATCTTTGCAATATCAAAAGAATATAATGGAACAAAATTGGCTGGTTTCATAAACATTCAACAAACAGACAGACAGTTGCAATATGTATAATTTTGTACGTATCAGTTATGTATGGCTATTGTCTTCTTCAGAATAGAAAACATAGAATGGGTTATTGTTTTGCTTACAGAGGGAATCGGCGAACTCCTGGTGTTTTTAATGTACTTACTTTGCTACGATAGTTAGTTATTACCAGTCGTAGAACTAAGAACCTATTTTAGGAAGAAATCATGACTAAGTACCCGTCTGACTGTTACCTGCTTAGCATTAAAAATATCAATAAATACAAATAAATTGGATCAGCCGTTTTGCAAGAATTACCAAGTACACGCACACCGCAATTTTATCTATCCTACATATAAAGCTAATAGCTTTTCAATAATTAAAATATGAAGAAAGCCACTGGATCTCACAACACAGGGTATCTTAATGTGAGGATAAGTTAAACCTGCGATACAAAAAAAAACTCAACATAAACGTGGGTAGTTTGTATATATCTTGAGGTCAAAACGCCATAAGTAATTTTTACCCATTCATACAAACGGATGATCTCAAACTTCCATGTTAAACGACCAGTTATAACATAACCGTGGTTAATTCAGATTACCATACAGTTCGCTTCCGTGGTTATTATTGCCAAACATTTTTATAGTATGGTAGCACCATGCAACACGAAAAGGGTTAAGAACATTATTTTAAATATGACTTCGGTTTCGGTAACGAACGACAGCTACACGTTACGGTAAGTTTTGGGTGAGTACCTAAGTTTGAAGCGGTATTTCTGGGTGTTTCTATGAAATTGTCAGTTCGGATTTAGTGGCAAATGGGACCTAAGCTCTGACGTAGCACCGTCAGAGTTTTTGGGTTCAATCCCTAGATCGAGCAGTGTTTTTGGGTGTTTCTATGACATTGTCAATAGCAGGTCAGTTTGGATTGAGTGGGATATGAGACCCAAATATACCGGCTTACATTTAATGTAGATAAGAACATCTCTGCCTTATCCTTCGGGGAATACAGACGTGATAGTATAACGTATGACATTAATTTGTAAATAAATAATAAAAGCCCAATCTATAGATACAAACAACAATTACAATGACCACAGCGTAAAAAATTGCTACACAAAAACCAGTTGACAAATCTGCACACATCTCCAGGAAGTGTTGGTGGATAGACGAGGGCTGCGGTAATCAAAACCGGTTGAACTGGTCCACGGGTCAGTGTGGCCAAGCTGTGGCAAGTTTAACTATGTTACAATGTACAGTATGGCCGCGAACGGAGATTGGATTAGAAATATATCTGAGAAGTAAATTAGGATAATTTGGAAGAAGAGTATTCAGTTTGAAATGAACGTAAATGAAACGAAAGTGGTGTATCAGGATCGTAGCATCCATTTGCTATCTATAGTCATAATAGTCTCTGCCTACCCCAGTGGGCATGTGTGAGAGTATGTATGATTCAATTTTAATATTATTATTCTGTTAGTTACATCAATGTTATTGGGTTTTTCTCTGAAATTTTCAGTAGCACTCAGTTTGGATTTGTGATCTTATAATGGCAATAGGCCTGCCCCCTATTACATGGGACCTATCAATACCGGTATTGTGACTTTACAATAGTACATTTCTGCCTACCAACAATTTTATAAAAAAAAACAAAAGGCGATTGGAAACACGTGTGATAACACGTTTAGTTATTTGATTGATAAATATTCTGAGTAATAAATGTACCTACATCAAACGTTATCTTCTAACTTTAATCAATGACTAATTAAGATTAAAATTATAATGAAAACGTTTCGACATTACTAGAGTTACTACATAGTTTATTTATCGTTTAATAATTAACGAATGATTCACTCGTAAAGTTTTACCGTTAAAATAGTAATTATTGGTTGCGAGAGCGCCAAAGCACGAAGTCTTGGGATCGATTCTCAGGTCGAGTCAGTGCTATTGAGTTTTACCTGCCTCAAAGTTTCGAATTGTGGCTTTGTGCCCGGTTTATAGCAATAGGCCCACCAGCTATTAGATACTAGCAACCTGCCTGCGGTTGCTAGTATCGATGTGTCTATATTATATATGATATATCGATGTTATATAGCTTATAACCTTCCTCGATAAATGGACTATCCAAAACAAAAAGAATTTTTCAATTCCAACCAGTAGTTCCTGAGATTAGCGCGTTCAAACAAACAAACAAACTCTTTAACTTGATAATATTACTTAGTAATTTATACATGGGAGACAAACTGTGGGTGTAGATATATTGCATCTATCGTACCTATACCTCTGTTTAACCCTTCGGGCTACGGGAAATACAGGCGTGATGATAAATAACATAATGTTATTTATCATCATTTACTTCCAGTTCTTCGTCACTGTTTGGAACTGGAGAACAAATTTTCGACAATTGTCGATTTCGTGTCGTGGGCTTATCCACCCGAGGAATGCATTTGTGTGCTCCAAGGTTACTTGCTTCGAATCTGTACTTTGTGTCCGTTAATTGTATATATGTGGAGTCCTTAGGATACAGGGTTTGTTCCCTAGTGCGGGAGGTGTTTTAAAAACAAAAGAAAACAAACAAAAAAAAGAATTTCAAAGTAAGTACCTACCTACTTTTCACGTGGGAGAGCCATGTTTCGGCACGGCGGTAATGGCTTACCATCAGGCGATCCGTCTGATCGTTTGCCCTCCAATCCCATAAAAAACCTAGACTTGTAATAATGGACTTATTGCGGAGTTGATGAACGTAGATGAAGCGAAAGTGGTGTGCCAGGATCGTAGCAAGTGGAAATCTAGTCTCTGTCTACCCCAATGGGAAACAGGCGTGAAAATATGTATGTATGTATTGAAATAAAACATTTTGACTTTTTAACCACATAGTAACCTACCCAAAATATTTGAGAGAATCATTAAGTTAACAATCTCCGAAGATAGCACTGTTTTCATCAAATATTTAGGTTAAAATGTAGTACAATAGCTGTCTAGACGCGCCCGAATTCACCAGTTATTAACCCGGTTATTGAAAACAATGACTATAGTTGTTGAATATGCCTGTAGTTAATTTTATTGCTATGGAGCTATAGATTTCTAGTTCAAAGTTTTTAGGCTGACTTACTGTTCACGTGTATTACGATTTTTTAATATCCGGCGCACTCTGGTGGCACAGCACGGCAAGATCCATTTAGGTGACGAATGTTAAGCAACTTAATGGCTCTGATAATATAGTTGAAATTTCAAAAACAATGGTCGTGAGCTTTGTATCTTTTAATTTTTGCGGTAGTAACCATTTGATTTCAACTTTAATAACAATAATAAGTAGTGATGAGCCGAATCGAATATTCGGCTCATCACTATTGGTATCGCTATTTGGTATTCGGTATATTCGTCAAATTTTGAAGTATTCGTATTAGGCCGAATTATCAAGTTTAGATGCCGAATGAAGACGCCCCAGATAGAAAATCCTGGACTAACTTAGGGGAGGCCTTTGCCCAGTAATGGAACAACATTGAGGCTACAAGAAAATAATATTCCGAATATATTAGATTAAACTGACTAACATTATACCATATCATCATGCCTGTATTCCCCGAAGGGTTAAACAGAGATGTATTGATGTACATCCACAGTTCGCCGGTATGCTTAGGTCCCATGCAGTAGGCTCGCCCCCTTTGGGCGAGCCTACTGCTATTACTGGGTACAAATTCCAAACTCCGAACTGTAACTGAGAACGTCACAGTAATACCAAAAACACTGCTCGCCCAGGACGTCTGGCGTAGCAGTCTCGCTCAGGACCACTAGGGTAATGAGGCAGATTAGACTTATTCAGTTTTATAGTTGACCAGCTTCTGTCCGCGACTTAGTCTGCGTGGACTTCAGAATTGGACCCGACCTGGATTCCAGACCATAATCTATCTCTGTACCAAATTTCATCCAGATCCGTTCAACTGTTCTGACGTGAATGAGTAACAAACAACAATCCTGACAAACTTTCATGTTTATAATATTGACATTACTTCCACGTCCACTCATTGTAGCATACTTATGGCCAAATAGGTACAGTATTCGCTCAAAAGTCCATAAGCACGCTAAGGATTACATTGCTATGAACAGTACGACCGAGCTCGATACAGCCAGTGCGTGTCACTTGTTAACGACACGTTTGGCGTAGCGGCTTCTGCGTCACGTGTTGTGGGTTCAATCCCCATACGGAGCAAATATTTGTACGATCTACAGGTAATTGTTCCGGGTCTGGGCGTTTGTGTATGTGAGAATTTGTGTTTGTAAACGCACCCACGATACAGGAGAAAATCCTAGTGTGGGGCAACGTTTTTTTAAAAAAGAAAAATTATAAATAAGTCAGAAATATACAAAAAAGTTCGCATTACGACGGGATTTTATGAAACTCCTAGGGAACCTATAAAAACCGGACGAGTGTGAGTCGGACTCGCCCATCGAGGGTTCCGCACAAATTTGTAGGAGTACATATTATAATTAATTACAAATGTATAGGTTTCTGATATTCCCCTATACTTGTAGTATAAGACGGTATTACTTGCCAAATTTCATTGTTCTAGATCAATGGAAAATACCCTATAAATTTTTATTTCCTTGAGAGTGTCGAAATATACGTTTTTTTGCGGCATAAATGGTCGTATCTTTTTTTTTCGTTACTGAGAAGATTAATTTTTTCACAGCTTCAAGGGACTGTAGACCTGAGTATATGGTTTTAATTTCAACTCGATACCTCCCGTTCCCGAGATAAAGGGTCTTGACGGACGGACAACAACGTGATCTTATAAGGGTTTAGTTTTTTCCTTTTGAGGTACGGAACCCTAAAAAACGGTACACAACTATAAAAACTAAGTAGTCTTGTAAGGAAGATTGGCTAACCAGTCCACCCAGTAAGTAATTTACATAACAAAAGATGTGCATCTTCATAAAAACCCATCTAATTACTACGGTTCATCACAAACACAGAAGACACAGTTTTTTGTGCTACCTGCTTACGTACCTTTCATCTATTGTAATTTTTTGCCGTTCCATCAAAAGGTTGATGATTCAATTTAAAAAAAAAGGTTTCGTGGTTATCGTGGTGTCGGGTACACCTTTTTAAATAACATAACATAACATACCATCACGCCTGTATTCCCCGAAGGGTTAGGCAGAGGCGTACTTAATGTACACCCAGAGTTCGCCTGTATGTTTAGGTCCCATGTTATAGGGGGCGAGCCTATAGTCATTCACCGGGCACAAATCCAGACTCCGAGCTGCTACTGAGAATTTCATAGAAAACCCCAATAACACTGCTCGACCTGGGGATCGAACCCAGGACCTCTAGTGTAGCAGTCGTGCTTGTGACCACTAGACTAATGAGACAGTCATTACTCTAGTGGTGGTGGTTTTTAAATAGGGATTACTAAAAATAATGTCATACTAAGATGACTTTTCACAATAACACTTTCGTAGGTGAGAGATAAATGAACATTTGTAATAATTTCATATCGCTTCGGTGTTACAGAATCCCAGTCACCTTGGAACATCACTAGTACAGTGTACAGCGTATCAAGATTGTACTAGAATATTGTATAACAATACTAAGTGTGATAAGATAAGATAACATGATAATGTTGAGGCTCTCATATCAGTGTGATGAGTGACACTGGTTTTTCTAAATAGGTGTAACGTACTAAAGAATGCAAGCGCGCTCCAGCGTAGATCAAGCGTAAGCCTAACACGAATAAAAAAAATGGCGTTCTTTAATTTCTGTCTACGCCCAATTTAAAGTTTGTTGGCTCTATAGCTTCTAAGATTTCAGCATTAGTAAATGATAAGAACAATAATTTGAT
This sequence comes from Acronicta aceris, assembly GCA_910591435.1. Lineage (NCBI taxonomy): Eukaryota > Metazoa > Arthropoda > Insecta > Lepidoptera > Noctuidae > Acronicta > Acronicta aceris. Next base: position 1,765,225 of record OU342778.1, on the reverse strand, counting down.
CAGAAATAATATTTTTTAATGGCACAATGGTTAAATTGTCAAATAATATACCTACTTATTTTTTTTGTATATATTACTTAAATTTTGACTTGAAATAAAACTATTTATTACGGATTTTATCGCGTTGTATTAATATTATTTAATACCCGACGTTTCGGATCCTTTACAGCATCCATGGTCACGGGCAGAGTAAGTTGTTGAACGTCTTAATGTTACAATTACTAACAGCTACCTTACATTTTTGTTATTTATTGGCGATCCGATTCACGCAGAACGATCTCACCGTATCCTACGGTCTTGCAGTTTTGGGCTTGGATTTTGATTTAATGGAATCTATAATGGGGTTCCAAGCAGCGGCGGTAAACCCCAGCCATCCTCTCTATTGAAATTTGGGTGTTTTTTAATTTCAATAGCCTCGCGAATCATCCTGGGAAGGAATCGGTTTTCTTTTGCGAGGACTTGTGGTTTATCAAATCTGATGTAGTGCTGGGTCTTGTCAAGAGTATGTTTACAAACTGCTGACTTCTTGGAACGGCGGTGTTTGACATCGGCGATGTGTTCTTTTAGGCGGGTCCCTATTCTTCTTTTAGTTTGGCCTATGTAAGTGTCAGAAACCAGTAACTTTTGACTATTTAAAACCGTAATAAATTAAGTTGTCCTATGTAATTAGGGAAAGAACTGTCTCCCGAGATACAGGGTAACAACCTAGTTCAGGAGACAGAGCTTCTATGTAATAGTGACTTTTATGGTTTCCAATAAATAATTTATTATTATTAATGATACCAATGCGAAACACTTACGACCCCATTTATAACAAGATACAGATTTTTAATTATCCGAAATAAATTATTCTATTCATAGATTATTAAAATTTACACCTGTCAAACCACCAGTTATTTCAACCGTACCTCTAAATTGCGTCATTTTCGTAGAAGATTAGTGTACCTACAATACAAAGGAAAAGTATTTTTCTCAATCTATCAAATACCTATTTTTTTATCGTTTTTATCCGCATTTTTCTTGAATATCATCATCAACTCAACACTTTCAATAATGCCCACATAAACGTGTATTATATAAAATACTAACAATATTGAAAACGTGTTCAAATTATAAATAATCGCTGCTAAATGGCATTCAGAAATAAAATGTTAGTTGAGTGATTCATAGGGATGTCTATTTTATTAGAAAATAATATCGATTATCGATAATTCGAATCTACTGAGCGGATTTCCACACGGTTTTCACCAATAGAAAGAGGTTATTATCTAGGAATGTAATAAGTAGGCTATTCTTTATGAACCTGAACCATGATACCTACGCATGCGAAGCCGGGCCCGGTCGCTAGTGTTATCGTAACCAGTAGATCGACAATAACAATGTGTAATCAACGATCACTATTATGTTCGAGAAGAACATACGTAATAGTGATCAAACCATTTTTATTCCCAAAGTTCCCGTCAGAAAGTATTTTACTTGGCCAAACAAAAATGGGTCACTGTGACGAACAAAGGCCTCATAGCTGATCCCTAAAAGAAGATTCGTGGTTCGTGATTGGACAGAATTATTGGATGACAGTAGCCACAGCACTAAAGCCTGTCTAGCAAATTCGATAACACAAGCAATTCTATTGTAATGGATTATATTTAACTCTTGTTAATGTATTTATATATTTTTTTTTTATTATCCTGCCTATCGGAATAGGTCAACTCAAAGCTGCTATGCCTTATTCCTCAAAAAGCGATGCCGTGCATACCTAAATTGAACTTTGAAGGTTTTATATCAAAAATGATGCCGTGCTTAGATTGGACACTGAAGTTTTATGACAAGACTTTAAAAGAAAAAAAGAACAACCATTTCGAATTTAGGTATTTCGGCGTTACTTCTCAACGGTCTCAGACATTGTTATTGAGGAAACGCCGGCGCATAAATCGAAAATACTCGTATAACTTGTTAACGTGTCTTTAAAAGATCTCGAATAATATAGAAATAAATATCATTTTAAACTATGTATTTCCAATGACAATTAAAAACTTGATTAGGGGCAAAAAATGTGCAACAAATGTTGGAATCCAAATAGGTATTGAAAAAGTTGTTAGGAAACGAATTTACTTAGTTGCGAAAATAAGTAGGTAATGAAGCCTTTTGGTTGCATATTCGTGCATTTTTCGGTATTAAATAAATTTGTAGAAGGATTTGTTAGTATAATCAAATCGGGTTTTTATAAATTGTATGATAGGTACCTATTGATATTCGTAAATTAATCCAGAAAATAGCTGGCACTTGCTAAATTATTTTTTCATTGCATTTTACTTGTGTGGGGTGCAAATTTTTTTTTTATTTCTTTCTTTCATTCTGGTAATTCAATAATTTAAGACAAACCGATCAAAGGGTATCAAAAGTTATTAAAAAATACATTATATTGTATGTGTATTGGAATCTAGTATTCGGACAACCCAATAACTAAACAAAAAATCCAACCATCTCACGAATTTCGTAATAATTATGTTTCTTAAAACAAAGAAACTAATTGAAGAGTTGGTACATAATTTTTGTTTAGGATTTGTAAGAATATTTTGCTTCCGTGTTTTACGAGGTGCGTCATAAAGTCGCAAAGATTCAACACTAATTAAGTATTATAATCAAAACGAAACGAAAAATCTAACTAGCAATCTCTTCAGCAAAGTAACTTATACATATATAACGTCAGTAAATGAAAGGACATAAACAAAGAATATAAATTACACAATTTCAACAATCGCAGACCGGCCAGTCTTTCTAAAAAATAGAACATTTAAAAAACCAAAACACAAATAAACCATAACTAGATCCAATTAAAGTTCAAAATCGATTGCGTTAACGTTGAAAGACCGCTAAAATATCAGTGCACATCGCGTGCTGGCGGCAGTAACAAACAGTGAAATTGATTGACTCACCTCAAGTTTTTTGGAGTACTCTTCCGTCACGCGCTCTTGCTCCTTCTTCAACTCTTCGTTCTTGTCCAGAAGGGCTTTGCCCAATTCTGCTGCCAAGAGGAGGTCCGACTCTTTCTGTTGGAGCTGAGCCCACAAGTCGTGCTCCTGACTCGCGTCCATCGTCCCGTTTTCCCTGGCCGCCGACATTTCTTTAACATACGCTTCTAAATCCTCATAAAAATGTTCGTCTGAAAAACTCAAAGGTACCGGAGTCTTTCTAGAAGCACTCTTACTTCTACTTCGTCTTTGTCTATTTATTGGTGTTGATGATCTTATGGCTCCTTTGCCAACGAACTCAGTTTCATCAGTTATAAAATTGGGTGATTTGGTGCGATCAGGTGGTTCCGGTTCAGTGTTATCTTTACTATTTCTACATAAATTTGCACTAACTTCACCGGCCATTTAATCAGACGAGTCTGTTCTACAAAAACAATTTATTGTACCTATTTTAACTTTGCACTATTTTAGTGTAGCTATTCTTTTTGAATATTTTATCGATAGCCTGTTGGAACTTCACTGTTTTGGGGAGCTTTATTTTGAATATGTTCTTGTTAATGTCGAAATCCTTTTTTAATGCCATTATAACTAGTGTTGTATCACAATGGTAACATTTCCGGCTCACTGGCACTCACAACACTGCACTGTTATGTCGATACACTCGCGGGCGGCGCGGCGCGGTATAGATGTTACCTCGACAACGGTCCGAACACAACAGAATGCCTCCAAAACCTTCGAGGTAGAATAGCCCGCGACGGGCAAAGATTATGGCGGTGAAGAGAGGTGGAAGTAGGTAGAATGGAAAAAGGTTTTAACTGTTTTTATGACTATCAGATGTCCATCTTGTCTATTACTAGATTTTATTTTTATAATTTGCCTAAGTAGGTACCTAATACTCAGTAGTGTTAATATTTTTTTAATTCTTTGTACCAATTTAATTCAAATGTATTTTATGCATTATGGGATTATATATTACCACATTGTTGACTTCACTACCTACTTAAAATTCATTAAAAGATACCTCTTTTAATAATAATTAGTTTATTACTAGCGTAATAAATTTTATAATTAGGTAGGTACCTAAGCCATTTAATTTGTGTAAGTTGCACTTAATTATGAATTTAGAACTAATTATTCTGAATCATAAGTTTTGATAAGTTTTGCAATATTGGATAATATCGTATATAATTGAAAAGATGTAGGTAGGTAAATAAGTATTTATCATGTGCCACAGTTTTACTGAGGTTAGTAATTAGTTACAAACCTACAGACCTTCATAATAGAACACCTATAAGTTCTCCTTTTACATACCATCACGCCTGTACTCCCCGAAGGGTTAGGCAGAGGCGTACTACTGTACACCCACAGTTCGCCTGGTATGTTTAGGTCCCATGTAATAGGGGGCGAGCCTATTGCCATTAACCGGGCACAAATCCAGACTCCGAGCTGCTACTGAGAATTTCATAGAAAAACTCAATAACACTTTGCTCGACCTGGGGATCGAACCCAGGCCCTCTGGCGTAGCAGTCGCGCTTGGGACCACTAGACTAATGAGGCAGTCAAGTTCTCCTTTTGATGAAGGATGATGCGTCTGAATGGCAGGATCAGGCAGAGTTGTATCACATAACATTTTTAGAAACACTCCGCTATCTAATCTTTGGTGTAAATCAACACGTGCGTTAGAGCGAGACGCCACCAGAAAGGTAAGTCCAAACCTTCACGCGAGACAAGGACAGCTGTACTTATCAAGGTGATACAAAGAGAGTGGTCAAATAAAATGTCGAAACATTATAATTTTATTGTTAGCAAGCGTCAGGAAATGATCTCATATTAATCCTATAAAAATCGCATCTAAATGGAACCAGTTTTTTAAGAAACCTTGATTATAGCATCAAGTCGCAGTGAAACAATATAGAACCTATCAAGTTTCACAAACACGCCATCAAGCCTGTATTCCCCGAAGGTTTAGGCAGAGGTGTAGGTACAAAAGGGGACGGCCTGCGAAATGCAGACTGCTGGAAGCGTGGTAACTGGGAGGGGGAACTGCCTCTCACGCGCCATAACCCTCAGCAAGGTGATTTACGACAGAGTCCCACGTGAAGGCGGTCGCTAGCCAGTCAAACCCCAAGAGATTTCCTAAGATTTTCTCGCCTCTTACAGATGCTTATCCCAATACCAGTGAGGAATTGTATTCATTAACTGGGCAAACACTGCCTCATTAGCCTAGTGATCCTGACGCGACTGCTATGCTAGAGGTCCTGGATTTGATTCGCAGGTCGAGCAAAGTGTTATTAGGTTATTCTATTAAATCTCAGTAGCAGCTCTGAGTTTGGATTTTTTGCCCGGTTAATGGCAATAGGCTCTCCCCCTATTACTTATATGCCTATATGCCTATATTACCTAAAAATTAGATTTGAACACAATACCAGTTCAGCAGTTGCGTTAACCACTAGTTTCATGAGACAGTTAATATTTTAAAGACATGAAACAGTCAATGTTTCGTAACCGAGCGACAGTATCGATTCAACAGAACGTCTCACAGCTGTGAAAACAATCATTCGTATTATTAAATAAAGTAAACAGTGTTTGGACAATATGGCAGCGATATTAGCACCTACGGATGACATGGAGATGGAGAAGATAGCTGAAGATGAGCTGTCTAAGCTGCAAAGACAGGTAAATAACTTTTATATGGATTAAGTCAACAAACGAGCTGACGAGCCACCTGGTGGTAAGTAGTCATCGTCGCCGATTGACACCTGCTACTATACAAGAGGAGCTGCTGTTGCGTTGCCGACCGTTAAGAGCCCCCACGGACTGTAAGCTGCCAGAGCTGCAGCAACCGAGGGGGTAGTTATAACTTAGCCACGAGTCATGTAATCTTATTTATGAAATTATTTCAACATTTTTAGTAGCGAGTCGCATCAGCGGGCGTCCATGGGCGGCGATGACAGCTTACCATCAGGTGGCTCGCTTGCCGACATAATCAATAAAAAAACACTATGCTGATTAGTCGAGGTACAAGGTTCAGCTGCAATTGCTGCGCAGTCTCTGGATAGATGATAATTCTTAACACATTGAGACGCTCCTCACCTCGGTCCCGGTTGTTATACATACGAAAGAATACCTATAATAATGGTTAGTGTTAGTCAGAAGCTGAAAAAGCATGTCAACTAGTACATCCTTAGAATATCGGTATGGCCCAGAAATCTGGTAGCGGAAGACCGATGACAGTCGCTGCTTGTATAACATTAAATTTAAAATTTATAAAACCCTCGCAGCATCAAGACATAGTTACCATGTCCTCGCAATATCACTGAAGTACCAGGATACCAAATTTCAAATCGATCAGACCTGTGGATGTTTCGCACATCCCTTCAAGAATCAGAAAAGAGCTGATAATAGCAGTTTGAAGACTGGCCAGATTTTCTTAAATCACAGCTAAGAACACTCTCGATCAAGTGATCTTTCAAACAAAAAAACACTGAATCAAAAGCGGTCCATTCGTTTGGGCGCTACGATGCAACAGACAGACACACGCTACAAACGTATAACACTCCTCTTTTCGTCGGGGGATGCGACTGATATTCAGTCGTATCTTGTTAGACTGTAATGACCCGAAGTCCCCAACATAGGAAGAAGGCTAAGAGGATGATGTCCTAAATTTCAGTTCAGGGTGATGGAAATAGATCGGGCCACAGTGCTGAGCAGCGTGCAGCCGACCCTGAGGATGCAGAAGAACATCATCAACACCCTCAACGCTGACCTAGAGAAGATCATGTTGGAACTTAAGGTATATGACAATTTTGGGACAACCACTACAAACAGCTCCTCTTCATAAATAGCCTAATAGTTGCCTATTCATTTTTTAAAACACATCCTTACTAATTATAAACGTGAAAATTTGTGAGTATGGATCGATATGTATATGTTTCTCTTTCGCGCCAGAACGGCTGAAAGGATCTGCATGAAATTTGGCACACGATTATAGCCTTATACTTTTTATCCAGGTCGGACCCAATCCTGAAGTCCACGCAGACAAAAGACAGACAGAAGTCGAGGGCAGAAGCTAGTATTTTATAATTTTATTTGAAACTAGATCGAAAAATAGGATACCCGTATTTTATATTTTCCCGATATTCAATCATTTTCATAATTATATTTTCGACTTTGAAGTTATTTCTATTCTAAACAGACGTAAATGCCAAATGACATCATTTGTACGGTTATCCGCATTAAACCGTGACATAATGTTTGACCCTTCAAAAACTTGTCTATGTCATTTGGGCATCTCTCATAATTTATTCATAACCTTACATTGCCTATTTCATTGTTGATGTACTATTATTTCGACAAAATTTATTTTTTCTAAGTTTCCGCCGCATAAGTGAAGTCATCACACTTTTTTGATTTTTTTTTTCTTAGAAATGAAGAATAATAAAATATGAATAAAAATGTTTTGTTTTTTCAGTATTTTTTTTTGTTTTGGTGGCTTAATACATTACATGGTGTACATTAAGTACGCCTCTGCCTAACCCTTCGGGGAATACAGGCGTGATGGTATGTTATGTTTAATTTTGAAATTTTGTCTATTAGGTACTACCTACCTACCACATTACCATTAGTAATGAAGCATTTCAAATGAATAAGATAACTCATGCATGAGTAACTATAGTGGTGCTAATCGTGACTTGTCTTGGGTTCGATTCGTGTTATAAGTAGTATTTCAGTGAAATTCTAAGTGCAGCTCGGAGTTTAGATTTTTAGAAAATATACCTATTTGTTTCTTTTTCACAGTAGGTACCTATCGTAGGACAAGTTGTTAAAAAACCTAACTATTCCTACTTTTATTCTCAACAGTTTACCAAAAGCACGTCGAACCTTCTAGAAGGCGCCAGAAGCCGGGAGAAGCTGATAGCTCTTCTGAAAGACCACGAGAAGTATTCGGGAGAAGTGAGAGAGCATAGAGAAAATATCAAAGAGCTGAACTTTTTGCTGAAACAAGTTCAGAAGGAGATCAAGTCGTTGCGATCCAAAGTCACAGGATTTGAAATTGTAATTCTGAAATTTGTTTTTAAATTAGAGATTTTGGCTCCGGCTTCACACGAGTGCCATGACGAATTATACTAATTCGTGTTAATAACATTTTAATTAACCGATCTCTGTAGAGATGAGATATTTAAGAAAAAAATATATAGGTACCTAGGTTAAAAATAAAAACTGCCTCGTTAGTCTAGTGGTCCCAAGCGCGACTACTACGCTAGAGGTCCTGGGTTCGATTCCCAGGTCGAACAGTGTTAGTGAGTGAGTGAATTCCCAGTAGCGAGTTTGGAATTTGTGACCGGTTAATGGCAATAGGCTCGCCTCCTATTACATGGGACCTAAACATACCGGCGAAATGTGGGTGTAATTTAGTAAGCCTCTGCCTAACGTTTTAGAATACAGCCGTGATGTATATTAGAGGCCTTTATAAGAGCAATATAAGATTTTTTTGTCTGTCGTATGTTTGTACATCACTCAAAAACTACTGCAAGAAATTGCATGTGGTTTTCGTAGTTGTATTGCTGATAGGTCTAATTAAAAATCTGGTGCATGTTTCATCTTGAATCGACTAGCTGAATGAGGCCGTTTTTATCCTAATTGAATTACTTACTTACCTAATGATATAGTTGGGTAAGAAATGGTACCTACATACTTTATTTTCCCTTCAGGCATACGCCAACGTATTGACAGGGCAGACATTGATAAGTCAGCTGGAGAACCGGCTGGATACTGCCATGAAGAAGTTCAACACTGTCAACAGTGAGAACTACTTTATGAGGCTGGAGATAGACCGCCTGCTGCGAGATCGGTAACAAAACCCTTAAATTGCCTTTTGACCGCTAAGTCAAAACAGAAGAAGCGTGATCTTGGTGCCAAGTTCCAAGAAATTTTAAAATTTCCTATAGAAATCTGTCATCCAGTCGTGACCGTGGCGTACTGGGCACATTTTGCTTTGTCGTCTATACATAGGTAACTGTGGCGCTCAAAAGGATAAGTAAGTATATGGAATATGAAGAACAATAGTTATTTAATTTATTATTATACATATTAAGCAAACAAATAGAAACCAAACCATATATCAAGCAAATAACCGTAATCCTGAGTAGGTGGAGCGCGTGTTCGGCACGCGTGCTCGGGGTGGAATATGAGGCGAGGTCTCGGTCCTTGAAGAGGTCCAGTGAAAACTGGACCACAACCTGTCATGACTTTTCTTTGCCTGATGTCAGGCAAAGAAAAGTTATTTTTAGTGAAGCAAAAATTCGACAGCTGGCAGGATTTCGAACCTACGTCTTCTGTTTAGATACACCAGATGCTATGACCTCTAAGCCACCGCGAGTCCCACCCGCCACATCGAAATTTGCTTTCACATTCAGAATGTTAGCGACATCTATTGAAAAGCAAGTTATGTTTCTTCTCAACCGACATGACTTACTTTACAGTTAGTTCGATGTCGTATGATGCCAGCTTACCTTTTAACTATCTTTTTGTTTTGTTTTTTTTTTTTGCATTTTCCAAGGTAAGATGATAAAGTTATTTTTAGTGAAGGAAAAATTCCTACACACATGTCACGCAAGGGATTCGCTGTGGCTTAGAGATAGCGTCTAGTGTATCTAACCAGAAGACGCAGGTTTGAATCCTGCCCGCGGTTAAATTTTTCCTTCACTAAAAATAACTTTATAATTATAATGTTAGCATGGAAAATGCAAAATAATCACAAAAAGATAAATAAAGGTAAGTGTGGTTTTTAGTCGGTAGGAGTCTAACATACCATGCCGCCTTCAAACGATCCATGAGGATTGTCCGTACACAAAAAAAAAAGGCAGAATGGTACAAATTTTCCACAGTTCATTGGTATCTTTAGGTCCCATGTAATAAGGGGCAAGCTGCAACTGAGAATGTCATAGAAAAACCCAACATTTTTTTTAAAGAAAAAGAAAGAAAGAAAAAATATGAGGCCACCTCAATGGCGCTATTAAATAATATTGTGTCTCATCAATGCTCTGTTCCCTTAGCCAATTCTTCAACACCCTTTGGAAGAACCAGTTGAAGCGCCTCATGGATGGCAAGGCCATGATCATCGAGCTGTTGGAGCAGGCCATCTCCACGTACGACCAGCGCGAGGAGTGGTGCGCCAAGCTGGACGCACTCAAGGAAAAGGCTGCCATTGACTATAGAAAACATTGCTTGGTACGTTGTTCAGATTGAATTTAAAAAAAAATTACTTCGATTTTCTCCTGTATGCGTAGATCTTTAATTGTATCAATATACATGAGTGTCAAGGGTGTAATTTTTTTCTCTAACAACTAATACCAAGTCATTATTACCTCATTCAATATTGGAATTAACATCTATATTGAATTATATAACTTTCAGTTATATAATTCAATTCAAAAGTTATAGCCTTTTTCATATACAAACACCCAGAAATAAGTACCTACCGTTCGGTCAATTTAACTGCGTCTTAAAGTTAGCCGATAAAATATAGAAATTAGGAAGGAAGGACCTAACTGTCTTTACAGCGAGTTTTAATATTAAAACTCTTTATTGCCTGCGATTTCACTCTCATTCTATAGGACAAACACGCGAAGGTTAAGTAATTTTTGGAACAACGAAATCATAGGGACAGTGCCCACGCATACATAACAACGCGTGTCAGCCGAGCCTTTGGGGTAGCTTCCGAGCTGGAGTGAGCCGTTGAGAATAGCCGCACAAGAAAAATAACTTAATTCCGTATGCCTATGCAAACATTTCGAAATCAATAAGGACAAAATATTCACGAATCCTTACTTCACCACATAGTATAAAAAAAGTCGCTGTCGCTGTCTGTCCGTCCCTATGTATGCCTAAATCTTTAAAACTACGCAACGGATTTTGAAGCGGTTTTTTTTAATAGATAGAGTGATTCAAGAGGAAGGTTTTAAGCTATTTAACATTACGCTACGGCTCGTAGGAATGGGGCAACGCGGGTGAAACTGCTGGCGGGCCGCTAGTATATTATAAACGTGAAAGTTTCTGAGTATGGATGTATGGATGTTTATTACACTTTCATGCTAGAACGCCTGAACGGATCTGGATGAAAATTGGCACAGAGATAGATTAAAATGGAATAATACATAGGCTACTTTTTATCCAGGTCGGACCCAATTCTGAAGTCCATGCAGACAAAGTCGCGGGCAGAAGCTAGTTAGTAATTACGACCCCAACTGTCGTAACACGCGAGTTTTTACCACAGCAAAACTACTTGCGAATAACTTCAGAAGCCCGTTGTTATTTTGGAGATATTGTAAGTGTTAAATATTCACTTTTACCTACCTACAGGAAGTGCGCGAACTCCAACGTCAGCTAGACCACAGCTTGAAGCTTGAAGAGTTCTTACGCACTAAGGGCACGGTGCGGCTGACAGCAGCTGATGCAAAGGCCGAGGCCAAAAAGTTAGAGCAGCAAGAAGAGGAGATGAGGATCTACAATAACTACGTCAACATTCTAGATGCTATACGGGTAAGTAGAAAGAAAAGAAAGAAAATTGGTTTATTTCCTCAACCAAGGACACAGAGACAGTTAATTAATAAACACAAAAAAGAATGCCAAAAAAGTATACAAAAATAATATTTCACATTGGCAGCACAATTCCAATGTCACACAAGGCTGTGACACTACAGTGTAAGTAGGCACTTAGGTGGATATTCATAACTAGCTATTTCGTTCGCATGAATATGTGTAGTATATGTTTTTATTACCACAATACGAGTAAATAACTAATTAATTAGCTATTTTCAACATACATAACATACCATGACGCCTGTAAATATTCCCGGAGGGATTAGGCAGAGGTACTTATGTAGGAACACACACAGTTCGCCAGTATGTTTAGGTCCCTTGTAATGGGGGGCGAGCCTATTAACATTAACCGGGCATAACTCGAAACGCCGAGCTGCTACTGAGAATTGCACATGTTGCTCGATCTGGAAATCGAATTCAGGACCTCTAGCATAGCAGTCGCAGTAGCAACAGTTCATAGTTTGGATTTGTGCTCGGTAATGACAATAGGCTCGACCTAAAGATACCGGCGAGCTGTAGCTGTACAGTACATATACATTACACCTATGACTAATCCTTCGGGGAATACCTACAGATGGTATTGTATCTATGTTATTTATTTATTTGGCATGTCTTCAGGAGTTCGCTGGAGAAGAAGACGTGGACAAGCTGATCCAAGAGTTTACTCGCCGTGAAGAGGAGAACTATGCATTGTTTAACTACATCAACGAAGTGTGCACGGAGCTCAAGAACCTTAGCGACAACGTAAAGATGCTTAAAGATAACATTGGTAGGTACTGTTGGCAGTGAGAGCATGAGAGGGCCAGTCTTACTCGGAAAAGACATCTGCATCTGTTTGTTGGCAGGCAACCACTTCAGCGCCTGACATGCTGAAAACCGCGCTAAAGGCGCCCTTAATTATTAATATCCCTCCATGAAGAGAACACCGTGCTCCCCTTCATATTCTGATGGCGGCTGGCGGCCACAGGGTTGGTTTTAGTGGTTAAGAATCCCACTTCTGCAAGAAAGAGCCAACGCTGCATTAGATTGGCCTGTCCATTTTTTACAGCCATTGTATAGGGAGCTTAGTGACCAGTTTCATGGCGGACCAGACCCGCAAGATATTTATATAGTTCACTTATCATTCTCAAAGCTTTGTCCAATCATCCCTCTCAATGTTCACACCGCCTATCTTTTTGTAGAGGAAGAAACCGCGAAGCACCAAGCGAAGCTGTACAAGCAGCAGGACAGCATCGAGTCACTGCGCAGCACGCTGGAGGAGCGGCGCCGCGATACCGCAAACGCGCGTGAGACCTGCGAAAGGAGCGAGCAAGTGCTGGCCACACTGCTGCAGCAGATATACGCACTGGCTCTGTTAGTATGCTAGGGGGTTAAATTGACCACGTTTGATGAGTCACACTATGATTACCTAGCATTGCAGATTTAGTTGACAGCGTGTACAGACTACCATGTACATACAAACATACCATCACGCCTGTATTCCCCGAAGGGTTAGGCAGAGGCATACTAATGTACACCCACATTTCGTCTGTATGCTTAGGTCCCGTGTTATAGGAGGCGAGCCTATTGCCATTAACCGAGCACAAATCCCAAACTCTGAGCTGCTACTGAGAATTTCGTAGAAAAACCCAATAACACTGTTCGACCTGGGAATCGAACCCAGGACTTGTGTAGCAGTTGTGCTTAGGACCACTACTTAAGCTAATGAAACTAACAATCCCAAATAATTCGGCGTAGTGGACTATAGGACAATAGGCTCGCCCCCTACTGCCTATATAGGACCTAAAACATACCGGCGAACTGTGGGTGTACATCTGTACACCTGTGCCTAACCCTTCGGAGAGTACAGGCGTGATGGTATATTATGTGGACTATAGCCTAACCCCTCCCATTCCGAGAGAGCTTATCATCCCGTGTGGGGACGGGTTAGAATACTGTTCGTCACTGCCACTCAGGCATACCGTAAGAAGCGTGAAAATATCTGACTTCCTCGATGGTAGGACCTCTTGGGATCTTGACTAGCTGGTGAAAATCCTTACGTAGGAGTCTGTCGTGCAGCACCTTGGTGTGTGTTTCGACTTTTGCACGTAATAGGCAGTTCCTCTCGCCGCAGCAACGGCTTTGGCAGTCTGCAGTCCGTAGTCCGCTGGGTCGGCAACGGATCAGCAACTCCTCTGGTGCTGCAGGTGTCCATGGGCGACGATGACTACTTACCACTAGGTGTCTCGTCAGCTCGTTTGCCGATTTAATCCATAAAAAAAGACTGTGTCCAATAATGAGACGGTAATCGGTTTGATAAAGAATTTGTCTATTGACAGATCCTCCGACTGCGACTCACTGCCTCTCCTCAAGCTGCTGGGCAAGCCGTTTGATATCAACGTGATAAACGCGCGTCTCTACATCAAGAGCTTGGAGAAGAAAGTTCTTGAGATCATCGACGTCATTAGACTTGACGAGGTGAGATGACGAGTTCAAGTTAAAATTACGTCAAAATAACGTTTTTTGTATTAATGATAGGCTTACGCTTGATCGCCAGTTCGCCTGATGTTAAGCGATACTGCGATCTACGATGGAGCGCGCTTGCCTAGAAGAACCCGATTCACTCGTGTTTTAAAGACACCCAGATTATATAACCCAGATACTATAGGGGAAGACCCACTCGGGAAGCGTATTCCACATTTCAGCGGTACTAACTGTCCGTTTATAAAGTTAGTCGTTTCAAACGACTGGATATTTGGACAATATCCACGAATACGAAAAATTTACGACCCACAATGAGGGCTACCGCGCGAATTCGCCGCTAGTGGCGCTAGTGTAGCGTGTGGTCTCCGAAATGTCAAATTACACTGTTTGTGGGTGGGCTACGCGGGCTTATTACCAATTAGAATAATTTAATGAACATTTTGCAATCATCATCATCAGCGTATATTCGTCCAACATTTTGCAATAATTGAAATTAATTATGCCAAATATCGAGTTACGGGTCAATTAATGTTAGTGTTTTGTGACAATTTTATCTTTCGGAAACGAATGTCCTACCTTTTTCCCGAACAAAACGGGACTACATATCTCTACGGCATGCTAGATATTTTTACGGTACGATATAAAGGTATTAAATATGATTTAATGTATTAATTTAATTATTGTTTTCACGCGCGTAATAATAACAAATTTTAAAAGCTATACTTCAGGATCTAACTCGCTAGTGGTGACATCTGGTGAGCTTAAAAACGGTAGCCCTCAGTCTTTTAAAAAATTTACCACGGCAAAACCACCTGTAGCCAACTTCAAACACGTAGGTAGTTATTTCTACCGAACTGCCTGCCATACGGTAGTTAGGATTGCCAACTTTTTTTACAAGAAATAAAGTATATTTAGGTCTGAGAAGGAAATTATACAGTATTTTAGAAAAATGAACAGTACGCCACTATTTTTGTGTGCTTCGTGTTAGGCATTTTGAAGTTGAAACAGTACTTATTTTGTATACCTTACCTTATTTTTGTTCAACAGTAAAAACTATAATGTTGTGAAACTCATTTTATTACTGTTTTTAACAGTATAGTTGGGAACCCTAGCCGCAGCGTCAATGCACTACTTACCTCCAGTTATTTGCTATTTAATTATCATTAGGCGTAGGTAGTTATTAGGTATTGTGTATTAAAAAAATTAAAAATACCTACAATCGCGTTTCACGTTATAGCGTCGCTACTGTAAGAGGGTAGGTAATATTGATGTGGTTTAGATATAAAATCCACTTATTTACAAAATGGGATGACCAAAATTATGCATAGATACAAACAATTAGTGCTTACGTTACCCGTACCGTTCAATTCCACCTTCATTCACCGTCTTTGCAGTCTGCATTTGCCAAATAAACAAAATACAACACACATTGGCTTTTGCACTTATAAAATCTAAACTATTATTTCACAAAATTCTACTCACACACTCAAAATTTCATTCATGTCCACTAAAATCGACAACACAATAAAAATATAATAATTTATCGTACTTTAATACTTTGTAAAATTCGGAAAAATGACGGTCCCGACCATGACAGTGGTGCATTTTCGCGGCAACTGGCGAATTATCAACTTCAATTTTATTGTTAGCGTCGTCGCGTCTCTTTGGTCGGACTTGGCACCGACAACTTATATACAGCCGCAATTATTAATTACATTATATTATTAATCTGAATATATATTATTATGTGCAAGTGTAAGTACCTATATATTAATATCTTATTTTATTTATGTAGTTTAATAATTAATTTTAATTATTATTTTTCTAGTAGGTAAACCATGGAGACTGCCTCATTAGTCCAGTGGTTCTGGGTTTGTTTGTTGAGTCATGGTCGAGGAAAGTGTTATTGAGTTTTTCTATGAAATTCTCAGTAGCGGAATCTGGAGTACTGCCTGGTTAATGGCAATAGGCTCGCCCCCTATTACATGGGACCTAAACATACCAGGCGAACTGTGGTTGTACATTAGTACGGCTCTGCCTAACCGTTCAGAGGAGAGGAGTATAGGCGTGATGATATGTTATGTTATGGACTGCCCTTACCCGCTTTTATTTCATATCTTCCAAAGGTTGTCTGGTAGCTATTAGCGATAAAACCGCCATTGTAGCCTTACCTTAAAATTACTGTACTGTAATCTTGTTTCTCTTATGGTGTACAATAAAGATTATTCTATTCTATTATTTGTTCATCTATGGTATCGCCAATTTTTGTCAACATAGTCAAAGGGCGCGACGAATTCCGTCGATTTTGTTGGTGGTTTCCGCAACCACCAGGTTTACATTCCGGTAAACACTGGTGGTTTCACACGACAGAAGGGAATTTGTCTACAAATATTTTAAATAAAAATTAAGTAGATACGGTATATAGCCAGCATAATTATGGCACAAATACAAACCTAAATCTTGTATATTGGATGACATTTAATTCGTTCAAAAAATTATAGATTTTTTTTATATCTAAAGAGCATCGGATTAATTTATAGAGTGCATTTCGACTGTTAAATTTTGCTGACAAGTCAACAATTTTCGTTTAAATTTCGTCCACGTATCGAGGGTAGGCATTTTAAGTACCCTCATCCAGGGTAAACAAAGGGGTAATGTCGCACTATAACCCATTAAAATAACGCGGTGATTCTTGGTTTACCAATAGCGAAGGCCACCTTACATATTGCTTACAACGACCTACATTATTTACAGAAATAAATAAAATGTACTTATCATTTATGATATTTTATTTCATTCCAGGCCATCCAACGTCAGATGGAGTCCAAGGAGCGCACTCCGCCTTCCACCCGGCGCCGCCGCGGTCGCGCTGCGCCTGCGCAGAGACCACGCGAAAACGCGCACATCGCTGCTCAAGCTTAGATAAAATGACGCGGAACAACGGATTCATCTTAGAATGCACATTTAAAAAGAGCTTGGAACATTTAAGAGCCTCTTAAACCAGTAGTTTTACCAGTGGCGCACTAAGCCCCTCGGTGGCCCGGGGCGGATGTCCCATAATAAAGTCAAAGCGTGTGCGGGGCCCCTATGACTATGATATACGAATAGATGATTTTTATTGCGATTTCGGATTTAATCCCGTAGTATAGTTTATTCACGTACAAGAGTACATGCACCCTTTAAACTTTAAAGTATTCGTTCCGGATAAGTACAAATGAATTTTACTAAAAAGGACTTCTCGATATTTTGCGGCCCCCAAAACCGGGGGCCCGGGGAGGAACGCCCCTTTTCGCCCTACAGTTAGACCGCCACTGAGTTTTACATAGATACCAATATTATAAAATGCTAAAATAACTCTGTCTGTTATTTTCGATAAAATTCGTTATGAAGATACATTGCACCCTGAGGTAGGACACAGGCTACATTGTCTTCAAAAAGTCTTTTAGGACGCAAGTAAAACCGCGAGCCAAGGCTTCTATTATTATTATCATCTGTTGTTACGTATTTCAGTCAAGAAATCACGTCATTTGAAGTGAAAACCAAAGTCATTAGTAAAGTAAATGTCTTTTATTTGAACACCTTGAGCCATAGTAACGTCAGTACCAATAAGTGTTAACAGCCTGTTAGCAGAACCTCCAAATATAAAAATTCTAGTTAACACAAAACAGTAAATATATTAAAGAGAATGCATAAATTCGTTATACATTAACGAAGAACTAAGGAATTTTTACAAAGAATTATGGAATTTTTACAAAGAATTATGGATTTTTTACAAAGAATTATGGATTTTTTACAAAGAATTATGGAATTTGTACAAAGAATTATGGATTTTTTACAAAGAATTATGGAATTTTTAATCACTACATAGTATAAAACAAAGTCGCTGTCTGTCCGTCCCTATGTATGCTTAAATCTTTAAAACTACGCAACGGATTTTGAAGCGGTTTTTTTTAAAATAGATAGAGTGATTCAAGAGGAAGGTTTTAAGCTATTTAACATTACGCTACAGCTCTTAGCAGTGAGGCAACGCGGGTGAAACCGCGGGCGGGCCGTTAGTAACTATATAAATCAGTGTACCGACATAATGAGAAAATTTGCAAATTAAATACAGAAATCGAATGATTGAATGACACATAAACGCTATCAATATTTGTCAATAGTTTATAGTAATTTCCATACATTTAGTTTCGATTCGAAGATACATTGAAGGTAAATTGCGACCCTGGTGTGTCTTTTTTCCTTTTTTTATAGAATCCTTTTTAAAGTAAGCTGGAATACTTGAACAATATTTAAAAAAAATTGTAGGTACATATTATAAAGAATTACAATGTATAGTTAAGTTTTTAGATTTTTTCCTGCCTATACTTGTAGTAGGTATAAGACGGTATTGCTTGCCAAATTTCATAGAAGATTGATTTTTTCACAGCTTCAAGAGACTGTAGACTTGAGTATATTGTTTTAATTTCAACTCAATACCTCCACGTGATCCCGAAATTAAGGGTCTTTAAGGGACAGACAGATGACACAAAGTGTTCAGTGGTCACGGACAACAAAGTGATCCTATAAGGGTTCCGTTTTTCCTTTTGAGGTACGGAACCCTAAAAAGAATCTATAATATTATTATTCCATATGAAACATAGACAGAAAATAGACGTAAACAGAAACAAAGACAAGTAGAAGAGACACAGACAGAAAAAAAGAGATAATAATAATACTGTCTCTCTTTCTATTGCTGTCTATTCTAAGTATTACTCTACATCTGTTTTTTTTTTCGAATGAACATAATTATCTCGTATAGGTAATTATTCTACCACATTACATCAGTTATTTACATACTTAAATGCTAAAATATTATGTACAGAAAATACACAGCAGTGAATACTTATGTAAGACAATTATTTAACACCATCTGAAACAACAAAGTCAACATTAATTTATATTTTAATGCGACTTAAGGCTAAAAGTCGATTATTAGGTACCACCAGTGGCGAAATGTGGGGGTGACAAAGGGGCCCATAGCCCCGGGGGGCACATATGTAGGGGGGCGGCGGAGATCCAGCTCATAGTCATCAGATTAGATCCTTACATATTATAAAATGTCAAAACTACTGAACGGATTTTCAAAGCTATTAACTATACAATATGTCAAGAAAACCCTGTCTAACCCGTGACGTGTTGTTATTTTACTAGATTTTGGGGTAATTGTGGCAAATATGGCACGACGATCGTGAATTTTAAACTTTATTAAATATGTTTACAATTTTTCTCTTTCTCATTTATGTTTTATATTTTTTAGTTTTCCCTTTTTAATTGTATAGTACATATTATCTCGGGGAGATCATTCATTCATTCAACTCAAGGGGATAGGCGTTGAGGGCTGAAATACAGGCTATGCCTTCTTATTTTATTTGGTGATGCAATTGGGATTCCTTAATATAATATATGCCCCTTTCGGATGGGACAGGGTTTTCTTTTAACATAGTGTATAGTCATCAGGACTACCTAGTTACTTACATACTACAATCGGAATTAACAAATCTGGGTATCTTAGCATGGAGGGCGGCAAATTAAGTGTACCCCGGTGGCAGAAATTCACACTACGCCATGTGTGACCTTATATTTTTGATTCCACGTACCATTAGTCCCGTATCCTGATGGGCAGGCCCCTGGCGACGACGCTGCTAGCTATCATCACATAGTTGGTAGAGCCTCGCGCTCTCGACACCGCTCGCAATAGTTCTCTCTCCGGCACAAACTGACACTTCTGTTCTGTTGATGTGTCTGGAAACAACGAAATTAACTTCAAGCCAGTCGTTTTGTAACTCATTAATCTAGTGGACGGAAGCATGACTGTTGTGCTAAAAGTCCTGGGTTCTTTACCCAGGTCGAGTAAAGTGTTATTGGGTTTTTCTATGAAATTCTCAGTAGAAGCTAGTGGTAGCAGGCAGAAGCTAGTACCCCACGACCACTTGTGAAGGCAAAGTCGCGCTTAGACTATTGAAGCAGTTAAAAGTACAGAATATTATTAATATATACCATCACGCCTGTATTCCTCTTAAGGTTAGGCAGAGGTTTACTACTGTATATCCGCAGTTCGCCGGTATGTTTAGGTCCCATGTAATAGGAGGCGAGCTTATTGCCATTAACCGGGCACAAATTCCAAACTCCGAGCTGCTATTGAGAATTTCATAGAAAAACCCAATAACACTGTTGAGAAACGAACCCAGGCCCTCTAGCGTAGCAGTCACGATTATAACCACTAGGCTAATGAGGCAGTTTTATTATATTTATTACTAGCGACCAGCCCGCGGTTTCACCCGCGTTGCCCCATTCCTAATAGTTGTAACGTAATGTTAGATAGCTTAAAACCTTCCTCTTGAATCACTCTATCTATTAAAAAAAACCGTTTCAAAATCCGTTGCGTAGTTTTAAAGATTTAAGATAAGCATACATAGGGACGGACAGACAGCGACAGCGACTTTGTTTTATACTATGTAGTGATTAATATGTACGTTATGTACTTTATTTGTACTCACCCAATTGTCGGTTGCTCCACTTGGCCTTGCCCACACTGGGCCAGGGCACCGGAGCCTCTGACGGCACATACAGCGACAGCAACGTGCTGACAACCTTGTCCACTTCCAAATCTGTTACCTCCCACAGCATGCCCACCACCATTGGACTGCGAAATAAAATCAATTGGTTTATAGTTACAATATACGGATTAATGCTTAACGTACTCTCCGAGATAAGGACCACATCTAATTTCTAGGGCCCTTCAAATATATATTTTTTTATGAATGGACGTAGACAGTTGATTTAGGGAATCTTTACAGCGTAACCGGACTTGGTAGCGACGTACCGAATGCCTCCAGCCAGGAGCGGATTATAAACTAAGCAATACTCGTAGCAGCTAAAAAATATTATTGCCCGGTTTCGTTAATTTTTGATATCCCCAGTAATGTAGTTTTTTACAGCTAGATAAATTTTCATTCAAATATTAAAATATAATATCACTATTCTCATTAAAATAGTGTAAATTTTGAAATCCAAGGCTAATGACCTTTATGAAATCAGCACCTCTTGTAATTGACTGTGTGATTGACACCCATATCAATTTATTTAGAAAAATAATGTCCGCCATCTTGTCAGTCAAATGTTTTATTTCAATTAGATCAATAATACAGGTGCACGGTTCCAAATAGTGCGTCTTATGGAGAAGAACCGGCAAGAAACTCCATAGATACTTTTAAATAAAAATTATAACATCGTTATTTTAACAACTTTCTTCATAATATGTGAGGATCATGCAGCTTGATGTACAGGATAAATTTAGTAGGCTATCATCACTTGTCCCCCCCCCCCAAAAAAAAAGAAAAGTGACTGCCATAGCACGTAAGAGCCGACCAGCCTCGACAGGCGGCGCTCGTTCACGAGCATGACGTGTGGGTCAGCGTCGTCTGGCTCAACCATGTTGTAGGGAATAAAACGACCCGACTGGATTTCAAAATTAATGTAAGTATGAAATCAGCATCCCAAGAAACCCAGAAATTGACATCCATATCAATTTACTTAGAAAAAGGGTCCGCCATCTTGGATTTCAAAATTAATGTCATTTATGAAATTAGCACCCTGATAAACCTCGAAATTGACAACCATATTATTTATTTACAAAAATAATGTTCGCCATCTTGAATTTCACAATTAATGTCATTTATGAAGTCAGCACTCCAAACCCCTTGGAATTGACATCCCTATCAATTTTTTACAACCTTAATTATCGCCATCTTGGATTTCAAAATTAATGACATTTTCGTAATCAAAACCCCGAGAAATCTCAAAATTGGCACCCATATTGATTATTTACAAAAATATTGTTCGCCATCTTGAATTTCACAATTAATGCCATTTATGAAGTCAGCACTCCAAAAACCTTGAAATTGATAAACCTATCAATTTTTTACAAAAACAATGACCGCCATCTTGGGTTTCAAAATTTATGTCATTTATGAAATCAGCACCCCAAGAAACCTTAAAATTGACACCCATATCAATTTACTTAGAAAAAATATTACCGCAATTTGGGATTTCAAAATTAATGTTACTTATGAAATTAGCATCTCGAGATACCTCGAAATTGACACCCATATCAATTTATTTAAAAATAATGTCCGCCATCTTGGATTACAAAATTTTGTGATTTAGGTTGAATGAACGCGTTTAGCAATGTGAACCGGCTAATTGTTTTTTGTGAGAGTGGCTTCTATTTTTTATGGCAGGTTCCAATTAAGAATATCTTTCGGATTACAATGACAATAAATTTGTAATTTAAGAAATCAGCACCCCAAGAAACCTTGAAATTGACATTTATAGTAATTTATTAAGAAAAATATTGTCCGCCATCTTGGATTTCAAAATGTATGTTATTATTTACTCTATTAAACTTGACACTGGCAAATACAAAAAAGTGTGGCGGCATACCCCATGACGGGATTTAAAAAAAATCTAGGTAAACGTAGTGTAGGGCGCCCGCCGGCTAGGTGGAGTTACGATTTGCGGAAAGCAGCTGGCAGCGACTGGATTAAGAAAATCGAAGATGGGGCTCACTACATCTAGCAGTGGACGAATATAGACTGTTTTTATATTTATTTTTTAATTTAGCTCATCAATAATTACACTCAAACACACACAAAACAATAGCAAAATTAAATAAATTTAGTGTAACAACCGATTACGGATAAGCACTGCATGGACAACATTGGATCAACATCAGAATGAGCCCTAGATTAGAATGAATAGGTAAAAGTTATTGTTGATGATGGATGACTCACCATCCAGCGATGTGGAGGTGGTGGTGCGCGGCGGCGGGCGGCGCGCGCGGCGCGGGGGCCGCGAGCCGCACGGAGCCGCAGCCCGACAGCACGCACAGCGCGGCGCCGCGCGCGCCCTGCACGCCCGCGCCGCCGCCCGCGCCCGCGCCCGCGCCCAGCTGGCACCCGTCCCCGTGCCCGCAGTACCTACACGAACATATTTTTTTAAAGTGATAACTTATTTAGATGCCTTAAGCACTTTTTGGGTGAACAAAAAGCGTGAAACTCGCGTCATCGTCACCGCACGCTCCCCACTTATGATCAAGGATTAAAGTTTAAATTGGTCATTAACACTTCGTTACAAACCAAAAATAATTCAAAAATAATAATCTAATAGCTCGACGATACCATTGACAAATTAATTCGTTTTCACTTCTATCGGCAGTCCCCAAAGACTGCCCGCATGTTTTTTATTCCTGATAAGCTTACTCGCCTAGAAGAAACCGATTCACTCGTGATTTAAAGACACCCAGATTGTATCTATCGGGGAAGACCCACTCGGGAATCTCGGTCGTCTAGTAGAAAATGTCTAAGACACTAAAACCACCTTTGTAGACATTTTGTACATAAAATAAAAATAAACGCATTCCACATTTCAGCGGTACGCATGATAAAAGTGGACTTTAATTACATAACTAACATGCAGGTACCCTTAATAGAAGAACACCAGGTATCGTATTCCAATGACAGCTAGATCACATGACTGGCACGCAGCGACGTCATTATTTGAAATGATACCACTATGTAAATAAATTATTAAAAATTCATTTTTTCATTGTCTTGCTTCTTTTTTTCAATTAGTAATTTTATACAGTTTACTTTTTTAACTAAATAGACGAATAACATGCAGCAAAAATTGTTGGGCTAGTAAGCAATTTATTTTATATTCATCATGAATTAAAAATTTCCTTATTGGTATCGAAGCTGTCAATCAACGGCAACACTGATCGTGAAATTCGAGTTTCGTGACGTCACTGCGTGCCATTTTCGGGAACGGAATACCTGGGGCGTAAGCAAAACTTTTTCTGCCATGGACGTACCCGTGGTGGGACATGCTTTCTGACCCGAAACTAATGCCGGGATAGTCACCGAGTACAGACGAATAGGCACGGGAAGGAGTATGTAAACACGTTATTCGAGTGTATTCGCTACTCGCTATGAATACTCGCTCGTTCTCCATGCGGTGTCGGTTTTTTTTACGCGAATCAAAGGATATTCCTAGGTATTCATGCGCGATGTATACATATTTGTCATAATTGATAACATTTCAAAATTATTAAGTCACCAAAACAAAGATATCGTGTTTCTTTGTTTTCCTATCCTGATTTCCAAAAATTTTTCACTTATTTTTTATATTTCATCATTTCGGGGGGCAAAAATTAAAAAAACGTGAGATGACGTCACTTATACGGCGGAAACTGCGAAATTTAGAAATTATTTTTTTTGCGATGGATTGGACGAACGAGAACACTTAGATCTTTACCAGGGAGAACCGTGATATGGGATCCTAAACATCGGTTGCACCTTAAATAGTTAAATAGGCATAAAGCCGTAGCAGCAAGTCGCACATCATCCACCTTCAAAAGTTGTTTGTTCACTGAATATAGATGAATATTTATTTTTATTTATTTCTTTATTTGTTGTTGGAAAACAACAGCTATATATACAAAAGTAACAATTAGCCTATGCTACATTAAGGCGGATCGTTCAGCTGAGCCCGCGAAATTAAAATTTCAAGTGATTTTTCGCAGTTTGTAGGTCTATAACAAGTTCTAGATTCATGGCAGTTGTAATTGCGAAATTAACTATACAACATTCACAACTGAGAACTAAAACCTTTACTTATAAATCCTTATCAAGCCAAAAACTTGGCACAATCTGTGTAATTGGTCAAAATTGTCATTTTACACTACTTTTAGCTACAATAATGATTTTTAAGCAATGGTTTTAGATAAAAATTGTGAATTTTGTATAGTTAATGTCGCAATTACCATTACCATGAATGCAGTACTTATTATAGACCTACAAACTGCGAAAAACCACTCGAAATTTGAATTTGGCGGGCTCAGGTGAACGATCCGCTTTAAGCCAATTACAGGTTTTCACGGGTAGTGATAGAATAACTTTGTAGAAATCTTAACGAAACCTTGTAAGCACAAAATACAAAGCGATTAATAGAATTAACAATAATGTTTAACTGATAATATGGAATTAATGGAAGAAGTCTAAGTTAAAACGATTACGTGCCACAACACTAGTTGTAATGAATGGATCAAATGAAAACTGAAAACATTACATAGTTTATTAAAGGGTTTGCTTGCTCACACTATAAATGAATTTTGCCTTTAGTTTTTTCGAGGAATAGGGAATAGAAATAGGTGAATTGAATCTAACGAATCTCAGGGGTACATTAAAATTAAATTTATGCAGGAGTTCCGGACATAAATGTACATTGTTATGTGCTAGAGAGTTTCGAAACAGTTTTGATCGGAGCTTTTGATTTCGCCACCGATTTAATCGGTCGTTACGTGTTAGTGTCATTTTGTTCTAAATTTTGTGATCAGATCTTGACCAAATTTAAAAAAATATATGGGACCATCTCTGAAGTATGACCTACCGATCAAAAAAAGAATAATCAAAATTTATTTTTAATTGACGGAATAATCTCGTAACAAACATACAAAAAACATACAGTCAAATTTTGAACCTCCTCATTTTTGGAGTCGGGTAAAAATTATTAAAACGCATATTCGCGGCATATTCGCCGGAATTCTCACATCCTTTCTTTGCTATATAGTGTGCTTTTTAATCCGTCTACCCCTTTGTACCTTAAAGAACGTTTTGTTTTCTTTGGTGACACACATTCTAGGCTTCTCAGGTCATTGGAAAATTTGGAACTTAAAATCCCTTCGCATTCCACAAAGTTCACAGATAAATCCTTTTTTGTTCAAGCAGCTCGCTTGTGGAATGCGTTGCCACTTACGGTAAGGCGTGCGCAATCCTTGCCACTTTTTAAAAAACCTTTTAAAGAAGCACTACTTGGGACATTAACAGTGTAATAGTACTTTTATTATTCAAATTATAAATGTAGTTTTTATTTATGGTATTTATAAGTATATATATCTATATTATATATGTGTATGTATGTAGCTATCTATATAATCTACTTTATTATTGTCTTTTTAATTGTAATATTAGTTTTGTACACTGAACATGAACATATCTACCCGTTATCTTGTCCAGTGTCCAAATCACTTTGGTTGCCTGGAAGAAATCACTTTAAGTGATAAGGCCGCCCATTGTACATTGTTTGTTAAAGATAAATATGTATTATTATTTGTATTTCTGGTGTACAATAAAGTGTTAAATAAATAATAAATAAATAACAGTTACTCATAGTGATTTCAAAACCAGCTTCACTCACTTATTAATTACAAATGAATTAATAAGCAATTATCTACAATATACTTGTTATTCTATAACTGTGTATGCATTGAATTTAGTTAATATTCTTTAATTAGATGCTATAATTTAGAATTCATTTAAAATACTTATATAATGAAAATAAAATTAAAATTACATACCTATTGATAAATATTCACAATTTATTCCAATTACTTGTTATAAGTAATATTTAAATCTTAATTATTTATTTATTAAATCCACTCACATGACATATCTTATATATATAAAAGAAAGTTGTGTTAGTTACACTATTTATAACTCAAGAACGGCTGAACTGATTTGGCTGAAAATTGGTAGGGAGGTAGCTTAAAACCAGGAGAAGGACATAGGATATTTTTTATCACGTTCCCGTGGGATAATTTAATTTTACATTTTTACCCATTTAGCGGCATTACAAGTACAGCGCCATCTACTCGATTAAGGAAGAACTAAGTCGCGAGTCCTACATCGCGCAAACAGATTTCTCCGCGACTTAAGACCAAATAATAAAATTCGACAAGAACTGTCGGGCAGTAGCCCACCGGACAAAACACCCGTCCGGTCGGAGGATTCTCCCTTTTCTACTGTGCATGGAGCGCTTTACTCTCTGTGCTTCATACTCCTAAACCCCCTAAACCCATATAAACTGTTATTTTGATAGTTGTCATAGTTGCCACATATGTAGTATGATGGTTGTCATTGTTTGAAATCGTGCATATAAAAAGAGTATTTAATGTGTTTAAACTATTTTGCTGGAATGCAGAAAATTATTGATGTCAATCGTCTATTTGGTGCGACCTAGAAGAATGGATTCAGACTGGAGTCAGTAGTCAAGAACATGATAGCTATTTCATAGAAAAAACTGTTTTGAGTATTTTTCAAACGACTCAACATAGCCTTTCAACGACATTTGATGACATTTTGTGTTGCTAGGCTTTTTTAGATCTGAATTTTTTTTAATAGGTATGGCGCAACCGGCATGCAAACCGAAAAAAATAGGCACTTTATTTGTTGACATTCGAGTCTGTAATAGAATAACTGCATGAACCATAACATGGAAAATAGACTTGCAGTCAGAACGATACAGAGTAGAAAATCAAAATTTTCAGCCATTTTTTTCAAATCGTTACGACAGGTGATACGAAGTACACCGGGCCATCTATATATATAAAACAAAGTCGGGTTTGTTACAACACGTATAACTCGAGAACGGGTGAACCGATTTTTATGATATTTGGTTTGTTGAATTTGTCTCCTCCCCGAATAGCAGAATAACTATTAAAACATCGGAAGAAAAAAACATGATTAAAATTTATTTTCTCATACCTACATTGTTTCGGGAACGGATTGACAGATTTGACAGAAATAAAACACGGACATGAATGAACATGATGTCGATTTCTGTTTCGGAAAGGCCAGTAAGTAGATGGCGTTCTGTGCATTGTCCGAACTTCTCATAAGCTGCTGGTGTGATTTTGATTATTTTTTTTGTGTATGTTTTTGGGTTCCTGGATGGTTTAGATTCACAATTTGAGCCGGTAGGTGGCACCGCAATCGGGTTCTACGATTTTTTTTAATATACAGGGCAAGACATGGGAATGTGATGAATGGAAGAAAAGGACATGCTGCGCCGACGACAAATAAAGGGCAGAAAGATGATGATACAGGGCAAGACAACGTTTGCCGGGCCCGCTAGTTGATAATAATGTATCTTTTATCAATATAATTATTTATTAATATTCAGCAGCTTATTCATGTATTTGTTTCTGAATGTGTTCTTGTGGGTTGTCGCCATTAATGGTGGCACGAGGGTGTCGCTGAAAATCAGCGTTGTTGGCATTCCCTATTTCACCTCATACGAGTGACACACAACTGCTCCACATTACTAATCCAATCTCTTTAATATTATCTTCCATTATAATCTAAATTTGAAATTGTTAGCTTTGTTGACATAATTATTATACATATATATATATATATATTTTATTATTATTTTAATAGTGATTTTTAAGCATGTCTACAAGTGCATTCTGTTGTCACTGTCAGTGTCATAACGTTGTGTGACATTAGAACAGTGCTGCCAGGTTAAAATTGATATTTAAGCAAAGTTTTATTTTATTAATTTTAGTGTGTGATACTTTATATCTGTCTCTGTGTGTCCTTGGTTGAGGGAATAAATATGTTTTCTTTTTTTTTCTATAACACCAAGAAACTTGAAATTTGACAAAAAAGATTCTGTAATCTGCTTAGGATTTTCAGAAATTCCCACGGAAGTACAGTACAATATAAGCTTACTTACAAGAATACATCAGCTTCACTAAGGTAGGAGATGAATTCTGTAGCTGAAGGAGGCTCTCCGATGTGACCACTCCAGTCAGGACACCAATACTCCACGAAAGACGTCATACGATTCTCCATACGGTCCAGATTCTTCTCTGGAAAATTTTATACGTAATTTTGATCATGGTCTTATTATCAACTCCGCTTAAACCCTAGAAGTCCTGGGTTCGATTCCCTGGCCAAACAGTGTTATCGGGTTTATATAAAATTCTCAGTATCAGCTCGGAGTTTGGATTTGTGCCAATACATGCAGCATCATTTCTTAGAATAATTCTCAATATGCTTGTTTTTTTACCTGGATTGATGACGTATCTGCCGACGTCACATTTGGCCGCGAAGTAGCCGTCGATGATGTTTTCCTCGTGTATCTTGTACAGATAGTACAAGAAGTGAACGTTTTCCATACGAGAGACAGGGTGTTGGTTCAATATGGGAAGAGTCTCCCATGGAAATGTGTCTAGCATCTGAAAATTATCAATGTACAGATTAAATTATTAACTTAAACAACGTGTAACTGAATAAGCGCAAGACCTCGGCTTACACTTGAAAACAATACAATACCAATCCAAACGTGATCCGATTCCAATGTCAATTTGGCTGTCGGGCGATTTCGTACTCTTGAGCACAAATTCTCGTTAACCTTGTATCGGCATCCAGATTGGCCAATGGTTGGGTCGTTTCCCAATCCTATTTAGTTCACTCAATCCCCGCGCAATATTGAACCAATTTGGCGCTAGTCTCGGAATCAAGAGTACGAAACTTGACGCAACGGCACAATTCCAATGTCGATTTATCGGAATTGAGTTCAAGAGTAAGCCCCCAGGTCGATTATAATATCGAATCATAATTATAATAACGAAATCTGAAATTCATTTTTAGACATCTGATTTTTTTTTTTCAAGAAATTTGTTATATCTGCTGAACATAAAACTTGTGGCCGTACCACAATCGTACTCGTAACGACGACGATATCGATGCGCACTCGCACACAATAACAATTTGTGCAAATAGGTTCCAGTTTTCCATACCTCGACCTACTGATGGATCAGGGAACAATATTTCGGATACTCACTCACATTTAAAAAAAAAATACGCGTATTAATAACCACAGTAGTCGTCTCTGAACAAACTACTTTTACGTCTTGCGCTCATTCTGTTGCAGGTTGTATATATTATACCATCACACCTGTATTCCCCGAAGGGATAGGCAGAGGTTTACTAATGTACACTCACAGTTTGCTGGTATGTTTAGGTCCTATGTAATAGGTAGCGGGCCTATTGCCAATATTACTGCCCAAAAAGGCCAATTGACAACATTTCATTATTTTTAACACCAAAAAAAAAGAAAAATTGGATATCCGTAGTTTTGATTTTCCCGATATTCAATAATTTTCATATTTATTTTCAACTTTGAAGTTCTTTCTATTCTACACAGACATAAGTGCCAAATGACGGCACCTGGTACAGATAAATGTGTTAAACGGTGACATGACGTCATTTTTCTGACCCTTAAAAATTTGTCTTAGGTCAATTTGACAGTTTATCATACATATTCATAACCTTACATTACCTAGTTTGTTGTTGATTTACCATTAGTTCGACAAAATTTAAATTTTCCTCAGTTTCAGCCGTATAAGTGACGTCATTACACGTTTTTTGACTTTGATGTTTTTTTTTAGAAATGAAGAAATATAAAAAAGAATAAAATGTTTTGGGACTCAGGATAGGAAAACAAAGAAATAGTATTTTTGTTTTGGTGGCTTAATAATTTTGAAATGTTGTCAATTAAGTCCAAAAAGAGTCAAAACAGTCGGCTGACCAAGGTAATTAGGGGTTCTACACCCCAAAACCCCCCAAAAAAGCTATTATTTTAGGAATATAAAGCTCCAAAACTCACCTCATCCACAATAAGTATGACTGGATGCCTCTTAGCCTTCTTCAGACCAGCCCATTCCTCATTTTCTTTGACCTGCAAAGCTGTCTGTGAAAACGCCTTAATACCATCGACAAGACTGAAATGATGCAACTTTTCAAAGCTTCTCGACAAACACTTCAAACATAGTTCGTTCAAAAATCGAAATTCTTTACTACAACTGCCACATTCGAAATTTAAAACTTGTCTGACTTCTTCAGTGTTGCCCTGTTCTGTCAAAATTCTTCTTATGCACGATTTTATTTGTTGTGATTGCAATACCGGGCAGCATTCTATTAAGTTGTAAAGTAGCATTTTTTGCTTTTTCGTCAGCCTTATGAAACTGTAAATAGGAAAAGTACTAAATAAGTCATAAGCCAAGCCACGTCGCTGCAATGTCATAGCGGCGTAAACACATATTGTAGTGGATACTGCAATACCGCTTAACTAACATTTTAGAGTTATTTTATTGAAGGAAATATTCTATATACTGCGGGCAGGATTTGAATCTGTGTCATCGACATCGAACTAGCTGTAAAGTAAGTCACGCCGGTTTTCACTCCGGTCGAGCCGGCCCATTTGTGCCGAAGCATGATTCTCCCACGATAACTTATTATAACTTTCGATAAATAAAATAACTCACCCCCAATCCAATATGGTAGTATCCACTAATTTAACGACCTTTTCCTTCAAAGTCTTGTCAACCAGTTTGCCAGTGAGCAAACACCCCCACCCTCCAAGCCATTCTTTATCCATCACGTTTATGACACTCTGTAATTAATATCATTATTTTATTGTATTTATGTTAAATAATAGATCTCAGGAATCAGTACATAAAACCTGTCACAAAAACAGCACAAAGAAGTTTGTGTATTTTTTTATCAGTTTAAGTGGGAAAGGAACAGTCGATCCACCTGATGGTATGTAGTCATCGCCACCCAGACACCTGCTACACTATAGGAGCAGCTGATGCGTTGCTGAGGCTTAAGAGCCCCTACGGACTGCAGACTGCCGGAGCCGCAGCAACCGAGGGGGAACTGACTCTCACGTGCACAAGCTTAACACACACACCAAGGTGCCACCCACAGACTCCAACGTAAGAGTGGTTCGCCGGCCAGTCATACCCTAAGAGGTCTTACCACCAAGTCAGATATTTTTTCGCCTCTTACGAGATGCATAGTAGAATGGCACTGAGGAACTGCATTCTAACCCACACAACGATAAAAATGCTTTTAATAGTATTATCAAAAACATTTGGAATATTATATTAGGTCACCATAAGATTTCCCGTATCATGGAAACGTACGTACGTACGTACCACCTAAATATTTGTTATGTGCGCGAATCGAACGCGCGACCCGTAGCCCTGAAGCCGATCGCTCAGCCGCTGCGCTATACGTGCCCTTCGTATTGTTTAACAAGTTCATATTTAACAAAATATAGTAAATCAAATCATTTATTTGCTCACCAAGTGTTCAAATACAGGTCTTATTACATCAGTAGTGGCGCTTAAAACTTAATGGTGCTTAGTAAATTGGTAACAAATAAGACCAGTGGAACGGATATCCAGTCTCTAAGAGGGACAAGGGTCAAGCGGCTGAATTTGTCCCTTCAGGCAATCTCCGAATGGGGTCGATGCCAGACTGGTCAAATTCAACGAAGCCAAGACCCAGGCGTATCTATTTTCCGCCAAAAAGAGCCCATTCCAAGTGGCTTCTACTTTCCGAGATGGATCTGTGCCGATAACTAACCACCTTGACCCTCAATTTCGGCTCCTAATGGCTAGGGCGTCGGACTTGCAATGATGTGGTTGCCGGTTCGAAACCCACCCATTACACTACTGAAGTGAACCTACTCGTAACACAAGCATTTAGCTTAGCACGAGGGGTCAACAAGAATACTAACATAGAATACTAAAAGTGGACATTCCAAAAACCCGAACGAAACGTACGAAACGAACGAAACTAGACGGCCGTCCTAAAAATGCGTCAATTTTTAGGACGGCCTCTTAAGTCCAGATTTATCACGCGTACCGCTGAAATGTGGAATGCGCTTCCCGAGTGGATCTTCCCTGATAGATATAATCTGGGTGTCTTTAAATCACGAATGAATCGGTTTCTTCTAGGCAAGCGCGCTCCATCGTAGATCGCAGTATCGCTTAACATTAGGTGAACTGCCGGTCAAGCGTAAGTCTATCACGAATAAAAAAAATACTAGTAATAAAAGCTTAAAAAAAACTTATTAGGTCAGGTTTAGTTGATCTTGTATTGCTATACTACAATGCCTCGCTCAAACCGACTTCTAGACAGTCTCAATATTAATGAGCTACTTGTATCTACGGTCCATTGCACCAAATGACTAAGTATGCGGAGGACGAATCAATTGTCTAAATTACCTCATTGAATGCAAGCCGCATCGTGTCGTACTGTCAAAATGTATATACGTCACACTTACATACATACATCATACTTACATAATATAGAATATATTTAGTATAACAAAATTGATACTGAACCATAATCGTTCGTATGAATGAACAGGATATTAACTCAAAATTTACGAATAACGAATACGAAATTTAAAAATACAGTTTTACTAAAAACCATGCCATCTTTCTAATGAACGGGGTTGCATAACGATATGACGTCACATTAGCGGGGGGCGGGGTAGTATCTTTGTTAACAATTATTTCTAGGAATGGAAATATATTGATTTGAAATCACTCTCTCGAAAAAAGTTTTTTTTTTTGAGTTAATACCCTGTTCATCTAAACCAGCGATATGTCTTTATAAAAGCAATGGAAGCTAAAACAAAATACGAAATTGTTTGGTTATGGAATAGGGGGGCAGACGGATCCCCTGATGATAAGTTATTGCCGCCGCCCATGGACACCCACAACACCAGAGGAGTCACAAGTGCTTTGCCGCCCTTTTAAAAGGGGATTGGGTCTCCGGTAACCTCACTCACTCGGCGAGACACAACGTAAGCGTTGTTTGGCGCCGGTTTTCTGTGAGGCCGTGGTATCACTCCGGTCGAGTCGGCCCATTCGTGCCGAAGCATGGCTCTCCCACGTAAAGATAGCTGTATCCCGCGTAGTTGTATAATTGATCGAAGAGGCATCTAAGATGGGGTATCGAATTCCTGTTGGATTAGTAAACGCGTCGAGCGAAATCGCCGGACATAGTACAGCATATTTACCTTCATCCTCAAATCGATGTCCTCTCGCCGGCTCCAATAGTTCTGTACTAGACGTTTGTTGTTCAAAAATTGAGCATTATCTATAGTCTTGTAATTTTCATCTAGTAACGAGTATAGTTCAGTGAATAGAGGTTTTTCTCCTTCTGAAATACAAATACCTATAATTACTGGTTGCTTCATTGGTTCTTTTCCCGGAAACGGGTCAGATTATTTTGATATTATGTATAGCATAGTGTCTAAACTCTAAATGATTGGCATCTCTATAATATTAATTGATGGTTTCAAATTCCCACAAAAGGCTGCGTAAAGCACTTATCCAGCATAGTGGACTATAGCTGAACCCCTCTCATTACTTCATTATAATGGCCAGCTACTATAGCTGGCCACATATCTCAGCACCAAACTCCTTAAATAATGACCAGGTCCATAAAATCAGTCACCATACCTATGAGTAGACGTGGGCCTAATCAAAGGAGCAAATGTGACTCAATACTGAAGAATGAATGAAACAGGAATGGTAACACCATTTTCTGCAAAACTCACCTTTAGTAGCATTAGCTGGTATATGTACTGTCATTGGACCTAATCCAGCATCTTCCAGGTAATCATTTGTGAACATGCTCAAATATATTGAATCCACCTCCGTTCTGTACTCTATCAATGACTTTAAGTTCTCGTTAGGATTATAAGGTACGGTCAATTGTACCACTGTCCATTCTGTAAATTTAGGAAAATTGTTAAGGCAGGATTGGTGCATTGGCTGAGTGATTGGCTTGTACATCTTGCTGGCCGTTCTTGAGAAGTTATGATGGTCTGAATAGACCAGAAATTCCTGTATTCGGAACTTATGGGCTCCATAGAAATGTCAATGGGGCACCTTAGTTCAGGCCATTTTTGCCATTGGTCATTTTAAATTACAGTCTCTTTTATTAATTATCACTTAGTGATTTTAGCTCTGAACCAGAGACAAAAAGTTTTTTATTTTTTTTATTTTGATGTATCTGTTTTGTCAGGTTTCAGCACCCAAGCTGCCACCCAGCACAAGATTTAAGTGTTTCAGTGCAAAAATGGCAGAAACTGCTGGCATAGGCCTGTGCGCTTGTAAAATAAAGTTGTGCAGTTGCGAAACAGCCCACTCTGTACCCTACCATAGTGTCCACAACATACGAAGTAATAATTAATAGTACCTTTAGGCAGCTCTTTCAGTATCCTTTGAAAGTTGTCCTCATTATTCTCTTTGGAGAATTGTAAATATTTCTTATAGAATGGCACCTCTTCTTCAATTACAAATGATTCTAACACATTTGAAATATCATCATCACCATCAGATAATAAACCTAAAATCTTTGCATCAGTCTTTGGTCTGCAAAAATATAAGTATAATTATTTTCACATACCTACATAATATATTGATAATACTGAGTAATGCAGATGTAAGCCTATAAGTACTATCAGACAACTCCATATGTGTAGCCATTTTGTAAACAAAATCCCATGTACACAGCTATTCACTGCCCTTTTTTCGTTAACCAATAGTATTAAAACAGAAAAGGATCCTTTTTGGATGACCAATAGTAAGAGAACAAAAGAAATACCAAGGACAAGAAAGCTTTATATGTAGCATATTTACGTAACGTTTCACTTTAACCAAGTGCTAGTATAGCAGCCAAGCGCTGCAAGAAAGTATAGCCCATACGGTAGCTAGATATGGATTTGGCCGATAGTACAGTCAACAGCAAAAGTAGATGAACAAAATCAGAAATTCAATACTAATGAACGGAGTTCGCGACAGAACTGTGTGGCGTCGGAGTGATTCAAAAGTATGTGATTGTAAATTATACCAAACATGTACTACTAGTATAGTTGCGTATAGTATATATTCGTGATCAGTTTTGACTCCAAAAGTTATAAACTCAATCAGCAGAAAAGTATGGCACACTATAGTACACTTGTGTTCCGAGTTTACCACAATATTACTATAAAAACTTGCTTTAAAGACAGTTAACATCTTTTAGATACCTTTTTATGTGACATTATGTGTGTCATGTTTTCAAACTGATACTGTATATTTGATGGAATGATGTATCGATACTGCCTAATGCCAACGCTTATTACAAATTATACCAGAAAATAGATAATACTTACTGAAAATTTCATAGAAAAACCCAAAAAAGTTAAAAACTAGTTCAAACTTCATGGACAATTCATAAAAATTAGATTATTTATTCTGTAGTTTACAATATTTTTCTGAGAACAATGCAAATTTGTATGCGAAATTCATTCAACAGCTAGATGAATTGCCTGTACATTAGAATTAGAATATAATTACTCTACTTACATAGAATTTGAATCTATTAAATCTTTAACAGGTTTTATGTAGCTTGTGATTTTATGTAGTTTATTTCCTGGAATAAATTGGTACCAATGTTAATTATTTTTCCATTGCAAAACCCTTATCACAAGTTGAAGTGCTTTCAATAACAAGATATTTTTTTATTATATACTAGCTTCTGCCCATGACATTGTGTGTGTGGACTTCAGGAATGGGTCCGATCTGGATAAAAAGTAGCCTATGTGTTATTCCAGGCTATAATCTATCTGTGTGCCAAATTTTACCCGGATCCAGTCAGCCGTTCTGGCGTCAAAGAGTAACAAACATCCATACATCCTCAAACTTTCACGTTTATAATATTAGTAGGGATAATTTGCCTGAGTGGCAAGGTAAGTGTAGAATTTCTATTGTCTACTGCATAGCCTTCAATATTTTAAAATTAATTCATAATCCATGTCATAATAGCGTGGGAAAATACTTACCAGCAGCTTTCAACTGTTCATCTCTGTACACAGCCATAGTCCTAAGAGAAGCTGATGATGCCTCACTCAAATGGAATGCACACCCCACGTCATCGCCATCGGCTAAGCATTCTTCAGCCATTAGTTTTCTACCACCTTGAAAGGCAGAATAATTTCAAATATCTTTGTCATTAATCATAGAAAAAAAACAATGATCCTTTGTCGCGAACTTCCATTATTGCATGTAAGTAAATATCACAGTTTCTTTAGCTATTTAATTCTTAGACATCTAGATTGTGCTGGATCGTGGGAGAATTTATTTTATTGTTGATTTAAAGTGGATGAAAACTTACTTTGATAATTAGGCCCGTTAGGAGTCGATGGCACCTCGTTGACATATTTATTCAAAATATTTTTGAACAGCGGCTTCGTAAAGTTAATCTCATTCGTAAATACGTCGAAATCTTCCATACTTAGCGAATATTTCAACTTCTGATTCTGATTATTTACGAGTTGTTCTTTTAGAAGAAATGTTTAGAAAATTCAAATGTTGTCATTCATTGAGTCAGTTTGAGTTTTAAAATTTCAAATTCATAGATTTTATTAAAACAGGTTTTCTCTTTCATACTTTCCTTAAATGAAAGAGAGACTAGATATCCATAATCAATAACCGTAGTGTGGTGGTATATGGAACGCATTTTTTGACAATCTGGAAATCCGTTGTTACGTTCCGGTTTACGTAAGTTTGTATTACGTCGAGCTTATAAAAGAATCGAGTTTATTATCAACTTGTTAACAACTCATAATTATGTACCTACCGTTATGTAATAAAAAATAAAACATTTTATTACATCAGTTAAATTAAAACGTTAAAACGTAAAAATTCTAAATATTGCATGTCGATTCGTAACAATTAGCCCGTTTACATAGGTAGGTTTGTATTTCTGTCGAACTTTCTATTTAGCTACTGTTTAATGTAATGAGTTACGAAGACGTAAGAATATTAATAAGGCAGCGAACGCCATTGATATGCCATGTTGTATTATGCAAACTGCTGCATTGCTGCGTGCTTGGGTACCAGATAGGTAGCCTACCTAACATAACAAGTTATAGGTAGGTGGTACCTACTTCCTAGGTATGGTTAATTATTACTTATAAGTAGGTATCTACTAATAGCAAAGTAGGTACCTAGTAATATTATGTTGGTGCCTTTAGGACTACCTAAATGCCTGGCATTCGAATAGGAAGTCTAAACCATTCTACCCAACTACTATTAAACCACATTACGATGTCGGTAGCTCCCCAAATAAATTAAAAAATGGAACGGTACCTACTTGTATGAAAGGGAAACTTACTCAGAATTGGTGAAATGCGACCTCAGTAGGTATAAAAAATAATATTATTGGTTAATCTAGTCGTAAGTACCTTAAAGGTCAGAGGAAAGCTTAAATCGAGAACCACTGCGTTACGTACCTACAAATCCGCTGAACCACTGAGTCGGAAGTAGTCTAGCTTTTATTTTAATAAAATTATTAGCTACTTACCTAATAAAGAAAAAAATATTTTTTTTTCACGATTTATGCTTATTTAGGCAGGTACTTCCCCACTACAAACTCAGACCCCTCTTAAAATAAGGAGGGGGCGTCGTTGGCATAATAAGGAGTAAGTACCTACTGGAAGCAGAATTAATGCAGTGGAAATGCGTTCCTTGCGAAGTATGTGTGGTGTGAGTAACTCGGAATGACAGATTGAGGAAAAGTGTGATAAGACAACTAGGTATTGCGGGCTGAAAGACGATGTAGTAACACGTATTGAAAAGAATATGCTGAGATGGTTTGGACATGTTGAAAGAATGAATTAAAGACGATTAGCGAAAGGAATTATACGGCGAATGTCAGCGGCAGCGTCGGTAGAAGTCGCCCTAGAAGGACATACGCCGATCTTATTGGCGAAATCCTTCAAAAAGGTCAGGTGCGTAGCACTCGCAACCGGCGTGTAGGTATGAGAAGATGTATGAATGTGGAAGAAGCAAAAGAAGTATGCAAGAATCGTAGCAAGTGGCAGTCTAGTTTCTACATACCCCTGTGGGAGAAAGGCGTGAGTGTATGAATGTAGGTACCTACTGGATTGGAAGATATAACTCTAAAAACTGATGCGCACACGTGCAGAATATTTTCATTTTACAACGTGACAGATTATGATTATGATAATTATGTTCCGGATTTCAAATTTGAGTCAGCGCGGTCAACATGTAAGACGGTCGGCGCTCATTAAAAAATATATACATAAGTACGTATTACTTTGCTATCACTACTCGTGTTGTGTTGTGTACCTGTCTGATAGGTAGATTTCGGGAACAATAACAGGCCAAAGCTATTTTACAACTTTTTATTTATAATAAACATAAACAATGCGCAAATTAGTTAACCGTCAATTTGCCACATTATAATATTACAGACTTTCACGTCGTAAGCAATTAAAATCTCGGTAAGTAGGGTAGAATAAAAGTTTCTAAACATTTTTAGTTAAAAAATATAACTGAACGTGATTACTCTTAATATTGACTAACAAAATGCTCCTTACAAAGTAAAACAAAAATATTAGTGGCACTGTTATACATCCTACAATACCATACAAAAAGTGTGGAAGAACAGTTTATTTTCGTAAATTGTGCAAATATATAAGGCACAAAATGTATAATTAATAGCGCCAAACAACAATATGGCCGAAATATTTTTTAAATACAATTCATTATGCTAAGTGCCAAAGACTGCTTGGTATAAAATAAAAAAGGAGGTAAATTTGAGTATAATGTGACGGCAAATGCGAGTAGCTGACCTCTTTGCATTCACCAACGTGTTAACGCGTGTATTTTCAAAGTATATGATACAATACTGACGATTAATACATGATGAAGTGTCTACACCGGTTTTATTGAGTTAAATGAGGCCTAACAACATATCGTCAAAGAGAGCAAGCTGTCGTTTAAACCATATTTGAATCATTATCAAAGCAAGCGACTAAAACACATTATCACGAATTAAATAGCACTTGTGTTACGCGTAATCGCATACCATCGTGTATAGCAACCTAATTGTTAAGCCTCAAGTAAACAACGTTAATATGCTAAACTGTAAACACGGCGCGAACCCAGTTTCATGTATGCACTATGCGTTAGGAACACCGTCTGGGAATCTAGGTCATAATTTGCAAAAGCTGTAAAAAGCTGTTTCAGTACCTACATATTATTGACTTTTCTAAATAATTATGTATTATGCATTTTTAGTAATACCTACCTAATGTTTATCACGTATTTATTGCGTTTTGTCAATTATTTAGAAACCAGTGCTGAAAAACTGTCTTAGCGACGTGTCTACAGTTTTTTATTGTTCAGTGTAGAAAGTAATAAGGTACAGTAAGCAAAAGTTTTGCTATAATAATAAGCAAAAAGCATTTTAAAATATCACTTAACTTTTAACACATTTCTACTTAACCATAACACAAAAATAAACTATTCGAAGGAATTCAACATGTTTAGAAATATTTCCGTTTAACTATTATCTACGAAAGTTATTCGTGAACCTCGTAAATTGTTGAAGACGAAAACATCAATAGATTCTGAAAACTATCCTATCTAGTTAGTGATAAAGTGGTAGGTTTAGTTCATAATATAAAACTTGTATACCAAAGTGTTATTCACAAACAACAAATCATCTAAACTCCCGTGTTATAGAATTACTACTAAATATGTATGTATAAAACCTACTAATTCATTAATTGAATATAAAGGCATTCGTCGGATATGACTCGAAGGCACATTTTATTAAAAACAAAAGTTAAGATTTAACCTTCGCGGTTAATCCATCACAAGTACGTTATAACATTAATTTGCATAACTACGTAACAAACGCGATCTGTTTCTATAACATTCTACGTGAAATAAAGAGTTTATTTGATGTCTCCAAGCACCTCATACTACGAATAAACATCTCTTTCAAATACACTAACCCTATACCACCTTTTGATATTTTTAAACGTGATTAATAATTAACTAGGTACTAATAAATCTAACGTTTTATAAATATTTTACATTAATAAAAAAAACTTTATTGTATACACCTATTATTGCCGTCTTCGATATAGGTTTAGCAGTCGATGCTACTAAACATTAGCGTATAAATAAATAAATAGGTATATACAGTTGACTTATCTACCAAAGATAAAGAAAAACGTTCGATCTTAACGTGATTTCTCAAGACGAAAAGATTATGCATGCTTATC
Source organism: Acronicta aceris (assembly GCA_910591435.1). Lineage (NCBI taxonomy): Eukaryota > Metazoa > Arthropoda > Insecta > Lepidoptera > Noctuidae > Acronicta > Acronicta aceris. Next base: position 1,724,351 of record OU342778.1, on the reverse strand, counting down.
AAAATTTATCTTATTTACAATTCAGAATAGAACGAGAAAAAAGGCCTTGAAATCTATCACATTTAAGTTTGGGATACTTAACAGGCAAAAGCCAACATAAAATAAATTACTATAAAACTTGTTACACAGCAAATACTGTCATTTCCAGATAAAGGAATTAAGTAGCTGTCTATTATGCGAATTACTGTTGCATTTATTCGAGTGTACGCGCTCGTCTCCGCTCAAATGAGCATATAGCGTAGGCGTTTATACACTTGGCAATGCACGACCTCACAACACGCTTAATTTATTCTATCTCGCACAATCGCACCGCTATCATACCCCCGCAAAACTAGTTTAAAGTTACAAGTGATTTAAGATGGGCGGGGGCCGGACGAAATATATTCAAACATTAAAAATATATAAAATGATCACATTATGAACAGTTCTGAAACTAAACTGTGGCACTCAGAAAATGGAAGTACAATGACATCCTGAGTGTCATCAAGACATGTTGTTTATACCCACCCTTTTGCTCATAGGTGAAGCATCCAGAATCCTCTCGTTGGCCTTGTCCTCCTCCCTGAAGTGAATTCGGGTGATCACAATATCCCCTGTGCTAAGGGTTTGGGAGCCAACTTCAGTTTTCTTAGTGTCATTGAGATCATTGCACTTAACATCATCATAAGTGGAATTATGGCATCTGCAATTACAACTTTTCCTATCTGGTTCACCTAGGTTCAAAATTTGGCTTAGATTGGACCAATCCTTGTTTTTGAGCAATGGCAGTGTTTGTTCCATTGTTTGTGAGAATTTGTCCTCCAGCTCTCCACTGAGGGGGGCGACAGCCGACAGAATAGCTTCGAGACGGTTAATTTTCTCTACTTTATCCATATTGGTGTCTGAAAGTATTTCATCCATCATCTGCATGGATTCTGTTAGACTTGGAGGCTGTGTAGAATGTGGGGATGATATAGGGTCAGAAGGGTTGGATTCTAAGCTAGCCATTTCATTTTCTCTTTCATCATCATCTGAATCAGAGTCCTTATCATGTCCAATAGCTTCCAGTTTTTCCAATTTCTTAGATATTTTGTGACAACCCTTCAATTTCTCCTTTTCCTCTTCTGTGAGCTCAATGTATCTAAGCAATCTAATTTCTCTGTTGCTCAGCACAATGTTCTTAGTGGTTTCAGCCAATTTCTGTTTTAGCTCACCAACTTCTGTATTTATTTTTCTTTGTCTCTTGCGTAGTTTCACTTCTGTAGGTTGGATGTGCATGAATACTTGCTCATTACTCAACTCTTCAAATAGCTGCTGATTATCTGTCTTTATGTTGCTGGACATGTATGCATAAATTGCCGGATTTACCAAAGATAGGACATCCGAGGCAGAGTAAATTATCATATCTTTTGTCAACGGTCTCCTTGCCCAGTAACGTTGGTCCCTGCGGTATACATTTTTCAATTGTTCCTTCATAGGATTCATGGGTGCATTATACAATTCACATAAGGCATTAAGACTTAGATTCTTGACTTTGTATACAGGCACACCTTGTTGTTGCAGCTGTAGCACAGCATGTGCAGCCTGTGTGTCAAAGACATTCTTCAAAACAATCTCAAATTGATTGTGTAAATTGACTGAATCATTCCTACAGTCATGTATAATTTTAACAACATTTTCACTCTCTAATAATTCCTTAATTTTACCCTCTACAACCATGCCTGGACATGCCATAATATCTAGTATATATACTTCACCATTCATGGTGGCTATTTGACACAATGTCAACACTCCTTTGAGGCCAAGGTTTATTCCTTCGCAGTCAAAAGAAACAATGCTCTTTGCATTGCGTTTAGGCACCATAATGCTGTCTATCAAAGTGGCACATTCCCTTACATTAGCTATGACAGTTGTGCACTGGAGCACCTTTTGGCGCCATGCTTCACCCATGACGTTATTTCTTAAACTGGGAGTACCATTTGTTTCCTCAGCACTTCGAGCATTCAAGTGATTGTTGACCCTATCTCTGACCATATTCTCTGCCAAATTCTTTATGACAATAGAATTGATTCTTTGCTTCAGAGTCTGGTTAGCAATATTGGCTTGAGGTCCTCGTGGAGATTCAATAGGACTGAGTATTCTGTTTGCTGGGCTCTTTTTGCCATCTGATGATGGTGTGGGGCTCTCAACTGTGGGTGGAAGTGGGGACACAGGTTTTTCCTCAACCACAGGCTTTGGTACATCAGTCTTAGCTTTAGCTTTTGCATTAAGATACATAACAGGTATTTTTGGTTTACTTATAAGTGTAACCAAGTTCGATTGAACATGGAATGAATCTGAAAATATTTTCAGGAATGCACTCAAATCTGCAGGTGACTTAAACATTTGGTACCAGTACTCTTGTGGAAATCGTGACACAATTAAGTGGAAGAGCTGGTCAACCATCACAGGCCCTTTAGCCTCTATACACTGTGCAACATAATCTAACAACTGTTGGGCAGTGTCTGTGTTAATATTAGCTACAGGTAAATTGTGAAATTGTTCTGAGTTTGTGTGTGCGTTACCTCTCCTATGATTCTCACTGACTAGAACAACGTTGTCATCGATGATCTGGAAGGTGTCAGGATGCTTCAGCAGGAAATCCTTGAACTCCTTGATCCGCTGACCGGAGATGTGACGCACCTGCGGGGAGGCCTGGCTCCTGTGGCCTAGGAGACTCTTGATCGGCACCTCGGTGCCCTCGCCGTACTGGACCATCTTGCCGGCGAAGTACTCCTTCGCTTCTTCAATGTAGTCGTTGTTCGACGAGGCGCCCGCCCCGCTAGTGTGCTTCTGGAACGTGTTGATATCAACATAGTCCCCGTCTATGCTGAACAACGCCGGGTACTGAGCCAGGAACTTCTTGAGGCCCGACTGCGACCCGCCAGCGATTTGTCGCATCTCCTTGGTGAATCCTTTGGCACCAAACTGGCAGGAAAGATCGTGCAACGTGCGCGGCTCGCCTTTGTCGAGCAGGCGTTCCACGAAGAATAATAGAGTAAGGTTCCTAGCGAGCTCATATTCCATTGATTCCATTTCCCTGCAGTTGGTGCCAATGTGAATAACTTAAACTAATTTTTTTCTACGTATATGTGTCACCCACAACACCATGAAATTTTTCTTTTCTATCCGCACCTGAACCATAGAGTATAGATGGAAATGAAGTGATGTTAGAATGTTGTTTTAACCAAAATTTAACTAAAAACTTTGCTAAGAACTCATCAACTCATGACGTTGAAATAACGTCATATATCTTTCAATGCAGCGGTATGAAATTAACAAAACATATAATTATCAAAATATTGTTATGGCAAAATATACATGAAATTAACTTAATTTCTAATGAGATTTTCAAATCGTTAACATGCATTAGTAATCACCCAATGTATTACGCAACGTAGTAGTTTGAATTCATCCACATTAAATAAAGGATCAATAAGAAAAATCTACAAGTTTTTTTGCCGATAGTCGATTTTAGTTTAGACTAGTTTCATTTTGCATTATCACATCCCTTTTTCATAGAGCTTAGTGTTGTTTTTTTTTTGTAACGGTATAAATGCATGGAAAAATATTTTACATAATTGTAACTGGAGTCAATCGAGAAAACAATAATAATAAAGCTAGAAGTACATAATACAATCAAATAAAACTCAGAACAACAATTTAACAACTACTTGTGCAAATACACGTAATGTGTGCCTATAAAAATTCGAGTGACCAAGTTCAAGTGAACGTCAATGTCAATGATATTGAATGTCAAAATCTAACAGATGTTTATTCGGTCGGTAGCGATTTGTTGGTATTTCTTTATTTACTAATTAATTACTGTGTATCTCCTCTCAATCATAATAGATTCTACGAATTACATTAACTGTTGTACTATTCTAACGGTTTCGTGTAACAATATCCTACTATAACATCATGGTGAGTAGTTATTGTGATTACGAACGCGCAACATAACATACACCCACTTTTTCCGTTGATTCTTAAGCCTTAGACCATAAATAAAATTGTCTAAGTTCAAAACAGCATTCGTGTTTCTTCTATTTTGAAATAAATTCTCGTTGATGGATTTCTGAAGATGAGAAAGTAAAACCTATGATCCTCGGGGATTTTTTTTAAGACATGTTTTTGACCAGTTTGAGCATTGTTCATGTGTCTTGGTCTGGTCTCAACGAAAAATAATGTTCTTTAAGCTTACGTTTTGTCAAATAAATACTTCCTGACCAACAGCTCTCACGAAATGTTTTGATTTAGGTATGAAACCTTGATGCAAAAATGCAAGATTTTTCGATAGATAATTAAGTCCTTAAATTAAGCAATTCATTGATATTAAACAAAATAAATAAATCTTTTATTAACTGGCCAGAGTAACCTTGTTAAGTGTTAACCTACTTTAATGCAAAATATATTTTAGAATTATTGATTACTCAAACCCTAATCTAATCATCTTCAAATAATTTTCCTAGCTGGTACTAGTGCTAGGTGATCTTCACATCCCTCATCGCTGCAGCAGCCTGCCTCCAAAGTTCAAGAAACTCCTGTTACCAGGCAGGATACAACACATACTGTGTACTGGAAACCTTTGTACCAAAGAGTCCTATGACTATTTAAAAACATTAGCCAGTGATGTGCATGTTGTTAGAGGTGATTTTGATGAGGTTGGTAATTGGATAAAATACTCTTTTTTCTGTTACTCCATTGTTTAGTCTCCCTTATCCATTGTTGTATTTCAATTCGATAAACCAGCCTATATAAAAATTTATAAGACAATGTTGAATTAATCAAAATTAAAATATAGCTTTATAATACTATATCAAGGTCTACTTCTGAGAACATAATAAATATTACCTGAATATTTTTTTAGAACTGGAACAATTTCATAATATTATTTCTTTTTATCATATTTCTATATGGAAGGTAATCTGCATCATAAATGGCCTATGAATGATTAGATAATTGACCAGCTCCTTTATTTCATCTGGGCTTAAGGTGTCTTGCCCTAGATGAACACTACGCATAAGTCTTGGAAACTTACTTACTTTTACTTACAGAGCTCAACATACCCTGAACAGAAGGTGATAACTGTTGGCCAGTTCCGTATCGGTCTCATACATGGACACCAGGTGGTACCATGGGGTGATGAGGAGTCACTAGCTCTGGTGCAGAGACAGCTTGATGTAGACATCCTGATATCTGGTCACACTCACCGGTTTGAGGCTTATGAGCATGAGAACAAGTTTTATATCAACCCTGGATCTGCAACTGGTGCTTATAGTCCACTGTTCAGGTAATATATCATATTATGTTAAGGTTAAAAGCTGAAGTGCAGCTGGTCACAAGTGGTTAAACTTAGATCTATCCTACTTATCCTACATCCTTGGTTAGAACTAGGTGCAGCTGCTCACCAGTGGTTAAACTTAGGTGTATCCTATTTATCTTTGGCTATTATTAGTTTTAGCATTTTTGTTTTGTTCTGACATTCTTATCTTGCGTTTCACAAACGATTCGAATTTCGTATTGCCCCCATAGACAAGACATCTTACTCCTGACAAGCTGTGTCGGTCCAACAAGATTGGTGACTGTAACTGGCGTTTAGCCGTAACATAACAAAACTGAATCGCTGAATGTGTGTACAACATAACTTCTGAATGACTGCACCCAATTGGATAATTCTTTTTTTGTTATATTCATGACTGTCAGGCCAAGGTTTGTATGAAAGAAAAAACAAGACATACTTCTGGCGCAGTCTTTAGCGGTGAACTCAATAAGGAGCAGTCACAATAGCCGCAAGTTATAAGCATTTTAATTGTATGCCAGACAGAGAGTGCACAATAGCACGTTGTGACGTCAAACTGCGCGTGCGCAATACTATTTCTGTACTGACATTTGTTTTGCGGGAAAGGGTTAGAGCATCCCCTCTCCACTTTAAAACATATCTTAAAACTTTTATTAGTTGTTTCAATAATTTTTGCCATTAAGTATTACTAGCTTTTGCCCGCGACTTCGTCTGCGTAGATCTGATTCGACCTGGATAAAAGTAGCCTATGTGCTATTCCAGACTATAATCTATCTCTGTACCAAATTCCATCCAGACCTGTTCAGCCTTTCGGACGTCACTGTGTAACAAACATTCATAAATCTTCACAAACGTAGGAGCCGAGAAATTATCTGACTTGCTCGGTGGTAGGACCTCTTGGGGTCGCGTAAGAGCCAGTTCCCTCTCGGTTGCGGCGGGTCTGTCAGTCTGCAGTCCGTAGAAGCTCTTAAAGCTCGGCAACGCATCAGCAACTCCTCTGGTATTGCAGGTGTCCATGGGCGACGATGACTACTTACAATCACGTGTCTCGTCTACTCGTTTGCCAACTTATTAGTAGGATATTTCAAAATATTTTTCAAAAGGACTGATTTACACATCAAACTCCAGTCTACCACCCTATTATAATGTTGTTGATACTTTCATATTTCAGGAATGCAACTCCATCATTTGTGCTGATGGATATCCAGAGCGCCACAGTGGTCACCTATGTGTATAAACTACTTGGAGATGAGGTCAAAGTGGAAAGGATCGAGTACAAGAAAGCTTAATAAAAACTGTGTATATTGTTAATATATTTTATGTAATGTAATATATATCTAAAAAATAAAAATAATATTAAGGACTTCAATAGTTTATTTACTTTTAAGAACACTTCTATGAAACTATCAATGTTGTGGTATTTTATTTATTGTATTTGGCAGTAACGTATTCTGATTTTTTTATTATAAATGACGTCACCGGAATTTTGACATACCATCAGCACGCCTGTATTCCCTGAAGGGTTAGCCAGAGGCGTACTAATGTACACCCACAGTTCGCCGGTGTGTTTAGGTCCCATGTAATAGAGAGCGACCTTATTGTCATTTACCGGGCACAAATCCAGACTCCGAGCTGCTACTGAGAATTTCATAGAAAAACTCAATAACACTGTGCTCGACCCTAGGTATCGAACCAAGGATCTCTAGCGCTCTCAGTCGCTCATGGAACCACTAGACTAATGAGGCAGAATTTTGACATGACAGTCAATAATATAATAACATAACATACCATCACGCCTGTGTTCCCCGAAGGGTTACGCAAAGCTGTACAAAACTCATCTACATATCTACGTATCTACACCCAGTGTCCCATGTATTTGGAGTCTATTGCCATTAACCGGGTAAAACTCCAAACTCCCGAATAAAAACCCAATATCATTTTGTTCGACCCAGGAGTCGAACTCGGGAGTTTTAGCGTAGCAGTCGCACTAAGGACCACTTAGATCATGCATAAAATATGTACATCTAAGCAGAAATATGTATCTATAGGTAAGTATTATAATTGAACGGGTGCTGTCTGTCGGGACTAGTCAGCTCTTACTTGCTGTGGCAATCCCTTTCTTTCTAAATATAACACCTACATATACTGAATAAATCTTACACATCAAACTGCATAATTATCAAACTATTTAAAACAAAGTTGTAAAGATTAATATTGTAGTTATGTTTTTTTAAAGAGTATGCTTGCCGGCTCTTCTCTATAAGACCCACTTTTTGGAACCGTGCAAGTAGTTTGACTTTTCAAAAGTACCTTTATAATGGTCTAATTGAAATAAAACATTTTGACTTTGAGTTTGAATTATATTGTAAATCTTTTTCTTCAGTTCGTAGGCAACGCATCAGCAACTCCTTTGAAGTTGCAGGTGCCGTGATGACTAGTCATACGACATTACTTTCTGTTTCTATACTGACATAAACAATAAAAAAAAAATAATGATAAGGTATCTTATTTGATTTATTAGACGGGTTAAAAATATTTTCGCTGAATTCTAGGTATCTCGGCTCCATGAATTCTAGATTGTACTCCTAGCCTCTCATGCGCACAATTTCTGAACGAAACTTCTACAAGATTCGAGCAAAATAATTATTTACTTTATATCTCAAGAGTTAAAGCGCAATATGGCTTGCACGAACACGTAACTACGCTTGTAGTGTGCCTGTAAATTGACTACTTTATCTTGGTCTCTCATAGTGTCGCTCAGGTATGAAAGAAACGTCAAATTTAGTACATTTCTAGAGTTAGTTCAATATTTTCCCGGGTGCCAAGATAAAATGGAGGCTGTATTATATTACAAGGCCTATAGTTCGTTGACATTGTTACGTAATGTAAGTTGAGCCAAACAAAATGATTTCACATTGCAATGGTATATTATCGTAATTATGTTATCAAGGGTTAAAAGGCTATGTTTATTTTGATTTCATTCAGTGCATTACACGTATTTGAGGTCAGAGCTCGGTTCGATTCTCGCTCGAATACTTAAGTATTTTCATGTCACATGAATGCTGAATGTGGGAAGACTACATACCATCAAAAATAAGTCAAAAAGATGTATTAAGGGTCCGACGGAGCTTGAATTGCCCACAAAAACGTAATACCAAAATAAATCGTAATCCAGACAATATTCTATCAAATTATGTTATCATTCGGATTTGGATACCGTTAATCTAGGTTCCTACGGTACTATTTCGTCTACTACATCACTGGAAATAAAAGACCGGAAAATCGTTCCAAACTTGGTAAAGTTATCAAAAGTTGCATTCGCTTACATTTATTCCAGTGAAGTATTTTGGACAAAATGGTGGAGTAGGAATCTAGATTAACGGCATCGCAATCCGAATAATAACAGAATATGATTAAATTGTGTTTGAATCATTTCGGTATTACGTTTGTAAAAAAAAATCAGTCCGGACTCTTTCTTTCAGCTTACCGAATACATTAAAATTTGAGGATGATAAATCCGTCGGCAGTTATCGATCGTCATCGTGAGGAAATAAGTATGGACATGTAAAAGAAACTCTATAATTCTGTAAAGATCTCGACGGTGTGTGTATCTGCTAATCTATACTAGGTCAAAGTCCAAACTAGTCCATACTAGTCCGAACTATCCTTAGCAGGGGTTAGTTATTCAGAATGAGAGTGGTTGGGCTACAGTCCACCACGCGGGCCTAGTGCGGATTGGTGTTGGTTTTGCATGATGTAGATTTCATATTCCTGTGTTCCCCGAAGGGTTTGGCAAAGGTGTAATAATGTACACCCACATTTCGCCGCTTTTTAGGTCCCATGTAACAGGGGGGAGCCTATTTCCATTAACCGGGCACAAATCCAGACTACCTACTGAGATTTTCTTAGAAAATACACACTATACTCGACGTGGTTCCTAACGGTGAGCAAGGTCGCCAGAGCTCCGCGAGGAAGCGTTGTGTTGGCAGTGTGGGGGACCGGTGGTGTTTTTTTACTGCTGCTGTCATACATGGCAGCATGTCTCCTATGCTGCCAGCCCAACTATTCCTCCTTAATTAACAGGGTCGGCAACGCGCGAGTGATACCCCTGGTGTTGCAAGCGTCCATAGGCTGTGGTAATCGTTTACCATCAGGCGGGCCGTATGCTTGTTCGCCACCTTAGTGGTATAAAAAACACCAGGGAATTTAACCCGGGACTCTTCGCGTAGCAGTCGCGCTGAGGGCCACTAGACTAATGAGGCAGTTGAAGGTTAAACTTAGAGCTTTTCACTACTCCATTCCTATAAAGACGAAGCTAGAGATCATTGTCGTTAAAAAACAAATCCTCACGGATCTATCTGCTTCCTATAGGTACCTAAGTACCTACCTACTTATATATGTATATATCACCTACCTAATCCCGACTCCGAGTTGCTACTGAAAATTTCATAAAATAACCCAATAATTCTTTGCTCGACCTGGGGATCGAACCCATGACCTCTAGCGTAGCAATCGCGCTTGGGACCACTAGACTAATGAGGCAGTCAAGTTAAATATTATTTGTCAATTTTGCCGCGGTATTAATTTTGGTACAAACAAACATACCTACCTACGTCAAAAACCTTGAATCAACAAATAAACAAATTCTAAAATCGCAAACAAAGTTTACGTGAGACACACCACGTCTAAGACGACTAATCACAATAATTAAATAAGGAAAAACTAAATCTGTCGTTATCGTTAACACAACAATAAACTAAGTATCGACAATTAGTTTGGAAGACATTATAATTAATTAACCTAAATTGCAATGGTTTGGGCCTACGTGGGCTCGTGTGCGTACTGCCGACAGTTACAGATAAGGCATAGTTTAGACGAGACCAGTTATTGGTAATTATACCTACTTCCTAATTGCCAAGTAGGTATGATAACATTTTTTTAAGTGGTAAAAAAGCACTGCCTTATTAGTGTATGAAATAAATATGACTGCTTAGCTACTGGACTCGATTTGAGGCGTCGAACAAATTGATATTGGGTATTACCATAAAATTTTGAGTAGCTTTGTAACGTGGTAGAGCCATGCTTCGGCACGAATGCGCCGGCTCGACCGGAGTGATACCACGGCCTCACAGAAAACCGGCGCCAAACAACGCTTACGTTGTGTTTCGCCGAGTGAGGTTACCGGAGGCCCAATCACATTTTAAATGGCGGGCAACGCACTTGTGAATCTTCTGGTGTTGCGGGTGTCCATGGGCGGCGGTAATTGCTTACCAACAGGCGATCTGTCTGCTCGTTTGTCCCCCTATCTCAAAAAAAAGCATCTCAAATTTTATGTAAGTAGGTACCTAATAGGGTAAATGGGGCCTAATCATACCGGCCGGCGGGCGAAATGTGGGCTATGACGTGCCTATCCATTCAAGGAATACAAGCGTGATGGTGTATTTGGTAGATATAAAAAAAATTTACCTGTAGTAGTAGTAGGTAATCCAATAGTTTTACCACGTGTGGGGGACATATTAGAATACAGTTCCTCACTGCCATTCAGATAAGTAAGACATCTAATAAGAACCAAGAAAATATATCTAATCCCGAATCAGACTCAGAGACACATGGTATCTTTTAAAGACCTACCAAGTACCTAGCAAGTTATGACTTCTGACTAACGTGCACGGAGGAGTTCGACGTGCTAAAATTGGTCAACTCTATTTAGACTGCGTAGTTATTAGGTATTTAGTCACGTCCTTTCATGAGCTCAAGGAATTTAAATACGTAGGTATTGATATTTTCATATTCATAACCGTCAACGATAAGTTGCCGTGAATACGCAGCCTTATAATCTCCGAATATTGTCCAAACTGTCTGCATCTATCTATTATGATATGACAGAATCACATCTAGTTTAAATCACTCTTATTACGGAGATTGAGAGTTCAAAATCACAAGTTTTAATTGTTACATATAGGATTATGTTCTTTGTTTATACTTGCTGTTTTGCTTGAAGGCGCTGCATTTTGCTTTAGACTTTCTTTTATTTATTTCAATTGATACTAAAAGCGTTTAGTCTCTTAACTACTAAAGCAATAGAGGCCCTAACCTCATGTATAGGTAGTGTGTTAGTCCTAGGTTCAAATAAAATGTGTCATGCTTAATTACTATTAAGACACATCCTCTAATCTAGGGTTTGCTTCTAGTCTAATGAGATGTGGCTAAATTGAAAATACAGCGACTGTCTACAGGACCTTTGCCACCAAATTTCTGGAGAATACTTACCAATATTAAAAGAATAGACTGGGTCTCGATGTGATCTATAGGGTGACAGCGGCAAGTTTCGAGTACCTAGTCCCAGAGTCCAGAGAACCTCGTAGATCGGTTGATCAACGTTTAGGGCTGAATTAAGGTCGACGAGATGATGCCTGCATGCCATTAGTTTGGGTTGGTCTACTGAAAGCTGCTGTGGCTCTTTCTCCAAGAAGTTATTTAACACGTGGGCTTGTATTGTCTTGATAATTGGTATCGACTTACTGTCTCGGCTTTAATAAAAGAGAACATGATTTTGGGAGTTTGTTTCGGCGTTTTATCTCAGAGTTTCAAACGATTGGTTTCCTGGTTACGGTCCACACACATTCCCAAAAGGATCAAATATTTGTAAGTAGGTATCTAATAGGTAATTGTTTCGGGTCTCAGCTTTTGTGTTTGTCAGAATTTAATTTTTGTAACAGTACCACGAAAGAAAGAATTCTTGTGCCAAGACACCAATAGCTTAAATAAAACTGAACCTAACTTAAACCTAAAGCGCTGGACTTGCTGTACTTACTGCTAAGTGGTCTTAAACCATAAACAAGACCACATGGAGCTAACCGGCATAAACACCCCTCCCTTTTCTCCTCCAAAGGGCCACGCAACGAATAAAACTGAACGCGCGTTCCAAATTAAATTCAGTCCAATAGTTATCGAGAACTGCATCGCGCGCGTCTGTATGCGTTCGGAGATGTCGAAATAATTGTTTGAAAAAGGAAAGTTTGTTTATGTGATTATTTGAATTAAGAATTGTGTTTAAAATGGCGCTGTCTATCGTGAGAATCGGATTGAGATCTGTGATTAATTTGGAGAGAAATGCAACCGTTTTGTCTGTGGCCAGTGTTCCTAAGCAGATAAAAGTACGTACTTAGAGATAAATTTTAATAAAAAAAATGGTTATTTATTTATTATAACAAGTGTCATTGACTTCTCGTGGCCGGGCGTTGCATTCTTGTGGCTTGGAGCGGAACTCGGTTCAAACGCAGTAAATGCAGTGTCTAGAAAATGAAGTCTAGTGTTCATAGAGAACTACCTAAGTTGAAGTAAACTAAATATAGGAATTAATTTTGCGATTGTAAATAACGCACTGAGCGTCACATTTAGGTAACAACATTGGATTGTTTGTTACCTAATTAAAAATAAAATAGTACATATTACCTATCTAATAAAGAGCCGCAATATTTTCAATAACATAAGTATTCTACAAAATTTTTGATGCAATCGATTAAATTGCTCGTAAGAAAATAATTTGTCAGTTCTCTAGAAAAATAACACATAACAATGTAAGTATGGTGCTGTGCTGGAAACCCTCAGTAGAAGCTTTAAATTTTTTTTAAGCTTGACGTTTTTTTTTCGTTGCAATCATGGTATCAAGTCGTTATCGCTATAAATTATCATGGGTAAAGGTCATGTACCTACCCATGCCGAACGCCGTATATTGGCCCATTACTTAAAAAGGGAAAAAACAATTTCAATTATATTATTATCATAAATAGATTATAATATATAGGTAATTGGGTCTAGGAAACGCTAACGAACTGGATGCATTTCTGACTCAACCACCAATAGGGAGATGTGGAAAGATATGACGGAGACCGTTGGCCAGCAGTAACAGGGAGAGTACCTATAGGCTAGGGTTGCCAACTTTTTTTACAAGAAATAAAGTATATTTAGGCCTGAGAAGGAAAATAAATAGCATTTTAGAAAAATTAATAGTATTTTACACGCCACTATTGTGACTACGCTGCACTGACTTAGTGTGTGCTTAGTGTTAGGCATTTTGATGCTGAAAACAGTAAAAAAAGTATAATGTAGGGAAATACAGCATAATACAGGTTTTAACAGTATAGTTGGCAACCCTACTGTAGGCACCGAGCTGAGGTACCGAGTCCAGGGTTATGGGACAGTTTACAATTACTTATTTCCAAACTGGTAGAATACAATTGGATATCAAACAGGGTTTGTAAAAGAATTCGATCTCTGGCAGGATTCTAATTTGCGTCCTCGGGGTCGCTTGGTACACCGGACGCTGTATTCAACTAAGCTACTGTGATGAGGTATTCTAGTTTATTCTAGTTCCATCATGGTTTAAATTTGGGTCAGTTTTTGTCTGCAAAAGTCAGACAGACAAAAATACATATTGACAAACAGGTCATGAAAGTGGAAGACGATAACCTATTATCTCAATAGGGCTCAGTGTCTGGGACAGAAGATACGATAATGACCCTTGTTATTATGAAGTATAAATATGAGTTTTGCATAGAGGTTATTCGTCGCTACTAGGTCAGTTTCATTGCAACTGTCGGGATATTTATGTATTCTTTCGTATGAACGGGTTTTTCGTGCTCGCCGAGGCACGAAGGTGTCTGAATGATTATGTTAAAATAAAAACAGTTTACGGATTTTATGGCGTTATATTTCCTTACATTATTCTTTAAACACCAATTGGATTTTTTTTTATACCACTTAGGTGGCAAACAAGCATACGGCCCGCCTGATGGTAAGCGGTTACCGCAGCCTATAGATACTTGCAACACCAGGGGTATTCTCGCGCGTTACCGACTCTGTAAATTAAGGAGGAATAGTTGGGCCGGCAGCATAGGAGACATTCTGCCATACATGACAGCGGCGGTAACAAAACACCACCGGTCCTCCACACTGCCAACACAAGGCTTCCTCGCGGAGCTCTCTCACCTTAGACCATGCTCACCGTTAGGAACACAACATAGCACGGAGCTATGTTATTTGTTATGTGGCTTAACCATGCAGATAAAACCTAGTTGTGTTTAAAAGAGTGTAATAAAGAAATCGAAAGATTACGAATGACCCACAACAACAAAACAACAAAACGTGTGGCGAATGTTCACTCTAAAACCTACGATCTGTCCTTGCAAAGGGCCACTACAGTAGATAACCATTCACGACTAACGTAATAATATTATTGTTATATTGTTCACAAAAAATGACCTCGCACACGTACGCCACATAAACATATTCTAATATCAATTCATCAATCAAGGTTAAGTTAAGTATTTTTAAGGTATTAAGTAATACATGAACAATATTTTTTTTTATTAAATTAGCTTAAACATAACACACGTGAACATGTCTGTATTCCCTGAAGGATTATCAATTTGTAACCGAGATTTTCCTGATAAAAAAACAGAAAAAAACCTGACCTGTGAATGGAGCACAGGACCTTATGTTTATCAGCTGTAACTGCGACCACTAGACATATATATATCCTACCATCACGCATGTATTTCACGAAGGAGAGCAGAGGTGTACTTAGGTTAAGTGTACACCTTTTCAGTAGCGTTTTTAGGCTGTGGTTGCGAAACTTGGTATTGTTGAATTACAATTTGAATACAATGACTCATTATGTTTGTAAACAAGCTCATTTAGAGACGCGGAAAACTTGTGAAGCAATATACGGTAAGCGGTTACCGTAGCGTAGCCTATGGACGCTTGCAACACATAGGAGAGATGCTGCCATGGATGACAGCGGCGGTAACAAAACCCTACCGGTCCCCCACACTGCCAACACAAAGCTTCTTCGCGGAGCTCTGGCGACCTTGCTCACCGTTCGAAATACAACATAACTCGGAGCTATGTTATTTGACTACGATTTTCTGCAAGGTGGAGGTGCTTCCCCAGTCGGGCAGCTCCAATTGTGAGTGCGATTATTCGATACCACTGTGCCCTACCTCTCTTAATACTTCATTCAAAACATATCCTGTACTATGTATTTTGAATGAAGGGCAGATCCAGCCTTCGAGTCGGGGGTTTGTCACGATGTCTAGGTCCAATCAGACTGATGACAATCTTAACTTATGAGACTTAAGTTATTTTTAGTAAAGGAAAAATACAATCGTGGGCGGAATTCGAACCCGCGTCTTCTGGTTAGATACACCAGACGCTCTGACCGCTAAGCCACCGCGAACCCCACCCGCCTGATTGAAATTTGCCTTCACATTCTGAATTTTACGTCATAAGGTGACGTTTTGGCAATAAACGACGATACGTTTGGAATTGTATACAAATAATTGTACGATCTACAGTAGCCTTAGCACGAACAACTTGCGAAAAAGTATTCGTATCGTCATGGAGACCAATTTGTATGAGATTTGGACCAGCGCCTCTATCGTGACGATACGAATACTTTTTCGCAAGTTGTTCGTGCTAAGGCTACAGGTAGTTGTTCCAAGTCTGAGCGTTTGTGTATGTGAGAATTTGTGTTTGTAAACGCACCCTCGATACAGGATAAGATTCTAGTGTGCTATTCATAAAAGTAAACATATAAATGAACTTTAAAATTCTGCCTCATTAGTCTAGTGGTCCGAAGCGCGACTGCTACGCTAGAGGTCCTGGGTTCGATCCTCAGGTCGAGCAAAGTGTTATTGGGTTTTTCTATGAATTTCTCAGTAGCAGCTCGGCGTCTGGATTTGTGCCCGGTTAATGGCAATAGGCTCGCCCCCTATTACATGGGACCTAAACATACCGGCGAACTGTGGGTGTACATTAGTACGCCTCTCCCTAACCCTTCGGGGAATACAGCCGTGATGGTATGTTTTTATGTGTTTTTTAAAATTCACGATTGTTGTACCCAAATTGCTGCTATTATGTACCCCAAAATCTAGCTAATATTAATATCGACGTTAGAATGTTTGTCATCCAGGGACGGTGTCGCTGCCACTGTAAGGATTACCATTTCAGTTCCTCGTTTTTAATATGTATTTTATTCAGGGATTTTTCTTCTTGTGCCTTGAAAGCCTATATAAATAGAACCGGGTCTCGATACCTAACAATACCTTCACGGATTGGACAGGGTTTTCATAACACATCGTAATAATCACCGGACCCCAGGGGCGACTCCGAACGCGAAAGCCAAACGCGTGCTGCCTACTAAAACATCCCGGCGAACTGTGTGTAGTGGTGTACATTAGTACATCCGTCTAACTCTTCCTACCATCACGCCTATAGTAAATATCTTAATTTGAAACCGGCGTATGCGCACGATTTCTACAACGTAGGTACGTTAGTTACTTAACACAGTTAACGCCTACAGACGGATGGGTGTCGGTCATTGACCTCCACCAATCATATAGTGTGGAGAATGGTAAGATGCAGTAGGTAACTGTGTACAATCGACAATATTGGCGGTTGACCAATTTTCACTCTTATGATTAACAGCATAAGGTCTTAAACCGGTCACTCGCCAACGTCCTTCAGTGTACCTTCTTTGAATAAAGCCGTTTATGTGGGTGACAAACAGAAAGGATAACTACGTGGTGATTCTATTTTAACGTTTTTACGTTACAATTCTCGATTGCACACTATGTAAGTACTTACCTTTAAGGGACGCAAAAAAGTAGCAACTCCTTAAAAATTCGGTAGGTATTAATTATTTTTTAAAAAAACGGGTAACTTTGAACGAGAATCTGAATAACTTTTCAGGTAGTTTATATCGCGAAAAAAGTTTAAAAAAATAATAGAACGCCTCGCGCCTAGTCGGAGAATAATTTTGTATGGAGAATAGACATAAAGCTGTTTCTCAATATCGGAGTGGCCACTACACACCGAATAAAATAAAAAAAAATTATGTAATTTGTATGAAATTAACTGCCGAGTAGATATTACCGGCAGCTTACTTGCGAGTTGGTGAAATAATAATAATAAATGTTTATTTAACCAAAACACATACAGATTTAACATACATACCATCACGCATATCTTCCCCGAAAGGTTAGGCAGAGACGTTTAGGTATGTTTAGGTCCCATGTAATAGGGGGCGAGCTTATTGCCATTAACTGGGCACAAATCCAGACTCCGAGCTGCTACTGAGAATTTCACAGAAAAACCAAATAACACTGCTCGACCTGGGGATCGAAAGAACGACAAAAGACATACAGATTTATACACTTATAATACCCTACAAGTTTCTTTAAATTAAATAAAGATACGGTAATATGAGGTCCAAGTGTAATTATAAGTAAGTATCTAATAATAGGATTCGTTTTCAGTAGTTTCCTTTAGAGTTAAAAAATATTCTTGATTTCTGTTCACAGGGAACAGCTATTTGCTATAGGTTTTTAATCTCGAAATTCATTTTGCAATCCACATCATTTCATTATGCCCTTTTGTAACTATTTTATTGCCGTTCCACCTGGCCCAGTCGTGTCTATGAAACTGGTTGGACCGGATTACGATATCGAACGATTATCCCTTAGCAATGAATTGTGGTAACACTAGTAACCATGGCTGGAATTTGTAACAGCGTAACACATTCCTATATCGCGTTATAATGTTTAAATTTGTCATATTAATATACCTACATAGGTACAAATATTATTACTGAATGTGAAAGTAATTCTGTCCCGTCACTTTGTTTGTTAAGTTCTGCAGAACCAATTTTGATGAATTGTGTTACCGATTTCAATCTATCGATTGAACCTTGCAAAGGAACCTACATATCCTTTGTAAGGTTCAATCGATAGATTGTTACTTATACTTATTCTTTTGTCTCAAACGAAACCGCGGGCAACAGGTAGTAATATTATACCTACATGAGAAAGTATCTCTGTTTGTCTTTCGATTTCGATTGACAAGATGGTATCCTGAGCATCTATAGCAAAGACATAGGCTACCTAATGTCTAAAAAAACAAATATAAACTGTCCTTTTTACAAGTCAAGTCCTTGGTAACCATTGTATCATTAAAATATACACACTATCACGCCTGTAGGTATATCACCAGTTCATAATGTTTTTAGGTTCCATGTAATCCATTGAATAGGCCCACATCTAAACTCCGAGCTGCTAGAAAAAAAATCATAGAAAATACTAATACCTAACATTGCTCAATATGGGAATCGAGATAAGAAATAGATATCATCGAATATCTTTAGGATATTAGGCGAATACGAATATTCGGAAAATGGGTAATATTTACCGGTACAAATATTCTAATATTCGTCCCATCACTAGTAAGTGTTCTGCAAATAAAGCCTGGTCCACATCACGTAGACCTCTTTCGACCCCTCTGATTACGATTTATTTCAATCGCCAGCAAGTGATATATTGTACGAGTCTCACTTTATGTCCGTGAACTAATTCGCAAATCGTTGCGACAAGGTGGCCGGATGACAGCCCGCATGTCGCTGTACTACATTGATTATACATGAAGCTCTTGATTATAACAGCTGTTATTGGTCAGGGTTCAAACACCTTTGGTACCACGGTGAGATTTTTCTGTCTCGTCGTACCGCTCAACAATATCTAAACTAATCAGGAGTGAGGAGACTATCTCTGACTAAAACGTAGGAACAATTTATGACGGCAGTCTTAATAGGACTCTATTATTTAAACAAGCATATGTTCAACGTGACGGACACGCGAATCTAATATTTACTCAAAAAATGAGACAGAGTAATAAATAATTACATAACATACCATCACACCTGTATTCCCAGAAGGGTTAGGCAGAGGCGTAATATACACCCACAGTTCGCCGGTATATTTAGATCCCATGTAATAGGGGGCGATTGCCATTAACCGGGCACAAATCCAGACTCCGAGATGCTACTGAGAATTTCATAGAAAATCTCAATAAAACTTTGCTCGACCTGGGGATCGAACCCAGGACCTCTAGCGTAGCAGTCGCGCTTGGGACCACTAGACTAATGTTTGCCCTAATTATATAATTAGCTGTTATTTGACCCGTGCGGGGATTGAATTCGCTTCACGTGGCGTAGAGTCCGTTCACTCAGATCCTGCACTATCCTTACTAAGTCATAATTATGTTGACGCTCTTGGTGCAATTTTAATTTAGTTATGCGTTTTCCCGTATAACTGAACTTTATGTGTTGTCTATTAACATATTTTTTTTTAATAATTTCTTCTGCAACATGGCGATCTGTGTTGGACACAATGAGCCACTCTATTGGCTATACTTTTGTACTGCTTTTAGGTATGGTAGTTAGAAGGAGGCTCCAGTAAGCGCTCCGTCTATTGTATGATTTCTGATTCAGTTGAATCTGCTGGTTAGGGAGCAGACATTGTGTCTTCTAAGTCTAGTGTGCATTACGCTTCCTACCCCTTGGAGTCTCGTTGCCAGTACATTTCTATGTGTTGAGAGTCTATTTCGATAATTCTTGCTGTATATTGTAATCTCTTGCTTAACTGTATTTAGACCTAAGTCTGTGCAGATGTATTTATTGCTAATATAGTATGGGATATTCATCATGGTTCGTACAGTTTTACTTTGGAACCTTTCCAGTATTTCGATGTTACTGTGACTTGCTGTATTATTAACAAATACGGTAATTATAAAAAAAACAAGTATCATAAATAATCTACAATTATAACTAAATCATAAACAGTATCGATCAACAGGAAAACGAATGCGTCCCAGTTTCGTATTGACAAGACGCGATGTAAATATTATTCAACCTCAAAACGTCTTCAAGATTTCGCGGTAACTTCTTGTAAACGGGAAGTTAGCTATTGAAGTACATAGTTATATAACCACACATAATAATGATCTATACTTCCATACTAATAACTATATACCGGAAGCGTGCTTGTCTTTTTGTAAACAAAAATTCGTGCTGCCGGATGGCAAGAAGCAACCGCAGCCTATAGACGCCAGCAATTCAGATTTTTTTTTCAATGATGTATTTCAATAGTTTGGCAATGTGGTGGTACCAACACAGACGAACTGAGCAGCGGAACATATTTCAAAATTATTATAATTTATTGATGTCGTAAAATGAATAGATATAACTTCTAAATAAAATTGGCACAGAACTAAAAATAAATTATGAATAACTTTTAACAAAAAGTACAACCGAAAAAATTCAAATTCAAAAATTCAAAAACGTAAAAATAATGCAAAAATAAAATAACAGTTTCGGAAGTCGGTGCCTTCGATTTGATTTGAACTTTTGTTTTCAATCCGAAAAGGTGGCGAAAACCCTGCATTTTAGGCTTTCATAATGAGCGCGAGCATAGATACATACAGCTTATGATAAACAGAAATAGCACTAAGCAGTTGTCTTATATGATACATTTGATATGTCCTAGTATATAGTGACGTGTGACATGAAAAGGATTGGGCCCTTTCTCTCATACTAATAAGGCATGCGCTGACTCTTTCTTTCATTTTAAATTTTATTTACAACGAAGAAAATAAAATAAATTGTACGGAAGCTAAGAATTTAATATCTTACTTGTGATGCTCCATGCTCTTTTCTTACTTTAGTGTAATAATTTGTGCAGTATCGCGGCACAAGACGGCACATATAATAAATTAAAATTTATTGCCGTCAATAGCGCTGTCAAACACACTTCTGCACCTTATGTCGGTCAACCGCATATGTCACACTACAAATTACACATTGACCACAATACAATATTCGCGTTTCAAGGATGATAACGTGTCTACCTCTTTTTAACTATATAATGTCATTGATTATATAGATCAGATATCATTTTGGCTCCATTTAAAATTGGACCATCAGTATTATGGGTAGGTACAATATGCAAGATTTAGTATATTGGTAATTAGAAATCTCTAAAAGAGCTTAATTTATGCATAACAGCCCCATAAATGTAATATATAATAAACTCCAACAGAATAATACTAAGTCATAAGTTTTGAGGGATGCCGAAAATGCGTCCTTTCATAAAAGAATTCTACTCAGTTTATATCAAACTAGCGACCCGCCCGCGGTTTTACCCGCGTTGCCCCATTACTAAGAGTCGTAGCGTAATGTTAAATAGCTTAAAACCTTCCTTTTGAATCACTCTATCTATTAAAAAAATCGTTTCAAAATCCGTTGCCTAGTTTTAAAGATTTAAGCATACATAGGGACGGACAGACAGCGACTTTGTTTTATACTATGTAGTGATAATGTATTAATGATATGTATTTATTTATTTTTAATAGCGATGACATAAGAAGTATGTAGTAAAGTACATAAGTATGTACTTATATCATACAACCTATATATTATTGTGTCCATTCCGCACCCCTCGTTGAAGTGACCTTGCGTGTATTTATAGACGGTTATGGTTGCATGCGCCTGCGCCGTTGCATGGAATATGAAAAAAGATGTATGTACTTGTAAATCGCAATTTTTGAAGTTAATTCATCAAACCGCGTATTGTTTGTGTATTGGGTACTTGAAGGGTTATGAATAAACTAAGAGTTTTAAATTATTCTAATGGCACATTCGGCGTAGAAGCTAAGTGATCGGCTTCTGAGCCACGGGTTATGGAATCAATTCCCGCATGACACAAATAATGGTTTTACTTGTGTTTGTAAACGTATTAAGTTATCAACGATATGGCAAAAAATCCTAATGGATAATGGGGGGATTACAACGATATATCAAGGGACTATTCTATGAACAAATGCAAAAAAAACAGGAGTGGGAACCAGGAGGCCGCCTTGGCTCTTTTGGCCCATAGAAATATAGCTAGACAGTTTACGCCTTTCTACCATGGTCAGTGGCCATGGCATTCCCAGACAGGCCGCGTACGATCCTGACATAGATAAGTACACCCTTTGTGTATAACATGCGACGCGCTGCCTCAGACAGCAGTTTCCTATATATTACTATACTCTTTGCAGCAAAGATTGTATTTATGGGATATATAATTTGGCTCCTAAGATTCTTGAATCCATACTAATGCGAAAAAGCTTCAACTGTTTGTTTGTTGCCTTTTTAAAGCCAATTTTCGTATAGGAAGGGCAGAAGCTAGTTCTGAATAAAATGAAGCAATAATCATCTGTCTCATACAAAATAAGTTGGAGTCAGCTTCGATTAGTTTCCAGTTTAACAGAATTTTAATCAAAGCGACTGCCATCAGACTTTTGTAACCCAATTTCTAAGCAACACCTTAACAAGAAACTGGGTTGTCAGGCATTTCGGGGATTACCACTTATGATTATCGACTGGACTAGTACTGTCAAAAGCATGAAAGAATCGATGTGTTAAGAGTCCGGCGGACCAAATTCGGTCGAAAAACACAATTTAATCAAATTCTGTTATTATTCGGATTCGGATACAGATAATCTACCATTTCATTCAAAATACGTTACTGGAAATAAATGTTTTTGATAACTTTACCAAGTTATGAACGATTTTCCGGTCTTTTATTTCAAGTGAAGTAGTAGTAGACGAAATAGTATCGTAAGAACCTAGATTAACAGTATCCAAATCAGAATAATAACATAATTTGATAGAATATTGTCTGGATTACGATTAATTTCGGTATTACGATTTTTTGGGCAATTCAAGCTCAGCCGGACCCTTAAGTAGGGTTACTCATCCATAGATAAGACTACGGCAAGTGTAACTTGCTAGCCTACTAGATATGAGCCCTAAGTAAATAGATAACAACATTTCTACTGCGTAATGTCTATATTAGTGAAACAATCGGTAGCAGTGCCAAATGTCATACTATGTGTACATAAAGTTGCGTATGCGCACGCATGCATAATGCGGTCATCGCTCTCGGCTATCGATGTGTGTAAGTAGGGCTGGGAAATTGCAGATAAGTTGTGTGTTACTATTCTGTGGTTGCTAACTAGATTGCTTTTGCTGGGATAATTTTAGAGTCGACTGGTGAATGAAGTTTTATGAAGTTATAGGTGACCACCCTATGAGTGGGGCCCGGCAATAATATGACTATGCTATAGTTAAAATTCCAGAGAAAGTAAAAGCAAAGTGCGCGGTAATCAAGAGTACCGACCTTAAAACAATCCAGGGCGAGCGAAATTGCGCTTACGACCAATAGACTACTGAGTCAGTTTTCAAAATTTGTTTCTAAAAAAATTTTTTTCTTCTGTGTTTTCAGTTAATCCATACGAAGCCAGCCTGCAATGGAAGTGTATGCTACCTGGGCGAGCCTCGTGATCGCGAGGTGCATGTGGATCGCAGCTCCATGCTGAGGCGGTACAGCAAGCACCACGGCCGGCCCGAGGAGGACCGTCGGAAACAACACTCTGACAGCGACTCAGACTCCGATCTGGATACCCAGTGTAAAGGATACGATAGGGTGAGTCCTATTTATCATATAAGGTTTGCTGACAGTGAAATTTGTCGTAGTTAAACGAGCTTATGGTCCATGAACATCCCGTGATAGATTAGTCTGGAATGACTAAGCGAACAGAACCTCCTACCACCGAGCATTTCAGATATTTTCTTGCCTCTTACGAGATGCTTATAACCCGCAGTGTTTAGCATCAATCAATTGATTAAAAGTTAATAGCAATTAAATTTAATTCAATTGCAACTGATTAAATTTATTGATTTTTTTTATTGATTAATGCCCAACGCTACTAACACTAACCTCTCCCAGGTGGACATCTTGGCATTGATCAATGCTAGATACAGGATAAGCATAAGGAGTTCAAATCGTCTTAAATATTTCAACCTGTCCCACGATTTAAAGGAAAATAGATCCTTATAGTTCTCACGCTGATGCTTCTTCTTCAATCTGATATTATCCAATGAAGAGTGTAGGACTCTTTAATCTGCACGCCAATTATCACGATCTTGGGCCTGCCGCCTCCTAATTTTTACCAGTCCAACTATGGTGCAATCGCCGTGCTGTCTTCTGTGCCCATTTCGCGACCGTACTACTTTGTGTCTCCATCCATCATCTCTCCACTGGCTTTGTCAAGCAAAGCTGTTTCTACCAATTGTCACGTATCATATTTGCAGCACCGTTTAACCGTTTTTTTTCTCTTGCAGTCGGAGTTCTGGCGTCGCAAGATGCGTACGGTTCACAACATCCTGGACGTCGACAAGGATGGGTTGATCTCGTTCAACGACTTCCTGCTCTTCGCCGAGAGGTTCAAGTCACTGGGACACCTCACAGACGAGCAAGCGGAAGAGTTTACCAGTATTATCAAGGTGAATAGTAATATTTGTATGCTGTCGTTATATTTTAATAACATAATCAATTGAAGATCGGAATCGTGGGTGCTAAGAAACTTTAAGTTCACTAAATAGCAGGCAGAGTTAAGTCTAAAAGAAGATATTATTTCAGTGATTACTTTTAAGGAATTATTATTAGTAGCTGTGCCCCGCAGTTTCACCCGCTTTGTCCCACTCCTAAGGGTCGTAGCATGACATTATATATAAACTAATATTATAAAGAGGAAAGATTTGTATGTATGTTTGTAACGAATTGGTTCAAAAAGTATTGGACCAATTTCAAAATTTTTTTGCCGTTAGAAAGCTACATTATCACTGAGTAACATAGGCTATATAATATCACGCTACGCCTCTTAGGAACGGAGCAGCGTGGGTGAAACCGTGAGAGAAATTTCTCGAGAAAAGTTATTTTTTTCAAATCCGACTGTTGATCTAGAGATTAGCGCGGTCAAACTAAAAAAAAAGAAACAAACTGTTCAGCTTAATTAGCTTCAGCAGTATCGCTCACACAGCATACCTACATAAAAAAGTACCGTCAATGTTGAGCAGGCTTGTCTGTACACCAGATTTCATAGAAATAAGTCAAGTAGATGAACAATTCTAAAAAATCATTAATTCGGCTTCAGCATCGTGCAATGTTTTTACAATCACAGACACAAATTTTCGTATAGATGATAAGGACGATGTTTGAATCTTAAGCATAGCATTTTCTTCGCTTTGCAGTTGACATGGGAGGAACAGTGGGGCGCCATCGACCCGTACAACTTCGTCACTGTGGAACAGTACTTAGAAGATATGCACCACGTGCTCAACGACAAGACGCTTAAGAAGAAGGCGTACCGCTGGCTGCCGTACTTGTTCAAGGTAAAGGAGATGATGTGTGTCTTCCACAATATTATTATTAAAAGCCCGTAGTGTCCCACTGCAGGGCAAAGGCCTCCCCACTCTCCTTCAACTTCTCTCTGTCTATTGCTCTTAAGGACCAGTCTTTTTGAAAAGAGTCCAGCTGCAGCAGGCCCAGACGGAGATCGAGGCCTGTTTATTTATTTTTTATAATGAGCTCTCTAATGTTGGGAACCTTCTTTTAATAATATCGACTTCGGCCCAACTTGGACATTAACCTTCATTGTCCACTCATCCTATACTTGAATGTTCTTCATAGGATAAACATTTTGGAACCGTGCAACTAAGCTTATTTGAAATAAAAAACATTTGATGCAAAGTGCAATCAAAGTGTCATATTGCAGAAATGCAACTTTGATTGCATTTCTGCAATATTTTTTTAATTCCGCAACGTGCAATGCCCAGGGGACCAGGGGGTGCTTAAGGGGTATGTATTGTATGAGACATTAGAATTATGCATTGACATTAAGTTTTTTTTTAATTTTCTGTAATTAAGTACCTACTAGCAGGGTTACAAAAAGTACCTACTCTATTTGACATAAAATGTTAAGTTAAACGATGCAGATTAAAACGCACTCAAAACAAAAACACAAATATGAATCCACTAGGCTTTTACAAAATATAACATAACATACATACCATCACGCCTGCATTCCCCGAAGGTTTAGGCAGTGGCGTACTTAATGTACACCCATAGTTCGCTGGTATGTTTAGGTCCCATGTTATAGGGGGCGAGCCTATAGCCATTAACCGGGCACAAATCCAGACTCCGAACTGCTACTGAGACTTTCATAGAAAAACCCAATAGTACTAACACATCGACCTGGGGATGGAACCCAGGACCTCTAGCGTAGCTGTCGCGCTTGGGACCACTAGAATAATGAGGCAGGCATTACAAGAAATGTCTGTCAAAATCAACAATTTAGAATTCATTGAACGAAGATTTTGACACAATCTCATTTAAACAGTGTCTACATTTAGCAGTGTTATACGATTTCCCAAAATCTGTTTAGCAAATTGATTCTTATTTTTTTTTGCAGGCGGTGGACAAGGACAAATCCGGTTTCATATCGGTGCATGAATTTAAGCTGTTCTTCCAGTGCTTAGGACTCGACAACGAACACGCGGCCGTCGCTTTTGCCGTCATAGACGTTAACGGGGTAAGCACGCATTGTACTATTACGAAGATTTTCCCAGTTAATTCATTTTCTAAACCATTACCCGAATGTTGGAGCATTTTTGTGAAAATTTAAGATACCTATTTGGTGCTAAAGGTATACCACTAAGGTGGCAAACAAGCATACGGCCCGCCTGACGGTAAACGGTTACCGTAGCCTATGGACGCTTGCAAAACCAGGGGTATCACTCGCACGTTGCCGACCCTGTAAATTAAGGAGGAATAGTTGGGCTGGCAGCATAGGAGACATTCTGACATGCATGACAGCGGCGGTAACAAAACTCCACCGGTCCCCTACACTGCCAACACAACGCTTCCTCGCGGAGCTCTGGCGACCTTGCTCACCGTTAGGAACACAACATAGCACGGAGCTATTTTATTTGGCTCCGATTTTCTACAAGGTGGAGGTACTTCCCCAGTCGAGTAGCTCCAATTGTGAGTGGAATTATTCGATTCCACTATGCCCTACCACTCTTAAAGAGTAAAAATATAAAGTATTTATATTTTCAATTTCGAACCTACGTATATAGTACGTATATACTTACTATAAGTTTCTTATGTATATAATCTATACTATCTACCCTTTAAGGGTCCGGCGTAGCCTGAATTGTGCACAAAAACTTCATACCAAAATACATGGTAATCCAAACAATATTAATTATCAAATTGTGTTATTTTTCGGATTCGGATACTAAGAATCTATGTTCCTCCCGTACCATTTTGTCTACTACTATTTCACTGGAAATAAAAGACCAAAAATCATTCCAAACTTGGTAAAGTCATCAATAATTTTATTTGCTTACATTTATTTCCAGTGCAGTTTTTGGACGAAATGGCAGAGTAACAACCTAGATTAACGGTATCGGAATCCGAATAATAACACAATTTGATTAAATTATGTTTGAATTTCGATTTATTTTGGTATAAAGTTTGTATGGGAAATTCTGTCCGCCGGACTTTTAACGAATATTTAAAGTTTAGTTTACTATGTATTTCTGATAAATAATAATATAATCAGCACTGCTTAAACGGAGAATGGAAGCCAAGTAAGAATATCTGCTGCCATGCATAAGATATCTACGGAGTATGAAATCTACCAATCCGCACTAGGCCAGAGTGGTGTATCCTAACCTCCCTCATTCTGAGCAGTAGAACCTAACCTAACCTAACCCCCGCTGAGGATAGTTTGGACTAGTCCATCACTCTGACCTAGCAGGTATAGATTAGCAGATACACACACCAACGAGAACTTTACAGTTATAGAGTTTCTTTTACATGTCCATATTTCTTCACGGTGACGATAACTGCCGATGAATTTATGATCCTTTAATGTACCTATTCGGGAAGCTTATTATAACTTTTTAACTTATTTTTTTTCTATTGCAGGATGGCAAACTCTCACAAAAGGAGTTCGTAAAGCTGGGCAAGGAATTCTTTTGCACTGAAGACGAAAAGAGAGTATCCAAAATGTTTTGGGGGCCCTTAATTAATAACTAAGTCATTTTAATAATAGCTTTATGTATAGCTAATAAGAGTCAATATTGACTGCACTTTAATTATATGTCTGTGTGGTTTTTTATACTTTGATATTTGTATGAACATGTATGTTGTTGAAACAATTATTTTGTTTAATTGTTATTTGAGCCAGTCGTAAAGTGTGTAAAATGCAGGGATTTATTTTTTAATCGTGAGTCTAGCAATGGAAGTCATAGTTGGTAGAGAGAGATGGCACTATATGCCCTGTATAGCGGCATCCCTTTCTCACAAACAAAAGATATCGTTATATAGGCTCCGATCGAAATTGAACATGTTTTAACATGGTTTCAAACACTTCCTAATAAATATAAGACTTATTTTTTTAATAAATATGGTCGCATACAAAATCAGTTTAGAATTAATAATGTATGATGAGACGATTTGTTTTAAATATTCTGTTATAATAATATAGATAGTGATTAAGTTACTATGGTCTTATGACGCTAAATTAAGTCCCAGAATATTCAACATTGTGTTTTCAGTATAAAGATTTAGTTTAGCTTGACAATAAAGACAACCAGAAATTTTCTGTCAGTGTGAAGGCGTCAGAAATGTTCTGACAATACTAGATAATATACTTTTGTTCAAGAAATTATTTTAGACACACACAATTTAGGCATATGATTTATGTAATGGGGCAAATAGATTGTAAGTAATTCCTACTTGAAGGACCAACATTCATTATAATTATGAATGTATAAAAATAATACTGATTAGAATCTCATTAAAATGTTTGAAAAAAAAACGTGATATTATTTTAAACTTATTTCTTTTCCCAAAGTGCGCCCAAAAGGTTTTTCATTGATTGGTAATACTTTATAGAGATTTTTTTATACCAATAAGGTGGCAGAAAGAATACGGCCCGCCTGGTGGTAAGCGGTTACCGTAGCCTATGGACGCTTGTAACACTAGGAGTATCACTTGCGCGTTGTGGACCCTGTAAATAAAGGAGAAATAGTTGGGCTGGCAGCATAGGAGACAATAGCGTGATGCTATCTGTCAACACAACGCTTCCTCGCGGAGCTTTGGCGACCTTGCTCACTGTTAGGAACACAGCATAGCACGGAGCTATGTTATTTGGCTACGATTTTCTGCAAGGTGGAGGTACTTCCCCAGTCACAGCTTCAATTGTGAGTGGAATTTTTCGATTCCACAAGCCCTACCTCTCTTAATTTATTCCAAGATCTTTTGATCCTGAAATATATTGGCTCATATAGGGACTTATATTTATAATATCCCATATTAGGAATTAAAATGCCATAATGTCTTTATAGCTTATTGTCATGAGTCAATCAGGAATCCCTACAAGATGCTGCTACAGAAAATGCCCGATATTAATATTCCTGACCTGGCAATCGAACTCAGGGGCTCACAATTAGCAGTAATAGATAGATACAAAAATGTGTTAAGTAATTACTTTTATTGAAAAAAAAGGTCAGTTCTAACAATCAAATCAAATCATATAGTTAAAGAATACTATTATTTTTTCATTGTATCATAATAATTATAGTTATAATAGGTACATTATCATTTATATCAGGAACAGGCTCTCTGAAATGTTTTGGTTAATGATAAGAATGGTAGGTAGGTAAAATACAGAAATAATAGGTTTCAATTATGGAGTAAATATAGCAATACGATTCTTAAAATATTTGAAATCTGGGTTTCATATAAATAAAAACACAAAATACGATCATCGGCCATGTTATGTGAAACACCAATCAGAGCGCATTACGTCACACCTATGTAAACACCATTTCAGTTTGCTAGATCAATGACCTTGCTGCTGGGTCTCAAAAATCGGAAGTCTGAATATTAATTTATTATTTTCCTATATTTTGTTTCGATTCGAATGTTGTACTTCTTGCAGCTTGTCGGGGGACGAATGATAGCAATTTTTAATATAATTACATGTCATTAGAATTGTTTTATCAAACAAATCAAATAATTATACAATCATTAACATTAGTATATTATAATTTAAGCTTTGTAATAGTTTTTGCAATGAGATATTGTGTTTTGTTTTAATAAATATCAAATAAAGACAATGTTGACCTCATTTTTGTTTAGTGATGTGCTAGTGGCGCCCTCTGCGCCTACTTTTGGGTAATATTCCCTACTCATAATATTTAGAATTCGTTCCAGATCTTAGTGTAATGTTCTAATGAGGAAATAATATTATAAATAAATTGAAAGAGAAGATTAGCCCCTGATCAACGAGACACGCCATATTAATTTAACCATTGTATTTTTTTTAATTAATATTCCGCCGGCCAACAAAATGTCAGAGTACTCTAACATCGTAGTCGCTAATATCATACACGGAACGCAAAATATAATGACAAAAATATTTCCTTAACAACAAGAAAAAACAAATACTTATCAATAATCAAATGTTAAATCTAGACGATGCTGAGTTGGTCTTTGAGGAGCTTGGTTTCTTCAATGAGGGTCGATATCTGGCTTGTTCTGGAAACAAAGAGAAACGAATAGTAATTATGGTGTTGGATACTGTTTTTTTTTATACCACTAAGGTGGCAAACAAGCATACGGCTCGCCTGATGGTAAGCGGTTACCGTAGCCTATGGACGCTTGCAACACCAGTAGTATCACTCGCGCGTTGCCGATCCTGTAAATTAAGGAGGAATAGTTGGGCTGGCAGCATATGGAGACAATAGCGTGATGCTTATCCTGTCTGCCAACACAACGCTTCCTGTTGGAGCTCTGGCGATCTTGCTCACCATTAGAAACACAACATAGCACGGAGCTATGTTATTTGTCTACGATTTTCTGCAAGGTGGAGGTACTTCCCCAGTCGGGCAGCTCCTATTGTGAGTGGAATTATTCGATTCGACTATGCCCCACCTCTCTTAAATTGTGGTATGGGGATACCGGTGTTTGACCGGCGCACGAAACACTTGACATCATCTGTACATAAATGTTTTATCCTAAACTAGCGACCCGACCGCGGTTTCACCCGCGTTGCCCCATTCGCAAGAGCCGTAGCGTAATGTTAAATAGCTTAAAACCTGCCTCTTGAATTTAACGCGTGGAGGTATCGTGGATTAGGATTGATATAGGATTGTCCGACAATAAACTTACTGTTGTTGCAGGATAGTTGAGATGGTATCGCTATGCGTCTTGCCGAGCGCTATATCTTTCTTCTTATATTCAGAATGCCATTTCTCCAGCTGAAAAATAAAATGCATTCATAGTTGTTATTTTATACCATCACCCCTGTATTCCCCGAAGGATTAGGCAGAGGCACACTAATGTATACCCATATGACCGTTCGCCGGTAGGATGTTTAGGTCCTATGTAATAGGGGGCGAGCATATTTGGTAATAGGCTCGCCCCAGGTAATAATTCTTAGTAGTAACCGCGACGAATTCTGAATTTACGTCAAATTATGACGTAAATTCAGAATGGCAAAATTTCAATCAGGCAGATCTTGAGAGGTCAGAGCTTCTGGTTTATCTAACCAGAAGACGCAGGTTCGAATCCTGCTCGGGATCGAATTTTTCCTTCACTAAAATAACTTTATTATAAAAAAAAAACACAAAAAGATGATATATTTAAGAAGATGGTGCAAGTGGCCTTTAAACAATAGTTAAACGATCAGCCTTACAAGTTATTGAAAAAACGGAGTTGAAGCCGGGCCGAAAAAAAAATTAAATTTAAGTTTGAGTTTATCTAGCTTACCTCCTCAGTCTTATGCATGGCGTGTTGCTTGAGCATTTGTATCTGGTCGCTGATCTTTTCGCCGCTTCGTTTGTACCGCTCCAGCTCGGCGAGCAGCTCTCTTTCAGCCGGCGTCGCTGATGCTGAGGCGCGGATGTTGCGGATCACTGCTGAACATCTGTGGTGAAAAGGGCTTTGAAGAATCATATTTTTTAAATTAGCTTTTTTTATGGGATAGGAGGGCAAACGAGCAGACGGATCGCCTGATAGTAAGCGATTACCGCCGCCCATGGACACCCGCAACACCAGAGGAGTCAAAAATGCGTTGCCGACCTTTTAAAAGGGGATTGGGCCTCCGGTAAAACACAATGTAAGCGTTGTTTAACGCCGGTTTTCCGGTCGAGCCGGCCCATTCGTGCCAAAGCATGGCCCTCCCACATAAAACACTGTCGTTACTTACCTATATTTGAGATCATCTTGGTGTTTCTCTGCGAGCATACATTTATCTTTGAGTACTGCGGTTTGAAGATGTACGTCATCTATATCTTTCTGAAATAAAATAACTTCACTATAATTATATCGACTAACAGCCAGTTTCTATAATAAGTCTACTAATAGATTTGCTTATTAGATATAGGCATTGTTTCCTGTTAATGGCAATTAGGCTCGTCCCCTATGTGCCCATCCACCCGAACTGTGGGTGTACATATTAATACACCTCTGAATACAGGAAATATAAGCGTGATGGTCACGCGTAGATTATGTTGTTGGACGTCTTAATGTTGCAATTACTAACAGATAGCTACTGATGCTACTGATGCTGACTAGTGTGGGAGTGTACCTGGAGGTCCCGCAGCCAGTCGTGCTGCTGTCGGCAGAGCGAGCGCAGCGCGTGCAGTTTGCGCGCAAACGCGTCGCCAGCGCGTTGCTGACGCGACATGTACTCGCCGCGGAGCTTCAGCGTCGCTTGCGTTAACAACTGGAACAAACAACATATTATTACGTCTCAAAAAAAAAAATTGTAAAAAAATATGTCAAGAGTCCGGCGGACCGAATTTCTCTTACAAACGTAATACCGAAATAAATCGTAATTCAAACACAATTTAATCAAATTCTGTTATTATTCGGATTGCGGTACCGTTAATCTAGGTTCCTACTCTAACATTTCATCCAAAATACCTCACTAGAAATAAAAGTAAGCGAATGCAATTTTGATAACTTCACCATGTTTCGATCAATTTTCCGGTCCTTTATTACCAGTGAAGTAGTAGTAGACGAAATAGTATCGTAGGAACCTAGATTAACGGTATCCAAATCCGAATAATAACATAATTTGATAGAATATTGTCTGGATTACGATTTCTTTCGGTATTTCGCATTTCAAGCTCTGCCGGACCCTTAAGTAATTATGTGCAAAATAGTTTCGGAAGTCTACCTTCGATTTGTTGGGATTTTTTGATTCATCACCGACTTCCGAAACTGTCTTGCGTATAAGTAACATTATTTTACCTCCAAGCACTCCTTGGGGCTGGGCTCCTCTTTTTTGCTGATCTGAAGTATCGGTTGAGAAACATCCCGCGTCAAAATTTCTTGTATGATTGATGTGAACGATAACTTTTGTCTCTGGAAATATAATTAAAGATTTATACATTACCAGATGGTTTACAAGAATGTTAAATACTAGCTGTTGCCTCCGGATTCACTCGTATCCACAAGGAATTTTTCCAATCAACTTTCGTAATTTAATGATTAATGATTATTATAACATAATATTTATTATGCCAAAATAGTAGGATGACGATGATATTTTCAAGAAAATTGTTGCGATTACCTACTATTATTATGA
This sequence comes from Acronicta aceris, assembly GCA_910591435.1. Lineage (NCBI taxonomy): Eukaryota > Metazoa > Arthropoda > Insecta > Lepidoptera > Noctuidae > Acronicta > Acronicta aceris. Next base: position 1,690,645 of record OU342778.1, on the reverse strand, counting down.
ATCCACAATTTATTACAGAGATATAATTTGTGTAAAGTCAAATATAATTTGAATTTGATGAGCTAAGCGTGCGTATCAGTGTAAATGTAATTACCTCTTTCAGTATATTGTTAATATCGTCTTGTTCAAGGGCTGGGTTCTTCAGCTGTAGTTCTTTGTACAACTTTTCTTCTAAATCGAATGGTTCCAATGTTCTGTGGAGTCAATAAAAGGATTTACTGTAAAATGTTTCAACATCTATTAATTTTATAATAGTAACGGTCCCCGAAGGGTTAAGGGTTAATAGTCTCCCATTTTAAATATTTTTGTCCTTATGGGGTACTTACCTACATGGTTCTTAACTATTTTGATTGCACGGTTTTGAAATTCATTCATTTTTTTTTAATCAATAAGATATGACCAAGGATAATGCCTTGGGGAACTCCATATTCTAAAAGTAGTTCACCACTAAACCACTCGCCCAATTTTGCAACCTGTGTTCTGCTTTAAGGATAATCTAAGAATAATGAAACGAGGTCACCCTGATTCCCAATATTATAACTTTATCAATTATAATAGAGACAGTATCTACTGTGTCAAATGCCTTAGTTAAGTCGCTACATACCTGGCGAGGAGGTTGCACTGTTCACACAGCACTAGCAAGTGCGACAGTGGCGGTGCTGTGAGGGCCAGCCCGACCGGCGGCGCCGCGCCCAGGGATCCCGCCCGAGCTGTGCATACTAAGTGCCGGGCTACACTGGGAGCCCCGCACATGGCCGATAGCATCGATTCCATCTCCGCTGTATAACAAAATATGTGTTAACTGGCCATTACAATTAAACAAATAATGTAATTGTATACCAACCAGAAATAGTGATCTCTAGTACACAGTACTGTATATTTGATGATATATATTTCATTTTTTTATTGGCATGGATAGAATATGAGAAGTGTCCATAAATAATAAAAAACTGACATTTCATTTCCTACCTTCTTCAGCTAGTGCGTAGTCCATCAGATGTCCAAGCATTGGCAGAGAGATGGCATGCACGCCGCCTGCATGAACGCATGCATACGTGTTGTTTGTACACTGAAAACATCAAATGTAAATATTTATGAATTACAACCAGGAATGTAAGACTTTTAATTTATAGAAGAACTGTAACTTACCGGGTATAAATCTACTGGATATGAATACTGCATATCATCGCCAGGGTTGAGGACAATATTCAGTTCTACAGCTTCCACCACATAGAGGGCGTGACTATCACCGTCATCTTTCTCAGATGTCTGTAAACAAAACATAGCATCTAGCATTATTATTATACGTATCTGATGCGCTAGAATGCGAGTATCTACTGATGTTGCTATGAAGAGACCGTAATCAAGCCTGAGATGACGTCATTAAGTTTTTGCTGTAAAATATCATTAACGCTTGTTTTTAAAAACTTCCATGGAACAGTAGATACCCTCGCATTCTTTCCCTCAACACTACAAATAAACGCATAAATTCAATTCATAAGGCAAATCTTCTTAGTTTGATGCTATCTATATATAGGCTGCAGACATTCCTTTGGTGAAGAAACTTCATGAATCGAATTAATTCGTAACTTCCGAATACTTACGTTAGGCAATAGAAGGCAATGATAGAGTGCAGCCGAGCAGGTAGCAACGACTACAAGTGGAGGGGTATCTCCACCCCCCAGAACTGTGATAGAGCAGGACTCTGAGCCGTAGTTGTCATCAGCAGGAGGGTACATCGCGAGGGGGCCTGACAGTTTCGGCTGGATAGGGCTGCAATTACAAAAACGGAACTTTTTTGGTAGTATTCCATCAATTATTTTGCTTAATGAGACAACAATCTCTAGCACTATGTAACTACAAACACATCGATATTTAAAATTGTTTATGATCATCAGGAGAGAACCCTAGCATCCATAATACAAGTTTAAACTTAGCTTGGATGCTAGAGGTTTTTCCATTGTGATTTCTATTTAAATTTTAACTTTAATTTCAAATCAGCAACTACTTAGTGATACGTAATTGTAATGGAAACAAAATGTAAAAAGTGTCAATAGTTTTTTTCTTTATTAAATTTCCCCCCACTAGGATTTTCTCCTGTATCGTGGGTGCGTTTACAAACACAAATTCTCACATACACAAACGCCCAGACCCGGAACAACTACCTGTAGATCATACAAATATTTGCTCCGTGTGGGGATCGACCCCACAACACGTTGCGCAGAAGCCGATCGCTCAGCTGCTATGCCAAACATGTCGTCGTATTTATCAGCAACCAAACATTTACTATTCCATTGCTGGGATCGCATCTCGGTATCAGAATGAGAAGAACAGCGCGCTGGCCCAAAGCTGGTTAATACTCCGCCCACATTCAATAAAATCTCTCGTCATGTTGCCGGACGATGCTTTTATTGATCGCTTAAGCGATTAATAATACGCACATTATTTTGAAAAGGTGTAAAATTGTGAAGAGTGAAGACATGCGTGTCTTAAGGATTTTTAGTTCATTAATGACTTGGATATTAGTTTGTGTCTGACTGACCTTGACAGACCATCACACCTGTTTGCTCCGAGGGTTAGACAAAGGTGTAATCGTGTACAACCACAGTTCGTCGATCAACGCTATATTTATCCATCAAGTTAGTATTTCTTCCATATCTTACCTCTTGCAGATCAGCTCACACTGCATCATGTAGACGTCACCGTTGCCTCTCAGTATCAACAGGATATCGGAATCAGGTATAGGCGTAAAGTCCACTGCAGTATCTCCAAGACTGTCCAGTAGCGTCCTACCAGCTAGCTGTCCAGATGGTTTGATGCCGATGGTCAGGATCTTGACTAGTTTCGGGCCTTTCTTCATGGCTATGTTGTAAAGCCTACAAATGCAAGGGGTACAATATTATTAAATCGCAGGAGAGAACTGTCAGAGAATCTATTTATCAATTTAATCTCCAAATACGAGTAATAGAGTTTATTATTCATTGGGGAAATTTGACCTCGTTCTTCTACCTCAGACAGAAAAAAACACAATTACTAAAACTGCTTGATCTTTTTTTTTGGGCTCATGGTAGTGTTCCGTTTGGAGATCTCGGAGCCCCTCCTTATAATGTGCGGGAAATGGCCACCGTGTGGTTTTAGTCGGTAGGAGTCCGACATAACCGTTGGGTATCCATGAGGATTTCCACACGGGATAAAAAAAAAACACTGCTTGTCCTAGGAACACAACGTAATGTGGCAGCCTACGAGTGAATTAACCAATTAACCTACTTATTAATAAATGACAGAATAAAGTAATAATAATAATTCGTTTATTTACAAAATATGATATTCTTTACCTGATAGTGTTATCAGATCCCAGCACTAGCACGTGTGATAGTGAGCTAGGATGCCAATGTACACGACGCACCTCACCCTGGCAGTACAGGAACCTCTCGTCCAGGCAGAAACTCCTGGAATTACTTCAATGTATTATGTATTTGTATAAACGAATAGTACAAGTACAACTATTTACGTGAGTTGATGTTCGTACACGCGCAGATATGTGCGTTATGTGCGCTAAAACATAACACACCATCACACCTGTATACCTCGATGGGTTAGACAATGTACACTCAGAGTTCGCTGGTATGTTTAGGTCCCATGTAATAGAGGGTGAGTCTATTGCCATTAACCGGGCATAAGTCAAAACTTTGAGCTGCTACTGGTAATTTCATAGATAGAAATAGGCATTAAAGGCAGCGGGAACTTATAACAGCCTCATCCTAAATCTAAAGCCTACAGGCTTGTACCTGACAGTAAAAAAAATATATGAAGTTGACACTTGCGAATCACCACACCAGCCGGATCTACACCGTCTAATTCACCATATTTATAATATTAAAATTTAAAAATGGTATCATCTATTACATCAATGATAAATAAGCGGTAAGACCGCGGTACCCCACGTGAGCTTCCTAATAATTTGATTACTCGCCGGCCATTTTGTTTTTTTCCCCCAGTTTTTGGCGGGAAATGTGCGGTCTGGATTAATCGTGCGTTTATAACTCGCCTTCTTGTTGGATTTACTTGTTTAATATTAAAATAGGGCCTGTGATTCCGAACCGAAGGTAAGCTTAAATGTGCGGGAAACAGCCATGTCTGTTGGTAGATTTGCGTAATACATTTTTGAGGTTATGTCGACCATATTGAGGTTAGGAACTTCTTTTATTTTTTATAATGTAAAGAAAGTATGTGTAGTTTGTTTGAATACAGACGCCAACATAGTTAAAAAAGGTTAGGGTGTTTTATTTTTATTAAACTAATAGAGAAACAAGCTTACGCGTAGCCTGATGGTGAGCGGTAACAGCAGCCTATAGGTGCAATAGTATCACTCTCGCGTAAATTGTCATCAATAATAATAAATAAAGATACTTATCATGACATGTTATAAAAAACCATCTCGGCTTTATTGGAAGAGTTAGTGGTGTGCTGTGTGCCTAAACCACTCTTTTCATCCTTTGGCCTGCCTTCCCTCTTTCCAAATGTACTAATCTCTCTCATAAGAGTAGAATTCACCGCGAAACAACAATTAGAAAAGGAATTATTCAGTTAACAATTACAATGTCTATCAATAGATCCTCATGCGAGCCACTGGGGCACCGCGCATGCTACACGTCCAATTTGACGCTAATCCCATTGGCGAGTACGTTCGGGATTCAGTTACATAGCCTGTTCATTGTGCCCAACCCTGCATTCATTTGCTGCCTGCAGTTTTAACTGAGTATTTTTGATGTTAGTATGAACCGTATCAGTTTTTTTTGTATACCAAAAAACCCTGTCCGATTCGAAAGGTATCCCAATCACATCACCAAATAAAATAATAAACATTAAACATTGAAACACTTACGAAGTTTTAGACTAGAGTTTCCCTACCTTTTTGATGATGAACCACTTTGTTAATGTTAATGTTGTTAAATGAAAGACGATAACGAAAGGAATTTATAAGGCGAATGTCAGTTGCAGCGTCGGAAGAGGTCGCCTTAGGACATACGCGGATCTTATTGGCGAGGTCCTTCAAAAAGGTCAGGTGCGTAGTACTCTCAACCGACGCGTATGGGTGAAAAGATGTATGAATGTGGAAGAATTATGCAAGAATCGTAGCAAATAGCAGTCTATAGATTCTGCCAACCCCTGTGGGAGAAAGGCGTGAGTGAGTGTGAGTAAAATAAATTATGTTGATCTGAAATTAAACTTTAATCGAAAAGTAAAACATTGTAAAATATTTTAATCTTCGCAGACCATATTTTAGCCCTTGACAACGACTGGTCTGGTGGTCCGCACTCCACAGACTACTGGGACTATTGTTTTAGTAATAAGGTTAAGTAATAAGGCGGTATTTTTTTTAAAAAAAGCTTATTAGTCATTTTGGTCACCCCTCGTGCTAAGCTAAATGCTTGTGTTACGAGTAGGTTCACGTCGGTAGTGCAATGGGTGGGTTTCGAACCGGCAACCACATGATCGCAAGTCCGACGCCCTAGCCATTAGGCTACCGCCGCATTTTAAATAGTTTTTTTTTTAATTAGTATATACAACATATCAGTACCTTAACTATAATTATATTGCTTGAAATTAGAGCTGTCTTTATACTTACAGACACCTCGAAGAGTCGTTAGATTTAAAAGGAAGGTCTGTGTTACATTATGTTATTGTAGTTAATATTATCCGTTAGTTTCAATCTACATAATAATATGGGAGAAAGATACTTGTTGATGTAAGATTCAATATCTAGATATTAAGTTATTTATTTTTACGTGTAAAAGCAGTTTAATTAATATGCGAAAGCACTCATTGAACAATCTCAGAAATTATAGACTACAAACTTGAAATTCACAGGTAGCTTGCTCATAAGACAGTGGAGTTGAGGAATTGAGAAAAATAAGATCACTGTGGGACACAGATTCTAGACATAGAAAAAATTAAAAATATTTTATTGTTACACAGCAACAACGCGTGTAATCTAATACGTACACATAACTTGTGAACACAAAATAATAAAGAACATAACATAACATAACATACCATCAAGCTTATATTCCCTGAAGGGTTAGGCAGAGGCGTACTTAATGTACACCCACAGTTCGCCGGTATGTTTAAGTCCCATGTTATAGGGGGCGAGCCTATTGCCATTAACCGGGCACAAATCCAGACTCCGAGCTGCTACTGAGAATTTCATAGAAAAACCCAATAACACTTTGCTCGACCTGGGGATCGAACCCAGGACCTCTAGTGTAGCAGTCGCACTTGGGACCACTAGACTAATAATATAAATAATAAAGAAGGTGGCAAGTAATTGCTAATACCTATAAATTAGCAACAGATACAGCGCATACGATATGCGCACGTTAGGCTGTGCGCCATCGCGATGGTCAGCAAGCAGTGGGTAAGTATTAGATTGCAAGAAATCGAATTTTATCGCGTTATATTGATATTATTTAACTTCCGACGTTTCCGGTCTTTTTTTTCGCATTGGACGTATTAATGTTGTGTCAGAAACCAGCAGGTCACAGATTCTAGATTATAGAATAGATACAATTTAGCATAAAAATAGAACCAAAAGAAAACTGACACTGGCCTGCTTCCGAAATATAAATCAAACAATTTTTACATACCAAAGAAAAGGGTAACCATTAGGCGGTAAACTAAAAAAATATACATACAGTGAAACGTAAAAATTACAAATGGGATGACATTAGGACAAACGGGGTATCCGACCCGGTCCGTAGTGTCTCCGGAACAAAAACCGATAAAAAACGGCGAAAAGGATCCGATCCGGTAAAAAATAAGAATCAGACAAAGCGGCCGGACGGCCGGTAACCTCTATACGTGTCCAGTTTTTTTACGAGCACCCCGCAGCCCTTTTGTCCTTCCGGGAGGCCTTTTTTTAAATAGATCAGGGGCTGGCAAGTAAAGACCGCGGCCGACGTCCACCCTGAAATATTATTGTGGATTTTTCTGCTTGGCATTCATAAATATTTTCCAGGGAGATCGCGCACCCCCTCCGTCTACCCACTGTAGGGGATTTACTCGAATCGGCGTAGAATTATAAATTCGGTTAATAAAATATGATACGATAAAGCCGCTTTTTTCTCTGGCGGACCTCTATTATATTTTGTTTAATTTAAATATGAATAATTAAATTTAAAAAGGAAATCTCGGGGCTAATAAAATTTTTGTTTTCGAGATAATGAATTGAAAACACCGAGTGTCGCTCGCTCGGGCCGTGTTATTCTTTTCTCGCTCATTCGGATTCATCCTTCGTAGTCTAAAAACGCCCTGGAAAATATTATATTTTTTAAATGTATTAATTATGAATACGAATTACATTTTTTCCATGTTTATCTGACCCTTTATACTATCGTGTGCCCTACACGCCAGAATTGTATTTTTTAAGGCTGCAAAGTAATTAGAATTAATTATTTTTTTATAACGTGCCGGGAAATTAGGAAATTTCGCTCTGTTTAGTGCTTGGTTAAAGTTAGGACCGGTTATGTCAACAATGAACTACACTCATAACGGCCTCATCACTCGTAATGGTTATGAAACACAGGTAGCCGGAACATAATTACAATTTTAATATTCTACACCCATCCAAATTGTCGGACATGGGTAAAAGTATAAAAAGAGAGTGCGGTCGAGACGTAGGTCCCTACAACCTCGAACAACGCCTTTAATCAACACAAACGCACCCGACGATCAAACGGCCGAGAATTAAAAAAAAACATCGATCCAGTCTGCCACGACCACAAGGGATTAAAATCGTAACGAACGTATAAAAATATTCAAATACAATACTAACAAATTGATACAAACACTCATTAGGTGCGGATCGCGGAAGGCGCCCCACGTCGGGGTGCCCGCCGCCCCCCGGCCGATCTCTACCGACATTACAATCCACATCCAACGTACAAATATTATCTAAAATTCCTTCTCATTTATAATCCTTTTGTGTCCTCAGCGCGATGTCCTCCGTCAAATCCCCCCACTCCCCACAGGGGTCGGGTGGGGGTATTTTTATATTTTTAATCGCGTTGGGCATTATCCAAATGGACATTGGCGGGTGCGCCGACTGCCGGTGCCGTCTAGATGATAAATTCTCCTTTCGTTCGACACCGGGCGCAATGTTTTGTTTTGTCCCTTCAGTAATGTCTCCTTTATTGGTATCGGAGTGCAAAAAAATACCCTCATAGTCATTAATTACAGTAGATTCGTCTGTCGGTGACTGGCGAGTTCTTGGCGACTATTAAAAATGGTCCGCCATCTGTGGCTTCTCGGCTGATTTTTTCGGTGTCGGCAAATGAGGATTGATTGTGGCAATCGTTTGATGCAGATTCTTATTGAACGCGATGACGGCTTTGCCCATGATCGATGGTTCTCCTTTGTGGCTATAATTAGGTTATAATTTAGGGGGATATTTAAGATTTTTTTCTATAAGACAAGACAAGAAGAAGAGGAAGACGAGAAATTTGGGTAAAGAGAAATTCGAGAAGACATATTTAGCAACTTTTAATGGGATTAAATCAATGAGGACATCTAACGCCTTAATTGCAAGAAATGACTCAAAAACATTCAGTCAGTATTAAACAGTAAAACACTTTTAATCAATGCCCAAACGTTAACAAATGATCAGCAAAAATTCGCCCAAAAACCAGCTAGCTACGGAATCGTGAACGTACATAAATTTAGGAGCCGTATAACCGAGTCCCACGACGGCCCGGCCCAGAGTTTCACACCATTAATTCTTGCACGCAGTCCACTGCACTTTTTCCATCATTCTTCAAAAAGTTCCAACAAAAAAGAATTGCTTTTCTATATGCAAAACAGGGCGGCCAGTGCTCACACCGGTTTAATAACAGGATCATCTATACAATATCAATTTCGCATAATATATTGCGGTATTTTTATGTTTTATTGGAGCCAGGATTTTGGTCCCATTTAACTTTTTTTCGAATTTTATGTGACGGAAGATATTGTTCTTCTTGTTTGGAGCTTTTAAAATGGGGTGGGTTTTTGTAATGTATTGTTTTCTGAATTATGTTGCGAGTTATAGGAAAGTAATCCTGGTGATCTACTCGAAGTGGTATTTCCACGTTTTATAGCTCATTTGCTCGATGAACACGAAGCAATTGCGGGAATCATTGGTATACTTCTGTTCTTTAAGAGTCCGGCGGACCGAATTTCTCTTACAAACGTAATACCGAAATAAATCTTAATTCAAACACAATTTTCATAAATTGTGTTTGAATTAAGATTATGATATGTGTATTATTCGGATTCCAATACCGTTAATCTAGGTTCCTACGCTACCATTTTGTCTAAAATACTTCATTGGAAATAAATGTTTACCGAATGCAAATGTTGATAAAATTATCAAGTTTGGAATGATTTTCCAATCTTTTGTTTCCAGTGAAGTAGTAGTAGACGAAATAGTACAATAGGAACCTAGATTGACGGTATCCAAATCCGAATAATAACATAATTTGATAGAATTTTGTCTAGATTACGATTCATTTTGGTATTAGGTTTTTGTGGCCAAATCAAGCACCGCCGGACCCTTAAGAAAATTGGGGCATATATATTCGCGATATGTTAGAATAATAGAGCATTTATAGACAAGGTCTGATCTTCTGCAGTAGAAACACTATTAGGCTGATGGTTAAGAAAGAGATAATAGAAGATTTTATCTTGCTTGGAACTCTTATTAAGCTCTAAATTCTGCATTAGCCGCAAATAAATTTTATAAAAGCACCATATGAAATCAGAACATTAAAAAAATTGGTTGTACAAAAATTGCAAGGCAACGGTTTTTCAATCGTTCAATAAACAGTATCTGTTGACAAAAACAGTTGATTTTGAACAGTGCTCCTTTTTCAAACGTTTGCAAAAGCGAGACGGTGAGTGTGTTAACGCGCGCTTAGCATGAAAACGCCGCGTCGAGTGTCGAACCAACGTGTGATGTAAAGTATTGGCTGCGAAAATGTTGATCTACAGTTTTGATACTTGAAAGTCAGTTTCTTTTAAAAATACTCATTCACTCACGCCTTTCTCCCACAGGGGTAGGTACAAACTATAGACTGCCACTTGCTACGATTCTTGCATACTTCTTTTGCTTCTTCCACATTCATACATCTTCTCATACATACACGCCGGTTGCGAGTGCTACGCACCTGACCTTTTTGAAGGATTTCGCCAATAAGATCGGCGTATGTCCTTCTAGGGCGACCTCTACCGACGCTGCCGCTGACATTCGCCTTATAAATTTCTTTCGTTAATCGTCTTTCATTCATTCTTTCAACATGTCCAAACCATCTCAGCTTATTCTTATTAAAAATATAACGTAGTTATTAAAATAAAAAAAATTGAGAACTTTATTTATATGACAGTTACAGCTTAGTGATATGATACGTCAAATGTCTCAAGTTCGAATCCAAGATATTCCTAAAACATGTGCGTATCATTATGGTTGGCTTAAACGGTGAAGGGGCTAGCCTGGTGAACTATGGCTTGACTCCTCCCTTTCTGGGAGGAATCCCGTCCCCAACAGTGGAACAGTATAATGATGATGATAATATTAATTTAATTATATAGATAATCTTACGTGGGAGAGCCATGCTTCGGCAAGAATGGGTTGGCTCGACCGGAGTGAAAACCGGCTTCAAACAACGCTTACGTTGTTTCGCTGAGTGAGTGAGGTTACCGGAGGCCCAATGCCCTTTTAAAAGGTCGGCAACGCACTTGTGCCTGGTGTCCATGGGCGGCGGTAATCGCTTACCATTAGGTGATTTTTCTGCGCGTTTGCCCTCCTATCCAATAAAAAAAATTGTTTGTACCTGAATTTGCATTTGAATACCTGAAATTGTGTATATCTAATATTAAAATACTTTGAAGTGATATTCATATACGTGTAATAAGGCATTTAATTTTGCCGCCCTGTTACCTATATCAGTCATTCTTATGCATTTATATTTCTAGCACTTCAAGACAGTAACTTTTTATTCCATAAAGTTTTATTAAACACTGAGATCTGGCATTCTGACGCCTGTTCACCGTACATGTTATAGTTAAAAGCTGGCCAGGACGACAAAAACAGGCCCAAAAATGAAATATACAAATACAATAAAGTGAACAAATTAAAGTGATTTGTACTGAAGACATAAAAAGTAAACATTCATAGTTCTGTTATATGTCATATATCTGTTCTGTTCTGTTATATATAATTGGGCATATTACAAGCATCAACACCTCTTAATCGCACTACATTATTATCGTTGCGAAACAACGATCACTTCGTCCCAGGCCAACGCTTGGCAATTTTTATTTCAGCTCCTTTTTTAGCCACAAACCTCCTTTTTGCCCGCAACCGCGTCCGCGGTCGAAACTGTTTAATGATTTGAAAAACGTGTTCTATCAGCCTTTATTCGGAAACAACCGAAAAAAGGCGACAACAAAGGGTTCAGAGTGCAAATATAGACTCATCGGTAACCACTCTTCTATCCCTGAACGCATTTCGTGCTCGATTTTCGCCGTTATCCCTTTGATATAAGTTACACGTTAGATTTTTGCAAGGGTAGATTTTTTTTTGTTGAATGTAGGCACAGATCTCATCGGCAATTTATTATATTTTGTCCGTGGGTGAATTTATGATTATTTGAACGGCCGGTGGTCTGGCCGATTGGCTGTTTCTAACGCCGATAATACATGTACCGATGGGTGGAAGAACAAAAGGATTGTGTTATGGTAATGTAGCTCGATGAATATATTCAAAGGCAAATATAATAAATATTAGTTGATTTTGATTTAAAATCTTTTAGGCTTTTTTTTTGGTACTATTTAAGTATTCGTCAGATCATTATGATGAATTAACAATTCATAAGCTGTAGAAATTAGTGGTCGGCTCAAAGGACCATGTAAAAATTAGTGTCCGGATCCAAGGACCATGTAGAAATTAGTGTCCAGCTCGAAAAACCATGTAGAAATTAGTCCTTGGTTTGAGTGACGTCATTGGTAGTCGAACACGTGCGAATCGGTCCCAGTTGTCATAAAAGTATCTATGACAATCGTTAATGGTAGTCAGAAGCCCAAAAAGTCTGTCAATCAGTCAATCCTCAGGATATCGGTATTGGCCAGAAACTAGGTTGCTGAGGTGTGGTATAGTTCGGGAGACCTATCAGCCTAAATATGAGTATTTTACAGCCTTCCAGTCTAACGAACTAAATGAGACATAAATGAGGTCTCAAGACGCTCGAATACCACAGGTGTTGCTGGCGTTTATAGGCTGCGTTTGTTGCTTACTATCAGGCAACCCATACGCTTCTTAGTCATCATATAATAATAAAAAGAATTGGTATACTCAATGTGGGCAATCATTTGACCCACAAGCTCAAAACCAAATTCATTACTCAAAATAAAATATTTTAACCCGGCAGAGGTCAATATACGTACGTAAAATTTACGATATATTTACATATGTGATAAAAAATCGTGTCGTACACGAGGTCGTCGGTTCAATTCCCGTGCTCGTTTTAATTAAACAAACCGAATATAATATACGGCGGCAATTTTATACGTGTGTGGCCGGCCTAACGACACTTTATAGATGAGTTGTGAACACCTACCATTTGTCGGCACGTATTAATTTATTATTGTTCTTTATATATGTGACGGGTATGTGCAGAATTTATTGCATATAATAAATTTGGATAATGCTGGCTTTGGACTTGGAATTGACTGTAAGGCAAGTACTCGTATTACATTTTAATATATACAAATAACATTTGTAAGAAAGGTAAGAAAGAGATGCATATTTAGGTGTTCGCAGTATCACTGGCCTCCCAAAAGAATTTATTAACTCCTAGTTGCTGTTGTCTACAGTTTCACTCACGTCCCAAAAAGATTAACATACTATAAGGCCGATTCTAGGCGTATCAAGATGAAACATGCACCAGATTTTAAGTTAGACCTCTAGTACTTATCGGTGAAAACTGCATTCAATTCCATGCAGTAGTTTTTGCGTGATGCGCGTATAAACAGACAGGCAGACAAAAAATCTAAAAAAAATTATTTTGGCTTCTGTTGCGCTAATAAAGACCCCCATGTTATTTTTCCTTTAATATCTATAAAGAACAGACATCGGCCTGTTACAATTTTATTACTTTTCAAAGCATCGTATCAAAATGAAAGATGACTATAAAAATAAATTCCAGGATCTAACCAAAGCAACTGTTTAACAAGGCCACGCATCTATACTTAAATATTATAAATTCGAAAGTTGTATGTGTGTCTGTTGCCTTTTCACACCTAAATGGCCTCATCAATTTTGTTAAATTTTGGTATAGAGATAGATAAGACCTTGGAGAAGAATACAGGCTACCATTTGCCTCAACAGGTCTTTTGGAATGAGAGTAAAACAGCAGGAAACAGCTAGTAAAAAATAACCAGTCAACTAGTCTATTTCAGAGTGACCGTCCATCGAGATACAATGGTACCCTTGACTAATGAATAGGGGAGATCGCATAGAAAAATAGAATTAATAATTTATTCTATTTTTGCGCGTGATGGTTAATATGCATGCGCTGTTCGAAACGGGTCTCTGGGGTTGCCAACGTTGTTTCTATTATTTACAACGTATTTAATGCTAGGGATTATCGTGTGTGGGGTATTTTTCTTAATTATGCATGGTCACTGGACCAAATTCAAATTTGGTGTGTTGACGTCAATCGAATTATTTAAAAAAAATAGGTATGTAGGTACATGATTTTTTCTATTTACATAAAAGGACAATCATACAATATCGGAATCTATTCCATCTCAAGGTTTTCATGATGTGATAAGTAATAATTATTTCTGTAAAAACATATTTTAAATACACCAATAATTAACAAAAATGTAAGGTAACTATTAGGAATTGCAACATTAAGACGTCCAACAACTTAGTCTACCCGTGACCATGGATGCTGTAAAGGATCCGTAACGTCGGGAATCAAATAATATATTGATATTATATTAAACTACGTTTACAATTTAATGTTTTAGTACTAGATAACGCCGGCATTTTCTGACGATCTCTGAGAAGCGCCGAAACAAACTAGAGAATCGTGGCCTCTTTTAAAGTCCAAACACAATGCAGGGCGATTTCTGAATTGGCCTTTTGAAAATAGAGCACAGCGGCTTTGAGTAGACCAGTCCCAGCCGACGGCACGCATGCATCAGTCATCGTGTAAACCACGTGGATCCGCTGTGCCTGGTAAAGATTTACTTTGTTTCTGTTGCCTAATCCCTCTTAGAGCTTATTTGCAAGCATATCTGGGTGTAGCTAGTAAAATGTTTCAGCTTGGTTTGTCACGAGGTGCTGGAGTACGGTCGTCATCGCTGAAGTATGTCTAGGACTGCGGTGACGAATGAGATGCCTTTCTAAAAGATTGTTGGAGTAAACAGAGTGTATATCATATTCTGTTTCAAAGACACACTATGACATACTTCATGTGTTTAGTTTTGAGACTAGATATGTGAGGCTAGCTTTGAGTTGAGGTAAAACCATGGACAAAATATTATTATTCTTGTAATAAGCAGTTATGCCTTTGAGTTGTTATCAGCTTTTGAAATATAGAAGAAAGTTAATACCAACAATTACATGCCACCACGCCTGTATTTCCTGAACGGTTAGGCAGAGGTTTACTAATGTACATCCACAGTTCGCCTGTATGTTTTTCCATATAATATGTACAACTCCAAATTCCGAGCTGCTACTGAAAATTCCATAGAAAAATCCAAATAAATCCATACACACATTTAGGTGACACTAACAAACTAGATATGTGAGGCTAGCTTTGAGTTGAGGTAAAACCATGGACAAAATATTATTATTCTTGTAATAAGCAGTTATGCCTTTGAGTTGTTATCAGCTTTTGAAATATAGAAGAAAGTTAATACCAACAATTACATGCCACCACGCCTGTATTTCCTGAACGGTTAGGCAGAGGTTTACTAATGTACATCCACAGTTCGCCTGTATGTTTTTCCATATAATATGTACAACTCCAAATTCCGAGCTGCTACTGAAAATTCCATAGAAAAATCCAAATAAATCCATACACACATTTAGGTGACACTAACAATTACAAAACAAAATAAAATCAGGCTGGAAATATATGACTCATCAGGGGATTTTCACCCTGACAATGTTGAATATTAGCCTGTTTTGAGTCTTGAAATTGATATTACTATTATTATTTAACGCATTTACGATACGAAAGCCAACATAATTCAATTCAATTTATTTATTTCAGTCAACTTACATATGCAACATATGGGTTATAAAATTTTGAATTTAATAAAACCATAATGAAATCGCTGGAACGCATTACATGAAGTTTTGTCCATTACTCCATAAAGGAGCACTCAGTGTCCATTCTCTCCGCAATAAGTTGCAGGAAACTATTGGGGCTGCCACGCAAGCGACACATTAGGGACGCAATTCTTTTGGCAATGTATCGCTGTAAAGCCATCCACTTGTGCGCCTGTAAACATACCTGATGCGCTACATAAGCGCTGCAATCCTAACAAAATCTTGAATGCGTTATTTTTATTATTTTATTAGTTTTGTTATTTTTCTTTCTCATTATATTGAACACGCAAGGCATTATAAAACACCATTTTATATAACAAAAACATCTCTCTCCCAGAGAAACCATCAATACAAATACAGGAGGTAAACATTTGGAAGTACTCCATCCGCCGGTAATCAAGGCACCGAACGAAATGATCACAATAAAATATTTGGGGTGAGAATGGCTTTCGCCGGACCCCGACTTTTCACCTTACGCCGGAAACAACAACATTTTTCGCGAGGTGAACAACGCAGATATCGAATATCTGGATGAGCCAATGAGCCTTTTAATGAAATCAGAGATGTAAGTTTGTCCTTATTTAGACTGTATATCTGAACGCCTTTAGGATAAATTACACAAAAGGAAAAAGAAAAAAAAACATAAGTTAATGTGAGAAACAACATGCTGTAAATGCAATTCGCAGCGTCAGTGTATTAAATCCATAAAGTCTTAGAAAATAGGTACCCATTTAAGGCTTTCACGAGTTTCTTGGTCACTTCGCTACTACCACACTACTAGTATACCTCTCAGATTCTCATCCAAGACAACTATTCCAAAGATATAATACAATTAGATTCGTTTCGAGTCTAATTGTACTGTTTTTTTTAATTCATGATAGGCTTACGCTTACTTGACCGCCAGTTCGCCTGATGTTAAGCGACACTGCGATCTAAGATGTGTTATGTAGTTTTATTGCACCATTTTCTATTAGACGCTTGTCTTACCAGCTCTCCATATCCATGGTCTGCTCAGAGATGTTGGTCCCATTTTGAGTCTGTACTGGTATAGCAAATCAAAAAAATATAGGTTACTAATACGTTAGTAAAAATATTTGGTGGGTTTCCTCCAAATGAATGGGCGTTTATATTATGTAATAACATCTAGTCAATCTATATCCATGTAAACCTTTTAATAATTAAATGTGTAGCGATGTGGGAGTCCAGTATTCCACGTAAATCGTCGATCCGGGATAATACTGATCAATATTAACGATCGTCGAACACTTCGTGCGTATCCGCCGCGGGTTGGCCGCGTTCTGGAATTGAATTAGTTACGCCCTCTGATTGGCTCCGTGTTTTATTCGTCACTGATTGCATGTACGTTGATGACGTAATAAGTTTGTACGTTATTTGAAATTGGGTGTTGATTGGTAAATATCGGTTGTATGTGGGAAATTCGGAGTGTAACCTCAATTAACTCTATGAGGAAAGGGACATTGTAGTACGTTGTTCAATACTGTTTTAATTAAAATACTGTTTCGTTGATCTTTACAGCAGTTAGAGAGAAGTTTACCGGAGTCTTGTTCAGTATTTTAGCATAGAAAATGGTCCTAAGTGCCGACCTGACACCGTCCTACCATCCGTCCATTACACCGCGTGAAAAATGTACTTAATTAAAAAATCAATTTAAAAATCTAACGTTATCTTTTGTTAATTGTGTCCTTTCAGCGAAAAGATTAACTACAAAAAGTATCCAACTAAATCTTGTTTTCATTTAAATTAGGTTCTTTTTTTAATTGTTTTTATTGAAAAACTAGACACGAGATAATATGTACTTAATAAAAAAATTATGAAGTTTACCTTAAACCGGATCCAAGCTTTTAAAAATCTCCATAAAGACCTAATTCGCGTACCAAGTCCCGCCCACCTGAGAACATATCATACAAAAAAGAAGAAAAAGGACCACGCGATTATAATACTAGAGGGGGTCAACTATCTGCCTTTTGAATTCACCCTAAATCGCGTTCATACGAACTGAGAGCTTAAAACTAATACATCTGGGTGGCGTGTGACTGGAGTGGGGAGAGTCTGGGGGTGGCATGTAGTAGGGGGGGGGGGGGGGGAGTTAGGTCGGTGTTAATTATTCACATTTTAATTTACGAAGCCGGCACTGGCCAGTCAGAACGGGGAAAAATGTCTTGCGACCATTCGACAGTTGTATGGAATATGTGGTGATGTTATGAATTTGGATTTCTGTATATTGAAGTTTTGGCTCAAAATGATACTAACTTATATAATAGCTTTGATACAAGTCCTCGTTATACTACTACTATCCTGCCGCTTGACGGAATGGCAGACGATCAATGAGGATTTTCCAAACTTCAAAAAAGGGCAAATAATTCTAGTATTTATAATGTGGACATTTAAAAACTTCCATAATTGAATCTGACCGAAACTACAAACCAATGGTCGTTAATCAAAAATATTCGGAGAAGGCGGGGAGGTACGTCGCGGTCCTCAGGTACATTATTCAAGCCAACATTCAAACGCTACGCTCAACCCCAAACGTATTAGACATCACTTTCATGACACATGCTATGAATAAACGAAACAAAAGCAGCCCCACCTATGAATACGACCGTCCCTCTCTATCACTATAACAGAGACAAGGACAGAGATGGTGCTCCTATCCGATACCGATGAGAAAAACGATCAGAATACGGACCCACGATTGCTATCTAAATAATTCAAGCGTGTATTCAGTCTCTGTAGCACTTTGCAAATTTCTATTCTCCATTTTTAAAACGAATATCTCATCTTTATTACGTATGTTGTAAGGGTTATTTTTCCACGTGTCACAGTTTGGAGTTGTTTGCGAAAACGCGGTGCAAACGTATGGAGTTTTTACAGGCTCTTATACGAAAATGTCGAACCGAATCGGTGTCCTCATAAGTAAAATGTATGGGACAGAAATTTGAATTTGCTGCAGAATAGATTCAGAGAACTGGGTAGTTAATTACGTTGCAGTTTTTAATGATACCATTCAGTTAGAATTCAACATTACATAATATACATCCTGCCTGTATTTCCCGAGAGTTAAAAATAAAGAAAAAAGGTTTATTTGGTAAAGACCAATGCCAGATTACAAATATTAAAAAAAGAATAAAATATTATTAATAATTAAAACAAAAAGTAGCTTAATAAAAGTTAGGCAAAGTTGTACCTTCTGATGTACAACTGCAGTTCCCCGGTATGTTTAGATCCCATATAACGACGAGCCTATTGCCATTAACCGGGCACAAACAAATCCAAAGTTCGTGGTGCTACTGAGTTTTATAGAAAAACCTAATAATACCAACTACGCTCAACCTGGAAATCGATACCAGGACCTCTAGCGTAGCAGGCGTGCTTAAGAACACTAGATTAATAAGGCAGTATGGAGTCAAGAACAGTTTTGTCTCTCTTCTTCATTGATAGGTACTCTCTTAGAAGTGATGATGATTTAAGGATTAGTGGCACGCTTGATGGTCTTCTACCATTGCTCACTTCTTTTTCTCTATACATCAACTTCATCTCTTTTATATATATTATTTCTACATTATAAATAGACTGCCTCATTAGTCTAGTGGTCCCAAGCGCGACTGCTAGGTACACTAGAGGTCCTGGGTTCGATCCCCAGGTCGAGCAAAGTATTATTGGGTTTTTCTATGAAATTCTCAGTAGCAGCTCGGAGTCTGCGTTTGTGCCCGGTGAATGGCTATAGGCTCGTCCCCTATAATATGAGACCTAAACATACCGGCAAACTGTGGGTGTACATTAAGTACGCCTCTGCCTAAGCCTTCAGTGAATACAGGCGTGATGGTATGTTATTATAAATAGGTTTGTTTGTTTATTTGTAAGCGGCAATTTCCGGAACTACTGCTCCGATTCTGATTCTACACTACTCATAGTAGGTAATGTTTTATTGTGATCACATCCAAGCAAAAGAAGTCGTGGAACGAATTTAGTTATGATAAGAAATTAGAATATATTGGCACAAGTTTGTACTTCGTACAAATGATCTTCTGTAATATGAGGGACATTGTCTATGGAAACACTACATTATCTCGGAGAGGTAAAGGTTTGGTGCGTTTAAGAGTTAACTTTAATATACGATGAAAAAATGACATGATTTTATCATTAAGGGTCCGGTGGTGCCTGAATTGCCCATAAAAACGTATTCCAAAATCAGTTATTTAATTAAATTGACGTTATTTAACTGAATTTGATTAAATTATGTTTGAATCACGATATATTTCGGTATTACGTTTGTAAGAGAAATTCGGTCCGCCGGACTCTTAAGAAAATAGCCTGGTAAAGTTGTGATATCACTAAGACTTCTGGGTTCATACTGGTTTCTGACACTTATGTGATTGTTATACATTGAAATATAACTACATTTTACAGATTTTGTTGCTATATTATTGAGAGAATAAATGATAGACGATTAAAGAAAGGAAGCACTGTCGGAAGAGGTCTAAGCGTAGGTTCAGAAGGACATACGCCGCATCTTATTGGTGAGGTCTTCTAGGTCCTTCAAAGAGGTCAATCATGTGGTACTCGCAACCAGCGCGTGTGTGTGCGACGATGTTTAAATGTGGAAGAAGCAAAAGAAGTATGCAAGAATCGTAGCAGATGGCCGTCTGTAGTTTATTGTATATGTATTGATATTATTAAATCCCTACAACGTCTCATAGTTTTTTTTTTATAGATCCGAAACATATACATATATAAAGATATTTGGATTCTTTTAAACAAAATATATGCAAACGTTAAGAGCGTAGTAGATACTGCAACTCATTGCGATGAAGAGAGGAATTTTATATTTATCCACCAACATAACCCTTGTACTACTGCTGTAATACTACTATACCCCTCTTACATTAACCCTGCGAGCACTCTCAAAAACAATGAATACGAATCGTAAAAACTGAATGACAAGATGCGGTGAGATAAGGCAGTCTAATAACCCGTCAGTGTCGATCATTGCGCGGGATGAGGCCGATTTGTAATGTAGATGTGTTTCATATGAGGCCTTTTATGATGCCTCTCTCTGAATTTATTACACACCTCAATGGAGTTATGAATATGGGTTTTTATTAGGTTTCTGATGTATTTTAATTGGATGTTTTGATTTGTACTTATGTTTTCGTGTAACAATGTCTGTTAATGATACTCCAGGGCAGTTGATTTCCGACAGAAAATTATAAAGATGTAGTCACATCTCCAAATTATGATGTAAATGATGTCTCATCATGGAATCGTGTGGCTAAAATAAAGAAAAATTGGGACGGCCAGGCTGGATTTTTAACCCCCGACGAAAGAGAGGGTTGTTATGTTTGTAGTGTGTATCGTGTATTTGTGTGTTGCATCGTAGCGCTCAAATGAAAGGTTACGTGATCGAGTGTTCTTAGATAGATTTAAGAAATTCTGGTCAGCTGTTTGAAAATTATCAGATCTTTTCTGGTTCATGAAGAGATGTGCGCAACTATTACAGGTCTGATCGACTTAAAATTTGGTATCCTGGTACTTTTATGATATTGCAAGAACATGGTAAACTTCTCTAGAAACTCCAAGGGATTTGTAAATTTCAAGGAGATTATAATATAAATGTTACACCTGAACAATTAAAACTTGCCATATATTGTTCTTTTCAGAGATTTGCCAGTAATTGTGAAACTGAATTGATCCAACACAACCTAATAAAGTTGGAGGAGTTACTCCAAAATAAGTAAGCAAAAATTAAGCTCCTATAATCGGTGCAGCAAAACAACGTCAGGTATCGAGCGGGTTCATTAAAAGGCCGGCGAGGGTGGGCCTTATCCAATATTTATTAACTTATTTCAAAGAAAATCGTATAATTAACACCATAGCTTCACCCCTGGAGCTAACACCCCGCGCGAGAACCTTCGACGGTGAGCTAAAGAGTAATGGACGCAGACGCGACACGGTAATAAAGTGTTGATACAAGGAAGAGAAGTGATATGGATCTTTTAGCGACTTTAGCATTAGTTTAGGTTTCGAAAGGGACTATTATAAAAATGTCATAAAACTACCAATAATTATGATTTAAAAATCGTACAAGATTGCAGTATCGCTCAACATCAGGCAAACTGGCGATCAAGCGTAAGCCTATCACGAATAAAAAAAAGAAAAAAGATTATGTACGTAATATTATGAGAAGAACTCTATGTCGTGTAGGAAGAGAAGCACAACAAAATGGAGTAGAGCAATAGCAAATGCTCCTAAAATTACTAGAATTGCCTACAATCACTTCCGATAATTTGTTTTTTTTAAAATATACCTACCTACTCGTATATGTAAAAAAAAACATAGACATTTCCGGATTTTACAAAGAGCAGTAGCAGATGAACTCCGAAAATTCCCAGATTTTTGTTAAATCACTTCGGATTTGTAATAGTTTTTCAACTTCAATTCGCATATAATAGCAAGCGGCGTAATATATAAAGAAGCAGTGGTAGCCTAATGGCTAGGCCGTCGGACTTGCGATTATGTGGTTGCCGGTTCGAACCCACTACCGACGTGAACCCACTCGTAACAGAAGCATTTAGCTTAGCATGAGGGGTTAACAAAAATACTAGTAATGGGCGACCCACATTGCTAGTAAGCTTTAAAAAAAATGATGTATATTTTTAAAGGTGGTGGTGGTTACATGCATCTTACATTTAGCATACGTCTTTTTATAAACAAATGTGCGAATACAAACATTGATACAAATATTTCCAGATTTTACAAACAAAATCCGCCAAATAAATCCACTTCCATCTGTAGGCACAAACACCGCACGTCTGTAAGTTATTTGCCAATTATAAGTCTGTCGGATCTGTTCGCATCACTCTTAGCATTCAATTAGTATTCAGCCTCTCTCCTTACGTGTTCCAAACTTAATGAGAGTATGTGTCGGAGTCGTATTTTTGAAATTCAGACCCTTTGAAACAACATGGCCATCGCAAAAATATGTTAATGCCACCTGTGAAGCGGCTATGCGAGCAAAATTGATTAAGTTGCTCGCTAAGTTATGTATTTTTGATGTTAAGTGTAGATTATGATTACTTTGGGTGATGTTGAATATTATAGCAGCTAGGAATACGTTATTTTTTAATGGTCTCATAAAAAAGTTGACCATAAACAGAACCGAATAACAAAAACAACATCAAAATCGGTTCAAAAATAAAATTTTATGGTAGACAGAGAGCTTATTATAACACGTTGTTTTTTTTATACAACTAAGGTGGCAAACAAGCATACGGCCCGCCTGATGGTAAGTGGTTAGCGTAGCCCATACACGCTCGCAACACCAGGGGTATCACTCGCGCGTTGCCGACCCTGTAAATTAAGAGAAAGACATTCTGCCATGCATGACAGCGGCGGTAACAAAACTCCATCGGTCCCCTATACTGCTTCACACAACGCTTACTCGCGGAGCTCTGGCGACCTTGCTCACCGTTAGCAACACAACATAGCACGGAGCTATTTTATTTGGCTCCGATTTCCTGCAAGGTGGAAGTACTTCCCCAGTCAAGTAGCTCCAATTGTGAGTGGAATCATTCGATTCCACTATGCCCTACCTCGTTGTGACGTCAATCCGTGCATGCGCCATACAAATTCTATACTGTGATTAGTTTTGCGGGAAAGGGATAGAGAATCCACACTCAATCCCCACCAAAAATAAAACCATACCTATTATACTATTTAGAAAGATACTCATTGTTAGCTGTGCATCATAAATTAAAAAGATTTTGATCAAAACTGACTTCATGATTTTTTGGGATGTATCCTCAGCACTAATGGACACCTTCCCAATTTATATGGAACCAACTTGGAAGTACATATCCTCTATATAATAATGGTCAAAATCTGCTCAGGGCAGAGTGTATCCAATTAAATATAATGCTCAAAACAACAAAATTATGCGTGAACATACAGATATAGGTGCATTGAGGGCCTCTTATTTTTTTTGGAGTCGGTTAAAAAGTATGCAACTTTGATTGATGAAATTGCAGAATCACCTGAAATGTGTACTTTACTCGGGCACTGCGCAAGGCGGAGGGTGCAAGGCCGAGGTATCAATGCACCCCATTGCCCCCGCTTTGATCTCGCCGCCGCCGATCGGCTAACTGGATTATTTAACGAGTTCTCACCCAATTCCGTTAATTGGTCGGTAATCCGGTAGGTAAATGACAGGTACAGGGTTTACGTTCGGAAGAACAATAGTCAGTTTGATTAGTTGTATGAATTTATGATTAGAAGTTTTTTGAGAAAATCAATGAATAAACCAGAGATTTTTTTTTCTCAATTCGTCTCTTATCGTAGCGTGTCTGATTATGCGCTTAACGTTTGTTTATAATTTAACGGGGAAATAACCAATCTTCTCTGCAACACACTTATATCGTTAGAGTAGGTATTGGTTCGAAAATACTCTTAACATCATACATCTGTTACCATACATAATATTCTTAACACCATAAATTTTCGATCAATACTCTAAAAGAAATCACTTAGGTGTACACATATTTTTATTTGTTACTATACCAACAAAACCTCACTTTTTAATCCATCACTGACTTAGCTAAGGCCACCACAGATCTCAGAGCTTACACGACGAGGCGAGGCACGCATGCATACGATTGTCGCAAAAGGTTATTTCTGCAAGGCGCTGCGGTTTTGTGGACACGCCTGGCGTGACGTACGAACTGACGTTGTGGCTTGTTACGTGTTTCTTAACGGCTTTAGGACTTGGTGTGACAATGCGTAGGCAAGAGGATAGTGGCCAGTTTTGAGGTAGCACCTATTTTGTGCGGACTAAGAGAACGTCAAAAGAGACGTGACTTCGAAATGTTTGCTCGAGTTTTGGTGTCGTGTAAGGTATATTTTACATACTACCAACGAAACGAAAACATAACCAAGCAACTACCCACTATTTTGGGATATTGAAATGTAAGATCAACTAATGTGATCAACTGCCTAGTCTAGTGGTCGTAGGCGCGACTGCTGCGCTAGAGGTCCTAGCTTCATTTCCCAGGTTGAGCAAAGTATTATTGGACGGAGCTCAGATTTGTACTGTTTATCTACTTTAAAATTACATCTTAAAACCTCATCAAAATGGCCTCCATTCATTGTGCGAACAGTTCAACTAAGAGTTCCTTACCGATATATTCCGAATGTAAGTTAGACGTTAGTCTAAAGCGAAATAACACTAAATCTAGACCAACTTCGCGCGTGTTGGCTGTATATTTTAGAACTTTCTTTGTGTAGTAATGGCTGCAGTGTTAGATGCTACTAGAACAGGATTTGGATTGAAGGTTTGTATCATGTCAGATCACAGAAACTGGTGAAGCTTCTTGACAATCATGTCTTTCTTCGCATTCAACTGCCTTTGCAGTATAGTGGTCAGTCCTGGATCCAATTCCCACGTCAAGTAGTGTTGCTGAGTTTGTTTCTATGAAATTCTCAGCAGCGGTTCGGAGTTTAGCCACTTATTACATGGGACCTAAACATACGGCTAATATAAAGGCTTTAGGGTTTTTTTTTAATTTTTAAAAGGTATTTAAGACTAAGGTCAATAAGAAAAGTTATTTTGTAGGTATTTCGTTAAATAACAATGTTTTTGTAAATAATTAAGAAATATATAGTAAAGAGAATGTTAGTGAAGTCTCCGTAAGAGGTAGCCTTATTGATGATGTTCTTTATTCGGTTCATATGGGTAATATAAGCAAGACAAGATACAGTCATATTCGTGGTTATTAACTAAGCCAGAGGTGTGTAAAATGGCTTCTGTAGTTTCCGCTTGGAAAAAGGCGTTAATAATAAATGCAGTTTGTATAAATTTAACCGAATATATTTTCTCATTTTTCATAGACGAAACACTGTCCAAAAAGCGTTACTCATCAGCAAACATGTGTTAATTTAAATTAATTCACAAACGTCCGAGTGTTAAATTATTTACAATTATAATTGTAATAATCAGGAGTCAGACCTAAGACCGCCCGAACCAAAAAGCCCGAGCCGGTCGTATTAATATTATCACATATCCGGGCAGTGGAGCTCACTGGAAGAATTTTTAATGCTATGCTTTAATTATTTTGCCGTTGGCTCCGGTTGGGCGCCAGTCTAAGTTCCATTCACATTAGAGAATTCATTTTTGCTACGGCCGCGCCTACGTTCTGAATTATTAAGGTGCTTGCCGAAAACTGAAAATTGCTGAGATCACCGGGTGCCAGACGGTGTGTATTTATGAGTGCGTAAATTTTCTAGAGGTATTCTGTAACCGTTTGTACATTATGAAGGGGGCTAATTAACCGGCCGAGTTCGGGCGCTGTTAATAATGGACGAGATACTACGTAGTTCTAACATTAGATGGCGGTAAAAATCTAGGGTCTGTATAATTTTCATATTCCCTTTTATAAATGATTGACAACCGTTTAGGTTTTATTCGTTAAACGTATCAATTTGTGTCATTCTTGGCATTTAAATATCTCAAAGTTTTTGTCGATTTTTCTCCATAAGACCCACTATCTGGAACCGTGCACCTAGTTTCGACAATTCAAAAGTACCCGTAATATTGGTCTAATTGAAATAAAACATTTGATTAAAAAAAAAACAATTCGGTATATTTACTGCATACCTACTGTAAATGGTATAGGAAATCTAATCCCGTAACGTAAACAAATCCGAAAAATGTTAATTAAAATTAAATCTTACCTAGTGAAGCCGCATCACAAAGAAACAGACGAAACAAAAATGTAATATGATTAGAAACAAATTACACACGCGGCCACGATAAGTCCGGCTCGCGGGGGCTAACCAACCGTGGCCCACGTTGGGCGCCACTCTGCCTTTGTCCGGCCACTTTCTTTGTATATTGTACCATTTCATGCAAAATTTAATTTCGTTTTCAAGACTCGTGCGGAATGATATTACGGACGGCGGACGCCACCGCCGTTTGTAATTTCCCTCCTCAAGTGTGTGTGGACATCGTGCCTTTTTCATCGCATTCCGTTTCGGTGGGTGGGCACAGCACCGGTCCGGTACCGTTACGTTTATTGCGGCGTTGTTCGGAATTAAACAGTCGGATTGCAACCGCCGTTAATTACTATACACAACTACGGCAGGTTGTTTATTGGCTCCTCTTTTAAAGCCGTGTGCATGATTTTGTTGCTTAATCAAAGTTCCCGCTGGATTTTTGATGTTCTGGTCTGTGAATTCCTTGAAATTGTGTTGTCTCTATAAATGGAATAAGAAATAAGTTTCGTTTTTATAACCATACCTTTTAAATAGATACACAAACAGAATAAAGCATAGTACAGTTTGATTCACTTCTCATTGTGGTAAATATAGTTGCTGATAAGGTTTGCTGCAAACAGCACTACTTTATGATCTGTAAACAATATTTTTTACATTTATTTCAGTCATAAATTGCATCCTATTATCGCCTTACATTATGTACAACACACATTATGTACATACATAGTTCATACCTTATTCTAAAATAAGGTATGAACTTGTCGTGTCTTTCTTAGGAAAGACAACATAAATCAATCACAATTCACATCATTTTATGACCCACAAACCCATAGAGACATGTCAAAAGATTCAATAGACTCCCCTATCTTGTAAGGAACTCCCAAATCCTTTCAACCCTTTAAGAGTTGCATCCCCAATTTGTTATCGATACCGGTAACATGGTCCAGTGGCTCAAGGGAGACTCCCTGAAGGGATAAAAAAGGGATTCTTTCTGTGATCTACCCGCAAATCGGTGTACACACAATAGGGGGCGATTAAGGTACTTAGGTGCGACGTGAGAAAGGGATTTTCTTTTTCTTCAGTTTTTATGGAGTTTGATCGGTTTTAGGGAGGAATTGTCATGATTGTATCCTGTATTTTGTGGCGGACATTTAAAGCTTTTGAAAGATCTTTTGTTAATAAAAGAGGTTATTTGTCAGGATCGGCAAATAATTAAGACAAAACCTGTGACCTAGTGTTGAGAATCTATCTTATATTTGGCGTTAGATAATTATGGATTGATTGATGAGTTACATAAATCAAGGCAACCGCAGTCTACGGCTTGACACAATTGAGCCTCCATGTTTTAATATATTAATTCATCATTTAGTTTTACCCTAACCAAACATGTAGCAACACCATACAAAGATATTTAGTGGTACACTCAATAACTACCCCAACATCCCTCAAACATGTTTGCACTGGCGATCCATGTCCAGTCTTGTTCAAACAGCCTCGGACAAACTGGACGGGGGCTAGATATTTGCATATCGGTCTCTTACATGTTTATTGAGGCGTCTATGAGATTACGTTGTTAATAAAGTTTGGCTAAGATGTGATGGTCATTTTGGATAGTTTAAGGATTAATGGGAAGTTTGTTTTAGGATTACTTGAAGCTTAAGGGAGTTAATCTGTCAATTATTATAGGACGACCAGTTGAAAATAAATAATATTATGGATAAACTACTTAAAGTAGAAAAAACAATGACCGTTGACACAGAAAGATCTAGTTTCTAGTCTGCTGAGCAGAAAAGATATCTTAGTCATTACGACATTAACTAGCTATGGTGTATGACTAACATAAGACTTCTTAATTATACTCCTTATTTTGCTAGACATAAACCTCTAATTTTATATCCATGAGAATGATCCTCGGTTAAGATCTACATCTTGCCTGGCAAAGATTGTGTCCACTTTACCTGGGAGCATTAGATACCAACGTCATAAAAGGTGAATACCACTCACTCACCGATTAAGTCTCGAATAACTTAAAATTTGGCAGATTCAGAAAAATTTGGACTGGATCGGAAAGAATCAGATAAACGTGAGTAACACCTTGATGTCAAAACTATCCTCAAAAATTAATCCACCTGGAATTACCGATAAGAATAAAATCTCACGTAAAGACAAAGAATAAGGAGGTATAAGCTGGGTGTATTGCAAGGGTCCCGAAGCGTCCGTACGTGTACCTCGGATTAACCGGCAAATTGGTTTAAGCCAAAAGCCCGGATCACGCCGCGAGAGAATCAATCCCGATCGCTGGAGACGTGAGGGCAAGGATGGAAACGGTTGGAGTTTTAAAATTAATATAGAATTGTTGCTAGGACTTTATTTCCTTGAAGTTTTTAGTGTCTATTTTGTTTGCTAAATACATTTTAAACAAATTGTAAAATCAAACTGTCTTGATTGACAGGGTCACTATCATCGCAGAGTATAAAATACTATAATTAGGACAGAAGCATTTTTTCTTTTGGAAAGAATTGAAATGCTTACTTTCATACAATTCTGCCATAGGTTATTTATGATCATATTAACTATTTATAGATGGTCAAAATTAAAAGACAAATTCGTTATTGAAATGTAAGGGGAATACTAGTAATGTGCTATCCACAATGCTTGAGAGTTTTTTTTTAAATGTGTGGTCTTAAAATAAATCTCAGAAAAATTGTTAAATTGGTTCAATGAAGCAAGACACCCTCTCCTTACTTTCTTGGCACGATTTCGATTCCAATAGATTCTAATAAGATTAGTGTTGTCACACGGGTGTTAGATAAAATAGTTTGTGGCCTATAATTGGGGTTCAGGTCGGTCCGACCTATGTCAAATATGACCAAACCAAAATGCACTCTATCCCCTCTAATCAAAGTGTAATTTGGTACAAAAACATTTTCCATGGTCATCACTCGCATGACTAGACAATATCGACTTGGAAGGTGATCGCTTCACACAAAGCGTAGAAATTGGACCTTGTGTGTTTAATTTTAAGGATGTGTTTTGTGTGTGGATGTCGTGAATAGTTTTCTGCGATCGAGTCCTGTTTACAAATTGGATCGGTCGTCGGGTAAATCAGGGTTACCCAGTAATTGAGACTTACAGGATCGTTCGGTTTGTGGGTAGGTCGACGCGGTTGAAGGATTAAGTTGCGATGTATCGCTATCTATCGATCTTGGGTTGCTTAATGTATGGGATTTGTCTCTGATGGTTATGGTAGCAGATTATGGTGTTCCATATTGATGTCCTTTATGGTTACTTGAATGATAGCTGGACTATATAATTGTTTTTATATTACTCTTATCGTTGCGTCTGCCTCCAATTAGGGAGAGATACTTAGAGATTTGTACCTGATAGTAAGTTCATTACATAGTTATCCAATCCAATATTTGACACAAGGACTGACAAATGTATAAAAAACATGGACTAAAAGTAACCATTGATTTCTTATTACAATTTCTTACCAAAAGTAGACACATCGGATATTTTCAGTAAAACGTTCCAGCCAAAACAGAATCAATCCTTTCTAACTAACATCAAACAAACTTCCTTGGACGTAGGTTCTATTCCCGTGCGAAATCTACTTGTTTCGTTTGTGTTTGAACAGGATCGACTCCTGTTTGACGTCTGTCTGTGTCAATAATGGACGTTTAATTATTTGTTAGGATTTAACAGTTTTCAGATTTTACTGCATTTTTGGATATACATAAAAGTGTATAATGGTTTAATGGTGTCTAATGTTTGTGGTTTTTCCTCTCTATAATTCCAATAATATATAATTCCAAATGTCATATTTTTATTGTTAACCGCCGGTTTCTATATTCTATCTGTCAGTAGATTTACTTACTAGAGATAGGATTTTGACAGTAGCTGTATGGAGCTTATTTCAAAATTCTATCACTAGTAAGCAAATCAACCGAGAGATTTGATATAGAAACTGGCCGTAAGTCAAGACATCAACAGATACAAAAGATACCCATTATTACGAACCTCTGGAAGATTCGTTCTTTGACGAATTAAATATTATTAGTTGAATTAAATCTCCTTATACTAAACTAAATGCTGAATAATTAAAACCTGGTAATTACTGTCTCATAAACAATCAATACCATTTAAATAAATAATAATAACAAGGCTAAACAAGTTTCATATAAACACAGAAACGCCAACAACACACATTCTTAACCAAATTTTAAATACTACCCTCCGATCTGAAGGTACATAACCACAACAGAAGCAAACACAGTAAATAATCTAACATAATATTTAGCGGGAGAGTCGCTTCGGAAGCTCGGGAATGCACTGAACGGGCGGCGATAAGGGGTTATCAAAGAATATACGAGCCCACTCACGTTGAAGATGCTGGGACACAGAGTAAATTAGTTGGCGAAAATTGTGTTTAAATATTATAAATATTGTAAACGTAGTTGATTTGTGAGTGGCTTATGTTTTTATATGGATTAGAAATTATGGAAGGAATACATTTTAAACTTGAAATATAATATTTCTGTATATATATATTTTTTTAATTTTTAGAAACTTATAAATATTAGATAGTTTTCATATCGGAACAACAGTTGCAGATGACGATGCAAATATTAAATTGTATACGAGTTAATGGACCTAATTAACGACCAATGGGTCTCATTCAATGGCAGACGCCAACAACGTGGCAGGCGCAGAAGCAATTTTTTGGAAAGAGTCCAGATCTTTCCAAAAAGACTGGTAAAACAGCAATGTCTAGAGAGAAGTGGAAGAAGAGTCAAGAAGCTTTTGCTTTTCAGTGGGACACTGCGGGTTTTCAATAAAACAAGCACGGTAAGCACGTCGCATTTGATGGAAATCCGCTTGTGGTTATGGACATCTACAAGTCGAGAGATTTGCA
The DNA here is from genome assembly GCA_910591435.1 of Acronicta aceris. Taxonomy (NCBI): domain Eukaryota; kingdom Metazoa; phylum Arthropoda; class Insecta; order Lepidoptera; family Noctuidae; genus Acronicta; species Acronicta aceris. The sequence continues at coordinate 1,659,566 of OU342778.1, read as the reverse complement.
AAGGCGCAGTACCTATCTAAAATTCTAAGCGAAAAACTGTCATATGCTAAGGTGGTTAGTACTTCTTCTACAGAAACCAGACAAGCCAACGCCGACTGTCCCCGAAAAATGGAATAAGAAATAAAGACGTCATGTAGGTTGAGAGACATAGTATATACGTCATCAATGGATGTCACTGACGTCACCTTGAGACAGAATGTTGGAAAGACATTCGGTATCAGTTAGTGGTCTCGGCGTTCTTAGTGTCTAGACTCTAGAACGTCCGGTGTATTTAGCCAGAGGGATACAGGTTAGAATTCTTCTTGAGAATGAAATTAATTCACCATCAATTATTTATATCTTTAAATAAATATAATATCTTCTCTAATCGCTTTCTATACTCAGAATCGAAAATAAACATCGAAAGTAAACATTCCACTACGGAAAATAATGCTATCATCCATGTACACTGCAGCATAAACAAAGTGTAAAACTTAAATCCTCGGTGCAGATGGCAAGACTGAACATCTTAGCATAATTAGTCGAAAGGGGCCGTTTATTGCTAATATTAGTTGTACGGATTAATACTAACGGGTTCTGAGCTGTGCTGGGACTGCTAACTGCTATTTCATAAGTCAGAAGCGATAGGTTCCGTAATTACACAATGTATTTGGTGTTTGGGAGATTTTTTTAAAGACTGTTTTTTGTTATACCACTAAGGTGGCAAACAAGCATACGGCCTACGCCTGATGGTAAGAGGTTACTGTAGCCTATGGACGCTTGCAACACCAGGGGTATCACTCGCGCGTGGCCGACCCTGTAAATTAAGGAGGGATAGGTTGGGCTGGCAGCATAGGAGATATTCTGCCATACATAACAGCGGCGGTAACAAAACACAACCAGTCCCCCACCGGACCGCAAGGTCGCCAGAGTGTTGCTCACCGTTAGGAACAAAACATAGCACGGAGCTATGTTATTTGGCTACGTTCTGGAAATGAATTGTTTTTGGACACATTTTTATCCTTTTGACCGCCGACAACCCAAAATATGCCCAGCAAGGTCTCGACTGTGTGACAGATTTTTAAGGATAAATTCGGAGCTTGGCGCCAGGGCACGAGGGCACGTTTTTTTTGTTTTGACGTGGCGTTCAAAGGGGTCAAAGAGCCAGAAAAATACTATATAATAATATAGTAATATAATATTAGTAACTGGTAAGAAAACAAACAGGTTCTGTCTTCAACGGCAGAACTTGTGAAAGAATCATTATAAATTATGCATAATATGTATAAAATACCAACACGTCCGAGGGTTTCCTGAAGGTATTTTTTTTAATAAACGTTATCCCACACAAGGCTTTTCTCCTGTGTCGTGACTGCTTTTAACAAACCCACAACCCGTTTTTAGCTGGATATTTTTCCCGACAGCATCCATGGTCACTGTTGATAAGAGGTATGTAATAAACTGGTTTCTGACACTTACGCGAATATTAGACATTGAAATAAAACTTTTTACGGATTTTATCGCATTGTATTGATATTATTTGATTCCCGACGTTTCGGATCCTTTACAGCAACCATGGTCACGGGTAGACTAAGTTGTTGGACGTTTGTTAATTATTGGCACAATAATTAACAAAAATGTAAGGTAGCTGTCAGTAATTGTAACATTAAGACGTCCAACAACTTAGTCTACCCGTGACCATGGATGCTGTAAAGGATCCGAAACGTCCTGAATTGAAAAAAATAGTTTTATTTCAATGTGTAATATTCTCGACAGTGTCAGAAATCAGGATGGTTGTTACTATTCGAATCAACCATTGACGGCAATCTTTCCATTAAACCAAACCATTTTTCCCCTAACCACCCTAACTGTATAAAAATTAAATCAATCCTCTAACCTACTTATCATAAACTTGGAAACAATTTTGATACTTGGCCGGCGCTCAATCGCGACACTTAATTGAAACTCATCGACTCGTATAATACTCGTCTTAGGGACGAAGCCACAATACGTATCGGTACGTATAAATTCTAATGCAGAAATCCAAAAACATTACAAAAGCCACCCCCTTGAAGCTCCCGTCTGGATGGTGGATGCGGGCAAATCTTCGAATTAATTTTACTGCCGAAATATGCAAATTTGGATATATAGCCGCCTAATAACATGTACAAAAGAGTGGTGACTCGGGCGCGCGAAACACTTAGACTATCATGTGGTGGCTATCGTTTTAACTTTGTGCCTAATTGGTCTGAGCCTCTGAGAGGACTTCATTTGTCTGTCTTTGTATGTTTTTAGAACTACTATTTATAAAGCTATGCAGAATAGCTCATGCCGCCAATAAACGAACGACGTTTCAATCGCTTTACTATATCTATATTGCTAGATTACGTAACAACTATTCCAAAACTATAAAATATGTACGAATTTACTTGTCATAGGTTGCAGCGGAGGTACGTCTGTGCATTAAGTTTTTATTGGCATAAGTCATGTTAATACATAATTTGTCACGAGAGATACATATTCCGACATTATTACCTACGACTAAATATCAAAGAAGAGTCCCCTCTGCTTGATGTCATCTAAACAATAATCTATGACTTAATCGTTACCTCAGGCTAACGTTATAGCCGCTTCGAGGAGCTTAATAGGTTACAAAATTTACCGTGATAGTAGAAAATACACGATGCTTACGTGCCAGCTTTCTCGGGAACTTATCAGGCTTTATTAGATTTCAGGTGTTTAGTTTCTTCACTAGACGTGGTTAAGCTTTCATTTTATAGTTGAAATTTGTTTCACGATATTGGCCTTTGTTTGGAACTTTGTTGGGAGCGGATTTATTAGTGATTTTTATAGAAACGCGTTTGAATGGGGAAACTATTTGCGATCATCAAGGTGGCCGCTGGCTGGCAGCCTGTCCGTAGGGGCCTTAAATTCCGGCAACTCATTTGCAATTCCTTTGGTGTCTTACGGTCAGGAGGCTGGTCTTCTCGTTTGCTGACAGTAAAAAGTTTGACTTACTTGCACAGCACAGTCTCCTGGCCGGTCCCGAAGAGTCCTGCCCTACCCCATCTGGATGGCAGCTCAGCGATGGTGACTCCTCGCGACCCCCACACGCAGAACCTGCTGCCGCAGCTGCTGCTCATGATCCGCTCCACTTCAAACGAGGGCGGGGAGAGGAAGTGCAATTTCTGGAATAAATATGTTATATTAAGCACTTCGGAAATCATATTTATCATTTTTAGCTGGATGTGGTACTTCCGATACGACTCAATTCTTATTTCTTAGGGAAAATAAAAAAAAACTTTTCCTCATTATATCGTAACTATTGATGTGAGAACGTTAGATGAACTGACAACATTGTCAATTAACTCTATTTGATCGAATTTTGTGTCAAATATAGCATCATTAAATAAAGTATGAAGTCGAGGGTTGAAACTATTACCTGTATAAACATTTCACCCTTAAATCAAGTCCTGAATTCGCGCAAGCTCGAGCAGCGCTGACTCTCGATCCCGATTCCATTTCACACTCCGCGATCAAGGCAACTTTTTCAATTTCCTTTAGAAATAAGCGCTGCGCGGACCGCGGGCGGCCGTCAAACGATAAATGATTATAACTATGACGTCAAGGGAAACGAGCCAAGGCGCCGGTGTAATGAGAAATAAGGCGAAAAAATCCGACCGAGGCAGGAAGCCGGGAACGCTTCCTACTTTATTTTTTGTTCCTTTTATTGATTAAAAAACTTTCCTAATCATATTTTTCCTTCGTCTTGGGAGATAGTTAGGTTATCGGCGCTGCTGTGGATTCCCATGTTGATTGTTTTTGTTTTTTATGTTTTTTTGGGAGCACAATTTTGATGGATATTTACACTTATAATTAGATAGAATACATCAGAAAACAGTATTTCGGAGTTTTGGTGGTGCGTTGGATACAATTTTAGGGATAAAAATAGTAATAACATCTTCTTCGATAACATCATCAATTAATCAATCAAATCAGCCTATTGCCGTCCACTGCTGAACGTAGGCCAAAGGAGCAGCCCTCCAAGGAGCGCCAACATCATCAACTACCACATAATGATAGCTGTAATGTGGAAAAATAAATAAATAAATAAATAAATAAATAATTAACCTGATGCTGTTCGCTACTCGATCTAAGATTTTACACACAGAAAATGATTCTTTTGGAATCTATGGAAGACAGGACTGGTCTAACATGCCATCTGCTCCATATTAACTTAGGATTTATGCATTTCTCTCATATTTAAGATCATCTACTCTCTTCTACTTTCCCCACCATTCTGTTTAGAAAAATCTTCCAAATTCAACTCGGTATATTCTAAACTAAACAAACCTAAATCAATGCACAGCCAAGCGCCATCCAAACCAGATATTAATAGTCTAATCGCGATACTAACTATTGCACTGTTTCCAGTACATTAACCGCTACGCAAACTTGCCAAGCACAGCCCCTGTTTCAAACTGTTCAATGTAATATAATGGTCTATAAATATTCGGACGGTCAATGGTTCGCATTGGCTTTGAATTGAATCCTTGTTGTCCAGTTGATGAGATTTGTGTAGTTATTATATTTAAATAACTTTTTTTTTATGTTGTCTCCAAGAAATTTGGATGGCAACTTCGTACCTGCATTTCCGAAAGCTGTATAAATATCTATCCAGAATTTGATATTGTCTGGATCTGGATGACCAGTACTTAACCCGTATACGACTGCAGTTTTATTTTTGTTCGATTGTATCAATGACGTCATAGCCTAGTATTAAAGGTAGATCTTTGGTACTTATTTTTTTTTAAATGAGAAAAAAATGTTTGTTTACACTAATTCTTGGCTTCTTTTCCTGAAATTCATTCTCTAAAAGCATCATAGTTATCATCATCCTAATTATCCAGTCTAACCAGAAACGGTTGAATAGATATAAGTAGTTTACATGAAAGATCTATTATTTTAAGGATCGACGGGTTGTCAAGCTTTTTGGGCTCTTGACTCAATTAAACCATACCATTATTATAAGTTACAACCATAAAATCCACGTGTAGGATAAAACAAAAAGATGTGTATATATCCAAGTACAAATACTCCCAGAAATATATCTACACGAAAACACAATAGAAGTTTACCCCCTTCGGCCATTATTTAAAACATTGAAAAACCCAAACGGCCACAGTGCATTAGCGGGTGATTATCGAAAAGAATCAAAGTGGGTTAACCCTACCGAACGGGACCCGGAACGCTTTGACCCGCGCGGTAACGTTACGTTGGGGTCACAGTGACAGCGACGTGTAAAATACATATCCATCTTTATTCCAAATCATAAAAATGAATTTATGGTTTTAATGGAAAAGTGGTGCCAAAGTTTTTTTCATTATTTTGTCCTTCAATAATGCAGTGGGGTTTTACTTCTTAATTCTACTTGTTATTACTAGTTTTTTTTTGGGTAAACATAGTGTTCTTTACCTATAATTATTATTATAATTTGTAAGCTTATAAAGCTACCTAAATAAAATATATCTTATACATAAACTGAACCCGATAATATCTATTGTTCTCAGAGGAATAAGAATAAATATGTTTTTTGAAATAAGGGTAAATAAGTTTAACCCAGACATACGCTATTGAATTAAATTTACATTGAACAATAGTAATACACTTTAATAAATATTTGAATAATATTTTTAATACCACCAATATCTCAATCTCCGTCACTGGCACCCCACAGTGTCAGAAACTCGCACGCTGTGGTCACAGCGGGGCGGGCATAAATTCAGACGACGAAAACCTCGGACAGTTCCGAAGCGTTGCCTACGCAGAGCGATAATGGCTTCGAATTTCGCGCCTAAAATATGGCCGTTTACATTTCCGAAAAAAAGGATTACTTATTTTTTGGTGGTGGAAAATTAAAACAGCAGAAAATATTTTAAAATTTCAAATTTCAAATATTGGTATGCAATAAAATACACGCAAGCTATGACAATACTTAATGTTTAGCTAAGATAATTATATTGCCATTTGTCAATATAATTACTAAATTTTTACTAAAAATTATAGAAAAGGAAATAATATGCTAAACGCAATGAGTATAGATTAAACAAATGTTCCTAAATAATAATAATATCGATAATAACCATTATAATGAAAAATATATCATAATTAATCTAATTGTATATATATGACAACAAATAATGTTATAAATTATAATAGTAATTAATAATTATAGATACCTACACATTGCTTCCTTTCTCCTACATTGCTCTGCCCGACGGGGATAAATGAACTAAATTTATTGTTAAATTTACCATCGAACATTGAACTACATTGTGGAATGCAATAAATATTCAGTATTGGGATTCAATCTTATGGCCGAAACCACTTTTGTGAACTTGGATGCTATGAAGGATCCAAAATGTCAATATTTGATAATATCAATACAACGCGATGAATTTGTAAGAATTTGCTTCACCTGGATGTCAAATATACGCGCAATTAGACAGACAGTAATAAATAAAGCTTAATGATATCTAAATAATTATATCCATACAGAAATATATCTACACGAAAACACAATAGAAGTTTACCCCCTTCGGCCATTATTTAAAACATTGAAAAACCCAAACGGCCACAGTGCATTAGCGGGTGATTATCGAAAAGAATCAAAGTGGGTTAACCCTACCGAACGGGACCCGAAACGCTTTGACCCGCCAGGTAACGTTACGTTGGGGTCACAGTGACAGCGACGTGTAAAATACATATCCATCTTTATTCCAAATCATAAAAATGAATTTATGGTTTTAATGGAAAAGTGGTGCCAAAGTTTTTTTCATTATTTTGTCCTTCAATAATGCAGTGGGGTTTTACTTCTTAATTCTACTTGTTATTACTAGTTTTTTTTTGGGTAAACATAGTGTTCTTTACCTATAATTATTATTATAATTTGTAAGCTTATAAAGCTACCTAAATAAAATATATCTTATACATAAACTGAACCCGATAATATCTATTGTTCTCAGAGGAATAAGAATAAATATGTTTTTTGAAATAAGGGTAAATAAGTTTAACCCAGACATACGCTATTGAATTAAATTTACATTGAACAATAGTAATACACTTTAATAAATATTTGAATAATATTTTTAATACCACCAATATCTCAATCTCCGTCACTGGCACCCCACAGTGTCAGAAACTCGCACGCTGTGGTCACAGCGGGGCGGGCATAAATTCAGACGACGAAAACCTCGGACAGTTCCGAAGCGTTGCCTACGCAGAGCGATAATGGCTTCGAATTTCGCGCCTAAAATATGGCCGTTTACATTTCCGAAAAAAAGGATTACTTATTTTTTGGTGGTGGAAAATTAAAACAGCAGAAAATATTTTAAAATTTCAAATTTCAAATATTGGTATGCAATAAAATACACGCAAGCTTTGACAATACTTAATGTTTAGCTAAGATAATTATATTGCCATTTGTCAATATAATTACTAAATTTTTACTAAAAATTATAGAAAAGGAAATAATATGCTAAACGCAATGAGTATAGATTAAACAAATGTTCCTAAATAATAATAATATCGATAATAACCATTATAATGAAAAATATATCATAATTAATCTAATTGTATATATATGACAACAAATAATGTTATAAATTATAATAGTAATTAATAATTATAGATACCTACACATTGCTTCCTTTCTCCTACATTGCTCTGCCCGACGGGGATAAATGAACTAAATTTATTGTTAAATTTACCATCGAACATTGAACTACATTGTGGAATGCAATAAATATTCAGTATTGGGATTCAATCTTATGGCCGAAACCACTTTTGTGAACTTGGATGCTATGAAGGATCCAAAATGTCAATATTTGATAATATCAATACAACGCGATGAATTTGTAAGAATTTGCTTCACCTGGATGTCAAATATACGCGCAATTAGACAGACAGTAATAAATAAAGCTTAATGATATCTAAATAATTATATCCATACCTTTAAAACCTTTAAACAAAAAAAAATTATATATGCAAATTCACCAACAAAAGTACAATAAAAATAAGAGCCGGGGATTACTGCGGTTACGTATTAAAATTCCTGATAGGTACACATCGCCGAGCCTCGTACAATTAAGCGAAGGTGGGTGTCTAAGGGGTCCCCGCGCGGCGGCAGGGTTATTCGCCATATTTAATAAAATAATAATATTATGAAAAAAAAAATTAAATTATTCAAGCCGCGTACGTCCGTGTATCGCGATCGGTGTCCCAGCCAGATATGTATAAATTTTTTTTTCGCCATTCTGTTTTACGTGACCGAGGAACGGCTCGCGAAGATTGCCAGTGCGGTGCATGTATTCAAATAATTGTTTGTATTTTTTCATTTTAATTCTTCCACGGGCGGAATTTTAATGACGCGTTTGTGTAAAAGATTGGACGGTGGTAAGCGCTTGTATAAAATTTTCGCAGCAGGATTAAAAGGGAAAATCGCCTTTGGATTAAGAGCGGTCAGTATTTATAGGTACTAGAATCGCTTTTCATCGTATTACCCTGTGAATATTCACTGTGGAACGGGTCTCCATTGGTCAGTTAAATTAAAATTGATTCTTGTATGCCAGACAGATCGTAAAATATGATAGTGCATTCATAAATATAGTAGTAATCGATTTACATAAAAAATAACCACCTCATTGGCACTAAAACTAGTAGTCCTAAGCGTAACTGCTACGCTAGAGGTCTTGGGTTCGATTCCCAGTTCGAGCAATTTTTTATGAAATTCTCAGGAGATTGGATTTGTGCCCAGTTAATGGCAATAAGCTCGGCCCTATTACATAGGACCGATAAACATACTAGTGAACTTTGGTAGTACACCTCTGCCTAACCCATCAGGAAATACAATGGTATGTTATAAAAGTTTCTTTGCATTCCTAGATAATACTATTTGTCTATTCACTGATTTGCGACTCTGGTCTTTCGAGACGGATATCATTAAACTGTGAGTTCGTGATTGATGATTGATTGATTTCGTCAACCCCATTATTAATAAAACAATTAAAACAATTTTCAAACAAAAAAGAAACCCAATATTATTAAAAGCTCACATTGTCAAACAAATAAATATCGCAAGAATAGAAAGAAAGAAAGAAAGTATACTAAGACCAAAACTTAGTTCTTGAAGTGAAAACTTCTTTCGGCGCGTTGACCACTTTTTGGGTGATCAAAAATCATGGAACTCGCGTCATCGTCACCGAACGCTTTCCATGAGCTATATTGTATACTGTGTATATAATTATGTGTACTTTTTGGATGAACAAAAAGCATGAAACTCGCGTCATTGTCACCGCACGCTTCCCACTTATCGACGATACAATTCACAAGTTACTTAGTTTTCACTTCTATCGGCAGTCCCCAAAGAATGCTCCGCATAGTTTTTTTTCTCAGCTCTAAGTCTAAAAACCAACAACTTAAAGAACCTATTAAGGTCTTACAATAATTAATAAATTGCAACTAAACTTCTCATATAAACCGATCCGGGTGCACCGCTAGTTATTATGAATTAAATACACTAAGTCGACACGTAATTAAAGTTGGTGCCGCTACTCGGCGCTAGATGGCGGTAGTGGTATGACTTTGGGAAAAGCTTTAATGATGGATTCTCGTTTTGGATTATTTGTATTAAATTTGTTTACATACGTATAACATATTGATTTTATACCTAAATAAAATCAAAATATCATTAAATATATCTTGATTTAGATCGTCTTAGATGTCGCAACGTAGCGTTCCATTACTATGAAAAGTGACAATTTTTTCTATTTTATTTATTTTATTATAGGTACATAATTATAATTAACTTCATTAATATTGCATAGACTTCTAACTATCATCCTATAATGGTATCAAAGTAAGTTTACTATCTCGTGAAAATTGTAAATATTATCTTCGGAAAGACATGATTAGTTGAATCTGCTCCAGCTACGAACGCTACGGATAAAGCAATTGCTACGAAGTCTACGAAGCTGCTACGGTCTACGTAGCTTCTGCTGTAGACGCGTTGCCGCTACGCTTTCACTAAAGCTCACGTTTCCATTACATAAGCCAACTTTCAATTAATTAAAATTAGATTATAGGGAATTGTATTAATTTTTTAATGGTATTTTTTTTATTATTTATTTGGATTTGTGTATTATTTATTGATGGTAACTTTACAGCTTACAGTAATAATTAAAAGGTTACTTAAGTCCCACGGAATACGCCAATGACGAAGTACACAATAAAGTCAATTAGTTCTAATAATGAAATATTGGGAGAAATAAGATGGGTATTGTGAAAATCGTCTTTAACTTTTTTATTGAGTAGGTATTGGTGGCATAACCTACTAAAGATGTATAAAACAAAGTGTATGTATTTAACATGTAAATGTGTTGACATGTGAATGTCAACTGAATGTTAAAATTATCAGTTAAATAAATAAATAATGTCAGCTGAATAATGAACAATGTCAAATAAACGTTTGGCGTAGCGGCTGAGCGATCAGCTTCTGCGTCACGTGTTCTGGGTTCGATCCCCACACGGAGCAAATATTTGTATGATCTACAGGTAGTTGCTCCGGGTCTGGGCGTTTGTGTATGTGAGAATTTGTGTTTGTAAACGCACCCACGATACAGGAGAAAATCCTAGTGTGGGGCAACGTATTTTTTTTTTTAAATAATAGATTAACATTCAAAGTCAAATACCTACTACTAGTTGCACGGTTCCAAAAAAGTGGGTAAATTAATTGTCTTATTCCTTTTTTCTGGTGATCTATTTCATAAGTATCGCCATGACTACGTATGTATGCAATAAAACTTTGATTCGAAAATGGCATTGTAAAAAAATTGTAACTCGTAAAAACAAGTAAAGCATATTTATTTATTTATTTTTTTGAAAGGAAGACCAGCAGCCTATAATTTATACTAAGTGATTATGATTCTATTTATTTATTTTATTTAATAAGAATCATTATCAAATAGATGATTCTTATTAAATAAAATATTGACTTCACATTGACTGCCTCATTAGTCTAGTGGTCCCAAGTGCGACTGCTATGCTAGAGGTCCTGGGTTCGATCCCCAGGTCGAGCAAAGTGTTATTCGGTTTTTCTATGAAATTCTCAGTAGCAGCTCGGAGTCTGGATTTGTGCCCGGTTAATGGCAATAGGCTCGCCCCCTATTACATGGGACCTAAACATACCGGCGAACTGTGGGTGTACTTACATTAGTACGCCTCTGCCTAACCCTTCGGGGAATACAGGCGTGATGGTATGTTATGTTATTATATGTTTTACTAATTTTTGCACAGAAATATTCGTATAAATAACTCAAGCCTTCCAAACAACATATGTATACCACCATACCTTTATTAAAAACAAAAAGGACACATTTCAAATCGCACAAAAGCTTATCAATATGGAAAGCATAAACTTGCGCCCACTTTTATCAAAAAAAAAGTAACAAAGGAAAAGCTCGCTACCACCATTAGCGCCTTCTTCGCAAGTTCTGCGGTCCACCTGTCCCAAAAACACCAGGGTGCGACATCGAACCGCGAATAGTTACAAAACTCCGGACATAAATCAGCCAACTCCTACGTTACGTAGTCTCCTCAGCACCATTAGCATTTTTTATGCATAGGAATCGATCCAGCGACCGGCTAATGCCTCCCACGATACATTAATATCTTAGTTTTTATGACTCTTCTGCAACAATTCGTCTCCTATCGCGCGATATAACCACCGCAGCCACTTCACGCAATTTTTCGCTTTATTTCCAAGTGTCAAAGTTCCAATTGGTTTGTTTAAAAGGCGTAGGGATGTGGATTTACTCGCGGATTAGGTCGTGTTTACAGTTTAGCTCAAAAGTTATGCTATAACTGTAAAGTGTACAAATATTTGGACTAAGATTGGATTAAGGTGTGTGAGTCGGTGATTTTAAGGTGTGACAAAATTTTATGAGATCTTTTGGAATTATGATTAAGGAAAAAATAGAACAAATATAGTTACTGTCTGATAACATCATCCTGAACACTTTGGCTATGTGGGTTGAATAAAAAGTTTTTTGAAAAAGTTTGAAAGCATTTTGAAGAGTTATAGGAATTTAGGTCCATTTCAGGTAAATATTTGAAATGAAAGGGACTTTCCCTTATCACTACATAGTATAAAACAAAGTCGCTTCCCGCTGTCTCTCCGTCCCTATGTATGCTTAGATCTTTAAAACTACGCAACGGATTTTGATGCGGTTTTTTTTAATAGATAGAATGATTCAAGAGGAAGGTTTTAAGCGGTTTAGCATTACGCTTCGACTCTTAGGAATGGGGCAACGCGGGTGAAACCGCGGGCGGGTCGCTAGTATGCATTTAAATTAAAGTTTATGTTGTTTTGTTCCCTGTGCCAATCAAAATTCAATATCAAACCAAGTATGCTGTATCACATTTTTCATCTTTGGAGTTAAGATTGCTACTTTCTACCCCGGTATCAGAGTAGTGATGGGTCACTTTGCTAGTAGGTCAAGTAAAAAATAATTTATAATATACCTCAGTCTTAAACACACCTTTATTCAAATCGGAGTTGATAATAGGTGGATCTGGCTATTTCCTCAACGCTGCCATTTTTCTTTCACGGCCACTTTGAGATTAAAAGTTGGGAAAATGAAACGTTCGGCGGTACTTTGCCATTTTAAACGTATCGGAGCATCGGAAGTTATAAAAAGTTTTGGAGATAAAAACGTACCTAACTATGCGTATTTTGAAGAATTTTTGTCTAAATGTCTTCAACGACGTTTAGACGACGCTCTAATGCGGGTCGGCAGTCTTTGACCGTCGAGGGAATATCTCAGGCATGCAGATTTCCTCACGATTTTTTTATTTATGGGATAGGAGGGCAAACGAGCAGACGGATCGCCTGCCCGCAACTCCAGAGGAGTTACAAGTGCATTGCCGACCTTTTGAAAGGGGATTGGGCCTCCGGTAACCTCACTCACTCAGCGAAACACAACGTAAGCGTTGTTTGACGCCGGTTTTTTGTGAGGCCGTGGTATCAATCCGGTCGAGCCGGCCCATTTATGCCGAAGCATGGCTCTCCCACGTAAAAAAAAGATGTCACGATGTTTTCTTTTATAGTTTTAAGAGAGAGAGAGAGAGGAGCATCGAAACACTAGAGGTGTGCCTTGGCTTCGAATGCGTGATCTATGACTTAGCAGTTCAATGTTCATATTACTAGGCTATGCTGACTCAGCAATGCACTCTACCATAATAGCATGAACCGGTCTTTTTACTGTTGGCAGAAAACGTGAGAATGACAGCTAGGAATCAATAACCTCTTGTATTTCTATTTTCCAGCGCTATTTGCACTATATTTTCTTCATTCCATCTTCTTACACAACACTGGATCATCAATTTGCTTCTAAAGCAAAAATATGAGCGATATTATGTTAATATACAATACAGCACGTTCGTATTCCACGCTGGCGGTGTGCCAAGCTCCGTTATCGGAGCGTCCTCTGAACATTATGACCAATACTTTAGCTAGGATTAAAAACTTATTTAGTTATTCTAATAGCAAGCACTTGGTTATTTTCGCACTTTTGGAAGAAATATTGGCTATTTGTGATGTTTTTTTTATAGATCCGTAGTCCTCTTGGCATCGTATGAAACGACATACTAATAATATGGTGGATTGCATAGATTTTCTTAGCGGTAGGAGAATATAGTATACTCAATGAAAGGAATTTAAAAGGCGAATGTCAGCGGCAGCGTCGGTAGAGGTCGCCCTAAAAAGACATACGCGTCCTTATTGGCTAAATCCTTCAAAAAGGTTAGGTGCGCAGCACTTGTAACCGGCGTGTATGTATGAGAAGATGTATGAATGTGGAAGATGCAAAAGTTTCTGCCAGTTTCTGCCTACCCTTGTGGGAGAAAGGCATGAGTGTATGTATGTATGTACAATTAAGTTACTGTAAAGTTGATGAGGATCTTCTACGTTTCACTTGGAGTAAAAAAGAGGAAAGTACTCGGATAAAAAGTTTTTGGTGATGATCATCAAGTTATACAGATGGTAATAATTGTGACGCATGCAGCGATAGAAGGCTACAGCCTAATTGATATGTGTATTTGAACGGAACCTTTCTTATCCATACATTGAAAAACGGTATTATGGAGATTTAGCTAAGTAGACTTTTATAATATCAAGGAAAAGCATCTTGAACATTTAACCGAAAAAAATCGTCATTTTCTCTCTCTTAATGTGCATGCCAAAATCTATATATTTTTTATATACGAGTATATATCTCTCCAAGATCGGCAATGAAATTATCTCATCATATAATTAATAGGACTGTATCTAAGCGGCGCACACGACCACCGATATCTTGGCACGCCGCCATTTTGTAGCCGCACCTAACATACCGCTGACGTAGTGCTTTAAGGAATTTGTATCGTAAATTCAAGGCAGTTTTTGTGTATCGATAATACAATAATCACATGGACAGCTTCGACAGCTTCGTGGCTTGAAGATTAAGTGGAAATAGAAATGGTCAAACTTTGTTAATATTGACTTCCAGTTGATTTTTCTGTTATCTAAATATCATCATGCTAATTCTGGCATATTTTATAATTACAGCTTGCCAGTATGATTTTAGTCCAGGAAGTAAACCTATTAACATTAACTGGACATAAATTCAACCTTCAAACAGTTACTGAGAATATCCTAGTGGAAATATCTAACAACACTGCCCGTCCCTTCTCCAAAGCCGCGCTTGCCATCACCAGACTAATGATCAATGAGGGTTTAACCCATGATGATAAAACTTCAGTTTGGAGATTTGGAAATATCATTCAGTATAACAGAACAACGAATTGACTGCACCTCATTACATAATAGTCCAAATTCATGTTGAGCGAGTCATTCATTGGATTTGACGTAGTAAAACACATTGTTTATTTACAGCATGGTGTTAAGTAAAAAAAAAGTTACTTACTAGGTACATTTTGTTGTAATGTGAATGTAGAAAAAGTGTGGGGAATTTATATCCGAATCTGGAAGTCAATTTGGAGTGGCTTAAAGAGCCCAAGACAGCCAAAAACAAAACGCCATTAACTCCCAAACAATACAGCACAAACAAATTTTCCGGCAACTTGAACATAGGATATTATTTTTAATATCAAAAAAATAAACGTTGAACCGTTCGCGAAATCGTTTCGGCCATCTTTCCATTACCGCAAATTACCGGGAGAGGCCAGGGCTAAATAACGTCACGTATTTAATTACGAGCTCTGCGGAGCCTCAAAAGTGACGCTTTTGAATTGAAAGCTAGAGTTTTGGGACACATTGGCAATGGGGTTCGGGAACAGGGGGTGATGGGAGCTTGGGTACTTTCGATAGTCTTGGACTAAGCATTGTGCCATGTTCATGTAACTCGCACCTATGTGGTGTGCCTCTAACAATAAGGCAATGGACGAGCTTTTTTTAATTCTTGTTATGCTTACGCTTGGCCGTCAGTTTGCCTGATATTAAGCGACACTGCGATCTACGATGGAGCGCGCTTGCCTAGAAAAATCCGATTCACTCGTGATTTAAAGACACCTAGATTCCACTCGGGAAGCGTATTCCACATTTCAGCGGTACGCATGATAAAAATGGACTATGTTACGGAGACGTCATTTCTACAAATAAATTACAGTATTTTAAGAAGCATCCATCTCCTTTTTATTGAAGCTCCCCTTAAACTCACTACAGTTCAGTAGGTGGGTCGTTGTGCAAATCTTAATCTAGCATACTATGGTTATTTGTCGATAATAGAGATCTTACTGTGACGTGTTATTGCAATTGAGAGAGAGAGAGGGATGCCGCTCTACACAGTAAATAGCGCCATCCTTTTCTCAAGTGACAGTTTTTTTTATAATGAATATTTCTTCAGTCAACAAACTAGTGATACAAATTCCTCGCCTGTATATCACAACAGCCGGAGGTCAATCGAGACAACCACTCTAATGTTTACTGATAAAAAGAAAACCAATTTGTGTCCCAACCCCCTACCGCCCTGCCACAAAGGAGCGCTATCTAGCGATAAATTATCGAAATTATTGCATTAAAAATTCCATCTAGTAAGTCAAAGCGAGCCATTATGGCCGCTCTGAGGCGCGCTCAAAAGAATAATGTCGTAACTACATTGTTCTACGAACACTTTGCGACGTTACAGTTTCGTATATGTTATTTTTCTTGGTAAACGTTATGGGAAACCGTTTTTCTCTCGGAAGAGAGATACTTTGATATATTTAGGTTGTGTTGGTTTGAAATTTTTGTTTTAGTCCTTTCTAATATTATAAACTAGCTTCTGCCCGCGACTTTGTCTGCGTGGACTTCAGGATTGGGTCCGACCTGGATAAAAAAGTAGCCTATGTGTTATTCCAGGCTATAATCTATCTGTGTGCCAAATTTTATCCAGATCCGTTCAGCCGTTCTGGGAAAGAGTAATAAACATCCATACATCCATATTCACAAACTTTCACGTTTATAATATTAGTAAGGACGTGAAAGTTTGTGAGTATGATGTTTGTTACTTTTTACGGAATTTATCGCGTTGTATTGATATTATTTAATTCCCGACGTTTCCGATCCTTTTTTTTGATAAATATGTTGCCCCCACACTAGGATTTTCTCCTGTATCGCGGGAGCTGTTACAAACACAGAAACTCATACACAAACACCCAGACCCGGAACAACTACCTGTAGATCATAAAAATATTTGCTCCGTGTGGGGATCGAAACCACAACACGTGGCGCAGAAGCCGATCGCTCAGCCGCTACGCCAAATGTGTCATCGAAGAACTTTTAAACATCCATGGTCACGGGTAGACTGAGGTGTTGGACGTCTTAATGTTAATGTTTTATTTCAATGAATAACATCAGTAAGTGTCAGAAACGAGTTTCTAAGGGTCCGGCGAAACTTGAATTGCCCACAAAAACGCAATACTGAAATAAATCGTAATCTATACAATATTAATATATATGCGATACTATTTCGTCTATTACTACTTCACTGGAAATAAAAGACCGAAAAATCGTTCCCAACTTGGTAAAGTTAACAAAAATTGCATTCGCTTACATTTATTTCCAGTGAAATATTTTGGACGAAATGGTAGAGTAGGAACCTAGATTAACGGTACCGGAATCCGAATAATAACAGAATTTGATTAAATTGTATTTGATTTTCTATTTAAAAGAAAGAACTAGAAATTCGGTCTGCCGGACTCTTAAGACAGCTAAAACCTTCTTCACATTTTACATATCTACATGAATACTGGCAGAGTTCTGAGCCATAATCCTGCACATCGATATACAAACTACGTTGCACAGTAAGCTGTTAGGTGCAGCCAATTTCCTGGGGCGGCTCATTCTAGCTAATTTTCATATTAACGAACACGTCTGCTCGTCCTGAACGATATGACTTGTCTGCCTTAATACGGTATTGTTTATTAACTGTGGAGTTTTCTTGTTTAAGAGACGGTATAGGTAACAATTTGTTTGTGATGGGAGAGATTTTTTATAAAATAAAACAAAATGCTTTTTTTTATGGAATTGGGGGCAAACGAGCAGACGGATCGCCTGATGGTAAGCGATTACCACCGCCCATGGATACCCGCAACACCAGAGGAGTCACAAGTGCGTTGCCGGCCTTTTAAAAGGGAGTACGCTCTTTTGTTGGTGGTTTGAAGGTCGAATTGGTCCGGAAATACTGCAGGCGAAAGTACATTCCACAGTTTTGTTGTGCGAGGCAAAAAGGTATTTATTTCTGGTAATGTTTGCCCGTAGTTGTACATAATAATTATAAATGATTAATTGTCCATTTATCCAGCACTACATGTGACATGCTTGCTACAGCAGTGCCGGATATAGGGACAATCTACTCTCGTCGCTTATCATCGCCAGTACGGTGTTCTAGTTGTACCGCACCTTGCGTACCGAGGACGCACTTTTTGATAGATTATAAAGATAATGTGATGGAGATGTAGCGGTTTATTTTTTATCATATGATGGTATTACCTTAGGGGAAGCAGAGGTGTACCAATGAACACTCAAAGTTCACTCGATTTGCGATTACATAGAAAAACCCAATAACATTGATCGAGCTGGGAATCGATCCCAAGATGCCTAGAGTAGCTGTCGCGCCACTAGACTAACGAGGCAGTTTTATTAAATACTATTTCATAATATTGTAAGTTTTAAGTTTATTTGTACATTTTTTAAGGAAAAAACCTATTAAATGAAATAAATCCTTATGCATATTGTGTTTATACCTATTTAAAAAAATTATACATAACTCTTAGATAAACATAATTTTTGATAGGACGGTGGGTCAGTAGGTATATTTTTTCAATTCGAAAGAAAAAAAAAACAACTATCTAACACTACACTTTTTTATCCAAAACTTTAATTCCACCTTTTTCTACCGGCCTCTTTATTCAAATGCCCCGCCAAACCTGGCCAGCAATTTAATTTAAAAAAAGAACACAGCCAGCACTGGTACTCTGTCGATGATGTAGTCCAATATTGTTCGCCTTGTTAATATAAATTTTGCACGGGCCATCGCCTCCCGTTACGTGGAAACGGTAAAAAAATATAAATTAAATTCGGTAATGTTGTTTCTGTGGTGGGTTCCGTGGGTTATTCCTTTGTTTCTCTTTTGTGTGTATCTTTATTATAGTATATTTTATACCAATGACACCAAAATACAAATAAATCATCGCGGTCATATGACTGATATTATTTTTTTTAAAGAACGACTAGCTCTTGCCCTCATTATTAAGAATGGTCACCTATCCATATGCTGTCCGCAGAAAGCGCAGTTTAACTTTGCCGATTGATTGATCACTGTATTTGTAAACAACGAGCTGCCCCGACTGATTAAAGTATTAATAACCTAAAATAAAGATATCTAAAAATCTATTTAAAAATAATTATAACCTACCACTCCGTATAATTGGTTTCTAATATCAAACAGATCCCTAACGACAAAAAATCGCTTGCGACTAATAAACGCGTTCCCCGCTAATTCATCATTGTTTTTCACTAATAAAAACACGACAAAAACACATCTTTTCTCAGCGATCCCTCGTCCGTGGGGAGGAGACACCTAACAGGTAAAGTGAGAATAAAAAAAACGTTAAATTGTCGATTTGTTTGTTTGTTGAAGATGTAGCATGTATAGGCCCGCTTTGTTTTATTGCAGTTATTGATCAACCCATTATACTGACCCATTGGGCATGGGTTTCTTCTCAGAATGAGAGGGGTTAGGCTACAGTCCACCACGCTGGCCTAGTGCGGTTTGGCAGACTACACACGCCGTCGAGATAATCTAGTCGATGATCGATTACATTACCTACAACAAATGTAGTTAATGTAATCGATAGTAGTGTAATTGTTAATAGTCGTAGTTACTGACAATTCGCTCATTTGGAGTGACAGTGACACAAGTGAAAATTTGTGAATTTTACACTACTTTTAAGATTTTTTCGTAACACTAGTGAAGTAGTGAAGTCTCAACTAACATCGTCTTTTCGTTTTCTAGCCGGCGTTTTTTGAACTGACAAATGTGACATTTTCACTACTAACGTAGATTATTATGGAGATAATTTTGGTGTAATTAGGTCAGTTTTGCAGTTGTGTCACTGTCGCTCCAAATGAGCTAATTATTTTCGGCCGTAGTGTTTGCAGGCTTTTAAGTAAAAGATAAATGAAATATCATTTACTTTTCTTACATGCATAGGAAAATTCGGGTGGAAATAAACTTCAGAACTGCGCACTTATGCGATTCTGTAGAGTGGCGGTAATTTAAATATATTTTAAAACAGTTTTTCGATTATTTTTTCAATACACTTATTGGCCAATTAAAATAGTGAATAAAAGAGTGTAGCTAATTAAAATTAAAAATAACTTCACTTACTAGGTATAACATAAAAGTGAGAACATGCCAGAAGTACCTATACATAAAGCTTAATTCAGTAGGTTAAAAAAAACAAATCCGAGCATAACCGTGAAAAAAGCACTAGTGGATAATAACGGCCTCAGCTCGTATAGATTCGAGAATATTTTAAAGTGATGTGCTCGCTGCAAATAATGAAATTATACCGGGAGGGGAGAGTGGGGAGAGTAGGCCCATCTCTCGCTTTTTCTTTTGTTTGTTTATTCGTTATTTATCGGTAGATCGAGGAGCCACGTTATAGATTAACATCAAAGGCATTTTACGGCGTATACGATCTCGTTAAAATTGAATGGGCTCCCGTAATGAGGGGGAATTGGTGTTTGGATCAGGTATATCTTGGAGCTTTTTAATAAACTTGAAAGAAGTCGAAAATGTATGCGAAAGGTATGGCTCAATTTCGTGCTGTTAATTCTGCGAAGTTGTTTAAATATTTTCACAAGGTAAAGAAATAATCGTATACGTGCCCAGTTTTAGGGACATTAAAGAATGTTGGTAGGTGCTATTATTTCTTGTGTGTTGAAAGAAAGATGTATTATTGATACCTGTACCTATGTACAATAGTAACAATATAGTGACTAAAATAAATAACGAGATATTGTCCTTTATAGATCTAATATCGGTTATGAGTACCTGGCCATACTAGATTGTAAACCTTCCGTTTTTCATATTGACAACTTAGTTTTAATACAGTAAGATTTAAAGTATCTTAAATATAGCATTTGATTTCTCTTAAATTTACTATACCTATGTAGAAATATCGTGTAGAACAATAAAAAAGTATTCAAAAGTGATAAATTACAAATGTTTGTTCGTGGCGTACCCTGGTTATTTATAATCTTTTTACCACTTTATGAACTATCCATTGTCGCACCACAGATAATATAACTCATACCGACACGATAGTAAAAAGCAAAAATACAAAAACATTTATAATCTTTCTTTCTAGTTTAATATGTTTGATACCATCAAGAAAAATAAGTCTTTCAAATGTATCGAGTATAATCACCATAATTATGCTTGCTTGCTAGACATGGGTTATAATCACATAAAATTTCTGAAGGCATTTGTATAAATACACAACATAAGCAAGAAAATGTGATCAAAATCGTCCGCAGACCACCCGAACAGTCGTTATCGTGCTTATTGTTGTTTTTAATGAAATGTGACCGAAATGATGGCCGGCCAGCATTGTCCGTCGGATCGGTGTCCATTATCCCCCCTTTCCCTCTTAATATCCTGAAGGACCCGCAATAAAATTTGCTTCGCTATTCCGGACTAGGTTGCGTGAAACTGATCGTGTGACAACTTTAGAGCGGGAGATAAAGTTTGTGATGCGTTTTATGTTTGGGGGTCTTGATTGGGATTGGTTTGTTTTTGCGTATAAACGACTGGGTGGCGACAGAATTTTTCTTGGATAGAATTTGTGGAGTAATGACGTATGGGTTTTATTATGTACTTAGTCGAGTTTTTGACAAATGTGACGGCAAAAGGAAGTAAACATAATTAATGATTACTGATAGTATTAAACATAGCAAGTAAGAAGCTCTAAGGGGGACAAGATATCGAAAAGGGAATTTGTCAGACTTAATGCGAACTCGTGGAAAAAAACTTGGAACAAATACCCCAAATCTATTTTCGACTATCGAAAAAAATGCAATGCAAATTCAAGGGACAACGACCGAAAAAACACGCAGAGGAAATTAATAAAACACCCACTAAAGCGAAAACAGGCGGAAAAATAGAGGCGGGGGACTTGGAAAAAAATGTCGACCAACAACGTGCTCTTCATTAAGGCGGAATGGAAACACCGGATGAATTGATCAATCAGAAATTTTATGGCCGAGAATCACTCAACGGAAAATAATTCCCCGGCCGTTTCGTGCTTGGCTCATCGCCGCTGTTTTAATTTCGCCCTCTTGGGGAGATCGAGTGTCATCCAATCTATCTGACGACTTGAAAAAAAAAATGCCATCATCACCCGCCCTTCGCCTTGGAGACTGTCTTAAAGACCGGCGGGCGATTATGTCCGTGGGAGCGTTGAATCGATTGTCTGATAAAGTTATGTGGTAGAGATACTTCTTTACGGTTTCAGCGGAGAAAGTAAAGGTATTTGGTGAAAGGCTTTACAATGGTCAAAAGCTTAAAAATTATAGATAAGACTGAAATTGTATTTGTCTTTAGAAATTACAGCTATAGGCATCAAATCAGTTGTCCTCCTGACCAATGTAAGTACAGGATTATCTGTTTTCCTTATTATTTACTTATGTCCAAGCAAATTCTAAGGTTTCGATGGTTTGTAATCTTTAATTTATTCAAAAGTATCTTCTTTGTAGCATGAATAATCAAGCCAAAATAATTTGCAAATGCACACATATTAAATCGTCGTTCGTTTCGAATCGAAACATTTTATGTCCCTAACAACAACAAAATACCAATGCATCGATGATTAGATTAATCTGAACAAGGCAATTTGACGAGTAATCGCACCCCATCAGCGTTGTAATATCGCATTCTGTTTGCAATCACTAATTAATCAAGATCAAACGGAAATAACAATCGCTTGCGCATTTATCATCTAGACAGGCATCCAACGTTTTATAGAAGAAATAGATAGTGTTAAGAATAGTACAGATAATAAGGAAAATTATAATAATGATAATTTAATGGTAGTAAGTGCAACTACTAACTACGCTAGAGGTCCTGGGTTCGATTCCCAGGTCAGTAACAGTACGGCCGTGGACCGGCATAAATCTAAACTCCGAGCTGCTAAAACCAAATAAGACTGCTTAACCAAGCAATCGAATCTAAGACCACGTAGTCACGATAAGGACCACTAGACTAGCAGTTTAAATAACCTAATGTAACAAATCGTGAACAGTCCATGTAACAATTACAGGTAAAAAAAACAAGTAACAATAAAAAATTAAGAAGCTTAACAGTCTTTACAATTTTCTATTTATTAATATTAATATAACACGAAGAACAAAAAATGGAAGCGTCAGCTGCCTCCGATTATTCCGAAAAAATACGCCGTCCATCGCTTATTATCCGAAAATTGGAAAGATAATTTCGCAAAGGAATGATGGGAAGGCATTAAAATAGCAATCAAACTGAGAATTTTGGGGGTGAAGTGTACGAATTCAAAAAAACCGGCCAAGTGCGGGTCGGACTCGCGCACGACGGGTTCCGTACCATTATTTATAATAAACGGCAAAAAAACGAGCCCCTTAAATATTTATTTTATTGTTTCTCGACAACAGAAATACATCATCTGTGAAAATTTCAACTGTCTAACTATCACGGTTCATGGAACACAGCCTGGTGACAGACGGACAGACAGCAGAGTCTTAGCTAATAGGATCCCGTTTTACCCTTTGGGTACGGAACCCTAAAAAGTACTGCCTACCGATTTGTGATGCAAACCTGCTAAGATGGCGGCGTATATCAGATTTGAATAAAGATCTGTTGCGGACAGGGCCTCGTTCCGAACTCGTGAATAATTGAAAGGCCGTTTCTTTATATTGAATTTGTTTTTCTGGCGGTCAATTTGTTATGCGGATTGAACAGAAGGACCGGAGTTTGAAATGTGTCGTTTATGTGACGACGAATCTAAATTGCGTGAATATTTAGTAATAAACTGACTGCCTAATGACTGCCTCATTAGTCTAGTGGTCCCAAGCGCGACTGCTACGCTAGAGGTCCTGTGTTCGATCCCCAGGTCGAGCAAAGTGTTATTGGGTTTTTCTATGAAATTCTCAGTAGCAGCTCGGAGTCTGGATTTGTGCCCGGTTAAATGGCAATAGGCTCGCCCCCTATTACATGGGACCTAAACATACCGGCGAACTGTGGGTGTACATTAGTACGCTTCTGCCTAACCCTTCGGGGAATACAGGCGTGATGGTATGTTATGTTTTATTTAGTAATAAATGAGCAGTAGTGTTTTCTTTTTAATATTATCAAAAGTTCAATAACTTAATTTAAATAGTGTCGGTTGAGAAGCAAGGTAACTAACGGAACTAATGAGTTATATTTTGCTACAGCTTACCTCTTGGTACAAAATTCAAGATTTACTCGGACAAAACTTAGAAAGATTTAACCAAGAACACTAAAGAGATTTAATAAAAAAATATAGCCATATGAAACATTATGCTCGCATCATAATTGATTTCCTTACCCTCAGGACTCAGAAATGAAAGAGTGCAATACCTACAGAATTCAGCGTAAACAAGCAACTTGCAATCTTAAAAAATAATAGCCATTAAATATCACCCCATGATCAAGGTTTACAGGGACTCGAACGATCAGCCCCGAAGCCATCTTCATTAATGAAAACCATAAAAGTGGGGTTCCGTAGCTCCAAGGACCGTAGCGTAAAAATTCGCGTCAAACGGCCAACGCCTTATTAAGCCCGCGGGGGATACAGGTGGGGATGAAAAAAATTATACTATTTAACGATATTAAGTTATTGAAGTTAGATTGGTAGCTTAATTGCTTTGGGCGACGATCAGGAACGAATTGATGGATAGAAGCAGTTATTTTTGATTTTGATAAGATTATGCCTCATTAGTTTAGTGGTCCCAAGCGCGACTGCTACGCTAGAGGTCCTGGGTTCGATTCCCAGGTCGAGCAGTGTTATTGGATTTTGCTATGAAATTCTCAATAGCAGCTCGGAGTTTTGACATGCCCGGTTAATGGCAATAGGCTCGCCCTCTATTACATGGGACCTAAACATACCGGGGAACTGTGGGTGTACATTAGTACACCTTTGACTAACTTTTCGGGGAATACAGCCGTGATGGAATGTTTTGTTATCATACGTCTGCCTCATTAGTCTAGTGGTCTATTATGTAGGGTATTTTAATGAAATTCTTAGTAGCAGCTACGAGTTTGGATTTGTGCCCGGTCATTGGCAATAGGCTCGCCTGCTACTACATGGCCGTTGAACTAAATATAGAAAACTGTTGCACACAGCACAAGGAAATATTTGAATGGATGTTGGTATAGAGATAGATTAGATCTTACAGTACGCGCGGCAAAGTTGGCCGGAGTGAAGTTCGCCGTTTTAATGCGCAGTGGATTGTTTACGTTAAAAATTGTGTACTGCGCAACCAAACAGGTAACTTCAGTCCGGCCAACTTATGTCGCGCGTACTGTAGACTAGGATATAGGCAGCCTTTTGTCTCAAATAGTCCTTTGGGAATTTGGGATCCAGTTAGTCACAAAATTAATGTCGTTGTTGATCCATTTATAACACAAAAACTCAACGATAAGCATTGAAAAACTCATGTTCCGATATAATAATGATACACAGAAAATTCACGTTATTAAAACATACAAGTGGCTTATTAGTGACGAACTTGTTCAAAATGAGGGAAGGCTAATGTGAAAAATTGTCGGGTTCGTAAATAATAAAGGTTCGCGAGTCGCGCCCATTAGTAAGCTACAAGGTTCGTCTCGACTGACGTGTAGAAAGACATTGTGCGTATTACGTGAGGGAGACTTTTATTTGCTATTGCTATTGGTATAGGAAGAGAATTATATCATCCAAGTAATCATTAAAGGAATTTGGCGAAAGGTTTTAAGTTGTTCCAATAAAAATTTGAAATGGTTTCGAAGGATTTACCAGATGTGTGGTGGCATTTTGAAGTAAAAATAACACTTAACATGCCATCACGCTTGTATTCCCCGAAGGGTTAGGCACAACACGGTTCGCTGGTATGTTTAGGTCCGATGTAATAGGGGGCGAGACAATTGCCATAAAACCGGGCACAAATCCAGACTCCGAGCTGCTACTGAGAATTTCATAGGAAAACCCAATAACACTTTGCTCGACCTGGGGATCGAAACCAGGACCTCTAGCGTAGCAGTCGCGCTTGGGACCACTAGACTAATGAGGCAGTCTGTGTCTGTGTTGAAGTAAAAATAAAGTTACGTAAATGAATCCACAAGTATTCATGTAATAAGGTTTATTAAATCAGTGGTTTATATGTGAATTTTAAGTATCTGCCTGCTTGTTAGCCAAAATATCTCAATTCTTAGCATTGGGATAAATAACCCTTAGTTTGCTAATACTGATAAAATTATCACCAACTATTAAGTAACTATGTATTTCAAATGATAAACGATACTTATTTCTGTAACTAGATCTTTTTTATAGACACTTACGAGTCAATGTAGCGGCGGTAGGCTAATCGCTAGGGCGTCGGATTGGCGATCATGTGGTTGCCGGTTCGAAACCCATCCATTACACTACCGACGTGAACCCACTCGTAACACAAGCATTTACCTTAGCACGAGGGGTTAACAAGGTTTTAGGTTCTAATATCAAGCCAAAAACTTGATAAAAACTGTGCCAAAATTGACACTTTACACTACTTTTAAGCTACAATAACGCAAAGGTTTTAGTTATACGTTGTGAATGTTGTATAGTTAATGCCGCAATTACTATTGCCATGAATCTAGAACATTTTATAGACCTACAAACTGCGAAAAACCTCTTGAAATTTGAATTTGGCGGGCTCAGGTGAACGATCAACCTTAAGCAATACATAAAGGATGAATTTCGTGGTGTAAAAGAATGCTTAATTTATCCTCTGTGTACATCAAGTAATCAAAACACTCATAATTATCCCTATACCCGATACACGTTATCACCGCAACGATACGTAATAAAACCCCAAGTATCATGTTTTTGCGTAACAAGCAGTCTAAATTACGACAATTATTCAATGTTACCGTGTTATCGGCAGTTGTAAAATCGGGAGACAGTGGGGGACGCTCATTAAGGTGAAACACGGGAGGGGGCGACCTCCACAATTTTGATAATGTCGCCGGTATAAAAAGTCCCGGCCAAGTTGAATGATGTATTGGTCGGTTTGCCTGACTCGGGTCGGATGGGTTTGCCCGCTATCTCTCAGGAAAGGTGGGAATTTTCTAGAATTTTTTATCGTGGCAACATCAGAATGAAATCATTTGAAAGGTAATGATGAATGGAATCTTGGGTTCGCTTTATTGCAGCAGTCCAAATCAGACCACATAGAAAATAATACTGCAAATGTTACTTGTATATTTGATAATGGATATTGAAGTTTAGTAATTGACGCAATGATACAAAAGGGCCGACTCGACCGGAGTGATACCACGGCCTCACAGAAAACCGGCGTGAAACAACGCTTACGTTGTGTTTCGCCGAGTGAGTGAGGTTACCGGAGGCCCAATCCCCTTCTAAAAGGTCGGAAACGCACTTGTGACTCCTATGATGTTGCATATGTATGGTGTCCATGGGCGGCGGTAATCGCTTACCAACAGGCGATCCGTTTGCTCGTTTGGCCTCCTATCCGATAAAAAAAATTTAAATAAATATACTAGGTGTCTTATAAGTTCTTTCTTTGTGTCATTATGAGTTGATCAACTCCTTTTTTCGTATTTAAATGTAAGTAACGTCTTTCCGAAATAACTAACCTCTAATTCATCAATCTATTATGATGACCTCACATGCAGGCGGGACCCATGTCACCGCATCCGCAACTATGATCAAAGCTTATAATTGACTGGGATCGCTTCTGCATCACTGAATATACCATAATGTAAGGATCAGAGAATTTGAATTAGTTGTATTTACGATTGAATACTCAAAGGATTTTGTAGTGATAGTGGCAGCTAAGTTTGAAAGGGGTAAATTGATATTAATTTATCATTAAAACGATTGTAATGCAAAGTAAAATCAATTTTGTTAGCTTTCTGAATCATATTTTGATGATATTGTTATTTACGTTTACACTAGGTATTAATAAGAGCAATTTTATAATCCTTCCAGGCAGACCGACAAAACAGAATTTTAAATACTCTTAAGAAAGTATATTTTTAAGGGCTCTAGGTGGCGCAACGCCTATTTCTTAGTCTAATTTATAAGGAAGAAAACAATTGTCAAAATGTCAACAGCGAATGACAGCTGTACGTACATATCTTGACGATGTCATCGTTTATTAAATATGTATATGTGTGTGTGTGTATGTCAAACGCATGGTAGTGTGTGCGGATTTTCATACAAACTTTCACCACCTTAGGGGTTGAATTTCCAAAAACAACCTAGCTTTAAAGAAGTTTCTAGTGGAATCCTTGTGTGCGTTTGCCATATAAAAATATGTGTTATACTTAAGGTCATCACAAACAAATTGCATTGCTTAAAATTTTTATAAATTTGCCCCAAGTTTGGATAATAATTGAAGTAATTTTTTTCTCTTTAACGGCTTAATAGTAAGTCATGAATTTTATACCAAAAAAATGTTAATGACGTAATTAACAATTTGTATTGTTTTTATTTTCTTATTGCATTGAATAAAGAAATACCCGAAACCTCACTAGCACCCCGCGTGAAGCACCCCCGTAGTGCCTGTGACTAACAAATACTAGCACAAAGACTAAATCCTCAAGGTCATTGGGCAATGTAATACCCTTAAAGGGCACATGCGAGAACTGATCATCCTAGCTCCTTTGCTAATAATATAATTAGCAGTAGTCACCATAACCAAAATTGGCTGAGAAGATATACATACAAATACATATATCTTATTGGTAGTAAAACTCAAAAGATCATATCATAGAAGAAAAAAAAGCATAAAGATCATATTAAGAAGCATTTATTTAATATTTAATACAAGGATTCGCTTGTAAAGTGTCGTCTAAGTGACGAGTAGCTCTCGTGTTTAGACCCCGTTAGCACTTGGACTTGGAGGCTGGCGAGGAATTCCTATTCCTCTTTGAAGAACACTTTATGATTAGTGGTTTTTATTTAAAATGGTGAGTGTATTTTTATGGCAGCTTAAAACCGTATTCAGACGATGTTATGATGTATATATGGGATCTAAACATACCGGCGAACTGTGGCTGTTAACTTCAGAAAATACAGGCGTGATGTAATTTTATTCGTTATTGGAAGTTTGCAATAATCCAATTTTTTCGTATCAATAAAATTGAATAGAAAAATTGAAACAATACTGACCTGTCCATAAGCTCACAACTTAACTCGTTGTGAAAATATGGATAGGTAACTTCTTAACGTCATCTTGTCAACGTTATATTTGAACAGAGGCAGAACGAGAAGGTTCTATGTCATTGTTTATACAGATTAACGTATTGAACTAGTTATTTTTGTTATACCACTAAGCTTGCAAACAAGTATACAGCCTGCCTGATGGTAAGCGTTACCGTAGTCTATGGACACATGCAACACCAAGGGTATCACTCGCGCGTTGCCGACCCTGTAAATCAAGGAGGAATAGTTGGGCTAGCAGCATAGGAGACAATAGCGTGATGCTTATCCTATCTGCCAACACAACACTTCCTCGCGGAGCTGTGGCGACCTCGCTCACCTAGTTGGCTACGATTTTCTGCAAGGTAGAGGTACTTCCTCAGTCGGGCAGCACTTAACTTTAACTTCAAAGGGGTTTCACCATTTCGGACTTAATATTAACATATATAAGTTGGTATGTTATATTCTCAATAAAATGATCACTTAAAAGCTCGACTTCAAAACCGAGCCTTCTCACCGCGCCCAGAATAAATGCATCGTCATTAGGCGGGTCGGTTCATTAGATATTCATCAGAACTCTTCAGTAAAATCGTGCGCTGCCAATTTGCTCATATATACCTACACACAATATTTTTTTAACGAGGTCGTTTCATGCTAGTACGAGGCTATTGAAGATGTAACTTTTTTTACATATATAGGACAGAAAAAAATATTTAAAATGTTGCTGGTGTGATTTTATGAAATCTGTCTACTTGTTTATATTTACATACGATCACGCCTATCTTTCCCGAAGGGTTAGACAGAGGCGGACTAATATACACCCACAGTTCGCCGATATGTTTAGGTCCCGGGCATAAATTGCAAACTCCGAGCTGCTACTGAGAATTTCATAGAAAAACCCAATAAAAATATTGATCGACCTCGAAACCAGGACCACTATGCTAATAAGGCAGTTTATATTAACATAAGTGATTATTTGACATAGAAACACGTGAACAAAATTGCGATAGAGAGAGATGAAATCTTGCAAACAAAAAAAACTATCACTAATTCTTTATCTCTCAATTATCTTTACCTCCCAAATTGACACAAGGTCCATAAAAACATATTTATTCCTACCCGCATTTCAAACAAGTGAAATACACCAATAAGGTCTTGCCAAATAAGGCGCCCGGTGTTGCCAGAGGTATCCAAGAAAAATAAATTAAACAACCACATTCATCCGTGCAGGGGATTGATCCAGGAGCATTATTGTATCTATAAATATTTCAATTGCGGCGAGACACGCTTATCGTGGGACCAAAGATCACGGAGGGTACTTAAAGAGGCAGATTATTTTATTATTTGAGAAAAAGTAATTCAGTCTATTTATGCGTAAATAAAGGTTTTATTATTATTATTATTATAATGAAATATCTATTGGTAAGCCAGTATATTTATACTTCTTCTTCTTCTTATAGACAGCAAACGGAAAGAGAAGAGCAAAAGTAGAGAAATATTGATAGACATTAGACTAGATTGGCCCAGTATTCTGCTACGCGCACGGCATTTTCTGTAGTGGCCATTAGGTCTTTATGTGGGGTTTCTTGTGAGGCTGTTTGATTACCTATCTATATAAATATTATAAATGTGAAAGTAACTCATATTTGTTACCTTTTCACGCCTAAACCACTGAAACAATTTTTATGAATTTTGGTATAGAGGTAGATTGGACCATGGAGAAGGACATCGGCTACCTTTTGTCTCAAAGTCTTTCGGATGTAGGTGAAACCGGAGGCAACAGTTAGTACTTAAATATTTTTGATTGTCATAAATTGTGCTGCAATTTTGATAAAATTTTACTTCAAGCGTTAAGTAAAACTTGGAATATATAAAGATAACCTTCGAAACCATTTAGCAAAACATTGTGTCAGGTCTCGAGGAGCAAATGATGTATCTCACCCCGAATTTAAAACAGGGCCAAAATGCGGGCTTCAAGGCAAAATATACTTCGTTCTTATCCCTCAACAAATAATCTATGTAAGGCCCATTTCCACGGCCGATATATATGCAGATGGAATTATTACCGACGACGGTGTTAAATAAAACGCGAACACCGGCGTCGGGTCTCTTCAACAGGATTACTGCCTAGTGATGAAAAAGGGAAAATCATTTATTTTATTACCTGTGGAAAAATAATAAGCCTTCGGAGAGGCGCAGGTCAAAATATCTTGAGAATTACGAGAGGAATTTTGGAATATAATTAGAACGCTGTTATATGTGTGCTGGAGAATATATTTTGTTTTCTTTGACAGGGAGAAATATTGTGAAGTTTGTTGTTTATGAAAATATATGACCTAGATAATAATCTTAACAGCATTCCATTTTTTGGCAGTTCATTTGCAGTGTAATTTTTTATACAAATATTTCCCAGAAATCGATTACTATTTATAATAATTCGTATAATCATCCTTTTACTTTTTAACACTTTATAGTAATGTCATAACTTACTAACATGTTAACTATGGCAGTATTTAAACTCACATTGAAATTATCACCTGAATCAGGGAAGTCATTCAAAGTTTTAAAACATTCACAACCAACATTTCCTTTAGATGAGAAAGATATTAAAAAATAAAACATTATTTCTCTTGTGACACCCCTTCCTTAGTCTTTCAATCATAATATTCTTTAGAAACATAAAATTCTTCCCTATTGTAGCATCACCCTTACGGGTATCATACGTTTCAATCAAAATTATACATGTATTACGTACAATGCTTCCGCGTTCTTCTTGCAAATTTTGTTGGTATACAGATGATTATCGATTGAGTTGCTCAGTTTACAAGTCGAGGAGGCTGATAATACGATGCCAGGGTAGATAGCTAACAGGTAGCGTGGCATCTGTATAGAGCTGATGGGTATGTTTTGATGTTTTTGGTGTGACTGTTTTTTTGTTGTTTAGATATGATTCAGTTTGCTCATGATCATTTTATACACGTGAAAATGAAATATCTAAAACACTAATCCCCATGTTCATAAAAATATAAAACGTTTTATAAACTTCTTTTAGCTATAAATTACGTTTAGTTTTGACAATTCATATTTTGTGACAGAGAAAACAAGACAAAAACGCTTTATATTTTTTTTAAGAAGGGGGTAAGATTTTAGAGGCACTACAACAAGTCAAAGATTGTCATAATTGGAAAGAGATTGTCATAAAACGTAGTGCAAACATCACGACGCTCAGCAGTGAGCAAATAATTGAAGGAGCAATCACACGTTATTTGATGAATCAGTAGCAGATTATCTGCAGCCATACCATGAGATGGTCTTGATATACCTTCCTGCGATTAAGTTTCCTGTGTTAGTTTTGTTCGATTTTTTTTTAGATTGAGTAAACTCGGTAAAATCATCTCTATATACATGCGCGGGGTGCGGTACCCGTGCGTTTTTCGCGGGGTATTATCAATTATTAAACATCAGCATGGAAATAGCACCCGAGAGTCCGTCTCCCCTACATTGCGTACTTGTATAAAATATTCCTGGATTACTGCTCAGCCCGCTTCGGCACCGTGAAATGGTTTTCGGTTTTGTGCATGTTATTAGCGGGATTTGCATGTTTCTGATTTATTGTATTTTTCGTCTGGGGTGGAGTTTTGATTAAGATGTCAGTGTCTTCGAGCTTCGAGGGCGACATAAGATGATTCTCATACCAAATATTAATATCACTTCAAGATGTATAATATGTACATTCTATACCTAAATTTACTTGAAATTTGCTAAAATCTATTTAAAAAAAATAAGGAATCGTAACCTTGTCATTTTCGAAAAATAATTTGATAACAATACGGACTTTATTGAAGTCTTTTCAAATTCAATTATTCATACCAACTTCAACAGCTACTTATAGAGAAAAAATTAATTCATTATTAATGGACCTATGCTAATAATCTAATGCTTAATATCGATAAAATAACACTCGAATAGTTTCCAAAAATACGTGGTGAATAAAAAAAGAATCGAATAGAACGAACAGAGACAAGACGTAACAGTCACTAACTACGCTTTAAGCTCTCGAACATCAAGATCCATGTAAACAATTAGGTACAGTTAGCTGAGGAACTCGTTACTAAGAACTAAGTGTAGTTACTAATCTGTTCTGAGCTACGATCGAACGATAGTGCGTGTGCGGCAGTTAACAAATTGTTTCATGAAATGACTAATAAATGTAGCTGGTTTATGGCAAACTTGTTGGAACCCACGGTTTCTCTCGAATTCCAAAGTACTTTTTGAGACAAAAAACCGAAAACTCACAGAAAACCGGCGTTAAACAACGCTTACGTTGTGTTTCGGCGAGTGAGTGAGGTTACTCCGGTAACCTCACTCACTCGCCAATCCCCTTTTTAAAGGTCGGCAACGCATTTGTGACTCCTCTGGTGTTGCGGCGGCGGCGGTAATCGCTTACCATCAGGCGATCCGCCTGCTCGTTTGCCCTCCTATCCCATAAAAAAAGAACAAAAGTTAGTTATATTCTTACACAGGATGCAATGTATGTTCGTAGTTTTATCAAAATCTGTTCTACGTTTTAGATGTGAAAAGGTCACGAATAAATAGACAGTTACGTTTGCATTTACAATATCAGATATAGTGTAGGATGAAATGTTACAATGTAGTAATAGTGGAATTATGGATATGATGTGAAGTCTTGTTATAAGTACATAAGAATAGTTTTACGTCTCCCAAACAAGTTTATGGAATAAGTACGATGATTAATTACTGGGTAATTATTATCCATACTAATTATAAATGCTTTCACGCTTACCGTTGATCGGATATCGATAAAATTTTGGAGGTCATAGAGTGCATTTGAGAAAGGACATAGGACCTAGCTCTATACCTTTCGTCTCAGTCTTCAAGGATGCGAGTGAGGCTTTGAGCGACAGCTACAGTTTGCATATAAATCTTAGCACTAAAAGTCAACAGGTAGACGTTAATAGCAGCATTTCATTGCCAAGACGATTCTATCAGGTCGGCATTTGCAGCAATTGGCTACCACCTCGAGCCGGTGGTTGCAATCAAACGCATCCCGCGGCTGTTTGTCTAGCATGGTATTTGAGCGGCGCACAATTAGCTTCTTGGATTTAGCCTGTTTAATAGAGATGTCTCTCTTGATGTTATAGTCGAGTGGATGCTATGTGCATTTTTGGCAGAACGAAAATAATTAAGGAGCCTACACTAATGTCATTAATTGTTTGTCGTTCGTGGTATTATTGTTAATTAGGTCATTTATTCAAACATATCTCAGTTGCACTCAATCATCTTAGAGCCAAATACAGCTTAACTTTACTTCAATTTCAATTGATCCATAGAATTTGTCAAGTTTTAGTATCAGATCAAGTGAATTAATAGATAGAAACAATAGTTGTCAAAATTTTTGTGATTTTTTTGCATTTTCCATGCTAAGATTATTAAGTTATTTAATAGTAAAGGAAAAAATTCAATCGCGGGCAGGATTCGAACCTGCGTCTTCTGGTTTGATATACCAGACGCTCTGACCTCTAAGCCACCGCGAACCCTACCCGCATGATTGAAATTTTGCCTTCACATTCTGAATTTACGTCATAAGGTGGTATGAGAATAATGGCTGGTTATGAGAATTTTTTCCTTTACTATTAAATAACTTAATAATCTTAGCATGGAAAATGCAAAAAAATCACAAAAAGATAGTTAAAAGGTAGGGTGGCATCGTACGACACTGAACTGACTGTAAAGTAAGTCGTGTCGGTTGAGAGGTAAGGTAACTTGCCTCTCATAGATGTCACCAAACGTCACCTTATGACGTAAATTCAGAATGTGAAGGCAAAATTTCAATCATGCGGGTAGGGTTCGCGGTGGCTTAGAGGTCAGAGCGTCGGGTATATCAAACCAGAAGACGCAGGTTCGAATCCTGCCCGCGATTGAATTTTTTCCTTTACTATTAAATAACTTAATAGTTGTCAACCTAAAAATTCTGGACAAATTCAACGCAACACTAGCATATAACACAAACACCCCACACACACAAAGCATAAACATTCCAAAAGAACACACCACAAAAACACCCTGCCAACTAATTAAATTAACTAAGTGTACGACGATCCGATACACCTGAACATCTACAACGAATATCTGTACCTTCCATTCAATTTTCTAGTCCATTTCCGAATGGCATAATTAAATTTGTCCGCTCTGCCTTACGGGCGACCGTTTTTCCCCGAGTCCTTACAGCGTTATCAGCTGAATCTGATTTTATTGTTATATTGGAACTTTTGTTCTGGATTACGAATTGGCTGTAAGTATGAAATGATATAGGTAAAACAACTACATTTTAGCTATAATTTTTAACAATTATACACACAAAAACAAAAGTATCCTCAATTGAAAAAAAAAACAATGTATCAATGAAATCTTCACACACTCCATCCCCTTCAATCATAATAAGTAATATTCTACAACGGCATCCGAAAATCCATTGCATTTAATACCTCTAAGAAACATCTGTTCAGATATAATCAAATTAATCCATCTAGGAACAGATCGAAACGTCAGACTGGACCAGTAGTGAAAATAATTTCATTCGGAAAATGTCCAAAATATCTTGACCCTCATCTCAATAAGCAATTTCTCATGACCGTCCAGAATTTGGAACATGTATAGGGGGTTGGGAGGTCTTTATAAAATGGTGTTAGGTGTGCGAAATGGGTATTATGATGGATTGTATGCCGACCGAATGGTCTTTTGACGGGTCCATCGCTCAATCGTCGACAATCGCTCTTTGACAACGAGTGAGTGCTAAGAAACGATTGGATCCATTATTTCTAATGTCACAAAAGGACCCTTGAATTGGTATGATGAGAATGGAAGGTAGATTGATGTTCCTTATTCTTTGGTTGTATTTGTTGTTTTGTGAGACAAAGATGCAAGATATCTATAATCTCGTGTTAAATAATGACAAACGCGTGGCCTTAAGCTTGATGGCACACACGACCAGATCAACGGTATTAAAACAATACTAATGAAGTCCTCTATCTACTTCATTAAAATCCTCCAACAAAGGATTAACTATGTGCCGATAAAATACATCACCGAAATACACAACCGAAAATACTATTGAACTGGACACGGAGAGATACAATCTACATTTAATTAACGGTCAAACCCAAACGCCACAAAACATCAAAGGCTATCTAAATACGCTCAGAGCAAAATCGTCTAAACATCGGCATTAAGGACCCTCCAACACTTTGTGTCTTCGTACGAGGTGAAATTTTCACCCACGTTTGTCCAATAGTCTATTAAAACCTTACTACCAATAAGACTCTATCCTTTGTTTATAATAAACACTTTCCCTAGCTGCGTCCTTGTCGCACAAATCTTAAAAATGATCTTGGTGTCTCGTTCTCACGTTTGTTTTGTAGTAGCATTCTAGTGCATATCTAGGGTAGAGCAGCACAGAACACTCCCCAGGAACGTTAACGACGCACCCCGAGTATGCCTGAGGCCGATTCAATTACTACTGTCGTATTATTTCGACGAAAATATGTATGTGTGTTCTACGTTTGTTGTGGTGTATATTAAATTCTGTTTCGTGTTTATTGGTCACCGTCGGCGATGTTTGGATAAGGGTTGAACGTTACAGCACCCGTATATTGGTACGAATTGTTGGTACCTGTTTAGATTAATTCTGGGAGCTTGTATGTCCGAATTTCTCGATATTATGTTTGGTGTTAAGTTTAAGGTTTGATACTGTTCATTATAATGTTTGAAACAGGATAAATATTTCAGTAAGTTAAGAATAATTGGCAACCCAATAGCAAAAAGTTTGTATATCATAAGGCAGACACTCAAAGCTGTTGTGGTTAATTCTTCAAAAGACCATTCCTATATTGTGACACGGCCATATATGATACTATTATGGCTGGATTTAAAAAGACTAAGATTTGTTGAGTTAGTTTCGGCCTTTCTTCTCAGTGGTCATCGGTTGGGAAACACCGGCGTCATTTAGTACTTAAAAATTTAAAACATTTACTATATATATAATGATAATACATACTTGTAGATGTAATATTATGTAGCCTGAACCAGTTAATCACCAGCTATCATAATTTCCATTTACGAAGATCGCGTCGTCATTATAACTTAATTCTAAGGGCAATATCAGAGGCGAACTATAATAGGTTTGATTAACTGGCGGCGGCCCGCAGGGTACAATCATCGGTCCGATATAGCCCTTAAACAACTCGATAAGGTGTTATCGGTGGCCCTCGCCGCTATTTATGGGGAGTTAATAGTTACCCTTCAATTTTCAGACTTAATTATCGGGAAGTTTCGATTCCCTTGACTGATTTTATGTAATATTGTTATATCAGCTGTTGGGATTTTATAAAAACTTTTCCTCGTGGATTACTAAGAAGCTTTTCCAACTAGTGCTTATGTATTGAACTTGCTTCTTCTTCGGAGGACTTCATATTTTAGTAATCTGATGGTCAATTCAGATAATTTAAAAATATTTAAATTTCAAACTAGGCTTAATGGTAACATACTCAGTCAGATTGAAATGAGATCAAAAATTGTCAAAAATGCTGAAAATAAGCGGGGACTATATTTACTATGGTTTCTTCAATTGGTACTTACAATGTGTTCAAAACACTTCTAAGCACCAAAATGAAGCTTCTGAGTTCAAATAATAATCAGTTTCTTATTTTTTTTTGTTTAAAATTGTACCGTAAAACAGAACAACTGCCAAATGAATAACAAATAAACACCGCTAGATACAACGCATAGCGACGATGCGTGCGGTATATTAATTTTTCAACGAGTGCAGTGGTGCTCTTGAAAACGTCGCCGCTGGCGTCGCAGACAGTCGCGAGTGTTGTAGACGCGTCTGTCTGCCCGCTGAGCTACGGAGCCAGCGGAGCGGAGCGAGGCGAAAACGGGATTTCGAAATGGGCGACTGTTTATTACAATATTGTTAGAGACAAATTGGATGTATTTCGGTTAGTATATTTCAGAGATGATAATTAATCATTCTATTTTTTTTGCACATTTTTATGGTGGTTAAGATTCTTTCTAATTAGTCAAAATGTTCTTATAAAGTACTGTACTTTTATTAGATAACTATAGTTTGATAAAAATAAATAAGGTCAAATTAACTTGTAAGGCTAATTTTCAGAGATGAATTGATAGGTCAATATCCCTTTATTTCTGAACGGTCGCGCAAGTGAAATAAATGACCTAATTATGTTTTGTGCAAAAATATCGAATTAACGAAGGACAAAAAAGGAATTGAATAAAAAACGGTTGTTTTATTCAGACTACTTAATTGCTCTCCTATTTCATATTTGGAATCGCTGCTTTTATAGCCTATGCGGAGAACGCTCACATACCGTAGCATAATGCGAGTAAAATATGGATTCACCGTGAATAAATTCATAATATTGTTTTATGATCAAATATTTATAATTGACTGCCTCATAAGTCTAGTGGTCCCAAGGATGACTGCTATGCTAGAGATCCTAGGCAGGCAGAGGCAGTGTTATTGAGTTTTTCTATGAAATTCTCAGTAGCAGCTCGGAGTCAGGATTTGTGCCCGGTTAATGGCAATAGGCTCACCCCCGATTACATGGGACCTAAACATACCGGCGAACTGTAGGTGTACATTGGTACGCCTCTGCCTAACCCTTCCGGGAATACAGGCGTGATGGTATGTATTTATAATGTGACGTATTGAGGGTCACCTCAATACGTTTTTTATTGTATGTAAGCTTGGCTTAGCTAACAAGTTATTGTTAGCCAACCCTGACAAGCTTACATATTGATAGTAAAATCTTCGATTTAGACCACCAAACTGAAGATGAGTATTGTTAGCACTTTTTTTGTCTATAAGATTGTTAGCCTGTAAGATTTTAATATTGTCTAGCAATATTAAGATCGCCCAATTGGGTACTGTTGATGCCTGTACACGTAATATGTACTTTATGTAACTTTGAGCATTTTATCAAATCAACTTCGTCACATAGTTACAACTAGCACAAGCAGAATTTTGTATCGTTATACCTAATAGACATAATCCATTTTGCAAAGAATATTCACAAAACAATACTGGGTTAAGGTGAAGTCTTACATACACTTTAATAAATTTAAAATTTTGTCTATCTACGTCCATACTAATATGTTTTTATGAAACCTCTCCACCCAAGCCTAGCAAATAATAACATGGGATGCTTTATTATCTATCTGTTTTCCTGAGGCCTAATTTGTTTAGTCTTCTTCCCCCAACATTGTCTTCAACCGCGGGGGCCCACGAATGATCAATTATAGCGGTTTTCATATGCAAATGTCTCGGGAGCAATTTTAATTATGTGTTTTGATTGCATTATATATTGATTGTGTTCGTTACTGGGGAGGAAGGGGGTGAATATTAATGTATGTGATTAAGAGTGTATTGGCTCCAACATATAATTGTATAATTCATATTTATCTTATTAATTCACGAATCGTCTTCGTACAGACTTATTAAGAGACATAAGTACACTCCGTGTGGAGACGGGTACTGCTACTGGAATACTGTTCCTCACTGCCTTTCAGATAGGCATCCCGTAAGAGGCGTGGAAATATCTGACGTGCTCAGTGGTAGGACCTCTTGGGGTCTGACTGACTGGCGACCACCCTTACGTCGGAGTCTGTCGTAAAGCACCTTGGTGTGTGTTTCGACTTTTGCACGTAAGAGCCAGTTCCAACAACACAGCAACTCTTCTAGTGTTGCAGGTGTCCATAGGCGACGGTGACTATTTACCACCACGTGGCTCGTCAGCTCGTTTGCCGACTGAAACCATACAAAAAATCATAGACCGTCAAAGAACTTGCTTGATTTTAATTGTCACAACTCCATAGTCAAATAATAAAATTATATCTTACGGAAGTTGAAACATGTCACAAAAATATATTACGTACCCAAATGCAGAATTACCAGAGCTGTCAGCAATACCATTGATGTAACATACCTGCAACAAAAAAGTTATGTAAGTAGGTATACAATCTGAAATACGTCAAAGTTGATAAAGATCTTTTTGGATCCCTTACGTGGAGATTCTAAATGTGGGCAGTCATTCTGACATCAGAATGACTGCCCAAATTTTCTATTAATTTTTTCATGTATTAATTAGGCACTAATTATTTAAACAAAGGTATCAAATAGTAGCAAATAGGTATTAAATTTTAATATTTTAAAGCTGATCGGTCATTTTGGCCAGTCATTCTGATGTCAACAGATCTTTTTGGTGGGAGAGCCATGCTTCGCGCACGGATGGGCCGGCTCGACCGGAGTAATACCAGGGCCTCATAGAAAACCGGCGTTAAACAACGCATAGGTTGTGTTTCGCCGAGTGAGTGAGGTTACCGGAGGCCCAATCCCCTTTTAAAAGGTCAGCAACGCACTTGTGACTCCTATGGTGCTGCGGGTGTCCATGGGCGGCGGTAAGCGCTTACCATCAGGCGATCCGTCTGCTCGTTTGCCCTCCTATTCCAAAAAAAAATAGTCTAATACCTCCTTAATTTACAGGTTCTGCAATGCGCGAGTGATAACCTTGCGTCTATAGGCTACGGTAACCGCTTACCATCAGGCAGGCCGTTTGCTTGTTTGCCACCTTAGTAGTAAATAAAAAAATAGTTGTATCCGTGTGGATATGTGAAGTCATCCTAAAATTATTAAATCTACGATGTGTTGACGACAACGCGCGGTGCGTCAAGTACTTATATATTGGCAAAAAGCTCGGGGACAAACATTTGGTAAATGGCCCCTTATCACAAACGGTCGGTTTTTATATCAAATCTCTCTGTAGATTCGCTTACTAGAGGTAGGATTT
This sequence comes from Acronicta aceris, assembly GCA_910591435.1. NCBI lineage: Eukaryota > Metazoa > Arthropoda > Insecta > Lepidoptera > Noctuidae > Acronicta > Acronicta aceris. Next base: position 1,618,647 of record OU342778.1, on the reverse strand, counting down.
TGATATAAGGTTCATACCAAATCTAGTAGTAGTAGTAGTAAGCAAATCTACTGACAGATTTGATATAGAAACCGGCCGTAAAAGGTTAAAAACCACTAATCCAGATGTATTAACAGGTAATTCAAAAAATGCAGCATGATATGTAACTTAATGAACGTACATACATGAAGCGAAAGTGGTGTGCCACGATCGTAGCAAGTGGAAATCTATAGTGTCTGCCTACCCCAATGGGAGACAGGCGTGAGAAGATGTATGTATGTATATGTAACATAGATAAAGGCTTTATTCAACAATAGTTTCTAATTTATAGAAAGTCTCTTTTTTGTAAATATTATGGTCGACGTAGGCCTTATGCACTATAACCTTGATATGCATGATAATGCACATTATATGCAAGAAAAAAATAACGTTCTGTGAAAGATATATTAAATTATATTTAAAAAATAGGTACCTTTAACTCTTTTCAGAATAACAGCCGTGACTGAAACTTTAAATAAATGACTTTCTTATTCGATTCTCGATGGAAACAAAATCAATTTCACGTTAAAAGCTATCCCAAACTGGGGTTAACATTTAAATCAGTTTGCTCAATTTATCCTCAGATCCGTTACTTTCCAACAAAAGGCAAACGTCTTAGACTAATACCATCCCAATATCCGATCTGTGAGAGTAACGAGTTTGAAAATCGAGAGCACCCCTTCCGCGTCAAGTTGTGCGTAACGAATCGGTGAATTTTTGATCTCAAAGGGAGGGGTGTCACCGGCATTATTAACACTTAATATTTAGTGGCGGGGGATGAAATGTGTTTAGTTAACTGTTATCCACTGCTATATGGTAGATGGAAGGTGGGTTTCTTTGTTGGATTGAAACTTTCTCTTCAATTTGACGACACGATTGGCGTAGCGGTTGAGCGATCGGCTTCTGCGCTACGTGTTGTGGGTTCGATCCCCACACGGAGCAAATATTTGTATGATCTAGTATCTTAGTGTTTGTAAACGCACCCACGATACAGGAGAAAATCCTAGTGTGGGGCAACGTTTAAAAAAAACAATGAAAGTTTTTTTAATGATTGAAATTTAATTTTCAATGCGTTTGTTCGTTGGAATCTTGATCTGTGGATTGTTCAAGTCATCTCATGTGACTTATGAGCCTGACGAAAATACAGCTAGACAGAAATAACACATTTAATCATTCTAGCGTTTTATAACCGAAAAAGACTATGAAGAGAAAATTTGAAAAATCAAGCAATTATTTCTTTAGTCTTGTGAACGTTTTGCAGTCTCATCTCTAAGTTTTACAGAAACTAACATACCATACCAGCTGCCTTATGTAATTATTAATGAGTAATAATTTAGCTGTCGAACCTAGCTGTCGAAAGAGACTCGATCCTGCAACACTGGGGTATCCTAGTGCGAGATCTAGTGCCCATAATGTACTAATTGTTCATTATATATGAAATACACTTACTTATATTATTATTTATTTATTATATCCCCATTATTACCTGAAATCAACGACACCACACGAAAACTTCCAAAAACACCTATGAAATATTTCGTCGTAAAATTACGTTGAAAATATTCGGCTGGTGATAAGTACGTAAAAGCCTAAAGTTAAAACCTCCAAGAGTACACCCCCTGCTATTAAGCGTAAGAACGGGCGCAGACCGCCAAAGTGTCACAACTCAGTGTAATTAATATTTTAATTGGGCATTTTGTGCGCTGTTACTTAGCTGATATTGCTCGATAAATTCCGTCGCGCTAATAATGTCTAACTCCCCTGGTAAGTGCTTTCGGTTTTGGATGGTGCGTTGAGGTTTGACATGAGAACAGTGTGTCAGGGGTTTGTCATTATATTAGATTCAAAAGCAACTATGGATCGGACCTAGCGGCCGCTACAAAAAATGGCTCAGCTGAATAATACTGGGCCATTTTAGTTTGATATTTCAATTTTTTTTTAAATCCCTCTGCATTTGTTATCGATATGGTTAGAAGTATGGATCTAGAGTCAGGAAGTAGAAAGAAAAGCGTCCGATCTATTGAACTCGAAGACACGGGTTCGAAACATGCCTAAGATCACCATATAAAATTTAGCAGTAAACGGTACTAAGAGAATCTAATTGCTCTCCCATTACTACCCGTCACTAGTATTCTATCAAATGACTATCACCAAGTCGATAAACTTTACAGGTGATGTTTTATGTTGGTACTCATGTCTACATAAATATGTTCATACATAATTATGCATTTAGGCAGGCAGATGGTTATAAAAACCTTCCTAATCTTTGATTCCGTTCCTTCGACTAAAATATTCAAAATCTTCTTAGCACCATTTAAAAATGTACTCTTTACACAAGGGTGAAAATGATTGCACCCTTCAACCGCTTTAATCGCCAAGCAATAACAGAGTGGAATCAAACATTAAGCATATACAAAAACTATGCTTTGAACTGATACTTTTGTTCAGTCTAATGAGGCACCTGAAGTGCGAAGGGCAATATGAGGCTCTGAAATAAGCGAGTAACGCTTCCAAATTAAAAACATTTTCATCGAAGAAAAATAATAAATTTGTTGTGCAACTGTTACCTATAATATAATCGGTATTTTCTAGGACGAAAAATGGAACAGCCTGATCGTTAATTTCAGACTGAATGAAGCTGTATTAAATCTCTTATAAAACAAAATGATGAAACACGAATAAAATTGGGAATAAGTCGATTGGCCTCATCAGTCTAGTGGTCGTCAGCGACGGCTACTTCAGGTCGAATAGAATTATTGAGTTTTTCTATTAAATTCTCAGTAGCAGCTCGGAGTTTAGATTTGTGCCCTATTAATGTCAATAGATACACGGAACCTTAACAGTCCGGCGAACTGCGGGCGAACATTAGTTCACCTCCGCCTAGCTTTTCGGGGAATACATGCGTGATGATATGTTATGTAAGTTAATTGGAGAACATAATTGTCCATATTCATTTTTCAGAAAGACAACAAAGATGGAAAGTCTTCTAGCTGATCGATTAGTGAATCACATGGGTGAAATGTGGAATCCGCTTCGTGAGTGGTTCTTCCCTTTGGGTGTCTTTAAATCAAGAGTGAATTGGTATATTATGGTATTGGTTCTAAGCAAGCGCGCTCCATCGCAGATCGCAGTGTTAACATCAGACGAACTGGTAGTCAAGCGTAAGCCTATCGCGGATAAAAAAAACCATTCCCTCTGAATTAGGTGCCACACACAACACTTAACGTAGTTTACGATCCGCGGTAAACACGCGTTAAAAAGCAGCAGCGATCGCGTCATATCGCCCCTCTCACCTGCCTAATTGGTATCTTTGATCGTTTAGCACTGACTTTTGGCGACAATTCGTTGAAACTGGGTATTTTTAGGTTATGAGATTCAAGTTAGCTGAGACTTTTTCCAGATCGTACTTTAAAACCCTGTTTTGCAATCAACCCCTAGAATTCTAATGGACTTCGATCAGCAAGGAGTTTTGAGTGCATCCATCAGCATTATAAGTCTGTCATATTATCGGGAATCATCATCTAAGTTTTTTTAAAGAACAGCAAACAACTTACACTACATAACGACCTGAAAATTGGGCTTTATTGTGTAAGAAACAATAACATTTTATAGTTAGAAATGTTTCCGTCAATCGGGTCTTTAGTAACAAACAACATATCATCATGCCTGTGTTGGCAAGCCTATTGCCATTAACCGGACACAAATTCAAACTCCGAGCCCCTACTGAGAATTTCGCAGAATAACAGAACATCCGTTTGCTCTATCCGGGAATCGATCCCAGGACCTCTAGCGCAGCAGTTGCGCTTTCGCTTATGAAGCAGATATATGTATTTCAACTAGATCAACTGTTTGCCGTGTCAAAGCACTGAAATGCTCATCTCGATCCACAAAAACAGATCTAACGCTCATAAATACTGGCGCTTACTGCGTCGTTTACGCACATATATTCCCAAATCTAATTAGTGAGATGATAATGAAACGGCCGAATCTAATCGCGAACTCCGCGATCCCGGGTGGTCGCTTGAATCAATAAATCATCTCGTCTCAAAGTGTTGGCGGTTGTGTGTCGGATACACACGGATGTTTAAGTTAAGGAACATTGTTAGATGTTGATAGTGGGGACAGTCAATTTACTTTTTATTATAATTAGCATACGTATCTTCTCGTAAGCAGGTTAGTGACCTCGGAGGTTTTGTTAGATTTTTCCATTGGGAAATTGTCTTTTTTTTTGCAGTACTGCTGATATCAGCAGTGGACATCCTAATGTATAGTCTTTTCGTTTGATAGGTAATGTAATTTATGTATAATAGTGAGTTCTGATTTAGATTTAGAGTCAGAAAATCTACAAGAATGATGTGTTTCACCCTTGTGACAAATAAATAGTGTTGACCAGTGTTACAGTCCTTCCCATTGGTTCCCACATTACTCAGTAATATGCTGCTTGCATCCAACGACTCCTAGCAACTGTTACCACTACTTCATTTCTTTCTTCTTTTCTTTAAAAAAAAAAACTAAGTTTTTCTCCTGTATCGTGGGTGCATTTACAAACACAAATTCTCACATAAGTACACAAATGCCCAGACCTGGAACAACTGTTTTCTGTGTTTACCTGTAGATCATACAAATATTTGTATGATCTATAGGTAATATTTCCTCCGTGTGGGGATCGAACCCACAACACGTGGCGCAGAAGTTGATCGCTCAGCCGCTACGCCAAACGTGTCGTCAATTTGATAACTTTTGTTGAATCTCAATATGATTCAAGGACTACACATCAAACCTATACATTACCAGCATTCGCTGACCTCGCATTGAAGAAAAGTCTATACAAATCGATGTCAGCTGATAGTGGAAATCTTTAGCTCCCTTGGTCGTCTGTCCATTTCGTTGGAGTCCGTCCTAGGTTGCGTTTTTCGGTGTCTGGTCTCCATTTCCGACCTTTTTGCTCCAGAAGCCATCTGCTTTACGCTGTTATAAACTCGTTCAATTTACAGACCGTGAAGCATACATGTATTAATGAAACAAAGTTCCATACAAACACTTGTAGGCCTAAGTCAGGAGCAAGTGTAACCACAAAACGCCCTCCTGGGACTCGCCCGTATTTCACACACAATGGTACACTGTGCAGTCATGGTGGAAATGTCATGGTTTTTATTACAGGAGGTAAATACTAATACTTAGAAGCTCAAAGGTAATAAATATTGTTTGAGGAAATATTTGGTCCTTTCGTACGAAGAAATAAAAACTATTCATAATATTTAGTTAGAATTTTAGCTTACAAATTTCAACGACAAAAGAACGTTTAGAAAAAATTGGGTCCTATTGTAGTCAGGCAAAATATTTTATATCAATCCACGTTCCAGCAGTGGACCAACTGACCGATCAGTTTCTGTATCAACTTGATAGAAGTCCATGAATTAATAATAAAGTTTCGGATTTAGTTACTTTTGGATTGTGCGGTACATTTAACAGTAGCTACACAATATGCCCACAAAATAATTACTTATACATATTTTTTACCATTTTAGAATGCAGTTGATGAAGTGTTTAATTTCGCCTCTCTCTGAAAACCGGGCAATAATTATGTCCGAATAAAATAGGTTCCTGGTTCATTATCATATGCGATGTGGATATTTTTTTACTAATTAATTAAACCGATTTGGAAGCTATTTGAAATTAATATTGCGTTTCAAGCTACAACGAATTTCTGAAGCAACCCGTTCCTTTGAGTCGGAGATGAGGAAGTACAGCGACACAGAAATCTCCGTGTCTTAGTTGGAAACGTATTGTGTTCGACGACGTTACAACATCGGCATCTTGACATAATTTCGGCCCCCGTTGTGGCAAAAACCGAGTATGACCGAGACTAGTGATGCAGGCGTATCGATAGTTTTTATTGACCATAAAATGTTGGATATTTTGTTTTATTCTTATTGTGACTGTGTGTGTCTTGTCATAGAACTTGGTTTTTAGAAATCCATTAAAAAAAATATACATAAACATTATGCTCAGTCTTTCATTAAATATAAGTACTTAGGTATATTGAAAAATATATAAAAAATGACAGCAATGATTACTTTTGTTGAATATATCATAGCTTAATCTTATTTTTTATTAAATTAAATGATGATGAAATGAAATTATATTTATTTCTGTAAATAGATCCTTTAGAGACACTTTTACAAGTCGACGTTTATTTTTTTTAACTAGATGGCGTCGGCCTTTCCTAACTGACGACCTCTGAGAATTTTATCACTGTTATCCTATCATCATCATCATCATGTCAGCCAATAAAAGTCCAAGTGCTGAACAAAGGTCTCCTCCAAAAACTTCCACAGGGACCGGTTATACTCGTAATTTTAATTCTACAAAATACTTTTTTTTAATACAATCATGATTCCCTTAAACTCGCTTAGTGTCTACATATTTAAATACTTAAATATGAATTCTAGACCCTTAACTCTACTAGTTATAACATTACGTTTTCCCAACTATCGATACACAAGGTCCTTCCATCGCTATCTCTTGTCCACATCGACACTTATTTACCCAAATCACCCCATCCCTAAACTGAGACAAAGTGTTGGTGTACATTAGCGGGTGGTGGGGGTGTTTTTATTGCCTCCCACGCCTTAAAATATTGTCTGATTCATTAGAGGATATTTCACATTTAAGTTTCGTGTGTGCTCTTAGCTTCCCTGTGTGGATATTCCCAACTTTTGAGTGGCAAACGGAGGCGATCATTTAAAAAGGGGAAAGGTGGGGGTTATAACGACACACTTACAATTTTCTGAAAGGATATCGTTACGTTCGCGTAATAAGACGCTAAGATTCCGTTATACTCTTAATTATGGTAGGGGGTAGGTGGTGTAATGTAATGACACATGTATGTAAATATTCGCTGTAACGACTCGAGGTGGCGACGTGTTCACGCCTTAATGGGCGCTCGGTTGTTTTCTTTGATTAAAGAATTTTATTACCGTATATAATTCACGATTAGACGTTAAAGGGTTTGGGGCGCGTTGCGTTTTCTTAAGATAAAATTTTCGCGTAATGACGAGTGCGTGATTCCGAATCGTAATTGTTATTGCCGACGATTTTTGGGCCACTGTTTGAATTTAAGCTGCCGAATTTGATAGTGTTCCCAATTTAATATTTTATCTTAATATTGGACCGATTGCGCTTTTATTTGAATGAAGCGTGTTGAGGCTTCGCAACACGAAGAAAAAAGTTTTTCTGATTATTTGTGATGTGTACAAATGTTGGTCCTTTGAACCTATAGAAAAATAATCACAAGTAAATCACCTCGTAATGTCAATATGTACGAAAATAAATCTAAATTTATGTTTTCTTTTTTCAGGTTGGTAAAAAGATAAGCAGAATACTTAGTTCCTCGCCTCGAAAGATCATCTGTAACCAATATCTGGGACAGGATTTTGTATGGGTTGCTGATTTAAGAACGAAACTATCAGCTCGCTCGTTTTTTTTTCTAATAGTTTAGCTTTTTTAAATCGCTGGATCGGTGTAAACAGTTCCTGCTATAATGGGTAGCAAGATAGCTACAGGTATTCCTATCACATATTTGCCATTTTATATACCTATATTGTACCGCGATTTACATTTTTTTATAAGCTCATATATAAATTAGCGTCCCATCTGAACTACATACAGGGTACACACGCGTCCTCCACACCCTCCTTTTGAATCTTATAACACGCTCGCGTTTTAAATTTTAATGAATATAGATATCTTTATTCGCTTTGAGCGAGCTCATGCCTGCTCAGTGAGAGCGCTGATTAAGGTGTGGTCTCGATGCGATATTTTTTTTTAACATTTTGATTATGTAGGTAAACTAGATAAAGTAATCTATAGGTATATATAAAAGAAATAGGTATATATAAAAAAAGTTGTTAGCTTATCGGTTTTTATCTGATACATTTCAGAGAGTGTGCATCAGATCTCCACGATCTTATTCCCCCTAGCCCTTTCCAGTATCGGACGACCAGAAGCACCGGTTTCTTCTAGGCAAGCGCGCTCCATCGGAGATCGCAGTATCGCTTAACATCAGGCGAACTGGCGGTCAAGCGTAAGCCTATCACGAATAAAAAAAAACAAAGTCCGGTTTGTTACAACATTTATGACTTGAGAACGGCCGGACCGATTCTTATGATCTTTGGTTTGTTGGAATCGTCTCCTCCCCGAATCACAGAATAATTACTAAAACATCGAAAAAAATCACGAAAAAGAACTTTATGATGAAAATTTATTTTCTCATACATTTGTATCGGGAACTACGATTTTTTTTTATATACAGAGGTAACATGGGAAATGGAGTTAATGATTGAAGTGACGGCTGATAAGGATGAATGGAAGAAAAGGACATGCTGACCCCAAATAAATTGGGACAATGGCAGGAAAATGATGATATAGGCCAAGACATCGCTTGCCAGGCCCGCTAGTTATAATATATATTAAGAAATAAATAGATGTACTTAAAGTAAATATGTCAATTAATGTACAGTCAAAAGCACATCAAGGTACGACAAACTGTCAAATTTCTTCAATGTATAATAAACTATATTATTTGGAGATTAAATTGAAAGTCGATTGAAGATATTTGTCAGTTTTGTGTACCATGATGTACTGATTACATTTACGTACGTTTTATTTTAAAGTTAATATATTTAAGTACAAGATATTAAAAATAATGCTTAAGTAAATAAAGACTTCGTTTAAAGTAAGAATTTTCTTTAAGGTGATTAAAGATTGCGTGATATAAAAATAATACATTAGTCAGTAACTGCCTCAATAGTCTAGTGGCCCTAAACACGACTGCTACGCAAAAGGTCATGGATTCGATTCCCAGGCCGAGCAAAATGATATTGGGTTTTTCTATGAAATTCTCAGTCTGGACGTTTGGATTTATACAAAATCGTCTCATCAAAAACATTCGCCGTAACATACATTGTTCGCCGATTTTCACAGAGAGCACCCACCTTAAATTGTGATTAAAACATTCGGAGCACGCCATTAAATCTAATATGCAACGGAATCATGTGCGATGTTTGTACGTAGCATGCAGTTTTTTGGTGTAATAATCATAATTAGTCATAACTGTTATATCTTATTTTTAACTAGAGGTAGGGAATTGTTCCATGAATAGAGTAATTCGTTTAAGAAGTAAGGATTAAATGAGAGATATCTATTTAAGAGATGTGATGTGTGTACATTATAGATATTAAAGAAAAACTAATATGCGAGGTCTTTATTAGAGCAACTGAATCCAAAATAACATTTTTTAGAATGTTTGTCTGTCCGTCTGTATGTTTGTAGACGCGTCACGTTAAAACTACTGCATGGAATTGAATGCAGTTTTCACCGATGTATTGCTAGAGGTCTAACTTAAAATCTGGTGTAGATATGTTTCATCTTGATACGCCACCTAGAATCGGACTTATAGTATGTTAATATTTTCGTGACTTGAGTGAAACTGGCAACAGCTAGTTTATATATATAAATGCAGCATAAAGATGGTTGGGGTCGTCATTGTTTCAAATTCGTCAATATTGTCCTTATTTCGATATTTTAGCATAATAACATACCATCACGCCTGTATTCCCCGAAGGGTTAGCCAGAGGCGTACTAAATGTACACCCACAGTTCGCCTGGTATGTTTAGGTCCCATGTTATAGGGGGCGAGCCTATAGCCATTATTCGGGCACAATCCAGACTCCGAGCTGCTACTGAGAATTTCATAGATAACTCAATAACACTTTGCTCGACCTGGAGATCGAACCCAGGACCTCTAGCGTAGCAGTCGGGCTTGGGACCACTAGACTAATGAGGCAGTCATTAGTAATGTAATTTTAATTGCAATGAGTTTTAGCATAATATAAACACTTAATTGAGTTATTAAACCTGTGTGGCTGTTTGCAACCAAGAGATGTAAGCAACAAACGTTGGTTAGTAAAAAATATTAGGTCGCTCTATTTGGTATTTTTTTTTATTCGTGATAGGCTTACGCTTGACCGGTTCGCCTGATGTTAGGCGACACTGTGATCTACGATGGAGCGCGCTTGCCTAGAAGAAACCGATCCACTCGTGATTTAAACACACCCAGATTATATCTATCTATGTATATTAAATATCTACTATCTACAATCTTCATCATTATCACATCACGATGAACCGTTCTACTTAACTGTTGCTCTAATTGACCGTAATGACATTCAATAACCACTCCTATAGTTCAGACAAAAATTCAGTAAACATCGTTATACCGCCGTCAATTAGACGGGCAAAGCCATCACTAATTACTGGCTATAGCCGATGTGTGGCCACACCTTCGCGTCATACTAAATTGATGGTACGCTTTCTAATTAAATTGCTTATATTAAATAGTTTGTAGTAAAGTTGTTTTTTATAAAATATTGCTTCACACTAGGATTTTCTCTTGTGGCATAAATGCGTTTACTAACACACATTTTCATAATACACAAACAGCTAGATCCGGAATAACTAAGTAAGTACTTGAAGGTGCCACAACCCCTGGCGCAGAAGGAGCAAAATGTCCCCGTATCGTTGTCGAGAAAAATGTATCTTAAGATAATTTGTATTGCGCTGATCGTCTCTTAATTGATTTTCACATTTAAACTTATGAAACTCGGTTTACATGTATGCGAATTCATACGGACCAAAGGACCACTAAAACGATATTTCTAGATGTCAGCAAAAAGTTGCTTCTTTTCGAAATCTAAGCGTCTAGATTAAACAAGTTGAGTTGAAGAAATTATATTGCGATAAAAGATGAATAACATACTTACATGTGAAATTTATGTAACCCTCTCAAAACTCAATCACCTCTATGAGCGGATTAACGAACCCCCCCGATGTCACAACCTATAATTTTCTAATATGTAATCAAACTTTTAATATCACTTTCAATATACAAACAAAGTTAAAACTAAATTTACCTACCACTCAGTAATGACAGTAATTTAACCCATCGATTAGGGTGTTACCCATCATTATCTAATAGTGACTATTAATATCAGTCTAACAGCGATGTTATCGGCAATTGTCAAGGGATTTCGGCCTTTTATGGTTATTAGTTATTAGAATGTAATTGAATTGAATGTCGATGTTAGTAATCAGTAGTTATGGGGTTTCTTTGATGGTTTAGTTAACGTTGTGTTGTAATTTATTCACTTTTATTAGTATACTAGCTTCTGCTCGCGACTTTGTCTGCGTGGACTGCAGGATTGGGTCTGACCTAGATAAATAGTAGCCTATGTGTTATTCCAGGCTATAATCTATCTGTGTGCCAAATTTTATCCAGATCCATTCAACCGTTCTGGCGTGAAAGAGTAACAAAACATCCATACTCACAAACTTTCACGTTTAAAACATTAGTAAGGATACCTAGCTTTACAGACCTAAACACCAAATATTATAGTTAATTTGATTTAATACGTATTCCCGAAAGGTTAGGCGGAGGTGGACTAATGTGCACCCGCAGTTCGTTGGTGTTTAATAGAAAGCAAGCCTATTCCCAGTAACCAGGCACAAATCCACACTCTGAGGTGCAACTGATATTTAATAGGTAAACCACACACATTAATACACCCAATACATACTTTGCTCAAGCTGGTTACCGATCGCAGGATTTCACGCTCAGAAGCCGCGGCTACTACACCACTGAGGCAGTTACAATACAATGGAACAATAAGAGAGAATATAATTATGATTTTCAAAATTAATGTGTTTATTTGTCGTTTATGGAACTACAGCCATTTTTAATTTAATCATACCAATCATGATTGTTGACAACGTCACCAGATCGGACTCCCCTTCAGAGCAGAACGCGTATCGAATTATTAAACATTTCGGAACCTTGGGGTTAAAAGGGCGTATAGGATACCAGTCCTAATGTACACTTCTAAGGTATCGGTATTTCCCTAGAGCTTGGTCGCCAAACTATTGGTATTAATATCGGTGCGTATTAGATTTCACAAAGAGACAATGGCGTCATTTATTTTCAGAGGCGTGACTTATTTTTTTTACTAATGCATTGAATGTTAGTAGTTACAGGTGCAAACGTTTAAAAGTTCTAGGTGCGATACTTTTTTTCTCTTTATAAAACGTAACTTAGGATTTTACAAACCAGGATCAACTATTCAGGTCATAAAAGTTTTTTTTTGCGGGGATCAAACACTGTTTCTCGATCATTGCATTAGGTCGTCAAAACATACAAATTTTGTAAGGGGAGCGAGAACACACAAAACTAAATGTGCATCTGTGTGTCATACCTTTACCAAGAAACCGATATTTTCTCATAAGCCACGTAGGAGGTCACATCTAGATAAATAACATATGTTCTGTCCACCCTCTATGGCGCCCTCTTGTGGCCACTGGCTAATCAAATATATTTTCCTGCCTAGTGGGTGACAATATGTAACACGAAGGGCTGATTGTCAAATTTTTATGAGGTTTTTTTTTGTTTTTCTATTTACGGTAAAAGAAGGTTCTTTGGGAGACCGTAAATAGAAAAACATTAAATTCCCGGATCGATTGGGGTTGAAATTCTTAATTGCAGCTCGGAGTTTGGATTTGTGCCCTGGCAATAGGCTCTAAAACACAATTGTGGGTGTTCATCTGATCTACACCATAGATGTCCTAAATGCGTTGTCTTTTCAATAAGAGTATGTATTAAAGAAAAATGGCACATAGATATGTACTCTCTTCAAGTCCCTAGAAAAATAAAACAGAAGACGATACCCAAAGATTGAGTGCCGCTGTCTGGTGGCACGAGGAGCGAATGGCAAATGATTAATAAGGCTAATACCATTAGTGGTACGGACGACACATTCGATTACTATTGGTATAGTGTAGGTGATATCGCGGAAAATTTAATGGTTAGTATTTATAATAGCAACGGCGTCATAAGTCTAGTGGTCGTTAGCGCGACTGCTATGCTAGAGGTCCTATGTTCGATTGCTAGATTAGTGTTACTGAGTTTTTCTATGAAATTCTCCTAAATAGCAACTCGAAGTATGGCCTTGTGCTCGATTAGTGGCAATAGGGTCGCTTCATATTATATGGGGCCTAAACGTACCGGCGAACGAAGTCTACAAGAGGTCTCTAGTCAGTGTTTTTGTATATGTAGATGCACACACAAACAGAAAAATTTGAATGCGTTAAAATTTAACTCATCGTTATCTTAAAATGCTCCAAAATTTTAGAGTAACTAATTTAAGAGCTCATGAAAAGTTATTGTTATGCTTAAACCTAATCAAAAAACAATACACCAGAGTCTCCCACACTAAGTAAATATTGAACTTATTATAAATGACAGAACAATGAATGGAAAGTATCACCCCGGACCATATATTACGTGATCTTCGTCTTATAGTCTGTCGGGGACACAATTACTCAAAACTAAAGCCGTGTCACCGATATAATGGACAATGGACACGCGATGCAGGAAATAACCAAGTCCAAGATGGCAGAAGTGCTTCTGGATATGTTATGATAAATTATAATATTGTGGATGAAAATAATTATCAAGAAGAGGTATTTTTTGATTAAAGAATTAAGGTTCTAATGAGACTAAGAGTGGAATATACTTACATATTCACATTATGTATGTAGAATATGTTAAAACAATTGCGTCTCAAAGGACCAACATTTATCGTTAACTTCTTCAGGGTATTTGCAAAGCCAGATAGAATGAATTCTCAATATCACAATGACAATAAAAACAATGTCAATAGCAATCAACTACAGGCTCAATTTACATGCCAGCATTTCCCTTCCACATTCATGTCCAACATTCTTTCGTTCCAAGATCGACACGAAATACACCCTCTAATTCCTAAGAAAAATTCCACTTTCCCATCTACGACACACAGGGACAAACAAGGGACAGTCGACTGTATAATCATTTATCTCGAGTTTAATAAAAGGAAGATTATTTAGTGCTGCGGACGAGGCAACGCTAATGTCGCATGATTTAATCCCATTTCATTGGGAACGTTGCCAGGGATGGCTATCGGGGTGAGAATAGTAGACTGAATTGGTATTTTTGCTACGGGTAATTTTATCAATACATATTTTCAAGATAAATTATTTGGAATCAGGAAAAGTTACTAAACATAACACGTAATGGTCAATACGTTGTGCTTGTTATTTTGAAATGTACTTACTTATTTGTTATAAAGGTTTAACACACAAGGGTTCTTAATCTTCTCACAATGGTATATAATTATATGTTTACTTCATATAGAGAAACAAAAGCAGCACTAATAAATAGTCGGTCGATCCCATAAAATACGTTGACAATAATCGCAAGACGACCACTAATCCAAGACTCGGACACAACAATAGGAAACCGAAACACAATTGAACGCGTGGTGATATTTCCGCTAAACCCCATTATATTAGTAGATTAAGGGCCACTTTACTCAATATTCCATAAAATATTGCCTCATAAATAGGCGGGCAGCTGCAAAGACGTGATCAGACCAGGGGTCGGCGAGTGTAATCCCGTTAAAAATTGCCAAACAGAAAACAAACTGACAACGGCGGGTGGTTATACATCAAGTGCCTTAAAAAGAGAGACGGAAAAAAGGAATTCGTCCGAAAGTAAACGGTAGATGACGTCCGAAGACGGATTCCGGGCGGTTCCGGACGACAGATACGAATGAAATCGGATGGGTGTAATAGAGACTGGCACGGTCAGGCTAAATGACCGACATCCGGCCGTAGACAAAAGCGAATCCACCGTAATAAAGCAGGATTGATGAAAAAGCGCTAAGCCACGCCGATATAACGGCGTGACATAAGACATAAGAGATAAGCGAGGGAGACATACTTTGGATAAAGAAGAAAATATAAGAAATAGTCTGAGAAAAAAAATCTGCAAAATACATAAATCCTCAATTCTTCTCCATTAGAAACTGTATTTTCTAACACACACACAGGCATGTATATACTGAAATGACATATAAAATTAAAATCTAAAACATTATCGTAAAGCCTACCTTTACCTTGTAACAATATCACCAACAAATTCTGCTAAAGAAATATGAAATGCCACCTTGTAACCGATCTATTCTCGCCGATTTTTGCACCAAACAATAAGACTTCACTCCGGGCAGCTTTAACACAAAGCTATTGCTATTACAGAGTTCGCGAAGAGCGGACCATCGAACACCGCCAAGCTTTGCCGGACTCACTTTACCGGGATTTCGGATATGACGTAAAGCACTCACTTAGACCTCCCCTCCCTCCCTCTGACCGAGTTTTTCTCCTTCTATTTATTAGCTTAGGATACATTTGAGGATGAGAAGAAGCTTCGCCCGGATTATTTTTCGGCGAAGCAATATGAGGGTTTGCGATGTCGTTAATTACAGTATACTGTTATTGGAGGATAGTCTTGTCTAGGGTAAGGTTAGAAATGCGGTTTAAGTTAAGGAAGAAGATATGCACAAGTTGCAAGTGAGTAAAATACTAACTACTTTACTAATGGTATCTTTTAAACGTTAAAAATATTAAGGAAAAATTATGAAGAAATTAAGTAGGAAAAAGATTTCAGAATGTTATCAAAGAGATACGATTATACATTACATAATTAAAAATACGATGTATACAATAATTTAGAAATTTGATCTTATATATATCTTATATACTTTAACAGCTAAAGATTTAAGACAATCATAAGACTGTAAGTTAAGGCTCACTTTTGAACTATTATAAAACGAACCATCCCGAAGAAAGTCCATATTTTCAAAGCCCCCACAGATTTGTCTTTGACCAAATGCTTTACAAAGATATCTCAACATAATGAGAGCAAAACAAACACGTCACCCGACCATATCGTAATTTATTAACAACACAAAAAGCGGAATGGCTACAATATTTACAGTTGACCCCCAAATTTACTGTTTCTTAACTCAGAACCTTTGTTGTAAAATGAAACAGAATAGAGAACATAGCCTGAAGGGACACCTGCCAACCATAGGGTCACAGTAACATATATTAATAACGCGTTAATTTATTAACAAGCACTGTTTATCCAGGGATTAACTGAGAATAGTTTTAGTTGAACAACAAAGGGCTGAAAGGGTTCAAAGCGAATTTCTTGCCAACATATTTACCTAAGGTGTAGCTGATAGTAATTTTACGCGCGAAAGGTCCGAGGTTTGGACGATGGCAAACATGCTCCCCGGGACATGCCTAAAATTTCCACGTACATTATAGAATGAAATGTTTCTGAATCAAAATCCGTTGTTTGTTTGATGCTGTAAACGGTACATGTGATTGTTAATGAAAACTAACAAGTCTCACAATCAAATACACGTTACTCATGTTAAATTCAAATGTTTGTTCGTGCGAAATGAGATTTTGTTACAACTTTTGTACGGTTTGCTAAACTGAAATCAGACGGTGTTTGTTTGTTAACGTGTAGAACAATGAAACAAACTATGATATTTAGATGTACAGAGCCGTTATTTTATTTGTCTATATTTTTTTTTATTTTGGAATAGTAGGGCAAACGAGCAGACGGATCACCTGATGGTAAGCGATTACCGCCGCCCATGGACACCCGCAACACCAAAAGAGGAGTCACAAGTGCGTTGCGACCTTAAAAAGAGGATTAGGCCTCCGGTAACCTCACTCACTCGGCGAAACACAACGTAAGCGTTGTTTAACGCCGGTTTTCTGTGAGGCCGTGGTATCACTCCGGTCGAGCCGGCCCATTCGTGCCGAAGCATGGCTCTCCCACGTGCAAAAAGTATATAGTCTATATTTTGATAAGTTGATAAATCAGGTCCTATTTTGAGGACTGCTATGAAACTTTTTACGAAAATAAATTTCACTTTTAGACATTCAAGAATTGGCTTTACCTTAAACACAAATTTTCGAACTTCCTATATTCAAATCAGGGAACAAAGTTGAAACGTTAACTGGTTACATTCAACTTTTCATTTGAATGTTTTATTTGCAAAGTCTCTAGTTAGTGCTTACTTCTCAGAAAAAAGTCTGGGGGTATCGCAAAAAAGCTATTGCATCCCCAGCCAGGACAAAGAGTCGGTTCACTAACATAATTAAAATCTCCCGATTTTAACTCCGAGCGACGCGAGCAATTCCCCACTTTTTAATTATGGAGAAATATCTAGCGATAACATGGTGGTGCGTTTATTCACAGCGAGTACATATCCTCGGGACAAGTCGAGGCAAAGAAAACACTGTCTACCGTTATGTTTTTGATTTCTTTTTTTTAGTTTATAGCTACGTTTTTAGCATTCAACTATATAATAGCCAGGTACGCCCATAACGCCTAATTTTAAATAGGTACTCATTAATTATACTCTACATAATTGTATTTACTTTTTAATGTTAACTCATATATTTACTACTAAGTACTATGTCTGGACTTTGACAGAGACCATGATTCTCTGAGATTGTTTCGGTGTTTCAGGTCGTTAGTTAGGAAATGCCGGTGTCATCTAGTTAACAGTTAAAGTAATACATTGACTTCTATTTACAGATATAAGAAAGAAATAAAGACAGATAAAATGCATAAAAGATGTAATTACAGAAATAAATATTATTTATCAATGATAGTCAAGTTTCTTCCATAATATATAGGATGGTGCTCGGCGCACAGCCAGTATTTTGCTTGCTTCTGTAGATTTTCACAGAAGAACAGAATCAATCAAGACACACTAAGAATATACTTATCACGAAACCAACTAATTTATTCACACGAAAAACCCCTACAAACTTCTCACACGGGTCACTTTCGATACGGCCAAATCAACATCCACCCACATCGCTCAAGCAGAGACCTTCCAGATTAATTTACCATTCACATTAATTAATACTACTTGTAACAATAGTTTTATTTGCACCGTCCGCCCGTGTGTTCGGACAAAGAGTTTTCGCAGTATTATTTTCTATACAATCGTTGTTGGACGAGTTTAATTTGGTACGAAATCCCCGTCGGGGTGTGTAGTGGTTAAATAGTGCACAATAGATGTGGCCGGTGGTTCATTAATGATGCATCGCTTCGGCTTCGGACCTTCGTAGCCGAGGCCTTTTGTGAATGCCTTAGGATCGAAGCATCGGGTGTGAGATGGTGGCGTTGTGACATAAAAGTTTTATGTAAATTTGAAATTCATTGGAACCTTTGGTCGAACATGAGAATCCCGTACTTGGCGGTCAGACAGTCGATATAAATAACAGAATATGTACTTAAATGAAACATTCAACGACATTTTATGTAAATAAATAGCTGTTTGGGAATTGGATTTTTTACATAACATAACTAATATATAAAAATAGCTTTAACTACTACATTAAACTCCTATATTACTGTATTAACATCTGAAAATATTCGAAAACATACATTTTATCGGCAATTAGTATTTCCTTCATTTACATTTTCGTCTTAGCTCTTATTATCCAGTCCCAAAGTAGGGCTGCCAAAAATATTTTATAAACAAAAAAGAATCACCTCAGGAGAGGAATAGAGAAAGAATCAGATTTCCGAGTGGGAACCCTTCAGTTTCCTGTGAAGTGGCATGATAATTATCCTTTAATGATCCGTTCGGAGTCACCATCGGTGAGGCCTGGTATTAATTCCATGCATTTGATGTCGGTACAGATTTAGTTGAAAAATAAGAATGTTATGTAAGAAAATCAAATAAGTAGGTATTATTTATTGGTATAAATGCTGGAATTCGTCAAACAAAAGAAACACTATCATAAATTGCACCCGCCCTGATATACTTATAGGTTATATAATTAAAATACAAATAGGACATAAGTAAAAAGGTAATACATATATACTAAACCTTAAGATAAGTTTTTAAAACACTTCGGATATCATTAAAATTATTCAACTATTTTAAAAGCTTTAAGTTAATTTAAATAAACAAAACCATGGTTTGATTTACATTACATTTTCTATAAATGAAACTTTCCCAAGGTGGGACATATTTGCTACAACATTTCCAAAGTTCTAAGGACCAGCCACGGTTCTAAGGACCAGCCTGAAAAAGATATTTCTTGTAACATTAATGTTAAATTTTACTAGATGAACAATAAGTCTCGTCTAACTATAAATCCTGCCGATCCTGTCAACAAGTCTGTACACAGCCCGCGGAAGTGCGCTTTCGAGTCGATTGTTTCACGAGATTTTAATAACGGTGCAACGCAAAGAACAAGTCGGAAAACCATTGTTGACTTCAAGATGGCCGGGCTCTCGTCAAACCCGACGCCACTTCGGCCCTTCCAGTTTGATTTTATTAGGTCCGTAATAATTTTGTTGGGCCAATAGCTCATTTGATCTTCGATTGATGTGAAGAACATAGATGGTTTCGAAGCATCAGTAGGACTCCTTGCAACGTACATTTTATTATTTACACGTTTCTAACAGGTTAGTAGTAAACGAATATGGTACCGAGTAAGGAAACAAACTTTTAGATCAATTAAAGCATTTTTTAACAAATCTAATAAACCCTTTTTTGAATAAAATTGGTGCTTTAACCAGTCTCTTTACATACTACTAAAGACATTCCCAAAACTAGATACAATGTCTATGAAGTCAAGTTTCTTTTGATGAGATGCATAATTTCTGGAATGTGACGTATGAGCGAGGGTCGAATCAATAAAGGTACCCCATATCTCACATAGTTTACTCAACTATCATAACATGCCTAAACAAGAGACTGCGAACTATTCGGACTCTTTGTCTTTAACCTCGATGCTCCTTTAGTGCCAATAAATAACGCCATTACCTGTTCATGAGCTGCTGTAAACCATATTCGTGAACAATAAGAAGATTTGGGTCGCTATTATATGCATATAAACAGGGCGAGACATCGGTCGTGGTTTATTAAGGGATCCGTATGCTACTGGAAGGGGTAGAGGCGTAAAATTAATGAATAAGACCTCCCAAATCTTGAAGTTAGATGACCTGCAAAAGCCTTTAGAAAATAAACTACAGTTATATAACCGTAGAAGTATGCATCGTTAAGTGGTAATGAGTTTACTTCTTACTATAGTTAATGTGAAAACAGATAATGAATATATTGCCTTGGATGATAGATTCGCTCTGGTTTGCGAAGTAAGGAAGAAGGAAGATCTCAGACCAAAATGGAACATCTCATATTTAATTAACTTACATTTCGCTCAAACATGTTTTAAACAAATAGCCAAAGCGCAAAACCATATATAAATCTTAACAAAAACAACAAAAAAGTTGTTATAATAATTCTCAATCGCATCCAGATTTTTTTTCCTCCAAACGTAGGCAGCGGGGGCAATTATCCACATCTCGGACACAACGGCGCAGACGTCCTCGACTCACAATGGTCTCCACTAGAGGTCTCGCTGTAACGAATCCACTACTCCGTACTATCAACCAGTCCCTTTCGCGAAACTGGAGCGGGATTGTTTGTGTGATATTCCTACGCTACCAGTTAATGATGTATGGGGGTTCATTACCCGCTCGGTTTTGTTTTGCACGCTTTTAGAATTTTTTAAGATTATCTGATGATAATTGCTGTTTGTAGTCATTATAAAATTTCTTTTTGTTTCAGGGAATGTTTGCCCTGATGATTAATAAATATAAATTTGAGTAACGGTTATCAATTGAAAATTTGTCTTCGTTTTAATAAGACCAGGTACTACGTATGCACCAAATAAGCCTAACGACATTAATGATCTTAAAGAATTGATTTTGAATCATCAAATTATTTTCAACTATTTTAATAATGAACCTACTACCAATAAATACTGGTACGTCAGGACAATATTCCCTCTCATAATTCACAAACATCAAACCCATATTGTAGGAACAAGGCGACAACTACACAAAGCCTTTATTGGCCTGTATCCCGCACAATCCATCACAACCGTTGTTACCCCCGGCCAAGGGTCTCTTGTACCTTGATCATTATTTAAAATATAGATGAGAGTGTTTTCTTTCCGATAATCGAGACCACGATTGAGGGCTGAACACAATAGGCAAGGTCCTTTTAAAAGCGTCGTCTATGGCGGTTGTCGGGGGCCTGAAGGACCAAGTTGCGCTTATTTGTAATAGTAAATTGAAGTTACACTGTCCACTCTATTGAGACCCCGTCGTTGTCCTCGTCTCCCTTTAGCTTGACTTTCTGGGTACCGTAAATTAGAAACTACTTACTTTTTCTGAAATTACTTAAACAGGAAAGTTCTTATTAGCTTCTCGAATGTACTTTCATATCTTCAAAGTAAAAAAGGTTTTAATTATTAAAAACTATAATTATAGCTTTAGTAAACCTCTTTGAAATTAATTATTAACGGTTTACAGAAATTTCCTACTAAGCGATGGCCTAAGTACCTGCAGTTATTTAAGGATTGAACTTGCTCAACCCTCAGTCTGATTTTTTTAATAGCCCTAGAACCTTTAAAGTTGGTCCAACTCACACCTGACCGATTTTATAAATTTCAAAAGTGGAATGGGGCGCGGGGGGATCAATTAAGGTGGTCTTTGTGAACATTATATCGACGCGCTTTGAAAAGAGTTGTGATTTTCTTTGATAGTACGCAGACGTGGTTTGCCAAGTGAAAAATCAAAGGACCTGCCATCGTGATGCATGAAGGGATTTATTAAGATTTAATGTCGGCAACGACACTCCGAGGCGGGAAAAGAACGAGTTTCAAGTGCTCACTGCGATGTACGTTTTACATGACGCCATTTTGGATTTGTTCGTGTAAATGTCGAGTGGCAAGGTGAACGCGCCTTGTAGTATATAAATCCAATACACTATAGGTAGCTCCAATGGTTTTTACTAAACTTTCCTGCTAAGAAGCAGAACAACGTGAGGTATTCATACGTTTATATGATCTAGGCTCTAGTTTTTCTTACACTAAACAAATTATCATCAAATAATATAAGAATCTTAAAATACGATATGAATATTTTTAATAATTTTCAATGTTTTCTAAATGACCTTTAAAATCTTAGTTTTTACCACTGACCGTTGCGATATCATAGTGATATCGAGAAATTTTATTGAATATGAGAAATACCGCGAGCCCCACCGCATCCTCCACGTGAATTCACCTTTTAAAATAAAACCGGACACATAAAATGTATTATGACTAAACTTGAACTGTCTTTATAAATTTAACCTTAACTGTCACTAATGAAGCACACTAGACATTGAACGCTGTGTACAGTAATAATTGAACTTCAGATGTATGTATTGTGTATTGTTGTACCTATGCTAAATTGTCTTAGTCTGTAGTCTGTCACTGTACTTATTGAAATAAAATAAAATAAAATGTTCCATATTGAAAAAAAATATAATTAATAAATTTCTTAAACAAAAAACTCGTTTCAATATTTCAAGCCCTTCTTATAGTAACTGGTCCTTTGATCCGCCTCAAGTCTTTTCTCAATCGGGGCCAATGGAGCGGCCACATACACTATCTACGATCATCGGCTTAACATGCTGAGTTAATGAACACCCGTGGGCTTACATATTCACACTAACCATGTACGGACATAGCGTGGGGTGGGTCGGGAGGCGGGTGGTGGAACGTCTTAGAGAGCCTCGAGACACTCGCATGGGTGTGCACGTTTTAAAGTTTTATTAGTAATTAATATGGTGGAGATCTTGTGAGGAAAGGAGAATAAATTACGTGGTGTTATTTTTGCCTTTTTAAGACTTATATTCTGTATGTGTGTTCAAATAGATAGATAGATGGAATTATAGATAATCAATGCGAATCGTTTTTATTTTAACGACAGTTCATATTGATAAACTGGAGTGCTATTTTGGTGTTTTAAAGTTAATAATAATTATAACATAACCTATCATTTAAGCTGACCTTAAGAGACCAGTTTTTTCAGCTTCAGTTTAGTTTCAATTACGGTCCCAGTCAACGGTAATAAATTTAATATGATTCTTAATATTCTGTGTGGTGCACCACCGTTCCGACTATTATTTCAACTTCTAAATCAAATCAAGTTCTAGAAGTCAATCATAACAACAGCAGTTTAAGTAAACAAATAACAACTATTAGTAGGCAGAAGCTAATTGTATCTTGCTCCTACATCTTAGACTTACCGCTTTGACCTCGGCTTTTCGTCAAACTTTCCCTAACCGAAACCCCTAAATATCGCTGGCTGTACAAATTAATCCAACTATTGGCACATCAGACAATACACATGAGATATAACTAATAACTTGTGACGTCAGCAATGTGCAGTTAACTCCAGAATGTTCGTTAGCGAAGGGCCTCAAGATATATCGTCTCTATGGGACTTGTTTATCTTCTGGTGTGTTATTAAGACCATTGTGTCGATATTCCGATGGTTTAAGTGAAACTTAGATGGCTTAATATAAGTATGTGTTATAGAGGGGAAAGATAAGATTTTATTAACTTTGTTATATTAGAAATCTAATATCGATGATAAAATTTCCCATTCTTACTTTCTGAGCATTACAATGAAAGACTAAAACTAAAACTTATTTAATAAAATGGATATCGGCTATTCAACATCTCGAATTTGATTCAAATTAAATATCATAGACATCATGAATCTGTTTGCACTCAAGAATGACTTATATTTTTATGTTTTTATGCATTTTACCTTATTTCATCAAATTTGATCCGATTGAAATGCAGTGGCACTTTCAATTAGCAATCCTAGATGTCCATTATTATCGTCTTTACCATTCAACTAGTTTTAAATTCAGTAATATCCGAATCCCAACTTTCCTAGGTCTTTATCTCAGAAGATAAATCCCAAAACTAAACAAACTTAACTATCCTACCCTTTCATTGTACCCTCAATAAATCAGCCACCTAACACCACACACTATCGAGACATTATTAATTAAAATCCTTGCAAGAGCACACCTGTCCCAAGATACCTCCTAGGGGCAGCCCACAGCAATCGGTTTAGACAAAGAACCGATGTGCCCCGGGCTGGCAACTTGGGGGTAATCCGGACAAGACTATCGATACTGTTATGTTTAATAGATTTTGTGTGGTTTAGTTTCACTAGTTTTTGGACAGCAAAGTCTCGAAGTTAGTTTGGGAATCCGTCGTGTGTTACACTGAATGAAAACTTTGTAGGAAGGAGTAGATACCTACTTTAAATAAAAATATTCATTGTATATGTTAATAATTATGTTACTAATTTTGTTAATTAACAAAATTTGAGGAATTTTGATTAGTATCGACTTGATTAGGATTGACTTTCTAGACTAAATTGTATGGTAAATAACCTTTGCTAAAGTCAAGTGTGCTAAGCACAGCAAATACTAAAATAATTACAATTTAAACATTCAAATGTTAAAAAAAAAAACATTAATAACAAGATTACTTCCATAAACGAAAATGATTAAAAGTGAATTAAAAACTAAATATACTTATTAGTAGATGCTTTCATGGATTCAACAAAAGCTTACGACACAACCCCAAGCAGATGCAAAAATCAACACAAACCATTAATTACAAACCAATCCTTGGTACACTATAAATAAGTCCACAATCGGAACAAATGGACAGGCGGCAAATTAAACCCACGCTGTTCAATCCACATACATTAGGCACATCGATCTAACACGTCTAAACAAAGGCCGTGGCGAAATGCCTCCAAACACGCGATTGTCTTAAGTTCACCTCCCAAATCTTTCCCTTTATCGTTTGTTTGAATTTAAGTCTTGTTGAGACATGATTAAGGTTTGAATCGTTTGGAAAGGCGTAGAGAACTTGTAAAATGGTGTCAATTACACCGAAGTTTAAGGTAAATTCAAGAAATGATGTTACAAATACACACATATAAAGGAGATATTTTCTGTCCCATTGCTGGGTCCAGCTTTTTTGTTAGAATGTAGAATGAAAGGTTAGGCTACAGTCTAGCCCACTGATGCTTCAGTGGATAGGGCACAATGTACAATAATTATACAAGTAGTAGTATATGTATGTATAAATATGTACTTACTATAGAACTACTAGATAATTATTATAAGCAAAAGATTTAATTCTTCTATTGCTTCTGTTGATGTTTCATATATGTAAATAAAAATCAAACGCCGCTCAAAAAGCATAATCAATTGAGAAAGGCAATATGAAAAGTTGGAAATATGGTTGGGAAAATTTACGCATGCGTCGCTAGCAGACAATAAAAGACTTAATAGTGGTAAATTAACATTTATAATAACAAAAAAGAGGCGAACAGGCGAACTGGCGGCCATGTGTAAGCCTATCAAGAATAAAAAGTGATCTTTAAGTTGCGATACGGTGTGAAATACAGCCATCCTTAATGCGGCCCGACCAAAAACAAAACAATCCGATGCTCACCTCCTCGCGTCCGGTTCCGTACAGTAAATTTACATTCCCCACCATCCATCCCAGAAGTCCATCCGGGTTGGTAATAAAACGATCTTAAGGTACGGAGGAAAATATCTTAGAGAGCGAGTACCAAGTTGTAGACTTTCGCGCTTATTGGACTAGTTTGTGTAAAATAGTACGTGTTTAGTAGAACAGAATGATCAGAAAGGCGAAAATCATAAAGAGAGTACAGGTAAGAAAGACGTGTACATAGGAGATAGAAAAAGGTTTATTACAAAAAAGGGATTAACAAAATCTTGTATATTATAGAAAACTAGTGCGGCATAAGTTTATTAAATTACGCGTCTTCTTTATTGATGTATGTTATAAAGACACAAGATTAATACTGTTTGGTTAATAAATGATCAAAAAAATAAAACAAAGTCATGATCAGCAAACAGCACTATTTTTTTAGTCTTAATCCATAGGTCCTTTGGCTTGATTAGTTTCAGAACTAAATTTTATAATAGTATCGATTATAGCAGTATCAAAGAACCTACGAGCATCCTCGCTTATTCTCAAGACTTACACTTGTATCTAAATTGCCACACGGGCCTCCGCAGCCTCGAGATATACGCCGAAGGGTACCACTCTTCGTCCGTGTGTTTACAGGCTGATGCTATCGCGTAATTGTGACAATATTTGCTTTCCACATTTATGTATGGAAGGCGGGTCAAGTTAATTGTTCCGCCCAGGTGTAGTGCCCCAAAATTACCTATTGAGTAACTGATTAAATCGAAGGTCTAAGTGGGTCACTTAGGTTGGTTTTAATTAAAATGTTACACGATGTATACCGTCTCTACTTTAGGTGGACCCTTCAGTAAAGTATTGTTTGCGATATTTCTATGAGTCATTATGTTGTTAAACAAACTCGTGAATAAAAAGTTATCTAAACTTGTTCACGTTTTTGAAAAATCGTTTACAATTGAAAGAATGGAAACAAAAATAATACTTTCCAAGGTTTTGATTGTAAAAGAAGCCGGTCAATGACGTTATTGTCTTTTCTTTTCTTTAAAAAATACCAAGAAAAACAAATAAAATTTTTACAAACATTTAAAAAATCTCATCTTCCGGAATACAATTCTCATTAAGTAGGTACAAAGAATCTATTTCTGCCACTAAAGCCATACAGAAACCACCCCGTAACTGAGCATTCCCGACGATTTAGGAGCGTCTTGGCTCGAAACGGCCAAGGTGAAAAGTACACCTAAGTTCAGATTAACAATCGGGCAGGGCAAAGGGCTACTCGGACCGAAGGACCGGATCCTGAACAATAAATTCAGCTAGAAAGACCATGGAAGTAAAGCTATGTGTGTGGAGGGACGTTAACGTTTACTTATGCGATGTGACACATTTCTTAGCATTTTGGTATTTTGGACTGAAATCTGTGTATTCAAGCATTCGGTGGGTCTTTTTATAAATTGAATTTTAATTGATGCGTGTACAAAGATCAACATATTCACAATGGCATCTTCTGAGGTAACCTAGTTACTGTAATGAACAAAATGAAAGTTTATTATGTACCTACTATCTTTAAATACGCTTGGCGCTATAATTATGTCTCACAAATATGCAAAAATGTCTTGAACCTATCAAAAATAGAACCTAAGAATAAATGGCTTGAAAAGGTATAAAACTGTATGAAGATGGAGGTTTTTTTTATAATGCATACTTACTAGCAAGCTACCAAGAGTAATGTTTCTCGTCTCAAACGGACCTCATCCAGCTTCCACTAAATCTCTGGCGCTTTGGTCACTATAAATCGGCCAATGAGATGTAGTGATTTAATCGGAAACCTCAGGGTCCCTCAGGAAGCCCATTAAATCGTATGGTCAGAGGATAATTAATTCTGTGGTAACGTTTCAAGTGAGATTAATGGCGGTCGGATCGAAAGCACTTTTCAATGGACGTTCGTAACATGTTTATTGTTTTGTTTTGCTATTCATCAATTTGGTTAATTGATTTTCATTCGAATTAAAGCTAGTGGAGGATATTGTTTTTTTTTGATACTGAAAAATTATGCTATATATATACTACTTATTTCTGACACTACGCGACTATAACTACTATTCACAAGTTCTATCAGATAATATTGTAAAAATTATGTATTGAAATGAGCCGGGGGTAAAAGGTGATCGAAGCGGTAAACCCTATTCTATTTATGAGATAAATCTGATCTTAGTCGCTACTAGATTGTAGATAGATGACAATGTTGGGCACATTGAAGAATTGAACCACTTTCTTAAGCGCGCTTTTTAATTCCATCAGAGACTTATCGGAGTTCTCTGAAATCCATGCCAGAAAAACTCTTGACTTTTCATTCACAGATGTAAATTTTAACTTAGAAACAAAATTGTTTTCTATAAACGTTAAACGTTGTCCCACACTAGGATTTTCTCCTGTATCATGGGTGCTGTCACTTGATAACACCCTTTCATCCGTGACTTCCACGTATCTCAATCAATTTAATCAAATTCTGTTATGATACAAATTCCGATACCGTTAATCTAGGTTCCATTTCGTTCGAAATACATGACTGGAAATAAATGTGAGCGAATGCATGAATTGAAAACTTTACCAAGTTTGGAACGATTTTGCGGTGTTTTATTTCCAGTGAAGTAGTAGTAGACGAAATCGTACCGTAGGGACCTAGATTAACGGTATCCAAATCGGAATAATAATATTATTTAATAGAATATTGGCTGGATTACGATTTATTTCGGTATTACGTTCTTGTGGGCAATTCAAGCTCCGCCGGACCCTTAATTTTATTATTTAACTAGCGACTCGTCCGCAGCTTTGCTTGCGTGAATTTTTCCGACTATTCCAGAGGATTAAAAGAATATATTTTCAACAAACCTTGTCCTGACAATAGCGATCACAACAAAAAAAGAATTATCCAATTTGGTGAAGTCGTTCGGATGTTATGCGCGTACCTGCATACATTTCGGCGATTCATTTTTATTTATAGATTAACTAGCGACCCGCCCGCGGTTTCACCCGCGTTGCTCCATTCCTAAGAGTTGTAGCGTAATGTTAAATAGCTTAAAACCTTCCTCTTTAATCACTCTATCTATTAAAAAAACCGCTTCAAAATCCGTTGCGTAGTTTTAAAGATTTAGCATACATAGGGACGGACAGACAGTGACAGCGACTTTGTTTTATACTATGTAGACATAGTGATAATATCTTTGTAAAATAATTGACATTTCAAAATTATTAAGCCACCAAAACAAAAATACTGTTTCTATGTTTTCCTTTGCTGAATTCCAAAACAGTTTCATTTATTTTTTATATTTCTTCTTTTCGGGAAAAAAAAAATAAAAAACGTGTGATGGCGTCACTTATACGGCGAAACTGAGAAAATTGAAATTTTGTCGAAATAATAGTAAATCAACATGGAAATGGGTAAGTAAAAAATAATAATGTAAGGTTATGAATAAATAATTATGATAGCTGCCAAACAGATATAAGTATGAAAAATTACGCCATGTCACAGTTTAACCCGCTTCACCGTACAAATGACGTCATTTGGCACGTAGGTACGTCTGTTTAGAATAGAAAGAATTCAAAGTCGAAAATAAATATAAAATATATTGAATATTGGGAAAATAAAAAATACAGGTATCCTATTTCATATCTAGTTTCAAATAAAATATAATATAAATATAATATATATATATATATAATATACGTTAAAAAAATGTAAAGTCAATTGTGTAAAGGCATGATGGGGCTAACATATCTTTTTAGACAAAAAGCCCTAAATAAAACAAGATTAAAAAGAAACTAAATGGTGGTAACATGGGTGGTCTTATCGCTAATTGCTTATCACAATCATACATCATCCCATACCTAAAATTTCAGTCCTAACTGAAGGTTATACAAATTTTTTTTTTCGTGAATCTAATTAATTATGTTTCCAATCACCTCTTTCCAAATGACATGTCATATAAGGTTCTTCATAAATAATTTTTTTTTAGCTGTATTCTTCAAAATTTTGTACCTTTTTTCATCCCAATATGGGATATGGTGCAACACTTTTTGTGTATTTGCCAGTATAAAGAGTAAACAAGTATTTAGTTCCCGTCATAAAATTATATTATATGGCACCACACTTTTTGTGTTTGCCAGTGTCAATTATATACAATAATCCACAGTAAAATAGGGGTAACTTCACTAAGACTCTGATGAAGTTTAGGAGTGAACACAAAAGTCAAGATTTTAATTTAATTTTATATCATTTGCCTCTAGGGTACCAGTCTGTTATGATATTGCTCCATTTCTCTTGTGTACCACGCAGCATATGTCCAGTCTATCTCCACTTCTGGGACTGGGAAAAGGAACAGAGGTAGACAAGGCAAGAGATGGGAAGATGAACTGAAACTGACGGCAGGTCCAAAATGGAGAAGAGTTGCTAGAGACAGAGTACAATGGAAAATGTTAGAGGAGGCCTTTGCCAAAAGGCACACTGAGCTCAGAGACATTCTATAACTATAACTAAAGAGACAAACACAATACAAAAAGAAGAAAACAGCTCAGGATAAGAGGCTTATTATTATTATTATTATTATATCATTTGCCAACACTAGCACACATTCATGAAAACTTAATGTTAAACTATCCACTATAAGTACACATTAAACATCGGAGAAACAAAGTTTTGGGAAATAATATAAAACTGACAAAGTGCACTTTACATTTACCCGCCTAAACTCCATTTTGTGCCTTAAACCGATATGATCAGATAAAATATGATAATATAAGGATGTGTCAATACACATTAACCATACTAATTTTATAAATGTAAAAGTTTGCGAGGAAGTATGGATCTATAGTTTCTGCCTACCCCTATGGGAGAAAGGCATGAGTGTATGTATGTATGGATGTATGTAAGTTTCAATTGAAGCTGTTTCTCATTAATAAGGCATATTATAATATTAATGAATATTATATAACAAATTTGATCTGAATACTATTAGACATTTCAAATTGATTGACATTTTGTATCTGGGTTGTGACATGTAATAATTTTAATGTTAAGAATTAGATTATTAGAACATCTATCTTCTATAATATAAAAATGAATCGCAAAATGTGTTGGTAAGCGCATAACTCAACAACGCCTGGACCAATTTGGCCAATTCTTTTTTTTAAATGTTCGTTGATGTTCAAGGATGGTTTTTACGGCGAGAAAAATTCGAATAATTGCCGGAAAACCCCTAAAAACAGCCCTTTTCTTTTTCCCATACAAACGATTTCTAACTAAAACGTAGAGTCAATTTGAGCTTTATTGCTATTGCATAAAGTTCATATTAAATTACAAGCACTCATTGTCTAATCAATGTAGGTGTTCCTAACGTCAAAGAGTCAATCTTTTTGACAGGACGAAGTCTGTCGGGTCCGCTAGTACTTATAATAAATCTGTAGAGAGGTCAATTCTGTACATGAAATATATTTCCAAAATAACTATCAGCGGGTGATTAGTGATCGATACTGACGCCAAAAATGCAATCAGTAAAATTTTTGTCTGTCTGTCTGTCTGTCTGTATGTTCGTTATAGAAACAAAAACCACTCGACAGATTTCAACGAAACTTGGTACAATTGTTCTTCATACTCTTGGGCAGGTTATAGTATACTTTTCATCACGCTACGATCAATAGGAGCAGAGCAGTGAAGGGAAATGTTGGGAAAATGAGTGATTCATGAGAAAGGTTTCGAGCTATAAAACATCACGCTACAACCCTTAGGAACGGGGCAACGCAGGTGAAACCGCGGGTGAAGAACTAGGGAACAAAGTAACTATTCCACGCGGATTCCCAATTTTGAAGTCCACACAGACAGTCACGGGCAGATGTTTAATAATAAAGCAGATAAAGAGCAATCAATCTGTAAAAACTTACAATGTGTATGACAAACATTGTTTTAAACATAATTTCTAGCAACATAAAACTATCCCTTGCATCAGAAGAGCTGCTTTTAATAATGTTACCTCATTGATTAGTTTAAGAGCCCCAGGGCACAAGAACAATGAATTTTGCATTGTTTGTAATTTGTTTAGTTACTAATAAAATTCCATAGAAAAACCATAGTTTCATCCGGCAAGAGCCGTATGAGATTTAGTGAATTAGTCATGAGATAATAAAGAATCAAGATATAACAGTAAAAAATTATAAATAACTGAATATTAGTAAGAGAATATCGTCAGAGAGTCGCCTTATGGGTAGGAAGCATATTGGACAATATTGTGCAAAATCAACAACCACAACCATTTTGAATAACAAAATTGCACTGAATTACTGAAACATCATGTTCTAACTGCAAAATGTAATTGAAATTGCTAATGAAATTAGTTTTTAGACTAAATTGACATTATTTTGTTAGAATAAACTTCAATCCTAACAACAAAAACAAGCATAACAAGATAACATAACCTCAAAATATTTAACAGAAAAAATCATACCCGGCGTCTATTATTATGCTTAAAACAATGCTAATATTGGGTTTATAAGTACAAAATTACCTGATAAGGTGTCTCATCTCCTTTTTCTTCGAGTTGCTTCAGGTTTAAACACAGCAAACAGTTTTCATTAGAGTTCCAAACATAAAACACATCATCCTTTATTTCGATCAAATTTCGCAACTTTCCACTAGGATTTTCACTAAAATTGTCCTTTAGATCTTGAAATATGGTATGGTTCGGCAATTTGGTATCGTACAAACGGTTATCCATCGCGGAATAAATAAAATTATCTCTTGTTTTCACTGGAACAATAATTTTCCTAACAAGTTGCCGTTTTGACAGTTCTTGTCGCGCTATTTTACAAAAATCTGTAACGTTTCGTTTTTGCATTGAATTGCGTTTTGTTGTCAAAATAATCGTATAATTTTATTTCAATGCAATGCTAACAAAAGTAGGTATGTACATAAATCATAGTTATTTGAAATATGTACTGCTATGAATGTATTTATTTATTTAAACTTTTAGGTATGTACATTACATGGGGCGGGGCTGCGGCTATGCTTTTGCGGTTGCACAACGACACGCTTTGCTTTGCTTTGTGTGGTAGTATAGGTGCAGGCCTACCTTACTGCTTCCTTCTGAAGTGGTAAGGGGGTGAGGTCTTGGGGGAGAGCGCTACAGTCGTGTAGATCCCCAAGGCAAGTCCGGTGTTTAGCCTTCTCGAGGTTGCCGCCCTGTTCTTGGTCTAATTCCTTCAGAACTAGACGTAACAGAAAACACCGGGCGCCTTTGTATGTATGACTTTTTCCCTCTCCTAGTCACACTTCCCTA
This sequence comes from Acronicta aceris, assembly GCA_910591435.1. Lineage (NCBI taxonomy): Eukaryota > Metazoa > Arthropoda > Insecta > Lepidoptera > Noctuidae > Acronicta > Acronicta aceris. Next base: position 1,585,936 of record OU342778.1, on the reverse strand, counting down.
ACACCTGCCTCCTATCGAATCCTATCCCGCTTCTCCCATCTCCATCTCATCCTATCCCTGTATGTAACCCAGTAGCGGGGTTCGGAGGCCGTCTGGCGCGATCACCTTTGGGTGGGTGTATAGCGCCGTTTTGGCATGCAGCTGACACCCAAATAACTTTAAATGGAAGCGACACTAAAAGAGAAGCTACCCCAGGCCGGTACCAACGCAAGCGTTGGAGAATCCGGCCCCGAGCATGTCTCGGGCAGACCCGCGTATTCTGGGGGGGTCATAGGATCGCAACCAAAGGCTGGCGAGGCCAGCTCAACGAGGACGCCGTCTAACGGTGCCTCAATAGGACTCTCTGAGTCAGATAGGGACGCTAGAGGGACCGTCTCAAGTCGTGGTGCTCATCGAGGCGGGAGAGGAGGCTTAATTTCTGGGGCCCATATGGGAACCAGAGGGCCGATACCCTGCCAAGATGATGCATCCGCGAATGGGGCAGGAACCTCAAGAGAAAAGGCCTCAAAGAGACCGTCCGGCGCTGAACGTAAGCGTCGACGGCTCCAGAGACAAAAAGAAATAGGGGCCGGGACCCAAGAGGGACCGGCTAAAAGACAGCGGGATATCAGTGACGAGGCAAGTAACAGCGGTGGGCCACCCAAAAAGACCAAGATACAGTTGTCTGGGTCTTTTCGGGATGCGGTAGCAGCTGTCAAACTTGCCATCGTTCCTGACAACCACCCCCACTCTTCGCTCGACGCGGGGGATGTGGATCGGCTGAGGGGTCTCATTTTAGAGAAACTAACGGCTGCTCCGGATCCCCTGCCCATTCTTCATGTGGGTCATGATGTCGTGGCAGGAGCCATACACGTCTCCTGCCACGATGACATGGCAGCACAATGGTTAAAATCCACGCTGAATGGTGTTCGGGTGAAGGATGGGCTAGAGGTAAGGGTGGTCTTGGCGTCGGATCTTCCTCGACCGGTAAAAATGGCCTGGAAGAGCCAAAACACCCAATTTAAGGACGCGGAGCTGGACTTAAGGATGCTCCAGAGGCTGAACCCGTCTCTTAGGACTGCGGACTGGAAGGTGGTGGGCACTCAAATTGAGTGCCGCCACATCCGTCGTGTGGTCCTGATGGACCGGGTCTCCTCTGAGGTTATCCGGGAGGCTGGTTACACGTTACCGGGAGGATTAGGGCCGGCTGCTTTTAAACTCCTCGAAAATCCCGAGAAGAGGGGGGTAACTTGCCGGCAAGTAGACGCAGCGCACACGGCAACCGCCGGAGAGCGGGGGCAGGGTGGTTCGGGTGCTCCGGTGGGTAGTCCGGCGTCACCAGTATCGGTGAAGACGGATGACCTACTCGGGGAACTGGATCTACTCGATCTTGGCTCACCGGCGGGGGCTGGAGGGGCCTAATATAGGAACCTCGCAATACCCATCTGCAAATGTCAAGATGGAGGGACTAAGGTGCGTACAAATTAACCTGCAACACTCTAAGGCTGCCTCGGCCCTTCTGGCTAGGCAGTTGAAAATGAATAAATTTGATATTGCCCTCATTCAAGAACCTTACGTTTATAAGGGTGAGATAAAGGGTTTAGGCGGGACAGGGGGGGTTATTTATCAACATTCCGCTAACGACGTGCGAGCCTGCATCTACGTCAGGAATGGCATAGATGCTTCCATCGTACGTGATTTATGTTCTAGGGATCTAACAACAACATGGATCCACCTAGGGACGGGGAAGAGGGCACACAAGATCTTGCTCTCCTCGGCATACCTTCCCTATGAGAACAAGGAGCCAGTATCACCACTCATCAAGAAACTGGTGGAATATGGCAGCCAAGGGAACACAGAACTGGTCATTGGCTGTGATGCAAACGCGCATCACATCGTCTGGGGCAGCACAGATGTGAACAGGCGAGGGGAGGAGCTATTGGATTACGTAGTAAGCGCAAACCTTCAGATCCTTAATAAAGGCAGCAGACCTACTTTTGTTAACAGGAGAAGGGCTGAAGTTATTGATGTCACGCTAGCCACTAGTAGGGCAGGCGCACACATTGAAAATTGGCATGTACCGAATGAGATCTCCGGATCCGATCATAGGTACATATACTTTAGGTATAGGACCCATAATGACTATGTGACTGTACGAAGGAGGAACCCTAGGCATACCGACTGGGATGCGTTTCGCAGAGACCTGGAGGTGAACTTAGGGAAATCTACAGGTAAGCTCAATTCTGTACTAGATATTGAATTTGAAGCTGACAGGGTTACTAAGGGCCTGCATACAGCGTGGACAGATAACTGTCCAGAAAAGAAGGCACTTGGTAAGAAAGAGCCGTGGTGGACTCCGGAAATAGTACAATTACGTCGAGAAACGCGACAGGCTTTCAATGCCGCCAAAGCAAATAATGACTATTCGGGCTACAGTACTAGCCTAACAAAGTTCAACTTGGCTGTACGAAGAGCCAAGCGCAGGAGCTGGAGGGGACACTGTCGGGCAATCGAGAGTGTTTCTGAAGGCATGAGGCTTAGCAAAGCCATTTCTACAGCTAAGGCCATTCCACTGGCATCTATAAAAGATGGAAATGGTAAATTGGCTGAGACTGGGGCGGAGGTCTTGAATTTAATGTTCAAAACTCACTTCCCAGGATCAGTAGAACTTGATGATGACAAGGAGGACCCATTGACCCTGGAGGAGCTATCAATTCGCACCACAAGGGCTGACTGGGACACTGCTAAGAAGGTGGTAGATGAACATAGGCTCAGATGGGCAGTGATGGGCCTCCAGCCTTTCAAGGCCCCTGGGCCGGATGGGATCTACCCTATTTTACTACAGGAGGGGGCTGAGATTCTGATACCGCATCTATGCAGACTGTACAAGGCGTGCCTAGCGTTTGGGTACATACCTGCACGGTGGAGGAAAGTCAAAGTAACCTACATACCCAAGCCTGGCAAGGGAGATTATGAAGATGCCAAGGCTTTCAGGCCTATCAGCCTATCGTCGTTCATACTCAAGACACTTGAGAAAATGCTTGATAGGTATATTAGAGAGGGGCCCCTAAAAAGATACCCTCTCCACGGACTTCAGTTCGCCTATCAGGCAGGGAAGTCTACAGAGGCGGCTTTACATCACGTCGTAAGCCGCGCAGAGGCAGCACTGGAATCACAGGAGGTGTGCGTCGGAGCCTTTCTTGACATCGAGGGAGCCTTCGATCGCACGACCTTTGAGTCGATACAGCGAGCTGCAGAAAACCATGGCATCAACCAAACCATCATTAGATGGGTAACCTGCATGCTAAGGAGTAGGATTATTCACTCCACTCTTAGGGGCGACACACTTCACGCTAGGACAACCAAAGGCTGTCCACAAGGGGGAGTCTTGTCGCCGTTACTGTGGTGCTTAGTGGTAGACTCACTACTAAGCAATTTAAATAAGGGCCCTTTACTAACCGTGGGATACGCCGATGACATAGTCATACTTGTCAACGGCAAATTCCCGAACACGGTTTCTGATCTGATCCAAAGGGCCCTTGGTAAAGTAGAGGAATGGTGCGAAGAAAATCACCTCTCTATCAATCCAAACAAGGCAGTTGTCATTCCGTTTACTAGGAAAAGACTGCTATCAGGCCTTGGCCAGCTTCGGCTTTATGGTAAACAATTAAACTGGGCCACAGAGGTAAAATATCTAGGGGTCACCCTGGATAAAGAACTGACGTGGCGAATACATCTGGACAACACTATAACCAAGGCTTTAAGAGTCTTGGGTATGTGTCGCTCAGCGTATGGCAAAACCTGGGGACTTAGACCAAAGGTTGTGCAGTGGCTGTATACTATGATGGTTAGGCCAATCATCACGTATGGCAGCATCGTTTGGTGGCCTAGAACGCAACTAAGGATATGCAGGGAAGCCCTTGCTAAACTACAGCGAACGGCATGCCTAGCTATCACAGGGGCCTTCAAAACCACACCAACAGCGGCGATGGAAAGGGTACTCAACCTTGCACCGCTGCATATTGTCATAGAGACTGAGGCCCGTCTAGCACTACACAGACTGGCAATAAATGGACTGTGGGATAGTTCTAAGCCTAGAACTAAACACACAAAGTTTAACATACAGGAAGGCCTCGACGGAATAACGAACATGCACTGCGACAAAATGCAGCCCATGTTTATGTTCAAGAGGTCTTACAAGGCTCATCTACCGTCAAGGGAAGAATGGATAAAGGGACTAGACCCACCAGAGGAGGGCAGTCTGATATGGTATACTGACGGTTCGAAAACCGAATCGGGTACAGGGGCGGGTTTATACGCAAGGGACTACAAGATTAGTCAAAGCATGGGCAAATTAGCCACAGTTTTCCAAGCGGAAACATATGCTATTCTTGCCTGTGCACAACAGATACAAAGTAGTGGTACCGCGGGCAGGTCCATCTACATTCTTAGTGACAGCCAAGCGGCGCTCAAGGCCCTGACCTCCTACAGGATCGACTCAAGGCTGGTCATGGACGCTGCCCGGACTCTAAATGAGCTGGGAAAGCGAAACAAGGTAAGGCTTGTATGGGTCCCTGGACACAGAGGGATTATGGGCAATGAGCACGCTGATGAGCTGGCAAGGGAAGGTTCTGAAACATCACTAATTGGACCGGAACCATTTGTAGGACTGGCCTCAAGCGCAGTCAAAACGGCATTTCGGGAGTACGCAATGGCGAGGCACACGGATGAATGGTTGAGCCTCACAGGACTTGCTCACTCCAAGAAATTCATAGGTTCCTCATCAAAATGGCAAAATGCCATTTGGAACTCAAGCAGGCGGCAGGCCCGTCACTTGCTGGGAGCTCTGACCGGACATTTCGGAACTAACGCTCTACTGCAAAAGATGGGCCTGACAGAGACATCAGACTGCAGGGCCTGCAAAAGGGAAATTGAGAGCATGGAACACCTTCTGTGTACATGCGACGCAATGGCTAGAAAGCGTATGCGCCTCTTGGGGCAGGGTTATCCAAGACCAGAGGACTACAGACTCTTACCCCCAGGCCTCATCATAAAGCTCATGGAAGAGCTGTTTGAAGAACTGGGCGGGGATGAGTCATAGGCATCTAAGGGAAGCACAAAAGATCCCATTGGGTCGAAGTGCACTGTGGCATTGCTGCCGCGGCCCTATACAAGATAAGATAAGATGTACATTACATGGTACACAATCCTCAACGGACGGCCAACAACTTTGGCATCGTGCAAGGTGGTAGGAATTTGCTGCCTCCTCCGGCTCTGATATCAGTAAGTAGATGCCTTCCAATATTATGCTACATTTTGGCGCCGATTCTTTCTGTGACTGTTATTGAAAATAAACAATTTATCGTTTTTTTTAAATATTAAATTGCGGCTATAGTATCACTGCGAGCGCTGTCGGTCTATTGTGATCGCCACTGGTTGAGTTAGCTATTGTGAAATGCAGGATTTTCTTAGGGGTGAGCTCCTTTATTTCATCCGGGCTTAAGATGTGTTTCCCTAGATGAACACTACGCTTGTGTATTAGCGATCCGCATTCCCCAAGAAGGTGGAGTGGCGATTCAACAGCCTCCTCACAGCGTCGACAGGTTTGCGTATCGCTCAACCTTAGTTTAAACATGTGCTTGTTTAAACAACAATGTCCTGTTAAGGCTCTCGTCACAATGGGCAGATTGTTCCTACTTAGCGCTAATAAAAGGCCTGAGTACCTTTTATTATAGGCTTTAATTAGAGCTTTGGAGTGGTTCATGCCTGGCGATTCCGACCAGAGCTTGATGGTATTCTCAAAGCTAAGATCCGTCAAGGTTTTTTGATCTAGGGCTTTTGGTATTCCACAGAAGGGCTTTGGTCCCTGCTGCGTGCGCCCCGGCCCTTGCGAGTTCATCGGCACGTTCATTGCCAATGATGCCCGCATGACCCGGTACCCATCTTAGAACTACCCTATTCCTCATCCCTAGAGAGTTCAATCGCGCAATGCAGTCATTTACTAGTTACAAAAAAAAAATTATCGTTTACAATCAACCATGTAGGCTCAAATGAAAACATAATGCACACACGGGTAACTGATTGTGCCCACACACACAAAGCTGTATATCACTTTGATTCGCAATGGTATCACGTAATTTCATCTCCCTGAGCGCGGCCCATGCTTTCTTATAAATAAAACAACATATAGGAGGCGATAAATTCCATTCTACAAGATTTCGTACGTGAATTTTCGTTGTAATTTAATATTTTGTATGGTTTAAAGGTTCGTGGATTGTTGTTGGCATTGAATAAGTGGAGCCGTTAGTCGAATTGCGATTAGGGATACCTACCTACGCTTAACTCTAAGTGCACTTTTTGTCTGTATTAATTTTGGGATAATCTTTTGTCAAAACATATTTTATCGTGTTAGAAATATTAGCTAATCAGCCAGTTGATAACGGGGTCGATGGCCAAGGGTGCATTAGACGATAATTTTAAATAGGTAGATACACTTACACGTGTGGAGACTAATCCTAATTTTTTTTAATATTTTAGGTATTTGATTTCCTTCGACATTCTTGACGAAGGAAATCTTTATTATTTTGTGCGTCCGCTCTTCCTGAGCTTGGGGGTCAAAATGACCTCTTTTAATATGTTTCAAGGAGACGGCTACCCTGTCAGCTTATTTTGGAAATGTACCTACGAGTATAATATCCGTGAATCATGATTTATCAAAAGTGACCACTTCAGGTCTAGTGTTTTCAAGCGCTACTGCTACGCTAGAGGTTCTGCGTTCGATCCCCAGATCGAGCAAAATATTATTGGGTTTACTGGTTTCTGACACTAACGCGAATATTAGACATTGAAATAAAACTACTTTTTACGGATTTTATCGCGTTGTATTGATATTATTTGGTTCCTGACGTCCAACAACTTAGTCTACCCGTGACCATGGATGCTGTAAAGAATCCGAAACGTCGGGAATCAAATAATATCAATACAACGCGATAAAATCCGTAAAAAGTAGTTTTATTTCATTATTATTGGGTTTTTCTGTGAAATTCTCAGTAGCAGCTCGGAGTCTGGAATTGTGTCCTGTTAATGGTAATAGGCTCGTCCCCTTTTACATGCGACCTAAACATACCGACGAACTGTGGGTGTACATTGGTACACCTCTGCCTTGCCCATTGGGGAATACAGTCGGGAATGTTATGACCACTTCCTCTGTCTAGGTACTACTACTTCTCGCTTTAAATGTTCACAAACGTGAAAAATTTGGACTAATGTTATATGAATGCGTTTACGTACAATGAAAGAGAGAAAACAATTATTCATCTTTGTCAGTGTTATCCCAGATCCACATATCATTTGTTTGTATAGATTAGGGTTTAAATTTTTAAGAGCAAAGTGTAGACGTACATAATGTTAATAAGTTCTAGATTCATGGCAGTTGTAATTGCGACATTAACTATACAACATTCACAACTGAGAACTAAAACCTTTACTTATAAATCCTTATCAAGCCAAAAACTTAGCGCAATCTGTGTAATTGGTCAAAATTGACATTTTACACTACTTTTAGCTACTATAATGATTTTTAAGCAATGGTTTTAGATACAAATTGTGAATTTTGTACAGTTAATGTCGCAATTACCATTACCATGAATGCAGAACTCATTATATACATATAAACTGCGAAAAACCACTTGAAATTTGAATTTGGCGGGCACAGGTGAACGATTCGCCTTAAGAAAAGTATGAACTGACTCACTGAACCTAAATATACCTAGTAGGTATCTAATATTTGTTGTATTAGATGTCTGCTAATCTGCACTAGGCCAGAGATGGAGTTGTGAGACCATAATAGGTTGATTACCTGATCAAGACGTTCTGGGTGGGAGAGAATTTTGTTCAGCAGAGGACTTTCTTCAGTTTGCACGAAAATACGACTAACTTCAGACATGCACAGATAATTTGTCCGTATCAGGACCTTGTTATTTGACCACGATCTAAAACAAACTTACATCACATAGGATTTCCTTCCTTGAAACGAAGATCAATGTCGCTTTCACAGTCCGAATAAATAACACAAGGAATTCCGAGTGCCGGTCGCGAAGTAGCGCCATTGATAAATTTAGCAGAACTCTCACGTGATATTAAAGGGTGGCGAATGCGATATGCCCCCCTCTCTTATCTATTATTATGCTGGGCAGGCCTCTAGGACAGGGCTGTACGATATTGCTTATAAATAGAGGTCAGTATAGGCTAAAAATTTTGTTTGATCCGTCAGTTAAAAAAGCAATGTAACCTACTCGTACACGTATTTTTACTTTTGTATAACAAACAAAAAATTACGGCAATACTGTGCATTTAAGTTTCGCGTGACGTCACGGTTTCGTAAATTTTTTATGGAATAGTGACGTCACAACCTCTCACTCCGGATCTTTGATGCTCTTTGTTTGTCAATTCTTATTATTTTGTTAAAGGAAAAAATACGTGTCCGATATTTTTGGAAAATCTAACTGACGGACCAAATACAATGATATATTTTTAATGCAGTCATCATCCCTATTGTTTGTTTTATGACTATTTCTACGGTCTAGCTTTTTCGTGTTTGATTGAAATAAAATTACCATCTATTGTACCTAAGTATATTTGAGTGGCAAGGGCAGAATGCTTGTGAAGGCTTTGGTATTGATCTGCGACCAGTCTATACAGTTGCATTATGGTACCTAAACAATCTTTTGCTTATATATTCATGGGTATCGCCGCTTTCTACGAATCACAATAAGATTCTTCGATACACGGTTATACAACGTGACGTATTAGTCCGGTATAAAGCTGATCTCGATACCTGAAACGCCAATACAATGCGACATTAGCTTATACTGGACATATATAGCCGTGTGTGATTCATGAAAACTGGCGATTTTAGACCTCCAGATATCTGGCAAATATCGAAAATCATTGCAGGAAAATCTTCTGAATCTTCGGTTAACTTCCAATTAAATCAAAAGAGGACAAAACTTATTGTCCTCAAACTTTCCCATCCCAATTTTTAGGCACAATGTAAAAGGCAATTAAAATTTCTCAAGCATTCCACATTACTTTTCCTTCACAATTATTATAATTCATCCTCATAACTATACATCTCCATACACCCCTGTATTACATCGTTGGCAACCCTGACGCCGTCCGCCGGGAGGACACCGATGACTTGTCATTAATAACGACAGTAGAAATGTATCAAAAGGTGACGCGCGTCCCGCCGTCTGTCTCGGCCCTTATTTATGATACCAACAAACAATATTTATTCGCGTCTATATGCCGCGGGCATTAGCCTGTGACGGACGTGCGTTGTTTCTGATATGTGAGAATATTAAGGCTTAGAATACCTTCGGTAAGATGAATTCTGTTGTCACGCTAATTTGTGTTCAAATACATCCTTACTAATATTTTTAATAATATAAACGTGAAGGTTTGTGAGTATGAATGGATGGATGTGTGGATGTTTCACGCCAGTACGGCTGAGTGGATCTGGATGAAATTTGGCACCAAGATAGATTATAGTCTGGAATAACACATACGCTACTTTTTATTCAGGTCAGACCCAAATCTGAAGTCCACGCAGACAAAGTCGCGGGCAGAAGCCAGTATCCGATAAGTATAAGAATACTATAAGCCTGTATTCTCTGATGGGTTCGACAGAGGTGCACCAATGACTAAAGTACACACATAGTTCGCCATTATTTAGGTTATACGTTATAGAAGGCGAACCTATAGCCAAATCTAAACTCCAAGCTGTTACTGATAATTACAAGAAACACTCAATAACATTTTGCTCGACATGGGAATCGGACACAGGACTTCTAGTATAACAGTCGCACTTACGACCACTAGAGTAATAGGCAGTACTTAAGTAAGATTAATAGAAAATATCTTCTACATATTATATTATATAGATGGTACATAAATGATTGGGTTCCCGCAGAACCTAAGTACCTACCTAACTTATGTAGTTAAGTATCTGTACAATTACAAAGAAAGATTGGAGCACGTGTGGTCAAGGTGTGGACGGATTAATATGTCAGGTCGACGGTATTATTATGTAAGTCGATGCTGAAATTGTTAAACTTGACAAAATTAGCGACTTTTGCTAAACGATGAGTTTTAGTTTTAGCAAAGGACGAAAAGTTTAAATAATAAATGTATTTTTAACGTGGGAGAGCCATGCTTCGGCACTAATGGGCCGGCTCGACCGGAGTGATACCACGGCCTCACAGAAAACCGGCGTCAAACAACGCTTACGTTGTGTTTAGCCGAGTGAGTGAGGTTACCGGAGGCCCAATCCCCTTTTAAAAGGCGGGCAGTGACTCCTCTGGTGTTGCGGGTGTCTATGGGCGGCGGTAATCACTTACCATCAGGCGATCGGTCAACTCGTTTGTCCCCGTATCCCATAAATTTTTTTTAATTACCATTGTAGACCAGCTTTGAAACCGTGTTAGGAGCTTTGTCCTATAAAACCTATGGATTAAGAAATAAACACAAACATCTTTCCACACAATACTACTTTAAATCATAAACACATCCATCTTAACGCAATCCAAAGTAGGGTAACATCACCAGTTTCTGTCACGTACAAAATATGGGTATACAATTTACACAATATTGTCATATGTCAAGAGTGTCACAGATCCTCACGAGGCATCTACCCCAATTACTGTTAGAATTGTTTCGCACCAGCTATCTATTACTTTCCTGGGCCCCAACTTGGGAATTGGGACAGTGTTGTATGATAAAAAATTGTTGGATCTGTCGCGTTTGTCGTATTCTTGGGGAAACGTCGTGAAGTAATTACTATGATTGATCTAACTGTGAGTATTGGATTAGGGAGTGTTGCCAGTTTGTGACCAGAGCAACCAATTCTTTGAGAAGTGGTAATAAATTTTAGACGATGGTAAAAATAACAATAAGTAAATAAATTAAATTAAATAAATATAAGGATAACTGATAACTGCCTCATTAGTTGTCAGTGGTCTAGAGCGCGACTGCTACGCTAGAGGTTTTGGGTTCGATCCCCAGGTCGAGCAAAGTGTTATTGGGTTTTTTTTATGAAATTCTCAGTAGCAGCTCGGAGTCTGGATTTGTGCCCGGTTAATGGCAATAGGCTCGCCCCCTATTACATGGGACTGGAACATACCGGCGAACTGTGGGTGTACATTAGTACGCCTCTGCCTAACCCTTCGGGGAATACAGGCGTGATGGTATGTGTAGGATAACATCTGAGGAATCCTGCATACATGAGAGATTTTCTCAACGGTGTTTGAAGTCTGCCAACTGGCATTAGGGCAGGCTGGTGGAATATGGTCTAATCCCTCTCAATAACTGCTGGCAACCCATGCTCAGCAGTGGAATTTGAATTGAGGGTTGAGGATGTTTTTTTGTAAAGTTTACTAGTGATGTGGGTCGCACATTACTAGTATTCTTGTTAACCCCTCGTGCTTAGCTAAATGCTTGTTTTACGACTGGGTTCACGTCGATAGTGCAAGGGGTGGGTTTCGAACCGGGAACCGCAAGATCGCCAATCCGACGCCCTAGCCATTAGGCTACCACCGCTTCACCGCTTAATTAAGTTCTATTTTATTAAAATAATGACCTATACTTATTATCGTTAATCCATTTATCGTCCCACTAATAAACTGAGTCTCTAAGACTGAGAAGGATTAGGTAAATAGTCAACCACTCTGGCCTAATACGCCGTTGACGACGTTGAGCGAGTCTCACAGGTATCCTCACGATGTCTTCCTTCACTATTTTTAGCCTTTACCGATTGCATTCCTGTATCCACGTCAAACACCACAAAGTACATACTTGCAGTCTTTTAATTAATTGTATATTTCGCCCAGTGGAAGTTTTATACCCCATATATATGACTTGTAAATAGAAGAAGGGATGTTTTATGCTTCGGCACGAATGGGCCGGCTCGACCGGAGTGATACCACTCACAGAAAACCGGCGTCAAACAACGCTTACGTTGCGTTTCGCCGAGTGAGTGAGGTTACCAGAGGCCCAAGCCCAATCCCCTTTTAAAAGGTCGGCAACGCACTCGTGACTCCTCTGGTGTTACGGGTGTCCATGGGCGGCGGTATCGCTTACCATCAAGCGATCCGTCTGCTCGTTTGCCCTCCTATCCCATAAAAAAAATGATATCTGTAGGTACGTACATAAAGAGTATTATAGAGATCAGTGGTAGGTACGAATGAGAATTTAAACGTAAGATCTAGGCAGCAAGCATTAGGTGCGGGGCACACTAACGGAACCAATACAGTCCGCCTATAAATCCGGCGGAACGTCCGAAACACTTCAGCTGTCTCAACCGCGTGTGCCCCTACGGTGGGTATGTGCTAGGTGTCGCCGGGAACATGTAGGTGTGGATAAGAAATTTGTTTAGTTTTATAGCACGCGTAGAATGACAAAAAATATATTAAATTAGTAATACTAAAATATAATATAACATACCATCACGCCTGTATTCCCCAAAGGGTTAGGCAGAGGCGTACTAATGTACATCCACAGTTCGTCGGTATGTTTAGGTCCCATGTAATAGGGGGCGAGCCTACTGCCATCAACCGGACATAAATCCAGACTCCGAGCTGCTACTGAGAATTTCATAGAAAAATCCAATAAAACTTTGCTCGACTTGGGGATCGAACCCAGGACCTCTAGCGTTGCGCTTGGACCACCCTAGACTAATGACGCAGTTTATTAATATTACTATAAAAATCAACTTCAATTTTCTTGTCACCCGACGACACGTTTGGCATCTCCGCCACGGGTTGTGGGTTCAATCCCCGAATGGAACAATATTAGTTTGATCCACGAATATTTCTACGGGGTCTGGGTGTATATGTATATGAAAAGTTGTGTTTTGGGTTTTTGTGAACGCAAAAATAAATAAATATTTAACATTTTCTGAAGTGTTGCTGGCGTCTATAGTGCTGTTGCCGCTTACCATTACGAGGCACGTATATATATTACAATTAAAAATAAAATTAATATGACTATAAAATAAAATTGACTGCACGTTACACATACTTGTTTTGAGTTTATTAATTAAATATTTGTTAAGAGGCCGGTGGACCGAATTTTTCTTACAAACGTAATACCGAAATAAATCGTAATTCAAACACAATTTAATCAAATTGGTTTAATATTCGGATTCCGATATCATTAATCTAGGTTCCTACATTTTAATTTTGTCCAAAATACTTCACTGGAAATAAATGTAAGCGAATGCAATTTTTGATAAATTTACCAAGTTTGGAACGATTTTCCGATCTTTTGTTTCTAGTAAAGTAGTAGTAGACGAAATAGTACCGTAGGAACCTAGATTAACGGTATCCAAATCCGAATAATGACATAATTGTATAGAATATCGACTGGATTACCATTTATTTCGGTATTACGTTTTTGTGGGCAATTCAAACTCCGCCGGATCCTTAAGTCTCTCGCGACACAGGATTTGTTTTGAAAAGCGAGAGCTGTCATTAACCAAAAATCTTACGTATGACGTATGGTCAACATCCACAAATTAATGTTCTTATTTTCAAAAGAACAAAAATCTATTTTACGCTAGTCGCTACAAAATTTCTTATCCAGTATTTACAGTAATTTAAGGTGTACCAGCCATATGTTTGCCAAGAAAGGGTTGAGCAAGTGCTACCTGGGCCGGGTGGGGGGAGGGTGTAGCGGGCAGGATTTACACCCTCATTTGTTTGCGATGACCCCCAAGCACTATCTCCTTGGAGCGTCTTGGTATCGCCTTGGCTTAACCGTCTCTCACCGGGTAGGTATATTGTGTTTTTGCCGCTTTTCGGTTCATTACGTTTTACTGTATCGGTATTTTGGATGTTTTATTAAGATTACTTACTCACGATGAACTTGTTTTTCCATAATTCCTTGGGAATTTCTCGAAACCCGATATTAGTACTCATCGACTACCTAATATTGTATGGCAAACGAACAGACAGATCGCCTCATGGTAAGCGATTACCGCCGCCCATGGACACCCGCAACACCAGAGGTGTCACAAGTGCGTTGCCGACCTTTTAAAAGGGGATTAGGCCTCCGGTATCCTCACTCACTCGGCGAAACATAACGTAAGCGTTGTTTCACGCCGGTTTTCTGTGAGGCCGTGGTATAACTCCGGTCGAGCCGGCCCATTCGTGCCAAAGTATGGCTCTCCCATGGTAAAGTTACATGTTTCTGGATCCATCGGTTGATATTTATTAGGCCACATAGGTAGGTGACTAGTGTATAGGATATGGGATAGTAACTATTTTAGCCTCCTGTGGTCCACGCTTCAATCCCTAAGCTAAGTAAATTTACTATAAATTTCTCCGTAACAAATTGGAGTGCTGGATTTGAGTCCGGTTGCTAGCGATAGGCACTTCCATGTCAAATTTCGATCCTCAATCTCCAGTAACGAAAATAATCAAAGGAGTGGTTATTAATTCTGGTTATTTTTAGGCTGCTCGCAAGAAAGCAGGTTATAACACAAAACCTTTCAAAAATACAACCGTTATCTTGCTAGACGTGTTAACGTTCACTTTACATCGTTTTAATATTAAGTCGGCTGGAAATATTTACGCGGGTTATTAGCGAGGACGACAACAGTAGCACTTACCTTAAAGCCTTTCCACAAAGATTGGAGGCTCTTAAGCGATACAGTCTTGTGCAAGTTTGGATAATGGCCCAGGTTAGTGCAGTTCACAAGATTTTTATGCAAGTTTATCGGAAATCTTGTCGAAGTTCACAGTTGTTGTTAGTTGTTTATTCTATTGTTACGCCGAGTAACTATTAGTACGGGGATGGGTCACGAAGATTCTAGATAAGTCGTAGAAGCACGTAGAACATTCGAAGAAAAGCCGGGTTCAAGTTGGATGACCGTAAACAATAGACGATCACTTTATCGTCTATTGTTTATAAGTAGGTACTTAGGTACTTACCTACTCGTATTTTGTGGACCTATCGAGAATGTTCGATTCTAGAATCTTCGTGACTCATATAAATACAGGTCGTGAGGGTCGGCCAAGGCAGTTTAGTTCTGAACACGGTGAAGTGAATATCGAAGTGAAGTTAAGTGATTACAAGTGCGACATTATAGTGCGATAAGTGATACTGTAGTGACTCTCTCAGTAATTTCTGTTGTGTATTTGTCAAGTTAATTAAAATATTTGTTGTTTCGGTGAAATTGGTGTTATTTAAATTTATCCCGAACCCCAGCTCGTAACACTATGTTTATACCTAAAATAAAGTTTATACCTACCTATCGTGAAAATTTTATCGCTATCTGTTTAGTGGTTTAGGCGTAAACATACCTAACTAACAAACAGACAGACAATTCGTATTTAAGTATATGAAAAAAAAAGCATTTATTTAGTACGACATAATACACACAATACTGTCGTTGGATGCAGCCGGCATGTGACCGATCGCTGTGGAGGTCTTTGGGGGAGGCCTTTGTTCAGCAGAGGACTTCCGTTGGCTGATATGATGATGATGATGATGAATACACACAAAAGCAATTTAGAAATATTGATACAAAAAGCTCAGCAAGTGCCAGGTTGTAAAATCCTGGCGCTGATATCCTGCTGAATCCCTGTAACATAGGTCAATGTCAGGTAATGCGAGTGTATGGGAGAGTGACGTATATCCTGCCTACTAAAATAAAAAATGTAATTAATAATAATAATACTGAAATATAATATTGTATTACGTATATACGCCGAGACCGCAATTTATGTGCGTGCAAGCAATCCTGTTTCCTGGAAGTCATCACGGTCAATGTCAAAAAATTGCCTATATAATATCTTATCATATTATAATATCTTGGTATTTATAACATTTAATTCCTTTTGTTTATTGATGAGATGTTACCGAAATCTTATTCTAAACATGCAGTGTACATATATAATTATGATTACCCTGGTGTGTCCCACTGCTGGGCAAAGACCTATCTTGAGCTCGGACTACCTTTATTTGAACCACAGATTTACTAGTTTCTGACACTTACGCGAAACGTCGGGAATCAAATAATATCAATACAACGCGATAAAATGCGTAAAAAGAAGTTTTATTTCAATGTCTAATATTCGCGTAAGTGTCAGAAACCAGTTTATGGAACTCTTAATAAAACGATATCAAAGTAATAAATAATATATTATAAATGGCTTCGTATTATACTGCCCTAAATGTTTACTTTCATAAGTCGAGCGGTCAAACGGTCAGCAGAATGCCTCTATCAATATAATATCTTACGCCAGTGATACTGTTTGCCTTAGCACTTGCAAGATATACAACCATGTTAGCGACATCTTCTGACTCCGATACCGTATCTATTATATACACTGACTTTTCCACTTCTTTGACTTCTGCTGTTGACATTTTGACATTATTGTTTTCTTCCTTATAAATTAGACTTATCATATTTTTTATTAATAACTATAATTACTAAAATAATTAAATTATTAATACACTGTAAAGTATTAATAAAATTATTAATAGGTACACTGTATTAATAATTTTATTAATACAGTGGACACTATATTTTGGAAACGAAAATTACCTAAGTACGCAGGCTAAGCTCCGCAAAGATGCGTATGATAAATTGGCCTTGTTTCGCACCTTTAAGGCTTTCATAGAAGTGATTGAACGCAGAATCTCAGGAAAATTAGACCTAAATTTGTCGCGGCCTTTCCACCACCAATCACCTCCACACGCTAAATCAGATCATCGAGAAGCATTATGAGTACAATCCCCCACTCTATCTGGCCTTTATAGGCTACATAAAAGTCCAAAACTTTTCACAGCCACTTTAGAAGACATGTTTATATCCTTAGAAGGTTTAACAAACTTTCAGTTCGCTGACGACATAGTCCTCTTTTCCTCCTCATCAGTAGAACTTGGCTCGATGATCAACGACCTCAACACCGCGAGCTTGAAGGTGGGACTGAAGATGAACACATCAAAGACCAAACTCATGACAAACGCAGACTAGAGGTTAATGGGATAGGGATTGAATATGTCTATGAGTATATTCATCTGGGCCAATTAGTTTCTTTTCAGGCGCGACAAGATAAAGAAGTTGCACGTCCCTCCGAAAGTGCCTGGACTAGCTATTGGTCCATAAAACATCTAATGAAAGGTGACCTTCCTCTTACCTTTAAAAGAAAACTCATGGACATATATATATGTGTATTCTCCCCATCCTCACGTACGGTGCTCAAACTTGATCTTTGACAGAACATCAGAAGTCCGCACTTGAGGTTTTCCAGTGAGCCATGGAGCGTAGTATCTTGGGAGTCAGGCTTACAGACCGGATCTGCAATAGTGTACTGTAGCCTTAGCACGAACAACTTGCGAAAAAGTATTCGTATCGTCACGATAGTGGCGCTGGTCCAAATCTCATACAAATTGGTCTCCATGACGATGCTAAGGCTACTGTTCAGTAGCCTTAGCACGAACAACTTGCGAAAAAGTATTCGTATCGTCATGGAGACCAATTTGTATGAGATATGGCCCAGCGCCTCTATCGTGACGATACGAATACTTTTTCGCAAGTTGTTCGTGCTAAGGCTACTGCACTCTAAAATTCAAATCGCTGACGTTGGTCAGAAAGCCGCTCCTCTAAAGGGAACTGGGCTGGACATGTGTGCCGCATGACGGACGACTTGTGGGCTAGATTTACAACGGAGTGGAGCCCACAAGGCGTTAGACGACGCAGGCGGCTCAGACGGAGATGGTGGGATGAACTGGACTCCTATTTGAGTAATTGGGCTGAAAAAATACTAAACCGAGTGGAAGGAGGGTAGGGAAGACTTTCACCTGCAGAGGGACAAACCGGGCTGATAATAATAATGATAAAAATTATTAATATTGTTCTGATAGCTATTTATTACCTGGAGTAAATTCGGATACAAATTTCATCTAGAAAAGTTCCAGGTACAACATAATAGAAGAAAGTTAATGAACTCTCAATATTGCTCCGTTTAAGCTGCATAAGCTGTACCACAACTTGATAATGAGATTTGCGGTTTTAAGTTGTGAGAGAGGGATGTTGCTATACAAGTTAATTAGTGCCATTTCACTCAAACAATCTCATAATAATTGCGTTATTACGTTGCGGTACAAGTGCTCTGAAAAATTTTTTTAAAACGTTACTCCTCACTAGCCGTTTCTCATGTAGGTACTTGTGAAATGAAATGAAATGAAATGAAATTATTTATTCTGCAAGTAGATCTTTAGAGATACTTTTACATGTCATGGTTTGGGTTTTTTTTTTTTAGCTAGATGGCTTCGGCATTTCCTAACTGACGACCTCTGAGAAGAAACACCGAAACAAACTCAGAGAATCATGGTCTCTTTTAAAGTCCAGACATGAAAGAACACTTATAAGTGAGTGGTACGATGTAGGGTAATGTCTGAAATGGCCTTTTGAGGAAAGAACCATAGCAGCTTTGAGTAGACCAGTCCCAACTGACGGCACGCATGCATCAGTCATCGTGTAGCTCAACCATAATTTAGGGAGCTCAACGACCTGTCGCACGGCCATACCAGATCAGCAGGACATTCGTGTAGGTCTAATGACAAACACTCGATTTCAAATTCTCACACATACGAACACCCGGACGAAACCCCGACGGAGAAAAGATAAACGTCGATCACTCAGCCACTGCGTTAATCGGCAAAACCAGTAAACCTCCAAACTGGAGCTAGGTTGCCTTTTATCCCCTTTCAAATATCATTGCTCCTGTTACTCGAGGCTATATAATCCTCTTTCTATGATTAGCCTTTATGTAAATAACTGTAATTTTGCTTGTCATGTAAACTGACAGACATTTTTATAATTCCAACGTATAAGAAACGGATTTTATAAATACCTATTAACTGTTTTTTAAACTAATTTATTGAACGTTTGTATTTGATTAAAAATCATGTGCAGCCAAATTATTAGAAAAACGCTACCTAATATGTTGGTTCCGGTTGGGAAGTATCAACTTCAGTGTTACTCAAGCCGCCATGATTCAGGACTGTGTCTGAAAGACAAAGTGGTTCTGATCACGGGAGCTGGTTCTGGCATCGGTGCCACCGCTGCTATGGCTTTCGCTAAGGAAGGCTCCAAAGTCGTCCTGGTGGACAAAGACGAAGAAAACGTGAAAAGAGTTGCTGAACATTGTAACAAGAAATTCTGCGCTAAGACACTCTCTATGCGAGTTGACGTATCCAAAGATGATGAATTGGAGTCAATGATTTGTGAAGTAATCAAAAAATTCAGTGTACTAGACGTGCTGGTCAATAATGCAGGTATATTAACATTTGGGTCGCTTCTCAAAGGAGATCTGATGGCGGCCTATGACAGAACAGAAAGGATCAACCTTCGTGCTTGTTTGTATATCACTAGCTTGGCATCTCCTTATCTTGTTCAGACTAAGGGTAATGTTATTAACATATCGAGTATTATGGGACGTACTTATGTTGGAGATTCGAAATACTTGCCATATTGCATTTCTAAAGCAGGTTTGGACCACTTTATGCGTGGTGCAGCGCTAGAACTCGGGTGCCACGGTGTTAGAGTAAACAATGTATGTCCCGGACCCACTAAAACTGATATATTTTCAAGAGCTGGAGTTAAAGGATCGTGGAAAGAAATCGGTGAATCTTTTAGAATAAATAATGTATCGGAACCAGAAGAAATTGCCGACATGATTCTATATTTGGCAAGCGACAAGGCAAGGAGTATTACTGGCGTGAGGTACTACATTGACAAGGGTACTCTACTGCAGGGTTAACGTTCCAAGTATTTATAAACTTGAGATTGCACTTACTTATGCTGTACAAACTAAAGCTCAGATGGCCAACTTATGCTTCGTCATCTCTGATAAGAGACAACTATGTGAAAAGTTGCATCGTTTATTGTAATAGACTGTTATTTTTTAAATTAAATATTATCTTTATGACTTCGACATTTTATCGACATTCTTTAATTTACATGTAGGCTTATGCAACTGAGAAACACTCACTAACTAATTATAAAGTTCCTTATAGGTTACAAACATGAAAATCCTTGAAGATTTTTTTATAGCATGGAAAATATCAATAAAGATAACATTGCAGGCCACAGCTATAGTTATTTTGTAAATATAATAATTACATATGTCTCCAATTTAATTTTTTAACGTGGGAGAGCCATGCTTCGGCACGAATGGGCCGGTTCAACCGGAATGATACCACGGCCTCACAGAAAACCGGCGTCTAATAACGCTTACGCTGTGTTTCGTCGAGTGAGTGAGGTTACCGGAGGCCCAATCCCCTTTTAAAAGGCGAGCAATGCACTTGCGACTCCTCTGGTGTTGCGGGTGTCCATGGGCGATGGTAATCGCTTACAATCAGGTGATCCGTATGCTCGAAAATTGATGACTGTCAAAAATCAATTACTATAACGATTTATCACGATGACCAGGTTTCGCGAGAAAACGTAGTCGTTATTCTTAAACTAAGAGCACGCAATTCCTAACTATCAGGTAACCACGCAAGCTCTAATAACCTTTTGTGCTGTGGGATTTTTCTTTTATAATAGAAACGGTAGAACTTCTGAAGGTTAAAACAATGGTAAGTGCAACATCAATGAAAAGCCAGAGGTAGCGAAAAACGGATTTATTGACAGATTTAACTAGGTACAGTCGAGTTCATTAATATATTGGCCCTTCCAAGCTCCAAAAATATATGAACGTCAAATAAGCTATAAATATTGTGACAACTTTAAGCATCATTAAATTGTGGACAAGATTTAGATTCATTATATTGTGACTGCTATTTTTCAGTAACATTGTAGTATACAGTCAAAGGTACATAATTATATCTACAACTGTAGGATTCATAATTATGTATGCACACATGAATACAATAATGTCTTACCGACTAAAAACCGTACTTACCTTCCTTGCCCGATGGTCACGGCCATGGGATTCGTGACATTCACCACGGCCATGACAGGCTGTGGTCTCATCCTACTCGCTTGCGCGGAGGTGCCCAGCACGCGCGCCACCTACTGGGGCCATTGTCTGGTCGGGCTGCGTACTGCCCAAGTCAGTCGCCCGCAGCCACAGCATGCACACATGGTGGTCGGAGGTTTGTCTGCGCCCTCCTGCTCCCGGTGCGTCTACTACGGATTGGGAGAGTAGTGGACAATTCTCTCTCCCTTTCCGCCGCCTTCTTTGCAAACATAACTTGCTCGCAATAGGAAAAGCGGCGGCCTCCCACACGCTCTCGCTCCCGACCATAGACCCGCCGCTCTGCCCAAAGCTGGACATACCTCCAGTGTATGCTGCGCCGTGTCCTCGGGGCAATCCACGCAATGGTGACACCCGGGCGTTGGCTCCCGGCGTATGCGACATAGGCACTTCCCGAAACAGCCATGTCCTGAGAGTACCTGCGTCAGCCGGAAACTGAGAGCGCCGTGACGTCTCTCTCTGACTCCTCCATGACGGGCCTTACCGCCACCGCCTTACCGCCACGTTGTGGCGTGCCCTACAGTTTGCTCGACCTGGGAATTGAACTCAGGTCCTCTAGCCTAGCAGTCGCGCTTGGGACTACTAGACTAATGAGACAGTCTATATTGGTATTTATAAGATTTAATGAGTCGAACAACGCTGATACATACGTCATGCTCGTGAACGGGTGCTGTCTGTCGGGACTGGTCAACTCTTATATGCCATGTCAATACTGATTCAGTTATGTTATCTTTTGGGGGGTAACTTACTTTTATCACTCGCATCAAAATCCACAATACTCACATTGATAGACTAAAAAAAATGTAAACATCAATTATCTACTTAAAAGAGTATCTATGGAGTTTCTTGCCGGCTCTTCTCCATAAGACCTACTATTTGGAACCGCGCATGTAGTTTTGACATTTCAAAAGTACCTGTATATGGTCTAATTCAAATAAAAATTTTGAGTTTGAGTTTGAACTTTCTTTTTCATGTAACGATCTATGTTGATCTTGTGCCATGATTACCCTTATAACTGTTGAACCATGGACCGACTAGTTCCCATATTT
The DNA here is from genome assembly GCA_910591435.1 of Acronicta aceris. Taxonomy (NCBI): domain Eukaryota; kingdom Metazoa; phylum Arthropoda; class Insecta; order Lepidoptera; family Noctuidae; genus Acronicta; species Acronicta aceris. The sequence continues at coordinate 1,563,855 of OU342778.1, read as the reverse complement.
TACGACAAATTTCGACTGATTAGTGACTAATTCTCTGTTCAATCAGAATTCAAATCGGTGACGGTGGCTTAACCAGAAAATGCCACACCCCTGACACCTGTAGTTTTTGACTACCCCTGGGAAAAGCATGCGAGTAGCTATCTATGTAATGTATGTAGGTATACAAAAGACTATTTTAATTTAATCTAAACAATAACTCTTAATAAAACCTCTTTAAAGTAGGACGCTAACAAAATAATAAATAATATTTTATAAATGACTTAGTATTATACTGTCCTAAATTTTTACTTTTATAAGTCGAATGGTCAAACGGTCAGCAGAATGCTTCTATCAATATAATATCTTACGCCAGTGATACTGTTTGCCTGAGCACTTGCCAGATATTCAACCATGTCAGCGACATCTTCTGACTCCGATACCGTATCTATTGTACACACTGACTTCTCCACTTCTTTGACTTCTGCTCTTGGAAAAATATCAGTCTTAGTGGGACCTGGACATTCATTATTTAATCTTACATCGACACTAGTTAGTTCTAATACTGCCCCATACATAAAATTATCAAGACATGCCTTAGAAATACAATAAGACAAATACTTCAGCCCCAGCGTAGGTAGATCCATCCAAGAATACTGGATATGTTAAAAGTTACCCTTACTTTTCATAAGGTAAAGAGTTGCCAACAGGGTAATGAACATGCAGGCACGAAGATTCAATTTAGGTGTTCTATCGTACTGTTCTATCAGATCTCTTTTGAGGATCGATCAACAAGTCAATATTTCAGCATTGTTAAAGAGTGCGTCTAATTTGCCGAGTTTTTGAACAGTTCTACAGATCATTGGCGCTAATTGTTCCTCCCTAGTGACATTTTGAATGTCTTGAACAAACGTTGAACTTTTTCGTCTGTATCTACAATGGTTTCGTTAGAGACTTCTTTGGCAAATGAAGAAGAAGCTCCGGTATTGGGGATTTTGCTGCTATGGCAGCAAAATCCCCAATACCGGAGCCAGTCCCTGTAATTAGCACAACTTTGTCATGCAAACACATTCCCGAATAATTTCGGCGAGAAGAATATTGAGGTGGACTTTTCCCAACTGGAACCAATATATTATAACGCAGTTTTTTCTTGATTGTTTGGCAAAACATGGCATCAGACTGTATCATATAATATCCTGTTTTTATAAACACGGGCCAAAGGTTAAACTTCCACTAAAATATACAAAAATGTTTACTATATTCAAAAATATCCCGCGAACAAAACTTTTGTCAATTAGTCATTATTGCAGAACATTGAATAATGACAGAATGTCAAATGACATGAAAGAAATTCATTTCCAAAAAGTTTTGAATCTAGTGAGTATCACTGATCATAGTCATATAAGATCAATTTATACTGATAATAGTATTATAGAGGTCACTGATCAGTATAAATTTATATTTTTATTTATAATTATATATATTATGATAAAAATGATTAAGATTGTTCTGATAGCTACTTAAAGTACTTATTACCTGGAGACAATTCGGATAATAATTTCGTCCAGAATAATTCCAAAGAGGTAGAACATTATAGAAGAAAGTTAATGAACTCTCACCACAACTTGATAATGGGATTTGCGGTTTTAAGTTGTGAGAGAGGTATGTCGCTATACAAGTGAATCAGTACATCTCAAACTTTTTTTTTAAATTTCTTCTGCAACATGGCGATCTGTGTTGGACACAATGAGCCACTCCATTGGCTATACTTTTGTACTGCTTTTAGGTATGGTAGTTAGAAGGAGGCTCCAGTAAGCGCTCCGTCTATTGTACGATTTCTGATTCAGTTGAATCTGCTGGTTAGGGAGCAGACACTATGTCTCTGCCTCTCTGCCTCTCAAACTATCTCATAATAATTGCGTTATCACGTTGCGATACAAGTACTCTGCAATATTTTGTTAAAACGTTGCTCCTCACTAGGTGTTTCTCATGTAGGTACTTGCAAACACTCACTTTCAAATTCTCACACATACTAATACCCGGACGAAACACCGACGGAGAAGTGATAAAAATCGATCACTCAGCCACTGCGTTAATCGCCAAAACAAGAAAACCTGCAGACTGGAGATAGGTTGCCTTTTATCCCCTTTCAAATATCATTGCTCCTGTTACTCGAGGCTATATAATCCTCTTTCTATGATTGGCCTTTATGTAAATAATTGTAATATTGCTTGTCATGCAAACTGACAGACATTTTTATAATTTCAACGTTTATGAAACGAATTTTATAAATACCTATTAACTGTTTTTTAAACTAATTTAATGTACGTTTGTATGTGATTAAAAACCATGTGCAGCCAAATGATTAGAAAAACGCTACCTAATATGTTGGTTCCGGTTGGGAAGTATCAACTTCAGTGTTACTCAAGCCGCCATGATTCAGGACTGTGTCTGACAGACAAAGTGGTTCTGATCACGGGAGCTGGTTCTGGCATCGGTGCCACCGCTGCTATGGCTTTCGCTAAGGAAGGCTCCAAAGTCGTTCTGGTGGACAAAGACGAAGAAAACGTAAAAAGAGTTGCTGAACATTGTAACAAGAAATTCTGCGCTAAGACACTCTCTATGCGAGTTGACGTATCCAAAGATGATGAATTGGAGTCAATGATTTGTGAAGTAATCAAAAAATTCAGTGTACTAGACGTGCTGGTCAATAATGCAGGTATATTAACATTTGGGTCGCTTCTCAAAGGAGATCTGATGGCGGCCTATGACAGAACAGAAAGGATCAACCTTCGTGCTTGTTTGTATATCACTAGCTTGGCATCTCCTTATCTTGTTCAGACTAAGGGTAATGTTATTAACATATCGAGTATTATGGGACGTACTTATGTTGGAGATTCGAAATACTTGCCATATTGCATTTCTAAAGCAGGTTTGGACCACTTTATGCGTGGTGCAGCGCTAGAACTCGGGTGCCACGGTGTTAGAGTAAACAATGTATGTCCCGGACCCACTAAAACTGATATATTTTCAAGAGCTGGAGTTAAAGGATCGTGGAAAGAAATCGGTGAATCTTTTAGAATAAATAATGTATCGGAACCAGAAGAAATTGCCGACATGATTCTATATTTGGCAAGCGACAAGGCAAGGAGTATTACTGGCGTGAGGTACTACATTGACAAGGGTACTCTACTGCAGGGTTAACGTTCCAAGTATTTATAAACTTGAGATTGCACTTACTTATGCTGTACAAACTAAAGCTCAGATTGCCAACTTATGCTTCGTCATTTCTGATAAAAGACAACTATGTGAAAAGTTGCATCGTTTATTGTAATAGACTGTTATTTTTTTAACTAAATATTATCTTTATGACTTCGACATTTTATCGACATTCTTTAATTTACAAGTAGGCTTATGCAACTGAGAAACACTAACTAATTATAAAGTTCCTTATAGGTGACAAACATGAAAATCCTTGAAGATTTTTTTATAGCATGGAAAATATCAATAACTATAACATTGCAGGCCACAGCTATAGTTATTTTGTAAATATAATAATTACATATGTCTCCAATTTAATTTTTTAACGTGGGAGAGCCATGCTTCGGCACGAATGGGCCGGTTCAACCGGAATGATACCACGGCCTCACAGAAAACCGGCGTCTAATAACGCTTACGCTGTGTTTCGTCGAGTGATTGAGGGTACCGGAGGCCCAATCCCCTTTTAAAAGGCGAGCAATGCACTTGTGACTGCTCTGGTGTTGCGGGTGTCCATGGGCGATGGTAATCGCTTACCATCAGGTGATCCGTATGCTCGAAAATTGATGACTGTCAAAAATCAATTACTATAACGATTTATCACGATGACCAGGTTTCGCGAGAAAACGTAGTCGTTATTCTTAAACTAAGAGCACGCAATTCCTAACTATCAGGTAACCACGCAAGCTATAATAACCTTTTGTGCTGTGGGATTTTTCTTTTATAATAGAAACGGTAGAACTTCTGAAGGTTAAAACAATGGTAAGTGCAACATCAATGAAAAGCCAGAGGTAGCGACAAACGGATTTATTGACAGATTTAACTAGGTACAGTCGAGTTCATTAATATATTGGCCCTTCCAAGCTCCAAAAATATATGAACGTCAAATAAGCTATAAATATTGTGACAACTTTAAGCATCATTAAATTGTGGACAAGATTTAGATTCATTATATTGTGACTGCTATTTTTCAGTAACATTGTAGTATACAGTCAAAGGCACATAATTATATCTACAACTGTAGGATTCATAATTATGTATGCACACATGAATACAATAATGTCTTACCGACTAAAAACCGTACTTACCTTCCTTGCCCGATGGTCACGGCCATGGGATTCGTGACATTCACCACGGCCATGACAGGCTGTGGTCCAATATTTGGACCTCTTCAAAAGGCGAGGCTCGGCCTCTCATCCTACTCGCTTGCGCGGAGGTGCCCAGCACGCGCGCCACCTACTGGGGCCATTGTCTGGTCGGGCTGCGTACTGCCCAAGTCAGTCGCCCGCAGCCACAGCTCATGGTGGTCGGAGGTCTGTCTGCGCCCTCCTGCTCCCGGTGCGTCTACTACGGATTGGGAGAGTAGTGGACAATTCTCTCTCCCTTTCCGCCGCCTTCTTTGCAAGCATAACTTGCTCGCAATAGGAAAAGCGGCGGCCTCCCACACGCTCTCGCTCCCGACCATAGACCCGCCGCTCTGCCCAAAGCTGGACATACCTCCAGTGTATGCTGCGCCGTGTCCTCGGGGCAATCCACGCAATGGTGACACCCGGGCGTTGGCTCCCGGCGTATGCGACATAGGCACTTCCCGAAACAGCCATGTCCTGAGAGTACCTGCGTCAGCCGGAAACTGAGAGCGCCGTGACGTCTCTCTCTGACTCCTCCATGACGGGCCTTACCGCCACCGCCTTACCGCCACGTCGTGGCGTGCCCTACAGTTTGCTCGACCTGGGAATTGAACTCAGGTCCCTAGCCTAGCAGTCGCGCTTGGGACTACTAGACTAATGAGACAGTCTATATTGGTATTTATAAGATTTAATGAGTCGAACAACGCTGATACATACGTCATGCTCGTGAACGGGTGCTGTCTGTCGGGACTGGTCAACTCTTACATGCCATGTCAATACTGATTCAGTTATGTTATCTTTTGGGGGGTAACTTACTTTTATCACTCGCATCAAAATCCACAATACTCACATTGATAGACTAAAAAAAATGTAAACATCAATTATCTACTTAAAAGAGTATCTATGGAGTTTCTTGCCGGCTCTTCTCCATAAGACCTACTATTTGGAACCGCGCATGTAGTTTTGACATTTCAAAAGTACCTGTATATGGTCTAATTCAAATAAAAATTTGAGTTTGAGTTTGAACTTTCTTTTTCATGTAACGATCTATGTTGATCTTGTGCCATGATTACCCTTATAACTGTTGAACCATGGACCGACTAGTTCCCATATTTTACGACAAATTTCGACTGATTAGTGAATAATTCTCTGTTCAATCAGAATTCAAATCGGTGACGGTGGCATAACCAGAAAATGCCACACCCCTGACACCTGTAGTTTTTGACTACCCCTGGGAAAAGCATGCGAGTAGCTATCTATGTAATGTATGTAGGTATACAAAAGACTATTTTAATTTAATCTAAACAATAACTCTTAATAAAACCTCTTTAAAGTAGGACGCTAACAAAATAATAAATAATATTTTATAAATGACTTAGTATTATACTGTCCTAAATTTTTACTTTCACAAGTCGAATGGACAAACGGTCAGTAGAATGCTTCTATCAATATAATATCTTACGCCAGTGATACTGTTTGCCGGAGCACTTGCCAGATATTCAACCAAGTCGGCGACATCTTCTGACTTCGATACCGTATCTATTGTACACACTGACTTCTCCACTTCTTTGACTTCTGCTCTTGGAAAAATATCAGTCTTAATGGGACCTGGACATTCAATATTTAATCTTACATCGACACTAGTTAGTTCTAATGCTGCCCCATACATAAAATTATCAAGACATGCCTTATAAATACAATAAGACAAATACTTCAGCCCCAGCGTAGGTAGATCCATCCAAGAATACTGGATATGTTAAAAATTACCCTTACTTTTCATAAGGTAAAGAGTTGCCAACAGGGTAATGAATATGCAGGCACGAAGATTCAATTTAGGTGTTCTATCGTACTGTTCTATCAGATCTCTTTTGAGGATCGATCAACAAGTCAATATTTCAGCATTGTTAAAGAGTGCGTCTAATTTGCCGAGTTTTTGAACAGTTCTACAGATCATTGGCGCTAATTGTTCCTCCCTAGTGACATTTTGAATGTCTTGAACAAACGTTGAACTTTTTCGTCTGTATCTACAATGGCTTCGTTAGAGACTTCTTTGGCAAATGAAGAAGAAGCTCCGGTATTGGGGATTTTGCTGCTATGGCAGCAAAATCCCCAATACCGGAGCCAGTCCCTGTAATTAGCACAACTTTGTCATGCAAACACATTCCCGAATAATTTCGGCGAGAAGAATATTGAGGTGGACTTTTCCCAACTGGAACCAATATATTATAACGCAGTTTTTTCTTGATTGTTTGGCAAAACATGGCATCAGACTGTATCATATAATATCCTGTTTTTATAAACACGGGCCAAAGGTTAAACTTCCACTAAAATATACAAAAATGTTTACTATATTCAAAAATATCCCGCGAACAAAACTTTTGTCAATTAGTCATTATTGCAGAACATTGAATAATGACAGAATGTCAAATGACATGAAAGAAATTCATTTCCAAAAAGTTTTGAATCTAGTGAGTATCACTGATCATAGTCATATAAGATCAATTTATACTGATAATAGTATTAAGTCACTGATCAGTATAAATTTATATTTTTATTTATAATTATATATATTATGATAAAAATGATTAAGATTGTTCTGATAGCTACTTAAAGTACTTATTACCTGGAGACAATTCGGATAATAATTTCGTCCAGAATAATTCCAAAGAGGTAGAACATTATAGAAGAAAGTTAATGAACTCTCACCACAACTTGATAATGGGATTTGCGGTTTTAAGTTGTGAGAGAGGTATGTCGCTATACAAGTGAATCAGTACATCTCAAACTTTTTTTTTAAATTTCTTCTGCAACATGGCGATCTGTGTTGGACACAATGAGCCACTCCATTGGCTATACTTTTGTACTGCTTTTAGGTATGGTAGTTAGAAGGAGTCTCCAGTAAGCGCTCCGTCTATTGTATGATTTCTGATTCAGTTGAATCTGCTGGTTAGGGAGCAGACACTATGTCTCTGCCTCTCTGCCTCTCAAACTATCTCATAATAATTGCGTTATCACGTTGCGATACAAGTGCTCTGCAATATTTTGTTAAAACGTTGCTCCTCACTAGGCGTTTCTCATGTAGGTACTTGCAAACACTCACTTTCAAATTCTCACACATACTAATACCCGGACGAAACACCGACGGAGAAGTGATAAAAATCGATCACTCAGCCACTGCGTTAATCGCCAAAACAAGAAAACCTGCAGACTGGAGATAGGTTGCCTTTTATCCCCTTTCAAATATCATTGCTCCTGTTACTCGAGGCTATATAATCCTCTTTCTATGATTGGCCTTTATGTAAATAATTGTAATTTTGCTTGTCATGCAAACTGACAGACATTTTTATAATTTCAACGTTTATGAAACGAATTTTATAATTACCTATTAACTGTTTTTTAAACTAATTTTATGTACGTTTGTATGTGATTAAAAACCATGTGCAGCCAAATGATTAGAAAAACGCTACCTAATATGTTGGTTCCGGTTGGGAAGTATCAACTTCAGTGTTACTCAAGCCGCCATGATTCAGGACTGTGTCTGACAGACAAAGTGGTTCTGATCACGGGAGCTGGTTCTGGCATCGGTGCCACCGCTGCTATGGCTTTCGCTAAGGAAGGCTCCAAAGTCGTTCTGGTGGACAAAGACAAAGAAAACGTAAAAAAAGTTGCTGAACATTGTAACAACAAATTCTGCGCTAAGACACTCTCTATGCGAGTTGACGTATCCAAAGATGATGAATTGGAGTCAATGATTTGTAAAGTAATAAAAAAATTCAGTGCACTAGATGTTCTGGTTAATAATGCTGGTATATTAACCTTTGGGTCGCTTCTCAAAGGAGATCTGATGGAGGCTTATGACAGAACACAAAGGATCAACCTTCGTGCTTGTTTGTATATCACTAGCTTGGCATCTTCTTATCTTGTTCAGACTAAGGGTAATGTTATTAACATATCGAGTATTATGGGACGTACTTATGTTGGAGATTCGAAATACTTGCCATATTGCATTTCTAAAGCAGGTTTGGACCACTTTATGCGTGGGGCAGCGCTAGAACTGGGATGCTACGGTGTTAGAGTAAATAATGTATGTCCTGGACCCACTAAAACTGATATATTTTCAAGAGCTGGAGTTAAAGGATCGTGGAAAGAAATCGGTGAATCTTTTAGAATAAATAATGTATCGGAACCAGAAGAAATTGCCGACATGATTGTATATTTGGCAAGTGACAAGGCAAAGAGTATTACTGGCGTGACGTACTACATTGACAAGGGTACTCTACTGCAGGGTTAACGTTCCAAGTATTTATAAACTTGAGATTGCACATAAACTTAGGATTTGCAAACTAAGGCTGAGATTGCCAACTTATGCTTCGTCATCTCTGATAAGGGAGATCTTTGTGAAAAGTTGCATCGTTTATTGTAATAGACTGTTATTTTTTTAATTAAATATTATGTTTATGACTTCGACTTCGACATTTTATCGACATTCTTTAATTTACAAGTAGGCTTATGCAACTGAGAAACACTCTAACTAATCATAAAGTTCCATAAAGCTTACAAACTTGAAAATTCTTGAAGAATATTCTACCGTATGGAAAATATCCCAAAACGGGATGGTTGGAGCTCCTTGGGGGAGGCCTACGTTCAGCAGTGGACGGCAATAGGTTTATATGATGATGATGATGATAATGGAAAATATGAATGAAGATTATATTGTAGGCTACAGCTATAGTTACTTTGCAAATATAAAACTGTAGCGCCATCTACCGCGCTGCAAAGAAACTAGGAGAACATGTTCTGAATCGCGCAAGTGAAGTTTGCAACGTAACTTGGATATATACAACCGCCCGACATCAACCGTCGGGCCGTGGCCCGCCAGGCAAAACACCCGCCTGGTCGGAGGATCCTCCCTTTGGTGTGAGGGGCAACAAACCTCGCCCCTCCACAATACAAATAAAACAATTTCATACCATCTCCAATTGATGACTGTCAGAAAACAATTGTGGTAAGTATTTATCTCAATGACCAGGTTTTGAATGAATACGAAGTCGTTATTCTTAAACTAATAAAAAAATTATAAAATAAAATATCTTTATTTCAGACTATTACAGTCCATAAGTTGTTAGTGACAGGTTAGTAACAGATTGTACTTATGTGCTATGTTAGTATTGTTAGTAGCTTATTTATTTAAGTTTTATTTAATCCTACCTATACCTAGCTCCACCCAGTGTCTCTGGATGGGGCAATCCAACATATTAGCAATCATCTTCAGAATCCTGTTCCGACTGCTACGCAAGCGCTGCAGTAAGGAAGCCGCTTTCTTACGCATTACTGCGTGAAAGCCATCCGTGCCTGCTCCCACAAACATGCCAGACGCACTGCAGCGCCACGGCAGCCGCAACAGCATCCTGAAGGCGTTGTTATACTGTACGCACAGGACACTATACGCTCGGCTTGTGTATGACACCCACAGGCCGCTCGAGTAAAACGATTGACAGAATGCCTTAAATAAACTCACTTTGACGTCTGCCGTACAGCGAGCGAACCTGGAATAATAGCAGACAATTCATTACTATCAGGTAACCACGCAAGTCATAATAACCTTTTTCTTTTAACCGGATTTTTCTTTCATAATAGAAAAATGGAAACGGACTGCCTCATTAGTTTAGTGGTCCCAAACGCGACTGCTACGCTAGAGGTCCTGGGTTCCATCCCCAGGTCCAGCAAAGTGTTATTGGGTTTTTCTATGAAATTCTCAGTAGCAGATCGTAGTCTGGATTTGTGCCCGGTTAATGGTAATAGGCTCGCCCCCTATTACATGGGACCTTAACATACCGGTGAACTGCGGGTGTACATTAGTACGCCATTGCTTAACCTTTCGGGGAATACAGGCGTGATGGTATTTTATGTAGAACCAGGTTCCACCACCACATCTGAAGGTTAAAGAATGCGACTTCAATGAAAAGCTAGAAATACGACAAACCCTTTTAAAATTTTATTATTATTTGATTTATTGATAATTATCGGTTCAGTAAGATTCTAAAAATGTTGAATATCGCTAACAATGCTTACGCCACTTCGAAATTACGATTACATTTACAAGTCTCAGTGGACGATAAGATATCAAGAAACCACTACGTAATCAACAATTACAAAAATCTAATATTGATTTTTGTGACAATATTTAGGTATTATAATTATTGTGATTTTAGTTACACTTCACTGTAGGTACCTACATTAAAATATGACATACCTTTAAGAAAATTGTAACAGGTCGATGTCTGTACATTATAGATATTAAAGAAAAACTAATATGGTCTTTATTAGAGCAACGGAAGGAAAAATATTTTTTTTTAGAATTTTTATCTGTTTGTCTGTATGTTTCTACGCGCATCACGCAAAAATTACTGCATGGTATTGAATACAGTTTTCACCGATTTTTTTTTATGGGATAGGAGGGCAAACTAGTTGAAACTAGCAGACGGTTCGCCTGATGGTAAGCGATTACCGCCGCCCGTGGACACCCGCAACACCATAGGAGTCACAAGTGCGTTGCCGACCAAGAAAAGGGGATTTGGCTTCCCGTAACCGCACTCACTCGGCGAAACACAACGTAAGCGTTGTTTGATGCCGGTTTTCTGTGAGGCCGTGGTATCGCTCCGGTCGAGCCGGCCCATTCGTGCCGAAGCATGGCTCTCCCACGTAAAAAATCAGTCCCAGAATCGGACTTATAGTATGTTAATCTTTTTGGGACGTAAGTGAAACTGCGGGCAAAAGCTATAATAATATAGTCTATAATAAAAAGAGAGAGAAAGTTTTCCTAATATCTTGAAATAAAAGTTTTTTACATAACATTTTATCGTCTATTCTGTAGCATGTCTATTTGCCTTATCACTAGCTAGATACATTATTAAATCAGCAATGTCATGAGGATCAGAAAATCTTTTCAACCCTTACATAATTAGCAAAATTGTACCAATTTACGGGTACACTTGTATTTAGGAACAATTTTGTGCGGATATCTCCTGGATTAACAGTATTTACTCTAATGCCTAATTCCATTGCTACTGAACGAGTGAAGGAGTCGACACCGAGAAATAGTACATTGGGTTCTCACATCCATATCTAGTTTCTATACTTGTTGCTTGATGTATTTACTATACATCCTTTGGTCTCAACAAATATGGAGCAGTTAAATTGGTCAGTTTCACTATTGCACGAAGGTTCGTATTTAAAATCACATCGTAAGTTTCCACTAGCTTTCCATCTAGAATTTTTGCTTCGTCTCTACCAGTGCCTGCGTTGTTGATTAAAATGTCAAGTTTTCCATAGGTAGCAATTGTTTGTTTTATTATTGGCTTAGCTTCAGCATCTTTGGAGACATCAGCGAAAATCACAAGTGCTGTCTTAACGAATTCTTTGCATTTGTCTGCCGTGTTATTGGTTCCTTCTTCACTGCAAACTAATATGACCACAACAGCTCCTGCTTTAGCAAAAAGTATAGCTGTAGCTGCTTCTACACCGGATCCTGAGCCAGTGATTAAAACTACTTTATTTTCAAATGTCATTTCCGTATATCACTTTGCTTGGCGTTAGAAATAAGACATCGTCATGCACAACTAGCATTGAAAAAAATTGTATTCTTTGTAACACGTTCACGTGAATATATCAATATTGTAGCTTTGTGATATTGGAAATCTTTTTTCATACATACAGAAGCGGCGTCTGGTGACGTTATGCAAATAACTGGTGATATCAGTACTATTTGTCTGTCTTTCCTCTGATGTACTATTCGACATTGCACTGACGTCCTAAAATGTTGACGTTCATATAACGCTATGCCGTATAGTGAAGTTGTGCGTAGGTATATGAACCCTGAAGAGACATCAAAGACAGCAAAGAAATCGATGTGGTATAGCACTAGAATTTTGAGAGTTCGATGTGTCGTAGCTCAGCAACGAAACTCTTAGGTACTTGTAAGGCCAGACGCCGTACTAAAACGCCGTGCTCAATAAAATAAGTTTTCGCTGGACGCCTCTATTTAACTATATAATGTCATTGGCTGGACGTAACTGATACGTAATGCCACAGTACATCTACTTGTATGTAAACTTACACGGTGCTAACTTACAAGGTGATAATAATATTGAACATCGAATTCTATCCGGCCTACGCAAATGTGTACCTTCGGGTTGTTTAGTTCCCTAGATTATGGTCTAGCTACCTAATGATTGATACATGCGTGCCGTCAGATGGGCCTGGCCTACTCAAAGCCGCTATGGCTCTTTCTTCAAAAGACCATGTCAGACATTGTCTTGCAATGTAACTCACATATTTGCTACTATGTACTAGACTGTCTGGACTTTAAAGGAGACCATGATTCTTTAAGTTTATTTCGGTATTTCTTCTCAGCTGGTGCCATCTACTTAGTTAAAAACAAAATTGTCAAAAAAGTAAGTGTTCTTATAAGATCTAGACAGATATAAATATCATTTAATCATTTATATCAAATCAAATCGATATTATATCAAACAACAGTCGTCAATGCACCATTGCATGTTATCATTTATTTTAAAGCCTACTATTAAAAAAATAATGACGCTGATAATATTTTAACGAAGTCTGGGATAATGCGGTCAATAACTCTTGATAATATCAAGAATATATATCGAAACCTACCTGATATTTTTGCAGTATCTTTATCAGTATTATTTGTAACGCCAAGCAAAGTAGTACACCGATTATGACGTTTGAAAATAAAGTAGTTTTGATCACTGGCTCAGGTTCCGGTGTAGGAGCAGCTGCAGCTACACTTTTCGCTAAAGCAGGAGCTGATGTGGTCATAGTAGATTGCAGTGAAGAACGAGCCAATAACACAGCAGAGATATGCAAAGAATTCGGTAAGACAGCGCTTGTGATTATCGCCGATGTCTCCAAGAATGCTGAAGCTGAGCACATAATAAAACAAACAATTGATACCTATGGAAAACTTGACGTTTTAATCAACAATGCAGGCACTGCTAGAGACGAAGGAAGTATTCTAGATGGAAAACTAATGGAAACTTACGATGTGATTTTAAATACAAACCTTCGTGCAGTGGTGAATTTGACCAGCTTGGCTGCTCCATATTTATTGAAGACCAAAGGATGTATAGTCAATACATCAAGCATAACAAGTACAGAAATCAGAACTGGCAGTAAGTTCCCAGCGTACTGTATGTCTAAGGCTGGTGTCGACTCTTTTACTCGTGTAGCAGCATTGGAACTAGCTCCATCAGGTATTAGAGTAAATGCCGTTAATCCAGGACTCACATGCACGAATTTTCTTCTACATGCAGGTATTCCTGGTAATTGGGACGATTTTGCTAACAGGTCAGCCTTGAAAAAATGTTCGGATCCTCAAGAGATTGCTGATTTGATTATGTATTTAGCTAGTGAGAAGGCGAAAAGTATCACTGGGGCATGTTACATTATAGATAATGGTTTAGGTCTTATGTGATGAAGATTATTTTAAGATCTTTAAAGGATGAACGTTTCTAATGTCTTTCAAATAATTTATTTTATTACTTAAAATTTAATAAAATACTACTTTCTAACAGCAATTATGTATACTTATTTTAGGAGTAGAGCTATATTATTAAAACAAATCACTGTGGTTGCCTGGAAAAAATCGCTTTAAGTGATAAGACCGCCCATAACTATATAATGTCATTGGCCCATGTATATTGTTTGTAACATAGATGGGTATATATTTCAATTTGTAGTTTTAGTATACAATAATGTGTGGAATAAATAAATAATAAATAAACCATTTTATTAAGTATGTCGGCATCCGGCCACCTCATGGTAAGTGGGCATCATCGCAAAGAAAAAATATCGTAAGGAAACCTGCATGCCTGAGAGATTTCTCAAAGACGTGTGAAGTTTGTCAACTCTTATCAGGCCAGTTTGATGGACCATAGCCAAACCCCTTACTATATTAATATGTAGTAATTAGAGTAGGTAGTACCTACCTAGATACTTCGGATATTGTAAACAATTTAATTTTAACCTCCTCATTAAAAACTCAGAAGCGAAGGAATTATTATCTTAAGTGGCCTCTTATGAAAACCGCCTGTCATTGAGAGCTATACCTAACTACAATAATAATGTATGTACAAAAACACATCACTTATAAAACGAAAATCATTTCCTGCTTCTTTAGGACGAGTTCATAATAATAATAATAAACCCGTTTTATTGAAAAAAAAACGTAAGTAGTTCCGACAGTCAGTATGTACTTATGTTATTATAACAATTTAATCTACTAAAATTGTCCTAAAGATGTTATGTACCAAAAAATGTGCCGGAGTGATACTGGCCTCACAGAAAACCGGCGTTAAACAACACTTACGTTGTGTTTCGCCGAATGAGTGAGGTTACCGGAGGCCCAATCCTCTTTTAAAAGGTCGGCAACGCACTTGTGACGCCTCTGGTGTTGCGGGTGTCCATGGGCGGCGGTAATCGCTTACCATCAGGTGATCCGTATGCTCGTTTGCCCTCCTATCACATAAAAAAAAAATGTTATGTGTCAAGTTGCCTTCTATCTTTCTCAACCTCATGGGGAAAATACTAATATGGGTAGCGACTTTTTTTTATTTTAAACTAGATATACGCCGCGGTATCACCCGCTGAAAAATTACAAAAATTACTTTCATTCAAACTTTCACCCCCCTTTTCATCACCAAATCTTGAATTTCCAAAAATCCTTTCTTATCGTATGCCTACGTCATACAAAGAACACATCTTCCAAGTTTCAGGTCTCTTTGATCAGTGGTTTAGGCTGTGCGTTGATCTGTCAGTCAGTCATTCAGGACAAAGCATTTTTCGCTATTGCAAAGGTAAAAAACAGAACAACATTAATCTTATACCACAAAAAAATATAATTTAAGGATGTTATGTTAAAATATATTTTTTCCTTCTCTGTTTAGGGGAGAATGGGTAACAGTGATTAACTTTTTCTTATGGCTTATAGTTCCAAAGTGTATGGCTAATTAATTTATTTTTGAAATTAATTTATTTAATCTTCAAAGAAAAAAAGGCTTTTATTGGCAAGTAGTACCTAAACTTACAAGTTACAGCTCCTTTAATAAAAAATGGGAAATAATCCACTATGATCCAGGAATGGGTCACTTTGGATCAATACAAACTACTAACTTATCAATGAACTTTAAATTTAATTTTAACTTAAGTAGAAACAATCTTATACTTTCAGTTGACTTAAAATAATGTTTTAATAGAAACATTAATAATTTACTCCTTGGGGGAGTTCAGCAGTGGACGGCAATAGGCTGATTTGATTGATTGATTGATAATAATTTAGAACAAAAATATTTAATTCTTAAGAAAAAATGACTATCAAGCTAAAATTGAACAAAAAACCTACACCTTTACCACCTTTTAGTACTTTTCTTCGAAAATTAATATTGGGGTTTAATATGAGATAAGAAATAAAATTAGAATTTACTGCCTCATTAGTCTAGTGGTCCCAAGCGCGACTGCTACGCTAGAGGTCCTGGGTTCGATCCCTAGGTCGAGCAAAGTGTTATTGGATTTTCTATAAAATTCTCAGTAGCAGCTCGGAGTCTGGATTTGTGCCCGGTTAATGGCAATAGGCTCGCCCCCTATTACATGGGACCTAAACATACCGGCGAACTGTGGGTGTACATTAGTACGCCTCTGCCTAACCCTTCGGGGAATACAGGCGTGATGGTATGTATAAATAAAATTAGTTAGAAAAAAAATTATTCGTTTCAAATTCTATGGATGAGTAGTTCACTGTCACTCAAAACAAAATAACTGTGACCCATTGACCGTTATGGAATAAAATAGTACTAACAAAAATCTACTTAACTCAAATACAAAACAATATAGTTTACAGCAGATTTACAGAGTAACAAGCAAAAAACAAAAAATAAACATTAACATTTTTTGTTCATCTAAAGATAAAACAAATTTTGAAACCATGTCAAAAAAAATATCTTAATTATCTACAATGCGGAGTGTAATGTGCATTTTACCGCTCAGATATCGCCTCGATGACTAGTGCGCAGGAGAGGGATATGGACAAGTGGAAACCAAACGTTTGCTTGTGTGCGTAAGCGTCACACAAACTGAGTTATAGTGAATAATCCACTGTACCCCGTGATCCACTGTTACCCATTTTCCCTACCTACCGATAACATCGTTTATACATACTTATTATAATTCTAAAGTCTTCAAGTAATATGTACTTATAATTATGTACTTATCTCTTCATACATAAATGGCGAGACAACATAACCGCGTCATAATACATCGATATTTTGCAGTGAGCAGACGTTCGTATAATGAGTTTCGCGAAAAAAGTGGTCCTGATAACAGGTGGAAGTGCCGGTATTGGCGCTACCACAGCCGAGGTATTTGCAAAGGAAGGCGCCACAATTGCTATAGTCGGGAGAAATGAAGCAAAACTAAACGCAGTAGCCCAGAAGTGTAAGAAATTTGGATCATCTGTACTAGCTATTAAAGCAGATATATCTAAAGACCAAGATGCAGACTCTATTGTTCAGAAGACAATCGATAAATTTGGTAAACTGGATGTACTTGTCAACAATGCTGGTATATTGAGGGAAGCAAGTATTCTGTCAGACAACTTCCTGGAAATCTATGATGAAGTAATGAATATAAACATGCGGGGTCTCGTTCGGATCACACGTTTCGCTGTACCTTACATCATCAAAACTAAAGGGAACATTGTAAACGTGTCAAGTGTTGCTGGGAAAGGTACTCAGAGACCAAATAATATAGCATACAGAACATCAAAGGCTGCGTTAGACCATTTTACTAGATGTGTTGCCCTGGAACTCGCACCTCATGGAGTCAGAGTAAATTCGATCAGTCCGGGACCAGTTCGAACTGATATCTTCGAAGGACTGCAAGTTAATGCAGATATATTAACACAAATTACTGCTCTGAAGAGAATATCAGAGCCTGAAGACATAGCTGATATGATCGTTTATATAGCCAGTGATAAGGCGAAAGGTATAACTGGATCCGATTACGTTGTAGATAATGGCTATTTGTTGATGTAAGATGCACCAGCAAGATAACACTCAGCGATACGAGTAGAAAACATTGTGAAGGAAAAAATGTTAAATTAAGATTTTATTTTATTGTTTAACTAGCGACCCGCCCGCGGTTTCACCCGTGTTGCCCCATTCCTAAGAGTCGTAGCGTAATGTTAAATAGCTTAAAACCTTCCACTTGAATCACTATATCTATTAAAAAAAACCGCTTCAAAATCCGTTGCGTAGTTTTAAAGATTTAAGCATACATAAGGACGGACAGACAGCGACAGCGACTTTGTTTTATGATACTACTACTACTACTACTAGATTACTATGTAGTGATGATAACAGGCTCGCCCCGTACATTAATTACATTGCACCTAAATATACAGGCGGACAGTGAGTATACACTTAAGTTTACATTTCTTGTTATATTGAAATAAATTTGTATTAAGAAGTTATTGTTTTATTATTGACTGCCTCATTAGTCTAGTGGTCCCAAGCGCGACTGCTACGCTAGATGTCCTGGGTTCGATCCCCAGGTCGAGCAAAGTGTTATTGGGTTTTTCTATGAAATTCTCAGTAGCAGCTCGGAGTCTGGATTTGTGCCCGGTTAATGGCAATAGGCTCGCCCCCTATTACATGGGACCTAAACATACCGGCGAACTGTGGGTGTACATTAGTACGCCTCTGCCCAACCCTTCGGGGAATATAGGCGTGATGGTATGTTATGTTTTATTATTGTTAATGTTTTAATTTTAAATGAAAACCAACTCAGAGCAGCCGCTCAGCAGTTCGGAGTTTGGATTTGTGCGGTTAAGAGTCGAATTTCACTTACAAACGTAATTCTGAAATAAATCGTAATTCAAACACAATTTAATAGAATTCTGTTATTATTCGGATTCCGATACCGTTAAACTAGGTTCCAACTGTACCAGTTCATCCAAAATACTTCACTGAAAATAAATACAAGTGTAGCGACATCTACCGCGCTTCATACAAACTATACGAACAAGTCTTGAATCGCGCAAGTGAAGTTTGCAACGCAACTTGGATATATACAACCGCCCGACATCAACCATCGGGCCGTGGCCCGCTAGGCAAAACACCCGCCTGGTCGGAGGATCCTCCCTTTGGTGTGAGGGGCAACATACCTCGCCCCTCCACACAAGCAAATGCAGTTTTAGATAACTTTACCAAGTTTGGAATGCTTTTCCGATCTTTTATTTCCAGCGAAGTAGTAGTAGTAGTAAATAGTACCGTAGGAAACTAGATTAACGGTATCCAAATCCGAATAATAACACAATTCGATAGAATATTGTCTAGATTACGATTTATTTCGGTATTACATTTTTGTGATACCCTTAATTGCAATAGCTCGTTCCCTATAACATAGGATCAAAACATAACATACCATGTATGTACCGTACTTCGAGGAATACAGGTATATGTAGTTTTATTTCAATGTTCTTCTTAACTCTTTTAATTGGGTGATAGAAGTATAGTGAAACAATATTCAAATAAAACAAGATTATGAAGCGATAATATTTTGTTGTTTACAGCCTAGTAGTAGTAGTAGCCTAGTGGTATGACCGTTGGACTGCCAAGTCAAAGGTCTCGAGTTCTAACCCAAGGCACGCACCTCTGACTTTTCGAAGTCATGTACGTATTAATAGTTAATTATCACGCGCTTAAACGGTGAAGGAAAACATCGTGAGGAAACCTGCATGCCTGAGAGATTTCCTCGATGGCGTGTGAAGTCTGCCAACCCGCACTAGGCCAGCGTGGTGGAGTATAGCCTAATCTCTCTCATTCTGAGAGGAAACCCGTGCCCAGCAGTGGGACAATATAATGGGTTGATTATGTATATGTTATGTTATGTTACTTAACACTATAATCAAATTTTATCTGGCCGGTGACCCTAGCATCATCAGAGAGGCATTATCTATGATGTAATGAGAGCTAGTTCAACCTTTAGCTTTCTCACCGGCTTGTATAAACAATGATGTAAGCTATATATCTTCAGGCTCCGCTTTAGGGTAGGCATATGTATCAGTTTATATTACTATATTAACTTCAATTCTTTAAAGATACCAGTACGATCTGGCTTTGGACTTATCAAATTCACTCTCACTCCATGAAAAGTGAGTTGCAAAGCAACACTTCTAGTAAAAAGGTCCAAGGCAGTGTTTGATGTCTGTATGCTATATACTTTGGCCTTGCAGTAAATTTAATTTTCTTTTTTTTATTAATTAGGTCGGCAAACGAGCAGACAAACCAGCCGATGGTAAGTAGTCATCACCTGCATCACCAGAGGAGTTGCTGCGTTTGCGAGAGCCCCTACGGACTGCAGACTGACAGAGCCGCCGTAGCCGAGAGGGAACTGGCTCTGACGCGCAAAGTCGGAACACACACTAAGGTGGTCGCCAGCCAGTCAGACCCGGAGAGGTCCTACCATCGAGCAAGTCAGATATTTTCTCGGCTCTTACGAGATGCTTATCCGAATGGCAGCGAGGAACTGTATTCTAACCCTTCCCCACGCGCGGAAAAATATCCCAGCAATACTTGACACGTTTAGTATATTTTGATGATATCCGAGGTACAACGGGTGATGCGGACGAGACCTCGCATGTTTACCTTAATTACGTCATTATAGATTTCCAGGAAGTTGTCTGACAGAATACTGGCTTATTTCCATGTGCCAGCACATTTGACAAGTACATCCAGATTCCCAAATTTGTCGATAGTTCTCTGAACAATACAGGTCACAATCAACAATCATGGTCTTTAGATATAATTATCTGCATCCATAGCTAGTACAGATGATCCAAATCATACACATCTAGTGAATTCTAGGATATTTGTGTTCATCCCTTCATAATATGTTTCTAAAAAGTTGTCTGACAGAATACTCGCTTCCCTAAATATTCCAGCATTATTAATAACTACATCCAGTTTGCCAAATTTATTGACTGTTATCTTCACAATTATGTCTACTTCTTGGTCTTTGGTTATATCTGCACTGATGGCTAGTGCAGGCACTGAAAAATTCTTACAACCTTCAATTACTCTGTTTGTTCCTGCTGACTATGACTATGACTGTGGCACCTTTTTTAGCAAAATACTCGGCTGTTGCAGCACCAATACCAGAACTCCCACCAGTGACCAGAATTACGTTCTATATGAAACTCATTATATAAAAACCTGCAGTCATATAATATATTGATTCATTAGACTATTTGTAAACGTGCATAACATCTAAGTAAGTATATTCAGAATTTACACAACAGAAACACCTGTAAGGTCCTAGGGAGGCCTAATGTGGAAAAAGGGAATACTAATTTGAATGTTCGTTAAATGTTCCACATATTTTCTTTGTTCCAATCTCGATTAATAAAGTCTAGCTAGAACATAAAAATCTGATTCTACCATTTATAGTAGTGAAAGGACGGTTTGACTGGATTCCAAATGAGAAAAGTTTGAACGAAATCCACTGTTGACGAGTCAATATTAACTAGGGAACTGCAATTTTATTATTTTCCGTCTATAATATAATGATGCTTACAATTTAGACTTTATATCTTGAGAGATACGGTTTAATAGGTGAGATTCCTGTGTGTTTGGTGGGTTGGTGTTTTCTCGGCTATCCGATGAAGTTTTTTCTAATAAGGACTGTTGCAATGGATGGCTTCTATTCAACCTATGATATCTGTATTTTTTTTAAATTTTGCATGGTCATATAACATAACCATTACAGTGCCATCAAAATTGATAGGTTTCAAATTATTCGATATTTGAATTCACTTTTAATCCCTTTAAGATCTTTCTACGAGTATGTTGCCCTATGTACAGTGGCGACGAAAAGTCCAGCAATCTCACAACTCATTGTCGTTATCAAGTGACTCGCATTGGCTGTATCGAGCTCGCTCGTACTGTTCGTAGCAATATAATCCTTAGCGTGCTTATGGACTTTTGACCATTTACTGTACCTGTGATATCAATAAGTGATTTATATTTCAAGATGTTTTTTTATTTTTTTAGGGTTCCGTACCTCAAAAGGAAATAACGGAACCCATATAGGATGACTTTATTGTCCGTCCGTCCGTCTGTCTGTCAAGACCCTTTATCTCGGACATAATTCTATAGCAATAAAGTTTATAGTTAAAAATATTTGACTAATTTTTGAATCTTATGCTTATTAACTATGTAGATAATATGATTTTAATAGTTTTTAAATATTTCGGCTCTTTATCCAAATCTCTTTGTTATCGATTCGTTTTTAAAATTCCAATGTTAGATTGCAACGTATCTAGCCCCGTGAGATACATTGTATCTTGTATCTTAACTCATTATCTCTAATACGTACATACAAATTCATAAACAGTTTAGCCACGTCTTATTGAAAGCCGTATTGTGGTGGCCTTTGTCTCCGGATCACCGGGACACAATACGATATTACTGCTTATTGTCTTGGCATGACGCCCTGACCGACAGTAACCCATATATTCATCCCATTATGTGATCTTGAATAAAGCGCGGCGTTATGTGACGTGACACACGGCTTACTGGATTGGAAAGCGAGAATACAAACATGTTTGTCGTTTGGAAGAATTTTCTTCTCTTTAGTCGAATTATTACTTATTACTCTTGAAAAAAAACCGGCGTCAAACAACGCTTACGTTGGGTTTCGCCGAATGAGTGAGGTTACCGGAGGCCCAATTCCCTTTTAAAAGGCGGGTAATGCACTTGTGACTCCTCTGGTGTTGCGAGTGTCCATGGGCGGCGGTAATCGCTTACGATAACTATATACGATATACTAGATACGAGATATATACTATATTATATAAAACATAGCAAAGGAATCGAGCTCTCTTAATATAACAAAATTTAATGCGCTTGAAAGGAGTCATAATGGGAATCATTATGCAAATAAAATATTCGTATTCCACTGTATCTTTACCGGGCGTTCATAAATGTTATTATCATTCCTATATTATATACATAATACACGTCTGACTCTGTATTCCCAAAGGGTTAGGCAAAACTGCTGCACAGTATACCGCCACAGTTTTCTAGTATGTTTAGGATCCATGAAATAGGGGGCGAGCCTATTGCCCTTAACTGGACACAAATCCAAAATCAGAACTGTTACAAAAATTACACATTACTCGACTTACAAATTCAACCCAAAACCTCTGAGTAAGCAGCCGCGCTTACAACTGCTAGACTAATGGGGTATTTCCATTAATTTTGTTTCGATTCGAGCTTGTTTAGGCCAGAGTATATAAATTACGAAAATAATACTATTGCATATTGATTTAGATACACTCACGCGAAATTGTTCAACCAAAATCGATAACATTTGAGTCCCAACCGTAACCGCAAGCTCGACATCCTTCCCGACAGTATATCCCTCTCTCTATTCGACAATTAAGATTCCTTAGCTCATTGTAATTACACCTATGCGGGTTTTCTTAATGAAGTTAAAGGGAATTAATTATTTTAGGGGGCATAAATTTAATCTGGCCCGACCTTTACTTATGATGGGACAATGCCGACCTTAAGTTGCTTATCGTATGTTATCTTATAGCGGTAATCTTGTGTGCGGAATATGGACGCTTGGTTTGGGGCATTGCAATGGGGAAAAAATGTGGATTTTTTTAATGCTTTATTTTATAAGGATGTTTTGGAATGGCTCGAAAAGTATGATACTTAGTCATAGTCTTCAAGAAAGGTTTTTTTAAGACTGACTTTATATTACATTGTATCAACCTAAAGAGGGATGTGTATGAATGAAGGAATTAGTGTATGTAGTAATGCATTTAAACCGAAGAGTAAAAGTGGAAACAGTAATCGATGGACAGAGAGACATCTTCCGTTGTGTTTCGCCGAGTGAGTGAGGTTACCGGAGGCCCAATCCCCTTTTAAAAGGCCGGCAACGCACTTGTGACTCCTCTGGTGTTGCGGGTGTCCATGGGCGACGTTAATTGCTTACCATCAGGCGATCCAACAGCTCGTTTGCCCCCCTATTCCAAAAAAAACCTGCAGTTCATAGTAGCTTCAGGATTCAACGGTGAACACTAACTCGACGAGTTTCGATCACAATAGAGTGATTGCGGTCGCAGTGTCACTATAGCCACAAGCATAAAATAAATAAAAAATCGATGGAAAGTAAATTGACATTTCAAGCAATATGGGGCTGAACATTGAAGAAGTTACTTAGTTGTAGTTAGTTAGTTAGTTGTAATTTTTTTAGGCTTTCGTTATTATTAAACATACCCAATAATAGAAAACCAATACCATAAACCAGTAACATGTCCGAAATTTGGGTGAAGTTTTTTTCGGAAAATCATTGATGTATAACTTTCAAATAGATAGTTTACGTTCCTAACTTTGCTATTTGAAATATCATTAGGATCATTATTTCTATTAACATTTACGATAAGATTCGACCTAAGCATATAGTTTGAAATTTATAGGTCGAATCTTATTTTATAACACATAAATTGAGTTCCCTTAAATTAAAAATTATAGTTGGTGAAAGGTTTTTCCGTCGATTTTTTTTTTGTTTTCTCACATTTACTTTATTATTTTTCCTTTCTTCAATAACTAGTTATTGCTGTTTTCTACTACATGCATATGTTATTATTGTTACTAATTATCTGTGAAAACTTGTAATTGGCCATTTTCCATTACTCATTTTGTTCTCGTTTTTGTATTAGCTGTAAGTTTTCCTAAAATTTAAAATAAAATAAAATACTTCTACCGAGAAAATTTCCGGGAAAACTCTATACGGCACACATACAAACCTGTAAGTACAAATTGTTCCATGTGTGGGATAACAAATAAGCGAATGTGTGCGGTTGATTTTTATTCATTTGCCCGCTCCCGGAGATCGCTGAAGACATATTGGCCGCTCCGACGAGGAAATTGCATTCTGCTTTCTGCTCTCGATAATTTGTCTAGTTTTGTTGTTGAAAGTAGTGTATGGTGACACCGAGGGCTTTATAGATAATTTAACGTATGTATTGAGGTTCAAATCGGTGAAAGAATAAAATAAAAATGTGTTGAAATTGAAATTTGACGACACGTTTTGTGTAGAGTCTGAGCGATCGGCTTCTGTGCCACGTGTTATGAGTTCGATCCCCACATGGAACAAATATTTGTATGATCTACAGGTAGTTATTCCGTTCCACAATTTGACTTGTGACTCCTCTGGTGTTGCGGGTGTCCATGGGCGGCGGTAATCGCTTACCATCAGGCGATCCGTCTGCTCGTTTGCCCCCTATTCCATAAAAAAAAATGTGTTTGTAAATGTCCCCACGATACAGGAGAAAAATCTAGTGTGGAAGTAACGTTTAAAAAAAACGATTGCTTGATTTGCTTATGTCAAAATTCCATTTTTTTTTTATCCGCTACGTAAATTAGTATCTAAGTAGGTAATTTATTTAAGATTGCATTCACACAATTCACAGATCTTAGTGGCATCCGACCATGGCTATAACTCTACATAATAAATATGGCGTACATTCGCTAACGGAATAATTTCGGCAAATAATTTCAGTCAGGAATATATTCTCATTAGGTACATGGTTTTTAGTCAGTTCAGGCCGAATTGGTAATATTTTTCCTACTACTTTCTATAATACTTTGCTATAATTTAGTGATAATATTGTTTATAAACTTTTCCATGATCTAAACCTAAAGTTTGGTTTTACGATATAAAAATCCCTCTCATCATTATCATCATTTTAATTTGTCATTCGACCACTTAAGTCTCGCATTTCACGACTGCAATCATTAAGAGAGTTGCCGCTCGACGTGTTTCTTTGGACAATAGTGCCAGTTGTCAATGGCGGCTCTTCCCATTCAATTTCCCTGCATCCAGTGCAGGTAATACATCACTGTATTAAACCACTAAACATGCAAAAATAAACCATAAGCATTGAATATTACGGATGTCTTTGAACGCAGATTTAAGTTGGTAAAGTAAAAGAAAACGCTTCTAATGTTGCAATTCGGAAAATGAAAATAAAATAGTATCTCTGATGGTGTTGCTTGTAGAGAATATTTTTGTTTCAAATGTAGTTTTAAGTAACAACGTGTAAAAAAAAATCACAGTACCTTAGCCTTTGATACGGTAGAACTCTACTGTTGAGTTGGTCTGGGTTGGTATTGCTACATACATACATAACATACATAATTTATTTATTTGGTTAGCCAACAATTGTATTACACTAGAACAATCACATATAAAAAAAAACAATAAAATACCTTTGCTTAAATGTACTAACAATAAATTATAAAAGTCGTACAATGGATGTGGACTTAAGGGTCCGGCGGAGCTTGAATTGCTCACAAAAACGTAATACCTAAATAAATCGTAATCCAGACAATATTCTATCAAATTATGTTAATATTCGGATTTGTATACTGTTAATCTAGGGTCCTACTTCGTCTACTACTATACTTTCGAAAACATCATGTACGTCCGCAAAAACCTGCAGACGTTCAGTATCAATAGTGACTTTCACAACCTTAATACTAGGAATAAACATAAAATTGTGGTACCTAAATTTAGATTAACCAAAACAAATAAATCATTTCTAGGAAATTGTGTGCGTGTCTACAATAAACTCCCAAAATGTGCTACCGATCTTACTGACAAGAAATTTAAAAAGTACGTCATATCAGTTCTTGTTAAGAAAGCCTATTATAAAATCAAGGACTACGTTGACGATAAAGATGTGTGGTGTTTAAATACGGATGCACTTGCGGCCTCCCTGGCAACCTGAGGCTATTGATTAGTAGGGACAATTCCAAGTTAGTATCTATAGTGAACATATGGACATAGTTTTCACAGATTCTGTATTCATTACATTTCGAGATGTCTTCATATGGTTAGTATTGTTTACCTCAACTGAAACTGTAAATGTGTGTACATTGTGGCACGTCTGAGTGGACTCCTAATTTATCCTGCTTTGATGATGTGTGTACTTTACCACATAGTTCACTTATATTCTATTAATGACATCGAGTTCTCAAACACTGAGAACCTTCTTGCATTTAATCGCAATATTGTACCAGTGAAGTTTGTAACACCATTTTAAAAGAGTGTCCATGGATTTTCTTGCCGGATTCTTCTCCATAGGATCAACCTTTTGGAACCGTACAACTAGAATCATAACGTTTCATAAACGCTTGTAAAAGCTTATTTGAAATAAAAACATTTGAACTTGAACTACTTAACTGGAAATAAAAGACCGAAAAATCGTTCCAACCTTGGTAAAGTTATCAAAAATTGCATTCGCTTACATTTCTTTCCAGTGAAGTATTTGTGAACGACGTTTGTAAGACAAATTCGGTCCGCCGGACTCTTAATTACAAAAAAAATACAGAACCTACAAAAAAAGAACACATTCCAAATTCAAAATCAAAAAGGTTTGTTCTTAATAATATTCAATTGGTTTTCCATATTGTAAGATGCAGGGGTCAGGCCCCATTCAGACTTTATTGCGTGTTATTGAATACCTTCCGAAGATTTGGACATGAAATCGGGTTGTTAGGAACAACCCTGGGGTCTCGTTTTTGTGTTTATTTCGATACAAGTGATACTTGGCGAATTTTGATTCGATATTCATCTTTTGTTGAGATTTTGGGTTGGGGTACATATTGAAAAAATATACTAATAACATTAACGAGTTATCATAAGATAATCATGCCTGTATTAATCGAAGGGTTAGCAGAGACGTACTAAAATACACCCAGATTTCGCTGGTGTGTTTAGGTCCCGTGTAACTGAGGACGACCCGATTAACAATGATGGAGTTTGGCATAAATTTAATAGAGAAACCTAATAAAACTTTGTTTGACCTAGACATCGAACCCACGCCCAACGACTCCTACTCTAGGAATCGTGCTTAGGATCACTAGACTCATAACATAAGGCAGATATATATTATTATAAGGGTTTAATATTAAAAAAAAAATTGTGGGCTATTTCCGGGTGTTTCATGCCCCTGGTGTTGCAAGCCTCCATAGGATACCGGTAACCGCTTACCATCAGGCGGGCCGAATGTTTGTTTGCCACCTTAGTGGTACTTATAAAAAATGTGAGTTTTGTGTTTTTACCTAAATACACACACAATACAAGAGAAAATACTAGTGGAGGGTGTTTAAAGAATGATATGAATTATCCGAGTTCGTACCCCAATAATTATAGATTTTCATTTAATTATTTTAAGTATGCCTTACATTCATTTATTACAATACCCGTTAAAATACTTCTGGCTAATTGGCTACCACTCCTTTCCCCAATAATATATCTACGGCAATAAAGTTTAAAAACAATGCAGAACAAATTACCTGTACGAACTGGCAACACTCACGCGTGATTAAAAAATGGCGCCCGAGGACGTATAATAAATTCTCGAGAGCTATTTTTTTAAAAAAACGAGAAAGCTGTCGTATTTCCCACTACGCTCATAAAATATCCTGATGCGACGAAAATAGAACTGTATGCACACTCGATATTGTTTCTTTGAATTTTAAATATGGAACACATTTATGCATTTGCCGCCGAAATTCCTAACCTTAAATTCTTATGGTTTGACAGTAAGGTCGATATTGGCGCGAAAATAGTATCTATCAGTGACGTTTAACATTTGCAATGCATGATACGGTTTGGGGGACGAATGGTATTGGTATTTTAAACAAATTTAAACTTTGCAGTTGACATGAACTCTATATGTGAAGTAATAAAGTTTGCATTTGAAATTTTTAGGTAATGTATAATATTGTTTGACTGCGGCGTTCCCGTTTACGAAGGATGTTTGTAAATATTTTAAAATATGCAAATAAGGTTCTCAGTAAATGTGTCTGATGTTATTGTCGTTCTGTAGATTCATTGAATAATTGTATTTGTTTGCTTCTTATTTGTATATTTGCCTTTAGGGTGACTTTGTGTAGCCATTGCAACCGTCTACATAAACTTGAATTATGGAATTCATACTCAAGAAACATTATTAGGTCTGAAGTTATTTAATTAATTAAAAAACTCGTGTATGTTTATAATTATTCCTCTATTAAAAATTAATTATATAAAGGGATTGCAACTAAGTAAAAATGGCTCCGAACAATATTTTTTTAAATGTTTGTCCCACACTCGGATTTTTCCTGTAAGTATAGGGATTGATTGATTGGTTTTGTCTGTTGGTTCAAAATGTATTGTGACGTATTAGCTGAATATTCTGCGAAAAGAAATACTGTGCTTACAATATTTTGTTCCGCTTTGAAGGATAATACAAGACTTTGACGATATGTTTGTTTGGTGTAGCGGCGGAGTGATCGGCTTCTGTGGTAATAGGTACAGGTATTCATATCGCACGATGCGAATGAAATTTTTGATAACTTTACCAAGTTTGGAACTATTTTCCAGTTAATATAAATTTTACAAAGTTGGTTAAGGGTCCGGCGGAGCTTGAATTGCCCACAAATCGTAATAACGAATTAAATCGCAATTCAGGAAATATTCTATCAAATTATGTTATTATTCAGATTTGGATACCGTTAATCTAGGTTCCTACGATACTATTTCGTCTACTACTACTTCACTGGAAATAAAAGACCGGAAAATCGATCCAAGGTTGGTAAAATTATCAAAAATTGCATTCGCTTACATTTATTTCCAGTGAAATATTTTGGACGAAATGGTAACGTAGATTAACGGTATTGGAATCCGAAAAATAACAGAATTTGATTAAAGTGTGTTTTAATTACGATTTATTTCGGTATTACGTTTGTAAGAGAAATTCGGTCCGCCGGACTCTGAAGCATTATAATTTAATTTATTACTGTATTTGTTAATATTATAATTTTAAATACTTCTCTTCAAAACGTAATCCGTCGAAACGTAGTGTTTTGTACATTAACCAACTTTATAAAATTTGTATTATGTAGTCTGCATTGTATAATTGTTTTTTCCTAAATAAAATAAAATTTTCCTTACATTAATTTAAAATCCCAGCTCACATCACTAATAGCACAGATAATATAATTCTAGTACTAATAGGTACCTACCGCTTGCTGCCAATCGCGATAGCGTACAGCCTATCGTGCGATATGAATACCTGTACCTATTACCACAGAAGCCGATCACTCAGCCGCTACACCAAACAAACATGTCGTCAAAGTCTTGTACGAGTATCATCCTTCAAAGGGGAACAGAATATTGTAAGCACAGTATTTCTTTTCGCATAATATTCAGCAAAAACCTCACAATACATTTTGAACCAACAGACAAAATCAATAGACATACACCAGTGTATTGCAGCATCCATCAGTATTAGTTCCTACAAAAATTGCTTCGTGAAGAACGGGCAGTGGGGTACAAAGAAACGAAAACTACGTAACTTGACGGGTGAGACTTGTGCAAACAAAACCACGTGCATTCCACATGGAGCCTGGAAGTAATGGACGATGCTATCAACATTTTTGGAGGCATTTAATCTATTATACTATATTGAAATAAAACTACTTTTTACGGATTTTATCGCGTTGTGTTGATATTATTTGATTCCCGACGTTTCGGATCCTTTACAGCATCCATGGTCACGGGTAGACTAAGCGAGTGAGGATACCGGAGGTTCAATCCCCTTTAAAAAGGCCCGCAATGCACTTGTGACTCCTGTGGTGTTGCGAGTGTCCATGGGCGGCGGTAATCGCTTACCATCAGGCGATCCGTATGGTAGTTTGCCCCTCCCTATCCCATAAAAAAATTGTTAATAATGTTTAATTAAAACGCAGATCAAAACTGTTTCCGATACCCCATCCAAGATTAAACGTAGTTTCACAGCATGCACATTACAGCAGCGAGGCGGCTAGACAAGGCTGCCTCCCCTTGGATTTCGCGGATTATTCTCATTGCATGCAAAAAAGAAAAAAACTTACGTTTGTCTATCAAAGAAATTGAATTTGGTTCGCTACTTTTGGCGAGTGAAAACCGCTATGTATGATGTGTTTTTGTGGTTTTTATTTGGGACAAAGGTTTAAAAAAAAGATTACCAGGAAATTCCACTTATATACATTTCTAATTAAAAATACATGCCAAACTAAATATTTTCGCCTGTACCTAAAATTTTTCATTTTTCGTATCTACACAATCACACAACTGATAATGTTAAAACCTTGTCTGAACAGTATCAATCTGATTTTTTTATCGGTCACCTTATAAGCCAAGTTGAAGTTCAAGGCAAATTTCCAAACACGACAAAACAACAACAACAACAACAAAACTTAAACCTCTTTTAAAAATTGAATTGGATTTTTTTTAATTCCTGATTTGCTTACGCTTGACTGCCAGTTCGCCTGATGTTAAGCGACACTGCAATCTACGATGGAGTGCGCTTGCCTAAAAGAAACCGATTCACTCGTGATTTAAAGACACCCAGAATATAGCTATCGGGGAAGACCCACTCAGGAATCGCATTCCATATTTCAGCGGTACGCATGGTAAAAGTGGACTTAAAGTGTTTCTTTCGAGTTTTCGGGAATAAAATAATATCAATACAACGCGATAAAATCCGTAAAAAGTTGTGTTATTTCAATGTATAATATTCGCGTAATTTTCAGAAACCTTTAAAAATAATAAAAAAAGCAAGCAAACCGTCTCGCCTCACACTACCACCCCTAACTATGAGATACCCCGGCGTGTATAATTACGCCGAATATTTTTGGATACACTCAAAAGCTGGATCCTACTCGAGTGTTGGCATATTCAAAAATTTCAATACAAACCGCTGCGAATGCGGCTTATTTGACACACGTACTTACAGATTGTCGTACATGCTCGCTATCCATTTTATAATTTATAATCATGGATCTTACCACAACCGTTACACCGCCTGTCGTGGGTTCGATCCACCTGAGGTGAATATTAATGTATATTCCACGGATATTTACTTGCATTTGGAGTGTACTTGGTGGGTTGTGAAGTTTCTCTCGACACAAAGCTTATTTTCTAGTGCGGGAGAGTTATTTTTAAGTGATAAGAAAAATGAAAATTTATTGGTAGTATGACCTATTGTAAACCTATGTTTCACAAACAAACTTTACTTACTTACTTACTAGTGTAATCTAGCTACCAATCTACCAATTACTAACAGATGGTACGTTAGAGAGCTGGTGTTATAATAAAGAATACTTTAATGGGGTCCTCCATTAAATAACACTCTCTTTTTGTAATATGCGTCACTTTCATTCACTGTCAAGTATCTCATTAGATTAGTGGTTGTAAGAACGTTAATTGCCCTGGGTTCCTAAGTCAAGCAACATATTATTGTCCATTAGGATATTCACAGTAGCAGATCTGAATTTTGATTTGTACCCGTTAATGGTAAGTTTTGGCTTCCGAACCTAAATATATCGGTAAATTGTGGGTGTACGTATAGTAAACGCTCAAAAGTCTACAATCACGATAAGGATTATATTGCTATGAACAGTACGAGCGAGCTCGATACAGCGAGTGCGTGTCACTTGTTAACGAAAATAAATAGAAGGACGTAAGTCAAACTAAACGACAAGTTATTGTGTTGTGAGATTGACTATGTACTGTCGGCCGCCATTGTATATTAATATACTTCTGCATAACCATTCAGAGATATAATAGGTATGATGATATTGGAATAAATATTTATTTTCTGTTTTTCCTTACTTGTTGTTAATCTTTTTGTCAGTGTGTGACACATATTATCAGCACTCAGCTTCAGTACTGAACGTCAATGCGCCGACGATATAATTATGTTTCATTAAATACTGGATTACTGAACGAACTAGGATTATTTTGGTATACCTACATAGCACAACTTTAATTATTTTTAGACGTGGGAGAGCCATGCTTCGGCACGAATGGGCCGACTCGACCGGAGTGATACCACGGCCTCACAGAAAACCGGCGTCAAACAACGCTTACGTTGTGTTTCGCCGAGTGAGTGAGGTTACCGGAGGCCCAATCCCTTTTTAAAAGGTCGGCAACGCACTTGTGACTCCTCTGGTTTTGCAGGTGTCCATGGCGGCGGTAATCGCTTACCATCAGGCGATCCGTCTGCTCGTTTGCCCCCCTATCTCATAAAAAGAAAAATATATTTTTAAACGGAAACAAATTAATGTATTCTAAGTATAACTAGTAATACTCTTACAGTTGCCTCATTAGGCACTATAGCGGGTGTAAAGTCGATAAGTCAACGTAAAATGTAAACGTACGTAAAAGGGTTCGATTAATTACGGTTTGTATAGGTAAAATATAAATAAAAACATATAAACGGGAACTTATATCATCAACTAAGGCATGATCTGAAATGCTAATAAACCGTTAATAAGCTGCCTGACTAACGTACTATTGAGAGCTGAGTACTAGCCAAAATCTCGCGGCAAAATTATACCAAGACTATTTACATGAATCTGGAATCTTATTTCAAACGTAATAAAGGTGAAAATATATTTGCGAAGTAGCAAAATTAAGGTTGTAAAGTCGGTAATGAAACATGAAATATTCAGGAAAGCGGACGGCGAGTGATTTCTTTCTTCGTATGTCAGTCGCTTTGAGTCATAATAGGGTTCTTTATTATTAATGCGAGGGTGACTTGAATGTCGTACGTACCTATATGTAACATTTCGTTCCGTATGTATGTTTTTCCAATATTTCTTATTTATTATATGTACTTATTTACAGCGTATTTTGAATTCGGGACGTTTTGTGAGAATGAGCTGAGATTTTTTTTATGGGTTAGGGGGACAATCGAGCAGACGGATCGCCTGATGGTAAGCGATTACCGCCGCCCATGGATACCCGCAACACCAGAGGAGTCACAAGTGCGTTACCGGTCTTTCAAAAGAGGATTAGACCTCTGGTAACCTCACTCACTCGGCACAACACAACGTAGGCGTTGTTTCACGCCTACGTTAAGCACAAATTACAAATACATAAACGCCCAGACCCGGAACAATATTTCCATATGAATATTTTTCATTTAACATAAGAATATTTTGCTCGGTGCGGGGGCCGAACCCACAACGCGTGGCGCAGAAGCCGATCGCTCAGCCGCTACGCCAATATACTGGCAACAAGCACGTGAGCATCTTGATTGCGTACCGAAGTACAGTTTGCCGTAATGTGTTCACTATGACAAACGGCACCGGATTTAAGCTACACGTAATAGGGAGCGAGCTTATTGCCATTAACCCGGCACAAAAACAAACTCCGACGTGCTGCTCAGAATTTCATAGAAAAACCTAATAACACTCCTCAACCTGGAAATCGAACCCAGGACATCTATCTATCGCTTACGACCATTACACTAATAACGTAGTTTATATAAAAACACTAAATACTATTCAAAACAATGACTTAACACTGCCTATACGCAAAAAAAAACATTTTAAAAAACACGCAAATGAAATAATAAATATAAACAAATGATTACTAAAACGTTTGTCACCGTTAGTAATAATTGTATGAAATCATACAGTTTTTGTATGGGAGCGGTCACAAACTAGGATTTTATTGTAATAATAGATTGTAATCTCATCGCATGGTGGGGCGATTTTTTAATTTTGCTAATAGATTTAAATGTGTGTATGAGTTTTGATATTTGGTTGGTGTAAATCGACTATCTCAAACGCATCCCACGAAGTTGTGACGTCGAGAGTAACTTGGCTCTTCTAGATCTTATCTAGGAAAAAGGCACAGCGATGATGCATCTGTAGAATTAGATGCGTTTTTATTAGATTAGAAATCTGATCTACCGCGCCCAATTGGAATATAAAACATGCTTAGGGGTATTTTTGCTCTGAACTAGGACAGTATTAACTCATTGCTAAATAAAATAAAGAAGTAAATTAGGTCTGAAATTATACTTAGACATCGTCGGCTAGTAATTGCCGGTGCAAAATCATCGACCAATATCTTTAAAAGATCTATTCATCGGAATAAATACAATTTATTTAGCGTGTCACGAGGAAATTTTGTAAGGATGTTTAGCCGTCCTCTCAGGAAAAAACTGCCAGTTCATTAAATATTTCAGGCGTTTAGGAGCTCCAAACGGAGTAGTCATGTTATATCACACGTTGGTTATAATCTGTTCACTCCTGCGTATTGGCTGACCTCGACTGACGTAATATTATTACAGATATGAATACATACTTTAATGATAATATATCATTGTTCATGTTTCTAACGACGATAGGGAACGGAATATATGAATCAGAATTAATGACTGGTACAACTACCTAGCGGTAGGTGATTTGGGCATGTAGAGAGGATGGTTATTTTTTTAAAAAGATTACTAGCAAAGTGGGTGGCATTTTACTAGTATTCTTATTAACCCCGCGTGCTAAGCTTAGATTGTGTTACGAGTGGGTTCACGTCGGTAGTGCAATCATGGGTGGGTTTCGAATCGGCAACCACATGATCTCAAGTCTGGCGCCTTACCCATTAGGCTACTGCCGCTTCAAATGAGCGAAGATTGACGAAACGAGTAAGTATACATGGCCAGAACGGATGGAAGAGTTGGAAGGGGCCGACCTTGGCGAACGTACCCCATCCAAATTGCGGACGTTCTCAAAAAAGGTCAGGTTAAGAGCACCATAAACCGACGATCATGCATGAGGAGATCAATGAACGTAGATGAAGCGAAAGTGGTGTGTCAG
Organism: Acronicta aceris; assembly: GCA_910591435.1. NCBI lineage: Eukaryota > Metazoa > Arthropoda > Insecta > Lepidoptera > Noctuidae > Acronicta > Acronicta aceris. The sequence goes on along the minus strand of OU342778.1, from coordinate 1,528,703 downwards.
GATCGTAGCAAGTGGAAATTTATTGTCTCTGCCTACCTCAATGGGAGACAGGCGTGAAAATATGTATGTATGTATATGTACTACCTAGTGATTGGTTTGGATTCTCAATTGGAGTTTGGATTCGTGTCCGGTTAATAACAATAGGCTCACCCTCTATTGAATGGGACGTAAATATATGATACTGGTGAACTGTGGGTGTACATTAGTATACCTCTGCCTAACCCTTCGGGGAATACAGGTCACGCCTGTATACTTTAAAGTCATAATTTCTAAAGCTACAGCACAATGGCTACTTGATTGGAATTCTGGCTATAGATTTAGGGTTCAACTCATGGTACATGAAGGTACTCAGATTAGGTTTTTATGCATATCGAAAATTTATGTTTCTATACAAACGTATAATAAGCCATAAATGCTCTTATCGAGTATATTTGTAAATGGTCTTATAATAATGATAGATATTGGCTCTTCAAAAATTCCATAATTATATAGAATTTTACATTTTAGGTTTAATTTATAATGTTTGTAAATACTTTTGTCACAAGTTAAGCTACAAGCAAATCCGTTGTCAGAAAATAGTCTCATAAAGTACACTCTCAAACAAAACAGTTTCGATATTTAAATCAAACATAACATGTCAACGAATGTCCACTAATTGTCCACACGCATGCAACGTAGCTGTTATTAATATTACTACACAAATAATTGAGGTATATTCTACTGTCGTACTAAAGAACACGTGTTAAATCTTTGTTGCGTTAATTTCACTTGCCGATGAAAAGCGGCAGGTTGACCTTTCTTTACATTTCTGTAATTGTATTACATTGGAGGAAAAAAATCTAATTCTTTTCACACAAGATTTAGTTTATGAAAGTTTAAGCTTTAGATATCTAGGGATATTTCTTAGGTTAATGCTAATTGAAAATTCACACCAACATCTTTCCTGACACGTTTTAAATAGAAGAAATAATTGCTATCGTAGTCTACAACATTTCGAAAAATATAAATGAAAAATTTGTAAATAAATATCTGGAGTCGAATTTGTGTGGAGTGCAAATTGTCCATAGACCAGTCGGTTTTATCCACAATTAAATTAAAACACACTTCAAAGTGTTGTTGCAGGTATGTAATCACTCAATGTAACTAATATAATAATTATATTTTGTTTCTGCGTGTACCTGTGGTATTTCAATGTTCCTAATTGAATGGCGTTTGGGGTGATATTTTTCAATTATAAATCTTTTTTTGATTATAGTTTGACGTAGTACATTATACGTTTTATTGAACTATTTCATGGAACCCCTACAGGGTGGATGAAGATAAGAAAGTAGTCACTCCTTGCATTCCTGGTACATTTATTACAAAGCACGCCATTGAAATAAAATATATTTTTACAAATTTCAGTATATTAACTATTTAAGCCCGGTACTAATAATACGGAGTAGTGACTCAATACTCACGGAAAGTTATGAACTTGTAAATGGGTTGGCATTGTAACTTGTTTTACTTCCTCCACAGGATTATGACGTAGTTACTTTAAAAAATATGTTAACCCTAACTACCTTATTAGTCTAGTAGTTATACGCTCAACTACTATGCTAAAGGTACTGGACTCAATTCGCAGGTATAGCAGTGTTGTTGGTTTTTTTTAATTCTCTGTGGCAGCTCGGCGTTTGGACTTGTGCCTGGTTAGGCAATATGCAATAATTCGCCCCCTATTACATGGAACCTATACACCACGCTAACCTAATACGGGTTAACAGACTTCATACACATATTTTATGTTTATTGCTATTTGTCGTCTGTTTTTGTGTGTCCTCGTGAACATGAAATAATTTCTTCCTTTCTTCCTTTCTATATGCCGCCATCGTTCTCTTCTCAATAAATCTTCAATTGATATTCAATTGAAATAAAACTACTTTTTACGGATTTTATCGCGTTGTATTGATATTATTTGATTCCCGATGTTTCGGATCCTTTACAACATCCAACAACTTAGTCTACCCGTGACCATGGATGCTGTAAAGGATCCGAAACATCGGGAATCAAATAATATCAATACAACGCGATAAAATAAGTAAAAAGTAGTTTTATTTTAATGTCTAATATTCGCGTAAGTGTCAGAAACCAGTATGATATTCAATTTTTATTATTAAGCACACGATTTTGAAAAGTCGGAGATCTTGGATTCGAGATCCATATAAGTCCAATTGCCCTATCAATGGCTATCACTGCTTTGTAATAACACACAAAAACAAAAAATAATTAAGGTCAAAACAACAATAATAAATCATGCGGTGAAACAATCAAATCTAATACGTATGGCCCCAATCCTCACCCACTAGTGGACAGGACATATTTTATTAATTACCGTACAGCGTTATCACGAAATATTACCTTTATGTCCCATATTTGCATATCGTGTTAGTCTATACGAAAATGTGGGCGCGGCTGGCATGCGATGAGGGGCTTAAGCCATACGCGGTAGCGGGAGCGAGAGCGGATAAATGAAAATGTTATTTATTTCCGTAAATAGATTTTTTCAAGGCCCTTATACAAGTCAATCTATCTTTTTTTTATGGGATAGGAGGGCAGGGTCCAGCAGACGGATCGCCTGATGGTAAGCGATTACTGCCGCCACGGACACCCGCAACACCAGAGGAGTCACAAGTGCGTTGCCGACCTTTTAAAAGGGGATTGGGCCTCCGGTACCTCGCTCACTCGGTGAAAAACAACGTAAGCGTTGTTTGACGCCGGTTTTCTGTGAGGCCGTGGTATCAGTCCGGTCGAGACGGCCCATTCGTGCCAAAGCATGGCTCGCCCACGTGAATTTTACCAATGAGTTTTTAAGAGTTAGCAACGCATCAGCCATCAACACCATTGATACTACATCGGGTGGCTCGCCTGATTTTTTGGCGATATAAAGCACAAAAAAGGATTTCTATCCAAAAAAACCCGCCGTTTTCTTATACCATGAACTGCGTCATATATTTGATGGAAATTTGGGCGTATCCATCGAAATACGAGCGCGACTGTCCTCGCGTTAAGTTTAATGATTTTGATAGACCGCGATTCTGAACCGCCATTTTTATACGAAGCTTTTTATTTGATTAGCACACGTTATTTGATATCATTGGTTCATTTTTTGAGGGCATCGTGGATAAATGATAATTACGCTGATCAATCAATCGGAAAGGTGGCGCAAGACGCTTGCCATGGAAGGTCTACGGATGGGTTCTTAGTACGTGAAGAATTCGAATCCTATTTCGAGTAAAGTGTTATTGGGTTTGTCTATGAAATTCTCAGGTTAGATTTGTGCTCGGTTAATGGCAATAGGCTCGTCCCAATGGGACCTAAACACATCGGCGAGCTGTGGGTTAAATTAGTTCATCTCTGCCTAACCTCTGGGAATGCAGGCGTGCTTGTATGTTATGTGTATTTGTATATTATATGTTATGTACTAATAGCTTTTTTTATTCCTGACCGCCATTTCGCCTGATGTTAAGATTCACTCGTGATTTACAGCTAAATTAAATCTATCTAATCTATCTATCGCTATTTTTTATTTCACTAAGGTGGCAAACAGGCATACGGTACGCCTGATGGTAAGCGGTTATCGTAGCTTATGGACGTTTACAACACTAGGGGTATGACTCGCGTGTTGTTGACCCTGTAAAACACACCCTTTTTTAAGAACCCCATGCTGTAGTCCTTTGGAAAAACTTCGACTGAGTTCACCTGAGTGTGCACGGGAGAAAATTCCTCTGGAATCGCACAGTATGAGACCAGAGTGGTTCTAAGGTATGTGGATGAACCCCATGCTGATGGCGAGAGGACGATAGAAAATTTCAGCAATATTCATGATAAAAGTGGACTTAAAGCGTATTATGGAGCAGTCAGACACCACATGCTGATCTTCATAACCCTATTAAACCATGGACCGCAACCGCAGCTCCTGGGTACACACAATTAGATTGTGTTAATAATTCGCTAACGTGTTACAGAAATGGTGCGGCGCAAATCATTTGTGTCAACAACGGTCAGAACTTGCTCCGCAAATATTCTACCTTTGGACCTGTCTTGGAGTACGGGGACCATGATATGTGGATTAAGTCAGACTGTCCAAGAAAAAATTGAAGGTACAGCTATTATGCCTACATTAATATGGACAACCGACCAATTTAATATAAGGTTAATTTATTATACGATTATAAAGTCATTTCAGTGAAGGAAATAATTGACTAACGGCAGGATTCGAACCTTTCTTCTGGTTCAATACACCATACGCTATGACCAGAATGTGAAGGCAAATTTTGAACTGGCGGGTGGGACTCGTGGTGGCTTAGTTAGCCATAGCGTCTGGTGCGTATTAAACCAGAAGACGCAGGTTCGAATCCTGTCCGCAGTCAAATTTTTTCGTCATGAAATAACTTTATAATCCTTTAAGATCCATAAGATTTAAAATTGATATTTTTTGGAAATTACTTGAAAGCTACCTACTAATTCTGCCAATTCACCAGAATCATGGTCACCATACTGAAAACTCAAAATGTACAACTTGGACATAGTTGTTCACAGGGCTGCCGCAAGGGTTATTGTTTGATCTCTAATCAATCCAGGGGTGTGACGTGAAGTTTGTAGCGGCGGCTAATTAGGGATTATGTATTATTTGTTCTGTTTAGACAAGTGTAAGGGTAAGGTAAGGAGATGTGTTCACAGATGGATGGGCTTCAGAATAGCATTAGACTACATATGTTATGTTATTTTTGAGGATTGAAGAGGATCATCAACCACAGCTCACCACGATCCTCCTATCTTGATTTTATTGATGCGGTTTTTTATCTTAACATAATATACCATCATGCCTGTATCCTCGAAGGGTTAGGCAGAGGTATACTCAGGTACATCCATAGTTCGTCGGTTTGTTTAGGTCCCATGTAATAGAGGGCGGGCCTATTGCCATTAACCGGGCACAAATCCAAACTCCTAACTGATAACTGAGTATTTTATTTCTGGCGTGAGCATACCGGAGGTTCAAACCCCTTTTAAAAGACCGGCAACGCCCTTGTGACTGCTCTGATGTTGCGGGTGTTCATGGGCAGCGGTAATCGGTTACCTAAGGCGACCTGTCTGCTCGTTTGCCCACTATCCCATAAAAAAATAAAAATAAATAAATGAGAGTTATTTTCGCATGCACCTGATTTACAGTTCCTCATACTTTTTAGAAATAGTTCTGGCGTTTTTCCTAACAAAAATACAATGGAAAAAATGATCTGCCAACTTCTCGTAGCATCAATTTGCAGTAGATGGTAAATAAATTTGAATTCCTTTACTTTGCTCGACCTGGAAATCGAACCCAGGACCTCTAGTGTAGTGTGATCTGTAGCCATATGCGTGTACATACGTTACGTAGATAATAATTATCTTTTCTTTTTTAGGGAAGAGTGTTTCAAGATTAATTGCTGAGTTAAGTATGACAATATTCATCAAGTAAATATGCGTATGGTATTGTAAATATTTACCCCCACTTTCCAATAAAGTGGCGCAACAGTTGCGCAACTAGCTCCATGCGACTGGTAGGCTTAGTTTCAATATTTGTGTTCCACAATAGCTGGGTATCGAAAGTTTCCCGGGTTATACCATCGTCAAGTGATATAGACACAGAGTGATAACAAAATGGAGCTTTCATGTATTTAAGAATTAAATACAACATATTTTTTTAGTGTCGTGCCAGCGGTTTTTGTCAATAGACAGTTTCTGGCAAGCTATTGTTGCTACTAAATTAAAGTAATATATCCCACATCATTCTGTACGTAATCCATTATGACATTTTGCAAAACACAGATACATTTAAAAAAACTATGAAGGCCACTAACAATTTCTACTAATTAAATTCATCACGATTACGGAATTTAGATTATTAGATATTACATTAGATTTTTCTCGTATATTGTGTTTATAAATAAAAAAAATAATATTCATAAACATAATATAAAATACCATCACGTACTTAATGTACACCCACAGTTCCCCGGTATGTTTAGGTCCCATGTTATAGGGGGCGAGCCTATAGCCATTCACCGGGCACAAATCCAGACTCCCAGCTGCTACTGAGAATTTCATAGAAAAACCCAATAACACTTTGCTCGACCTGGGAATCGAACCCAGGACCTCTAGTGTAGCAGTCGCGCTTGGGACCATTAGACTAATGAGGCAGTCAGTCATTCATAAACATCTTGGCTCGGTACAACTATCTGTAGGCATATGGCACAGAGGCTGTTCGCTAAATATTTCGTTGAGTAATAACTAAAAATTATTAGCCCATGTGGGGACTAGTTAGAATACTGTTTCTCACTGCCTTTCAGATAGGCATCCCGTAAGAGGCGTGATAATATCTGACTTTCGTTCGGTGGTAGAGCCTCTTGGGATCGGACTGGCTGACAACCACCCGTACGTGTTTCGACATTTGCACGTAAGAGCCAGTTCCCCTCGATTGCTACGACTCTGGCAGTCTGCTGTCCCTATGGGCTCTTAAAGATCGGCAATGCATCAGCAACTCCTCTGGTGTTGCAGGTGTCCATGGGCGATGATGACTACAGACTACTACACATAAAGACATAATCATTGCTGATGTTAAAATACTCCTAATGCGCCAAACACTCCATTTACCATTTACTCCGTGACATCCGAGTTCATCATCTGTTGGTTGTTGTATTGACTTTAACTTACATAGCTCTCATATTGAACAAGTTGGACGTTGCTTGTGTAAGGATACTCGGCTTGCCGCGGTTGAGTGTATCGCCTTCAAGCTGACTTGGGTATTATTGTGTTGACAGTGTCATGAGGATTCAGCAAAAAATAGACACTTCACTCCATCATCCTTGTTAACGACGCGTAGCACACATTTTTATGAAATTAATGTAACGAATAGTATTTATATTTAGGTATTTTTGTTAACAAATAAAAGAGGTTTTTCGATGTTTTTTCATAATAAATCGTAGTAGGGGAGTGAGAGCCTGATGACAACGAGTAGTAGGGGCTGCGGTCGCGGGGGGAGGCTCGGGCTGCAGCCACACTGGCAGGCAACTGTCAGATGATTTATTCTAGAATCCGGCGCGCGCACGGTGTCAGTGCGTGCGTCAGAATATTCTAGAACCTAGAGAACAAAGTTTAAAATAAAACAACTGCTTAAGGAGAATTCTTCAGTTGTTCAGTGCTTCACAAGGCTTCAGAGCGAACGGTCGGTCACGGCTCGCGCTCCCTCGCTGCTTTCGGCTGGCATCTGAGTTTCCTTTGGGGTTCCCTTCACCCTGGCACCAACAATCCTCTTAGCATTTTCTCAATTGTGCTATCCAGATACGGCTGAATAACAGTATTTTATACGCTGCGGAAAGTTCAGTTTCTTTTTCCCTATATTTTCATGTACCTAGTTCTAGGTGGAATGATTCTCGCCATTAATACATAAGTACTAACACTTCTGTATGATATCTGTAGGTTCAATACTACACATGCTGACATGCTGTAATAAGATTCATAACTACTGAATTGTTTACATCTCTAGATTTCACTTATAATAGAAATGTATCAAGGAAGTGCACCTAGTTTTGACAATTCAAAAGTACCTGTACTATTGGTTTATTTGAAATAAAAGATTTGACTTTGACTTTGACTTTGACTCCGAAGATTAGTCTTCTCACTTAGACAAGAAATATGAAAGGATTTAAATGAATCTAATGCACTTCCCAAGTGGGTCTTCCCCGATAGATATAATCTGGGTGTCTTTAAATCACAAGTGAATCGGTTTCTTCTAGGCAAGCGCGCTTCATCGTAGATCGCAGTGTCGCTTAACATCAGCTGAACTGGCAGTCAAGCGTAAGTCTATCACGAATAAAAAAAAATGTAAATACTTAGTACCATTCAATACTAAGACATAACATACCATCACGCCTGTATTCCCCGAAGGGTTAGGCAGAGGTGTACTAATGTACACCCACAGTTCGCCGGTACGTTTAGGTCCCATGTAATAGGAGGCGAGCCTATTGCCATTAACCGGCCACAAATCCAGACTCCGAGCTGCTACTGAGAATTTCATAGAAAAACCCAATAACACTTTGCTCGATCTGGGGATCGAACCCACGACCTCTAGCGTAGCAGTCGTGCTTGAGACCACTAGACTTATAAGGCAGTCAATATACTAAGAATAAAGATAATTTTAAACAGTAAATCCGTGACCACTCATTTCTAAGGCTTTTTTCAAACCGTGATACCAAAAGTCGCAATCGCGCCTTTGAAAGCAGTGAATGCTGCCTATTAGGCGGTGTTTACACTGACCGGAAGACGTTTCTTTCAATGCCATGCTCGGACCGCCAAGTCAATAGGACATCATTACATGCGCGGGATGGGGGTGCTGCATTTAGATGGGATAGTTCAGGCGAGTTGCTAGCTCATTTACTGGCTTGAAAAAAGGTAGCTCTCTAAATATTACGTATCTAGTGATCTGAAGAATAGAAGAACTGTTTTATAAATATGCATAGGGAGAGACAGACAGCGGGAAGCGACTTTGTTTTATACTATACAAGCGACCCGCCCGCGGTTTCACCCGCGTTGCCCCATTCCTAAGAGCCGTAGCGTAATGTTAAATAGCTTAAAAGCTTCCTCTTGAATCACTCTATCTTTAAAAAAAAACCGCTTCAAAATCCGTTGCGTAGTTTTAAAGATTTAAGCATACATAGGGACGGACAGACAGCGACAGGGACTTTGTTTTATACTATGTAGTGATAGTGACATGTAAATGTATCTAATGATAAAATAATAAAAAAAAACGAAGATATAACGATAATACATTTTTAATCTATTTTAAAATTTAAAAAAATATCCTGCGCAGCAATCAACACCATGAAAATAAGATTTGATACCGTCGAAAAGAAAAATGTTGACAGCAACCCTACACAAAGCAGCGTAGCTTGCTAGCTTCTTCATAATAAATCCTCATCCAAGTGCACTCTCCCATAGGAATGGTTCTCCATTGGTATTCGCTCAGAGTCGGTCAACATTTGTCCAGCGCTGAAAGCCTCGGAATGACCAGCTGTATTCTCATATGACCACTGTGAATAACCCGGATACTAGCAGCATTCAGGCTACTATTTTCGATAGATTGAACTGAAAATATATAATATATTTTATGTATTTTTTTCTTAACCCGTTTCTTTTCGCTACTGGACAAAGGCATGCCTTACCCTTTCCAAGCCGTTCTGTCTGTGTCTTAGTAATCCAATCTCTATCGTAAGATTCGGGTTCATCGCGCCGCATTCGTCTGAGCCGACAAGGCTGTAGCTTCAGTCTATGGAGGATCCAATTTTATTTAAATTAATAAATAACAAATATTGTGTTCATAAAACATCCCACACTGCGGCGTAATGTTAATGTTCTGTAACGTGGACAAGGCCCAACAGCACATCAGACTTGATAAACGTCAAGTCCTTGCAAAAGAAAACCGATGCCCAGGATGATTGGGGAGGCTATTGAAATTTAAAAAAAACACCCAAATTTTAATAAAGAAGATAGCTGGGTCTTATCACTTGCTTGGAACTCCATTATAGATTCCATTAAATCTAATTTCAAGCACAAAACTGAATAACTATAGGACACGGTGCGCTCATTCTGCGTGAATAAGTAACAAAAATGTAAGGTAACTTAGTCTTTTTTTTACGGGATAGGGGGACAAATGAGCAGACGGATCGCCTAATGGTAAACGATTACCGCCGCCCGTGGACACCCGCAACACCCGAGGAGTTACAAGTGCGTTGCCCGCCTTTTAAAAGGGGATTGGGCCTCCAGTAACCTCACTCACTCGGCGAAACACAACGTAAGCGTTGTTTGACGCCGGTTTTCTGTGAGGCCGTGGTATCACTCCGGTCGAGCCGGCCGATTCGTGCCGAAGCATGGCTCTCCCACGTTAAGTCATTCTAAAATTTAAACACCTCAGTCTACCCGTGACCATAGATGCTGTAAAGGATCCGAAACGTCGAGAGTTATAATATCATCAAGAACCTTATCATATATGATTCTTTTATATCATATTTTGACATAAAGTTTTATTACTATTCGAAGCGGCGGTAGCCTAATGGCTATGGCGTCAGACTTGCTATCATGTTGGTTGCCGGTTTAAACCCACCTATTGCACTACCGACGTGAACCCACTCGTAACAAGCATATGTATTTAGCTTACCTCGAGGGGTTAACAAGAAGACTCGTAATGCGCGAAACAAATATCTAGTAAGTTAAAAAAAAAACTACAGACAATTCAAGATCTACAACTCTTAATAATGTTGTATACCTTACCTACTTTATCAATATTTCCCCTTTACCAGTATTTACGTATCAGTTATTTCTTGAATAAAACAAGCGAATTATCGCGGTAGCCTCCACGGGGTATCTATGGATATTAAAATATTGATTATAAGACGATACCCCCGGTACCATTATTTGCATAACAAGACTTTATTACCACCTTGTAGAAACCCCAACCACTGTGCATTTGTTTTACATTCTAATATGAACCTTATGTAAGAGTGAGTTTGGTTATAATTTGATAGTTGATTGGAGGTAATTTTTATGATAGAAACACAGGGCGTTGTATTTGAAATACTTACGTGTGGATCTTAAAAATGGTTCTATTAACAAACATCTATCTGTTATAGGTGCTCAGACAGCCATGCAGGGCCTGCATGGGAAACGACGAGACAGCGGCCCACGTGCTCCTGCACTGTCCGGACGTCGTCGCATACAAGGAAAAGCCTCGGGAAACCGAGAACTCTCCGATGGATCGCCAGCAACATTGTTTGCCTGCTGGCTTTTCTCGAGGAGTTGGGGTGGTTCCTTTTCCACTCGCACGCAAAATACGCGCTTTATCGTGGAGTTGCGGAAAAAAGCCCACTTCAGCAGTGGATTTGCAAGTACTCATTTGATGCAACACATGCTCAACTTACGAGTATCTTCTTCATATTTAAACATCTTTCGAACACACAAAACACAGTGTTGCCAGATGAAAAACGAAGCGCAACAAAAGGGTTATTCAAACCCCAACCCTCCCAATGTTTGTGTTAGGTAATTATTCTATTGTCATTTTATTTATATTTCTCCAAGTTATCACGGGGATATCTCCTAATAAACTTTAAGACGGCTCCGCGTGGAATCCTAAGTGTTGTTTTATGTTAATGCAAAATTATAGTTATCAACGTCTCAACTTTGATTTCGTTAATTTAAATAATTTGTGAGATATGTCCGTTTGTTTATATTGTGATTTTAAATTTTTGCGCTGGCAAGTTTCTGTTTTGACTTTTTAAGTAAAGATTTTGTTTGAGTCCAGAGTAAGTATTTTAGAACTTTACATTTAAAGAAGTGTACTGCTGTACACCTACAATTCACCGGTGTCTTTTTATATCCCATGTATTATGAGGAGGGTCAATAACCATTACATACATACATATTTTCATGTCTATCTGCAATTGGGGTATGCAGATACTATAGATTTCCACTTGCTACGATCCTGGCACACCACCCTCGCTTCAACCCTACATAATTCATAAATTTGACCTGGTACTGATAATTTTGTGAAACAAGCCTAATAACTAAGTCTTGTTTAAGCTGAGTCCAGATCACAAGACCTCTAGCGTAGCAGTCACGCTTACAAGACCTAAAATAATGGTCTCTTAAGGCTTGGCAACGCATCAGCAAACTACTCTGTTGTTACATGCGTCCATGGATGGCAATGACCCTGATAATTAAGTAATAATTATTAAAACCCCATAGTTTCCAATGCAGGGCAAAAGGATTCCCAGTCTTCTTCCACTTTTCTTTGTCTATTGCTGTCAGGCACCAGTCTTTTTGGAAGAAGTTCAGCTCATCTATCTGGGCCCGCCGCACTGGCGTCTGCCATTAAGTGGGATCCATTGGATTGTCAGTTTGATCCTTTATTTATTTATTTATACTTCTATGCACAATGTCATGTAGGAGACCGTTCCAAAGCTTTATAGCAGATACAGCAAAGGAATTAGCGATGAAACCTGTACGGTACGAAGGGATTTGTAAAATGAAGGGAATTGTCACCAGAGCTCCGCGAGGAAGCGTTGTGTTGGCATATAGTCTACCTATAATAGTTGTCTCCTATGCAGTCAGCCCAACTATTCCTCCTTGATTTACAGGGTCGGCAACGCGGGTGTGATACTCCTGGTGTCGCAAGCGTCCATTGGCTATAGTAACCGCTTACCATCAGTCCGGCCGTATGCTTGTTTGCCACTTTAGTGGTATAAAAAAAAATGATTTTCAGAAGGTTGCGATTATGAGAACAGCCACTGACAACAGAAACTGGAAGAGGCTTTCGAGATATTGAGGAGAATCAGGATCATCGGAAAGCATACAAAGAGATCGAAGGGATCTTTTTTGGCGGATAGGCAGCCATTTATTAAGTGGCGGTAGCCTAATGGCTAGGGCGTCGGACGCGCGATCATGTGGCTGCCGGTTCGAAACTCACCTATTGCACTAACGACTCCTAACACAAATATCTAGATTAGCACGAGGGGCTAAAAAAAAGCTGGATAGGAAAGATGTTTTCTTTAATTTAATTGATCCTGATAAATAGACAATAAATAAACAACAGACGCATGGTACAGGTTAAAAAGCGCAAGTGCTGGTAATAGGGTCATGTATCAACTGAAAGACACCAACAGCCGACAAAAAAGTTTATCAAAGTAACGTTAACTGCTCAACTCTGCCACTTTGTTTAACTTGTCATCACTGAGTTTATTTAAAGCTAATCTTAAGGAGTGTTTACACTAGAGTGCGATTCACTGCAATTGGGATGGTTAGATGACTAAAAAAAAAATTTTATCCGTCATTTAGATTATAAGAAAATTATGTACATGTATTTTTCCTTTTGCTTATCAAACAGAAAATGACGGCTCGGTCACGGTTTCGTACAATTTTTACGAAATACTGACGTCACTATCTCCCATTATTTCTTCTAATCTAATTAGAAATAAATTCAAATTTTTGACAGTTTTTCTATACAAAATCTGTCAAACGTCAAATTTAACATAACATAACATACCATCACGCCTTTATTCCCCAAAGGGTTAGGCAGAGGCGTACTAATGTACACCCACAGTTCGCCGGTATATTTAGGTCCCATGTAATAGGGGGCGAGCCTATTGCCATTAATCGGGCACAAATCCAGACTCCGAGCTGCTACTGAGAATTTCATAGAAAAACTCAATAACACTTTGCTCGACCTGGGGATTGAACCCAGGACCTCTAGGGTAGCAGTCGCGCTTGGGACCACTAGACTAATGAGGCAGTCAACGTCAAATTTATTCCTCCGATAAAGTTATCTGGCGATGGAAAATTAAATTTAATGTAACAAAAATAATCGAAATGTAAAGAAGACAATCCCCTTAACAGGTTATGCTAATAAAATGATATTGTTTTCTTTAGAAAGTGCTATTAATTATGAAGTGTGGCAGTCGCATTTTATTAATCCCGCCAAAGTCGGGAAGACCTATTAATGTTTAAAACTTCGCCTCTTTAAAAGACACAAGGTGTTACCAGAGCAATAAAATACAATATTATTTATCTCAGATAATAATTCTCAATTTTTATGGCAATTCTTGGAGGAGTTTTGTTTTTTTAAATGTGAATTTGTGTTTGGAAGTTTAGAACGTCCTTTATATTTAAAAATGCAATTGGCTTTGTTGATAAGTGTCGTTATATTTTTAAATTATAAACGAGGAATAATTTGGATCAGGTTTTATTTTGTTCTTTTTTTATTTAAGAAGATTGATGTAAAATATTTTGAAATAAAACTACTTTTTACGGATTTTATCGCGTTGTATTGATATTTTTTAATTCCCGACATTTCGGATCCTTTACAACATCCATGGTCACGGGTAGACTAAGTTGTTGGGTATCTTAATGTTGCAATTACTAACAGCTACCTTACATTTTTGTTAATTACACTGGTCTACAAAATTTAACATTTCTTTTGCCACATGGGTGAGACATATCATTTGTTGTAGATTTTTTGACGCTTAATCTAAATCCGGCAGCAGAATTTGGAAATATACCAATCTCAAAGTGGTAAAAACCCTGTTTTTAGCGACATTTGAAGTATTTTTTAAGGACAAAAAATTTTTGACGGTAATTTTTAACTGTAGCATCCTATAGTACTACTCTTCTCCTTTGAAATCCATTTTATTTTGCTTTGTTACGATTTTTATTTCTCAAGATATTAATTTTTAGCTGTAGTACTTCGATATTCCCTATATTATTTTCTGCATTTTAATACTAACAAATTACATCATGAAAATAAAATGGTAAATCCTGAGAAAAAAACCTCATAGCAAAGCAAAGTAAAAGGAATTTGAAAGGAGAAGGGTAGTACTACGGAATGCTTCAGTTAGAAATGACCATAAAATATTTTCTGACCTCAAAAAAATACCTCAAAGATCGCCAAAATCAGTGTTTTTAGCGCTTTGAGATTGCTATATCTCCAAATTCTGACGTGCTAGAGCAATTCTGCTGCCGGATTTAGATTTAGCGTCAAAAAATCTACAAGAAATTATATGTCTCACCCATGTGGCAAAATTTCGTAGACCAGTGTTATCGATTTGTATATTCAGAAAGCGCCAATTATTTTCTCCTGACTTTGTTAAAAAAAAAATGCGTTATAAAACAATATTATTTTCCCTTTTCCTTTCATAATTATCATTAAAACAGAACCAACTAATTATCAACTTCTGTTTCCAGGCCTTTTAGAAGTCATCAGTCCTAAGGGGCAATAATATCTCATTAAGTACTATAAGAAGGCCGCCTAATGAATTTAAATATCCCTAAAGCCTCTCCTGAAAGGCTGACACATATTCTCTCAATAACATAACACAATTAGGCGCAGTCGGTTACAGCAAAAATCCATCTGGAACTTGCCACTTAAGGGCTATCCAGTTCGTAACTCGACCACTCGCTACAATCTCGCTACGAGCTACGAAAGCTACTGCGTAGACGAGTTCGTAAACATTAAATTAAAATTAAAGTAACTTAATAATAATAAAATAAATAATTTTATTTGAATAAATAAATATAACATAATATATTATTATTTGTAATCTATACATATAACCAAATTGTAACACGCCGATGTCTGTACATTATAGATATTAAAGAAAAATTAATATGGGGAGTCATTATTAGAGTTTTTGTCTGTCTGTCTGAATGTTTGTACGCGCATCACGCAAAAACTACTGCATGGAATTGAATGCAGTTTTCACAGATGAATTGCTAGAGATCTAACTTGTAATCTGGTGCATGTTTCATCTTGATACGCTGCCTAGAATCGGACTTATAGTATGTTAATCTATTTGGGATGTGAGTGAAACTGCGGTCAATAGCAACTAAATTATTAAAATAATATTGTTAAATTATTAAATTAATATTATTCAATTTATTTTTGATACTATATGAATAACGTAGTTCAGTGTTATTATCTGGGTGTCTTTAAATCACGAGTGAATCGGTTTCTTCTAGACAAGCGCGCTCCATTGTAGATCGCAGTATCGCTTAACATCAGACGAACTGGCGGTCAAGCGCTAGCCTATCACAAATAAAAAAACAACATAAAATGGGGGTAACGTAATGGGGGGCAACCCCCATTACGTTACCCCCATATTAGTTTTTCTTCAATATCTATAATGTACAGATATCGGCCTGTTACAATTTTATTATACATAAGTATAGATGCCACATCAAATTCTTCTGACATCATTCTCGAAAAGGTGGCATTAGTGTTCCGTCAACGCATCCTCCCAGGGCTTCACTAGAAACAATAATGAGTCCCCGAGATTTCCCCAACGTGTAGTACCGACCTACGAATTTGTAAAGTTATCAAATTTTCAAAACTGTGTAACGCATTATGGCTCGTCGTCACGTCGGCGTGTATAATTATAATTGCAATTATTACTTTGTTGGTGACTGGATTCAATGTTGCTAGCGAAAGGGAAGTGATTCTAAAGTATTTTTTTTTATCCGACATCTAGTACTCGTACAGTTTTACTTTATTTAGTCGTGCACTTGTGTATGTCAGAGGTCGAAAAAGTATTTACTGGGATTATAAACTGCATCTTTTAGTCATTTCATTCTATTTCATCAGACAAGGCAACCACATTTAAGTCAATATTAAAAAGAATAATCAACGGTTATGGAAAAGAAAGCCCATTTTAAGTGCTTTATCGCATTAAGTCATTTCATTCAATTTCTTTAGACAAGACAATTATGTTTAAGTCAACTTTAAAAATAATAATTAACTGTTAACTACTGTTAAGTATGGAAAAAAACGATTTTAAGTGCTTTATGGGTTTTTTAGAAGCAATGGGTTGAAATTCTATATAATAATATTACTTTATTAAATAAATACATACACACATGGAACAAAGATAAATAAATATTTAAAAGGTAAGCAGATGGAAAACAATATGGAAGTAGTAATGGGCCCCAAACTAGGCACAGCTTGTATCTTGGTGACCCAAAAAAACACAATTTTCTATCAGTATTGCAATCTGTTAGCGCCTCGGCAGTTTTAGCTGTCTTGTAGATATATAATAAGTGAGTATTATATATTTATATTTAAACCATTTGACCATTTTGGAAGTTTTCTATCAGAAAAAAAAGTTGATACAGGTACACAACCGGCGAAAATATCAACAATACACACAAAATTAGCAACATAATTGAGAACCTCCTTTTCTGAAGTCAGTTAAAAGGTTGTACATAATTTTCTGTGTAGGTAATTTTTATTATTCTCACAAAACAAGTTACTTTTGTTAATAAAATGGATAAGTTGCAAATAAAACCTATGTTACTTTTTTACCTAGAATTGGACTTACAATATGTTAAATATTATAAGTCCGACTCTAGGCGGCGTATCAAGATGAAACATATACCAGATTTTAAGTTAGACCTCCAGCAATACATTGGTGAAAACTGCATTCAATTCCCTGCAGTAGTTTTTTCGCGATGCGCGTACAAACATACAGACAGGCAAAAATTCTAAAAATTGTTATTTTGGCTTCTGTTACTCTAATTAAGACCCCCCATATTAATTAATCTTTATTATCTATAATGTACAGACATCGGCCTGTTACAATTTTATTATAGGTAGTTTTTTTTATTATAGATACGTTTATTTCCATTAGGGTTTATTTCTTTAAACTAGGTGCGAACGCAAGTTAATAAAAACTCCTGGAACATATTAACTAGAAATACGTCATCAAATTAGTGAATCTAATGAAAATAATTGTAACACGCGCCCATAAGGCCGGCTACACACGTCGATACATGAATGTTGGAACGTACAGCGAACGAAACTAGTCGCCTCGCTATAATACGTAATCATACGCGCGCTCTATGATTATTTAGCGTTGGATGGTACTAGTCATGCTATAGAAATGATAATACCAATTTTAATGACACTATCATATTGTCACCTAAGTATCACGAAGTGTTAGATTATGTACTTTGTCTTCCACATTCTTCTATTAATCGGTTGCTTCTTATAAAAAAAAATATTATTAATTTTCTTTTTTTTATCAGCTTTGTTTATGATGTTGTGATTGGTGAAATTTTTTCAAGGAACTGATTTTATATTATAGCATCTCCACTCATTCTCAGAGGAGACTAATGCCCTACGGAAGGACTGTAAGATGTGTTGTAGAGGACACTACAGATACTGGTAACTGTTTAGTTAAAAGCGATATACTAATAAAAGCAGTAAACTGTTTTTGGTCAGAGTTGAGCCAAAAACAGTTTAATTTATTTTATTTTATTATTTTATCATTAAAAAAAATAACTCTAAAAATAACTCTTATAAATAAAATAAAATAACTCTTAACACTCAGTACTATCTACTCTATAAACTTCCAGCTAATAATACCGTTTGACATGTACCAATTTTGGGTTCATTTGTTATTAAAAGCTTTTCAGTGGGAGTCCCGCGGAGGCAGTACACTAGTGCTAAATAGAACGGTAGTTGTAACATTATCTTGTTCGTTCATTAGATTTTGTAATGTGGTTAGGCTGTGTTGACTAGCTGAATTTGTTAGGCTGTGGATTTAGGCCGCTTCGTTTGTAAGCTGCTGTATATTAGACTGTGTTTCTCTGATAATATTTCTTTGGAAAGATTAGCGGAATTATTAATCATTATTTCAAACGTCATCTGAAAAGAAGCAGGGTCAGGTTAAAGACCATTATGTTGTGCTCACCATTTTCATTTTTTCAAATGCTCTTCATTTTAATTTTTAGTTATATTTATAGGTGTATATATTATGCATGCCACGATATTTCAGTTCACTAAGGCATTAAATCCTTCTAGTACTTAAACGGTGAAGGGAGATATTGCGAAGAAACCTGCACTAGCGTAGACCCGTGCCTAGCATGACAATATGGGTTGATGGTGTGATATAATATTAAGGCATGAGTCATGAGTCATCATTAAGTTTTTTTTATGGGATAGGGGAACAAACGAGCAGACGGATCACCTGATAGTAAGCGATTATTGCCGCCCATGAACACCTGCAACACCAGAGGAGTCACAAGTGCGTTGCCCGCCTCTTAAAAAGGGATTGGGCCTCCGGTAACCTCACTCGGCGAAATACAACATGAGCGTTGCTTGACGCCGGTTTTCTGTGAGGCCGTGGTATTACTCCGGCCGAGCCGGCCCATTCGTGCCGAAATATGGCTCTCCCACGCTCTCCCACGTATTTATATTTCATTATTCATAATTATACAAGTAAAGCTATATTATTTTGGTTCATGTGATAGGTGTATTATAATAGACCAATCACATGAACCTAATGCAACAACATAACAAGAAAGAGAAAGATCTAGAAACCGTTTTTATTACTGTTCCAATGTCCATAGTAAAACAAAATCAAACCAAAACATAAGTATTTAAAAATCATTTCGTTACGACAAATGGAAATATTCCTAAAGAGGCTTATTTAAATAAGTAAAATTAAAATTAATCTATAGAGCGATTAAAATAAAAGCTGTTGGAATCCCCGAAGACGCTTAATATAAAATAATAGAAAAACTTATAAATATTCACGGAGCGGAGTTAAACCTTTAGCTGGAGTGACGGATTCGTTTTTACTTATTCCACAGAAAATCTGCTTAAAATCCGTATTAAAAGAATCACTCGGAATTTATTTGTTAGGCGGTTCAAGCGGTGAGCGGGAAGCTGGGATTTTTCTGGAAGAAACAATGCTTGATGAGGGTGAAATAGAATATAATTCATTCGTTTTTCTTTAGCTGTATTTTGACAACATACATCTAGATTTTTATTTTATTCAAAATTCTGAATTTTCAATGCGAAACTATTGTTACTAGAATTATTGATACGAGAATGCATATATTTTTTTTAGGTGATAGGAGGGCAAACGAGCAGTCGGATCGCCTGATGGTAAGCGATTACCCCCGCCCATGGACACCCGCAACACCATAGGAGTCACAAGTGTGTTGCCGACCTTTTAAAAGGGGATTGGGCCTCCGGTAACCTCACTCACTCGGCGAAACACAACGTAAACGTTGTTTAACGCCGGTTTTCTGTGAGGCCGTGGTATCACTCCCGTCGAGTTGGCCCATTCGTGCCGAAGCATGGCTCTCCCACGTAAAAATATATTTGGACAAATACAAAGTTGGTTTGATATTTTGAAATTGTATCCCATGTATTGTCATACAT
Source organism: Acronicta aceris (assembly GCA_910591435.1). Lineage (NCBI taxonomy): Eukaryota > Metazoa > Arthropoda > Insecta > Lepidoptera > Noctuidae > Acronicta > Acronicta aceris. The sequence continues at coordinate 1,508,920 of OU342778.1, read as the reverse complement.
ACACTAACGCCTTTCTCCCACAGGGGTAAGCAGTAGCTACAGACCGCAACTTGCTTCGATTCTTTATTCATATTATCTATGTATTGTCAATATTGCCTGACTAAAATAACTGCCTCATTAGTCTAGTGGTCCTAAGCGCGATTGCTACGTTAGAGGTCCTGGGTTCGATCCCCAGGTCGAGTGTTATTGAGTTTTTTATAAAATTCTCAGCAGTAGCTCGGAGTCTGGATTTGTGCCGGTTAATGGCTATAGGCTCGCTTCCTATAACATGGGACTTAAACATATCAGGCGAACTGTAGGTGTACATTAAGTACGCCTCTGCCTAACCTTTCGGGGAATACAGGCGCATGGTATGTCAATATTAAAATTTTTCTAAATACTTATCATGGATACATAAGGGTAATTGACAGGAGCTATATATATATATATATATATATATATATATATATATATATAATTAAAAATTACAGAACGTTATCAGCATATGATAGGGTATGATTCTATGTCTGGCTGTCTCTAGCGTCGTTTATTCTTCAGAAATCTTAAGGGTTTGGCAAAGTCAGCCTAAACCAGCAAAATCCAAATGATCGTATCGTATTCCATAGCTAGAATGTTTATCGCTAACTCTCAACCCTTACACCACTCCATCGAGTTTTCTCCTTATCTCGTGGCAATGGTCGCGATTCAGAGTGGTTACCCTTTGGATGTTGTCGTAGGGAATGATTTTAAATGTAAAAATTATTCAAATACGCCGCGGATAAGACGCTCAGCGGTCGAATAGTTGACGTCTTCCAAAAACTGGATCGGGGATCGGCGTTTTTGAGTAATAAGCTTGTATTTTCCGGGCCAAATGTTTCGGAATAATTTCTCAAATTTTGAAATTTTATCTATTACTGTTTCTGTATTTTAATGTAGAGATAGGAGTTAAATTGAGGGTTGAAGATTACTTTTTTTTTAAAGAATTAATATAATTTACTTGAGATGATTTTTATATGTTGATTTAGTAATTTCAAAATCCTTATTTCAGTTTTGATTAAATGTATATGAAAACAGCTTATTGGAGTCCTATTTTAAAATAAAAAGTAATAATTGTGTTGCCAGCTCCCCTTTTTTGTTTTTCTATTTTGCGCAACCTTTTGCCAGGTACTATATAAGTATTTGACTGTACAGTTGCATTTTGATTTGTTGTGTGTCATAAGGGCGAAAATAAAAACATTTCTTTCTTTCTTTCTTCTTTCTAATTTAAATTAGTGGAAAAAATTTAGAGGTCTGAGGTAACATGAAAAAAAAAACAGTACATAACATACCATCACGCCTGTATTCCCCGAAGGTTTAGGCAGAAGTGTACTAATGTACACCCACAATTCGCCGAACGATTAGGTCCCATGTAATACGTGGCGAGCCTGACTTTTCACACTTTGTTTAAGTTATATTTTAACATACCATCACGCCTGTATTCCCCGAAGGGTTAGGCAGAGGCGTACTTAATGTACACCCACAGTTCGCTGGTATGTTTAGGTCCCATGTAATAGGTGGCGAGCCTATTGCCATTAACCGGGCACAAATCCAGACTCCGAGCTGCTACTGAAAATTTCATAGAAAAACCTAATAACACTGCTTGACCTGGGGATTGAACCCAGGACCTCTAGCGTAGCAGTTGCGCTTGCGACCACTAGACTAATGAGGCGGTCTAAAATAAACAGTAATGGAATGAAAATCACAATAGGACGTAGATGAGCTTATAAACGACACCCTACGTTTGTTGTGGTTAAAAAAACCAGTTAACATTACACATTGTTAAAATTATTGTTGAAAATCCTCAGTGATCCACGAAGACTTCAATTAACAGCTGAACTGTTACCACTCCTCTAGTTAAGTGCACCTCTAGTGGACTCGGATGTCACAGCTAATTAATACGAGAACGAGTATGTGTCGTTGAAAGTCTATGGAATGGAAAATGTAACTGTTTTTAAGGGCGAAGCTTCAATTTTTATGTAATGATGTGTACAGAGTGCAAAGTGCATTGAAGGGTTATCCAACATAAACTAAATTGTACACTTTTATATTGTACTAGCTTTTGCCCGCGACTTCGTCCGCGTGGAATAGTTACTCTGTTCCATATGAACTTTCATCCCCTATTTTATCCCCTTGGGGGTAGAATTTATCAAAATCCTTTCTTGGCGGATGCCTACGTCATAACATCTACCTGCATGCCAAATTTCAGCCCGATCCCTCCAGTGGTTTGGGCTGTGCGTTGATAGATCACTATGTCAGTCAGTCAGTCACCTTTGAGTTTTATATATATTTAGATTCTCAATTTAGGTATAATTAAGGACCAAAATCACTCGAAGAACTGATCATTTTGTAAGTCAATTATTAAAATTCGCATTTACTTACAAAAAATATAATAAATACGATAATCATCAAGTAGCTAAAAGTGATCGTTGACCAGTATAGCTCATAAACAGTTTTAAAATAAAATATAAAAAAAAAACATTCAAATCTTCTATGAAATTCTTTGACAAAAAGACCATTGGAAATATTCTATTTTTTTTATTAAGGATAAAATATTCTACGAAATTCTTTGAGTGCCTCATTAGTCTAGTGGTCCGAAGCGCGACTGCTACGGTAGACGTCCTGGGTTCGATCCCCAGGTCGAGCAAAGTGTTATTGAGTTTTCTATGAAATTCTCAGTAGCAGCTCGGAATCTGGATTTGTGCCCGGTTAATGGCTATAGGTTCGCCCCCTATAACATGGGACCTAAACATACCAGGCGAACTGTGGGTGTACATTAGTAGGCCTCTGCCTAACCCTTCGGGGAATACAGGCGTGGTGGTATGTTAAAATATAACTTAAACAAAGTGTGAAAAGTTAGAATTAAATATCAACCCTTTACATTAAACTTAATATCTAACATAACCTCCAATTTTAACCAAGCAACGGAAATTCCCGCCAAAACGACCGCCATCTTGCTTTTCAACTCGAAACATTAGAGGTGGGACATTTGAAAAAATAACACTTTTCGTTGCGTAATCGAATCGTTAACCCTAAATTGGCATCTCGATAACAAATTCAATTTTAGGCCGACGTTCATCGCACTCATCTTTGACAATTCTGTCGCTGATATAGCAAAGGGAAGGGGTTAAGATGGCAGCCGATAAACAAAAAAGGCGAAAAAAAAGTTAATTTAACTTCGAGCGAGGAAACGAAGTCGCGGCTTAGATTTTTTAAATATTTATTTATTTTGTCAGAGTTCGTGGAAGTGTGGTTCACGATGATTTTAGTGTGACAAATGTTCAACAAATGCTCTTCTTATCAGTTTTCTTCTGTTCAGTATGTTAAGTAATTAATTAATTACCCAATTTTTTTTGTTATATTTATGTGAACTGCCTCATTAGCCTACTGGTCATTAGTTAGAGGTCTTGGGTTCGATTCCTAGATTGAAATTGGCATAAGTGCCGGTTAATTGAAATAGGCTCGCCATCGACTGACAAAAAATGCATGCTTAATCATCAGAAATCATGAAATATTTCCCAATAGTTTAATATATAAAGAATTTTGGGAAATACCATCGTATTTGGGAAAAACTAGAGCATCTCTCGAATCATTGCGGATATGACGCATGTAAATTATTTTCTTTGCTAAACATGATAATTATTTGCATTATATGTAATCATATCCTGTTTAGCAATATCTATACTTATAATAAATCTGTAGAGAGGTCAATTCTGTACATGAAATATATTTCCAAAATAACTATCAGCGGGTGATTAGTGATCGATACTGACGCCAAAAATGCAATCAGTAAAATTTTTGTCTGTCTGTCTGTCTGTCTGTATGTTCGTTATAGAAACAAAAACCACTCGACGGATTTCAACGAAACTTGGTACAATTGTTCTTCATACTCCTGGGCAGGTTATAGTATACTTTTCATCACTACTCAATAGGAGCAGAGCAGTGAAGGGAAATGTTGGGAAAATGAGTGATTCATGAGAAAGGTTTCAAGCTATAAAACATCACGCTACAACCCTTAGGAACGGGGCAACGCAGATGAAACCGCGGGCGAAGAACTAGGGAACAAAGTAACTATTCCACGCGGACGAAGTCGCTGGCAAAAGCTAGTCTTACATACTATCATTTTGTGATTTTTTGCATTTTCCATGCTAAGATTATGAAGTTATTTTAGTAAAGGAAAAATTCAATCTAGGGCAGGATTCGAACCTGCGTCTCCTGGTTGGATACCTGGCTTAGAGGTCAGAGCGTCTGGTGTATCCAAACAGGAGACGCAGGTTCGAATCCTGTCCGCGATTGAATTTTTCCTTTACTAAAATAACTTAATTTCTTACATTCTAAAAGTCAGCTCTATATAATTACCGATGATTACCAAAGACAAAAAAAAAAACAAGTCCAGAGACAATACAACGGAATCTTCTCCTAGCCAACTCACCATTATAATTTACTCCTGATTGGGATCAAGTTGAAATTAAGAAAAAATAAAAGGGACAAAGGGGGACGAAGGAACGTGATTGTCTTTTTTTATCTGTAAGACTTGATTTTACAAACAACCCCTTTTTATTTTGATCCCTTTGTGTTGAATTGTTGATTAACGACTCTAAATTGGGCGGGTTCCGATAATGAATGTATAATTACAGTCTGCTGTCTGTGTTTTGATTAACTACTCTATATAAGAACTTTTGTTTCTGTACATGTATTTTGCATTTTTATCACATACTCATTGACACGAGTTTCAGATTGACAATTTTTTGTATTGTAAGAGCGTATTATTTTCACCTTGTCTGAGTAGGTACAGTGAACGCTCAAAAGTCCATAAGCACGCTAAGGATTACATTGCTATGAACAGTCCGAGCGAGCTCGATACAGCCAGTGCGTGTCATTTGTTAACGACAATGAATAGAAGGTCGTAAGTCAAACTAAACGTCAAGCTATTACGTTGGAGACTGCCTATGGACCTTTGGTCGCCACTGTACCTATAGCGTATCAAGCTATGTTTTTTAAACATAGCTTGATACGCGGATTCTAGGATTGTGGTATTGTTGGAAAAAATTGATTATCGTACAATCCCCGGTGTCCTGAAACACAGGCCCCGAGCCCAGGCATTAATGATCACAAAATTTTGTAGAACTTTTCTATTGTGGCGAGAAAAGAAACTATTTTATTATTATTTTCACTTTCATTCATTATATTTACTTATTTAAATACATTTTCAAATATTTTTATAAAAATAACATTGAAACCATTTAAAAATATAAAAAAAATAGTTAGTCTACCGGTATCGGGAACAGGGTCCAAGCTACCGGTGGTCAGGGCCCCAAAGAAAGGCCTCCTAACAATACAATACCGTATTATTATTAATCGTATAAATCATATTCTAATTAAAGTCTATGATCGCAGTGTCGCTTAACATCAGGCGAACTGGCGGTCAAGCGTAAGCCTGTCACGAATAAAAAAAAGAGATTTAAAAGGGTTATTTTTAGACTGGAGATTGAGAATATTTTCACACAGTAATTTGGATCCCCATCTTCCCTCAATATAAGGCTCATATTTGACTTCAAATCGAAAACAAATCGATCTACCGATTTGTTTTTAATTGGAAACAAGTAATAGATTGAGCACTGATAGCCTAGTGGTATGACCGTTGGGCTGCCAAGTCAAAGGTCTCGAGTTCGAATCCAAGGCACGCACCTCTAACTTTTCGAAGACATATGCGTATTAATAGTTAATTATCACGCGCATAAACGGTGAAGAAAAACATCGTGGGGAAACCTGCAATCCTGAGAGATTTTCTTGACGGCGTGTGAAGTCTACCAACCCGCACTAGGCCAGCGTGGTGGACTATAGCCTAATCCCTCTCATTTGAGAGGAGACCCGTGCCCAGTAGTGAGAAAGTATAATGGGTTGGTTATGTTATGTTATTTAAGTAATAGATTACGAACATCTGTATTGGTATACTGTTATTAAATTTAACTAGTTTTTGTACATAGTGTGTTTAAGTTAGTAAATAATGTCCAAAACATAACATACCATCACGCCTGTATTCCCCGAAGGATTAGGTAGAGGCGTACTAATGCAAACTCACCGTTCGCCGGTATGTTCAGGTCCCATGTAATAGGGGGCGAGTCTGTTGCCATTAACTGGACACAAATCCAAACAACAGACGAAGCTAGTTAAAATTTCATAGAAAACCCAATAACACTTTGCTTTGGACTTGGGATTCGAATCCAAGCCTCTAGCGTAGCAGTCACGCTTAGGACCACTAGGCAAACGAGGCAGATAACGAATTTTTTTTTTTTACATTTATTGAACAATTTTCCTCGTTTATAATTATACCGCCATTAAAAAATTAGCTGTAAGACCTTGCTTTTTGCCAAATTTCGTCATTCTTCTAGGTCAACGGGAACTACCATATAGGTTTTCGACCCAAATACTCTATAGGGTACTTCCGGTTGACTTGGAATTGTCAATTTTGGTTATAAGCAAGGTCTTACAGCATAAGTAAAGGGTAAATTCCGAAAAATACAAAAAGTTTAAAATTAAGGTAAAATTTGGTACTTACAAGTTTTCGCGAAAATCTAAATTAGCCCATATCTTTTTATCGTGTTGATTCGGGACCTTGATATTTATACACCTTTACGGACTATAGACCTCAGTATCTGATATAAATTTCAACTTTCTAGGTCCACCCGTTACTGAGAAAATCGGTGTTACCACACGGACAGACAAACAGCCAAGAGAGTGTTCTTATTAGGGTTCCTTTTTTTATCTTTTGAGGTACAGAACCCTAAAAACTTCATTCCTTAACTCCAATTCCAGTCTGTTATCGGCCATCCATCACGCCTTACCAAAGGGGCCTCAACACATTCTGTACAGCCATTAAACCAGAGCAATCAAAAGTCCACATAAACACAACTGGTGATCGAACCTGCGACCCTCCCCAAGACTTATTTGTTCCCACTGTAATTCCATGTTCGTAATAGCTAACGATGCAATAGTTTTGTGTGGACATGATACAGTTATACATTTAACTGTTTATTTTCAGGATTAAAATTTATACAGCATACACCATACTTGGTAACATCAGACTAAACTACTGTAGCTAACGTCTGATGCTCCAGTTAGGTCTTCAGCTCTTTTGGCCCCAGCGCAAAAATAGCGAGTCGCCTTCCATGATGCGTGTCCGGTTACCTTCTTATGCGTCTTCTGCTTCCACGCTGCCCATGCGCGTTTTTGTCACCTCGTTGTCCTCGTGCGCGTGCCCCGTGTCCGGTATCCTCGCCGAAAGTTGCGTGTTCTTTGTCGAAGGGTCACCAATGTGGGTTGTATGTGTTTAAGGTGGTTGGTAAATGAGGGTTGATGCGTTTCTATATATATTACTGGCCTGTTGTAACATTAAAAATACATTTTAGTAAAGGAAAAATTCAATTGCGGACAGGATTCGAGCTTTCGTCTGGTCGGATACACCAGACACCGACGCGACTTACTTTACAGTTAGTTCAATGTAGTACGATGACACCTTACCTTTTAACTATCTTTTTGTGATTTTTTGCATTTTCCATGCTAAGATTATAAAGTTATTTTAGTAAAGGAAAAATTCAATCGCGGGCAGGATTCAATCCTGCGCCTCATGGTTGGGTACACCAGACGCTCTGACCTCTGAATTTATGAATGTGCCATATGTCTATTGCCATTAATCCGGCACAAATCCAGACTCCGAACAACTGTTGAGAATTTCATAGAAAAACCCAATAACACTGCTCGACCTGGTGATTGAACCCAGGATCTCTAGCGTAGCAATCGCGCTTGAGACCACTAGACTAATAAGGCAGTCATGTTTCCGTGGTCATGAACTAACAAAAAAGCATTTTTTATTATTTCAGCCCGAACTGTCAAAAAGAAAAGAAACATTATTACTAGGATGGATAATTTATACTAATGTTATAAAGCTGAAGAGTTTGTTTGTTTGTTTGTTTGAACGCGCTAATCTCAGGAACTACTGGTTGGAATTGAAAAAATCTTTTTGTGTTGGATAGTCCATTTATCGAGGAAGGTTATATTAACATTGCGTTACGACCAATAGGAGCAGAGCAACGCGGGTGAAACCCCAGCCGGAACTTATGATGTCATGGCATGGCATGTCTATACTATACTATCGCAAAGCTAAGGGCCGGTACACACAGGCTAGTTTTCACATTAAGCAGTTTCCACTCGTCTGCCGACTCTGGCCAGCGCCGAACGCAATTAAATTCCGTCGCGCACGGCCCATTGGGCGGCCAGAGATGGACTCAGGTTTAAATGTATTTAGAACTAGCTTTTGACGATTTCACTGACATCCCAACGGACTTTTTAAGACAGAAGTTAGTCTTCTTCTTGAAGGTTCAGACTTTAAACAGAATTCATCAAAATTGGTAACAGATAGACAGAGCTATTTCCGGATTTATAATAATAATAGCTTCTGCCCGCGACATTGTCTGCGTGGACTTCAGAATTGGATCCGACCTGGACAATAAGTAGCCTATGTGTTATCCCAGACTATAATCTATATCTGTGTCAAATTTTATCCAGATCCGTTCAGCCGTACTGTAAAAACTTTCGCATTTTTAATATTAGTAAGGATTAATATGCATAGTATTTGTACTTGGCATTTTTTAAAAAGATAAGAGTATTTTGTTTGCAGTGATAGCCTAGTGGTATGACCGTTGGACTGCCAAGTCAAAGGTCTCGAGTTCGAACCCAAGGCACGCACCTCTGACTTTTCGAAGTCATGTACGTATTAATAGTTAATTATCACGCGCTTAAACGGTGAAGGAAAACATCGTGAGGAAACCTGCATGCCTGAGAGATTTTCTCGATGGCGTGTGAAGTCTGCCAACCCGCACTAGGCCAGCGTGGTGGACTATAGCCTAATCCCTCTCATTCTGAGAGGAGACCCGTGCCCAGCAGTGGGACAATATAATGGGTTGATTATGTTATGTATTTTGTTTATCTTTTTGTTGTTATTCCTGACCTTTAACATTTTCATCCTAAAGGTTTTCCATTCCTAACGCTTTTTTTTTAACCGTCAGAGCGTTTAATCGTTAAATTAAAAAATATTTATTTTAATATGGCAATGAAATTAAGTTTATTGTTTTTACCGAATTCAAAAAACGAGGAGGTCCTCAATTCGGTGGTAGGTATGTTTTTTTTTTATAATTTTTTAACAAAAATCTCCAATATATAAAAAAAAATTACATTATGTGTAGGTAAAACAGTTTCGGAAGTCGGTGGCGAAAACAAAATATCCGACCAAATCTAAGATTTTAATATTAGTTGATATTTTAGTTAATAAATGACCTATAATGATACAAGGTATTGTTTTGTAAGACACAATGCGTCCCCCAGTAGGTCAGTTCATCAGAGGTCGGATATCGTAAAGATATCGACGCGCGGGCATTAAGCCTAAAGGGTCGCCCCCCGGTTTACGAGAACGCACTTATAATGCGCTCGTACACATACCGCGTAAGCAGGACTTTAGAGAAATAAGTTTGCCATACTGGTTTCTGACACTTACGCAAACATAAGACATTGAAATAAAACTACTTTTTAACCGACTTCAAAAAGGAGGACGTTCTCAATTCGTTTTTTTTTTGTATGTTTGTTATGCGATACTCAGTCAATTATGAATCGATGTTGACGATTTTTTTTTTATCAAGATCTAAATCTAAATTTGAAACTAAATGGGAATAACACGTACCGATCGAGATAATGATAACGTCGTCTAATTACGTAAAATTCTACTCGGTAGTACTCAACATGTTGAAATAATATAACTTTTAAGATCAATTGATATTCAATTATTTGGCATTCGATTTGGCATAGTGCACGCGTTATGTTATTAAAAGAAATTGAGCTTTCCAAAAGACTCAATAATCGTACGCACACTTGGTCAGTATAAGCTGTTAGAGTAAGACTACGTGATACACAAATCGAGCTCCCACGATCATCCGTGACTCGGCCTCGCAACGATCATTATGTGTGCCCTTTAGTACTGTCCCGTTCACAATATATGTAAATGCTTATTACAATCTAAGACTAAGAGTAAATGCGTAAAACAATAAGGAAGATGTCTGGTGTTGAATTTAACAGGCTTTCATTATTTGTATAATGAAAAAAAAAAACAATATTATACTAATAAAGTTTCAATATATTCGAAGCAAAATATTTATTTGAAGCTTAATATTTGAATAACCTTGCAGAAAATCATAGCCAAATAACATAGCTCCGTGCTATGTTGTTCCTAATGGTGAGCAAGGTCGCCAGAGCTCCGCGAGGAAGCGTTGTGTTGGCAGATAGGATAAGCACCACGATATTGTCTCCTATGCTGCCAGCCCCACTATTCCTCCTTAATTTACAGGTTCGGCAACGCTCGACTGATACCCCTGGTGTTGCAAGCGTCCATAGGCTACGGTAACCGCTTACCATCAGGCGGGCCATATGTTTGCCACCCTAGTGGTATAAAAAAAGCATCAAGTTTTTGGTGGGAATAGAGAGGCGATGCTCTGTCCTTCTCCTGCAAAATGAGTGTTAGCATAGAATTTATATAGCACTCATTAAGACTCGACGTCATCCCCGTTCATAGTATGTACCGTCTCCGAGTGTCATAAAATTAAAATATTTATAATTAGCTTTTTTTAAACCCCGACTCAAAAACGAAGGGTCTTGTTTGACGCGTGTATTTGTGTGTCTGTTTGTTGCATCGTAGCTCCCAATCGAAAGTACCGATTTTGATTCCGTGTTTTTAGATTGAAAGGTGACTTGACCGAGAGTGTTCTTAACTATGATTTTTAAAATCTGACCACTTTTGAAGAAAAAGCTTTTTTCTAGTTCATGAAGGGATGTGGCAACTTCCACGGGTCTGACTGATTTGAAACTTGGATGCCTGTTACTTCAATGTTATTGCAAGAATTTTTGAATAAATTTAGTTTTGGTTTTCGGCTTTATTTACGAGTTAATAACCTTTTAATCAAAGTCAAAGTCAAAGTCAAAATTATTTATTTCAATTAGACCATTAAAAAGGTACTTTTGAAAAGTCAAACTAATTGCACGGTTCCAAAAAGTGGGGCCTTATGGAGAAGAGCCGGCAAGAAACTCCATAGATAGTCTTTTAAAAAAAAACATGATTACAATATTAATCTTTACAACTTTGTTTTAAATAGTTTGACAATTATGCAGTTTGATGTGTAAGATGATTTATTCAGTATAAGTAGGTGTTATATTTAGTAGTTATATAGAAAGAAAGGGATTGCCACAGCAAGTAAGAGCTGACCAGTCCTGACAGACAGCACCCGTTCACGAGCATGACGTGTGTATCGGCGCGTGTGTAAAATGAGACCAAAAATATTGTAATGTAGTCTATTGTAGGTAGGCACAGCTGTTCTGACAGTTCTGTACAGACAGAACAGCTTTACCTGCCTACGACTCACGGTTAACAAAAACGACATCTGTGTTCGACATAGATTGCGTTATTATCCTCATTAGCCTAGTGATGCTGAAGGTGACTGCTATGCTAGAGGTCCTGGGTTCGATTCCCAGGTCGAGCAAAGTGTTATTGGGTCTTTCTATAAAATTCTTAGTAGCAGCACGGAGTTTTGAATTTCTGCCCGGTTAATGGCAATAGGCTCGCCGACTATTACATGCGAACTGTGGGTGTACATTAGTACGCCTCTGCCTAACCCTTCGGGGAATAAAATATGTACTGGAAAACCCTCGTGGATCGTCTGCCACCTGGGTATGCCTCAGAGTATGTTGGACTCGTACCGACTAAAAACCACTCTTTCCTTACCTTGCTCTGTAGTCATGACCGTGGGATTCCTTACATTCACCACAAGCACGACAGGCGGTCCATCGTCTGCTGTAACATTTCAACATATTAACTGTTACATTATTAGACAATATTTGTCAAAACACAGATAATGTTAGCTGCTTCTATGAATAACTCTTTAGTGCAACCAACATTAGCTGGTTGACACAATGTCTCACCCAGTAGGAGGATAAGAACCACGCACAAAATCTCTAAGCTGAAAATTTCCTATCATAACCTTAGCACTTTGTTTGCCATGGGAATCCAACTCACCGAAACGAAGCCATTCAGGTAGTAAACACTACGTACTAGAGAAGTAAACACAACGGAATATGAATAGGTATTTTTCCACCTCTTTTAAAAGAAAAAAAGAAAGTTTCTTCCAACAATAATAATACAAGTAAAATTTTTGTTTGTTGAAACTTCAAACAGCAAAATTTTAACCCCATCAATGCCACATAAAAGCTATACGAAACTTTGGCGCCCACACAATTCAGTTCGTAATGAAAGCATAAATAATTGAGCTCACTTAATACACTAATAATGGCTTATAACAATAATTAGTTCGGCGATTTTGGGGTCGATCCCCGGGGGTCAAGCGGACCGATTGTCCTTTGAAGGGTTGATTAAGATGACCGGTGGGGTTGCTTCGATTATAGATTAAAACGTAGAGTGTTATGTTCTTTGTATTTTGATTAAGAGAATATATTATTCTTCTTTTGTTTTGTGTCGAGTGTAATACATCAGTTCTTTATAAGTGGGGTCAAGGGTGGCTGTTGAACTTGAGATCCTGGGCTCGATTCCTAGGTCAAGAAAAGTGAGTATAGTGGTTCTTTGTTATATTTTTCTTAAGAGCAGCTGAGGAGTTTGACAAATCTATAGTCAACCATAATGAACAAAGTCTAGTCTATAGTTTATCCTATCCATCGTCGTCAATTATGTATCTTGGCAACTCTTATACCTACTGTACCATCTACTGAATACTCTTTGGTGTTCTGTAATGACCGGAGAAAGGGATAGGGAACAAGTTTAATGCGGGCCCCATACCTACCTGTCTCAGGATTAGCACAACTCCGCTATTTGTCACCGACGGGGTTTTTTGTAAAAGCGTTAATTACAAGGCCTTTGAAGTGTCCGTCTTAAACTTAACATTACATATATTATATAATTATATAACCGTACCGTTATATATTATCTTCTATACTTATAATAAATCTGTAGAGAGGTCAATTCTGTACATGAAATATATTTCCAAAATAACTATCAGCGGGTGATTAGTGATAGATACTGACGCCAAAAATGCAATCAGTAAAATTTTTGAATGTCTGTCTGATTTCAACGAAACTTGGTACAATTGTTCTTCATACTCCTGGGCAGGTTATAGTATACTTTTCATCACGCTACGATCAATAGGAGCAGAGCAGGGAAGGGAAATGTTGGGAAAATGAGTGATTCATGAGAAAGGTTTCAAGCTATAAAACATCACGCTACAACCCTTAGGAACGGGGCAACGCAGGTGAAACCGCGGGCGAAGAACTAGGGAACAAAGTAAATATTCCACGCGGACGAAGTCGCTGGCAAAAGCTAGTATATAGAATATAATATCTATCTATTCTATGTGTAAATAGTGTAAAATACTTAAATACATGATGGTACTCATCATAACAAAAAAAAAATCCAAAGACATGATTCCTTTATTCATGTGCCCCTGTGTGGACGGGTTAGAATACTGTTCCTCACTGCCTTTCAGTTATGCATCTCGTAAGAGCCGAGAAAATATCTGACTTGCTCGGTGGTAGGACCTCTTGGGGTCTGACTGGCTGGCGACTAACATTATGTCGGAGTCTGTCATAAAGCACCTTGGTGTGTGTTTCGACTTTTTAGAGACTGCGTGAGAGACAGTTATCCTTCGCTAGCTGCGGCTCTGGCGGCCTGCAGTCCATAGGAGCTCTTGAAGATCAGCAACGTATCAGCAACTACTCTGATGCTGCAGGCGACGATGACTACTTGCGACCACGTGGCTCGTCAGCTCGTTTGCGACTAAACCATAAAAAAAATCAATTCAGTAATCATCAACCCATTATATTATATTGTCTCATTGCTTGGCACGAGAGCATAGTGCGGGTTGGCAGACTTCACATACCGATGAAAAAATCTCTCAGACATGCAGGTTTCCTTAGGAATGATAATTAATTATAAATAGAGGTGCATGCTTTGGATTCGAACTCGAGACCAACAACTTAGCAGTCCAGTTATATTACTATGCTATCGCTGTTTCTCCAAAATATCTAAGATCAAAAGTCTCGAATGAAATGGCGACTCAAATTCACCCTCTTCACGTGCCAAAAACACGTAGCGATAGGAAAATGGAAAACAATAAGAAATTTTTAAATACCAACTACAATAGCCGTCTGACAATAGTCGGAGTGAATTGGACAAACTGATTATATGTACGTCCGCTTTATCTTTTCTCTTAAGGGATAAAAATAATTACAAGATGAAAGATATTTCCTAGCAAGCGCTTTTTTTAGCGTTTTTTCGCTTTCTCTTTGGCCCGAGACGCGATCTGTCGCCGTCTCATTGTGTTATCCATTGGCTGTGCGTTTGATTTGTATGGATAAGACTGGAAAACAAAATGAGTATTTGATAATTGGGATCGTTGAAGAAAGTCGTCCCATAAGAAAGAAAGAAAGTTTATTCTAAGTCGCAACACAAAAGATTATAAAAAATAAATATGTAGGCATTATAATAGGATTTTCCAGTACATATTTTACTTTATTTTATTATGGCAAATAAGGTGGTGTTGGCAGTCTACATACATACCATATTATTATCATAACATACCATCACGCCTGTATTCCCCAAAAGGTTAGCCAGAGGCATACTAATTTCGCCCACAGTTCGCCGGTAAGTTTAGGTCCCATGTAATAGGGGGCGAGCTTATTGCCATTAACTGGGCACAAATTCCAAATTCCGAGCTGCTACTGAAAAGTTCATAGAAAAAACCAGTAACACTTTGTTCAACCTGGGAATCGAACCCAGCACCTCTAGCGTAGCAGTTGCACACAGGACTACTAGGCTAACGAGGCAAGTTATTATACTATTAACCATGGGATATGAGTAGACGGATCGCCTGATGGTAAGCGATTACCGCCGCCCACGAACACCCGCAACATTATAGGAGTCACAAGTACGTTGCCGACGTTTTATAAGGGGATTGGGTGTCCGGTAACCTCACTCACTCGGCGAAACACAACGTAAGCGTTGTTTGACGCCGGTTTTCTGTGAGGCCGTGGTATCACTCCGGTCGAGCCGGCCCATTCGTGCCGAAGCATGGCTCTCCCACTGAAATAAATCATTATTTAAGAAGCATATCCACTAGATTCTTTCGGTACGGTTTAATTCAATTCTTAGTCCATAGCAATTAACCCTTTTGAGACAATTCTTTGCGTAGAGACAATAATAATAAGCTGACAAATGAACATTAATGCTACGGGCATACTGCTGCGTGCCATGACTATACAATGTAGAGGGGGCAGCAGGAATTTACATCAAATACATACAATTATACTATTATATTTCTACAGGTTTATGGAAGCGGGCTGTCGTTGGTTCGATTTCTATACCACTGACCGCAGCCAGCGCAGCTTAATCTTGCAGATCAGTAAATCAGCTTAGTTATTACTTATATTGTATGCATCCATACACACACACACACACACACACACACACACACACACACACCACCACCATTTATTATAAACTAGTCCGATTCTAAGCGGCGTATCAAATTGAACCATGCGCCAGATTTTAAGTTAGACCTCTAGCAATACATCGATGAAAAACTGCATTCAATTCCATCCAGTAGTTTTTGCGTGATACGCGTACATCCATATAGACAGACAGACAAAAATTAAAAAAGAAAAATTTTGGCTCTAATAAAGATCCCCATTAGTTTTTCTTTAATATCTATAATGTACAGACATTGGCCTGTTACAATGTTCTTATAAGTATTCATAAAATCTCCTTCGTATAAAAATGCCACGTAACCTCCCCGTCCACCCAGCGGCGACCGAAAGCGGGCGTTAGCCGGTTATTGGTTATCGATTGGTTTCCGATCGGCCAACCGGAGCGAGGCCTGGCACGCCCGCATACACACGCCTATGGGGATATGTGGGAGGGAAGGAATTTATGGAATAAGGAAAAGTGAAGGATGTAATGTTTGGGAAGCGGAATTTAATGAGCAGTTCAAAGTTCAATTTCAAATAAGCTTTTACAAGCGTTTATAAAACATTATGATTTTAGTTGCACGGTTCCAAAAGGTTGATCCTGTGGAGAAGAATCCGGCAAGAAACTCCATGATCAATCTTTTAAAATATATGGTATTAAAATCTTCACTGGTACAATATTGCGATATGAGAATGTGTGAAGATTGAATGTCAAAGTTGGACCAAAGTCGATTAATTGCAAGAAGGTTATCAGTGTTTGAAAACTCGATGTCATTATAAGAAAATAAATGAAATATGTGGTAAAATACACACATCATCAAAGCAGGATACAAATTAGGTGTCCACTCAGACATGCCACAATGTACACACATTTACAGGTTCAGTTGAGGTAAACAATACTACCCATAATATGAAGACATCTCGAAATCCTGTCAAAAATATGTCCATATAGTAAGGTAGCTATTGATTTATCGTGTAATTAAGGTTTTACTGGTTTTTGCCCAGGATGATTACTGAGGCTATTAAAAAAAAAACAAATTTCAATAGAGAAGATGGCTGGGTCTTACCACCTGCTTGGAACCCCATTATAGATACTATTAAATTTTAATCCAAGCCCAAAACTGTAAGACCGAAGGATACGGTGAGCTCGTTCTGAGTGAATCGGATCGCCATTAAATAACAAAAATGTAAGGTAGCTGTTAGTAATTGTAACATTAAGACGTCCAACAACTTAAAGGATCCGAAACGTCGGAAAATAAATAATATCAATACAATGCGATAATATCTGCAGAAAATATAGAAAAAAACCAATAACACTTTGCTCAACCTGGGAACCGAACCCAGAAAGGACCTCTAGTGTAGCAGTCATGCTGAGAGCCAATAGACTTTAGCCAGTTTATAGTTTTTTGCATCAAGATAGATTTCACAGTAATGATTTTTTAATGACAGGACATTTTTTCTTTCTTATTTCGTCTAAGTAATTATTTTTCCTTATTTAGTTTAGTCACTTCTTTACACTGATAACGAAGATTTTATTATTTATTTATATACCCAAGTGAGTCATTATTATTATAGGTATATAAGTAATAACATACATAACATAACATACCATCACGCCTGTATTCCCCGAAGGGTTAGGCAGAGGCGTACTAATGTACACCCACAGTTCGCCGGTATGTTTAGGTCCCATGTAATAGGGGGCGAGCCTATTGCCTTTAACCGAGCACAAATCCAGACTCCGAGCTGCTACTGAGAATTTCATAGAAAATCCAATAACACTTTGTTCGACCTGGGGATCGAACCCAGGACGTCTAGCGTAGCAGTCACGCTTGGGACCACTAGACTAATGAGGCAGTCAATAAGTAATATAATAATAATATTTCATTAATTTCCAACATCGATACACACTACATAAGACACACATGGTACACGACTAAAATACCTGTCATTTCTGTCTGACGATTGACATCCGTGGAGCACAAGGGCTCCAAATGACAACCAGCGTCAAGGACTGAATTCTGCTTGACACGATGCTGATTTGGAGACCCATTTGCCTCCATCATGAGATACGTATATATTTAAATGCTACTTTTTGTTTCTGAAAGTGAAAAGTCAAAGTAAAAATTATTTATTTCAATTAGACCATTAAAAAGGTACTTTTGAAAAGTCAAACAAATTGCACGGTTCCAAAAAGTGGGACAAGAGCCGGCAAGAAACTCCATAGATACTCTTTAAAAAAAAACATGATTACTATATTAATCTTTACAACTTTGTTTTAAATAGTTTGACAATTATGCAGTGTGATGTGTAAGATGATTTATTCAGTATAAGTAGGTGTTATATTTAGTAGTTACATAGAAAGAAAGGGATTGCTACAGCAAGTAAGAGCCGACCAGTCCTGACAGACAGCACCCGTTTACGAGCATGACGTGTGTATCGGCGCGGTTCGACTCAACCATATTGTAGGGAATAAAACGACCCGACACACAACGCCACCGTCAGCAGGACACTTAAGTGAGCATGACAAGCTCAGACCGTGGGCACAATATTCCTGTAGATAAAAATACTTACACAAATTGTTACATCAATATCTGTATTTTTTTAAATATTTGTAACCAGGCATTGGTCTTATGATGTGGTTTATCAAATAAACGTTTTCTTTTCTCATGTACATGATCTGTAACCTTATTATCTATTACATGCCATGTACCTAGCCATTCCCAACTCTGTTGGGGACGGTTTCCAGTCTATCCAGATGCGACTGATTATAAGAAATTTTACATGAAGCGACTGCCACTCAAGACCTCTGCAGCCCAATTCCAAAAATTCTAAAATGAATTCATGACGATTGTCTGTTAAAACATTCAGATACATATTCGAATCACAACTGCATATAAAATGGCCCTATTAGGTATTGAAAGTATCTACGTCTTTGCATCTTCGAGATGTTCATCTCGCAGTATCTCACTCGTCCTTTTCGAACCCATTTCAATATCTCGCAAGCGATCAGTTCGGACATGCGCAAATCGGCGCAAATTTTTTTCTCACGGGGCGTGGCTTTCGATACTTCGATAGCTATTGATACACCACGCCTGGCGACCTGTCGATATACTAATGTATGTTCACGCCTATTACACTTTGTAATGTGGTTAGAATTGTAAGAGGTAACAAGATATTGATTGTAAGGTAAGTATGAATAGAATTAGTGTGTTATTTGGTTCATTAGTTGGGTAAAAGACCGCTTTTGTTGATTCATTTTGGAAATTACGACGGAGATCGTATGGGTTCTAAATTATAAATTAATTCCAAAGAATATTCTAAGCGTCTTTGGCCGCCTGTAATTTAAGGGATTGTCTAACGAATGCTTCTCCTAGCAAAAAGTTTTTTTTTGAAATTCCGATTTTCAAGGTAAAATGGTACTTTAAATCGATGGAAAAGTAACAAAAACAAGCATTCTTGCTTAAAACTGCCTTATTAGTTTACGCTAGAGGTTTTTAGTTAAATTCTCAGGTTAAGCAAAGTCGGCGAACGAGCTGACGGTAAATAGTCATCGTCGCCCATGGACACCTGCCACAGAGGAGTTGCTGATGCATTGCCGACCCTTATGAGCCCTTACGGACTGCAGACTGCCAGAGCCGCAGCTACCGAAGGAGAACTGTCTCTCACGCAGTCTCTAAAAAGTCGAAACACACACCAAGGTGCTTTATGACAGACCTAATGTTAGTCTCCAGCCAGTTAGACCCCAAGAAATCCTACCACCGTGCAAGCCAGGATGCCTCTCTGAAAAACAATGAGGAACAGTATTCTAACCCGTACCCACACGGGGGCTTTACTATGAAATCTTTTACTAATATGTCAAACGTGGAGTTAAAATATATAAGTTAAAAAATAATATATAATAAGTTAAAAAATTAGGTCCGGCCCCGGTCCGGCGACAGATTGCCAGACTTTAAATGTACCTAGTAATATCGTAAGCAAAACGTAATACAAGAGAACAATATTCGGAGCGCTTCCAATAACGTTTCTGCGCAGACTCGAACCGATACTTGATACCAATACGTGGGTGGGCGGGGCGACCGCTGAACATTCCTACCGAAGTAGTATGGCGTATGTATACCGAAGGGTTAGGCAGAGGTGTACTAATGTACATCCACAGTTCGCTGGTATATTTTAGGCCCATATTACAAGGCTAGACTGCCTCATTAGTCTAGTGGTCCCAAGTGAGACTGCTACACTAGAGGTCCTGGGTTCGATCCCCAGGTCGAACAAAGTGTTATTGGGTTTTTCTATGAAATTCTCATTAGCAGCTCGGAGTCTGGATTTGTGCCCGGTTAATGGCTATAGGCTCGCCCCCTATAACATGGGACCTAAACATACCGGCGAACTGTAGGTGTACATTAAGTACACCTCTGCCTAACCCTTCGGGGAATACAGGCGTGATGGTATGTTATGTTATATTTAAAACTAATAAAAAATCGTGAAGATCTGATTTACTCTCACTCTCCGAATATATGTCATTTATTGTGTGTATATGTTGAAGGTCCATAATAAATAAATAAATAAAGGTGTAATAGAATGAATGATAAATTATCATTACTCACGAAG
Organism: Acronicta aceris; assembly: GCA_910591435.1. Classification (NCBI taxonomy): domain Eukaryota; kingdom Metazoa; phylum Arthropoda; class Insecta; order Lepidoptera; family Noctuidae; genus Acronicta; species Acronicta aceris. The sequence goes on along the minus strand of OU342778.1, from coordinate 1,488,733 downwards.
GCTCTGCACCTCGCATAATTAATACACAATTAACATAATTTTAACTTTAATCAACCCATTTATACCTTTTAATTCCCAGCAAAATATAGTAGAAAACAAAGTTATTAATATAAATAATAATAAAGAGGTGTCGCAGCGGCTTAAAACCAAAATCCTGTACTATAAAATGGGGAAGGAAGTGATATTTATGAGCTGCGAGCTTGTCTCATTACCTAATGAGGGAGAGCCATGGGATAGAGAACTTACTTAAAGGGGTGAAACACACGTCGGAATTATCATTACATTTTTTGCCGACTTCAAAGAAGAAGTATATAAAAAAAAACCGGACAGGCGCGAGTCGGACTCGGTCACTGAGGGCGCCGTACAAATTTGTAGGTACATATTATAATTAATACAAATGTATAGTTTTCAGTATATTTTTCCTTATACTGGGTTTAAAGAATTTATTTCTCATAAGAACTTACAGTCCACTTAAAATGAGATTACAAATAGGTACTTGATTAACAAATTGTAACATTCTGTTCTGGTGGGTTAGGTACATTTCAATTTATAAAGTGCATTATTCCCTAAGTTTATTTTTAAATATATTCATTCATTCATTCAGATTACTAAGTTATTTTTTAGTAAAGGAAAAAATTCAATCGCGGGCAGGATTCGAACCTGCGTCTTCTGGTTTGATATACCAGATGCTCTGACCTCTAAGCCACCGCGAACCCTACCCGCAAGATTGAAATTTTGCCTTCAGATTCTGAATTTACGTCATAAGGTGACGTTGGTGACATCTATGAGATGTCACCAACGTCGTCTTGCGGGTTCGCGGTGGCTTAGAGGTCAGAGCGTCTGGTATATCAAAACAGAAGACGCAGGTTCGAATCCTGCCCGCGATTGAATTTTTTTCTTTACTAAAAAATAACTTAATAATCTTAGCATGGAAAATGCAAAAAAATCACAAAAAGATATATTCATGTTTTCACATTACTTGTAGTGTAAAACGGTATTACTTACCAAAATTCATAGTTACAACAGAAAATACCCTATAAATTTTGATTCCTCTGTGAGTGTCGAAATATACGTTTTTTGCGGCATAAACGGCCGTAACTTAGAAGTTTGATTTTTTCACAGCTTCAAGAGACTGTAGACCTGAGTTTATGGTTTTAATTTGAACTCGATACCTGCACGCGTTCTCGAGATAAAGGGTATTGACAGACAGACGGGTGGACGGACAACAAAGTGATCGTAAAAGGTTTCGGTTTTTGCCTTTTCAGGTACGGTACCCTAAAAATTAACTCTCTAATCTATAGATGGAGGAAGTTAATTTATTTACATAAGTAAATAACTTAGTAGAAAGTGCTACGGCCACACGTCTTGTCACTATAATATATTAATTAGAGGACCAAATAATCGAAATATTTATTATCTAATAATTATAATTTTACACATCGCAAAATGCGAAATTGGATGTTCTTACCGCTTAAAGCAATTTATTACAAAATATACATATACTTATACATATTTTCACGCCTGTCTCCCATTGGGGTAAGCAGAGAGTATAGATTTCCACTTGTTACGATCCTGGCACACCACTTTCACTTCATTTACGTTCATTAATCTTCTCATGCATGATCGTTGGTTTAGGGTGCTCTTAATCTGGCCTTTTAAGCTTTTAAAAGCGTTTATGAGACGTTATGAGACTAGTTGCTGGGTTACAAAAGGTTGATCCTATGGAGAAGAATCCGGCAAGAAACTCCATGGACACTCTTTTGTTACAATCTTCACTGGTACAATATTGCCAATCAGGATGTGTGAACATTGAATGTGAAAGTTGGACCAAAGTCGATATTTACAAGAAGGTTCTCAATATTTGAGAACTTGATGTCATTATATATAATTATGAAAATAAATGGTCCGAATCGTCCGGAATTTAGTTGTATAATTACAAATAATTACTACACTATGTGAAAGAAAATATTAAACGTTTATGTATTTTAAAAAATCTAAATTTAAGTGCGTGAATTAGCTAATTGAATAACAATTCTCTCGGAAAATTTCCCTACAGTTGCACGCTTAACTCGCGCTACTCGACGCTAGATGGCGTTAGATGTCATTCCATGATGACAAAATATTTTGCTTTTCAAACAACTATGTATTGTTAAAATATTATTATTAAGTAGGTTTATTATTGATCCAATGCTGACGTAGGCAGTGCGGGTGCCAAACTTCACTCGTCAAATCTAACAGGCCGACAGATCTCCTCGCGATGTTTACGTTCACTGTGATCTTTATTTATTTATTATATATTTAGAAGACCAACACCACGAACACTAGGAATAGGTAATCATTAAGATTATAAAACATTTAGGCATTAGTAGGTCTCCCCTTATAAACAATTGAATACTTAAGTGAATGTGGATATCACATTATACAAAACAAAAAAATAGATAATGAAAGTAACAAACCTATTTATACTTGGATAAGAAATCCAGATTAAGTGCTCGTCTCACCGACTGCAGGCTTCATTCAAATATGTCAACGTTCAATTGTTTACATTACAGATTACCTATGTTTGAAGTTGGTCAGCCGCATAATTATCACTAATATTCTGTTGCTAAGCAAATAACGTGCTAACATTCTTGTGGTTCGATTTTACTGGTAAACGTAGCCAGTAAAATTACTTACTTATCTCATAAAGACTTAACAATTTAGGTCTCAAGATGAAAAAAGATGTCTCAACGCTAGTGTTGGTGGTGTTGTTGGCGTCTATAAGCTGCAGTTACAGCTTACCTTCAGACGGGCCTTATGCTAATTTATCATCTAATAACAATAAAAAATAAATTAAAGAAAGATATCTTGGATAAAAAAAGTGTTTTTTCCAGTGTTATAAACATTGAATTGATAATTCGGCACGTACATCTGATTTTTGGTACGAATTTTGATATAATTATTATTATCTATAGATTATACCTTGGAGAGTCCATTGTGATACGAGTGATACCGCGAGCAAAAGCTAGTTGAAGTATGAACAGTTTCATGAAATGAAATGAGTTGATTTGCTTAAATGTGGGTACATATAGATGATATAAAAGGGGGATAAATATAATGACCACCAAATTTAGTAAATTGATCACCAAAATGCTTACCAAAATGGATAAATGGTCACCAAAAATTAGGTTTAGGTTAGGTTAGAACATATTTTGGTGATCATTTACTATTTTTGGCAATATGAAGTGATTTTTTGCCATAACATTTTACTAGATCTGGTGCTTAGTTAAACATAAGCCATATAAAAGCATTATAGTTTAGCACATTTACTATACGGTACGCAAATATTTGTCGATTTGTATCGATTGAATTACACATTAAACAAATTAATTAAAAATACATTCTTTTCGTCACCAATAAGGATCGTAACTAACAAACAATTATATAACATTAGTTTTCATTTCGTCAGTAATACCAAAGTGATTTTAAGAGAGGTAGGGCATAGTGTAATCGAATAATTCCACTCACAATTGGAGCTGCTCGAATGGGAAAGTACCTCCACCTTGCAGAAAATCTTAGCCAAATAACATAAGTCCATGCTATGTTGTGTTCCTAACGGTGAGCAAAGTCGCCAGAGCTCCGCGAGGAAGCGTTGTGTTAGCAGTAGGGGGGACCGGTGGTGTTTTGTTACCGCTGCAGGCTGTCATGCATGGCAGCATGTCTCGTATGCTGCCAGCCCAACTATTCTTCCTTAATTTACAGGGTCGACAACGCGCGAGTGATGTCCCTGGTGTTGCAAGCGTCTATAAGCTACGGTAACCGTTTACCATCAGGCGGGCCGTATGCTTATTTGGCACCTTTGTGGTATAAAAAAAGTGCATCGCTCGATTTTTTAAGCCCACGACAACCGACCTTAAAATCGAAGTTTCTGCAATTGAACCACAATTGCGAAGGCACATACACCTCAAATTCTAAGATAAAATAAATTAATTGTAGGCCGGTCGTAACCGCGTAAAGAGTACCTGTCTGCAATTATTTATGTGTTGGCGTGAACGAGTGATATATACGAGGTGAAGACATATTTATTGCCGAAATAAGTAACACAGGGAGCATTGCCTTCTCGAGTGGTTCCGTACAAGATATCTATAAAAAGGATCCTGTATAAAAAATTTGAAAACGTTTGAAGACTCGTTTGGAGAAACGGCTCAGCTATTTCTAAAAATTATCAATAACTCAGGTGCATACGAAAGGGACTCGCATTAATTCTTGATCTGCTGTAAAATGTTCTGCTATGGGAAGGTGGAAGGTCATTTTTTTTTCGGAAATACGGCAGAAATATTTGTAAATTAGACAGATGGATAGATAGAGTATTCTTTATTGTACACTAAAAGGACAGCTCAGAAAACAAAGAATCGAAAGAAAAATCTTTAAAAGTACTTTAATGAATTATTAAAAAGTAATTTACTATTATTTCAACGAAATTTCAATTTTCTCAGTTTTCGCCGTGCAAGTGACGTCATCGCACATTTCTTTATTTTTTTTCTCCGAAATGTAAAAAAATAAAAAGATGTGCGATGACGTCACTTACACGGCGAAAACTGAGAAAATTGAAATATCGTTAAAAAGTTAATCTACGGAATATTCGGTTTCAGCTCGAAGTATGGATTTGTGCCCGCTTAATGGCAATAGGCTCGCTCCCTATTACATAGGACCTAAACATACCGGCGAATTGTGGATGTACATTAATACGCCTCCGTCTAACCCTTCGGGGAATACAGGCATGGTATGTTATGTTATTTCTATAAAGTATCAGGAACTATAGAACTCTGCTACATGCGAAAAGGTTTCTTATTACTTTTGATCTGCTGCACATTCATCTGCTAAGCGACATCTGAGTTTGCGGCCACGAGTTGTGTTCCATCCCACTCGGAGCAAATATTTGTATCACCTAAAGGCGTTGGCTCCGAGTCTGGGCGTTTGTGTATGTGAGAATCTGGGTTTGTAAATGCACCCACGATATAGGAGAAAATCCTAGTAACGTTTTTTTTTTTAATCTTGATTTTTACGTGGGAGAGCTATGTTTTGGCACGAATAATGGCCGTTTCGACCGGAGTGATACGGTACCACGGTCTCACAGAAAACCGGCGTCAAACAACGCTTACGTTGTGTTTCGCCGAGTGATTGAGGTTACCGGAGGCCCAATCCCCTTTTAAAGAGTCGGCAACGCACTTGTGACTCCTCTGGTGTTGCGGGTGTCCATGGGCGGCGGTAATCGCTTACCATCAGGTGATCCGTCTGCTCGTTTGCCCTACTATCCCATAAAAAAAGACAGAAAGATTCGTTTTTTTAAATAATTTTTTTTCGTAGACTAACTTTTAAGATATTTTTATAAAATATGGGATCTGATGTATTAGGCGGTGATCCTATTGCCAAGAACCGGACACAAATCCTAACTCCGAGCTACTCACCTACTACTGTAAACTGCATAGAAAACGCGTACTTTGCCCGATCTGGGAATCAAGCCCAGGACCTCTAGTATAGTAGTTGCACTTACAACACCAGACTAATGAGGCAATCCATTCGGGGCAAGCATGCCGACAACACATCCAGGTGACCTTGTTTTATTTGGTCACTAGCTTTCGCCCGCGACTTCGTCTGCGTGGAATAGTTACTTTGGGCAGCATTTTTTTGTACCCATAGTTATTTTCCAAATAATACACATACAAACTGCTGTGGTTTACTGTAAATAGCTTAGTAAATAGCAGCTTTTTATCAAGTTCCCGTCCAGAATTATCGGAGATTAGCGTGTACAAACAAACAGACAGATTTTTTTTTAATTCTTAATCTATTACTATGACTCTATCGACCAAAATATTTTTTTAAATATATTTTCAATGTACCTACGGACACATTTTTTTTCTGTTTTATATTTCGTTGCCAACCTATGTGGATATTTGTGGTGATAGGCGTCATTACAGTGTTAATTCTAGCGATGTAAATATTTGTAAACTAATTTTATGTCAACAAATTTAACTTCTTATCTTTACCTTTATACTTTATACTTATCTTTATACCTCAACAGAAAATTCTCATCAGTCTGAACAACTTTTGTTAAGGCCTCATTTCTATATTTCTTATAATTTAGCTGGAACATTATGGTCCTGCATCAGGTGTTCCAGTTTCCAAGATCAATTTAACATATAAATTGCCCAGACTGAATAGTTTTAAAACAAAAAAGTTTCATTCGAATCCGTCCAGTATTTACAGAAATTAGCGTATACAAACAGACAATCAGGCTTTTTTTTAAATTCTTTCCCTATTACTATGTTTCCATCGCCTTTGTGTTTTATAAATATATTTAATGTATACTTTTTTACTGTTTTATAATATGTATATAGATATAAAAACATAAAAAAAACATACCATCACGCCTGTATTCCCCGAAGGGTTAGGCAGAGGTGTAATAATGTACACCCACAGTTCGCCGGTATGTTTAGGTCCCATGTAATAGGGGGCGAGCCTATTGCCATTAACCGGGCACAAATCCAGACTTCAAGCTGCTACTGAGAATTTCATAGAAAAACCCAATAACACTTTGCTCGACCTGGGGATCGAACCCAGGACCTCTAGCGTAGCAATCGCGCTTGGAACCACTAGACTAATGAGGCAGTCATGTATATAGATATTTTTTTTTTATTTGTGTATTTTGCGGGCCTTGTCTTAATAAATGTTTTTTTGTCTTCTTTCATTTTTTTTTATCAAAAAACCTACTCCAAGTAAAGATTTTATGCATTACCTAAGTAACTCCAAAAATTACAGTAAAAAAAATATCCATAAAGATGTCAAGGTGTGCACAGTAAGACAACTTGATGCGTGTGTGTGGAATTAATTCTTTTTTCGGTGTTTAGGGGACAATTCTCCGGTGTCATGCGGTTGAAAAAGTACAGAATTTATTGATACATCTGTTTGTTGGGGCTTTCTGTATGAGGAGGTAAGTAGGACAAACAAATAAAAAAATAAAAATAGAAACTATGAGAAATGATATCGAAATAAATTTTCAGGGGCGATAGCCAGCTAGGGCGTCGGACTTGCGATCATGTGGTTGTCGGTTCGAAACCTACCCATTGCACTACCGACGTGAACCCTCTCGTAACACAAGCATTTAGCTTAGCACGAGGGGTTAACAAGAACACTAGTAATGTGCGACCCACATTGCTAGTAAGCTCTTTTTTTTAAAAATGGCCTTTGTATTGATATAATTCTCAACTTTCTAGTGCATCTACTGTCGTTATTATATTTCTCTGCATCAACCTAAGGTTGTCTGGCAGAAAATGCCTAATGGCATTAAAACCGCCTTTGTACTAACGGTGCATAAAGTATATTAAATAAATAAAAAAATAAATAAATAATTTAATTTCCGACACTTCGAATCCTTTACAGCATCCATGGTTAATTAATATCAATACCTTGGGATAAAATCCGTAAAAAGCAGTTTATTTTAAATGTAGAAACCAGTATGTGAGAAATTATACTTAAGTTTTTCTGTAATTTATCTTCTTATATGATCTTTTAGATACACGACAATATTTTATATTTAAATTACATTATTGTGCTGGGATTTCCTGGTTTACAATGCATGACAATATAGGCCATTTGAAGAAAGATTCTTAGCAGATTTCAGTTGACCTGTTCTAACTGATACATCAGTCATCGTGTAGCTCAACCATTACTTAACACATAGATATAGCAATACGCCTGTATGTCCCGAAGAGTTAGGCACAGTTCACCGGTATGTTTTGGATCGCATGAAATATTGCTTATTGCCATTAACTGGGCACAAATCCAAACACACATTTACTGAGAATTATACTTTGCTCGGCCTGAAAATCGAACACAGTACCTTTGGTGTAGGGTTTTTTTTTTAAATGCGGTTGCCAGCCGTCCGGCTTTTTTTTATACCACTAAGGTGGCAAGCAAGCATACGGCCCGCCGCAACACCGGGCGTTGCCGACCCTGTAAATTAAGGAGGAATAGTTGGGCTGGCAGTATAGGAGACATTCTGCCATGCTTGACAGCAGCGGTAACAAAACACCACCGGTCCTCCACACTGCCAACACAACACTTCCTCGCGGAGCTCTGGCGACCTTACTGACCGTAAGGAACACAACTAGCTATGTTATTTGGCTACAATTTTCTACAAGCTGGAGGTTTTCCCAGATTTGGCTTAGTTTAGAGGGCATCCGGGGAGTGGGTCCGGATGGGGTTTCATCTATAGTTCGGGTTTAAACTGCACTACAAAACAACAGTTCCCAAATTACAAATCGAGCCACGCCACGGAGCCGCCACGGTCACGAGCCCCGTCCATGTCCTGTTTCTAAGCTGCTAAATCCAGGGATTTCATGCTTCTTGCCCTAGTTACCAGATCTTGCTGATAGTGCCTAGTTAATGGCAATAGGCTCGCCCCTATTACATGGGACCTAAACATGCCAGCAAACTGTTGGTGTACCTTATTACACCTCTGCCTAACCCTTCGGGGAATACAGGCGTGATGGTATACGTATGTACAGAACTGTGCCAACAATAAAAAGGACACTTATATAATGTAATATCCTTTACGCGTAAGAATTTGTAGCAATAACCATTTTAATGTTCCCTCATAATTAACTAAGAACAATTCTCACGATTCTTTAACACAGGTACACCATTATCGGAATTTTAATATAAAATAAAATAATAATAATATTGACTCCCTTATTGGTCTGACGAGCTTTATTGTAAGGTCCCAAATTCGATTCCCAGGTGGTGTTATTAGATTTTTATAAGAAACAGTAACAGGTCGAGCTAAGTATTATTTTCAATATTTTTTTTATGGGATAGGAGGGCCTACGAGCAGATGGATCGCCTGATGGTAAGCGATTACCGCCGCCCATGGACACCCAGCAACACCAGAGGAGTCACAAGTGTATTGCCGACCTTTTAAAAGGGGATTGGGCCTCCGGTAACCTCACTCACTCGGCGAAACACAACGTAAGCGTTGTTTGACGCCGGTTTTCTGTGAGGCCGTGGTATCTCCGGTCGAGCCGGCCCATTCGTGCCGAAGCATGGCTCTCCCACGTAAAAAATTCAATAAATCATACCAAAATCCCGTAGAAAACTTACTTTGAGTTTTTCCGGAATTTTCCAGACAATGTCTCCAATTTTTCATACTTCAATCTTTTTCTAAAAACCTTATTCGGAATAATACGATCATTTTCAGCCAAATTGATACCACCGAACAGAGTTTAACTTTTAATAATATTGTATACAGGGTTACTTTTCAAAGCACGCTTGCCCAGATTCCAGCCAATCGTGTCTTGAAAACTCCTCGGACGTGCGTAACTGAAAGCATAGACAAAGAGTTCCAATCCCTAACTAGGCAGAAATCTAAATGTCGAGCTGGTACTGAGAATTTCACTTGCTCGACCTGGGGATCGAGCCCAGGACCTCTAACGTAGCAGTCGCGCTTGGGACCACTAGACTAATGAGGAAATATATACATACATACATTTTCTCATTACATTAAAACTCTCACAAGTGTGTAAGTAAATTGCGAATCTTAACAATAATACGTTCAGTAAATCTACAGAATAGCTTCGTTCAGCATTCCTTTCCATCGGAAAAACGTAGCAGGGAGAGGGTTATATGCAATTAACACTGTATTAAATGTTCCTAATGATTCAAACGGTGTTTTTAGTCATTAGGAATATAATAGCACAATATATATATATAGGTATACAATTTAGCCTTATAGCAGGATTATTGTAGAGATCGTTTACCGGTTCGCCGGTATATTTAGGTCTCATGTTATAAGGGCGCGAGCCTATTGCTATTAACCGGGCACAAATTCAAACTACAAGCTGTTACTTTACCAAGTAAATCTACTCATTGATTTGATGCTCGCGAGTCCGTCGCCATTAGGCTACCGCCGCTTATTCAAATCAAATCTATTGATGACAGATTTTATTCTATATCAAATCTGTCAGTAAAATTACTTACCAATAGGATAATGACATATTATCATAGTTCAGGCAACTAATGTGAAAATACTATCTCTAGTAAGCAAATCTACCAACTGATTTGATATAGAAACCAGCCGAAAAAGTATCACCTATCTGTCACCAAATCCAGTTAAAACTAGTATCATCTAGAGCAAACCGGTTCTAACCAGTAAATTCCGCGCTGCATCGAAGTGAGTTCGTTGCGCGGCCATTTTTCCAAGGCTTCCGGCTTCCCCCGGACACTGGGGCCATAACTCTTGGTATTGTTCTCGGCTTCTTCAAGGAACCTGTACCAAACTTGGTACAAACCAAGGCCCCATTGTGTTCCTCTTGAGTTATTGCCGCAGAAACGGATAAGTCGTGCCAAGTTATTGTTTGACGATTTTTCGTTTTGATACATTGTTTATTATGTTAATGGATTAGGGAGAATTACCTCACTAGCTTAGTGATTAGTGAGCGTAAGGAATTAGGTTCGATTATTAATCGATCGATCAAACATTTTGGATTTTGACACTTACGCGAATATTAGACATTGGAATAAAACTACTTATTTGCAGAATTTATCTCGTTATATTGATATTACGTAATTCCATACCTTTCAAGATACTTTACAGTAATTGATTGGTTCGTAGCATTCATAATAATTAACTATAACAATGGCAAATGTAGTTAAAATAGGCAAAAGTGGTCTTTTAAAGTTATCATCACAATGCGCAAATTGTTAAGATAAGACTTAGGCCGTATTTTACCATGTCGGAGTAGCCGTTACTCCTCGAATAAATTCAAAACAGGAACGGAATTGTGTATGATTGTGTAAGTTGGTGAAACGTAGCCTTAATCATATTCACTAAAGAAAGAAAGAAACTAAAGGCACATTAATGGTACTGTCTCAAGCAACACTAAGATTAGTAATTAAACTTAAGTAAGTTGGTCTGTGGCTAAACGCTAGACGCAAACAGAATTAAGTCTCACATCTTCATTCGCGATTATAATTTATAACGAATAAATGAAATATTATAAACGCATCGGCGCACCGCCCCGGCAACGCCAGTGGCAATGGCGTTTGCTTTGTTGGATGCGAGTGGGGAAAACTTAGTTAACGATGTTTTAGCAGTAGGTACGTAAAATTGATAAAAAATGTTCATTTTTTGCATTGTTTGGTAGGCTTAGATAGGTAAGCATTTAAATGTCAAAAATTGATGGTCAAAACGTTTCCAAATAGTGGTTCTTATGGAGAAAAAGAAAACACAACAACTCATAAATACTTTGAAACATTTATAAGTTAATTTTACAAATAGTTTTTTATATTAGTATGTCATGTATTTGTTTAATTAATATACCATCCATACATTTAAAAATGTAAACTAACCATACTAAACATTATCATCAAATTTTTTAATGTTTATAAAAAAATATTTTCGTCAATCCCTTGAGCGAACAATAGATTTGCATTGTGTAAGTATTTATAACTGGCGAAAAATATTCAAAATTTGAAAGAATGACCTTAGTTATTCATTGAGATTGTAAAACTAATATTTTTACGAAATAAAAAAAATATTTTTATTGTCAAAATACTTTAATTTTATCGACATCTCCCATCTCTAGCGCCCCCAGCTACCGACTTCCTTCATACTCGCGCTCACTCGCTCGAACTGTGCCTTTGTCGGGAACAATTGTCAACAAATTAGAAACGAATTGAGTTATTTAATATCAACCAGTAATATACAGGTTATTGTTTATTAACCAACATATATAATGAACGTCAATGTTTTTGTTATTACGTCGTGGATTCTTTGATGTTTTGAAGGGGCCTAGATTGGATGGAAAAGTAATTTAAATACTTAGATTATTTTTTAATTATTATAACAACATTATTTTACATATCGCAGTCGCGCTTGGGACCACTAGACTAATGAGGCAGTCCAATAACCAACAAAGGCAATATTTAGCATGTTTTACAAATAAATAAATTCTAATTCTAATTTTAATTCCGGGATGGTTGGCGCTCTTTGGGGGGAGTAACTTTCAGACGTGGACGGCAATAGGCTGATATGATGAGCTCGAAATCTGGATTTTTAGCCGGTTAATGGCAACAGGCTCACCCTCTATTATATCGAAACTAAACGTACTGGCAAACTGTGGGTGACCTCTGTCTTACCCTTCGAGGTATATAGGCGCGATGGATTGGTGTATAAAAGAATTCCCGAATAACATTTTGTCGACAAAGAGTTGTCTTATCTAATCTTTCTACCTATGGTATTCTCCAGACTTGACAGTATGCAGTATAAACTTTTTAAACTCGTTAAAAAAAGTTATAATAACATAAACATAATAAACCCATTATACTGTCCCACTGCTGGGCACGGGTCGGGATTAGGCTATAGTCCACCACGCTGGCCTAGTGCGGGTTGGCAGACTTCACACACCATCGAGAAAATCTCTCAGGCATGCAGGTTTCCTCACGATGTTTTCCTTCACCGTTTAAGCGCGTGATAATTAACTATTTAAAACGCACATGACTTCGAAAACTGAGAGGTGCGTGCCTTGGGTTCGAACTCGAGACCTTTGACTTGACAGTCCAACGGTCATACGACTAGGCTATCACTGCTACACTATATAAAAAAAGTTATACTAAAACAAAAACACACATTTCCAAAAAAGATAATAGCAATGTAAATCGCATGAAGTGTAGTAAATAATAAAATACATCTCATACACTTCCGTGCAAGAAAAGGGATCATTCTATCACTCCCCATAAACCACCCTGATTTATGTTACAAATTTTATTGACAGCCAGTGTACGGTGGATATTGAGAGATCATATTTTATACTTTATTTGGCATAACTGTGCCCTTTTGGCCGAAGGGTAAAAAAATGATTGTCATCCTATTGAAGCAATTTGAATATTATACTTGAATTGTGTTTAGATTAAATGTTATACAAGATTTGTGCTAAAGAGTCAGGAAAAAATACCATCACGCATGTATTTCCTGAAGGGTTTAGCAGAAGTATACTGTACACCCAAAGTTCGTCGGCATGTTTATGTTTTATGTACTAAGGGGTTATTCTATTGCTATTAACCGAGCACAAATCCAAATTCGGAGCTCTACTGAGAATTTTAAAGAATAACCCAATAATTCTTCGCTCGAACCCTGCACCTCTAGAAGTCACGTTTAGGTCCTGGACTGGTTCTCTTTAAACCAGGAATATAATTTAGTATATTATTTGGAATTTCGACGACACGTTTGGCGTAATGGTTGAGCGATCGGTTTCTGCGCCACGTTTTGTGGGTTCGATCCCCACACGGAGCAAATATTTGTATGATCTACAGGTAGTTGTTCCGGGTCTGAGTGTTTGTGTATGTGAGAATTTGTGTTTGTAAACGCACCCACGATACAGGAGAAAATCCTAGTGTGGGGCATTATTTTCTTTTAAAAATATAAATTAGCTTTTGCCTCGTTCACTCACGTGTAGCAAATATTAGGATTAGAAATGGATTCCCGAAGAAGAGAAAAACAGACTAACTCACTTTCACAGTTTTACCATCCCATCCCATCCCCGCCTTTTTCCAACTATGTTGGGGACAGCTTTCAGTCCAGCCAAATCCGGGGGAACAGTATTTTACACAAAGCGACGGTCGATCTCGTATTAATACCATATTTTAAGGTTATCAGGATTATTTGGCTTCTGTTACTTAAAATGACTTAAAATGACCTGCCTCATTAGTCTAGTGGTCCCAAGTGCGACTACTACACTAGAGGTCCTGGGTTCGATCCCCAGGTCGAGCAAAGTGTTATTCGGTTCTTCTATGAAATACTCAGTAGCAGCTCGGAGCCTGGATTTGTGCCCGGTGAATGGCTATAGGGTCGCCCCCTATAACATGGGACCTAAACATACCGGCGAACTGTGGCTGTACATTAAGTATGCCTCTGCTATGTATTTTATAAATAAAAATCGTCGGCATCTTTTAAATATTCAGACAAACAAAAAAAATACAAATTTCACGAAAACATCGATATCATAAACAAAAATCCTGAAAACTATCGAAAAATAATACTTTGTCCCAGCTTTCCGGGGTTGGAACTACCCCTGTCGAAGTAAACACACCCCTGAGGGCAGTCGCGACCGATTTATCCGCAGTATATCATATTCAGAGCACTTCCACGGAATATGGAGCGAAAATATATATATTATTATCCGATTGCCAACTACTGGGGCCTCTACCCTTTGGCAAAACGATCGACTTGGGAGTAGGAAGTATTTTGATTTGTTTTGTGTTTTTTCTTCTGAAGATGTTGATGTTCTGGCTGCTAATGGTCGTTTTTTCTATGTTTAGACCCTGTAGACCGTAAACCTATCCAAATTTCAGTTTATCCTATTTTTTGGCATCATTTGGCGTAGCGGCTGAGCGGTCGGCTTCTGCGCAACGTGTTGTCGGTTCGAATTATTAAAAAAAAAATATTCTGTTGTTTTCAAATTAACATGTTAACGAACTTTTTATATAAATGCGATTTATTATTTCTTTGAATTCTTAAATAAATTGCTAGGGAAGCGACCGATATTCCGACTGTAACTTACCAACAGGGAAGGTAATATAAAATGATATTAGATAGGACATTATTTTTAAACATGGTTTTAAACTCAGTAATTTTTAGACAGTATTATCCATTTGGGATGAATTTACGGCATGAGAGATTAATGAGAACCTCCTTCTTTTTGAAGTCGGTTCGTAAATGTAAACATAAACATACCATCAGGCCTATATTCCCCGAAGGGTTAGGCAGAGGTGTACTAATGTACACCCACAGTTCGCCGGTATGTTTAGGTCCCATGTAATAGGGGGCGAGCCTATTGCCATTACATTACATAATCAACCCATTATACTGTCCCACTGTTGGGCACGGGTCTCCTTTCAGAATGAGAGGGATTAGGCTATAGGCCACCACGCTGGCCTAGTGCGGGTTGGCAGACTTCACACGCCATCGTGAAAATCTCTCAGGCATGCAGGTTTCCTCACGATGTTTTCCTACACCGTTTAAGCGCGTGATAATTAACTATTTAATACTCACATGACTTCGAAAAGTCAGAGGTGCGTGCCTTGGGTTCGAACTCGAGACCTTTGACTTGGCAGTCCAATGGTCATACCACTAGGCTATCACTGCTTTTTTGCCATTAACCGGGCACAAATCCAGACTCCGAGCTGCTACTGAGAATTTCATAGAAAAACCCAATAACACTTTCCTCAACCTGGGGATCGAACCCAAGACCTCTAGCGTAGCAGTCGCGCTCGGGACCACTAAACTAATGGGTGGTAAAAGTAATAGCCTTTTATATATAAAGTAAAGTTTACACTATGGTGAACTACAGAATTCTAGCTAACAAATATTTGATCCACCTGTTTACAATCGATACGGCCAGCCAGACAGACGTAGGAAACGCATCTAATTCCCCATAAAGTTACGCTAAAACAGGCGAACCCGCGGCACTAAACTACACTTAACAACGGTGAACGAGCCGGGAAATACAGGACTAGTTAAAAGATCCTTAATTATTATTAACTCAGTAATCAAGTATTGTTACTTATACTGTGCGAAAAATAGATTTCTTTTTTTTATATTGAACAATCAAGCCTGTTTTCTTCAAAAGATTGGGCACAAATCCAAGGGTAAGTAATAGATGATATAACAACAAAAACTCTAATATTAACTACATATAACAACGGAACCTATAATTTTATTTAATACTAGCGGACCCGACAGACTTCGTCCTGTCAAAAAGATTGACTCTTTGACGTTAGGAACACACCCACATTGCTTAGACAACAATGAGTGCTTGTAATTTAATATGAACGTTATGCAATAGCAATAAAGCTCAAATTGACTCTACGTTTTAGTTAGAAATCGTTTGTATGGGAGAAAGAAAAGGGCTGTTTTTAGGGTTTTTCCGGCAATTATTCGAATTTTTCTCGCCGTAAAAACCATCCTTGAACTTCAACGAACATTTAAAAAAAAGAATTGGCCAAATTTGTCCAGGCGCTGTTGAGTTATGCGCTTACCAACACATTTTGCGATTCATTTTTATATATTAGAAGATAGGTAGCGATTAGTTAATATAATGAACGATTGATATAATTTTAAAATAACTAATTTTTTTAAGCATAACATACATTAAATATAACATCGTTTGACATAACACACATTAATAAAATTGTTGTACATACCACTCAAAAGATATAAAACTTATTTGGTCTAATCAGATAATTAACAATATATCTACTGCAGCGGCAAAACTAATATTCAGAGTGTGAATTTTTACGAGCTGAGGCTTCTAATATAAGCTTATAAAAACAATAACTTTGTATTTTGTTTAATAAATATTTAAAAGTATTTTTTCTTTGTTATATTCTTTGTAAGTTCTGTCGTAGTTATAGGTTATAGTAACCTAAGTAGATATTAAACATAACTAGTAAGTGCCTGATTACCACCTGCGCTAAGATAGGTCGACGGAGATCCGCTTGGCGGGGCTCCTATTTCTGGGTGGTTTAAAAAAAATAACCACGAACTACTTCAGCTATATTATATTATTAGAAATAGTATAATATAATATAGTTATTTTTCAATGATCTGCCAAATTTACAGAGGCTTATTTTCGAACTACGAAATAAAAAAAGTTAAAAGTAAAAAAAAAAACACATGATTTTATTCCTGTCCGCCCGGTACGTTGACATAGTTACCAATACTAAATTCAATTCAATAACCTAGATAGAAAACATGAGTCCGGCGGACCGTGATTAATCAAATTGCGTTATTATTCGGAATAATTCGTTAATATTCCCAGTCCGATACCACAAAAATGTGGTATCGGACTGGGACAATGGCAAGGGCGAAGTGTTTGTCTGATTGGTAGTGGAAAGTTGAAGGAGAATCTGCGCTACCATTATGTCTAAAATACTTCACTGGAAATAAATGTAAGCGAATGCAATTTCTGATTAAATTAATTTTCCAATCTTTTATTAAGTAGTAGTACGGTAAGAACCTAGATTAACAGTATCCAAATCCGAATAATAACATGATTTGATAGAATATTGTACGGATTACGATTTATTTTGATATTACGTTTTGTGGGCAATTCAAGCTCCACCGGACCCTTAATAGATCAGTTTGAGAGCACACGCACACGACCACAATTCCGCAATATTTATGAGTTTGGATTTTTTCAGACATTTTTAAATGAAAGTTTTTACAATTATACATATCGATTTAATTTGATAATAATGTATAAAATACACTTAGGGTTTCATCTTAATGTCTTAGTTTTACAATTTGGCCGGCCATTGAATTTTAACTCTGTTTATCAAGAATTAAAAGAGTTAAAATACAACTATGCCTCATTAGTCTAGTGGTCCCAAGCGCGACTGCTACGCTCATCCAAGTCCAATCCAGGTCGAGCAAAGTGTTATTGGGTTCTTCTATGAAATTCTCAGTAGCAGCTCGGAGTCTGGATTTGTGCCCGGTTAATGGCAATAGGCTCGCCCTCTATTACATGGGACCTAAACATACCGGCGAATTGTGGGTGTACATTAGTACGCCTCTGCCTAACCCTTCAGGGAATACAGGCGTGATGGTATGGTATGTTATTTAGTTACTTACATTGATTTTAATAAGACCTCGTTTTATGAATTATCTCTTTTTTTTAACCCGTACATGAATCGACTTTGTAATTCATAGACTTTTCCGGTGCCGAGTTTTATTATATAAAAAAGTAACCATCAAAGGAAAAAGAATTGGAAGATTCAAAAAATAAAGTTCAAATTCACGTAAAGTTGGTATCAAAGAAAATATTTTGGAGATCCTTGGGTTACCTACCAGAAATGGTTAGTGATTTTAATCCTTCTATTAGGCAAAATGGTCAGATGTTGATCGAGGTGTCTCATTAGTGTTCTAAGCGCGACGGTTACGCTGGAGGTCCTGAGTTGGATTCCCAGGTCGAGCAAAGTGCTATGGGGTTTTTCTATGAAATTCTTAGTAACTAATAGCTCAGAGTTTGGGATTTGTGGCCGATTTGTTGGTAAGAGGTTCGCCCCCTATTACATGGCACTTAAACATACTGGCAAACTGTGGGTGTACAATAGTACGCCTCTGCCTAACCCTTCGGACAATACAGGTATGAGGGTATATGCAATTATTTTAAAAAAAGTTGTAAAGTATAATCATGATTTTTAAAAGAGTATCTATGGAGTTTCTTGCCAGCTCTTCTCCATAAGAACCACTTTTTGGAAACGTGCAACTCGGTGCAAATAGTTTGGACTTAAATATTTGTCAGTCAAAATATTTGTATATAACTTTGACTTTGACTTATGTACCAAAGTAAAGAAAAAACCTACGGGACCCCACATACAATTATTATTCCACCTTAACAACTTCCATAGTGTGACCATATTAATTTATATTATAATGTAATTTATGGCCGGGTCTTCCTTTTAAGGTCTTTTTACTTGATTCCGTTCTTTGTGTCCCACCAGCGGGCAGTGCGCGTGAAATTATGAAAAATTACAAACGACCCCCCGCGTTTAAAGGGTTGATGTGAAATGTACGTAGAAAAATTGAGAATGAAACGGGTCATTGATGTTTTTTTCATGATGTTTGAAAGTCGAAAATGTTATTTTATTTTTTCAATCCAGCTGGCTTATATCAAAGTCATGCTAGAGGTCCGGACTATTAGGCTAGACAGTTATCGATATTGAACATGGATATCGACAGTGCTCAGAAATTGGGTAACAGACAATGACATTATATAGGTAAATAGAGGTAGACACGTTATCATCCTTCAAATGCGATTATTGTTTCGTGGGCAACGTGTAATTTGTAGTGTCACTTATGCGGTTGACCGACCTAAGGCGCAGAAGCGTGATTGATAGCGCTATTGACAGCAATAAATTTTAATTTTATTTATATGTGCTGTCTTGTGCTGTGATACTACATAAATTATTATACTAAAGTAACAAAAGAGCATGTAGTATCTTATCACAAGTAAATTAATAAATTCTTAGCTTCCGTACAATTTATTTCATTATTTTCGTTGCAAATAAAATTAAAAATTAAAGAAAGAGTCAACACATGCCTTATTAGTGTGAGAGAAAGGGACCCAATACTTTTCATGTCACACGTCACTACATACGGACATACTGAACATATCAAATGTATCATACATCATTCTATGTATGTATTAAGATATCCGTCCATCTACGCTCGATGCTGTGAATAATGTGGGTAAAACAATAACAAAAAAAATTGAGAGGTGTCAAGGGACACCCGGATGGAACGAAGTTCCTTTCTTCGTAATAATTGGCTTGTGGTAACTGAAGTAGGAAACATATGTTTGGGATTCTATTTAAAAAAAAAAATCGTCGCGACACCACACTGTTCAATGCGAAATAGAAATGAAAATATCTGCCTGCTTTCTATAAGAAAGAGAGAGAGAGAGAGAGAGACAGACAGAGAAACATGCGCACGCCGCACAGTTACAAAAAGTGTCGTGACAACTTTTCGTAAGATTTTTTTCCGTCTAGCCCCCTTTCACAACGCGCGATAAGGTACATCGTTCCAATTATGTTGCACATTATCATTTTACTACCGCTTCTATGTATGCTCATAAATAATACTAATATCTTTGTGTATTACTATAATTATGTTCTCGTGTTAAGTGAATTGTATTATAATTCTTAATGAGAATAAATATCTAAACCCATCATAAAAGACAACTGCTTACTGCTATTTTCTTTTCATCATAAGCTGCCTATATATTACTATACTCTTTGCTGTATCTATGCGCGCGCTCATTAGGAAAGCCTAAAATGTTTAGTTATATAGGTATGGACATGAAGCGCGACTCAATTTTTAACGACATTTACTATGAACATGGCGTATCTAATAGTATTATATCATTGGTTACATGTAAAATATTGATATTCAGCCAACATATTTGAGAAAATAGCTAGGTACGTTGACGATGAGATGCAAGTTACGTTTATATACAAATTCTCGGAAACCCGAGCAATATATTGCCCACCTCGGATTTACATTGAGGGAAACATTCCCTATTCTTAACCCTTCGCTTATAATTATAATTATTTTAATATGCAAATAATGATAATAAAATTTCGTAGCTTTTTGCTTTTGTTTGTGGTAAAGGCTTATTGGGTTATACTTAATTATGTTTAGAGGGGAAAGGGTCACCCCCCTGACCGGCCCTTAATTTTTATTTATGTCTACACGTTAATTCACTCTTTTGTGCATATTTTAAATTATGGAGTCTTTACGTTTTGGTCATAATTTGGTATAACTTATGCTTATTTTAACCCCTTTGGAATTTTGGGTTCTAGGTGTGAATTGGTCGAGTGCTTAGTAAAATTTATTTGGTTTAATATCTCAAGCTGCAGTACATTAATTTAATACATCATTGTAGACGTGGAAATATTCTTTTTCTTATAAAAACATCGCTTACTAGGCTTTTCTAAGGTGACTGCTATATTCACAATTAAAACAAATTTGATTCGTGTGAGAATCAAACTCGTGACATATGGCGCGGGAGAGGTTGTTTTCATCTCCTTTTTACGGTAAAAAATGTCAGGACTGGCTTCCAGTCTCACTAGATGCATGTTTAATACGAAGTGACATCCTTAAATACACTGCACTGTATATATAACTGTAATAATTATGATAATTATGTGATAATAATTATGATAATGACGATCATTTTCTTATTTCCTTATATCCAGTCGTGTGACTTCTGACACATGAATATTAGATATAGAAATAAAACTAGATATGTACTTTCTTACGGATTATATCACGTTATTTGTATAGTTGCTATATAATAGAGTCGAATTTGACAGCTGTCAACTCTGGAACCAAAGTATCGGTTGCTAAAAAACCGATTCCCGAGACATTGCGGTTGATATTTTTATTGTTCGAAGTTATGGCATAAATGATATTTATTTCTGTAAATAGATATTTTAAGGACACTTTTACAAGTCAATGTTGTTTTATTTTTAACTAGATGACACCGGCATTTCCTAACTGACGACCTCTGAGTAGAAACACCGAAACAAACTCAGAGAATCTCTTGAGATGGTCTCTTTTGAAGTCCAGACATAATACTTAGTAGCGAATATGTGATTTGCAATGTAAGACAATGTCTGAAATGGCCTTTAGAAGAAAGAGCCATTGCGGCTTTAAGTAGACCAGTCCCATCCGACGGTACGCATGCATCAGTCATTGGATAGCTCGACCATAATCTAGGGAGGTAAATAACCCGTCGCACGACGATACCAGATCAGTGGAACACTTGCGTAGGACAGAAAAAATCTTGATGCCGCCAGACCACTTAAATCTAATGTGTGTGTATATCTAATTATACACTACTATTTACTACTACTATTTTTTAAAAGTGTTGATAGTTTGTAGGATCGAAGACAACATTATACACAAACCATTTTTATATAACCCATTCTACAAACAGTTTAATGCGAAAAGAACCAGCCAGTCCACCCCTTTACCCCATAAAATCTTCAACATTAATGGAATCACTGGTCCCCGATTGCGAAGGGGAGGGGGTGGCCATTTTTTCTAAGATAACATTTTTAATCGTTTCTCACGGATCACTTGGTATTTCACCAACCCTCGAAAATGCTTGGTTGAACAGATTAAAGATTATTTCTTCTTTATATAAGCCCTTTTCTGTATGACTTGATTTTCGGTCAGTTGGATTTAAAAAGTTAAAATTTATTGTCCCCGGTTTTTGGCGAAATTCGATGAAAGATAAGTATTGGAGGAATTTTTAATTTAATTTGTGTACTACTGTTTTATGGATTAAGTCAGCAAACGAGCTGACGAGCCACCTGGTGGTAAGTAGTCATCGTCGCCCATGGACACCTGCGACATCAGAGGAGTTGCTGAATGCATTGCCGACCCTTACGGACTGCTGACTGCCAGAGCCGCAGTAACCGAGGGTAACTGGCTCTTACGTGCAAAGCGGCGGTAGCCTAATGGCTAGGGCTTCGCACTTGCGACCATGTGGTTACCGGTTCGAAACCCACCCATTGCACTACCGACGTGAACCCACTCGAAACACAAGCATTTAGCTTAGCACGAGGGGTTAACAAGAATACTAGTAATGTGTGGCCCACATTGCTAGTAAGCTTTTCCAATAATAAAAAAAAAACTCGAAACACACATCAAGGTGCTTTACGACAGACTCCGACATAAGGGTGATCGCCAGCCAGTCAGACCCCAAGAGGTTCTACCACCGAGCAAGTCAGATATTTTCACGCCTATCTGAAAGGCAGTGAGAATCAGTATTCTAACCCGTGTCCACACGAGGGAACCTAGTCTAAGAGTAGGTTAACCATTCTTTCTTTCATCTTTATAACTGTACATTAAGCTTTTGCGTCATTGTGAAGTAAAAAAGACCAGCGTCACGCATGGAACTGTGCCTGACGTTATGCTATTTTGAAGACCCATGTGGCTCCATCATGAGACACGTACATTTTATTCTGTTTGTTATTTATTTGAGCCACTTTTTGTTACTTTTATTTCTGTATTTTTTCTTTTTTTTCAAATTTTTGTATTCTGGCATGTTTACCAAATAACCGATGTTTTTCTTTCTTAATAGCCTCATTAATCTAATGGCCCTATGCACGACTTGAAGTCTACTACCCTTGAAGTCGTGGATTCAATTCTTTGATTCTGGATTCCATTCCCAGGTCGAGCTAAGTGATATTGGATTTTCTATGGAATATCCAGTAGCTCAGAGTTTGGATTGGGGCCCGATGGCAATAGACTCGCTACCTATTATATGGTACCTAAACGTACCGGCTAATTGTAGACGTACATTAGTACTCTTCTGCCTAACCCTTCGGGAAATACAGGCGTGATGGTATTGTGGGTGTAAAGCAGTAGGTAGGCATCTGTTTAACCTTTCGGGAAATAAAGATAGATAATGATGTAGTTATTTTAACCTAATTTTTTTAAAGTCATTTCAGTGATAGAAAAATTCGACTGCGGTCAGGATTCGAACCTGCGTCTTCTGGTTAGATACGCGATAGCTTAGAGGTCATAGCGCCTGGTGTATCCAACCAGAAGACGCAGGTTCGCATTCTGCCCGCGGTTAAATATTTCCTTTACTAAAATAACTTTATAATTTTAGCATGGGAAATGCAAAAACATCACAAAAAGTCTCTCATCTCTGGTCTAAATTTAGAGATATATATTATATTGATGTTATGAGTACAAATTAATAGCGTAATTGATCTAACAAGCGCTATATCGTAAGTAAACAGCTTCAAAACTGGAGGTCGTTCGTGATTGCAGCCACCGGCTATTGCCTGACTCACTCGTGTGATGTAACCACGCTGGAGTAGTCTTGATCCTTTTACTTTTGCTAGCACGTAATGAATAAAATAAGTAGCTTCAAAAGTTTTGCAAAACAAAAGCATATATTAACATTTTGCGACTGCTACGTTAGAGCTAGGTTCGATTCTCAGGTCGAGCAAAGTGTTATTGAGTTTTTCTATGAAATTCTCACTAGCAGCGCGGTGTTTGGGATTTGTGCCCGGTTAATGGCAATAGGCTCGCCCGCTATTACATTGGACCTAAACATACCGGCAAACTGTGGGTGCACATTAGTACGCATCTGCCTAACCTTTCGGCGAATATAGGCGTGATGGTATGTTATGTTTTTCAAAATACATGCCATTGCAGTTAACACACTTTTTGTATGCGAACAAACCAATAACTAAATATTTCTTCAAATTAATTAATAATGATTAGTCAGTTGTGAATTTCTGAACTCGACTCAATCTCAAAAACTCTTGAGTTAAAATTGCCCGACGTGTTACTTACCTTGTGTTTCGCCGAGTGAGTGAGGTTACTGGAGGCCCAATCCCCTTTTAAAAGGCCGGCAACGCACTTGTGACTCCTCTGGTGTTGCGGGTGTCCATGGACGGGGGTAGTCGCTTACCATCAGGTGATCCGTCTGATTGTTTGCCCCCCCTATCTCATAAAAAAAAATGTGCGGAAGGACTGTACCGGAGCATAGTCATGATGGAAGAGCCGAGTACTCAGAAGGGATTTCGGTCAAAGTTCTATTAGCTTCTTTATAACTTGCACCAAACAATTTCACCACGTACAGGTGTAGGTAGAAAGGGTTTTCTATGAAACCTCTTTGAACAAAGAAAAAAACTGTATTGCAAGACTTATGGAGCAACTTACGTATAAATTCTATAGAATTCATTTCTGTTACGATTGCTGTTATATTGTTTAGATTACAATGGGCTTGACATCATCAAGAGAAGGCACGTAATAATATAATTTGTAAGTACTTTTAACCTAGTTTATAAAGACTTGTAAAGAAAGGGGAAAAGGGCAGAAAGAGGGGTGAGGGTAATAATTTAACAGCATTGTTCCACGAACAGCTCATAATGGAAGACTTCGGTTGAATAACTTGTGATTTTTCTAAGTAGTTAAAAACACGAAAGCCTTTATTTATATTTAGGTAATACTACTCAATAACCTACGAATTATCCCAAGTATCAAAACAGTATATCCTCGTATACGCCAGAATGCAGACTCCTGACCCAAATGTTGTGATAGCTCCCAATAACAGCCGGCGGCGGTCAATGATTGCTGTTATTAATTAAGTGAGTCTACCCACCTGGGCCTTGCCTAACTTTGGACATACCGTCTACTAATCTATTGGAGAAACTAAAGTTAAGATATTTGAAGATAGATTTGATTTCACAAGCTCATGGATTTATTATTGCTACGTCATTGCTACGAAATTCGTAGCCTCGCGTAGCCCGTAGCATCGTAGCAATTTAGAATTTTTAAAAGTTATTCATTATAGAGAATTCATTTGTTTTCTTTTTTATACTCCGTTTAGTTATGTATTAGATAAATAACAATAATTATTGTGTTATATTATCAAAATGACTGCATTTTAGAGTTTCAATTTGGTTATAAATCGTAAATAAACTACATTTATTTGTATTATTGAAAAATAACGGAGCTAAGGTTACTTCGATATTTTCATATGATGACTGATGTATCAACGCACAGCCGAAATTACAGGAGCTAGATCCCTGAAAGTTTGCATGGTTCCTTTTGCACTGTGGACGAGCTCTAAGAAAGAATTTTTGGAAATTCAACCCCTAAGGTGGTGAAAAGGGGGGTGAAAGTTTGTATGAAAGTCCGCACACACGACCATACTTTTGACATACACACACACACATACATATTTAATAAACGATGATATTGTCAAGATATGTACAGCTGTCATTCGCTGTTGACATTTTGACAATTGTTTTCTTCCTTATAAATTAGACTTTTTTATTTGACACATTTTATGATTTTTTTTTAAATAAAAACGTTGCCCCACACTAGGATTTTCTCCTGTATCGTGGGTGCGTTTACAAACACAAATTCTCACATACACAAACGCCCAGACTCGGAACAACCTGTAGATCATACAAATATTTGCTCCGTGTGGGGATCGAACCCACAACACGTGACGCAGAAGCCGATCGCTCAGCCGCTACGCCAAACGTGTCGTCTAACATGAAAAGGAGAGTTTAGGTAGGTCGGTTTTATATTATTTTCCAAAACTTGTGTTTCCCCGAAGTTTAATGTGTAATTATAGTGGATAGTTAACCATTAAGTGTTCGTGAACGTGTGCGAGTGTAGGCAAGTGATATAAAATTGAAAATCGTGACTTTTGTGGTCACTCCTAAACTCCATCGATGCCTTAGTGAAGTTTCCACTGTTTTACTGGGGATAAAGTGATGTTTTAAACTACTTATAAGACATGACCTAAAGGTCTAAGTTACCAGGTCATAAAATTCATAACATACCATCACGCTTGTATTCCCCGAAAGGTTAGGCAGAGGTGTACTAATGTACATCCACAGTTCGCCGATATGTTTAGGTCCCATGTAATAGGGGGCGAGCCTATTGCCATTAACTGGGCACAAAGCCAAATTTAGAGCTGTTACTGAGAATTTCATAGAAAAACCCAATAACACTTTGCTCGACCTGGGGATCGAACTCAGGACCCATAGCGTAGCAGTCGCGCTTGGGACCACTAGACTAACGAGGTAGTAAAAAATTATATGAAACCTGCATTATGAGGTACAGCGGGCACAGTATATTTTAGAAACGAAAATTACCTAAGTACGCAGGCGACGCTTCGCACGGGAACTCTAGTTTTAATATATGGAATGTAAGAAGCTAATCACCAATAAAATATACACACCGATAATTATAGGCATTCCCAAGAAACGGTTGGTACCACTAAGGTGGCAAACAAGTATACGGCCCGTCCGATGGTAAGCGGTTACCGTAGCCTATGGACGCTTGCAACACCAGTAGTATCACTCGCGCGTTGCCGACCCTGTAAATTAAGGAGGAATAGTTGGGCTGGCAGTATAGGAGACATGCTGCCATGCATGACAGCGGCGGTAACAAAACACCACCGGTCCCCCACACTGCCAACACAACGCTTCCTCGCGGAGCTCTGGCGAC
Source organism: Acronicta aceris (assembly GCA_910591435.1). Lineage (NCBI taxonomy): Eukaryota > Metazoa > Arthropoda > Insecta > Lepidoptera > Noctuidae > Acronicta > Acronicta aceris. The sequence goes on along the minus strand of OU342778.1, from coordinate 1,462,140 downwards.
CTAGCTTAACGTTAGGAACACAACATAGCACGGAGCTATGTTATTTGTATCTACTTATAAGGTTCCATTTTGCTAACAGTTTACGCTTTAACTTGAATGAAAGAAAAAAAATATGGTTTTCTGGAGCAGTAGTATATTATCATTAATACGAGTTAGAAACTGCCTCATTAGCCTAGTGGTCCTGTGCGCGACTGCTACGCTAGAGGTCCTGGGTTCGATCCCCAAGTCGAGAAAAGTGTTATTGGGTTTTTCTATGAAATTCTCAATAGCAGCCTATTGCTATTAACCGGGCACAGATCCAGACTTCGAGTCTGGATCTGTGCCCGGTTAATAGCAATAGGCTTGCCACCTATTACTTGGGACCTCAAAATACATACCGGCGAACTATGGATGAACCTACATTACTACGCCTCTGCCTAACCTTTCGGGGAATAGAGGCGTGATGGTATGTAACAAGAGTTAGCAGCACCGAATACATTTCTTAATTAAAATAACTTAAACGGATACTATAATTAAGGTTTTCCTTTACCAACATTAAAAAAATTACATAGGTACAATACAATTTCAAACCGGCCTAATTTATTATCGGCAATAAAGCTGGAAACACTCCTAAAGCATTGCTAATTAATGTAAACATGGAACGATTAGGAGTACGAATAAACACGCAAATTGCCTTCCAGTGTAATAAATACCTATAATAATTTTAATTACTCCAGAAAAAAAGACATTAAACAGAATAACAGATAAAAAATACGCCACACTGCAAACGAGAGAAACAATAAGGGGATGGAGATAAAAATTATATTTTTAAAACGTATTTTATTAGTATATATATATCAGGTGGCGCAGGGCCGCACTCCGCGAGGTCATCAGAATAAATAAATTATGATGTAGTGGGGAGTTTTTAGCTGCTACGCTTCGGACGTTGCACAGAGCTTGGGTAATTAGAATGGACTGTAATTCATTATTATTAGAGCACAGTTCTTTCGGCTATCTTTAATTTTCTATATCGTTTTGTTACGTGGATAGTCTTTAAGGTTTTATTAGATACTAGTTCTTTGCCCGCGGTTTCACCTGCGTTGCCCCGTTCCTAAGGGTTGTAGCGTGATGTTTTATAGCTTGAAACCTTTCTCATGAATCACTCATTTTCCCAACATTTCCCTTCACTGCTCTGCTTCTATTGATCGTAGCGTGATGAAAAGTATACTATAACCTGCCCAGGAGTATGAAGAACAATTGTACCAAGTTTCGTTGAAATCTGTCGAGTGGTTTTTGTTTCTATAACGAACATACAGACAGACAGACAGACAAAAATTTTACTGATTGCATTTTTGGCGTCAGTATCGATCACTAATCACCCGCTGATAGTTATTTTGGAAATATATTTCATGTACAGAATTGACCTCTCTACAGATTTATTATAAGTATAGATTATATGGAGGTATTATTGTGTGAAGGTATTCTTAGATACTGAGATCCGGTTCTATTTATATGATGATTTTCACATACCTACATCAGGCCTGTATTCCCCGAAGGCCTGTACACTCACAGTTCGCCGGTATGTTTAGGTCTCATGTTATTGGATGGCGAGCCTTTAACCGGCTCTAATCCAGACTCCGAGCTGCTACTGAGAATTTCACAGAAAAACCCAATAATAAATAATATTTAATAATGATAGGGGCCTTGATCATCAGTAGCTTGGACCCTGGTCCCGATACCGGTGTACTATTTTTTTTAATATTTTTAAATGTTTTTATTGTTATTTTTATAAAAATATTTGCAAATAATAATAAATAAACATTTATTTCTTCAACAAATAACTTTTAAAATACCTAACTTCAAAGAATAAATTTAGCATGATAATGTTTATTTGTATACAGACAGACTGGTGCCATAACTAAGCCGAGGCCTGTATCTTAGGATACAAGGGACTCCCCCCTATAGGATCTAAAGACAGCTTAGAGCAATTTTTACAATTATGGAATCATTTAATTAGAAGAAAATTATGTTATGATGTATGTGAAGTTAAGTGAGTGTCTGGAGTTTATGAGTGTGTGTATGTGTGTGTATGTTAGATATAAAATGAACATCACAAGAATATCACAGGGCGGGTAGAGGTCCTTAACTTCATACAATTAGGTCTTTATGACGAGCAGCTCCTCTCTTCTCCAATAACACTTTGCTCGACCTAGTGCAACCCAGGACGTCTAACTTAGCAATTGCGCTTGGAACCACTAGACTAATGAGGCAGTCAGTAGAGTTTATATGCATTTCTAAAGTGGTCTCATAGGTAACCCAAGCACTGGAAAGAGCAGGACGGACGGACGACCTGGTAAAGGTCGCTGGATGCAGGCAGCATTGACAAACAGCTTTCAATTCTTTTGTCTGGTGGTTTGAGTATTTCGCAAATGTTCCGCTGATCTGTTGTCGTCGAGCGAATTTCATGGAAAAACCCAATAACACTTTTCTCGACCTGGAAATCGATCCCAGGACCTCTAGCGTAGCAGTCACGTTTAGGACCACTAGGGGAACTCCGCAGTTGCATAATTTAATAAGAATAAAATTTTAAGCGTTGCCATTTCTAGCCATACAATAGACGCTTCAGACGTGAGTTTAAAAAAAAATGTCGTCGGTGTCTAATGAATTTATGGTCAGGAACTTGGTCTGTGCCCGGGCAATTTTTTCCCCAGGGACGAGATAAAGACCGATAATACTGCGCGTGACGAATAGTGCGGAAACGCCAGGATGTTTTCTGTTTGAAATTCATTTACTTGTTAATTTATTAAAAGACTAGCTATTGCTTGCAGTTCCACTCCTATTTCAAAGGATAAAGGTAGGATATGATCCTTCTCTATGGTCCAATCTATATTTATACCAAAATTAATATAAATTGGTTGAGCCGTTTAGGCGTGAAATGGCAAAGAACTTGCGATGGCAACAAGTTCACAGGTCGTCTGATGGTAAGTGGTAACCACAGCTTTTAGACGCCAGCAACAACAGTGGTATCTCTCGCGCGTTGTCATTTTGACACCTTAGATGTTAAGTCTCATTTGCCCAGTAATGTCACTGGCTATATTGCCCTTCAAACTTGAATTCAATAATGTTCGCACATTGATTAGCGTCAAATATTTTTTTGTAGAAGTAGGTACCCTATATTTATGTATTGGTGTTTATATTCCCTTAGACAATGTAGTGACATGTATTGAAAAGAATATGCTGAGATGGTTTGGACATGTTGAAAGAATGAATGAAAGACGATTAACGAAAGGAATTTATAAGATGAATGTCAGCGGCAGCGCCGGTAGAGGTCGCCCTAGAAGGACATACGCCGATCTTATTGGCGAAATCCTTCAAAAAGGTCAGGTGCGTAGCGCTCGCAACCGGCGTGTATGTGTTAGAAGATGTATGAATGTGGAAGAAGCAAAAGAAGTATGCAAGAATCGTAGCAAGTGGCAGTCTATAGTTTCTGCCTACCCCTGTGGGAGAAAGGCGTGAGTGTATGTATATATGTGTATTCTCTTATAATTATACAAAATGCTATATACATCCTTTTATTTGTTGTAGTTAATAAATAAATTATTTTTATTATATTTATTTATTGCGTATGCTTTCGACCGCCCATTAACTGTTTCTTCCCGATTTTTGTCCATCTGATAATTGTCTGTAAGAAATTTCTCAGAGCTATTTTTAATATGTATATTATTGTTTTCTGTCCTTTTCGTATACCTTTCTATCTACATAACCACCCAGATACAAACTCAGTAACAAAATATGGTAGAACTCTCATTAGATACAAATATGGCGTGATTATGAACAATTTTGTGATAATTATGTTCTCTGGTATTAACTGCGAAAAGTAATAACAGACAGGGTGTCTATAATCGTAAAGTGCAATGCTGACCTTAGTATTGGTTACACTCTGGTAAGTGTAAACTTAAGACAATTTCAATTCACTGTGGTGTCATCGGATAGTAGTAAAATAATTTAAATATCTAAATGAATTTTTTTACCGATTAAGTCGGTTAACGGACTGATGCGCATCCTGGTGGTAAGTAGTCATTATCGCCCATGGACACCTGCAATACCTGGGGATTTGCGGATGCGTTGCCAACCCTTAAGAACCGCAGACTGCCAGAGTCGCAGCAACCGAGGGGAATTGGCTCTTACGTGCAAAAGTCGAACCGATCGACTCCGACGTAAGTATAGTCTGTAGCCAGTCAAACCACAAGAGGTCCTACCATCGAGCAAGTCAGATATTTTTACGCCTCTTACGGGATGCCTATCTGAAAAATTTACTCTTAAAATCATTTAATTAATGAAAAAAAAAGACTTTATTGCAACCCATATTAAAAATAACAATAGGTACTAAATTTTGTGTAGACTGAACTAAAACTGCTAGCCCCTCGGGGAATACAAGCTTGATGGTATGTATGTAGTATTTACCTAACGAAAATAATGCTTGTCAAAAACTGACCTCAAGTCCACACTCTCAGTAATCGCCTTACTGATCTTCGCCGGCCGTATTAACGAAAAAGGCACCATCACGGAGTTCCGGTCGGATATATTTTCCACTTGGTTAGCCGATTTTACGGGCAATTGGGTTTAGGGGGCGTCCAAAGGTCGGGACTCGAACCACGGACAATGGCCCGATAGTTTATCTAGTGCCATTTTGATGGAGCGATCTTGATAATGTTAACGGTATTGTTTGGTCGATTCTATTTGGAGTATGGTTGGGTAAACTCGGCTCTATCGAGTTTATTGATGTAATATGTGTTATGGTCAGTCAGCCCCTTAAATATTTTAAGGGGCTGACTGCAAGTTAGGTCGCCTCGCCACTACCGTTGGTCGTAGCGTCGTGGTAAGGTGAATTTATATTTTTTCATTAGGTAACTAGCTGCTGTTGCCTGCAGTTTCACTCACATCCCAAAAAGATTAACATACTATTAGTCCGATTCTAGGCGGCGTATCAAGATGAAACATGTACTAGATATTAAGTTAGACCTCTAGCAATACATCGGTGAAAACGGCATTCAATTCCATGCAATAGTCTTTGCGTGATGCGCGTACAAACATAGAGACAGACAGACAAAAATTTTGGCTTCTGTTGCTCTAAAAAGACCATATTAGTCTTTCTTTAATATTTATTTATTTATTTATTTAATTCATAAACAATTTACATTGTATTTGAATATTAGGTACAAGATTATTAGATACAATAACATATAAATACATTACAAGAATATTACAATATTATTAGCTACAATAACATATATCGATGCCCCCAAGCAATAAGTCGGTAACCGTAAAATCCAAATTTTACAGGAGAAATGTTTTACTGTTTTTCTTAAATATCTTTCCAACTAGTCGGAGTATTGCGGTCATTGATATATCAAATGAAAGCTATTTTTTTGTGAAATGTAATTGTCATATCAACATGGAATTATGTAGGTGCTAAACCTAGCAATCTAAGAAAATATATATTACAAGAAATGTGATAATTAAATTATTTTACTAATGGTACTTACGGGATTATTGCAGTAAATTTGACAAAATTGTTAAAAAGTAATAATATATTACGGACTTCTCTAACGTTATTTTTTGTAGTAGAGATGATGCGTAACGTATTAATACGATGTTATTGTGGTAATTTTTAATAGATATACTAACAGTATTGTTATATAACATTGTTTTTCCAGGATAACTCATAATAAGATTTTTATGCAACCATCTGATACCATTAAAATTTTCGGATTGTTTAAAATGCAATAGGTCAGGGTTTATTAGAATAAAATACAGATGATCAGTATATTAATAATGTTTAATAATGAAAAATTAAATTATAAGGCTTCAAAAATATTTGAGTATCAAAAATATTAATTATATCAAGATAACAATTGAAACAATTATAGGTAACTTGAATTAGAAAACATGTCATTTATTAGAAAACAAGTCAGCTTCAAAAAATATTAACTATACGGCAAGTATAATAATTGAACAGAATAAAAAATGACATTACAAAATCATGTTAGGTTTTAGCAACATTTAGATAATAACAATCACAGTGAAACCCATTAATTGAACACCGAAGTCTCAGTCTTCATCCGTATCACTGATGTTTTCATTCGTGGCTTCAGTATACGTCAACGACTCAAAAAAGGGATGGTAACATCTCGGAATTGCTCCACTTTTACATAAACTAAGTAGGTCTGTATGTAAAGCTTTACTAATCGGAAGGGGTTGGTGGTATGCATGTTTCAACTCTACATTATCTAGACCTCCAGATACATCTAGAGTACGTTTTCGTCCCCTTCTTCTACCACTCAAGGTAGAAGAATGTGGATTATTTATATCCAGCTCCGAATATGTATCTTCAAAATTGTATTTAAAAAAAGTTTATTTTCTTCCAAATTTGATACATTAACCTAACCTAACATTACATTAACCATTACATTAGCCCAGTGGATTACATTTCCGCCTATATCACGCCACCAACACTGTATATTTGATCAGGAGTATATAAAACTTTATTTTTTAGATTTTTCTCTATACATGCATGCATGGAGTCTCCCTCATTTCGGCTATGTCCAGTTTCAAAAAACCTGTGCGTGATGGAAATGCCGAGTAATTTGGGAGCATAAACGTAAAGGGCAAAAATGTATCGATTTTTATTTTGGCCATAACAGCCGTCTGAGAATAATAAAAATTTGTATTGTAATAATGACTTTTTCATGTTCAGTTTTTAAAAAAAGTAACAAAGCGCTTCCTATTTCAGTGCTGCCTCTTTTTGCTATTTGGTAGTGCCAAACATAACAGTACAGTAGAGCATCAAAGACAGTGAAATTGTAGACAGGATATTTTCGTTTGTAATGAAACGTACCCACATCAGACTGGGGTATATTTAAAACTTTTTGCAGATCAAAAATGGCTATTGTTGTATTGTCTTGGTCAGCTGTATCTATTCCTTCTTTTTTTAATAATCTAATCATTTCTTTTTTCTGTAAATGGCATCTGTTTTTCTTCTAGAGTAGCTTTTACTGTAGAATCAGCCTGCTCATAAACATAGCATGAAGGACATTGGTCTGTTTTTGGTTTAAAAAATGAGTAGTTATATTGTGAATTAAAAACGGTTTCATATTGGCGCTTTGTTGCCATTACAACATCGGTGTAATCTTGTTGTGCAAACCACATAATATAAAAGCGATATAGAATATACATTTTTGATATATTCAAATATTCTGAGAGATATTCTCTTTTAGAACTCTTCCTCGTATAGTGGGATTCCACTTTAGGAAATAGTTCAATGTGTGCTTTAATAGTAGCCTCTGTGACAGTATTCATTTTATTTGGTCGGTTGTCATGCATCCCTCTTTTATATTTTAAGCCTTCATCTGATTTTGTATTTTTTTCAATTGCTGTGTATACCATTTGTTCACCGATTTGGTGGGTGGCATATGTCTATTACTGAGAAATGCATCTTGCAAACTATCGGGCGGCAAAATAAAAACAGATAACGGAACTAAATGAGTTACAATTTTGAATAAATGATACGTATTGAAATGTTACGCATAATTATTAGCCAATTATTTACTTTAAAAACATTGTTAGTGTTTATTACGGAGTAAGAATATTTTAAATAATTCGACAAGAAATCTGTGTAAGGGTTTACCAAAAACTCTATGAAGTTTATTTACGCCAATAATCCGGTAACCGCGACTTACCAAAATAAAATATGAAAGAAACTTTTGTATTGATGTGTAACAATACTTTTACCGTCATAATTTTGTTTGCATATTTCCCTACAATAAAAGTGTATGTCATTATAACTTCGTTAATATCACTTGGAAAAATCTGAAAAAAAAATTGGAGATGTCTCCCAACCCATAGATGCCGAATTTGACATAACAGCATTAAGTCCATAATAGCACATTACCGACTTATTGCTTGGGGGCGTCGATATGTACAGTCACACACCCAATAATAACACACACAGACAGACAGAGAACACAGAATAATCAGTCTTACAATTACTGATTCGTACAATTAAATATAATATGTCAATTTTAGTCTATGGAAGGATTACAACAGTTGAATCATAAATTGTAGTAATAGTCAATCATGATATAGTTATTGAAATAAAACTACTTTTTACGGATTTTATCGCGTTGTATTGATATTATTTGATTCCCGACGTTTCGGACCCTTTACAGCATCCATGGTCACGGGTAGACGGAGACTAGTCTACCCGTGACCATGGATGCTGTAAAGGGTCCGAAAGTAGTTTTATTTCAATGTCTAATATTCGCGTAAGTGTCAGAAACCAGTATGATATAGTTACTTTAATTATGTATATATGTATATATATATTTGTGGTCATTTATCTAAGTCGGTCACTGAGTATAAAAATTTGTCTAATAAGAACTTTTTTAGTTTTGTCTTGAATAAATTTGTGTTATAAATCAATTTTTTTAAGTCAGGGGGTAGTTTATTGTATAACTCAACTGCTTGGTACTTTGGACAATGCTTTGTTATATTATATATATATATATATATTGATGTACAGACCGCCGCAGGCCTGTAACAATATTATTAAAGGTATATAATATAGATAACCCGCGGCTTTGTCTACGTAGTATTTACTATAACCCAGCTTCTAGACACTGTATCAAGAGGAAATATACACCAGATTTTAAGTTAGACCTCCATCAATACAACTGTGTAAACCGAATCCAATTATACGTAGTTTTTGCGTGATACGCGTACTAATATATAGATAGATAGACAAAATTGTTGTTCTGGCTTCTATTGCTATAATAAATACCCTCAGCCCCTACCCCAAGATATTAGTTTTTCTTCAAAATCTAGGTACAATGTTAATATTTTTATATTAACAAGATAAGATTAGTAGATCGTTGCTCCACTGTACCTAGACCGATGGACCGTTCTCACCAACTAGACAACTTTTATATGGATAGTGGACAGTACCATCGAGGTGGGCTGCGACGAAGGTGGCCCGACGGTCTCAATATGTGTGCAGAACAACCGTGGTCGGTTATCACGCAAGATACATGCGGTTTGTAGGAGAAAAGGGAAGCTCATGCTCAGCATTTATGTCACCCGTATGGCTCGCCAGCAAGTTATATATAGATACTATTGCACAATATTTTCATGTGGGTTATTTCTTTGTATACCTAATTAAATTTATCCTTTTACAATTTTATAATCCCCTGGTATATTTATTAAGGAATATGCTATATATCTCTCTGTAAATTAATATTACAAGTAACTGTAATACTGGAAACAATAAACGCCTATTCTATTCTATTCTATACCTATAGGGATCGAAAACTAATGGAGAGGCGCAGCCAATCAAACTTGGTGATTCAATTAAATCTGTTATTTATTAAGGGGCAAAGCCCTAACTCTATACACAAGTCTGTCAAGATTATCTTCTCTCACTAGACAGTTCCTACGTCAGTATAAAAAATCAAAAATGATTGTATATTCTTTAATCCTTTCCAACCAGCAATCCCACAATGATGTCGCCTCTTTGCAACAACCTCTACATATCCTTATAACGGCTTACCTTTTAGCAGGTCGTGAAGTCGTATGTCGGTGATTGATTGAAAGTGACCATTTTAGTCTTCTTGTCGGTGATATAAATATTTGTCAGTGTGATATAAAATAAAAGTGAGGCCATATTATGACGTGCTATTGCGACAGTTATGCGTTTGAGAAAGAGATGTTGCTCTACACATTAAATAGCGCCGTCACTTTCTGACAACCTAAAAATTATCGCAATAGCTCGCATCGCTCTGATCCGAGTTTAAGAACCAAATACAAAAATGGAATCCGAAAAGTCAGAATTTAATGATATCTACCTAAATATAACGCGATAAAATCCTTAAAGTGGTTTCATCTGCATATGTCTCTCAGAAATCAGTAATTAGTGGAGATATTATTTCCATCATCGTTACGGCAAGTGGTAATCATTCTGCGCTAAGGTTTAATTTTACCAAACCCATACATCATCATCATAATCCGCCATCAAAGCCAGCTAATCGAAACTGTGAACAACAGGCGAATACTGCGTTAATCTTAAACAAAATTGCGATATGCGCCGCGGCTTCTTGCGAGTTACAGTGTTAATTTATGCTACAACACGGACTATAGCATTTTAACTCCTTCGGAGATAGTCGCCAGACAGCGAAAGGGTTAAGTCTACGATTCAAGTTTTCTGCGAATTTTGTTTATAGGGTCAAAATGTTCACTCGTGTAGGTTTTTTTATGGATTAAGTCGGCAAACGAGCTGACGAGCCACCTGGTGGTAAGTAGTCACAGTCGCCCATGGACACCTGCAACACCAGATGAGTTGCCGATCTTTAAGAGCCCCTACGGACCGCAGACTGCCAGAGCCGTAGCAACTGAGAGGAACTGGTTCTTACGTGCAGATGTTGAAACGTACACCAAGCTTCTTTACGACAGACTCCGACGTAAGGGTGGTCGCAAGCCAGTCAGACCCCAAGAGGGTCTCCTACCATCGAGCAAGTCAGATATTTTCACGACTCTTACGGGATCCCTATCTGTATGGCAGTGAGGAACAGTATTCTAACCCGTCCCCACACGGGTTAATGGTTAGAATATAATTTCTGATCTCGTAAGGTCAATAAATATCTGAATTGCTCAGTGGTAAGAAAGACCTCTTGGTGTCTGTCTGAATGGCGACCACCCTTGCGTTGGAAAACAAACGACCATCCAGGTGACCACCAGTATACCATCAGGTGGCTCATTTTATTGTTTGCCGACAGGCACAATAAAAAAACCTTGTCCCAGACTGGATTTTCTCTTATACTGCTGTATTTAAATATCATACAAATACCCAGAACATTTATGTGATAGCCTGAGACAGAAGTGATATCTCAGTGATAAGATCATTGAACTGCCCAGTCAAATAGCTCGAGTTCGAATCCAAGGCACGCACCTCTGACTTTTCGCCGTCTGTGAAGTCTGTCTGTGTGAAACTTTTCGAAGTGTTCTTTTGAAGACATCGAAAAATCAAATGCATCATTGGTCGCAACCATGACTGCTACGAGCAGTGATAGCCTCGTGATATGACCATAGAACTGCCAATTCAAAGGACTCGAGTTCGAATCTATGGCACGCGCCTCTGACTTTTCGAAGTTATGTGCATATTAATAGTTAATTATCACGCGCTTAAACGGTGAAGGAAAACGTCGTGAGGAAACCTGCATGCCTGAGAGATTTTCTCGACGGCGTTTGAAGTCTGCCAATCCGCATTAAACAAGCATGGTGAACTATAGCCTCATCCCTCTCATTCCGAGAGGAGACCCGTGCACAGCAGTGGGTAACGGGTTGATTATGTACGACTGCTGAGTTAGAAAGCCTGTATTCGATACTCTAGTCGAGCGTCTAGTTGATAGAATAAAAAATATGTATACATCCATTATTTATTTAAAAGAGTATCTATTTAGTTTCTTGCCGGCTCTTCTCCATAAGACCTACTATTTGGAACCGTGCATGTAGTTTTGACATTTCAAAAGTACCTGTATATGGTCTAATTGAAATAAAAATTTGAGTTTGAGTTTGAGTTTGAGCTTAGGTACTCGTTTTTCTATATGCTTTTTAGTAGCAGCTCCTAGTTTGGATTTGTCTCCAGTTAATGTCAATAGGCTCACTTACATAGGACCTAAAAATATCCTGGCAAACTTTGTGTGTAAATCAGCACCTACGGCTCTGTCTTACCCTGCATGGATACGGGCGTGATGGTATATTATGTTTTTTTTTAAAGCTAGCAATGTAATTCGCACATTACTAGTATTCTTGTTAACCCATCGTGCTAAGCTAAATGCTTGTGTTACGAGTGGGTTCACGTCAGTAGTGCAATGGGCGGGTTTACTCCCGCCGCTTTTAAATTTTAATCATTAAATATCTAATTAGTAGTTTCAGGTAAAACAAGGGAAAATACTCCTTATTCGCACTATAATATTAAAGTACAATGTAACTTCCTCTTACAACATACTCACGCCTTCCAAGAAACCTTCAACCAAGTAAAATTACAAAGTCGTTCGGTTGGTTGCGAAATTAAGCAATGGTAACCACTCGAATCAAGTAGTTATAATCATAATTACCTCCCAAAGGCGTCAACAAGTAACTAAAGAACTGCTTGCGTAATAATATTTGGAATAAAAAACAAGAATTCGTACTTCCACCCTTTCTTCATCGGCGGTTAGTGGCGATCCGACTTAACCGAAGCCAAAAAGTGTACAGTCACGCCTCACGCCCCCCGCGGTCCCCCCCTGCGCCCCCGCCGCCCCCTGTCCGGGTTAACTTCATAAGACTATGAATTTAAATACGTTAGTCGATGTCAAAGGGTCGTCTTGTTGCATCCGTTAAGGATGATAAAATTGCGCTCATTGAAGAATGGTGACGTACCTTGGACAGTGCAATTTTAAGTTAAACTAATGATATATTTGACCCTGAATATATAGATTTGTTTTATATCAAGTGGTCAAGCGTAAACTTCTCAAGAATTTAAAAAAATATCACCTCCTTTAAAATAAAACTAACATACCATCATCACGCCTTTATTCCCCGAAGGGTTCATAGAAAAACTCAATAACACTTTGCTCGACCTGGGGGTCAAACCCAGGACCTCTAGGGTAGCAGTCGCGCTTGGGACCACTAGACTAATGAGGCAGTAATGAAATAAACTACTTTTCGCGATCTTATCGCGTTATATTAATATTGTTCAATTCCCGACGTTTCGGATCTTTTACACCATCCATGATCACAGGTAGACTGAGGTGTCAAACGTCTTAATGTCTTTTTCGTTTTTTGTTAATTATATAATTAGCAATTTTATTTATTATTATATAATATATCTATATAATACTCGTATATCTATATAATTATTTTGTTGTTAGTACCTACATCCAAAGTATTTTTGTTATTATTACATTTTTCTTCCGTACTTAGAATTCACAGAGACAAAAAGTGGAATCGAAATATCGGTGCATCTTGAAGCACGTAAATATTGAACTTCATTGATAACAATTGCTTTTATCTGGCAAAAAATTATGAATGAAAGATACATGATTTCTTCGCGAAAAATGTGTTTTGTGTACTCCGTGCTCTCTTATCATCTTTCATCTTTCTCAATAACTCATATATCTGTTCAATTCCAGAGCTACATACATCTACAATAACTAGCGACAATCCGAGGATAGGGTGGAATGGCGCACATTTACGGAGGCCTACCTGTCCAGCAGTGGACAGCTATAGGCTGATGATAATTATGATGATGATGATTTTTTTTATGGGATAGGGTGACCTACGAGGAGACGGATCGCCTGATGGTAAGCAATTACCGCCGCCCATGGACACCCGTAACACAAGTGCGTTGCCGACCTTTTAAAATTGATTAGACCTCCGGTAACCTCACTCACTCGGCGAAACACAACGTAAGCGTTATTTCACGCCGGTTTTCTGTGATGCCGTGGTATCACTCCGGTCGAGCCGGCCCATTCGTGTCGAAGCATGGCTCTCCCACGTAAAATGATACATCTATAAGCAGCATCTTAGTTGCCCACTGCTGCCAACTTTCCTTATCACAAGCGGATTGTTAGTACAGTGAGTAAAAATATTCGGAACACGACCCCCACTTGATGTTTGTTAATTACTAATTAGTAAACTTTCACTACTAGCTGTGACTTTGATGGCAATGAATTAGAATTAGCAATAATTTTGCTATACTTTGGCTGTGAATTGGAATTAGGAGACATTCAATGCTAATTTGATTTTGAACTTTTTGATTTTGGTATAGTAATGTTAACTTATATAAATATTAATAAAAATTACCAGTAATTATGACGGACCACACGGAGCAAATATTTGTATGATCTGCAAGTAGTTGTTCCGGATCTGGGTGTTTGTGTTTGTAAACGCACCTACGATACAGGAGAAAATCCTAGTGTGGGGCAACGTTTTTTTTTAAATGTAAAAAATATGTAATTATTGTTCACATGTACCTATGAAAGATTATCGGCACCAAAGACTCGACCGATTGCTTTGTTTTGTTGTTGTCATTGTCAGGTCAAGGGCGATATGAAAGAAAACTCCATGATAATCCACCTTTGACCTTCTTTTACATATTCTCATATTACACAGAGGTAAATTTTATGAATTTGTGAGGATGTAGGGGGTAATCTCTAGAATTTCTGAACCGATTAAAAAAATATTTTTGTATTGGATAGTCCATTTACCGAGGAAGGTTAAGGCTATATAACATCATGTTACGCTTCTTAGGGTCACTAGTTAAATGTAAGATACGTTACTAACTGCCTCGTTAGTCTAGTGGTATCAAGCGCGACTGCTACGCTAGAGATTTTGGGTTCGATTCCTCAGGTCAAGTAAAGTGTTATTGGGTTTTTCTATGAAATTCTCAGTAGCAGCTCGGAGTTTGGATTTGTACCCAGTTAATAGCCCCCTATTACATGAGACCTAAAACCGGCGAGCTGTGAGTATACCTCTGCCTTACCCTTAAGAGAATACAGGCGTGATAGTATGTTATGTTATGTCAAATACAGTCAACAGCACATCAAGTAACCACAAACTCTCAAACCGCAATGGATAATAAACCTTATTATTTGAAGATTACTTTGAAAATTTGTCAGTTTTGGATACTGTATATCGTACCTATGTATACTCTAATCTCAACAAAACAAAGCCCACGTCGATCGCATGCCTCAGTCACACAACAACACAAATTGATTTTTCACCGCCACTAATCGCGAAGCTTACGTACGTGGACCAGGGGAGGCCAATAAACGGTAGGGATGTCTTTATGGGGCAACAACTAGCGAACCGCCATTACGAGATCGCTATTAACTTCGGCTGCAAGATGGCGGCCATGTGGATGCGGTACTTTCTTCATACTTATTTTTTACGGATTAAGTCGGCCAATGAGCTGATGAGCCATGAGACACCTGCGATACCGGACGAGTTGCTGTTGCATTGCCGAGCTTTAAGAGCCCCTACGGACTGCAGACTGCCAGAGCAGTATCAACGCTGGCTCTTAGGCGAAATAGTCGAAATACACACCACGGCCCTTTACAACAGACTCCAACGTATGTGTGGTCGTTAGCCCGTCAGACCCCAAGAGGTTCTACCACCGAGCAAGTCAGATATTTGCACGCCTCTTACGGAATACCTACCTGAAAGGCAGTGAAGAACAGTATTTTAACCCGTCCCCACACGGGGAGTATTAGGTACTCACGCGTTGTCATCTTGAGATCTTATTTGTTCTAGGGATTTTCACAAGAATTTAAAATAAACTATTCTACCATTCATCCGATTATGATGAAATTTTGGAAAAAAAAATTATCCATCGCCGCAAACGTATTACCGTCCGACATACCATCATGCCTGTATTCCCCGAAGGGTTATGCAGAAGTGAATTAACGTACATCGACAGTTCGCCGGTATGTTTAAGTCCGTTGCGATAGAGGTGTCTATTGCGTTTAACCGCATACAAATCCAGAGACACTGAACTACTAGTGAGATTTTCATAGAACGTTTACGTTTTTGTCAAAAAAAGATAAAATGAAATATTGCAGAAGCCACCTCCAAACCAAATCAATAGGTTCTCACTTCCATCCTATCGTCCGTATCTTCGCGAAACACGTAAACAGTGGTGTGCGATCGTAAAAGAAAATGCGTTGGACTGTACAGCGCAATTTGCGCTACTGTGTGTATCGATCGATCAACAGCGAAGGAAAACATTGTGAGGAAACCTGCATGCACCAGGATAATAATAATGAGCTGGTAGAAGACTCTGGCAGAAAGGTTCTCGTGTGGAGACCACGCAACAAACGCATTTATACATACACACATACCATCACGCCTGTACTCCACGAAGGGTTAGGCAGAGGCGTTTGTTCGCAGAGGTTCTAAGCAGTGGCGGCTAGCCTATTGCCATTAATCGGACACAAATACAGACCCCAAGCTGCTACTGATCATTTCATAAAAAACCCAATAACACTTTGCTCGACCTGGAAATTGAACCCTGGGACCTCAGCGTAGCAGTTGCGACCACTAGATTAATGAGATATATTTTTGTTAATTTCAGTATTCTAAGTTTTTTTTATACCACTAAGGTGACAAACAAGCATATTATGGTCCGCCTGATGGTAAGCGGTTACCGTAGCCTATGGACCCTTGAAACACCAGGGGTATCACTCGTGCGTTGCCGACCCTGTAAATTAAGGAGGAATAGTTGGGCCGGCAGCATGTCTCCTACATGCTGCCATACATGACAACGGCGTTTACAAAACACCACCGGTCCCCCACACTGCCAACACAACGCTTCCTCGCGGAGCTCTGGCGACCTTGCTCACCATTAGGAACACAGTATAGCACGGAGCTGTGTTATTTGGCTACAATTTTCTGCAAGGTACTTCCCCAGTCGAGCCGCTCCAATTGTAAGTGGAATTATTCGATTCCGCTATGACTTACATCTCTTAATAAGTGCTGTGTGTTAAAGGTTATAATCCATAACCGTATCTGAATTTAACATACATACATGTAAATAAATTATCTAATATGATATTGTCAAATACAATTAAATGATATTAAGGGTCCGGCGGAGCTTGAATTACCCACAAAAACGTATTACCGAAATAAATTGTTATCCAGACAATATTCTATCAAATTTTGTTATTTTTGGCTTTGGATACCGTTAATCTAGGTTCCTCTACTACCATTTCGTTTACTACTACTTCACTGGAAATAAAAAAAATTGGAAAATCGTTCCAAACTTGATAATTTTACCAAAAATAGCATTCGCTTACATTTATTTACAGTGAAGTATTTTGGACAAAATAGCAACGTAGGAACCTAGATAAACTGTATTGGAATCCGAATAATAACTCAATTTGATTAAATTGTGTTTAAATTACGATTTATTTCGGTATTACGTTTGTAAGAGAAATTCGGTCCGCCGGACTCTTAAGACTAGGTACTGTACTCGTAGTACATACTCAGTGAATACCAACGCAAAGCGAAAAAAAAACAGTCTTTACTGTAGTATTCATATAGATCAGAAAACCACTAAGATCTTTTGACATTACCCGCAATCAAGAAACTTAATGACGAAATAAATCAACCATCCAATCAAAGAGAACTATTATGATCAACATCACCACTGGTAAGGGAGGTAGCGTCATAATAATTACGAGTTATGCTCATAAAAACCAGCCACATTATTTTATAACATAATAAAAATATTATGGTTATATCTTGTCCAAAATATACAGGATATTGATGACCGTCATCTAATTTGGATTATGAGGATGTTATGGTGCTTAAGTAGGGTGTAAAAGTATTGATTTAATGGCGGATTGGTATACCTATAATGATAACCATGGTACGATGGTAAATTTAAATGGTGGCCATCAGCCAAGAGCCTCGACTTATACCTATGGAGGCTCTCGTTAGGCAGCTGGGTTAAGGGCCTGATACAGAAAGCTACTTGAAAATAGTGAAAGATATTTGAAAATGTATATGTAAACATATTGAATAAAGGAAATAATAATTTAATCAAATAAATTTTTGTTCTTTTTGTATATTCATAAATGTAGGTATTTAAATAATTATGTTAATAGAATAATGTAATAATAATCAACTTATGAGCACGGGTCTCCACTCAAAATGAGAGGGATACCTAAACATACCGGCGAACTGCGAGCAGAAGCTGGTGTGGTATAAATCTTCAATTCATTTTATTCTTCAATTTGTATCTCCAATATTTAGATGAACCACTTAGTAGTTAGGTATACAAAAAATTTGCTCAAACATGGGAAAAAATCTAGTAGGTAATGTCGCACAATTTGGCACTGCTGTGATTCACCACAAAGATACCACAACCTAATTCTCCGCACAATCATAACTCTTAATCGATGTTACATAAAAAGCTGAGTACCAGAACGCCTTATTACGACGCCAAAAAAGTGTATACTGTAGGTGATCTTCTGGTAAATTAAAAACGCCTCAGGGCGATCGGGTAATATTCTCTCTCATTACAGAAAGGGAACGATTGCCGTTTCAGGTGTATTGTGTAAAAATTGTGGGAGCGGAATGGGTGTGTGTGGCGCAAATGTTCGGAGAGATGCTGGTTTGGAGTTCGATTTTCAGTTGATGCTGTTTTTAAACATATAAAAAACAGCATCAGGATTACTTGTCATTTTGATAGGTACGGAGACTGCCAATTGAGTATCAGTTGGCACTGCCTATACATTTTTTTTTATTCATGCGGATTTGCGGAAGGAGCGCCTGATGCTAAGCGATTACCGCCACCCATGGACACCCGTAACACCAGAGGAGTTACAAGTGCGTTGCCAGCCTTTTAAAAGCGGGTTGGTCCTCCGGTAACCTCACTCGGCGAAACACAACGTAAGCGTTATTTGACGCCTGTTTTCTGTGAGGCCGTGTTATCACTCCGGTCGAGCCGGCCCATTCGTACCAAAGCATGGCTCTCCTACGTAAAAATGAAAAATTGCATCTAAAATGAAAACCCCTCTTTTGACGCTATTAGGTATAGTTGGATAAAAGAGAGAATCAAAAAAACCTTTAATTATTTTTGAAATTATTATTGGGATTTTCTGATAGATTTTTTTCTGTTGCATCGGATTTAAAAACAAACACAACAGCTCAACATGCAGGAGAATGAACGTATGATATTTTGCTATGACCATTACCAAAAGACATCAGTCTAATATCTGACTATGGATGCTGTAAAGCATCTGAAATACGATAAAACACTTTAGAAGTAGTTTAATTTCCATGTCCAGTGAAGCAATCATAATATAATGATGATGAAATGATGCGATGATCATTGATGATTGATGATCATTGATGCGATGATCTGATGCGAAAGTGAAGAAGTCCATAATGAAAAATACCCTAACGGAGTTTGTCGTAAAGCACCTTGGTGTGTGTTTCCCCCTCGGTAGCTGCATTTCTAGCAGTCTGCATTCCGTAGGGGTTCTTAAGACTCGGCAACTATAGTGTTGCAGTTGTCAATGGGCGGCCATGGCTAGGTACCTACTTAATGTCAGATGGCTCATAAGAATAAAAAAATACTAGAAAAACAACTTTAAAAGTGAAGCTACCTTCAGTTCATAACGGCGCCGGCGTCGGTGCGAGGTTACCTAGGATAAATTCAGGTTCGTTTCGCAGCCATAATGAATGCTAAGATTAAGATTTGTGCGCTGTTGGCTTGTGCTATTGTTTGCATTGTGCTTGACTGTACCTCCATGTACAGTCGTATGCATGTGCTTATTATTTTTCTTTGCTTATGTGAAATATTTTTTCGATTAAGCAAAGGACAGTTAGGTGAATAGGAGTAGAAAAATTGTTTTTGTTGGAATAATGAGAATTCACGTACAGTAAATAATGAAACCTTTGTAGGTAATTAGCATATGGCTTATCGGCCTCAGCCTTAGGATAGATTGATAGATAGCATATAGGAAACTTATAATAGACTTAGGGAAATTAGGTTATTTAAATAATAATTTATATATACCTATTGAAGGAAAACGAGAAGAGGAAGACCTAGAAGAAATTTTGTGGAACAAGTGAAGGAAAGGGTCGGGTTCGAGTTATATTAAGAAGTAACACGGAAAGCAAAAATAGAGAACAGTGGCGATTGCTCCACCGACAAGAGCTGAGCTCTTAAATAATAAAAAAAGCATACTTATTAACCTCTTTATTGTATGATTCATTCTAAAAGTCCTGAACATCGCCGCAAAGTTGCTAGCTTATCGGTTTTTTATCGGATACATTTCGGAGAGTGTGCATCAGATCTCCACGATCTTATCCCCCCTAGCCCTTTCCACTATCGGACGACCAGAAGCACGAAAAAGCGTCATCGATTCACGGTGAACATTCCAAAAACCTGAATGAAACGCTAAAGCATTTCAGTCCACTTTTATAATGCGTACCGCTGAAATATGGAATGCACTTCCCGAGTGGGTCTTCCCTGATAGATATAATCTGGGTGTCTTTAAATCACAAGTGAATCGGTTTCTTCTAGGCAAGCGCGCTCCATCGTAGATCGCAGTATCTCTAGTCTATCGTCTATCAACAATAAAAAAAAGGCTACAAATTTTTGATCCCGACTGTACCGCTCCAGGCGGACTTCTTGTAATGCACGTGGGACGACAACGCTTGACAGTCCTTGAGTTTGTTCTGTATACACACAAGCGACTGGATAGTGAGGACGAGTGTTTATTTTGTCGCAAATATATTTATTTAAAAAAAAAAACGCTGTCCCACACTAGGATTTTCTCTTGTATCGTTAGTGCGTTTACAAACAAAAATTCTCACAAACACCCAGACCCGGAACAACTACCTGCAGATCATACAAATATTTGCTCCGTGTGGGGATCGAACCCACAACACGTTGCGCAGAAGCCGATCGCTCAGCCACTACGCCAAACGTGTCATCAAATATATCTGTCTCGTTAGTCAAATGGTCTTGAGCGCGACTGCTACACTAGAAGTCTTGGGTTCGTCATTGTCCTGGTCAAGCAATTCTCAGTAGAATTTTAGAGTTTGGATTTCTTCTTCTTCTTTCTGCCCTTGTCCCAATTTATTTGATAGCGCAGTGATGTTGAGGCGTTTTTGGAGAGTCAAGGCAAAGATATTTTTTTTAAAGGAATCCTGTGTTTAGAAAAAAGATGGTCTAAATGTATTGACTTGTTAGAAGATTATGTTGAAAAATAAATTATTATCTTTTTCAGATTTTTTTGCATTTTCCATGATAAGATTATAAAGTTATATTTTAGTAAAGGAAAAAATTCAATCGCGGGCAGGATTCGAACCTACGTCTCCTGGTTGGATACACCAGATGCTTTGCTTGCGTCTGGTATATCCAACCAGGAGACGCAGGTTCGAATCCTCCCCGCGATTGAATATTTTCCTTTATTAAAAAATAAATAATTTTTTAATAAACTACTGTAATCACCGTGTTTTATTTTCATTATCATTACTTTTAGATCACCCCTCGTACTAACGTACACCCACAGTTTGCCGGTATTTTAGTGGGTCACATGTAATAGCGGGAGCGAGATAAAGATCGATTGCACACTGTCGACTAGGTGGATGGTGACTGTAGTTTTCTATAATTTAAATTAGATGTTACGCACGTGGCCACCAGTCGCCTGCCTATAATTTTGGTTGCCATCAACATTGTTGCCAGCGACCAGTCGATAGTGCGTAATGGGTCTTAGAAACACATGTACTAATAAACACAGATCTCCAATACTCGACAACTGCTAATGTGCGCCGACTCTATTAGTTTTTATTATTCCACACCCCTGTGGTAAACGGTTTTCCTTATTGCAAATGTCGATGTATTTCTTGTTCTTGGTGAATTTGGCTATTGATTGTATAGACATGTCTTAAAGCCCTTTTATTTTTCTTGGGAATATTCGCTTAAGACTGGCATTCATTAGCAGGGAATAGAGATTTGTGGATATGGGAGAGCAAGGCTTCAGACTGGCATTCATTAGCAGGGAATAGAGCTGTGTGGATATGGGAGAGGAAGGTTTTTGCTATGCAGAAGGACAGTGCAGGCTGAGAGATTGATGAAAGAAAACAAAAGGTAGGTATTTATTTTCGTCCAAAAAACGATGATAGCGTATCACGTCTGTTTTCCCCGAAGGGTTAGGCAGAGGTATACTAATGTACACCGACAGTTTAGCTCAGTTCACAGTTTATATTTTTGTAGCTTGGAGTCGAACCCAGGACCTATATCATAGCGACAGATAGATTTAGTTACTCGAAAAGTATTGTAAGTACCTGTTTTATATTCCTATCCTGGATTGTCTGTCACGGCGTATATTTTGCTTCTCGCCTTTGCTTTACTTGGTTTGGTGACATTGACCACGACAGGGGT
Organism: Acronicta aceris; assembly: GCA_910591435.1. Taxonomy (NCBI): domain Eukaryota; kingdom Metazoa; phylum Arthropoda; class Insecta; order Lepidoptera; family Noctuidae; genus Acronicta; species Acronicta aceris. The sequence continues at coordinate 1,440,167 of OU342778.1, read as the reverse complement.
AGTTCTTTCCCTAAAAGCCCTTAATATACTGCGTTATATGACAAAATAAAAACTTTGATGCAAATTAAAGGAAAATTCTCAAACACTGCAAAATCCATAAAAACCACTATAGCCAAAACATGAAAACGCATTACAACTCCGATTGTCGACCATTCAATCAACCGAATGTCACATGGAAACTAAACATAGTCGGTAAACTTTCAAAATGGCCGTCACACCGGAATAAAATCACCATTAATTCGTGTTGCCGACGTAGGTAATGTGCCACTCGTTATTGGAACAACCTGTATAGGTGAAGGGATGTGCCACGCTCGATTGAACCACTCGTCCGCTTATTTATCGACTGTTTTGTGATGTGGAACAACAATGAGAATGGTAAGAGGTGATAGTTTAGCTGTCAGGTTTCTGCATTAACTATGGAGTGGTCATGATTGTGTACGAATTCTATGCCTTACTGTTGATTTGAAAATATTTATGAATACTAGTAATTTATAAGAGGTAAATACATAAATTAATTATCTTTTTGTAACGTTACCTTATGACGTAAATTCAGAATGTGAAGGCAAAATTTCAATCAGGCGGGTAGGGTTCGCGGTGGCTTAGAGGTCAGAGCGTCTGGTGTATGCAACCAGGAGACGTAGGGTTCGAATCCTGCCTGCGATTGATTTTTTTCCTTTACTAAAAAATAACTACATAATGAATATTTAATTAAACATACAACATTGATATTGTCAATATTATTTGTTACATAATCGCATTAGTCAACTTAAAATCGGCCCTTAACCTGAGAAGATAACTTAATGATAAAATAAAAGCGAATTAATTATTTATATTAAAAATATTATCAAAATCAATTTTTTTATCTATCTTTTTTTATAAAAAGTATTTTTGCCGTTGCCCACTTGGATTTTCTCCAGTACCGTGGGTGCGATTTATTTGTCAAAAATGGGCTTGCTCTTGACAATCCTGCATTGCTTGCCTCCGGGGCAAAAATGGTGGAGCAAGCACACCCAGAAGATGCCTTTCCACCCAACTTTTGAATAGATTCGGGTTGTACATAATCGTACTCGCGTTTACAAACTCAAATTCTCATATACATGCCCAGACCCAGAACAACTACCAGTAGATCATATAAATATTTGCTCCGTGTGGCGATCGAACCCTCAACACGTGGCTTATAATCCGATCGCTCAGCCGCTACGCCAAACATGTCAAAATTAAAATACAAACACATAGAGTTTTCGTTTCTCATAAATTCTTCATCATCATCAGCAATATGTGACAATAATAATTTTATTGTTGCAAATTATATAATATATAATTAACAGATGCAGATGAAACCAGGAATCAGTTTTTACATAGAGTTGGGAAAAGGCTAGGTTCAATAAGTGTCACAAATGAACCGGGTATTTTTAGTATCGAAAACGATATCGCCTTTTCACATCACTATCCAAACGATAGCCATTACGGCGCAATTGCGGCAATACGATGCAGCGATCGTGTTAATTATTCAACCAATATTATAATTGTATTGCGACCATCGCCACTGAATTCATACGCAATCCAAACGTCATTGTTATGACGTAATAACAATGATCCTGACGTTTATACGCTGGAAATAAAAACAGAGTGAAATGCAGGCGAGGGTATTGATTTTACAGGGACGTTATATTGTTATCTTTAAACGAAATCAGCCTACATATTGTATCATACATCTGCTTGTGACCATGGTCTCGCGACCAGTGTGTTGGTCGCAATCGATCGAATCGAATCGTCATGTCAAGCAAGCTTCAAGCAAAATGGATGGTCGCAATAACTTTCTAATAAACATAAAATAATATACCCTCACGCCTGTATTCCCCGTAGGGTTAGGCAGAGGCATACTTATGTACTTTCGCTTGTACTTTCGCTTGTATTTTTAGGTCCCTAGTAATTGGGGACGTGTCTATTGCCATTAACAGAGCACAAATCCGAACTCCGAGATGCTATGGACAATTACATAGAAAAACCCAATAACACTGCTTGACCTGGTAATCGAACCCGACCTTTAGCATAGCAGTCATGCTAGACGAATAAGACAGAATGCTAACATAAACAAAAAAAAAAATCCACAGAATTGGGAATAAATATATAGACGGACAGTTAGTAACATAAAGATACGTTTACACTCATAAAGTGGTCTAGTAAACAAACCTGGCCCCAAATGACAAGAATCAATAAGATGGCAGACGACATTATGCGAGATTTATTATGGTACAGTGGGCTTATTAGTTCGCCGGACGTATTCGCGTTAACCAATGTAGACTTACGAAGCTTTAGATAAGTTCGTCTCTTTTTTATATAAGTACTTGTATTTTTTAAATAAAACATAGTCTCCACACATCCAAACCGTGCTAAGAATATTGAAATAAAGCCAATTTACAGATTTCATGATTACATTGCGATGATTCGAACCCTTTGCATCGTCCGTATTCTTTGGCAAACTTAATGACATATACATTAATAACATAACATAACATACCATCACGCCTGTACTCCCCGAAGGGTTAGGCAGAGGCGTACTAATGTACATCCACAGTTCGCCGATAAGTTTAGGTCCCATGTAATAGGGGGCGAGCCTATTGCCATTAGCCGGGCACAAATCCAGACTCCGAGCTGCTACTGAGAATTTCATAGAAAAACTCAATAACACTTTGCTCGACCTGGGGATCAAACCCAGGACCTCTAGCGTAGCAGTTGCGCTTGGGACCACTAGACTAATGAGGCAAATATAATAATATAGCGATTAAATCCGTAAAGTACTTTTATTTCAATTTATCTAATATTTGCATAATTGTCAGAACGTGTCAGAAATCAGTATGCTTTTTTCACACAAAAAAATCCAATAAAGTTATTGAGCACCACCACATCACACAACAATCTGTTTTACTTTCCCTACTAGCGACCCACCGTTTGGTCTCGCACGCTTGAAATTCTCGGTGGAAATGAAAACAGCTACTTTTCCGTCAATCTGTAGGTATACGAGTATAAGCCAGAAAAAGCTCTGTCTATCGAAGCATAACTCTGCGGCATCCAATATACAAAAGTCGGCAAGAATGCGACAAAGTATTGGTGTATAAAAACCAAATGCTGGCGAGCGCTGCCGACTCCTGCGACGTTTAATATACTCCCATGTACAGGCAGGGAGAAAAGTGTTAGAAGTATATTTAAATAAATGTCCTATAAAGGCTTGTTATAATAAAAACGTTAAATTTGGAAGAGATTTCAAATTTAATTTTAAATTTTTAGTTTGAATAAAAAATATCACAATATTATTCTTTTCGATAATAACGTTTTGAAACGTGAGAACAATAAAAAAAATTACCAAAACAATTGCTTCAAATATAAATTCGCTTCCTTCATAAAATCGTACACTAACTTCATCATATCTATTAATTTTAACAAAAAAAAAAAAACAAATTATCTTTTTTTTTTTTGCATTTTCCATGCTAAGATTATAAAGTTATTTTAGTGAAGGAAAAATTTAATTGCGGGCAGGATTCAAACATCACCTTATAACGTAAATTCAGAATGTGAAGGCAAATTTCGATCAAGCGGGTGGGACTCGCGGTGGCTTAGCGGTCAGAGCGTCTGGTGTATCTAACCACAAGACGCAGGTACGAATCCTGCCCGCAATTGAATTTTTCCTTCACTAAAATAACTTTAAAAACAAATTATTTATTTACTGACTCAATGCAGCATCTCAAACTTGAGGCTTGCCAAACTTTTAAAAACCTTTTAAAAATTTTTTTGGGAAACCACTTTTGCCCTCGTATACCCGTAACATATGTCACTGGCTTGCCACGACACAATAAATAAATAGCACAAATTCCGAAGTGACCAGTCCTGTCCCTATAAAACCTGACTACTATCCGGGGGTAGATAAATATTGCAACCCCCTTCCCCTAGCATTTGTTACTCTAGTTATAGCTGCGCTGTGCCTACGGGCCCTGGAGACAATTTGATTGTACCCATGTCATAGTTGGTGAACTTTTGTCTACTTAAATATTACTTTACTAGGTGACTGAAGAATTGGCTTACAAATAACCCTTTTAAAAAAAAAAATTCGCAATAGGGAATATGTATGACGTTTTTTATATTTTTAATCAATAGTTTATATTATTAAAGCACCGAAAAAAATATTTCTTTGACAAAAATATTAGTTAATATTTTTTTACATAACATACCATCACGCCTGCATTCCCCGAAGGGTTAGGCAGAGGCGTACTAATGTACACACACAGTTCGTCGGTATGTTTAGGTCCCATGTTATAGGGGGCGATTCTATTGCCATTAACCGGGCCCAAATCCAGACTCCGAGCTGCTACTGAGAATTTCATAGAAAAACTCAATAGCACTTTGCTCGACCCAGGATCGAACCCAGGACCTCTAGTGTAGTAGTCGCGCTTGAGACCACTAGACTAATGAGGCAGTCAATTTATAGAATTAACTATTACATGGTACCTACCGGTGGAACTGTTGGCGTACATTAGTACACCTCTGCCTAACCCTTCGGGGAATACAGGCGTGGTTATAATATGTGACGTAATGAACCTCTTTCTTATAAAATAATATTTTTACACAAAAATGCACCGTGGCATTTCATGTTTTTCTTATCAGTCTTATCTGCCGATATGCCGTCAGTCATAAAGTACGGAGCCTCGGGACCCAGTCACCCCCATAAATCCAGGGTAGAAGGTCGCGTCACCGTACTTCCCGCCAATAGCAGATAAGACAATATGAATGCAACCTGTCGTGACATTCTTCGGATATTACCTGGATGCGATGTGGAGAAACGGCTCTTTTATTTTTCTCTTTTCTTTGGACAATACTCTCATGTCACTAAATCATCACTACATAGTATAAAACAAAGTCGTTGTCACTGTCTGTCCGTCTCTATGTACGCTTAAATCTTTAAAACTACGCAACGGATTTTGAAGCGGTATATTTTAATAGATAGAGTGATTCAAGAGGAAGGTTTTAAGCTATTTAACATTACGCTACGACTCTTAGGAATGGGGCAATGCGGGTGAAACGCGGCCGGGTCGCTAGTCTAAGATAAATTAACTTTGCTTCAAAAATATATTGATTGATCGGGAACTGTCAAAATTGACATTTATATGAGTGACATTTGTTTTGACATTTCGGAAACATAAATGCGTATTATTAAACTATGTATCACTCATTAAAACGTTGAAGGAAAAAATCGTGAGGAAACTTGGCCCACCTCACTTTGAGGGTAAACCCGTGCCCAGCAGAGGGGCATTACATATGTAGTTTTGATGATAATAATGGCAATAGACTCTATCTTTATTACATTTAGCCAAAACATAGACTAAGTGAAACATAGTCCTCAACCTCTGTTGTTAAATATTTGGAATATTCATAATATTTTAGATTAGAAAAAAAAGATTTTTAGGTAAAAAAAAGTTGCCTTTGAAAACTCAGGAGAACTCGGATTTTAGTAGGATTTATTGATACTTGACTGCTTCATTAGTCTAGTGGTCCCAAACGCGACTGTTACACTAAAGGTCCTGGGTTCGATCCCCAGGTCGAGCAAAGTGTTATTGGTTTTTTCTATGAAATTCTAAACGTAACTCGAAACTCGAACTGTGGATGTACATTAAGTACGCCACTGCCTAACCCTTCGGGGAATACAGGCGTGGTGGTATGTAGGTAAAGAAAAATTGGAATAATTGCCTTTGAAAATTCAGGAGAACTCAGATTTTAATAGGATTTATTGATACTTGGAATAACTGGGTAAGCTGGTAAATAATAAATGCTTCTCCATAAAATCCAACTTAACCCTTACGGTGTCATCGTAAATCAATTTCTGTGAGCGTCCGCTCCAAATGCAGTCGATACTGCACGCCACCGTTTACGATCGCGTGCCGGCAGCGAGCCGGTCGCGTCGATTGCCGCCCGATACAGAACCGATACGGTTTTGTTTTGAGTGCAACTCGTGTACATATTTGGTGACTTAAAAAAAGTAAAGTAATTTATATAATACAAAACCCGACTTCCAAAAAAGATGGTGACAAGGTGACCAATCTCGTGAAGAAAATAAAATATAGAAAAAATAAGAAAACAAAATAAATAAATAGTAAAAATGTCTGACTTGCTCGGTGGTAGGACCACGACCGCGACCTGGTCTCGCGAACAGTGCACTAGCTTCAAGCAAAATGGATGGTTGCGTTAACTTTCCAATAAACGGACAGACAGACAGACAGACAGACAGACAAAAATTTTACTGATTGCATTTTTGGCGTCAGTATCGATCACTAATCACCCGCTGATAGTTATTTTGGAAATATATTTCATGTACAGAATTGACCTCTCTACAGATTTATTATAAGTATAGATATATAATATTAATTATGTAGTGTATAAATATTATGTATGGCAAGTAAATATATGTTTATTTTGTATAATATATCTATAGGTTTAGTCTATCAATATCTCATAATATAAATAGTGCATTACCGTTTTTATTATCTCTGCATCACCCTAAGGTTGTCTGGCAGAAAATGCCTAATGGCATTAAGACCGCCTTTGTACAAACAGTGCATAAAGTATAATAAATAAATAAATAAATAAACATGCTGACTAAAACTTACCCAGTGTGTTACTATTCCTTACTACCTTTCAGATAGGCATGAGTAAGAGGCGTGAAAATATCTGACTTGCTCGGTGGTAGGACCTTTTGGGGTCAGCCTGGATGGCGACTGACCACCCTTACGTCGGAGTCTGTTGTAAAGCGTCTAGTGTATGTTTCGACTTTTGCAAGTAAGAGCTAATTCCCCTCGGTTACTGCGGCTCTGGCCGTCTGCAGTCCGTAGAGGCTCTTAAGGGTCGGCAACGCATCAGGAACTTCTCTGGTGTTGCAGGTGTCCATGGGCGACGATGAATAATTACCACCAGGTGCCTCGTCACCTCGTTTGCCGACTTAATCCATAAAAAAAATGGTATCTGGCACTGTATATAGTATGTACAGTTCTCAACAAAACGGAAGGCCATATTGTGACCTTATTAGACATGCTTGAGTACAATCGATTTCAGTCCATGTACAGTTTACGTAGACATAAATCTTTTGCCTAGATCAATATATCAAGTCAGCTGAAATGACAGACTAGAATCTAAATTAGTTCTAGCAATAAATTTTCAGGTAACTGTTTTGCTATCGCATGCAAGATCTGTCTGGTAGTTAGTGCATTTTATGGGTAGGAATTGATGGCGTTGAAAACGATGACGTGATTTTTCTTTCTTTTTGTTGGTAGTAACAATATAAAGAGAGAGAGGTAGGGCATAGTGGAATCGAATAATTCCACTCGCAATTGGAGTTGCCTGACTGGGGAAGTACCTCCACCTTGCAGAAAATCGTAGCCAAATAACATATCTCCGTGCTATGTTGTGTTGTTAATGGTGAGCAAGGTCGCCAGAGCTCCGCGAGGAAGCGTTGTGCTGGCAGATAGGATAAGCATCACACTATTGTCTCTTAAGCTGCCAGCCCAACTATTCGTCCTTAATTTACACGGTCGGCAAGGTAAGAGTGATGCCTCTGGTGTTGCAAGCGTCCATAGGCTACGGTAACGCTTACCATCAGGCGGGCCGTATGCTTATTTGCCACCTTAGTGGTATAAAATGGGAGAGCCATGTTTACCGTGGGAGAGCCATGCTTTGGCACGAATGAGCCGGTTCGACCGGAGTGATACCACGGCCTTACAGAAAACAGGCGTCAAACAACGCTTACGTTGTGTTTCGCCGAGTTAGTGAGGTTACCGGAGGCCCAATTCCCTTTTAAAAGGTGGGCAACGCACTTGTGACTCCTCTGGTATTGCGGGTGTCCATGGGCGGCGGTAATCACTTACCATCAGGCGATCCGTCTGCGCGTTTGTCCCCCTATCCCATAAAAAAACGAGATTAAAAAAAATATTTACTCCATATAAGTAACATATATACAAAAACAATAAGAGGCGACTATGATAAGAAGAAGAAAATATATTATAAAAAAAAAAAACAAAAAAAAAACAAAAAAATAACAATAATAAGTGACGAAAGCGAGTGTGTGGGACACACGTTTTCATCGCAATTATTATTATTTTGTTATTATTATTTATACACCCACTATAGCCATTAACCGGGCACAAATCCAGACTCCAACCTGCTCCTGAGAATTTCATAGATAAACACAATAACACTTTGCTCGACCTGGGGATCGAACCCAAGACCTCCAGCGTAGTAGTCGCGCTTAAGACCTCTAGACTAATGAGGCAATAAAATAACTTTTAACATATAGGGAAATCGCAATAGGCTCGCCCTCTATTACATGGGACCTAAACATACCGGCGAACTGTAGGTGTTACATTCGTACACCGCTGCCGAACTCTTCGGGGAATACAGGCGTGAAGATATGTATATTATTTTATTCTTTTTAAAAAGAGCATAACCGAAATTTCCAATATTCAGAAGTTTATAATTCAAAATAATTACACTCACCACTTACAAGCAAGTGATGCATGATCACGGAGCCAAACTCAAGAGTCGCTTTAATAACATGGGTCAGGACACCATGGCTTTGGGGTTTTTAGCTTTACGTTTAAAGAAATAAAGTTCATTTTAGATTAGTGAGACATAGCCAGAAAGTCCACGAAATGAACATAGTCGCGTTTTTACACGACGCCGTTATTCAGATCTAGCCAATACGGGAATACAGGATGTTTGAGTAATTGGAAATGTTTTGCTGTTTGTGTTGATCAAATCAAAAATTCACTACAAACAAGAATACCGCTGTATAGTAAGCGTGTGGGGACGGGTTAGAATACTGTTCCCGACTGCCTTTCAGAAAGGCAACTCGTCTCTTCCGAAAGTTTCATCATAATCAGATGAATGGTAGAATAGTTTATTTTAAATTTTTGGGCAAATCCCAGGAACAAATAAGATCTCAAGATGACAACGCGCGAGTAATACTCTCTGTGTGGGGACGGGTTAGAATACTGTTCCTCACTGCCTTTCAGACAGGCATCTCGTAAGAGGCGTGAAAATATCTGACTTGCTCGGTGGTAGGACCCCTGGGGGGCTGACTGGCTTACGACCACCCTTACGTCAGAGTCTGTCGTAAAGCACCTTGGTGTGTGTTTCGACTTTTGCACGTAAGAGCCAGTACCAGATCCAGTGGCTACAATATCACACAGCCCCCCACTGTTATTGGTGTTTTACAAGAAACTCGTTTCAGTAGCGCTTGGTGTTACGACTTGTGCCCGAATAACAGCATAAAGATCGCCTTCTTTTACATGGGACCAAAAACATACGAGCAAACTTTCGGCAGAACTCTGTTAAGAAAAATTGCATTACCTACTTCGAAATAAATAAAAATACTTTTTTTTAAAACAAGCTTACTAGTAATGTGGATCGCACGTTACTAGTATTCTTGTTAACCCCTCGTGCTAAGCTATATGCTTGTGTTACGAGTGGGTTTACGTCGTTAGTGTAATGGGTGGGTTTTGAACCGACAACCACATGATCGCCAGTCCGACGCCCTAGCCTAGCCTAGACTACCGCCGCTTCCAATTACTACTTCCACTTTGTTCGGATTACGGATCGATCCAAAGTAGTTTTATTTCAATGTCTTAAGGGTCCAGCGGAGCCTGAATTACCCAGAAAATCGTAATACCGAAATAAATCGTAATCCAGAACATATTATATCAAAATATGTTATTATTCGGATTTAGACACCGTTAATCTAGGTTTCTATTCTACTATTTCGTCTACTACTACTTGATTGGAAATAAAAACCCGAAAAATCGTTACAAATTTGGTAATGTTAACAAAAATTGCATTCGCTTACATTATTTCCAGTGAAGTATTTTGGATAAATGGAATTCGTATAATAACAGAATTTGATTAAATTATGTTTTAATTACGATTTATTTCGGTATTACGTTTTTAAGAGAAATTCGGTTCGCCGACTCTTAATATTCGCATAAGTATCAGAAACCAGTACACACCTACTTCTTTACAGCTATTACTTAGCCAGATGCAGGCTGCGTATTCAAACAACCTGTATATACATCCGATAGGTATCACCGCACAGAGTAGATAGTTCGTCTTTTCTTCTGGCCACTTCGACTAACGATGTCATTCGCGTTCCACGCTGTCGAGTTATTGAGACTTTTTCAAGAGACACACCACCCTGTAGCCGCCCCCCTCACACCGCCTAGGGATGGCGAACCAAGTGGTAATTAAGAATGGAAGTGACATATTTTTTTTGTATGAAATGTGAACGTGAAAAATTTTCATCATTTTTAAAGGTTTTATAAATTTATGAAAGAATTTTTTGTAATGGACATCTGGGTTGTACAGAAAACGAATAAAAACAATTTTATAACATTTTTTTTATTACTATTCGTAACTATGAATAGCACTACAGCACTATAGCAATCTTTGTGCAAATATCATGTACTGTAAAGAACTAAGTATGTACAGTTCTAAATAAAACATTCGAAAATGAAATACTTATTTTAGTTACGAAGCGGCGGTAGCTTAATGGCTATGGCATCAGACTTGCGATCATGTGGTTGCCGGTTCGAACCCCACTCATTGCACTACCGACGTGAACCCACTCGTAACACAAGCAATTAGCTTAGTACGAGGGGTTAACAAGAATACTAGTAACGTGCGATCCACATTACTTGTAAGCTTTTTTTAAAAAAATAAGTTGCACTTAAGGTGCTAATTGCTTGAGTATTAATGTCAATGAAATTAACAGCATTATGCCTAGGGCTTATGAAGCTAGGCATAAGACCAGTTTTAGCTTAAACCTCTTTTTTAATAGTAAACCTATTTAATTTAATACTAAACCTATTTCATCAATGCTGAAATGTTACTCACTATGTATAATTTTCGGTATTATCGTGTTCTAACAGTCTACATAAAATTAAATTCAAAGTGCGCTCGTCTATCTAACTAAACTACGCTCAGGTCTCTTCCAGCTACCAACTATCTTGGTAAAACTTGAATGTAGGATATCTGACGATAATTATGCCGGTTGAAAGATTGAATACACTTCAACTGCGCATTTTTACTCTTCGCTGATGGGGAGTACGGGTGATTGGTGAAAAGCTTGGAGGATTGTGAGATGTCCTTTAAAAATTGAATGAATGGAATAGGCTATATTTGTTTTTGTATGTATTATAACATAACATACCATAGCGCCTGTATTTCCCGAAAGGTTAGCCAGAGATGTTCTACTGTATAGCTCGCCGGTATGTCAAGATTCCATGTAATAGGGGGCGAGTCTATTGCCATAACGGGACACAAATCCAAACAGCGCAGCTGCTGAGATTTTTAATCATCTTTTCTGTAGGTACTGAGTTGCCTGTTACACATAAATTTACTACTTCATTTAGGTTTACAAGAAACTTCCTATCGACGTCATGTAAGCTATGGAATAACCTCCCTGCGACAGTACGACTTTAGGGGCCTTCCAGAAAAGAGCATACACATGCTTAAAAGGCCGGCAACGTATTGGTGACAGCTACAATTTCACTGATGTCTATGGTATGGCGGTAGTCACTTAACATCGGGTGACCCGCATGTTCGTTTGCCCCCTGTGATATAAAATAAAATAACTTAACTATAGCAAAAAGTAAAACCGCCTTCATAAACATAAAAATAATGTTAGGTACACAACAGTTTCGGAATTCGGTGGCGAAAACATAAGTTCAAACCAAATCGAAGGCATAGTAGTTATTTTATTTCAAAATTTTTAGTAGCGAGTAAAATTTTACGTATAACTGAACGACGTTATCATTTTATCATTTACGTGTTATTGTCATATTGTTCTAAATTTTGTGGTCAGATCTTGACCTAATGGCACCACCTCTGAAGTATGATAACCTACCGATCAAAAAAGAATCATCAAAATCGGTTCATAATTGATGGAGTAACAAAGCGTTACAAACATATTAAACGTGTGAGAGCCATGCTTCGGCACGAATGGGCCGGCTCGACCGAGTGATACCTCCTCACAGAAAACCGGCGTTAAGAAACGCTTACGTTGTGTTTCGAGAGAGTGAGGTTACTTTTTAAAACGTCAGCAATGCACTTGTGACTCCTCTGGTGTTGCGGGTGTCCATAGGCGGCGGTAATCGCTTACCATCAGGCGATCCGTGTAATCGTTTGCCCTCCTACCCCATAAAAACACATACAGTCAAATTGAGAACCTCATCCTTTTTGAAGTCGGTTAAAAAGTATAAACAACTACAACCGACGTTAGTAGGTATCCCCGACTCTGTATCTCATTTATAAGTAATGTGGCTTGTGATAATCATATTTTTACTCTGAAATCGACCTCGATAATGGTCTACCTTGTACCGTCAGCAAAATAATAAATAAGTATTTTTGCCTCGTTAGCCTAGTGGTCCTGAGCGCGACTGCTGTGCTACAGGTCCTTGCTTCGATTTACCAGGTCGAGCAAAGTGTTTCAATAATTTTTCTATGAAATTCTCCGTAGCAGCTCGGAGTTTGGAATTTTTTTTATGGGATAGGGGGACAACCGATCATACGGATCGCCAGAGGAGTCACAAGTTAATGTAATAGGCTCGCCCCCTGTTATATGGGTCCTAAATATACCGGCGAACTGTTGGTGTACATCAATACGCCTCCGCCTCACCTCTCGGGGAATACATTAGTGATGGTATGTCATGTTATTTTTTTAAATAAATTATTAAGAAACGGAACGAATCCCTGCTTTGTCGTGAATGACTGACCGACGGCCGTCAGTCATTCAGGTCAAAGCATTTTATATACATACATACATGCATACACTCACGCCTTTCTCCTACAGGGGTAGGCAGAAACTATAGACTGCCACTTGCTACGATTCTTGCATACTTCTTTTGCTTCTTCCACATTCATACATCTTCTCATACATACACGCCGGTTGCGAGTGCTACGCACCTGAACTTTTTGCCAATAGGATCGGCGTATGTCCTTCTAGGGCGACCTCTACCGGCGCTGCCGCTGACATTCGCCTTATAAATTCCTTTCGTTAATCGACTTTCATTCATTCTTTCAACATGTCCAAACCATCTCAGCATATTCTTTGCAATACGCGTCACTACATCACCTTTCAGTATTTTATATGTATAGATTATTCACAGTTTTTTGCTATCTCTACCTTGCCGAGGATATTACTGTACTCTATTACATTTGAATAAATTATTCTTCATCGTTGATGTGTCGCGTAGCTCAGGCGTTTGTAACTATAAATATATTTAGGCGAATTAATATCGTCTGCAAATTTGAATTCTTTAGATACGACCCCGTTTGGTTGAGGTCTTTATCTAGTAATGAAATGAAGTAATATTTATTTCTATATAAGATTTTCTAAGATCCTCACAGAAAACCGGCGTTAAACAACGCTTATGTTGTGTTTCGCCGAGTGAGTGAGGTTACCGGAGGCCTAATCTCCTTTTAAAAGGTCCTCAACGCACTTGTGACTCCTATGGCGTTGCGGGTGTCCAGGGGCGGTGGTAATCGCTTACCATCAGGCGATCCGTCTGCTCATTTGCCCTCCTATACCATAAAAAAAGACACTTGACATATTGACATTTTTGAGAAACTAGGTTCTGACATTTACATATACATATTTGAATATTAGACATAGAAATAAAACTACTTTATAACCAATGAAAAAAACGAAAGCTTAAAAACTTAAACTCAAGACTGAAAAGAAGAAAACATTGCCTCACTAGTCTAGTGGTCCCAAGTGCGACTGCTACGCTAGAGGTCCTGGGTTCGATCAAGCAAAGTTACATTGCCTCTGCCTAACCCTTCGGGGAATAAAGGCGTGATGGTATGTTATGTTATTTATTTCTAGAAGTATGTAGATCTTCAAAGACTAGGAAGACACTAGTTTCTGACACTTACTCGACATTATAATAACGTACACATTGAAATGAAAATACACGAGTACTTTTTAACCAAGGTCCTCGACGCTTATGGTATTTGTTCATCACTTTTGACAGAGTGGTCCGATTCTAATGATTATTTTTTTATGAAATAGGGTGTACCTCTAAATTGGTCCTATCCCTCAAGCAAATTCCCTTCCCTATAAGAATAAAAATAGGAAATATTTGATTTCTTCAACTACTGAATTTTCTGAAACCTTGGCTCAATGTGGATCTGATGATGAAGACCGAAGACAGTCGAGGGAATCCCTCAACGGTTTCCAGTAGCTACCACGAGTTTGGGTTTTTAAGGCCTTAGGTATTTTTTCTTCTCGTTTTTTTACACAAACGCACAGACCCGGAACAACTACCTTTAGAGTTGTTACGGGATGTTCTTGTATGTGAAAATTTGTGTTTATAAACGCACCCACGATACAGGAGAAAATCCTAGTATGGGTCAAACTTTTGTTTTTTTAAAAAAGACGAAAATAACACAAATAATTACTGCCGTGTGGGGATCGAGACCACAACAACTGGGACGGAAGCCGATCTCTCAGCCGCTACGCCAAACGTGTCGTATATTTTATTTAATTGGAATTTCTGATATTCTTGATGACCATATTATTGAAAGATAAATTGGAATAAGGGTTCCAATTTACCTAATACTATATCTGTATATACTCTTGGTTCTAAAACTAACAATAAAGTGACCAATACACCCTAATCGTTTGTACACAGACATGCATTTTATGAAAACGTCCTAATTCTAATTGGGACTATAACGTCCCTTGGAGGGTGTCACGGACGATTTCACTGGCGGGCCGAACTGTAGTGATGTACTCGTAGCTATGCTTGTGGGGACCTAGGGTGTTATGGCTTTGTATGGTGACTATAGTTTTGTATCGATTAAACGTCATTACTAGGAGAGTACCATCACGCCTGTATTCCCCGAAGGGTTAGGCAGAATTGCATTAATATACATCCACAGTTTACCGATATGTTTCAGTCCCATGTAATAGTGCAAATTCCATGCATGCACATGCTCAACCTAGAACCTCCAGTGTTGCTTAGAACTACCAGCCTAATGAGGCAATCAAACTATGATCTATTGATAAATTTAGATTGACTGACGAACGAATAGCAACAAACATTTTTACTATATACCGACCCTGTAAATCAAGGAGGAATAGTTGGGCTGGCAGCTTAAGAGATATGCTGCTATGCACGACAGCGGCAGCAACAAAACACCACCGGTCCCACTGCTAAAACAACGTTATGTTAGAGCTATGTTATTTGGCTACGATTTTCTGCAAGGTACTTCCCCAGTCGGACAGCTCCAATTGTGAGTGGTATTATTCAAGTTCACTATGCCCTACCTCTCTTAGAAGGATAATTATTACACAACACCGTTTTTTGACACCCGGTATCCAGCCAATTAGTGCTCTGCTGTAAAAAAAGTCCTGTACCTTCCGAGATATATTTTTATGCTTTGATTTGTAATAATTGAAACGACGCTACATAAATAGAATATCAATTATTTACTTTTCCGAAGAAATGTTATATGAAAACAAAAGTACCAAGGGTAAGGTAGGAACAGCAAATGTAGTCCAATGATTGATCAGCGACGATTGCCCCGTCTGATTTCATGTTGGCGTGTTCGCAGGCAATATCCAGGTGTGGGAGCTATAAGATCGATTGCTTAGGTACTATTGATTATTTTACAAGAAATAAAGCTTGGGTAGGGTGTCTTGTAACGTAGTGGTTGATTTTGGTGTTGAGATAATATTTTTCAAGTATGTAGTAGTTATAAGTATTGGTGTGATAGTCGCAAGTCGGTTGTTGAGCCTAAGGTTACGTTTTCGATTCCAAAAATTTGGATTTTTCTATAAAAAAATCAGCAATTCTCGAGTTTTGTTTTAAGAATAATAGTCTTCAGTAAAACCTACGGGTGAACAGGTGTACATCAATAAACCTCAGCCTAACCTGTAAGTCCACATTTGTCATGCGTACCGCTGAAATATGGAATGCGCTTCCATAATGGGTCTTCCCCGATAGATATAATCTGGGTGTCTTTAAATCACTAGTTAATCGGTTTCCTCTAGGCTAGCGCACTCAATCGTAGATTGTAGTGCCGCTTAACATCAGGCGAACTAGCGCTCAAGCGTAAGCCTATCACTAATAACAAAAAAAATCTTGAAACCGAAAGATTTTATTTTATTTCTCATGAACAACTTACAATGTTTTTAATATTATTTATAATGTAGTGTGTCCTTGAAGTAAGTAACAATACCAAATTTAAAATACAATCACGCTAATAATCTATAACAGCTTTTATGAAATTTTTCGGACTCCAGTGCGAAAAATATTGGCGCACAAAATATACGTAAAAACGGCAAACAAATAAATCCTGATGAAACACAAATTGACGTGTCCTGCGTAACAAAAAAAAAAAGGAAATCAAAGCTGTCGAAATGCCGTGCGAAATATGGGCATAGCCGGCTTTTCACTTAGCGGCTTGTAATTGGGAGATGTATATCGGCACATTTTTCAGTCAATATGCTGATGTCAAAATCGGAACAAACCAGATCTGTAGTGTGGATGAGAACTGGGTATCTGAATTTTGGACATGGTCTGTTTTTTTTGTATAAATACGAGTTGAGTCAAAGTTGAGTTTAAGGTCGCATTTAGAAAAAAATTATATGCATTTGTAAACCTACTCATTACATTCCTTTCTTAAGGGTCCGGCGGAGCTTAAATTGCCCACAAAAACTTAATACCGAAATAAATCGTAATCCGGACAATACTCTATCAAATTATGTTATTATTCGGTTTTAGATACCGTTAATCTAGGTCCCTACGATACTGTTTCGTCTACTTCTACTTCACTGGAAATAAAAGACCGGAAAATCGTTCCAAACTTGGTAAGGTTATCCAAAATTGCATTCGCTTACATTTATTTCCAGTGAAGTATTTTAGGCGAATTGGTACAGTAGGAATCTAGATTCACGGTATCGGAATCCGAATAATAACAGAATTTGATTAAATTATGTTTGAATTACAATTTATTTCGGTATTACGTTTGTAGTAGAAATTCGGTCCGGACCGGCCGGACTCTTAATAATCGTTCATAATACTCATTACACACCTTTTTACTGATTTTATCGCAGAATATTGACATTAATAAATCATGACGTTTCCGAACCTTTCTTGTCTACTTTTTTGACAGTTCTGATATAGATACTTTTTCAATATCTAATTCTTGCGTATTAGATAAAATCTATATCTATGTATGTCAAAGATATTAGTTATTAGGACAAATTAATGGACTCAATGTTTTTGTAATAATAATAATTAACAGCTTCCCTTAAACATGAGCAATTTAATTAAGAGATTATAATAAGAATGATTTTTTTTTCAAAATCATTACTGATATTTCCATATTGCTTATTACAAAACATTGTTAATACTTTCGCGTTGCTTTTCGCAAAAAATAATGTATATTTCTACGTTATACCGATGAAAAGTGGCATCCATTAGTATCGAGGATCGGAAAGTGCGTGTGATAGGTAAAAATGTGCCCCACACTAATGCTTCATCGAGCTGATGTGAACGTACAGTCATGGAGACTTTGGAAAATATCTCTGTTCATAATTTTTCCAACTATGTTGGATTCTATTTCCAGTCTAACCAGATGTGGCTGAATTTATCATTATTTTACATGAAGCGACTCCCATTAGACATACTCAACCAATTCTCTGGGAAATACCGACATATTATTTACTTACCTATTTAAAAAAAAGAGTGGTCAGTTACAATTGACTGCCTCATTTGTCTAGTGGTCCCAAGCGCGACTGCTACACTAGAGGTCCTGGGTTCGATCCCCAGGTCGAGCAAAATGTTATTGGGTTTTTCTATGAAATTCTCAGTAGCAGCTCGGAGTCTGGATTTGTGCCCGGTGAATGGCTATAGGTTCGCTCCCTATAACATGGGACCTAAACATACCGGCGAACTGTGTAACCTCTGCCTAACTAATTAATATTTCTACCTTTTTTTTTGCTCAAATAATATTTTTACCATACCATCACGCCTGTATAGGCGTGATGGTATGGTCAGTTACAAAAATATTATTTTACTCTTAAGGATAAACTGGCTGTCAAGCTTTTCCTACTTTCTAGCTACTACTAGCTGTTGTATTTGTGTGAATGTCGGAAGCGACGGCATAATGTGCTGTCCGAGGAAGGGACGGGTGTCGTTATGTTAGGAATGGTGACCCATCCATAGAATGACCGCGGCAAGCACAGCTTAAGCTTGCAGTTCAGCGTAGTATTTAACTGCAGTTGATGAAACACAAAAAATAATAACTAATCGATTTCTACAATTAAAAGTTCCATCAGAAAGCTACCAAATAACGTGCAGGGCCTTCAATTTCAAATGACATTATTCTCTGAGTTTGACAAATGCAGGCGCTATATTGTATAAAAAATTGAAATTATAACTTGTAAAAGTATCTTTAGTGACTGCCTCAATAGTCTAGTGGTCCCAAGCGTGACTGCTACACTAGGGGTCCTGAGTTAGATCCCAGATTTGATTGGGAAAAACCCAATAACTCTTTGCTCGACCTGGCAAAGAGTTATTGGGTTTTTCGATGAATCTCTCAGTAGCAGCTCGGAGCCTGGATTTGTGCCCCGTTAACGGCAATACGCTCGCCCCCTATTACACGGGTCCTAAAATATACCGGCAAACTGTGTGTTTAAACCGTGTACCTCTGCCTTCCCTTCTGGGAATAAAGGCGTTATGATATAATAAAAAAAATCTTTAAAATATCTATTTCTCGAAATAAATATAGTTTTTACGTGGGAGCCACGCTTTGGCACGAATGGGCCGGCTCGACCGGAGTGATACCACGGCCTCACAGAAAACCGGCGTCAAACAACGCTTACGTTGTGTTTCGCCGAGTGAGTGAGGTCACCGAAGGCCCTATCGCCTTTTAAAAAGCCGGCAAAGCACTTGTGACTCCTCTGGTGTTGCGGGGCGGCGGTAATCGCTTACCATCAGGCGATCCGTCTGCTCGCTTGCCCTCCTATCCCATAAAAAAAAGGTAGAAATCCGCCAAAAATGTCCAAGTGTGTACGACCAGCCATAAATTCGGATTAGTCAAGTGTTTGGGCGTACACACGACAGAAGGATGTCGGTCTCTGATTTATTCGCCACATCAATTCTTATGAAGATGCCGCGAGTGTCCTGCGTTCGATTTTAGAGGGTCGCCCTGACTTGATTTACTGGTCTGTTGCTTTTTTGTTTATTGATTTACGAGTTGGTAATGGATTACTGAAGTGCAGTACTGTTTCACCTTAAAATTTACTCTTTTTGTATTGATTAAGTCGGCAAACGAACTGACGAACCACCTGGTGGTAAGTAGTCATCGTCGCCCATGGACACCTGCAACACCGAGGAGTTGCTGATGCATTGCCGACCCATAAGAGCCCCTACGGACTGCAGACTGCCAGAGCCTCTGCAAACGATAATAGGTTCAACGGACTCATTAAAGATAAAACCATAGGAAACGCCTTATGTAAAGATATTCGGCGATCCCTTTTAGGAGGGGAAGAAATAGGAACACACGCACACCGGAATTGTATAAATAAAATCTAGTACCTAACCATTCGTAAGCCTGATGGTAGGTTTATTATATTATTTATTAGTATTTAGTTTTTTATTATGCAAATAAATGTAAAATGTAAAATATTCAATGTGATAAAGGCTATTACATAGTAACAATTGCGTGTTGCCAACGTGTTATCGACCTTAACGATCTGTTTAAAAATTCTTAATGGTCAACTTGGGGACGCACAACTAGCTGGTTGTCTGGGGACCTCGTTGCGATATACACAGATGTAGAAGATATGGAAGCGTTTGTAGAATGGTATAGTAAACTTCTGTATTTAAAAAATAACCGATTTTTTTAATAGTACCTATGTGTGGTTGTTCTTATTAGGCACAAATCCAAACTCTGCTACCGTGGATTTCATGGACACAATAATTACTTTATTGACCTGGGAATCGAATCCAGGGCCTCTAGCTAATCGATAGATCGAAATAGCTCGACTTGCAACCACTAGAATCACTACATAAATAAGGCCTGTTTAGGAACTCATTGCAGATTTCAATAATTAATTGCTGCAATTTAGGTTCCTTCTCAGGTTGGCTCAATCCATAAAATAACCTGATCTACTGGTTTCTGACACTTACGCGAATATTAGACAGCTCGTTCTGCGTGAATCGGATCGTCAATAATTAACAAAAATGTAAGGTAACTGTTAGTAATTGTAACATTAAGACGTCCAACAACTTAGTCTACCCGTAACCATGGATACTGTAAAGGATCCGAAAAGTCGGGAATCTATATCAATACAACGCGATAAAATTCGTAAAAATAGTTTTATTTCAATAATCTGATCTAGCTATCCATAATTATTTTAATTTTTAGGTAGGTATACTTAATTTTTTTTTTCATAAAATTTATAACTTTATAATTTAAGGTCTTACTTTAAAGTAAAACTTGGGAAACACAAGTTTTCACTATTGTGAAACTAGAATGGTTGCATCTTTGAAAAATTCATAGCTTTCAGCGCGGTCAAATTCAACGCTAATCTACGCTCATGACACTTCCAGAATCTCTATCTCCATATTCTCTGCTACATTCTGAATATTTACTAACCTCGAGGTCTCTATTGACATAAAGGAAAATAGTAACAACCGCTAATATTGAAATAGCTTGTTTATTTTGTCGAATTTTAGGTACCTATAGGCTGCGTGAGTTGTCGCTGTTAAGCTTAGAATATTATAGTTTTGATAATTACTTACTACTATTTTTAGTAATGTAATCAGATATTATGGTAATTTATTCAGACAGTCTAAATCTACCATCACGCCTGCCCACGTATTTCCCGAAATGTATCACCATCACGCCTTTTAGGGTTAGGCAGAAGCGTGCTAATGTACACCCACTGTTTGCCAGTATGTTTAGGTCCCATGTAATAGGGGGCGAGATATTCTCCAAATTCAAACTCCGAGCTGCTATGTAGGTCTGAGAATTTTAGAAATAGAAAACAATAACGTTGCTCGTTCTGGGAATTAAACTTTGTTGCTTTAGCGTAGCAGTCGCATTTAGGTGACTAGACTAATGAGATAAAGGTGCACTGATAATAAAATTAAATTATATCGACTTTTTCCTTCGTTAAAATATGATTAAATTACAAAATTTTAAAGAATTTCCATCATAACTCTTTTCTTTTCTTTTTTTATATTTTCTTTTAAATAAAACGTTGCCACACACTAGGATTTTCTTCTGAATCGTGGTTGCGTTTACAAACACATATTCTCACATACACAAACGCCCAGACCCGGAACAACTACGTGTGGATTATACAAATATTTGCTCTGTGTGGGAATCGAACACACAAGACGTGGCGCAGAAACCGATCGCTCAGCCGCTACGCTGAACGTGTCGTCGAAATAGACGACGTATAGTGTAGATATAATAGTTAAAACAACAAAAGCAAGTTATTTTCGTAATTCGAAGGGCGAGGCCCAATCATACCACATTATCAGCATTCACCCTTTACTATAAAGTAATTATCTATTGGTCGTTAACCTAATGGTTTAACTTAAACCGATGGTAACACGCGATTGAACCTTTTAAATGGTGCCATGGATTTCGGCGATTATAGTTAGTTAAAATTTGGTAACTTGTAAATATTGGTTGTTGTTTGTAGTTTGAATTGTTAATTGTTGTTGATGACTTATTTTGAGTTGTTTTGATTTCGATGTTAAATTGCGTTGATTAAATCAATAAAATTGCACGAAAGCATAAAATGTAAAATTTTGGCCAAGTTCCTCACTAAGGATAATAGGTTTTGTGGGATTCACTGTTAAAATAATTTAGATTGGAATGTATGTAACTAGTCCTTTAAACATAACTACATTATAAATATATGGAACTAGCGACCCTACCGCGGTTTCACCCGCGCTGCTCCATTCCTAAGAATCGTAGTGTGATATTAAATAGCTTAAAACCTTCCTCATGAATCACTCAGTGCATCCATAAAAATTGGTTCAGTAGCTTTTGAGTTTATCGCGAACAGACAGACAGACAGACGCGGCGGAGGCCTTTTTTTATAATATATATGTAAGGATGAGAGAAATTGTTGTCATTTATTCATAAATACTTATATTAATAACATGACTTAGAAAAGGACCTAAAAAATAATAGCATTTTAATTCTATCGAGAATCTTGATCAATTTTCAACAAACAAATTCAAAAAACATTTTTTATCTGGCTTACGAAAACATCTACCAGCAAAAGCAGTATTCGATGCTTATGAAGAAAAGGTTTTCAGAATCTGGTTAGAATTTTGCACCTAATTTATTGATTAAAACTTTTTTTATCAAACCCATGTGATCCTACTGTTAAGCAATGGTCTCCCCATCTTCTGGGTCATGTGTCCTGCATACATCCAGACGGATGGGCCAGCCTCGTAACTCAATGGTTGCCTGAATGCCGTCGATGCCGAAGAAGACCCAAAAAAGATTGGGGGAAGATTCCGGAAATCTTACCATCGGGCGATCCGTCTGCTCTTATGCCTATCCCATAAACATACAAAAAAATCCTGGTCTTAGATAGCATTTAACAGAGATCTGGATGAAATTTGGTTCGGAGATTTTTACGTGGGAGAGCCATGCTTCGGCACGAATGGGCTGGCTCGACCTGCGTGATACCACGGCCTCACAGAAAACCGGCGTCAAACAACGCTTACGTTGTATTTCGCCGAGTGAGTGAGGTTACCGGAGACGCAATCCCCTTTTAAAAGGTCGGCAATGCACTTGTGACTCCTATGGTGGTGCGGGTGTCCATGGGTGGCGGTAATCGCTTACCATCAGGCAATCCGTCTGCTTGTTTGCCCTCCTATCCCATAAAAAACAGAGATAGATTATAGTCTGGAATAATACATAGGCTATTCTATCCAGGTCAGATCCAATTCTGAAGTTCACGCAGACGAAGTCGCGAGCAGAAGCTAGTTCTGCATAATTTTCGTTCAAAATAGACTCTTATTATACTAAATACCCATCATAATTACCATCACAAACTACACATCCCATCCCCACATTAAATTCTATTTTTCAATGACCGTAATATTGTAGCCTAAGCAAACGTATAAATAATGTAATTACGTAAAATTAGCGGCTCATGTTACTATCGTAGACCTCCAAACAATATAAGGGATAAATATTTATTAAAGTACCTGAAAGTGTCCCCTATTGGGTCAAGACATGGATAGGGAAGATTGGTTGAAATGAATGCGGTAATTTTATTTTATTGATTTTACTATCGAGGGTTTTTTTATGGGATAGGTGGGTAAACGAGCAGACGGATCGCCTGATGGTAAGCGATTACCGCCGCCCATGGACACCCTCAACACCAGTGCGTTGCAGGCCTTTTAAAAGGATATTGGGCCTCCGGTAACCTCACTCACTTGGCGGAACACAGCGTAAGCGTTATTTTACGCCGGTTTTCTGTAAGGCCGTGGTATTACTCCGGTTGAGCCGGCCCATTTGTGCTGAAGCATGGCTCTCCCACGTAACTGACGAGGTTCGATTCCCAGGTCGCGCAAAGAGTATTATTGGGATTTTCTATGAAATTCTCAGTTGCTCGTTTACATTTGTATCCAGTTAAAGGCAATAGAATCGCCTCCTATTACTCTACTGTGGTGAAATTAGAAAAATATTGGCTTCGAAAAAAATAATAAGAAAGTAATGCTAGTAGATATGTCAATATGATTTCCGAAAAAAAAAAACTCAACACACACATGATAAAGAACTTGGCAGAATATTTACGCACACCCGAAATTTTAATCCAAAAAGTTTTTTATCATAAATCTTTAGATAAGAATTTTATTTTATTTTTTCAATTCCGTATCTAACCCTTTCCTCGCTGCATGTGCCGTGTTGGTCAAGCGGCGATAATGTATGTAGCCCTCGAGGCACCCTTTCGCTCCTACAACTGTCATACCGTATTTTATTATTTATCCACAAACTATACAAACTGCTTACGTACTTATTCCACTAGAGTATCAGTAACAACTTCATTTGTGCCATGTTAATAAAGTATTGAGAAATAAAATAAAGTTATTATGTTGGTAGTAATTAATACGTATTATTTAATGCTTTTAAGTGTGATAATTAACCTATTTATTTATCTATGGAGTTTCTTGCCGGTTCTTCTCCATAAGACCCACTATTTGGAACAGTGCACCTAGATTTGACAATTCAAAAGTACCTGTAATATTGATCTAATTGAAATGAAAGATTTAACTTTCACTAATGAGTCTATCAAGGGTCTTTGAAATTAAAATAATTTTATGTATTTCATCGCGTTATATTGTTATAAATTTATATTGTTATTAATTTATTTTTCAGATATTATTATGGTGTTTTATTATTATGTAATGTTATTTGTTTATTTTTTAATCTTTGAATTTTAATATTATTATTTCTACACTATCGCTTTGGGAATCTCCTGTAATGGTAGCTGTATGTATGTCAAAAAAAAATATATATCAAGGTTTATTTGGCAGACACTACAGAAAAACAATTGTTTCGGCCCTTTGAGGGTTACGGTTTCTATTTTAAATTGATTTATTAATCGGGTATTGGTGTTTATATATATAAAAACAGCTTAGTCTTGCCATTGTGTTGATTAGCGTTATTTGTTTGCCATGAGTCTTTTGAATCAAAAGACAAAAATACCTATAACATTATTTTATCAGATATAAAATAAAAATCACAAAAATGCCTGCAACTCGCTTAGTCATCAGTGCAATACACGCGTCATACCTATAAAAAACCGTATCAAAAGCCCAACCCTTCAGCGATCACGCAATTAAATCAAAAACACACACGCCTAGCGATCGTTTATTAAAATTGACAGCCACGCCACACCTGTGTTGAAGGGTTAACGTAGTTAACTTACCAATTGATTCGTTTGTACACATCGGCATTACAGGGTTGATGTGGGCTTTACGTTTGTATTGTAGCGAGTTCTGTAGGGTTAATGGTATGAGGTATCGGAATGACGCATTCGAACTTTATAGCAGAACTTGTGTTACATACAGTTATTTTCATGGGGAATTTACTGCCTTATAGTCGAGTCGGAATTATAGACTAATGAGGCAGATTAGTCTCGTGGTCCTAAGTGCTACGCTACAGTTCTTGTGTTCGATTCCTAGGCCGAGCAAACTGTAATTAGATTCTTTCTATAAAATTCTCAGTAGTAGCTCGGAGTTTGGATTTGTGCCTGGTCGCTAGTGTTATTTAATTATGTTACACATTTTCAAACAACCGTATTAAAAAGAAAGAAAACATAACTAAAAGATATAAATCGTTGATCACAAAAGCTACATTAAATAAGCGATCAAGCGACAACATAAGTTTCTAAGATATCCCGATACAAACTTCCACGATATTGTTATTGTATTATAAAATATTATACCACTTATAACGAAAAACAATAACAAAGTTTAGTCTATAAATAATGTAAGAGATTGTGAGGGGTTAACACGAGCTGTACCAATGTAACTCGAATTGGCAGTCAACTCGATCGAATTTTTTTTTCAGGTGAGATAGAAGTGAGTTATAGTCATTGGCACGGATGTTGAGCGAACGGGGTAAAGGCACACTAGTCTATTATGCATGTTATATTTTGATTAAATTATGAAAATGAGGTAATAAGTACTGTTGGATATTCATCATCATCTTCCTAACCTTGTCCAATTTATTTGGGGTTGGCGCAACATGTACTTTTCTTTCATTCATCCCTTTCAGCCGTCACCTCATCATTTATATTTTTTACGTGGGAAAGCCATGCTTCAGCAGGAATGGGCCGGCTCGACCGGAGTGATACCACGGCCTCACAGAAAACCGGCGTCTAACAACGCTTACTTTGTGTTTCGCCGAGTGAGTGAGGTTACCGGAGGCCCAACCCCCTTTTAAAAGGCCGGCAAAGCACTTGTAACTCCTCTGGTGTTACGGGTGTCCATGGGCGGCGGTAATCGCTTACCATCAGGCGATACTGCTCGTTTGCCGCCCTATCCCATAAAAAAAATATTCACTCCCTGTCCCACCATATCGACCTTAACAATCCATCCATCTATTCTTTGGTGCCTATACGAAGATAAACGATTCCTTTTCAACTTTTAGTTGCATACTATGCAACTGAAATGAAACTATTTTTACAAAATTAATCATTGTATGTTTTACAGCATCCATGGTCACGAACAGACTAAGAGAGCATCTTAATGTTAAAACTAGAATGAAAAAAATACGTATTATATGATTTAAATTATGAAACTTTATAATTTAAAATACAATAATGTTTAAACACCTATAGTAGTTAGCAGTATGTCTAATTGTTAATTTATTATTAGTAATATGATTCTTGCCAATGAGCTCACCATATTTCAGGTCTTGCAGTTTTGAATGGTAAAATCACATTGCCAAGTTATTTCGAGAATTTTATTAATCGAGATTTTTCTTCGTTCGTGTTCCATAGTAGGGGTGGTATAGTTAACTACAACTACGGTTTCCCCGTCGATTAAGATACGTTCACCACTCGATAATGATGTAAGTTTACTTGTGTCGTGGGCCGGCTCTCCTCGGTACGGTTAGAAAAAAAAATAAAAAAAAATACCTGTAAAATAAGTGGTTTCCGTGCGATAATGAGAAAAAGAGCTTGCATCACTTCTACACCGTGTGAGGGCCAGCACCAACCGCATTCTAAGAGTGCTGGCTAACAAACATGACAGTCTAATTATGAGACATTGGATGTCACTTCATGTCTAAAATTTTGTAAATTATATTTTTTTTTAATGTCTATTCTGTTCACTAACATAGCCCCTAAGTACTTACTAACACATTATGGATCTTGATATCTGAATTAAATGGTTTAATAATAATAATAATAAAAAATATTTGGAATTTGACATTAATATTTTTAATGCGTTTTTCAGCTAACAAAGGAAGCGACTATAACAAAATTACGCATTTTAATGAAATCTCTGAGGTAGAACTTGCCGTGTTCAATGTGTTTAGGTACCTAAGAAGTACTTATAAGTACGAATTATGTCGGTGTAAACTGGTGGAATTTTGGGTTATCTTTACTGCCAGTAATCTAAAAGCAGCACAGATTAAGAATCAGACCTGTTTAGATTGTAAGCTTCAATTGCATAAATTATGTGGTTTCAAACTTCTACAATTACAACTACCTATATATTTTCGGCCATATAACTTAGCTTAAGAGCTTTAAGGATAGATAGGATAGAAAGAAATATTGTATAAAATATATAATAATTTCATCATAAATAAATAAATTATGGTATTAAAACAGTTATCAATTATAACTTAATAATAACTATGTATAATATAAATAATAATAATAAATACACTACAAAACATAATAAATAATAATAATTGAGTAAATTATAAAAGTAAATGTATAAATATATCACACCATCCATCCATCATCCATCTAATTTTAATTAATTTCCTAAAAAGAAACGCTCCTCCTCTCTTCTACTTTACTATTACTTTGCTGTGCCCGACAGGGTCCATAATTGACACTTACTGTTACTTACCAACACCTGTATACATTATGGAATGCAATAAAGAATTGAATTGAAATTGAATTGAACCTTACATAAACCAGATAATAATAGGCATTTAAAATTATAACCCCTCTTTTGACGCTGTTATAGTTGGATAAAAGAGAGAATCAAGAAAACCTTTCATTATTTTTGAAATTATATTTATATTTTTATGAAGGAATTATTTAATTTTTTATTCTTAAAAATATTGTTAAGAGTCCGGCGGATCGAATTTCTCTTACAATGGCAATACCGAAATAAATCCTAATTCAAACACAATTTTATCAAATCCTGTTATTATTCGGATTTCGATATCGTTAATCAAGGTTCCTACTTTACTACTTCATCCGAAATACTTCACTGGAAATAAATGTAAGCGAATGCAATTTTTGTTAACTTTACCAAGTTTGGAACGATTTTATTTCCAGTGACGTAGTAGTAGACGAAATATTATCGTAGAAACCTAGATTAACGATATCCAAATCCGAATAATAACATAATTTTATAGAATATTGTCTGAATTACGATTTATTTCGGTATCACGTTTTTGTGGGCAATTCAAGCTCCGCCGGACCCTTAAAAGTCCCAGTAAATAACATCGTCATAAATGCATTGTTTTCACTGGAACGCGTTTATTGGTAAATTTCTATGCTGACGGTACAAATGCTATTGAAGCATATAGATACAGTCAGCATTACACAACGCATGATATACGATTGTTTCCAACTATTGTCGTTAGTGGTTACTTTAACTTTTTGCGTCTTATTCTTGTTGGGGCTCGTAGGTGAAGTCTTTAGTGTATTACCGTAAGTATTTCTATAAATTATTGAAATAAAACTAACTACTTTTTACAGATTTTATCGCGTTGTATTGATTTCGACTTTAATTATGACGTGACGTGTGGCGTATGTTAGAGCCAGAGCTCCGCGAGGAAGCGTTGTGTTGGTAGATAGGATAAGAATCACGCTATTGTCTCCTATGCTGCCAGCCCAACTATTCCTCTATAATTTACAGGATCGGCAATGGACGAGTGATACTCCTGGTGTTGCAAGCGTCCATAGGATACGGTAACCGCTTACCAGGGCCGTAGACTTGTTTGCCACCTTAGTGGTATAAAAAAATCTCTGTCTAATCGTTCGGGGAATACTAACGTGATAATTATGTTATTATGGCATTATGTATTTTTATTTAAATTTTACATATTCTTGTTTACCACCACTAAGGCAATGAGGCGAATGAAATATAAATAAAACATTAAAACATAAAAAGTAATACTATCATCAACACCGTTCGCTATTCCCATTACCGATTAATGACATCGGCGAAAAAATCGCACGCGAAATAAATCCTCTTTTAAAAAAGAAACGCTGAGCTCCGCTGATGAGCGTAATATTTTTCCCAACTGATATTAAGTCATGTTTAAGAAGGTTCGTCATTATCCTTAATAGTAATAGATATTTTATTTTGTCGCGTTTCGCTTTGGGGTGTTTACACAATATTCTTGGGGTCCTATGTTGGGGGTGATCGATAATGTGAGTAACGAAGATTTTAGAAAAACATACATCGTAAAAACAAGTTGAATTTGTATTTCTGAGTTTTATTAACTGACTAGCCTTTAAATTAAAACTTATGCGACATATCCATAATTACATTATAGTACCTACCACCTACATATTTCACATATGAATTCAGCACAGCGCATAAAGGCCTCGAGGCACATAGGCAATAAATTTTACATTGAATCAATTTGTTCCTTGACGGGTTATGCATAAAAATAGTTGCTACTAATTAAATTTTATCACCAACTACATATATTTCGCACACTCGAATGTAATGTGAAAAAAATATCGAATGACTTCACAATGAAACCCCTGATACATTTGCCGTTCGTTAATAGGTTTTTCCTTCATAAAGGGAATGTTAACCTATTTATTATACAGCTGATATTAAAAACGAGGGACCCAGTGTTGTCATAGCATTACAAGATTAAGAATATGTCTGTGTGTTTGTATGCGGTTGACTTAAAATTTAATATGACTATTTTGATTAATTCAGCAATGCTTGTAAAGACCCTGGCGTATAAGACAATAGATTATGCGATGTGTTTGTAATTAAGTACCTACTTGAAGGGTTGAGACTTGAAACCGGTTTAGAGAAAACTGACTTCTATATTGATATATATGTCGGCGAGAGACATGATAACGGACGGTCTGTTGACTAATTGGGACGATAGCGCCACCTGGTGGCACTAAATGATACGAGTATCAAAGACGTCACAGTTGAAACGGTGAAGCCGGAGTTGCGGAGTCGCAGTTCACATCTGGTGGTCGACTTGTGCGCACGTCGTAGAACCTTCACACGTTCCTTTTTAATACGTATAATAAATCTGACCCCATATCATAAAAATATAAATCGTCTATATGTAACTATGAATATGTTTTGTCTATTTTTCCCTATTACAGAATATTATGTGTCAAAACAACACAAAATATAATAAAGCTGAACTTTACAAGATGTTTCATGTTTTTATAAATAATAGAATAATTTTTCGATCTCTAATTTGCGCTTTTTATTGAAATGCAATGTTGTTGAAATTGGGATCATTACTTAATTGAAAGAAAATGTTTAATTCGATTTTTACTTTCGATTTTTTTTATCTGATCTTGTAATTTCAAGCGCAGCCAGGGATTATTACTAGTGTTGTTACGAGCTAAGTATTCGCCTAAGTCTTTGTATTATTTTATGGATATGTCACGGATTGTTTGGCGAACCTAATAGCGGGTAAAAAGTGCGTTTAAATTTATTAAAAATCTGACCAAGATTATATCGGTGTCTAAGGATGGTATCTTTTTCAATTGCAATAATATACCGGCGAAATTTGAGTACTTTAACTGAACATATGTGCCCAATCCTTCGAGGAATAAAAGCGTGAAGATATTCAAAGCATGTGTGCTTTATTAAAAATAATATCTATTTATTTTTATTATTACAGCATAGTTATTTTAGTGAAGGAAAAATTCAATCGCGGGCAGGGTTAGAACCTGCGTCTTCTGATTAGATACACCAGACGCTCTGAACTCTAAGCCACCGCGAGTCCCACCAGCTAGATCGAAATTTGCCTTCATATTTTGAATTTATGTCATATGGTGACGTTGGCGACATCTATTGAAATTATTACAGCATAATTCAACTAGAACACTTTTTTAATTACGCCCTCTTTTACATGGGACCTAAATATATTGGAAAACTGTAGGTGGTTCATAAGTACCTACACCTCTACGTTGTGTTAGCCTTCGGGGAACACAGGACGTGTGATGATAATTATATTTATATATAATTATCCCTTACATGTTTTCTTTCACAACCATTTTTTTAGGGTTCCGTAACTAAAAAAGAAAAACGGACCCCATATAGGATCACTTTGTTGTCCGTCCGTCCGTCTGTCTGTCTGTGAAGACCCTTTATCTCGGGAACGCGTGGAGGTATCGAGTTGAAATGAAAACCATGTACTCAGGTCTAACAGTCCCTTGAAACTGTGAAAAATTCAAACTTCTAAGTTAACGTAAAAAAAATATACAAGCGTTTATGCCGCAAAAAACGTATATTTCGACACTTTCAAGGCAATCATAATTTATAAGGTATTTTCCGTTGACTGAAATTTGGCAAGTAATACCGTCTTATACTACAAGTAGGGAATTATCGGAAAACTATACATTTGTAATTAATTATAATATGTACCTACAAATCTGTATGGAACCCTCGGTGGGTCCGACTCGCACTTGTCCGGTTTTTTTAAATATCTTATTCAAACTTAATCGAACGATTCAAATTCCAAAAAGAAAAATTACACACTCAAATCTAACCCTAAAAAGCGAGTGCATTTGAAATTCCCGATACGTGCGGCCCCGGGTACTCGAGACTCACATTCGCACCATATTTATCACTGGATCAAAGTCGGATCCGGGTAATGCTTGCGCCCAATATTTCATCTGTTCGCGTCTCAATAAGCGAAGCCGCGAGGGTTGTATGTCATATGGGGATTGGAAGCAAAAATGTTGAGAATGTGGTCGGTAGTTTTGTTTATGGGATTGGAGAAGGCAGACTTTATTTTTAATCGACGTCAAAAAGTTTGGTGTTGGATTTTTTTTTCGAGAACCGTTTTCGATGATTATTTTGATCTGATATACCAAATATATTGTATTGTTGGTCCCATTTAAATTTGATTGGTGTATGAATATCGGTTTTAAAGATTTTTAAATTGAATGGAATCGGTTCCTATAGTTTAAAGTTAATAAAAATGTAACATGGTGTTAATTTTAACATTACGATGTCCAATACCTCAGGCCACCCGTGAACATGGACGTTGCAAAGGACCCACAACGTCGGGAATTAAGTAATAAAAGTGCAATTAGTTTTATTTTTTCTGATTAAAACAAGTTACCGCATCCGAAAAAATTAACACTTGAACGGAGGGGACTCCACAATACGGAATACATTTTTAAAAAGGAGTTTAAACTTCGACAGACGGAAGAGAATATAAGAGTCAGTATAAATTATAAGCAGAAGCGGGTTATTATCCTTGACTAACTTTTATGAAAGTCTAAAAAACTAATGATTTTGACGTAAGCTATTTTTTTATTGCCTTTTCTGTTACCCTTGATCATCCACTGGAGAGGAGTTCCTATGTCAAACTCGTCCCGTCTAAAAATCGCACTTGCTTTATTGTATTTATGGCAGGGATTGTCGTTGACATATGAACACATGACTGCCTCATTAGTCTAGTGGTCCCAAGCGCGACTGCTACGCTAGAGGTCCTGGGTTCGATCCCCAGGTCGAGCAAAGTGTTATTGGATTTTTCTATGAAATTCTCAGTAGCAGCTCGGAGTCTGGATTTGTGCCCCGTTAATGGCAATAGGCTCGCCCCCTATTACATGGGACCTAAACATACCGGCGAACTGTGGGTGTACATAAGTACGCCTCTGCCTAACCCTTCGGGGAATACAGGCGTGATGGTATGTTATATGAACACATTTACGGTCATTAGGAATTCTTTTTTTTAGATGTTGTTTTTAATAATGTTTTCCGAGTTTGTCAGGTAAGTACCACCGCATTACTGAATATTTTCTTTTAGGGGTCCGGCGGAGCTTGTGTTGGCCACAAAAACGTAATACCGAAATAAATCGTAATCCAGGCAATATTCTATCAAATTATGTTATTATTCGGATTTGGGATCCCTTAATCTAGGTTCCTACGGTACTATTTCGTCTACTACTACTTCACTGGTAATAAAATACAGGAAAATCGTTCCAAACTTGGTAAAGTTATCAAAAATTGAATTCGCTTACATTTATTTCCAGTGAAGTACCTATTTTGGACGAAATGGGAGAGTAATAACCTAGATCCGAATAATAACAGAATTTGATTAAATTGTGTTTGAATTACTATTTATTTCAGTATTACGTTTGTAAGAGAAATTCAGTCCGACTCTTAAGCAAATAATATGCTAGTATTTTATGTTCTGGTTTAAAGGGTCCGTGAAATTACGAGGCAAATGAGACTTAACAACTAAGGTCTCAAGATGAAAACGACCGAATGATATTATAGTACCTATTGCTGGCCTCTAAGGTAGCGGTAGTTGGTGACCATCAGGCCTGTATGCTTGTTTGTCACTTAGTACAATAAAAAGAATTGGTTTTTATAAATCAACCCTCTTGTAACTTGCACCACTCACAGAATTAAGACAGCGATAAAACAACGTCAAGCGTGCGAGTGTAAAATTTGTCACGATCTATTTGAGCCGAGCCGATCAATGAGCCCGATCTGTCGCACGCGGCTTGCGAGAGAAATGATCGCGATTATATCGAGTGGAGCTTTAAGGTGAATCGACTTAGCCCGCTAAATTCAAATTGTGTTTGGTATTTTGCAAATTGTGTGTCTAAAAAACATTTAGGACACGTATAAATAGTAATTGCGAAATTAACTAGACTTGAGATGCAATCTATCTCCTTGCCAAATGCTATCGAAATCTGTTTAGCGGTTTCGGTGTGAAAAGTTTACAAATAAACAGACAGAGTTACTGTCGTATATATATTAATAATATGCATTACTGAAATAATCGAAGCCTTTGATATACGACCTCAAATTACGTATTCATAACCACTGAACAATCAACAATATTAAGACTAATTAATTACACATATACGCGTTTGCTAAACGCGCGATGTGTCAATTTAAACGCACAAATCCGATTCGCATCCATCACCGATCGCGGCATTAGCGTTAGCGCATTAATTAACAATTAGTTGGACGCGCGTCGACGCGTCAACGCGTCCGCGACACGCGCGGCTTGACGGGTGACGAGGGCCGGCCCCACTGGTAGCGGATAGCGGATATAGTATACATTTTAATAGTATCTATGTGTATAGCTTCTCTCTATGACTATGCTAAGCAGGGGACTAGGGCGTTTGCTATTTTATTACGTCAAAATCATCATTGACATGAATGAGTTCCGATTTGTTCATTTTTGACAGTTTTTTTCTACCAAATTCGTCAGCTCTTATGTCATTAACGGCCGGTTTCTATATCCAATCTTTCAATAGATTTGCTTACTAGAGATAAAATTTTGCAGTAGTTGTATAGACCTTATGCCAAATCCTATCTCAAATCCTATGCCAAATCTAATCTAAGCAAATCTATCGGCGGATTTGGTATTGACTAACGTTAGTCGTGTCAATTGAACGACCGATTTTATTTAAACAGTAGGCTTGGCCCTGTAAATGGACAAATGATGATGATAGTTCAATAATTCAGGTATTAAGTTATAAGAAAGTTATTAGATTTGAACAATAAAAGTAAATAACTATATAGATTTGATATGCTCATAGTAAATGACATGACTTGGGTGACATATGTATGTTTAGCACATACAATCTAGAACAAAAATTATGACTTTGTTCTGAAATCGAAGTCTGAGTCTATTTTTTAAGTTATCTATCTCATTTTTTGCATCATTATAATTAATTAAAATAAATCTAGTTCATTATAATTATAGCAAATTAGGACCTCATTGACTAACGGAAGCGAATACCAATAATTGGATATCAATTATTTCTGATCAGGGTTTCCAAACTTAGAAAAAAATATCATAATGCATAATTATTATGTAGTTAATTGGGTTCTTTTATGAAATTCTCAGTAGCAGCTCGGAATCTGGAATTGTGCCCGGTTAATGGCAATAGGCTCACTCCCCCTTACATGGACCCTAAAAACATACTGGCGAACTGTGGGTGTACTTTGGTACACTTCGGGGAATACAGGTCTGATGGCATGTTATGTGCTAAGTTTAATAAATACCTATATTTTTCCCCGCTATCCGTTCGCAGTGTGACCAACTCTCACTTTGACGTTTGGGACACGTAATGAAGTTTGTGGTGTGAGGTTGTCAACGCAACATGGCGCTGTCACTCGGACATAACCGTGTTTAGAACATAGGGTCGGTTTGTTATGAAAAATTCAGCTGAAATAGAAACATTACATACGTCCATAGGCTACGGTAACCGCTTACCATCAGGCAGGCCATGTGCTTGTTTGCCACCTTAGTGATATAAAAAAAGGAACGAATCAACAAACGTAGTGTAAAACGCACTCACATGGAGTGATGATTTCACTGTTCGCAAGCTGAGGACAGGGTGAAATGGCGCACATTGGGGGACGCCTACGTCCAGCAGTGGACTGCTATCTATCTTGTATATACTATGTACAAGATACATAAAAAAGTTGGTTTTGGAACCGTGCAACTAGTTTCGATTTTTAAAATCACGCGAATATTAGACATTGAAATAAAACCACTTTTTAGGGATTTTATCGCGTTATATTAATATTATTTAATTCCGTGACCATGGATGCTGTAAAGGATCCGAAACGTCGGGAATTAAATAATACAACGCGATAAAATCCGTAAAAAGTAGTTTTATTTCAAAATCTATTTTAGTGGTGTAATTGAAATAAAATATTTTTACTTTAGTTGCCTCCCTCATTAGTCTTTTGGTTGCAAGGGCGACTGATGATCCTGAGATCCTGGGTTCAAAACCCAGGTCGAACTAACCGCATTTTTTTATGAAAGCCTCAATTTGGAAGAGCTTGGCTTTATACCCAGTTAATGGGAATATAAGCTACAACACGCTAAGAAAAAGAAAAGCGGCAATTCGCTGTCTCCTATTATATTCCTCCTACTATTTAAAATAGCCTATGTGCTATTCCAGACTATAAGCTCTGTGTAAAATTTTATCCAAATCTGTTCAGCCTTTCTGGTGTGATTAAATTACAAACATCTATCCAAACTTTCGCATTTTGAATAGTAGTAAGATTTTGGCACACCTCTTTTTATTTATCGATAGTCACCGATAATGTTATCTTCCTAGCCCTGCAGTAAAATAAATAACAAATGTAAAAGAACCTGCCTCATCAGTCTAGTGGTCCCAAGCGCAACTGCTATGCTAGAGCTCCTGGTTTCGATTTCCATCTCAAGCAAAGTGTCATTGTGTTTTTTCTGAAATTCTCAGCAGCAGCTCGGAGTTTGGGATGTATGCCTGGTTAATGGCAATAGACTCGCCCCTATTACATGGGACCTAAACGTACCTCTACGCCTCTGCCTAGTCCTACGGGAAATACAGTCGTGATGGTATGTGTAAAAACCTCTATTCACACAAAAAACAGATCAATACCAGACGTAAAAATTTACAAGCCGTGAGAGCATTATCCTTAACTCCTCAATAAAATTGCGTTCCCAATAAGTTTGGGGTTGCCAGCGATATAAATTTTAATACATGCAACATTTAATAATAACCTGTGGCGCGTGAGAGGGTGGTTTTATATCGAAAATTGATATTTTTTGAGTTCAATATGGAAATTGGGAAGGATGGTTTTCGATATTGCAATTTTCTTTTGTAAAATGGTAAATAAATAAACCGACGGACGACCTAGTAAAGGTCGCTGGGAGTCGTTAGATGCAGGTGGTATATAACTGGTCCCTGTGGAAGTCTTTGGGGGAGGCCTTTGTTCAGCAGTGGACTTCTATTGGCTGATATGATAATGATGAAATATGGGACTCATTGTCATCCTAGTCTTTTCCCAATTTATGTTAGGATTGCCATCCAATCTAACCCGATGCAGCTGAATCTGTATTTTACCCGAAGCAACTGTCATCAGACCTCCGCAAAACAATTTCTGGGCAATACCGATATACTGAAGATAGTCTGACTATCAGGCTTTTAGGGATTCTAACTACCAATAACGATTGTCATAGGATTTAAATGATAAATTATATTTTATTTCTGTAAATAAATATGTAATACACATATGCGATCCTTACGTTCATCAGAAAACTTAAAGCTAAAGATGCCAATGCACACCACAAAGTTTTTTGACCAGTCTTTTACTGTTCAGGCCACTCGTCTGTGGAATGCACTGCCGGTTTCCGTGAGACGTGCACAAACTTTGGCATCATTTAAAATAATGGTGAAGCAGCATTACTTGGCCTCTTGTACCTAAATGGTTACTATATTATTGTATTATACATTTTAAGTAATATATTAAGTATAGTATAATATTTTTATTTATATTGTATGTATGGTATAAATATTTTGCGTCAAAGATGTATGTTTATTTATTATTCAATCTAGGTATTTATTTATTTATTATGTATGTACACCTGCAACCGCCCATTGTCTTTTCTACTCAACTCTTGTCCATCCAATGGTTGTCTGTAAGAAATTGCATTTAGCGATAAGATCGCCAATTGTACCTACTCATGTAACATTTGTGTATTTTCGCTCTGTCTTTTGGTGTACAATAAAGAACACTCTATCTATCTATAAATCTTATGAGGAAACTTCGTCAATGTTTTTTTTTTAACTAGATGACACCGGTAATTCCTAACTGACGACCTCTGAGAAGAAATGCCGAAACAAATTCAGAAAATTATGGTCTCTTTTAAAGTCCAGACTGTAGTCGTAGTATTATCAGATCTGATGTGAGTGTTGCGATGGCCTTTTGAAGAAAGAGCCCTAGCAGCTTTGAGTTGACCTGTCCTAACTGACTGTCTCATTTTTTCCACTCCTAAATAAATAACAATAAAGAATATATTTCCATACAAAGCGTTTTCCCTTATCTATGATCAAATAAAATCTATATCCAATTTGCTTGGTTCTTAACACGCTTTTTATGGCATCTTGCGAAGCGATTGTCGATGTCACAAGATTGAACCAATTTAGCGAACAATGTATATGTATGTATTCGTTTCGTTTTTTATTCGATACATATCTATTAATGGTTCAGTGGGGGGTTGTAGGGTGGGCTATGCGAAGATAGATATAGAATTGCTTTGATCTCGTTATTTTGCAGAAATAAGTTGAAAAGATCGGGGTTTTAGTTGATTTTCGTCATTTTTTCTGGCAAAATGAGAAAAAATACTTATTGCAAGTCACTTTGAGGTTAATTCTAAAGAAATTGTAAGTATAACTAGTGCGGATATTATAGGTTATAGTTGTTTTTATCATAATTTGTACAGTATCAATAAATCTAGCTTATTAAAAAATAGTGTTAGAGTGGAGACCGCGTTTGGGCAAGCGTAGTGTGGGACGCCCTGCGACGCGATGGACCGACAATTTGAAGAAGGTGGCTGGCAGCGGATGGATGCGAGCTGCTCAAGACCGGGATGGTTGGCGCTCCTTGGGGGAGGCCTATGTTCAGCAGTGGACGGCAATAGGCTGATTTGATTGATTGATTGATTAAAAAATATATTTATTTTATACTATTACGCCGGTATCCCCGAAAGGTTTTACAGAGGTGTTGCAGGCGAGGACTGCTGTACTTACACCCACATTTGCCAGTAAATTATAGGTCCCATTTAAAAGGAAGCGGGCATTTTGCCATTAAGCAAGTATCCAAACTCCGAGCTGCTACTAAAAACTTAACAGAAAACCCCAACACTGTCCGGGAATCGAACCCAAAACCTCACACTTAACAGCTCAGCTTGCGGCCACTGAACCTTCAAGCAGTTCTAGTAAAATCGAATATAAAAAAAAATAGAACCGTTTACTGCAATCGCCCTCCCATCATTTCCACACCTCTCTGTCACCCCACAAGTGTCTATAGCGCTATAATACAACAATATTGTTTCCAACACAGATTTATGTACGATATAATTTTCCAATTTTTGAAGGCAATGTTTCGTTGTGAAAGGCGTGTATGCAAAACTGTTTGTGTATTGAAGAATTCCCGTTAAGGTCAAGATATTAGACCAAAAGAATCATTATTCAATCATACGAATTGACTTAAGCACTGACAGATTTGGTAGACACAAATGTCAATAATAAACAGTTCCGAATTCATTGAAGAAATTGAATTGAAGACTTGGGCCCCTAAAAGGTGATTCCGGTACTCAAATATTGTTAAATTAGCCAGCTACAGACACCAGTAACACTAGTTGTATCACCAGCGCGTTGCCATCTTGAGACCTCAGTTGTCAAGAGTCCGGTGGACCGAATTCATGACAAGCTTACGCTAGACCGCCAGTTCGCCTGATGTTAAGCAACACTGCGATCCGAATAAAAACACAATTTAATCAAATTGTGTTATTATTCAGATTCCAATACACATTACTCTAGGTTCCTACTCTACCATTTCGTCAAAAATACTTCACTGGAAATAAATGTAAGCGAAGCGAATGCAATTATTGATAACTTTACCAAGTTTGGAACGATATTTAGGTCGTTTAATTCCAGTGAAGTACTAGTAGACGAAATGGTACGGTGGGACCTAGGTATCTGAATCCGATTATAGACACAATTTCAACTAATATTGTTTGGATTACGATTTATTTTACGTATTACGTTTTTGTAGGCAATTCAAGCTCCGCCGGACCCTTAAGACTCATATACTCAGTAATTTTACTGGCTTCATTACCCTTCAAACCCGAACACTGCTTAAATAGTTCACTTATATAATAATGTAATAGGTAGACGCTTGTTATTCTTCTCCTATTATTTTTTGTCACATATTTTTTTATTTCAGAAGTACCTAAGCGCATGTACGTGTTGCTGTTTTTATAGTGATTAAATGTTTCTTTCTTTCTACTTTCTAACACAATAATGTTATCATATTATTGCTTAGCGGCAATATATTTGGGAATGCGCTGGTATCAATCCAGACGGATTTCGTAGCAGAGTTTTACTTTTTTTACGGATTAAGTCGCTAAACGAGCTGACGAGCCACCTGGTGGTAAGAAGTCATCGTCGCCCATGGACACCTGCAACACCAGAGAAGTTGCTGATGCTTTGCCGACCCTTAAAAGCCCCTACGGATTGTAGACTGCCAGAGCCGCTGCGACCGGGGGAACTGGCTCTGGCGACCGACTCCAAGAGGTCCTACGACCGAGCAAATTTACTACCCAAATATGGTGGTTACTGCATTAGACAACTGCATTAGATATTCGAATAAATATTCCAAGGTAAAATAACATAACATCCCGCCTGTATTCTCCAACGGGTTAGGCAAAGGTGTACTAATTTACACACACAGTTCACTGGTATGTTTAGGTTCCATGTAATATGGGCCGAGTCTATTGCCATCAACCGGACACAAATCGAGACTCCGAGCTGTTATTGAGAATTTCATAGAAAAACCCAATAACACTTTGCTCGACCAGGGGATCAAACGTAGGACCTCCAGAATAATTAGTAGAATTAAAATAACTCTAATAAATATTTTCGAATATCCAATGCAGTTACATTTAAAGGAATTCTAGACTCAAACAGCATAAAGGAAACACCGTATCACTGAAGGAATCAAATGCCGGAAGCTGGGAGGAGCGTATTTTTCGAATTTGAATTCCGAACTCCGACTACTTCCGGAGCGGAAACTGAAAGATTTTACGAGAATAGAACTCTTAAACGGAACGTAACGGTGGATTTATTTTGATTTCTATTTTATGAAAAGTTTTAACTATTCAGTTGCTACGACTTATTATTAAAAAAATATATATTTCTGATTTGACTGCCTCATTAGTTTAATGGTCCCAAGCGCGAATGCTTCGCTAGAGGTTCTGGGTTTGATCCCCAGGTCGAACAATGTTATTGGGTTGCTCGGAGGCTGGATTTGTGCCTACCTCGCTCCCTATTACATGTGACCTACACGATCAAAATGTATGGAACAACTGTTTTTTTATCATATTTCAGGGTCGGTCCCATAGTAAAAGTTCTTCGTATTAATTACTACGTTCGTTTTGCTGCGGGATAACAACCATTTAAATTTCACGGTGTATAAACATTACTAGCATCTGCCCGCGACTTCGTCTGCATGGACTTCAGAATTGGATTCAACCTGGATAAAAGTATAATCTATCTCAGTACCAAATTTCATCCAGATCCGTTCAGCTGTTTTGACGTGATTGAAGTCAAAGTCATAAGTAAAAAATTAAAAAAGGTACTTTAAAAAGTCAAAACTCCAACACGGTTCCAAAAAGTTGGTCTTATAGAGAAGAGCCCGCAAGAAACTCCATAATTACTCCTATAAAAAAATACATGAAATCATTATTAATTTTTACAACTTTGTGTAGTTGCTGAGAATGGTGCAGTTTGATGTGTAAGATTTATTTAGTATAAGGGGGATTGCCACAGCAAGTAAGAGCTGACCAGTCCCAACAGACAGCACCCGTTCACAAGCATGACGTACGAGTATGTATTGACTGCATTCAGTCACACACATCCATACCTTCTCTGAAACATTCCCGTTTATAATATTAGTAGGCAGTAGGATTTTTGTCGTTTGTTCAATGATATAATACTATTAGATACGCCATGTTCATAGTAAATGTCATATAAAATTGAGTCGCGCTACATGTCCATACCTATAAAACTAAACATTTTAGGCTTTCCTAATGAGCGCGCGCATAGATACAGGCAGCCTAAGATGAAAAGAAATAGCATTAAGCAGTTGTCTTAAATGACACACTTGATATGTCCAGTATGTCCGTATATAGTGACGAGTGACATGAAAAGTATTGGGTCCCTTTCTCTCATACTAATAAGGCATGCGCTGACTCTTTCTTTCATTTTAAATTTTATTTGCAACGAAAAAAATTAAATAAATTGTACGGAAGCTAAGAATTTATTAATTTACTTGTGATAAGATACTACATGCTCTTTTCTTACTTTAGTATAATAATTTATGTAGTATCACAGCACAAGACGGCAAATATAAATAAAAATAAAATTTATTGCTGTCAATAGCGCTGTCAAACACACTTCTGCGCCTTAGGTCGGTCAACCGCATAAGTGACACTACAAATTACACGTTGCCCACCAATGACATTAAATAGATAAATAGAGGTAGACAGACACGTTATCATCCTTCAAATGCGAATATTGTTTCGTGGGCAAATAGTATTATATCATTGTTGCCCACGAAACAATATTCGCATAACTATATAATGTCATTGCGTTTGTTCATTGGATTGTTCACAATAATTATACATATGTCACATTGAATCGACCAATAAGTAAAAAAGATAATATCCTGAGATGACTCTCAAAGCTTCTCGTCTAACTACCATTATGTCCGTGAACAGAATACTATTTAGATTATTATGTATGTCTGATATTGTATTCAGAGAAATATATTCAGAATAATATGACGTGCCATTTCTCTACCGCTGTCATACGTGACATTGATTTGCTTCAGTGAGGCAAGTTTTTTTTTATTATATCTAAATTAATGAAAGTAATAACATAATCAACCCATTATGCTGTCCCACTGCTGAGCACGGGTCTCCTCTCAGAATGAGAGGGTTTAGGCTATAGTGAAAGTAATATTCAAATTTATTTGAAATGCAATAAGTACAATTATATTTTGTTCAATCAAATCGATCGATGAAGGAATCGAAACAAAATGGTTAAAAGTGATATTTAAGTACATCCAATTTTGTCAACGATCAAGGCCAAGGCACAAATCCAAATTCCAAGTTACTAATGTTTTTTTTAATGGCAAGGATGCTTGTCTTAATGTCAAATGTCAGTGTCAAAGGTTGTAAAAAAGTCATTATGACTGAACGCTATTGCCATCTGGCCCTTGCACGGGAATCAGGTATGAATGCCATGATGTAAAGTAATTATTAAGAATTAGCTTCAGCCTGTGACATTGCTCAAGTAGGATACCTGTCTAATAAAGGACCTAAGGGTTAAACCAATACAGAGTACCCTAAATCTTGACCAGGCTCATAATCTACCAGTGCACCAGATTTCATTGAAATCCGTCAAGTAGATCTTGAGGTATAAGCGGACATATAGACAGACAGCAATTCTAAAAATCATTAATTCATTGATTTGATTGATTCAATATCGCTTGCTTGCATGCTTGCTCGCATGATTTAATCAATATCGCTTAATAAAATTAGTCTCCACCACTAATTTTTTTCCAATTATTTTGCAATTACAGATACGACTTTTCTACAGACTTATTTTATTTATAGATTATAATATTTAAAAACATTTTAATTCAAGTCTGTGGAAGAACCATACAATAAAACTACTTGGAAATTCATAGAAAAACCCCTTTGTCTAACCTAACAATTGAACTCTTGCGCAGCAGTAACGTTTGCAGACCAATGAGGTTTATTATCATTACCTAAACCAATGAGGTTTATAACTAAATAGGTTTTTTTTTATAAATTTCTTGGCTACATACTGCATAGGTCGTGCCAACCCTAATGCAGATAAATGTAGTGTAGAAGAGGGATTTTTGATAGCACCGGGAGGGACGAAACTATTTATATTGAATTTGTTATGTTAAACAATTTATTATTTCGCGTTTGCCAAACGATTTCCTGCATACGTCACGGCTTGTTTCGGCATTTGTTTTTGGAATAGGAGAGAAGGCACGGATTAGGAATGTGGAAGATCGATTGTCAGTTATTTTTCCGTTGTTTGAATTTAGAATTCTTTTTTTTTCACATTAAAGATTTGAAACGCAATTAGCTTTATAGGCATTGAAATTTTAGGTAGTTTAATTTTAATATTGCTGATATTTTTGATAAGTTGAATAAGTTCATAAAATTATAACTTATTTTATTTAAAGCCCGACAGTCGTTAAAAAACTATGTTACTATGTATAAAGAAATAAAAAAATAGGAAATTAAAAATTGCTTACGTTCAGGTATTTTTTAATTTTTTTTTTCTGTATAAGATACTAATTCTACTATCTCATTAGTCTAGGGATCACAAGCACAGTTGATGAGGATTCTGGCTTCGATACCCACATTTGGCAAATTATTATTGGGTGTTTCATTGAGAAATTCTCAGTTGGATTTATGCCCGGTTAATTGCAATAAGCTCGCCACCATTAGAGGAAAACTAAAACATACCTGCGAACTGTGGAAACCTACCTAACCTTTAGGAATATAGGTGTGATTATGTAAAGGTACCGATATCAACACCAAATTAGATTCAAATGACTTGAGACTTCAGTCACTTTTAGTCTCTATTAATTACCGAATAGTAAGCTAAGAATATTTTTTTCTTTCTTTTCTTTTATCAAATTTGATCTCAATTTGCTTCGACTCTGTCATCTCGCTGCCGGCGACAATTTGCTCACTTAAGGAAATCCAGCGAAATCGGTAACGCAATATCTACATGGTTCAATTCCCACAATATTTGATAACAACAACAAAAAACACAACCAATTCAATCTCACTTACGGGCATGTACTGTAAAGGGGAAACATGTATTTGACATTGAGGTAATATGCATGTACCTAAGTACTAGAGACAACCATGCTGGGCAAGTGAT
The DNA here is from genome assembly GCA_910591435.1 of Acronicta aceris. NCBI lineage: Eukaryota > Metazoa > Arthropoda > Insecta > Lepidoptera > Noctuidae > Acronicta > Acronicta aceris. The sequence goes on along the minus strand of OU342778.1, from coordinate 1,395,640 downwards.
GCTAGAGTCTACTATAAGAGTGACGAAGCACACTGTTGCTGTTGCTGCTGCATGCACCTTCCCTTGTGAACTGTAATAATTAATTCACCATGAACAAATTTTATGGAGCTTCTGCAAATCATCGATAGATTGGCTTCTTATTCGGGGTAAATCATAAATATTTTCACCTAAAAAACTTTTTCTATCTTGCAAAAACTGAACCAGTAATTGCAGAAATACAAAATGATTTATGGTTTCAATACTTACTCTTAGAGTAAGCTTATTTGGTTTAGTGAAAATAATCACATGTGGCTCTCGACCAGTATTTAAATATTTCTGTTAGCTTAAATTTAGAGTTTGTAGTAACGTGACTGCTCTCGCACCGCATTATGTAATACCTCAATAGTATGGTGTATACGAACGCCTCAAGCATACGACACCAACATCTTTACCAAATTGAGACCGAACAAATTACATTTGATTTTATTTTACAATTTCTTTTCGATAGCTACGCCTTAACAATGTCTAACATGCCGTGTGGAAAATATTGAAGTTTATTTCCAATGGTTTTAAGGTTGACATTTGAATAAATGGCCATGATAGAGATTTCTTCGTCTGATGAAAACATAGGGAACACAATTTGGGAGACAAGAATTGAGTACCAAAGTCACATCTTTTTATGTTATAGGTTCCTAAAAAGTATTTTGCGTTCCTGGTGCTGACATAAAACACTATCACGCCTCATCCTCAAAGGGTAAGGCAGAAGTGAATAAACTGGTGACAAGAATTTTCTAATTGAAAAACCTAATAAAACTTTGTTATGTCTGGGAGTCTAACCTAATACCTACCAATCCTGAAGACCTGAAGCACTCTTGTAAATCTAAGTATAGAATTTGTGTAAAATTTCGGACATTTTTTATGAAAAAAAATAAAGTTGTTCCTTACTAGGAATTTCCCTGTATCGTCGCCAGAGTCCCGAATTCCAGAGACGGTAGGAGTCCGACATCCCCTATCGCCTCCCCTGGTGGCCGACGCTCTATAAGCATTTTCATACACACCAGAGTCAGATCAACTATCTGTAAGATCGAACCACAAACAAAAAACAGAAGTCGATTGCTCGACCGCTGCCAATCGAGTCTCATATCTCAGCGATTCCGTACAAATTAGTTTCCCCTATGTTTTCCGCAACCGCGGCTAATGTTCAATACTTGATGTATACCAAATGCGATCTCTTACACACAGGGGTGTGCGTTATTGATGTCTCTTTAGATCAACATGTCTGATCTCCGCGGCAGCCCTGATTTAACAACGCGTTTTAGATATGCAGATGTTGGGGTACTAAGTGATTCGCGGTTTGTTTTGATACAAAAAATTGGATGTAAAAGAGCAAATAGATGTTTTGGGTAAAATATACGAGTATTGAGTTTTAAAAGAGTAATAAAATTCAATAATAAAATAAAATGTACGATCTTATTTCGACTCATTAATATTATTTTTTATAAAAGACACCTCCTGCACTAGGGAACTAGCCCTGTCTATTGGCCTATTAGCCCTGTTACCCCATTAGCCCTATTACCCTATTAGCTCTGTGTCGCTGGGCAGTTAACAAACATACAACTAACGAACACAAAGTACCTACACCCAGACTGGAAACAAATATCTCTGGAACGCACAAATATTTGCTTTCGGTGGGAATCGAACCCACGTCCTTTTCCTCACGTACCAGTGGGTTTCGTATGGAACGTTGATCAGCATAACCCTCTTAATGTACGGTCAACAGCACATCACGGTCCAAAACTGTCTTTCTTTAATCGATTTTCAATTTAATCTCCAAATAATAAAGTTTATTATACATTGGGAAGTTTGACAGTTTGTAGTAACTTGATGTGCGGTTGACTGTACCTACAAACCTTCCAACGCAATCTAACACAATTCTACATTTTTCTTCACAAAAATGAGTATACCGCACACGGCGTTTCGTATTCTGCACACGTCTTGTCTGAGATTCGTCATGCTCTATGCTATATCTCTACAATATGTCTCTATACGGATGTCTATCCTTCAAACAGTGGCTCGTTCGTCACTTTTATACCTTTATATTTACCTAGGCACGCGTAAAAGCCGATACATAGAGCGATGCGCTGATAGAGGTGGCTGTAAAAAAACGTTAAAAGTGCAGTAAAGTTAAAATCGGCTCCAAAATAAGGAAGTTACAAGCATTTTAATTTTATGCTAGACAGAGAACGTACTATACTTATTTATGACGTCACAAACCAATGCGCCATACAAATCCTATACTAACACTCATTTGAGGAAAAGGGACAAAGCATCCCCTCTCAATCCCCACCAAAAATTTTAAAAGCTTATATCTTTGAAATTTATTAACCAATATAAATTATTTTTTCGGAATACGATTTGTATTTAATACAATTTTTCTCTCAGCTTGCTATTTTTTATTGTTCAATATAATTAGTCAAATGCCCTATTGATGAAGATGATTTTAATAGAAATATGTAAATGTTTTTGTGTTTAATATCTATAAAATGATGTGTCTAGTTTTTAGTTTATATTTTAAACATAAACTCATTTTAATTTTATTAAATAAAAAGAACGTTTTCAGATAGAGGTAAATAAAAGTGTAATAAAGACACTGTATTGTCTGTCATTAATATAGTGTAATAAGCATGACTGCTCCGCTAGAGGTACTGGGTTTGATCCCTAGGCCGAGCAGTATTGTAAGGTTATTGTATGAAATTCCCAGTAGTTTGGGTCTGTGTCCGGTTAATGGCAATAGGCTCGCTCCTTATTACATCGGACCTAAAAATACCGCGAACTGGTAAACTGTGGGTATACTTCTCTACCTAATACTTCGGGATATACAGGTGTGATGGTATGTTTTTTAACAAAGAATATTAGAACGAAAATAAACTGCATTCCAATCAGACTAAACTCTCATGATGGTTATTCTGCAGTCCACAGGAGTTCTAAACAACTTTTTATAAATCTGCCAGCTCTATACATTCATAAGTCGTCTCACAATAACAGCTCAGAGTATCACGTATAAGACATTCGCAGCGAGGGCGCGGGCTATATGCCTTATTGTGGCAGATCGTGACGGATTTTTACGAGAAGCCGTTCCCGTGGTCACCGATGCCTAATGAAGATTTTTTTACGACTTCTCGCGGTTATGCGGTCTGTGGTTATGGAATGGATGGCTGAAATATTAGGAGATATAGGACAGAGAAGTAATATCCTCTAAATTCAGCCACCAGATTGATATATTTTTTTATGGGTTTGGTGGCAAATGCCAGACGGATCGCATGGACTCCCGCAACACCAGAGGAGTCACAAGTGCGTTGCCGGCCTTTTAAAAGGGGATTGGGCCTCCGGTATCCTTACTCACTTCGCGAAACACAACGTAAGCGTTGTTTCACGCCGGTTTTCTGTGAGGCCGTGGTATCACCCCGGTCGAGCCGGCCCATTTGTGCCGAATGCTTACGGTTACGACAGCAACACTAGTGGGTTCACTCCTACTAGTGTTGCCGTCGAAGGTGAGGAGGTGTACGGATGTACACCCACAGTTGGCTGGTCTATTATTAGGTTCCATGTAATAAGGGCGAGCTTTGTTCCTCAAACTGTTACTGGGGATTTCATGGAAAAATCCATGTTTTTTTTATTATTATAATGATTCTAAGTGCCATAGTTTCTGTTCAGATGGCATAGTATATATATTGCCGATTAACGGATATCCACCTGTCCGTATTCACCTCAAAAATCATTGTGGCAACCCTTCAATAACTTTGTTTCCCTTCGACATAATACCCAATAAAACATAGATGGACAATTTGTGAGCAATACCCCACCTTTACGGAAGTAGGGTGCCCAAGTTATAGGCCACATAAAAGCGGGACACTCCCCTATGCGACAACTGGATTGACCACACTTTACGGCCGGAAAATGGGGACAGTAAAATTTTTATCTCGTCCCTTACTTACGGGAAATTTGGTAGCAAGTTAAATGATTGGTAAAATTATTTTTTTATGAATTATTCAATATGCAGGACGACTTCTGATTTTTTGGTCAATGTATTAGACATTTCAAAATATTACCTTACCTTAATAAATCTCATCAAGTTTAGCTAAACACTGGCCGGCTGTACCATCCTTTTCTCAAGAAACTCAAAGCACGTCTAAGCTACAATTTTTCTAATGTCATTTGCGTGTTTCGTTGCTATTATTAAACTGTCAGGGATTGATTCAACTAGATTCTCTGCTTTAAAGTTTCTGGATAAACGCAAAATTCATCATCATTTTAATTATCATCATCAAGCTATTCCCAACTATATTCGAATCGGCTTTCAGACTAACCACATGAGATTAAGCATCAGTATTTTTAACCCCTGAAGAAAAAGAGTGTCTGTGTCTCTATCTGTTGCATTGTAGCGCCTGATTGGGTGAACCAATTTTAAACATTTCTTTTTGTTTGAAAGGTGTGTTAGTCAAGAGCTTTCTTAGCTATGTTTCAATAAATCTGCTCAGTCGTTTGAAGATCATTACCTCTTTTCTTGAAGAAGAGATAAATAAATAACTTCCACAGTTTTGATCGGTTCAAAATTTGAAAACCAGTCACTTATGAATGATATTACAAATTCCTCAACGGTGTACAGCATCTACGTTGTGTTTGGGCCAAACGATACGTTTTGATGAGAAAATGAGCGGTCTCCAGACACAACGACGCCTGGCCTAAAATATTCCACTAAAAAACGTAAAAGGACAATAATTTGATTATTTTTCCTTTTTAAAGTTTTTTGTATCGTAAATTTATATACAATCAATATACTTACCTATATGAACTGACTGACTTTTGACCTCCACAACCAAATTTTTGGACAACAATTGATGTTGTCCAAAAATTTGGCAGGTAATGATAAATTGTTTTGTCAAGCTTTTCGGGTTCCAAATAACCACTAACGATTATCATTCGTGTCATGATTTCTAATCGAATAATCATGGCAGTTATTACTTAGCAATGATTCACCTAGTTTATCTTAATGACTCTTTTGTGTCATTTATGCGTTTAATTGACATTAGTAAACTGACAGGCGCTTAAAAAGAAAGAAGAAGAAAAAAGAAAATATATTAATTTGTAAAAACAAATTATTCAGCACGATTGTCATTTCTGTAAAATACATTAGTTTGTGTTTCGACTCTTGCGCCTGAGAGCCGGCAATCTGCAGTCCGTAGCTCTAAAGTTTTGGCAACGCATCAGTAATTCCTCTGGGTGGTGACGACTACTTACCGTCAGGTAGCTCGTCTGCTCGCTTTTTTTTATCTATATATATAAAAGAAAGTTGTGTTAGTTACACTATTTATAACTCAAGAACGGCTGAACTGATTTGGCTGAAAATTGGTAGGGAGGCAGCTTAAAACCAGGAGAAGGACATAGGATATTTTTTATCACGTTCCCGTGGGATAATTTAATTTTACATTTTTACCCATGTAGCGGCATTACAAGTACAGCGCCATCTACTCGATTAAGGAAGAACGCGCGGAACGGAAGTCGCGAGTCCTACATCGCGCAAACAGATTTCTCCGCGACTTAAGACCAAATAGTAAAATCCGACAAGAACTGTCGGGCAGTAGCCCACCGGACAAAACACCCGTCCGGTCGGAGGATCCTCCCTTTTCTACGGTGCATGGAGCGCTTTACTCTCTGTGCTTCATACTCCTAAACCCCCTAAACCCATTTATACTGTCATTTTGATAGTTGTCATAGTTGCCACATAGTATGATGGTTGTCATTGTTTGAAATCGTGCATATAAAAAAGAGTATTTAATGTGTTTAAACTATTTTGCTGGAATGCAGAAATAAAAAATATTGATGTCAATCGTCTATTTGGTGCGACCTAGAAGAATGGATTCAGACTGGAGAGTCAGTAGTCAAGAACATGTTAGCTATTTCATAGAAAAAAGACGTGTGGCACTCGGGGACTGCCGCGGTAAAGCTATTGCATAGCGTTTTTTATCAACTTATGTAATACAACCAATGCCACCTAAAGGCGGGTTGCTGAACTAAAGAGACAAGCGTGTTTCTCTTTAGTTCAGCAGTTATAGTTATAGCAGAATAACTATTAAAACATCGAAAAAAAACATTATGATGAAAATTTATTTTCTCATACCTTTAATGTTTCGGGAACGGATTGACAGATTTGACAGAAATAAAACACGGACATGAATGAACATGATGTCGATTTCTGTTTCGGCAAGGTGGCGTTCTGTGCATTGTCCGAACTTCTCATAAGCTGCTGGTGTGATTTTGTTTTTTTTTGTGTATGTTTAATTGGGTTCCTGGATGGATTAGATTCACAATTTGAGCCGGTAGGTGGCACCGCAATCGGGTTCTACGATTTTTTTTAATATACAGGGCAAGACATGCTGCGCCGACCACAAATAAAGGGCAGGAAGATGATGATATAGGGCAAGACAACGTTTGCCGGGCCCGCTAGTTCATGATAAGTTTGCGCTTGATCGCCAGTTCGCCTGATGTTAAGCGACACTGCGATCTACGATGGAGCGCGCTTGCATCGTAGAAACCATTTCGTTCGGCTTTTGAAATATTCAGCATGAATCGGTGTCGCTTTTTCATCCTTGTCGATATAAACAATAAAAAACTATGATTTACGAGTAATTTCTCGTACATTCGTCAAAGTAAACAATTAATGATATAATTTGAAGGTAGTGCTTCGGCCCATAAGCAGGAGGAATACACCGTAAAACCACCACAAACGTGGAGCTTCGGATTGACAACGACATAAAACTGAGTCGGGATGTTGAGGCGACATTTTATCTCTTTGGCGTGCTGCTATCCTGGTACATTGTGTTGGGTTTTGTATTAAGATAGAAGTATTTTTTACGAGGGTTCCGGGCAAGGTTAAGCCGCGGATAGTCCGTGGATGGGTGACCATTCTTCGTAACACATCGAATCTCTCCATTAAAATGCTATTTCAAATTATAATAATATAATTACTAGCTGTTACCCGCGGCTTTACTCGCATCCCGAAGGATGTCGACAGCGCCACCCATTTTACGAACCGGCAACCACATGATCGCCAATCCGACGCTCTAGCCATTAGGCTACCGCCGCTTAACCCATTAGGACAATACTTAAGAACGATCCAGAATCAAGGGATTCAAATTTTATCAAAATTGGTTAAGACGTTCAGGAGGATAAAAATTACATGACACGCATACCAGAATCCATACTAATACATGCGAAAGTGACTGTGTCTATTTGTCATGTTTTTATGCCTAAACCGCTGAACAAATTTTGAAGAATTTTGGAATAGACATCCTTATTCATAAAAGTATAAAACAACATTTTGTCTTTTTTTCCCTGTCACAGAATACTACGTGTCAAAATAAGACAAAACATTGAATTGAATTTTTCCTTTACTAAAAGAACTTAAGACAAAACATGTTATAGCTATGATAAGCATTTAAGACATTTTCTATTTTTATGCATAAGGGGAATAGATTAGACATTGGAGAGACATAGGCTCCCTTTTGCCTCAAAAAGTCCTTTATTTGTGCAACCGCGGACTACATCTGGTTTATGACCCTCCTAGCGACCTGCTCGCAGTTTTACCCGCGCTGCTCCGTCCCTAAGAGGCGTAGCGTGATTATATAGCCTATAACCTTCCTCAATAAATAGACTATCCAACACAAATAGAATTTTCAAAATCAGTTTAGTAGATCCAGAGATTACCCCCTACAACCCGACAAACTCACAAACTATACCCCTTTATAATATTGGTATAGATGTATAAAGATTTTTTATACTATAAGCTACTTATAATTATAATTGCTGACTATTACATACCCCATAACGTTTATGTTTTCCATCTAAATACTTCAACATTCGAAAAAGCCCGCTCCTACTTCACCATCTAATAAAAACGCTATAAAAATCCGTCGGACAGTTCGACACCCGGTATAAAATAGCGTAGGATGTAAAACTAATGCAGTTTCAATATGATGTCTGTTACTGCTCGTAAAATTGACTCCCTCAGGTGATTTGGGGATTCTGATGGAGACCAAGCTTAGTTGTTAAAGTCAAAGACTGACGTTGTCCTTTTAAGAAATTTATTTATTTACTAGTGGACCCAGCAGACGTTGTCCTGCCCTGAAAATAACCCAAAACTCGATTGCAGCGCCACCTACCGGGTCCAATTGTGAATCTAAACCATTCCCAGATCCCCTTGAACACACACAAAAAATATCATCAAAATCGGTCCAGTCGTTTGAGAGAAGTTCAGTCACATACACACTCACAGAAGAATTATATATATAAAGATTTAAAATACATAAATAAACGTAAACGATAATTAACAACGATAACAAAAACCCGAACGAAACGCTGAAATGTAACATGCGCTGAGTGGGTCTTCCCCGATAGATATAATCTGGGTATCTTTAAATCACGAGTTAATCGGTTTCTTCTAAGCAAGCGCGCTTCAACATAGATCGCAGTATCCGTTACATCAAGCGAACTAGCGGTCAAGCGTAAGCCTATCACGAATAAAAAGAAATATGTTTATGCCGCTGTCATGCATGGCAGCATGTCTCCTATGCTGCCAGCCCAACTATTCCTCCTTAATTTACACGGTCGGCAACGCGCGAGTGATACCCCTGGTGTTGCAAGCATCCATAGGCTACGGTAACCGCTTACCATCAGGCTGGCAGTATGCTTGTTTGCCACCTTAATGGTATAAAAAAAAGAATAAACTCAAAAACTACTGGACCGATAAACAGCGAGTTAATAAGAAGTGTCATTAATATGTAAGAATTCTTTAACCGTTCACTTAATCTAAATTCTTTTATTTAAACCAATTGTTAAACGGAGGAGGGAGAATAAGTTAACCCCCTCAATACTAAACTGTCACGTCGCCGTCCAATTTAACACCCAATTTGTGTTGGGACCTTTTTACGTGGAAAGGGTTAAAAAATTGAACCCTTCAGAGACGATAAGTGGTTAATGATGAGTTATTTGGAACCTATAGCTATTTTAAGGACTGTAGTATATTCTTACTAATGGAGTTGGGATTTGTGCCCTGGTAATTGCAATAGACTCTACCTAAACATACCGTCGTACTGTGAGTGTACATTAGTGCATCTCTATCCAACTGTTCGGGGCAGGCGTTGTGGAATGTCTAATATTCGCGGATATCAGTAATTTTTGCCTTATGCGACATATTAAAAACCCTGTCTGACCCTTGAAGGTATTATCTTTTTGTGTTTTTTTTTGCATTTTCCATGCTAAGATTATAAAGTTATTTGATTAAAGCAAAAATTCAATCGCGGGCAGGATTCGAACCTGCGTCTCCTGGTTAGATCCAACAGACGCTCTGACCTCTAAGCCACCCAGCCAGGCGGGCAGGGTTAGGTATTGTTAGGTATCAAGACCAGGTTCTATTTATATGTATAGGTAATCATTTTTTCACATTACAAGAACAAAAGATCCCCGAAATAAAAACCAGAGGAAACTGAAATGCCAAACATTACGGTGGCAACGACACCTTCCATGTCACACATACTAAGGCCTATGATAGATTTATCACATTTTAAATTTGCTTGATTTTGGGGTAATAGCCGCAATTTGGGCGCGACAATCTTGAATTTTAAACCTAAACCATGTTTTTTAACTTCAACTTATAATTCGATTGTTGAATATTTAATGTTTCTTATTTTAGTTATAGTGATTAGGGTAATACTTATATGCCCCTTTCGGAGCGGATAGTGTTTTTTTTTAATGTATCTACTCACTTTGCGCACACAGTTTCAAATTCCCTACAACTGACAAGTCTACGAAGTCCGCTGCATAGTCCAAACTGACCATGTTAGACAAAGCGTTAAGGCGAAGTTTCTCGGCGCGTCCACGCGTCATAATCTTATATGAACGGAACCGCGGTCCGGCTACTTGAGAACTGCCCTTAAGTTTTGCTGGACTCCGCCAAGTTTGTCATACACGCAAAGTTTTAGATAATACCATGTTTGGAACAATAAACTCAAGTGATTTATTTGGAACAAGCCCCTGTTATACGGCTTTGCTCGTGTATTTTGATTTTATAGCAATTGCCTAGCCGTATTGCTAAATTTTTATCAGCACCATCTCGTGTCATTTTTTGGAACTTCATCTTAGATTACTTCATATTGATTCTCCATACTAACTAAGCTTTTATCTTTTAGGATAAAGAGTACCTATTCTTTATTAATTGATATAGGCGAACGAGTAAACACGCCACCGCGCCGCCCATGGAAACCTTTGCAATACTAGAGACGCTGATGCGTTACCGCGCCTTAATAGTCTACTGCAGAATGCCTACAGGTAGTTAGCAGTACTCGCGAAAAGTCGAAACACCCACCAAGGTACCACCGAAATACCAACGAACTCCGACGTAAGTGTGGTCGCCAGCCAGTCAGACCTCAAAAGCTCTTACCACTTACCTTCGAGCAGGAAAAGAAGTCAGATCATTTCTCACCTCTTACTATATTGAAGCTTGAACTGGCGGTAGCCTAATGGCTAGGGCGTCAGATTGGCGATCATAATATGGTAGCCGGTTAGAAACCCACCCATTATACTACCGACGTGAACGCACTCGTAACACAAACACGAGGGGTTAACAAGTTATTTAAAAAAAACTAAGATTAATGTAACTATAGGTAATCTTATAATTGTAATTATGTTCCTTTGGAAAATTTTCCTACTCTTGCAATTTTACGTCTGTAGTGCGTAATAACTCAATGACAAGCGTTACGATTTACATGGACTCAGTCCAAGGGCAAAATGTGGGCAGGTTGTAAGAAAATTGACACTGCATTGTACTTAAGAATACCTACTTATAAAACAAGATGACAGAGCACATAATTAAATTAAATAATTCCGAAAATCATGACTATTATTGAATTCTTTTAATTCAATCTCAAGTTAAATTTTCCTAGTGCCTACCGTAAATGGGCTACTTTGATTAATTTTTAACATAACATGCCATCACGCCTGTATTCCCCGAAGGGTTAGGCAGAGGTATACTAATGTACACCCATAGTTCGCCGGTATGTTTAGGTCCCATGTAATAGAAGGCGAGCCTATTGCCATTAACCGGGCACAAATCCAGACTCCGAGCTGCTACGGAGAATTCTCATAGAAAAACCCAATAACACTTTGCTCGACCTGGGGACCGAACCCAGGACCTCTAGTGTAGCAATTGCACTGTACGCGGTAGAAAGGTCTATTTTTGGTTAGTTTTTATAAAAAAAAAATAGAATAAAAGTTGTTGTAGTAAAGGAAAAATTCAATCGCGGGTAGGATTCGAACCCGCGTCTCCTGGTTGGATACACCAGACGCTCTGAACCACTGCGAACCCCACCCGCCATGACGTAAATTCAGAATGTGAAGGCAAAATTTTAATCAGGTTTTCACCCGGGGTAATGCTACATATACAGTTTACTAATGAAATTATTTGTTTCATAATTTGGCAAAATCCTTCATAATACAAGTTCCGAAACACCTGCCAAATACTTCTGTAATAATTATGAAATTTCGTATCTGAAGTTTATCGATGATGCAACTGAAATCCGATAATGTAAAATTGTTATAACACATTTCATAATATTGGAATGAATAGAGCATAATATAAACATGGGGGCTAGAGCCATGGGGTCCGAGTTCATATTATCTTTTTAAGGCTATTGCCAAACGCCTGCACGATGCTTCACGTGACCCATTGGCTGGCCTATACTTAGGTCAGAGAATCAGCATTGCCATCCAACGCGGCAATGCGGCCAGCCTTCTGGGTACCCTTCCGGCTGATAGTGATGCGGAGGAGTTCTTTGATGCCCTTTTTTAGTTATATTTATTTAGTTTTGTTTCAGTTAGTTAGTTTAGTTATTTATTTAGGTTACATTGAATAATTTATTGAATAAATTATTATCTTAATTGTAATTATACCCATATAAACATTATGTATATTAAATAAATATAAGAAATAAATAGGCAGTTCCAAAATTAAAAATGAAAACAATCTCAAAAATATCAATATTCGGCGTATTTAGTAAAGTGAACCAATTCTTCTAATACCTATTTGTTTTTTTATTTTCAAATAAACTCAAGCGAATATATTCGTCAATACTTAAAGATTTTTTTTTTATATTTATAAATAACATACCATCACGCCTGTATTCCCCGAAGGGTTAGGCAGAGGCGTACTTAATGTACACACAGAGATCGCCGGTATGTTTAGGTCCCATGTTATAGGGGGCGAGCCTATAGCCATTAACCGGGCACAAATCCAGACTCCGAGCTGCTAATGAGAATTTCATAGAAAAATCCAATAACACTTTGCTCGACCTGGGGATCGAACCCAGGACCTCTAGTGTAGCAATCGCACTTGGGACCACTAGACTAATGAGGCAGTTTACAAATATGTTAAGAAAATTACAGTGTAGATAATGAATTACTATATTGGTCCAGTATTCTGCTACGCAAATAATAAATAAATAATACACTAAAATGCACCCATGCACGCATTTAAATGCAATATGTAGTTCTTTTATTTTATTATTTAAGTAACAAGAATAAAAGAACTTGTTGCTTTTAAGTGCGTTTATACCAACTACAAATTACGATTATTATATATAAATAATAATAATTAACCCATTATACTGTCCCAGTGCTGGGCACGGGTCTCCTCTCAGAATGAGAGGGATTAGGCTATAGTCCACCACGCCGGCCTAGTGCGAATTGGCAGACTTCACACGCCATCGAGAAAATCTCTCAGGCATGCAGGTTTCCTCACGATGTTTTCCTTCACCGTTTAAGCGTGTGATAATTAACTATTTAATACGCACATGACTTCGAAAACTCAGAGGTCCGTGCCTTGGGTTCGAACTCAAGTCCTTTGACTTGGCAGTCCAATGGCCATACCAATAGGCTATCACTGCTTCTACAAACTATATATACAAACTATATATATACAATCAAATGTTTTTGTAAAAGATTACCAGAGATTTTGAAATACATAAAAAAGAAATCGAATTATGGGCTATTTTGAAGTCGTATTAAAATTATATATATTTAACGTAATATTTATTACTTTGCATCACCCAAAACAGAAAGAAAGTAGGTAATCTACACAAAATCTTTTGTTTATTGATAACAATTCCAATTGGATTACATATCAACTGATAATTTATATTGCGCGTCATACATATAAATGTAACGATTGATTGCATAGCTAGTACATATTCACACGAAGACAGCAACAGACGTGTAAGAAAAAAAATATAACATGTACTATTTATTTTTTGTGAATATTGCGATTGATCTTAGAAAATTAACCATTCTGTTTTTTCCAGGAAATAATAAATGAATAACGTTTTTAAACAGTGTTTCGACAATGAGTAGTGAAGAAGTTCTTTTTACAAGAAATTTGGATCCGGGTGACGGAATGTTACCTCGAAAAAGATTTGCATGTAAGTTGTTATTTTTTTATTAGTCTGTTTAAAATAATGCATTTATTCAAAAAAAAATTTTTTTTCTTAGATACTATTTTACAAGATGAAGGGTTAAATAATAGGTACCTACAATCATAAATTCCCTGACTCCTAGGGGTGCACCTGTGGCTTAAGAGTCAGTGATGCTCCTCATATGTTACTGTAAAAGCCCGAAGTACGCTAAATCCTAAGATTTACCAACTTTAAGTCCGAAATATCCGACATTTCACATCGACATAATGAACAATATTATAATCTCTTACTTTTTTAATTGTAAATAAATCACTGCTTCTGTTCTAAATGTCAGCAATGTCATTATTTTTAATATAATATAACTAGCTAATTTACGTGTTCGCTTTTTTTAAAAAGGACTTTTTAAGACAAAGGACCTCATATGTCCAACTTTAAGGTTCAGTCTATCTCAGTACCAAAATAAAAAAATTCTTACGTAATAAATAAACAAACAAAGAGAGAGAGAGTTACTTTCGCATATTCATCTTAATAGTAGGGTTATCATTGGATTAATAAGCTTACATGTATTTTAATTAACTACTTACTTATTATGTAATAATACTACGTAGTAATAGTTATTACATCTAAATCTGGAATTCCCTATTTCCAACTAACACAGAGGTTAATCCCCGAGTAAATAATGTATATTATTAAGACCTATAGACTCACTTTAGCAATAAGAACTTTGAATGTATGACACAGAGTTTATTTTACGTTGAATGTGACTTTTTTTTAAATAATCCGTCATTTGTTTTATGAAATACTTCACGTAATAATTTACTATTTCTAAGATCTGCTTCTACGGGGCTTGAATTGGCCACAAAAAACGGAATACCATAGTTAATCTTAATCCAGACAATAATCTATCAATTTAGTTATTATTCGGATTGAAATACCGTCAATCTCCTATTGTACTATTTCGTCTATTAATACTTCATTGGAAATAAAAGATTAGAAAATCGTTCCAAACTTGGTAATTTTATCCAAAAATGTATTCGCTTACATTTATTTCCAGTGAAGTATTTTGGACGAAATGGTAGCGTAGGAATCTAGATTAATAGTATCGGAATCCGAATAATAACACAATAGGATTACGATTTATTTCGGTATTACGTTTGTAAGAGAAATTCGGTCCGTCGGATTCTTAACAGTAGTTATTTTGCGTATCGAAACGCACCCATTGCTCTACCGACGTGAACCTACGTGTAACCCAAGTATTTAGCTTAGCACGAGGGGTTAACAAGAATACTAGTAATGTGTGACCCATATCGCTAGTATTTTTTTTTTATCAAAATTGTTATTAGACTAAGCCTTCCTAATTATAAATAAATATTTGATGAGACCATCGTGAACTGCATTCATAACATTGCATTGTTTTTTTTACCGTTTTTATATTTCTCACATACACAAACGCCCAGACAACCCGGAACAACTACCTGTAGATCATACAGATTTGTCCTGTGTGGAGATCGAACCACGTGACGCATTTATCATTATCATTATAAATCTGTTTCAGGCTTAGCAATGCAAGCGCGAGTGTATCAAGAGGCATCGAACCTGCTGCCTCCTCTTGATCCTCCTCAACCTCAACCGACGCCTAAACCTGTGGTTGTTGCTTCGCCTCCAAATAATTTTATAAGAAGGAAGCCCGCGCGTGGAGTACACTCCACCCTCGGCCTTCCTGGGAAACACTCCCGGATTGCCAAGAAGAAGCACGTTCTTCGACGTCAAAGAGCCTGTCAGTTCTAAAAGCTGTACTCATCATCATTATTATCATGGACTGTACCATGTTGAAATCGGGTACCAGTTTATCCAAATGCGGCGTATCGTATTTTACTTGGGATGTTATCTACCATACATTATGAAACAATACCAATCTACTTTTTGTAATGTTTTCCGCCGCTCTACGTGAGCCTCTCTATATTGCAACTTGTATATTAAAAGTTCATTTAAATAAAAAATAATGTTTCTTTGTATGTTTCTCCTCTATGCGTTCTTAAATCATACAACCGATTGTGATGAAACTTTTGCGAATTATTGTGTGTGCGCCTAAAAGTTTATGACGGTTTATTTCGTATATATTTTATATAAATTAACTTGTAAGGTATATGTTTATCTATGGGCCATAGATACCTGAAAATAAATGATTAAATAACATAAAAATAAATAAAATAACATAAATCACTACCTACCACTTTTAACGTCTCTTTCTTAGAACTATCATAAGAAAAGGAATAAAATTATATTGTAATACCTACTTCATTAGGTGGTCCTCAGGGCTGCGACTGCTATGCTAGACATCCTGGGTGCGATTCCCAGGTAGAGCAGGTTTTTTCTATGAAATTCTCAGTAGCAGCTCGGATTTATGCGGGGTAATAGGCTTGCCCCCTATTGAGATGAGAACTAAAGGTCCTGGCAAACTATGGATGTATATACACTTCTGCCTAGACCTACGGGGAATACAGGCGTAATGGTATGTATAACACTTTGCTCGAACTAGGAATCGAAACTAAGAACTCTAGCGCAGCAGATAGAACCATTAGACTCTCATCATCATCATATAAGCCAATAGAAGTCCACTGCTGAACAAAGGCGTCCCCCAAAGACTTCCACAGGGACCGGTTACATGCCGCCTGCATCCAACGACTCCCAGCGACCTTTACCAGGTCGTCCGTCCATTTCGTTGGAGGTCGTCCCACACTGCGCTTTCCGGTGGTTTTCATTAGACTCTGATTATCTATATATATAAACATTAATTGCTGTTCGTTGGTCTCGCTAAAACTCGAGAACGGCTGGATCGATTTGGCTGATTTTGGTCTTGAATTATTTGTGGAAGTCCAGAGAAGGTTTAAAAGGTGAATAAATATGAAAGTACGAAGTCTGCCGGGTCAGCTAGTTCGAAAACAATTTTACATTATAAAGCTATACGATTTTACACAAAGCGTTTTACTATTACTTGGTAAGTATTGCCCAGAAATTATAAAAAATATCGATATCAAGGCTTAACTGTTTATCAGATTTTTTAAGCTGCTGATTACCTCTAAAAATAACAGGTATCCGTATGATTAGACTCTTCTTAGACACTTCTCTCTATCAACTTTTGTCGGGGGTTCCCCGACAATCGACCCTATGAATCCATTTAGCTATTGATTTTATAAAATAATAGCGACCCGCCCGCGGTTTCACCCGCGTTGCCCCATTACTAAGAGTCGTAGCGTAATGTTAAATAGCTTAAAACCTTCCTCTTGAATTACTCTATCTATTAAAAAACCTGCAGTTTCAATTGCGTCCAAAAAGATTAACTTTCTGTAAGTCCGATTCTAGGCGGCGTATCAAGATGAAACATAGACCGGATTTTAAGTTTGACCTCCAGCAATACATCGGTGAAAACTGCATTCAATTCCATGCAGTAGTTTTTGCGTGATGCGCGTACAAACATACAGACAGACAGATAAATATTCGAAAATTCGTTATTTTGGCTTCTGTTGTTCCAATAAAGACCCTCCATAGTAGTTTTCCTTAATATCTATAATGTACAGACATCGCCAGTTACAATTTTATTATGTACTAGCTTTTTCCAGCGACTTCGTCCGCGTGAAATAGTTACTTAGTTCCCTAGTTCTTCGCCCGCGGTTTCACCTGCGTTGCCCCGTTCCTAAGGGTTGTAGCGTGATGTTTTATAGCTTGAAACCTTTCTCATGACTCACTCATTTTCCCAACATTTCTCTTCACTGCTCTGCTTCTATTGATCGTAGCGTGATGAAAAGTATACTATAACCTGCCCAGGAGTATGAAGAACAATTGTACCAAGTTTCGTTGAAATCCGTCGAGTGGTTTTTGTTTCTATAACGAACCTACAGACAGACAGACAGAAATTTTACTGATTGCATTTTTGGCGTCAGTATCGTTCACTAATCACCCGCTGATAGTTATTTTGGAAATATATTTCATGTACAGAATTGACCTCTCTACAGATTTATTATAAGTATAGATGTATGTATTTTTTGTTTTTGGGAGAGTTTATCGTACAACATAAAAGTGAAAGTGAGTTAGCATTTTATTTATTTATTTATTTATTTATTATACTTCTATGCAGAATAGTAGTACATAAGTCGGACTTAATGCCATATGGCACTTTCTAGGAGTCAACCCAAGTCAACCTTTGGGTTTGTCAGAAATCTTTACTAATATTACCTACTTAGAAACGTGAAATTTTGTGAGTATGGATGTATGGATGTTTATTACTCTTAGCGTTGGCAGAAGCTAGTTGCCATCACGCCTGTTACCCCGAAGGGTTAGGCAGAGGTGTACTAATGTACACGCACAGTTCAACGGTATGTTTAGGTTGCATGTAATAGGGGGCGACCCTATTGCCATTAACCGGGCACAAATCCAGACTCTGAGCTGCTACTGAGAATTTCATAGAAAAACCACACACTTTGCTCGACTTGACGATCGAACCCAAGACCTCTAGCGTAGCAGTCGCGTTTGGGACGACTAGACTAACGAGGAAGTCAGGTTTGAGAGAAATTATAGAATAGAATAGAATAATCTGTATCGCACACGATATGAGATACAATAAATTTAAGATTTTTTTTAAACTAAGGATACAATGGCGGTCTTATCGCTAACAGCGATATCTACCAGACAACCTTTGGATGGATAGGAATGATAATGAAATAGGTAAAAAAAAAATTGGGTAATTAATGACAAACTATAAATTTTACGTATTAGGACTAACGCATTAGGGTACCCCAAAGGAAGACAGGCGTGAAAATATGTATGTATGTAGGGCTAACACACATCGAGGCTCCTGTACCCCTGGGGCCTCGTATCAGCTACGCTCCTGACCAGCACAGTCTTAACGTGCTCCAAGCACGGAATGGTGACCCATCCATACCGTGGCAAAAACAGCTTGACCTTGCAGGTACTTATAACTTAGCCACAAGCACAACGAGTTCTATTACGCACCACACCACGATAACGTTGTGTGGTTGATAAAAGTCAAAATAGTCTTATCACTTCGATGCAGTGTAGGGCAGTAAATACAGATAACAAATATGTTAGTATTGTTTTTATAGAGTACAATTGATCAAAAATAAATACTGTAGCACTTAAAATAATTTACCATTACACCTACAATGATAAGAAATATTAAATTTATTTTAAATAATATTATATTTAAGTATATAATAAGTAATATTTTTAACGTGGGAGAGCCATGCTTCTGCACGAATGGGCTGACTCGACCGGAGTGATACCACGGCCTCACAGAAAACCGGCGTCAAACAACGCTTACGTTGTGTTTCGTCGAGTGAGTGAGGTTACCGGAGGCCCAATTCCCTTTTAAAAGGCAGGCAACGCACTTGTGACTCCTCTGGTGTTGCGGGTGTCCATGGGAGACGGTAATCGCTTACCATCAGGCGATCCGTCTGTTCGTTTTCCCCCTATACCATAAAAAAAAAATCAACCTCTCGACATCAGCGTGGAGTTCATGCACATACCTTAGAATCACTCTGGTCTTTTTGGGAAGTGAGTGAAGTCGCGGACAACAGTTAGTTAAAAATAAAATCAAGTAGGGACAGTAGACGCCTATAATTGAGCGCACCGACCACCAGGTTCTTTCATTCAAACTCAAACTCAAATTTTTTATTTCAATTAGACCATATACAGGTACTTTTGAAATGTCAAAACTACATGCACGGTTCCAAATAGTAGGTCTTATGGAGAAGAGCCGGCAAGAAACTCCATAGATACTCTTTTAAATAAATAATTGATGTTTACATATTTTTTATTCTATCAATGTGAGTATTGTGGAGTTTGATGTGAGTGATAAAAGTAGGTTACCCTCCAAAAGATAACATAACTGAATCCGGATTGACATGGCATGTAAGAGTTGACCAGTCCCGACAGACAGCACCCGTTCACGAGCATGACGTGTGTATCAGCGTTGTTCGACTCAACCAAGTTGTAGGGAATAAAAAAACCCGACACACAACGCCACCATCAGCAGGACATTTAAGTGAGCATGACAGCCTCTAACTGCCAGAAAATCGAAAGACTTATCATAGGTTTTGTGATTGTAACATCAGTCTACACAATACTCACACTTCACAAATCATTGTTAACACAACAAAAAAAAAATGTCCAGAAATAGTAAATACATACATACATACATACATACATACACTCACGCCTTTCTCCCACAGGGGTAGGCAGAAACTATAGACTGCCACTTGCTACGATTCTTGCATACTTCTTTTGCTTCTTCCACATTCATACATCTTCTCATACATACACGCCGGTTGCGAGTGCTACGCACCTGACCTTTTTGAAGGATTTCGCCAATCAGATCGGCGTATGTCCTTCTTGGGCGACCTCTACCGGCGCTGCCGCTGACATTCGCCTTATAAATTCCTTTCGTTAATCGTCTTTCATTCATTCTTTCAACATGTCCAAACCATCTCAGCATATTCTTCTTAATACGCGTCACTACATCATCTTTCAGCCCGCAACGTTGTCTTATCACACTGTTCCTCAATCTATCATTCCGAGTTACACCACACATACTTCGCAAGGAACGCATTTCCACTGCATTTATTCTACTTTCATGTCTCTTCTGCCATACCCAACATTCACTTCCATACATAAGTGTAGGTACCAACACACCATTGTGGATAGCCAACCGTGCCTTTTTTGACACGGACTGGTTAACCACAACTGCATGCATAGCACCATTCACTTTGTTTCCTGCATTCACTCTCCTTTCCACATCTGCATCAATCTTACCATCCCTAGTAAACACACTTCCCAAATAAACAAACTCATTCACCTGTTCCACACTCTTACCCTCTATCTTTATATCACACACACATACATCTTCTTCTCTTTCAAAAACCATCACTTTCGTCTTACTAACATTTATTTTCATGCCCTTCATCTTGTATGCTTCATTCGTTAAAGTTACCATGTCTTGCAACTCTTCCGCTGACGATGCAAGTAGAACCTGATCATCAGCATAAAGAAGGCATTTGACATGTAACTCATCCATTCTCAACCCACAATCACTCTCTTTCAAGTCTGCCAAACAACTGTCCATATATAGATTGAACAGCCATGGTGACGCGACACAACCCTGTCTAACACCTCTGGAGATATTAAACCAACCTGTGTACGCCCCATTTAGCCTAACACAGGCACTAGAATCCCTGTAAATGGATTTCAGTGCCCGCACCAAGCGCCTGTCCACTCCATACATAGCCAGAGTTGACCACAATTCATCCCTCCACACACTGTCATAAGCCTTCTCCAAGTCAATGAAAGCGCAGAAGACTTTCTTGTGCTTAGCCAGATATTTTTCGGCTATACACCGAAGGGAGAAGACCTGATCCATACATCCCATCCCCACCCTAAAACCTGCCTGAACATCCCATATTTTCTCCTCTGTTATTCTTATCACTCTATTAATCAATACCTTTGCATACAGTTTGCCGACAACACTCAGAAGACTAATGCCGCGGTAGTTTTTACACTCCTGCTGTGAACCTTTTCCCTTATATAGTGGAACGATAACGGCCTTGCACCAGTCTCCCGGCACTTGTCCGTACCTCCAACACATATTAAAGAGCTGGTACAACAGGCTTGCTACCACCCCGTCACCACTTCTGAGCATTTCAACAGACACTCTATCATACCCTGCCGCCTTACCAACTTTCATACCTTTCAGAGCTATTATAATTTCATCCATACTAATCACACTCTCATCATCTCCATCTATGTCCGAGTTCGGCGAACACACCTCCGCCCAGTCACCCACTCTTTGCACACTATCCTGCCAACTAAATAAACTTTCAAAATATACCTTCCAACGTTCCAGAACCTTACATTCTTCCGTTACCAAGCACCCATCTTCTTCTTTAATGACATTCAAATTTGTTGCTCCTTTAACTCCACGAGCCAATCTTACCAGTTTCCAAAACAGTTTAACATTGGCCCTGAAGTTATCGGAGAATTTCCTACTATCCTGTTCTTCTTTTTCATTCTTCTTCATTCTTACCATCTCTTTTACTTTTGCTTTCATTTCGGTGTAACGTTTCTTCACTCTTTCCAAGTCATCTTTCATGTTTGTTGCCTGATTTATTCTTGCTTTAGCTTTGTGGGCTAACACGTTTAGCCAAGCTTCTTTCTTCTTTCGCACCCCCTCTTTTACTTCATCATCCATCCAATAGTCATTCTTTTTCCTTCCATTCTTTCTGCGCGCCACACCACAAACCTTTGTGGCCGCCTGCACCATACTAGTTTTTACATTCTCCCAAGCTTCTTCTATACTACAATTTTTCATTTCATCCAGCATGTTATTCGTCTTCTCTCGCACGTTTCTCTTGTATTCTTCCTGCACATCCAATTCCTGCAGTCTTTCTACTTTTATTCTATCAAGTGCGGTCACAGGCACTCTAGCCCGATGGCGCCAATGCTTGAACAGACCATTTATTTGGCAACCAACCAGGTAATGGTCAGTTCCCACATTAACACCACGGTAAGCTCTTGTGTCTGTCACTTTACTTTTCAGTCTTTCATCTACAATAACAAAATCAATCATACTTCTACTGTCTTGCCTCTCCCACGTATACATATGTATCTTCTTGTGATTGAACATCGTGTTCATCACAGTAAGATGTTTCTCCACGCATACATCTAATAAATTCATTCCATTCTCATTCACTCTTGTATCTCCAAACGCACCTAAAACTCTTTCATATCCTTTCCTTTTTACTCCTACCCAAGCATTAAAATCCCCAAGCATAATGATTTTCTCATTTACCTTACATGCATTCACAATATCTCTTATACTGTCCCAGAATTCCTCTCTCTCTGCTGGTGGGCTTCCCATGTCTGGTGCATATACGCACAGAATGAAGACGGGGTTTATGCCTACCTTAAGCCTAACCCAGAGAATTCTGGGACTAACACACGCATAATCTTTCATACATTCCATCATTCTCTCCGAGAGGACAATCCCTACGCCTTGACAAGCTCTTTGTGCCTCTTGAACACCGGACCAGATTGCGGTTAGGGGACCGTGTGTGGATGTGTCCACTCCTTTTCTTTTCGTCTCACTTACACACAATGCATCTATTCTTTTATCATTCATCAACTCACATACTTCATCTATTTTCTCTTTTATACCTCCCTGAACATTCAACGTAGCTAAGCGACATCCTGCAGTTCGCTTTTCGCCCCGTGTGAACCGCTGACGTGGTGTGTGGCGAGCATCACCGCCGCCTCCGAGTACATTTATTTTGTAAGGCCTCATTCTGTTCCCACGATTAGCTAGGGAAGTATTTGTCCACCCCTACAGAGCCCCGCATGCAGGAATAAGGCTTCTTAGTGCCTGGGGGCGCCCGGTCCCAGACAAACAGGCACGCTCGCGACTAGGCTCTCCCCTAGCCATGCAGTTCTCGGCGCGGCAACCTTAACTTGGAGATAAGGTGTTCTTATCAGTCAAGAAGGTTTATTTAATCTTCTCGCTGTGTCCCTTAGTCGCCTCTTACGACACCCATGGGAAGAAACGGGGTGGCTCATTCTATGACCCGGAACCACACGGGAAATAGTAAATAATAAATAAAACGTCACTTGGAAAAATAAAACAAAAACATTCGAATTATAATACGTAAACGGGTTTTTTGCTAATGATAATTGTGTTTATTTTTATTTATTGATTCTAACCGAACCTGATGGCCTAGTTTATAACAAGGTGAAGATTGTTCATTTATAATTACTTACTCATCAAACAAGGTTTTACTGAATCAATGTAAATGGTTTAATGATAGCTGGTTTAGTGTCGTGAATGGTTTTTCATGGTCAATGGGTACGATGTATCATGCTTACCTATATTACCGAAAAAAGGAAGAACTGTAGGTACAGTAAACGCTCAGAAGTCCATAAGCACGCTAAGGATTACATTGCTATGATGCTTTATACGTGGAAGAACCAGGCTTCGGCACGAATGGGCCGGCTTGACCGGAGTGAAACACCAAACTGCCCCTAAGAATTAGGAAACTGAAAAATCGTATAATAGTTTCTGGGAATTTAACCTCGCTTGTTTGTGAATTGTACGTCGCTGGCTGGCGGCCACTCTATCTACCAGTCTCTCAAATCTGATCGTTAGATTATAATAAAAATTCTACTGAGTAATTGTTAGAATTGTAACTCGTGGGAGGACAGTTAAAAATACCATAGCTTCCCATTACTGACCGACTACCTACATGAAACGCTAAAAAAAGCTAAAAAAAGTTAACCTAACATTATTTGTATGTTTTTGAAGGCGTGATTTTATTTTAAAAGTTATTTCATTTCGACATTTTAAATAGCGAGTAAAATTTTACGTATACCTAGATGACGTTATCATTTTATCATTTACATATTATTGTCATTTTGTTCTTTGTGATCAGATCTTGACTAAATTTTTATGGGACCACCTCTGAAATATGACCTACCGATCAAAAAAGAATCATCAAAATCGGCTCATAATTGACGGAGTAATCGAGTAAACATCCAGACAAATTGAGAACCTCTTCCTTTTAGAAGTCGGTTGAAAAAACCCACGTCATTATTCACCAAATTTTATCGAAATATGTTCAGTGGTTTAGGCGTTAAGAGATAAACAGACAGAGTTACTTTTGTTAGAGTTAATATTAGTATGGATCTGGAAAGTTTTGCCATGCTTCGGCACGAATAGGTCGGCTCGATCGGAGTGATACCACGGCCTCACAGAAAACGGGCGTTAAACAACGCTTACGTTGTGTTTTGCCGAGTGAGTGAGGTTACCGGAGGCCCAATCCCCTTTTAAAAGGTCGGCAACGCACTTGTGACTCTTCTGGTGTTGCGGGTGTCCATGGGCGGCGGTAATTGCTTACCATCAGGCGATCCGTCTGCCCGTTTGCCCTCCTATCCCATAAGAAGGTAGGTAGATACTTTACCGTTTACCTAACTATTTTATTTCCAAAAACTCCAAAAACAAAACAATTTAGGAATCATAGAAGAACATCAGGTATCGCATTCCGGTGACAGCTAGGTCACGTACCTGGCCCGCGGTGACGTCATTGTTTGAAATGATACCACTATGTGTAAATAATTAGCCGAGCAAGATGCATTTTTTGGTTTCTTTGTTAGTGAAATTTTCAATTAGCAATTTTATACAGTTTACTTTTTTATTTGTTAAAAAATAGTAAACTGTATAAAATTGCTAATTGACGAATAACACGAGACAAAAATAGTTGGGCTAGTAAGCAATTTATTTTATATTAATCATGAATTAAAAATTTCCTTATTGGCATCGAAGCTGTCAATCAACGGCAACACTGTATTATATTGTTTATCCTTTACTAATTTTATTGCTTCTTTTGAACTGTACAACGTTTTGGTTCCTTACTGTAATGTTGTGCATGTATATTTAAAATAAATAAATAAACACTGATCGCGAAATTCGTGTTTCGTGACGTCACTGCGGGCCATTTTCGGGAATGGAATACCTGGTGCATAAGCAAATCTTGTTCTGCCATGGCAGGAATGACGATTGTGACCCATTGAAATCTCGTCAGCAAACTACTTGACAAAAATTAATGACTGACCACATACAACCAATTTCTCTGTGACACACGAGGAATAACCTTCTTTCTCTTTCACTCTCGTGTTAATTTTAATTAGCTCTCTCGCTTTTGCGAATTTATCTTACGGAAAAAAGACGTCACTGACCTCAATACCCGCTTGGACAGTTTCATAAAGTACTGGAACGGAATACTGTTTTCTATTTTAGACTTTATAGCTGATGAGCTATGGTTGAGTTTGTTATGTAGGTAAATTTTATTATTCTATCGAAGTGAACGTAGTTCTATATTATCAGTCCGCTAATGTTCAGTCGCTCATTGAACGTTGTTTTGAGTACAGTTGACTGTTCTAAAATTTTAAATATCGAATGTTTTATTTCTTTAATTTGTGGCCAACGGCTGTGTGGTTCTTATTTCAATTTTGGATTTTGTTGCCGTTACTACCTCTTTTGTAAGTTTGATTTGTTTTTTTTTATTTGCAAGAAGACTTTTTTTATTGCAAACCTATTCTGGTTAGCGATTTGTTTTTTTTTTTATTTTGTTAAATGAAAGATATTAAAGTGAAACGTGGTTTTGTTAATTTTGTTACCTAATGATATTATCTACATACATTTTAAGTGTTCTTAGAATAATCATGCTGTCTCAAGTATTTTATGAAAGGGAAATATCCTACTTATAAAATAATGTTGACAATGCTTGAATTGTTTCCAGGTAAGCTTACTTCTTTGTTTGCAATTTTGTCAAAAACAAACTTTAACAAACACAATGAACATTTTGACAGTTACAATAGGTGTGTTAAGGGATTCATTAGGCCATTGTGGGCCATCGTGTATATTTAATAACAGTAAGAGCAGTCCGAGAGTAAATGAGTCACTGTGAGTGTTGACTTAACATTTGTATTTAAAGATTTTAGTAGGGAGTAATGAAATCACAATTGTTTTGGGTATCAGACAAGCGAAATATAATATACTAGCGGCCCGGTACGTGCTTCGCTACGTATAAAGCGAAATACAGCGGACAGCGGACAAAACCATTCCCAGATCCCCTAAATTTCATCAAAATCGGTCCAGTCGTTTGATCTAAACCATTCCCAGATCCCCTTGAACACACACAAAAAATTTCATCAAAATCGGTCCAGTCGTTTGAGAGAAGTTCAGTGACATACACACTCACAGAAGAATCTTTATATATATAATTCTTCTGTGAGTGTGTATGTCACTGAACTTCTCTCAAACGACTGGACCGATTTTAATAAAAATTTTTGTGTGTGTTCAAGGGGATCTGGGAATGGTTTAGATCAAACGACTGGACCGATTTTGATGAAATTGGGGATCTGGGAATGGTTTTGTCCGCTGTCCGCTGTATTTCGCTTTATACGTAGCGAAGCACGTACCGGGCCGCTAGTTATATATATAAAGAGGTTGCGTTTAAGTTAAGATTTTTTTTAAAAGACGTTGCCCTACTCTAGGATTTTCGTTTAAAAACACAAATTCTAATATAAACAAACGCCCAGACACGGAAAGACTACCTTGTAGGCCAAACAAATATTTGCTCCGTGTGGTAATCGAAACCACAACACGTGGCGCAGAAGACGATCGCTCAGCCGCTACGCCAAACGTGTCGTTTATCATCACATAGTTCATAATTCTAGCCTTTTTTAAACTAGGTTTTACCGCGTGTGGGGACGGTTTAGAATACCGTTCCTTACTGCCTTTCAGACAGGCATCTCGGAAGAGGCGTGAAAATATCGTACTTGCTCAGTGGTAAGACCTCTTGGGATCTCACTTCCTAGCGACCACCCTTACGTCAGAGTCTGTCGTAAAGCACCTTGGTGTGTGTTTCTACTTTTGCAAGTAAGAGCCAGTTCCCCTCGGTTGCTACGGCTCTGGCAGTCTGCAATACGTAGCTCATAAAAATAGACAACGCATCAGCAACTCCTCTGGTATTGCGGGTGTCCATGAGCGACGACGACTAATTACCACCAGGTGTCTCGTCAACTCATAAAAAAGGTAGAGTAGCTTTATACTAATTCAATTATACAGAGTGATAAAGGAATGGTTTTACCTGTGATACTCAAGATATTTTCCTACGAAACCGATACCCTATTCGTGAAAAAATAAATAGGTAGGTACATCTTCATATATAAAAGTAGACAGACCACTTGTAAATGTTTTTTATTTTTATGGGATAGGAGGGCAAACGAGCAGACGGATCGCCTGATGGTAAGCGATCACCGCCGCCCATGGACACCCGCAACACCAGAGCAGTCACGAGTGCGTTGCTGACCTTTTAAAAGGGGATTGCTCCGGTAACCTCACTCACTCGGCGAAACACAACGTAGGCGTTGTTTGACGTCGGTCTTCTGTGAGTCCGTGGTATCACTCCGGTCGAGTCAGCCCATTCGTGTCGTAGCATAGCTCTCCCACGTAAAAAATGGGAAAATGTAAATAATAAAAATAAAAATAAAAAAATCACAAAAAGATAGTAGATAGTAGTTAAAAGGTAAGGTGGCATCGTACGACACTGAACTAACTGTAAAGTAAGTCGTGTCGGTTGAGAAGTAAGGTATCTTGCCTCTCATAGATGTCACCAACGTCACCTTATGACGTAAATTCAGAATGTGAAGGCAGAATTTCAATCATGCGGGTAGGGTTCGCGGTGGCTTAGAGGTCAGAGCGTCTGGTATATCAAACCAGAAGACGCAGGTTCGAATACTGCCCGCGATTGAATATTTTCCTTTGCTAAAAAATAACTAAATGTAAATAATGTATAGAAATTCCCCTTGTATCACGTATCTGTTATGGTTTTCATAGCGAAAGTTCGTCAGTAAGATGACATTTAGAATTACCTATTTAAAGAATGCATTACCTATGAAAATCATAACTTCATACAAAGCAAATATCATCAAACTTCCGCAGCTTTCTTAAAAGTATTTTTTTTAAAGCTTACTAGTAATGTGGGTCGTAGTAGAAGTAAGCTTACTAGTAACTAGTAATGTGGTATTCTAGTTAACCCCTCGTGCAAAGCTAAATGCTTGTGTTACGAGTGGATTCACGTCGGTAGTGCAATGGGTGGGTTTCGAACCGGCAACCACGTGATCGCCAGACCGACGCCCTAGTAATTAGGCTACTGTCGCTTCATAATTATGATAACAAAGAAACATATGGGCTGCCGAATGGTAAGCGGAAATAGCTGCCTATATTTTGACGCCAGCAACACCAGTAGGATCACTAGTGCGCTGTCATGTTGAGACCTCAGTTGTTAAGTATCGTATACCCAGTAATGTAACTGGCTTCATTACCCTTCAAACCTGTCGTAATCTTCTTCGAAATAATACCTTTCAGCAGTTGTTTCACACTCATACCATCACGCCTGTATTCCCCGAAGGGTTAGGCAGAGGCGTACTAATGTACACCCACAGTTCGCCGGTACGTTTAGGTCCCATGCGATAGGAGGCTTTTTGACTTTCGACTTTATTATAACCGGGCACAAATCCAGACTCCGAGCTGCTACTGAGAATTTCATAAAAATAGAAATACCCAATAACACTGCTCAATCTGGGGATCGAATCCAGGACCTCTAGCGTAGCAGTCGCGCTTGGTACCACTAGACTAATGAGGCAGTCTTGTTTCACACTCATCTCAAACATTATTTTCAACTCGGTCAGAGTGTTTGCCATATATATATAAGTCAGTTAAATACATTGGAGAACGTATCCATATTATATTGAATAGGACTTTCCGGTCAACTTAAAAGGGGATTGGGCCTCCGGTATCCTCACTCACTCGGCGAAACACAACGTAATCATTGTTTGACGCCGGTTTTCTGTGAGGCCGTGGTATCACTCCGGTCGAGCCGGCCTATTCGTGCGGAAGCATTGCTCTCCCACGTAAAAATTATTCCCCGACGGGTTAGGCAGAGGCGTACTAATGTACACCTACAGTTCGCCGGTATGTTTCAGTTCCATGTAAAAGGGGGCGAGCTTATTGCCATAAGCCCGGTTTAAATCCAGACTCCGAGTTGCTACTGCGAATTTCATAGAAAAACCCAATAACACTTTGCTCGACCTGGGGATCGAACCCAGGACCTCTAGCGTAGCAGTCGCGCTCAGGACCACTAGACTAATGAGATAGTAATTATTTAAACAAGTTGCATCCATACTAACTCAGCTACCGCATCTGTTACTTTTACTAGGTACTAAGTACCTAACCGTGACTAACTCTCTAATAATAAATCTATCAATAATCTACAAAAAAAAAAAAACAGACAGTAACTTTTGCATTCACGATAATAGTTTAGATAGTATGTATGGATATAATATAATATCGATAACCAATTGACAGCTGAATGTGACCGTTTGTCAAATTTTACAAGGAGATAATGCGTAGGATTGAAAAAATAACACGTTTTTGTAATGTTTATGCTTTTCTAATCTACAAACTCTTATTTTTTTTAACAAAACAACGGTCAATTTGCGCATTGACTCACGCGCCGAGTACTTATATTTAAAGTTGGAATTCATTCAAATGAAATTCCAAATTCAAATTTTAAACTGAGAACCCATGGGAATTGGTCAATTAAGTCTAGATGAATCACTCGCCGGATGTTTTTATTTTTTAATTATGCGAATAACATCCTTCATTGAATTGCATATACATTTGCCATAGTATAATTATCAGTGCTATTGTTTGCGGTAGTGTTTAGATATACCTAGGTACTATTATGAATTACAATATTTATGTTGTAAAGGTTTGGGAATGATCTTTGGGAGTGTCAAAACTTAGGGCTGACTCACGCGCCGAATGCTTTTAAATTTGTAATTCAGACTACTTTTTTAGTTATTTTTTTTTATTTAAATTAAAATGCAATGCTGTTCTTTTATAAGTGAATCGTTGGATAACGGCTATATCGTTTTTTTTTTAATGTTTGTGATAGGTAGTCCGAATACGAGTTTTGGTGAAAAAATTTGAAAATTTGCTTGGAAAATAGAAAATAAAAACTTAAAAATTCTTTTTTTTCTATGGTTTATTAAAACTTGTACATGCGGAGGGTCTTGAGGTTTAAAGAATGGTCACCCATCCACACACTGACCGCGGCAAGCACAGCTTAACCTTGCAGATCGGTTGGTCGGCGTAGTTATTACATAGCCACGAACCCCTCCAGCAATTTATACATAATCTAACTAATATAATTTATGCAACTGTCTCATTATTCTAGAGGTCCCTAGCGCGATTGCTACTCTAAAACTCCTGGGTTTAATTCTCAGATCATTATTTGGATTTTATCGGCGAATAGTGGGTGTACATTAGTACACCTCTGCCTAACTCTTCGGGAAATATAGGCGTGATGGTATGTAGATTAGTGGAGTCAGTATTGAATAGATTCATTTGCTTATTAAAACACGCATCTTAACAGCATCTTGATAAATCGCAAGGAAGTACAACATGAAAAACATATCATATATATCATTTTTATCTACACATAAGACAGAATTAGATGTATACCTACCTACTTATATGTAGGTTATTAGATAACGTATCGCCTCTCAACGCTACACCAAAAATACGAGATTATTTATTTGCAAATATTATCGCCATATCTAATTCCAAAATATATTTGGCACTAAACTTTCATAAGACTTGAATAATATTAACATGTATTCCCCGAAGGGTTAGGCAGAGCCGTACTAATGTACACTGACAGTTCGCCGGTATGTTTAGGTCCCATTTAATAGGGGGCGAGCCTATTGACCGGGCACAAATTCCAAACTCGGAGCTGCTACTAAGAATTTCATGGAACGCAATAACACGTGATAAATATTATGCGGGTTAAAAGAAACCATATTGACATAGGTAGTCGTTGCAAGCCTGGTCACTGAATGTGAGGCCCTGAGATCGATTCCAAAATCAAAGTGTTATAGGGTTTATTCTTAAGTTTTTGATAGCAAGTAGATCGTAGTTTGGATTTGTGTCCTGATAACGGCAAAAGTCTCGCCTATCAATTCAATCTGGTGTATTTTTAGCCTAGAAGCCGAGTTACAGTTTTTCTTTGATAAGCTTACGCTTAGCCGCCAGTTCGCCTGTTGTTAAGCGACACAGCGAATCAGCGATCTACGATGGAGCGCGCTTGCCTAGAAGAAACCGATTCACTAGTGATTTAAAGACACCCAGATTACATCTATCGGGGAAGATCCACTCGGGAAGCGCATTCTACATTTCAGCGGTACACATACATACGTAATAAAAGTGGGTTTTGTTTGTGTAGTATAATCTCTGGGCCGAATCACTTATATGTAGTTCTTTTATGAAAGGATTAACGGAACTATATACTGACGCAATATGGTGATAGGCCGCTGGTAAAACATATAGGTATCTAAAACTGACCGTGGCTCAAACTGGATTATCCAAATTCCATTCACTACGTCATATGCTTGCAACTTTCTCTCGGCCCCAGAAGAGGCGCCATTGGTATGACTTTGCGAATTTGGTCCTAGTGTTTAAATGAAAGTATGTCTTCTATTAAGCCAACGAAAACAATTAACCAACTTCGGTATTGAAATAAAATTATTATTTATTTATATTTATATAATTACTAGCTTTTGCCAGCGACTTCGTCCGCGTGGAATAGTAACTTTGTTCCCTAGTTCTTCGCCCGCGGTTTCACCTGCGTTGCCCTGTTCCTAAGGGTTGTAGGAAGTAGTAGAAGAAAGAAGTAGGAACGGGGTTCCTAAGGGTTGTAGCGTGATGTTTTATAGCTTGAAACCTTTCTCATGAATCACTCATTTTCCCAACATTTCCCTTCACTGCTCTGCTCCTATTGATCGTAGCGTGATGAAAAGTATACTATAACCTGCCCAGGAGTATGAAGAACAATTGTACCAAGTTTCGTTGAAATCTGTCGAGTGGTTTTTGTTTCTATAACGAACATACAGACAGACAGACTGACAGACAGACAGACAGACAAAAATTTTACTGATTGCATTTTTGGCGTCAGTATCGATCACTAATCACCCGCTGATAGTTATTTTGGAAATATATTTCATGTACAGAATTGACCTCTCTACAGATTTATTTTAAGTATAGATAAGCTTTTAAAAGGGTTTATGAAACGTTATGATTCTAGTTGCACGGTTCCAAAAGGTTGATCCTATGGAGAAGAATCCGGCAAGAAACTCCATGGATTTCGATATCATTAATCTAGGTTCCTACTCTACCATTTTGTCCAAAATACTTCATTGGAAATAAACATAAACGAATGCAATTTTTGATAACTTTACCAAGTTTCGAACGATTTTGCGGTCCTTTGTTTCCAGTGAAGTAGTAGTAGATGAAATAGTACCATAGGAACCTAGATTAACAGTATCCAAATCCGAATAATAACATAGTTTGATAGAATTGTCTGGATTACGATTTATTTCGGTATTACGTTTTTGTGGACAATTCAAACTTCGCCGGACCCTTAATAACTTTCCTGTTATTCATTTGTGTACGAGTATAAAACGTAATGTTTTTTATGTAATACTCGTAGCACAATAAATGTATATTTATAACGTACCTATTATTGTTTTAACATTTTCCTTATGTCCTCAATAAGGAAACCTGGACTACGAAAACACTAGGAGCGGTGAAGGGTCAGCGTTTTAGGGGTTGTCTACAATGTAAAAATGACGTTCAAAACTTAGGGGTCTATCTTGGATAAATGATTTTGACTTTAAACAAATTTATGTATCTATTATATATCTAATATAATATATAGTACATATACTGATGAATATTCGATTTGATCCAAACAAAACATTCCTCAGTACCGATTTTGATCGTCGAGCAAAGCATTTTACTAAGAAATTATTATGTTATTGT
Source organism: Acronicta aceris (assembly GCA_910591435.1). NCBI lineage: Eukaryota > Metazoa > Arthropoda > Insecta > Lepidoptera > Noctuidae > Acronicta > Acronicta aceris. Next base: position 1,362,637 of record OU342778.1, on the reverse strand, counting down.
TGAACCAGACGATTTACAATTAAAATACAATGCAGTTCTTACGCTAGAATTATTTGCTTACTCGGTAAATAATTCTGAACGCGTTTTGTTTATTACCAATTGTACTTAGAAGTCGCATTCTTTGGTGTAGGCTGAATATTTAAACGTGTGTAGGGAATACGGACATAGGTATGTTGGTATTAACAACGCGGATCGATCGATTTGCAAGGTAAATTTTCTCTAATTGCGATCAGTCTATGTATCATCAATTTTTCATAAGCCTATCAGTCCACTGGTCGTATATATAGGTTACTTAAAACATCACATACATAACATAATCAACCCTTTATACTGTCCCACTACTGGGCACGGGTCTCCTCTCGGAATGAGAGGGATTAGGATGTAGTCCACCACGCTGGCCTAGTGCGGGTTGGCAGACTCCAAACGCCGTCGAGAAAATCTCTCAGGCTTGCAGGTTTCCTCACGATGTTTTCCTTCACTATGCTATATTCTTAAGCAAGCGTCCCAAATGACGACCACAGAGCGAATGCCACGAGCACCCGTTCCTGGCCAAGAACCTCGTCCCGTTTTATCGCGTTAATCTTTGAGGTGTTGACAATCTCCAATATCGTTGTCAAAGCAACTCTTTATTGAGATTAATTGCTATTTATGTGGAACAAAGAAACATTAAACGTAACAATAATTAAAATTAACAAAACCTAACAATAGAAATCAGTAAATAAGTAAAACTCTGCAACTAATCTGGGTAAACTGCTGGTCCGGGTCGAACAAAGAGTTACCTATTAATTGTCTATGTGACGCGATGTCTCTGCCGATCGCAATCAGATTTTGTATTTTTTATCTGTCAGAATATTCTGTCAAGATATCCTCATGTAAGTCAGTTTTCTACTCGTAAAAAGTTACTCAAAATCCTGATACCACAGTAGGTATATGTGAGAGTTATAAGTTAGAACAATGGCTTGAAATGATCGCGGAAAAAAGAGCCACCTTTGACACCTGTCCTTATTGGCACACCTGCATCAGACATCGTGTAACCCAACCACTATTGAGCGAGCTCAACAATGTAATTACTATACGTCATTCAGTTTTTTATTAAGGTGCAACAAGACAATAGGCGATGTGCATAATAAAGTCGTTAATTATAACAAACACACCAGTGCGCGCATGCGTTTGTTTTTTTTTCGTGGCCCAATCTTGCGATGTTCTTAAAATTAAAACAAAGAATGGCACAAAGAAAGGAACCGTGTGAATCATTACTAAGATTTGAAGTACTTATTGCTTAATATATTTCAATTTATAATCAGATTATAATTAAAAAGTTTGTAGAGATGAGCTTTGATAAAAGATTTGGCGAAAAGATTAATATAATTTTAACGTAAAAATAAAATTGTGAAATAATTATGCAGGTTATGTAATATGATTATTTTAGGTAGTTACTTTTTTAAATAATTGTTATTGGGTTTTTGTAGCAGCTCGGAGTTTGGGATTTATGCCCGGTTAATGGCAATAGGCGAGCCTATTATATGAGACCTAAACATACCGGCGAACGGTGGGTATACATTAGTACGCCTCTGCCTAACCCTTCGGGGAATACAGGCGTGATGGTATGTTATGATAATAATATGACCTATTGGTGACTCTACGAGTAAAATACTGGACTGGAAGGTGACCCCAACTATCTCGGCGATGGGATAGTCCCGGAATATTTAAAAAATAGTAAAATATGTAGTGGAATCGAATAATTCCCCTCACAATTGGAGCTGCTCGACTGGGGAAGTACCTTGCAGGAAATCGTAGCTAAATAATATAGCTCCGTGCTATGCGCGTATAGCGTAGCGTATTTCTAACGGTGAGCAAGGTCACCAGAGCTCCGCGAGGAATCGTTGTGTTGGCAGTGTGGGGGACCGGTGGTGTTTTGTAGCGGCCACTATCATGTATGGCAGCATATCTCCTATACTGCCAGCCCAACTATTCCTCCTTAATTCACAGGGTCGGCAACGTGCGAGTGATACTCCTGGTGTTGTTGCAAGCGTCCAAAGGCTACGGTAACCGCTTACCATTAGGCGGGCCGTATGCACGTTTGCCACCTTAGTGGTATAAAAAAAAAAATATCCATATCTGTTTACCAATGAACAAGTGTATCTATTGCCGCAAATAACAGTACCCTAATCGTCCGAACTTGTAAAGTTTCTTGGGGAATTTTGGAGGACACTTGTTCTCGGAATGCGGACGGACAAAGAATGCACCGACTTGTGATTCACCTAGCAGGTAGAAAGTGCTTCAATTAGTTGACTCATATGAACACAACATCTGATTTGTAAATAACCGATTATGTAGCTTGTAGCTAAGTAATAAGTAACAATCTCGTGCAAAATATTGACATCTAAGAGCAGGCAAAAAGTGTTTTTTTTTTATTCTTAGGTACGCTTGCCAGTTCGACTGGTGTTAGCCGACACTGCGATCTACGATGGAGCGCGCTTGCCTAGAAGAAACCGATTCACTCGTGATTTAAAGTCACTCAGATTATATCTATCAGGGAAGACCCACTCGGGAAGCGCATTCCATATTTCAGCGGTACGCATGATAAAAGTGGACTTAAAGCATTTCGTTCGGGTTTTTTGCATTTTCATCCTTCTGGTCATCCGACAGTAGAAAGGGCTAAGGAGAATAAGATCGTGGAGATCCGATGCACACTCTCCGAAATGTATCCGGTAAAGAACCGAGAATCTAGCAACTTTGTGTGTCTTTATCTCGTCCCCACATGATAGAATACAAAGGTATTCAGTTCTCGAGTTACTCGAGTTCAGATCCAAGGTTAATATTTTCTTTTACTAAAATATATATAATAATATATCTTCTTCTTATAAATATATATAATATATCTTCCTGGGTCCGATTCCCAGGTCGATCAGAGTTGTTGGGTTTTTCTATGAAATTCTCAGTAGCAGCTCGGAATTTGGATTTGTTTGCCCGCCTTACATGACCTAAACATAGCGGTAAACTGTGGGTGTACAAAAGTACACCTCTGCCTAATCCTTCGCGAAATGCAGGCGTAATGGTATGTTATATTATGTATTATAATAAAAAAAAAATAGGTCTGAATAACAGTGAGGAACTGTATTCTAACCCGTCCCCACACGGGGGTTTACAATGTTTTCTCGGCTCTTAAGAGATGCCTACATCTCTTAAGAGCCGAGAAAACACAAGATCAATCTATGCGTGAACATTCTTAACACATCAAGACCACTTCGTGTCTCGGAGAGCACGTAAAACCGTCGATCCGCTTATCATTCGAATAATAGCAAATTCTACTGTTTTTAAGCTTAGCAGATGTCGCCACTGGCGCGTAAGGTCTTGAACTATAAGCTTTTGACGTTTGTTATTACGCACGTGAAAAGACATAGTTTACATATAGGACCCGTCTGAATAGCACCTGCGCGAATAGCACCTAGCCTAGTCCAGGAAGAGCACTAATACTTTTGAATGGTGCTCTTACCTGCCAAAAGTATTGGTAGATGCTCTAGGTGGACGTACGTAATACATACAATCATATTTAATAAAACTTTAAAAAAAAAGTAATACCGCCTTCAAAAATATAAAAATAATGTAAAGTGCACAATAGTTTCCATGTTTAGGTCCCATTTAATAGCCATTAACCGGACGCAAATTCCAAACTCCGAGCTGCTACTGAGAGAAAATTATATAGTAAACCCCAATAACACTTTGATCGACCTGAGAATCGAACTCAAGTCCTGTAGCGTAGCTGTCGCGCTCAGGACCATTAGGCTAATGAGGCAACTTTAATTCTATGTTTGTAAGAATTCGATAATTAGTGCAGACAAACAGTCATTAGATAAGTACATTATTTACTGATATAACTATCTGATAGCTCTGCCCTTGCCTAAAATCGGTCAAGTTTGAGGACAAGTACCTATGTCTAGTCTGTATTTGTTGTACCTACATTATATTGGAAGATAGTGGTGTCTGCACTTTGTCTAAACTCTGAAAACAACATTAAATTTTCCATATTACAACCCAGTCGACAATGGGTAATTAGAATGTTTTTAGGGTTCCGTTCCTGAAAAGGAATAAAAGGGAACCCTTATAGGATAACTTTGTTTTCCGTCCGACCGTCCGTCCATCTGTCTGTCAAGACTTTATCTCGGGAACGCGTGGAGGTATCGAGTTGAAATTAAAACCATAAACTCAGGTCTACAGTCCCTTGAAGCTGTGAAAAAAATCAAACTTCTATGTTAACGTAATAGTAAACGTAACGTGCCGTTTATGCCGGAAAAACGCATATTTCGACACTCTCAAGGGAATCAAAATTTATAGGGTATTTTCCGTTGACCTAGAACTATGAAATTTGGCTAGTAATACCTTATTATACCGTCTTATACTACAAGTATAGGGAAAAATCTGAAAACTATATTTTTTTTTTATGGGATAGGAGGGCTAACGAGCAGACGGATCGCTTGATGGTAAGCGATTACCGCCGCCCATGTACACCCGCAACACCAGAGGAGTCACGAGTGCGTTACCGACCTTTTAAAAGGCGTTTGGGCCTCCGGTAACATCACTCACTTGGCGAAATACGACGTAAGCGTTGTTTAAAGCCGGTTTTCTGTGAGGCCGTGGTATCACTCCGGTCGAGCCGGCCCATTCGTGCCGAAGCATGGCTCTCCCACGTAATGATTATAATTTGTAATTAATTCTATTATGTACCCACAAATTTGTACGGAACCCTCGATAGGCGATTCCGACTCGCACTTGTGCAGTTTTTTTTATTATAATACATAATATAATATACCGTCACGCCTGTATTCCCCAAAGGATTAGGCAGTGGTATACTTTTGTACAACCACAGTTCGCCGGTATGTTTAGGTCCCATGTAAGACAAGCACACAAATCCAAATTCCGAGCTGCTACTGAGAATTTCGTAGAAAAACCCAACAACACTTTGCTCGAACCAGAAATCGAGCTTAGAAAGATATAAATTTTTAGTTAAAGAAAATTTCAACCTTGGATTCGAACTCGTGATCTTTGAATTAGCCGTCCAATAGTCACATCAGTAGGCTACCATTGCTCTAGGCTATTGCAAAAATAATTTAACTAGGATTCACCGAAAACCGTTACACAGTACCGCTATATCCTCCTAGTACCGAATTGGTACCGTTAAGTGACATTGAGTGTAGGTGCCAGCTGTTATCATTTTGCGGTTAATATTATATGGTGGGTGGACAGTAACCTTAGTGTCTGCTGACCCAGTTTTTATTTAGCGGTTTGATGTGTTACGTAGTTAAGGGTCCGGCGGAATGAATTGCCCGTACAAACGTAATACCGAAATAAATCGCGTTGTATTGATATTATTTGATTCCCGACGTTTCGGATCCTTTACAGCATCCATGGTCACGGGTAGACTAAGTTGTTGGACGTCTTAATGTTACAATTACTAACAGCTACCTTACATTTTTCTTAATTATTGGCGATCAGAAACCAACAAGTTCAAATAATTACTTCCGTACATATTAGTGACGTGACCAATATTATCGATATAGATTATAAACAATGTCTAGGTTACAACCTTGAACTAATAACGTTGATCAGTAATATTTGTAGAACTACTAATTGGTAATTAATTATAACGATCAACCTTCGTTTTCTATTGTTAATTGGTTATTAAGTATCGGTATTTGTATTGTTAAAAATAAAAATAGATTTTTGCTAATCGTCTGTCGCTATTATTACGCTATTATTTTATCGTAATTAACTGGTTATTGGTTGATTTATAAACAGTTATTGATACTGTCGGAGGCGTGAGTCCAGGTATGATGGGATCACCCCTCCGAAGGAAAAAATCCGTTTTATATTTGGATTATTCTTCTTTATTCCGATGATATTCAAAGAATCAATTCATTTAACATTTTTTTACTACACGTCACTTTCAAAACAGTTCTACTCAATATTTAAATTCTTGGTTCTTATTCCTTTTACAAAATTCCCAACCAACCAGCTGGATGAGACGTCACCTCTTTGTGGCAACCTCTACAATACGCAGAAAGATCCCGATGCACCTCTGACTTTTATAATTCAAATAAGAATTAAAAACTTATAATCACTAACTTTAATGTAAAATTAAGGTGCAGGAAGTTTCATAGCACCTACAAAGAGGTACTTACTGATTTCTCCATGTTTTTGAAGATCTGTGTGGAGTAATTATTTTCATCCGACTTCAAAAAGGTCTTCATTTACTGGGTTGTTACGTGTTATTGTCATTTTGTTCTAAATTTTGAGATCAGATCTTGACCAAATTTTTATGGGACCACTTCTGAAGTATGACCTACCGATCAAGAAACAATAATCAAAATCGGTTCATAATTGCCAGAGTAATCGCGTAACAAATATACACAAAAACATACAGTCAAATTAAAAACCCTTTTGAAGTCGTTTGAAAAGTAAAACTGCCTTCAAAAACACAAAAAAAATAATTCTATGTATGAAATAGTTTCGGAAATCAGCGAAATCAAAAGATTCGATCAAATCAAAGGCACCCACTTTCGAAACTGTTTCATAAATAACATTATTTTAATTTAGTTATTTTAGTAAATGAAAAATTCAATCGCGGGTAGGATTCGATCCTGCGTCTTCTGGTTTGATATACCAGACGCTCTGACCACTAAGCCACCGCGAACCCCACCCGCCTGATTGAAATTTGCCTTCACATTCTGAGATTACGTCATAAGGTGACGTTGAATTTTTTCTTTACTAAAATAACTTTATAATCTTAGCATGGAAAATGCAAAAAAATCACAAAAAGATAACATTTTTTTTTATGTTTTTGAAGGTTTTACTTTTTTTTATTAGACAGGAGACCCATGCACAGAAAAGCACGAATTTCTTGGGCAGACTTAGTGAATTATATTTTTAAACCATAATTATTATTTATTTTTTATTTTCAATAATAAAAAAAAACATACTTAAATATTAAGATGTGGTATTCTAAGAAGCCGTTGTTTTAATTCTTTGGAATCCGTCTTTTTTTATGGTTAGCGACCGTGAATCATTGGGGTCAGGCGGTCGACGACTGCTATGCTGACGATGTGCTAACAGTGTGTTTGAATTGTTGGTAGGCGTTTATTCGAATTTATACGAAACTGTATTTTTACATAATATTTCTCCTTTTAAAAAAGTTAACACAAAATATGACGCACCCTTGATGTAGTGGCTGAGTGATCGGTTTCTGCATCACGGGTTGTGGGTCCGATATATTTATTTTAGAATACCCATGCTGTAAAAAATTAGTGCATTCCAAAAAGAGTATTTTATTTTATGGTTTTTTTTTAAGTTTGTTTAGTATAAAGCTTTTGCATTTACTGATAAAAAAGTTTATTTTAAAAAGAGAATCCTAATGAATAAATACGCAATTAAACATATGAATAGGTACTTGACTTCAAGTTCAAATGTTTTTATTTCAAATAAGCTTTTACAAGCGTTTATGTAACGTTATGATTCTAGTTGCACGGTTCCAAAAAGTTGTTCCTATGGAGAAGAATCCGGCAAGAAACCCCATGGATTTATTATTTCTTATATTATTTATTTTTAATTTGGTATATTATTTTTTGAGCAATGTATTAATTGCTAGGATTTTCCTAGGGCATTTCCCAGGATAATACTTAGTAAAAATGTATGATCTATAATAAAATCTCATTTCGCCTGCAAAAGTAATTTTTCCGCCTCCAAAAATTCAAGGGCTGACACTGCCAATCTTCAAACGCAATTAAAGAGACAGCAAAGAAAGCGGCAAAGAAAAAATACGGATTTATAGCCGTGTCTTAACTTTAACTAACACGAATTTGTCTAAATCCACATTTATTCAGCGCCCTTCATTAGTTAGGCGGAAAAATATAATTTAATTCGCCAATAGGGCCGCTCTCCACACACCCCGACAGACAATCACTAATTACCCCCGGAGTAAGCCATACAAATCGCCGAAAATGTTTACTAATTTATAAAAAAGGCGAAAAAAAATTTTTTTTTTTTCACTCTCCAAATGAACTTATTTAGCTCAAGAGGGATTTAATAAAGATTTTTCACGGGTTCTCTCGGCTTCGACGAAGTTTTTGGAGTTCCGTAAAATGTGGGGTGAAACACCTTGTAAACAATTTTCAAAGTACCTACTTATTTAAATTTCGAATATAATAAATATATTCCACACACTTTAGGTATGTTATTTTATCACCTGTTTTTGTCATTTTTTTAAATGCGTTTCTCATCGGAAATACGTTTATCAATTCCTTTTTTTGCTACAAATATTTAATTCAAAATTGAAATTAAAGTACATAAATATGTGTCTTGACATTTTTTCTTAGTTATGTTATATTTTCAATGTTAACACTAAGCTTTGATTAGTGCAAAATCACACTAATCAAAGCTTATGCACTAATCAAAGTTTAGTGTAAATTTACCTCGTGGAATACAGATTCATCAAATTTGTTTTAATCCCTACTATTTTATTAAATTATCGACTTTGAGTATTGAGCAAGATGAAGACACTATTCTGATATGAAGATAATTATATAAATTACGGAGAATATAATTTAACAGAAATATTAACTAATAACTAATTTCCTATTATGTATTGCCAATATATATATATAGGCCAAGATTACTCACCTAAATCAGTAGGTACCTATATGATTGTACGGAACTATTCCAAAACCCGCAACTCTATCAACCTTTCTTCCGGCGACTTTTTTCACCGGCGACTAATCTCAACGATATTTCTCGTGTCGCAGATTGAATTAGTGCACGACAAACGCACCTCATTTCGATGAAAAAATACATTAAAATTATTTATTTACCCTCTTCTTTGGCTGTTTATGGAGAAACTTTGTATGTACTGATTTAGGCAATGATTTTATTAATCTATTTCCCGCGGCTTCACTCGCAACCTAAAGTGACATCGTGTTTGACTCGATTAACAATATAGACTATGTTACTCAGTGATAATGTAGCATTTCATTAGTGAAAGAATTTTTAAAATCGGTTCAGCATTTTTTGGGTTTATCCATTACGACAATTTTACAAAATTACAAATAATCAAATCATACACATAAACATCCCTTCATGCTTATATTCTCCGAAAGGTAAGGCGGAAGTGTACTAATGTACGCCCACTGTTCGCCGGTATGTTTAGGTCCCATGCAGAAAGGGACAAGCCTATTGCCATTATCGGGCACAAAGCCGGTGCTACTGAGAATTTGATATAACAATCTTTGCTCGACCAGGAGATCGAATCCAGGACCTCTAGCATAGCAGTCGTGCTTGAGACCTCTAGACTAATAAGGCAGTTATCCCGAGGAATTTCTGAAAATCTCCATTCAGTGCTAGGGGACTTCCTTGTGCAAATTTACATACTTCTAGATACCTACACTGGTTTACGTTATGCATTGTCAGTCAGTGCTAGAGTTTTATTATAAGGCCAGGATGATGTTTATATCCTAATTGATTAGACAATCGATTGTCCATACAAAATCCTTTCGAAAAAGAACTTTTAGTTTTTCCCAAATATTCCAGTTATCCGGGCAACATTTTTTAAATTTTTGAAACGAACATAATTTAGTTTTTCGACTAGACCACTGCTCACTATTGAATTTGGAATGGTGACATTATACGAAAATCCTCAAAAGTGGTACTCGCCTTTAGACATTTTTAATTCCAACATCGAGAAAAATCATTAAAAGGACACCCAAGAAAGGGGTAGTGTCGCTACCTTCCACGTAGACCAATGATCCTAAATTAACGTCGGGAGGGGGCCTAATCGACCATTTTTTTCCCGCCTGATTACGAAAGGCTAATATTGAACCCCCCAACCCATTGGCTCAAACAAATGTTAACCCTTTATTCGCGCGCCCCTTTCGAAAAAAAGCCCATAAAATATATCTAATTAAAAAATATCCGCGTCTAAGGCCTGACGCTCATAAAGAATGTCAATTAAGGCTGCGACGTTTTTTTTTTCTTTTGGTTGAGTATAATTTTTTTTTCGTAATATTTTCTGTCGTTCCGCGGCCGGCGAGGGTTAAGATAGCGAAATTAGTATCGGTATGAAATATTGAGTAATTTAATATTTGTAGGTGCGTGGCGACTCCAACCCTTTTTGTTCTGTTTGATGTTCGTATTTTTTTAATCAAGATTAACAATGGGGTGGTTGTTTAAATATAATTATTTTATTTAGTATTTTATAATTCCAGAGCACGTGTCATTTATAGTATTTGGTTGAAAACAATTTGTAAGCATCGTTTCGTATTTTCTGCGTATTTAACAAAAAAAAACATTTCTTGCCCAGATTTAAATTCAAATTCAAAGTATCTTTATATTTAATCAGTGAAAGTAATATCAACACAAAATATTTCTCTCAATTGTTTTTATGGGACCACCTCGGCAATAGATTTCAAAAAATGTATGAAAATGCTTTGAAAAGCACACATTTTGTGTTTTTTTTTGCAATTAACAATCAATCCAGACATATTCTGCATATTATATATTTAAAATGAATGCTGATAAGATTGATAAAATTATTACGTGGGAGAGCCATGCTTCGGCACGTATGGGCCGGCTCGACCGGAGTGATACCACGGCCTCACAAAAAACCGGCGTTAAACAACGCTTACGTTGTGTTTCGCAGAGTGAGTGAGGTTATCGGAAGCCCAATCCTCTTTTAAAAGGTCGGCAACGCATTTGTGACTCCTCTAGTGTTGCGGGTGTCCATGGGCGGCGGTAATCGCTTACCATCAGGTGATCCGTCTGCTCGTTTGCCCTCCTATCCCATAAAAAAAAGGTTTTTTTTTTCAAACACTGAATCGGTAATTGTAATACGATTATCCCATAATGACTCATTTCAAAATGGCTCAACCTGTATTTTGAATCGACCATGTGTCATAATAGCGCAGAAATATTTTAACATGTAGTGAATTCATTGAGAGGTCGTTGAAATTCAGAAGAATGAGGAAAAATGCCAGCAAAAGGTACCTCATCGTTATTCCATAATTATCAAGGTTACGCCATGGTGGTCTTTAAAGCCTATTCATTATTATTTAGCCCGAATTATCCCAAAATCGAGCAAAAGCCTCCCGCTTTTTCCATGTCATTCGGTTGCCTGCAACTGTAGACCAATCCGGTTGTAATGCGTCCAAATCATCCCGTCACTGATGACGTGGTCGCCCTCGTCGTCGCCTCGCAGTGGGTTGCCATTTAGTTGTAAGACTGGCCCAGTGCTGATCTGACATTCGGCTAACATGGCGGGCCCAGTCCCACATGAGCTTGGCAGCTTTCTGGGTGACATCGGTGACTTTAGTTTTGGAGCGTAGTACCTATACAGTTTCGAACCCGGTCGGTCAATGTAACTCCTAGAATACTACGCTCCATTGCTCTCTGGAAAACCTTGAGTTTGAACTTTTGACTTTCTGTCAAAGACCAAGTTTAGGCGCTAGTAAGCCTACAGTTTACATTATAAACCTAGGCCTTATAACCTTTGTTTATAGTTCGAAAAATCGTCATTATCGTCCGCCGTCAGATAAGGGGTTAGTTTAAGATATAGAAAAAAATAAGGTTAGGCAATCTCACTTCCTGCTAACATTATAAAGGTGAATGTTTTTAAGGATGCATGAATGTACTCTTTCACCTTCGAACTGCTGAACGGATTTGGATAAAATGTAGCACAGAAATAGATTATAGTCTGGACTAACACATAGGCTACTTTTTATTCAGGTTAGACCCAATTCTAAAGTCCAGGCAGACAAAGTCGCGGGCAGAAGCTAGTAAAGAATAAAGAAGGTTATGTTGGATTTGTACCAATTAATCACAACCGTTCTCTTTCTCACCCTAAGGGAAAACACTCACCTATGGTGAAGGATAACATCGTTGGAAAACCTGCAATTTTAGGAGGACTCCATCTTTGAATATGTGTTAAGTCTTTCAACTCACAGTACCTTTATCTCTCTGCTTATCTGGCATGAGAATAAGAGCCTGATGATGTTGTGTTACTGCACGAAAAACGAGCCAAAGTTATGTATTTTCAACAAAACTTTTTTTCTAATCGGCTTCTATTACTTTCGACAAGAAAAAAAAACAAAGTTTCATAGAGCGGGCTTCGGGAAATTATCATACAAAACCTTTGATCCCGATTTGATTTGAATTCTTTCTATGTCAGTCGATTGTTCGTATTGTTCCGTATTTTTAAAACTTGTAAGTATTTAATTTGCTTTTGCAATATTTTATGTAGGAGGAAAATCATTCAATATCTTATCAAAATATTGATGTAATCAATCGTGTTATCATCTGATAATATTGCAACTGGCGACGAGCTATCTGTTATGGTTGTATTTATCATACAGCGTTTAGGCGTCGATGTAGGGAGGAGGCCTTTGCCCAGGAGTGTGACAATACAAGCTAACTAGTAGGTATTTGACTTTGAATGTTAATCTATTATTGTATTTGACATTGTTTATTATTCAGCTGACATTATATAATTATTTATCTGTCAATTTTACAACTTTTGACATGCTTTAATTTTCAAATGTTATCAGCATTTTATTCATTTTAATTTGATTTTCTTATTATATAGTTGTAATAAATCTAAATGTGAGTACTGTGTAGGCTAGTTTAAACACAAGATTCATATTAACATTTTTTCTGAAGGACTGGAAATAAGGTAGTTATATAACTTAAACATACCAGCAAACTGTGGGTATACAGTAGTACACGTCTGCTTAACCCTTTGTGGAAATACAGGCGTGATAATATGTATGATTTCAATACATTATGATATACCTACAATTATCCATTTCATATCTCTAGAACCGTTTCTATTCCAACTGCAATATATATTTGAACAATCAAACATCTCAGTTGTGAATTGCAATGCATGCACAAACACACACGTCGTGTATGTTAGTTGATAAACAAAATGGCTGTCGCCGATGGTAGGTGGGTGAATAAATAAATACATGCTGCATCTAGGACGAACAATGTGGTGGTACATTGGAAATAAGGGGATGAGAATCTCCTATGTATTAAGAAAACCCTATCCGACACGTGGAGGTATGGTTAGGTATCGAGATCCGGTGCTATTTTTTTATAATCGTTTTCATATTGCAAGAAAAAAAATACCCAAAAATAAATTGGACATTACTTTATGTTTTTGAAGGTTTTACTTTTTTTATGATTTAATTTGTGTGACGGCCAGTCAATTTACAGGAACCGTTGGATGTCAAAATAAACTCACTTTGTGTTTTACCACATTTATTACTTAATTAATCACAATATTGACTGCCTCATTAGTCTAGTGGTCCCAAGCGCGACTGCTACGCTAGAGGTCCTGGGTTCGATCCCCAGGCCAATAGTTGTTAACACAACATATTTGTCGGGTTAGCTAGTTTAGAATTCGCAAAGTAATAGTAATATACTAAAAATAGCAACATTATCACTGTATAGGTATTCATTATAAATCATAATGTTAATAAATAATTGTGTAACTGATATGAATTAGATCATTATAAAATTAAAGATATCCACGCCTTATCAGAGACTACGTACCTACTTCTGGTTTCCGCTTAATCGTGCCACTGTTACTTGATATCTGTACTATATATGTATATTATATAGCTTTATTATGACTATCCCATTTATAGAACGTTATAATACTTAATATATTTTAATTTAAACTTTCTGATCTATCCGTATGACCCATTTATTTATGTCGTGGGCCGATCGTTTTAAATGGGCTGATTTGCCTGGGCAGATCTCGATGTGCTGGCATTCCGTGATATGACCGATTATTTCATGATGTGCCTAATCTTGTGTGTAAGTATTTTTATTTACCGCCGCTGTCATGCATGGCAGCATATCTCCTATGCTGCCAGCCCAACAATTCCTCCTTTGCCCAATGACCTTGAGGATTTAGTCTTTGTGCTAGTATTTGTTAGTCACAGGTATAGCGGGGGTGCTTCACGCGGGGTGCTAGTGAGGTTTCGGGTATTTCTTTATTATTTCAAAATATTTAAAGAAATAAGAAAATAACAATACAAATTGTTAATTACGTCATTAAAATTTTTTTGTTATAAAATTCATGACTAACTATTAAGCCGTTAAAGAGAAAAAATACAAATTAAGTTAAAAAAGGCCTATTTACTTCATTTATTGTCCAAAATTGGGGCAAATTTATAAAAATTTTAAACAATATGATTTGTTTGTGATGACCTTAAGTATAACATATATTTTTTATATGGCAAACGCACATAAGGATTCCACTAGAAACTTCTTTAAAGCTAGGGTGTTTTTTTGGATTTCAGCGATTTAATGCCCTTAATTTACAAGGTCGGCTACGCGCGGGTGATACCCCTGGTGTTGCAAGCGTCCATAGGAGACGGTAACCGCTTACCATCAGGCGGGCCGTATGCTTAATTACCACCTGGGTAGTATAAAAAAACATGAAATGTACCATGATAATATAAAGATCATGTAATTAAAAGTTTCAGTACAAATATAAAGAAAGTGGGCATTGGAAAAATATGCGTCACATCTATGCATACGGCCATCACTCCGCATAATGTGTCAAATGCATGTTGACTTTGAAACGACTCCTATCAGGCTACCACAACCCATTTTTTTAGTAATATAAATGTTCTCTGGATAAATAGTTGTCAAACCGGAGGAGAATCGATGTCTCCCATTTGTAGATTGATCACGACAAGCGCAGCTTATCCTAGCCACGATGTTCACCATGACTTTCCTATTTTTTTAATTTATAATAATATTTAATATTTAAGAACAACACAAATTTAATAGATAAATACAAACTAATTCAAGGAAATAATAAATAACTTACCAGTGACCTAAATAATTAGCTAAATTATTAAACTAACTAAAATTCATCAAAGAACTCCTCCGCATCACTATCAGCCGGAAGGGTTATAATATTTAATTTAAAATTTCAAAAACTCACAGCATCAAAAACGGTTACCATGTTCTCGTCATTGAAGTAATAGAATACCAAATTTCAAATTGTCCAGAACTGTGGAAGTTTCCTTCATGACTAGTTCATGAAGGAAACTTCCAAAAGAAAAGAAAAAGAGCTAATAATCTTAAAACGTCTGACCAGATTTTCTTAAATCATAGCTAAGAACGATCTCGATCGATCGAAAGTCACCTTTTAAACTAAAACTCTGTAAACTCAAAACATCAAAATCGGTCCATTCATTTGGGAGCTACGATGCAACAGACAGACAAACAGATACATACGTTAAACTCATAACACCCCTCTTTTTTACGTCGGGGGTTAAAAAACATTATTTTTAAGGCATGTCCACACTACATCTCATGGTGTCGCGTTGCTCAAACTATAGCGAACTTTCAACACAGCGTGCTCGGTGTGAAAGCGCCGTTCCAATACAGTTGCTATCTTATACAAATACACCCTGTATGTCACTGTTACCAGCTAGCACCTTGAATGAGCTGCTCTGTCATAGGTTTATATTAAAAAAGTTATTTATATCGTGTAGTGTGTTTTAAAAGTAATTAAACGAAGCTCTATTTGTCGAAGTTGAGGATTTTCGTCCTCCATGAACCGTCGCCTTTTTTATCATCATTAAAGAACCGATCCGTGTTGGGTCGGCTTCAAGTCCAAGGATTTAAAATGGTCATTTGGCTCCCCAGATTCGGATCAATATAAATATTCTATACGAAGCAACTGCCATTATGGAGTCTGCCCACTATATCGTCTCATATTATGACAATACTAGGAACGTGTCAGACATAAAATATTATTTGTATTGAGAAACTAGCAGGCCCGGCAAACGTTGTCTTGCCTTGTATCATCATCTTCCTGCCCTTGTCCCAATTGTGAATCTAAACCATCCAGGGACCCATTTAAACATACACAAAAAAAAATAACCAAGATCACACCAACAGCTTATGAGGAGTTCGGACAATGCACAGAACATGGCGGCAGCGGTATAAATCATCATATCACTACACCTGTATTCCCGGAAGGGTTCAACAGACCTGTACTAATATACATCCATAATATCTAATATTCGCGGAAGTGTCAGAAACCAGTACATCCATAATATGTTAAGGTCACATGTAATAGGGGAGTATCTATTGCCAAAAACCGGTTACAAATCTGAGCGAGCTGCTATTAAGAATTTCATAGAAAAACCAAAAGTCACGATGCCCAAACTGAGAATCAAACTCGTGACCTGAATGCTTATTATATTACATAGAATATTTAGGCAGGCAGAAGAATAATTAGGCATATTTTAAAGAAAATAATATAAAAAATTGTCCATTATACCATAATCGCTTTGTATATCGACACAGATAATCTTCAAAAGCTCTGAAAATCAAAGCCTTCTTTAAGAATTAAATTAAAACCAATCGGCTGTTTCATATTCAAAGGGATGCCATCAAAAGAACGTCAAAGGTAATCAATTTTACAAATATCCACCCCCCACCCCCACAGAACGTCTTTTTCTTTTCCTATGAAATAAATCTGTTCAGACAACGCTAAAGATAGACGTGAGAAACCCATAACATCTTAAATCAATTATATCAGCACACAAAATTCAACTTTAAACAACAAAACAGAGACTTCAAATTCCTTTGCCTCCATACAGGGTTGTCACGAAAATTTTCCCGTCACACCAAAATATGATAACACTGTGTGAGAGTATCGAACTTAACTTTATTAATATTAGATACAGCGCAATTTCTACCTTGTTCCGAATCGCTAAGTTCCATTTCCGCATGTGATTATATTAAGATACGTCGTTTCGCTGTCGGTGTGGCGTCATCAATACCGTATCGCTGCATTATCGTTATGTACGGTATTAAGACTGAACCGTTCAAGGGAAAAATTGGTTAATAAATGTTCTATTAAGCTGCCTACACATCATTCAACGTTTAAGGTTTTTTTTTATGGGATAGGGGGACAAACGAGCAGACGGATCGCCTGATGGTAAGCGATTACCGCCGCCCATGGACATCCGCAACACCAGAGGAGTCACAAGTGTGTTGCCGGCCTTTTAAAAGGGGATTGGGCCTCCGGTAACGTCCCTCACTCGGCGAAACACAACGTAAGCGTTGTTTGACGCCGGTTTTCTGTGAGGACGTGGTATCACTCTGGTCGAGCCGACCCATTCGTGCCAAAGCATGGCTCTCCCACGTTGTATGACATTTTCTTTATTAAATTTTATACAGATGTTTTCAGCCAATAGTGAATTTTTTTGTACCTGATGGGCTCACGCTTGAACGCCAGTTCATCTGATGTTAAGCGACACTGATCTACGATGGAGCGCGCTTGCCTAGAAGAAACCGATTCACTAGTGATTTAAGGACACCCAGATTATATCTATCGGGGAAGACCCACCCGCTAAGCGCATTCCAGATTTCAGCGGTACGCTGTAAAAAAAAATTGCTTGTGTTTTGGGAAACAGAGTCCAGTCGTGGAAGGACAGAAAATTATGGTTACAAAAGTGAAATGTAAGGAAGTAAGGATTGTATATAAGGCATAACACATGAATAAAAAAAAAACAATTAAAAAAATCCACATGAAATTCCAATTTAGATATTACATCTATCCACGTCACAAGGAAAATGTAACGTCATAACAATTATACGAACGTTATAATCAAAGAATTGTAAAATACGTAAGAACAGGTAAAAATTGTTATGCCAATACAAATTAATATGCAACAGGAAAATGTGTTTCAAGGCTACAATACTAGTTGTGATAACAGTTATTCTGCAATGTAATAACACATAGGTATAATAAATACATCAAAACACTCCTGTAAAAATCGCCAAGTTTCCCGGAAAAAACAAGGAGGCAAAAACCCGAAGTCCTGACTTGAAAGTGTTTGAACACATCAGGGAAACATCTTGTACCTACACTGATATCGGGATTAGGGTTATCCTATGTAATAGGGGGTAACCCTATTGCTATAAACCGGACACAAATCCAAACTGCGGGCTACTAATAACGAATAACGAATAGCGAATTTCATAGAAAAACCCAATAACACTTTGCTCGACCCTAGAGTCGAATCCAGGCCTTTTATATTGTTGTTGATATAGAGACTAATTGCTATTTGATAGATATTAATTTAGTTACCTACGTTACTTTTTTTATGGGATAGGAGGGCAAACGAGCAGACGGATCGCCTGATGGTAAGCGATTATCGCCGCCCATGGACACCGTCAACACCAGAGGAGTCACGAGTGCGTTGTCGACCAAGGGGATTGGGCTTCCAGTAACCTCACTCACTCGGCGAAATACAACGTAAGCGTTGTTTAACGCCGGTTTTCTGTGAGGCCGTGGTATCACTCCGGTCGAGCCGGCCCATTCGTGCCGAAGCATGGCTCTCCCACGTAAAATAAAAGACTTATATTTAAATACAAGATTAAAATGAATATCGTAATACGATAATCGATGGCATTTGCACACATTTGCACAGTACTAATGCAATTATAGTGAGATGATTTTTAGCTCAAATTTTCTCTGGTGACGCTGGATAGCAGCACTCAAACTGTAATTATTAGCACTTTATAATTGTAGGTAATATTAGTGTTACCTAAATAGGCTAGGGCGTCGGACTTTCGATCATGTGGTTGCCGGTTCGAAACCTACCCATTGCACTACCAACGTGAACCCACTCGTAACACAAGCATTTAGCTTAGCACGAAGGATTAACAAGAATACTAGCAATGTGCGAACCACATTGCTAGTAAGCATTTAAAAAGAAACTAAATTGTTATTAGACTAAGCCTTCCTAATTATAAATAAATATTTGTTGAGACCATCGTGAACTGCATTCATAACATTGCATTGGTTTTTTTACCGTTTTTATTTTTCTGGAAATACAACTTTCTCAAATCTACATCATTTTCACGCATCGTGTGTGTAAGGACCTTAGCGACTGATCACTTATGTTGCTGTATAATACACCCAATGTTTCGACGTTGAGAGATAAATATGGCCATTTATTATTAATGGCTGAGACTCCTATCGAGATTCTGTGCTCGTTATAAATGAGATTTATATATACGCAACGCTCATATATCTTTTCTTCTTTAGGGGAAGAAAATATCGAGTAAATTGGGAAATTAGAAAATTATCTTTTTGTGATTTTTATGCATTTTCCATTGTAAGATTATAAAGTTATTTTAGTGAAGGAAAAAATCGACCGCCAACTTTTCTTTATGGGATAGGAGGGCAAACGAGCAGACGGATCGTCTTATGGTAAGCGATTACCGCCGCCCATGGACACCTGCAAGACCAGAGGAGTCACAAGTGCGATACCGGCCTTTTAAAAGGGGATCGGGCCTCCAGTAACTTCACTCACTCGGCGAAATACAACATAAGCGGGTGGGACTTGCGGTGGCTTAGAGTCCATAGCGTCTGATGAATCTAAACAGAAGACGCAGGTTCGAATCCTGCCCGCGGTCGAAATTTTCATTCACTAAAATAATTAGGAAAATACTTTAAACTGACTGACTCATTATTATAACATTCGATTATGGACGCGGCAGCTAAGGCTAAGTGTCTTGGATTCGATTCTCGAGCCATGTGTAACTGTTTCATTACTTTACTGGTCCTAAGCACGCCAACTATTCTAGAGGTACTGGGGTCCACTCCCAGGTCGAGCAAAGTAGTATTGGGTTTTTCTATGAAATTCTCTCTATGAACTATTTTATAAAATATGTGCACAGTTAGTGGTTAAATAGGCTCGTTCCCTATTAAATGGGGCGGCTCAACAGACCGGCGAAATGTGAGTGTACATTAGGACGACTCTGCTTAATCCTTTGGGGAATACAGGCGTGATGATAATGTGTGGATTTTTCTATGAAATACATCTAATTAATTATGAATAACTATGACTGACATTACTCTAGTGGCATTAGTCTAGTGGTCGTAAGCGCGACTGCTCAGTAAGATTCCTTATTATCCGCGGATATTAAGATGGAAAAGATTAAAAAATTATGATAATAATTTAGCCTTTTATAATAACTTAATAACACACTTTTTTTATTGTTTCAGTGTCCAGAATGCCTGCGAATAAAGACTACACGACCAAACAGAATTACAACAGATCTTTCTCAAATAGTAAGTATCGTATAAAAAGATCTAAAAGGTTTTTTTTTTATATAATAGTATTATAATTATGGAGCAGTGATAGCCTGACCGTTACCGGTATGACCGTTAGACTGCCAAGTTAAAGTCATGTGCGTATTAAATAGTT
Organism: Acronicta aceris; assembly: GCA_910591435.1. Lineage (NCBI taxonomy): Eukaryota > Metazoa > Arthropoda > Insecta > Lepidoptera > Noctuidae > Acronicta > Acronicta aceris. Next base: position 1,342,340 of record OU342778.1, on the reverse strand, counting down.
AATTATCACGCGCTTAAACGGTGAAGGAAAACATCGTGAGGAAACCTGCATGCCTGAGAGATTTTCTCGATGGCGTGTGAAGTCTGCAAACTCGCCCTAGGCCAGCGTGGTGGACTATAGCCTAATCCCTCTCATTCTGAGAGGAGACCCGTGCCCAGCAGTGGGACAGTATAATGGGTTGATTATGTTATTATAATACTATATAATATTTATAAAAAAATATAAAAAGGTTCTAAATCAATTAGGTTTTTTTACAAAACATTGATTTGATCCCAATTTGATTTGAATTGCATCATTAGCCTAGTGGTCCTGAGCGCGACTGGTACGCTAGAGGTCCTGGGTTCGATTCCCAGGTCGAGCAAGGTGTTATTGGGTTTTTCTATGAAATTCTCAGTAGCAGCTCGGAGTTTCAAGGTCAAAGTCAAAACGTTTTATTTCAATTAGACCACTAAATAGGTACTTTTGAAAAGTCAACACTAGTTGCACGGTTCCTAAAAGTGGGTCGTATGGAGAAGATTTGTTCCAAATAGTTGCTGAGAATTCTGCAGTTTGATGTATAAGATTTATTCAATACACAAAAAGAATTAGGGATTACCACAGCAAGTAAGGGCTGACCAGCCCCGACAGACAGCACCCGTTCACAAGCATGACGTGTGTATCGGCGTGGTTCGACTCAACCATATTGTAGGGAATAAAACTTTCAGTTTCAGATCTCTCTACGTGGAAGATGCAAAATATAATAAAAAATACAACTTGATTTTACTAATATACGTTTCAGAAATATTTCTTTTTTATGGGGATCGCACCCACAGCACATAGCCCAGAAGCCGATCGCACAGCCTTTACTCCAAATATGCCGTCAAATGGAGTTAATATAAGGATATTATAGTTTTACCCATAGATATTCTGGGCAAGTGCAAAGGGTCCGGAGATCTACTGTAGTGTGATACATGATCAATATCGAAGCAGCGGCAACCTAATGGCTAAGGCGTCGGACTTGCGCTATTGCACTATTGCACTACCGACGTGAACCCGTAACACTAGCATTTAGCTTAGCACGAGGGGTTAACAAGAATACTAGTAATGTGCGATCCACATTGCTAGTAAACTTTAAAAAAAAAAAACAAAAATATCCTAAAATGCTCAAGGGTTTCCAATACGTTAAAGATTGCCCTGATGACCATAGATAGCATAGAATGCAGTACTTCTTATTTTAAAAGCTTGCCGGCCTCCATAGGATCAAATAATATTTGTAACCGTGCAACTGGATGGATAAATTTTCGTAAAGTGGTCGTAGCTAATTTGAAAAAAAAAGTTACTTGAATTTGATTGGAACGATTGAACTTTCCTGCTTACATTGGTCGTCATGTCATAAAACCATTTTTTACGTGGGAGAGCCATGCTTCGGCACGAATGGGCCGGCTCGACCGGTGTGATACCACCCACGGCCGGCCACAGAAAACCGGCGTTAAACAACGCTTACGTTGTGTTTCGCCGAGTGAGTGAGGTTACCGGAGGCCCAAACCCCTTTTAAAAGGTCGGCAACGCACTTATGACTCCTCTGGTGTTGCGGATGTCCATGGGCGGCGGTAATCGCTTACCATCAGGCGATCCGTCTGCTCGTATGCCCATCTATCCCATAAAAAAAATATAGGTACATATACAAACACATAATTAAATTACATACAATTTGAAATAAAACTACTTTTTACGGATTTTATCGCGTTGTATTGATATTATTTGATTCCCGACGTTTCGGATCCTTTACAGCATCCATGGTCACGGGTAGACTAAGTTGGTGGACGTCTTAATGTTACAATTACTAACAGCTACCTTACATTTTTGTTAATTATTGGCGATCCGATTCACGCAGAACGAGCTCACCGTATCCTTCGGTCTTGCAGTTTTGGGCTTGGATTTTGATTTTATGGAATCTATAATGGGGTTCCAAACAGATGGTAAGACCCAGCCATCTTCTCTATTGAAATTTGGATGTTTTTGGATGTTTTCTGTAAAGGATCCGAAACGTCGGGAATCAAATAATAACAATACAACGCGATAAAATCCGTAAAAAGTAGTTTTATTTCAATGTCTAATATTCGCGTAAGTGTCAGAAACCATTACATACAATTTTCTATAATTACGAACACATATAGTTATCTTAGATGGTAAACAATGATATCTCATTAAGTAGAGCAGTATTTTCCCAGCATGTCTATAAAAATCTAACCTAAACGTAGATCTCAAAGGAAAAACCCTGGTATTATGACTGTCCCCAATAATGCCAGTCTGTGGACGGCTGCCAAACCGGTCTTTGTCTTGTAGCCTTGTAACTACGGTGTGGACTGAATCGGTAATACAATACGATTCAATAGTATTCCCTAAGAAGTTAGGCAGAGGCGCCTACCTGCACCCGCAGTTCATCGGTATGATTAGGTCCCAGGGGGCGAGCCTATTGCCATTAACTGAGCACAGATTCCAAATTCCGAGCTACTATTGAGAATAACACTTTGCTCGACCTGGGAATCGAACCCAGGACCTCTAGTATAGCAGTCGCGCTCAGAACCACTAGGCTAACAAGGTAGTTATCTTATCTTATCTTGTCTTGTATAGGGCCGCGGCAGCAATGCCACAGTGCACTTCGACCCAATGGGATCTTTTGTGCTTCCCCTAGATGCCTATGACTCATCCCCGCCCAGTTCTTCAAACAACTCTTCCATGAGCTTTATGATGAGGCATGGGGGTAAGTGTCTGTAGTCCTGTGGACAAGGTAGTTATAGATTATATTAAAGCTAAATCCAAGCACAAAACTGTAAGGCAAAAAGATACAACTAATATTCTGGTTTCTGACACTTACGCGAATATTAGACATTGAAATAAAACTACTTTTTACGGATTTTATCGCGTTGTATTAATATTATTTAATTCCCGACGAATTCCATCCTTTTCCATCTACGGGTAGACAGACAGTCTACCCGTGACTATGGATGCTGTAAAGGATCCAAAACGTGTTATTTATTAGGCGCATTTTTACGCCTGTCTCACATTGGGCTAGTCTGGTATAAGATACTCTTAGTCCCATCCGGTACAGTACCTGAATAATAAAACTTCTGTAAATTTCAGATGGAATGACAATGTCAGCGAAAGTCTACCATCCAGCAACGAATCTCATGCCAGCGTCACCTCCGCAATCCCCCACAGGAGTGGCACCCAGCTTCCCTTCCGGGAAATCGTCCTCAACGCCCTGGGGAAGACAGAACAGCCAGAACGGAAAGTACTCGTGATGTCTGACCCAGCTGAGACAGGAATACCACAGTGGGGATGGGTCTCAGACCTCCGGGGCCAAAAATCTCGGAAGATCGTGCTCATTTCAGACCCTAATCGAGAACTCGGAAGATTTGATGAGGAAAATGTGTTCATACTGACAACGTTTCCATGTTTTGTGATTGTGACTTCGTGATTGAGTGATTGGTTTTAAAAAGGGACAAGCAGAGATGTTTGAGCCAATACTTTGCTAGTGATGTATATTTTCCTGCGTAAGGGCGAATAATCGAATATAAAGAAGACTAAGAAATATTTAATGTAAAAATGTACATGTAATCTTGTATTTATTAAGATGTAAGAAATGTAAATATTATGGAATATCTGACACGTATTTAAATGTAAAATTAAATACCTACCAAGCGTGTTGATTTATTTTTCCCTTATATAACTAAGTACCAACTGCAGTTTTATCCTTAACTAGTGGGCTCGGCAAACCTTGTCTTGCCCTGTATCATTAACTTCCTACCTTTGTCACAATTTATTTGTGGTCGGCGCAGCATTTTCTTTTCTTTCTTTTCAAAAAGGTCAGGTGCGTAGCACACGCAACCGGTGCGTATGTATGAGAAGATGTATGAATGTGGAAGAAGCAAAAGAAGTATGCAAGAAATCAAGAATCGTAGCAAGTGGTGGTCTATAGTTTCTGCCCACTCCTGCGGGAGAAAGGCGTGAGTGTATCACATTATGGATTTTTAGGTTTTGTACAATTGTTAATATATCTTATAATATTTCGTTTTAGAATCAAATTAAGTGGTACATATACGTAATTTATGAAGTATATTCGACTTGTAGCCACACACTGTCAGTACTCTTTTTTTTTTATCCCAGTATGGGATATGGTCCCACACTTTTTGTGTATTTGCCAGTGTCAAGTATATGAAGTAAACAAGTAATATTTATTAATACCCGTCATGGGATTATAATAATTATATGGCGCCACACTTTCTGTATTTGCCAGTGTCAAGTATACAAAATAATCCCCAGTAAAACAGTGGAAACTTCACTAAGGCATCGATGGAGTTTAGGAGTGACCACAAAAGTCACGATTTTCAATTTTATATCATTTGCCTACACTCGCACACGTTCACGAACACTTAATGGTTAACTATCCACTATAATTACACATTAAATTTCGGAGAAACACATGTTTTGGAAAATAATATAAAACCGACAAAGTGCACTTTACATTTTCCCGCCTAAACTCCGTCAGTACTTTTTGTAGATTGCGTGGTATGAACGGGGCCGGGCTGAAAATGTCAGGCTGGCCCGGCCTCTATAAGTCCTTCTAACTTCTTTATAAAAGAGGTACATTGAAAATTAAGGCGATCTACATGCTTGCAACAAGGAGTACATTCGATTGATATTTATCTCGTTATCAAATTGGCCGGGGCCGGGCCAGCCAGACGGACACATGTATGTATCTAACCTTTTCTTAAGCTTTTGTCAAAGCAGATTGGTCCATACCTACATTGATAAATTTAAATTAATTAATTTTATTACTGGTGTATTTTTGACCAGTTACTTAACTACTTAGCAGCTCATATCTAAGTCATGTTTTGTTTGATTTTACTTGTTGAAAAGACTTTTATCCTAGTTCGTTTATCAATTATTTTGAGGTTGACTTCCATTCTAAACAGATGGAACTGAAAACCATTGTTTTACACAAAGCGACTGCCATCGGACTTCCGTAGGTAACCTACTTATACTTAGTAGGTATCACACTTTTCAGGCATGTATGGTAACCGAGTTTTTTTTTATTCGTGTTAGGATTACGCTTGACCGCTAGTTTGTCTGATGTTAAGCGATACTACGCTCTACGGTGGAGAGTGCTTGCCTAGAAGAAACCGATTCACTCGTGATTTAAAGAAACCCAGATTATATCCACCAGGGAAGTGCACTCCATATTTCAGCCGTACGCATGATAAAAGTGGCCTTAAAGCGTTTCGATCGGGTTTTCGGAATGTCCACCGTTAATCGATGACGCTTTTTCGTGCTTCTGGTCGTCCTATAGTGGAAAGGGCTAGGGGGAATAAGATCGGGGAGATCTGATGCTGAGATTGTCAGCATGACGTGCTCTGTGAGGCACGGTCTTGGTATTTACTAGATTAGGCAGTTGAAAAGGCTAAGTTGGATGATACAAGCTTATTAGTATACTAAAAATACCAACTTCTTATAACAGAGATGGAAACGCTGAATTGCCTCATGGTCTAGTGACCACAAGCACGGCTGCTGAATGAGAGGCCCTGGATTCGTTTCGCAGGTCGAGCGGGTGTTACTTACTGGGTTTTTATATGAAATCTATTAGTAGCAATAATTCAGAATTTGGACTTGTGTCCGGTTAATGGAAAAAGTTACACCTAGATTATATGGGACCTAAAAACACCTATCGGGGAACTGTGGCTGAAAAGTAGTACCTACTGGACACCTTTGGCTAGCCCTATGGGTAGGGTTGCCATTCGTCAGGGTTTTCCCGGATTTCTCCTAGTTTAGAGGAGTCCGGGTGGAGTTTCATTTGTAGTCCAAAGTTTGTAAATGGTTTTCGAATCACCTCTCGCCGCCAGGTGATCCACGCCACCGGGCCGTCATGCGCCCCGTTCATGTCTGGGTTCTAATTTCCAAAAGCCGGGTTTTCCAACTTCTTGTCCCAGTTATCAGATTATAGAGGTGGCAACCCTACCTATGAGGATACCTATTGGTGTGATGGTATATTCCCTTATTATGATGATGGTTTGGAAATCTTGGACGAGACCGATTTTGGTAAAAGCATTGATAAAAATCAAATCGCGGAAATTGCAACGACATCTATGTTATATAGTATGTAACTTTTCCAAAAAATATTGTGAAGTTTCAGTTTCCTTAAAAATAGAAAACACAAAAACATTGCGATTATTACCTATATTATTATAATTTCATCATACCTAAAGGTAAATTAGTTTTGGATCATAAATAGCAAGATTTTCGTCTTAAAATTGTTGATGTTATGGTTTTAAAGCGCCATCTCTGGGCGAGTCTTGTAACAAATCTAAGTGAATCGATATCCAAGCTTGTTTTAATGTCTGCATAAAGACATAGATGTCACTTGTAAATATTAATTTAATGATGATTTAATGATTCAAGCAAAGCGTAGGTAGTAGCCTAGATTTTTTTGTTATTCTCAGTAAGAGGGATTTGGTTGGATATGTCCCCGTTTAGCAGTTTAATCGAAAATGAATTGTTACGACCCTCTTGAGGGTCATGGTGTTAATTTAACACTGGCAATAGGCTCGCCTCCTATTATAAGTAGGTAGGTAATATAAGTGGAGGGGTCCAGCTTATGCTGGTCCTTAGCATGTTAGGGTTGTGGCGAATGTACTATAGGGCAAAGAAGACAAGTAAGGCTTTTAGTTGGTACGAGTCCAACATAACAGAAGCAGTGATAGCCTAGTGGTATGACTGTTGGACTGCCAAGTCAAAGATCTCGAGTTCGAACCCAAGTTAAACCCAAATAGTTAATTATCACGCGCTTAAATTGTGAAGGAAAACATCGTGAGGAAACCTGCATGCCTGAGAGATTTTCTCGATGGCGTGTGAAGTCTGCCAACCCGCACTAGGCCAGCGTGGCGGACTATAGCCTAATCCCTCTCATTCTTAGAGGAGAACTGGGCCCAGCAGTGGATCAGTATAATGGGTTGATTACGAGTCCAACATACCCTGCTGCACCATGGCGTAGTCCGCCATGGTGCAGCAGGGTATGAGAATCCATGAGAATATTCCATGTTATAAAAAATGTAGGTAATTTAAAACATACCAGCGAATTGTGTACATATCTATACCTACCATTACTCTGCTTTACCCCTCAGGGATACAATACAGTCGTGTTGGTATGTTATTGGCCACACGTCGACTCAATTATAGGTTAAATTTACCTAGTACATTTAGTACATCATCGTAACATTTGCCTTGTAAAACCCGTTTAACAAGTATTTTTGCTTTTTCCTTTGCTTTGATAAAACTAGGTTAAGTAAGTATTATTTCTCAATAAGTAAATAATTACAGTATAGTTCAAGATAAAATCTTTAAGGAAATTAATATCATACATAATTATTAGACGGAATATTATAATCTTATGGGAAAATCTATCTATTATTATTTAGTAGTTCTCGTGCCCTGCCAATACGAGTCGTAGGGAAAAATAGGTAGGGGTAAATAGCTTAAAATCTTCCTCAAGCATTGGGCTGTCAAATGCAAAAAGAATTTTTCAAATTCGTCTGGTCAATCAAATTAGCGTGGATAAACTTTTCTTGTATTGTATTATTCCTAGCGTCTGCCTGCGACCTCGTCTGCATGGACTTTAGAATTGGGTCCAACCTGAAAAAATGCCTATGCGCTATTCCAGATTATAATCTATACCTGTGTCAAATTTCATCATTACTAAGAGAGGTAGGGGATAGTGGAATCGAATAATTCCAGTAACAATTGGAGCTGCTCGACTGGGGAAGTACCTCAACCTTGCAGAAAATCGTAGCCAAATAACATAGTTCCGTGCTATGTTGTGTTCCTAACGGTGAGCAAGGTCGCCAGTTGCCACCGGTAATGTTTTGTTACCGCCGCTGTCATGCATAACAGAATGTCTCCTATGTTGCCAGCCCAACTATTCCTCCTTAATTTACAGGAGGCGGCCCGCCTCGCATGAAGCGGGCCGTATGCTTGTTTGCAACCTTAGTGATTTAAAAAAATACAACTACCTGTAGATCATACAAATATTTGATCCGTGTGGGGATCTAACCTATAATACGTGGCGCAGAAGCCGATCCATTTATTCGCTATGCCAAACATGTCATAGTTGTTCGTATGACAATCAGGACCCAGTTTTACCTACCCTCTGACGCACGGGAGGGTCTTTGGGTGTTACTTACACTGTAGATGATCCGTTTTCCGCATTATAAACTACGAAACCTTCTCACTACTTAGCTTTATCAATTAAGTGTAACTCATTATATCGTGACCCTGTTTCATTAATGTCATTGATACTAAAATTTTATTCTTCTTTAATTTATGACGTCAGCTCTTGTTGGTGGAGCAATTGTTCTCCATCGTTAATACCTTCTGTTTTATCTCTTAATACAACTCGATTGTTTTTTTTTAATTATTTTTTTGTTGCCTGTCATTTTGATATTCAGCCTATGTTTTATGTATTTGACTTTATTCAGTAAAACACTTAATTCACAAACTCCAAGTCTTCGGTAAGTAAAGGCTACTCCAACATGGTGAAATGCAGCCAAAGAATCCAAATTCAATTTTTTTTATGGTATAGGAGGGCAAACGAGCAGACCTATCGCTTGATGGTAAGCGATTACCACCGCCCATGGATACCCGCAAAACCATAGGAGTCACAAGTGCATTGCGGACCTTTTAAAAGGGGATTGGGACTCCGGTAACCTCACTCACTCGGCGAAACACAACGTAAGCGTTGTTTGACGCCGGTTTTCTGTGATGCCGTGGTATCACTCCGGTCGAGTCAGCCCATTCGTGCCGAAGCATGGCTCTACCACGTAAAGAGATTTACAAAACGTACGAATTACAAAAATTCAAATCTTTTCATCATCATCATTATCTTCCTGGCCATGTCCCAATTTATTTGACCTCGACACAGCTTGTCCTTTTTTCCATTCATCCGTGTCAGCTGTCACCACGTCATTCGCTCCCTTTTCTATCATATCGGCCTTAACACAAACTATTCATCATCTAAAAGTGTAACAATCACTTACAGCTAAACTGACGACACGTTTGGCGTAGCGGCTGAGCGATCGGCTTCTGCGCCACGTATTGTGGGTTCGATCCTCACACGGACCAAATATTTGTATGATCTACAGGTAGTTGTTCCGGGTCTGGGTGTTTGTGTATGTGAGAATTTGTATTTGTAAACGCACCCACGACACAGGAGAAAATCCTAGTGTGGGGCAACGTTTTTTTTAAAAAAAAAAACTCTGCATGCATTATTTTAAACAATTAAAAGTTGTACATGTACAGTGAAAAAAATACCATAATACCTAAAATACTTATGTAACTAGAATGATTGAGCTTACAATGCATATACATTACTTTCCCCCGTGTGGGGACGGGTTAGGATACTGTTCCTCACTGCCTTTCAGATAGGCATCCCGTAAGAGGCGTGAAAATATATAACTTCTGACTGGCTGGCGACCACCCTTACGTCGGAGTCTATTGTAAAGCATCTTGGTGTATGTTTCGACTTTTGTAACCGAGAGGAACTGGCTCTTAAGTGCCAGTTCCCCGCAGCCGCAACCGAGAGAAACTGGCTCTTACGTGCCAGTTCCCCTCGGTTGCGGCTGCGGCTCTGGCAGTCTGCAGTCCACAGAACCCCTACAGACTGCAGACTACCTTAAGGGTCGGCAACGCTCTCTGTCCTACTTAATTATGCTGTGCCCGACAGTGTCCATAATTGTTTCAATAGATAAAAGCTGAGCACCTATATAGGTACATTATGGAACGCAATAAAATTGATTTGATTTGATTTGATTTGAACGCATCAGTAACTCCTCTGATGTTGCAGGTGTCCATGGGTGACGGTGGCTACTAACCACCAGGTGGATCGTCAGCCCGTTTGCCGACTTTATTAAAAAAAAAATTATGAACATTAAGAAAAATAATGTCTAATCTAGATCAAGATACTTATGGATGTTAAATTGAATGCCAAATCCTTTCCAGTTTAGAAGTTTGAAGGCATTTTTCATTGCAGAGGTGAACAGATTCTGGGTATATTATAGATAACATCCCCCTATCTAACATCTCCTTACAATGGAATTGTCCCCATACTTGTAGGTGATCCGAGTGGTGTTTAATTCTCTACACTCCTAACCTAGGAAACTAGGCTAGGCAGGTACTACTTTTCGCTTGCAACTTCTTGCACGTAGATATTCTATGCAATTATCGTAATTTGTACATTTTAAACCAGTTAATTATAAAGACATACTTAAAGTTTTTGGGTAAACATGGTGTTTAATTTATAATTCTGTTGAACTATGTAAATATCGCAGATAACATTTTATCAACACTGTACTTACGAGTATATATGCACGTCGAATTATTACATAGCAAGCTATTTTTGACTAGAGTCCCAACGTTTAATATAAGGATAATATTTTAATCCAACGTCGTTGTGTCGGGGGGTTACAAAGTAGTACCTAACCTAAAGTTTGTATTAACATGTGCTCGTTAAAACGCATCGTATGAGCCCAAACACAAAGTAGAAGCCGTACACCATTGAGGAGTTCTTCTAGCGGACTGGATTTGCTGCAGGATTTTGTAATATCATTGACAAGTGACAGGATTTCAAATTTCGAATCGATCAGACCTGTGGAAGTTCTTTATATCTGTTCATCAAGAAAAGAGGTAATAATCTTCAAATGGCTGAGCAGTTTTTTTTGAAAATATCCAAGAACACTCTCGATCCATCTTTCAAACAAAAAAAAAATATGAAAATAAGAATTGATTTTCATAATTTTTTGTCTTCTGTCTGTTGCATCGTAGCACCCAAACGAATGGATCGATTTTGATTCAGTTTTTTGTTTGAAAGGTGACATGATCGAGAGTGTTCTTAGATATTATTTTAGAAAATCTGGTCAATGAAGGGATGTGAGCAGCTTTCACAGGTCTAATTAATTTGAAATTTGGTATCCTGATATTTCAATGATATTGCAAGAACATGGTAATAACACCTTGATGCTGCGAGGGTTTTTTTTTATTTCAAACTTAATGTTACATAATATTAAAATTACTATTAAAGTCGTTAATAATCATACAAGATAAAAGTTACTTAACCTTCATTTTTAGACAAGATATCCTGTCATTTAATGTCATTATTTCTTATATTTTTTGCTTACTTGATGACGCATCGAAATTTCTTTTTTACAAAAAAATATAAAGAATATAATGATCTCATTATTTAACTATCCCCGTTGCTGACACATGTCCGCACACTAAAAGTAATTATTTAATAATGAATTAAATAAGTATATTATTAATTATATACTACATACATGGTATTTTTATTTGGAGCGTAAATCGCCGTTCTACTATGAAAAAGTCAAAATATTGACTTGTAAGTGTCCATAAAAGATCTACAGAAATAAATAGCGTTAGCATTTATCTTTAAAAAGTTAAGTTGTATAGTTATATATTTTGTGAAAAATATATGTTAATTACTATTGAAACTATATTAGTCCATTATTATCTACTATGGCCATTATTTCATAATTAGTAAAATGTACGTTCTTAATTTTAATTAGAAACAAATTTAAACTGTCTGATTAACTGAAAAATCCAGCAAGTGCGCGCATTGTGTGATATTATACCAATTTTTATTTTTGACATACCTGTTGTCGCTGTCGCTGTCTGTTCGTCCCTATGTATGCTTAAATCTTTAAAACTACGCAACGGATTTTGAAGCGGTTTTTTTAATAGATACGAGTGTTTCAAGAGGAAGGTTTTAAGCTATTTAACATTACGCTACGACTCTTAGGAATGGGGCAGCGCGGGTGAAACCACGGGCGGGTCGCTAGTCAAGAATAAAATTGGTCCTTTATGTATTTTTGCTATGATTGTGAGACATAAGCTTCAGTTCGTAATAAATAGTTTTTTAGACCTATTAAAAAAAGGTTGGTCGCCCATTTTATGTAAATTCTGCATAAAACTGGTTTATTTTTGTAATATAGCTATTTAAAAAAGGTTGGTAGCCCCGATATGCTACGGCAAGCCAGCATAAGGCTGTTTGTCTCAGTACCTTCTTACTCTTCGGAAGATTGGTTATATAACGAAATAATAAGAATGCTTCCATAAAAATACCAAATAAAAACGTTAAGATATTATGTTTTATTAATATAGGATTTGTGTACCCCTGTGCAGTGCGCTTGTTAAATCTGTGAAAAATGGAAGATTTTGAAATTGATGAAATTACCATCGCACAAAATAAATGGCAGAAAAAGAAGTATTTTTTGAGACAGGTAATTTTTAATTATTGTTTTTTTTATGTTCTAGAAAAATAACGTTAATCTACATAAGAATGTTCCCTTGCAAATTGGGTGCGTTTAAAATATATTTCGTGCAAGAATCGAAGCCGCGATACGTAGTGTTTATAGCGAAAAAAAATCATCTCATCTTGTTGAGTTGAGTGAACTTTTAAGGATGGTTACGCGATTCCAGTTTTGATCCCATATTAAAATTTGTTAAAGATGAGTGCAATGGACACAGATTTTTTAAAAGTAAATACAAAATAATTTACGCTAGAGGTCGTTGGTTCGATTCCCAGGTCGAGCAGTGTCATTGGGTTTTTCTATGAAATTCGGGAAATGTTAATGGTAATAGGCTCACCTCCTATTACGTGAGACCTAAACATATCGGCGAACTGTAGCTGTATATTAGTACGCCTCTGCATAACCCTTCGGTTAATACAAGCGTCATGGTATATATACAAGTATTATAAAAAAAAACATAACGTCAAAATACATACCATCATAAACATACCATCACGCCTGTATTCCCCGAAGGGTTAGGCAGAGGCGTACTAATGTACACCCACAGTTCGCCGGTATGTTTTTAGGTCCCATGTAATAGGGGGCGAGCCTATTGCCATTAACCGGGCACAAATCCAGACTCCGAGCTGCTACTGAGAATTTCATAGAAAAACCCAATAACACTTTGCTCGACCTGGGGATCGAACCCAGGACCTCTAGCGTAGCAGTCGCGCTTGAGACCACTAGACTAATGAGGCAGTCACGTCAAAATAACCGGGCACAAATCCCAAACTCCGAGCTCCTACAAATTTAATAGAAAATCCCAATAACACTTAGCTCGACCTGGGTATCGAAATCGGACATCTTGCTCATAACCAATAGGCTAACGAGGCAGTAGGTAAAATCACTTAATTGATTATGTGTTTTTATACAAAAATAATTAAACACAATAATAACGAAAGCGAAAATTAACGACCACAATTATCTTTACACAGAGGTTATAATTATATTAAAACTAGAGTTCCCATGCGCCACTTCGCCTGCGTACTTATGTAATTTTCGTTTCTAAAATATACTGTGCCCACTGCACCTACACCATGGAGGTTCCATAAAATGTTTTAAGGGTCCGGTGGAGCTTGAATTGCCCACAAAAACGTAATGCCGAAATAAATCCTAATCCAGACAATATTCTATCAAATTATGTTATTATTCGGATTTGTATACCGTTAATCTAGGTCTTCTACGGTACTATTTCGCCTACTACTACTGCACTGGGAATAAAAGACCGGAAAATCGTTCCAAACAAGGTAAAGTTATTAAAAATTGCATTGACTTACATTTATTTCCAGTGAAGTCTTTTGGACGAAATGGTAGAGTAGGAGCCTAGATTAATGGTATCGGAATCCGAATAATAACAGAATTTGATTAAATAGTGTTTGAATTACGATTTATTTTGGTATTACGTTTGTATGGGCAATTCAGCGTCCGCCGGATCCTTAAATAGATATTAAATATGTCCAATAATCGCGTAAATCTATTTGAAGTGTTTTTTTTTCCATTTCTAGATGTTGGTCAGCAGTGGTGGATGGGCTTGCTACTTCATCATGGGGATGTCTTTCGGCGCCTCAACCGTCTTCATCCCTCAAATACGAAACGAGGCGAATTCTACCGAAGCTGTAAGTGAAGCCACTGCATCTTGGATACGTGAGTATAGATACCATCAATTTAAGTCATGGTTTGACTGACACTCAAATTTCCAACTTTTCCGGTGGATTAAAAAGTAATCTTTCTCACAAATTTTGTCATACACGAAAAAAAAAAAACATCCAACTCGGTCCAGCAGTTATCAGATATTTTCAACTACCGATGAAAAAGAGGGGTGTTATAAGTTTGTAGTGTGCATCTGCGTCATTTTTAGGTTGTAAGAAAGAGATGAGGCTATTTAAAATGTTTACGTGGGAGAGCCATGCTTCGGCACGAATGGGCCGGCTCGACCGGAGTGATACCACGACCTCACGGAAAACCGGCGTTAAACAACGCTTACGTTGTGTTTCGTCGAGTAAGTGAGGTTACCGGCCCAACCCCCTTTTAAATGGCCGGCAACGCACTTGTAACCCCTCTGTGTTTGCGGGTGTCCATGGCTTACCATCGCTTACCATCAGACGATCCGTCTGATCGTTTGCCCCCCTATCCCATAAAAAACACATAGGAAAGGGAATGATTGAGATGAAACACAAATAAATTGGGACAAGGGCAGGAAGATGATGATACAGGGCAAGACAACGTTTGCAAAAACAAATTTTCATTTAGATATGACGTACAAATGTCTCAAAGCAAGACAAATTTTTGATTGAATCCTATTTTTCTTTCAGCTGCCATTATGGTGTATTCTGGGCTACCCTGGGTGTTCATTCTGCCGGTTCTCATGAAATACATCGGAAGAAAATATACCTTTACGATCGTTTGTGTCAGCAACCTGATCAGCTTCGTGATGTTCTTCTTCAGTACTACAGTTAACCACATCATCATTAGCGAGGTGATCAACGGCATCAACACCGGCTCCCACTTCACTGTAGCAGTCATGATCATCACTGAATACACCTCGCCTATATACAGGGGAGTTTTCTTGTCTGTCAAAATGGCTACTCTCTTCTGGGGAATTTTCATGGCTAATGCAATAGGAACATTCTTCAACTGGAGAAATATTGGAATTGCTGGCATAGTCTGCAGTATCTATAGCTTAGTGATAGCATATATGCTGCCAGAGTCACCGTTTTGGTTAGCTACAATGCAACGGTTTGAAGAGTGTGCGGCGTCATACAGATGGATGATGGGAGAAGATAAACAAGCACAAGCTGATCTAGAGAAGTTGATAAACTATCAAAAGAATCTCTGTTTAAATTCAGAACAAAAAGATTTCAAGTTAAAAGGTTTCGTTATTAAATATTACAAAGTAATATCGTCCAAACAATTTTACAAGCCCATTATTCTGAGTTTGCTTGTGCAATTTTTATATGTATTCTCTGGTAAAATTGTATTTAGTGTTTATGCTATAGATATTATTAATAAAATAACAGCTGGACATAATATGTCGGCTTATACTGTCATGTTGATATTAGATGGTGTTACAGTGTTCTGCATGTATTTTGGATGTATGATTGCCAAAATATTGCCAAGAAAAAAAATGTTAATAGGTTCTTCAATAATAGGAATCGGATTTTTGTTTTCGATTTCTTTATACGCATTTCTAATTAAATTATTAATTGTAGAAGAAAATAATTATGTAGCCATACTTTTGTTAGTTGGATATTCTATAGGCATTTGTTGTGGACCTGTTACATTGTCACAAACTATTTCAGGGGAATTGGTTTCTATAGAATCTCGAGCTCTTTCATCGTGTTGTATAGATTTATGTTTAAAAATTCTTCTAGGTACTTTATTTAAAATTTCTCCTTGTATTTTTAAGAATTGGGGCACACATGGTGCCTTCCTCTTTTACGGTATTTCTACTTCAATATTTATATTCCTAGTTTATATTTTTTTGCCTGAAACGAAAGACAAGACTTTGCAAGAAATTGCTGAATGGATGAATGGATCTCACAAGGTGCCTGTATTGCCGGAAGAATCAACATTTTTGCCAAACAATGAAACAATATCAGAAAAAGATCGCAATTTTATTGATGAAAGTGAGAGTAGATAGTGTCATTGGATGCATATAGATTTTTTATCATTATGCCCACGCGCCTACAAATACCGAATAGCAATCAGTTCATTTTAATTACAAAATAAGGAATAATAAAGGAAGTCTGAAAGCTGCGCCAATGATCAAAAAGTTGAAAGAGAATTGTTTGTCTTGGTATGTGATGAGGAGGATGAAGCGCATTTAACTAAAAGAGTAGTAAATATAAATGTGGACGGACGGAGGGGCAAAAGGAGACCAAAGAAAAGATGGATGGATTGTTTTAAGGCCGATATGATGGGAAAGGCAGTGAATGATGAGGTGATGGCTGATAGGGATGAATGGAAGAAAGGACATGCTGCGCCGACCACAAATAAATTGGGACAAGGGCAGGAAGATGAAGGAGTCTGATTACAAACTTTACTAGGTTGCTTTGGAGTTGTGTAAAGGTTGTGTAATAATAATATTTTTTATTAGAATTTATTAATCTGTATTTTAGGTAGGTACAAGCTTCGTTTTTTAATGGAATATTTTTTTATTCCATTTGCAATCCATTTAGTTTTTCCATGTTTATATTTTGTAATTTTAATTTTCAGAATGGGAAAACACGGATTATATAAGAGGGTAAAAGTGTCATAAAAATGATTAAAAGCTATGTTAGTATCATCTGTCTCATATAGCTTTTTTATATTTTCCTGGCTTAAATCTCTTCTCTTTTTGATCCAAAATATTTTTTGCATTTGTCAGTATACGTATAAGAGTCGAAACATAGTAATTGACCCGTCTCGTGATCGGACAATGCAAGAGGCTGAGCATCGGGTATTTTTTTTATACCACTAAGGTGGCAAATAAGCATACGGCCCGCCTGATGGTAAGCGGTTACCGCAGCCTATGGACGCTTGCAACACCAGGGGTATCACTCGCGCGTTGCTGACCCTGTATTTTTTTTTTATGGGATAGGAGGGCAAACGAGCAGACGGATCACCTGATGGTAAGCGATTACCGCCGCCCATGGACACCCACAACACCAAAAGAGAAGTCAGAAGTGCGTTGCCGACCTTTAAAAGAGGATTGGGCCTCCGGTAACCTCACTCACTCGGCGAAACACAACGTAAGCGTTGTTTAACGCCGGTTTTCTGTGAGGCTGTGGTATCACACCGGTCGAGCCGGCCCATTCGTGCCGAAGCATGGCTCTCGCTCGTGTGAATAATATAGGAAGTTTTAGTTGAGCTGGCAGCATAGAAAACAATAGCGTGATGCTTATCCTATCTGCCAACACAACGCTTCGTCGCGGAGCTCTGGCGACCATGCTCACCGCTATATCGCTAGCTATAAGTTCAATACAAAATAATTTTCTTGTTGGTTTGATTATAATGATTACAAATGTTGTAATTTTACAAAATGTGTTCTAATTCTTTAATAGTTTTTTAGTTTTTATTTATCTTACTTATCTTCTTATCTTATCTTTTACCTTGTTCCAGTCACCACATAGAATTATGTTATTTTTGTTTAGTTTACTAAATTTTCTTAAGACCTTATCTAGGTATTCTAGGAATTTATTTATACTTGAGTTGTACGATAGATACAAACTACAAGGAGTCTAGAAGTGATAAGCAAAAGCAAAATGTTCAAAATGAAACAACAAGGGATTTGGTAAATTATATACGACTATAGGTTTACACTCTAAGTCTTATCTTACCATTGTGCGTGTTTTTAATTAATAAATTACGTTCTGATCCTTTCCGTTTAAAAGTGTCACAAAAACATAAAATATCAATTTTTGTACCATTTTTATCTAACTCTAATAAAGTTATTTCTCTTTCCATGCTAAGATTATAAAGTTATTTTAGTGAAGGAAAAATTAAATCGCGGGCAGGATTCGAACCTGCGTCTTCTGGTTAGATACACCAGACGCTCTAACCTCTTATGATGTAAATTCAGAATGTGAAGACAAATTTCGATAATGCGGGTGGGGACTCGCGGTGGCTTAGAGGTCAGAGCGTCTGGTGTATCTAACCAGAAGACGCAGGTTCGAATCCTGCCCGCGATTTAATTTTTCCTAACGTGTTTTGTTCAAAGTTATGAATATTAAAATATTCTAAAATACTTTGCCGTATCAATAAAAGATTAATCACATCTAATTTGAATATCATTTATTTTTTTTACAACCTCAAACACGAGTTTTGTGGTAATAGTTCAAGCCTATCAGTGGGACGTGAAATTTGGTCCAAAGTTTATAAACGTTTAAATAATTGTGTATATTTTGTAAAAATGGATGAAACAGAAGAATTGCGTGATAGTTTTGTGTGGGTTTATTTTTTAAGACAGGTACCTAATCTTATTTTTTATATCTATACATATAAAATGCTTTGTCCTGAATGACTGACTGACGAATCAACGCACAGCCTAAACCGCTGATCATACAGACCTAAAACTTGGAGGGTGTGTGGTATGACGTAGCAATGAGGGACTCCAGGACTAGGTACTGCTTTCTGCATCAAGCCCTTGATCCAGCCACCCAACAAGAGCCTCGTTAGATGTTGGTCGAGACTCATATCAATAAACCATTGGCTGACACAACGATTGATACAATGATCGCCGAATCCAGTTCCTAGTCAGCAGTCGTGCGCCAAATCAAGATACTTTATTTCTTTTTCGGCTTTCACGAGGATCTCTTCATGCGGGAATAATTGAATGATAATAATAATTTTAATTAGATTTATTATTATTTAACATTGAATTATCCTTTTTTTATTGTTTATTGCACCCATATGCAACACATAAGAGAAGTCATAAGATTGAATAGATCTTATGTAAACGTGTTATGTTATGTAAATGTTTGACGACACGTTTGGTGTAACGGCTGAGCGATCGGCTTCTGCGTCACGTGATGTGGGTTCGATCCCCATACGGAGCAAATATTTGTATGTTCTACAGATAGTTGTTCCGGGTCTGGGCGTTTGTGTATGTGAGAATTTGTGTTTGTAAACGCACCCACGATACAGGAGAAAATCCTAGTGTGGGGCAACGTTTAAAAAAAAAAACGTTAAAAATAACGAATGAGCGCTTTTTACAATTGACAACTTTTCGAAATTATTAAAGCACCAAAATAAAAGTAGGTACTGTTTCTTTGTTTTCCTATCCTGAGTTCCAAAAGAATTTTACCTATTTTTTATATTTCTTCATTTCGGAGAAAGTGTGGTGACGTCACTTATACGGCGGAAACAGAAAATTGAAATTTTGCCGAAATAATATTAGATCAACAAGGAAATAGGTAATGTAAGGTTATGAATAATTATGATAGATGTAAACTGACATAAGAAAATTTTTTTAAAGGTCAGAAAAATGACGTCATTAGACCGTTTAACCGTACAAATAGTTTTGACTTTTCAAAAGTACCTATTTAGTGGTCTAATTGAAATAAAACATTTTGACTTTTGACTTTTGACTTTTTGAATTGACGTCATTTGAAAAGAACTTCAAAGTCGAAAATAAGTATGAAAATGATTGAACCTCGAGAAAATAAAAAAATACGAGTATCCTATTTTTCGATCTAGTTTCAATATTATATGGGTGTTAAAAAATGAAATATTATCAATTCCACACCCGTTGTAATGTCGAAAAAGCGCTTGTGCGAATGTATTGTGCTATTTCAGGTCCTCATCATGAGTGGAGCATGGTCGTGCTTCTTCATGCTAGGCATCTGCATGGGGTCCACTACCGTGTTGGTGCCTCAACTGCGCAAAGAAGCTAATTCTACTGAGGCTGTTAGCGCAGAGATGGTGTCTTGGCTGCGTAGGTATTCAAATCATCCTGAGTTTAGTAAGAACTAGAGTATAAATATTTCTGGTAAATTCTTGTATGAGTATTTTAATTCCTCGAGCATTTTCTGTACCTCCATGAAAATTGCTCTTATTAACTTTTATTATTTATAACAAGGTTAAGCTTCGCTTGCTACGCCCAGTTTATGGATGGGTGACCATTACTAACACATCGAGACACCTCCGTGCCTCAGAGATAACGTGAAGCGATCGGAATCAGCTTTCATATAAATTAGTGATATTTAGATGCCAAAAAAGCCTGATAACCAGATTATTCTTAAGATATTGGTATTAGTAAAACACTCATGATCCAGATCGGAAGTCGCTTTGTGTAAAATACCGATGTTCAGTCGGATTAATCACAACATTACTTCACGTGAGCGAAGCCGCGGCCAAAAGCTAGTTATTTTTGTTTTTTTTTTTCATATAAAAAAAAAACGTTGCCCCACACTAGGATTTTCTCCTGTATCGTGGGTACGTTTACAAACACAAATTCTCACATACACAAACACCCAGACCCGGAGCAACTACCTGTAGATCATACAAATATTTGCTCCGTGTGGGGATCGAACCCACAACACGTGACGCAGAAGCCGATCGCTCAGCCGCTACGCCAAACGTGTCGTCAAAAATTCCACACGAAGTCTTATGTACCTACTTACGTGTTAGTCCTACTAATATTATGAATGTGAAAGTTTGTAAAGATGTATAAAAAAATAAATCTTTATTATCCAAAGAATGGTACAAATGTACTATAGGAAAATAGTTTCAAACCATGTAATGACAAACTTACTTAAAGATAGCATTAATGATGGCGCCTGAGCTAGTATAAATTTTGTGACACCATCATCCCCGACAACTATTTGGACACAATTTAAGTTTTATTAGAACAATTTTAAGTGGCAAATTGAAGTGGATTGGTACACTTTATTTGATTTATAAAAATAATGAAGGAAGTGCAATATAAAAATAAGAAAAAACAAGATGTGATTGCGCGTGTGCGTGTCTCTGTGTGTATGTGTTTGTGTGAGAGAGAAAGAGAGAGAGAGAGAAAAAGAGAGTGTGTGTGTGTGTGAGAGAGAGAGAGAGAGAGAGAGAGAGTGTGAGTATGGACGTGTTTATTTGTGTGTGTGTGCGCGTGTGGTGTTTTTCCGTTTCACCTTTTGGGGTAGATGTAGACTGATAGAACTTATTAATTAATTAAAAGACTCCCCGTATGTTTGTACTTAGAGCACTTCTTTTAACACTTTTCTACACTGTTTTTTATGTATGGATGTTTGTTACTCTTTCACGCCAGAATGGCTGAACAGATCTGGATAAAATTTAGCACCGAGATAGATTATAGTCTGGAACAACACATACGCTACTGTTTATCCAGATCGGCACCAATTCTGAAGTTCACGTAGACGAATTCGCGAGCAGGAGCCAGTTTAAATTAAAACATTGAAGTTAACATTTTAAATGCTGGTCTTAGCGACTGATAATTTATTAATACATTCCTGAGTATATTATAGATTTAATGCCAAAACGGTTGTAAAACAGGTTATTTATTTATTACTTACATTACATGAATAATAAATACTCTTAACTGGTTTACCATCACCAGAGGCGTACTAATGTACACCCACAGTTCGCCGGTATGTTTAGGTCCCATGTAATAGGGGGCGAGCCTATTGCCATTAACTGAGCACAAATCCAGACTCCGAGCTGCTACTGAGAATTTCATAGAAAAACCCAATAACATTTTGCTCAATCTGGGAATCGAACCCAGGACCTCTAGCGTAGCACACGCGCTTGGGACCACTAGACTAATGAGGCAGTTAAATAATTATGTAGGTATTGAAATAAAACTACCTTTATCGCGTTATATTGATATTATTTGAAATTGGTGATCCGATTCACGCAGAACGAGCTTACCGTATCCTTCGGTCTTGCAGTTTTGGGCTTGGATTTTGATTTAATGGGGTTCCAAGCAGACATAAAAACACTGTTAACAAAACGCAAAACCTTAAAAAATCTAATAAAATAATGTTTCTTATGTGCAAAACAGTTTCGGAAGTTCACCGAACAATTCGATTTCCAGATAGAGCTGTGTTATCGGGTTTTCCTATGCAAGTAGTTCGGGGTTCCGAATATAGCTGATTAACGGCAATAGTCAAATAGCGAAATGTTTACGTTATACGTCTCCCTAACCCTTTAAAGACAGAAACTTTAAACAGGGGTGATGGTAGGTAGTAGGTCATGCCTTCGGAGCTCTGGCAACCTTGCTCACCGTTAGGAAAAAAACAAAGCACGGAGCTATGTTATTTGGCTACGATTTTTTGCAAGGTGGAGGTACTTCCCCACCCTTCACTGCACTTCGTGCAGCTCCAATTGTGACTGGAATTATTCGATTCCACTATGCCCTACCTCTCTAAATATTTAAAAAAAGCAATATGGGTAACAGATTACTAATATTCTTCTTATCCCCTCGTGCTAAGCTAAAACTTGCTAACGCTTGTGTTACGAGTGGGTTTTCCTCGGTAGTGCAATGGGTGGGTGTCAACCACCGTATAATTGCAAGTCCGACGCCCTAGCTATTAGGCTACCGCCGCTGCTGCTTTAAATATTTTATACAATATATATACTGACAGTGACAGCTTTAACGATTATTTTTTCTTATTTCCAGCTACTGTCCCTGTTTACGCCGGGATACCGTGGATCATAATCCTGCCAATCTTAACAGCAGTCCTGGGTAGAAAGGTCACCCATAGCATCGTGTCCGCCACTGCCCTCATCAGTTTCACTATCTACTATTGTAGCAATGACGTCACACAGATTCTCATTAGTGAAGTTTTCCAAGGACCTGTTACCGCTTCGTACTTAACCGTTGCAGTTATTATAATCACTGAATATTCTTCCTCAAAATATCGAGGAGTCTTCTTAACTATAAAATCTGCCACATTCTTTTGGGGAGTGTTAACATCTAATATCACAGGCACTTTCTTCAATTGGAGAAACATACCTTTGTTTGGATTAGTGTGCTCTGTATATAATTTACTCACGGTATTTTTCGGCCAGAATCCCCATTTTGGCTAGCGAAAAAAGGACGAATTGAGCAGTGCACGAAAGCCCATAGATGGCTTAAAGGAGCTACAATGGATTCCGAAAAAGAACTTGAGTTGCTTCTAGCTAGTCAACAAATTGATAGAAAAATGCCCTTTAGAATCCAAATTACAAAAACTTTTGAACTATTTTTGACTAAAGAATGTTATATGCCTATTTTGTTTTCTGTATTATTAATAGCATTATATATTTTTTCTGGTAAATTAGTGTGTACTGTATATGCAATTGATATTTTAAAGAAAATTACAAATAATGAATCAACTGCGTATGCAGGTATGTTAATATTGGATACTGTAACTGTTTCTACAATGTATGTTGGATGTGCATTAGCAAAAACATTTAAAAGACGTACATTATTACTTACATCTTCATCGATTGCAATATTATTTATGTTTTTGGTATCATTGTACTTGTATTTAGCTAAATTATCGATTATATCTGAAAATCGATATCTATCTGTATCATTATTGATATGTTATTCAGTAGCTATAAGCTGTGGTCCTTTAATTTTGTCTTCATCTATATGTGGGGAATTAATATCTTTAGAATCTAGAACTCTATCTACATGTAGTATAGCATTTTGTTTTAAAATTTTGAGTGGTACTTCTTTGAAGTTGTCTCCATTTTTTTTTAAACAATTAGGAATGCATGGAACCTTCTTGTTGTTTGCAATTGCTTCAATAATTTGTTTGGTTCCTCTATATTTGTATCTCCCTGAAACTAAAGATAAGACTTTGCAAGAGATTTCTGACTGTATTATAGGAGTAAAGCCAGTAGCTGAAGCTAGAGAACTATTACCAATAATGCATAACAATTTAACCGTTGTACCTCACAATAATAAAATACAATAAAATATTTTCGATTTTTTTTTTGAACAAGAGGGGTGCTCAAAGTTTGAAATAAAACTTAGGAATCCAGAAATTAAGTGATTTATTTCAATATGTCTAATATTCACAGCAAAAAATATTTACTATCAAATTTAAAAAAAAAATAGTGTGTTGACTAACCTGAATTGAATACATACCGCTGCCGCAAGCTGTCCACGTTAATTTGGCCGAACCTTTAGTTTATACAATCCGATACCTTTTTTTTTTTAATTTATTCGGTAAGTACTCTACTCTACTACTAGTAATATATACTCCACCTGTAATGTACACTCCCTGTATAACCCACCTGTTGGGAAACTATTGAGATAATTGGTAAGTACTCTACTCTACTACTAATAATGTATACTCCACCTGTAATGTACACTCCCTGTATAACCCACCTGTTGGGAGACTATTGAGATAATTGGTAAGTACTCTACTCTACTACTAGTAATATATACTCCACCTGTAATGTACACTCCCTGTATAACCCACCTGTTGGGAAACTATGGAGATAATTGGTAAGTACTCTACTCTACTACTAATAATGTATACTCCACCTGTAATGTACACTACCTGTATAACCCACCTGTTGGGAAATTATTGAGATAATTGGTAAGTACTCTACTCTACTACTAGTAATGTATACTCCACCTGTAATGTACACTCCCTGTATAACCCACCTGTTGGGAAACTATTGAGATAATTGGTAAGTACTCTACTCTACTACTAGTAATGTATACTCCACCTGTAATGTACACTCCCTGTATAACCCACCCGTTGGGAAACTATTGAGATAATTGCTGAGCTCTTGCAGCGATTCTGCCATGACTACATCGTCTGCAAATCGAAGGTGAGTGATATACTTGCCATTGATGTTAACGCTTAATCCTTTCCACTTTGAAAGTTTGCAGGCATCTTTTATTGCAGAGTTGAAATTCTGGATGATGAATGGATTGATGGATGGTGAATTCTGTACCTTATTTACGCAAATAAATGATTTCAATGGAAGATGGTTTCGGGCAAATAACATTCCCCTGAAAACCTCTTTACAATGGATTTGCCCTCGTACACTGTATCTCAGCCTAAACTACTATTGTGTCACAATCACAATCGTCATTCTGTAAATTCAGATTTGTCAATTTGTGACACAGTCAAAACACATACATAAAGTCTGTCAGTTTTTATGTCAGTGTCATTGAACGTGCGTTCTAAAGCCATAGACTTGGCTCTTGTTGTCGGACCGACAAGGTGGCGTTTAAATTTATACTTCTAGATACTAGTTTTCGCCTGCAACTGTTTTCGTGTGGATGTTCTACGTAACCATTCTAATTTTTTTATACCACTAAGGTGGCAAACAAGCATACGGCCCGCCTGATGGTAGGCGGTTACGGTAACCTATGGACGTTTGCAATACCAGGGGTATCACTCGCGCGTTGCTGACCCTGTAAATTAAGTAGGAATAGTTGGGCTGGCAGTATAGGAAACAATAGCGTGATGCTTATCCTATCTGCCAACACAACACTTCCTCGCGGAGCTCTGGCAACTTTGCTCACCGTTAGGAACACAACATAGCACGGAGCTATGTTATTCGGCTACGCTAAAAAAAATATCTGCAAGGTGGCAGTACTTTCCCAGTCGGGCAGCTCCAATTGTGAGTAGAATTATTCGATTCCACTATACCCTAACTCGTTTCAACGTTTAAATGATAAATGATCCTAATTTGTAAATGCAAAACCGGTTAAGGTTTTAGTGACATACTTAGTTACGTTTTTGTTGGCAAAGTTTTTAATTTTTAACTCTGTTGAACTACATATGTAAATATGGCAGATAACATGTTATCCACACTATTATACATGTACGTCGAATTATAAAATAAACAGCTAATTCGCTTGGGTCCAAAAAGTCTTTTTACTATTCTTTGAGTCACAAGGTAACCCATGATGAGATATAGGTATATATTATAACTACAAATTTATATTATTTTAATAAGTTTATTTAATCGGATGACTAATGTTTAATAAAAATATAACCTATCTTTTTGTGATTTTTTGGCATTTTCCATGCTAAGATTATTAAGTTATTTTTTAGTAAAGGAAAAAGATCAATCGCGGGCAGGATTCGAACCTGCGTCTTCCCGCATGATTGAAATTTCAATCATGCGGGTAGGGTTTGCGGTGGCTTAGAGGTCAGAGCGTCTGGTATATCAAACCAGAAGACGCAGGTTCGAATCCTGCCCGCGATTGAATTTTTTCCTTTACTAAAAAATAACTTAAAAATATAAGCTGTTAGTAATTTTAATATTAACTTGTGCAACACCTCAGTCTACCGTTGATAATGAACGCTGTAAAGAATCCGAAACAACGCGATAAATTTACGTGTTTGTATTAGCTGCTGCCTAACTAAAAAAATCACTAATGAATTACTTAAGTATATTAGATACCTATAATATATTTAATTATTATAAATATACTAGGTGTTTTTATTTGGATTTGGATTGTAAAATACCATAGCCATCTACTATAAAAAACATATTGACTTTAAAAGTATCCTTTATTTATCTTTTACAAAAATATTTACCTATCATGTAAAAAGAGTTTCCATGGAGTTTCTTCTCCATAGGATCAACTTTTTTGGAACCGTGCACCTAGACTCATTAACGTTTCATAAACGCTTGTAAAAGCTTATTTTAAATAAAAACATTTGAACTTGAACTTGCATAATTAAAAGTGGATAATTATGTTATTTTTTTGAATATTTTTCTTTTATTTACTTCTAAAACTGTTAATACTATCTAGTATGGTTATCATATCATAATTAAATATCATAAACTAAATACCTAAATAATGATTTTACTCTCCAAAAACTTAATTATTTCTCTCAAAATCTAACGCGAAAAATACTTACCTAGGTGAGTACGGCTTCACTTCGTAATATTCACTTACAGTTGTAAGATAAGTATGTTTATACATTTTTACAAATTAGATTAAAAAAGAAATAAAGAAAGTAAAAGTATTTTAATTGTCTTTTAAAATTCGAAAAAGACAAACGGTTGATAGCTCCGACATCCTACGTTAGGCTCAGTACCTTCTTACTCTTCCGAATATCAAACGAAATAATAAGAATATTTCCATAAAAATAGCAAATAAAAACGATAATATCTAATAAATCATTATTTAATTTTATTTATTGGTATAGGATTCGTGTACCATTGTACAGTGTAACAAATGGAACAAATGTCACTCGTAAATTGAGTGCGTTTATATATATTTCGTGCAAGAATCGAAGCCGCGATACATAGCGTAAAAAAACCTTTTCCATTTTCCGCTTCAAGTCCACTTTTATAATGCGTACTGCTGAAATATGGAATACACTTCCCGAGTGGGTCTTCCCTGATAGATATAATCTGGGTGTCTTTAAATCACGAGTGAATCGGTTTCTTCTTTGCAAGCACGCTCCATCGTAGATCGCAGTATCGCTTAACATCAGGGAAACTAGCAGTCAAGCGTAAGCCTATCACGAAAAAAAAAATACATTTTGTTGAGTTGAGTGAACTTTTATGGATGGTACAAGTGATTTCTTTCACGATTCCAATTTTGATCCCAAGTAAAAATGGACGCTTATTTTTATGGTAAATACAAAATAAGGTTACATAACTACTGTGTTATGACTGCCTCATTAGTCTACGCGAGTGGTCGCCGAGGTCGTGGGGTTCCGTTCCCAGAGTGAGCACTAAGATACCCTGTGTTGTGTTCGTCACATTTATGAGTAGGTACATTGAGCTTATGGTTTTTACAAACTTTTTTTATTGTTAGAGTCGGCAAACGAGCTGACGGACCATCTGGTGGTAAGTAGTCATCGACCATGGACACCTGAAACACCAGAGGAGTTGCTGATGTGTTACCGATCCATAAGAGCCTCTACGAGGCTAAACGCCTAAACTGGCTCTTACGTGTAAAAGTCGAAACACACGCCAAGGTGTTTTACGACAGAATTTGACGTAAGGGTGCTAACCAGCCAGTCAGACCCCAAGAGGTCCTACCACCTAGTAAGTTAGATATTTTTTTGCCTCTTACGAGTTGCTTAAGTGGCAGTGAAAAACAGTAGGAGTCAATAAGTTAGTATGAGTGATAGAGCAAGCATCGGCGTGTTAGGAATTATGCATTGCATTGTGTAAAGGATAAATAATGATCCTTTAACGATCATTTTGAAGATAGGCAGCGATTGAGCACGTCTAATGTCCAGAGGCAACGCATTCCACGGGTGAGCTGCTTGGATCGTGAAAGACTTATGGAAAAAAAGGTGGAAATGCATTTGAATTCTCCGTTTCAAATTTTCCGAAGATTTCAAGCATCTATCGTGTGTAGCGCAGAGAAACTCGAAGCGATCTTTAAGATAGTGCGGTGTGGAAGGATTATAAAGTACATTATACAGCAACGAAAGAATATGAGTATTCTGGCGAAGGCGAATAGGCAGCCATTTGAGCTTAGTACGAAATTCAGAAACGTGATCATATTTGCGTAAACCACATATAAATCTGATGCATAAGTTTTGGAGACGCTCAAGCTTATCAAACTGGTCTTCGGTAAGATCAAGATATCTGGCATCAGTATAGTCTAGAATAAGAAGGAGAAGAGATTGTGCCAGAGCAATTTTGGTGGTAGTAGGAAGGAAATTTCTAAGCCATCTCAAAGAGCCCTCCGCCGCAAATATTTTACCACTATCTAATATTAGACTACAGTACCTAATATTAGAGTAAAAAATCTTGGTTGCAAAAAGTTTGTATAGTAGGGTCAAAATATTTATACGCGAATCTAAAGTTAGCCTTTTCTAGTGGCCGAGTAGATGAAACCACTTCATTCACTCAATTTCTACGTGTTTTAATGCAAAAATATCGAAATCAGCAAGGACAATAATCACAAATGAGAAACATTTACGATCCCAATGAACTCCTTCAAAGTTGACTGATTTTCTTTAATGGCTTCATTAAAGGTCACCCATAAATTGAGCCGAACAGCAGAAAGAAAGTCAAAATCGGTTCAAAAATAAGGAATTTATAAGCACTGGTGTTGCAAGCGTCCATAGGCTACGGTAACCGCTTACCGTCAGGTGGGCCGTACGCTTGTTTGCCACTTTAGTGGCACGCGCACAGTTATTTCCTGTAAATATGATAAAACGAAAGTATTTGGAAGGTTTTTTCTATTTCCAGATGCTGGTCAGCAGTGGTGGATGGGCTTGCTACTTTATCATCGGGATGTTTTACGGCGCCCCAACCGTCTTCATCCCTCAAATGCGAAACGAGGCCAACTCTACCGAAGCTGTAAGTGAAGCCACTGCGTCTTGGATACGTGAGTATAGCTACCATCAATCTAAATCATAGTTGTGTCACTTAAATTTTCGGCAATCGCCTGTGAATTTGCTGCTAGAGGAGCTAGTGTAGCGTGAGGTATATGAATTACACTGTTTGTGGGAGGGCTACGTGGGTTTGTTTCTAATTAGAATAACTTAGAGAATATTTTGCAATATCTTAGATTAAAATTATAGCAAATATGAGTTCCGGGTTCATTAATTCTGTATTTTGTGACAGTGTTATCTTCCGGAAACTTGTATCCCACCAAAAACATTTACATGTTAAATGTAACGCACTGTCAAAAAGTTATCAGATCTCATGTAGACCCAAGCTTCTAAATCTACTCGCCATAACTCTACAAGCCACCAGCTCTACACCTTAGTCAAAATAAATGTGGCTTGGCCGTTATGGGGATGACGGCGTCAATGGGGAGTCCACTGCCCGACCAGACAACGGCACCAGTAGACGGCGCCTAGGCGCCTTCGAGTATGATGCGCAACAGGTCCTCGAAGCCCCTTTGAAGGAGTTCAACAAACGCTGGACCGCAGTCTGTCATGGTCGCTGAGAATGTCACGAATCCCATGGGCCATGATTGTAGGGCAAAGAAAGGCAGGTATGGTTTTAAGTCGGTACGTGTCCGACATACCATGCCGCGTCCCCGGTTGAAGACACACGGGCCCTAAAATAAACCAGCAATCTACGAGTAGGTATCGGTAGGTACATCTCTTACAAATCTTTCGAGAAAACCGAAATGATCTTGTAAATTCAACCATACCCTCAAGACTGGTTAATAGCAATGTTGCGTGACGGTAGAACTTAATTGTAGTTGCGTAGGCGCACAAAATAATAAAATATAAACTTACAAAAATTATATCGAGAAAATCTCAGTTTTTTTTGCGACTGGACGACTCCACAGATGTCGTCCTGTGCAAATTTTAATAATCATATAGGTAAAATCCCACAGTAAAAGGAAATTCAATATTTTCCATTATTTTTTTTTTGACATAATCGGACTATTACGACAGTTTGAAACAAAAAATTGCTAAATCGGCCAAATTGCCAATGGGTTGCTATTAAAGTGATGCCCTTACCAATAAACATTACATTTATTTATGTATAGAAAGGCAAGATATGACATGTGCAATTTTTATACGTATTCTCTGGTAAAATTGTACTTAGTGTTTATGCTATAGAAATAATTAATAAAATAACAGCTGGACATAATATGTCGGCTTATACTGCCATGTTGATATTAGATGGTGTTACAGTATTCTGCATGTATATTGGATGTATGATTGCCAAAATATTGCCCAGAAAAAAATTGTTAATAGGTTCTACAATAATAGGAATCAGTTTTTTGTTCTCGATTTCTTTATACACTTTACTAATTAAATTATTAGTTGTAGAAGAGAATAATTATGTAAGCATAATTTTGTTAGTTGGATATTCTATAGGAATTTGTTGTGGACCTGTTACATTGTCACAAACTATTTCAGGGGAATTGATTTCTATAGAATCTCGAGCTCTTTCATCGTGTTGTATAGACTTATGTTTAAAAATTCTTCTAGGTACTTTAGTTAAAATTTCTCCATGTATTTTTAAGAATTGGGGCACACATGGTGTCTTCCTATTTTATGGTATTTCTACTTCAATATTTATATTCCTAATACATAAATATTTGCCTGAAACGAAGGACAAGACTTTGCATGAAATTGCTGAATGGATGAAGGGATCTCACAAGGTGCCTGTATTGCCGGAAGAATCAAAATTTTTGCCAAATAATGAAACAATGTCAGAAAACGATCGCGAAACTTATTGATGAAAGTAAGTGAGAATAAATAGTGTCCTCGGATGCACTTAAAGTCTTTCTATCATTGTTGATATACATATACATCATATTAATGCAACGCGCTTACCTCTTACTCAATAGCAGTCAGTTCGTCTTGATTAAGTTATTTTGAATTTATATTACAGCTGATGAGAGATGAGAGAGATGTCTTTTAACTGAGGATTAAACTTGATGTTCAACAGTTTTGTAAAGAAAAACTGTCAGAAATTAGAAATTATTCTTCGGATAAAGTTATTTGGCGATGGAAAAATCCTTAGTCAATCAATTCTTTGTCCAAATAACGTCCCGCCCATTACACGTCTTGTTTTTGATGTTTTGGGATTGGATTTTAGGTTTTATTTTAGATTGGAATTAGGATACTAGAAATATATGTAATAGTATTAACATTTTATTAAAAATTGGGATTGTTATTAGGTTGTTTTGGTTTTGGGACATTGAAATATCTGCAATTCTGAAAAAGATGCACCCTACCTGTGCACCCAGATTTCTCTAGTATGTATCACCAGCTGCTCCCTTAGTCTTCTTAACTATAAAATCTGCCACATTCTTTTGAGGAGTGTTAGCATCTAATATCACAGGTTCTTTCTTCAATTGGTGAAACATACCTGTGTTTGGATTAGTGTGCTCGGTATTTTAGTTACTGTTTGTTTTTGGTTAGAAACCCCATTTTGGCTAGCAAAATAAGGAAGCATTGATCAGTGCGCTAAAGCCCATAGATGACAAAAAGGATCTAGAATAGATTCTCAACAAGAACCTGAGGTGCTTCTAGCTAGTCAACAAAAGTGATAAAAAAATGCCTAAGAATCCAAATTACAAAACATTTGAACAATTTTTGACTAAAGAAAGTTATATAAAATTTATCAGGTACCTTTTTTTATAGGATAGGGGGACAAACGAGCTGACGGATCGCTTGATGGCGATTACCGCCGCCCATGGACACCCGCAACACCAGAGGAGTCACAAGTGCGTTGCCTGCCTTTTAAAAGGGAATTGGGCCTCCGGTAACCTCACTTACTCGGCGAAACACAACGTAAGCGTAGTTTGACGCCGGTTTTCTGTGAGGCCGTGGTATCACTCCGGTCGAGCCGGGCCATTCGTGCCGAAGCATGGCTCTCCCACGTAAAAAACATAACCTGAACTAAGTAAAACATTTTTCTTCATTAGCAGAATATTTTTATGAATGTATTATAGTTTTTTAATATTCGCGTGTTCCCCTAACACGCGAATATTAAAAAACTTTAAAAAAACATTTTGGAATTCAAAAAGTTTTTAGCTAGCCCTTAGCGTCCCTCGATCAGAAAAGTCTCATGATAAGAGTTTTTTTTTAATTTATAGCTCTCGGCGGTAACGCACCACGCAGGTCGTCGGTTCAATGCCCCGGCTATCTTTCAAAGTGTTCCTTTTCCGTTTATTAATTAGATTTTAGCGGAAATTAAGAAATGGAATAGCGCAGTTTTAAAAACTTTTATGTAAAAGTATTTGTTAATGTTTTGCTATCATTACTAATTAGCTTGCGTAGGTACCTACTGCGGTTCATTTTTTCGAATTGAATGCATATAATATATGCATTCAATTCGAATTTGACTTCGACGATCATATTATGATCGTCTAAGTCAAATTTTACATCTCAAACAATTTATTATATCTCAATGAGAATTTTGCCACGAGCGTCGTGTCAGGATAGAATAACTGATGTTTTAGCTCAGAATAAATAGGTATCATCATCATCCTGCCTCATAGTCCTGAGCGCGATTGATACGCTAAAGGTCCTAGGCCCAATTTACAGCTCCAGCAAAGGGTTATTTGGTTTATCCATTAAATTCTCAGTAGCAGCTCTTAGTTTGGGATTTGTGTCCGGTTATTATAAATAAATAATAAATAAAAGGTTTATTGCAGAAAATTGTACAACTTTTACAGTGAATCTTACATAGGGAACTCCTTTTAATTATACGATATACCAGTGCTAGAAGGCCCCGCCCTTCAATGACAAGTTATAAAATGGTAAAAGTGGTGTACAATAGGAAAATAAGGAAAAAAAAAAGTAAAATCTAAAATTAAACGAAACAAAACTTCCAAGTAAATATTCAAAAATTGTGTGTGTGTGTGTGTGTGTGTGTGTGTGTGTGTGTGTGTGTATGTATGTGTGTGTGTGTGTGTACGTTTGTGTGTGCGTGCATGCGTACGTACGTGCGTGCGTGCGTGCGTGCGTGGAATCGTTAAAATCGTATACGTTTAAAATTAACAAACTTCCCATTACTTAGTCACGAGTACCTACTTTCTGTATCTGTCGCCCCAATGTTTTTGGCTGGGACCGCACCTGTTCGTATCCACAGAATGTTATTAGGTATGTACTCTGCGTCCACAAGATGCGTTGCCGAGCTCCTACAGATTGCCAGAGCCGCAGCAACCGTGGGGGAACTGGTTCTCATGCGCAAAAGTTGAAACACACACGAAAGTGCTTTACAACAGAATCCTACGTAAGGGTGGTCGCTAGTCAGTCAAACCCCAAGAGGTCCTTCCACCGAGCAACTCAGATATTTTCTCGCCTCTTACGAGATGCCTATCTGAATGACAGTGAGGAACTGTATTCTTACTAGGTATTTCTTACCCTTTCCCACTGTAAAAATAATAAGTTCAGAATAATTGTACTTTAACCACGGAATATCTGTACCCTATGTATGAAAATAACTGTAGGTACTTACTTAAAGCAGTGATAGCCTAGTGGCATGACCGTTGGTCTGCCAAGTCAAAGGTCTCGAGTTCGAACCCAAAGCACGCACCTCTGACTTTTCGAAGTCATGTCAGTATTAAATACTTAATTATCACGCGCTTAAACGGTGAAGGAAAACATCGTGAGGAAACCTGCATGCCTAAGAGATTTTCTCAATGGCGTGTGAAGTCTACCAACCCGTACTAGGCCAGCGTGGTGGACTTTAGCTTAATCCCTCTCATTCTGAGAGGACACCCAAGGTACTTAGCTAGCTGTATGTATATTCTATACTTTTTTAATTCGATTGAGCAGGAATCACATGACTAGGCCGATATGACATGAAATATGTACCATTTATTAATTGTTCACAAGTTAGTTATGATACGATGCGTGTCTTCATTGTTGTAACAAGTCTAATGTTGATCGCTATCGATTTCATACGGTATATTCTTCATTAGGCAGATATTTATTGGGTACTATATTTTATCACATATATTTTTTAACTGAAGCATCAATATTCTGTTTCTTCTCGGGAGTCACTATTCGCTTATTTAGGAATCGCCACCGTATAATGATTAGCTAATTTTTTCCACTAAAAGGCAAAAAATTTCCTGCCTTCATTCTTTAAGATTTTGTGCAAATGTAGACAAAATCTATATAAAGAAATTTAACTCGTCTCACCATTTTTTTTTATGGCATAGGGGGACAAACGAGAAGACGGATCGCCTGATGGTAAACGATTACCGCCACCCATGGACACCCGCAACACCAAAGGATTCAGAAGTGCGTTGCCCGCCTTTTAAAAGGGGATTGGGCCTCGCTCACCTCACTCACTCGGCGAAACACAATGTAAGCGTTGTTTTACGCCGATTTTCTGTGAGGCCGGGCAGTCACTCTGGCCGAGCCGGTCCATTCGTGCCAAAGCATGGCTCTCCCACGTTACCATTTTCACTTAAGCCGATGCCTTTACTTAAAACGCCCAGTTATTTCGATCGATCATCTTGTGCGACGTAAGAAAAGGAAAATAGAGTATGGAACTGTTGCCCAAATGAACGGTTCCCGAGCCAGTAGCAATCCTCGGGCCCACTATCAATAAAACCGTCACGCGGTCCACCCGTGTTACTGATGCATTTTCTATTATTAGACACAGTTGATCATATGCTATCAACGAGCTATTGACCACTGCTAAATATAGCGGTGATCGCACTCGGTACTCAATGAATCGATTGCTCCTGAATGGAACTGCTGTGATTTGTGGCAAAGATTTATTGGAAATTGACGGGTAATTTTTTGTACATTTTATGGTTTTATGGCATTAGACAGCAACTACAACAAAGCCGCTTTTGGTGAATCATAATATTATTATTATTTAAAAAAAAACGTTGCCCCACGCTAGGTTTTTCTCCTGTATTGTGAGTGCGTTTATAAACACAAATTCTCACATACACAAACGCCCAGAACCGGAACAATTACCTGTAGATCATACAAATATTTACTCCGTGTGGGGATCGAGCCCACAACACGTGGCGCAGAAGCCGATCGCTCAACCGCTACGCCAATCGTGTCGTCGTATTCCCCCTAGAAAATTGCCATGGACGTACTAAATATTATGAATTGATCAATTCTACTGCATGGACTTTAGAATTGGGTCCGACCTGCATATAAAACTGCTTACGTGTTATTTCAGACTATAATCTATCGACATACCAAATTCAATATTTAAATAGTTAATTATAACACGCTTAAGCGGTGAAGGAAAACATCGTGAGGAAACCTACATGCCTGAGAGATTTTCTCGATGGCGTGTGAAGTCTGCCAACCTGCACTATGCCAGCGTGGTGGACTATAGCCTAATCACTCTCATTCTGAGAGGACACCAGTGCCCAGCAGTGGGACAGTATAATGGGTTGATTATGTATGTTATGTATACCAAATTCCATCCAGATCCATTCAGTGGTTCTGGCGAGATTGAGTAACAAAAATCTATCCAAGCTTTCGTATTTATTATTAGTGGAAAGATTCCTAACTAGGTCACATAAAACTGTCATTTGTTCACACACCAATTATATGGCGTTTAGAGTCTGACTCATATCAATTGATTTACAGCTAAATAATACGATTGATGGCAATGAATCTATGGGAACAGTTAGACGGTTCATGGTCGTTTTCGGGAACAATTTTTAAGCCTAATAAATTGTTCAGAGTTTATTTTAGGCGTTATTAGGCCAAGACAATTGCCATTAATGGGGCACAAATCCTAATTCCGAGCTGCTATTGTGAATTTTGTTCCCAATAAAATTGCTGATTTCTTCTTTACTGAATAACACTATATTAAATATGTCATTAACACTCTGCTCAACTTGGGAATCGAACTCAAGACCTCACACTCTACAGCCACGCATGTGACCACTAGATTGCGCACCTAGCATTTTTTCAATCTTTATAAAAATGGCTTTAATTATACCGAAGCGTGTAATTTTACTGTAATGTATTTTGACAATGTTAAGAAAAAAGGAAATGAGATAAGAAACCCAAAAAGATATGCCCCGGGTGAGGATCGAACTCACGACCTTAAGATTATGAGACTTACGCGCTGCCTACTGCGCTACCGAGGCTTGTAAGTCAAGCGCAAAATTAGCGATGAATATCTGACGTAGCCATGTTTTTTTTTCAGATGTCTTGTATTCAAAAATGCTATCATACGTCATCTCCGTAAATACATTATGCAGGTACGTATGTATTTATTATTTCAGGTAGATATATCTATTTCAGCACTTAACTAAATGTTTGACACTAGGTATATATCTCGATTCGAAATAATATATAGGTAAAAGCCTGAGAAATTTGATTCGTTACGTCAATGGTATGTTTTACTATTACCTTTAGCAATATAATTGTGAAAACCGCATTCAATTTCGTGCAGCAGTTATTGCGTGATGCAATTTTATTTGAGAGTGTGAGTTACAATTTTATTAAATTAATATGAAGTATGATGTGATGACTGCCTCATTAGTCTAGAGGTCCCAAGCGCGACTGCTACGCTAGAGATCCAGGTTATTGTGTGTTGTGTGTTATGGTGGGGTGTATGTTATTGGGTGTTTCTATAAAATTCTCAGTAGCAGCTCGGAGTCTGGATTTGTGCCCGGTTAATGGCAAAAGGAATGTCCCTATTACATGGGACCTAAACATACCGGCGAAATGTGGGAGTACATTAGTACGCCTCTGCCTAACCCTTCGGGGAATACAGGCGTGATGGTATGTTATGATGTGATAAAAAACTATCTTATACCATACACACATCTGACCTGAAATTCATTCAACAAAGTAGATCAAACCATAAAAAAAAACCGAACAGTAATTCATTGCACGTTAAAATATAAAAAAGGCTACAAAAAAGTCTAAAATGTCATGTAAAATTTGTGCGGCCACCGCACATGCACGGGCCGGCGTCGAACCGCAACTATTGGCGGCCGGGTGCAATTGACAGCACACTTCAATTTATGGCCCCACTGTCTACCGGGCTACGCCGCGGACTGGCCTGACTGGATGTGGCCTCATTTTGTATATGGTGTCAAACTTTCTATTTTGTGGGTAATTAGATAAAATAAATTAAAAAGTCAGTTATTTTGATTTCAAAATAATTTTCCGTTGGTCCAGTGTTGTAGATGATATTCTTTTAAAGTTGAATTGGATTTTCCTCTGTATCGTGGGTGCGTTTACAATACATTTTCTAACATACACAAACGTCGAGACCCTATTATGATTCCTTAATATTATTTTATTTATATTGAAAACCATTTAAAGTATTTTTTAGTAAAGGAAAAAAATTCAATCGCGGGCAGGATTCGAACCTGCGTCTTCTGGTTTGATATACCAGACGCTCTGACCTCTAAGCCACCGCGAACCCTACCCGCATGATTTAAATTTTGCCTTCACATTCTGAATTTACGTCATAAGGTGACGTTAAAATAACTTAATAATCTTAGCATGGAAAATGCAAAAAAAATTACAAAAAGATACCATTTAAAGTAATTCAAAATTCGTATTTTTGTAATACACATTCAACCTTACCAGTAGCGCTCATTTCATAACATTATTCCGTCCCTTTTTTTGTGATTCTGTCTTTGTTTTTAATTAAAAACTCCTTACAATTTTCGAAATATAAAGAAAAGAAGGTAATTATGCAGATATGTATATATTACACACACAATAACACTCCTTACCTAATTTTAACTAATTTCAAATTAATTCCAATTTTTTTTATTGATGAAACTTGTCCTACAGATAGTTGGGTAACTGTGACAATCCCTGGTGCGCCGGTTGCGGGCCAGCCCTCAAACTCAAACTCAATTTTTTTATTTCAATTAGACCATATACAGGTACTTTTGAAATGTCAAAACTACATGCACGGTTCCAAATAGTAGGTCTTATGGAGAAGAGCCGGCAAGAAACTCCATAGATACTCTTTTAAATAAATAAGTGATGTTTACATATTTTTTATTCTATCAATGTGAGTATTGTGGAGTTTGATGTGAGTGATAAAAATAGGTGAGTGATAATAACAACGAAGCACAACGTAAGCGTTGTTTAACGCCGGTGTTCTGTGAGGACGTGGTATCACTCTGGTCGAGCCGACCCATTCATGCCGAAGCATGGCTCTCCCACGTAAAATATTAAATCATATTTTTTTAGTTATACTTTTTTTATCTCACTAGCAGCTCGGAATCTGAATTTGTAACCGGTTAATGGTTATATGCTCGCCCGCTATAACATGGGACCTAAACATATCGGCGAACTGTGGGTGTCTATTAAGTACGCCTCTGCCTTACCCTTCAGGGAATACAGGCGTGATGATATGTTAGTATGTTATATTCTTGCCAAATCTTTATATATATAATTCTTCTGTGAGTGTGTATGTGACTGAACTTCTCTCAAACGACTGGACCGATTTTGATGAAATTTTTTGTGTGTGTTCAAGGGGATCTGGGAATGGTTTAGATTCACAATTGGACCCGGTAGGTGGCGCTGCAATCGAATTTTGGGTTATTTTCAGGGCAGGACAACGTCTGCTGGGTCCACTAGTTTCTCCATAAAACTCAATTATTGAAAATTTGAAATTGTATCTAATTTTTGCTATTGAATTATTCTTTAAATTTTTTATTATTATTTCTTTGAATTTTTACTGTCTCTTCCAGAAAAACTATTGATACAAACACAGGCAGTATTTAATTAATTCTCGCATTGGAATAGTGTGAATTTCTGACTGCAACTGAAGTCAACGGTTATTTTGTTTTGTCGTTTTAATGAATGTATCGGGGTGTGATATGAATCACTTATAGCTATTTGAAAATGCTTGCTGTTCCCCGGCAGGTATCACACAGATCGTAAAAGACTTTTTGAGATAAAAAGGAGCCTATGTCTTTCACGAAAATCCAAGCCATCTCACTTAAAAAAAAGTTGTGTGTTTATTTTACTTTTTTTCTCCGCTTACACTTAATTACACCTACGATATTTTGATAGCAGTAAAATGCATACCTATGTAGGTACTTAACTAGTAAAATACAAATCTTTCGAATCCATGGGGGACCGGATCTGTCACTCCTTCATACACGTCACATTACCTATCAGCACAGCTTTATTCCCCGAACGAAGTTTGTCGATATGTTTTAGGTCCCATGTAATATGGGCCTATTGACATTGACTCGGCACAAATCCAAACTCCTCCGACTGAGAATTTCTTAGAAAAACTCAATAACACTGTGTTTGACTTGAGAATAAGACCCAGGGCTTCTAACGTAGCACACTTACGGCCAATAGGTTAATGAGGCAATCTATTAGATACCTTACCCATAATATAACTGAAGATTCTACTGGAACTTTCTCTACCGAGATCTACCAGCATTTATTATCTACACTACATAATCGAGAAATTACTCTCCTCTGTAATTCAAAAACTTAACCAATATTTTTCCGTTATCATTCAAAAATAATTTATAATTTAATTAATCAAGACCACCCCCACGGCTATCTATCCTCAAGCCGAATAAAAAAAGGCTCTCAGCAGAATCCGTGGATGAATAAATCATTTGCTAAGATAACCAACAAAATAATTAGGTGCGACGCTTTGCAGTGCCTTTTTTCTTAATTAAAAATAAATATCAAATGAAGACGTAATCAGGAGGATGGAGGTTCGATACCCTTGTTAATGAAATTGGTAGGTGCGAATTTATTTGGTTTAAGCGTTCCGTAGGAAAAAAATATTTATCTTGTTTTTGGACCAGAGAAGAATGTAACACACCTTTTATTTTAAAAGAGTGTCGATGGAATTTCTTGTTGGATTCTTCTCCATAAGATCTTTTAGGAAACGTGCAATGAGACTTATTACGTTTCATAAATACTCGTAAAAGCTTATTTGAAATCAAATCATCTGAAATTAATAACTAAAAGTAGGAGATTCTCAAAAGTTTTTAATGCGTCTTGCGATATTTTTGGGAATTGTAAAACGATTACAGTTTTTATTTTTGTATCTGATGGTATATATAGCAGTGATAGCCTAGTGACTGACCGTTGGACTGCCAAGTCAAAGGTTTCGAGTTCGAATCCAAGACACGCATCTCTGACTTTTCGGAATAATTATAGGACGTTTGAACAGCTCATATGAGCCTTATCCTTTCAGGAAAATCATGTAATAGATTGCCTATTGCACATATAATGGAATATGGACATAAATCCAAACTCCAGACTGCTTGTGAGATTTTTTAAAGTTACATCAAACACACTTTGCCCAATCTAGGAATTGAATTCAATCAAGCGCTTCGTAATCAATAATAGCCATTACAGGCATTAAATACGATAAATAAATAATGTTTATTTAAACAAAGATATAGATATAATCTTGACTAAAATTATTCATAGCATACAATCACGCCTGTATTCCCCGAAGGGATAGGCAGAGGTGTACTAATGTACACCTACAGTCAGGTATTAGGTTCCATGTGATAGAGGATGAGCCTATTGCCATTAACCGGGCACAAATTCAGACTCCGAGCTGCTACTGAAAATTTCATAGAAAAACCCAATAAATTTTGCTCGACCTGGGGATCAAACCCAAGATCTCTAGCGTAGCAGTCGCGCTTGGGACCACTAGACTAATGAAGCAGTAAAAAAAAATATTTCATTGGAAGATGTTTTATAGGTATGTCTGCCCCACCCGAATTTAAAATAAAGCGTTAAGATAAGCGTCCCCAATGAAACGCGTCATTTCTTTTTTTGTTTAGCGGAACCCTAAATATAAAATCGCACCTAAGGCGAGTCGCCATTTTGAAATTGATTTTTCATTAAGAATACTAACGAACTTAGGGAGGATTGAGATGCTGTTTTTATCTTAATTTTCATCTGTAAACAGAGATGAAACTGGTGTTTGATGTTGCGTTTGTCCAAACATACCTACTTTGCGTCAATATTTTAAAATTTACTCATTATCTTTATCTCTATAATATATCTTTATATATACTCTTCTTCTACTCGAACTTCTCTCAAACGACTGGACCGATTTTGATGAAATTTTTTGTGTGTGTTCAAGGGGATCTGGGAATGGTTTAGATTCACAATTGGACCCGGTAGGTGGCGCTGCAATCGAGTTTTGGGTTATTTTCAGGGCAGGACAACGTCTGCTGGGTCCACTAGTCATATATAAAACAAAGTCAGGTTTGTTCCAACAAAGTTGAAAAAGTTTGTTACAAAACAAGTTGTGGGTTCGATCCCCACATGGAACAATTGTACAATTGTATTGTAACAATAAAATTGGACAATAAATTGACTTTGTAGGTTTTTTTTTTAAGTTTGTACCTAAAGTGGTATGACATAAGTCATTATTTTAAACCGGTGTGAATCAATAATTTTTTGACAGCAATTTCAATATGGTATGAGTCCGGAACGCCAGCCACATTTGTTTTGCAGCATAATATTCATGTACTTTAAGAGCGTACGTTGTTGCATGTCGGGCGGAGTCTGGGGCTTCGCTAGTCAAATGAATCAGATATGAATCTTTAATTTTCCAAATTTATTAAAACGCTAAGCGAACTCTGCGTTTAAACAGCAATATTTTTAACGACGGAGGTTAGGTGTAGTGATGTATTTATCAGTTTGAAAAATTGTCGATATTCTTATTCCAGTTTTTGTATTAGACACGATAAAAAATTAAGCGTATTAGAAAAAATAGATTGGTTATTTGAATTTTACAATAAAAATAATATTTAATTTCTAAAACAGGTTGTACAGTTACCTATGAAGTTATTTTACAATCACCCGACACCAACTCTCATTCCTACAAAGTATACTGGTTTCTGACACTTACGCCAAAATTAGACATTGAAATAAAACTACTTTTACGGATTTTAACGCGTTGTATTCTTATTAATTAATTCCCGACGTTTCGGATCCTTTACAGAATCCATAGTCACGGATAGACTAAGTTGTTGGACGTCATAATGTTGCAATTACTAACAGCTACCTTACATTTTTGTTATTAATTGGTGATCCGATTCACGCAGAACGAGGTCACCGTATCCTTCGGTCTTGCAGTTTTGGGCTTAGATTTTGATTTAATGGAATCTGTAATGGGGTTCCAAGATGGCTGGCCATCTTCTCTATTGAAACTTGGATGTTTTATAATTTCAATAGCCTCGCGAATCATCCTGGGAAGGAATCGGTTTTCTTTTGCGAGGACTTGTGGTTTATCAAATCTGATGTAGTGCTGGGCCCCGTCATACAAAGTAATCAAGAAAAATAGAGCATCTAAGTAGGTAATGAATAAATGACTGAAGATGACATCAATTGATCGTTAATTGAAAAATTTGCTCATCGATAAAAACGAAAGTCACGCACAGCGATGACTGCATCGACCATTCATTCGCTATCGCCCAATTATTTATTAACCTGTCAAAATGTCAACACTAAAACATGGCTGGCGCCACACAATTAAAAAACAATAAATGCCAATGAAAGGATGACACTATACAGCGTGACATTATAAAAATGGAATGCTAATACGCACATTCTTATCGAGAATCGATCTACCTCAATAGTCTAGTAGTCAAAACCGCCAATATTGAGCGTAAAGTTTCGAATTCTATTGTTAAGTCAAGCAAAGTGTTATTGGGTTTTTCTGTGGAATTCTCAATGTTTCAAAGAAAATTCGCGCTCCATCGTAGATCTGTGTCGTTTAACATCAGG
Organism: Acronicta aceris; assembly: GCA_910591435.1. Lineage (NCBI taxonomy): Eukaryota > Metazoa > Arthropoda > Insecta > Lepidoptera > Noctuidae > Acronicta > Acronicta aceris. The sequence goes on along the minus strand of OU342778.1, from coordinate 1,299,394 downwards.
CGAACTGGCAGTCAAGCGTAAGCCTATCAAAAAATAAAAATGAAAGAATCAGAGAAACTGATAAAAGTCCCAGGAAATCTTCGTTAATAGCACTCATTTAGCTGATTATAAATGAATAGGTTTCTTCTACGCAAGTTTTTCCCTCGTCTACCATATCGATACTTACTTTAGGAGGTCAAAAGCAAGCCTATCCAATATACAAAAGGTGACAATGATAGTTACGTTATCACTATTGCTTAGCACTCCATTTCCTATTACTCCGCATTGTTATAGTAAATGCATACAAATTGATATGTGCACGATAGTATTGGAATCAACATGACATCATCGCAGCTATGCAAACTGTTCGTATGTAGTGATTCAATTATTCTATATTGATGTCAAATTGATTGCTCACACGGTCGCGTGTCGTGATAAATTTGACATTAGTTTACCGCTCATTTATTAGTGAACTGGTATTTTATGAAGTAACAGTTATTTTTGTTTGTTATTGTTCTGCGGAAGTTTATAATAAAGCTTAATTAGAACTTTAAATTGTTAATAACACTGACATTGTAAATATAACTACTTTTTACGGATTTGATCGCGTTGTATTGATATTATTTAATTCGCGACGCTTTGGATCCTTTACAGTATCCATGGACGTCACGGACTGAGGTATTGGACGTATTAATGTTAAAATTACTAACAGCTACCTTACATTTTTGTTAATTATTGTCGATCCGATTCATGCAGAATGAATATAACTAATATTCGCGTTAGTGTCAAAAACCAGCATCATTACATCACTTTAAAAAATTGAGGATTGAAAAGTTATACCTAAAATAGTTAAATAACTAATGGCTACTCTTTTGATAAGCAGTCCTTTAACGGCCTTATTTATATTTCATTAATGAAATATTTCCGAAAATATATTGTAGTTACATTCTTAGTAATTATAAAGTAAAATATCGACACATCACTATCGATATGCTCCCCAACCCTACAGTTGGTACGCGATAGGAAATTAAAATTTTCCTCTTCATTTAAAAAGAAGCAGTGCCCGAGGCTAACTCCTTAATGCGGTTCTACATCTATTTCAGAATATACTGTAATACCCATCGATGTAGTCCCGGCTTTATGTACAATGTTTATGCATAGCTTGCGTAGGTACTGGCCGGTTTGCTTCACTCTTGAATTTGGAATGAAAATAGGTAGTAATAATATCGCAGATTTTTTTTATGGGATAGGGGGACAAAGGAGCAGACGGATCGCCTGAAGGTAAGCGATTACCGCCGCCCATGGACACCCGCAACATAAGAGGTGTCACAAGTGCGTTGCCCGCCTTTTAAAAGGGGATTGGGCCTCCGGTAACCTCACTTACTCGGCGAAACACAACGTAAGTGTTATTTGACGCCGGTTTTCTGTGAAGCCGGTTTTCTATCACTCCGGTCGAGCCGGCCATTCGTGCCGAAGCATGGCTCTCCCACGTTAAAAATTATATTAATATATTTATAATTATCTTTTTGTGATTTTTTTGCATTTTTCATGCTAAGATTATTAAGTTATTTAATAGTAAAGGAAAAAATTCAATCGCGGGCAGGATTCGAACCTGCGTCTTCTGGTTTGATATACCAGACGCTCTGACCTCTAAGCCACCGCGAACCCTACCCGCATGATTGAAATTCAAAAAAATTCAGAATGTGAAGGCAAAATTTCAATCATGCGGGTAGGGTTCGCGGTGGCTTAGAGGTCAGAGCGTCTGGTATATCAAACCAGAAGACGCAGGTTCGAATCCTGCCCGCGATTGAATTTTTTCCTTTACTATTAAATAACATATTTATAATTGTTAATATATTTATTATTGTTTTTGGTCTCCTTTTTAAACTACTTCATATTCAAAAAACGAAGGAGGTTCTATATTCTTCTGTATATATTTTTTTAAGTCCAGGTATTAGTAGCGGTAGCAAATTATAGGAGATAGGAAATACCCCGCGGTTTCACTACCTTCGCCCGTCGCTTCGTGCGTCCTAACGGTCAAAGCGCGATTTTGAATGACTTTTTAATGATAAATCACTCCGTCCATCAGTGAAAATTGTATGGAAATTCGCTCGATAGACTGACAGATGAGGACAGGACTTTATTTTATAATATGACGTAGTGATAGAGATAGTAGAAAGAGCAGTGGAGCCATGATCATGGCCGCTCATGGACACCTGAATCACCAGAGGAGTTGCTGATGCATGCGTATGCGTCGTTCGGAGGACCCCATGTCATAATATATCCTCTGCAGAAAGACTCCGAAGTCTTAGGGGTGTCGGCAGAGGAGAGATGATAATAAATAATAATCTTTATTACAAGTAAAACTTAGTACATAATCATTAAGTCAAAGCAGAAATGTTTTATTTCAATGAGACCACTAAAATAGATACTTTTGAGTATTTAGAAACTTTTGTTGTTGCAAAAAGTGGGTCTTATGGCGAAGAGCCGCCAAGAAACTCCATGGATACTCTTTTAGAATTTGATTTGATATTACAATTTGAATTTAGGCTAGAATATAATTAATATTAAGCAAATGAATTAAGCGTCTGTAGCCGAACTAGGCAATGCCTGTATTGCAACTATTAGCGCCAACTCCAATTATACAATAACGTTAGCCATTTTTAACATATCTACTATTCAAGAAGTCAGCAGTTTGTGAACATACTCTAATCAAGGCCCAGCACTACATCAAATTTGATAAACCACAAGTCCTCGCAAAAGAAAACCGATTCCTTCCCAGGATGATCCACAAGGCTATTGAAATTAAAAAACATCCAAATTTCAATAGAGAAGATGGTTGGGTCTTACCACCAGCTTGGAACCCCATTATAGATTCCATAAAATCAAAATCCAATCCCAAAACTGCAAGACTGAAGGATACGGTGAGCTCGTTCTGCGTGAATCGGATCGCCAATAATTAACAAAAATGAAACGTAGCTGTTAGTAATTGTAACATTAAGACGTCCAACAACTTAGTCTACCCGTGACCATGGATGCTGTAAAGGATCCGAAACGTCGGGAATCAAATAATATCAATACAACGCGATAAAATCCGTAAAAAGTAGTTTTATTTTAAATATCTACTATTGTAATATCTTTATATAGTTTTATTTCAATATCTACTATTGTGATATCTATATCGATTTTAATAATAATGAGATCCGACAAACAAGTGAAAACATATGCAAAAACAATAAAAAAAGTCACCAAGTCTTAGCAAACCGTCTTAGACTCGGCAAACTTAAACGTAAACATAATTCAAGCATACAATTTGAGACGAAAAAAACGACATTTAAGCGTACTTTTGGTATACGAAACTTGGGAGAAATGCACAGGTTTTATAGACTCTATGTACTTGTAATAAGAACTAGTTTTGCTTTGAGAACGTGTTTCTTTGAGTTGTCGGCTCAATTAATTTCTTCAGAGACGTTTTTCGTTTTCTATACGGCTAGACCTGCATGTATGTATGTACGTGTTTATTATAAGTTTTGGGACTCCGAGTGGATGGCGTTGCAATTTCTGTGTGTGTTTTATGTGTATGTTTTTTTATACCACTAAGGTGGCAAACAAGCATACGGCCCGCGTGACGGCAAGCGGTTACCGTAGCCTATGGACGCTTGCAACACCAGGGGTATTACTCGGGTTTCCGACCCTTTAAATTAAGTAGGAATAGTTGGGCTGGCAGCATAGGGGACAATAGCGTGATGGTTATCCTATCTGCCAACACAACACTTCCTCGCGGAGCTCTGGCGAACTTGCTCACCGTTAGGAACACAACATAGCACGGAGCTATGTTATTTGGCTACGATTTTCTGCAAGGTGGAGGTACTTCCCCAGTCGAACAGCTTCAACTGTCTGTGGAAATATTGAATTCCACTATGCCCTACCTCTCTTAAATTCCATATGTTATAGTTATAAAGATGGTGGTAGGACTCCGTTGCTAGAATTCATCTAGTGTTGGTATCCACCGCACTGACAAATCTGCTGCTAAGCAATAATGTGGTCACATTGAAGTCAACAACTAACAATGCGCTAGCGATATCGCATCTTAGTGTAGCTGCCATCCATCGGTTTCCTGTATGCTTCTTTGTCATAATTATGATAATAATTTAAGGTTGCACTCTGGTTATAAACTATACAAAAAAGCTTCGCAATAATTATGTATTTGTAATATAGAGTTCCGCAGTATAAATCGAAGCTGCAAGGCGGTTCAGTAGGTGTCAGAGTGATGCGCGGTTGATTGAAGCTCGCTCGCTCCATTGCTTCGTAAGTAAAACTAGACATAAGAATTGTATAGGGTAATTAATATCCCCGTAGATTAATAATCAGAGTATTTAAGCTGGTAAAATACTTAACAATTAGTTCATTTATCGGCATTTTAACTAAATATTAATACGCATATGATTCCTAAAATTCAGAGATGCTTACCTTGAAGTTGAACTTGAGATTGAGACCTTTGATTAAGCACTATTACGGTCATATTAATAGGCTATAATTATAGTTCAGTGCTGTACAATATTGCCTTACCTTTTTCGTTGATATTTTTATTATATTTCTTTTTTTTATTAATAGCTTTACCAATAATATGTGTAAATGCGAAGTACAATGAAACAAAGTTAGTCTTGAAGAAAAATTTCTTATTTTTTTAAGTGAAATCTTCTTTAGGCGCGTTGAGCACTTTTTTGGTGAACAAAAATCATGGAACTCGCGTCATCGTCACCGAACGCTTTCCATGAGCTATAAGTATACTGTGTATATGTGGACTTATTGGGTGAACAAAAAGCGTGAAACTCGCGTCATCGTTACCGCACACTTCCCACTTATTGGCGATACAATTCACAAGTTACTTAGTTTTAACTTCTATCGGCAGTCCCCAAAGACTGCTCCACATGTTTTTTTATGGAATAGGGGGCAAACGAGCAGACCGATCGCCTGATGGTATGCGATGACCGACGCCCATGGTCACCCGCGAGTCATAAGTCCGTGGCCGGCCTTATTGAAATAAAACTACATTGGTACCTATACCTAGGTTGTTTAGATCGTATGTATTGGTTGAACTAGTTCCTGAAATTGATGCAAATATTAGACATTGGAATAAAACTACTTTCTACGGATTTTATCGCATTGTATGATTGATATTATTTAATTCCCGACGGCTTTACAGCATCCATTGTCGAGCGTAGACTAAATTCTTTGATATTTTAATGTTAAAAGTACTAACAGCTACCTTACATTTTTGTGAATTATTAGCGAACCGTTTGTCCAAAATAAGAAAAAAAGGAATACCTTTTAATTGGCTAAAATCCAAAATATCTAATAATAAATATAATTATTTGTCTAAGTAGGTATTAACCACTCTATAGACTTCTACTATTCGAAGACAAGCATCTTGGTAGATAATTTGATTTGTATTTAATTAAATGCTGGCATCGATATCCGACGACATCTCGAGGCCTGCCTACCCCTGATCGGAATTCTCGTTAACATTGACGGAGGTCCGTGTAGTTTGTCTGTTTGTTTAAATTATATATTGAAATGGGGGATGCCGATTGAGTTCGGAATATTTTGTGTATAGGTCAGAGAAGAACGAGATTATTTCATAAAGCCCGAGACATTATTTTTTCTTAAATTCATTATTTTACTTGGATGTTTATGATTGCGACTGCGCATGAAGGTGGGTTTTTATTTAGTATGATTTAAATTGTTTTAATTTTAGGAAATATCACGATACGGGAAGTAGGTAATCCTTAATAATCTTTACTAATATTATAAACGTGAAAGTTTATGAGAATGGATGTATGGATGTTTGTTACTCTTTTACGCCAGAATGGCTGAATGGATCTGGATGAAATGGCATAGAGATAGATTATAGTCTGAAATAACACATAGGCTACTTTTTATCCAGGTCGGACCCGATTCTGAAGTCCACGCAGACAATGTCGCGGGCAGAAGCTAGTATAATTATATAGTATTTTATTTTATCACTGCCCGTTAACCTAGTGGTCCTGAGCGCGATTGCTACGGTAGAGGTCCCGGGTTTGATTCCCAGGTCGAGCCAAGTATTAGTAGGGTTTCTATGAAATTCTTAACAGCAGCTCGGAGTTTGGAATTTGTGCCATAGGCTCGCTCCCTATACGTCCCTATTAAGTGGGACTTAAACATAACGAACTGTGGGTGCACACTAGTACGCCTCTGCCTCACCTTTCGGGGAATACAGGCGTGATGGTATGTTATGTTGTTTCTCTTATCATTGAATTACTTCCACATGTTTATCTTCACATCGTCTTATGACAAAAACACCACTACCTTAATAAACTATGGTCCCACTAAGCCAGACTGCTGCCTACCCCTAAATCATATATAAGCGGCAAAATAAGACTAATGCGAGACTTATAATCAAAGAAAGAAATTTCTGGCTGGCCACACGTGATACTAAGGTATTGGCTACATTAAGGACGAGTTAGCGGAATATTACGTATAGTCATAAAACACATAAACATACCATCACGCCTGTATTCCCCGAAGGATTAGGCAGAGGCGTACTAATGTACACCCACAGTTCGCCGGTATGTTTAGGTCCCATGTAATAGGGGGGAGCCTATTGCCATTAACCGGGCACAAATCCAGACTCCGAGCTGCTATTGAGAATTTCATAGAAAAACCCAATAACACTTTGCTCGACCTGGGGATCGAACCCAGGACCTCTAGCGTGGCAGTCGCACTTGGGACCACTAGACTAATGAGGCAGTCGTAATATCGTCAGTATAGTCATAAAAACAATTACTATTAAGCATGGAATTATCAAAATTTTATGTTTAACGTCCATAATTATAATTTTATTTGAAACTAGATCAAAAAATAGGATACCCGTAGTTATTTTAGTAAAGGAAAAATTTCAATCGCGGTCAGTATTCGAACCTGCGTCTCCTGGTTGGATACATCAGACGCTCTGACCTCTAAGCCACTCCGAACCCCACCCGCATTATTGAAATTTTGCCTTCACAATCTGAATTTACGTCATAAAGTGACGTTGGTGACATCTATGAATAGCAAGTTACCTTGCTTCTCACGTTCGCGGTGGATTAATGCAAAAAAATCACACAATGATAGGATACCCGTATTTTTTATTTTCCCGATATTTATGTACACTTTATGCATTGTTTTTACAAAGGCGGTCATAATGCCATTAGGCATTTTCTGCCAGACAACCTTAGGGTGATGCAGAGATAATACTAAAACGGTAATGCACTATTTATTATGAGATATTGACAGACTAACTAAACCTATAGATATATTATACAAAATATATCTATAGGTTTAGTCATATTATAGTTAGTTATATTATACAAAAAAAACGATATTCAATAATTTTCATATTTATTTTTGACTTTGAAGTTCTTTCTTAAACAGACGTAAGTGCCAAATGACGTCATTTGCAAGCATAAATTAATTAAACGGTGACATGAGTTCATTCTTGTCTTATGTCAGTTTGGCATCTATTATAATTATCGATAACCTTACATTACCTATTTCGTTGTGGATATTCTTTCAACAAAATTTCAATTTTCTCGGTTTGTTTTGGTGGTTTTTTTTTATTTTGAAATGTTATCAATTGCTTTAACTTTTGATTCTTTTCCATTTCACGAAATAATTATGTATTATTTTTCTCAGTGATTTCATCACTGCTACTTTTCGTTCGCAATGAATTTTCATTCACAATGATTTTTTACGGTCAGTAATATTACTTTTCTACATGTTTAAATGATAAAAAATATAAATGTATCTATAAAAAATATATCAGATTATGAATGCAATGTAAAACGGGATTTTTTTTATTTTTGTTTTATTTAATAATTATTCCACTATCAGGAACAGTGTTCACTTACTATGTACTTATTAAAGTTAATCTATTTGGACTTGACCTTGATAGTAACGAGAAACAGATTATATTCTTTTTATTAATTTTAGTCACTAATAACATTTATGTAGGTATCACCAATGGCCGCGCCCTTGAATTCAAAAGTTTTTCTTTTATACACGCTCATAAAATAATAGATAGAAAATCGCTAATCTTCCCGCTACCTCCTATGTCCATGCGCAGTCCTAAAATAAAGGGGAGGATGTACCAGGGTGGACATGAAAGCGTTAAGTGCTCCTTTTGCTCATCGAATCCCATTTACGCCGGACCTCCCTCGCGATAAATAAGATTATGTTCGGTTACATGTTATTCCTGGTTTTCTTACGGCCTCAGTAATGGTGTTACTTAGTTTTTGACTTATTTAATGGTGTTTTCTGGTTATGGGATATCAAACGGAATTAATGGCGATTTGATCCGCTATATGTCTCTTAGGGATTCTCTTTGGTCACATTTCGGCGATCTGTTACAGGGTTTATAAGAAATAATATTAGTATAAATAGGAACTGTCATTAGTATACATAAATCTTTTGATCGAGATTGCCCCTCACCCGGATTCTAAGTCAGTTTATTTTAATTAAATCGACTTCGGTATTGTTGATTTTTCTGTCCGTGCTATGTCAAGTCGTGTCATTGAACAATCAATTCTGAAACACATAAAATAGCAGATTGGGGAACTGAAAATCAGTTTTATTGTATAATCTTCTTTATTTCTAGTGATTGCTATATCTTATTAGTACCATTATGCAACGTGACTGTTGAGCTACAATATCTACTAACATATATTTTTAACTTTTATCTGGAAAATAAGCAGTTACAATAATAAATAAGGTAAATGCATAGTTAACAACACATAACCAAGTTGAGACGGAAGTTAAAACAGACTTTTGAACAAAGAGACGAAAAAGCAAAATACTAAAAGAAAAATAAATACCTACATTTATTTAGCCCTAATTAGCAGTACCTATGTACAGTCAAAATAAGATTAGTAATTCACTTTTCTTAATCGCGATATCGTGATCATTAATGTAAAAAATAATAAATGCACGTGCTAGTATGCATACCTAGGCTAGTAGCGACAGACCCAGAGCCATTCTGTGACATACCAAAAACCCTATCTCAAAGAACCCAGACGAATTTAAGCTTTGAGAACGCCATCCAGCTCCGGACGAAATCACAAGGCATGGACTACTCCAAAGCTCTGATTGAAGCCTATAATAAAAGACACACAGGCCTTTACTAGCGCTAACAATCAGGAACAATATGCGCATTGTGACCAGGACCAAGGTACCAAGTGCGATTTTTAGTCCGTATGAGTCCTAACCCTGCCGTCTCCCTAGGTGACAGACAATCCATTTTTTATCATGGATTTTATATCAGAAAAAAAGGATGAAATAATTCCAACATGAATTCAAATTCTTCCTTATTCACAAAATACAGATCAAATAGCGTCCAACTAATATTTAAATCTAGGTGCGGTACACACACAAAAATAATTCCTAGAAGTACAGCTTTAATAACGTAGTAGTGCAAATGATTTATATTTAGGAAACATTGCGAGCGAATAATCTAAAAGCCATAAGCTTCAGACGAAAAATGTTCTCGTATTCACGAGTGGACGCGGAACGGAATGATATAAAGCTTGGTGTACATTATTGATAACTTCCTAATGTTTAAATTAGTAATTTATTTAGTATATGACTTATGTCTATTATTGAGTGGTTTTTATTAACGTTCTATAATGAATTCAACATTTTTTTTGACAAATGAACATACGGGTTGTCACTTGATGCTTAGTAGCAACCTCAGCGTATCACAAGCAATTTGTCATCGTAAAACTTCAATTATTAACTACTATTATTTTCTTAATATCGTCAGTTATTTTTTGGTATTAATAAAACTCTGGAAAATTAATAATATCTCTGATAGATTTTTGAGCTCAACGGTACTTTCAAAGGAGGACGGTCTTCGTAAATTAAGAATGGTCACACGTTCACAGACTGACCGCAGCAAGCATAGCTAAACATTGGTTGGTGGATTGGTTGATCAGTACGAACCTCTTACTTGGACATTAACCTTCAATGTCCACACTTCCTGTACCTAAAGAATGTAATACCTCTTATTTTAAAAGAGTGTACATCGAGTGTCTTGCCAGATTCTTCTCCAAATGATGAACTTTTTGGAACCATGTAACTAGACTCAATAATGTTTCATAATCGCTTGTAAAACCTAATTTGAAATAAAAACATTTAAACTTACATTACAAAACTCGAACTTACATTATTGTGTATCATAATATTGAATCATTATTGTCTCACAATTGAATCCAGGAAAAGGTTTTTCTAAAGTATTATTTCGTAGTCAAAGCTAGTGTAATGTAGTAATTATCCTAGTAGTTTTCCACCGTTGTGTCCTTCGCTTTATCTAAAACCAAACACTAATCCTCCTATATACACATTAACAGATCTCTAAAGTGCGATTCGTACAGTCGTACGGGGATTTTCTCTATACCAGCTGCACCCAATCTTCTCTTTGAAAATACACTATTTAATTGAATATCTGTTTCGTATGTAGCTATATTTCTGTGTTAATTATTTTTTGGTCTAAAATTTTACATCGCGCTTTATTGCGGACCTTCATTATATCCACAGTAGAAAAGTACTTAGCATCAGGCCTGTATTCCCCGAAGGGTTGGGCAGCGGTATACAATTGTACACCCACAGTTCGGCGGTATGTTTAGGTCTTATGTAATACGGGGGTGAAACTATTGTCATTAACCGGGCACAAATCCAAACTCAATCAATCAACAATCCAATAAAACTGCTCCACCTGGGAATCGAACCCAGGAATTTTACCGTTTAGGACTACTAGATTAATTGGGCAAAATCATTATTACATTGCTACATCCGAATATCCAAATCGATAAGAAAGCGCCATTTCGTTTCCCTAACTCCGGGAAAGTGGCAAAAAATACCCGACAGTACAATATCCCATCAATTGTAATATCCCACATCATTACACCCACATATCGGAAAGAGGGCCTTATTATCTTATTAGAAATTACTGCTACAAAACGCAGGCGATAAGCGACCTTATTGTATGAGGGTGCAGTGGAAATTGAGACGATATTCCGATGTTAGGAGTCAGCAGTTTATGTAGCATGCTGTTCTTATTACGTATATTGAGTATCTATGACACTAGAAGTGGTATGAAATGCTTTGAAAAAATATTTTGGTCATTTGAATTTTTCTGATTTCTGAGATTTACGCGATTGGACATAATATGTATTGAATAAAAAAAAACTATGGATTTTATCCCATTATTTTAGACCATAATAATCTATATTTTTTTCAATTCATGGCATATTTTCATTTTTGTGACAAAATCTGTATTTTTTTTAATACTAGGCTTACGCTTGACCGCCACTTCACCTGATGTTAAGCGACACTGCGATCTATAATGGAGCGCGCTTGCCTAGAAGACACCGATTCACTCGTGATTTAAAGTCACCCAGATTATATCTATCGGAGGAGAACCACTCGGGAAGCGCATTGCACATTTTAGCGTTACGCATGATAAAAGTTAAAGCATTTCGTTCTGGTTTTTGGAATATCCACCATGAATCTTCTTTTTTTTTCTTCAATCACTTCCAGTCCTTACTACATCTGTATTCAGCATTGTGTACGCTGTTATTGCTTACTATCTACGCACAACACTCCTTGTTAATGGTATTTCTTTGCCATCGATGTCGTTTTATGGGACATGTGTGGTGTTATTTTGGTAATAATTAATCTCATACTTCTTATAATCTTCTCTTTTCTATACTTATGGAATTAGAAAGAGCGTGTGTCTGTCTATGGAGTTTCTTGTCGGCTCATAAGACCCAGTTTTTGGAATCGTACCAATAATTTTTAATATCTGCTTGGTTGTCATTTTATTTCAATAAAACAATATATCACAGCTTTTGCTGTGTTAGTAACCTTAGACACATAGATTATGTTTTGGTACTATGTAATATTATTTTTATATGGGCCTTGTTGCCTGAAATAAATGCAAATAAATAAAATAAAATATGGTCGCCCCCTATTTGCCATTAACCGGGCACAAATTCAAATTACTTCTGAGAATTTCATAAAAACAACCAATAACACTAGGTACTCCATCTGGAAATCGAAATCAGGACCTCTAGCGTAGCAGTCGCACTTAGGAGCACTACGCTAAATAACGCAAACATGCTAAGATTCTTTTATAAAACTATTCAATAATAGCTAGCTATTCTTAAAAAACACAACGCAACACTGATTTCTTTTAAATGATATCGAAGTCGTCTTTGGTAGTGAGCTGAATCAAGAAGCCAATATCTCCTAATATCGTCCACAAACACCAATAATCGAAGACGGGCACCCAACAGCATCCCTTAATAACCACCCTCGGTAAAGGAAGGAAGCCTACATTAATTTATGTCTCACAGACAGTAATGACACCGCAGTCGATTATAACGTTATTGGGAAATATTGGCAAAGCCCCCCTTGGTATGAAGCGGATGACGCATATTGTAGCTTTGTTTTTGTTGATTTTCGGCTTTTATTTTGGAACATTTTAGTCAGCATTACCTAAAAACACTAGTGAAATTTACGCGACATTTGTAAATACGTATACATCGTAGTGGTAATATTTTGAGCTGTCTAAAGTGTGGTTTACAGGAATCGATTTAATTAATGATAACATGTCCCTTTTACCTTGGAAAATGGGTAGGCCTTTGGTGTGGGATGCAACCTGTGTTGACACCCTTGCTCCATCCCATCTTCCAAGCTCAGCTGACTGCGCTGGCGCTGCTGCTGCTGCTGCAGAGAATCTCAAACGGCGCAAGTATAGTAACCTGTCGGGTAACTATATTTTTGAGCCGTTTGGGGTCGAAACGCTCGGGTCGTGGGGTCCGAGTGCTCGTCTCCTTTTCAAGGAAATTTCAAGGAGACTGGTCGACACTTCACGTGACCAGAGGGCTGGCTTGTTCCTAGGACAACGCATAAGCATTGCCATTCAGCGTGGCAATGCTGCCAGTCTTCTGGGCACCTTCCCGGACGACAGCGATACCGAGGAATACTTTGACGCTTAGTCACGCCTGTCTTTTAGATTTATATATATAGCTTTTTTTTACGTTCATGTATTTTATGTAAATAGTGTATTAATGATAACCATAATTATATCTCATATAAATTTCTTGGGTTTTAAATGCAAGTTCTTTGAACCCCAGAATAACAAAAAAAAAATCTTTTTATTTTACACTTATTCTGATTATTAAATTACAAATTAACTATGATGATGATTTTAAGTTCCATATTTGATTGACACACAAAACTCCGAGCTGCTACTGAGAATTTCATTATACTTTGATTAACCTGGGAATGGAGCTGCTCAAGACCGGGATGGTTGGCGCTCCTTGGGGGAGGCCTACGTTCAGCAGTGGACGGCAATAGGTTGATTTGAAGCGAACCTGGGAATAGAATCCAAGATCTCAGTAAACAGCCGCAACCACTCAACTATAAAGAGGGGTTAATCCATTATTTTTTAAAAGCTTACTAGTTACTTTGCCCAGCTACTAGTATTCAAATGCATTCACGTCGGTAATGCAATGGGTGAATTTCGAACCGGCAACCACATGATCGTCAGTCCGACGCCCTAGCCATTAGGCTACAGCCGCTTCAAGAATCCATAAACAATACACACACTCACGCCTGTCTCCCACAGTGGTAGGCAGAAATTATAGATTGCCACTTGCTACGATTCTTGCATGCTTCTTCCACATTCATACGGTGAGCAAGGTCGCCAGAGCTAGCGTTGGAACGCGAGGAAGCGTTGTGTTGGTAGTGTGGGGGACCGGTGGTTTTGTTACCACCGCCGCTGTGATGCATGGCAGAATGTCCCCTATGCTGCCAGCCCAACAATTCCTCTTTAATTTACAGGGTCGGCAACGCGCGAGTGATACCCATGGTGATGCAATCGTCCATAGGCTATGGTAACCGCTTACCATCAGGCGGGCCGTATGCTTATTTGCCACATTTGTATAAAAAAAAATCTTCTCATACATACACTCCGGTTGCGAGTGTTACGCACCTGACCAAATAATGACATATATTTTTTTTTATGGGATAGGAGGGCAAAAGACCAGACGGATCGCCTGATGGTAAGCGATTACCGCCGCCCATGGACACCCGCAAGACCATACGAGTCACAAGTGCGTTGCCGACCTTTTAGAAGGGGATTGGGCCTCCGGTAACCTCACTCACTCGGCGAAACACAACGTAAGCTTTTGTTTAACGCCGATTTTCTGTGAGTTATAAACAATATTCAAAGAAAATAGTCAACAATACCTTTCAAAATCATCTGATAACGTTACTTTTGTGTCTAATATCTTGTCGTGGCCAGTGGCCCAAATAAGTGGGGTAACCCAATCGCGTTGTATCTTTTGTCCAGCGCTGAACTATTCAAACATTGTGAATAAGACTACCGATGTATGACCGATGCGGAGCGTGGACTCTTCTTGTTTTATTGAATGGATGCTTAGATTGCTACAAGTACCTGTTTTTATATACAGGTTGATGTTTTAGGACCTATTTTCAAGATAGTTTTATGTAGCAAGTGACGTTAATAACTGCCTCATTAGGCTTTTAATAGTACGGGAACTAGTAGGGGACTGCCTCATTAGTCTAGTGGTCCCAAGCGCGACTGCTAAGCTAGAGGTCCTGGGTTCGATCCCCAGGTCGAGCAAAGTGTTATTGATTTTTCTATGAAATTCTCAGTAGCAGCTCGTAGTTTGGATTTGTGCCCGGTTAATAGGCTCGCCCCCTATGAGACGTAAGACGTGGTAAAGAGATAAATTGGATCTTAGAGAAAGACTTAGCTACCTTTTGTCTCAATCAAAAAATCCTTTAAAAAGTGAATGAATCTGCGAGCCACAGTTAAGAGCATAAATGCGAGAGTAACTTGCTTGTATCTTCTATCTCTCTGTTTGTTTGTTACTGTTTAAGCCTAGACCGCTGAACCGATTTCGATTGGTTTTGGTATAGAGAAAGATTAGACTATGAAGAAGGACATAGGCTACGTTTTGTCTCAAAAACTATTTGAGCAGCGAGTGAAACCAACACCTTTCTTTAATATTAATAATAGATGACGTTGTTTTTAAGTAGAAAAATTGTTGGGTATGTAATCTTAATATATATAAAACTCAAAGGTGACTGACTGACTGACATAGTGATCTATCAACGCACAGGCCAAACAACTGGAGGGATCGGGCTGAAATTTGGCATGCAGGTAGATGTTATGACGTAGGCATCCGCTAAGAAAGGATTTTGATAAATTTTACCCCCAAGGGGATAAAATAGGGGATGAAAGTTCGATATGGCTGTTATACCTACAACGTGGGTGTTAAAAAATGTGCCTCCTCCTTGCGGGCGTTGTAAAAAAGTTTCGCATAAAAGAAAAGGGTTATTTTTTTCCAAGAAATGCCCTCCTACGTAACTCCTTTCTGAATACCTTTTCATTGCATTCATGTGACTTCTTATTGTCAAGGGCACGTTCATTATTGTGATTGTTTAAAGTTAACTGATTGTTATTACGAAGCTTAGCAACACTGGAAAAAATGGCTTTTTTCCGTAAAGGTATGTTACGGGTTGATTTTTCTAAATAGTTATTTTGATTTATAATATTAGGTAGATAAATATGTGTAATAATTTATAAGCTATTGCATAGCTTCTATCGCGCGCCTTGAGCGTGGGGACCGAATCCAGAAATTCCGTAACGAAAAAAACCTAACACGCTTGTCTCTTTAGTTCAGCAACCCGCCTTTAGGTGGCATTGGTTGTATTACATAAGTTGATAAAAAACGCTATGCAATAGCTTTACCGCGGCAGTCCCCGAGTGCCACACGTCTTTTTTATTTAAAGTAGGTAAGTAATCAAATTTTTACGGAGTTGGTCCGGTTTTTTTATTAAGAAGTAAATACTTCATGATAAAATAAATACAAATGTTCCTAGAAGATGAGTTCATATTTTTTTGACTAAATAACAACAGCCTGTATACAAGCGGGTCACGTCGCTGATTGTATACCTGTCACACGACACGCGAGCATTGTCCGCGCCCGTCATCGTGACGCTCCATAGTGATGGTACCGCCATTGTCGTGGCCCCGCTTGGCCGCTCGTACATCGGAGACGAAAGGCTTCCGTCCAATGTGGTCTGAGTACAGCATTGGGTTCGATTTTTACTGTGGTTGATGGCACGTGTGCGCTCTGGACCATTTTAGACACACATCTAAGTTACAATTAACAGTATCACGACTGACATTATGACGTTTGCCGGCTTGACAAACATTATGACGTAAATACATAATTTCTGTAAAAAATATATGGCTGGATTCATTTTTGTGTGGGGTCCAGGTGATCCTCATAACTCTTCTCCTACTAGCGGCAGAGGATTGTAGGATTTGTATCGACGAAATACCTGCAGCACTTTCCTTTTCTCTCTTTGTAATATGTGTCACCTTCAATTCATACCCTTCAGCACGATTTTCACAGGCTGTCATCCCATGCTTCGAATCCCACTCAAAAAGCTTGATACCTAGTGCTAAAAGCAGTCTTTTTAAAAGAAAAAATATTACTAAATTAAAGAGGCAATTTTGAAGCGGCGGTAGCCTAATCGCTAGGGTGTCGGACTAACGATCATGTAGTTGCCGGTTCGAATCCAACCCATTGCACTACCGATGTGAACCCACTCGTTACACAAGCTTAGCACGAGAGGTTAACAAGAATACTAGTAATGTGTCTTTTAACATCCTTAAAAATAAAACATTGCAACCAATTTATTTTAAAAATCAAGCCAAAATAAAACCGAAAAGTATCTCTATTAAAAAGCAGTAAAGTGCTAATCAGTTAATTGTGTCGGTGATCGAGCGTGTCCCCCATCTCGCGATAATTATCGAAATGGGATTACGATCAAAAAAGTTACGGACGACTAAAATGTTTGGCACATAAGTAACCGAATTGTTTGAGGTGAAATTGAGAACCACTGCGTGTAAATAAATGTGAAATTTGATGTGTTTGTTACTCAAACTCTCAAAAACGGCTGAACGCATTTAGATGAACAGGTATTTTATGACCTGGAACACTTACTGAGTGTGAAAAGAACCGAGTAAAGAGAGAGATGGTGATACGGGACGTTAAAATAAATAAGTATGATGTCGGGGCCTTCATAAGAATTGTATCTAGGCCTAGTTCAGGTCAAGCAAAACTGTTTTTTGAAATGGTATCTGGCTCATCATCTCCGTTGTCGCACATTTTGTTAGAATTAAGTCGATAAAGTTTAAAAAAATAAAAATGTTTATTGTGTCTCGAACATGATCATTTTACATAAATTGAGGCAGCCCCAGTAAGTTAAATAATACTTGTGTTGGGACTACCTCGCTTCTTCCCTTAGTTGCCAGTTACATAGTTTCCAGACAAACAATAATAGTATAAGAAAGTACTTAATTATTGACGGTATACAAAATGAGTACAATGTAAAGGTAAATATGTAGATATCTAATTCTAAGTATGTTGTGTGTGTGTGTATGTGTGAGTGAGTGAGTGAGTGTGTGTGTGTGTGTGTTTTTTAGCTCAATTTTACCAAGATGTCTTCAGTTTCCTCATAGTTAAGAGTTTTTAGCCATTCGGTTATACTTTTTTTATTATCGCGAAGTACTCTGGAATATATATTTAAGTTTCTGTTTATTTTATTATAGATGAAAGCAGATTGTACAGCGTATTGCCTTCTTGCAAAAGATGTACGTGCCATAAAAAGTTATATCGGATGTAGTAGATAGGTATAGTCAGTAACTTTATGATACGATGAGGCTGACATACCGTGTAAGGTATAAGCCTCTAAATAAAAGTAGAATAAAAAAAAATATCACAGCTACAGGCGGTTTATAAGACCTTTTATATTTTTATGAAAAACACCGTTAATAAGTAGGTATACATGATTAGAAGAGTCAGAATCTCAAAAGCCTGATAACCAGTTCATCGTTTTATCGATCGAGAATTAAAGTTTAACATTTATTTTGTAAGTAGGTACCATTTAAATCACAAAGCGACATTTTAAGCACCCATTTCTATCAAAAGTCCTTATTAATTAAACATTACAATTAAAATTAATTGCCATTATTGAAAGCACTCCCACTCGCAATTTTTTTTTTAATTAGCATTAATCGGAAGTTTTTTACGACAGTGCTAATTGAGATGGGAATAAGAAAAAAAAGTAAGGTAGCTACAGTAACAAAGTTGATGGTGCGTTGCCAAACCTTAAGAGCCCTTACGAACTACAGAGTGCCAGAGCCGCAGCAACCGACGAGAACTGGCTCTTACGTGCAAATGTCGATACACACACCAAGGTGCTTTACGACAGACTCAAACGTAAGCGTGGTCGCCAGCCAGTCAGACTCCAAGAGGGCCTACCACCGAGCGACTTGACAGGAGCGACGAGAGTATTAGCTGTCAAAACACATTAATAATTAAACAGCTTCGATTCAAGATAGGTTAGCTTGACACAAAGCCTGTTTGAGTTAAAAACCAGCAGATGAGTAACACACGTACTCCAAACGTCAAGTTCTTTGAAAACCACGCAATGAATCTAAAGAGAATCCATAAAAATTCAAGACGTTTCCATTTTGAATCTTAAAAAAATATCGACGCAGAACAATATCATCCCTTATAAAAAAATCATGGCTGCCGAGGGATTAAAAAGCGAAAAATTAACATTAAACACAAAGAGAGTTCGACTCGCGATCTCGAAAGCGGCTATCAATAATTAATCAGCCATCTCGTCTCGAAATTAGCCACCATTTGAGGGTTAAACAGTCTTGTGCAAAGAAAAAAAACGTATTTTTTGAACGAGAAAACCCTGAGGGAAATTTTATATAGGAACTCGGTATCGACTGGGGATACCGGGAGTTAGGTTCACTAGATATGTCTTAAGGTCATAGTAGAAATCGTGATGAAGTAAGAATATTATAGCTATTGAATGAACGACTCATTACACTGTCTTTATGTTTGGCACTGGTTTCCTCTCAGAGTAAGAGGGGTTCGGCTATAGTCCACCACGCTACCCTAATGCGCTTTGACAGAAGTTACACGGCCCGCGCGCCTGGAAAAATTCTTGACGGTTTAAACGCGTCATGACTTCGAAAATTCAGACGTGTCTTGAATTAATACTCGAGATCTTTGACTTGGTAATCCAATGGTCATATTAAAAAAAATATATTGACCCACACTAGGATTTTCTCCTGTATCGTCGGTGCATTTACAAATACAAATAATCACATACACAAACGCTCAGACCCGGAACAAATACCTGTAGATCATATATTTACTCCGTGTGGGAATCGAACTCACAACACAGGCCGATCGCTCAGCCACTCCGCCAAACGTGTCGTCCGTTTAAGTTCAATGGGACAGCATAACATACTATCATGCTTATTTTTCCCGAAGGGTTACCAAATATGTACCAATGTAACTACACCGACCATTCACCGATGTAAGATCACGTGAAATATGGGGTGAGCATATTGCCATTAACCGGACACAAATCCAAACGCCGAGCTACTGAGAATTTTATAGAAAAAACCTAACAATACTTTGATCGACTTGCAAATCAAACCCAGGAACTCTCACTCGTCGTCTCATTTCTAGTATGTTCTTTTTAAGATTGATTTATACCACGCTTGACAAAACCAAACTAAAAATTATGCTACTTGACGTTTCCAGTAGCACTCTATGACCCCCAAACGACCCTTCTCGATGAATTAATGAAAAATGAAATCAACTAGGCAAATTTAATTTTTTTCCCAGCCATGGACTTCGAGGGCAATTTGACTGGGATCAAACCAGTGCCGCGTAACGATAGGATTTCAATGATATTTAAAATTGATTGCTTGTTTGATGTCTTATAATGTCATTAGCTATGGTAATCCGAGTTGAAATTATTTGGAATATAATTGCGAAATTTTATTTTTGTCGTGTGGAAAGCTGCTTGCCTGAGAGAATTTCTCAAAGGCGTCAGGAGTCTGATAATTCGCTATAGGTTAGTGTAGTGGACGTATACGTCTATCTGCCAAGCAGGGGCTGATGATGTGTGATGAGACAATGGTAACGATTACAAAAAATCTCAAATATGTAAAAGGAGCTCGTTGGTAGGATCTCTTGGGGTCTGACTGGCTGGCGTCCGTCCCTACGTCGGAGTGAGTCGTAAAGCATCTTGGTGTGTATTTCGACTCTTGCACATAAGTGCCAGTGCCTCTGGGTTGCTGTGGCTCTGGCAGTCTGCAGTCCGTAGGGGCTCTTAATGCTCGGCAACGCATCAGCAACACCCCTGGTATTGCAGGTGTCCATGGGTGACGATAACTACTTACCACCAGGTGGCTCGTCTGCTCGTTGGCCGAATTAATGCATACATTTTTTTTATTTATTTTTTATACCTGACGCATTTATTTATACTAGTGATCGAGGTGTGCCTACAACTCTAGAGGTTATTGGGCTGTAGTATTATTAAGTTAGTTTTTGAAATTGTCGTTTTTTAGGCGAAATTGGGAATAGGCTCGCCGATTATAGGTATATACTAGCTGTACCCCGCCAGCCAAGCCAAATGATGGACTTTCATACAAACTTTCAACCTCCTTTACACTACCTTAGGAGTTGAATTTCCAAAAAAATATTTCTTATCGGATGCCTACGTCATACAATAAACACGCCTTCTAACTTTCAGGTCTCTACGATCAATAGTTTAGGCTGTGCGTTGATCCGTCAGTCAGTCATTCAGGACCAAACATTATTTAGGTATAGATTATTATACCTCTGCTTACCTCTTAGGGTTATACAAGCGTGTTATGTTATGTCATGTTTTATAATGAGATATTTTCACGCTTGTCTCCCATTAAGGTAGCCAAGGATTTCCACTTTCCATTTGCTACGATCCTGGCAGATAACCTGCGCTTTATCTTAAGGTAAAGTATTTATAATGCATAATTTTTATAGACACTTTTGCATCCCACATCAGTCTACAGATCTACAAAAAAAATCTACAAAACAGTCCATTTTCCACACCCTCAGGCGCAAACGTTGCCAATCTGTTGATTAGCTACTTTTTATATTTTCGGGGGCGACATTAAACACGGATTAATCGCCCCCCATTCCCAAAGGGGGTGGGGGCGAATATTATGCTCCGAATTAATGACAGTTTAATTTTTTTTTAGTTAGCTTCAGGGCAACGATGCGTTTATGCACCAATATAAGGAGATCTTCGACTGTTTTGGTGCTTCGAAATTTGAAATTTCAAACTTTTATCGATTTCAAATCTATCAACGTAGTCACCAAATAACCTCTTTGCAAAATATCTTGTCTGTTAAAGTATTAAGTATCCAAAAAGGTGAAATATCTAGTTTTGTCGCTATTATGTTGGTAGGATTGAAATCCGGTGCTATTACAGCAATTTTGGTCTAAATCACATCAGCAAAATTTTCCATCACTAGTTAGTAAGTACCTAAATCAAACTCAGACATAAACGTAGGTACATGAAAAACAAGAGCAATAAATCATCCTGCAAGCGTGATAATATAAGCGGCTTTAGCCTAATGGCTCGAGCGTTGGACTTGCGATCATATAGGCACCGGTTCGAAACCCACCCATTGCACTACCGACGTGAACCCACTCATAACACAAGCATTTAGCTTAGCACCAGGGGTTAATACATTGATAGTAAACTTAAAAAAAATATAATTACGGCATCACCATAGGTCTGGATAGACTGGCCAAAATCAAATCGAATATTAGCCGAAATGAATTCGTATCGAGACAAAAACTTTCGAATTTGGAACCACCCCGGTCCCCAGCGTCTTGTGTTTACGATTTTTATTTATGCCAGTATTTTTTTAACGTTAATTCGCGAGATGGATTTTAAAGGGTGGGATATCATTCGGCGAGTGGTAAGAGATATTTGAAAGGTTGAATTTCGAATCCAAAATGGCATCGCGACGTTCACTTTTCAAAATCACCTCTGGAAAATGCCTATCTGGTATAATTATGATTTCGAAAGTATGTTAATGTCTTTAGTAATGCACTTTGTGAATACCATTATTTTACTATAAGTTCTACATTACTGCAAGCAGTAGCAGGAAATCAATTTATAAATCTGAAAATGTTAAGAACACTCTCGATCAAGTAACCTTTCAAACAAAAAAAAAACTTAATAAAAATCGGCTCATTCGTTTGGGTGCTACGATTGCAACAGACAGATACACAGATACACACTAAAAACTTATAATATTCCTCTTTTTCGTCGGGAATTAAAAAGAAAGAAAATGGTTCTGAATTCAAATTAATTCTAATTATGAACCATCGTTAATTTTTATTGGCAATTCTTGCAAGACAGTATTCAATCTTAAGAAAGAAATTAAGCCTACGGTTTCCATCTAAAGAAGCATTACCATTAATCCTGAAACGAACGGACGAACGAAATAAATCGAGCATGAAAAAGAACATAAAAATTAACAAAAAAACAATAGGATTAGCATAGAAAACATCTGTGACGAAATTACTACCATGGGCGGAACTAGGTACGGGTAGCGTTGAGCCCCTCTCAACGCTACAGTGAAAAGATCTCGATTGTAATATTTTTTTAAATTTGTTTGTAAACAATCATATTTTAAGGTTGCTTTAAAGAAAATTTTCCACATTTTTAATGGCTTATGTTTAACTAATCACCAGATTTATTAAAATGTAACGGCAAAAAATCACTTTATATTGCCAAAAATAGTAAATTATCACCAAAATAAGTTCTAACCTAACCTAAACCTAAAATTTGGTGACAATTTATCTGTTTTGGTAAGCATATTTTTATCAATTTTTAATTTTAAAATTTTCATTACATTTTGTATATTGATCGATAGAAAAATTTCTTTTTGTTCCTTGAAATTTAAACAAATTTTTGTTAAAAGGTCGGTTGGAAGCCAAACTATAGAATTTTTCGATATCTTCTAAGTAATGAGTCACCTGTTTTTTAATAGTAACATTAAGATCATGGTTTATTATGTAGGTACCTACATTACACGTATTTATAAAAAAATACCTTTAGTTAGATTACTCAGTTTACTTAGGAGGAATAGATTTGTTTCGAGTCTTGTAGTACTTTGCGTATTTAAAAAAAAAAAGTTCCAGGCTTATTTTCTAGTAAGCTGCTTTAAAAAAAATACAATATAATTTATTTTAAATAAATCATTTTGACTATTTTTACAAGTGAAATAAAGAAATTTTTTGCCAATAAGCTTACTCCGTATGTAAGACAATCACTACAAATATAATAAATAATTTCTATAATTTGCGTAAAACAATTTGTGAGTTCATGATGTCTTTCAAACAAATAGTACCAACCCCTTATTCCTAACCGCATTGATTCCTTAGATCTCACTCCCCCAGGGAGGAAATGTTATCTCTTGTGCAATGAGCATTAAAAGTAAAATGGCAGATCCACCCTACTGTCACTGTTATGTCACTTAGGTGTTATTCTTGTGAGCATGGTGATCTTAGGAATACTTTAGAAGAGGAAAGTATTACGCTAACCGCGGTCAAGTCTCTTCTTAAAACATTATAGAGTATAAATACAGATTGTGATTGTGTTGGACTCGCCAAGGGTTAAGGCCAAATTACAAATGTATAGTTTTCAGATTTTCCCCTATACTTGTAGTATAAGACGGTATTATTTGTCAAATTTCATTGTTCTAGGTCTTAACTTAGAAATTTGATTTTTCAAAGCTTCAAGGGACTGTAGATCTGAGTATATTATGGTTTGAATTTCAACTCGATACCTCCACGCGTTCCCGAGATAAAGGGTCTTGACAGACAGACGAACGGACGGACGGACAACATATTGATCTTATATGGGTTCCGTTTTTCCCTTTTGAGGTACGGGACCCTAAAAACTAAACAAATAGCCGATTTATCTAAATATGGCCATTGGCCAGCGAAACAATACTTGAAAACTCCTGCAGTGTGGATATTTAAAGAACTTGACCCTACTATTTTTTTTTAAGTTTACTAACAATGTGGGTCGCACATTACTATAGTGTTCTTATTAACCCTTCAATAGTCCCGTCCCCTATTACATGAGACCTAAATAATTATACCGGCAACCTGTACATTAGGAAACTTCACCTAACTCTACGGAAAATACAGGCATGGTGGTATGTTAGGTGTCGCCCTATTAGTAGTTCCATTAAAATCTAATAGACACATTAAAAGAGTAATTGAAATATAATCATTTTACGCTATTTGCTTCTCCTATTGAACCTTACGTACATCAGCCGAACTTTCAACGAAAAGCGTTACAAACGATATCTGCAGGTTTTATTTCAGGAGTGCGCTTTAATTAGGGGTGACTGATATAAGATTTAATGACGGAATTAATGGGTTTTCCCCGACTTCGCAGAAGCTAATTGTGCGTTTTACAGCACTTGATTAGATTTTATTTGTCTAGTCATTATAAAGATTGATTATTTTATGTTAATACTAGCTTTTTGCCCGCGACTTCGTCTGCGTGGAATAGTTACATTGTTCCATATGAACTTTCATCCCCTATTTTATCCCCTTGGGGGTAGAATTTTTCAAAATCCTTTCTTAGCGGATGCCTACGTCACAACATCTACCTGCATGCCAAATTTCAGCCCGATCCCTCCAGTGGTTTGGGCTGTGCGTTGATAGATCACTATGTCAGTCAGTCAGTCAGTCACCTTTGAGTTTTATATATATTTAGATTAGATTGCTAACTAAGTGTTATTTATATCTAGGCATTATTATTTCATTCAAAAACCGTGTATGTTGTTGAACGATAAATGTTAGATATTGACATTAAAAAAGTTTTCATAAAAAAAAGTTTAAAATGAGTAATGTTTACTCTTCAGTCTAGTGGTCATAAGCACTGTCATGCTAGAGGTCCTGGGTTCGATCCCCAGGTCGAGCAGTGTTTTTTTTATATGTGATAGGCTTACGCTTGATCACCAGTTCGCCTGATGTTATGCGATCTACGATGAAGCGCGCTTGCCTAGAAGAAACCGATTCACTCGTGATTTAAAGCCACCGATTATAACTATCGGGGAAGACCCACTCGGGAAGCGCATTCCACATTTAAGCGGTACTCATGATAAAAGTGGACTTAAAGCGTTTCGATCAGGTTTTTCTATTTTTCTATGGAATTCTTAATAGCCGCTCGGAGTCTGGATTTGTGCCCGGTTAATGGCAATAAGCTCGCCCCCTATTACATGGGACCTAAACATACCGGCAAACTGTAGGTGTACATTAAGTACACCTCTGCCTAACCCTTCGGGGAATACAGGCGTGATAGTATGTTCTTTCCTGCTCAGGAAACGTCATTCCTAACTGTCAAGCTTCTTCACTGATAGCGGTGGTTTCCTTCCTACATTTACATAAGCTAAGGTCACACGTCAGTCGTACTGCATAAATCAGAAATGCCATATTTTCTATCTAAATATAGCGGTATATGACCTCCTTACTGTACTAACGAAGCAAGTATGTTTTTTTTAATATCATCATCGAAACCTTTTCCCGACTATGATGAGGTCAGATTCCACTTCAACTGAGGATCAATATCATTATTTTACTCGAAGAGCCATCAGACGAATCGGACAGGGTTTCCGTGATCCCACCACTATGCGGACGGTGATTCTTGTGGTGGTTTTAGTCAGTATGCTGGCTACCTCCCCGGAGAGTCCGACACAAACGTCCTGCATCCCCGAAGCGGGGCGATATACATAAGGCGCATTTCCCCCCCGAAAAATAGGGTATTTTTTAACATGGGGCTAGTTACAATTAATATGTATGATTAAATTCGAAATTAAATAGCATGGCTTTCTTTATTTTTTAATTTTGTAAGTTTTATTAGGTTTCCTTTGTTTCTTAATGGGTCCTAAGCTGTTATCTAATTAATACTTTGTTGGTATCATTTGACCCACTTTGAAGGCAACAGTTTGCAATAAGCGTTGTCATAACATTAAACCAAGTAACCTAATCAGGTTACTGGAGTTCGCGTATTTAGAATTGTTGATTGATAACATCACATAACATACCATTACGCCTGTACTCCCCGAAGGGTTAGACAGAGGTGTACTAATGTACACCCACATCTTGATTGATTTACAAATGTAATACAATACTAGCTTCCGCTCGCAACTTCGACTACGTGGACTACAGAATTGGGTCCGACCTGGATAAAAAGTTTCCTATGTGTTATTTCAGACCATAATCTATCTCTGTACCAAATTTTATCCAGATCCTTTCAACCGTTCTGGCGTGAAAGAGTATGGCTTGATTTCCTCCTACGCTGACATCGGTCGCTGACGTCGGTCGAGTATATAGATAACACAATGTTCTATGACTCACCGTAAAGCGACGCTGACGTCCGCCGCGGATTTTCAGTTACATACGCCACTGACGGTACGCTCGACCGACGTCAGCGACCGATGTCAGCGTAGGAGAAAATCTAGCATAACTAACATCCATACATTCTCACAAACTCTCACCTTTCTAATATTAGTAGGATTGCTAAACCGTACTATAGAATAATACATACCATTACGAATGTATTCCTCAAAGGGTTAGGCAGACGTGTAGATACAATAAATACACCCCTAGCGTATCTTTACTTGTTTAAGTCTCATGTAATAGGATGTTAATCTATTGCAATTAACATAGTACATATTTATATACCTCAGGGTATTAAATCCAAACTCCGAGAATTTCACAGAAAAACGACACGTTTGCCGTAGCTGTCAACCAGTCCGCTTATGCGCCACGTGTTATGGGTTCGATACCCAAACGAAACAAATATTTTTAAGACCTCCAGGTAGTTGTTCCGGATATATGTGTATATTTAAATCTGTATTTGTAAACGCACCCACGATACAAAAGAAAATCCTAGTGTGGGGCAACGTTTTTTGATAAACTAAATATCCGAAAAAATACTCAATAATATTTTGCTCGACCTTTTACGACCATTAGAGTAATGAGGCAGTTCTTATTTATTTATCTATTATTTACTTATTCATTAAAGTAAACAACAAGAGTACAGATCCCAACCCACTAAATTATGAACCCGCGAAGGCAACATAAAAAATATCCGCCGAGGCATTGAAAGATTGAAAGGGGGAAATCACTTAACTTGGGCAATTTATAGCCAAATCTCACCCTGGGGAAGGTCGTGGTCAGACTAACAACATTACGTGAAAGAAAACTTATAAGCCCGTCGAAATCTGCCCCGTTGAGACCAAATTGATGCAGCTGGGTAGCGAGGGTATTTTTTTAGATGGACTATTGATTTAAATGGTTCGGATAAAAAGGTTTTTTTTTTAATTGTGTTGAAATAAAATTGATGTGACACTATTACTGTTTTGTAGAACGAGAAAAGTTTTTTTTTAACTGTTTATGAAATTATCTATACTCACTATATACTATATTATATACTATACTCTACACTATATACTATACTCACCATGCTATTCGTTAGATGGGCAATTATTTGTAACTAGCTTCTGCTTTGTCTGCATGGACTTCAGAATTGGGTCCAACCGGGATAAAAAGCCTTTTTGTTATTCCAGACTATAATCTATCTCTTTGCCAAATTTCATCCAGATCCGTTCAGCCGTTCTGGCGTGTAAGAGTAACAAACATCCATACATCCATACTCACAAACTTTCATGTTTATAATATTAGTAAGACTACCTAATAACACTGCCTCTACTCTAGTGGTCCCAAGCGCGACGCTAAAGGTCCTGGGTTCGATCCCTAGGTTAAGCTAAGTGTTATTGCGTTTTTCTATGAAATTCTCAATAGCAGCTGGGAGTGTGGATTTGTGTCCGGTTAATGGCAATAGGCTCGCACCCTATTACATGGGACCTAAGCATACCGGCAAACTGTGGGTGTACATTGGTACGCCTCTACCTAACCCTTCGGGGAATACAGGCGTGATCGTATGTTATGTTATGTTTTGTAGGTATTTTACCGTAATCGTGTCTCATTGTGTTGTTGTCTCAATGAGACCGTAACTCTGGTGCACATTAAATTGGTATTCATTCGTGCTGGTTGCCATTTGAATACCTAAATCTTAGACAATCATTGCAGATAGGAAACGAGAAAATCAGGTAATGGATCTAGTCTTCAACTCAAACTTGGAACAGCAGAGCTAAAAAGACAGCCTTCAAACGTTAAAGAAATAGGTATCTACAACCAATTCTAAATATGATTATTTTTTATGTGATAGGAGGGCAAACGAGCAGACGGATCACCTGATGGTAAGCGATTACCACCGCCCATGGACACCCGCAACACCAAAAGAGGAGTCACAAGTGCGTTGCCGACCTTTAAAAGAGGATTGGGCCTCCGGTAAACTCACTCACTCGGCGAAACACAACATAAGCGTTGTTTAACGCCGGTTTTCTGTGAGGCCGTGGTATCACTCCGGTCGAGCCGGCCCATTCGTGCCGAAGCATGGCTCTCCCACGTAACAAATTGCCAATTGCAAATTGCAATTGATTTCAAAATTTCATTGCTCAATATAGTCTTTTGGCCGGTTTGTTATTTGGGACTACGATTGACATTTCAATCAAACTTACCCTTACCAAAACAAAATGAGTGATTGCCCCACACGCAACTTAAGAAATGATACGAAATTACTTCTATCTTGGATCCATACAAACCCATCTCCAAAACAATCTCGTGTTGATTTGAAGATATTTTTTATCGCCGGCCAGTTCGAGTCACGTTTTCTGCCCAATTTAGGGTAGTGGCAAATCGGTGGCTATTGACGGCGTAACTGTTATCAACCCCTTCGGGACTGGGGTGGATTTATTTTTCTGTATTAGTGTCGATGTATCGTCGAGATAAATGGTTGTTATGTTGTTAGTGGTAAACTCTGAACTGGTCTTTTAAATATTCATGTTGGGTTTTCCTTTTATAAGTGTGAAGTTTGTGAAATTTTCTTAGACTTACTGACTTTTCTATGCTTTAGGTGTGGAATGAAGAAAATATTAGATAGAGGTCAAGATATTGAAATAAAACTACTTTTTGCGGATTTTATCGCGTTGTATTGATATTATTTGATTCCCGACGTTTCAACAATAATATTATATACAATACAATGCGATAAAAAGTAGTTTTATTTCAATGTCTAATATTCGCGTAAGTGTCAGAAACCAGTATAGAGGTCAAGTTTTTTTTTAATATTTTATTAATATAATAAACTTATAACTGGCCGATAACAGATATCGGACATATACAGGACATATTTAATGTAGAATCTCGTAGTGTAAAATAAGAAACAATACTTTTGGAGAAAACTATTATAATTATCTTAATAACACAAACGAGTACAACTTTACAAAGATGACGGTTTCTAGAGAATTCGATGCACAGCCACAGAATAAAAAGGCGGGAAAA
Organism: Acronicta aceris; assembly: GCA_910591435.1. Classification (NCBI taxonomy): domain Eukaryota; kingdom Metazoa; phylum Arthropoda; class Insecta; order Lepidoptera; family Noctuidae; genus Acronicta; species Acronicta aceris. The sequence goes on along the minus strand of OU342778.1, from coordinate 1,269,935 downwards.
GTTATGCTACAGTAACAAGAATATTATTAATCTGTGGTACTATGAAATAAGTTTGCGTTCCAACTCTAACATTTAATAAAAAAATATACGAGGACTCTTTATAAGAACAATGGAAGTCAAAACGATTTTTTTTATGTATAATTTATTTTGTCTATCTGTATATTTGAATGAATATTACGCAGAAACTACTGAATGAAATTGTATTGGTTTTGGTTTTAGTGGATTTGATATAGCTGAAGGATTAACTTAAATCTAGTGCATTCCATCTTAATACGTCGTCAAGAAGTTACCTGTATAATAATCCTGTATTGCTTTTGGATTATAACCTTTATGTTCTACAATACACTAGGAAACCTCCGAATATTCCTTTAGAAAGGAATAAAATCGTGTCGCCATAATTTCTCGAGTATCGTCATACCAAATCACACTGAACCCATAAAAAAAGAAATGGCTCGCCAAAAGCAATACTATTTTAGCAAAATAATACGTTGTATCTATAAGAACCACCTTATCGGTCCCAGGGAAAGGGTATATATGACGAATAAATATCCAGATAAAAATAAAATTATTTTTTCAAACGTCGAATAAACTGGCCGGTTGTTACACCGAAGCGTAATACCAAGCTGGAAAATGTTTTCTGGGTATAATTTACTATTGGACAATACACTGTATTTTTCTCGGAATGTATTAGTAAAACTATGTACTCAAAACATATTCTAATATGTAAAAGAAAGTTGACTTAAAACCGTTATTAAAGTCAAATCATTTGAACACTCAGGAAACTATTGTGTACCTAACCCAATACCTAAAAATTTAGTTTTTACTAAACTGCCAGCAGCTTACTGCAGATTAAGAAATTAAAACTATAACTATGTACTAAAATTTTTGCAAAAAGATAAACGTCATAATGCGACGTAGGATGTTTTATTCTATTTTTAGTTAAGTATATATTAAAAAAATTGAATTCCATCGTCGCTACACATCGGTGTAAAGCCACTATAAAGTGCGAACGGCCGGGGGCAAGTGGGTTAAAATGGAACAGAGTGCAATAAAACACCCCTTCTGTCCATAAATATCCGAGTTCGGAAGTTGCTCTGTTAGCGGTCGGATATTTTTTCTCTCGTCCACTCTATTTTGTGGATACTCAATGGGGTGTCCTTATTTATTTGTTTCGAAAGTATCGGGGATTTGTAAAGGCATACGTGTATATCTGCATGCATTTCGTTGATGTCATGATTAAGAAAACTCAGGGGTTCGTGGTAAAATAATAACTACACTGATAAATCTGCAACCTTTGCTTTGCCTAACCCATCGATAGACTAGCAGCAGCAAAAGCAACTTTTTGCTGCTGCTAGTCTATCGATGGGTTAGGCAAAGCAAAGGTGTAGTGATTTACATATAACCACAGATCTCTAGGTTTTTAGGTCCCATGTGTTTACGGTTAGATTTACTATATACTTAATGGTGTCTTTGAATTATCAGTAAAAGAAATATTAATAGCGTAATTTGTGTTTAGTTTAGATACCAATAATAGTAAATACGAGATTATTTTATTAAATAAAGACTGTCTCATTAGTCTAATGGTCCCAAGCTCGACTGTTACGCTAGAAGTCCTGGGTTCGATCACCAGGTCGAGCAAAGTGTTATTGAATTTTTCTATGAAATTCTCAGTAGCAGCTCGGAGTCTGGATTTTTGCCCGGTTAATGGCAATAGGCTCGCCCCCTATTACATGGGACCTAAACATACCAGGCGAACTGTGGGTGTACATTAGTACGCCTCTGCCTAACCCTTCGGGGAGTACAGGCGTGATGGTATGTTATGTTATGTAATAAAGATTACCAATCTCAACTTGCATAGGTATCTTTAAAAAATATGCTTACAAAAATAATTATCATTTATCAATTAGCAATCTAGCCCTGGGGATAGATTTATAAACTTGTGTAGTTCAAATATGAGATCACAAGATTTCTTCCACTAGTTCACGTATTAGCTATTGAACTGATTTCAATGTAGAGCATGGTCGATAAGAAAATATGTATATATTTGGGTAAATATGTAATAAAACAAAGATGGAATACATTCTTTAAAGCTACGTAAACTCATGTATCATCACGTACAATGTACCTAAATAAACTGTATAGTAAATACATACTTCAATAGACATTTTTATCTTATTCCATCATATTTCTTGGTCATCATTTCCTGTTCCGCCCCTTCAACTTGACATTCAAATTGCCACTATTTTTCACAAACATATTTTATTTATATTGCAAGATCCCAATAAAGATATCAAAATATCGTCTTGTAACGCCCATTGGCCCCCGGCATTGTGTAAATCTCAATAGAAATAGGGAAAATGGCCATTTAACCCTCTCCTATCCAGCCGAACAAATGTATTTTTTTATCCCCTCGATATCCGAAAAAAGAACAGAGGCTTTAAATTAAAAACTTTGCAAAAGTTTCCCTTGATTTGTGAACGTGGTTAAAGTAAAGTATTGAGTCAGTTTAAATATACTTTTGCTCGGAAAGTTCAGGTGAATGGATTTTTTGTGTGTTTTTGATTTCCCACCACACTTAACTTCTTATAACAATAATAAATTATTATTTAATTGAGTTACTTTAAAATAGTTACTGACGTAATATCGTAACTGCCCAGCGGTTTGATTTGATTCAGATTCTAAATTTACAAATACTTGAACCACTATTAGCTCAATATTTCAAATAATGTAAGTCAATTTTAACCATTACTGACATTAAAATATACTGAGGAAATTTAAAAGTTTCATAAACATACCAAACCTAAATACCACTAGGTTTAATGAATGGCTTTCTGTGTAAAAATTAAGAATTAATTCATCATGCTTATTTATGGAGTGTTGGCTTAGATCTTAAGTATCTGGTTCACATAGTATTTTTTATATTATTGTAACGCAATGGCGACAAATTCCAGATTTTGCACCTTGAATTTAGGAAAAAACAAGTATAAGTAATATCTTCTTGTCTAGATAGTCTGTTTTGGATGTCTTGTAATGTTGAAATATGTTTATGTTGTTATTTTAGTAAAAGAAAAATTCTATAGCGGGCAGAATTCGAACCTGCGTCTCCTGGTTGAATACGCGGCTTATAGGTCAGAGCATCTGGTGTATCCAACCAGGACACGCAGGTTTGAATCCTGCCCGCGATTGAATTTTTCCATTACTAAAATAACTTTATAATCTTAGCATGGAAAATGCATAAAAAAAAAACAAAAAGATATGTTTATTTTATTTTGAAACTCATTTTTAAACAAGGAGACTTTAATCAGTCTAAGAAAAGTCACGTATAAAATTAAGAACCGCAATTCCAATGAGCGCATCAGAACACCAATAAAGTCTGAACGAGTGAAGAATGTTAGCAATTTAAATTTTTGATTCCAACTCCAATGGAATGCTCGTGACTTTCAAGCGCTGCAATATCGGAGCCCTTTTTAATAAAGTTAGACGTTATATAAGAATAAATTCGCTTGAAGCGCTACCAGCGACAGGGGCACGGAAGTCATAAACCACCAAAGATGTTGATTGAGTGAGAAACGACTATTCGGTAGAGCAATTACGGGTTTATTGGGAAAAATTGCTAATGTCACCGATAGCAGGAAGTGAGCCGTACTGTCACTTTTCAAAGAGTTAATTAGTGATTGGGGGATGGAAATTAAGGAAGTGGTTAGGAGGGATATTTTTTGTATAAAATCAGTGATTTTGAGCGTCTCAATTTTATTGATGCATTAATATTACGTTTGCTGGGTATAATTTTCTTCAAATAAATTTGGAATATTAAAAAATTAAGTAGACTAATTAGTTAATTCGTGTGACACTCGCATACATAAAATACAAAAATATGAATTTGACAGTAACGTCTCAAGCTATCATCGGCAATTGACACCAAGAAAAATATAAAAAAAAAGTTCTAATAATATATTGAACGCAAAGTGAACCTAAAATATAACAGCTAACGTAAACAGGTGGGCACCAAACACAAATACAAGTAAATTAAACAAAAGAAACGCTCGGCTTTTATAAAATTAAAAACGCAGCACAAGTAATGATATTAAAATTCAACGCTTGTGATGTCGCCCAGAAGTAAGCGGAAGCGATAATGAAGAACCCACGTTTTATCGGTATAGTTATGTCGTGTTATAGCATGGGGTGTAATGTCTTTCATTTTTGTTAACGGACAAAGCGGTGTTAATTAAACATGGACAATGTAAGTGCTCTATATAATTGGAAGACAGAATCACATTAGAAACAACAATCCTTTTAAGAGGATTTAAATTAATATTTAGATTAGATTTCCTTCAAATAGTTAAGCGACACGGTTATATACATAATATCTATAAAATTCTGCTACATCACATCCATAACTGAAATAGAAGTTCTCATTTTAATGAGCTTACGATTTTCTATTACCAAGTTATGGATCAGACAACAGCTCAGAGGCCATTAAATATCACGAATACCATATATTCGTATGATTTAAAGATGAACGAAAGTCATAATTTAAACAAATCAATATCTCTAAATCGCTGTTTTCTCAGCCCTACTTAACGTACAGTGCAAGCGGACATAATATTTGTTTTAAACAGAGCCCGGTGCCCACGTAAACTTATTAAAATATTCCCAGTTATATTTAATTAGTGTTTCTGTGCCATTCGTCCCCTTTCTCCTCTAGCTCAGGTGTATCGCCGGTTCGGGTTTGGCGGTCCATTTTTTTATTAGAATTAATTTATTTTGCCTAATTAGGTTTTCTGTTTGAATGCTCGGAATAGATGACTTGATAATAATCTCATTTCTGTTTTATTTTGCAAAATAATTTGCAAAATTAAGGACCAGTTTCTTATTGTTCTTTGTTTCCCTAATAACAAAAATAATAATTATAACAGCATCCTTGGTCTAATACCTGCAAGTGTAAGGTCCTGGGTTCGCAATTCGCATTCACAGGCTGGCCAAGTTTTATTAGATTTTTCTATTGGGAAACGTATAGGAATAGCTTGGAGTTAATTAAAGTTAAATAAAGAGTTTAAATTCATGTCCGATAAATGGCAATAGGCTCGCCCCTTATTACGTAAAACTCAAGTATATACGCAGCCTATCCTTTTAGGGAATACTAGCATGATGATACATAAATTGGCCAGACACTTTTGTCTTCGCGGGGTTCAAATTAATCTTTACTAAATAAAGAAATGCAAGTAGTGTCACCAGCTATTATTTGTGAAGCAACTAAAATTCCCGAGGGAACAACGGAATCGTACGTGAAACTTTAGAAAAATGTAAAATAATGTGAAAATTTACAAATAAACACTGCACCGAGGATATGTAGGTAGGTATATACTTTAATAAGACGAACTATGGTTCCGTATATTATTGTTGTAGTTGTATTACTTGAAGAAATACTTACGTTAATATTTTATTTATTTATTATTTTTTATTTCCAAAACACTTTTTTTTTATTCGTAGGCTTACGCTTGACCGCTAGTTTGCCTAATGTTAAGCGATACTGCGATCACTTAATCTAAATTTACAATATTTGGCCACACACGCAAACCTCTCAGGGCTTATCTGTGTGCTGGCGAGTCGGTCTTGTATTCTTAAATACACACTACTTCTGATTAATTGATTACATTTAAATTTTTAGTATAACTGTGCATTATGAATATAAAAACATTTAAATTGGTACTTGTAACTTCTCAATCCTGTTTTGTATATATGTTTTGTAAGTCATCTGAAAGTTTATTAAGAAAGTAAGGTACTAAATATACACCTACTTATTGTTAATCTGAAATCACTTTCTTGAGTATTTTTAAAATTAATGTAATTATCTAATTATTTATTCCAGACTGCCTCAATAGTGTAGTGGTCCCAAACGCGACTACTACGCTAGAGGTCCTAGGTTTGATCCCTAGGTCGAGTCCAAAATGTTATTGAGTATTCTATCAAAATTCTCAGAAGCATACATTACAATCAGTATGCCTCTGCCTAACCCTTCGGGTAATACAGGCGTGATCGTATGTAGGTATGTTAAATTATCCATAGTAAAGTATCAAATTTTCCACGGTAAAGTTGATACTTCACTGTGGAAAACTGTTAACTGTTTGTAAGCATGAAAATCTGAAAGTGAAATCGAGACCTATAATGGCGGTTTTGAGAAAAGCACAACACTTTTTACACAATTTAAAACATACCTACGTATACTAATTCTAATTGTAGGTACCTACTTGTCAACCATTAATATAATTTTTGGCATTAAGAAAGCTTTGAACACATCAGCGAAAGATAGATGTAATGTTACAATCCTTTTCTATCATAATAATGTTATGTTTGACTAATATTAAAACATATTTTTAAACTAATATTCAGATGGCAAAAAATTCACTACGCAACCCTAAAAATACGAGAAAAAAGCAAAGTACAATAGGAGCGCAGGTCACACCTGCGCGCGTATTATTTCATAATTTAGAAAGCGGACCGCGAAGCTAATGATGTTTTTATTTTATGCTACATTACGGTGTGATTGAGGACGTGCATAGGTCGCCCCGTTTCCGTGTATAGGTGTAAAAATTGTGTAATTAAATTTATGTTATTTGCATTCGTGTACGATGTTTATGCGCGTTTATTGTTAAAAGTATTGTTTTTAAAAGAATGTTTTTAAACATATCATCACGACTATTTTTCCCGAAGGGAAAGGCAGAGATATACTTATGTACACCTTATGTGTTGTAGTCAGGTTCCATGTAGTAGGATGCAAGCCGATTGCCATTTGTCTAGGCACAAATCTAACTGAGAGTTTCATAGAGACAGCATAACCACTGCTCGATTTGAGAATCGAACCCAGGACTTTAAGTTTTACCGCCGCGCTTGCAACCACTAGACCAATGTGGTGATTCTAGAAGTTTAATCGTAGTATGACCACAATGACATTAAAAAAAAAAAACTTCATAAAACATAGGTCAACCTACAAGAATCTCAACAAATTTAAAAAGTTGTTAAAAAAGAAAAATACTTAGCAAAGTGTGTGTATCAAAAAAGCATCAAAGATTGCGCTAGCGCCATCGGGCGCAAACGCAAATAAATGAGCTCAAAATTTAAAATTATAATGGGATTGTGTATCCGGTGACACAAATGTGTGGAGTTTGTTACTAACGACTTGGGCTGAGACGACGAGATGTAGAACAGAGGTATGGAGTTGCTTTCGTTCTAAAATTTTTAAGATAGAGTCATATATCTTTCTCTCTTATTCGATATTTCACACACATAATCATGCGTGTATCCCCTGAAGGGTTTAGCAGAGGTGTACAAGATACACTCATATTTTACTAGCACGGTTTCAATCACAACTTCAACGTTCGCCTGATGTTAAGCGAGACTGCGATCTACGATGGAGCGCGCTTGCCTAGAACAAACCGATTCACTCAGCTGATATATCTACAAGAAAAGATGTCGGGCATTGCAGATCCCTCAATTGTATTGTAAGATACTGGGTGAAGACATACATACATTCGCAAAAGTCTTTTCCCCATAGTGATAGGTGGAAACGTAACGATTTTTATGTACTTTTTTCTTCACACATTTTTTTATACACACGCGCCGCTTGTGAGTAAGGTCGCGGTAACTATAATTATGATTGTCTTTATAACCCAAAAAAAAATACAAAAGTTCTACTCCACGCATTGCCCTGTCGTATAGTTTTACCTGCCATCTCGCGGCAACTAATTGTGAGTGCGGATAAAGTACGGTGTGTAAGATGGCCTTAGTGGAGCGATTGCATCACCGCAGTGTGTAAGAACCCTATGCGTTGGATGTTCATATTTGGATACAAAATTGAAGAAACAAGACAATTGCTTCTTTCCTAAATAAATAAATATAATATATAATAAAATAATATTAAGTTTTCAAGATATCATTTCCATGCATGTACTCGTAACAAGTGAAGTAGGGTATTTACATTATAATACATTAATACTATGTGAAAAAAAAACCATTTAAACCTGATAATTTGAAACTGTGACCGCTGAAACCACTCTAGGGTCGATTCCATTTCCTGATGACGTATTATTGAATTTTTATGGAAATTATGAAAATTGGGGCCGTAAATCTCCCCCATATTACAGTACAGAAAACGCTCAAAAGTCCATAAGCACGCTAAAGATTACATTGATATGAACTTTACGAGCGAGCTCGATACAGCCAGTGCGTGTCACTTGTTAACGACAATGAATAGCAGGTCGTTAGTCAAACTATTGCGTTGTGAAATTGTCTATGGACTTTTGGTCGTCACTGTACATGGGACCTAACATTCCGGCGAAATATTGGTGGACAACCTAGTCTGAAATCCTTACTATTAATATAAGCGCGAAAGTTTGTCGCGAAAGCGAGTTTGAAACATCCATACTCAAAAAGTTTTACGATTGTAATATTAGTAAGGATGTAATAGATTTGTTTGAACTAAGTAACAGAGGGTAAGCTTAAGCTGCGATTAAGAATTCTATAGAAAACCCAATAACTGCTCTACCTGCGAATTTAACTCAGAACCACTATCGTAGCTGTCGTGCTTACAACCTTTAGACTATTGAGGCAGTTTTTTTTATTGATTAAGTCGGCAAACGAGCAGTCGAGCCGCCTGATGGTAAGTAGTCATCGCCGCCCATGGACACTTGCAACACCAGAGGAGTTGCTGATGCGTTGCCGAGCTTGAAGAGTCCTTACGGACTACAGACTGACAGAGCCGCCGCAACCGAGAGGGAACTGGCTCTTACCCGCAAAAGTCGAAACACATACCAAGGTGTTTTACGACAGACTCCGACGTAACGGTGGTCGCCAGCCAGTCAGAACGCGAGAGGTCCTACCACCGAGCAAGTCAGATATTTTCTCGACTCTTCTGTTCGGAACTGTATTCTAACCCGTCCCCACACGGGGAAACAGAGTTTAGACATAACATAACATAACATAACATACCATGACGCCTGTATTCCCCGAAGGGTTAGGCAGAGGCGTTCTTAATGTACACCCACAGTTCGCCGGTATGTTTAGGTCCCATTTTTAGTATAATGTATGTTGTAATGTATGTATGTTCCCTATAATTTATAATGCCCCTATAATGTCCTATAAAATGGGACAGCAGCTCGGAGTCTGGATTTGTGCCCGGTTAATGAACCGGGCCCAAATTTCATAGAAAAACCCAATAACACTGCTCGACCTGGGGATCGAACCCAGGACCTCTAGTGTAGCAGTCGTGTTTGGGACCACTAGACTAATGAGGCAGTCAATCAAAGAGTTTAGAATAATACCTAAGTCTCAATTATAAAATCTCAATTATATTTCAGTAGCCAAATTTGAACACGGCAGCATCAATGGCTTGCATGAACACATTACAGGTTCGTGACTTAAAAACATGCACCTAAGAAAGACGTATGGTACTGCAGTTTTAACTACTGCAGACTTAGCTAACTCTGAGGCTGAGCAGCCAAGACTTATGAGAAGGATCTAGGGAAAACTGATGATATTTCAGCATAGAATATAATAAATAAAAATAAATTATATCCGACGACGAATTATATCCAAAGTCCGAGTTGATAATTTTGCAAATGAGATACTCAATAATACTTTCCTCAACCCGGGAATCGAACCCAATACCTTACGCTCAGCAGCCTGGCTTATGACCAATAAATGAACAAGACTATTTCCTTTATAATTACAAGAAAATAAAGGATTCGACTACCCTGCAAACTAGTGTATATCATTCGCGAAATAAAGTTGCAATAACTGTTATATCATAATAGCAGTTATTAGACGTATATTATCGACAAAAGTAGTAGGTTCGGTGCCGGCCGAGGCAATAAATGTGGAAGTGGACACGGCGCGTGAATTGTGACCACTGCATCGCTCCATTAGCGATTATTGTACAAGTTTTGTCCTAACAAACTGGACGGTCGTAGATGTAAAGTGTATGGAAGTGACTAATGGTATAGTTATTCTAGCTGTCAAACGTATAGCTTGGAAGTCGTACCCAATCATCCTTGAAAAGCTCACCCTCAGCAGAGTATAGGGTAGCAAAAAAAAGTCCGAGTTTGAATCTCTACAAATTGATAGCGATAAACTTTATTAAGCTCTAAGTAGAAGCAAGAACATAGATCACTTGTATGTTGCAGTAGTAAAGACAATAGACATGTACCTACGTACAATACAATTTTGCTGCTGTTATGGTAACGACACAATTTAATGGCTTCACGAATTGTCTGTTCTACAGCAAAGACTGAGGCCATGGTCTAAGTGAGACGTGCCAATATTCTTCCTCTTCTGTGGCTGCTGGGCAGAGTTATCACCGCCAAGCCAGGATCTGATGGGCATAGCAGAGTCGCCGACATCTTGACGAAGAAGGGCATCATCACACGGGCATATATATGTCCTCTTCCCGTCTCTTCAACATCTTCTTGAAGCCTTCCATACTTCAACCCGGGCAGTATGTTCCTGACGTCACATCGAGCCGTGCCGAGGAGTCGATTGGGGACCGGTTCTATCAGTCAACAGCGGGCCCCACCTTTGAGACTACCTCAGCGCCACTCACTCGACGTTACAATTATATTGATTTATTATTATTTTCTATTATTTTTACTATGTAAGTTTTGTAGATGTCTTACTTTATTTATTTCTTTCTTACATAGTACTCTCAAAGCAAATCGTAGCCACATCTAGTTCCCCTACATCCTCACTACCGGACACGACTCTGCCAAATTCTTTGTACGTATTTACTTCTATTATTTATTGCTTTTGTATCGACTGCGCTCCGGGCGTGCCAAGCGCGCTATTACTCCACCAGTTAAAGCACTTCCAGTAGTCGAGTTTCTTTGTTCTTGTTAGAAAATTAACGTGGAGTTTTTGAGTTCGAGCGCCAATTTTGTTTTCATATTAAAATTTGGTTGGCATGGCTTCTGTAAGAGCTAATGTTTTCTTGTTTTTTGAGAACGAATAGATAATAGACCAATTGTTAGCCAAATCGACTCACCGACCTAAAGATTGGCTCAACACCTAGCTAAAGTACTCTCACCACTAATAGGAAACACGGCAGCATATGTAAAGGATTTTGTCAGTGAAATATAACATCTACATCTCACCGACAATGAAACTATGGTCAGTTTTGATGTTCAGTCGTTATTTACATGCTTACCAGTTGAAGACTGCATCAGAATTGTATCTAAGAAACTGTTAGAGAATAACATGCCCATTGAATATGCTGAACTATTAAAACATTGCCTCACATCTGGCTATATGTTATGGAATAATCAATTCTACACGCAAGTGGATGGTGTAGCAATGGCTACAATGGCTCTCCAGTATCTCCCATTGTTGCTGATATCTTCATGGAGTATTTCGAGGAGACTGCCCTGCAATCTGCACCTGTAACACCAAAGTTCTACAAGCGGTACGTAGATGATATTTTTACCATACATCTGATAAAGTTAGTAATTTTTAGACCACCTTAACTCCTTAAACTCCAAAATTCAATTTTGGGTGAACCCAGGATCTCTAGTGTAGCAGTCGCGCTTGGTACCACTAGACTAATGAGGCAGTCAAATAGTCAAATGGTAAAATAAAAAAATATATAATTAAGTACTAATATTTTAAACGTCAATTTTTTTTTATTTCTTGTTTTTAATTAAATTAGATCAAATTTAAGTCTTTTACTATATACACTATTTACATAAAATACATGAACGTAAAAAAAAGCTATATATATAAATCTAAAAGACAGGCGTGACTAAGCGTCAAAGTATTCCTCGGTATCGCTGTCGTCCGGGAAGGTGCCCAGAAGACTGGCAGCATTGCCACGCTGAATGGCAATGCTTATGCGCTGTCCTAGGAACAAGCCAGCCCTCTGGTCACGTGAAGTGTCGACCAGTCTCCTTGAAATTTCCTTGAAAAGGAGACGAGCACGCGGACCCCACGACCCGAGCGTTTCGACCCCAAACGGCTCAAAAATATAGTTACCCGACAGGTTACTATACTTGCGCCGTTTGAGAGTCTCTGCAGCAGCAGCAGCAGCGCCAGCGCAGCCAGCTGAGCTTGGAAGATGGGATGGAGCAAGGGTGTCAACACAGGTTGCGTCCCACACCAAAGGCCTACCCATTTTCCAAGGTAAAAGGGACATACCATCTGGTCTCTTCCCTTCGTCACGCACCAAGCCATTCGGTTCTAAAACAGCTGGTACGCCGGCGGTGGCAAGAGCACGACGAAGAATGTCGTTAATGCTGGCATGTCGCGCTATGCGGCCTGCACTCCTGCAGCACGACATATTTTTTATATATTTAAATTTGGTTCACAATTGCTTACACTTATTTTATGTCCAGGGTGTAATGTTAGGAAGAAGGTAAAAGTACTCGTATAACAATCATTTACAGGTAATCTTTGCATGCATAATAATTAACTAGCGGGCCCGGCAGACGTTGTCTTGTGGTGTCAGCTGCCAGCTTAAATTGTGAATCTAAACCTTCCAGGGGATTTTGACAAAATAAGAGGATACTGGTTTCTGACACTTACGCGAATATTATACATTGAAATAAAACTACTTTTTACGGATTTTATCGTGTTGTATTGATCGGGAATTAAATAATATTAATACAACGCGATAAAATCCGTAAAAAGTAGTTTTATTTCAATAAATAAGAGGAGTTCAGACAATGCACAGGATGCCATCTACTGGCTTTACCGAAACAGAAAACTCCGCAAAAAATAACGCCATGTTCATTTGTGTCCGTGTTTTATTTCTGTCAAACCGATACAAAATTTTCTCCATAATGTTCTTTTTCGTGATTATTTTTCGATGTTTTAATAGTTATTCTGCTATTCAGAGAGGAGACGAATCCAACAAATCAAAGATCATAAAAATCGGTTCAGCCGATCTCGAGTTATAAGTGTTGTAACAAACCCGACTTTTTATATATCCTCGTATATACCTGTTAATAATATGATTTAATAGATGTTTGAATGCTGCTCACTAAGATTACACAGCCCTAGCTCCCTTTATTAAGTAAATAAAAGTTAAAATGGCTACCAATACGCACAAAATACCCCTACGTCACTCAATCGTAGTTTAATGCGAACAACATGTGTGACGTCATGGCCCAATACCTCACAATATCAATCCTGTATTTAAAACCATACGATTTTGCTGTCAGTATCACCTTTATTGGCAACGGCATAAAGTTGAATTTTAATTCCAATGTTGCAAGAGATGCTTGTATGCAACGCATTGCACGTTTATTGGTTTGAATTCGAATTTCGAATAATGTTAAGGATATTGCATACTTGGGTTTTGATTTCAGATAATTGCATCTATTACGGCAAATACTAAAATTAATAGATAATTATTTTCCTTATGATAAACTCATATTTACTATTCTCACACAGAATCCACCTTATTTTGTGACATGTAAAAACGAAGAGGTCCTTACACTTAGTTCCCTTTGTCTATTGTCAATGTGACTATGGTTTGCTCACGTCTCTATGACAAGACGATTATAGAAAATGTATTTAATTGTGAAATATTAGTAATTAATGTTGTTTCTCCATAAAAAAAATTTTGTTTCTCTTTTCAGGTATGTAAGGTTTATGTTATTTTTTAGTAAAGGAAAATATCAATCGCGGGCAGGATTCGAACGTGCGTCTTCTGGTTTGATATACCAGACGTTCTAAGCCACCGCGAACCCTACCCGCATGATTGAAATTTTGCCTTCACATTCTGAATTTACGTCATAAGGTGACGTTTTTCCTTTACTAAAAAATAACTAAATAATCTTAGCATGGAAAATGCAAAAAAACCACAAAAAAGATAAGTAAGGTTTATGTTTGTTATAGTTATAGGATTAATGAATACGAAACTTATGTTATGTTTATGTTAAATAAAAATATTTTACTCTTTTCAGAGAAACTCACAACAGTTTTGATTTCATCATAAATTATGGTAAAATTATATTGGATTTAGTAAAAACATATATATATATATATAAATGTATTTCATGAAGTTGTGGGTAACACATTATTATAAACATAATTAATATACTCACCTAATTATAAAATAAAGATATTTTTTCTTACAAATATGCTTGTATTAATTTGTATTTCAATTCAATTGGTTAAATATGACGATTTATAATAATAATAAATAATTTGTTGACACAGATAACCTTTACCAAGTTCTTAACGATTAGGTTACAAGTTCAGATTTAGTATATAGGTTAGGTCACCACGACTGACAGAAAGAGCCCTTAACGATCAGCCGTTAAGGGCTCTTTCACCAGTGATTATCACCATTTGTGCGTTTCACAGATATTTTTTTCAAGTCATATCAATATAGTTGCTATGTGTATGTCTGTGAAGTCCCTCGTGACACAAGACTTTACCCTAGTGCAGTTTTTGTAAAAAAATACAATAATAATTTTTTTTTTTTTATTAAAATACAGTTGACAAATTAAACCAATCAAAAGATATTGATTCACAAATAGTAACTAGTGTGTATAGCACTTTACCGGTCACGCAATTGTCCGGTTGACCGGCGTCCGTTCGATGTCCGGACCGGGCGGCCGTCTGGAATGATCTCGGACATATGGCGTATTTGCTGTTATTTGGGATATCGATACATTGAGTGCACTGCATCTGCATTTAGTGGTAGGCTGTTACAAATGGCGGGAAAAAGACTTCGGTATTTTTTTCTGACGTCACACGGAAGAATACATAATTATTATAATATAATTTTAATTATAATAAAATAATTATGTATTATTTAATACATAATTATTATAATATAATTATGTATTATATTATAATATAATTATGTATTCTTATTTCTCTCTATTTGAAATTGGAATGTAAACAAATGAAAGAATAGTTGAAATCAATTAATGATAAATTATTATTTCTACTTCATTCTTGAAATAATAAACTAAGATTATTTCTGTGAAAATATCTTTCAAACTTTTGTAAGTAATTATAGTAAAATATTGGTAATTTGTTCTTGTTAATGCCTTCTTGCATTACAATGTGCTTTTTCATTTAATTAGCTAATGAGGATTTATGCGAAAAATGTAAAAAAAATACCTACGTTAAGATAAGTTTTTTTATATCTAGGGTGTCCCTGACTTTGACCTTTATGCCCAAAGACAGGATCGAAACGCTTCAATACGTCACATGGGATTGGAACTTAAAACACTTTGACAGTTTTACAAATGTCAACTGTCAGGCCGAATAACTTCGTATCATGTAGCTATTACCTCAATACCACCGGTCATCCATTCCAAATTAGACCATACTCCGTAACAGACCCTCATTCCTTTAATCACATAATATATGATCAAAACATAACAGGGTTGTCCATCACTCATAACGTACAGATACGACTGTAGCCACGACAACGTAATTCCATTCCCCGATATTTGACGCAAATAAATTATAGTTAGCGTGACAACCCTCGGAGACCATGCAAATCGGGGGTGACCCTACATCTTTTGGAGTAGGTTATTTATTGTGTATTTTCTAGAACGTTACCTTTGGAATCATTTTACTCGCGCACTGTAAGGTAGTTTTTAAAAAATGATCGTCCAATCCAAAACATACTTGTAAAAACCGTCAAGATTTCCGGAAAAAGAAATGAGGTGAAAGACTCCAAGTACTTCCCTGAAACTTAAAGTCATACTTTATATTTAGATAAAAGTCATACTTTATATTTAGACAAGAGTTCATCGAAAAATAATGCTGAACAATCATATTTTATAAAATGCTCCAGTTTCCAGGAAGAATTTGCAAAATTTTGTCACTATTTATTTTTCCAGAAAACTATATTTTCCTCTTCTGTTTATATTTTTTCTAATTTTTCGATATTTTTTTTAGAAATTATTAAATATAGGCACTCATTTAAGTAGATCTATTCTCAGCTCTGGATTCTCAGTCTCAGGATTGTTGAGCTCCCAATAATATGGTGGAGCTACACAATGTCTGATGCATGCGTGCCGTCGGATGGGACTGGTCTACTCAAAGCCGCTATGGATCTTTCTTCAAAAGGCCATTTCAGACACTGCCCTGCATTGTATCACTCACATATTCTTATACTATTGTCTGGATTTCAAAAGAGACCATGATTCTCTGAGTTTGTTTCGGTGTTTCTTCTCAGAGGTTGTCAGTTAGGGAATGCCGACACCATCTAGTACTTAAAAAAAAGACATGTAAAAGTATCCTTGAGAGATTTCTCTAAGTAATAACGATTGTGAGTTTGCCCGGTATTCTGAGATATGTGTAATTGATTACCGAAATAACAGCAAAGCAATCTGAGTAAAGAAAATACGGACATAACTTGGCGGTACACTACCATGCATATTATAAACAAAATGAAATTACTGGACATTCCCAAAACATATCGATCTACAACTGAACAACTGCTTGGAACCCTATTATTGATTCTATTAAATCTAAATCCAAGCCCAAAACTACAAGACCAAAGGACACGGTGAGTTCGTTCTGCGTGGATCGCCAATAATGTAATAAAAAATGTAAGGTTACTAAAATAATTAATTAATAATTAACTTAATTTTAAAATTAAGACGTCCAACACCTCAGTCTTCCCGTGACCATGGATGTTGTAAAGGATCCGAAACGTCGGGAATCAAATAATATCAATACAATGCGATATAATCCGTAAAAAGTAGTTTTATTTCAATGTCTAATATTCTCGTAAGTGTCAGAAACTGAACAATTAGGTACTAGGTATCCAAAATACGATACAGCTATCTATTTACTGATTGACATTAATTTTTCTTACAAAATCCTTTCGAGTGACGTCGGCAAGGGTTGGTAAGCGGGTGATAAATGAACGGGGCACGGACGTGGGGATAACCGGGTCAGTACAGGTTCGGAGAGATAGCCCTGGATTGATGGTTACTTGGCCGCAGGGTTTTTTGTAGTTGAAGGTATTGCTTTCCTTTGGTATTATGTGTGTAGAATTAGAACATTGGTTTTAGGTTTGAAGGTAGGTAAACTGGTGCATAAAATGGTTTATCGTTCTGTCTTGAAAAAATAATATATATTAAGCAAAGAAAAAAATACGAAACTGTTGAATTTTTTAAACCATTTGTTTTAATTTAATTTAATTTGACGACACGTTTGGCATAGCGGCTGAGCGATCGGCTTCTGCGTCACGTGTTGTGGGTTCGATCCCCACACGGAGCAAATATTTGTATGATCTACAGGTAGTTGTTCCAGGTCTGGGCGTTTGTGTATGTGAGAATTTGTGTTTGTGAACGCACCCACGATACAGGAGAAAATGCTAGTGTGGGGCAACGTTTAAAAAAAAAATTCTTGATAGACATACGCTTGATCGCCAGTTCGCCTGATAATAAGTAACACTGCGACCTACGAAGGAGCACGCTTGCCTACAAGAAACCTATTCACTCGTGATTTAGTCACCCAGATTATATCTATCGGGGAAGACCAGTCGGGAAGCGCATTCCATCATATCATGACACTTATATTCTTCGCAGGGTTAAACAGAGTTGTATTAATGTACACCCTTTTTTGAATGAACTATTGCCTGCAGTATTTTCGGACCAATACGACCATCAAACCTTCATGAAAAGAGCGTACTCCCTTTTAAAAGGCCGGCAACGTACTTGTGACTCCTCTGGTGTTGCGGGTGTCCATGGACGGCGGTAATCGCTTTCCATCAGGCGATACATCTGTTCGCTTGCCCCATATCCCATAAAAAATACGTGAGACATTTCATCGGCATTTGAAATCTTCACTAAAAATCACTCACATATTTAGTATCTATGTCTGGACTTTACAAGAGACCATGATTCCCCGAGTCTATTTCGGCATTTCTTCCCACAGTTCGTCAGTTTGGAAATCACGGTGCCATCTTAAAAATGTAAAACCCTAACTCTCTTTTCTTCTCGTCTTTAAAAAATCTATTTACAGAAATAAATATCATAAATAATAAATCAAAATACAGATTTTTCTAAACGCTGGACTAATTAAACACTACAGTAGCGATTACAGAATCACGCAAAACATGTAAAGCCTACATACATACGTTGTTAAGGGCAACATCAAGAGAGGACGCAGGGGCGTGCAAGACCGATGGTACCAATAAGTCAGCCCGTATTAACACCCCATACTTTAATGGGTCACATATGAATAATGGTCAAAGGAAATTTCGCCTATTAGAGCGGATCTCGTGTTTTCGATGGCGTTTTCGGGGACTCATTTTGATTCAAGGATGTTGTTGTGTATGACGTGTTTTGTTAGTTTAAAGATTACTTTTGGATTAGTTTAAAGCCAAAAATTTTCATCAATCGACCTTGAAGAAGGACATAGGGTAGGTACGTTTTGTCTCAAAAAATCTTTTGAATTGCGGAACTGCGGGCAATAACTAGGTATGTTGTGTACCTAACGGTGAGCAAGGTCGCCAGAGCTCCGCGAGGAAGCGTTGTGTTGGCAGTGGGGGGACCGGTGGTATTTTGTTACCGCTGTTGTCATGCATGGCAGCATGTCTCCTATACTGCCAGCCCAACTATTCCTCCTTAATTTACAGGGTCGGCAACGCGCGAGTGATACCCTTGGTTTTGCAAGCGTCTATAGGCTACGGTAACCGCTTACCATCAGGCGGTTCGTATGTTTGTTTGCCACCTTAGTGGTATAAAAAAAATTGGTAGTGTGTTATATTTTATCATACCTTTATGCACAGTATCTTTGTTAACATACTATGCAAAAAATCACTAACGAATAGTTGACAATGTTGACTATCGGATAATTTTCCAAGACCCACATAAACCCTTCACCGAAATTAGCACAACTCGAAAAATACAAACAACTATCAATCAAAGTAGCCGCGTGCATATAATCCTCAACCCTTCACTGTCCATCGTATGTCATTTATTACTCCGAAATCCGCCGGGCTCCTTCGTAGATATCTCTTATTTATTGTCAAAATGCCAACTGGGATGTAGCGAAAACTATTTGTCATTGACAAAGCTTTTTGGATATGTGCGACAGACCCTCGGATATTGGTGGCGCGTTTAGGGTTAAGCTCTCTTGTTGGTTACATGATGTTTTGGTGTTTGAATGTTGGTATTTCTTTATGAGCAGATGATATCAATTTTTACTGTGCATAACAGCACGATGGTTGAGAGATATTGCAATACTAAAAGTCATGGGATTTGTTTTAAAGCAGTAAGTAATTAATAATATGTAAACAAAATGAACATGAATTTGGTACACACAGTCGATTATTTCATGCAATTGAAAGGTTAAAGTCATTAAAAATAAACTTTTTAAAATACTGACGTAATGAGAATCAATGCCATTTAAAAAAAAAGAACTGTCAAAAAATTTGGAATTTTTCAATATTTCTGACAGTTTGTACATACTGAACACATCATTGACATTTTTGGCTGCCTCATTGGTCTAATGGTTTAAACCGTATCGCTAAGCAAGATATTCGATTCCCAGTTCGAGCAAAGTTTAATTAGGTTTTTCTATGAAATCCTCAGTAGCAGATCAGAGCTAAAATACTTCAGTAACTGAATAGTGTAGTGTTAATGTTATGCTGGAGGTCTTGCATTCGAGCTCAGTGTTATTGGGTTTTTTTATGAAATCCACAAAAACAGCTCGGAACTTAGAATTGTGTTTGGTAAATGGCAATCGGCTCGCCCACTATTACGTGAGACCTAAAACTGTCGGTGCAAATTAGTACACATCTACCTAACCCTTCGGGGAATATAGGCGTGATGGTATGTTATTAATATTTGGGTCGATGTCCTATTTCTCAATTAGATAAGACGTGTATTTAAGTAATGGCAGCATGGATATTGAACGTCACGCCTGCGACGCGAGGAGGCGTCCGGTTTTTGAACGATTGTCATCTGTTGATGACTCGCAGGGTTGCCAGTCACTTGGAAACTATTTGTTAAGGTTACATACATAAAATCCTTAGGTACTTCCTTACTAATATTATAAACGTGAAAGTTTATGAGTATGGATGTTTGTTACTCTTACACGCCAAAACGGCTGAACGGATCTGGATAAAATTTAGCACAAAGATTGATTATAGCCTGGAATAACACACAGGCTCATATCCAGGTCGGACCTAATCCTGAAGTCCACGCAGACGAAGTCGCGGGCAGAAGCTTGTATTAAATATTCCCCAAAGAGTTATGTAATATGTAATATGGGGCGAGCCTATTGCCATTAACTGGGCACAAATCCAAACTCCGAGCTGCTATTGAGAATTTCATAGAAAAACCCAAATTTTCAGTAGCAGCTTGGATTTTGGAGTTGTGCCCGGTTATTGCCAAAAGGTAATATGGGACTTGAACATACCGGCGAACATTGAGTGTACATTAGTACGTCTCTGCCTAACCCTTCGGGGAATAGAGGCGTGATGTTATGTTATGTATTATACATAACTAGCGACCCGCACGCGGTTTCACCCGCGTTGCCCCATTCCTAATAGTCGTAGCGTAATGTTAAATAGCTTAAAACCTTCCAGTTGAATCACGCTATCTATTAAAAAAAACCGCTTCAAAATCCGTTGCGTAGTTTTAAAGATTTAAGCATACATAGGGACGGACAGACAGCGACATCGACTTTGTTTTATACTATGTAAAGATTATAATTAAAATACAGGATTTTTAAATGTATTTGGTTTTCTAACGTGAATAATATTAAGTTGTTGTTTTGCTGATACTTTTGTGTTGTTATCTGGCACATTTATTTTTAAATCTACTTATTCATGTTACCATTTCATCACAATTCTTAGATTTTTGCTCTACATTGTTCACATAGTACAGTTCACACAGTATTAGCACCCAATTCCATCAATGAACAAACCTTTCTAAACAGCTAAATTACGCCACATTAGGAATAACCACACGAAACCGGTTCCAACCGATTTACGCTGAACCAAATCTATCCACCTAATTGCTTGCCTTAACCCTTTCGGTTTAAAAAACGATTTATTTTCCTCTCCAAAAAAAGAACCGAAGAATTTCCCCGATAAATATTTGTTGTTGTGGCAGCCCTGGAATTGTTGGCATGTCATGTCCGAGCCCTTTTCAAAATGGCTGTCAACTCCGTAGGGTGGCGGTCAGTGTACCGGATTGTGTCTTTGTTGGCGAAATTATATTATTTATTGATATGCTTATGTTGGTATGTGTTTGCCAACTAATTTTGGCAGGAGGGTACGTCTTCCTTTTGCGTTTCCTGTAGAAGAAAGTTTTTATCTATTTCCCTTTCAATGTTTAGGTCTTCCGAAAACTTATTTATGGCTATATTTGGAAGCAATTTGCATAAATGTCTTTACATTTATTGATCGTTTGTCATATAAACCATACTTCAGTTTGAAACCTCATACACATATACATCACAAACTTGAAAAGTTAAAAGTGTCAGAACTAATAACACACTTAGGTACCTACTCTTCAACCCAGAATATTTTTTTTTTTTTAAAGAAACTTACTAGCAATTTGGGTCGCACATTACTAGTATTCTTATTAAACCCTCGTGCTAAGCTAAATGCTTGTGTTACAAGTGGGTTCACGTCGATAGTGCAATGGGTGGGTTTCGAACCGGCAAATACATGATCGCAAGTCCGACGTCCAAGCCATTAGGCTACGGCCGCTTCGTTTAATGTACTTTATTGTTACTGTACGTAACTTACATAATCAACCCATTATACTGTCCCACTGCTGGATACTTGTCTCCTCTCAGAATGAGAGGGATTAGGCTATATAGGTCCACCACGCTGGCCTAGTGCGGGTTAGCAGACTTCACACGCCATCGAGAAAATCTCTCAGGCATGCAGATTTCCTCACGATGTTTTCCTTCACCGTTTAAGCGCGTGATAATTACTAATTAATACGCACATGACTTCGACTTGGCAGTCCAACGGTCATACCACTAGGCTATCACTGCGTACGTACATAGGTACGTACGCAGTGATAGCGTATCTTAATTAAAAACAAGTATTTGTTACTTTTGAAATATTCATTTATATCATTATCATCATTAAATAAAAATTTTATTGGGTACGGAAAACTATCAAATACTCCGCTTTACTTCACACATATTTATGAAATCAGCTCATTACCTTTGCATAACCGTTAACACATCGCTTCAACGCAACCAATCAAAACCGATACACTAATAAATTATGGACATCACTAAACACTAGTGAGGGGCGTTCGACATCGATGTCTGCGGTCAGGATCGCGTTAGCTCTGCATTATTAATGATTCATTTAGTTCACACTAACCGGGCGGCTCTCGTGATCCCTTTGGGTTTTGAATAGTGTTGTGCCTATGTTGTTGTTTGTATCGATAAATGTTTTTATTGTAAATATTCTATCTAACATAGAAAAACTGAATAAATGTATCATATTTCGGAGCTAAATTTCAATTTACATATTAAGCCTTAATATTAGATATATAAAGATTATTATTTATGTTAATTAGTTTGTTGTGTCATGTTTTAGTACGTACAATATAGTAAAAATCGGGCTTAAGAATTAAAAATACTAGATAATCGAGCAACTAAGATTTTCTTAAGATATCACTTAACTTCTCTTCGCTTTAAATAAATCAATACAGTAAATTTTTGATTTATCATACGTACACATAGTTAAACGTATATTATTTTATCTAAAATATATTCAGAAATCCTCAAAATAATAACAAAGATACGAAGGAAAGACTAACATTTGGATACAAATAAATAATTAGTTTTTTCCCTTTGTCGATATCGATAAAATCCTACACTCCCACATCCCTAAACCGATGTTTAGTCAGTGCAATCGGCGATCTGATTAATAGTGCTCCCGCGAAATGTTTAATCTTTGGAAGCTACTCGGGACCCTTCCGCAACGACGAAGCAACAACACATATATTATGCATTACTTATCGATTGTTTAGTAAACAACACTATGCGAGTGAGATTATTAGGCTCAACTTTCTTGTTAATTATTTTAAAACTAATAATTGTACTGTGATGGTTATAAGGATACTTTTTTTTTAAAAAGCGGCGGTAGCCTAATGGCTGGGGCGTCGGACTTGTGATCATGTGGTTGCCGGTTCGAAACCTACCCATTGCACTATCGACGTGAACCCAGTCGTAACACAAGCATTTAGCTTAGTACGAGCGGTTAACAAGAATACTAGTAATGTGCGACCCACATTGCTAGTAAGCTTTTTTTTAAAAAAAAATAATAGTACCTGGGTGACCGAGCTCTGCTCAGATGTAAAACATCTAGCAAGATCTATTTTGTAGGTTATTATTTTTCTTAGTTTGCTTGTGAGAAACAAGCTGAAGAAACATAGAGAAAACAAATCTCCTCAGATTTGAGACCTAGCTAGATTGATTTTTCTCCTCCAAAAACAGTTCCAGCATTATTTCCATATATTTCATGAATTGTTCAAAGTTCTCATTAGGATTTATTATCATTAGGATTCATTAGGACTACGGTAACAACAGCACAGATATAAACCTTCACTACTATCCCTAACACAACATATTTCGAAGCAATCTAACTTACACAGTTTATTTATTGCATCTACATTATCCACATTTTCGTCCATGTGTTTCAATATTAAACTTTTTTTTAATTTTCATTTTATTTAGGGGTTTTTCTTAAAAAATATGTCAGCTCCTTCATCCCCTTTTACATTGATTTTCTACATAATACAAGTTAATTTCTATTATGAAATATTAAACTTCTCCTTCTCTTTCCATTTCTTGTATTGCATGCGACAATTTTTTTTTTATGCCATAGGAGGGCAAACGAGCAGACGGATCGCCTGATGGTAAGCGATTACTGCCGCCCATGGACACCTGCAACACCAGAGGAGTGACAAGTGCGTTGCCGACCTTTTAAAAGGGAATTTGGCCTCCGGTAACCTCACTCATTCGGCGAAACACAACGTAAGCGTTGTTTAACGCCGGTTTTCTGTGAGGCCGTGGTACCACTCCGGTCGAGCCGGCCCATTCGTGCCGAAGCATGGCTCTCCCACGTAAAAATTTGTAGTAATTTGTAGTTTTCTAAATTTAATTAATTTAAATAATTTCTTCCGGGCGTCTGTAAGTATACTTCTAACTGATTTTTCTTATTGTTGATTCCGCACACATTCTGATGAAATATAATAATATATTAAAAAAAAAACGTTGCCCCACACTAGGATGTTACATAGATATACAAACACAAATTCTCACATACACAAACGCCCAGACCCGGAACCCACAACACGAGGCACAGAAGTCGATCGTTCAGCCGCTACGCCAATCGTGTCGTCAAATATATACAAGTTAATTAAACTGGGTTGGTATTGGGCCAATTTAAATTTACTCACAAAAAAATCGGAATGCTCTACATGGTCATCAGTTTGTGTCATGGAGTCAACAAGTTCAACCTGTCATTGATAACTACTACCACCGATACTAAAATCTATTTGGGTACTAACGTTTTTAAAATACTTAGGTACACGCTGTTTACAGCTTGACAATTGTTCAGTGGTCTAGTCCCTTTTTTGATGTCGGTAGAAAATGTTAACACTACTTTTTTTTGTATTCGTGATAGGCTTACGCTTGACCACCAGTTCGCCTAATGTTATGCGAGACTGCGATCTACGATGGAGCGCGCTTACCTAGAAGAAAGCGATTTACTCGTGATTTAAAGACACCCAGATTATATCTATCAGGCGAATCTTCGGCACGAATGGGCCGGCTTGACCGGAGTATATCACGGCCTCACAGAAAACCGGCGTTAAACAACGCTTACGTTGTGTTTCGCCGAGTGAGTGAGGTTACCGAAGGCCCAATCCCCTTTTAAAAGGTCGGCAACGCACTCGTGACTCCTCTGGTGTTGCGGGCGGCGGTAATCGCTTACCATTAGGCGAGCAGTCAGCTCGTTTGCCCTCCTATACCATAAAAAAATGCCTATAACAATCGTATTATCGCATTTAGAACAATAAAGAAACATTGTAGACATACGTATTAAGTTTCAAATGATTAGGCAAACATTGCGGAGTCTTGTTGGAGGTGGGATCAAACGGCGGGGTGCGGCAAACATGGGGTATCTTCGGTACCCCTCTTGAGGTTGGGGTAACTAAGATGACGCTTTTGTAATTAAGCGAAATTATCGACTGTGCTTTATCGACACAAAAATGCTTTCTTCTAATTAAATATTTAATTAAAAATTAAATTATTTTAATAATTATTTCAGTATTATTAAGACTTATACGAAAGGACATTATCAAAATATTATGTTTGGTTAAAAAATAGCATTTAGTACCTACTTTATTACTAGCAAAAAAATCTATAGAAAATCTAAATACATAAAAATAATTTTCTTAGTATATTAATGTCACCTCATATTATCATAATTAAGTTACTAAAGTAGAATTTTGGGTTTGAGATTTTAGAAGTTTTTTTTCAACTGAACAAAAATATTTTGTATAGACCATGTTTAGATTTTTTTATTGTTTTTAGAGGAATGATAAACAATTACGCATTATACATTTAAAAAATCTTATATGTAACTAAAGGAAACAAATGAGTAACCAATAACATCATCCACAGATTAACTTTAAATAATTTATTTTTATTAGTGTAAATAATTTAGTTTTCACTTAGTATCTCTGAATTATATTATACTTTTTTCGATATTACAACTAAACATTAAACGACAAAAAAGTTTACAATATTTCCCTAATTAACATCAATTTTTAAGCAGAATAAGAACCATACTTAGCCCACTTAACCATATTTAGCATCCAAGCTTTCGCAGCGCCATTTTACCGCTCCGATTTGTTCAGACAATCGCAGTCTTACCGATGTTTTCTTTGTTCGAACCCTGGCCAAATATTTGAGCTAATTATACGCCTGATTTAACACTTCGGCTGAATTTACAAGCGTTTGTCTTTCTTAACAATGGTTGTTCGATGTTATGCTGATGGGTACTTTACTTGCTTTTTTATGGGTTAATTTTCGTCAGTTTACAGTGGGATTTTCGGTGTCGCTGTTTTTGAGGTTAGAATTAACACAGAGAAATTATAACTTTGAATTTTGTAATATTATCAAAAAAGAACTCACTATCACGCCACTATTTTCCGAAGAAAATACTTAGGCAGAAATGTACTAGAGTTGATGGTAATTTTTTTAGTACCTGTCCGGGAAGACCATTTTGTATTGTCATTTTGTGGGCAAAAATCCAAACTTCGGGCACATGGCATGCATAAATATATATATTTTTTTTTATTAAGGAGGTAAATTAAGGAGGAATAGTTGGGCTGGCAGCTTAGGAGACATTCTGCCATGCATGACAGCGGCGGTAACAAAACACCACCGGTTCCCCCACTGCCAACGAATACAACGCTTCCTCGCGGAGCTCTGGCGACCTTGCTCACCGTTAGGAACACAACATAGCACGGAGCTATGTCATTTGGATAAGATTTTCTGTAAGGTGGAGGTACTTCCCCGATCGAGCAGCTCCAATTGTGAGTGGGATTATTAGATTCCACTATGCCCTACCTCTCTTAAAACTTTCTAAATTTGTTATTTTTTGTATTAAAACTTTGCATATTCTGATATAAATTGATGTGCGTTTCGATATCAGAATATTAAATCCAAAAATAATACCAACATCTCAATATACCAAACAACTAACCCTAAAACGCTGCATCATTTGTCACAGTAACTTTCAATAAGGGTACAATGTACCAACTTCATATCATACCTCAAAAAATATTCCAATATTATGATTTATGACATAATACCGAATGGCATGTGACTATTTGCCCCATCCAGTGTACAACGACCCCTACATTTTTGATAACCACGCTGAAATATGGATTTGGATACGCTGGTTTGTATTAAGATAAATATTTTTTCTCCCCCAAGGTATGCAAAAATGTCGCCAGATATGCTTCGTTCGGGATAATACTAAAATAGCGGGAAGCAGTTTTTGTTCATATAAATCTTCAATAGACTTAATACAATGGAGTGCTATTGGATTTCGGGAAAAAGAGTAAAAGGAAAAGAAAAATATAAAAATGCTTGGTATTTTTTTTGCTATTCCCGAATCAAGCACTGTTACTGGGTTCTTCTTTAAAGTTCCAATAGCAGCTCGGATTTTAAATGTGTCCGGTCAATAGCAATAAACTCGCCTCCTTATATCATTGGGACTACACAGGCGAAATGAGAGTGAACAGTTCTGCCTTACCCTTTGGGGATTACAGGGAATATAGTATAATATAGTATGATATTTATTTAGTTATAAAAAGAATAATCTATACTAATATTATAAAGCTGAAAAGTTTTTTTGAACGCGCTAATCTCAGGAACGGGTTGGAATTGAAAAAAACTTTTGTATTGGATAGTCCATTTATCGAGGAAGGTTATAGACTATCTATCATCATGCTATGCCTCTTAAGATGGAGCAACGCAGGTGAAACCGCGGCCCGGTCGCTTGCATATAGGCTTCTTGCATGCATTTTATCAGAGAAAATATGTATCACATATTGAGGAATTTTCTTAGAAACGCTGCCCTAGAATAAACTACACGTTTGGCGTAGCGGCAAAGCGATCAGCTTCTGCGGCACGCGTTGTGGGTTCGTTCCCTACACGGAGCAAATATTTGTATGATCTACAGGTAGTTGTTCTGGATCTGGGTATTTGTGTATGTAAGAGTTTGGGTTTGTAAACGCACCCACGTTACAGGAGAAACTCCTACCGTGGGTAGGTCCTGGGTTCGATCCCCAGATCGAGCAGTGTTATTGGGTTTTTCTATGAAATTCTCAGTAGCAGCTCGGAGTCTGGATTTGTACCCGGTTAATGGCAATAGGCTCGCCTCCTATTACATGGGACCTAAACATACCGGCGAACTGTGGGTGTAGTACGCCTCTGCCTAACCCTACGGGGAATACAGGCGTGATTGTATGTATATCTATATCAAATATTATAATTCACAACACAAAACAGTACACTCTCAATCACTTTCTAAGCCTTCAGTTAAAATATTACTCGTTCCTTACAAATATAAAGCGAATATGTGCGTTATTTATTAGGTGAGAAATACTTTGATAAATCACCACCTCCGCGAGGGGTACAATTGTACCCCCTTCGCATTGTAAGGGTTAAAATTGCTCCGACTATAGAAATGTGAGTGTGTATAAGAAATATATCGTAGTATTAGGGACAGATATGATTGAAGAAAATTGCTGTGTTTCATAAGTCTTATCAGAAATAATGCAGGCTTGCATTCTTACTGTTTTGTTTGTTTTGAAGTGTTAATACTTTGAAATAAGAGAAAGAAAGGAAGATAAAAAGGAAAGAAATTTATTTGGCCCAGCTTTATGTAATTCACATCATAATAATAATTAAATAAATAATTGACGACACGATTGGCGTAGCGGTTGAGCGATCGGCTTCTGCGACACGTGTTGTGGGTTCGATCCCCACGCGGAGCAAATATTTGTATTATCTACAGGTAGTGGTTCCGGGTCTGGGCCTTTGTATATGTGAGAATTTGTGTTTGTAAACGCACCTACGATACAGGAGAAAATCCTAGTGTGGGGCAACGTTTTTAAAAAGAAAAAAAAATTACAGAACATAATTGTATACGCATTAGTAGGCTTGCGGCTGCGCCAAATAGGTCCAGTTCAGCATTTTTGATGAAATATGCAAAAATCATAGCAAGTGGCATTCTGCGGTTTCTGCCTGCCCCTATGGAAAAAAGACGTGAGGTATGTGCACTTTCTGCCTTATTGGAATAGTGGAAAAAAGTAGCTCCCCAAACTTCCTAAATAAATAAAGTAGCAGCTTAGCGTTTAGATCTATGCCCGGTTAATGGCAATAGGTTCGCCTCCCATTACATGGGACCTAAAGATACTGGCGATCTGTGAGTGTAGGTACATCAGTACGCCTCTGCCTAACCCTTCAGGGAATACAGCTATGATGGTATATTATGTTGTAAATATATTACGTATATGAGGTCATATTAGTGATTATCTTATATTGTTCTTGCTAATTTCGATAGTTTTGCCCAAAATAACTTATCCAAGTGACTTTTCTTCACGATTAATTCCTTGGTATTAAACTCTAATCAATACTTACTACCTAACATAACCTTCCCAAAAACAAAAACCCACAATTACAAGCGAAAACAGTGCAAATAAAACATCAATACACGATGATAAAGTACACAAAACACGGCACCACCCTCGGGGACAGGGGGTGCTCCAAGAATAAATGCCCTACATAAACCGGAGTGCTAGAAAATGTACGTGAGCGTTCTTAGCACATCATATGCGAGGATTGATATAGGGCTGATAATACCCCGTTTAAAAAGTGCAATATATTTTTCATATCTTGGACTGCCTCATGCCCAGGTTTTGGGGTCAATAACCAGTTCGCTCAAAGTGTTACTAGGATATTCAGTAAAGTTTGACATCTATTAAGTGGCTTGACCGTCGGATCAAACGCTTTGTCGAGTCAAAAAAGTAGCCTTAGGCGAAAATTGGTTTGTAAAGCTAACTTTTTTTTATGGATTAAGTCGGCAAACGAGCCACCTGGTGGTAAGTAGTAATCGTCACCCATGGACATCTGCAACAACAGAGGAGTTGCTGATGCGTTGCCGACCCTTAACCCCTACGGACCGCAGACTGCTAGAGCCGCAGCAACCGAGGGGAACTGGCTCTTACGTGCCAAAGTCGAAACACACACCAAGGTGCTGTACGACAGACTCCGACGTAAGGGTAGTCGCCAGCCAGTCACACCCTTGTGAACTCTTGAAAACTGGGAGCCGAGAGTAAGAACCTTGGGAAAACTCAAGGACAACAATGGATGACGTTCCTTTAACTATAATGATAAAGCTACGTGCATCATTCTGTTCTGCAGTATAATTTAATATTCAAATTATAGTCACGTGTCAACAACTCTATATAAATACCGAAGGCCTCGTTACAAAGACGGTTTTCTGTGGCGTAACGCGCGAGTATCGCATTATATCATTTATAAACAAAATGTGTTAAAATAAATCGCTACGTCGCACCAGGAGCCTCAGATACGCGGTTTTAATGGCCACACACGATGTGTATATATTTTATGTTGCCGTTTATTTGGGGATCATTTTCGAGATGATTTGAGTGCGAAATGAAGTTTTTGTACCTACTTTTGTTCCAAAATTCGTGTTCGGCATTTTAGTACCTACTTATTTGACCGGTATTTCCTAAATCACGTAATTTGAAACTTAATTCTAAACGTATTTAGCAATAAAGAACGAAACAGACAACGCAATGATGGAGTGAACTCGCTACATCTGTCTGCTTGTGACAACGATCGGTGTAAACTGGTCGAAACGTCAAGCTTTTTTTTATATATGTGATCAGCTTACGCTTGACCGCCAGTTCGCCTGATGTTAAGCGATACTGCGATCTTCGATGGAGCGCGCACTATCAGTGCTCTAGAAGTGCACTCGTGATTTAAAGACACCCAGATTATAACTATCGGGGAAGACCCACCCGGGATGCATATTCCACTTTTCAGTGATACGCATAATTTGTAGAAATTAGAGCGTGTTAATACTAATACCTGTTTCGTTCTATAGTAATATGCAACGCGATAGTTTATAAGTTAATATTCAGCATGATTAGAAAACGCTTGAATTTTCATCGAAGGACTCCCGTTTTTCATTGAACAGAATGAATTAACATTATGTATTCTTTAAACATTTTGGGTTGCCAAAGATAAAACAAAGCAAGATTCTGGTAATCATAAATATTTTATGGTATTTTGACATCTAGACATAAAGGATATTCTTTTAAAGATTGTCTCAGACCGATAGTCATACAATTCTGTAGATTTTGAACAGAAATCAAAATATTGATTTCTGAGATTATGCGAATATTCTATATATTGTATTTACATCAAGAAAATCCTGTCACAGTTCATGGTCCATGGTCCATGGTCACAGGCAGACAGGTGTTGTGCGTCTCGATGTCGTGTTTATTCACAGCCCTAACGCGATTAAATCCGGTTTTATTACAAGAAATCAAAACGTAAGAGATAATTTTTTTCATATCAACCATGAAAATTTTGTCATGACGTTTTCCTTGGCCGCTTAAGCGACTGACAATAAGTTATTATTAATTCTTACGCGCATTATTTTGTAAATAAGAAAGAAAGAAATATATAGCCACAGCATAGACGATACATATAACATACATTCTGATGTACT
The DNA here is from genome assembly GCA_910591435.1 of Acronicta aceris. Taxonomy (NCBI): domain Eukaryota; kingdom Metazoa; phylum Arthropoda; class Insecta; order Lepidoptera; family Noctuidae; genus Acronicta; species Acronicta aceris. Next base: position 1,238,641 of record OU342778.1, on the reverse strand, counting down.
CGTATTGTTATAAACAATTAAACAACAACAAAAATATATAAATAACTATAGATGTTTGCATGTCCCTCGGCTGGAACAAATGAGTGCCCAGCAGGCTTACTCTTGAAAACAATACAATACCAATCCAAACGTGATCTGATTCCAATGTCAATTTGGCTGTCGGGCGATTTCGTACTCTTGAGCACAAATCCGTTAACCTTGTATCGGCATCCCTGATTGGCCAATGGTTGGGTCGTTTCCCAATCCTATTTAGTTCACTCAATCACCGCGCAATATTGAAACAATTTGGCGCTAGTCTCGTATTCAAGAGTACGAAACTTGACGAAACGGCACAATTCCAATGTCGATGTATCGGAATTGAGTTCAAGAGTAAGCCCTCAGATCAGCTTAATGTCAAGCAGAAGGTTCTACCTACTTGATACTAGTTTTCATCTGGGATCCGTGTAAATGCTCCACAGATGCCAACAGTGGATGCAGTAGGTACTAGTAGGTTTAAATGTGTATACACAGTCGGTTATGTCTTGGAGTCGGTTATGTACTAGAGACCAATGACTGGCCCGTCCATATGGTCACTGGCACTGCCAATTAAAATCATACGAGAGCACATTCAAACCAAAAATCAATACCTAAACGTTTATTATAGCAACATCTACCCTCGACAATCATAATTCATAGCCTCGGGTTACTTTTGCATAATAACAGCCACCTGACGCGTTGCCACTTGAAACAATGGCCGTGCTACAATTTTCTCGTACGTCCTGGCAGGGTAGGTATCTACAGTGATATCTAGGTGGTTCGACAGGCCACCCGGCAGCTAGAAAGGTGCACTAGAGTGCGATAGGAAATTGTGAGAGCTGTGTGCCCTGGGCGCTGCCCATCTGGGGTGTCGGACGGTAGAATAGGGAGGATCAAACTTATATTTAAAATTTGAAACCTTTTTTAAATTCAATTAGAAACGATTTTTTAACGTAACTTATTTAAAGTAATTTATACGCATTAGCAAATGGTTTCATGGTAAAACATGTACAAAAATTAATTATAAGTATTTATATAATAACAAAAAAATCTTCATGAACTGTTTTTGTTTTTTAATGTTCAGAAACAACATTATGACTTTATGTTTGATATCTGTAAATTTGTTTTCCGTGTTTATAGTAGATATGCAATACTTTTCTAAGAGACTAAAATTGTAGCGACATCTACAGCGCTAAATACAAACCAGACGGACAAATCCTGAATCGCGCAAGTGAAGTTTGCAACGCCACTTGCTCCGCCCGGTTATTCTGTGAAGATTCCCTGAATCAACCTGACCATGGCCGCCAGGCAAAACACCCGCCTGGTCGGAGAATCTTCACTGATTCCCTGGTTGGATGGGCAACACACCTCGTTCCTCAACAAAATTGTAGGCAGACGTACACCAAAATAATTCTATAAGTGTCCAAAATAAGTATCAATACTTAAAATCCTTAAAATCTACCTTCCGTCGCATCCACCTTACTCCCAACGTAACATTCAAAACACCAGAGGCGTTATTACAGGTCGGCACTCGACGTTCACTATTGAATATTGGACAAAGAGATCTAATTGTTCGTGTACCAACACTGGTGCAATGCGGCTCTGGACGCGTTAACGCCTCTGGACTGCAAGATCGATTATGTTTGGTGTCAAAGACAAAATCATCTATTCATAATAGACGAGAGAGAGATTGTCATTTTCACATATATAAAACCAGTAACAGAATAAAGGCAAGATCTGAAAATAGTTTGTTCAGAATCGACTACTAATCGATTACAGTGGTTTTTAATGTGTCCATTTTTCATTTTAAAAAATGTAATCCCTGAAATAAATGGCCTCTGGATCCATCAGTGGGTCGAAGTATGGAAAACTGAAACCTATTTGCACAAATTCTTATTGTGTGCGTGTGCGCATTGATATTATAGTCGTGGGGAGTACGATTGTGGTGCGGCCAGAAGTTTTATGTCTAATTGATATATCTAATTTCTTGAAAAAAAAAATGCTTACATGTCTCAAAATGACTTTCGGGTTATCTGAATAAGCGCAAGACCTTGAACAGGTCGATTAGAATATCGAGTCATAATTATATCATCGAGACCCGAATGTCATTTTACACGTTGTATAGAGATAGCCATCAAAATGTCGGCTCTTTTCTGTAGAATAAGGGGAAAATAGTTTTTTTGTTATCTGTAAAAGGTGGCTAGTATGTAAGTATCAATAGCCCAGTGATCATAGGTGTTAAGTTCGAATCCGGCAAGGCTTTTTCCATTTTTTCATTTTATTCATTATTATTTTATTTTAGGCTTCTAACTCTGGACTACGATGAAACTGAAAATCTTTTGCGGTAGCTAAAATATAAAATTTAGAATTTTAGAATATTATTCACACTATGATAAACATATTATATATAAAATATATGTATGTATACTACACCCCAAACACACACAAACACACACACACACACAAACACACACACGCACACACTATCTACTCTTGTTATTTTTCAATCTTTTTATTTAAAGAGTAAATCTGGCCTCAGTTATACGTACTCTACAATCTAAATTTTTGGCATATAAATTATGTAAAAAAAAAAAATGGGAAAAGGAGCTGACTCCTGATATACAGGTTTTTCACCTAGTTTGGGAGTCAGATGCTTCATAATATCATTGTGTAACCTTATTATGTCAATAAAGATTTATTATTATTATTTATTATTATTATTATTTTATATACTGTCGCCAGCACATCAAGTTACCACAAACTGACAAAAAAAATCCCCAATGGATAATCTACTCTATTGTTTAGGAGTTTAAATAGAAAATCGATTGAAGAAATTTGACAGTTTTGGATACCATAGATCTATCGAGTCAGTTATTTATTGTATTACGCACCCCTAATATTCGAACGAAAAGATTCAAAATTTGTGGAAAAAAAATTGAATCTGTTTTGAAAGGAAATAATTTTTGTAACTATCAAGAAGTACATACCATCAAACATACTTCCCCGAAAGGTTAGGCAGAGGCGTACTAATGTACACCCACATTTCGCCGGTATGTTTGAGTCCCATGTAATAGGGGACGAGCATAATGCCATTAACCGGGCACAAATCCAGACTCCGAGCTGCTACTGAGAATTTCATAGAAAAACGCAATTACACTTTGCTCCGCCTGGGGATCGAACCCAGGACCTCTATCGTAGCAGTCGCGCTTGGGGCCACTAGACTAATGAGGCAGTCAAGAAGTACATATATATTATAATCATACAAGTAACTTATAATGCCACAATTAATACAGTACAGTTAAATTTATGCGAGCTATCGTCCGATGTCTGCTCACAAAGAACTTAGCCACACATCACTTAGCATAATAGTGAGATCAAACGAGTGTAGAACTAATAATTTATAGATTTGGCCCAATTTTTTTATAACATACCTACATGTTTGATATCGTCTAAAACACACAAAATTTATTTATCATGGATGCTGTAAAGGATTCGAAACGTCGGAAATTAATTAATATCAATGCAACGCGATAAAACCCGTAAAAAGTAGTTTTATTTTAATATTCGCGTGAGTGTCAGAAACCAGAAGGCTTTACAATTTTATTGGTAACAGCAGCAATTTTAGAGGCCAAATATCAAGGCATATTTTTTTTTTATCGCTGTTAGGTATGTGCATTGAATACAGCCTCAAAATCTCCTCAGCAGAAAGCAGACACAAGACACACACATACACAAGATCACTCACTCAGTCTCTCTCTCCTTCTCTTCATAAAAACACACATGCACGCGCGCAGGTGTACGCATACACATTTATTCAAACAATCATAAAGTACGCCTTCACTGGTATCGATTGATTTCTTGATCTGATACTGGTTTCTGACACTTACGTGAATATTAGACATTGAAATAAAACCCGTGACCATGGATGCTGTAAAGGATCCGAAACGTCGGGAATCAAATAATATCAATACAACGCAATAAAATCTGGAAAAAGTAGTTTTATTTCAATGTCTGATTTGATGTTCAATCTGTCTCGTTTCTTGACTGAAGGTGATAAAATTGGTACTGGTCACAAATAAAACTAGTGCCACCTCTGTACCTCGCATTGGTCTGCAATACACCCCGCGGCAATCCTCCCCGCAAAGGTCTGTTCTAAGGCGATACGTGGCAGAAGCATCGCCAAAAGTTATCTATTCAGTTCGCGGTTAGTTTAACAATAGCCACTCTAATACTAATATGAGTTAGAGATAACTGATGTGTGGGATCAAAGCGTATTTTGATTTCTGACACGTTCAGTTTTGAGTTGGACTTTTCAGAGAAGGTAGTTATTAGTAAGTAAGTCAATAGTCATGGCTGATATTTTGTGTCGACATTTGAATTTATTGAGGTGGCAACTCTATTCCTTTTTAATCCTGATCCTACCAGATCCTAAGAATCAAGCCCAGGATCTCTAGCATAACAGTCGCGCCTAGTACCACTAGACTAATGAAGCAGTCATCCAGCAGTGATTATCCATACAACAAATTACCGCAAAATCATATCGATCCAAAGAATACCCCTTTGCGTCAATTTGGCTTTGTTTTTTGTTATTACGCTTCAGGCAAAATCTTATAGATTTCATAGGAAATCGGTGCAGAGTAATAATTTTATTAAACATCTGTAAAATCGATATGGTATGACCAATCGATGATAGTACATGTGAGAGCTTTACTGTATGGGAGATAATGATAACATATGATGATGGTATTACCATGGGGAATCGATCGCTTCGGGCGGTGAAACAATCTAGATAGAAACACAATGTATTTTGAATGAAAGTTAAGAAATTAAATTTACATTATCTTTTGTTTTAATATCATCATTCATCACCCCTATATTCCCCAAAGGGTTAAGCAAGGATGTACTAATGTACAATAGAGTTCACTGGTATCTTTAGGCTCCATGTAATAGGGGGTATATTGCCATTAATTAGCGGCGGTAGCCTAATGGTTAGGGCGTCGGACTTGCGACCATGTGGTTGCCGGTTCAAATCCCACCCATTGCACTACCGACGTGAACCCACTTGTAACACAAGCATTTAGCTTAGCTTGAAGGGTTAACAAGAATACTAGTTATGTGCGACCCACATAGCTAGTAAGCTTTTTTTAAAGAATTAGTAAAAATTGACGTCGATCCAAACTCCGAGATGCTACTGAGAATTTCATGGGAAATCTCAGTAACACTTTTTGTAGTTGCAATCGGTCCCAAGACCTCCAGCTTAGCAGTCGCACTTGAGACCACTAGACTAATGAGGCAGTTTTATTTAATCAACTAGCTTTTGCCAGCGACTTCGTCCGCGTGGAATAGTTACTTTGTTCCCTAGTTCTTCGCCCGCAGTTTCACCTGCATTGCCCCGTTCCTAAGGGTTGTAGCGTGATGTTTTATAGCTTGAAACCTTTCTCATGAATCACTCATTTTCCCAACATTTCCGTTCACTGCTCTGCTCCTATTGATCGTAGCGTGATGAAAAGTATACTATAACCTGCCCAGGAGTATGAAGAACAATTGTACCAAGTTTCGTTGAAATCCGTCGAGTGGTTTTTGTTTCTATAACGAACATACAGACAGACAGACAGACAGACAGACAAAAATTTTACTGATTGCATTTTTGGCGTCAGTATCGGTCACTAATCACCCGCTGATAGTTATTTTGGAAATATATTTCATGTACAGAATTGACCTCTACAGATTTATTATAAGTATAGATGATAAATAAAAATAAAGATACTTAATTTTGATTATCTCCTGATTCATAATTATGTCTGAAAATACAAAGTCAATGACCTACACTCGAAACTCTAGGACACTCAGAACTCTATAGACATGAGCTACAAACTAAATCCGTGAAACGATAATCAATCACTATACCAATTAAACGAAAACATACCTGTACCGTTAACCCTACACACTCACTTACCCCACTTCCAACAAAACTTAACCTTCCAAAGTTCACTTGACTCGAAGGCCACTTATCGGAGGGATGCGGTCTGATAGACCAAGGTCAAGTGCAAAAGGGTATTGGCCGCCATCGACGGGTTGGGATGCGGTGAGAAAATTTATTAGCTCACGAGTTAAATGTTTGATGTGTAGGGGGTGAAAGGTGCTGATAGACTTAGGCTAGTTTTATTGGCTATAAAATTTAGTGGCTTATTTATAGCCTTTGCTTGAAAACAGTAACTAGTTATTTTTATTGTATTTAACAGTATACAAGCGGTGAATTTGAGGCAATTTACCTCCAATGAGATGGATGGACGACCTGATGAAGGTCGCTGGGAGTCGTTGGATGAAGACGGCACATAATCGGTCCTTGTGGAAATCTTTGAGGGAGGCCTTTGTTCAGCAGTGGACTTCTATTGACTGATATGATGATGATGAATAGGGGAATTTTATCCTCAGATATTAAGTAAAAGACAGAGTGGCTTGGAAAGCTCGGGGTCTTTGCTCAGCAGTGCAGTAGAAGGAAATTGTATAGAGAAAAAAATACGTTAATACATGGTAAATGAGCCTCGTTTCTTTTCCACTCTAGTAGTTGTGAGCGCAATTGCTACGCCAAAGGTCCTGAGTTCGGTTCCCAGGTCGAATAGTGTTATTGTTTACTAATCTACCGAGACTATTGCGTTTAATGCCAAATGGCAGGATAGGAACATAGATTAATGGTATCCGAATCCGTATAATAACGCAATTTGATTAAATTTTGTGTGAATTACGATTTATTTTGGTATTTACCGGCAATTCGGTCCGCCGCCCGGATCTTTAAGGTGAAGTCAACAGCATCTATCAATGGCAAATTAATACGTCATACTATGCCATAATTATTAACTGTTACTGAACTCCCCAATCGACAAACTTATGGCCTACAGACAGATGTTTCGGGTTTTATTTGAGTATGTATATACTTCACTTCCCGTGCGCAGTTCGCCTGCGTACTTGGTTAATTTTCGTTTCTAAATAAATTGAGCGCACTGTACCTACACCATGGAGGTTTCATATCATAAAATGTGTTAAGTCTAATTTATAAGGAAGAAAACAATTGTCAAAATGTCAACAGCGAATGACAGCTGTATGTACATCTTGACGATGTCATCGTGTGTCAAACGGATGGTATAGTGTGCGGATTTTCATACAAACTTTCACCTCCTTTTTCACCACCTTAGGGGATGAATTTCCATAAATTCTTTCTTAGTGCTCGTCTACAGTGCAACAGGACCCAGCATGCAAACTTTTAGGGATCTAGCTCCTGTAGTTTCGGCTGTGCGTTGATACGTCAGTCAGTCAGTCAGGTTTCTTTTTTATAATTATATAGATAACCAAATTACAAGAAAACCTAACATACACCAATTAAAAGTTTCAAAAAGTGATAATCCCACAAATTCGATTCTTTTCAATCCATAAAAAGCGTACACGTCGTAACCCGCAAATGCCGTGCGGGTACAAAAATCCCCCACGCCAGTTCGCACCTGTTAACCTATCAATAACAGATATCCCGGTACGGGACGTCGAACGTCCCGACATGCCGCTGAAAAACGATAAGTCAGTGCAGGGTTGACACGCGCGTTCAACAATTTTTCAATAAGATTCCTGCTTCTATCCCTCTGTGTGATACATGACGAGTTTTTCGAATAAAAAAAAAATAACTTTGTAGTGAAGTAAATTAACTTAACTTTAAAACTTAAATTTAAAAAAATATTCCTATAAGAAATACTTTATTTTTTTATTAGCTGCTTCTATTTCCTTCCTGGGTAAAGGCCTCCCCCAAGTCTTTCCAGGTATTTTCTTCCTGCGCCCCCTGAAACTGGTCTTCACGGTACGCATCGAACTGATCCCACCACCTCTTTCTGGGCTGATCTCAACGGTGGCGTCTACCATCTTTAGGACCTATTGAGTGGAGGCTCTCGCCCAACAGTCATTGCGGTGCATGCGGCTGACATGACCTGCCCAATCCTATTTAGGCCTGGCGGCCTACTATATTGCAATTAAAAACTAGACAGCATTGATTCTCTGATAAAATGAAAAGAATCTCCGAAAATTTTGCATAAGTATTGGAAACCAATCAAACTGCCAACCCTATTCCTGAAGCCGATCAACCTGTTGCGCCGAACATTCGATACCCTTCAATGGCATGAGGGTAAGGGACAGCACATTACCGCCGGACTAGTGTGTGAACAGGATGCCACACAAGTGTGAGGGGCCCACTTGAGCCCACACGTTCCAATGGTTTCAGCGGACCTATAAATATATGTTCGAACTTTGGTGTCGATGAGACGAGTGGAAGGATGCTCTACTTCCAATAGTAAACACTATTTTTAATCAACTTACCAGCTCATCAACATCATATTGCTGTAAAGTTTTTCGAAAAGAGGGATATGAACAAAGAAAAAACTATTGTTAATATGTGCTAATGCTAATGTTTCTACAAATAGAGTATAATTCAAGAAAGTATGCTTAACCTAACATAACATTTCATAATACCTATGAATGCTGTCAACCATCTGGCAGGCTAATCACTTTACCACGTTACGTATGAACATTGTCTTATGCATGCGGATATGATAAACAGAAAAAATCGCGGAATGATTATTACATTTTTAACACTACCTAATTAATTAAAATCTCTCGAATTTTTATGTAAAAATTTCTAAAATAGAGCCACTTTCCAATCACAAGCATCGGAAAAAATCCGCAAAAGCGGCGAAAAAGAATCCTTCGGCCGGCCCGGAAGCTATCGATGTCCGGGGACTAGGGCCGTCCCGCGCGGGACTCTATTGAACACCGGGATCGCATTTGCATATCGACAAGTGATTTTAAATTCTCTCCAGTGTCCCGTAATTGATACCGGGATTTTAAGCGGGAATTGAGGTGATTTTTAACCACTGTCGACTTGAAAGTGATTTTTAAATACGGTTCAATGTTTTAAAGGGTAAATTTCTTCTGTGTATTTATAGGATTAACTTTTGGGTATATTTTTGGTCCTTTTGCCCGCTGATTTGTGAGATATTTTAGTGTATGATTGATCTTGGACTTGCGAGCCTGAAACCACTTTAATAAGCCTCAAAGCAAGCGAAATTTTGAGACGAATTTTTAATAATACATATATGTTATCTAGATCAGAGGTCCCCAAACTTTTTTATCTTGTTTGTTTATTTATTTTCTTGAAATATGGTTTTTTACAAGTTCTTATAATAATACAATAATTGTTCTTCATATTTCGCCTACTCAATTCAGCATGCAAATTATGGGTTTTTAGATAGGTACATACTATTTTTACAATTTCAGTGATAAATTGGTCGGTCGGATAAATCGGTCGGTCGGATAAATCGGTAAATTGTGTTAAAAATTTTCATAGCCATCGTTGAAGAAGTTCATGAGAAACATTGACATTTTTATGTATATAGATATATATACTCATGACAGCGCAAATTTTTTATTAATTTTATAATTCTTTTTTATAATTCAGGAAATCTTGTATTGCATAAAAGCAATTCGGTAAGCCATGCTCTGAGTTGCCTTTGAAACAGACTAGTTGGAAGTTCTCTTATTTCTTTTGGTATATTATTAAATATCTTTATTGCCATTAGGCTCGTGTTTTTATGAGAGACGGTTGAGTTAAACATGCGAATTGCTAATTTTGAGGGATCTTTTAAAATTTTTCCCATCAAAACACTATAATTATAAGTTTTACTAAATAGAAAATTGCCGAACACTTCGCATGTTTTCCGGTTTTGAATAGACACCCTGTTTGCCTAATTTTAAATTTTTGCTAATTGAATATACCATATACCCATTCACAGGGATCCCTATTTTTTTCCGCTGACATGGACCTCTTGTAGGTCATCGTCGACCCCTGGGGGTCGATATAGACCATTTTGGGAATCACTGTTCTAGATAGTCCTCTATTTCTGACTCACAGCCAGTCAACGGACTGAAACTCGGTGAAGTGTATTATTCTGAGCGTGAGTGTCTAAGACCAGGGAATAGTAAAATTTACTCAGAAGATAGTGTCTTTATACAGACGGCAATGCAATTAGCTATAAAATCAGTAATATATTATTACGAAATCAAACGAAGGTTCAGGTAAATTGTGATTAGGTTTTTCTATGATAAAATGTAAGTAACAGTTCGGAGATTGGATTTGTGGCCGGATAATGACAATAAACTCGCCCCCTATAGCAGTGGACCTAAAAGGGGTGAACTGTGGGTCTAGACTACTACACCTCTGCCAAATCCCGTGGCGTACCTATGTTGTGTGAAAACGCAGATATTTTGAAAATGCCTAACCTTTGTACCTTGTGATACCTACAACTATATACTATTTATTATGTCAGACATAAATACAAATAGGGGATAGATTCAACTAACAAAATAGAAATTACAATAAAGATAACAAAATTGGTTGTGAAATTTTGTATTAACGTTTTTAAAATACAGTTTTTACAAAACATACTTATCATCACACCTTTATTCCTCAAAGGGTTAGGTAGAGGCGTACTAATTTGTACGCCCACATTTACACATTTAATTCCCATATTGCGATTAACCGGGCACAAATCTCAAACTCCGAACTGCTACCTACTGAGAATTTCAAAGAAAAATCCAATAACACTTTGCTCGAATTGGGAATCGAAACCAGAATCTCTAACGTAGCAGTCGCGCTTGGGACCACAAGACTAATGGTAATGAGGTATTTACGATAACGTTAAAATACAGTTTTTATATTTTAACTAGCTTCTGCCCGCGACTTTGTCTGCGTGGACTTTAGAACCTGAATAAAAAGTATGTGCCTATGTGTTATTCAAGACTATAATCTATCTCCGTGAAATTTCATCCAGATCCGTTCAGCCGTTCTGGCGTGAAAGAGTAACAAACATCCATTATATCCATACAAACATTCAAGTTTATAATATTAAGTTAGGATTAAGTAAGACTACCAATCTACCTGCTTGTATAAAATTTAAAACGAATGTGAACTGAAACGATACTGCATCGGAATAGATCGTAAATTAGCACAATTGGCCCCCTGTAGGCCTCACAAATATTTGTTTCGTATGATAATGCAACCTGTATTGTAGGAGCTACTTAATCAACCAGTGAGTGAGTGGCACGAATGGGCCGGCTCGACCGGAGTGATACCACGGCCTCACAGAAAACCGGCGTTAAACAACGCTTACGTTGTGTTTCGCCGAGTGAGTGAGGTTACCGGAGGCCCAATCCTCTTTTAAAGGTCGGCAACGCACTTGTGACTCCTCTTTTGGTGTTGCGGGTGTCCAAGGGCGGCGGTAATCGCTTACCATCAGGTGATCCGTCTGCTCGTTTGCCCTCCTATCCCATAAAAAAAAGTGAACTGAGCTGATTACATTATTTTGCAAATAAATATAAAATTCAATATAACAATAATTACTTTTATAATATCAGTACAATCAACCGATATTAACGTAAAACGATCCCAATGAACGGTGAAATATAAACGACCGCCTATCACACCGTAGCGTAATGTATTCATTATTTTATTACAATGAATATATTGCTTCTATTCGGTACTTTTTGTGATATATTATAACGCCAAAATAAACACACGATTTAATTATATTTTTGTTACAATATGTCGGTTATTAATTAACAGTGTTTAAGAAAAAACATAAAATAACATAACATACCATTACGCCTCTATTTCCCGAAGGGTTAGGCGGAGGCGTATTAATGTACACCCATAGTTCACCGGTAGGTATGTTTAAGTCCCATGTGATAGATGATAGATGTCCCATATAATACCGCCAGTTAAAAATTACTATGGACAGAGAACCCGGAAATATTTAACACCTGTAATATACAATAATATAGATAGCTTAAGAAAACTTAATCCGAAAAAAAGCAATACTTTTGCATTGAAGCGCGTTTTGAAGGACAGCCTGCTAAAAGGGCATATTGCGCTTAGGGTATGACAGTAGTTACAAAGTTCTATGTATATTAGATCATAAGAATATTATAATTAAACCTAAGACTAGTTACTAGATAAAACAGAGCGCCTCTTCCGCCAACAAACTGTATCAAGCGGTTTGGCGAAATTGTACTTACTGAATAAATTGTACTATATTTTTGTTGATTATCCAGACTCCGAACTGCTACAGAGAATTTCATAGAAAAACTCAATAACACTTTGCTCAGGACCTTTAACCTAGCAATCGCGCTTGGCACCACTAGACTAATGAGGCATGTACACGGAAAAATACCTCCTTAATAGAAATTAAGTAATTTCTAAGAGTAATGAAAATTAACTTCTGGTGAATAAATCTAATTCGCTGGTTTTTATACATTTTCATAAACGAAATTAAAAAGAGATTTTTTTAAAAATAAGATGTAGGTATCACGTCATAATTATGTGTACAAAGGCTTTGCATTTGTTTTTTTTTGCTTTTTTCTCTTTCAAATTGCTAATAATGAATTAACGACGGTGTAATGGTCAGCGGAACATCTGAAACCGCGTTCAAACATAGCTGTCGCTTAAAGGAGCGTTTACAAAAAAAGCCGCGACCGACCGAAAATTAAATAATGAAAAAATATAGCCCCCACTTCCCTTGTACAGATGAAATTTGATTAAAAAATCACGATTATTACACGACCACCCCATCGTGGAATTTGAAAGCACCCTTTATACACCAGGATTGATGAGCCAGGCGACTTTACGCCCTAAACTTCGGATATAAGGACCAATTTTTCGGCGGTAACAGAAAATTTATCGATGTATTTTTCAAACAGTCGATGCTCTCCACCCCCCATCCTTCAGTCAGACCCCCTTTCAATAATTTTTCATCGTTTTGATCCGTTCTCTTTGCGGTCTACTCTTTATACTTAGATTAATAAAGTTTTTAAATTAAAATCGCCGAAACAAATATAGGTTTTTTACGTAAAAGAGGTTATTATTAATTTTTTGAAACTTATTGATGTTGGCTTAAAATTAATGTTCTATGTATTCTAAGGACAGAATAATTCGATTTGAAAATTGTATAGGTACTTAATCCGGTACTTTATTGTACAGTTTGCCTTAATATGACATATCGCAATCGTATTATTATCTAAGGTTCTCGGCAGAGATGCACTTTCTTACCACTACAGTTCGCTAGTGATATAGATAATGTAATAAACAAACATTTTTTGTATGGGGTAGGGGGACAAACGAGCAGACGGATCGCCTGATGGTAAGCGATAACCGCCGCCCATAGACACCCGCAATACCAGAGGAGTCACAAGTGCGTTGCCCGCCTTTTAAAAGGGGATTGGGCCTCCGGTAACCTCACTCACTAGGCGGAACACAACGTAAGCGTTGTTTTGACGCCGGTTTTCTGTGAGGCCGTGGTATCACTCCGCTCGAGCCGGCCCATTCGTGTCGAAGCATGGCTCTCCCACGTTAGTATTACGATTAACGAAAGAAATTTATAAGGCGAATGTTAGCGGCAGTGTCAGTAGATGTCGCCCTGGAAGGACATACGCCGATCTAATTGGCGAAATCCTGCAAAAAGGTCAGGTGCGTAGCCTGACCCATAAAACAAACAATCAGTGTATCTTTGGTATATCGGTATTGCCTAGAAGGGGAAGGAGTTACGGAGGTCTGTTAGCAGTCGCTTCGTGGAAAATACATGCATCTGGTTGGGTTAGAAGCTAACCACGACATTGTTGGGACAAGGCTATATAATGATTCGGGGGCCGCGGACGAATTGTCTGTTTCCCGTAGCCCTCGACGCCGCAGGTGCAGGAGGGAACACCGTGTGGTTTTTAGTCGGTAGGTCACCCACTCTGGGTGGAGTCCGACACGCCCCGTCGCGTCCCCGGGCGGCGGATGTCCATGAGGATTTTCCACACGAAACCAAAAAAAAAAAGCTATATAATGATAGTATAATGACCCGTTAATAAAAACCGCTACGCGAATCGTGTCGTCAAAATAAAACCACTCTACGCATTTCAAGTAAAAGTAAAACCAGGACTAGTCTAATAAAGTAGTTTTTCGTTCGGCATTGCGTCCACTATAGCAAGAGAATTTTCACAATTTAAAAATAAAAACTAAGCTCACCTCAAACAAAAACATTGACAAAAACCTCCCTTTTAATCAACTATCAAAGGCCTCTGCAGCAAACAATACGCGTATTAGGAGCCCTCAAATGTCCTCGAAGCTACTTTTTATGATCAAAGCATCGAATCGGTGAACGCGAGGCTACAATGCGATGCATGGATGCATATGCATGGGGTATTGTCGCATGGATTATGGATGAGGAAAGAATGAGGTCGTGGAAAGAGTGTGTATGCAGTTTTACAAATGTTTTAGGTTATTTTTTGCTTCTGAAATTGAGAAATGGATGAATAAAAATACTACGTAATAATAGGTCTTCTTTAACGTAATTAATATTTTTTTTCCTGCCACATTTGTATAGTGTTTTGGTTGTCGCGTGAGGGAACCCTAGTTCGATTTGGAGATCGAACAAAGCATTACCTATTCAGCTTTCCCATGAAATTATCATTAGCAGCTCGGACTTTGGATGCAGAAATACGCAGACGTGGGACCTCTATCAACGAATTGTACATATCTGCTTAACCTCTCGAAGATACAGACATGATGGTTTGTATGTTATTTTTGGTAGTTTTCAGTTGTTTCTTTGTAATTCTAAAATACTTTTTTTGTTGACTTATTTTCTGCCCTACCACCATAAGTGCTTACTGGCCATGGCTTTTAATTTCAATTACATTACTGGAATATGGCAGCATGAGTATCACCTCCTTTGTATTAAAAAAAAGATTAAATATTCATCTTTCCACTCACACCAATCCCCTGTAGATGACAATACGAGGAATTATGACGAAACTCTTTGATCTGGTGATTACTAATGACGATCAGTAGGCACATTCAATCGCCGATATGTGTATTCATGACGCTATGAATTTGTAATTCACCCTTGTGTGCGCAGGGTTGGCAAGCAGAATAATAAGACCCGCAAAAATACAAAAAATAAAAATATTTCTAATTGCCAAATTCTTTTTGCTGTAGATGATTTGACAGACTTAGAACTTTTTTCCCAATTTTATTTCACAATTTTGTAGTTATTTTATCTGAAGTTTGATATTTATATAAAAAATACGAATATTAATTAACCTTGGATTTTTTTGATTAAAGACTATCAAATCCAGGTTCTTCACAATGCTTTCGTTTAATTCTTAAAGCATTTTACAAGCCTTGCCATCTATCTATAGAAAGTATATAATCTTTTAAATACTTATATTGTCGGCTAAGTACGACAGGTATAAACTACGATAATAACCTTCATTCATGCATGGGTCCCCTAATAGTAAGCAGTTTCCATAGACCATACTTGTTTATTTTATTGGGGTAAGTGTGAAAAGTTAATGAGAGTTTCATTTCATATTTTAAAATCCTGAACATTTGTGACAACCCTACCATAGATAGGCAAAGGCACTAAGCCAATATAAGTGTTTATGGAGTTTGTACTTTGAAAGAATTAACAATGTTTGTGTTTAGCTTATGATTCCTTTAGATGGCAGAGTGTTATGTGATTTAAATCTAGCCGATTTTAAATGAAGTATAAGTGCAGTCACCTTCAGAAGTGGTAATTAATAAATTAACAAAACAGAGGCAGAGGTGACTTATATTGCCACGAACTGGGCACAAATCCCGAACTCCGAGATGCAACTGAGAATTTCACAGAAAAACCTCCCTTTGTGTATTCTACCAGCTGTATAATGGACTGTGTTCCGAGGAATTATTTAATATGATGCCCACGGCCAGATTTTATCATCGCACCTCTCGCCATTGGCAGCGATTTCATCAACACCTTAGAACCACTATCATCGCGAAGAACTTCATCCCACGTACAATCAGGCTGTGGAATGCCCTACCTGCCGAGGTTTTCCCAAAGACTACAGCATAGGATCCTTCAAAAAACGTGAAAAGTGAAAAGGTTTTTACAGGGTCTGCAACGCGGGAGCGACACCTCTGGTATTGCAAACGTCCATAGGCTATGGTAACTGCTTACAATCAGGCGGGCCGTAAGCTTGTTTGCCACCTCAGTGGTAAAAAAAGCCGGTAACACTTTGTTCCACCTGGGAATCGAAACCAGGTCTAGGGTAGCAGTCACGCATATTAGAGGAGGCAGTTAGGGGAGTTTGGTAATTGATAACTTGGTTATTTGCAATATGCTCTCCTGGGAACTAAATGTACTGGTCATCATTACACGTCTATTTCGAGTGATTCTACGAGAACATACACGTGATGATATTATATTATGTGTTGTATGTTTTGGTTTATTATAATATACTACCACGAATAAATGCAAAAACGAAGTCACGGGAAAATCTAGTAACAATGATAACTATATAATGCGCACACAGTCGTTCTAAAACGTAATAGAAACATTTAGGTAACTGTCTACAAATAACTTTAGTGGTCTTGTGGTCCAAAATGTCGCTTTTATCTGCCATCGAGAACATTATCTACTTCTTTAGAAATAGGCTATAAACCTCATCACATCCTGAGCGATGAGTGACGAAACTTGTTGCATGAGTAACGAGCCAAATTTGGGGTTCCGTACCTTAGGACCAAAATTTGTTCTTAGGCACATATATTTCAACGAATAGTTCTTGTTTATGCCTTATTGTTTTAATTTAATCGGGTTTTACCGAACCTATTAACTATCTCGCTGCTGGGCCCGAGTTTTCTCTCAAAATAAGAGGGACCGTAAGGCTATGGTCACGCTAATCTGATTAGGGTTGGTAGATTTTACAAGTCGTTGAGAAAATCTCTCAGACATGCAGGTTTCTTTACGATGTTTCTCTACACCGTTTGAACAAGTTATTTAAGATACTTCATCGATAAATACATTAACTATTGCATAAATTACTGGAAAATTCAAATAACAGATGATCATTCTATAGTCTTTGCTGCTGGGCATAGAGTTCCTTTCAGAAAGAATAGTTTATTCTTAGTTCATTTGTTTTTCTTTTTATTTCCAAGAGAGATGCGTCATTTATTGTGTTATAATAATACAAAAATCAATTTACACAGAACCACTGCTTGGAAATATAGCTCATACTGCTAAGAATCAGTTAAACAAACGGCAATTACCATCACTCTTTTTAGTCTACAATCTTGATCTGTTATATTGTTCTGGTTTTCGACATTTGGACATACCATAAAGTATTATTATTGTTATCGTCAATTTACTTGAAACATTAAAAGGATACAAATAAAGGCGTGTACAGATATCTTTAACCATGTAAGATTTTTTTTATTATAAAATGTCAAACAAGAACTACATATAATTTAGGTTAGGTAAAGAGTACACCTCATGTAATGTACTCTCATAATTTTCTGATATATTTAAGTCCTTTACAATAAGGGGTAAGTTCATTGCCATTAACCGAGTAAAAATCCACACTATGAGTTGCTACTAAAAATTTCACAGAAAAAGCCAAAAACACTTCTCGACCTGGGAATCGAACAAATTGAAGACTTCTCACGTGGGCCGGCTCGACCGGAATGATACCACAGTCTCACAGAAAAATGGCGTCAAACAACGCTTACGTTGTGTTTCGCCGAGTGAGTGAGGTTATCGAAGGCCCAATCCCCTTTTAAAAGGCGGGCAGTGACTCCTCTGGTGTTGCGGGTATCCATGGGCGGCGGTAATCGCTTACCATCAGGCGAACCATCTGCTCGTTTGTCCCCCATATCCCATAAAAAAGACAGTTAGACAAAGGAAATAAAATTGTTGTTATTAATACTAGTTAGCCATAGGTGAAAAGTGCTGCTAGTGTCATACGTACTATCTGACAGGTCAAATTCGTGTGCCAAATCATTAGCTAAAACAAACGCCCGAGATCAGTTTTTTTGTACGAAAATGTTTCCAAGGACCACTTTGTTTCTTATCTTTTTAGTTTCATCCAATTTTGTAAGTTTTGTTGTTAATCTGTACAAGCCTTTAGTTTTATGGTGAGATTTTTGGTCAATCTTTATATTATCTTAGCCTTTGCGGGATTGTCTTAAATTTGATATAGGTATGAATGAGTCAGTCACGTTATATTGCCATGTCCTTATAAAATGTACGTAGAATATATAATAACTAGTTTGTGAGGAGTTCTCAATTATGTTGGATTCGGTTGGGTTCGAATCAGCAGTCCCTTAAGCTAACATTTATTACCCAAGTATCGATGCTTTTAGTACCAAAGGACTACATAAATATATATCATAAAAAACATACCGTCACGGCTATATTCGCCGATAGGTTAGGCACAGGTCTACTAATACACACCCATGCCCTCGTTTCGTCGATATGTTTAGGTCTCAATACTAAGGAGTGAGCCTATTGTCATTAAGCGGTCACAAAACTTAACACCGAGCTGCTACTGAGTATTTTATGGGAAAACCCAATGAAACTTTTCTCAAGCTGGGAATCAAACCCAGGTGCAGCAGTCGCGCTTACAACCACTAGATTTATGAGGCAGTCAGCAAATATCAGTATTTCCTAGAAATTGGAATACTGAAATCAGCTGCCCAACAAAGCTAAGAAAACCATGGTGACGACTATAAAAATTCACATAATCTCATTTACGGCATCGATTATAATATAAATCGGCAAATTTAAATTCTACCCCGCTATTACTGAAGGGGAAATATGGGAAATGTCATAAAAAGCAATAAAGGGTGTTCATAACGTCTTCAAATGCATTGTCGATATATAAAAGTGCTGGCGATATATAAGATATATTTCTCAATGGAGAGTTTCCGTCGAGTTGGAGCGCTTCCGGTGCCAACAGAACGACGTAGAATTGCAGATGCGTCTTGAAGTGAAGATGTTTTGAATTTGGAAGTCTTGTGAAGAAAAAAAACAAAGGATAAATATTTTAATGAGAAAAAAAACAAGGATCGGATTGAACCTTTCTTATTTTGATCTTCCTGGTTAATCTTAGGACATTACCTCTTTGTATAAGTAATACATCAGAGTTTGGAGGCAAATAAACTGGATTTATATTAATAACATCGATGACCTGTGTAAAATTAATTGGAAAATGTGGCAATAATAATGTTGTGGCATTCTGATTTTAATCCATTTCACTTGTATTTAATTTTTACGATATTTTTTATTGATAAGGACATGTTCGCACTAAATTGCTCACGTTATCGCCTCCAAGGACTAAAAATATTTTCTTTTTTCAAAAAAATTCTTAACCAAACCGGACCTTTTCCTTACCGTTACTACACCTTGGAATCTCTACCTCATTCCAAAGTCTGGAATATTTTATCCGGCGCGGAAGCGGATATTGCAGCGGGGCCGATGTCTGCCGTTCCATTTGTCAAGTTGCCCGTTTGATAACAAAGAGGGCGCCACAAAGAAAGTGTGAAGGATTGCGGCCCAGTGACAGTTGTTTGTCTGTTTGCATGCGTGGAAGATGTCTTTGAATGTTCTGATTGATAAGGTAAGGCGTTTGTTTCTAGAGCGGCGAAGAAAAAATCATAACATACCATCACGCCTGTATTCCCCAAAGGGTTAGGCAGAGGTGCACTAATATCTAAACACACAGTAGGGGGCGAGCTTATTGCCATTAACCGGGCACAATATCCAGACTCGGAACTGCTACTCAGTTTTTTTTATGGATTAAATAGTCAATGTCCCCCATGGACACCTGCAATACCAGAGGAGTTGCTGATGCATTGCCGACCCTTAAGAGCCCCTACAAACTGCAGCAGACAGCCAAAGCCGCAGCAACCAACTGGCTCTTACGCGCAATAGTCGAAATACACACCAAGATGCTTTACTTAAGGGTGGTCGCCAGTTAGACCCCAAGAGGTCCTATCGTCGAGCAAGTCTGATATTTTCTCGTCTCTTAAGAGATGCCTATCTGAAGGGCAGTGAGGAACAGTATTCTAACCTATCCCGTCTCCACGCGGGGTGACGGATGGGAGAGTTTCGATTTATGTCTGGTTATAGTAATAGGCTCGCTCCATGTCCAGTACATGGGGCTGTGCTGTGGCAAATTGTAATAAAATATGTGTGTGCATTTAAAAATATAAGTTGGAAAAAGTGTACACTATAAATGAATGCCACGGCAAGCTTGACAGTTTGCGCTTTGGACGACTCGTATTCCGTCGCTATAGGGATGATTTTTTAAAAACAGCTGTATAGTTTATACTATGTGTGTGTGCCCCAAAACTAAATAACAAATACGGCTTACACAAAAAAATATGTTAGTTTTGCTAAAGAAAAAAAACAAAAACATATGCTGTAATAGCAAATAAAGTTTTAAATTAAAGTTATTTACTATAGAAGTTTCAAAGTAACAAACAAAATGGCTTGTAAACATTAAAATAACAAAATATTAGATGCAATAATGTAAGAGTATCAAAACAATTAACAATACGACGCAAACCTACTTTATTTCCCTGAACGCAACGTGCTGGGGACCTACGGTATACCTCTGCCTAACTCTTCAGAGAATACAGTCGTGATGATATGTTTTGTTACTCAATATTACTTTATAAGTTACACTTTCAGATATTTAAAAAAATGGGGAGATAGAAATGTATGGCGGCATAGAAATCGAAAATCCCCAACCTACCCCGGTAAAATATGGTGCATGAATATAAACGCCTTCAAATACGGCGATACGGGGTGGTATCGGGTAAAATATGTTAACAATAACAATAACTTAAAGACCAACACCTACTTAAGGGATGAAGGAAGGGGTAGAAATATTCAATGTTCTTTTATGCGCATTGTTCAAAGAACTTTCATGAAATTCTATTTTTTGAGATATACTTGTAGAGAGCTATATTATATGGCGCACTATTTTTAAAGTTTAAGCTGATAAGATATAGGTATTTCTAACTGTAATCGAACCCAACTCGCCACGGACACCACCCTTGTGACCACTAACCTACATGCTCTAGTGAAAAAATTATAACTTGTAAAAGTACATAATTATCTTAAAAAGATTTATTTACAGATATAAATATATTTTTTTTCTTTTTATCATTACCATCACGCCTGTATTTCTCGAAGGGTTCGACAGAGGTGGACTAATGTATACCGGCCCGCTGGTATTTTTAGGTCCCATGTAATTAGATTAGGTGCCATTAACCGTGCAGAAAACCAAACTCCGAGATGCTACTAAGAATTTTATAGAAAAACCCAATACTTAACATTTTGCTGGAACTGAGAACCGAACCCAAAACCTCTAGCAAAGACGATCACTAGACTACTGAGATCGTATTATTAATTATTGTAATACAAAACTTAACAAACAATTCAAAAGACGTAACAGAAAAATTTATTAAACCACACATTTGCACACACAGACATTTTCTTTTCACACACTCGTGCATGTGTGGGTGAGGGTGGCAAGGGAGGCGAGTGAAATCTTCAGTAGATGGATGTTCTAATATTCAAATGGGATACGGAACTATTATTGTTGGAGCTACTGTCGATATGTATGTAGTTTGAGTAGTCTTGATCGTTTTACTACTATCCAAGTTAATATGTGCGATAATATTCGTGTGTAGGTTCTTGAATCAGAAAATTCCCGAAGAATAACAGATTTTGCATTGGATTTGTTACTAAATATAACATAACATAATCAACCCATTATATTGTCCCACTGCTGGGCACGGGTCTCCTCTCAGAATGAGAGGGATTAGGCTATAGTCCACCAAGCTGGCCTAGTGCGGGTTGGCAGACTTCACACGCCATCAAGAAAATCTCTCAGGCATGCAGGTTTCCTCACGATGTTTTTCCTTCACCGTTTAAGCGCGTGATTATTAACTATTAATACGTACAACTTCGAAAAGTCAGAGGTACGTGCCTTGGGTTCGAACTCGAGACCTTTGACTTGGCAGTCCAATGGTAATACTACTAGGCTATCACTGCTTTTAAATATACTTATTTAAATTTTTATTCTGTTTGAAATCACTACAATGCAGTAATGTTATTTTTTTAAGACTAAGAAAGAGTATCGGCAACAGCATTAAGGTATACCCAGAAAATATATTATTAAAGGATAATATAATTTTTTATGGAGGATGCAAAAACATTACTTTAAATAATGTAAGTATGTATAACAAGCCTCATTAGTCTAGTGGTCCCAAGCGCGACTGCTACGCTAGACGTCCTGGGTTCGATCCACAGGTCGAGCAAAGTGTTATTGGGATATATTACATGGGACGTAAATATACCGGAAAACTGTAGGCGTATATTAGTACGCTTCTGTCTAACCTTTCGGGTAATACAGGTGTGATGGTATGTTATGTTATGATATTATGTATAATAAGTAAATTTTATTATAAAAATATTATTAGTAGTCATAAATTTTTATAAAAATATACTTTCGATAACATTTGAACGTTCTTGTAAATAATCCATAAGCACGACACATAACATACCGCAAAATAAATCAAAACAGAACCTAAAATCTAAAACTTGCAAGTCAAAATGAGCTGTCAAAACTTAGGTGCCCCGAGGCGGCTTCAAGTATCAAAACTGGAAGGCGACGTAGCGGCAACTTCTTTGCATACTTCCCGCGAACGCGCGGGTGTTGGTGCGCGATACGTCACTTATATTATATTGTCTGCCTACACATATTGCTTGGCTAGTGACGTGCCGGTATCGATAGAAGTGATGTGCTCATTTTTAGTAGCGAAACGATTTAGGATTGGGAGAAATGAGGAACATAGTACTACTCTATAATTCTTAGGCAGTCAAATGATTTTTTATAGAAATTAATTGTTAAATAGTCTGATGTGGTATTGTGAACAAAATATTGAGTATTTCTTTTTAATTCAAAGCACTTTCTAATAAATGTTGTGAAAGAAAATATCGATCATGGGTAGGAATGAAACTTCCGATTCGTCCGGTTTATATACCGGATCCTCCATCCGCAAGCCTATCACTTTAAACAGCGAAGACTAAGGACTTTTTTGCTTCAGAGTATTGGATTTTATAACTATATGATTGACGTCAGCTGATTAAACCCGTGCAAGTGAAGCTAAACGAAATCTGTATTGAATTGAAGTCACAGTTTGAAACTTGAAACTTAGTAGATTTATTAATGTAGCACACGGAAGGAATAGTGATTGTAGGGTCATGAACATAAAGTTCAAAAGAGGTTTATGAATCTATGAATGAGATCCATAATCATGCCCGCTCGTTCAGTCGCGTTCCGTGTATAATGTACTAGCGAGCGACAGTTCGTAGTTCGTTCAGAACCAAAGACTAACAATATGTACATCGCGAATGACGAAGTACTAAATGAATGATGTACTAAAAAGGAAAACGAATAGTTCGTACTAGTCAGTGTCGGAAATTAATTCCTAATAGTATATGTACTACACAAGCCTATTGAGCAGTACATTACTATCGATATAGCTAATAACAAGTGCAGCATAACTTATCGGTATCATAACTAGCCTCAAAATCTATCGATACGGCGCAACACTACGAGATATATCAGCTCACTTCATTTGCCCGCGTTGCCGTATCTTTTGTTTGCTATATTTTTGACAAGTACAAAGCGAAATCTGCGCTTGTCATATGTTTGACAGACGGGGTGGGGGCAGGAGGGGGTGCAAATAGGGGTGATAAGTTGCTATTAACTGTTCTCGAAGACATATGGATGCATAGTTTTGTGTTTTTTCGGCGAGTACCTATTGTTGTAAGAACGTGCAGACTTTACAAAAAAAAAATGTTTCGTTTATATGACCGACGTAAAATTATATACCTTATCACATAACATAGCGCCATGCCTATATTCCCTAGAGAGTTCGGCAGAGGTGTACTAATGTACACCAACAGTTCGTCAGTATGTTTTCTGCCGGGCCGAGATGCTACTAAGAATTTAATAAAAGTGTATGCCGCCTGAGTAGTAATTACCATCAGACCTCTGCAACCAGTTTCTAGGCAATACCAATATCTTAAGGCTAGACTGGTTGTCAGGGTTTTTGGGATTCTGACTACCACTAAAGATCATCATAGGTGTTCCTATGGCAACAGGAACCGATGGCTTTCCGTGCTCTCAAAGAGGGGTCTCGATGCGTTAAGAATGGTAGAAAAGTAGAATCCACAACTAATCTTAGCAGGCGATGCTTAACGTTGCAGATCTGTTGATCAGTGTAGTTTTTAGCCATTTTGGGAGAGCCATGCTTCGGCACGAATGGGCCGGCTCGACCAGATACCACGGCCTCACAGAAAACCGGCGTCAAACAACGCTTGCGTTGTGTTTCGCCGAGTGAGTGAGGTTACCGGAGGCCCAATCCCCTTTTAAAAGGCCAGCGACGCACGTGTCACTCCTCTAGTGTTGGGGGGTGTCCATGGGCGGCGGTAATCGCTTACCATCAGGCGATCCGTCTGCTCGTTTGCCCCCCTATCCCATAAAAAAATAAACCCTTAACATGCTAGCTAGTAAATAATAATAACTATAATAATGCTTCGTCAAACAGAATAGCTGATACATCCTGAAAATAATGAAAGCCTCCGTCACTCAGAATTTCCAAACACATTTCATAAAAGCTGTGAGGAGTGCGAACTAGAACAATTTGACATATCATATATAGTGGTGTTGTGTTAAGTCGCTCCCCCCACCACCCCCCTCGATACTCGCATCGCGCTTTTAGCCACCTTTCGAATGGAAAGTGTTATGCAATATTATTAAAGTTATTTTAGTGAAGGAAAAATTCAATCGCGGGCAGCATTCGAACCTGCGTCTTCTGGTAAGATACACTAGACGCTCTGACCTCTAAGCCACTAGTACACTAAAATATTTATAATGTAATACCAATTTATGTACCTACACTTAGTATGCAATAAATCTTTGATTTTGACTTTGTTTCTTAAAAAAAATTAAATAATTCTTAGTTAATTCACTTGAAATAAGGAGACAATAACTAGTTACTTCAAACATGACACCATCCAAAGTCTCACGCTTGAAACGTACATAATTTGATTAATTTTCGACTGGGACAAAATGCGAGTTGTAATTAAAACTAGTATAAGTGGCTGCCGCGATAAGGGTAGTTTCGGGGTGTCTACCCGCTTAGATGTGGCGTATCGGCTTTCGGAGTTATTGTGTGTGCGATACATTGAGGTGCAGTTCTTAGCTGAACCTTTAAATTTTATTACAACACCAGTTGCTATTGCCCGCAGTTTCACTCACTTCCCAAGATTTTTTTTATGGGATAGGAAGGCAAACGAGCAGACGGATCGCCTGATGGTAAGCGATTACCGCCGCCCATGTACACCCGCAACACCATAGGAGTCACAAGTGCGTTGCCGACCTTTTAAAAGGGGATTGAGCCTCCGGTAACCTCACTCACTTGGCGAAACACAACGTAAGGGTTATTTAAAGCCGGTTTTCTGTGAGGCCGTGGTATCACTCCGGTCGAGCCGGCCCATTCGTGCCGAACCATTGCTCTCCCACGGAAAGAAGATTAACATACTATAAGTCCGATTCTAGGCAGCGTATCAAGATGAAACATGCACCAGATTTTAAGTTAGACCTCTAGGAATACATCGGTGGAAACTGCATTCAATTCAATGGAGTAGTTATTGCGTGATGCGCGTACAAACATACAGACAGACAGACAGACAAAAATTCTAAAAATTGTAATTTTGGCTTCTGTTGCTCCCCCATATTAGTTTTTCTTTAATATCTATAATGTACAGACATTGGCCTTTTACAATTTTATTATAGGTATAGATACCATTACGGATGGGCTGATCAACTGATCTGCAAGGTTAAGCCACGTTCACTGTGGTAAGTCTGTGGATGGGTGAATAGTCCTAACACATCGACACCCCTCCGTGCCTCGGAGAACACGTAAAGCCGTCGATCCCGGTTATCATACGAACATCTATGACAATTGTTAGAGGCAGTCAGAAGCCCAAAAATCCTGACAACCAGTCTTCCCAGAAATTGGGTTTCATAGGTCTGATGGCAGTCGCTTCGTGTAAAATATTGATAATCAGCATTATCTGGTTAAACTGGAACCCGATCCCAATATAGTTGGGAAAAGGCTCGGAGGATGATACCATCACGCCTGTATTCCCCGAAGGGTTAGGCAGAGGCGTACTAATGTAGGTAGGTACACGTACAGTTCGCCTGTATGTTTGAGTCCCATGTAATAGGGGTGAGACATTTTTTTTAAAGCTTACTAGTAATGTGTGTCGCAAGTTACTAGTATTCTTGTTAACCCCTCGTGCTAAGCTAAATGCTTATGTTACGAGTGGGTACACGTCGGTAGTGCAATGGGTGGGTTTCGAACCGGCAACCACAATCATGACCGCAAGACCGACGCCCTAGCCATTAGGCTACCGCCGCTTCAACTACCGTATCTATTGCTACTACCAAAAACCAATCTCTGAGCTGCTACTGAAAACTTCATTTAACCCAAAAACACTGTTCGACCTGGGCATCAAACCCAGGACCTCTACCGTAGTAGTCGCGCTCAGGACCACTAAACTAATAAGGCAATTCTACTAATAAACTTCACAATAATTTCAAAATCATCACTACAAAGTATAAAACAAAGTCGTTGTCACTGTCTGTCCGTCCCTATGTATGCTTAAATCTTTAAAACTACGCAACGGATTTTGAAGCGGTTTTTTTCAATGGATGGAGTGATTCAAGAGGAAGGTTTTAAGCTATTTAACATTACGCTACGACTTTTAGGAATGGGGTAACGCGGGTGAAACCTCGGGTTGGTCGTTAGTACTGTATAATTTTCAGTCACAAAACAACACACACTATTCCATCGAACGCATCACCCGCGTATTTCGCGACCACTTTTCCCTAAGTACTTACATCAACCGTTTGACTTTGACACGATATACTTAAGTTATACTTAACTATGACTTGTGTTAGCTTATTATATCGCTAACTACTTTTAACACCCAGCGTGTAACTGCTAATATGAAGTTTGTGGTGAATTTGAAATTCCCTAGTATCGGTGTCACTTGTGGAATGCCTTGAGAAGTTTCAATAAAAGATTGGGTTATGAAATCTGTTACTATTTTTATATTATTGTGTTGCCTATGGTTTTAATTGTGTTCCAAAGGATGTCGACAACAGCGCCACCTACTGGATCCAACTATAGCTAAGAACTAGCTAGTTAACCCCTTAAGAGTCCGGCGGACCGAATTTCTCTTACAAACTCTCATCGTAATTCAAACACAATTTAATCAATTTCTGAAATGAAATTATTCGAATTCCGATACCGTTAATCTAGGTTCCTACCATTTCGTCCAAAATAGTTCACTGGAAATAAATGTGAGCGTATGCAATTTTTGATAACTTTACCAAGTTTGGAACGATTTTCCCGTCTCTTATTTCCAGTGAAGTAGTAGTAGCCGAAATAGTACCGTAGGAACCTAGATTAACGGTATCCAAATCCGAATAATAACATAATTTGATAGAATATTGTCTGGATTACGATTTATTTTGGTATTACGTTTTTGTGAGCAATTCAAGCTCCGCCGGACCCTTAAGTGCAAAATAAGATCGATTGGACTGTTTAAAAACAAAGAAGTTACAAACATATATACTCGTACAAACATTTTCGTTCATTTTGACCCCTCAGAGGAAGTATTTCAAAAAACCTTTCTGTTTGCTCCCCATCAAGACAAATTCACTTCGTAAAATCAAGATTAAAAACCACCTACGAAAATTAAACCCAACCACAGATCAGCATTACTCAATCCGAATATAAACCCAAGTACACAATATTTCGCGTAAATAGACAACGGCAACATTACTCCGTCTGTCAGCTGTTATCTCCGAAACTCTCGCATCGGACGCGTGACAAAGATATGTTCATTTTCTAAAATAATCAACCCATAAATCCGGGCGAATGACGGCGGAATCGGTACGAGACGGCTCGTGTACACACTGCCTTTATTTTATACACTTGTATTTCACATGGCGATGCTTGGTTTATATAATGGGAATAGGTCTTAGCCCTATTATGTGGAACGACACGATTGGCGTAGCGGTTGAGCGATCGGCTTCTGCGCCACGTGTTTTGGGTTCGATCCCCACACGGAGAAAATATTTTTATGATCTACAGGTAGTTGTTCCGGGTCTGGGCGTTTGTGTATGTGAGAATTTGTGTTTGTAAACGCACCCACGATACAGGAGAAAATCCAAGTGTGGGGCAACGTTTTAAAAAAAAAAAAAAAACCTAAAACATACCGGTAAACTTTGCATGTCGTTAGTACATCTCTACCTTACTCTTCGGGAAATACAGACGTCCTTGTTTTAGATTCTTAACTTTAATAAAGCTAAGAATTAAATCTTTCTAATACAATGGTATGAATATTGGAATGTTTCTTCTGCGGCTTTGACAGTCTGCAGTCCGTAGGGTCTCGGTCTTATAGCTCGGCAACGCATTAGCAACTCTTCTGGTGTCGCAGGTATCAATGGGAGGCGATGACTACTTACCATCTTGTGGCTTGTCCGTTCATTTACTGACAGAAACAGTAAGACGAAACGGTTACCTACTCAATTTTTCAAGCAATGTCGAAGAGTTTTTTTTTTAAACTATGTGGGTCGCACATTACTGGCATTCTTGTTAACCCCTCGTCCTCAGCTAATTGCTTGTGTTACGAGTGGATTCACGTTAGTAGTGCAATGGGTGGGTTTCGAACCGGCTACCCGATGATGGCAAGTCCGACGCCCTAGCCATTAGGCTACCGCCGCCTATATACTTCTTTTTTTTTTCTGTTTCTTCCTGGCATAACCTTCCATCCGATCCGATGCCATTGATATCCACAAAGGGAAGATTTTCCAATTTTTCCAGAACCGGGCCAGCCAGTGATAGCCTAGTGGTATGACCGTTGGATTGCCCAGTCAAAGGTCTCGAGTTCGAACCCAAGGCACGCACCTCTGACTTTTCGAAGTCATGTGCGTATTAAATAGTTAATTAACACGCTCAAACGGTGAAGGAAAACATCGTGAGGAAACTGCATGCCTGAGAGATTTTCTCGATGGTGTGTGAAGTCTGCCAACCCACACTAGGTCAGCGTGGTAGTATAGCCTAATCCCTCTCATTCTCAGAGGAGACCCGTACCCAGCAGTAGGACAGTATAATGTGTTGATTATGGGCCAGCCAGAGCTTCAAATTCGTATGACGTACATACATACCAACATTCAAACACCAACTTAAACTAAGTTATCGCAGAGTGCGAACCGACGACACACAACCGAGAATAATTCATCGAACAAATGCATAAATCAAAGGCAATACACACTTCCAAACATACTTTGCACCCCACAAACTTAAAAACCAACGTATTTTCAACCTTATTTTGAATGTCAAAAGGTCGATAAATTTAAAATTGGCACTTTCGTAACGGTATTTCTAAGTATGTGTGTGTAGCAATTCGAAATTCAAACGGGCGCCTATCGCAGCTCGGTGATTGGTCAGGGCGCGCGTGGCTGTGATATAAATAGTGCGGTTTGTGCTAACTGCTAGGCTAATATGGAATATGGGATTGATTAATTGGGAAAATTTCTACATGGGAACACGTGTAGGGTTCGGTTTTATTGGATTCAGAGGGAGAAAAGACAAGAGAATTCCCTTGTATAGATATTTTTGCGCGAAAGTTTGAGTAGGTACTTTTCTCGAAGAAATTGAAATTTGGCTTTTTATTGAAATATAACTGCCCCATAGTCTATTGGTCCTAATCCCGACTGCTACGCTAGAGGTCCTGGATTTGACCTCCAGGTCGAAGAGAGTGTTATTGGGTTATGCTATGAAATTCTTAATAGTAACTCTGATAACAATCTTTTTGTGATTGTTTTTCATTTTCCATGCTAATATTATAAAGCGCGAAGGAACATTTCGATCTAGCTGGTGGGACCCGCGGTGGCTTAGAGGTCAGAGCGTCTGGTGTATCTAACCAGAAGACGCAGGTTCGAATACTGCCCGCGATTGAATTTTTTCTTCACCAAAAATAGCACATCGGATATTTAATTTGAGCCCGTAAACATACCGGCGAACTGTGGGTGTACATTAGTACATCTCTGCCTAACTCTTCAGGGAATATAAGCGTGATGATTAATTTGAATAAAACTAAATACTAAAATCAAAGATCCCTCTCCATACTCCTGATGCAGTCTTTGAAATATGCAGAAAGCTTCACATGGGACGACTGTTCCTCCATGCCTGTACCTCCATGGTCTGTGATGTGCTATTGATTGAGACACGAATACTCAAAGACTTTAATGCTAGTCAAGTTATACTAAAGGTAGCGGGCCTCATACGCTAGAGATCCTGGGCTCGATTCCTGGGTCGAGTTGAGCTGTTTTTTTAATATACCACTAAAGTGGCAAACAAGCATACGGCCCGCTTGACGGTAGCCTATGGACGCTTGCAACACCAGGGGTATCCTCTTGCCAACCCTGTAAATTAAGGAGGAATCGTTGGGCTGGCAGCATAGGAGACATGCTGCTATGCATGACAGCAGCGGTAACAAAGCACCACCGGTCCCCCACACTGCTAGCACAACGCTTTCTCGCGGAGCTCTGGCGACCTTGCTCACCATTAGGAACACAACATAGCACGGAGCTATGTTATTTGGCTACGATTTTCTGCAAGGTGTAGGTACTTCCCCATTCAGACAGCTCCAATTGTGAGTGGAATTATTCGATTCCACTATGCCCTACCTCTCTCTCTTGTTAGGTTTTTCTAGTCAATTCTCAGTAGCAGCTCGGAGTTAGGATTTGTGCCCGACTAATGGCTTTAGTTTCCCCCCTATTACATGGGACCTAAACATACTATCGGCATATAATTATGTACTCTGAAAGCAGTTAGGCACGGTAACGCAGTGTTTAGGCTGACTAATCCCTTCAACACAATGCTTAAACAAAAATGGCAACACTGAAATTGGGATAAATTGGTAACAAGGCCGACAGAATGTGGTCACTGAGGCACAGAGGGGTGTTGATGTGTTAAGAATGGTCACACATCCAAAAACAGGCCGTGGTAAGCACAGCGTAACAATGAATTATGAAGCCCTATATTACCTGGACACATTTAATTAGCCAACACAACAATATCATAATCTAAACCTAACATTAATTTACTATCATCACATCCTTTACAGCGCATCTTCGCATCAATTACATTAGGGTTGATTACACACGGGCGACACGCGACTAATAAGACCGTCGCGACACAATCGTGTCGCACGCGTCTCTAATATTGAAATAGTGATTTACGACTACTATAAATCTGTTCCGTGTCTACTTGTCCGGCTTACAAACGTCGGATAATCGCATGACGGATTTGCGTTAGCGTCCTGCAATCGTGGGTATGTAGGTGTGTTTTCAAATTAGATACTAGTAACTAAGTATTAAAACCTACTTTGTCGTAGAATTGTATACATAATTATATACTATCACTCCTGTATTCCCCGTAGGATTAGGCAAAGGCGTACTAATGTACACTCACAGTTCGCCAATATGTTTATGGGTCCCATGTAATAGGGGGCGAGTCCGAGCTGCTACTGCGAATTTCATAGAAAATCCATTAACACTTTGGTCAACCCAGTCAAAGGATAGTTTGAGGATAAACGGTAGCCTATGTCCTTCTCCAAGGTCGAATCTATCTCTACACCATTTCATCTTCCCATTTCACATTCCCCAAAGGGTTAGGCAGAGGCGTACTAATGTACACCCACAGTTCGCCGGTATGTTTATAGGTCCCATGTAATAGGGGGCGAGTCTATTTCCATAAACCGGGCACAAATTCCAAACTCCGAGCTGCTACTGAGAATTTCATAGAAAAACCCAATAACACTGGTCGACCTGGGAATCGCACCCAGGACTTTTAGCTTAGCAGTCACGCTTGGCAGCACTAGACCAATCCAAGTCAAAAAACTCAAACAAAGATTACTTTATAGTCTTTATTTTATTTCTAAAAACGATAATAAAATACATCTAGGTACCTAGATACTGTTTTATTTTTCAAAATCTAGAAACCTGAATTTGATCACTTACTTAAATCTAAGTCTAACATTGTCCAATGTTAACAGTAATTAACTAAGATGACTACACAATAGACGTTAGATGATGATGTCTTATTGATTGTGTTCAACGGATGTGTTATGCATGATTTATGACTTCAATACATGTAGGCACTGATTGTCAAACGAATCATTACAGGGTTAGAGGAATGGCAACAGTGTGATGGATTTATTATAGATATCTAAATAATATTTATCGCTTTAAGGGTCCGGCGGAGCTTGAATTGCCCACAAACACATAATACCGAAATAAATCGTAATCCAGACAATATTCTATCAAATTATGTTATTATTCAGATTTGAATACAGTTAATCTAGGTCCATACGGTACTATTTCGTCTACTACTACTTCACTGGAAATAAAAGACTGAAAAATCGTTCCAATCTTGGTAAAGTTATCAAAGTTCGGTTATTGGGAATAACCTTGCCATTAACCGGACATTTTACATGGCACCTAAGCATACCGGCGAATTGTGGATGGATATTGGTATACCTCTGCCTAACCCTTTGGGGAATACAGGCGTGATGGTATGTATTATTAAGACAGCTTCAAGCCTTGTTTCCAGCGGTTGTAAGCGCGACTGCTATGCTAGAATAGGACTCCTAGCGTAGCAGTCGCGAAAACCTAGCCAGAGGGTTTGATTTCCAGATCGACCAAGATGTCATTAGGTAGAATCTCGGAGTTTTATGGTTCATTTATAAATGACTTTTACTGCCACATTAGTCTAGTGTTGCTGAGGGCGATTGCTACGCTAGAGTTCCAGGGTTCGATTCCCAGGTCGAGCGAAGTGTTATTGGAAGTCTTCTATGAAATTCACAATAGCAGCTCCGAGTTTGGTATTTGTGCGTGCTCGGTAAATAGAAATTGATTCACCCCCTATTAGAACCCGGTGAACTGTGTGTGTACAATAGTATACACCTGCCTATCTCTTCGGGGAATACAGGCGTGATGGTTTGTGCTCTAATAATCATAATACAGTTCATAGACACATCACAACGCAGGCTCCATTCAACTTCGTTGATTGATTTACGTTAGCGAGTGTCGGCCGCGTCCTGCGCTGTGTCGCTTGACGCCACTTCCTAACTGTCGCGTCTAATTACCACTATAATTCATGTCTAATAATAATCTTGTGTTATTATCGGAAGGTATGCAGGTGGGGGGTTTGCCCCATACCTATAGAAAATATTTTAGTCCTACTCAGGACTAAGATGTTTTCTATAGGTATCTTTACAGAAAATATCTTAGTCCTACTCAGTACTAAGACGTTGTCTTTGTTTAGGTATGACAGGCAGAAGGGGTAAGCAAGAATTGCAACCAATGGTATTCTATAGTTTCTGCCTACACGTATGGGAAAAAGTCATGTATGGATGTAGATACGTATGTAAAATAGCATACTATCGTATTCCTCGAAGAGTTAGGCAGAGATGTATTAATGTAAGTAAGAACATTCAAAGATTGCCAGTATATTAAGTCCTTATTGTAATTAATCGGGCACAAATCAAATTCAGGGACAATTTTATAGAAAAACCCAATAACATTTTGCTCGACTTAGGAACCAAATCTAAAGCCTTCAGCTTAGCAGTCACGCTTAGTACCACTATGCTAATGAGGAGGTGTGTAAATTTGTGCTTTTTCTTGAAAGCAAATATTTTGAAGTCCTGTATTTCTCAGATAAATGAATTGTATTCTTTATGGAGAATAAACGTCTTACGTGGAAGAGCCATGCTTCGGCACGTATGAGCCGGCTCGACCGGAGTGATACCACTGCCTCTCAGAAAACCGGCGTTAAACAACGCTGACGTTGTGTTTCGCCGAGTGAGTGAGGTTACCGGAGGTCCAATACTTCTAAAAGGTCGGCAACGCACTTGTGACTTCTATGGTGTTGCGGATGTCCATGGGCGGTGGTAATCGCTTACCGTTAGGCGATCCGTCTGCTCGTTTGCCCTCCTATCCCATAAAAATCCGGAAAGATACATTTTTTCCATATCTATGGCCGTATTTAAATAGGACGGTTTAGAACTCATCATACTTGTAGTGCATTATAGTTAGCTATTACTAGTGCGTACAGAGGTAGGAACTAGAAAGCCAGCGATGAGATCGCGATGCGCAGTTATCTGGACAGCGAGCACCGCCGATATGTTTTGTAGTCTCACAGGCCGAAGCTACGCCGCTGCGGTACACAACGAGCTAGTAAAGGTATAGAGTCGGCATTGCTAAGTAATCCTGTAGAAAAAGGTGACAAACGAGCATACGATTTGCTTGATAGCAACCGCAGCATACAGACATCGATTCATGATGGACATTCTAAAAAACCGAACGAAACGCTTTTTTTATGTATTAAGTCTGCAACGAGCTAAAGAACCACCTGGTGGTAAGTAGCCCATGGACCGTTACCGATCCTTAAGATACCCTATGGACTGCAGACTGCCAGGGCCACAGCAACCGAGCAAAAAGTGCTCTTAAAGCGATTTTTTTATCATGCGTATGTCACTCGCGTATTGTCATCTCAGTTTTTAAGTCCCAGCCCATAACACCTAGCACTTCAATCCGGACCCAAAATTGCTTAACGGCAAAATATTCGGCAATCCGGTAGAACGAACCGGCGTCTGCTAGTTTGCCCCCTATCCCTTAAAAAAATACTAGAGAAACCCACATTGCTAGTAAGCTTAAAACAAAACAATTGCCAAACGATCGCTACGGCACGTCATTATCTGTGTGGCTGATAATTTGTTATTCCATTTTCAAAATCCGTATGGCTAGAAGGAATCTATTCTTCTTAATTCAAACCTACAGTTCCAAATTCAAATTGCCTGTTCTAACATAAGGCTAGTTCCACACCCCCATACCGTGTGGCTAGCCGAAATTTAGATGTCACAAGTGTAGCTTTCTGGTTAATGTCCGGCGTACGAGTTGTTTGTTACTGCCGTGCGGTGTGCAAGATTGAAGATAGCAGCGAATTATACGCTCTTGTGAGCCTAATGGGTACCGTTTTACTTTGTGATGTGAGGTCCAATTTGCATGGATAGGAATTTGATTGATGACCCAGATATGTTTTGGATTTAGCTGCGGTTCGTTGAAGTGGTTGGTGAAAAGATATGGAAGTACTATATCGACATTTACAAGCACTAAATATTTTAACCAATTAAAGACAAAACCAATAAAACAAATGAATCATGAACAATATCTGTAGCCATAGCACTAGTCACCACTTAGACGTTAGTTTTAAAATGAAAATTTTGGGATATTTAAGGTTGAACTTGATTCCGGAAGAAAATTATACGTTAAGGTTTATTTCAAACGCACATCCCCAGATTGGGCTGGACAAACTATTACCAATTGGAAAAAATATACTGCTAGCATCGTGGGATAATTTTATCTGAAAAAGTGACAACTATTTAGAAAAATATGGATAAGAAAATCAAAATCTAGAAAATAAATTATACACCGTTACATTTAAGTCGTTTTAATGCCGAAAGGACGGTATTATACTCATCACTAGGAATAACTTTTACTATGGAACCAACCCTGAAATCACAAAGAAAACAGCTGTTCCATACACTCTGACGTATGCTCTTATAAATAAATCATAAGTAATCGGTTATAAAACATGACATTATAAAAATAAATAAAGAAACACACGCACCAGATAATCAATAGGTACGCTAAACATAATAAGGCTGCACACACATCACACGACAAAGCGCCACAAATGACGCGCGGCGCGATCAACAAGCCGCGCTTGTTATTCAATAACCGTCCCCAGCGATATCAATTTATCACAGGTTCAATGAAGGCGAAACTATATTTCATTGCCGTACAGCCTGACATTGAATCTGCGATGTTATCTGCGAATTATGAATATCCACCTTGCAAACGATTTTCTATCTTACATCCAGCTCATACAGTTTGTTTTTCATTAAAAATCTTAATGGATATATGACGTTTAGTAGGATGGTGAAGGTTGCATATTGACGTCATCCAAAAGGGAGTAAGCAGTCGAATGCAAAACGGTTGAACCATGGATTTGGCATATGTTATAGGGTGGTAACTATTGTCTGACACACGGTTAAATTCATATTTCAGTTAATTATAATTTTGACACTTATGAGTTGGCAGTTCTTGACTAGGACGTTAGGTTGGTAAGTTTTAGCTGCCAAAAATATCAACAAATATTTTAAGTCTTTCTATTTATAGTCTTAGCCATTCAAACTTCATACATAAAATCACGCATGTGATCTCCGAAGTGTTAGATAGAGGTGTCCTGATGTATACCCGTATTTAATCCTTCGGTTACTTAGTTCAATACTCTATATGTCTAGAAGAATACCTACTTCATTTTAATGGAAATAATGCACACCTACAGTGCGCATATTTAGGTCCCATGTAATATGAGGCGAGCTCCTTGCTATCCACCGTTTCGAATCCATACTGCAAGCTGCTACTGAGAATTTTATACCCAAGAAAACCAATATAGTTTTGCATGGATGTGACGCATACCTACTTTCGCAATCAGTTTAAGTACTTCTTTTTTTTTTTTTTCTTTTGGGAAACAAACAGATACAATATTGAATAAAGTTAATACATAGCTAACAACACATAATCCAAAAAACAGTTTCCACATAATAATATTCAGTTATTTGCGACGGACAAATGATAAATAAAAAGAAACCAAGGAACATAGCAATAAAAAAAAATAAAAAAAGATTTAAAAGATGGCGTAATTACAAAAGAGAATAACTGAGATATTAACTACTCTTAAGTATACAAAATTATCCACATAAATTAGAGGCTAAAAATTTTGATACTAAATTCTTAAAATTTGGCAGAGAAAGGTGAAATACATCTATGGTTTGATCACAGTTGGAAGGAGACATATTGATAATATTGTAAGATCGACAAGCTCTTCTAATGAAAGTGTTCTTACCGTAATTAGTTCTTGCGAGTGGGATATGGAACAGACATTTTTTACGTGCACTAAGTCGTGGACATCCGAAACTTATCTTACTTAGAAGGTAAGGTGAGTCAACATGGTTTCTTAAAATCTTGTAAAGAAAGACTAGGTCCCGCTCAGTACGTCGTGCTTTTAAGGGTTGTAGAACAGGCAGACCTTCAGTGTTCAAATACAAATGTTCTGTGCATCTTGTCCATGTAAATAAATGTATTTTCTTTCTTTCTCAATTACACTTTACCTTGGAATTGAACCCAGCACGTGGTACGACAACTAAACTAATGTTGACAAAATAATAAAATATTGTCCCCACAGACAAATCGTCTGTGTGTATCACACCTAATCTATATGTCTTAGCTGATTCGGGCGGCTGTATTTCATATCGAAACTAGTGAGCATGCTACTAATTGCCGTCGGTCGCGTGCGTATTGCGACAATTCCATTTGTCTGGCTGTCTGTGCGAACCCTTTGATTGAGCTTGAATATTGGTAGGTGTTGTGAGCTGTGTTCGGATTTTGTAGGATTACTGTTAGTATGTTAGTTGGCTGTGAATAATGGATTGATTGTGGGTTTCGGTATTTGTTTCAAAGAGAAACTAAGTCGTTCAATGAATACACATCCTAAACCTAGAAAGATTATAGTCTAGTGCAAATGTTTATAGAAGCCTCGTTGACTTTAAAAAGGTTTTTTTTGATCCATTTAAGTATTAAGAAATTGTCATTTAATATTATGTAACACAACATTACATAAAATTACTTTCTGATCCGACATTAATCGAAGTACCTATATATTTTTAATTTGTAACAAGAAAAATAATATCAAGATGATGCGCAGTTTCTTGGCATTGTGTCTTTTTTTTTAGATAGTAGGTACTGCGTATTCCATGGATTTTAAAGAAGTCACAAGAAAAAACTAGTCCTAAGATATGCAACCAATCATCATTTCCATTACATTTTTTATTGAATCATTCAAAAAGGAATGTTTAATCAAACCCCCTAA
Source organism: Acronicta aceris (assembly GCA_910591435.1). Lineage (NCBI taxonomy): Eukaryota > Metazoa > Arthropoda > Insecta > Lepidoptera > Noctuidae > Acronicta > Acronicta aceris. Next base: position 1,200,579 of record OU342778.1, on the reverse strand, counting down.
TGCCATCAAACGCCACAAATTAACAATTCCAACTTTCAATATACGTCATAACCCTAAAAAGCGGTGGCGGGCAAAAACGACCAACTTAATAGGATTGACAAGATTCCCGACGACCAATAAAAGATGGGGGCCGATCCCATAAAACTATAAGGAGGAAATATGTCTAGAGGATATTTTTCTGAGCTATAACCGTGACCATTCGGTGGAACCCCGAATGTCATACCAATGAATTCATGTCCGCAATTTTTTTGCACGGTTTATCGCGTTTCTTTATTACGGTCGGTCGTTTTTGGCTTGTTGGGTATGTATTTTTATGGACAGCATTCGAGGGGTTAGGAAGTTTTGCCGCGAATTTGTTTATGACGCACACATATTGGTTTCGGTGATCCCATCTTTAAGTCTGTTTTATTTTTTAATAATAGCTTCATGTTCCGTTTATTTCTGTTTTAGTATTGGTTATAACTTGGGAATTGGGGATAGATTTATATGAGCACACACTCGGGAAAATCATTACTCGTCTGTGTATTATATTCTATATTTCTTTACATTCAAAACTTACCTACTGGATCGACCGGAGTGATACCACGGCCTAACAGAAAACCGGCGTTAAACAACGCTTACGTTGTGTTTCGCCGAGTGAGTGAGGTTACCGAAGGCCCAATCCCCTTTTAAAAGGTCGGCAACGCTCTTGTGACTTCTATGGTATTGCGGGTGTCCATGGGCGGCGGTAATCACTTGCCATCAGCCGATCCAACTGCTCGTTTGCCCTCCTATCCCATAAAAAAAACCTATTACAGGTTGTCGGGAACTAGAAAGTCTACGAACTGTAGCCTAACATACGATTACGCGTGTATTTCCTGCGACTATTTCGTTTCAGCAGCGCTAAACTGGAAGCCGACCCCAAAATATTTAGTTAAATAGAAAACTAGAAGACTGATAATTGAGGTTCTTTTAACGGATCCTCGAATAAGCCTCATAGCATTTAAGAATCCAACCCACAAAGTACCCATCCAGAATCAATTAAACTCAAGTTATAATGCATCGCATCTCCCAAGAATGACATAATTATGACACTGGAAGAATAGGGTGACATCAAATACTTGTCGTAATAAGACAAAGCATTGAATACAAAGGGCTGTATTAAAAAATACGAGTATTGTGGCCACCCTCCGATATGGAGGGCTCTCGACTCGATCTCACGAAGACATCCATTAGGTATTATTGAAAATTTTAATATCAAAAATTGCGGAGAGGTTTTTACATAGTACGATTTCAACTCGATTATGATTTACATTGTACAATTTTTCGTCTTACTGATTATAAAATGTATGCAAATAAATATGTCTAAACAATCATGTATTTCGTGACCACCTACCTCAATAAATTTGGTCTAGTGGATCCAAGGACGACTGCTACGCTAGAGATACATTATTCGATTCTCAGGTCGAGCAAAGTGTTATTGGATTTTTCTATGAAATTCTCGGTAACAACTCTAATAGCAACAGGCTCGCCCCTTATTACATGGGGTCAAAATATACAGGCGAACTATGGGAGTACATTACTACTTACCTAACTTTCGGGGAATACAGAGGTGATGGTATTGTTATGTAGGTTATTATAAACAATTCCAAAATCTATTTTGTCAATATATTTTTTTACTATTAGTGATAAATTGATGGTTTGGACATTTTGAAAGAATGAATGAAAGACGATTAACGAAAGGAATTTATAAGATGAATGTCAGCGGCAGCGCCGGTAGAGGTCGCCCTAGAAGGACATACGCCGATCTTATTGGCGAAATCCTTCAAAAAGGTCAGGTGTGTAGCACTCGCAACCGGCGTGTATGTATGAATGTGGAAGAAGCAAAAGAAGTATGCAAGAATCGTAGCAAGTGGCAGTCTATAGTTTCTGCCTAACCCTGTGGGAGAAAGGCGTGAGTATATGTATGTATGACAAATTATATTATACTTCAATAGATCTTTTAAATACACTTTTACATATCAATGTTTTGAACTTTTACAAATCGTGGATAAAAAGTGTCTAGTGTGAACTTCTTCTCAATGATAATAATTATCCTTATTGCCAACGTCACGATCACGACACGACATCTTCACGATATGTAAATCGTTGCCACTAAAACCAGTCGGAAGCATTTCAAGGAATATCATTTGGTACAGCGAGTGTGCCACTTTAGTTTTATGGCTTTCTTTATATTGTCTCGATTTGAATGTTACATAGTTGATGTCTAGATCGATATCAGTTAGAGATGTGGCATTTTTTTTTCTTTTCTTTTATAACTTATTCAAATAAATATCTCTCTCTCGGTTTCCTTTCAAAATGAGAGTGATTAGACTATAGGCCATCATGCATGCCTGGTGCGGGTTGGCAAACCCTCAATTACATAGGACCTAAACATACAGCAAACTGTGGGTGTACATTAGTACACCTCTGCCTAACCCTTATAATTTTATAATAATATGATATAAAAATTGCTCACTTATAGACTAACGAAACTATTCCACTTTTCATACAGTTATTATTGACAGCCGTATCTAAGGACCAAAAACATTTAATATAGTACGGATCTCAAGATCCTCTGCATCTGTCCGACATTTTTTTAACGAATCTTAATCCGTGCTCATCAAAGATCGGAAAAAAGTCAAATGTGTAGAATTTTGTAATAAAATTATAAAGCGTAACATATCCAGCTGGGTACGTATTGAGCTTGATGTTGAAGTATGTGAAACGAGAGTTTAGGGGTCCGCAGTGGAGAGAAGAAAACTACATATAATAAATACGGTGATTGAATACGGTAATACACTTTACGGATTTTATCACGTTATTTTTACATTATTAAATCGTATTGAAATAAAACTACTTTTTACGGATTTTATCGCGTTGTATTGATATTATTTGATTCCCGACGTTTCGGATCCTTTACAGCATCCATGGTCACGGGTAGACTAAGTTGTTGGACGTCTTAATGTTACAATTACTAACAGCTACCTTACATTTTTGTTAATTAGTAGTTTTATTTCAATGTCTAATATTCGCATAAGTGTCAGAAACCAGTTTATTAAATCGTAAGTAAAAATCGTAAAAAAAGTAAAAAAGCCTAGTTCGAATCCAAGGCATACATTTTCGTAATCATTTAATTATTAATAATAATAATAATTAATTATTAATTTACGTCTCGTTTAAATGGTGAACAAAAAACACAAAATTGCTCAGTGGTTGGACCTCTCGGGGTCTGACTGGCTAGCGATCACCCTTACGTCGGAGTCTGTCGTAAAACACCTTGGTGTGTGATTCGAATTTCGCGTAAGAGCCAGCGCCCCCTCGTGGCTGCGGCTCTTGCAGCTCCTCTGTTGTTGCATGGGCGGCGATGACTACTTACTATCAGGCCGCTCGTCTGCTCGTTTGCCGACATAATCAATAAAAAAAATGGTTGAGGAAAAGTTTATGCCTGAAAGATTTTTTCGATGGCCTGTGACGCAACGATATGTGACCAGATAAGCCAGGCTAGCGTAGTGGACCTTATCCTAATCCCTCTATTACATATGAAATATTACATAAAACAACATTATTTATAACAATAATAATGCAGAAGTACACTTATAAGGTCAATCGCCAAAAGTACGGAACAGTCAACAGAAAAAAACCACAGCACATCCCTGATACATTTTAAAAAAAGGAATAAAAAATCACCTTTCGCGATTCGACCTGTGTTTAACCGCTGTCAAGGATTGTCAATCATACTGCATCGGCCCCGCCCGCCAGCCCGCGTTTGACAGCCCTAGTCTGATATTATTTTACTTGTTTTCGATTTTGTTTCGTCTGTGAAATGTTATTGTTTCTTATTAATTAAACTTTGACTGTTTTTGTTATTACAAATACGTATTCTGTACGATATTAGTTAGGTATTTAGTTGAGTTTCAAAAACAATCTATAAAAATAAATGTTTAGGTATATGTTTGTCCTCTGTGTTCCTAAACCGTTCATCCGATTGCGATGAAACTTTGATGAGATGTAGTGAGCATGCCTAAGAAGGTTTATGAAAAAAAGAAGCATTTCAACTCATGCTGGGGGACAGCTATAGTACAATAATAATTGAGAGAATAAATACAGAAAGCGTTACATAAAAAGAAGTAAAGCCATAAAGTCTTCAAACGATGGTGGTGGTCAGCGACAATCAATGCCTTTTTCATGTTTTATATTCCGTGAACTTTTAACGTAACTCTCTTTTGTAAGACAAATTTATTTTTTGTATTTCAGTTAAAATATTATACCTAATAAAAATATCTAATTATCTCTTTAAAACTGAATAAAATAATTAAAATTAAAACTGATATTTCAACTAAAGACTTGCACTATATCACTATATGCTATTAACGCTAACTATAATTAAAATAACGTTTTTACATTAAATTTTTTTTTAAATTACATTTTAATAATTGACGTACATCCTTCAGTGAGTCATGGTGCAATCCTAATAAAAAAAAAACCTCAAAATTATTCTACAACATTGACAAGCAACTGACAGCTGACAGATGGACAGACAAACCGATATTTATATACGTAGCATCTCTTATTATTAAATCATCAATCAAAATTAAGCTGAGCTCAGAATCCATGGTTAATTGCTGGCTTACGGGATATTGATTAATTTTCTTCATTATGTTATGTATCTGAGGTTATTTTTTTGGTTAACTTAAAAAACGCGGAATGTGAAATGATTCGTTCTTTTTACGAATGAATTAAAATGTAGTTATAATGACAAACCTTACTAATACTGGCCGCTGGGGTAGACGTGTGTTCTCAGTGGAGACCGCAACTCAAAATGGAGTTATGATTTACGAAAGATTGCTGGGGGAAGCTGGATGCGATAAGCCGAAGAGAGGGCAATATGGCGCACATTGGAGGAGGCCTACGTCCAGTGAACTGTTATAGGCTGATGATGATGATGAATAATGGCTTGATGTCTAGTGGACACAAAAACGCTCATTCTGAGGCACTGTTGGTCGCCAATACAAAATTTTACACGAAGTAACAGCTTGAAGTTTGAATTTATCTACGGTCAATGGCAATAGGATTGCCCCTTATTACATGGGACCCAGTGTTTGCCTTAGTCAATTGAATTAATTGATTGCAAATTTAATCCAACGCGCGCTAATGGGACCTAAAAATACTGGCGAACTATGGATGTACAAAAATACACCTCTGCCTAATCCTCCGAGATATACTACAGGTGTGATGGTATGTACATTAGTGTAAAAAAAACACTAAATATCTCATACACTTGAGTCTCGAAGTACTTTTTTCTACAATAAGTATTGACAACCTCGATAATCCTTCACCTTCAAGTATCCAATGTACCGACAAGAGACAGAAATCCGCAAAATCATTGTCCCGGATATAAGTTGACAATAATCGGATCAAACTCAGGTAGTAAACGACAAACGTCATACGTCGAAAACACCGCAATACTTTTTTGTTCAACACCTTTTTTGTGTGTTTTTGTCACAATGTTACTGATACACGGATTAAAAGAAAAAATAACAAATACAATGGTTTTTTGCAATGTCGGTAGATCGATGTACAATTGTACACGTACATACATACACTCACGCCTTTCACCCACAGGGGTAGGTAGAAACTATAGATTCTTGCATACTTCTTTTGCTTCTTCCACATTCATACATCTTCTCATACATACGCAACGGTTGCTAATGCTACGCACCTGACCTTGTTGAAGGATTTCGCCAATAAGATCGGCGTATGACCTTCTAGGGCGACCTCTACCGACGCTGCCGCTGACATTCGATATATTATTATGTGTGTAATAAATTGTATTGTTCCCATTATAATGTGACATGTTATCACGCCGGTACTTCCTAAAGGGGTAAGCAGAGGTATTCCTAGGTACTTACCTATATGCTGATAACATCAACTCAACATCCGTGCATAATTACCTATTATAATTAGTTATTGATTAATTTAATTCACATGCCTCATTAGTATAGTGGTTCTAGGTGCGACTGCTACTCTAGAGGTCCTGGGGTTGATTCCCATGTCGAAGGAATCTCAGAAGCAGCTCGGAATCTGGGCTTGTAGCCGGTTAATGGCAAAAGATGCCCCTATTACATGGGGCATACTGAATTACCGATTTTATTGTAGTACAGTGAATACCATATTTTTAATGAGTTTAGAACGTAATTCTTCTTGTTATAAGTACTAGCAAATATTGATTATCAAATATGTATTGTCTGACTTTAAAAGCTGTGCACGCTTGTAACTGACTCTTTGCACAGGATAACATAACTAATATTATATAATAAATTGTTGGTGTATCTTTTAATAGATAATCTATATCTACAATAAAATTATAACAGGCCGATGTCTGTACATTATAGATATTAAAAATAAACTAATATGGGAGAGCAACAGAAGCCAAATTTACAATTTTTAGAATTTTTGTCTGTCTGTATATCTGTATCTGTATCGCGCATCACGCAAAAACTACTGCATGGAATTGAATGTAGTTTCCAATGATGGATTGCCAAAGGTTTAACTTAAAAAATGGTGTATGTTTCATCTTGATACGCCGCCTAAAATCGGACTCATAGCATGTTAATCTTTTTGGGATGTGAGTGAAACTGCAGGCAACAGCATCTAGTAAATATAAATAAATACCAACGACCTAAATGTACATAAGTACACCTCCGCCTAACCCTTCGAGGATACAGGCGTTATTGATGAACACTATGTTGATCAGAAGCAGTAATCTGCCACTTACCCAGATTTCTAAGCGAGCCGAAGAAATATAAAGTCGATTATAAATATTCAATACGTACATATATTGATATCTATATGTAAAACAATCTTCCATATTGGCTGTAAGTTATTCAAACTGTACGAGTCCTACTTTCGTGTGTTTTATTTGCTCATTGAGTTGCGATACTTTGTGTGTGGGACAGGGTAAGAGAAGATGGGAGAAAGTGAGGACCTATATTTATACAGTAATATCTGGCTTTTTATTTGTTTTTAGGGTTCCGTACCTCAAAAATTAAAAAAAGAAGCCCTTATAAGATTACTCTCTTGTCCGTGTGTCACCACCGATTTTCTCAGGAACGGGTGGACTTAGCAAGTAGAAATTTATACCAGATATTGAAGTCTATAGTCCCTATTAGGTGAATAAAAATCAAGGTCCTGAGTCAACACGATAAAAAGATATGGGCAAATTTAGATTTTCGCGAAAACTTGTAAGTACAAAAACTATTTTTTTGGAATTTTCCCTTTACTTGTGTGTACTGTAAGACCTTGCTTGTAACCAAAATTGACAATTCTAGGTCAACCGGAAGTACCCTATAGGTTTTAGGTCTAAAACCTATATGGTAATTCCCGTTGACCTAGAATCACGAAATTTGGCAAACAGCAAGGTCTAACAGCCAATTTTATTATGGCGGTTTAATAGGTAGGTACCAAACCCTCGACGCACGAGTTCGACTCCCACTTCACCGGTTTTTTTTCTTTAGAAACCTTCCCAGGCATGCATATAACAACTCTCTCTCTCTCTCAACTTTATACGCACAATTGCCATTTCGATTCGAAATTTCGAAATAAGGAAGGCGAAATTTTTTTTAACCCGCTTTGATTATCTAGTTGGACCACATTATAAAGGGGATGTCAGAATATACGTCAAACGTCATCGGCCTGGAAGACGGCTCTTCGGTTTTGATACAGCCGTGTCTTATAAATATTACATCCATGTATCCTGAGAACCTTATATCAACATTCATACTTTTCGAATTCAAACTCTACCATGTTTATAGCAGAGTTGGTTTTAGTTTGGCAGATAAATGTACTTAAGGGTGCGTTGTCCATCAGTTTCTAAGGATGAACAACCAATTATAAGTCAAGTTTGATATTACTCTTTAGAATTTTGATTTCTTTCAATTCTTTTTGTATCGGTTTGACGAGCGAAGTGGTTATTTATAATTAAAATGGCGATTTCTGATCTCTTTGCGTGTGATGCGATTTTTAATTTTGTGTCGATCAAGACTGGATTATACGAATGCAATTTAGAATTGAATTCATATGAATTGGACTTTGCATATTTCAGAGGATAACTGTGACAAATTAGAGAAAGTGATAAATGTCAACATGTTGATAAAACTTCGCATAAATTGGAAATTTTCTTTGAATATAGAATATTATTATGCCTATAAACTGCCTCATTAGCGTTGAGCAGTGTTATTGGATTTTTCTATGAAATTCTCAGTAGCAGCTCGTACTCTCACATTTTCCCGGTCACTATGTTTAAGTCCCATGTAATAGCGGGCGAGCCTATTGCCATTAACCGGGCACAAATCCAGACTCCGAGCTGCTACTGAGAATTTCATAGAAAAATCCAATAACGCTTTGCTAGACCTGTAAATCGAAACCAGGACCGTAGGCGTAGCAATCGCACTGCCTCATTAGCCTAGTGGTCTTAGTGGTTGAAATGAAACGATACAAATGAAAAATTGGTTTCTTGTGAAAGTGTTGTAACATAACCTATACATAAACTTTGCACATGGTTATCTTGGTACAATGATACGGCCCTATAAAAGCAAGCATTTTTGGTAGATTAGATGGTTTTATAAAGGGAAGAATTTTGTATCAATCGGGCTCCATTACTTGCTTCTTGGATACAGCAAATTTGTGGGTGGTCCATACTTAACCAGGGTCTTTATGCACAAGCCTATAAGATTATTAAGGTAATAATTAAGATCTTTCTTGTATTTAATGTATAATTAGAAGGGACAGTATGTTTAGCAATTAAGTTTAGAACATCAGTCTTACGATATAGAAAAAAAAGAAGAAAATATTTTATTTTGATCTCACACATTACCTTCACATTTTATACTGCATGTTATTTTAATGATTTAGATTTTTAACGGATCGTTACGTTGAACCATTTAAGGCTGATTTTTCGTATAGGAAAACTGTAACTGCGAATTTATCTTCCGATAACCGTTTGGTAGGTCTGGCAATAGCGGCCAATAACGTTCAGTAAATCCAAGTAAATCCTTCTTCAAGTCATGGCCGTTCTAGTTGCCGTAAATCAATTCAAATTATTCCGTTCCAAGTTCAAAATGTAAGACCAGACAAACCAACCATTATTGCTCATTTATTTTTTCAAATGACTTATTGTCATTTGAAAAAACAATGCGAATTTATCTTCCGATAACCGTTTGGTAGGTCTGGCAATAGAGGCCAATAACGTTCAGTAAATCCAAGTAAATCCTTCTTCAAGTCATGGCCGTTTTAGTTGCCGTAAATCAATTCAAATTATTCCGTTCCAAATTCAAAATGTAAGACCAGACAAACAAACCATTATTGCTCATTTATTTTTTCAAATGACAATAATATTGCTACCATATAAGATCAGGCCAATAAAAATCAATGCAAATCGAACGGGCCAGACTTCCCTGGTCAATTGTCTGGGCAAAGTAGGGGAATATGGCCAGCTACTTACATTACGGTCCGATACGTCTTGTAAATATGGGAATGAGCAAAAAGATTATCCGTGATTGTTTATTGTATTGAATCGTTTATGTACGGTTCGCAAATTAAATTTAATATACCTATAGATATTAATTTTAGTTTTTAATATTAGTGATTTGGAGTTCGTAATTAAGTTTATTGGAAGCTTAATTCATTATTTTGATAGCTTAGACACACCTAAAATAAGTATTGGCGTCTTTGTCAAAATGGCAATGACAGCTACTAATATATTTTAGAGTGTCATTAGTTAATCAAGGTTGAGGTTGTTTTAACCATTTGGAAGAAAGGTCTTAGGCTGACTCCCCAAGACAGCAGAGGCAACTTTGATTAGCTACTCGTGGAAAACAGGTATTTAGGCATATTTGGTATATCGTTGTGGGATTATCAAATGCTTCTCCGTACATGAATTTGAGAAGTCAAAAGCTCTGGATATTATGAACTAGGACCATACTCATAGCATACTCATGATGTGAACCGGGCCAATATTAGGTATATAGATATTCTTCCATCTCTTTCTCGTACAGTTTTTTTTTTTTTTAAAAAAACGTTGCCCCACACTAGGATTTTCTCCTGTATCGTGGGTGCGTTTACAAACACAAATTCTCACAAACACAAATACCCAGACCCGGAACAACTACCTGCAGATCATACAAATATTTGCTCCGTGTGGGGATCGAACCCACAACACGTGGTGCAGGAGCCGATCGCTCAACCGCTACGCCAATCGTGTCGTCAGTAATATTATATTTAGTGTGACGGAGATAGCAAAGGATTTCCACTTGTTTCCGAAATTCATATTCAATTAGCTTGAATTTATTAAACTAGTCTTTATTTTTATTTTTATAAAAAAGTTGTTCTGCGGACAGTACAGAAAACGGTAGGCAAATGAGTTGTGCGAGTGCCGATACCTGCGGTAGAGAACTTATTTTCATATTTGTCCCTCTACATTATTTATTACATTTGCTTTAGGGGTGGCCCTTGATCCTTAATATCGGTACCTATAATTTTCTAAACATACATACATATACACTCACGCCTTTCTCCCACAAGGGTGGGCAGAAACTATACCGCCACTTGCTACGATTCTTGCATACTTCTTTTGCTTCTTCCACATTTATAAATCTTCTCATACATACGCGCCGGTTGCGAGTGCTACGCACCTGACCTTTTTGAAGGATTTCGCCAATAAGATGTAGAGTAGAAGAGTATGTTCGATATCGGCGATCTCTACCAACGCTGCCGCTGACATTCGCCTTATAAATTCTTTTGATTTACTAAACTCACAGAAAACCGGCGTTAAACAACGCTTACGTTGTGTTTCGCCGAGTGAGTGAGGTTACCGGAGGCCCAATCCTCTTTTAAAGGTCGGCAACGCACTTGTGACTCCTCTTTTGGTGTTGCGGGTGTCCATGGGCGGCGGTAATCGCTTACCATCAGGTGATCCGTCTGCTCGTTTGCCCTCCGATCCCATAAAAAAAGCAAAGCAATTGTCTTCATATCCTTACCCTGCTGCTGTCATATTACAAATTGAATGTTATCCAATTATTAAGTTTTTAACACATCATAACAACATTATATTTTTCCCTTTAAACTAAGCACCTACCCAAGAGTGTTCTTCAATGAAGAAAGTGTCTAGTGGTCTGCTACGCTAGAGGTCCTGGATTTGATTCTCAGGTTGAGCAAAGTGTTATTAGGCTTTTCTATGAAATTCTCAGTAACAGTTCGGAATTGGATTTGTGCCCGGTTAATTGCAAAAGGCTGGCCCTACATGGAACCTAAACATACAGGAAAATTGTGGGTGTACATTAGTACACCTCTGCCTAACCTTTCGGAGAAGACAGGCGTGATGGTATCTTATGTTGTTATGTAATTAATAAAGACTTTTTGAATAAAGGCACTAAAATTGAATTCATAGCTGTTAGTAATTTTAACATTAAGACCCGTCCCAATAGATGCTGTAAAGGATGGATGGAAGGATGCCAAAACGTCGAATTTTTTAAAAAATTCTATTTAAAATTTCTATTCCATTTAAGTCTCAGAAACCAGTATATTTAAATTCGTTCTAAATTAGAAAGACCTTGTGATTTACGTCATCATAACTTAAGGAATCCAACTCTGTCCAAACTGTTGTCACAAACCATTGTTTCTCAGATAAACAATAAAGATAACATTATTATCCCCATGAGAGGCAACCATGGGATTTGACGTGACCGCGCGTACTGTTCATAATTTTTAGTCTGCCGATTGTCCCATAAGCATGGTATTCAAATTAGGAACGAGCATTGTCCATGGAATACATCGCCGATGCTTGCTCCGATCTTAGGGTGGCGTTATGCTGAGTGATTTTGGTATTAGATTTAAAATAAAAATGTAAAGCTAGCTTTGAGAATGTTATGTAGCCCACGTAAATGTTCCGCTGATCTGACACCATCATGCAACTGCAACGGATTGTTATTTTTTTATACCACTAAGGTGGCAAACAAGCATACGGCCCATGGTTACCGTAGCCTATGAACGCTTGCAACACCAAGGGTATCACTCCCGCGTTGCCGACACTGTAAATCAAGGAAGTATTGTTGGGCTGGCAGTATAGGAGACAACTATTAGTGGTAGAATATCTGCCAACACAACGCTTCCTCGCGGATCTCTGGTGACCTTGCTCACCGTTAGGAACACAACATAACACGGAGCTACGTTATTTGGCTACGATTTTCTGCAAGATGGAGGTATTATGTAGAATCGGATTGGATAATCTCTTTGGGCACTCTGAACAGTGATGCATACATACCGTCAGCTGGAACCGGTCTTCTCAAAGCCATCATTTCTTCAATATGCCATTTCACACATTGTCAACTTCAAACTTAATTATTTGCTACTACTGTGTCTGGCTTCTGAACTAAAGATTATCATAAAAATACCAAGAAGGTTTTGAGCATGAATGTGGATGGATATAAGGGTAGAGGGAGAAAGAAAACACGGATGGAGTTTGTGAGAGATGATATGGCTGCAAAGGAAGAGAATGGTGTGATGACGGCTGATAGAGACATATGGAAGAAAAAGATATACTGCGCGGACCCCAAGTAACTTGGGATGAAGGCAGGAGGATGACGACAATTTCTTTTTTAACAGCTTACTACACCATTTCTAGTATTCTTGTTAACCCCTTCGGCGAAATACAAAGTAGGCGTTGTTTCACGCCGATTTTCTGTGAGGCCGTGGTATCACTCCGATCGAGGCGGACCGTTCGTGCAAAAAAAAAAAATCTCGCATACAAACGGTCGGACCCGGAACAACTATCTGTAGATCATACAATTATATGTTCCGTATGGGGATCGAGCCCACAACACGTGGTGCAGAAGCCGAGCGCTCAGCCGCTACGCCAAACGTGACATCTAAATACTTCTGACCGAAGCAATTACAGCTTAACTTTGCTGATCTAATTAATCACCGTAGTTATTAGGTATATGTCCACGAGCCCTTCTTTGCGGAAATGGATCTTAAAATTTGATGCAATATTTTAATTTCAAAATAGCCACTCAAAACTTATACTGCACTGTGTTCCAACCTCAAGATGTTGAATAATTATCGTATTATGAATCGCATCCTAAGCAGATAGCTCTATTTGTGAGGTTAGTTTGGCTTCTGTATTTTCTTAAAGTTTTTTGTTTTTAATTTCTAAGTTTATTTACATTGAAAAGTCAAGATTTTGATCTAGCTGATCGGTACAAAATTATTTTTTAAATTATTATTCGAAATATTTTATTATCTCAAAATATTTTTTTTTCTTATAAAGGATGATTAGAAGTTAATAAGGGTTCACATCTATAATTTGGATTTTTAAAGTGAGTATTGTAATACTTGACAAATAAAGTCACTGATATAGTCTTTAGGCCTAATAGGCTTCTCTAAAATCTTCTTTATTTATAAGGTTATCTTCTTGACTACTTTGGATTGCAGGTAGGGTTCTAACTCAAGATTGAGTACCTACTTCTGTATTGGCATAACTGCAGAGTTGGACCACCCAAGATCCGTTGCATGATGAATATACAATTAGGTTTTGTTTATTTCTTTTTGATCGTATAATAAGGATAGTATTTTTTCCTGCTCTTAAAAATAAAAGAAGTTGAATCATACTAAGATTTTCTCCTATATCGTGGGTACTTTTGAAACACAAATCTGACATACACAAAAAAGGAACTCTGAAGGGTCTGGGTGTTCAACTATCTGTGGGCTACACAAATATTTGTTCCGATCGGGGATCAAATCCACGTCCCCAACGCAGCAACCGTTTGCTCGACCACTGCACCAAACAAACTTTCATATAGTAGTTGCAGAAATGAGATTTCTAAGCAGACTTAAATAATATCCTTTATGGGGTTTGGTGATTGTCCCAGACCCCAGCTTGTCATGGTGGTGGGGAAGGTCACAAATTCCATGGATATAACCCTGGTTTCTGTAAGCCAATGGAACGCAAGTAGATACAGTTTTTAGTCGATAAAATATCAAGATAGTTACTCTACCGCCTACCCAGGTAACAAACGATTAAGTAGGATATTTCGTACTTAAAGAAAAGGCAAAAAAAATATTTCACAATAAGTTTTAGTTTTCAAGGTTTTATATTAAATTCGTGATGCTGTTCTGATGGTGGACATCCAAAATGGTCGAGATTTTTTTTCAGAAATATTTCTCTTGTTCAGCGATTTACATCAAAGACCCAATGTAGGTACCGTCACTGTTTTGTAACAACGAAAAAATGAACAAACACACAGTGGTACACAACCTTTTCTTACCGCAAAAAAGTTTTCCGTGGGCCAACCGGGCATTTTTCCCTCCGCCATTCAAACGGACCGCAGCGTTTAAAATACAGAAAAAAAAGTTGTTCACTCGCCTCGACCGACAAAAGAGATTTTTTTATTTTATATTCCAAAATATTAAAGGACATCGTTAGCGGTTAGCATTTGTTAAATATCTGAAATATTTTCGTGAGCTTTTAGGGCTTGAGTTTGTTTTTTTTAAGCAGTGGCACGCGAGCGAGTTGTCTTGTTTAAGTGGGGTGTTTAAAAAATAAAGTTTTTTTTTTTGCCCCGCGGTTATTGTTTTGCGAGACAGTTGCAACCTTTCACCGCAAAGGGTGTTATAAGTTCTTGAAAGGAAAGTTTTTAATATTTTTTGTCCAGTTGCTCGGACGTTTTGTCGCACTGTGCGGTAGATTTGTTCTATTTCTGTTGTCTTGCATTTATGGTTAATTATTGTTTGTTTTGCAGTATTATTTTTTGCTTAATCATGATGACGTCGGTAAACGAGGCAAGTGGTCATCGCCGCCCATGGACATCTGCGACCCTGGGAGGAAATGCTAATGCGTTACCTGACCTTAAGAGCCCTACTTCACCCAAAAACTTGAGAAAAATTACTGACAAGAGAATTTGCAAATGTTCGCAATTTTCGTGTCGTCTTGCCGCTTACAAAATGTCACTTTTCTACAGATTCAAAAAATGTTAATACAGAATGTACCATATTCCAAAATCAATTAAATCCAATTTACCACTGAACGAAAGTACTTAAATATTAACAGGGTACCATCGAAATTCAATGTGCTATTTCAACAGTCACGACTGAACCCCCGGGGCGTGTTCAGGACACGTGCAAATGTCATGCAATATGTTGACAATTGCACCTTCGGTTACCAACAGGTGGGAGGTTAGAAAGTGCCAGTTCAGACGAATTTAGTTACTGGAGATAGTACTTGCTCTAGTAACTTCCCGAGTGGGTCTTCCCTGATAGATATAATCTGGGTGTCTTTAAATCACGAGTGAATCGGATTCTTCTAGGCAAGCGCGCTCCACCGAAGATCACAGAGGCGAACTGGCGGTCAAGCGTAAGCCTATCACGAATAAAAAAAAATGAATAAATTTTCTCAAAGCATAAAGTTGCATCATTCAGCAATATCGGAGGAGGTCTAGATCTATTGGTACATGTTGAAAACAACTTTCTCAGATAAGAAGCAAGTTTTTTTTATACAATTTTTATAAAAGTCTCGATGATTCGTAGGTTATTTAAAATTAAGTTCTTCCTGTAAATGATTAGTTTATAGCAAGTGAAATTAAATCGGAAAAAAACTGTCACACAACGCGTATTCAATCTTTTTTATTTAGTATTGACTAATTAAGATTTAGGTAATTAACAAGTAAAGGCATCATTCAAAATTGTATCTATACTTAAACAGTTTTTGACTGTTTTGTTATATTGTCACAAATGTAAGATAGAACTTATGTCTAAGGAAGATTTAATATTTAATTTTTCAATGTTTTTTTCAATACAACAATATATTTAAATTACTAATATCAATTTTTTTGCTATTTTTATCTAGAATAATTAGTATTGTATTGATAAGGAGTACCTAAATAATATCTAGTTAGCTTCTATATATGCCAACACTGACAAATGAGACAAATAATCTTAATAATAAAATCTATTCAAGTAACTAGCTTCGTCTAAACACAGCACAGTGCATTCCATCTAATTCTCGAAGGAGCATCTATCCAACGACATTACAACTAAGTTTAACATTCCTTCCTTCATTCCACTTGCACATTATTTTAATAGCTTTTGTCACTTACCAAATTTGACTTAGGATATTTGAGAATTTCAATGTAGATTTTCTTGTAAATACATTCTAAGTTGGGCAGTATTTCAATGCTTCATTTAATTGATCTGAATAACAATCTAGATATTTGTTTATGTTGCTAGTTTTAAAAGGGTTCCCGTCAGTGTTGTGACGAATGTAATCAGAATCACATGGCCAAGACTGTAGGGCAAAGAAAAAAAAATTAAATGATTATATGAAGTAGATATTTTATGTCAATATTCATATTTTCAAAATAATCTTCAAAGTGAACAAGTTTTTGCTTGTATATATTCAAATTTAGGCTATTTTTGACAGTTGTCTACAAAATTTAGCAGAAAGCTAGGAGAGATATAGTAATTATTATTATTACATACATACATACACTCACGCCTTTCTCCCACAGGGGTAGGCAGAAACTATAGACTGCCACTTGCTACGATTCTTGCATACTTCTTTTGCTTCTTCCACATTCATACATCTTCTCATACATACACGCCGGTTGCGAGTGCTACGCACCTGACCTTTTTGAAGGATTTCGCCAATCAGATCGGCGTATGTCCTTCTTGGGCGACCTCTACCGGCGCTGCCGCTGACATTCGCCTTATAAATTCCTTTCGTTAATCGTCTTTCATTCATTCTTTCAACATGTCCAATTCATCTCAGCATATTCTTTTCAATACGCGTCACTACATCATCTTTCAGCCCGCAACGTTGTCTTATCACACTGTTCCTCAATCTATCATTCCGAGTTACACCACACATACTTCGCAAGGAACGCATTTCCACTGCATTTATTCTACTTTCATGTCTCTTCTGCCATACGCAAAATTCACTTCCATACATTATTATTATTATTTTAGATACTAAATACCGCGCAGGCGAAATCGCGGGCAGAAACTTGTGTTAGTATAAAACAATGTCAAATTAGGGACTAATAAGTAATGATGATTAGATTTGTTTCTTTTTACACTTTATATGTATGTATTTTATTATGTAATAGGTATGTTATTTATTATATGTAAGTTCAGTCTCATACATACCTCTCACTGCTACTTTATTAGTGCATCTACTGTGATTGTCTTTGTATCACAATTTTTTCTGGTAGAAAAATTATTCAGGCATTAAAATCGCCTTTGTAAACCCTTGTAAGTAGGATATAGGTATGGATAAATAAATAAATAGTAAAAATTAAGGTTAAAACGAGAAAAACTAATCACCAATGAACAATTAGGTATTTGAAAAACACATTATGCACTTATAATAGCAAAATCAACAAAAATAAGTAGATATATGCTAATACACAAGCATGTGTCCCAAAAATATTCTCTATCAATGTCTGGAATCTTTAAAAAGCATAATCCAGAAATATGTCACGCAGATAACATGTCATTACGCTCTTTACGCTCGGCTAGCGCGGCGCGCGTAATTTTTATCGCTCCGCTCACATCTGAAACTTCAGGATTAATGATCCGCCGCGTCTAGTCATACGGTTCCGCCGAATGCCGTAAAAACGCTATGCGCAATTCAGTTTTGTGTTCAGAGCCGTGAATTTTTGGACACGGTATTTTTGTTGTACAAGTACAAAAGGACCAAATTTTTAGGCTTGTTAATAGTATAGAAATTATGTTGGAAGGCTGGAAAAGGCTTTGCGTATTATAATTTTTCAAAGAAAGCAAGTGCCCAGAGATTAATATTCGTCTCGTATGTGACAAGCAAACGGAAAAATTTGTCTATTATTGTAACAATTTTACACAATTCTCTGCTGTTATTATTTCTTTTATTTGTTATCTATTCATAAGTGAATAATTTAAATGATGTATTTTTTCATGAACAAAACACGTATCATCATATAACTAACATGCATGTTTTAATTCAAAATCACACAATCTAAAATTCTTTTTACAGTCATCGTTTATCATACCTATGCACTGCGTACCAAAGGACCACATACATCGAAATGCCACATCCAAACAGTATCTACCAAAATCCTAGGGATCCGACCTTTAATTGCTCTCATCTTGATACGGCTGGTATATCGAGCGGGAAAATGGGTTTTTCGCTGTGGTAAACGGCAGCAACTTTGTACTACGACACATTATCGGATTTGCTACCCGCCCGCTTCTCTATGGCAAACTCGCGAATTGCTACAGACTGTGACATAGTCGTCTAATGTGATTTGGATTTGAGTAAATGTTTTGCTGTCATTTGAGAAAATGTTTTTAATAGCTCTGTTATGTATAATATCACGCTCTCGTTTTCCGTGGGATAAGGCAGAAGTGTGCTGATTTACTCCCACAAATTGCCGATATGTATTAGGTTCCATTGGGGACCAATGTGCCGTTAACGAAGCAGGAATCTCAACTCTGAATTGCCACTCATAATTTTTAAATGGAATAAACCAATAACACTGGTAAATATGAGAATCATAATTGATACATCCAACAGCAATAGTCGTAATATCGTGATATTTTGTGATGATATTTCTAGTGAGATAATCCTTCATAATAATTTATTCTATCTAGAATATTCTATCTAGAATAAATTATATTATATGGACACACTTAAGAGAGTCACCACAGTGCGAATGCGGGACACCTGACCAGACTTTTTCCCAT
The DNA here is from genome assembly GCA_910591435.1 of Acronicta aceris. NCBI lineage: Eukaryota > Metazoa > Arthropoda > Insecta > Lepidoptera > Noctuidae > Acronicta > Acronicta aceris. Next base: position 1,181,790 of record OU342778.1, on the reverse strand, counting down.
GTGGTAAACGAATGTCCACTTCGCTGTTTTCCCGATGACATGTCAGAAGTCCACAAATATACAACTGACGCCGCAACCTGGCTAAAAAACTTGGATATTCGAATCTGATCCACGCAGGAAGAATGCCATAAGCAACGATGATGATTCTATCTAGAATGTATGAAAATAACCGAAATGTAATTATTATTTTAAATTCTCTAATCTTTGGCTACACTATGCCAAAATAAAAAATAGCCTGCAGCGACCCATCCGAAGCGTATAGACGAGCGTATCGAACAAAACCTTTAAAAAAACACTGTTATTAAATGTTCATTAAGCTGCGACAACAAACTTATAAACAAAATACCATCAAGCAATGTTGACTCTTATTGCAAATGTAAAAGAATTCAAACCAACTGAATCACTAACTTCGTCACTTATTTTACATAAATTATAAAGTTATTTGCGTTCTTTTAAACAAAATTAAATCTTATTCCACGGCAAGAACGGTTAGTGTGGGAGAAAATATATCTGTGGAATGAAAGCATCAATTGAACGAAAAGGTAACTAGTGATTCTGAGTTGAACCGATTTAGATTAATGAATTAAATACACTCGTATGCACGAGTTAACTTCGTATGCTTGCTTACAAATATTATTCACTTGATATAAGGATACTATTGAATGTTATTAAGGTCGAGAAGAAATCTCACTTATGAAAGAGAGAAGCAAAGATTATAAATATATAAATACTACACTAGCTTACAACATTTCATTTTTGTAGATTTTTTTGATGCTCAATTTAAATCTAGCAACAGAACAGCAACAGGTTTTTGGCGATATTTGAAGTATTTTTTTATTACAAAATCTTTTTATGGTCATTTCTAAGTAATTTAGTACTGTTCTACTTTCAAAGGCATTTCGTTTGTTTCGCTACGAGTAAGAGGTTTAGAAATCACTACATAATTTTGCTGTCCTCAAAAAACACCGAAAGAGTTGCTGATGTTGATGAAGAAAGGGAACAAATAACTCTTAAAAGAATTATCTAGAACAATAACGTAAGTGTATGATTTGAATCATTTTACTGTTTCGAGGAAAAGTAAACGTTACTGAAATATTCTAAACAATTTCTTGTAGCTTCGTTACACAAACGAATTGAGGTATATTACTCAAGTCTACTTGCGTACTATTTATAGTTTTATGGAGTCTTCTGGTATTCTCCGAGAGTTTCTGATAAAAAACCTAACGATTATAATTATACTCTTTCCAGGCCTATAAATAGATATAGCGCTACAAGGACCATTTCATAGGTACGCATTTCTCGTGAAATCGCGTTAGCAAATTTATAAAGTAATACTAAAATTCCTGGGTAATATTTAGAATGGTACAATTGAGCCTGAGTGTTTAGTTTATGTAATAGGGGTCAAGGGTTCGATTCCTGCACGGTACAAATATGGTCTACCAAATAGTTTCAGCTTTGGATTTTGTGTCTTTTGAGGACACAATACGGGAAAATTGTTTACTATAGGATTTTCCCGTATCGTAGGTAATTAGTAACCATGTAAAGATTAATAAGTAGGGCTGATATTATTTTTTAAAACTTACTAGCAATGTGGGTCGCACATCACTAGTATTCTTGTTGACTCCTTGTGCTAAGCTGAATGCTTGTGAATGAATCGGCAACCACATGATTGCAAGTCCGACGCCCTCGCCTATAACCTACCGCCGCTTAATTAATAATGACAATGATGATATTATTTGACGATAAAAAATGGGCTCAATAGGTACAAAAGTCATCGTTTTAGTGAACCACATTACTGCATTAGGTAAAGTGCAGTACCTTGGTTCACTAAAACTTCCAAAATCTTTTCTCCCAGTTCAGTAGAACTAAGATCTAAGATTAATGAACCGATTTTATCCGCACATTAGCATCAAACCAAAAATATTTTAAGGCAATTAAAATATGGTCCGTTTTTTGTTGCAAAAGGGACAAAAAATAACGCGTGACGCCTCGAGGGAGTGGAGGGACGGGGGGCGGCGTGCATATCTAAATAATTATATGGCGTTAACGGATAATGATTGAAAGGTCTTCGGTTGTGGCAGAGTAATGCTGGAAACAGAGGTTTTATATAAAGTTTAGCTTTTTTATTATTAACATGTTTTTAGGCCTGGACTCCACCAAAGCGGAGATGTGCGGACATGTCCGAAGCGGAGACGAGAAGAGATGTTTTTCAGCTAGGGTGGATCCACCAAAACTGTCTGTGAGATGCGTACTGGCTAGACTGTAGCGGAGATGTGTGCTGGCTTGGGAGGAGATGTGCGCTGACTAGAGTGGAACTGAGTGTGGTCGGGTGGTGTGGGCACCACTCACTGCGCGCCGCACACATCTCATCTCCGCTGCACGCCGTCGTCAGCTTGCGAGGTCAAGTCAGGGCAGGAACAGCTCACATCTCTGCTTTCATCGCGCCATATAAATATGATTCATCTCCGCTCAGAGGACTTAAGCTGAGTGGAGACGAGATGTGAATAACGAAATCCTATTGGTTTTTAAAACACATCTCCGCTCCTCTCGTCACGTCTCCGCTTTTGTGATCCGGGCCTTACCTATGGAATCAGTCGTGTAGGATTCCTACTTAAGAAAGAACCTAAGGGTTAACCACTTACTTTTTACATTTTATGTTTAAATTTCCTCTTTATACTGACCGCTTCCTCAGTTTAGAGGTCGTAACCGTGATTGCTACGCTAGCGGTCTTGGATTAGATTCTCACGTCGAGCAAAGTGTTATTAGTCTTTTTTTATTTATTTCTTTTGGATTTTTCTTGCCAAGATTCGACTACGGGCAGGATTCGAACCAGCGTCTTCTGGTTCAATACACCAGCTAAGTCACCGCCGGTCCTACCGGCCAGATTGATATTTACCTTTCACCTCTTTTATGGTGACTTAAATCTACCTCAATCTGATTCCCATATATGAAAACAATCACACAATATTTATAGATAGGCCCTACATACCATCACACCTGTATTCCCCGAAGGGTTAGGCAGAGGCCTACGTAGTGTACACAGTTCGCCGGTATGTTTAGGTCCCATGTTATAGGGGGCGATTAACCGGGTACAAATCCAGACTCATAGAAAAACCTAATAACACTTTGCTTGATATGGGGATCTAACCCAGGACCTCTAGTGTAGCAGTCGCGCTTGGGACCACTAGACTAATGAGGCAGTCCTGAGATCGAAACTATATAATGAGGCACTATTTTATTTATTATGAGGATCGACCATAGGATATTGTATGAAAATAATGCTAGGTACATGATATCTTTAAAATCTGCCAATATAGGTACAGAAAATAGGTATATCGTCATGAGATGAACATCTCACTTATAATAATATAAACAACGGTGAAGCAAGATGTAATTTTTTTTATAACTCTGCATTCTTCTTAGTAATGTTTTATCTCATATTTCAATCAATTTACATAACCAAAAACAGCTTCAATGCATCTTTACTTTTTCGCTTAAAATTACGCAAAAACCAGTAGCAATATCTTAAGAAACCTGTCTAATAAAACATTCATATGAACATACAGCATTAATCTTGTTAAAAAATCAAAATATGTGCAATATAGTAATCATTCCGTATCTGCAGGTACAACTGGACTATTACACGGTACATAATATTCTAAAACAAGACACTGTCCACTTTCTTGTTCCGAGAAAATACATAGTCGCGTGCGCACTTCATTGGAATCGATCGGGCGTAACGTTTCCTATCCCTCTCGCACTTACACCGCTCAACGGGCAAGCCATACGTGAGAGGAGAACAGATATAAATCCTGCCGATCTATAAGCCACGCCCCACAATCGATCTGATAAATGAAAAACCCGTTTGTGCGCGGGCGCAATGATTTCAATCTCGTCATGACTTGATGTTCGTTTCGCGATTGCTCGTGCGCTTCGTTGCTTTGTATTTAAAATTATCTTTATTACCCCATCCGTGGGAGTCTTAAATCCAGCGTTTAAATGTTTATTACAACATGACTCATAATTATGTATGTTTTAAATGTTCAAACGTGAATCTCTCTGATACTAGGCAGTGTGTGAGGTCAATGTTAGTTCGTTGACATGGCTATTGAGTTATTTAAGTTGTTTTATTTGCCTTTTCCCAAGTCTCAATAGTCGAGTCATTTAATTTTATTATGTTGCACGAAAAATGGTAAAGATCATGAGTAGATTTGGCGATGCACGTTCAGTATTAGGCTTTTGAGTTATCATTAACAACGTCCACATATTTTACTGTTATTATCAACTGCTCATGGAATTTTTCGTTTACATAAGAAATAAAACCTATTTTATATAACTTGTTACAATCCTTTTTCATATTAAGTATCAGCAGTATATTTTTTTATTCAATTCTTTCTTTCATTTGGTTTGCTATCTGGAATATTCTGTAGAATATGCTATGAATTAAATAGGTTTTCTTTACGGTGCGAATTTAGATTATAAGTTAGGTAATATTTTAAGAACAATACTGAATTATAATAATGACGATTGGCGTAGCGGTTGAGCGATCGGCTTCTGCGCCACGTGTTGTGGGTTTTATCCCCACACAGAGCAATCTACAGGTAGTTGTTCCGGATCTGAGCATTTGTGTATGTGAGAATTTGTGTTTGTAAACGCACCCACGATACAGGAGAAAATCCTAGTGTGGGACAACGTGGGAGAGCCATGCTTCGGCACGAATGGGCCAGCTCGACCGGAGTGATACCACGGCCTCACAGAAAACCGGCGTTAAACAACGCTTACGTTGTTTTTCGCCGAGTGAGTGAGGTTACCGGAGACCCAATCCTCTTTTAAAGGTCGGCAATGCACTTGTGACTCCTCTTTTGGTGTTGCGGGTGTCCATGGGCGGCGGTAATCGCTTACCATCAGGTGACCCGTCTGCTCGTTTGCCCTCCTATCCCATAAAAAAAAGTTTTTTTAAAGAAAAAAAAAAGAAAAAATTTTTCAATATATATTTTTCAGTATGAATTAGTTAAAATATTTAAATAACATTCAGTGTTCAGACATATCCATACAAATCCCAGTAACTTATAAGGATAGCGTTAATTTGTAACATGTTAAAACTTGAGTAGACCATAATAGCCCAAGGGACCGCCTTTAAATACATTAAATAGAAATAAAAAAGGTAGTCTTCTGGAAAATTTTCTCCTAGAACGATAATTATTATAATAATTTAAAAAAATATCTGCCTTTAGAAATTCCCCAAAGTAAAAAGTGTTGATGACAATACTGACAATCTATACTACATATCCTATTTCAGATTAAGGTGAATCAAAATTCCAATGATCTAATTTTGGGATTAATAACTTGATCTAGAGTGTAAGACGTTTCTACGATTCAGATTGATGTAAAAAATTTGATAAATTTAAAATATTTGACACTATACGAGTTCGTTTGCATAGCGTTAAACAAATTAATACGTTTGACTTGAATAATAATCCAAAATATCAATCATTTTGAAACTTACTTTACGCTACTCTACGCTAGATGTCGCTACTAATCTCAAACTACACTGGAACGTCTCCTGCGCAAAGCACACTGACGCCATCTTTCAACAAAAGTTAGAAACATGCCTTGGTATCTTCGACCATTTTGATTGGAACTCCGATCCGTGCATCCTTTATGATGCAAGAGTTCATTGGTATCTGGTCATCAATAATTCGATTTTAATAGCAGCTGAAGAGGTTTGATACATTTGTACTGTCTGTGCAATTACTTTTACCTCAAATGATTGCTTGAATGATGTCTGATAATTCGTATGAAGCATGCGCCCGCGCCTGATTGCGTTATTTCTTATAGCATATTTTATTGATGTTCCCCTTAAAGATATTTATGAGTTTGAGATGTGTCGTATTTCTACATCTATCATCGTGTATATTATTTGTGTCTGGATCCGGTTCATTTAATGGATCTGTATAGTTAAATTTTTGTTCTGAACTCTTTGTATTTGAACTATTTATGTGTCTCGCATTTACCCAACATGGCAAATTATGACCTAGTATAGATGTTCAAATTCATATTCAAATAATTTATTTGTTAAACAGGTATAATGATGGTATAAATTAGAATGTCAAAGTCAAAATGTTTTATTTCATTATTGTTTAGTAAAGGAAAAAAATCAATCGCGGGCAGGATTCGAACCTGCGTCTTCTGGTTTGATAAACCAAACCAGAAGACGCAGTCCTTTACTAAAAAATAATAATCTTAGCATGGAAAATGCAAAAAAATCACAAAAAGATAGTTAAAAGGTAAGGTGGCATCGTACGACACTGAACTAACTGTAAAGTAAGTCGTGTCGGTTGAGAAGTAAGGTAACTTGCTTCTCATAGATGTCAGCAACGTCACCTTATGACGTAAATTCAGAATGTGAAGGCAAAATTTCAATCATGCGGGTAGGGTTCGCGGTGGCTTAGAGGTCAGAGCGTCTGGTATATCAAACCAGAAGACGCAGGTTCGAATCCTGCCCGCGATTGAATTTTTTCCTTTACTAAAAAATAATAATCTTAGCATGGAAAATGCAAAAAAATCACAAAAAGATATGTTTTATTTCAATTATACCATTAAAAAGGTACTTTTGAAAAGTCAAACTGATTGCACGGTTCCAAAAAGTATGTCTTATGGAGAAGAGCCGGCAAGAAACTCCATAGATACTTTAAAAAAAAACATGATTACATTAATCTTTACAACTTTGTTTTAAATAGTTTGAAAATTATGCAGTTTGATGTGTAAGATTTATTCAGTATAAGTAGGTGTTATATTTAGAAAGAAAAGGATTGCCACAGCAAGTAAGAGATGACCAGTCCAATGATAGGTATCACTTTGCTTTTGCTTTGATAGGCGTACAAATGTCACTCTTTTGAGATGGAATGCTAACACTTAGGCTCCCTCTATTAGACTTTCTCCTTCTCTATGTTGTGGGTTTATATTTTTCTTGAAAAATGTTGCCCCACATTAGGATTTTCTCCTGTATCGTGGGTGCATTTACAAACTCATATTCACACATACACAAACGCCTAGACCCGGAACAACTACCCGTAGATCATACAAACCTACAACACGTGGCGCAGAAGCCGATCGTTCAGCCGCTACGCCAAACGTGTCATCGATTAATTAGAAAAAATCTTATTAGGTGATGTTGCTAGTACCTACAAGTAGATCTGGCAATAGTTTCTTCCTGAACAATAGTTTTTCTACTACCTTACTTCCAAACATTTTTGCCTAGTACTCTCTTTGCCACATGAAAAAAATCATAATTTTTTTGCTGTCTTTGATTAATTACAGAATTGAAGAAAATAATACCTTGATGGTGTTTTACAACTTTACATAATGCAGGCCATTTGCGAATTGGCTTCGTAAAGTACTAAATTATCGAGCTATAAAGGGAGTTAATTTGGATTGAAATCTTATGTTAAAATCGTGGGACTGGATGTGCATGATTTTAATGTAATTTGGCAAAGATGAGGTTTTAATGGTATTCGATGTTTTTATATAATTTGCGGAGTGGTTGTATGCTCTCTAAGAGTAATGTTGGTTATCAGTACGTAATGTATAGATTCCTGTTGATCTTGTTTTATTTGCTCATTTTTCATTTTATCTGTATGTTGTACGGACCTTGTCTCAATAAATTTGTTTTTCATTATTTCTTTCAATAGAGGTTATGGTTATTATTTTGTAAATATATTACGCTATAACCATATTTTTTTCTGATCCCAAACCGAGAAGATCTTGTCTTACTATTCAGTATCATTCATTAGTTGATTAAATTGTATTTAGTCACTTTAATATTTACAAGCTTGGAGAAACGCTAGGATTATGATGATAGTGAAAGTTTATAAAATGTAGGTATAACTTAGACAAATGTGATTAATTAACCTTTATAATAATAATAATCGACAGAAACTATAGGTACGGCTATTAGAAGTTAAACTGATATTGTAGAAATACTCGCGAATCATTCTTAGAACCACACAACGGATCAAAATAGGAGGAAGTCGTAAATATCATCAATAAATAAAGTTGACCCAAAGTCCCCATGATGCAGCAGATTTAAATATTTTACGATAAAAAATGGCCGCCTGTCATTGAGCTCAATAAAAGATTAATTTTGATGCTCAGTAGCTGACGGGTTGAGGGCTACTGGGTTCGACAGATTAGGTAATGAACTGTCAGGATTTTATATTATGAAATGTTGTCCATAAATCAGCAATCAAACTAACGTGGTTACAGTACGAGTACATGCTGTGGATGTGTAAATTCGGGCACCTTTGATAATTACTGGTGGATTACTAATTTGGTTTATCATTACAGCTTGCTTACCCTGAAACAAGTTTTCTCTTTCCATATTGTTATATCAAATGATATTAAGTCATAAAACAGTGGGTCCGGGTTGTTATACAAACAAAGTCAAAGTCAAAAGTCAAAATTATTTATTTCAATTAGACCATTAAAAGGTACTTATGAAAAGTCCAACTAATTGCACGGTTCCAAAAAGTGGGTCTTATGGAGAAGAGCCGGCAAGAAACTCCATAGATACTCTTTTAAAAAAAACATGATTACAATATTAATCTTTACAACTTTGTTTAAACATCTAAGATAATCCAAATGCTAGTTAAATATTGATAGAGGATTTTTTTTTAAAAGCTTACTATCAATGTGGGTCGCACATTATTAGTCTTCTTGTTAACCCCTCGTGCTAAGCTAAATGCTTGTGTTACGAGTGGGTTCATGTCGGTAGTGCAATGGGTGGGTTTGGAACCCACCCATATGATAACAAGTCCGATGCCCTAGCCATTAGGCTACCGTCGCTTCGCGTTCTTATTCATTTTCACATAATTATTACACAAATATTTTTTCGAAAAAAGTCAGGATCATCGATGTTTAAACTCAAAATCATTGATTCGACAACTCCTAATTCAACACTAACATAACATAACATACCATCACGCCTGTACTCCCCGAAGGGTTAGGCAGAGGCGTACTAATGTACACCCACAGCCTGGTATGTTTAGGTTCCATGTAATACTGGGCGAGCCTATTGCCATTAATCGGGCACAAATCCAGACTCCGAACTGCTACTGAGAATTTCATAGAAAAACTCAATAACACTTTGCTCGACCTGAGGAACCCAGGATCTCTATCGTAGCAGTCGCGCTTGGGACCACTAGACTAATGAGGCAGTCAATCTAATGAGTAATTCAATACTACTAAGTATAACAGTTCAGAGAGCCCCTAAAAACACTTGTGCTATACTGGCTTCCTAAAATTTTTGCTGTTAAGAAGCACTGCAAAATCATCTATAGAAATACTTTTCTGACTGACTAATGATCCACTGCATTCGGCTTAACAATGGTAATTAACATGACCGAAGCTTATCTCTAGTAAACCACAAAACTAACACTGTCAACAGGAAGCGGTCTTATGGACCAATTTCCTCCCGTCTCGGTCCTTTGTACCCAACATCGTTACCATACAATGGTCCACCAAATCGTCGCAGTGAAGGGTTATCCTCATAATGTATCGATTTGAATATTTTGACGGTTAATTTTCGAGGATTGGTACAGAATGGTCGAGATACAATCTCTATTGATGGTAAATTGGTACGTTAATGATGTATTGAATTGAGATATCTCAAATTTAATGTACAACTTGGGACTTTCATATCTGACTTTCAAATAAACAAATTTTTGGTGTCAAACTAGGTACTATGCAATAGTAGAGCTAGAGATTTGATTTTCTACAAGCTTGAAGAAACCAAGGTTATTCATTTATGCTTTATGCTTTCAATAGGAATGTTAAGGCGGATCGTTTCGCTGTGCCCGGGAAATTCAAATTTCGAGTGGTTTTTCACAGTTTGTAGGTCTATAACAAGTTCTAGATTCATGGTAGTTGTAATTGCGACATCAACTATACAACATTCACAACTGAGAACTAAAACCTTTACTAATAAATCCTTATTAAGCCAAAGACTTGGCGCAATCTGTGTAATTGGTCAAAATTGACATTTTACACTACATTTAGCTCCAATAATGATTTTTAAGCAATGGTTTTAGATAAAAATTGTGAATTTTGTGTAGTTAATATCGCAATTACCATTACCATGAATGCAGAACTTATTATAGACCTACAAACTGCGAAAAACCACTCGAAATTTGAATTTCGCGGGCACAGCGAAACGATCCGCCTTAAGAGAACTGTATCAAAGAGTATTATGATTATCTTTGGTAAATAACCTCAGCTCTAGTTTAGTAGAGACACTGTTCAAAAAGGCATTGCTGTATGATTAACTAGTTACTGATAAACCATCATTTAAATATTCAATTTTTAGAAAAAGTTAAGTGGTTAAAATTGCAACATATAATTTTTGACCTTGGCAGTGAATTGATGTCCATTTTATTATTATTAATTGTGGGTGTCTACAGTATAGTAACAGCTACGGGATCGCCTCAGTACTAATTGTACAAAAGAACAAAAGATATATCTCCAATTTTGCTCCTTTTAAGGGATCTCTTGTCGGCAAGAAGATTATTTTTGAAACAGATAATAAACTTGATAAGCTAAGTATCTTAACTATTTCAAATGTCTCCAATGACCCTATAATTAAAGGAAAAGGAAACCATAAAATAACTGAAACAGGAGCTAAACCAATCAACATTGAAACAATGAAAATTAACAACGTCACGTCATAAAATTTAAAACGTCTCAATGCTTTGATCGAACAAACGTGGAGCTTGAAGCTGATGATTGACTTCCTCGGCGTGGGCTGTCCTGCATCGGATTATGTTAACAAGATTAGATTGGTCTTAATGGCTGTGAGACAAGTGAGGCGTCGATTGTTATAATTAATGAGTCATGCTGATACCAGGTCACGAGGGTTGGATAAGCTTGTGTCTACTAGGAGTAAACATACAATAGAATCTACTGTTGATATTCACTCGATTTTGAATTGCAAATATTTATCGATTTACTCAAATACCTGATAACCATTGCATTCGTGATAAGAGTGATATTATTAAAATTTTTTTTAGAACAACTTAGGTATTGTTCAATAAATAAATAAATAAATAAGAGTGATAGCCTAGTGGTATGACCGTTGGACTGCCAAGTCAAAGGTCTCGAGTTCGAATCCAAGGGACGCACCTCTGACTTTTCGAAGTCATGTGCTTATTAATAGTTAATTACCACGCGCTTAAACGGTAAAGGAAAACATCGTGAGGAAACCTGCATGCCTGAGAGATTTCCTTGACGGCGTGTCTAGTCTGCCAACCCACAGTAGGCTAGCGTGGTGGACTATATAGCCTAATCCCTCTCATTCTGAGAGCAGACCCGTGCCCAGCAGTGGGACAGTATAATGGGTTGATTAGACTACAAGGCGAACCTTATACCCTATATTGGTATTTACTAGCTCATTAAAATAATGTCAACCTAATAGAGAAATTAATGTTGTGCTAGCATCGTCTACTGATTAATCAAGAGGCAATTTTGGAATCAATACCTAATATTTTGTTTACTCTTTTTACTAACTGGAATTCACATGGTATTTGGGTCAGCTATGATTACGTGTTTTTCATTTCAGACGATCTTTTATATCGGAATGTAAATCATTGCAGTTATATAGTTCTAAATTGGCATTGGAAAATGAGACCATTTTAAAGCACATATTTTTTTATAAAATTATGAAACTTTTTTAATATCTTCGGCCCTACATCTGTTAATTCTTATATTTTGTTCAATATGGACTGTCTGGACTGTCTTTCTTCATGCATTCAATCAAAGGCTGGATTCTTTAGTTCAACAGCAATGTCTCTCATATTTTCCCTGACATCAATTCCATGTCACACCACAAAAGCCTATTCAGATACAGTTTATAAGAATAATTAATTACAAACAACGATAATGTAAATATCTAAATCAACAAATAGACGAAATGATCCGTCATCACGCATTCAAGAGGTGTGTGGTTGATGGATTAAATTAATAATATTATAAAAAGAGTCCACAATACAAGGAGGATCGACATTCAGTGTGGAGACAAATTGTGACGCTGTAACCATAAACACTATGACGATTTTGTTTGAGTACACAGTATATGGAAAATTATAACATAAAAACTCGAATTATTTAGATTAATTAATCAGGTTTAGATCAAACCGTCTGTCCCGAGTGTCATAAGAATACCTGTAAAAGTCGTTAGTTGTCGGTGGTAATTCTGAAAATCTTGGATTTCACTGGAAAGTGAGAGAAATGGAATTGTAAAAGTCTGGTGTCAGTAGTTATACACTTGGTTTAGCTTTGACATTAAGCACCTGATGAGTGAAGAAAAAGAATAATAATATCAGTTATATAGGTAGGTAACAATCATACAGTTATGGATGCCAACGTACATCGAAGCATGTCTTAGATACTTGCTGACTTCATAGCTTCTAACAATTGGACAATCTTGGCATGAAAAATGTAGGGAGGAAAATGTAAAGTTCTGCGTCAAAGATTCAGAGCTACAAATCATCATGTCATTGTCGTACAATCAATGTGATCATGGGTCCCACGGTCCATAAACATAGGGCAATGGAAGAATTTTCCGATGTACAAAAAAGAAACAAATAATAATATGCACTGCCCAATCCCACGCAAGCACACAAATTAATCTCCAAACTTACCTTATACTATCAAAAAGAGAATTAAATATGAAAACTCTTAAAGGATTAGAGGCGGTGACAGATTCGTTTCGACAATAAAGGTGGCTGCTCACCATTGATTTATGATTTCCAGGCGAATAAAGCTCAGTGTGCAATAACCTTATTTCTTATTTTATTTTGGATTTGAATGGGGATGTGGAGTCATTGGCTTGGTACACGTCTACATTGTAGCTGCTTCGATGGATTTTAAAGCCTTCTTAGACTCGTGTGTCCCGGTGACACGAGCTTTAGAGCCTACCCAAGATTCAAACGGGTAGGTAGATATCGTCTTTTTTTTTAAAAAAGACAATCCTCGCACTACGTTTTAGAAAACACTCCTTCATTAGAATAATGGATATCATGCATAATGAGATAGAGTGGCATAATACTTCTTTGTTTGTTGCTTCAAAGATAAAATATCAATACACCTATATTCCCCGAAGGATTAGGCAGAGGTGTACTTAATGTACACCCACACTTCGCCGGTATGTTTAGTAGGTCCCATGTAATAGAGGGCGAGCCTGTTGCCTGTGTTGCTACTGACAATTTCATAGAAAATCCCAATTACACTTTGCTCGATCTGGGAATAAAATGCTGGTCCTATAGTGTAGCAGTCTTGCTTAGAAATACTAATACGGCAGATAAATTTTCCTCTGAAGATGTTCCGGTAAAAGTCTTTTGAAAGCTATTCATTAATCAATAATATATCTAATAACAATAATTACGACGACGCGTTTGGCGTAGCGGCTGAGCCATTGGCTTCTGCGTCACGTGTTGTGGGTTCGATCCCCACACGGAGCAAATATTTGTATGATCTAAAGGTAGTTGTTCCGGGTCTGGGTGGTTGTGTATGTGAGAATTTGTGTTTGTAAACGCACCATACAGGAGAAAATCCTAGTGTGGGGCAACGTTTTTAAAAAAAAAATATAGAATCGGATTTTAATGACAAAAAGTATCGTGCTAATTGTCAACCACACAATTCACAATAGCGTAAGATATGTTTTCTAATTAATCTCGTGTTTTTTCTAATTAATTTTTATGTAGTTGTCCCTCATATTAATCATATTATAATACACCATACACCACAGGGGTAGGTGCTTTATGCAGAAATTATAGACTGCCACTTGCTTGATTCTTGCGTACTTCTTTTGCTTCTTCCACATCCGTGCATCTTCTGATATTTGCCTTATTCATCAATTCAATTCATTCTCTCAACATGTCTTTTTTTATGGGATAGGAGGGCAAACGAGCAGACGGATCACCTGATGGTAAGCGATTACCGCCGCCCATGGACACCCGCAACACCAGAGGAGTCACAAGTGCGTTGCCGACCTTTTAAAAGGGGATTGGGGCTCCGGTGACCTCACTCACTCGGCGAAACACAACGTAAGCGTTGTTTAACGCCGGTTTTCTGTGAGGCCGTGGTATCACTCCGGTCGAGCCGGCCCATTCGTGCCGAACCATGGCTCTCCCACGTAAATGTCAAATGTCCAAATTATCTTCATCTTATAATGAAGGACCTAAATTTACTACAGCAACCTTAGCCAGCATTGTTGTAGTTTTTTAAATAAGTATTAAAACTCGACGCAAAAACAGGTCTGTTATAAATTTAACTTGTGTATCTGTCTGTTGCATCGTAGCGCCCAAATGAATGGACCGATTTTGATTAAGTTTTATTTTGTTTGACAGGTGACTCGATCGAATGTTCTTAGCTATGATTTAGAAAAATCTGGCTAGCCGTTTGAAGATTTTCAGCTCTTTTCTGGTTCGTGAAGAGATGTGAGCACCTTCCACAGGTCTGATCGATTTGACATATTTTGGTAAGTATCCTATTACTTCAATGACAAAGTGATGAAAATAAATATTCTTTACTTTCAAATTATCTGATAGAAAGGTACTGTAGAAGCTATAAACCTTACAAAACAGTATTTTTCTATTTCACCACACAAAACCAAAAAATATAAACGCAATACTAAACGCATTACTGGACGCATATTGTTAACTGTCCAACAATGGGGTCTGAATCAAAGCGTATAGTTGTGGGCAAAAATATCGCCCAGAATATGCATTCGAGGTAGGAGAGAGGAGGTAGGAGAGCGGTAGGGTTGACCGGAATATTATTGACGTTATGACTAAGTAAGAAAGTAGACTGCTTCGTTATTGTAGTGGTCTTGAGCGCGACTGCTACGCTAGAGGTCCTGGGTTCGAATCCCAGGTCATGCAAAGTACTATTGGGTTTTTCTATGAATTTCTCAGTAACAGCTCGGAGTTTGGATTTGTGCCCGGATAACGGCAATAGACTCGCCCCTTTTTACATGGGAGCTCAACATATCGGCGAACTGTGGATGTACATCAGTATGCCTCTGCCTAATCCTTCGAAGTATGGTATGGTATGTTATGTAAATATGTATAGAGTTTATAATAGATATTTTTTAAATTGTTTGTTAATAATATTCTTTTAGATACACATAACAAAATATGTACCTAGTTATTTTTAGTGAAGGAAAAATTCAATCGCGGGCAGGATTCGAACCTGCGTCTTCTGGTTAGATACACCTGGTGTTCGAATCCTGCCCGCGATTGAATTTTTCCTTCATACCTAGATGAAATTAAAATCACAATTTGTTTTGCTGAACAATTGAGTGATCGTCTACGAATTTTTTTTTAAAGCTTACCAGCAATGTTGGTCGCACATTACTAGTATTCTTATTAACCCCTCGTGCTAAGCGAAATGCTTGTGTTACGAGTGGGTTTACGTCGGTAGTGCAATGCAAAACTCTAACCATTAGGCTACCGCCGCTTCATTAATTAATCAGTTAATCAGAGTTCCTGCTAATATTAATGATAACATATTTTATTATCTTTTTGCCAATAAATTAATAAACAATAGCAGTTCAGTGACAATCCTGCGCAGCGCGTAGGCGACAACACAGCGAGAAGACATCGCGTTGTGAATGGTCGCCTGTATATGCTGGGGTTGCAAACATTTTGTCAGATAAAACTAATTTAGTAATTCTGAAATCGTAAAGTAATGTGTAATGTTCGAGCAATCCGAATTCAAATCGTGTACATACTAATTAACTAAAATATATAAGAACTTTTTGGACTTTAGTCTGCAAATATTTTACTTTGCTTTAGATTTTGTTTATTTATATATATTTATTTTGAGTCTGTTTGTAAACCAATGATACAGCTGAAAATGTTAGTGTGTGGCATTTAAAAAAAGGAAACTATCAAATGACAGATTAACCATGGGCTTTTAAAAGTTTTTAAAAATGTATGTTTTGAATAGAATCGAATACGGATTTAGGGTAATCCGTAATAAACCCTCCATCCCGTGGTAGGTATAGTAGTCAGAAAATGAAATAAAGTAAACAACATAACAAAGAAAAAGATAATTTATAACCAAATGTTGTCAACCTCTTCAAGCTTACTCGAAACTCATAAAGAAATCATAAATTACATTACAATACAAACAGGGACGAAATGTACTAATTTCAATGGTGTGGGATTCAATTTTATAAGAATTAAAAGACGCCTCGGAGAAGCCTCTTTGTAAGTAGGTATTGTCTGGCGTAAGAAAATAATAACTTTTTTTGAGGAGTACTAAGGAGTCTCGATGAAAACAGTCTTGAAGTACCAGTCCATATTTAGTTCTGACACACAGACTTGTAACTTACATTCTACGTAACATATTAGGCCTTAGGAGTAATTTGTAAAATAAGGCTTAATGTTAAAGTATTCCATCTGTTTGCAAGCACAAATACTTAAAAAAAATAATCACTTTACTTTTCAAACTTAGATTTCAGAACATTTTCATTTCATTAATTTTGAATTTATTTGAATTTTAACCCTTTGATTTTAAAACATTATCTATTAATTTATTCAAATTTCAAACCTTCAATTTGAGAACATTATATTTACTTAAATATATTGTAATAATACAACCTACATAATACAAAATATTATGTATTTAGAACTTCCGATAAAAAAGCTCTAAATCAAAAGATTTGAAATTATTGTATTCATTTATTCGAATTTCAAAAATATTATTCTAAAAAACCAAACTCTCTCTGGTCTCCTGTCGAGAGACATTAGTACATCTATTCATACAAAACACTCCTACTTTTGTATTGGCCTCAGTTTTGTTTGGCCACAGAATTTGACGGGTATTGTACCAAAAGTCTCACTCGTTGATTTATTATACGAATTTATATGAACTATTAATTACAAAACACTATGAATGTGTCTTCAAGTTTTCAATCTTCTGTTATTTATGACGTTAGAATCAATGGGATGATCTAAATGAGTATAAAGGATTTTTTTGGGCAAGTATTATTTTTAAAGCTTACTAGCAATGTGGGTCGCACATTACTAGTATTCTTGTTAACCCCTCGTGCTAAGCTAAATGCTTGTGTTACGAGTGGGTTCACGTCGGTAGTGCAATGGGTGCAAAACGAACCGGCAACCGCATGATCGCAAGTCCGACGCCCTAGCTGCTTTTATATTTCCTTTCGATTCGATATTTTCTTTTGACAGTTATACTATATACTACTTCTTCGATTTTGTGCTCCTGGGTTAAATTTCCAAATCGAACCGTGTCAAGTATATGGTTTTACTATGAAATTCTCAATGGTAACTCGCGAGTGCGGAATGGTACCGGGAAAATCGCAATATTTTCGCCATTATCGGAAAATCGTGAGTGTACATCAGTACACCTCTGCCTAAATCTTCGGGGAATACAGGCTCGATGGTAAGTATGTTGTATGTCTAAACTTATTTCGGGTAAGAATTTGTGTTTAAAAATATACCCACGAAACAGAATAAAATCCTAGTGTAAATACAGCGTTTTCTAAAAGATAAAAAAATAAAATCGTTCGTCTGTAGAAGTTTATTATATACTTTATTATTATTATATGCAAATATGAATCTGCATGCTATCACAGATTATCTGTCTTATACCAAAGTACCAAACATAACAAAACTAAGGGTGTCGCCACACTAATGTCATTGACACGATATTGCGTGAAACGGATGTCAAACGTATTTAATAATTAAGACTTTAGATCTACCTTGTATTTTTATCCTAACTCCTATCTTATTACCATTGAAATTCCAACCTTAGAGCTTTGGGAAAAGTTTGCATATTGAATGTGGGTATTTAGGTGGTTAGTATCACTTGATGTGTGAAGAGTATTGATGACCAAAGTCATTCGTATGAATATAGGATCATGCAGTCAATTATGTGCGCCGGCGATCATCGCACGGATAGTATTAATACTAATTGGTTGTTTTTTTATAGTTGTTCGGTTGTCTGTTTGTTCAAACAATTGGTGTTGTAATGTTTAATGTTCATTTGACATAAATTGGTGTTATGAGCGGTATGACTAACTTATACGTCAATGTTCCCATTGCTAGGAATCGGACGTTATTTTTTTTTTATTTGTGCCACTGCTCGATACTCAATTCATTTATTGCACTCCACAATGTTAACAGGTGTTAAAAAATATATATAAAGTATCAATTGTGTACGGTGTCGGGCACGGCAGGGTCCACGATCTGCCACGGTATGGTTGAAAACCAGCGACAGGCATTCCGTCTGGCATACGCTTAATTAGCGCCGTTTCAGCGGAGTCCTGGTGCACACGATTTTAACATAAGTAGGTACCTACTTACATAACTAAAGTAATAATAATTGTGCTGAATAAATGTTTTTTCTTTCTTTCTTTCTTTCTGCACTAAACCAATGAAAAAGAAGTAGTAATTCTCACGTGAAAGCCATGCTTCGGCACGAATGGGCCGGCTCGACCGGAGCGATACCACGGCCTCACAGAAAACCGGCGTCAAACAACGCTTACTTTGTGTTTCGCCGAGTGAGTGAGGTTACCGGAGGCCCAATCCCCTTTTAAAAGGTCGGCAACGCACTTGTGACTCCTATGGTGTTGCGGGTGTCAATGGGCGGCGGTAATCGCTTACCATCAAGTGATCCGACTGCTCGTTTGCCCTCCTATCCCATAAAAAAAATACCTATAAACATAAAAGGGGGAAATAGTATATTATTATCACCTTGCGCCCCAATTTCTAATTACATTTGCAATTACATTCTTTATCGTTGAAAACATTAATTAATAAATAACTTGACACACCTGCTTATAACTTAATCCAAATCGATTTATTGCTATCTCTTTCTAACTCACAACCAATCAATATGTGTATCCTTTTCTAATGGATGAGCGGAGATGTCAAAATGTCAAATAAAATTAAGCCAAAGATGGTCAAAGATTATGGACTGATGTTGGTTTTGCAGAAAGTGAAAGTTATACTTTATTAGTCTAGTGGATCTTAGTGGGACTACTACGCTAGAGGTATTGGGTTCGATTCCCAAGTCAAGCAAAGTATTATTGGGTTTTTCTATGAAATTCTAAGGAGCAAGTCAGAGTTTGGGATTTGTGCCCGTTCTTAGCAATAGGCTCACCCTCTATTACATGGGACCTACACATTCTAGCGAACTGTGGGTGTACATTTGTACATCTTTGCGTAACACTTCGGGGAACACATCGTGCGTAGTGGTGGGTTTCACCAGAAACTAAACCATCAAATAGAATACAATAGATATTTATTATAGATGGCCACCAGACCATAACCTGGCCATGATAAAAGCAATTTTAGCTTCCAGATCGACCGATCTATTACTCCGTAAGAAGGTAGGTACTTTACAAACCTTAAGACCTTAAACTCTTTTAATATCTGTGCTACAAAGCAAATTATACTCTTTGGTAGCAACTGATCGGAAAATCGCCTCCATAATTAATTGAGACGCCAAGAAATTTGACGACAAACTTGATATTTAGGGGAACCGTTTAACGGTCAATTAATTTTGCTTCAGTCTTGCTTGATCAGTTTTATTATTAATAAAATTATAATTATTTACAGACATAGACACAGAAAACCGGCAATAAACAACGCTTACGTTGTGTTTCGCCGAGTGAGTGAGGTTACCGGAGGCCCAATCCCCTTTTAAAAGGTCGGCAACGCACTCGTGACTCCTCTGGTGATGCGGGGGTCCATGGGCGGCGGTGATCGCTTACCATCAGGCGATCCGTCTGCTCGTTTGCCCTCCTATCCCATAATAAAGAAAAAAATATTGTTACTATTCATTTATTTCAGACCAAATTATCCACAATCTTGTTAGTAACATGTTAGTAATTATATTTTACACAAGAACACAGACAAACACTAATTGACAAACAATGCTACATTATTGGACAGTCCAGTCTGCCAGCCACAAAGGGACGCTATTGCTACTGCCGCGGACACGTCTGATTTGTGATGCAGCTCTCTTTCTACGGATAGCATGAAAACCGTTGACACGAGCGTCGGCAAACATACCCGATACATTACAGCGCCTCGGCAGCCGCATCAACATCCCACCAGCATTGTTATACTGAACGCGAAGGGCCTCGATTGTCTTCTGCGTATATTGGACCCATAGACTGCACTTGTAGAAGAAACAATGTTACTCTTACTGCACTGGTACAGCGTGCAAATTTACGAGCCAATATATTGCATCTGACAGCCAACACCCGACGCTCCCTCTCAATACCTATCTTCGCTATCTGAGAGGTCATTCGAAACCCGATAGCCCAGGTATTTGAATTGCGAAACTCTACGTAAAGAAACACCCTCTATGAGGAGGTGGTACGAGGTACGTGTGTGACTTTATGACCTGGTGATTGAAACTTCAAAACCTCGCTTTTGCTTACTGTTTTGAAGCCCCCGGTTGCCATTTGCTATACAAGATGAAATGTTGGCTACTGGCAGCTAAATACCGATCATCATAATACACTGCCTCATTATTCTAGTAGTTCTAAGCGCAACTGCTACGGTAGAAATCCTGGATTCAATTCCCAATGGGTGTAATTAATAGTAAACTATGAAATTCTCAGTTGCAGCTCGGAGTTTGCATATGCGCCATACATATGAATTTTGTTCGATGGGTACTACGTAGTTGGGTTTAACTCCCAGACCGATAAAAATATTATTGGTTAGGTACTTTTAACACGACAGGTAGATAATAAAAATAGGCCAGTGTTTATATTTGTATTCGATTAAAGGCAATAGGCTGGCCCCCTTTACCTAGTATAACGGTTATGTCGATTTTTTTTTATTCGTGATTAGCTTATGCTTGACCGCCAGTTGGCCTGATGTTCAGCGATACTGCGATCTACGATAGAGCGCGCTTGCCTATTAGAAACCGAGTCACTCGTGATTTAAAAATACCCAGACATATCTATCGGGAAAGACGACAGATCGACTTGCGATCCTGTGGTTGCCGGATCGAACCCCACCAAGTTCAAAGTTCAAATGTTTTTATTTCAAATAAGCTTTTACAAGCGACACCCAGGTTATATCTATCAAGGAAGACCAATTTTAATTATAAGTATTGTTATGTCTTTGCATCCCTTCAAAAATAAAAACGTGATGATAGAAGTCATCATCAGAGATCAGTATTACATCAGTCGAGGGTATTTATCCTTCCAACCTTCCCCTTAAAAATAAACAGAAAAACGCACAATACTTATATTTCAACAGACTCTCCAATTATCATAAAGCATTAAACTTTTTTATCCCTACATAACAAATGACGTATAAAAATAAAAACTTTTAATAAAACGCGTTGCGACAAATCGCCGGTCGCTGCGATTAGTCGTCGCATTTTTACGACATATCTGTCAGAGTTCGTTCGATGCCAATCTAACTTTGTCGAGACGAAGTAACACATTTATAGTATTTACATGTGTTGCTGTTATTCTGTGAATCGTAGAATTGTGGGAATGACTAGTAATGATCTACGTCAGGAGAATTTAGCAGTTACATACCATCACGCCTGTATTCCCCGAAGGGTTACGCAGAGGCGTACTAATGTACACCCACAGTTCGCCGGTATTTTTAGGACCCATGTAATAGGGGGCGAGCCTATTGCCATTAACCGGGCACAAATCCAGACCCCGAGCTGCTACTGAGAATTTCATAGAAAAACCCAATAACACTTTGCTCGACCTGGGGATCGAACCCAGGACCTCTAGCGTAGCAGTCGCGCTTGGGAATACTAGACTAATGAGGCAGTCAATTAGCAGTTATTTTCAAAATGTTTATTTCTGTAAAAAGATCTTTTAAAGATACTTTTACATGTCAATTTTTTAAGTACTAGACGGCATTACCTACCTGACGACATCTGAGAAAAAACACAGGAACAAACTCAGAGAATCATGTTCTCTTTTGAAGTTCAGATGTAATAGTTTCTCTCTCTGAAATGCCCTTTGAGTAGACCAGTCCAGTTAGGTAAAATAACTGTGTTAATAGAGGGTTTTTACATCAGAAATAGTTTAAGTAAAGAACTGCGTCTTTATTAGGAAACTATTAATGATTTAGAAAGTTTGACATTTGTAATGAGCATCTATGGTAATTAGATTGTGTTTTAACCATTTATTTAAATTCGTTGCACCTGGATTAATTTACGGTTCAGGTTTTTCTATTAATATAAATTAAAATAATTCCATTTTAAACACCTGATTTATAACGATGTTTACTTAAACATAGCTTTTAAAGTATCGATTAAAAACAAACAACAAAGAAAATGTTTAGAAAAAAAATAACAGAAATAATTTATTTTGTTTATTCTGTTAGTGTAGCAGGAAATATGTCTATTTTTCTTTAACTGACAAATAAGCTTACGGGCCGCCTGATAGTAAATGGCATCCCCAGCTTATAGAGGGCAGCGACATCAATTATTATCAATAGCGCATTTTCATCTTGAAACCTCAGTTGTTAAGTCTCAAATGTCTAATACTTTCACTAGCTACATTGCCCTTCAAACCGTATCACAATAACGTTAGCACACTATTTTTTTATTATTATTATTTGCTTGCGGCAACAGTATCACCGTGACCGCAGTCACTGGTAGTGTTATAGCTCACCGCTGAATCCTGCGGCTACTATGAACTGCAGGTTTTCTTAGGGGCGAGCTCCTTTATTTCATCCTGGCTTAAAGTGTGTTTCCCTAGATGAACACTGCGCTTGTGTATTAGCGATCATCATAAGGTGAGGTGCTGCATCAGCCTCCTCACACTATTGCTTAGCAGTAAAATGGTTGAAAGGAAAAAAAAGAAACAATTTTATTTCATGTTCACGAGGCCACACAAAAACGGACAAAAAGCAACAAAACAACAAAAGTAATTATAAAAAGACGATTAAAATTGATAACAATTTTGACAATGCGGTGGTACCACCCTTGTCGAACCGAGTCCGAAAGGTGGTAGGAAACATCTTTGTATGTAAACTAGACATTAACCCTAACGTCAAAATTCCCTCTTTCACTCCAACACAGTACAGATACAACTTATTTTAAGTTTTTAATGAAATATCCTTTGGCGAAGTTGATCTCCAGCAAAAGAATAATTTAGTGAGTTTCTCCCAAACCTATGCAGATGACTACGGGTTATAAGATGAGGCATTGTCTATGTTGGTTCATTATTTTTGTTTAGGATTATTGGTCTTGTTAATTTATAGTATGTTTATAATCTAGAACATAGCTATAATCATTCATTATATATTATAAACTAAAATGTAACTACCTTTCCCCAACCGTCAAACGTCGGGACGCTGGTTTTTAAAGTTAAAGTTTTTTATTGCTTCATACATAAGTCTATAAGTTTGGTAAGTAGCAATATGAAACCCCGTTGGGTACAGCATAGAATGGATAGGTTACATACTTAAAGTTACATTTCGGAGAGTGTGCATCAGATCTCCACGATCTTATCCCCCCTAGCCCTTTCCACTATCGTACGACCAGAAGCACGAAAAAGCGTCATCGATTCACGGTGGACATTCCAAAAGCCCGAAGGAAACGCTTTAAGTCCACTTTTATAATGCGTACTGCTGAAATATGGAATGCACTTCCCGAGTGGGTCTTCCCTGATAGATATAATCTGGGTGTCTTTAAATCACGAGTGAATCGGTTTCTTCTAGGCAAGCGCGCTCCATCGTAGATCGCAGTATCGCTTAACATCAGGCGAACTGGCGGTCAAGCGTGGGCCTATCACGAATATAAAAAAAAAACATAATTACATAGTACATTTATTATTATATTTTAACAAATTCCAATCTTAGATAATAAAATTTTAGACTTAATATTAAATAACCATTTAGGTAGTCAATTTACAGAATTTTAAGGTATTATTTCTATTGCACAATTTTTTTTATAATATTACATAGGTAATTATATTTTTTTATATATGTATAACATACCATCACGCCTGTATTCCCCGAAGGGTTAGGCAGAGGCGTACTTAATGTACACCCACAGTTCGCTGGTATGTTTAGGTCCCATGTTATAGGGGGCGAGCCTATAGCCTTTAACCGGACACAAATCCAGACTCCGAGCTGCTACTGAGAATTTCATAAAAAAACCCAATAACACTTTGCTCGACTTAGGGATCGACCCAGGACCTCTAGTGTAGTAGTCGCGCTTAGGACCACTAGACTAATGAGGCAGTCTATTATATATTTTTAATATTAATTTTATTTCATACATACATTCATGCCTTTTCCTACAGGAGTAAGCAGAAACTACAAACCACCTTTTGCTACGACTCTTGGGTATCTAGTAAGGTTGGTACGGAAAATCCTCGTGCATCTTTTTTAACCTACCAGGTAATATCGGACGCGTACCGACAAAACACCGCACTTGTCTTCCCAGCCTTGTAAAGTCAAGGTCATGGAATTCACGATATTCATCACTACCATGACAGGCCAGATTAGTAGGTACCTGCCCAACACTGACCCCTATAATACTATCCTAGCACTGATAAATATAGAGATCAGTGCTGCCTTTTAAGAAACACAATGAAAAAAAAACAATTTACTCTCAAATCTTAGGTAGGTATCAATTGGATCTACATAACATAATCAACCCTATACTGTCCCACTGCTGGGCACGGGTCTCCTCTCGGAATGAGAGGGATTAGGCTATAGTCCACTACGCTGGCCTAGTGCGGGTTGGCAGACTTCACACACCCGAGAAAATCTCTCAGGCGTGCAGGTTTCCTCACGATGTTTTCCTTCACCGTTTAAGCGCGTGATAATATACACATCATGACTTCGAAAAGTCAGTGCCGTGCATTTGATCTACATAATCGTACCAAATATTCTACACATGTATTGTCAAACAAATCGAAATAAAACAGCGAAAGATTGCGGGGATAAGCAGAGATGTTTCATACCATTGCTCCGTCAAAATATTAAGCAATAAACGAAATTGAATTTTCCGCCAACAATCAGTTTACGATACATTTTTCTGTTTTTTGTTATGCTTTGGCCGTCGGGTTTGCTTGTTATTTTTTTCTTAAAAAAGGTTATTAAAGAATATTAAAGATGTCTGTATATACCAAATCCAAATCACGCCAAGCAGGTCACTGAAAGTTTGGCATTTAGCTGAAACACAAAATTTGATTTTTTGTTTGCATTGTTCGTGATATTGTCAATACACCTTTTTTTCTTGCTTTTTATCAAATCGTGCGAACCCAGAACAGTGATTATCGCTTTCTCTCATTATCGGATTTGAAACAAACTTTACATCATCAATTTATCACTGAATTACTGAAACAATTATTACTATTATCACGCTCTTAAACGGTGAAGGAAAACATCGTAAAGAAACCTGCGAGTTTCTCTCGACGGGGTGTGAAGTCTATCAACCCGCATTAAGCCAGCGTGGTTGACTATAGCTTAACCCCTCTCATGCTGAGAGGAGACTTGTGCAGTTTTGCCACAGTAAATAGTTTTTTTTATGGGATAGGAGGGCAAACGAGCCGACGGATGGCCTGATGGTAAGCGATTACCGCCGCCCATGGACACCCGCAAAACCAGAAGAGTCACAAGTGCATTGCCGACCTTTTAAAAGGGGATTGGGCCTCCGGTAACCTCACTCACTCCGCGAAACACAACGTACGCGTTGTTTAACGAAGGATGTATGGTGTCACTAAAAGCGATGCTATTTGCTTACCGATAAACAGTGATAAACAGACAAACTTAATACACATTCCTATCACGATATTACGTATATTTTTCCTTGTTTTCCTCCCAACATTATTTATTACTTGTTTTTATGCCGAATCTTCGGGATACAATCAAAAGTTTCGGCTCATCTCAATCAAACTTTTTAAATGTCCCACCCTTACGTCACGCGACCCCCCACAATAATTCCGTTTTGTATCATCGCCTTTTTATTTGGCGATACATTTTTATTTTACGAACGATTGTTAAAAAGGTTCGTGTGCCGTATTTTGGGGTTCAATTCAAAATGTAATGAAATTTGGTTTCGGTGGATGATAATTGGATGGAAGACATACATAACACAACATACCATCACGCCTGTATTCCCCGAAGGATAAGGCAGAGGCGTACTAATGTACACCCACAGTTCGCTGGTATGTTTAGATCCCATGTTATAGTGGGCGAGCCTATAGCCATTAACCGGGCACAAATCCAGACTCCGAGCTGCTACTGAGAATTTCATAGAAAAACCCAATAACCCTTTGCTCGACCTGGGGATCAAACCCAGGACTTCTAGCGTGGCAGTTGCGCTTGGGACCACTACTTTAATGAGGCAGTCAAAGCATTTAATAGGTACTTTCTATTTGAAATACTAAATGTAATACTAAATGTTTTTAAGCACCCAACAAATCATGAAAATTACTCCTCTAGCAGAAATAACACAAATAATTAAGGTATAAACACAATTAAGTAAAAAACATGACTACAAAACAGTACAAAATACCCCTTAAGAAAATTGTCGCGACTTTAAACTTATGTTCGTACATAACTTTACATTTTAAAACAGATTTAAAAATAAATTGCGAAATACAAATTACCAAATACAACATCAATATCGCATTCAGGCAATAATCGTCAGTTTGTAGCCTAAATGACCTTTAGTGTGTGGTCTAAATGACAAGCGACGAGCGAGCCAGACTATCATGCGAATTATATATTAAAATTATTACAACTTATCATAACATACCATCACGCCTGTATTCCCCAGTTAGGCAGAGGTGAACTAATTTACACCCACAGTTTAGGTCCCATGTAATAGGAGGCGAGCCTATTGCCATTAACCGGGCACAAATTCAGACTTCGAGCTGCTACTGAGAATTTCATAGAAAAACCCAATAACACTTTGCTCGACCTGGGGATCGAACCCAGGGATTCTAACGAAGCAGTCACGCTTGGGACAACTAGACTAATGAGGCAGTCAAATATATAAACTAATCTGTTGAGAAGCAAGGAAATTTGCTTTTTAATTGATGTCACTGACGTCACCTTAACGTTGTAAATTCAGAATGTGAAGGCAAATTTCGATCTGGCGGGTGGGACTTGCGGTGGCTTAGAGGTCGTAGTGTTTGGTGTATTCAACCAGAAGACGCAGGTTCAAATCCTGCCCGCAGTAAAATTTTTCCTTCACTCAAATAACAAGTAAGTATTGGTATGAAATTAAATGTTTAAAGAAATATTAAAATATATATACGTAGTTTATGTACACAATTAATGGTTAATCGAATTAAAAGAAAATAGACACTGTAAAAAACCTTACCTTCCTAGTTTCTGGAACTAGATCGCAGCAGCCACTTACCTTAAAAAAAAATACGTATTTTTAATATCTTACTAAAAAATTTCACCTAGATTACCTAGTCAGAATATTTATAACGTTAGACGTTAATTTGTGTATCTTTTTATATATAAAGCTTTTTAATTACTCATTGTGTGCATTTATGTAATCGATTAACTTCAATCGAATCGATCACAACCAATGAATAATTTATTCCCGCTACCGCTCATCGCTTGCTCTGGCGACAAACAGTAATGTCCACTTTGAATTATAATTATTGCCTGGTTAATGTATGTCTTCTTCAGTTAAAGCATTGGGTGTCCCTATTTTTTGTTGTCAAGTAACAATATGAATGGGCGACCCGCTGCTGCGATATTGGAAAAAATACATTTTTTTTTCTTCGCTTCTCGACCGATGTCCCCAATGTGTTTCCGATTTTGTTTTGTTTTTTAAATGGTTATTGCGTTTATGTTTGGTGTAATTAAATTTTATTGGTGATAGTTTGTTAAGAGTGTAGTCTTATTTAGCTTGGCAGTCTTAGTATGTCCTATCATAGTGGAGTAGGTATTACTTGTTTTATGGATTAAGTCTTTAAGTTTCTTACGTGGGAGAGCCATGCTTCGGCACGAATGGGCCGGCTCGACCGGAGTGATACCACGGCCTCACAGAAAAACCGGCGTCAAACAACGCTTACATTGTGTTTCGCCGAGTGAGTGAGGTTACCGGAGGCCCAATCCTCTTTTAAAGGTCTGCAACGCACTTGTGACTCCTCTTTTGGTGTTGCGGGTGTCCATGGGTGGCGGTAATCGCTTACCATCAGGTGATCCGTCTGCTCGTTTGCCCACCTATCCCATAAAAAAAAAGTCGGCAAACGAGCTGCCGCGCCACCTAGTGGTAAGTAGTTATCGCCGCCCATGAACACCTGGAACAGCGCTGATGCGTTGCCGCCCCTTAAAAGCCCCTATGGACTGCAGACTGCCGCAGCAACCGAGGAAAACTGGCTCTTGCTTGCAAAAGTCCAAACACACACCAAGGTGCTTTACGATAGACTTCGACGTAAGGGTGATCACCAGCTAGTCAGACCCCAAGAGGTCCTGCCACCGAGCAGTATTTTCACGCCTCTTACGTGATGCCTATCTGTAACGCAGTGTACCTATTTACTGATATTATAAGTATTGTAAGCCTCAGGAAAATCGTTATGTTGGCTATCTTTTCTGAATTAACGTAGTTATCTATCTTATAGTATTTGATATAGTAGTTGTGAAGATGTCTAGGTATACTGTTGTTTACCTATTCGATATTTTTTTTATGGAATCTTTGAATTTCCTGGTGAATAAGAGCATTATCTCTTAAAAAAACAATAAATTAAAAGAAGGCTTCTGTCTTGACACTATTTCAAACTACTACAAAAAATACAAATTAAGAAAGGCATAATCGAATTCCAATAACAAAAAATCAGTGTTGAATTGACACATTTGAATTTGAAATTCGAATTCGATTGACGCGTTCTAACATGGCTGAATGAGCAGCGCGCGTTCAACTGGAAACAATATTAAAAATATTTATCTACAAGCTTTTACTTATGACTCTTAAAATAAACTGTACCCTTTAAGCTAAAGGGTTAAAGTTCAAAATAGTGTAGAATGTTGTTTGACAAGTGCAAATCAGATTTTTTTTCGGGTTCGGTAGCAAGTTCTACCGATCGCATCGGAAAGATATGTTTCAAACGCATTCCGATGAAACAACGCGGATAACAAATGTTTTTGAATACTATAAATAAAACAAAACACTATCGATGCCATCTTCTCTACAGATCGCTTATTGGATCTATCCATACGTCAGTCAGATATTCGCGGCTAAGGCTGTGTTTGGCTATTTGCTACTACAAGATTCACTGCGGGCCCGCCATCAGTTAGCAGTATTATATACATAGCATAAAGTCTATTTTTTTATACCACTAAGGTGGCAAACAAGCATACAGCCCGCCTGATGGTAAGCGGTTACCGTAGCCTATGGACGCTTGCAACACCAGGGGTATCACTCGCGCGTTGCCGACCTTGTAAATTGAGGAGGAACAGTTGGGCTAGCAGCATAGAAGACAATAGTTGTCGTTCAGTCCCAGTTCATTTGTAGTGAGGTTAGGTTCTTCGTTGACATGGCTATGGGAAATTCAAACTTCTTTTAGGTTCTGTCTAAAATGGTTAATATAAAAACCAAATAGGTATTATTTCGCTTGATTGCGTGTCCCAGGTTTTTTTATAAGATTTTATAAAATATCACAGCGTGCTAGATAAACGTGACCCAGAATCAAAACAACTGCTATCGATACTAAAATCACCAACCAGCAAAAACTTCCTTACTCATTAACTTTAAAAAACAATTGAATCAAAATTAAAATACAGAAACTACTGAACTAAAGCATTGAGTTATTATGACATTAGATGCAGTTTATTAATCTACAAGTTGAGGACTTTAATCCACAACTCATTTAGTCACACAAAATCTCCTATAACGATGACAACAATTATATCTAACTCTAATAATATGCGAAAACTCGAACGATTATGTCAAAAGTACTATATCGATACTTAGTTATCAAACAAAGGTCAAAATGTGTCAAAGTTTGGAAAAGTACTTCAGTTTCCTGCTACGTTCCGTATCTTAAAAACTATGGTCCTATTTATATTCTCACCCCTCCCGTAATCACACCGATGTATTTATTTAAAATTATATCCATCTAGCTAGAGTAACGCTGCAGCCCATTACTAACAGTGATGGTCTTTTCTAAGAACATAAAGTATCACATGGCTGCCTAATACGAAGTTCTTAATACCTCAATGATAAAAAACCTTTTGTCGTCCGTGCAGCTTCGTACGTGACAGCGAGATCGAGATGAGTCTATCACGAGCCTGCATCGGGTGGACGGCAGAGTTCGTTCACTTCTCGGAAGCCTGACCTCCGGGAACATTGGAAACTACGTGCCTGATGGCATTAAAGGGTTATATGGGTTTTCAACGAAGACGGGCATGATGAATTTTATAGGCTCATGTGAAATTGATACCTTGCAGCTTAAGCTTGGCGCTACCCTTTACGTAATTTAAGGCGAGTCTCCATTGAAATAATGATGGCAACTTTTGTATTTACAACTCTAAAATTGACAATTTTCTTTCAGTGGAGAACCGGCTTTATGCTTTCCAGCTTTCTGTAAATGTTGAGGTATGAAAGACTATTTTGGCTGGTATGTGAGTAAGTATGTACGTATTCTACGCCAGAGGCCCTGGTCCTGATTCCCAGGTACAGCAAAGTATTATTGGGGATTTCTATGTGATTCATAATAGCAGCTCCGAATTTGAAATTGCGTCATCATATCAGCCAAAAGAAGTTCTCTACCGAACGAAGTCCTCCCCAAAAGACTTTCGCAAGGAGCGGTTGTATATTGCCTGCATCCAACCAGCTCCGACCTTCACCAAGTCATCAATCCATCTTGTTGGAGGTCGTTTAGAATTTGTGTGTGGCAAAAAGCTCGCCCCTTAGAATTAGCTAGTAAAAACTAGTCAGCCGATTCACAGTTCGCCAGTACGTTGAGGTCCCATGTACTAAGGAGCAAGTCTATCACCGTTAAGCATATTGAACTTCAAAAAACTTCTCTAGAAGAATCTCTTAGAATGAGAGGGGTTCGGTTCACAGAACTAACACCTAGTGTGGGTTAGCCGACTTCTCACGCCGTCAAGAAAATCTCTTAAGCATGCAGGTTTCTTCTTGATGTTTTCCTTCACCGTTTAAGCGAGTGATTAATACGGAATGCCTCATTAGTCAGGCGGTATTAAGCGCAACAGCTACGCTAGAGGCCTGGGTTCGATTCCTAGGTACAGCAGTGTTATTGGGTTTCTGTATGAAATTCTGAGTAGCAGCTCGAAGTTTGGGATATGTACCCGGTTAATGGCAATAGACTCGCCCCTTATTACATTCTACGTGGGAGAGCCACGCTTTGGCACGAATGGGCCGGCTCGACCGGAGTGATACCATGGCCTCACAGAAAACCGGTGTTAAACAACGCTTACGTTGTGTTTCGCCGAGTGAGTGAGGTTACCGGAGGCCCAATGCCCTTTTAAAAGGTCGGCAACGTACTCGTGACTCCTCTGGTGTTGCGGGTGTCCATGGGCGGCGGTAATCGCTTACCATCAGGCGATCCAAAAGCTCGTTTGCCCTGCTATCCCATAAAAAAAAACATTGGACCTAAACATACCGGCGAATGGTGGGTATACATAAGTACGCCTCTGCTTAATAGTTCAGGGAATACAAGCGTGATGGTATGGTATTAATACGTACACAATTGCCAAGTCAAAGGTGCCTTGAATTCGAGGTACGGTTCACGATTTCGCAGTTCAATAGTTATAAATATCAGTAAGCTGCTATTCCATGATTATATTACTACATAGATATCAATATATATATGAAGATGTATGTTATACGCGCGACAAGTTATTAGTTATGCCCGGCTTCGCTCGCGACTTATTCTAGGAGCGACACCCACGCGCGGGTCGTATGGAGAACTTACATATTAATGTCGCGCGACATACGATATAGTCCTGGATGTGTGCTGAAACTTTTCAAAAGAAATATTTGAATTCATCATGAACTGTCGTGTTTGTTAAGATGTACTAGTAATATTATTTTATGCTCATCACGCTGGTGTCACCGAAGCTGTGTAACTTCACCCACAGTCCGCCGGTATGTTTTGTCCCGTGTAGGGATGTAGAGAGAGCCTATTATCTTTAGTAGGACAAAAAAGAAACTCAGAGCTGCTACTGAGAATTTCATGGAAAAACCCAGCAGGTAACACTTTGTTCGATCTTAGAATCGAACCCAGGACCTCTGCTTAGCAGTCATGCTTATAACTACCAGCAAAAAAATATCAGTATTTATTGTTATTTTTTAACGCATTATAAATAAAAATCATTCCATTACCACATACCACCACTGCTGGGCACGGGTCCACCACGCTAGTCTAATGCGGGTTGACAGACTTCGCAGGCCGTCGGAAAAATCTTACAGGCATGCAGGTTTCCTCACGATGTTTTTCGTCACCGTTTATGAGCGTGATAATTAACAACGCACATGATTTCGACATGAAATGACTGCTTGTCTGCGTGTCTGCTGCGTGCAATTCGAACCGAGATCTTTCTCTTGGCAGTCCAATGGCTCACACTAAGCAATAATACTTTTGTCGCAAAGTTATTTGCATTATGCGTGAATAAATGCGATATTGTGCCTTCCAGAGAGCTTCACCTCTATGGTACCAGGTCTGTGGTCGCTCGTCGTGTGGTCAAACCGCTCGCTCTTTATCCTTTGTCTATGCTTTATGTTCGCTATTAGTTTGAACAACTATTGTGCCCAGGATTGATTAACATTCGAGGAATTATTGTACAATGAAAATATACATGAAATTGTATTGTGAATGCTTTTGTGAGCTTATTGTCAGATTAAAACTTATTGTAGGTAGTAGCCTCATTAGTCTAGTGTTCGTAAGCGCTACTAACATGCTAGACGTGTTAGGATCGATTCCCAGGTCGGGTCGTATTATTGGATTTTTCCATTACATTCTCAGTGCATGGTTAGTGGCGATAGGCTTGCTTCTTGTTACATAGGCCTTAAATATATCGGCGGACTGTGCTTGTCCAATGATACACTTCTGCCTAATCCGTCGGGGTATCCAGGCGTGAGGACTGATTTTATGTATTTTAGGTACGGTACTGTTTTTTTTTTCTGACACTTACGAATATTAGACATTGAAATAAAACTATTTTTTACGGATTTTATCGCGTTGTATTAATATTATTTAATTCCCGACATTTCGGATCCTTTACAGCATCCATGGTCACGGGCAGACTAAGTTGTTGGACGTCTTAATGTTGCAATTATTAACAGCCACCTTACATTTTTGTTATTTATTGGCGATCCGATTAAATCCGAATAAAGGATCCGAAACGTCGGGAATTAAATAATATTAATACAACGCGATAAAATCCGTAAAAAATAGTTTTATTTCAGTTCGCCTGATGTTAAGCGATACTGCGATCTACGATGGAGCACGCTTGCCTAGAAGAAACCGTGATTGAAAGACACCTAGATTATATCT
Organism: Acronicta aceris; assembly: GCA_910591435.1. Lineage (NCBI taxonomy): Eukaryota > Metazoa > Arthropoda > Insecta > Lepidoptera > Noctuidae > Acronicta > Acronicta aceris. Next base: position 1,148,276 of record OU342778.1, on the reverse strand, counting down.
ATCGGTAATGGTATCTAGTGTAATGGTACGGGTTAATAAGTATCCTGTCATGGACGTGGTAAATTTCACGAATCCATGGCCTTGACCATACGGCAAAGGAAAGCAAGTACGGTTTTTAGTTGGTACGAGTCATATCCCCTGCCGCATCCCCAGGTGGCAGACGATCCATAATGATTTTCTGTACTGTAAAAAAAGAGTCAATAAGTGTAAAGAATGAACAATCTCCGAGATATTTACTAGTAGAAAACTGCTTAACAAATCAATCTGCAAGATTAAGCTAAGTTTGCCGTGGTCAGTCTTTGAATGGGTTTCCATTATAACGTGAGGCGAAATTAGAAATAAACTTTATTTAGGTACAGCGACAATAAGCTATTTAATAAAACTTACTGGTACCGTGCCTCACGATTGCTCTGAAATTAGAAAATCTATTTTGACAACAAAAAAATCGTGTAAGTTAAAAATAAAAACATTAAAATACGCCCGATCCATAGAAATAAAGCAATAAAATTTAAAAAATCAGCAGGTTGTAATCTATTAACACTCAGAAACAGTGGCCCGGTCGAAACGACCCGCGTATAGATTTTAAATTTATTTACATTATCCAAAACTGGGGTAATATTACATTTTATTATTGAAAAGTTACACGAATTTGGAATTTATTATCATTAGCAATAAGGCTTAAAAATTATTTTAGAAGCGTAAAATTAAGGTAGACACATAAATAAGGAACCAATATTTAAAGTAAGTTTTGAGTTCAGAAAGCCAATTCGACAGTCGATTTTCGGTCTTATTTTGCATACAGTAAGGTGTTGTATTTTGTTTTATGAAGGAAAATAGGTGGTTTTATAGTCAGGTATTTCTTTCTCGCGGAGGGTCTGTGATAAATAAATATCCACACAGTTTGACAAATGAGTGAACACTGCCTTTATAGAGGCGGCTTGTCGAGAAACAGTGAAGTATTAAATGGTATGCATCGTTTTAAGTATCTTTTTAAATTAAATTAGAAAAACATTTCTTTGAATTTGGTCGTTGAAACGATAAACATTATTTTTATGACATTAATTTTTATTTTATAAAAGAACAACTTATCAAGTTTTTGAGTTGTGTAGTTATTTTTTATTTTATTTGTTAATAACACATGCAATATAAAATTATTTCTTCCCTAAAATGTATGTTTAAAAATACTTCCATAAAATAACTACATTTTTATTTTTATATTTATTTGATTATACATCGTGTATCTACTTGGGCAAGAAAAAAAAATTCGTAAATTTTACTAACCTTAAAATTACTATCGCATTCAACCGTTACACACACATATTTTTACACTAACATGCTTTTGCACTTCGACTTGACACCCCAACGCAAATAAATCTTACACAAACAAAATAACCAATCGGGCATTCATCATTAAACCGTGAAACTAGCACTTAAATCAATACAAACCATAAAACGATACCAAAAACAAAAAAAAAAACACAAAAAACATATCGGATTCCTTTCTCAACGTTGTAAAACACAAACGGAATTCATATTAGCCGATTAATAAATTCTCAGAATCTGGAAATAAGACATAAATTTAAATAAAATACTCCATAACACATTTATCGGGTTGGTTTGATCTAAAGTGTCCACAGTCGTGTCTTAGCATTGTTTTAGATGAGAGAGATTCCTGTTTGCGTGATGTTTTATGAAAGATGAGTTTTAAATTTTGAGTACTTATTGTTTTTTGTGGGCAGCACGGATAGGGTTAAACGTCATGAGGGCGTTGACACTAAGTAGGTACTCGGTGCAAGGATTTTGAGTATTGTTATTGAGGTAAACTCAAGCCTTTACCTCAATTATGAGTTAGTACGATAAAATCTTAGATGATTTCTGACTCTTTCATTGTTTATACTAAATTATAACACATTACATAATACCACGACGCCTCTGTCCATGAAAGTTTAAGCAGAGGTGTATATAACATGACTATTAATCGGAGACAAATTCAAACTCCAAAACTGAGAATTTCATAGAAAAACTCAACATAGTTAAGCTCCCAACTATTTACTTTTAGAAACAAAGAAAATTTCTAGAACCAACTGCATATTGTCTGTAGCATAAAAATAGCACAGAAGGATACCAATCTCATTCTCTATTAGCGAATCGCACTCGGAATAATCAAAATAATGACGTCAGACCACCGCATACGATTCGATTAGCAAAACTACCTAATTAGGACTACGATAGAAATACGAAGGAAATTGCCTTGGCACCATGATCACTATAATTGCAAGCATTCAGCTACCGGTCTTACGAATGCTCCATCACTTTTACTCTCACGCATAACCCTATATCCATCTCTTTCAATCTTTTAGATTTATAAATTCCATTTTCGAATCAAAAATCTCTTATGAAATTGGAGTCGTTTTTTTTTTAAATTCGATTTTGTGTGCACGATATTGGGTTGAGAATTGGATGTTCTGTGTGATTGCATGTCGATTATTAAGGTAATAATGCACTGATATGGTTTTTAATATGCAATATGGATTCGATTTGATGATGTTCGTTTTGATTTCAGTTTAGACGAAAAACAAAACAGTAGCATAAAATATTCTCAATGAAGGATGATGTAGTATTACATCTACTATCTAATTGATCCAGTGGGTTCGATTCCCAGGTGGAACAAAATGATATTGGATTTATCTAAAGAAATTCATAGTAGCTTTAGCTTGAAGTTGGGATGTTTATCCGAATAATGGCAATAGGTTCATCCCCTAGAACATGGTATACATAACGGATAACGTTTCTGTGGGTGTACAACAGTAGGTACACTGCTATCTAACCCTACGAGCATTAGAGGCGTGATAATATAATTGCGTATTTCATACTAATTCATTTTATAATTAACTCCAAAAGAAATACTTAGTTTTGGCAGTACTTAAAATATACATTGGTATCAACATGACTACCACAGTTGCAGGTACATACATACATATGTTTAGGTCCTATGCAGTAGAGGGCGAGCCTATTGCCATTAACCGGGTACAAACCAAACTCCGAGCTGCTACTGACAATTTCGGACTCACCTCATAATCAAACCTAGGACCTATAGCGTAGCAGTCGCGCTGACGACCAATAGACTAATAAGGCAACTGATTCTAAGAAATCGTTACACTTCAGTGGATTACAACGTTTAAATAACATAATTCGATTCATCGGCATCGATCAAAGACGGCGCATCGATGCTTGTTCCACTCGATTTACAGTCGCATGTAATTACACTCCAAAAATCGAGTTATAATCGGTATATCGGTTATTGAAGGAGAAGTTCCGACTTTATTAACTACTTGTTTATGAATGATGATTGGGAGGTGGCAGTAAGGTCAAGTTTATTGACACTTGGCATAAATTCTTACTAATATTATAAACGTGAAAGTTTGTGAGTATGGATGTGTAGATGTATGAATGTATGGATGTTTGTTACTCTTTCACACCAAAACGGCTAAACGGATCTTTTTTTTATGGGATAGGAGGGCAAACGAGCAGACGGATCGCCTGATGGTAAGCGATTACCGTCACCCATGGACACCAGAGAAGTCACGAGTGCGTTGCCGACCTTTTAAAAGGGGATTTGGCCTCCGGTAACCTCACTCACTCAGCGAAACACAACGTAAGCGTTGTTTAACGCCGGTTTTCTGTGAGGCCGTGGTATCACTCCGGTCGAGCCGGCCCATTCGTGCCGAAGCATGGCTCTCCCACGCAAAGTGGGGGAGCCATGCATAAAAGATCTGGATGAAATTTGGTACAGAGAAAAATTATAGTCTGGAATAACACATAGGCTACTTTTTATCCAGGTCGGACCCAATTCTCCAGAGTCCAAGTCCACACAGACAAAGTCGCGGCCAGAAGATAGTGCTTTTATAAGGGAAGGTACAGAATATTCAAGCTGAATATTAAGGTAGAAATAATCTTATTGATTAGATTTAAAACCTTCGTGGTCTTGTAAGTACACTTCTGACGTCTTCATTATCATCATATCAGCCAGACGACGTCCACTGCTGAATAAAGGCCTTCCCCGAAGAGTTACATAGGGACCGGTTGTATGCCTCCTGCATCCAACGACACCCAGCTACCTTCATCGGGACGTCTGTCCATCTTTGGAGGTCGTGCCACACTGCGGCTTCTAGTGCGTGGTCTCCACTCGAGAACATATCTACCCCAGCAGCCATCAGTTCTACGAGCTATGTGCCTACTGATGTACTTATATAATTATAATCAATTGATTGTAGCGCAACTGCTACGTTAGTGGTCCTGGGTTCGATCCCCAGGCTCAAACATAACAACAACAAAGTGTTATTGGGTTTTTCTATTAAATCCAGACTCCGAGCTGCTACTGAGAGCAGATAGGCTCGCCACCTATTACATAGAACCTTAACATACCGGCGAACTGTGGATGTATATTAGTACACCTCTGACTTAACCTTCGGGGAATACAGGCGTGATGGTATGTATAATAGAAATCTAGATATTCTGGGACTCCGTCGAATTCTTGAGAGCTGTGATATGAAAGCCAACTTGTATTAAACTAGACAGATTAACATCTAGGAAGATTTTCGGTGAAAATCAACATTATTGAGTTCAATTACTGAACAGATATGTAATTAGGTAAAAAAATAAAGGTGCATATAAAAGTAATCTGCATTCAAAGATATTAATTTAATTTATTCTTATTACGGGCATTACATCGCTCAAATCCAAAAAACACCTTAACTTTTAAGAAGTGCATTTGCTATATAAAAAATATAGGTCATTACAAACAAATTGTATTGTTTAAAATTTTTATAAATTTGCCCCAAATTTGAATAATAATTGAAGTAAATAGGCCTTTTTTAACCTAATTTGTATTTTTTCTCTTTTTATATCAAAAAATTGTAATGACGTAATTAATAATTTGTATTGTTTTTATTTTCTTATTTCTTTGAATATTTTGAAATAATAAAGAAATACCCGAAACCTCACTAGCACCCCCGCAATGTCTGTGACTAACAAATACTAGCACAAAGACTAAATCCTCAAGGTCATTGGGCAAAGTAATACTCTTAATTAAAAACTTTTTGAAACTGTGCCTACCTTCAAGATTTCCCCAAAGACTTCGTACATCAAAACAGTTTCTTCGAATGCCTGAATACGAATCTACCATTAATTCACATGAAAATTAGCAATCAAAGAAATATAAATAAATAAAAAAAAACATAATTACTAAAGGTGGCACAGTAGCTGAGTGGCCGGCTCTAATAGATGGCGCTAGCGGCGCGGTTCAATTTACAAATTAAAGAGCGCGGGCGCACGCTCGCCGCCACTGTGGCGGTCGCCCTATTCTGATGAGCAAGACAACCAAACCTTGGATGCAGTTGAAAGCAAATTAATAATTAGGTAAAATAAGAGGAGAGATAGGTACCTATATGGTAACATCTGTTCAAATAAAACTACTTTTTACGGATTTTATCGCGTTGTATTGATATTATTTGATTCCCGACGTTTCGGATCCTTTACAGCATCCATGGTCACGGGTAGACTAAGTTGTTGGACGTCTTAATGTTACAATTACTCACAGCTACCATACATTTTTATTAATTATTGGCGATCCGATTCACGCAGAACGAGCTCACCGTATCCTTCGGTCTTGCAGTTTTAGGCTTGGATTTTGATTTTATGGAATCTATAATGGGGTTCCAAGCCGGTGGTAAGACCCAGCCATCTTCTCTATTGAAATTTGAATGTTTTTTAATTTCAATAGCCTCACGGATCATCCTGGGAAGGAATCGGTTTTCTTTTGCGAGGACTTGTTGTTTATCAAATCTGATGTAATGCTGGGCCTTGTCTAGAGTTCAGAAAGCAGTACCTAACATCTGTTTAATAAAAACGTTTGCAATTATTCAGTATTTTGACTCAATTTATAGTCCAAAGGAGACCTCCTCTTACGAATTTTAAATTTTTAAATATATTTTATCAGAGAACAACCAAATACATTTATAAAAAAAATTGTCACTGCCTAGAAAAAAGTTGAAATTACTGGTGGCCATAAAAAAATCAATAAACACTAATATTTTTAGAAGAGGGCCAGAGGTAATTTTTAACCCCGTAATAGCCAATTTTTAAGACTTAACGGGTCGCTTTGTTGATAATATCTGTTTATTATTTCAGTATATTATAATATTTCGTCACAGAATACGTCCACGATTTCCGAGATTGAACATTTATAGCTCACAGCCGCATCGCCGGCGATTGCATACAATATTGATTTTAAATTTTTTTGATCATTCACAATGAAATGACTCCGATAATGGACGGTCGACTACCAGTCTTGAACGAAATTTTGATTGAGATTTTGAGTACTTATGAAAGATTATTTTGATTTTTATTAAACCTAACTCTTCGGCGGATTCAATGAAGATATGAATATTAATAATTACTACATAAACAAATGTAAGCAAAGTTCCGTGTAGTTTATTATGCATACATAACTTTAATTTATCTTATTCTATATTATAATCACTGCCTCATTAGTCTAGTGGTCCCAAGTGCGACTGCTACACTAGAGGTCCTGGGTTCGATTCCCAGGTCGAGCAAAATGTTATTGGGTTTTTCTATGAAATTCTCAGTAGCATCTCGAAGTCTGGGTTTGTGCCCTGTTAATGGCTATAGGCTCGCCCCCTATAACATGGGACCTAAACATACCGGCGAACTGCGGGTGTACATTAAGTACGCCTCTACCTAACCCATCGGGGAATACAGGCGTGATGGTATGTTACATTACCTTTTTTATTCTTGAGAGATTATAGGTAGATACAACCAGATTATATCTATCGGGGAAGCGAACCTAAATCTAATATCAAAGGAATAGACAATATAGTCAGTGGCTAACCTTTCGAGGATACAGACTTGACAACTATTTAAAACAAAGTTGTAAAGCATAATATTGTAATCACGTGTTTTTTAAAAAGAGTATCAATGGAGTTTCTTGCCGGCTCATCTCCATAAGACTCACTGTTTGGAACCGTGCAACTAGTTTTGACTTTTCAATAGTACCTATTTTAGTCTAATTGAAATAAAACATTTTGACTTTGACTTTGAAGGTGTGTTACGTAGGTATACATAATGATACTTAAAATACATTAATGTCAAAATTACAGGAAAATACCCAAAACAATATTTAAAATGATAAGCTACAAACACAGCTGAAACACATGACCCTTCTTTTAAAATAGCTCGGTGAATCCGAACAAAATATCAAGCAACAATTTCACATCTGACTCGATCCGAACAAAAATATCGATACAAAAAACGCTAAACCCAAAAAACCGTCAAAGAATCGATATTATTAACAAGAACCGACAAAAGTCACAATCGATACCTGTTTACGACTCCCACGATTTTTTTTCTTAATATCAATAGCGATGTCAACCTCGGTGTAGGTTCAAACAAAAAAAATGCCTATTGTAGATGTCCCTTTGTTTGGTGAGTTTTATTCAAAAGAGGATTATAATCGGGTATCAGGCTCATTGAAGTTTATTCGTGAAGAAATCTTAGATACCGTTTTGTTTGGAGACATAAAAAATCGAATTAAAGTACTAGACATTTTAGTTTCTTTTGAAATTTTATCTTTACGGCAGTTTGGTTAGTCAAATGGTTAGATCTGAACCATGATTGGAATTGGCTCGAAGATTTTTGCCGTTTCGTACTTCCATACACATTCATCAGTAACAATAACTACTCAATAATGCCAGCTAATTTACTGTCCTGTCCTGCCTCATTAGTCTAGTGGTCCCAAGCGCGACTGCTACACTAGAGGTCCTGGGTTAGATCCCCAGGTCGAGTAAAGTGTTATTGGGTTTTTCTATGAAATTCTCAGTAGCAGCTCGGAGTCTGGATTTGTGCCCGGTTAATGGCAATAGGCTCGCCCCCTATTACATGGGACCTAAACATACCGGCGAACTGTGGGTGTACATTAAGTACGCCTCTGCCTAACCTACTACTACTGGACATGAGTCTTTTTTTGGAATGTTGTGGGTTTACTGTACTTTTCCAGTAAGTGTCCGATACGTTACACTTAAGGCGGATCGTTCACCTGAGCCCGCCAAATTCAAATTTCAAGTGGTTTTTCGCAGTTTGTTATTGTTTTTTGTTTTGTTATTGTTATTTGCTATTACATGGGACCTAAACATACCGGCGAACTGTGGGTCTACATTAATACGCTTCTGCTTAACGCTTCGGGGAATACAAGCGTGATGGTATGTTATGTTATGGTATGTTATAATATTAGTTTCAACGTCACCTTATGACGTAAATTCAGAATGTGAAAGCAAATTTCGATTTTGTGTTGGGACTCGCGGTAGCTTAGAGTTCAGACCGTTTGGTGTATCTAACAAAAAGACGCAGATTCGAATCCTGCCCGCGATTGGATCTTTCCTTCACTAAATATAACAATAATATTAGTTTAAATTAGATAATGTCATAATGCCTACGATACTTGGTTTAGATTATGGTTGAGTAATCTGCAGGAGAGCTCTAATTAATAAAACCATCTACAGCCTGGTTATGACAATAATAGGTTTAATCCTGTATCTAGTAATCAACCAACCTGCGAATAGTAAATTTATATTTCATAATAAATATTAAATTTACTTCAATTATTTGGAGAATTTTACTTTAATATTAATAACACGTTACATTTAAAACTCCACAAAAATCAACCCATTGTGCCTCCATTTTTCAAATTAATACACAAAACACTTGCAAACAATTTCTTTACAAACCCATGGAATCATTTGTCCATCTACCAACCTTAATTTACCATTTGATGTGACTGACACTGTACCTTCTTATAAACAACAATAGATTCAAATTGGAACAGCAAAGAAATTACCAGCAGCACTTCAAAAAATTGCGTTCGAAAGATTGTAAGGGAGGATTGATTTTGCAAACTTAAAGCCGTCACAACGACTAATCCTGTATGCTTTAAGTGTAGCAAATAAGATTCAAAATCTTTCGACTTTAATATTGATAGCAGTATGAAAGAGATTGCAGTAAAAAGTGTCGTATCCCTCCCATTTCTTTATCAATCACGTAGACAGACAAAAAACGTCTGCACATCGAACTCAGAGTCACTTACGGTAATGGACGCAGCCCTGGAGTGCAATGCTGAGGTTTGCCAAAGATTAAATTGGTAGGCCTCAGAGTAGAATTAGGAGAATTGTAAGGAGAATAACAATCAAATGAAATTTAAGCGATCTGGCAATAGTAAACTCAAACTCAAACTCAAATTTTTTATTTCAATTAGACCATATACAGGTACTTTTGAAATGTCAAAACTACATGCACGGTTCCAAATAGTAGGTCTTATGGAGAAGAGCCGGCAAGAAACTCCATAGATACTCCATAGATAGTAAACACTAGTAGTAGATAGAGCCTTCATTATTAATATAAATACGAATAAAAATTATAAATTATTGTTTATTATTATAAGTAACAGGTATTTGAAAGTGTTCTTTATTCTTCAACATGAAATATAACGATCGTTAACCAAATCTTTCAGTTTAGATACCTGTTTTAAATTTGTACAATTAAATAAATAAAATAAACTGTCACTTTAGACCTCAGAGAAGCGTAATATTATTAGGCAAAAATCTGCATATTTATTAACATTTTATATCGTTTCTGTTGTTACTTTATCTACGTCTAATCGTCATTTGCTATTAGCAGTCATCATTTGCCGATTGTTTCTCAAAGACTAAAGTCGGGAGGATGTTGCTTAGGTTTTTGTCATGTTGACATAACATAAGTAGGGAACTATGACTAATATGAAATCCCCACAGATCAGTACACACATATCAGATAAATTAAAATACGCGAAAGTTAAAGTCAAAATGTTTAATTTCTATTAGACCATTAAAAAAGGTACTTTTGAATAGTCAAAACTTAATTTTTCTCTTACAAACGTTATACCGAAATAAATCGTAATTCAAACACAATTTCATCAAATTCTATTAGTATTCGGATTTCGATACCGTTAATCTAGGTTTCTACGTTACCATTTCGTTCAAAATACTTCACTGGAAATAATTGTAAGCGAATGCATTTTTTAAATTTACCAAGTTTGGAACAATTTTCCGGTCTTTTATTTTCAGTAAAGTATTAGCACACGAAATAGGCCCGTAGGAACCTAGATTAACAGTATCTAAATCCGATATAACGAACAATATTCTATATAATTTGAGAGAATATTGTCTGGATTACGATTTATTTCAGTATTACGTTTTTCAATTCACGCTCCGTCGGACCCTTAAGGAAGAGCCGGCAAGAAACTCCATAGACACTCTTTTTTTAAAAAAGGATTTATTATTTTTTACAACTTTTTTTGAAATAGTTTGAGAATTATGCAGTCTGATGTGTAAGATTTATTCAGTAGGTATAGGTGATATTAAAAAAAAGGGATTGCCACAGTAAGTAAGAGCTGACCAGTCCCGACAGACAGCATCCGTTCACGACCATGACGTGTGTATCGGCGTGGTTCGACTCAACCATGTTGTAGGGAATAAAATACACACGAAGCGCTCTACGACGGACTCAAACCAACGTAGTTGCCAGCCAGTAACCAAAAGAGGTCTTACCTTGGTGGAATGGTGGTAAAACCTCTTTTAATTCGCCCGCGATTCGATTCGCGATTTGTTGATGTTTCTAGACACGACGATACAGTGAGTTTATCCTTTGGAACGTCCGTATTCGGTCGCAATAGGAATGATTTTTGTGGTGTAACTCTATGGCTCGAGGTTTCGTCGTATATATTGACAGTTAAAAAAAACTAAATTTGTACTTCTTACCTTACTCATTTTCGTTTTTTATTAAGCCGCAATAAATCAAATTATGGATACATCACGCAGTACCTAATCGTGTCATCTGTCGGGCATCAAACTGGAATCGAACCTATTGTCTCGCGAGTGACAGATATCTCAATACGATGCTTTATGGGAGTCGATCAGTATTGTCGGCTTATGCTAGCCCATCTGGATTGGGCTTTGAATAATTTTGGGTAGGGTGAATGTACCGGTTGTCGTTTGTCTGCTAATTGCATTTTATTTTTGTTACTTTGAAAATTGTGTGTATTTTTAAGGTTAAATGGTTTCAACTTGGTTTTTCGGAATTCTTTCTGTTTATTAACAGAGGTTACCATCTCCTTGTATAATGAATACACAGATCGTACTTAGTACTTTAGTTTCTCTTATAAAAGAAGAAGGCAAGACTGCTTAATGGTGTTTCAATTTTAAAATATTCTATTTTTTTGTGATTTTTTTGCATTTTCCATGCTAAGATTATGAAGTTATTTAATAGTAATAGTAAGTAGTTTGGTGACATCTCATAGATGTCACCAAACGTCACCTTATGACGTAAATTCAGAATGTGAAGGCAAAATTTCAATCATGCGGGTAGGATTCGCGGTGGCTTAGAGGTCAGAGCGTCTGGTATATCAAACCAGAAGACGCAGGTTCGAATCCTGCCCGCGATTGAATTTTTTCCTTTATTATTAAATAACTTAAAATATTCTGTCAATCTAATTTATTTGCAGTTTTTGGAATCAGGGTTAAGATATGGAGCTTTAGAAATAAGTTAAGATAATCATGAAACCTTCAAACACCATGAGTGTAAGTCAGACAGACATTTTTTTTATTATGCCTTCCAAACCTCTAAGAAATATTTAGCCTACCGATGGCTAGCAACAGCCCTATCCACCCTACTCCTCATACATACCACACACAATACCCGCGATATTTTATTGTCAATGTTAAATAAAGTCATTATATTGATTGAACGTCGCCTATCTGGCATTTTTTATAGCTTTGCTCGCGTTCGGGACAAATCGATTGAGATGGACGACGCACCTTATTGAGAAACGACCAAATTATTCAAACACCTCCTTACAAACTGCATAACTCCTATTTCATTGACGTAAAGTTTAATTTCGATTGGTTATATCTTTTACGATACTGTGGTAAGGTTTTGGCTTCACGATGGCGTAATATAGAGAAATAGCCGTAGAAATCGCATAGAAATTATGTGGCGATACATTATTTGTTGCGTTTTGTATACATTGGATGTTTGACGGAAACATATGTTTGACATTAGTTTGTGTCGATCAGAATTGAGGTTTTCGGTCAGAAACCGGCCGTTGATTGAATCATTTCGATATGCCTGATTGGTGTAAAGTGGTTCTTGAGTACAATGGGATTTGACAGCAATGTAATTAGGTTTTGAAAGCTCACACACACACACACAAAAGTTATTATAAACTAGCAACCGGTCCCGGCTTCGCACGGGTGGACATTATTGAAATTTTAGTAGGGATCCCAAATTTTTCTAGTAATAAATATAGCCTATGTTACTCTGGGATAACGCAGCATTTTAATGGTGAAAGAAATTTTTAATCGCTCCTATAGATTTTCAGTTTATTTGTTACAAACATACAAACCTTTTCTCTTTATAATATATTATATTATAATAGGATAGATACTGTAGATGTAAATTTAAATAGATTTTCTTCTAATCTCTTGCTCTAATATATAATCTAATTTTATTTGCTGAGTATATTAAAATTAACTGGTGCAGTTATAATTTTATCGTTATCAGCTTAAGCATTCTAATATACTGTATAATAACGCAAAACTATAATTCAAAAGTCTGTCTGTTTTTTTTAGTAGATACATCTTTACGCCTTAACCACTGAACCAATTTAGACGAATTTTGGTGTATTAATAAATTGGAGTTTAGAGAAGGACAGAATATACGATACCTTTGTCTCAACAAGTGCTTTAGTATATTGCAAGTGCAACCGAGAAGAGCTAGAATTATTATTGATTGAACTTGGTATGGAACTGACAGGCAAGAATAAAACTAATATGTAACACCATTCTTCTTTTCAGATGACATGTTCACATTATATGTCCCTAACAGATATACTTACCTACATTATAGGAACTGTTATAAAAAAAAAACTATAATTTTACTTTTTTCATTACATACAAGATATCTTGGCCAAGGATAACAAAACAAGACATAGATATGGTGGATTGACAATAGGTGAAATGTCATTTTGACACTGACGTTTGACAAGTCAACAACTGTAACGAGACAATTAGGTAAGTACATTTAAGCGGCGGTAGCCTAATGGCTAGGGCGTCGGACTTGTGATCATGTGGGTGACGGTTCGAAACCCACCCATTGCACTACCGACGTGAACCCACTCGTAACACAAGCAGTTAGCTTAGCACGAGGGGATAACAAGAATACTAGTAATGTGCGACCCACATTGCTAGTAAGCTATTGAAAAAAACATATCTATAATAATTCTAGCTGTTGCCCGCGGTTTTACTTGCATCCCAAAAGACTTTTAGAGACAAAAGCTAGCATATCATGTCTTACCGCAAGATGCAATCTTAGCCAAATTTTATCGACATCTGCTCGCGTGAAAAAGTAACAGACACAGAGTTACTATCGCATTTATTATATTAGTACCTATGGAGTAATATCTCGTTTCCTTCAAAGCTAACCTCCCACTGTAAGGAGAAATCTGTGAAATCTATAAAATCTATTTAGCCGGAGCTCGCCCAATAAATTAAAGTCGCATTAACTCGGCTGCAGCCGTCGAACGATGTTCGATTTCAAAGATTATCTATCACAGCGACAGTATCGCGACATTGGGATCTTCCGCTCACCGCAAGATGCTATACAGTGTGTTTTTAAGATGGTAGGACCCTACTGCTTGGATTCATTTGTGGTTATTTTATATTACGGAAAATCCTGAACGTGTGACACCTGGAGAGGCTGCAGGGTATATCGACAACCCTTGCTCATAGTCACAACCATGGGATTCATGGCATTTGCCACGACATGTGGCGAATACTCTGCCGCTAAACGATAATAATTATGAAATATGTAAATTTAAGAGAGGTAGGGCATAGTGAAATTGAATCAATCCACTCACAATTGGAGCTGCCCGTCTGGGGAAGTACTCGAAGTCTCCACCTGCTATATTGTGTTTCTAACGGTGAGCAAGGTCACCAGAGCTCCGCGAGGACGCGTTGAGTTGGCAGTGTGGGGTCCGGTGATGTTCTGTTACCGCCGCTGTCATGCATGGCAGCATATCTCCTATGCTGCCAGTCCAACTATCCCTCCTTAATTTACAGGGTCGGCAACGCGCGAGTGATACCCCTGGTGTTGCAAGCGTCCATAGGCTACGGTAACCGCTTAGCATCAGACAAGTTAGTACCACTATAGTGGTATATAAAAAAATTGCGAACATTATTGTGTTCAGGTTTGAGACAACTGGGGTTTCAACACGCAGATGATGCAGATAACAACGTGCTCATGATGCTTCTCGTGTTGCTGGCACTAAATATTAGCCAGCTCATATACTTGTTGGTCATCCTATTACAATAATAATTTAACTTGGCTAGTAACGAATGTTTGTTAATATTATCTTATTCAAAAACTACCCGCAGCTTCTATACGCCAGCAGCACCAGAGGTATCACATATTGCTTATTTGCATTCGCCCAGTAATTTCACAGGTCACATAAAAAAATAAGTTAAGATAAAAGCTCCAAGATGTACAAACAGCCTGTAGTTCATGCGCAGTGGCACCCGATCAGCTTATACCGATCCCGTCTATCAGCTCAATATACCGATTATCTTGATCTAGTAGGCGAGCATAATCATTTTTATCTCGCCTCCCTAAGAAGTACAACACTGATTGATCGGTAAATAGACTCCGTATTTGTCTCTTTTGCTTGTAAGCTGCGGGTAATTTGGGACATCCAAAATGGTAGCTGATATGACGTTAATAGGGTTTTTTCTTTATTAAACTATTATTCATATTTCGTAATAATATGAATCTTCAATTGAATCCTTACGAGTAACGTTCAAGTTTATTAGCTAGCAACACGCTATCAACGCCAATAGCAACACTAGGGATAGGAATTGACAATATAAATTTTTTTAACACCTATATTAATTATTTTATTTGAAACTATATCGAAAAATAGCATACCCTTGTTTTTTATTTTCCCGAGATTCAATAATTTTCATATTTATTTTCGACTTTAAAGTTCTTTCTATTCTAAACAGACGTAAGTGCCAAATGACGTCATTTAAGACATGACGTCACATGTTATCGGTCACTTCTTTTGCTTCTTCTACGTTCATACCTACATCTTCTCATACATATTATTTACCGTTTACTTGAGATCACCCAAATATCGTAATGAACACATTCAATTCAAGAAGCAGCGATACCATTCACACATTCCTTTGCCCTTACTAATGCCTACATTCATAAAAATAAACGATTCAACCGATTCGAACAATAATATCGATATTAAAATATCCGAATCGATTTGATCCTCTGGAAGTTTGATAAATGAATCGAATACAAAGGTGGCCAGTCACCGGACGCGGACGTTCGAAATATAAAAATTAAAAAAATATACAGCTACTGTCCGCTTGAACTATTAATCAAATTCTTTTAGAATCGACTAAGTTATTATTGCTATTGTTGTAGACTTTAAACGCAAAGCTTTAAGATTTATTTTTGTTTGTGATCATTTAATAAAGCACGTTCTTATTGCCCATTGATAAAAATGTATTTTGCTGGGAGCTACCGAATTTAACTCGTAAGAAAGAACGTACTTATTTGTAATATCGGTAGATTGTTTTTTTTTTATTTACTAAATTCACGTCACTCCTTCGAAGTGTGATTTAGGTTAGCAATGATTCATTTATAAAACTAAAAATTCTCTTCGCAAAGGTAATTCCATAGGTTTTTTTTTAAATTTATAAAAAAAAAATTATAAAATTTACATCTGCCAAACTGCAGGGCAATAATGATGATAGGAATATCCCAGTTAAGAAGCATATACCTACATAAATTTTCCCTCCAAAATTAGTCCCAAATTATTATCATACATCAATTTATTACCATAAAACATGAACAAAAAACATCACGGGAGCTATGCCGAGTGCTAAGCAGCAATTACACCGACAGACACTCTATCAATTGATTTAGTGTGCCCCCGACTTATTTACTGTCGTAAAATATTATTTATAGATGCACGGGAAATGGCATACGATGGAAAGTTGAGAAAGCACTGGCGGTGTGGTCTTGGCCAAGATAGAAGTGCAGTCTTTAACAGAAATTAAAATGTTTTTATTTTTATTGGATAGCCTTATTTTTTTATGGGATGGGGGACGAACGAGCAGACGGATCGCCTGATGGTAAGCGATTACCGCCGCCCATGGACACCATTGACATACGAGTATACCTACAGTCTGACTGGTGGTGTTCCACGATTCTCGTTTTTTTTTTCACTAAGGTGGCCAAGAAGCATGCGTAACGCTTGATGGTAAGAGGTTACCGCAGCCTATGGAGGGGTATCACTCGCGCGTTGCCGACCCTGTAAAAACAGGTGGAATAGTTGGGCTAGCAGCATAGAAGACAATAGCGTGGTGCTTATCCTATCTGCCAACACAACGCCTCCTCGCGGAGCTCTGGCGACCTTGCTCACCGTTAGGAATACAACGTAGCACGAAGCAATGTTATTTCGTCATATTTACGTAATAAAATTAGGAACTTAATTTTTGACCAAATTGACCAAACCCGTATATTTATATGAAGTGTGGATGCTGGGTAACCTGCTACCACATTAAAAGGTGAATAAATATGAAAGTACGAAGTCTGCCGGATCAGCTAGTCAAAAATAAAAACATTTGACCATGATGAATTTGACCTCCTTCGATTTTATGACACTAAATCGGATTAAAATTAATAACAACATTATTTACAAATATTTCAATTTAGTATTTTTTTATACAAGCACCTGTTTCCATTGCCATGCTTTTACTTCCTAATACTTCCACCAAATTCCAAATTCCTGACGGCACCAAAATTCCTAATTACCCAATCTAACCTCATAATCAAACATTTCTAACTTATCCACATTTACCGATCGACCACACAAATAATATTATTAATTTGAATCCGGAATCCGGTCCTGTGCGTCGCTCATGAATCTCCGACATCCGCCAGGGAGGCATTCAATTTGTCACTCCTGTCAAAATAATGTAAACTGCTTAAAATAATCGGGAATTATCGACGCGGTGTGAACGAACCGATATCGACCGCGATTAACCAAACTAAAATATTTGAGGTTTAACGATATTGTTTTAATTTGAGTACGGTTTTTGATACAAGTACATACCTATTATAAAAAAAATAAAAAAAAAATTAACAGGGTTATTGCACACTATGTTGCTGAGAGAGTATGACGGAATTCCCCTACGTGTTATGTCTTGTTAAATACAGACTTCTTGGTATTTAATGATTCTTAGTCCATAAGATATGGGAAAAAATGATAGCGCGGTAGAGGTACGAGTTATTGATATGGGTTCTGTTAAACAGCAAGCTATGAGAACTGCTATCGGGACCCCGAGTCCGCTATTTTGTGGCGTCAAAATCGTCTTTTGCAATGACTTCAAAATTTTGTTTTTTGACAGTTTCGTTTAGAAAATCTGTCAACCCTTCTGTCATTTTTGACAACACGTTTGGCGTAGCGGTTTAGCGATCGGCTTCTATGCCACGTGTTGTGGGTTCGAGCTCCACACGAAGCTAATATTTGTATGATCTACAGGTAATTGTTTCGGGTCTGGGCGTTTGTGTATGTGAGAATTTGTGTTTGTAATCGCACCCACGATACAGGAGAAAATCCGTGTTGCGTTTTTTTTTAAAAAAATAGTGAGATTAAAATAGGTATGTAATTTGGTTTACCATATTAGTTATAAAAAAAACCTGAAACACACCTTTCATGATATCCACAGGCAAGTATCTTATTAATTTCCGTGAACCACACACAAACTAAAATATGCCTCATACTTATTGCATAGTTATTTAAATCAAATTCAATGATTTTTGCTTTCAAAAGAATACTTATCATTTGTTGTCGCTACCGCCCACGTACCGTCGCTCGCAAAAGTACATTACCGATATAAAAAGATGAGTTTTGGGCCGCTAAAATGGTGATTATGTTTTTGAAGACGTAAATATTAATATACTTATAGACAATCTTAATACACAATTATATGAAGCTTCCTTTGATAGCATTCTTCTGAGATATTATTTGTCTACTTATTCCAAGACTAAACATATTTCAAATAACTGGTACCTATATGGCTTACCAGAGGATATCTCCCATAGGTATCTTATCATGTTGCTGAAATAAAATATTGTGATTTGTGTGTAATTACAGGTAATAAATAGTAATTATAATAATGGTAAATTATCTCCCCCGACCATCTTTAGGTTTGTTCCTGACTAATACCGAAAAATTAATACCATTTTTAAAATTCCGTATGAGTACGGAATTTTAAAAACGTTTCATATGCTTGATTCTGACCACTTTAATTAAAAAATAGGAAGAGATTATTTTGATCGAAAAATTATATAGATACCTGATTCACACTAAATCTATTTTCTATACCAAATAAATAATTAAAAATAAATAATTGCGCCAAGTAATTTTATATCATCTCACCTAAGTCAGTCTTGACTCTCTTGATTTCTGATTGATCATGCAAAGAAGGTCATTATAACCTAGATTTAATATAATCGAACAATAATTAAGTGCTACTTATTTAAGTCGATAGATGTCTCCTCAATAGCACGCCATAGATATTGCATCGTGTCCCACGCGTTTCCTGAATTATAAATATTCAGTCCATATAACCTACTAGGAAACCATTGATTTAGAATTAAATATTACCCCAAAATCTTAACTTCCACGGCAACATTTTAGCACCTTATTGTCAGTATCGATAAAATATGGTTTGTCGAGTCAAAGGCCGCGAGGCCCTGAATGGTTCCCCGGGATTATGTCCATATCGGCACCCGTTGAAAAGTTAGATCGCTCCTAATTATGATTTATCGACGTCCTGTCGAGTAAAGTCGGGGCCTCAACGGTTTTCAACCATTTTTGTCAACTTTTTGTATTATCGATCAACAGTTGTGAGGATTTTAGGAAACCTGTTTAGTCCATGAGCTGTCTGAGATATTTAATAATTATTGAATTATTATTCAAAATATAGGATTGATTTTATTATGTGTTCCTAAAATAGTACATTTAGCTACGGTAAGGTGATTTTCTCTCGCTGCTTTATTTTTTTAACCAACTTCAAAAAAATATACTTATATAAATGAATCGGTATAGTATTTTATCTATGTAGATACGCATAACTTTGTTTCCTACAACCTATTTATAATCATTATTTTTTAAATAAATTGATTATTTTTTTTTGAGACTAATTTAAATTAAATTTATTTTGTGATTTTACTTTTAAGGTTATGCGCTTTAAGTGCAGAAATAAGCTATTTTTATTTCTTTACAAAAAAAAAACAGCGTACTTACAAAAAAAGCTTACTAGCAATGTGTGTCGCACATTACTAGTATTCTTGTTAACCCCTCGTGCTAAGCTAAATGCTTGTGTTATGATTGGGATCACGTCGTTAGTTTAATAGGTGGGTTTCTAACCAGGTAGCCAATATGATTTTTCATTAGTAATTTGTTGGATTTGAAATAAATATTCTAGCGTAGTTCAAAACGCATAATTACAAAGAAAGAAAGAAAGAAAGAAAGAAAGAAAAAGAATTTATTGACACAGTCACGGACACTGCACACATAGCATAAAAAAAACTAAACTAATTATCTTATAAATAAATATTGTGTGTCCCACGGCTGTGCCAAATAGGTCCATTTCAGCTAAATGCCAGACTGCCTGTGAGCTGCCTGGCGCTGGTTTTCAAGTGGACCTCAA
Source organism: Acronicta aceris (assembly GCA_910591435.1). Taxonomy (NCBI): domain Eukaryota; kingdom Metazoa; phylum Arthropoda; class Insecta; order Lepidoptera; family Noctuidae; genus Acronicta; species Acronicta aceris. The sequence continues at coordinate 1,128,381 of OU342778.1, read as the reverse complement.
AAGGTGAGAACCACGGATGCAAATCAGTCTTTCAACACAGAGATTAAAGTTAAATATAAGTATAAATAAAAAAAATAAAAAAAGAAGGTATAAATAAAGAAAAACAATACAAAAATAATATATAGGTAGTACCACAGGCTGATAAATATTAATAAATTGAATAAATATTGATACATAGGGTAGTAGGTATATGGTATGTGTAGTTATAAACTAGGCGATTAAGTCGACGGCTCGGTTTGCTTCTCAAAAAAAAAAAAAACCTGTTTGTGACGAGCTAGGCCGATATAATCGATGCATTATAAATTGTGAGTGTGACACATTTTCATATCGCCGTATGCAGTCGATCACGACACACACGTCGTCATTGTCATGCCATTATTATAATATCTAATAACACTTTAGTGAATTGATATCTACTGTTACCTGAAGATAAATTGAAGGTAAGTGCTATAATAAATATGATGAACACTAAATTATTGTATGTTACAAGAAAAACAATGTTTTAAAGTCTCTTTTTTTTTTAGAATAAATGTACCTACGTCGAGCACTACCAATACGACCGTCGTCAGAAATTCGACATTTAAAATTGTGGTTTTTGTTGGATGTTCAACAAATAGTCCGACTCAAAAATGTTATATCGGACTCGATACTGTACGTCTCAGTGCAAGTAGGCCAGACACAAAAGGGTAAGAATAAGATGTCATAAATACCTACTTAAATTCAGCAATGCCCGCAACGCTGATGTACTAATGTTGTATCTTATTGTTTTAGGCCTCGTGACGTTCGGGTCTCGGACAGCGCTGCAGCCCACAAGAGTCACCAGAATATTGGATGGATGTGATACGTGGAACTTACCGAACGTGAGCACTGACGATCCGCATAAACTGTTTCTATCTTTTATTATTTAATGTAAGGTATTATTATATAGGCGAGGCATTTAATTGTGTCATACCTAGCTTTCGTTGTGCATCTACCAGATACTGCCGTAAGTGTCGTCTAAAGGTATAGATCGTATTATGCGTTCTAATGGGTGGTGGTAGATTGTTCCATATTTTGGACGCAGCATAACGGAAGCTACCTCTAAAGGCTGCTGTATTATGAGGCTGAATTGAGAGTTGTTGGGAGCACTGCCTACTTACACATTCTCGTCTACTAGTGACCCAACTGAGTTTATTATATAGGTAATCTGGTTTTTGGTATTTAATGACACCGAAAAGAAGGCAAGCCAAATGAAGCTTGCGTCTTGTTTTCATTTTGAGCGTACTATTTTTGTTGAGATATGGGGTGATATGACTACGGGGAGGTATTTTATAGCAAAAACGAGCACAAGCATTCTGGATTCTTTGTATGAGCCGTTCTGTACGTGCTAGCAGGCGGGGGCCATACACTGTGTCTGCATAGTTTAATTTAGACAAAACCAGAGTTTCGACTAACTGCTCACGTAGTGTTTCAGATAAGAATGGCCTCATCTTGTATAACACCTTCAGGCGATAAAAACAGTTTCGTACAGAGTCGGCTACATGTTTTTCAAAACGAAGGTTGCTATCAATAACGAGACCAAGGTTACGCGCTTCATCCACCCTGTCAATTGGTTCCCCCATTAGCCTCAAGTCAAGTATCACAGGTACTCTGTCCAGCTGCTGCCTTGACCCAAATACCATGTATTTTGTTTTTGCCGGGTTTAGTGTAAGGCAGTGATTTTCCGACCAGACAGCAATTCTATTGAGATCATCGTTTAGATCCTTAACTGCCTTTTCGTATTCATCCGGTCTAAAGGATATATATATTTGAACGTCATCGGCGTATATATGATACTGGCATCTTTGGAGGCATTTAACTATGTCCGCACAGTACAAAATAAAAAGGATTGGGCCCAATATTGAACCCTGCGGAACCCCTCTCTCTATGGGAGTAAGTGCTGATGTCAGATTAAGACCATTCCCCAAGCGTATTTCTACAAACTGCTTCCTGTTACTTAGGTAGCTTTGAAACCATTGCGTAGCCTTGTGGTGAAAACCATAATAATTTAGCTTCGAAAGCAACAATGGAATATTTATTGCGTCAAATGCCCGCGAAAAATCAAGCAATACCAATAGTGTACACATGCTTCTATCTTGGGCAGATAATATATTGTCCGTAACGTCTAGTAAAGCCGTAGAGGTACTGCGCTGTTTTCTGAAACCCGATTGTAGATCGGGTAACAATTTGTTTTGTTCCAAATATTTTGTAAGTTGGTTACATACGACCTTCTCTATTACTTTTGAGAGGCATGGCAAGATGCTGATAGGCCTTAAGTCTTTAACTTCCACAGGGTTTGAATGTTTGGGCAATGGCCTAACGGAAGCAATCTTCCATAGGTCAGGAAACGTTGATGTCGTAATGGAGCAATTTATTATAGCTGTTAAAGAAGCTAATGTGTGAGGTAGGGTCATGTTTATCATATCTAAGTTGATGTGGTCAAAGCCTGCAGCGTTAGTTTTTATGTTACAAATAATGCGTGAAATATCCTCATGTCCTACTGGGGAAATTGTAAAAGTTGCCCCACCATGTCTATGATATTCATAGAAGGTCATTAGGGAAATACTCGCTTCAGTGTTACCAGGGATTTTTAAAAAGCTGTCATTTATTAAGTCTGGGTCAGTAAAGTGCGACGGAAGGTCTTGTCTTTGTTTAATAGGGGATACAGTAGATTTAATGTTTTTCCATAATAGTTTTGGGTTTTTAATTTTATTATTAATGTTATGCTTAAAGTAGGCCACTTTTTCATTATACAGAGATCCAATTACCAAGGACTTTAACTCCTTATAATATTTCTTTTTAGACTCGGACTTAGTTTTCCTATAATTAATTAGTGCCTTGTCGCGTAAATCCATCATAATTTTTATTGTGTCCGTAATCCAAGGATGCGACTGTTTCTTAATAGTGACTGTTTTAAGCGGCGCGTGAACATCAAACACAGAAATCATGTTGTGGTTAAATGTATCAACTATGTCATTTACATTGTCAAGCGAAGAAATATTTTCAAAGTTTAGAAGCGCTAAATCCATATTAAAACTGTCAATACATACATCTTTAAGAGGTCTATATTTGGTTACATAAGGTTTAAAATTATCGCGTTTTATATAAAATTCACTAAACACAATAGAATGACCGTTAATTGAACCGTAAGGCTCAACTACTGTATATCTTGCTCTTAGATCAGTGCATATCAAGTCTATGAGAGTTTCACTGGATTCTGTAAAGTGAGTGGGAGATGTGACTAACTGCGTAATGCTGACGCAGTTCAAAAAGTCGTAAAATTTTTTAGTTTTAGTCTCATTCGTTTTTAATAAATTGATGTTAAAATCTCCCAGCAACACGTAGTGATCACAACCACCTAATATACTAAAAGAGTCTGTAATGGCATCCAAGAAAAGGTCAGGGTCAAACCATGGCGGCCGGTATGCCGTGCCTATTGCAATTTTTTTGGTATTTAATGAGACCGTTAGCCACATTTGTTCGACCGATTCGAACCTGGGATCAACAGCGCGACTCAGGGTACGTGCGCTCAGTCCTTGACGTATATAAAACCCAACGCCCCCACCACGACCCGAGCGCACACACTCCGGCCGCGGCGTGTGGCGCAGACGATAGCCGGGCACTACAGGGGCGCGGCCCTCCTCCCCCGGCCGTAACCACGTTTCATTGATAGCCAGTATATCAAAACAATATTTGTCAAGTGCACCAATTAAGTCATCATGACCTGTGCCCAATGAGCCTGCATTTAAGAAGCCAACCTTGAGATACTTTTCACCTTTAGGCATCATGACAATGGTGCATAGTTAATAACAATTCATATAACATTATATTTAAAATTATAGTCCATTTATTGTAAATTAAAATAATATTTGCAGGTATAGTGATTGATGCAACTGTAAATATGTAAATAGTGTAGTGTAAATAGTGTATATAGATAGTATAGCAGTAAAAATATTTATAATAAGGTTTCAAAAACATAAATATTTGTAAATAGAAAATATAGCGTGTAAATAATATTAAGATAAAAAACTGATTTGCATAGAATTCACTGTGGACTTCACTACTGCCGAGAGACATACGACAAAGTCTAAAAAAAATAGTAAAAATATATATAATCATGCTTTGAACGGTTTTATCGTAGTTCCTGTAAACAAACACACTTATGATCTTTCTATTAATTAAAATCTTAGAGGGAAAAGGTATACAAATAACAATTTTATGATGTTCTGTTGCCGTCTTTGTCAGATGCTGTTCCAAAGATGCGTTGTATATCCGCCTCACAACAAATAAGGCAGGCGGAGTCCCCTGGCTTATTCCGGCTAAAGATACGTCCACGTTTAGACCATACGAACTGCCAACCGAGGCGTCCAGCGGCTTCACGCGCCCTCCGAAACAACTCTCGATTCAGCTTAGTAAGTCGTTCGTTTACATAGAATCGCCTCGCGGTACCCGCGATGCCGAGGTCAGCAGAAGTCATGCCCCGGCGTGCTCGCGCACTCGCTAGCAGCTCATCGCGTAGATCGCGACGCGCGAGGCGCACAACTAAGAAGCGAGGCCGGGTCTCCGTCGGCGCTGTTGCCTGCGTCGCATTTATGCGCCTACCTCCAACTCGTTCGGCGCTTACAATATCGCGCGCCTCGATTTTTACGCCCATCTTTGACGCAACGAGCATTATTGTGTGAGTCGGGTTCTCGCCGCTGGTCTCCGGTAAATTCGATATTTGCACATCATTGGCGAGCAACTCCTGATCTCGGTCATTGATGTCGCTCCGCAATTTCGCTATGACGTCATCCGTGTCTGAGGATGCTTGGGGCTTTAGGCTTTCCAGAACCGCTACTCTTTCCTCCAAATTGCTTATCCGGTCATTTGTTGCTTTCAAGGAGGTCCTCAGCTCGGCTAAATCATCCCGAAGCAGACTGAACTCACTCCGAAAAGTATTTACAACTTCTTCCTTGAACATCCTCAGCTCTGCCCTAAAAATGTCAAGGCTGAGCTCCTGTGTGGTGTCTGACGCTGTGTTGCTTGTGGGACTGGTGTTCATAGGATTCGCGAGCACAGCCTGTGAGTGACCCCGTACTGGTGTGTCAGCCTGATTATCCCTCACTAAGCATTTGTTGCACTCAGGGCAGTGCCAAGGGGTTGGCATCGGGCCGGAAGGCTTCATGCCTACACACAGTCTATGATAGCTAGACCTGCATTTGTCGCATTTAGTGGCCTCGGTCGTCGAAAGGTACTTGCCACATCCACCGCACTTTACCATCATGAATGCTCAACCGAATGCTTTAGTTATCGATCTAACTAAATGGTACGTTTAATGGTCAATAGATGGCGCTGTTCTTTGATAACGTTTATGGCAGTTCTAAGGTGCTGTACAACACGGGCAAACACCATAAGTTGATGCACAATGTTAGCGAATACTCGTAGGTGCAGACACACTGAATTAACTTCACTGTTATTATTTAGTTTATTAGAGTAATTTGTTCTTTTTATATGGTAGTGGGTAGTAAGTTACCAATTCAGAAACTGTTCACAATTTTTTGATGTTTTCTTTATTTTACACTGCACAGAAACACAGGATAATAATGTTACTTATTACTCGCACTTATAGTTATATTATCGCAATAAAGTTATGCTAAATTAACCGTTGTTTTTTTTATTTATACTCGAGAAGTATACACTGAGCTTTCGACCGATTGACATCCATTACAATGAAATTATTATATAATACTCAGTCAATTTATTTCATTTGTACTTAAATATCTGCTTACCTATATGTTAATCTAGGACATAAGTCAGGAATCAGATTTAGCGCACTATAAATCCATAAAGAATTCGCTTTAAACTGAGTAAACACGTTAGGTTTGAGCAAAAACATGCGATTAGTCGCTGCGATTATAAGCACGCGATTTCACTTAAGAGTCCGACAGACCGAATTTCTCTTACAAACGTAATACCGATATAAATCGTAATTCAAACATAATTTAATCAAATTCTGTTATTATTCTGATTCCGATACCGTTAATCTAGGTTTATTTATTTAATTCATAAACAATTTACATTGTATTTGAGTATTAGGTACAAGATTATTAGATACAATAACATATAAATACATTGCAAGAGTATTACAATATTATTAGCTACAATAACATATATATACAGTCACACACACAATAATAACACACACAGACAGACAGAGAGGTTACTACGTTACCATATCATCCAAAACACTTCGATGGAAATAAATGTAGGCGAATGCAATTTTTGATAACTTTACCAAGTTTGAAACGATTTTTCAGTCTTTTATTTCCAGTGAAGTAGTAGTAGACGAAATAGTATACTAGAAACCTAGATTAACGGTATCCAAATCCGGATAATAATATAATTTGATAGAATATTGTCTGGATTACGATTTATTTCGGTATTACGTTTTTGTGGGCAATTCAAGCTCCGCCGGACCCTTAAGGTCATTCATTCAGCTTCATTTCATTTAAGGTGTTACTTTTGGATTTATAATATTTGAAAGTATGGATTATTTTCGATATATTCAGGAAGTATTTTCGAGTTGAAATTCACGGCTTTTTGAATGATGAACTAGCTGACCCGGCAGACGTCGTACTGCCTCATTGTTGTTTTTATGTAATTCCGAGCATTTTCATACCTTTTAAACCTTCTCTGGACTTTCACAAATAATTCAAGACCAAAATTAGCCAAATCGATCCAGCCGTTCTCGAGTTTTAGCGAGACTAACGAACAGCAATTAATTTTTATATATATACTAGTGGACCCAGCAGACGTTGTCCTGCCCTGAAAATAACCCAAATCTCGATTGCAGCGCCACCTACCGGGTCCAATTGTGAATCTAAACCATTCCCAGATCCCCTTGAACACACACAAAAAATTTCATCAAAATCGGTCCAGTCGTTTGAGAGAAGTTCAGTCACATACACACTCACAGAAGAATTATATATATAAAGATTATTTTTTATATATATAGACTAGTGGACCCCGCAGACGTTGTCCTGCCCTGAAAATAACCCAAAACTCGAGTGCAGCGCCACCTACCGGGTCCAATTGTGAATCTAAACCATTCCCAGATCCCCTTGAACACACACAAAAAATTTCATCAAAATCGGTCCAGTCGTTTGAGAGAAGTTCAGTCACATACACACTCACAGAAGAATTATATATATATCAATCAATCAATCAATCAATCGCATAAAAGTTTAGCTAAACATTGCAGGGTGAGAAAACCTGTAGTTATACCTGAGACATTTTTCGTCGACGTGTGAAGTCTGCCAACCAGCACTAGGTCAGAAACCCATAGGTACTCAGCAATGGTTAATAATAATGCTGATATCATCAAGTCAAATTGGCTACCTACGTAGCAAAAATCAAATCAAAATCTCTTCAGAGTTCTCAAAAATTTAATTACTTACTGAATCCCGCCATTTTAACTTAAAATACAATATGTAAGGTAATAAATGGTCATTTTAACTTAAAATGACCACACACGGCTACGTATAGTATTATTATTTACCAGTATAAGAAGACCTGTCAATCTAAGAAAAAGCTATACAATGTGGGGTAACCTTATAATGGGAATATCCGCATGATTCCCAGGTCCGCATGATTGCTATTTTGTTGTCAGAATCGTTATTTAGTGGCAACAAAATTGCTATATTTGACAGATTTTTCTTCTCAATCTGTCAATAAAACCTAAATGTCAATTCGTGTAACTGAACGAACATTTTGAAATGGCAGGATTGGACCCAAGGTGAAGTGTATTTATCTAAATAGACGCTAAGAAGGAGCAGGTTCAATCGAAGTTGTCATTTCCTTGCAGAACATAGTTCCACCATCCAAATATGCCTCTACGCGCCACATACTCTTCCCATACTCCATATTAGGTAACCATAGATGTTGCAACTGATTCACGTCCAAATTATTGAAGGTATATGTACCCTGAAAAGATCAAAAATGGCTGCATTATTGAATATAAAACTTATTAATTAATGTAATATAATATAGTAATGTTCTTTTTCGTGTTTTTTTTAGATGTTTTAATAGTTATTCTGATATTGGGGGTGGAGACAAATCCAACAAACCAAAGATCATACAAATCGGTCCAGCCGTTCTCGACTGCCAAGTCAAAGGTCTCGAGTTCAAACCCAAGGCACGCACCTCTGACTTTTCGAATTCATGTGCGTATTAATAGTTAATTATCACGCGCTTAAACGGTGAAGTAAAACATCGTGAGGAAACCTGCATGCCTGAAAGATTTTCTCGATGGCGTGTGAAGTCTGTCAACCCTCACTAGGCCAGCGTAGACTACTATAGACTATAGACTATAGCCTAATCCCTCTCATTCTGAGAGGAGACCCGTGCCCAGCAGTGGCACCTTTACCTTACCTTACCTTTTTTACCTGACTACGAAAAAGGTAATATAATATGTTTAACAGTTTATGTGTATAATATGGATGGTAGACCTTAGACCGATCAGATTTTCATAGAAAAACCCAATAACACTTTGCTCGACCTGGGGATCGAACCCAGGACCTTTATCATGGCAGTCGCCCATATGGCCACTAGACTAATAAGGCAGTGATTTTTAGTTTTTTTTTATTAAAAAAAATTATCAACTTTCAATCTTACCTTTAGGTACATGCATTTCTTCCTATCATACTTGACCCCAGTAGCCAGGTTCATTAAGTAGATCAGCGTACTATGGCAGTTCATATTATTCATCATATAGCTAATCACCCATTTACCATCGTGCCACATGAAATTTTTCATTTTAGACTGAAAATACGACGTAACTTAACTATTTTTTTTTAAGTTTACTAGCAATGTGTATCGGACATTACTAGTATTCTTGTTAATCCCTCGTGCTAAGCTAAATGAAATGGGTGGGTTTCGAACCGGAAACCACATGATCGCAAGTCCGATGACCTAGCCTAGCCTAGACGGTCTCACAGAAAACCGGCGTCAAACAACGCTTACATTGTGTTTCGCCGAGTGAGGGAGGTTACCGGAGGCCCAATCCCCTTGTAAAAGGTCGGCAACGCACTTGTGACTCCACTGGTGTTGCGGGTGTCCATGAGCGGCAGTAATCGCTTACCATCAGGCGATCCGTCGGCTCGTTTGCCCTCCTATCTCTTAAAAAAAACAAGTCAAGAGAGCGATTGCCCTAGGAGTGGATGCGGCGGTAGATTGACACGAGTGCATTCATGGTGGCTTCACTAATAATTTTCTACATCGACGTGGTCCCTAAACGCCCTCTCCTTCGACTAAGAAACGTCGTGTGCCTATTGTTTGTATCTTTGTGAATATGTTAGTCCATCGGGACACAGGGCTTGTTATAGTGCGGAAATTATTATTTTTAAGAAAAATATTGTTACCTTAACATTTTGCACGTCCCTCAAAACTGTTAGGGTCCCGTTCAACATTGGCCTCCCTGAGATGTTGCTGATGGATGACTGGAAGATGAATGGTGGATTTTTCATCAATGGTCGACTGCCGATACAATTATTGACACTTACAATTGTGCTTTTGTATGGACCCTGAAAAAAAATTAATGGCTTTTTGGAAGCTTTACAGTTAGAATACCTAGGAAGCTTTAGAAGTAAATATTCTTCCTCTTATCGTATTGACAGCAAATAGAAAGAGAAGAGCAAAAAAAAGAAATCCGTAGAAACATTAAACTAGATTGGTCCAGTATTTGGTAACTGATCAACATTGATCTTGACAACACTAGTCTTTTTGCGTATAGAAATCCACATGGACTTTCGCCGCCCGGGGAAGGCGACGGGGCGTGTCGGATTTCATCCAGAGTGGGTGACCTACCGACTAAAACCACACGGGTGTTTCGCCTCACCACTTTTTGTTGGGGTTACGGGAGCGAGGTTTCAGTCCTCCGCGAAACATTAGGAAACCTTGAGTCAACCATTTTTAACAAACCTCTCATAGATTACGCCATAAAATTGGTTCTCCATCGATAGCATTCCGTCTACTCTAATTACCTTCTTGAAAGCAAAATTCATGAACGCATCGTTCAAAAAAAATTATAGTAATAAGAACTGACAATCCAATGGGTTCCACTTAATGGCAGACGCCAACGCGGCAGGCCCAGGTGGAAATGGCGGGATGAGCTGGACTCTTTTAAAAAAGACTGGTCCTTAAGAGCAATAGACAGAGAGAAGTGGAAGGAGAGTGGGGAGGCCTTTACCCTGCAATGAGACACTACGGGCTTTTAATAATAATGATAATAGTAATAAGAACGGGCTCAGCAAACGTCTTTACCAGGTCTTTGCCAACTTTCACCAGGTACTCGTTTTTTTTTTTTAAACGTTGCCCCACACTAGGATGTTCTCCTGTGTCGTGGGTGCGTTTACAAACAAAAATTCTCACATACACAAACGCCCAGATCCCCTATAGGCCCAGACGTATTGTCCCTTCAAAGTTTTACATTAGTTAGCATTGCACTCTTTAGGTTATTTCATGCCGCCATTCCGGTCACTTCTTCCCAAATACGATACCTAACTATCCAAATTTAAAAACAATAAACTGTCAAGCAAAAACCGTAAACCGACTTCAAATATTTTGTGGTATTATTTTAGAACTGATGGCAAGACCTGAATCAAATTTATAGGGAGCCAACTTAAGTAGCCAACTTAAGAATTCTATAAAATAAGGTAAAATAAATAAAAATAATCTCTGCAGAATTAGCGAAGTAAATATGACGTAACATGCTCACAAAACAATTCAGTCGAATTGACAACAATATCTAATTCTTACCGACTTTGGTGCTGGATCAAGATTCACAAAATAACACATGAAAATTTGCAATAAAAATATGATCAAAAACGTATAGTGGACAAAACATTTTACGATCATTTTCAATGATGTGACCTGTTAAAATAACATTAGCTTGTTCAAAATCATTGTAGCGATTACCAGTCTTTGGGTCTAATGAGCCGTGATTAATGAGGTTTGTACAGAAAAAAGTTATTTTTATGTAGATTTCAACAATAAGGTTCGGTCTTATAGCCTTTATATGTTTAGTTATCTATTTTATTTTTAACTAGCTGGTCCGGCAAACGTTGTCTTGCCCTGTATCATCGTCTTCCTGCTCTTGTCCCATCCCTGTCAACTGTCACCTGAATCATCAAGTGACGGTTCGCTCAATCGCTTGTAGAACCCGATTGCAGTGCCACCTACCGGCTAAAATTGTGAAAGTAAACCATCCAAGGACCCTTTTAAAAAAACACACCAGCAGCGTATAAGGAGTTGGACATTGCACACTGGCCTTGCCGAAACAGACATTGTGGTCGTGTTTTATTTCTGTCAAATCTGTTAATCCGTTCCCGATACAAAATGTATGAGAAAGAAAAATTTCTTCATGATCTTTTTCGTGAGTTTTTCGAAAGTTTTAATAGTTATTCTGCCATTCAGGAAGGAGACAAATATCATAAAAATCGGTCCACCCGTTCTCGAGTTATAAGTGTTGGAACAAACCGACTTTGTTTTTTAAATAAAGATTTTTTTTTCTCTGATTCTGATCTGTTTTTTGCCTAGAAGTAATCTATTACTAGATAATCTAGATATTTGACATTGAATTAAGCTTTAAATGTTATATTATATTTTTCGTCTATCGAGTTGAAATACAAAAGAAGATTAATATAAACATTAAAATTATTTAAAGACAAAATAAGCAATCAACTTGCGACAAAATAATCGCACAGTCTCGACCAAGCCCTAAGCTAATTAAATTAAACGCTCGCTGACCTACAATGAGATGAAAACAATTTATTCGCAATAATAATAAAACGACGAGTGCATTGTAACACTAGCTAACGACGCCGGGTTTTCTTGCGAAGTATACCGGTCGCATTGAATTTATAAACATCCTTTTAATCTAAGAAATAGGCGTATATATTAGTAGACTTACTCTCCCTATGGTAGTGATATTACCATGGAGCCTATGGTAACATCACTACCATAGGGAAAGTAAAACGAAAAGTATTGGTTTAGTCGGTACAGGAAAAGTATTAGTTTAGCCACCTAATGGTAAGTAATCATCGCCGCCCTGCAACACCAAAGGAATTGCTGAGCCTTAAGAGCCCCTACGAACTGCAGACTGCCAGAAACGCAGCAATCGAGAGAGAACAGGCTCTCATGTGCCAAAATCTAAAGTTTGGGATTTAGAAAGAAATATAAGTTATTCTGATAGAGAAGTTCCATTTTTACGCCACATCTGTACTCCGCGATTTCACCCGTTTCCTAAGGGTCGAAGCGTGATGTTAATAATCACTCTTCCTCAGGAATCACTATGTTCATTAGTGAAAACCGAAAATGAAAATCCGTTCGCTAGTATATGAGTTTCTCGCGTTTAGATATGTAGACAAACGCGATGGGTGGATTTCATTCTTTAATATTATATAGTAACAACTAATATTTTATGACGCAAAATTTTTCACATTTGACAATTTTTTGCTTGTATATTTTATTTTATTTTTGGTTGGCTCAGTAAAGTCTAGTCTTGAAATTAATCGCGATATGTGTATTTTGTCACAGACTATTCAATGTACGGACACGTTCTTGTAAGAATATTATTATATTAAAATGTTTCTTGTCCACTGATGTGATATCTTTATGATTTTACGCTAGCTGTTCTCCTTCAATCGCAAAACGATCGCATAAAACGTAAACGGCCTCACATCGTGTTCAGTACCTGAAGATAGAGGACACTCCTAGTCCTAGAATGATCTTCTTGAGCTACCTCCTTTTCTTTCTTTTCCAGGCTAACATAAGCTTACCATAACAAACCATCTTGTACGCCTGTACTTCCCGAAGAGTTAAGCAGAGGTATACTAATGTACACCCACAGTTCGCTAGTATGTTCAGGTCCCATGTAATGACCGAGGCGGGCATAAATCCCGAACTCCGAGCTGCTACTGAGAATTTCATAATAACACTGCTCGACCTAGGAATCAAACCCAGGACATTAACGTAGCAGCAGCACTTAAGACCACTTGACGAATGAGAAACTCATCTCATAATCAACTTCCTATGTAGCCATCTCATCTCATCCACATTCTTCCTCAAAACCTTTCTGGTAACGTGCTGTAATATATATAAAACAAGAAAAGAAAGATTCTCCCTAGACAGAATAATTTGCCCCCGAACGTCGAACCAAGTGTATGCATTACACTTCAATGTATCGCAACCATAACAATCTGTTGGAGCTCTTCCAATAACCTTGTCATTTTGATATGAGTCACAATGTTGCCACGATGTATCCTACATTATTATTACGTGCGATCGCGCAAATAGGTTCCCTTCGTTATTAAAACGGTAATCCTGAATCATTGTCTTTAGAAACAGTGATCAAATCAGTTAATTAGTGCCCTAAGTATATTGGTATTATGACTTCCTACAAATAACAATCTGCAACAATTAAATAACATTAAATCTCCTAAATAAAAATACTTAATTCGCAGTATATTACTGCGTATTCAAATCAACAATAAATAAAAAATACTATATTCAATTACACATAATAATAATAAATAATTAAACGATAAATCTATTTGTGATAATTAAAATACATAAATTAACTAATTAATTTACAATAAAACCTATTGAAACTCTCCCTCTCTCCTACTTTACTTAATTTTACTATGCTGTGCCCGACAGGGTCCATAATTGATCCCTAGATATAAGTTTACCACCTGTATATACATTATGGAACGCAATAAATTTGATTTGATTTGATTACTGTTACGGGATATTTTGAACAGTTGGAGAGCTTTGATCTAATGTGTGATTATGCACGCACTCTCGCTTTATTCCCTCAAGAGTAGGTAAAAACTATAGACCGCCACTCGTTATGATTCTTGCATACTTCTTCCATATTTATGAGAGTATTACGCACCTAACATAATATCCCTTTGGTGGGATTTCCAATCAGAATGAGAAGGATCAAGCTATATTAGTAATTTGCAAATACAAGGTGGTTGACTGGCAAATTCGAAGTTATAATTATGTATATTTAAGAATCGGGGCCAAAGATATCTTGATCCTATTTAGAGTCAGTTTGTATTTTCCATCAGGTAAGAATATAATAGGATCTAACTTAAACAAATCAATATAAATTTAACATGGGGTTTTCCTGCAAGTCAGGGATGGGATTATCTATTTATTTCAATTTATTGGAATTGTGTTAAACACATAATTATATGTACTGTTACTATACCAATTGCTTCAAACATTTAACGCCAAATATCTGGAAACTATTCAAAGCTCGTGATCTCGATGTTAATTTTAATGCGTGCAACACAATTATCCCGGCTCAACGACTTATTTACGCAATTGCATCACTTTTGCGCACTGTGGACGATTTCTGTATTATGTTGTTTCAATTTAATTCTGTAGTTCTGTAATGAACAATTCCTGGAGTAGTATATTTTTTTATAATATAATTTTTTACCCGTGTGGAGACGGGTTAGAGTTCCTCACTGCCTTTCAGATAGGCATCCCGTCAGAGTCGTGAAAATATTTGACTTGCTTGATGGACCTCTTGGGGTCTGACTGGCTGGCGACCACCCTTACATCGGAGTCAGTTCCCCTCGGTTGCTGCGGCTCTGGTAGTCTGCAATCCGTACGGACTCTTAAGCATCAGCAACTCCTCTGGTGTTGCAGGTGTCCATGGGCGACGATGACTACTTACCACCAGGTGGCTCGTCAGCTCGTTTGCCGACTTAATCCATAAAGCAGCCACGCTTACGACCACTGGACGCTTATGTTAAAACAGTTAATCAAAATGATAATTACTTATTCATTTTTTTTATGGTATAGGAGGGCAAACGAGCAGGCGGATCGCCTGATGGTAAGCGATTACCGCCGCCCATGTACACCCGCAACACCAGAGGAGTCACAAGTGCGTTGCCGACCTTGTAAAAGGTGATTGGGCCTCCGGTAACCTCACTCACTCGGCGAAACACAACGTAAGCGTTGTTTGACGCCGGTTTTCTGTGAGGCCGTGGTATCACTCCGGTCGAGCCGGCCCATCCGTGACGAAGCATGGCTCTCCCACGTAAAAAATACTACAATAATACAATAGTCATTACTACAATAATAAATAATAACAATTATGATCTCAAATAAAATCAAACAAAAGTACTAACTCTCATCTTGGGTGGTAATTTTAAGATCAAAGACGCACAGATGAACAAAGAAACTGTCCTGTTGAATTAGCAGATTTGTATCATTATACACAACCGATATGACAGCTTGTAATGATGGACGCTCACTACTATGGGTATTCGAATCGTTTCTGTGATAATGGACGAAGTAACTGACTTTTCTTTGGCTTTAATTTCCACGTCAATCTGGTGAATTTTAAAAAAGCAAGTAATTGGTGGTTAATGACCTTAGACTGAAGGAAAACATCGTGAGGAAACCTGCCTGCCTGAGAGATTTTCTCAATGGCGTGTGAAGTCTGCCAACCCGCACTAGGCCAGCGTAGTGGACTATAGCCTAATCCCTCTCATTCTGAGAGGAGACCCGTGCCCAGCAGATGGACAGTATAATGGGTTGATTATGACCTTAGACTGACCCTAGATTATCTTTTTTATATATAAAAGAAGATCCGTGAAATATTGCATGCTTGTTTCTTTTTGCACTGTATGCGAGCACTAAGCAAGGATTTTTAGAAATTCAACCCCTACGGTGGTGAAAAGGGGGGTGAAAGTTTGTATGAAAGCCGCACACACTACCATACGTTTGACACATAAACACACATATACATATTTAATAAACGACGAGATCGTCAAAACATATAAGATTCCATGATTGATGATAATTACAATGACCACCAAATTTAGTAAATTGATCACCAAAATGGATAAATGGTCACCAAAAATTAGGTTTAGGTTAGGTTAGAACTTATTTTGGTGATCATTTACTATTTTTTGGCCTAACATTTTTATTAGATCTGGTGGTTAGTTAAACATAAGCCATTCCATAGTACAGCTATCATTCACTGTTGACATTTTGACAATTGTTTTCTTACGTATAAATTAGACTTAACACATTTTATGATATGAAACCTCCATGGTGTAGGTACAGTGGACACAGCACACTTTAGAAACGAAAATTACTTACGCAGGGGAAACTGCGCACGGGAACTCTAGTTATTAATAAACGAGAATTATATTGAATGTACTAACTTAAGAGTCCGGCGGACCAAATTTCTCTTACAAACGTAATACCGAAATAAATCGTAATTCAAACACAATTAAATCAAATTCTGTTACTATTCGGATTCCGATACTGTTAATCTAGGTTCCTACGTTACAATTTTATCCAAAATACTTCACTGGAAATCAATGCAAGCCATTACAATTTTTGTTAACTTTTCGGTCTTTTATTTCCAGTGAAGTAGTAGTAGACGAAATAGTATCGTAGAAACCTAGATTGACAGTATCCAAATCCGAATAATAACATAATTTGATAGAATATTGTCTGGATTACGATTTATTTCGGTATTACGTTTTTGTGGGCAATTCAAGGTCCGCCGGACCCTGAATGCCGAAGTTATCTATTACTTAAAAAAGCTCATGTTCAAAGAACATGGTCTCCTACGGTTATGATAATTATGTTTTCAACAAAGTGGAGCAAGGCAACGGCCTTTGTAAGAAAGCTGGACGCGATATTTTGGATTTCACACATTGTCGCACCTAATTGAATAAACAAAACTAATGTTATTAAACTCTACAGTTAATAACAAGATTCATAGTAGTATCTCTGGCTACATTCCAAAAAAGCCAAGTGGTATTCTTACAGGGAACTCTAATTATATCCTACTGAATTGTTTTGAGAGTCCAATTAACAAGTCGTGATATTCAACATTATTTATTTATAATTCAGACGCCTCTGTCGTGATTTGTGAATGAAATTTTAATTAGTGCAAGCCAAGATTTCAAGACCTTACTAAGAATTTTGACGGATAAATTTTAGAGCTAGATTTTGGCCTATTTGTTATTCCAACACCTTTCTTGGAAAGTAGGAGACGCGTATAGTGTGCAGCGTTCGTTTTGGAATATGTTGACGGATTTAAAGTTCCCGTAAAATGTTATTACTCCGTATGAATTTTATCTCAATTATTTCAATCATCAGCATTGCTATCTTCGTATTTTTTTTCCTAATTGAGGATTTTTTTTACCGTGATTCATGATAGGCTTATGTTTGACCGCCAGTTCGCCTGATGTTAAGCGATCCGGAGATCTACGATGGAGCGAGCTTGCCTAGAAGAAACCGATTCACTGATCGTGATTTAAAGACACCCAGATTATAACTATCGGAGAAGACCCACTCGGGAAGCGAGTTCCACATTTCAGTGGCACGCATGATAAAAGTGGACTTAAAGCGTTTCGTTCGGGTTTTCGGAATGTCCACCATGAATCGATGTCACTTTTTCGTGCTTCTGGTCGTTCCATAGTAGAAAGGGCTAGGGGGAATAAGATCGTAGAGTTCTGATGCACGCCCTCCGAAATGTATCTGAAAGTATAATGTGGGATATCGGGGACAAAACAACGACCACAAAATGGATTTTATTAGAAAATTTTTGATTGAAATTACGTTTTTACATGCCATTTTCGAAATGTTTCGTTTTTGACTTACGCTACGTCTGTGTTATTTTTTTTATTATGATTGGTTGGCAATCATATGTAGTGCCTGACGGTAAGCGATAATCGCATTGTTAAGTCTCATTATGCCCAGTAATTTCACTATATAATGTAGTATATATCCGGAGGTTAGACAGGGTGTCAGGATTTTTGAGCTTCTGAATACCACTAACGATTATTGTCATAGATGTTCAAAGGCCAGGTCAAAGTCCAGCTACTAAATCAATAATACATTTCAAAGTAACCAATAACAAAAGAACACCACAAAGTCCTACAGTAACACAACACCACACCAACTCGCAAAACAAATGCAATAAAGTTGTACCATCGACGATCATAAACCAATGCGCACAGCACGTACCGAGCCTATCTCGTGTCTTAATTTGTACAGTGGGACCAAAACAGTATAAATAATATAAAAACAATGAATACGCACACTGACAACGATGTGGGATCGTGTGCAGACAGACCCATAAACGCAACAGATAGTAATGTTTAAGATGATATTAAAATCACTGGAAGTGTGTAATTGACGAGAATTATAAGATGTTAATATTCGTCAGAAATATAAGACATAATATTGCTGATAATATGGTAGATGATCCTTTAAAAATATTATTAGTTACCGCTCATAATGAGTGAAAATTCGATGATATGTTTAATCAAGACACCACAAAAAATAATTATTTGGTGAATTTACTCAAAATTACCCCGTGTGGGGACGGGTTAGAATACTATTCCTCACTGCCTATCAGATAGGCATCCCGATAGAGGCGGGAAAATATTTGACTAGCTCGGTAGTAGGGCCTCTTGGGGTTTGACTGGCTGATGACCACCCTTACAACGGAGTCTATAATAAAGCAGTGTGTGTTTCGACTTTTATAAGTAAGAGGCAGTTCCCCTCAATTGCAGTGGTTCTGGCAGTCTGTTGTCCGTAGGGGCTCTTAAGGGTCGGCAACGCACCAGCAACTCCTCTGGTGTTGCAAGTGTCCATGGTCGACGATGACTACTTACCACCAGGTGGCTCGGCAGCTCGATTGCCGACTTAATCAATTAAAAAAAATATATTTCTTGTGCTATTTCAGACACAATAGACTCAGACATCATAATTGTCGTAATAAAAACGACTACGTATATTCTAATCTCTTCTAAAGCTGCGCAAGCGCGCGCAGCGGCGAGTTTGACGTTTAACAGAAAAATCTAAAATCATAAAGCACTAACACTGGCTTGTCATATCGGGTTGCGATTGCCGCCTGCATGCTAATGTGCCTTAGACCCTATCCTGCTTAAAGAATTTCAACCTTAGTATCATATTCATTAGGTTCAATGATATTGGTATTATGTCTATTGTTGTGAAATTGGTTCTCAGTATTGGGAATCTTAGATGCAAATGCTTCTTTATGATGATAAGGGGTACCTAAGTTGAAAATATCGGCAACATAGCATTGAACTAATCAATGCTGAAGTATCTAGAAATGATTTTACTCTTGGAAAATATTATCTATTTTACTGACGCAGCAGTAGCCTAATGGCTAGGGCGTCGGAATTGCGATCATGTGGTTGCCGGTTCGGAACCTACCCATTGCACTACCGACGTGAACCCACTCGTAAAACAAGCATTAAGCTTCGCATGAAGGTTTAATAAGAACACTAGTAACGTGCGAACCACATTGCTAGAAAGATTTTTTAAAGAAAAAAAAAATAGGCTGCCATTTCTAAGAAACAATAATTACAAAATATCTGGTGTTGAATGATTTAAAATTATTGGTGGAATTTGAAGGACATACGCCGATCTTATTAGCGAGGCCCTCCGAACAGTTCAGGATGTATAGCATCTGCTGGAAATGAACGCGTGTGTATGACAGGATGTATGAATTTAATTTAGTAAAGGAAGTTATTTTAGTAAAACAAAAATTCTATCGCGGGCAGGATTCGAACCTGCGTGTTCTGGTTGGATACACCAGACGCTCTGACCTCTAAGCCACCGTGAACCCCACCCGCCTGATTGAAATTTTGCCTTCACATTCTGAATTTATGTCATAAGGTGACGTTAGCGACATCTAGGTGACGATGTCGTCACAAAAAGATAAGATGTATGACTGTTGAAAAAGCAAAGGAAGTGTGCAAGGATCGTAGTAGTAAAGGCGGAAGTATATTTATGTATTACATAGAAAAGTATTTCATAGAAAAAACCGATAGTAATAAAAATATACCTAGCCAACACGACGACGACACGATTGGCGTACCGATTGAGCGATCGGCTTCTGCGCCACGTGTTATGGGTTCGGAGCAAGGAGCACGGAGCAAATATTTGTATGATCTACAGGTTGTTCCGGGTCTGGGCGTTTGTGTATGTGATTATTTGTGTTTGTAAACGCACCCACGATACAGGAGAAAATCCTAGTGTGGGGCAACGTTTAATTTAAAATAAAAAAAAAATAAAAAAATTGATATGTTGCATTCCGAAGGAACCATCCATCTCAAATCGGTACAGAATTAATAAGTCCTGTTCGCCGCCATTTTATTAGCGGTCGCGAACGAATATCAATAAACTGCGCACGCGGCGACGTTTAATATTTTGCTATATGAGAGATGCCGCAGATAACCCCGACGGATTTGTGGCGAGCTTTTGTTGGGCTTCGCAATTTTACGTATAATGTTTTTATCTCTGACGAGGTGAAGGAAAAGACAGAGATGGGAATAGAGAAAAATAATAAGGAAAGATTTACTGATCAAAATATTATTAGCGCGCGTACCTGATGATAACTTTTGCTACTTATTGCAAAAGACGATATTTAATCTAAGTAAAACTCAGTGTTTAAATACCGTATCTAATTTTGTGATAATTTATGACATTAAAAAGTGATGATATATTTTTAGCAGACTTACTTTCAATTAATCCATTTTAAGCAGCGGTAGCGTAATGGCTAAGGCGTCGGACTTGCGATCATGTGGTTGCCGGTTCGAAACAAAAGCATTTAGCTTAGCACGAGGGGTTAACAAGAATACTAGTAATGTGCGACCCACATTGCTAGTACGCTTAAAAAAAAACCTGGCCTGACCTACACTTATGGTTGGCTTATTATAAGATGATAGGTGAATTAATCAGAACTTTTATTCAGTTTCATAAATAAAGAAAAATTTCGAAAAGATGATTTAAAACAACAACTTAATCAGTAATTTGATTAACTGTAGTTGTTGTTTTTATTATAATTGGGTAGTTGACTGGTGTTTGATTTATTAAAACTAACAAGCTTAATGAAAGATGTAATTAATTAGTTAAATACCATTCGTATTCTGGAAAAATAATTTAAATCGGCTAATAAAGTTCCAAGATTTAAAGTTTTGGTGAGGGTTGAAAGGGAATGCTTTGTCCCTTTCCCGCAAATGAGTGTTAGTATAGGATTTGTATGGCGCGTTGATTTGTGACGTCATAAACAAGTATAGTGCGTTCTCTGTCCAGCATAAAATTAAGACATTTGTAACTTCCTTATTTTTGAGCTTTCCTTATTCTAATTTTGTTCTCTCTATTTATGGTAAACATTTGCATAAGACTATAAAACAATATCAGTCAAATAGCCTATTGAAGCAGGTAATATTTATGATAATAGCCCAAGAAATTGTCATAATATAGACAATACAAGACACTTGGCTTTTTGACCAACTGCTGACGAAAATACGAACACGAAATGTAGTTAAATATCACCAGATACATTATCTTAGGGCCCATTGCAACATCCAAAAGGTTTCTATACATGGTCATCGTAACAGTCGGGTAATATTAATAGACGAAACGAGTATTGTGTTTAGCATTCACAGCGTTCGTTCGCTGCTCGGTCACCTTTCATCTCGCTGATAGACATCGGGTGCGTGTGCGCATATGAAGCGACTAGATATGGGAAATGTAAGATCGGGCTTAGAAAGTATGGGTAGGGTTTGTTTTGCTATTTTGTTTAATTTATGGCATTATTCTTATTTAGTTTGTATACATTTTAGTATTTAAAATGGATGCTTGTTAGCAATTTTATTATAGTAGTTATTCATCAGACGAATTACAGAAGAATACGAAGCTATCTGAAGTGAAGGATGGAAGTACTGATATTTTTTTTATGGGATAGGAGGACAAACAAACAGACGGATCGCCTGATGGTAAGCGATTACCGCCGCCCACGGACACCCACAACACCATAGGAGTTACAAGTGCGTTGCCGACCTTTTAAAAGGGGATTGGGCCTCCGGTAACCTCACTCACTCGGCGAAACACAACGTAAGCGTTGTTTAACGCCGGTTTTCTGTGAGGCCGTGGTATCTGGTAAATATAAGTAAATCAAAGAATTAGGAAACCAAAGTGATTAATGATTTTGCTACTACGGACAAATTTATAACACCATCGTCTTTGCATCGTGGGTTAAAAATAAGAATGACAATAACAGATTCACGCTTGACCAGCACGGGTCCGGTGTGAACAGAGCTCACACATCGCGTCGCCTGCGCAAGCTCATAACTTGTTTATTTATGTCTTACTTTAAGCCCAGGCTCCCGAATCGGATTGGGTTACATAAAGTCATTGTTTATGTGCCACGTTCGATTCCCGCTGATGTATCGGCTTCGGATTTGGGGGTCCGTGAAGATGAAGAATATGGTTCTTAAAAAAAAGTGATTTAAAAAAGGCATTACGCTTGTATTTTCCGAAGGGGACGGCAGAGGTGTAATAGTGTACACCCACGGTTTGCGGGTATAATTCGGTCCTATGTAATAAGGGAGCGAGCCTATTGCCACTAGCGTCTGGAGCCATGTCGTCAGTAATTTAATAGGAAACCTAGATAACACTGTTTAACCTGGGAATCGAACCTAGGACCTCTTGCATAGCAGTCGTTCTCAGTACCACTAGGCTAAAGAGGCTAATGAGATAGCCGCTGACATAACACCATATATAGAATGGATAGGCAGAGGCGTACTAAATGTACACACAACAGTTCGCCGGTATGTTTAGGTACCATGTTATAGGGGGTGAGCCTATAGCCATTAACCGGGCACAAATCCAGACTCCGAGCTGCTACTAAGAATTTTATAGAAAAACGCAATAAACTTTGCTCGTCCTGGGGATCGAACCCAGGATCTCTAGTGTAGCAGTCGCGTTTGGGACCACTACACTAATGAGGCAGTAAGATAGCCTCTAATAAATACATAATATTTAATTGAGATGTAAAGGTTAATAAGTCCACCATTATAAATTCGGTTTCTAATCTCAAAATTTCAAAATCAAAAATATGTCTATACTCAATTGACGACACGATTGGCTTCTGTGCAACGTGAGTGATCGGCTTCTGGGCAACGTGTTGTGGGTTCGATCCCCACACGCAGCAAATATTTGTATGATCTACAGGTAGTTGTTCCGGGTCTGGGCGTTTGTGTATATGATTATTTGTGTTTGTAAACGCACCCACGATACAGGAGAAAATCATAGTGTGGGGCAACGTTTATTTAAAAAAAAACCTAAAATCCAGGAACTCTAAAATTTCAACCGTTAACAGCCCTAATATAATTTATTCAATAGCTGCGAGGTCAAGAGTAATAAGTTCCTTTTTAAAAAATCTTTTTTTTAAGTTATTACCCTATATCTCAGCTACAGAATTCAGAAGCCAATTCCATGACTCACTAATTACAGCATTCTCATAGCAATATAAACACAAATAAGTTATTTTGACTGTCACGAACCCATAATTTAAAGGAAACTACCCAAAAACGTACCGTATAAGACTACTGAGACGATATTGTACCATAAATGACCATAACTTCTTTGAAAAGATAAACTTTTAGGCCAATTATGAGACAGAAGCGGTGTTTCCAAAAATCCTCTATATACGCTTTTTATCTGCCATCACACAATATACTTACGTGGTAGATCTTATCTCTTTAATTTACAAAGTTATTCAGAATCCGCTGCCCTTAAATTGTGAACTTCAATAACTTTTACGGCTATGTTAACAGAGTTCAAAGTTGAAACAATCTCGTTTCTACGATATAGATAATTAAGTTGGTTTTTACTAAAATTGTTAGTCACGAATGCAATGGCCAGTGTCTCTTACTGTTTACAAGGTGATATTAAAAGTTGACACGCCATTTTGGTTTCGATAGTGTTTTTTTTAATGCTGTGACGAAATGAGTTTTATATATTTCGGTTTAAAGTTTACAGTAATTGTTATATTGCAGTTATTATGACTTTATGAATATTGACACAATTTATTTAAGGGTAAGGATTTGTAGAGTCGGACTAAATATTATGTAGGATTGTAATGATATTTAGACCAATTCTGGCAATTAAAATGATGACTCCATTTTCAACTTTATTACCAAACAACTTGACGTTATTTTGGTGAAGGAAAAAATCGATTGCGAGCAGGATTCGAACCTGCGTCTTTTTTATGGCGTAGGGGGCAAACGAGCACACGGATCGCCTGATGGTAAGCGATTACCATGGACGCCCGCAACACCAGAGGAGTCACAAGTGCGTTGCCGGCCTTTTAAAAGGGGGGTTTGGGTCTCCGGTATCCTCACTCACTTGGCGAAACACAACGTAAGCGTTGTTTCACGCCAGTTTTCTGTGAGGTCGTGGTATCACTCCGGTTGAGCCGGCCTATTCTTGCCGAAGAATGGCTCTCCCACGGTAAAATGGTCTTCTGGTTTGATACACCAGACGCTACGACCTCTAAGCCACCGCGAGTTCCACCCACCAGATCGAAATTTGCCTTCACATTCTGAATTTACGTCTTTAAGCTGACGTAATCTTAGCATGGAAAATGAAAAAAATACACAAAATGAAAACTTGACGTTGTGTGTATTATATGAGACTTCCTATGACATTAATGACATTGTGTTTAGAACGAAATTAAAATTAAAAATATACATGAATAAATAACCAGAATTGGAAATCTGCAGTGACATTTACAAAATGACAATGACATTATAAAGTATCACTGCTGGTCAGTTTCCTGAACTGAGATATAAAAAAAAGAACCGATAACGCATTAAAAGTAAGTGGAAACTATACACAAGTCATCCTTGAAAATACACAATCAACTACAGCTGACAAAACATTTTTAATTGCTGATTATCCAAAAAAAAAAAAACAATTTACAAAAATCTGCACGACCCACCGCGCCGAATTTCCACATCGACAGCCAAAAGAAAAAGAGACACGGAAAGTAATAAAAAAAGTATTTCAGTTTTTCAGCAAGTTAATGATGACGCAGGAGAAACAATTCGGTTCCCCACTGAAAAGGCTGAAAAATGAACGGAATCGTTTACTGGAAGAAAGCCTTCGGAATAATGTGGAATTGTGAAAAGAATGGCACAGACAAAAGGGCAATTGAAGTCGAAAATAATGAAGAACAAACAATTAACACACGACGTACCTACCCGCGGCACTGGCCATGGAGCCAGCGCGGGAGCTGAGAACGCGAAAAAATCCCTTTTTAACAAAGGGTTTTGAAATATATGAAATGAAATGAAATGAAATGAAATTATTTATTCTGCAAGTAGATCTTTAGAGATACTTTTACATGTCATGGTTTGGGTTTTTTTTTTAGCTAGATGGCTTCGGCATTTCCTAACTGACGACCTCTGAGAAGAAACACCGAAACAAACTCAGAGAATCATGGTCTCTTTTAAAGTCCAGACATGGAAGAACACTTATATGTGAGTGGTACGATGTAGGGTAATGTCTAAAATGGCCTTTTGAGGAAAGAACCATAGCAGCTTTTAATAGACCGTTCCCAACTGACGGCACGCATGCATCAGTCATCGTGTAGCTCAACCATAATTTAGGGAGCTCAACGACCTGTCGCACGACCATACCAGATCAGCAGGACATTCGTGTAGGTCTAATGAAGTTCCCAAAGCCTCCAGACTACTTTATTCGAATTTGACTGTCATGTATTTTGAATACTGATAGAAGAGGAATATAATATAAGCAATTTAGTCCTGATATTCAGAGGCAACAGATTAAACTGTAAGCCAACCCCAATATATTTGTGAAAAGACTAATAGATTATTCGATTATGATCCGATTATTAAATCTCGAATATACCGTGAGAAAATTCGTTAAAAACGTTTTATTTCAATGTCCTATATATTCATCTAAGGGTTTTGGTTAATATATTAACATCTGTAGCTGTTTATTTTAATAAAAATATCTGTTTATTTTGAAAGAGAACATGTTTTTATTCAATTCATTTAGTTATCAAAAATAAAAATTCAGGAATTATATCTCCCGGTCTAAACTATGATTCTTCGAGAAAAAAAATCTCATGTATTGTTTAAGCTTTACTTTTCCCTTTAAACATAAAGGGTTGTGAAATCCACCCTAAGAAAAAAAAACAACTGGAATGGAAGAAGAATGCGATTTTTTTTTGTTTCGCCCATTTTATCCTTTTTGTTTGTTTTTTTTAATGTTTCATAATTGTTTCCCTTTGATCGAGATGGACGGGCGGGAAGGTCAGCCATTTTTTTCCTTTTTGTTTTAATTTTTCTTCTTTTTGATCAAGTTTTACTTCGATACCTACGCACTGTTTAGACAAAGAGGTGAATATTTTATTTGGGCATCTATTCGTTTTCTAGAGGTACTTAACTTTTATAAACAAAGCTCTTTGTAAGAGCAGATTACCTACGCTATCTTTCATTCATAACTACTATCAACCGTGACGTCACATTAAAATTGCAAACTCCTTTTAATAATATGAAATGAAACTCCCTCATTGTTTAGTGATCTTAAACATGACTGGTGGTCATAGGATCAATTCTCAGGTTGAAGAAAGTTATATAGGTTTTTCTGTGAAATTCTCAGCAGACACTCGGAGTTTGAATTTGTCCCCGGTTGATGGCATAAGACTCGCCCCCTATCCTATTACATGGGACCCAAACATACCAACGAGTTCCCCTTCGAGGATGGGGTTAGAATACTGTTCCTCACTGCGTTTCGGATAGGCATCTCGTAAGAGGGGTGAAAACATCTGACTTGCTCGGTGGTAGTACCTCTTGTAGTCTAACTGACTGGCGACCACCCTTACATCGGAGTCTGTCGTAAAGCACCTTGGTATGTGTTTCGACTTTTGTACGTAAGAGGCAGTTCCCCTCGGTTGCTACGGCTCTGGCAGTCTGCAGTCCAAAGGGGCCGTGTGGGGACGGGTTAGAATACTATTCTTCAATGTCTTTCAGATAGGCATCCCGATAGAGGCGGGAAATATCTGACTAACTCGGTGGTTGGACCTCTTGGGGTTTAACTGGCTGGTGACCACTCTTACGACGGAGTCTGTCGTAAAGCACCTTGGTATGTGTTTCGACTTTTGCACGTAAGAGGTAGTTCCCCTCAGTTGCTACGATTCTGGCAGTCTGCAGTGCGCAGGGGCTCTTAAAGATCGGCAACGCATCAGTAACTCCTCTGGTGTTGCAGGTGTCCATGGGCGACGATGACTTTCTACCATCAGGTGGCTCGTCAGCTCGTTAGCCTTAATTAATCCATAAAAAAAATCTCTCAACATCTCAAAACCATCTCAGCATATTCTTTTCAATACGTATAATTCTTTTCAATACCTCATCTTTGAAAATATTTCTACAATAATAATGAAATGTCAGTATTTCATTATTATTTTAATCATACAAAAACTTGAAAGCCAACAAAAGAACTTGAAAGAAAAATTAATACTGATTGGAAAGCAGCCATTTCACGGTATTACTGTTTAGGGATGGGCACGTTAAGTAGCTCCCTAGAGCCCAGCATTTGGCATTCGAAAAAATAAAATACAAAATGGAGGAGCTAATCTAAATTAGCACGGTGGGACAAACAACCGACTGTTTTCTTTGTTGAGAGTTATTAAAAATATTTGAGAGCGTGACTTAGAAATAAAAGATTAATTTTAATATGTTTGTGCAAATAAAGAACAGATAACCATCACACCTATATTCCCCGAAGGGTTAGGTAGAGGTTTACTAATATACACACAGTTCATCAGAATAATTTTTAGGTGTTATATAATAAGATACGAGTCTATTGTCATTAATCGGGTACCAATATAAAGTTTTACCTACTAACGTAACATAACATACCATCACGCCTGTATTCCGCGAAGAGTTAGGCAGAGGCGTAATTAATGTACACCCACAGTTCGCCCGGTATTTTTAGGTCCCATGTTATAGGGGGCGAGCCTATAGCCACAAATCCAGAGCCGCTGAGAATTTCATAGAAAATTCGATAACACTGCTCGACCTGGGGATCGAATCCACTAGACTAATGAGGTAGTCTTAGCTGCTACTGAGAATTTAATATAATAACTCTTTGCTATGCATGGGAATCGGACCCAATACATCTTGTTCAAAACTGCACATGCAACTGGCTGTTGGAACAATGAAACAGCTTTTTTTGATACTTTTTCTTATCGACGACACGTTTGGGTTTGATCTACGCACGGAGCAATTATTTGTATTATCTACAGCTGATTGTTCCGGGTCGGGGTGTCCGTGTATGTGATAATGTGTGTTTATAAACGCACCCACGATACAGGAGTAATCCTGTGTGTGGTACGTTTCATAGAGTGATTCAAGTGGAAGTTTTTAAGCTATTTAAGATTTTGTTACGACCGACCGAAACCGCGGGCGGGTCGCTAGTTAAAAATAAAAAGTATTTTTTAAAAGATTGTAGTCTGTTGCTGTCGCTACACAAATCGGAACCAATCGCAAGTTGTCGTATTTTTTTATTTTGTAATTAGTGAAAGCAGAAGTAGTCCATTAAGATTACATTTTTTTTTTAATTCGAGGGTGCTCTCTGAGTTAAGCTAATCGTCCCTAGAAGAGATTATGTAGCGTTAAAGCAGTTTTGTTTTTTACGTTTTGATTGATTAAAAAAAAGAAAAAAACTGTTTTTATTTTATTTTTTTTAAACTGCACTGGCCTAAAGCCTTTATAGCTGGCAATGCTGATAGATAAAAATGTGCGGCGTAACTCTCGTCCCAAAGTATTTGAGATATGTCGTTTTCTTAGGTCAAATCTATCTTTGCGTCTAAATTCATCAAAATTGGTTCAGCGGTTTAGCATTACTTTCGCATTAATATTTAAATTTAGAATGGTAATCAAATCAAATATTTATTTGTTAGCATGGATAAGTGAATGCAATGTTCGACAGGCTTGATTCAAACCTGACGTCCTCCGGTTTAATACGCTAAAATGTCTAAGTAAAGTGATACCAGTAACTTAGTTAGCTAAAGCATCGGGTAGTATATACCTTTGTATTTTTTTTCAATATTTATATCTTTGAAAATTAAATAAAACTACTTTTTACGGATTTCATCGCGTTGTATTGATAATAACATCAATAATTAATAATTGTCATTTAAATAATTCCCGACGTTTCGGATTCTTTTTTTTTTCTTTTTTAAAAACGTTACCCCGCACTAGGATTTTCTCCTATATCGTGGGTGTGTTTACATACACAAATTCTCACGTGTGGGGATCGAACCAACAACACGTGAGGCAGAAGCCAGGTCATGGGTAGACTAAGTTGTTGGACATCTTAATGTTGCTATTACTAACAGCTACCTTACATTTTTGTTAATTATTGGCGATCCGATTTACGCAGAACGAGCTCAACGAATCCAATACAATGCGAGTAGTTTTATTTCAATGTCTAATATTCGCGTAAGTGTCAGAAACCAGAATGTTTATCATGCTATGCTATTCTATCAATATTAAAGAAGAACCTGACTGACTGACTGACGTATCAACGCACAGCCGAAACTACAGGAGCTAGATCCCTGAAAGTTTGCATACTGGCTGCCTTTTGCACTGTAGACGAGCACTAAAAAAGGATTTTTGGAAATTCTGGAACATCGCCATAAACTTGCTAGGCTTTCAGTTTTTTTTTCGCATACATTTCGGAGAGTGTGCATCAGATCTCCACGATCTTATTCCCCCTAGCCCTTTCTTTTTACTATCACACGACCAGAAGCACGAAAAAGCAACATCAATTCATGGTGGACATTCCGAAAACCCGAACGAAACGCTTTAGGTCCACTTTTATCATGCGTACGGCTGAAATGTGGAATGCGTTTCCCCGATAGTTATAATCTGGGTGTCTTTAAATCACGAGTGAATCAGTTTCTTCTAGGCAAGCGCGCTCCATCGTAGATCGCAGTGTCGCTTAACAACAGGCGAACTGGCGGCCAAGCGTAAGCCTATATAAAAAAAAACAAAACATATAAAAAAAATTAAATCCCTAAGGTGGTGAAAAGGGGGGTGAAAGTTCGTATGAATGTCCGACATTTTTTAGCGGGTGGAACCGCGGGGTAAAGCTAGTAGAAAATAAAAAACTATTAAAACAGTCTTTTAAGAGTCCGGCGGACTGAATTTCTCTTACAAGCGTAATACCGAAATAATTCGTAATTCAAACACATTTAAATCAAATTATGTTATGATTCGGATTCCGATACCGTTAATCTACTACTTACTATAATATACTTCTACTTCACTAGAAATAAATGTACGCAAATGCAATTTTTGATAAAATTACCAAGTTTGGAACGATTTTCCAATATTTTATTTCCAGTGAAGTAGTAGTAGACGAAATAGTACCGTAGGAACCTAGATTAACGGTATCCATATCCGAATAATGACACAAATTGATAGAATATTGTCTGGATTACGATTTATTTCGGTATTACGATTTTGTGGGCAATTCAAGCTCCGCCGGACCCATAAGCACGGTAAAAATGACCTCTTATACCCAACAGACCAAAATTCAAAAACAATACAACGTAACAATAATTAATTAAAATGTTCTTAAAGTAACCTAGGAAGTCGATAGTGGGGACAATAAGGGCCCACTCGAAGCCGGGACATCGTCTGTACCCTGTAGGGTACTTGAACCCCAGAAAGGGTTGTTACAGACTAACTGTAGGTACTTCTCGCAAAATTTTCAAACTGTTGATTTATTTGTAGAATTTTCCAATTGGCACGGGACGGTTTTACGTGTGGTGATGGAGATTGATTGCTTTGTGTATTAAGTATGGCTTTGACTATCCCTTCGGGGATTATGTGATGGTATGTTATGAGTAGCGAAAACAATTTGAAGGCCTTTACAGCACATGTAAGAAAAAATCATTGACTGCCTTATTAGTTTAGTGGTTCCAAGTGCAACTGATATGCTAGAGGTCCTGGGTTCAATCCCCAGGCCGAGCAGTGTTATTGGGTTTTCTAAGAATTCTCAGTAGCAGCTCGGAGTCTGGATTTGTGTCCGGTTAATGACTATAGGCTCGCCCCCTATCTATAACATGAGACCTAAACATACCAGGCGAACTATGGGTGTACATTAGTACGCCTCTGCATAACTCTTCGGGGAATATAGGTGTGATGGTATGTTATTTCCACAAAATACTCCATTTACATAATAACTTCTAATCGATAGCAATAGCCTTTGACGACACGTAATAACCGATTCAATGGTGATTCGTGACAAAGGTTTGTTTTTCTCTTGTCATTTTCCGACAGATTGTCCCTAGGGCACTACACTCGATGGCACTTGAAGCGCTCAAGTGCTTCGGAGAGCTTCGGGAAAGACTCGATCACTCTTGAGCTTGTCTGTACTGAGATGTTTTTGTTAAGGATTGATATCTTGGGATTGTTTTTTTTATTGTCTACGTGACTTAAACTTTCTTTCTTTCTTTGACTTCGTCCGTATTATGTGTACAATGCAAGGAAATAAACAAATAAAAAAGTGACTCATAGTCTTGTGATATTTTCTTTCCTAAAAATACTGCTTCATTCGTGGGACTACGGCGGTATGACTCCGAGGTATGATTCCCCGGTCGAGCAGTGTTATCGGGTTTTGCTATAAAAAAATCTCAGTAGCAGGTCGGAGTTTGGATTCATGTCCGGTTAATATTACTATGTTTGCCCTTTATAAATGGGACCTAAAACAAATACAAATTTACAAAAACACTCGGACCCGGAACAATTAAGTATCATAATACTAATCCATGCGGAAATCGAACCCACTGTCCGTGGCGCAGAATCTAGTCGTGCCATCTTTTGATTGATTGAATGATTATTGATGTAAAGGAAAACAATGTATTTGAGGTGATATAATTCAGCGGCTGATTTCACCAGGTTTGGTACTATCGCATTGCCAAAATATTCTGTCTCCAAGCAATAATGTGCCAACTTTCCGGTTCAAAGGGTAATGCAGCCACTGAAATTACTGTGTAAATTAACAACCGAGGTCTCAAGATCATAACTACTAACTGGTGTGACTGACGTCAACAAACAGGGTATGTTTGTCTGACATCTAATTAGGTACAATGAAAGAAAAATAGTCTTAAGTAATATGTACCTATTTATAATTGTGGTGTGACCTTCCGACTACACAGAAAACAGATTAAAGACAAGACAAAGACCTTTTTCAAAACATCATTAACATAAACTCTTATTCACAATCAATACCTCACAACTCAATTACACTCACAAATTCAACATCTCTTATTCGGAAGCCTATAATTGGAAAACGGCATTTGTAATTTCAATCATTTGTATCCATTATACTCAGGAACAAACAAACAAACAAATCGAATCGGGCAATTTCGGCCTCTGCCGATCGCTGCCGAAATCAATTAGCTCCTTGTAATCTGCGAAACAAAGTTATGATTACCATTTTGTAGCCCAAAAAACATCTCTGACTCCCACAAATTAAGTTTCAAATTCGATTTCTCATCACGATGCTTAACCTTGCCAAACATAATCGTAGGATGTACAGCCCAGACGTCTTGGATTACCGAAAATTGCTACCAAACGAAAATACCAACATACAATCATTATAACTTTTTTCTTAGTTTTCGATATGAAAAAAAAAGTCAGCGAATAACTTATGCGATGCAATGACCGAGAGCGGCGACATCAAAAGGGTTACTGGCGAGATCTTGTGTCTCTCTCTAGCTTGGGGAGTCATCAATATCTGAGTAGGATGGATGTATGATGTTGAAGATAAAAAATGCCCTTTAAGTCGGTATGAAGCGATGCCGGCGCGTTTGTATGTACGTTTTGTGGTGTCAAATGGACGAAAGTATCACGGTTGCTTGTGCGTATAAAATTGCAAATGTAGTTGTTTGTTCAATGTCCTTATTATAGGACATATGGTTCTGTCAAGTGTCAACTATGTCAGGTTTGGATACAATTAGGTGCTGTTCCTTTTTAAATGATGGTAAGACAGGAACCGGATCGAAGGACCAAAAAAAATGCAAGATTCTCGTTAGACTAGTAATGTAATTTATATTAAATAATGATTACAGAATATAAGGCTTGAAGTTTGCATCAGTACTGATTGTTAACTATGTGTCACTTGGTCTAAGTGTTGCTAAAATTACATAATATGGCTTAAAAACATCAATATTAAAACGAAGTGTTTATGATGAAGGGTTTAAATAGTGGTTTAGGATTGCCTTTCCTTACCGTGGGCTTTCCGTCCGGTCAGTTGACTAAAAACCTACTAGGGCTAGGCACATATTTTACATTGGGCGACGGCTTTCGTCTTCTTTTGTATAATTTTTAGAACATTTATAAGGTAAATGAACGCCATTTCAGTCACGTGCAAAAGGTTACCCATCAAAAAACTGACCGAGTCAACCGGTACTTAACCTCGATCAAGACACAGTTTTAATGTAGCCACAAATCTTTAAACTTTTAACCCCATCCAATCTATATTTTGTTAAACAAGGATGTTTCAAAGAAAACAAATTAAACTATTGTAAAAAGTGTTATAAATCTAGCTGGCAAAGAGCAGGAACATCAATGATAAAGTAAACGAATTCCTTCACGACTTATCCCTTTGAATATAAAAAGGTTTTACAGGAAAACTTTTAATCAGGGCCCATCGCTGCTACCAGGAGTCCACGAATTTGAAAAGGTAACTTAGAGAGAAGGCTGCTCACAATTATTTCAACAGTTTTAAATCCATTACAATTAACTTCTATTCTCAGGTTGACCAAAGTGTTTTTGGCACTTTCTATGAAATTTTCAGCAACTCGGATCTGTGCTCCGTTCATGGCAATATTTATTACATGACACCTAAACATAGGTGTTATCTGTGGGTGTACATTAGTATACCTCTGCCTAACCCTTCGCGAAATACAAGCATGATGGTATGTGACGACAGAAGCTGATCGCTCAGGCACTACGTCAAATGTGACGAAACCGATAGGGTTAACTCGTCGGTTTTCGTGAAAACCTTTCGAGTTAGTCCATAGTACTGTACTCGGGGACATCGAGCTTAAAAATGAAAGCATAAATCACGATCTTTGGCCCTAATTAATTCCTCGAGGCTTCGCAAGGGGAGTGCTATGGGGTTGAATTATTTGAAAAAGTTTCACCTCTTTGTATTCCTTCATTATCTTTTGGTAGTCACCTGCGTTCAGGTTTATGGTCAATTATGGGGATATGTTTTGATAAGACTAAGGACCATTTTTAGTTACAACTTTCTTTCAGAATATTTTCAATCTAAAACTATTTTTTCAAAAGTTATAAAAAATTACATCGAGTGCAGGACTCAAGCTCGCATCCTCCGGTTTAGTACACCGAACGCTTATGTCAACTTGCCTACGGAAGCCTCTCAAAATTAAATAGTAATAAATGTTAATATTTCACTTTAAGAACAACTAAAATAAAAAAAATCAATTCTTTTTTATTTGAGAAAATCACAACACAGAAGCAAGGACCTAAAAAGTCTGATATAAAACTAGTGCAAATATTATGTTTATAAAAAAAATGATATTTTTGCTTTCAGGAAAATGGTATTTATGACTTATAGAAAAACAAGAGCAGCTGATGATTCCTAGACGTCAAAACATTTTTGAAGAAAAAATATCGCGTTTCGTAATAATTTATGAGACATTCTGTCACGACTATTATAGGCAATTTAGATTTTATCTGCGTATAATATTACATATTTACTCCATATTTCATGAAAAGGTATAAATGCACACAATTTCTCACCAAAAGTAAACATATTTTATTTTATTAAGTGCCACTAATAAT
Source organism: Acronicta aceris (assembly GCA_910591435.1). Classification (NCBI taxonomy): domain Eukaryota; kingdom Metazoa; phylum Arthropoda; class Insecta; order Lepidoptera; family Noctuidae; genus Acronicta; species Acronicta aceris. The sequence goes on along the minus strand of OU342778.1, from coordinate 1,093,606 downwards.
ACACTTTGATCTAAGGCGCTTAGCTTTTTTGGTCCTTTGAACCATAATACTCTTGCCACACTTATTTAATTTCTATAGATCGAATTCGGATCATCGCTCCTCACAAAAACCTAATCCAAATCCCACAGTTCGAAGAACTATTTGAAGATATCTATGGGAACCACTCATAGAAACTACGAATCATCTGACTTTTTGTGTCCAAACTTTTATTAGAAAACCCTCTGTAGATTGACAGTCGTATTTTTGTCAAACGCACACACTCAACTAACTGGATTTAGGATCTTATTTCAAATGAATAAGGATTAAAAAGATTTAATTTTTAATTCACTGACGGCAAACCTAAATATGTAAAGGCATCCCGTTGGTAATAAAATTTGAGCTTTGTCCATTTGGTTTTATAGTTTAATTTACGTTGTATTTTGATGGTAAGTTGGAAGTGATACTTTGGACAATAGTTATAGAATCGATGATCACAAGTTTGGAATTGATTTCAATCAGTCGGACGGTAGGTGGCAACTGTATTACGATGACCATTCGTGTGATAAATTGTAGAAGCAAAGTTGCTTTACCTATTTTATTTTAGTCCATACATAGTTCTCTGAGTTTATTGCAAAGTATTTGTTTTCAGAAGACTAGGCTAGGGAATGCCAACCACATCACGCAAATGTATCTTTATAAGAACTAGTTTCAGAAATATCACTACTCATTTATAAAAGTTTCTATGCACAGGGTTTTTTTTTACATAAGTACAGTGGTTTATAGCCGTTAATTTTTTACATATTATATATAATAGATTAGTTAATTATCAAAATTAATTTTTTTTAATGATAATATAATAAATATTATGAATATAAGATTCGTGATATTATCCCCTAATAAACCTCTAGTTGAAATCAAATTCTATATTAATTCATATCCAATTTAAAGACAAGAAATAAATTCGACGAAGTAGAGCAACTTTCCGATGTTATGACAGTCAATCAATACTCCGATTTAATTAAAATTGATTTATTTTTTAGTGTAATAAGTAATAACATTATGTCTAATGCGACAACGGTCATTCCCCTCGACATTGAAATAACACCATGGTCACTATGGGGGCGTGTGGAGAAGAAAATGGTGCTATGGTTCTTAAAGGCCATTTCAGACTTTGCCTTAAGAGTCCGGTGGACCGAATTTCTCTTGGAAACGTAATACCGAAATAAATCGTAATTCAAACACTATTTACCCAAATTCTGTTATTATACGGATGCCGATACCGTTAATCGTTACCGATAATCTAGGTTCCTACGTTGCCATTTTATCCAAAATACTTCACTGGAAATAAATGTAAGCGAATGCAATTTTTGTTAAGTTTACCAAGTTTGGAACGATTTTTCGGTTTTTTATTTCCAGTGAAACAGTAGAAGACGAAATAGTATCGTAGGAACCTAGAATAATGGTATCTAAATCCGAATAATAACATAATTTGACAGAATATTGTCTGGATTACAATTTATTTCGGTATTACGTTTTTGTGGGCAATTCACGCTCCGCCGGACCGTTAATATTAAGACATCTAATCCTTCAACCTAATGACCATTTATACTGTAAACTTCAGGAACTAAATAAAATCAATAAAACGTGATAAATTTGTTTGATTTCAATAACCAGAAGTAGGTAGTTCACTCCTTCCGTCTCCAAAGTATAGACTTTGGATCCGGGAGGTTTCATGTATAATTGTTATTATATAATAATTTTATTTAAGTATTTATACACTTTATTAGTAATCGTCACAATGATTGCCTACAGGTGAAGTAGTAATTAAAAGTAAAAGGAAGTACTTGTGTCGGTATGGGATTGTGATGATAGAAGATTTCGATAACTTCCTATTGAGGTTATTTAGCGACATTGGAAAATGGCGGATATGGTTTGTTGATTTATTGTCATTTTTCAAAAGAAGCGTTTCATTTAATATATTCTAGTATTTGTGCGTGGCTTAGCATGCTAATTAATCAATGTCCAAGGTTAAGCTGCGCTTGCCGAGGTCAGTCTACGGATGGGTGGCAATTTTTAACACTTCGATTATTGGCTGTTTTCGACGCAAGCGGAGGGATCCGGGATACCTGAAGCGTGCACAATCAAAATTGATTTACCCGTCTTGCAAGAAAGCTAGATTCATAATTATAATATCTCTATCCATAATTATTATAAACTCGGTTGCTGCGGCTGTGGCAGTCTGCAGTACGCAGGGACTATTATGGGCTGGCAACGCATCAGCATCTCTGGTGTTGCAGGTGTCTCAGGGCAACGATGACTACTTACCACCAGGTGGCTCGTCAGCTCGCTTACAGACTTAATCCATTAATTCAAAATTCTCAAATCTTGGCAAGCAGGACATTTTACTCAAAAGTTGCCAAAAAATTGTAAAGTCACATCCACACTACACCAACGTAAGTCGCGCGTTTAAGGCAGGTGATCGTACAAGCGCATGCCTAACATTATCCGCCGGTTAACCGTTCGGCTCAGGCACGCGACTCCGTAATATAATTCAATCGCTAATTGTCCATGTGATAACACCTTTGTACCGTATAGATGCGCTGGCGACGAAACGCGTGAACTTTTTCTCTCAAAAATCCTTATCTCTTGAAATATTTTGATAACCTATTCTTTACAACAAGGCAAGTGAAATAAAAGACATTTTTTCTTTGTTAAGAGGCATGACGTAGAGTTAAGAGGGTTAAAAAGAAAAAATACTTTAGTACTTATTATATTTTAATCTATTTACTTTATATACATATATATAAATATGAATAAATGTTTGTATGTTTATCCTCTATCCGCTCCAGTCATCTGATTGCGATGAAACTGTGGTGAACTGTATGCCTGGGAATGGTTACGACAAGACATTATAAATAATAAATTTTCAACGTATACTGGAGGGACCGCTAGCATCTTATAAAGATTGAAATAGAAAGTCATTTTTTATCACAAAACCTTGATACCTTTTTTTTATGGGATAGGGCATACGAGCAGATGGATTGCCTGACGGTAAGCGATTACGCCCATGGACACCCGCAACACTAGAGGAGTCACGAGTGCGTTGCCGACCTTTTAAAAGGGAATTGGGCCTCCGGTAACCTCACTCACTCGGCGAAACACAACGTAAGCGTTGTTTCACGCCGGTTTTCTGCGAGGCCGTTGTATCACTCCGGCCGAGCCGGCCCATTCGGGCCGAAGCATGGCTCTACCACGTAAAAAACCTAACACATTAAAGTCTCCTCAGTTATCTATCATGCCAAAAATAACACTTATGCCCAGTCTAAACCTTCACTTGCCCAATTATTCAGTAATACGTCGTACAACATTGACTCAACTTGCCTAATTGAAGCTCTAATTAGTCACCGAGCCACAAAAAAACACGTTAAAACGAATCGCCAATGTTTCATTTCCCGGATACGCCTGCTATAATATGGTTGTACGATAAATATATTGCATAGCTTTGTTTCAAGTAATTGGGTCATAATTTAATTTTTTTGTTTAGTTTACTGGCCTTCTGGGATATTACTTATAGTAAAGTTTGAGGAAATAGTTTGATAGGTCATGGAAGAAGGATGCTATGCTAATGATTAACAATTGGGTGCCTTTGAATCTATCAGCGTATTAAGCAATACGATCTAGCCTTTTAGCTACCTAGCCTTTAATCTAGCCTTTTAACCTTACAGTACTTATACTGTAGGGCTAAAAAGGCCCTTTTTGATGATTCATATAAATGGAAGGATGGACTTTAATCTATTCTATAGGTATCATAAAATTGTAACAGGCCAATGTCTGTAAATTATAGATATTAAAGAAAAATTATTATGGGGGCTTTATTACAGCAACCGAAGCAAAAGTAACAATTTTTAGAATTTTTGTCCGTCTGTATGTTTGTACGCGCAACACAAAAACTACTGTATGCATCGGACTTATAGTATAATAATCTTTTTGAGGCGTGCGTGAAACTGCGGGCAACAACTAGGTACAAAATAAAATTGAAGAAGAAGAATGAGTTGGTTTTGAATATATGATTCTAGAAGGATTGCTTAATAAGGCCTTTTTATGTTGAAATAAAATCCACTTTTCGAATTTTTAATCGTGTTGTATTTTTATATCACATGATATACAAATATAGCGATGAAATCCGTAGTGGTTAAATTTCAATATTTATCTAATATTCGCTTATATGTCAAAACATTAATATGGCCTTTTTATCTATACTTATAATAAATCTGTAGAGAGGTCAATTCTGTACATGAAATATATTTTTAAAATAACTATCAGCGGGTGATTAGTGATCGATACTGACGCCAAAAATGCAATCAGTAAAATTTTTGTCTGTCTGTCTGTCTGTCTGTATGTTCGTTATAGAAACAAAAACCACTCGACGGATTTCAACGAAACTTGGTACAATTGTTCTTCATACTCCTGGGCAGGTTATAGTATACTTTTCATCACGCTACGATCAATAGGAGCAGAGCAGTGAAGGGAAATGTTGGGAAAATGAGTGATTCATGAGAAAGGTTTCAAGCTATAAAACATCACGCTACAACCCTTAGGAACGGGGCAACGCAGGTGAAACCGCGGGCGAAGAACTAGGGAACAAAGTAACTATTCCACGCGGACGAAGTCGCTGGCAAAAGCTAGTCCTTTCTAATTTCCTGAATTGATTGTGTTACTTCGTCATGAACTTCCAATCAATACCAATTCAATGACTCCGTTGTTTACGATCATCTAACTTGTAAATCAAACACAAGCACCACAGAAATGCTTTATAATCACCATTGTTAATTATAAGTGACGCGGTTATTAGTCAACTCATGCCCAGGCATTAATATCGGGAACTGGTATTTGAACCCGTTTGACCATGTTTGATGCTAACGAGATATGTTATCGATGTAACGTAGATCATTATAATATCGATTGTTATATCGAGTAGTTTTCATTTATTGTAATTTTTTCATTGTCGGTACGATCTTTTGAGAGGAACTGTACGCATTATTGAGACAATATGTGAATTAAAAGTGATGAAAATAATGATTACAACCTTACCTTTTCTTCGCTAAAACAACATTACAACCTTGTTTTTATTTACCTTAAACATACCATCACGCCTGTATTCCCCGAAGGGTTAGGCAGAGGCGTACTAATGTACACCCACAGTTCGCCGGTATGTTTAGGTCCCATGTAATAGGGGGCGAGCCTATTGCCATTAACTGGGCACAAATCCAGACTCCAATCTGCTACTGAGAATTTCATAGAAAAACCCAATAACACTTTGCTCGACCTGGGGATCGAACCCAAGACCTCTAACTTAGCAGTCGCGCTTGGGACCACTAGACTAATGAGACAATCAAGTTTATTTAATATAAAAAAAAATACTTAGAACAATTTTTACTGTAGGACTAACCCTAAAATTGCGAATCAAAAAAACACTTTATATTTCGTAGAGTTGACTGCAACTAAAAATAATTTCTTCCGAGGCGGGGGAAAGGAAAATAACTAACCCTATACCTATGCAAAATCCCTTCATCTCGAGACAAAACTACATAAATATATGTAAATCTCTGACAACAAAGACCACGTCCGTCAGTGAAATGACTGTGCTTGTCAATCAAACAAATCTTAAAGCATTCGTTGAATCTTTGATCGACAGTCATACATGGCGCTAACCGCTTCTATCACCACTTCATCTAAAAAAAAAAACAAAAAAAAAACCTTGAGACAGTACTGGCATTCACAGCAACAAGTACGCGAGAATGATTTAAGGCGCGCGCACACGATGCATTGTAAGGGCGAGCGCACACCGCCCACAGTAGCGGCCCACGGCCGATCGGTCGCTAGATCGGCCCGCCCGCCTCGCCAGTCGATGATTTCAAATAGTGAGGAGAGAGCTTTATAGAGAAAAAAATTCAAAATCTTTACTAATATTATAAACGTGAAAGCACGCCAGAACCGCTGAACAGATCTGGATAAAATTTGGCACACATATACATTATAGACTGGGATAACACATAGGTAGGCTACTTTTTATCCAGGTCGGACCAAATCCTAAACTCTACGCAGAGAAAGTCAAAAGCAGAAGGCAGAAGCTAGTATAGTTCTATTTATGAAGTTATACAATATAGTGAAAACTTTCTCTTTGTTTTATATGGGGTAATTGGTGATAATTGATGACATTGATGAAAGATCGTTACAAAGAAGTTGATTTTTAATATATCTGGTAGGGTATAAAGACCATATTAAGTACTTTTTTAAGTTTACTGGCAATGTGGATCACACATTAATAGTATTCTTGTTAACTCCTCCTGCTAAGCTAAATGCTTGTGTTACGAGTGGGTTCACGTCGGTAGTGCAATGGGTGGGTTTTGAACCGGCCACCACATGATCGCCAGTCCGATGCCCTAGCCATTAGGCTACCGCCATTTCATTACTCTTGAAACAGCCTATATTTAGAAAATTCTTAATAATTAATTACTTAGTTAATGTGATTAATACTGATTCATCAAAAGAGGCCTTTTTAGTTTTGCCGATAGTATTTGACGTAAAAATGGCCTTATTTAACAAAATCAGAACATAAGACCATCCCACTGATCCTTGAATTCCCTTTCAACACCTAAGTACCCAAAGGGTTCTTTCTGCTCTAAGCAGGATATCAGCGTTGTGTGGTTGCAATGATGCCACCCACACTAAACCTGTCTCTGAACGTAAATATTCATTTATTTTGTGTCTTTTGAATTTTTTGTAAATCAACGTAAATGTTAAGCACAGTGCTAAGTAAAAAACTAAAGCTTCTTCCACACTACTCAACCACAATATTAACATAGAATAACTAAAAGCGAAGTAACAAATAAGGGTACATCCATTCACTTATTGTGCACAGCGTTTTAAATAATAATTGAATCAATTCTCCGGCTATCGGTCATTGATTAATACGCAGCTAAAAAATAAAGCTTTATTGAATTATAAGTTATGTCTCAACCTTTGTATCGGTTTATTTATGAACTTATAAGTGGGTGTACCTTTGTGTCCAATATGTAATAAGTTATTGGAACAAAAATATTTTTAATACGTACATACATACATAACATAATCAACCCATTATACTGTCCCACTGCTGGGCACGGGTCTCCTCTCAGAATGAATGAGATTAGGCTTTATTCCACCACGCTGGCCTAGTGCGGGTTGGCAGACTTCACACGCCATCGAGAAAATCTTTTAGGCATGCAGGTTTCCTTACGATGTTTTCCTTCGATAATTAACTATTTAATACGCACATGACTTCGAAAAGTCAGAGGTGCGTGCCTTGGGTTCGAACTCGAGACCTTTGACTTGGCAGTCTAATGGTCATACAACTAGGCTATCACTGCTTCCCTGCTTCCTGTTTTTAATACGTGACGGGTATGAAGTCAATAATCTTGGAATATCCACCATATTCTGCATTGGCGATATTACACCGTGAACCGTCTAATTGTTCCAAGTCACAAACTCAAATCTTTGTTCAGTGTCAAAATCATCAGTAATCAATAATCACATAATGATAAACCTATGATGTCTGGACATTAAACGAGACCACGAGTGGTTTAGATCTTCTCAGAAGTTGTCAGGAAATGCTGTTCCCATCTAGAGAGTTAAAAAATTTAAAAGATTTAAGTACATATTTGTAGAAATAACATACCATCACGCCTGTATTCGCCGAAGGGTTAGACAGAGGCGTATTTAATGTACACCCATGTTATAGGGGGCGAGCCTATAGCCATTAACTGAGCACAAATCCAGACTACAAGCTGCTACTCAGAATTTCAATAGCACTTTGCTCGACCTGGGGGTCAAACCTCTAGTGTAGCAATCGCGCTTGGGACCACTAGACCAATGAGGCAGTATATTTGTAGAAATAATTATCATTTATATAATATAATCAACCCATTATACTATCCCACTGCCAAGCACAGGTTTTCCCTCGAAATGAGAGAGATTAGGCTATAGTCCACAACGCTAGCCTAATGCGGGTTGGCAGACTTCACACGCCGTCGCGAAAGTCTCTCAGGCATGGGCCTGAGAGTCTCTGAAACTCCATCACCATTTAACCGCATGATAATTAACTATTATTAAAAAGTCAGAGGTGCGCGCCTTGAATTCGAACTCAAGACCTTTAACTTGGCAGTCCAACGGTCATACTACTGCGCTAACACAGCTTATATAGGTAAACACATTACTACCTTTCGCATTTAAAATATACGAAATTTGATAACCCATTAAACAATTATCTTAGAATTTTAATTAGAGATACTTAAACTATAATAAATTGATACCGCTGTTTGTCTGTCAATGTGACTGATTGGGGAGACATTACTATTTATAAGCTGACGTCGTTAAATGACCACTCGATTGCAGATAAGCGTTGTAAGTGGGTAGATTAGGTATTAACGCAGAGTCGTCAGTTCTTTCAGTAATATTGTTTGAGCCTACGCAATTTCTAAAGGTTGTGTTTTGGAATAAATAAGTAGGCTATAGCAAAAAGAAACAAGAATGAATGAACTGAAGGATTTTCTCAACAAGTCAACAGTGTGCTAGCAGACACGCTTTAAGGAAATGTATAGACTAAACTCGGTAAAATGTTGTAAACTGAAGATAAGTACCCCCTCATGATCATGCTATTATTAAACACAGGATACTAAGTAAAATAGTTATTAAGAGAACTATATCAGCTAAGTAGGTTCCTGGAACCCCACCACTAAAACACGCAACATAAATTAGTTCTAATAATAAGCAAAAATACCTTTTTGTTCGCATTTTTTATCTTTTTGTACTTGAAATTTAAATTTAAATTTTATTTGGAAAATTCATATATATTGATTTTTGTTGACATGTTTGGCGGAGCGATCAGTTTCAGCGCCACATTTTTGTGGGTTCGATCCCCACACGAAGCAAATATTTGTATGATCTACAAGTAGTTGTTCCGGGTCGGGCATTTGTGTGATGTGAGAATCTGTGTATGTAAACTGAACCACGATACAGGAGAAAATCCTAGAGAGGGACGTCTCTTTTTTAATATAAAAAAGAAAGTATAGGTCTAAAACTGACCCGGCATCAGCATCAAACTGCGTACTTTATTGATAGGATAAACTTAAACATAGTAAATAGAATTGAATGCTAAAAAGGTTTGTCGTATCTGCAACAATACGTATACTTAACTAATCTCTATCTATAACGTATCAGCGGCAGGTGTGTACACGCGATTATGTTAATTTTTAAACTATTAATTACACAGAGTCGATACACGTTTGTAAACGACACCGGTCGCGTCCTGCCTGTTTGTTTATCGCTCGTATTATCGAGATTTCTGATAATTTATTAAATCGATCTCGTTTATTCTGGTTCAAAGTCCGATTTATGGAATATCGAAACGAGACGGGTTGAGAAGATTAATGTAGGTACTTTTATTTGATATGAGAATCGACAGATGTAAGTACCTAGCTTTTTTATAAGTGGTACTTATGTACACACATAGTTCACCGGTATGATTTTATGAGTCCCGGCGTACCGAATTTCTCTTACTAACGTAATACCGGAATAAATCGTAATTCAAACACATTTTAATCAAATTCTGTCATTATTCGGATTCCGGATCCAAAATACTTCACTGGAAATAAATCTGAGCGAATGCAATTTTTGATAACTTTACCAGGTTCGAAACGATCCGGTCTTATATTTCTAGTGAAGTAGTATTAGACGAAATAGTACCGTAGGAACCTAGATTAACGAGTATCCAAATCCGAATAATAACATAATATGATAGAATATTGTCTGGATTACGATTTATTTCGATATTAGATACGTTTTTGTGGTCAATTGAAGCTCCCCGGGCCGTTTAGTACCAAGTTACCATGATGTATAGTGGATTTGTTTTAATACCACTATGGTGACAAACCAGCATACGGGCCGCCTGATGATAAGCAGTTACTTACCCTATGGACGCTTGCAACAACAGGGGTATCACTCGCGCGTTGCCGACCCTGTAAATTAAGTAGGAATAGTTGTGCGGGCAGCATAGGAGACAATAGCGTGATGCTTATCTTATCTGCCAACACAACGATCTGGCGACCTTGCTCACCGTTAGGAACACAACATAGCACGGAGCTATTCAGACTGTAAAGGGATCTCCCCTAAAGCTTACTGTGCACGGCAGCACGTGACCACTGTGCTGCCATCTTCTCTGAAAGATTACAAGAACCTAATGAAAAAGTTAAAGTTACTTTTCTCTCTTCAAATTTGCGCTCCACTGACTTTTTTAAATATCAATTTTATTTAAATGCTGAAAACATAAAATGTCACACTCAATGCACTTACGATTGTGACCAGTATCGGTGCAAGCGCATTAATTAGCACCCGAAATGGAGTAGCAAGCATTACGTGTACGGTTGCCATAAATTGGGAGACTTAAGGACAAAATAACTGAAATTTGGCTGCCTCATTAGCCTAGTAGTTCTACTGCGCGACTGCTACAGACCTGGCTTTGATTCCCAGGTTTAGCAAAGTTTTATCGAGGTTTTGTAAAATTATCAATAGCAGTTCATAGCTTGGATCTTTGCCTAATGTCAACAGGCTCGCTACCCATTACATAGGACCTAAACATACCGGCGGACTGCGGGTGTAAATTAGTACGCCTCTGCTTATCCCTTCGGGGAATACGGGCGTGATGGTATGTTATGTTATGTTGTTAGACTTTAATTATAAATATGGCAGTTAGCCTGTAATGTCTTTATCTTTTTCAACAATAATTAAAATGCTTCTAGTACAATTAGTTCAGTTTTTTGCAAACTAGATGTCAGCACACGTACATATAACATTGTAAATCATATGTATGGCCACCCTACTTGGGTAATATATCGCTGTCTTTGAAACCATACTGTATATCGCTGCAGCTACCGTTTAAAAGTATTTTTTTAAAAACTGTATAAACAGTTTGAAATTCGAGCGAATCGGTATTTTGCACCCGATATCATCTGTAAGGACTTGTACACACTGGTTTCTAAATAGGAATCTGATGATTTAAATATTTTTTTTATGGGATAGGAGGGCAAACGAGCTGACAAATCGCCTGTTGGTAAGTGATAACCGCACCCGCAACACCAAAGGAGTCACAGGTGCGTTGCCGACCTTTTAAAAGGGAATTGGGCCTCAGCTCCGGTAACCTCACTCACTCGGCGAAACACAACGTAAGCGTTGTTTGACGCCGGTTTTCTGTGAGGCCGTGGTATCACTCCGGTCGAGCCGGCCCATTCGTGCCGAAGCATGGCTCTCCCACGTAAAAATGATTTACATGTTAAAATGGCCAAGTTCTTAATACAAATAGCTAATAGGAAGGTCGAGACTTCAAAGCCCCTACTGACTGCAAAATTACAAAGCCGCAGAAATTGAGAAGGTGAACTAACTCGCACGGGCATAAGTCGAAATACTCACCAAGGTTATTTTAGTGAGGGCAACATTAGACTGGGGCAGGATTCGGATCTACGAAACTAAGCTACCGCATTGTCATAGTTGGTGATAGCGTCTGGTGAACCAGAAGACGCAGATTCGAATCCTGCCGGCAGTCGATTATTTCTTTCACTGAAATAACTTTATTACCCCACCCGCCTGATTGAAATTTTGCCTTCACATTCAGGTTCGCGGTGGCTGTCGCGGTGTCAGGTCTGGTGTATCCAACCAGGAGGCGCAGGTTCGAATCCTGCCCGCAATCGATTTTTTCCTTTACTAAAATAACTTTATAATCTTAGTATGGAAAATGCAAAAAAAATCACAAAAAGATACTGAAATAACTTTATAATCTTAGTATGGAAAATGCTCACAAAGATACTCACCAAGGTGCTTTACGACAGACTCCAACTTAAGGAAGGTAGGTATTGTCTCAGCTTTTTAGGAGATGCCAACGCTAGTGGCAGTAAGGAATTGTAGTCTAACCCATAAATCCATTTCCGGAAAACCATTAACTTAAAAAAATTGGTTAAGAGGTCACTAATTTAATTTTAGGAGCGTGAGTGTAAAGAACTCCTTTGTGGACAGAGCCCAGCTAAATTCACTTTTTGGTATCAATCCATATCTTTCACACGAAAATCCGAATTATTCGGAATTGCAACTAATTTTTCGAATTTCTATTGGAGCAATAATTAATTCAGTTTGACCGTCCCATATTTTACGGCACACGGTGACTTCCTTTTTATGGCTTTAAATCCATGGATCCACGAAAAAAATTCGTAGTATTCAGTTTAGTTTCGTGTAATTAGCTAAGATTACTTAACGGTAACTTAGCACTACTGTTTTAGGATTTGTAGGCATATTATGTACATGTGGAAGAAGCAAAAGAAGTACGCAAGAATCGTAGCAAGTGGCAGTCTTTAGTTTCTGCCTACCCCTGTGGGAGAAAGGTGTGAGTGTATGTATTTATGTATTATGTACGAGTACATCTAATTTAAGGACGTACGACTCACCCATAATCTGACATTACCTGACATTGCAGTTTATATTGGTACTTTGTACCCTTTAATTACATGTTTATAAAATCCTCCACGACATAAGGCTTGCTGACTGGTGCGGGAACTATTATTATTTTCAAACGTGAAGGAGACCAGAAGACATTGATGTTCGCATATTTTTTTTTAATTTATATTTTAAGGACCTCCAACAAGAGACATACATAAATGTTATATTGTCCATCACCACAGGTACAGAGAAATGTACTCCCTCAATTATAGGAGGCCACAGCATCCAAATTAAATAGGTGACATTACATACATAAATTAAACATTAAATTAAATTAAATACACAATACAATATTATTTACGGACAAGGCATTTAAAATATTTTGCTACAAAAAATTATTAATTATTAGCGGAGTCGTACATAGTATCAATAGTTTAGAACTTTAGAATGTATTATAATATTAAGAATAGTCTATGGTAACAATATTTGCCTCAAGTTTTTCATAAATTTTGGTAGTGAGTATATATTATATATATTATTACTTAGTGGCAGCTTATGTAGTGTTACCAACTCAGACAAACTTTGTACCAAGTTCTACCACCACATTAGTCGTCTTAGCCAACATTTCACTACAAACAAAACAATATTAATTCTATATTAATATCGACGACACGTTTGGCGTAGCGGCTGAGCGATCGGCTTCTGCGCCACGTGTTGTGGGTTCGATCCCCACACGGAGCAAATATTTGTATGATCTACAGGTAGTTGTTCCGGGTCTGGGTGTTTGTGTATGTAAACGCACCCACGACACAGGAGAAAATCCTAGTGTGGGGCAACGTTTTATTTAAATTAAAAAAAAATATTTAGAATAAATAATACAATATCAGACCTATCCCATTCACAAAACCCATTCGAGTTGAACATCAGAAAGCGCTTACACACAACTATGCGTCCATAACTCACTTGCAACATCTCCTAATTTATCAGTACGGCATAAATTTATGCGCGAGAGTTCTCGCCTTGCAATCGAAACATTTAGCTTTTTATCGACTGTTTGATTTAGGGACTGCGGGCAAGCCAATCCCTCAAGTCGATATGTGCCGCGACGTGATCCAGCGGGCGTATTCTGGTGAAGTTACTATATTAAAGGGATGTATTATAAAACCGTCCGCTATTCTATATCGATACAATATGATCGTTGCATTGAACTCTCGCGCATAAATTGTTTTGTTTACATAAACATAACATATTCAATCGACGACACGTTTGGCGCAGCGGCTGAGTGATCGGCTTCTGCGCAACGTGTTGTGGGTTCGATCCCCACACGGTGCAAATACTTATATGATCTGGAGGTAGTTGTTCCGGGTCTGGGTGTTTGTGTTTGTGAGAATTTGTGTTTGTAAACGCACCCACGATACAGAAGAAAATCCTAGAGTGGGGCAACGTTTTTTTATTTAAAAAAAAAACATTACATTGTCCCACTGCTAGGTACGGCTCTCCTCTCAAAATGAGAGGGATTAGGCTATTATAGTCCACCGCGCTCGCCTAATACGGCTTCGAAAAGTCAGAGGTGCGAGCCTTGGATTCGAAATGGAGACCTTTGACTTGGCAAAAAAAAAATGAATACAACGCGATAAAATCCGTAAAAAGTAGTTTTATTTCAATGTCTAATATTCGCGTAAGTGTCAGAAACCAAAATTATTAAATTTCTTTTAAAAAAAACCTTCAATACACAGTCTATCAAATAAGAAATCTTGAAAACAAGTTAAGGTCACTCAAGAAATAAAATATCTATTAAATATGCGTTCAAACCATTTTAATATACAAAACTGCTAACACCGGACGAGCCAAATAATTTATATCCACTGTTTTTTGATCCCTATACTTTTGAAATCCAGAATACGGCCGCCGACTCAACGTAGGTGTAACAGGGACCGCTAAAATTATTGCTCGCATATCGAAACCCCGTGTTTTCGCCTGTCCGTTCGTATGTCTGTTTGTTTGTGTGTTTGTCTCGTGCGCGCTGTTCGCCGAGTATCGGCAATTAATCTTGCACTATGGGTTCTCCTACGTTTTTCGTTTTTGCGCGAATGTCTGCGAAATAGGCGAATAAGGACCACGCTATATTTCGTCACGTTTTTGAATCGTGTAAAGCTAGGTGTTTGCGAAAGGAGATTCGACAACTTTTGTATTGTAAACACGACTGTAATACGGATGTTTGAAGCTTAAAATATCGGTGTAAGCACTGCATTAATAATGTTCATAATCGCGATGTACGGAACTTCATATTGACTGTTATACTTGAAACTGAAGAATATCATGAACTAGTAGGCTATCACTTCTATATATTTTTTTAAAGACGTTGCCTCTCACTAGCTATTTCTCTTGTATCGTAGGTACATTTACAAAAACAAATTATCACACACACAAACACCTAGACGCGGAACAACTACCTATAGATCATAAAAATATTTGTTCCGTGCGGGGATCGAAATCACAACACGTAGCGTTGTAGCCGATCGCTCAGCCGCTACGCCAAACGTGCTGGCGTCTCTCCGTCGTGCCGTCGTAAGAATGCTAGAACTTCTTCGTCCTTAATGTAGTACATTCCTTTCTAGTGATACAAAACTCCACACAAATCATCCAAATCGGCGACCTCATAAGGTAACGTAATACTGCGCCCGCGCCGTTACTCATACATTACATTACACTACGATTAGACCGTTTACTTGCGCAGACGGTGTCGTGTTCACAATTTGACATCAGACGGGCTTCCTCTATCAATTCATATCATCACTTGTTTACGCTTAATTTTGGAGGTTACCTAGCTCAGTGCAGTGGCGGACAGAATTAGTGGAGCCACTTTTAAATCATATATTTTATTTTAAGGAAACAAAAACGAATTAAATTATCATACCTACTAAAACATTACAAACTAACTTAAATAATGCTAAACTATATAAATGAATACCGAAAAAATAGTCATCAAATATCTCTTCCGTATCGCTATCCCTAGCGGGAAACCCTTCCCGTTGAAGAATTGCAGCCACCTGGCTGCTTTGCATTTATTATATTACTTATAGTGGTGAAAGTATGATGTAATAATAATAATAAACCTAATTACTGTCCCAGTGTCGGATACTATCAATTATTCAATGAAATATTCTCAGAGATATTTCGGAGAAAAAAAGATTTGGTTTAACACATAATGTTTTATTAACATTTTTTTTTAAAGATACTTTCATTTTCGAGTTTATATTCAATATCTAGGTCTATAAAGTTTTGACCAATTAAAAAAAAAAAATCAAATTTTAAAAGATACCATGTTTATCTTAAGTAACAATTAATTTGACACATCGCACGATCCGCCATTGTACAGATAAGCAGCAAATACCAGTCGGCTATAAAATTGATTGCGAACTAACTGAGCATCCTGCGATCTGCGCCTACGCAGCCGCCGTCCCACCGCGCTGTCGATTCAATGAATTTATTCATATCTTATTGGTCTATTTGTTTTTGGATTTGAATGGAGAATGAGTCACGGTTAAAAATGAGTGAGGTTTTGTACAATGGTCTGATGAATTACCTATTATACTTAGGAAGCAGAGAGAGGAGAAGAATGGAAAAAAAGGGGGAGGGACTGGGATTATACAGCTAGCTAAAAAAAATGAAGAAACTAATTATTTTTATAAGAAATAAGTTTTTTTTAAAGCTTACTAGCAATGTGGGTCGCATATATTACTAGTATTCTTGTTAACCCCTCGTGCTAAGCTAAATGCTGGTATTACGAGTGGGTTCACATCGATAGTGAAATGGGTGGGTTTCGAACCGGCAAGAAGGTCGCAAGTCCGAAGCCCTAGCCATTAGGCTATCGCCGCGTCAAGTCTTCTCGATCTTAATGAAGATACGCTATGCAATTGAATAGCTATCCAAGTTTTTATAATTGTGGTATTATTGAAAGATTCCTTGCCAAAAAATAACCGAAAGGCTTAACTAATCAATCAAAATGTTCAATGTCCTTTAAATTGCATTCCAATCCATTTTATTAAATTGAAATAATTATCCTTTAAAGTACTACTTCTTCAGTCTAGTGGTCCCAAGCACGACTGCTACGCTAGAGGTTCTGGGTTCGATTCCCAGGTCGAGCAAAGTGTTATTGGGTTTTCTATTAAATTCTCAATAGCAGCTCAGAGTAGTGGTCGGTTAATGGCAATAGGCTCGCCCCCTATAACATGGGACCTAAACATACTAGCGAACTATGGGTGTATAAGTACGCCTCTGTCTAACCCTTCGGGGAAATCAGGCGTGATGGTAGTAGTATCAATACTTTTGTAATACATGACAATTTAGATGATTTTAAGCCTTATGTACAACCTCCAAACCAGTTTAATGTCCAGTTTCGATTTGCAACAATGTTGACTACAGCTTTCATTGACGAAATCCCTGATCATACATCATGTTGAAGATTTTGTATACAAGCCACATTACATACACATGCAATTGATCACCTCGCCATGTAAGGAAGCAAGGAAGAATATAAATCACTGTAATTGGAATCGAACATTAACTTTATTTATCTTCTCCGGAAAGTGATACATGTAATGCAGTAATGCACTTATTTGTCAACGCACCGATTTGTCACAGAGATGTGAACTCGAAACCTCTTGAAATAATTCCGATCGTTCGACATTGAAGTGCAATTCATACTCTTATTATTATTATTAAAAGCCCGTAGTATCCCACTGCAGGGCAAAGGCCTCCCCACTCTCCTTCCACTTCTCTCTGTCTATGGCTCTTAAGGACCAGTCTTTTTGAAAAGAGTCCAGCTCATCCCGCCATATCCGTCTGGGCCTGCTTACTCATACTCTTATTATTCTTTATTTTTTAAATATTGCTTCTGCCTAATGTTTCTCTCCTCCAAACCTAGGACTAATGAATTCTTTTCAGATGATAAAACTTTGTTGATGAGTTTGTCTGGGGTAGCAAAACTGCATTTTAAAATATTCTGCCAATAAGCAATAATTTCATACGAGTGGGTTCACGTCGGTAGTGCTATGGGTGGGTTTCGAATCGACCACCACATGATCGCAAGTCCGACGCCCTAGTCATCAGGCTACCCCGCTTAAATTTATTTATTGAAATAAAACATCTAACATTTGATTTTTTTAACACTTTTTTGTCCCTTGCATTTTTAGATGAGGATTGTATCTAGGAGTAAAACCACCATGCACTGATGTTTACACCTGTCCCAATTAATCCTAAAACCCTACATTATGAATCCCCGCGCGTGTGTCCAAGGATTCCGTACATACCACTAATTTTGTAATTCGGCATGACGAACGAGATCTCAAAACACCTCCGTCCCCGTATCAATACTCGGTTATCGGGGATCAGGGAGACACCGAAACTCATTGATTTATATGAGAAATCATCCATTAACACCAACCGAATTTGAATTAGAACTTGGTGGTATAGGGTTTGAATTTCTTTGACATGTGTTAGGGATCTTAAGTGAAATGTGTTTGCGGGATTTTATGCTGTATGTTTTGGCTGGTAAAGGTCGGTTTTGTTAGTGATTAAATAAGATGGCATACCACCAAAGACGAATACGCCACTTTCGAGTGATTTATACCCGATACGGTGTATTAACTGTTTTGTTTTCGTTTTTATAAAATGTAAAAATCTGTTATTTATGATACAAAAATCGAAAGGCCCCGATTAAATTATGTCCGATACTATTTAGATTTATAGCGTTTTGGTGTTTTGTGCTTCCTCTTATTTGTAAGAATTTTATTTTTTTATTTTGGTTTAAATAGTGGTATGTTTTTTTGAACTGCATTGTAGAGTGACAGATTTTTGATTGACGGTTTTAATTAATCTAAGAGAATCGTGAAATTGGAGTAATAGCAATCAGAGATCGCATCGCGGCTTCTCAGCTTAAATTTCTGGGTTAGATTTTCAGTTCAAACAGTTTTATCGGGTGTTTCTGTTAGAAATTTCCTGAGAATTTTACCTCGCCAAAAATCACGGGCTTCGATCGGTAGAAGCGGTGATGCAGACGGATCGCTTGATGGTAAGCGATTACCGCCGCCCATGGACACCAGCAACACCAGAGGAGTCACAAGTGCGTTCCCGACCTTTTAAAAAACCCTTTTAAAAAAAGGGGATTGGGCCTCCGGTACTACTCGTGAAACTGGTGGGCTGTGGACATAATTGTTGTGTAAATGTTACTTCATGCCTGAGAGATTTTTTCGACGGCGTGTGAAGTCTGCCAACCCGCATTAGGCCAGCGTCGTGGACTTATAGCCTAATGCTTTCTATTCTGAGAGGAGACCCGTGCCCAGCAGTTGGACAGTATAACGGGTTGATTATGTTATGTTAACATAACATACCATCACGCCTGCATTCCCCGAAAGGTTAGCCAGAGGCGTACTAATGTACACCCACAGTTCGCCTGTATATTTATTTCCCATGTACTCGTAATAGGGGGCGAGCCTATTGCCATTAACAGGGCACAAATCCAGACCCCGAGCTGCTACTGAGAATTTTATATAAAAAACCCAATAACACTTTGCTCGACCTGGGTATGGAACCCAGGACCTCTAGCGTAGCAGCCGCGCTTGGGACCACTAGACCAATGAGTCAGTCGTATGTTATGTTATACCTATTATATTACTTATCAAAAGAAAGCTACATTCATAAATCACATTGAAGATCTGTTTACAAAAACAATAACAGCACAGACAACATAAACGTCTTTAAATAACTGTTTTATAACACGGAAGCAAACAATAACGAAAGTTTTTCAAAACGCCATAACGCCTGCGCCCGCGCATCCACAAAGCGAACAAGTGTAGCGGCAACATGCTTGATTAAACACACATTCGGTGCACGGCCGATGCCTTAATTAGAACTGGGGGTAGGGATGGGGTGATGAAGTATCGATGATTTTGATAATCGATAATGTGATGTAATGTTCCTCACTACAATAGTATCGCTATTCTGTAGACTAATGGGATGGAGTAACAGTATATCAATAGTTTTTTAATGGCCACTGATTAGGTAGGTACTGGATTATTTAAGTGCCGGTAGCGTAATGGCTAGGGCGTCGGACTTGCAATCATGCGGTTGCCCGTTCGAACCCCACCCATTGCACTACCACTATGTGCAACACGCATTGCTAGTATGTAAGCTTTTATTTTTTTTTTATTCGTGATAGGCTTACGCTTGACCGCCAGGTTGCCTGATGTTAAGCGAGAGCTTAATTAACATCAGGCAACCTGGCTGCTTTAAATACTTACTTTTTATTTTACTGTAACGAGCTTTTTTTAAAAAAAAAAATACTGGCCACCTGTAGATTTAAATAGTGTATACAGTGTATGTTTCTAATTCTTTTTTTATTAATGATCAAATAAAGCATTCCCGAAAAGAAACACAGTTTCTTAGAACAATATGTTCAACCAAAAGATATTTTCTAGGGAACATTTTGATATTTTTTTAAATCTGTACATATCTACGACTTACCTAAATAATAAAACGAAGTACCCAAATAATATCAATATTACTGTGACATGAAAATACTATAAGTAAATCTAAGATCTTATTCTAACCGGTTAGTGCCCCACCTAAATCTATCGATAAATACACGATCAACGCGGCTCATCCCTAAAGTGTTAATAGCTGTAACACCAGAGTCATTGAATATGGTCGTAATCGTAATTATTTTTAATTAATAATCAACACGCTTAGAACGGTGCACTAATAAGGATGTGCGTGTCGATGTCCTGACGATCGCCTCATGTTTGAACTTGCTTGTTTGTTGGCATGACATTAAGTTTATGTTTTTTGGTACTTGTGTAGCAATAATACGACACGACGTCACGAATGACGTGGTGTCGATCGGCTTTTATCCACAATTTTTATGATAAAATAGAGTTCCCGTGGGCTGCTTGGCCTGCGTACTTAGGTACCTACCTGTGTCCACTGTACCTACACCATGGAGGTTTCATATCACAAAATGTGTTATGTCTAATTTATACGTAAGAAAACAAATGTCAAAATGTCATCAGTGAATGACAGCTGTAGGTACATATCTTGACGATGTCATAATTTATTTAATATGTGTGTGTGTATGTCAAACGCATTATAGTGTGTGCGAATTTTCAGATTTTTTATTATTTCATATTTCACCACTACCAATCCCAAATTCGAGGACGAAACGAGTTCTCGAGTAGAGACCGCGCTTAGATACGTGTAGTGGTAGGACGCTCACCGGCCAGGTGTAGTGACGACTTGCGGAAGGCAGCTGGCAGTGACTAGATACAGAAATCCGAAGATCGGACTCCGTGGCATTCACTAGGAGAAGCTTAAATCCAGCAATGGATGAATAAGCGGCGGTAGCTTTAATGAATAGGACGTCGGACTTGCGATCATGTGGTTGCCGAAACCCACCCATTGCACTACCGATGTGAACCCACTCGTAACACAAACCTTTAGCTTAGCACGAGGGGTTAACAAGAATACTAGTAATGTGCGACCCACATTGCTAGTAAGTTTAAAAAAATATATAGGTTGATGGTGAATCCCAGATTCACAAAAAAGCAGCTTTCTCGCTTTACCTATAATATTAGTTGTTGAACTTTATATCATTATAAGTCTAATTTAAGTACCCAGCGCTCAGGTACAGCGCAATAAATACGATAAATGCTTATATTTCTGTTCTTTCGATCATTAATAACGTTATAACGACCGATAATAACGATAACGATAAATATAACGATATGGTGTCGTCGATGTGGGGTTAGTTATTTTTATTTGTTCGTTTGTATGTTTGCGTTGGCCATGATTTTGTATGGGTGCGTAATAATATAATTGTTGTAAATTAAGTTGCAAGTATGGCTTTTGCTGCCAGATAATAAAATGTGTAGATCAAAATTTATATAAATATAGTTATATTTTAAACCGAATGTACAAAATATAGAAGGTTCATAATTCAGATTCACAATATATTTTTAAGTTGGTGTTCGCGCATATCTATGTACAGTACGCGCGGCATAAGTTGGCCGGAGTGAAGTTCGCCGTTTTAATGCGCAGTGGATTGTTTACGTTAAAAATTGTGTACTGCGCAACCAAACAGCTAACTTCAGTCCGGCCAACTTATGTCGCGCGTACTGTAGTTTGTAAACCAATATTAAACTTGTTTTTGTTTTCTTACATAAAAACTTGGAACTCTATGGAAATAAAACATACCATGTAGCTTGTATTCCATGAACGGTTAGGCAGAGTTATACAAATGTACACAGACATTTCACCGGTATTTTTAGGTCCCATGTAATAAGGGGCGAGTGGAACTGTACAAGTAAACTAAATTGTACCTATGTTGCAATTGCATAAAATAAGTTTTCAAAGGAAATTGCTCGGTGATAGGACCGGCCGGAGTCTGTCGTAAAGCACCATGATGTGTGTTTCGACTTTTGCACGTAAGAGCCAGTTCCCCTCAGCTGCTACGGCTCTGGCAGTCTACAGTCCGTAGGGGTCCTGTTAAGTATCGGCAACACATCAGCAACTCCTCTGGTGTTGCAGGTGTCCATGGACGACGATGACTATTTACCACCAGGTGGCTTGTCAGCTCGTTTGCCGACATAATCCATAAAAAAAAATACGCAAATCCATAATTGACTGCAAGCTAGCATAAGCTAAGCTTGAAAATTTTTAGGAGTATTTGAATTTTGTGAATATTTATTTATTTCTTTATATTCATTTATAATAGTGAATATCTAACTATGAAGAACAATATAATTAAGTACCTATGCTGGAAATATGATTGTGTACTATAGGATCATCAAAATTATCCAATTGATTACTTTAACTGTGATTTTTAAAGATTAATACAATATAGCTATCTGTATTGGGTTTACAAAATTGATAATGACATAAATTTTATTGTCACAACGAAAAAAGCCCGCAAACGTGAAAAAAAATATTCAAAAAAATTGACAGCCGAACCCGTGGCAAAAACTAGTCAACTTAAATACTGCAATAACCGTAAAATAAACCAATAGTCGTTCAAAACTAAATAATTTAACCCCCGAACGCCGGTTTCCGAATTTATCGATATTTATCGATAAAAAATCGGTATTTCGTTTCTCGAAGGTCGTAAAACGGAATTTATACATGTGTTTATGGGTATAATAATGTATTCGGGGCTCTTGAGTGGCCCGAGACGATGTGTTTGTTAGAAATCGGACCGTTTTTGTAGATTACCGAGTAAAATATTTATTACTTAATAAGTTAGGTAGCTTATCAAGGTGATCGGAGGATGGGACAAATAATTTTAAGTGGAAGTTTGGACTTTGTAGAGGCCGTAGCATTCTTTAAAATTTTGAACTGCTTTCGAAAATGAAATGGTCAAAGTCAAATATGTTTTATTTCAATTAGTTAGACTATTTGCAGGAAATTACAAAAACTATTTGCAGTATTTTTTTTTGGGCTTCTAACTACCATTAACGCCTGTTATACTTAGGTAGGTGTTGATTGTTGTAGATCGATGACTTTGTGTACTGTCCGACTATTCAGTCCTCATCATTAACCCATATACTATCCTACTGCTGGGCACGGATCTCCAGTAATATTGAGAGGGATTAGGCTATAGTCCACCATGCTTGCTTATAGAATGAAAATTAAATATGAATATGCGCATGTCACGAGTTACAATGAGTTACAATTCACTTACACAATGTGGAACAAAAAAATGTATAACTTTTATTCCTCATTCATTTCCTCAAAAAATTAGTGCCGAAAGAGGAATACGCCATTTCATGATTCCGAAAAGTCAGAGATGCGTGCCTTGAATTTGAACTCACGACATTGGACTTAGCAATCCAACGGTCATATCACTAATCCTACTCCTATTAAATTCTCCCAAATAATATAACAATCAGAACATGCATAAGAAACGAAAAAAAAGACCACCACTGCACTCATGTAACCCTTTTTCCCTCCCCGAAATCATTCAAAAACAAAAGATCCATCCCATAATAGACAGTTACAATAATAGTACATTTGCATTTGTTCGATTAAGACACCCCATCTAGGACGTAACAAAGACGCCCCATTAGGGGTGGTCGAGACGCTAGATTTATGTGTGGAAGGGTTGGTACCACCCCACTTCGATTTATGTGCAGTGGTTAAGATACTTCTGATTCCGGATGGGTTTAAAAGTGTTAATAGGAAACTGTTAATGGATGGTACCATTGATGTCTGTGAAAGGCTGAAAGACTAATCTCAAAATTCTGTGAAATTTTGTACATGCAAAAAATAATTTCTTGACTAGCGACGAGCCCGCGGTTACACCCGCGTTGCTCCGTTTCTAACAAGCGTAGCGTAATGTTATGTTACCTAACCTTCCTCGATAAATGGACTATCCAACACATCAAGATTTTTTTCAGATTTTTTGTATTAGTATCGATTTACTCTTCACAAAAGATTACCTTCAATCTAGACAACGTTACTTATAATGGCGGATATGAAGGTAACATTGTACCTGAGGTGGGTTTAGGAATACTTGGTACAGGTCACCAGGCCTCCAGCCGTTGCTAGCGTTCAGATCAACATGAGATATTGAGATAGATTTTATTGCAACTGTGCTGGTAATAGAGAGTGCTAAAATAATGTAATAAACTAAAGGAAAAAATACAAAATAAAAATTGTTTACAGTATCCCAATGCTCATCATACAGATAAAAGCCGATCCAGGAGATTAATCAGAATCAATTCAGAAATCCGTGTAATCAGAAACGATATTGTTGGTAAGATACAGCTATGGGCAATGGGTACGCTTGTCTTAAAAATATCTTTAAATGGGATATACAAACCTAAGTCCTATCAGGTATAACACTAAGGGTATCTCATTTATACACAATTAAGAAACAGACAATTTTAAAGAGCAAAATCGGACCAACCACAGCAGAAAGAAGGCAATCTTTCAACAAATGCGCCCTGTATTTCTGGGGTGAACTGCCCCAATAGACTGGTGGTTGTATACGCGACTGCTACGCTAGATGTTCCTGGTCTCGATTCCCGGGTCGAGCAGTGTTATCGGGTTTTTCAATTAAATTGTCAGTAGCAGCTCGGAGTTCGGATTTGGGACCTAAACATACGGACGAATTGTGGCTGTGCATTAGTACATCTCTGCCTTTCCCTTCGGGGAATACGGGCGTGATGGTGTGTTTGTCTCTAAAATTCTTATAAAAAACGTAATGAATGGAATTTTTAGATGGTCCTATCAATCGTCTTTTATTTTCTTTATGGTTTACGTCATGGCACAATAACTTTCCAAATAAGTATGCCAAACTTTAAGTCCAATACAGAACATATCACCGAACGAAAAGCGAAATAAAACAATACACTATTTACGACACAATAAAAACTCATGCGCATGACACTTTAGACGCGCGGAATACCAAAATTTTAATATAATCCAATCGATGTTAATTCGAAAATGTAAAGTATTGAAGATTCAAGTATTAATAATAAAATTAATGGTCCATAAAGTTTAAATCCAAGACAAATGGACAACGAATTTATGAAATTAAAAATGTGACAGAATATGTTATTGGTTAAATTCGAATAAGGTTTTACCAAAAGGATTCGAGAAATTATTAACAGCTGTTTCAATTTTGTGCTACATGGACTCAGGGGATTTTTTTTATACCACTAAGGTGGCAAACATACATACGGCCCGCCTGATGGTAAGCGGTTACCGCAGCCTATAGACGCTTGCAACACCAGGGGTATCACTCGCACGTTGCCGACCCTGTAAATAAAGGAGGAATAGTTGGGCTGGCAGCATAGGAGACAATAGCGATGCTTATCCTATCTGCCAACACAACGTTTCCTCACGCAGCTCTGGCGACCTTGCTGACCATTAGGAACACAACATAGCACGGAGCTGTGTTATTTGGCTACGATTTTCTGCTAGGTGAAAGTACTTCCCCAGTCGGGTAGGTCAAATTGTCAGTGGAATTTTTCGATAAGACAAGGTGTGTTACCTCAAAGGATTGTTACCTCGAGATCTTTGATTTGGCGGTCATGTTGACGTAATCCCTCTGTTTATATAGTTCTAGATGTAACACGCGAATTCGCTTGCGTCCCTAAAAAAATCGCTTACTGTAACCCTGCTTCTAGACGTCGGACGTAACAAGATGAAACACGCCGATTTTAAGTTAGACCTGCAGCCATATAACTGTGAAAACTGTGTGCGATTTCGTGCACTTATTTTTGTGTACAAACATATAGTCAGGCAGACAGACCGACAGAAAAAACATAAGAGGATTGTTCTGACTTCTACCCGTATTACTCTTATAAAAATTCCTCATATTTATTTTTCTTAAATAATATCTCCTATGTACAAACAATTTGAGATTTTGTGTGAATGGTATTTCGTTTAATTATTGTTTTTATATAGTTTTACTTATGACACGAGATTGATAACAGGCTATTGTCTCAGCTGTTAGAGTAAGAATGATTGTAAATACTCCATTTCCCTCTTCCTTTCCCAAAAATGACTTGAAGCGAACAAATTCCAAAAATCCCTTAATTATTTTAATAATTGACCTTAACGCTATTAATTTGTAGGGGGTAATAAAACGGGACATGTTCAAACATTGAGCTAAATTGCGACACGGCACGAATTTAGTGCCAAAAGGGTTCATATAATTACGCCGCAGCATTCCGGGGCCGATCAGGAACTGGAATTAAAATGAAGAGTCCTGTAAGAGGCATCTGTGACTTATGGACCGAATATTGGAGAGGGCTTGGCAATTTTAGATGATGGTATGTGTAGCAGTTTTTAATGGGTTTCAAAGTTCATGTAAACTGAAGACTTAAAGACAATATCTTAATTACAATTTTTTTTATGGGATAGTAGGGCAAACGAGCAGACGGATCACCTGATGGTAAGCGATTACCGCCGCCCATGGACACCCGCAACACCAGAGGAGTCACAAATGCATTGGGATTGGGCCTCCGGTAACCTCACTCACTCGGTGAAACACAACGTAAGCGTTGTTTAACGCCGTTTATATAATAATTCTGAATCTCTCATTAGCTTAGTGGTCTTAACTAGATGAAAATCTCAGTAGCGGCTCGATGGTTGGATTTCTGCCCGTTTAATGGCAATAGGCACTCCCTATAGCATGGACCCTAAACACACCGGCAAACTGTGGGTGTTAATTAGTATAGAGAGCACAGCAGTGAGACAGCAGAGGTGTACCCTTTGGGCAATACAGGCGTGGTGGTATGTTAGAAATGATTTGATTAACTAAACCAGTATGTGCAGCTCAAATATGCCAGAGGCTAAAGAATCTATAATTGTCTTGTCAATGAATACAGGACACCAAATATTTGGTGGCTGACATAGATTGGACATTATCTAATCTGGATCTAACTCCATCGATAGTTATATTTCAAATAATAACGATCGCTTCACTAATTAGTGAGGTCTGCTCAGATCCTTCGATATTATCGCGACATACTTGGAAACCGACACTGATCTTGTAAAACATCCGATATTTTTATAAGATATTTATCGCTTCATTGGTATTGCTTTGGTGGTAGACCCCGCTTCTCATGGCTACTGTTTATGAAATTGGATTTTTATCGTAGATAATCTATAAGCGGCTTCGAAACGTCAGAAGTCGATGGTCGAACGAAACGGATATATAAATTGGTCATCATCCCTGAATGATTTGAGAGACTTTTTGTGAAGTACCTATTGAAGGCTACAATGTTATAGAGTAAAACAAAGAAGTACCTTTTGTTTACTATCGAAGGCAAGATAACTTTTTGAATTGATGGCAACCATTTTTTTAAACTCTCAATTTGGGAGAATTGGATGAGGAAAATGAAGTCCCCGTAGTGTTACGATCACGACTGAAAATAAATACACTTGTATGCATTTGACTGTTGTCTTGGCTTGTGAAAAGCACAAACACGCTCTAAGACGGAGCACGCAATACAAATAAATACTCATTTGAGCTCAAGCTTTCATATAAACATGACTAAATACAGTAAAACCAGGTCAGTCAGGCGGATCACTGAGTAATATCATTATAAGAAGACATAACAGACCATCACGCCTGCATTCCCCGAAAGGTTAGGCAGAGGCGTACTTAATGTACACCCACAGTTCGCCGGTATGTTTACGTCCCATGTGATAGGCGGCAAGCCTATAGCCATTAACCGAGTACAAATCCCGACTCCAAGCTGCTATTGAGAATTTGATAGAAAAACCCAATAACACTTTGCTCGACCTGGGGATCGAACCCAGGACCTCTAGTGTAGCAGTCACGCTTGCAACCACTAGACTAATAAGAAGGAAAACAAATAATCCAAGAAATCATGAAAAGCTACTAAAACACTGAAACCTTTCATGTATTAGCTGAGAAATCAAATTATTATTCCAAAAAATAACTCCTTACATAAAATTATAACTTTAACTATAACTTAAACACAAACTAACATCTTCTACATCTCCAAAAATAACGGCAACACTCACCCCTTCTAGGGGGCTGATATTTATCGCGGGGTGTTTATTGCTGCGAAAATTATACCCCTAATGAGTTCCCGAATTCTCCCTGCGGTCCCGAGCGAGGACAGAAAATCCTATCGGCTATTAACAGTCAAGAAATGGTAAATTATTGTGTCTGCACACCAAAGTTTTGGCCCGCAAAGTCCTTATGGTAATGCGCGCTTTGTGAAATGGCTCCTTATGTTTTTGTTTAGGTGATTTTGTTAACTGTGTAAGTGTAAATCGTAGGTTGAGGGTTGGAGTGTTGTTCCCATTTTTACAACATTCGCTCTCGATTACTGTCCAAAAATAATCTGAGGGAATTTGTTGATTGCTTACAAATAATTGCAAATAATGCGTCGCGATTCCTAAGGCCTTGATCATAGGTACATGATAGAATTCCATGAGTGTATTTAGTCAGTAAGAGTCCGATATAATCCTCCGCCTTCCTTAGTGAGAATTAAAGATTTTACACAAAAAAAAACATATTAAGTAATATTTTGTGTACCGTCAACAGCATTATCATGGTATCCAAAACTGTCAAACTGCAATCAATTTTCAATTTAATCTCCAAATACTAGAGCTTATTATCCATTCGGAAAATTTGACAGTTTGTGGAAACTTAATGTGCAACAAACCATAATATATAATATAATATACCGTTTACACGCGTACCTAAGCAATTTTTGGTAAACTGATGATTACTCCCGCTGTTCGACAAATTGTCTATATGTTGCCAGCAACACTGCAACGCGTTACTGGAATATTTTTTTTTTTTTTGTGTTCGATATCCTCATGGATGTCCGAGACTTTGTGTTGTGAAAGGAATCTTTCAGAATAAGTCTGAGTGATGGGAGCGTATTGACATTTGTTTTCTACATACAATTACATACATACATTTATTCATTTTCGATATATATACATACATAGATACATTTTCTCGTCCGGCTTCTGATGAAGCCAAGTGTCTGTATAAACTAGTGAATATGTTGGTTTAAGTTATTTGTTTATGTTTTTTTCTTATAAGGCGATGTGGTCGCTAAGCGACAAAGCCTTCAAATAAAATTAAAAAAAAAAAAAAAGGACCAATAAGCAAACACAGTAGGAAAACAATTATTACGACCCTCTGGAAGCTCACAGTTCTTCAATTAAGTAAAACTACCCACGATAATAGTCACGTAATCCCATAAAACATGTAACTATGCATTTGACATGAACCCGTAATAGCCACAGTATTTAATAATCTCACCTTGTCGATCGGCCCATTACCAAGCTCATGACGAACCCACGTTCCATTTCAAATCAATTACCCAAACCTCTAACACCTTATTCCGAATTCTCTTTATATTCTATACTCCGAGATATCCAGTGTTTCCGAGAAAAAGCAACCTCGTGTACGTGCACCGGTTGTATACCGATTTTTATCGAATTTTTATCGAAACTTGTATTTTTTTGGTCCTTCGGTTCGGAGTTTGGAGGGTAATAAAATTTTATGTCTATATATTTGATGGCTGATCGGACGGGATAGGTTCGGGTTAGTTGTGAATGTTTCTGGTGACTTTAATAAAAGGATAGTAACTTGTGTGGTAGCTTCAGATATTTGTTGTTTGTTATAGCCTAATTATATAAGATTTGTGTTTAGATAAAGTGTTGTAATATGTATCTTATTTCTACATTATGATAAGAAAAAAATATTTCTTATATAAATATATTTCTCTGTGTGTGGATGGTTTAGAATTCAGTTTCTTACTGCATATTCAGATAGGCACAAGCATCTCGTTAAAGTGGAGTAATATGTATTCAGAATCATGCATTATGATATGTACCTAAAGTATATTTATATATCCCGATGTAGGGATAGGTTAGTATTCAATTCCTCACTGCCATTCAGATAGGCCCAGGCATCTCATAAGATGCTCATCTTGGGTTTTGACTAGTTGGCGACCACCCTTACGTCGGACCATTACCGTTTGTTTCAGCTTTTGCGCTTGAGAGCCAGGTCTCCCTCGGTTGCTGCAGCTCCAGCAGTTTACAGTCCGTAGGAGCTCTTAAGTAGGTATCGGCAATGCATCAGCAACTCCTCTGGTATTGCAGGTGTTCATGTGCGGCGATGACTATTTACCATTAGGTTATCTGCTTATTTGCTGAGGTAAACAAATAAATAAATGAAATAAACATCTAGACAAATTCATCTGCCGTTTACCAATATTTTTAAGGTCCCTTATAATAGGGACTTAAGCCTATCAACCAGGCACAAATCTAAACGCTGAACTGCTACTGCGAATTTCATAGATAAACTTAATAATACTGCACGATCTAGGAATCAAAACCATGACAATACGCTCAGTAGTACTAGTGACCAGAAGAAACAAACATATAATGAGGTCCACCGGCAACTAGGACCAGCCGCCTTTAGGTTAATGTTGCTAAACTATTTAAAAATGTAATAAATATGTTCATAAATAAAGATAATAACAATAAAGCTTATAAAGCCAACATCAATGACCCATTACACAATAATCATAAATTGTCGTATTAAAGAATTCACCGTAAAAACGCTTTACATAATTTGCACAAATTGTGATGACCATTGAAACAATAAATTTTAGACACGAATACGTGACGTCAACGACACAAAGTAGAACGAAATAATTTGCAATTTTACAGCTGTCACTATATTAAGTGTCAATGTGGACTATCGAGATAATAACGATAAAATAACGATTGATTATAATGAGCTCGCCTGTCAAATGTCAGTTGGTATCTTTAATGTGTACCGGCTAAAGCATAAATCAGTGTGATATTCATATTTAATATAAGAGTGGAGGATTTTGTTCAGAATTATTGCCGTTTCTTGGAATACTTGAGCTGTGATGTGTCGTGGGTACTGGTGGGTACAGAATACGAATGCATTTGTTTTTTATTTGATATTTTTTTATTTGAATCGACACACATTGCAGACATTTTAAATTTTAAATAATTTCTGATACGATTGGTAGGTATAGTGGTTATAAATGCAGTTTTTAAGCATGACGTCCTGGATTCCTATGTTCAGTAAAATATACTTTATATTGACGTTTCGACTGGTGCAGTCACCAAAAATGGCTTCTATGCAGTTGGCGTTCGCGGTTTTAATCCCCATACGGAACAAACATATTTTATGTATGGCTGATAGATAGTTTCTTTAGTTGTAGGTGTTTCTTTGTGAGACTTGGATTTGTATGCGCACGCGCACGCATGATATAGAAAGAGCTTCTGGTGTGCATGAAACATTTACTTTTTTACCATAACACAAAAATGACAGAAGTAATATAATTATAATGGTTTAACCTAGACTTGGCCAAATACTCAAACACTACTCAATTTTAAGATGCACATAAGTCTCGTGCTGCACACTCAGTTTGACGTAGTGTTAAAGACAGCCTCAACGAGACATAACGGCGTCTTAAGGTTGAGTAGCATTTGAGTATTTGGACATAAGTGCTTTTATATATTTAATTATGAGGTTATATCTATTGACATTTGTGACATGAAAATGAAACTTTAATGTTCACCGTGGGAGAACCATGCTTCGGCACGAATGGGCCGGCTCGACCCGAGTGATACCACGGCCTCACAGAAAACCGACGTCAAACAACGCTTACGTTGTGTTTCGCCGAGTGAGTGAGGATACCGGATAATCAATCCCCTTTTAAAATGCCGGCACCGCACTTGTGACTCCTCTGGTGTTGCGGGTGTCCATGGGTGCTGTAATCGCTTACCATCAGGCGATCTGTCTGTTCGTTTGCCCCCTATCCCATAAAATAGGTAAATTGACAAGTATACATGGTACCTGTGAATCTATATCTACTAATATAATAAAGTTGAAGAGTTTGTTTGTTTGCTTGAACGCGATAATCTCTGGAATTAGCGATCAAGCGCAAGCCTATCACGAAATAAAAACGCTACCAGTTGGATATGAAAATTTGTTTTTGTATATATAGCCACATTCATGAGGAAAGATGAAGGTGGTTTAAAATCACGCTTCGACTCTTAAAAGCAGAGGAAGTGAACGAAACCGCGGAGCATGACTAGTTTATTATATTGCTAGTGCATTGAGTTTATGTTAGAAATTAACATAACATAACATATCATCACGCCTGTATTCCCCGAAAGGTTAGGCAGAGGCGTATATTAGTAGGTACGCCTACATTTCGCCGGTATTTTTAGGTCCCATTTAATAGGGGGCGAGCCTATTGCCATTAACGGCACAAATCCGGACTCCGAGCTGGTACTGAGAATTTCATAGAAAAACCCAATAACACTGCTCGACCTAGGGATCGAACCCAGGATCTCTAGCGTAGCAGTCGGGCTTGGGACCACTAAAGTAATGAGGCAGTGTTAGAAATTAAATTACAACATAATAGTGAACTCAATAGGACTTTTGACTTTTGATTGACGTAATATATATAGACGACACATTTGGCGTAGCCGCTGAGCGATCGGCTTCTGCGCAACGAGTTGTGGGTTCGATCCCCACACGGAGCAAATATTTGTATAATCCACAGGTAGTTGTTCCGGGTCTGGGCGTTTGTGTATGTGAGAATTTGTGTTTGTAAACGCAGCCACGATACAGGAGAAAATCCTAGTGTGGGACAACGTTTATTAAAATATATATTATGTCAGTCAAAATTATATCCTTCCCACCAACCACTATTGTCGTCGAGTACCCCCAAGCTCAACACGTCCACGCGTGCATTACTTTCAAGATGCCGAAACCAGATAGAAGCATACGACCGTACGATACGCATGTCTTATTGCCTTTATAGCGGTTACTGTAAAATTGTAACCGTTCGGTTTAAACGCTTTACTGTAGCTAGTGGTTAATAGCTCTGGTTACCTTTTTATATTTCTAGCCATAAAATTGTTGGTACTTACACATGTGCATCTGTCCGGATTCTTAGAAAGAGACAGGTGTCTTCGAATGTGTTGGGCCTAGGATTGTACCCTGTGGAAATCCTAATGAATTTATGTATATATAATACGCTATTATGATTATAGAGTAATATTGCTTTAGTACTTTTAACTCTTGAACCTTTCGCATGCGGCCGTATATAATATATTCTTTATTTTGCGTGCGGCGTGTTGGACTCCATCCGGAGTGTGTAACGTACCGACTAACACCACACGGGTGTTTCGTCTCACCAATATTGGCTGAGGTTATGGGAGCGAGGTTTCATTCTTTCGCAACCTCAGCAGATATAAGTATGTCCTAAGTCAATATGACTTACATAGTTTCTGACCACTGTTTTACTAGTAGCAAACAGTTATAGTCTAGCAGTCTTGTCGAGGTATGCACTTCTCATTGTTCCTTCTTATTCGGAGACAATAAATGGAATAATAATTATGTTCTGTAGGTATGGAAATCTTCATGGGACGGCCAATTCTTCAATGAGATACTTACATTAAGTCTGTAGCCGGAATGTTATCGATATAAAATTTTCGACCTGGATATATAAATAGTATTGTATTCATTTTTTGTATAGCACTAAGGTAGCAAACAAGCCTCTGACTGCCTCATTAGTCTAGTGGTCCCAAGTGAGACTGCTACACTAGAGGTCCTGGGTTCGATCCCCAGGTCGAGCAAAGTGTTATTGGGTTTTTCTATGAAATTCTCATTAGCAGCTCGGAGTCTGGATTTGTGCCCGGTTACTGGCTATAGGCTCGCCCCCTATAACATGGGACCTAAACATACCGGCGAACTGTGGGTGTACATTAAGTACACCTCTGCCTAACCCTTCGGGGAATACAGGCGTGATGGTATGTGGCAAACAAGCATACGGCCCGCCTGATGGTAAGCGGTTGCCGTAGCCTATGGACACAAAGTGTCTATCAAGATTAAAAAAAAGCTTCATTTTTATTTATTGAAAAATGTAGGTACAAACACATTTTTTTTTATTCATGATAGGCTTACGCTTGACCGTCAGTTCGCCTGATGTTAAGCGATACTGCGATCGACGATGGAGCGCGCTTGCCTAGAAGAATAGAACATTATCTATGACCATTGTGCTACACCTGGTAGTCTACCAAATACTTTGTGAGTGACAGACAATACAGGTTAATAGGTAACCCTACTAGGATTTTCCTTTTATAATTTATAACCTCTATAATATCCGAAGAAATCTAAAATAAATTCCACAATTTTCTAAAAATAGATGTCTTAAAACCCTCCCATACTCTTAATAGCTACATCTACAACGCAACACAGTGTGAAACAGTTCCATAACCTTATAACAGCAATTATTAGACCAATTACATGTTAGATTGTGATCTTCAGGCAGAGATAGACAATTAAACTGTCGTTTTAAACACCTCTTGACTGTATTTGCTTGAGTTGGTAACTATAGTTAAACTTGCTGTTATATAGGTGTCGTCGAGCTTTAGTTACGGTATAGACCTCGAGAAAAATTGATTATGTCTATAATAATATACTATAATACCGAAATAAATCTTAATTCAAACACAATTTTTAAAAAATCTGTTATTATTCAGATTCCGATACTGTTAATCTAGGTTCCTACTTTACCATTTCATTTTTATTTATTGAAAAATTTACATAATCATTATCTATGATCATCATACTACACCTGCTAGTCTACTTTATAATAATAATCCTACTAGGAGTTTCCTTTTATCGTGCTAACCTTTACATAATCAGAACAATTATATTTATTCGGGGATTATAATCTGCTATAATGTAACAGTTAATGACAAAAGCGGCGGAAGCCTAATGGCTAGCACGTTGGACTGGCGATCATGTGGTTGCCGGTTCGAAACCCACCCATTGCAGGACCGACGTGAATCCATTCGTAACGAGGGGTTAAGAAGAATATTAGTAATATGCGACCCACATGGCTTTGCTCTACATGGAAATTGAGCCAGGACCCCTAACGCAGCAGTCGCTCTCAGGACTATTGAGGCAGATACCAACGATGTCAATGATATTACCTAAAAATACGTAGTAAGTGGCATCTTTTATTTTGTAACGTTAGACTGCCTCATTAGTCTAGTGGTCCCAAGCGCGACTGCTACGCTAGAGGTCCTGGGTTCGATCCCCAGGTTGAGCAAAGTGTTATTGGGTTTTTCTATGAAATTCTCAGTAGCAGCTCGAAGTCTGGGTTTGTGCCCGGTTAATGGCAATAGGCTCGCCCCCTATTACATGGGACCTAAAACATACCGGCGAACTGTGGGTGTACTTAAGTACGCCTCTGCCTAACCCTGCGGGGAATACAGGCGTGATGGTATGTTTTATAATCTTTTTTCTTTATTTTTTTTTTCTTTAAAATAAAACGTTACCCCACACTAGGATTTTCTCCTGTATCGTGGGTGCATTTACAAACACAAATTCTCACATACACAAACGCAGACCCGGAACAACTACCTGTAGATCCTACAAATATTTGTTCCGTGTGGGGATCGAACCCATAACACGTGGCGCAGAAGCCGATCGCTCAACCGCTCCGCCAAACGTGTCGTCAAAGCAAATCTAATTAAAGACAGTTCTTTTTTCTAAAAAAAGCTTACTAGCAATGTCGGTCGCACTATACATACTAGTATTCTTGTTAACCCCTCGTGCTAAGCTAAATGCTTGTGTTATGAGTGGGTTCACGCCGGTAGTGCAATGGGTGGGTTTCGAACCGGCAACCACATGATCGCAAGTCCGATGCTCTAGCCATATGGCTGCCGCCGCTTCGATAGTTTTACAAAAATAGATTCGCTTTAATAGTTGCAAAACTATTAAAGATTTCTTTACCATCCTTCGGTAAACCAAATCCAATTTCATCCTCCACGATATCTTGAGAAACACGATCACATTTTCAAGCGTCAATAGTTGAGACCGTGGGTACAGCAAGCCACAGCGTTTAGTAATCAACCAGTAGTTGGCAATCACGGCGATAGTATCACGAGCCGGTGCCGACTGCCATTACGTAAAAATTACGATTACCGTAATGAAATAGTGGTGCGCGCTTATGACGCTTGTTATATATTGAACTCTATTACATATTGAACCGTTATATCTATTACATATTACATATAAACCTTATCATAAATCATGTATTGATACATAAACATGGATATCATATTCACATAAGCACTAGTAAATAAGACCATGTAATTAGACTAAGTAGATTGTTATTGTTTACCTAAATCAGTTAGTTAGAATCATTAGTTATCCTTGTATACTTTTACTTTGTACCTCATTAGTTAAAAACATCCTTGTTTACCTTTACATTATACCTCATTATCACTAACTATGTATAATTATCCCACGTCCTATTTATTATATAAACTTAGATCGTAAGAAAATAAGAACACTTCTATTTCCGAACTCAACGAAATCACTCTAAATCCAAACTCCTTAGATTAGTAAATTTTATAATTCAAGTAAAATTAAATATAATTTTAAAAAAACAAGTTTAAGTTATTTACTGCGTAACAATTTTGGCGCAGTCGGTAGGATAGCCTAGGGCAGTCAGACAGGGATAACGTACCTGTTAGGTTGTGTGTGACAGCAAGTACGGTACCTGAAGGGTTTTAAATTCCCTGCCGAACCAGCGATGTCTATCCGCATTTTTGTTGTGTTACTGTGGTAAGTGGCTTAGACATATATTGCTCTACATACTCCCAATTCCATTGTTTTAACCTCATTTCATCTCTCTATATCATATTTATATATATATATATAATATATTCAATAATCAATGACAATGCCAGAAACGAAAGTCCTCTCCAGCTCACAATTAGACTTAGGGACTCTCTTAAAACTAATTCCTGATTTCGACACCTCGCAAAACGCTCAAGTCTACCGATTCATTAGATCATGCGACGCCGCGTTTCAACTCGCTTCAATCCCTCAAGAGACAGTTCTCTTAACATACGCATTAAATAAAATCACCGGGCCAGGATCTTCTGACGTCCACTCTAAACAATTCTTTAAATGGAACGACCTCAAACCATTTCTCATTCAAAAATTTTCACAAACTAAGACATTAGCACACCTCAATCTAGAACTACAATCTTTGTTCCAAAAACCACAAGAAAGTATAACAGAATTTTTCCTTAGAGTAGATCTATGTAGGAGCAAAATAATAGAAAAGTTAACGGCAGAAATTACAGATCTCACGTTAGAAGGCCGCAAAACAACTACCGAGGAAACGGCACTTAACGTTTTTGTGAACGGCCTCAGCTCAGACATAGGTATGATGCTCCGGGTTCGCGAATTTCAAACACTTTCCGACGCAGGAAATTTCGCAATACAGGAAGAAAAAATAAGGAATATGAATGTCGCTAGACAAGCCTTGTATAAAAATTCCTTATCTACAGGTTTCCCTAAACAACCGACACTACAGGTGCGGCAACAGCTCTTTCCGCGACAACAACAACATAACGTTCCAAACATTTCAAAGCACTGTAATTACTGCAAAAAATCGGGACATTTAATCATTGAATGCCGCAAACGCGCTTACAATAATAACCTAAGACAATCGAACTTTGAGCAACAATCACGTACATTACCTGTCCCTGCTACAAAAGTAGTGCACAATTTAAACTCAGAGGCGGCCGGAGTGATGGACATGTCTTCGGGAACCGCTTCAGCCCACTTCTCCAATGTCCAGACACCCATTTCGAATCCCGACATGTCCCAACAAATAGAGACACTTCAGCTGAGCTAATAACACATACGAACCGCATTTCTACTAACTCTAAGAAACATGTTTCCATTTATCCAGTCCATCGGGGACAAGAAACTATTCCTAGAGCCAGTACCGAAAATATACAGGTAAAAGACCTGTCAGTCCATCGGGGACAACTTCGCGATGCTTGTACTCAAACTTATTCAACAGATCTAAAATCAATTCAAACTCAAACAAACTCTATTTCTAAATCTAACCATAATTCTTATTCTAAATCAAATTCTAATTCTAAATCAAATCCTAATTCTAAATCAAATTCTAATTCCAAATCAAAATCTAATTCTAAATCAAATTCTAATTCTAAATCAAATCCTAATTCTAAATCTACTAATTCTACTAAATTTATTACTATTTCAGCACTAAACGTACCTCCAGAAAATCTATTACATTGCAAATTTCATATCGAAGGTAAACCAGTAACCTTACTAATCGACACAGGGGCTGCCATATCTGTCCTCAACAAGGAAAAGATTGCTAATGCTCTTCTAGATCAATCGAGTATCGTGTCAATTGTAGGAATATCAGGTGATCAATCTTCTATTCAAAGCTTTGGAAAAGCTCAAATTTCTCTCGATAATTTCCCTAAATTCAACTTTCACGTAGCAAATCTCAATATCAAAGCAGACGGTATTCTTGGTAACGATTTCATGAGCCAATTTAACGTCAACATCTATGTGCAATCGAAAACTATGCGTATACGTGATCGCACTTATAAACTATTCTTTATTGGAGAGAATCCTACAGAATCCGTAGATAATAAACATTTTATAGGCCAACGATCAGAAACCGTTATCACATGTTTCACCGACGATATTCAAAACGGTCCCGCCGTAATTGAAAAACAAGTTATCGGCGACGATATCACTATTCCTAATGCATTAGTTACTGTAAAAGATAACATATTCCTAATTACTTGTGTAAATTCGGGTAACGACGACAGATTATTATTAACTCCTAAAGTCCGAGCAACAAAGCTAATAACAATCAATGAATCCGTAAATAACACTACAATCAACTTAACAAACTCACATATAACAAATACACAAAACAAAGTAGACAAACTCATCCGAATGAATCACCTTAATGATGAAGAACAACAATCTCTCTATAACATTGTCACAGAGTTTTCAGACATTTTTATTACAGAAGACGAGCCGCTAACATTCACTAACCACACTAAACATACAATCCCCACTACATCAGATACGCCAATTAATACGAAAACCTATCGATTTCCCTATGTACATCAGCAAGAGGTAAAATCACAGGTCCAAAAGATGCTAGACCAAAATATTATTCAACCTAGCACGTCCCCTTGGAGTAGCCCCATTTGGGTAGTTCCGAAAAAACTAGACGCATCAGGGAAACAAAAGTGGCGCGTGGTAATAGACTACCGTAAACTTAACGACGTCACTATAGGCGACAGCTATCCCTTACCAAACATAACCGATATTCTAGACAAGCTAGGTCATTCAGTATACTTCACTACCTTAGATTTAGCCTCTGGATTTCACCAAATCGAACTCGATCCTAAAGATATTCCAAAGACAGCCTTTAATACACCGTACGGACACTACGAGTTCCTTAGAATGCCATTCGGTCTAAAAAATGCACCTGCTACATTTCAGCGTGCTATGGACAGCGTCCTCTATGGTTTACAAGGCGAACGTTGCTTCGTGTACCTAGATGACATCGTAGTATTTGCGTCAAGCCTCCAAGAACACGAACAAAAGCTCACTGAAGTCTTCAATCGGCTTAGAAAACACGGTCTAAAAATCCAACCCGATAAATGTGAATTTATGCGAAAGGAAGTAGCTTATTTAGGACACATCATTTCAAGCGAAGGTGTAAAACCCAATCCCGATAAAGTTAAAGCTGTCAAAGAATTTCCAATTCCTAAATCTTGTAAAGACATAAAATCATTTCTAGGCCTTGCAGGCTATTATCGCAGGTTCATTCCAAACTTCAGTAATATAACAAAACCTCTAACAAGCCTCCTTAAAAAAGATGTTCCATTCGTATGGGGCGATAATCAACAAAACGCTTTCGATACCTGTAAAGATATACTCACTACGACCCCTCTTTTACAATATCCCGACTTCAGTAAAGAATTTATCCTTACAACCGATGCCTCTATACATGCGATCGGAGCAATCCTCTCTCAAGGTCAGATCGGCAAGGACTTACCAATAGCATATGCCTCACGAACTTTGAATAAAGCAGAATCAAACTATTCTACTATAGAACGAGAATTACTGGCCATTGTGTGGGCGGTCAAACACTTTCGACCTTACCTGTTTGGACGAAAATTTAAGATCGTCACAGATCATAAGCCTTTAACATGGCTTTTCTCTATTAAAGATCCCGGCAGTCGTCTAGTTCGCTGGAGACTAAAATTAGAAGAATACGATTACGAGATTATTTACAAAGCAGGCAAAGTAAATACGAACGCGGACGCTCTCTCTCGTCCACCTATTATGAATTCTAATATAATCGATCTTACGCAAGACGACTCTACCTCTAACGAATACGATGACTATCTTCAATTAAATTATGAACATTACACATCCATAAGTACCTCAGAACGCCTAAACATCTGTAGTCCCAATTTGAAAACTTCTGCTAATCAATTACTAGACTATCGACATAAAAACATCTTCGTTCCCTCACCTTGCAATTATCATGACCAAAACAGTTTATTTAATGAAGCCATAAGCTTATGTTCACAAGTAGGATCTTACCTAGAAAAAACAAAATCACTTTATGACGTAGACCTACTGATCTCAGATAAAAAACAAAACATCTATTTCTGTTATACTAGACCTAATCACTTTGATTCTTGGGACAGTGAAAGTTATTTTAAAGCCCTCTTATCTTGCCTTCAGAAACATAAACTAACCCAACTTTATATCCCCGACCTGAAAAATGACCATACTTGTAAACTATTACCTAACGAACAACAACGTATTACAGCATATTTAGCCGAAACCTATGATTGCGAAATTTATATTTGCGAAAATAGAGTAAAATACCCATCTCCAGATGAAATCCCCAATATACTAAGAAACTATCACGATGAACCACTTTCAGGACACCGCGGCATAGTTGAAACGAATAGAAAAATCCGCGATGAGTTCTTCTGGAAAGGAATGACCAATGATATTAAAAATTATATTGACTCTTGTATCGTATGTCAACAGAATAAAATTCAAAGGAAGACTTTTCAAGCCCCTATGGTCATTACTTCCCAATCAACTGAACCATTTGAACGCGTTTCAATAGATTTAGTATCTTATTCCGAAGTTAGTGATAACAATAATAAATATGTCCTAACATTTCAAGACGACCTAACGCGTTATGTCCAAGCATATCCTATACCTGATAAAGAAGCATTAACTGTAGCTAGCCAATTACTTCACTTCTGCCAACACTACGGCATACCCAAGAGATTCCATTCTGATCAAGGTACTGAATTTATGAATAATGTGATAAAACAATTAACAAAATTTTTCGGCTCTAACCACACCTTTAATACAGCATATCACCCACAAACTAACGGTGCCCTCGAACGATTCCACGCAACCTTACGTGATCATATACGTATGTATCAAAAACGACGCCAAAGAAATTGGGATTTAATCATCCCATTTGCGATAATATGCCATAACACATCAGTAAATAACTCCACAGGGTACACTCCTCACGAACTTCTATTCGGATTCAAGCCTCGTTCCTTCTATTCACTAAAACCAATCCCTGATTACTCCGCCTGTGATTATTTAAAAGATTTGAACGAACGCCTTAGGGTTTCTAGAGACACCGCCTTACAAAACCTCGAAAAAATGAAAGAAAAAGCCAAGGAACGCTATGATAACCAAATTAAAAACACGATAGAATACAAAGTCGGTAATAAAGTTATGCTACGTGTTCCTAACCCTAATAATTTAGATGCCAAATGGGACGGTCCCTATGAAATAATACGTGTAGGTTTTAATGAAAATTATCTTATTAAAAAGGCTGGCAAGAGCCAACTAGTGCATGCCAACCGCTTACGACCATTTATACTGAGTAATTTATAATTTAAGAATAAATAAAGATATTAGTCTAGTAAGTTAAATTAACATTAGTTTACTTGTTTTCAGGGCCTGTCATTTTACAACAGCCCAAAACACTGTTTCCTTATTCCAAATATTCCAAGATCCGAACTATATTTACAATTTTATTATTTGCTCTTTAATAAAACTCATAGTAATAATCATTATTTACAAACTTTTTATTCTCATCAGAGACTTTGTTAGAAATAAGTTTAAATCAATTAACTCTAACCCAAGTATATCTTCTATTACAGGGCAACCACGGGTATCGTTGCCAATATAAACATATTCCAATCCCTTACTTCAAATGCCGGTATATTTTACAATGAGGAAGGAAAGATATACGTATCCGACGAGTCATGGAAGTTAATAATTTATCGAGACCTGAAACCTCTTTTCATATCCCATGAATCCTTACTACGATTATCGAATAACTTCCAAGCTATGTCCTCCCAATACAACAACCTCCCAAGCGTTCAATCGACGAAATCGTACATTGACGTTAATCTTAATAAAATTGAAAATAGGCTCTCGGAACTTAATATGTATTTAGGCAAAAACTCGCGTTCTAAGAGAGAATTGTTAGACGGTCTTGGCTCTATCCTTAAATGGTTAATTGGCACACCTGATGCTAAAGACGCTCTAAGATATGACGAATGCATCGATCGACTTGAAAAACAGGAATTAGACTTAACCGAGCTCATGCAAAATCAAATTCAAATCACTTCTTCTACGATTAAAAACTTTAATGAAACCATTTTTAAAATATCTTTCGATGAGCAAATTATAAACGAAAATATTAATCGCCTCGATAACTACCTGAATAAAACTAAAAAACTTATTTTTGATATCAAAGTAAGTGAAGATATCTCGACAATCTCATTACAGATCCTAGAACTTGTAACAAGTCTAGAAAATGAAATCAACGATTGCCTAACTAGTATTTTATTCGCCAAATCTAACATCGTTCATCCTTCAATTATTACCTTAAAGAAATTACACCAAGAACTTTTATTATCTAACAAAATTAGGAGAAACAAGAATCTAGTCACTTCAGTATCAGTCGACAATATCCATACTTTACTAGATTCATCCTCTCTATCAGCATATGTCTATTCCAACCGTTTAGTTTATATTTTAGATTTCCCTCTAATTCAAAACGATTTTCTTACCTTATATCATTTATATTCAATCCCCATTAAACACTCTAATTCCTCCTTCCATTCCACTATCCTTCCTGAGCATATATATCTAGCTACGAACCCTAGTGGGCAACACTATGTGTCGACAAGCTCACTGGAAACCTGCAGCACCTTCGCAACTGGAAGAAGCGTCTGCAAAAACCTCGTCGTCTACGAATCTGAAACCCGACCGATCTGCGAGATTCAGATCCTGTTCAGCAGGTCTACACAAATCCCGGAAACTTGCATCGTGTCAACCTTTCCTGCTGAAATCCAGACATTTCAACCATTAAATCACAACAGATGGCTATATATCCTCGACCGTGAGATTAGCTGCGTACTTCAATGCAATGAAGATATTACGAATCATAAACTTCAAGGCTCTGGAGTCCTCTCATTACCTCAAGGCTGCAAGTTGCATACTGGGTATAGCACACTAACAGCATACCATACAGCTGAAGAAAACATTACACTTCCTATCATAATCCCTGATATCAGAACAGATGATTGTTTCCAGAAACCTATGGACGTAGAAACTCCAAGTCTAATACCCATAACAATCAACGAGACTCCACTAGATTCATTGAAGAGCATCCAAAACCATCTAGATAAATACTCCGAAGAACTAAGAAAAATAAGAACAGCCTCATCTCAATCTTTTCTCCAGAAAAACCATGCAAGCTTTTTATGGGTTTACTTTATTATGGGCATCATGCTGCTCACATTCCTTCTTATAAAACTTTTCAAACAATGCCCGAATAGATTCATCCGCTGCAACCGACGACGACGTGCAAGCAACGGAGGTTGCATACAAATATTCAATAACTGCTTCGACAACTCATCAAGGCGAAGGACAACACAAGTGGCTATTCCCATGAGGAACCTAAATCAGAACACTACGTGCATATCTGAAGATGAAGACAACGACGACGTCGGTAGTGGGTCATCAACCCCTCACTCCCAAAGATCAGGTGCTAACACCCAATCTTTATTCTAAGGGGGGAGGTGTTATATATTGAACTCTATTACATATTGAACCGTTATATCTATTACATATTACATATAAACCTTATCATAAATCATGTATTGATACATAAACATGGATATCATATTCACATAAGCACTAGTAAATAAGACCATGTAATTAGACTAAGTAGATTGTTATTGTTTACCTAAATCAGTTAGTTAGAATCATTAGTTATCCTTGTATACTTTTACTTTGTACCTCATTAGTTAAAAACATCCTTGTTTACCTTTACATTATACCTCATTATCACTAACTATGTATAATTATCCCACGTCCTATTTATTATATAAACTTAGATCGTAAGAAAATAAG
Source organism: Acronicta aceris (assembly GCA_910591435.1). NCBI lineage: Eukaryota > Metazoa > Arthropoda > Insecta > Lepidoptera > Noctuidae > Acronicta > Acronicta aceris. The sequence continues at coordinate 1,049,193 of OU342778.1, read as the reverse complement.
AACACTTCTATTTCCGAACTCAACGAAATCACTCTAAATCCAAACTCCTTAGATTAGTAAATTTTATAATTCAAGTAAAATTAAATATAATTTTAAAAAAACAAGTTTAAGTTATTTACTGCGTAACACGCTGGATGTGCTAAGGATTTTGGAAGAACATTGACGGAAAAATGGTCATGTATAAGTGAATTTTAAATGTTTTATTCCAATTAAATAATAGATCTTTTAAGGGCACTTTTACAAGTCAATGTTTTTTTTTAACTAGATGACGCCGGCATTTCCTAACTGGCGACCTCTGAGAAGAAACACCGAAACAAACTCAGAGTATCATGGTCTCTTTTAAAGTCCCGACATACTACTTAGTAGCAATTATGTGAGTATAAGTTGAAGAGAGACAATGTTTGAAATGGCCTTTAGAAGAAAGAGCCATTGCGGCTTTAAGTAGACCAGTCCCATTCAGAAGGGACTGGTCTACTTAAAGCCGCAATGCGTGCATTGATGCATGCGTGCTGTCAGCGGCACGCATGCATCAGTCATTGGATAGCTCAACCATATTCTAGGCTAAGTCTCCATTAATAAAAATCAAATTGGTAACCATATAAGTCGTTAATTTTCGATGGATACCTAACTTAACATGTTTACGAAGAATTGGACAACCTAGTCCATTGACACGTGGTTGAAAGAATTACCTTTACCATCCATCCTCTAGCTTATAAGTCTAGTCGTCCTACGCACGACTGCTACACTAGAGATCCTAGGTTCAATTCCCAAGTCTAGCAATGTTTGTTTGTATGATATCCTCAGCGGCAGCTCGGAGTTTGGGTTTTGTGTCCGATTAATTGCAATAGGCTCGCTTACATGACATAAACATAGCGGCGAACTGTGGGTGTACATTAGTACGCCTCTGCCTTCTGGAAATGCAGGCGTGGTGGTATGTTATCCATCAGCTATAAACCACGCTTATTTCTCTCTCAAAACTACACCACTACACTAACTACACACATCTATTTTCTCTACATCATTACAAAGACAGCAAGCCGCTCGAAATAATTACGACGAACTGTTATCATTACAGGCGACGATTAGAGCGCAGATAGCTCCGCTCCTCTGAACTCGTACTTTAATAAAAATTATATTAAGCATTGCATCCATGTTTGTGCAACTATGAAGTGGTGCTGGTGGAATTTGGACTTTGCTTCAGGTTGGTAAGGTGGAGTTTTGAGCATCTGACAGTTGAATATTTGGGATGAAGGAGAAAATAAGTGACGGTTGACGGGCTGTCGAATTTTAGACTATTTTTTGCCCGCGGTTTCACTTGTATTTTAAGGGACTTTTTGAGAGAAAAGGTTGCCTGTATTCTTCTTCAAGCTCCATTTCAATTCATCAAAATTAGTTCAGCGGTTTAGACGTGAAAACATAAAAGACAAACAGGCATTTCGATTTTTTCAGTTTTACAAACTATAACTATAAGACTGCCTCGTTAGTCTAGTGGTCCTGAGCGCGACTGCTACGCTAGAAGTCTTGGCTTCGATCCCCAGGTCGAGCAAAGTGTTATTGGGTTTTTCTATGAAATTCTCAGTAGCAGCACGGGGTCTGGATTTGTGCCCGGTTAATGGCAATAGGCTCGCCCCCTATTACATGAGACCTAAACCGGCGAACTGTGGGTGTACACCTCTGCATAACCCTTCTGGAAATACAGGCGTGATGGTATGTTATATTATGTTACAAACTATAAAGCTACCTAAAACATAATTATACTATCATGCCTGTCGCCATTAAAAGTCAAGCATAGATATATTGATGTTCACATACATACAGTTTTCCAATATAATGTATATCCCCACGTAAGAGGGTTAGCCTATTGTTCATACAAACTTTGTGTTGCTGCTGAAGTAATTTCTCAACCAGGGAATCAAACCCAGAACTAGACCATCGAGACGAGAATATGATTAAATCTCGAATAGAAAACAATTTCAAAAAAACTTGCACTAAATACGATAAAAACTTTTAGGCAGACTAAAACTAGAAAGCTTAAACGATCTACGACTCATAAATCAATAAACCTCCCAACCTTCACCAATAGATGGCGCCACCGACAACGGACGGGCTCGCAATTATGTCCGTCCACGCACCGCTAGCATCAAGTTTAAATTTATACGGAGGGTAGATAGAAATCTAAACTGCTGCGTATCGACGTGTATCGGGGCCATCTTACTAGCTTTAAGTATCGTCGATGTTTCTGGATTAGAGTTTTTTGTTTGTGGTTTGGGTTACAAACCTGGTAACAAGCGTATGCGCAGTTGAATCAGCCGTCCTAAAACACACGGTATGTAAAATAGATCAAACATTATTTTAGTAAAGGAAAAATTTATAATCTTAGCATGGAAAATGCAAAAAAAAATCACAAAACAAAAAAAAAAGATCCATCGAACGTGCACATCTCATGCTTAATGGTATACTGGCATTACTCAAAACAGAAAGTTTTTGGGAGACTGCGAAAAATTGACAACGTTTCAAAATAAAATCACCAAAAAAAATAGGTACTGTTTCATTGTTTTGCCTATCCTGAGTTCCAATGTATATTTCCTGTTAATATTTCTTCATTTCGGAGAAAAAAATCAAAATCAAAAAACGTGTGATGATGTCACTTATACGAAATTATAGTGAATCAACAACAAAATAGGTGAAGTGAGGTTATGAATAATTAGGATAGATACCAAACTGACCTAAGGATTTTTTAAGGATCAGAAAATGACGTATTTCACAGTTAAACCCCTTTTACCGTACAAATGACGTCATTTGGCACTTACGTCTCTTTAGAATAGAAATAACTTCGGACTCGAAAATAAATATGAAATGATTGAATATCGGGAAAATAAAAAATATGGGTATCCTATTTCTCGATCTGGTTTCAAATAAAGTTATAATATTTATGGGTACTGGTTTCTGACACTTATGCGAATATAATACATTGAAATAAAACTATTTTTTTTAAATGGAAGGATGCTGTAGAAAATGAAAGGATCCGAAACGTCGGGAATTAAATAATATTAATACAACGCGATAAAATCCGTAAAAAATAGTTTTATTTCAAAATATTTATGGGTGTTAAAACAATGAAATGTTGTCAATTAGGGCTCTGGTCTAGCTATTAGCTGTCTAGGATTTTCTCCTGTATCATGGGTGGATTTACAAACACAAATTCTCACATAAACAAATGCCCAGACCCAGAACAACTATCTGTAGATCATACAAATATTTGCTCCGTGTAGGGATCGAACCCATTACAAGCTTGAAGTAAGTATCAAAATTTTCAGCCCCGGTCACAGCAATATTCTTGTGGTTCTAAACATGACCGCTACACTAGAGGTCCTGGATTCAATTCCTAGGTCAAGCAAAGTGTTATTGGGTTTTTCTATGAAATTCTCAGTAGATTCTGTGACGCGGGGGTTGGGTTTGTAACGGGTTATAAGATCGCCTTATATTATAATATAACATACCATCACGCCTGTATTCCCCGAAGGGTTAGGCAGATGTGTAGGTACTGTAAATTTAGTTCCCATGTAATAGAGGGCGAGCCTTATATTTTGAACCTATAACATAGGAACCTGTGGGTGTACAGCAGTATACCTCAGCGCTTTCCAAAACACATTATCTTTTACAGATGATACTTTTTCTAAAGAATTAATTGAATTAGCATAGTACAATTTTTTTAGTAAAGGAAAAATTCATTTCGAACTTGCGACTCCTGGTTGGATACACCAGACGCTCTGACCTCTAAGCCACCGCGAACGTGAGCAGCAAGGTTACTTGCTATTCATAGATGTCGCCAACGTCACCTTATGACATAAATTCAGAATGTGAAGGCAAAATATCAATCAGGCGGGTGGGGTTCGCAGTGGTTTAGAGGTCAGAGCGTCTGGTGTATCCAACCAGGAGATGCAGATTCGAATGCTGCCCGCGATTGAATTTTTCCTTTATTAAAATAACTTTATAATCTTAGCATGGAAAATGCAAAAAAAAACACGAAAAGATATTGGCACAGTACCGTTCAATCTTTTATCTTTGCTCGTAGTCTCAATGCCAAAACTGTTGCCCAAAAAAAATCAAATAAAAAAGTTACACAACATACAAGCTTGGAACACAATAGTCGCTCGTGACGTGTCGCGGAGTTTCGCAAGTAAGTAGTTCAATTTTATTGTGCGCGCTCTTTGACAATGGATTGCTTCGTCGCTTCTCAAAACTTACCAATTGTTATGTATTTTGCGTAATAATTTCAAGTAGTAGATAATCACATGTATTAGAATAAGCCTGTGTTACACAATCTTCATCTGCTTAGCCTTTTTGTCATCTGTAGCAATCACCCTATGAAAAATATTTAATTTACCTTGTGATATTTTTATGGGATAGGAGGACAAACGAGCAGACCGATCACCTGATGGTAAGCTTTTACCGCCGCCCATGGACACCCGCATCACCATAGGAGTCACAAGTGCGTTGCCGATCTTTTAAAAGGGGATTGTGCCTCCAGTAACCTCACTCACTCGGCGAAACACAACGTAAGCGTTGTTTAACGCCGGTTTTCTGTGAGGCCGCGGGATCACTCCGGTCGAGCCGGCCCATTCGTGCCGAAGCATGGCTCTCCCATGTAAAAATTCAACACTCAACTGAATCTTTAAAAAAATCTAAAATAGTAGATATTATTATTGTTATCACATGAAAAAACCTATCAAGATCTAAGACTAATTAAAAAATTCGTGGCCGATAACCATTTGTTTTGAACTTTAAAGATATAAATTTTAGTGAATGAAAAATTCGATACGAAAAATCGTGTCTGAAATCTAATATATCTTTAATTTTCGATAACTAGTTAATCGTCCATAGACAGACCGCTCCAATCAATTTACCTTAGGATCTATATTATTCACAGTCGATATCAGATCACATTTTTGCAAGCTAGTCACCTCCTAAAAGCCAAATTAATATGTAATAGCAAATTCATTTCGTAATAGATTTTCTGTGTTTTTTTTTAAACGTTGCCCCACACTAGGATTTTCTCACGCCCAGACCCGGAACAACTACCTGTATATCACACAACATGTGTGGGGATCGAACCCACAACACGTGGCGTAGAAGCCAATAGCTCAACCGCTACGCCAATCGTGTCGTCTAATGTATATGTAAGTCTAATGGCCAAATACTCAAACACTACTCAATTTAAAGACGCCATTAAATCTCGTGTTGTCTCTATTACTCTAAGTCAAACTGACTGTGACAGCACAAGCCTTAACAGCGTCTTAAAGTTGAGTAACATTTGAGCGTTTGGCCAGTAGACATGCCTCCGAATTCACATAAAAAAAAAAAACAGTACTAAAATATGGTAGCTATAAACACCAGTAATTCAAGTGACCTAGTCAAACAGAAACCACAACAATAGGTGCAGAGGATACGACACAATTCAATAAACACGAGAGCATCAATCAATTCGTCGCCAACCCCATCATCAGCTATGAATGGTGTTCTGTGAACTGTGACCGTGCGTCAGCCGTGCAGCACGTTGAATATGTAGATGTGTCAATTTTATTTGTCCTGTGGTGCTTCGAACATTTGTTTTTGTACCTGAGAGTGTTACATCAAAATAGAATGATTTATTTCTATCAGAACATAAAGATTATGAAACATAAAATAACTTAAGAAAAAGTAAAACCGCCTTCAAAAACATAAAAAATAATGTTATGGGAGAAACAGAAGTCGGTGCCTTTGATTTGATCGGATCTTTTGATTTAGCCACCGACTTTTATTTATATTTTTTGTTTTTAGTTATTTTATTTCAACATTTTTAGTAGCGAGTAAAATTTTACGTATACATAGACTTTCTACATTTTGTGATTACATCATAACCAATTTTTTATGAGACCACCTCTGAAGTATGACCTACCAATCAAGAAAAGAATCGTCAACATCGGTTCATAATTGACGGAATAATCGTGTAACAAACATTTAAAAAAACATACAGTGATACAGTCGAATTGAGATCCTCCTCCTTTCTGAATTCGATTGAAAAAGTGGGTCTTATTGAAGAAAACCGGCAAGAAACTCCTTTAAAAAAAGAAGCTTCCCGAGACGCAGGGCCTAGATGTGTTAATAATGGTCATCCAGAAAAGAAAGATACAGGCGAGCTGTGTGTATCCATTATTACACTTCATGCATAACCCTTCGATACAGGTGTGATGGTTTTTTTAAAACACGATACACAGTCAGAACTGTGTAAAATCACCACCGCAAATCGGCAGTAAATCTACCAAATCATGTTATTCTAAGTAAAATTCAATAGTGAGGTGGTAGTTATCCACGGTCGGCTGGCGGCCGATAATTGTCCAACTGATTGACAGACCCGATGTGCATTGTTATGGACCCTGGCGCTGAGGATGTGGCCAAATGATTTGGGTTTATTTGCATACACGCATAATGTAGCGATGTATGTATACGAACTGGATAAAAGTGTCTTGGAGAATATGTAAAGCTGTCGATTTTTGCTGTCATAGGATCACATATGACCATAATTAATGGTGGTCAGAAGCCCAAAAGCCTGACAACCAGTCTATCTTTGGAATATCGGTATTGCCCAAAGATAGGGTTGCGGAGGTCTGATGGCAGTCGCTTCTTGTAAAATACTGATACTCAACTGCATTTGATCAAACTTAAAGCCAACACTGTCATGAGAGAATTCATGAATGAAGCTTGAAGAAGTGTCTGTATCATTTCTAGCTATTTTCAACCCTCCCATAACTTTACTAAGAATCTATAAAATTTTATTCGGTGGTCTTTGCATTGTCCGCATTTTCCAGCCATCTGTCCCAAGCCCTCACGTGAACCGCTCGACCGAAACCACAGCATGTTTAAAATTCCAACTCCATGATCATTTGTATTCATTTTACAATACTATACGAATTCAATACCTGTTCATACACGTCCCAACACTACGTTTTATTGTTTTAAAACTGTTATATCACGTTGTTTTGTTTATAATTAGATGTACAGTTACGGGTCCTTGAGGTCGCGCTGTCAAGTTTTTGGGGATTTTCATAAAATGGTCCTTTTGATTGTCGTTGCATATGGATTATATGGTAATTTCAATGGTAATGCACTTTTCTTCTAAGTGAGGAGGAGTAGTAATGCATTTCTTTGAATTCTACAACGATCAAAATTCTCGGTGACATCATCTGGACTTCTCAGGAATATTATAACAGTAAACGGCTACAAGTCTGTAGATGATGAAGCAGTAGGTACGTAAGTGCCAGTTTTTCCGTAATGATAAAAAATAAGAGGAAGGAAACTAGTATCAAAAAGTCTTATTTGATATAAATTCTAAAAGCAAAGTGGAGGGTTTAAGATATTCTGCACCTTCAAATACTTCTTGTCATGCACCACACTAGATAGGTAAACATTCGATGTGTTGGTCAAAAGCAATGAAGTTGCACCCTAATTCAACCGATAAGATGTTGTTCAGTTGTCATAAGTTCGAAATTGACGCGAGCACTCCTAAAATATAAAGTCTCTTGCATATTAGCAGTAGATGTCACTTTTAATTAATATATAAGTACATAAGTTAGCAGGTTCCGAAACATTATTATTAATAATATTATTATTAATGTTATATGCGAATCAGTTTCGGAAGTCGGTGCCTTTCATTTGATCGGATCTTTGATTTCGCCAACGACTTCCGAAACTGTTTCGCACATAACATTATATTTTTATGTTTTTGAAGGCGATTTTACTTTTTCTTAAAAGTTCATTTATTTAAACATTTTTAGCAGCGAGTACAATTTTTACGTATACCTAGTTTCAGTCCTCATTTATTCGGTCGTTACGTGTCATTTCGAAATTTTATGATCAGATCTTGAGCAAATCTTTACACATCTGAATATGACCTACCGATTAAAAAAAATCATCAAAATCGGTTCATAATTGACGAAAGAATCGCGTAACAAACATACAATACAGTCAAACTGAAACCTCCTCCTTTTTGAAGTCGGTTAAACTATCCTTACTAATATTGTAAATGTGAAAGTTTGTGAGTATGGATGTTTGTTACTCTTTCACACCAGAACGGCTGCACGGATCTGGATGAAATTTGTCACAGAGATAGATTATAGTCTAGATCTAGAATAACACATAGATCATTTTTTATCCAGGGCGGACCCAATTCTGAAGTCCACTCAGATAAAGTCGCGGGCAGAAGCCAGTATAAACTATTTCTTCCTACAAAAAGGCCATTCAATTGTCAATTCACTTGACTTCAAAAGTGACCACTTTCTAATAGTGTCATTTGCGTCGTTCGTATCATCATGCCATCATAATGCAAGGGGTGACAGCAATAATATCGGTACTACTGACATTTCTGTAATAATTCCTCTGTCACGTTTTTTTTTTCTCAATAGAATTCAATAAGGCGCCTTTGTCGTATAAAAATCTTCCAGTAAATTTGGATGATCGTTACACCGAAGTGTAAATAAATGTTTATTTTAAAGCTAGGTATGACTCAGTGCTATACCTAAGCAGTGATAGCCTCGATAGTGAGTCTCGAGTTCGAATCCAAGGCTTTCTTTCTTTCCTTTTTTTTATTTATAATATCTATAGTTAATTCATAGTATACCAGAATAGAAGTCATTGTATGGAGACTCACACAATCTGCACCTAGCATTGTTTAACCATTTAATTACGAGGGCTCTGGTACCCAAAACTCAAGTTCAATCTTACCTTGGGTTCAATTATTTGTACCTACATCAACACCTGTATTAGTGCATAGAGTTTTTGTCTCTGTAATGTATTTTATATGGAATAAATTTTATTTATTATTATTATTTTTTTTATTCTTCTATCGAATTTCAATTTAATCTCCAAACAATATAATTCATCCATTGGGAAAAATTGACAGTTTGTGGTAACTTGATGTGCTTGATGTACATGTGTTAAGAGATTTTATCTTATTTTTTGAAATTTGTGTTATTTTTTATAGAATAACATAACATCCACCATCACGCCTATATTCCCCGAAGGGTTAAGCAGAGGCGTGCTAATGTACTCCCACATATATATAGAATAAATATAATATTATAAAGCTGAAAAGTTTGTTTGTTTGTTTGAACGCGTTAATCTCAGGAACTATTGGTCGGAATTGAAAAATTCTTTCTGTGTTGGAGAGTCCATTTATCAAGGAAGGTTATATGCCATATATCATCACGCTACAACCAATATGAGCAGAGCAACGCAGGTGAAACCGCAGGCGGGTCGGTAGTATAAAATAAAAGACGTAATATACAGTACGGTGTAATAACTACCCGCTGTCGTTTAATAGCGTTTCTATTGTAACACAAAACGCAAACGACAGGAAGGCAGACATCTAATTTGACGTTTGACATAATTCCACCACCCATTATGCTATGACAAAGATATTGTTTGACACACCATTAATTATACTTCTTTCTTATTCCAATAAGAATAAAGTTGGAAATTGACTGGCATCGAGTTCTAGTTCCCATGATATATAGACAAATTACGTAGAAATTGTGATCGTAGGTACCTATATTGAATGTATGAAAGCTATTTTATTTTATTTTGGGATAAAAAACAGGAGTACAATTAAATGTAATACACGCTCATCTTACAAATAAAAAAAAATACTTATTGTACTACAAGCAACATTATCCACTAATTACTAATTTGTTGATTCCTAATGCTACGTGAGATAAAACCAAAAACAGATTAAATAACTGAAAGGAGTGAAAAATTAAATGATTGATTGATGGAAATAGATTTTAGTCTACATTTTGATTTTTCTTGCTAGCTTGTTAATTATAGAACGAATTGTATTTAACGTATAAATAAAATAAAAAGTAAAAAAAAGCCTTTATTACTTCTGTAGATCCTAAATACCTAAACCTTATAAACTAATTACATTTCTATCTTAATCCCAGTATCTAATTTATTCGAACCTAATTATTTCATTTCAACAGGCTGATGCACAATTTCTTTGGTATCTCTATCCAGCCCACATTCATCTGCATCAGGTCCTCTATCTTATTTCTCATTACCAACGTTTGCTGCCTCTTTGGTCATGAAATCCTGGTCTGGCTTTTCGGGTTGATCAGTATTAATGGAGTTTTCAATGAAATCCTCAGTATCAGCTCGGAGTTGGGATTTGTGCGTAATGGAAATAGGTTTCTTTTCTATGGGATCTAGTATCATCAAGCTGCAGCCCACTTACAGCTCTGTCTAATGATGAACAACGCTTCCTGTCTTTTGTTCCAATGAGCAGGTGACAGCAACAGTGCAACTTATAAAAGAAATAAATTATGACCATGGACACAATTGACCTGCCAGACAAAATCTGACTGAGTCACTACCCCAAATGTTTATCAAGGAACTCTTGAAAATTACCCTAGAATATGCTATTTGCACTTCTAAAATCGACAATATTGAAATTCTCAACCTTACCACTGTTGATTTAAAGGTTGATAATGGTTTCAAGAATGATATAGATAAGTTTGCTAAAGCATGAGTCACATGGAGCTAGACTAAACAGCTTAAAGTCGCCAGTTCCGTTTACAATGACTCCCGTATACATTAAGACGTTTAACACTGGTATGTTACTCATCATATTAATACATGTAGCATACAAACTATTGGATATACACGCACATGACGTACGCGTCGGGAATTGAACACGTACATAAACGATGAGTTTTAAATTCGTATTAATTTCGTAATTCATGGTTATCTAGGTTATCAAACAGACATAAAAAACGTTAAGTCGAATTTTTTCATCAGTGGTTAAAATAGTAAGGACATTAATCTCTCAATGCCTCATTAGTCTAGTCGTTCCAAGCGCGACTGCTACGCTAGAGGTCCTGGGTTGGATCCCCAGGTCAAGCAAAGTGTTATTGGGTTTTTCTATAAAATTCTCAGTAGCAGCTCGGAATCTGAATTTGTACCCGGTTAATGTATGTAATAGGGGGCAACAGACTCGCCCCCTATTACATGGGAACTAAACATACCGGCGAACTGTGGGTGTACATTAGTACGCCTCTGCTTAACCCTTCAGGATATATAGGTTTATGTTGTTTTGTGAATTCATAAGACATGAACCATGTTCGACACAAGTGTATTTATGATACCACAATCTCGATATTACCAGAAAAATAACCATTTATACAGTCTATTACATGTAAGCCAAACGCTAATTTTAATCTAAGATTCGTATCCGCAGGCTGCGTTCCCACGGTTCATCACGGCGACCACAACTCTTAAGAAGTGGCGGAGACAGGTGAAGGTGGATGCGAGATAGATGTTGCAACTTAGTTGTTAACATCTGAAGACTGAGGAAATGAAGAACCTCTGCTTATTCAAGTTAATAATGATTTTGATTTTGCTTTTATTTTGTAAACAGTTCAGTATTGTTCATAACTCTGTCATAACGTCTTCCGGAAGAGCGGAGTCTCCTAAGACAAGCAATTCTTTGCTTAAGGGGACTTCCAATTTACTTTTTAGTTTACGCAATGATTTAATTTGAAATAAAAATTAATTTATTTATTTAATAAAAACTTTTATATTAAAAGCATAGAAGTTAAATTAATTGTCATTAGAGAAACAAAATCTTTATTTAGCTAAAAGTAAGATACCTCAAATCAATAAATAAGTTGCCTTATGTACACATACATGATTATACCTACATATTATTATATCATCATATCACAGTAAATAAATAAATATATATAAAGTCCTCTACTGTCCTCTCTCCAAATTTTTGCACCCTACTGTAGCTATGGCTACACCGTGTGTGCTTTCAACAATTCGTTTTATCTGTACTAGATTGTTGGATATCCACCAAATATCTTAATCAGACCAATTTTACCTAATTAATAAAAATACATATCATAAAATTAAGTATAAAATGTATACAATAGATGACATAAAAAAGGTCAAAAAAGATTTTGTAATTGTATTTTTATTATTTTGTGCAGGTTAGTGGTGTAATTGAAATAAAACATGTTTATTATGACTGACTTTGTAGCACTATTATAGTCGGCGATCAGATCGTGTAACTTCTAGCTTGTGTCCAACTCAAAAATAAAGGTGATACGTGCAAATTGAGCTGCAACTATGAGTGAATTAGCACAATTTGCGTCGTGGCGTGTTACCTTACATAATGGGATGAGCAAATGCCGCTCTTAAAGAACAACCCATGTAATCTTGTGGAATTTGCGCATTTAGGACATTAGTTTTGATATTTTTGCTTACCTGAAACAATTAAAAATGTATTATTTAATTTTTTATATTTTGATTCATGTAGATGAAAAAATTAAGGATCCAATCCTTACTAATATTATAAACGCGAAAGGTATAGATGTTTGTTAGTCTTTCACGCCAAAACGGCTGAACGGATCTGGATAAAATTTAGCACAGAGATTATCCAGGTGAAGTCTGCGCAGACAAAGTCACGGGCAGAAGCTAGTGATAACATAAATATGTAATTCCTAAACATATCTTTGCAATATCAAATGAATATAATGGAACAAAATTGGCTGGTTTAATCGTAAAAGAAACCAATTTTATTCCATAATCTTATATTGAGTCTACAAATAGTCAAGTTATCGCAAAACAGAAAGGCTAATTTAGTTCCAAAAAAACTAATAATGTACTAGGTAAACACATTTTTATAGATATTATATTGCAGTATATACATATAATAAAAGAAGTTAATATTTGTGCAAATTAGACACAGAAAACGTTCAATATTTTCTTAGGCTCTGATTTTTGATGGAGCATATACCTACCCTTCAATCTCCTTCAACCGTTCAAGGCTATTTATTTATTTATTTATTTACACAAGGCATATCAACAATATAAACACAAACATTGGTTAGTAGCAAAATACAGAGACAATGACTAGTGTTTATATCAATTATAGATATGCACAACATTTAGGATAACATTTCACAGTAGTTATATATTATAATTATATTAAATAAGCTGTTGTTAATGTTAAATAATAATAACGTTAAAAATTAACTAAAATTGTATTATAATTTGTAAAAATAAGTAAGAATTAGTAGAAATTAATTAATATTAGTTTCGAATTTATCACGCTATGATTAACCTCTGAATTAATCCTCAAAAGTAATTTCAGAATCACGAAGAATTCGTATCGGAGGACCGATTCAAAAGGACCAAAAAAGAGGAGAGTAATTTAAGAACTTACGCACTTCTACCACTATTTACTCGTTTCAAGATTATTATCTTTAATATTAGTAGGTATATAATCTATTTGTAGTCGGCTTCCAACGATTGACAGGAACCTGTCCAGGTGTCTCGCACATCAAATACTTGGAAAAGAAACTTTGACCGTGAGAACTTGAAATCCGCTCGAATATGAATTTTAACGACTTCAAAAGAGGTGCTAAATGTTGACACTTAATATACCACAGAAATTCATGACACTGACGATTTCTATCATAAAAACAACGTCAGTGAAACTCAACTTTACGACGCAAATATTAAGGTCGCAGTTGGAGTAAGACAAAATTTCTCAGATGCAAATAACATTTGGTAACTGCAAGTTATTTTTTAAACACATGAGATTTTAAAACAAAGATACGGCTGAAGTTCAAGGGAAATACTAGATGTTATCAATAAATTATACCGATGTGTTGCTGTGAGTCAGAATTTAAAATATTATTGGGTATGATACGGCAGACTATATGGCAACGAGTTGTGAGATTGACGACAGGTGTCCTTGTAAGGATCATTGTGAATTTGAATCGTGCCTCGTCCGAAGTACGAGGATCGTTTATATTGATATTGTTTTCTTTATATTATACTGGTATCAAATTCCCAAAGAACCACTCTATAAGGTCACCGTGCATTGACTGTCCTCAGACTCATTTTTTTCCAGCATTGTTAAGTTAGACTTTCATTTATGTGAAGAGATAATAAATGATACCTAAATACTGTCCCTATAGGATTAACAAAGGAATTAGACATTACGTTTAACTACGACTCTGTTCCCTTTTTTATCTAAATACTATTCGTTGTAACTCTCTTAATCGAATTCCGGGGTAACTGCAGAGTGCCTAAAAATAAATTAATGTGGGTAGTTGTGTGGCAATATTTCTTGTACTATGTATGTATATTACACACACAATACCTTGCCGATAATAATGTACCGTTGTTGAGATTGAAACTGTGTAGAATGATTTTCACTGCGATCTGGACAAACCCTTTGTGGTTTTTAGATTGTAAGTTTTGGATGTTTTGTAAGCAATTTTGTTGTAATAATAATAAAAAAGATATAAAATAATAATAAAGAATAATAATAAATTAAAAAAGTAAAATATCTTCAACAACAATTTTCCGAATCTCGCCGATTTATCACATCAGTACAATTTAATTTAATGTTGAAATTACGGAAGAACTCGGCGATTGATGGCATTGGGCCAACATCGTCCAAAAAGGCGAAAAAGCCATATATAGCTGTAGTTAATCAGGAAATTTCTTTGGACACTAAAATTGGATAAAGTTTATCACAAACAGCTATGTGTAAAAATGATAGTCTTTCTGATAAGATAGCTTAATGAAACAATTCTTTTTCACACTCAATAGCGCTGACATGCTAATAAAAATAATCAAAATTACTAAAATACCGATCTAATGACGAAGCCCTATTTTGTCACGGACAAACTTACTAACTAGCAGTAACAAAACAGTTTACAGTCCTTATTACTGTGTCCGAAGTTCTATGTTAATTAAATTTTAAATTCAGGAACGGCAAATAATATAATTTTCGAAACAAAATGTACAAAAATATTTCTACATACGCGAAAAAGGGACCATCCAAATTTCAACACTATGCAGCTGGACATACGATTTAAAATAAAATCGTGTTGCTACAAATAAAGGTAAATATTGTTCTACGCGATAGTAACAAAGCAATATGCAAATGGTGGCGGGAAATTCGCATGGACACGAGTCGATTGTTCCGTGGTGCGAATGAATGTCGATAAATAGTGTTGCACAACTTTGTCACAATGGTCATATTTAGTACTCGATCGTATCTAATGTGTTCATAATGTGCTTTTCATTACAGTTAACTGGATGAAATTATTTGGCAATGAAGCAGAAACATGTTTCAGATTGTTGCTCAACTTGTTGCTTGTTTACAAACTTGTTTCTATATCTGATCTCTTTGCACACGACTTTGAAAGTCGATTATCTATTATGAAATTATGAAGCTGCATATTTAAAAATAATATTCATAATCACCGAGAATGAGTTATCTCTCTTACCTATATCATTAGGATCAAACTCACAACACGCAGCGCAAAGTTAGTAGCGAGGTGACCATTTTAACCGCTACACCAACATGTTACATTACATAACATGTCATAACACCTGTATTGCCTGAAGGGTTAGGAAGAGGCGTACCAATGTATACACCCACAGTTAGAACCTTTTGCCATTTATCGGGGGATTTGTGCTGACAATTTTATAGGAAAACCCAATAACACTTTGCTCAACCTGGGAAGCCTAGGACCTCAAGCAAAGCAGTTGCGATTCGGACCAATAGAATAATGAGGCAGATTTATTTAAATACAAAAAAAAATGTCCTAAATGATCCCACCAGCTTATATTTTTATTATATATTTATTTTATTCAAAAAAGGTTATTAGTATACGAGTAGTAAAGGGTTTAGTAAATAACATAATCAACCCATTATACTGTCCCACTGCTGGGCACGGGTCTTCTCTCAGAATGAGAGGGATTAGGCTATAGTCCACCACGCTGGCCTAGTGCGGGTTGGCAGACTTCACACGTCATCAAGAAAATCTCTCAGGCATGCAGGCTTCCTTACGATATTTTCGTTCACCGTTTAAGCGCGTGATAATTACCTAACTATTGAATACGCACATGACTGAAAAGTCAGAGGTGCGTGCCTCGGGCTCGAACTGGAGACCTTTGACTTGGCAGTCCAACGGTCATACCTAGAGATGGGTTTATGCTAGGGCATTTATTTTTTTCGCCCAAAATGCCTGGGCAGAAACCCATCTATAGTCATACCACCAGGCTATAACTGCTTGTAGTACAACAAAAATAAAAGTTTTACATAGGTATAAGTTATTTTAGTTAGGTTATTGTTCCCGATGCATGCATGGTTCGATATAGGTACCAACAATTTGGACCAATCATGGTTTCCCTCGTTAAGTATGTGAACGTTCCCGGTTGGTTGAGCTCGGTAACAAGCACCGGACGACAGGCTTCACACTGATCAATCACCAACCTTAAGTTCAAGGACTGGTGGCCTGTATTACCGTGATCGAATAAAATTGTTATTAGCCGCCGTGGCTAGTGCATAGAAACCTTTAGAGTTGATATACATTTTACTAGATACATTTCGGAGAGTGTGCATCAGATCTCCACTATCTTATTTCCCCTAGCTCTTTCTACTATAGGACGACCAGAAGCACGAAATAACGACAGCGATGCATGGTGGACATTAAAACCCGAAACGCTTTAAGTCCACTTTTATCATGCATACCGCTGCAGTGTGGAATGCGCTTCCCGAGTGGGTCTTCCCTGATAGATATAGGTAATCTGGGTGTATTTAAATCACGAGTGAATCGGTTTCTTCTAGGCAAGCGCGCTCCGTCGTAGATCGCAGTATCGCTTAACATCAGGCGAACTGACGGTCAAGCATAAGCCTATCATGAATAAAAAAATAATTAAAAAGAAACCCCACTACACCAAGTCATGGTTACCATGTTCTTGCAATATCATTGAAGTAACAAGATACCAAATTTCAAATCGATCAGACTTGTGAAAGTTGCTCACATTCCTTCACCAACTAGAAAAAAGCTGATAATCTTGAAACGGCTGGCCAGATTTTCTTAAGTCATAGCTAAGAACACTCTTCATCAAATCACCTTTCAATGAAAAAAAACTGAATCAAAATCGGCCCATTCGTTTGCCAGTTGCACACTAAAATATTACAATTCTGTAAGTTCTAACATAGGTAAAATAACACATCATCGTCCCTGTATTCCCTGAAAGTTTAGGCAGACTTGTACTGTATGATTAAATTCCATGTAACGATGCGAGCCTATTCCAAATTCCGAGCTGCTACCGAGAATTTTACAGAAAAACCCAGTAACACTGCTCAACCTGGGAATGGAACCCAGGGATAATCGCACTTAAGACAACTACTAATGAAGTAGTATTCCATTTAACCAACAACAAAATTATTAACTGACAGCCTCATTATTCTAGTGGTCCCAAGAACGACTTCTATGCTAGAGGTCTTGAGTTCGATCCCCAGGTCGAGGAACGTAATATTGGGTTTGTCTATTAAATTCTCAGTAGCAGCTCAAAATCTGGATTTGTGCCCGGTTAATGTCAATAGGCTCGCCCCCTATTACATGGGACCTAAACATACCGGCGAAGTGTGGGTGTACCTCTGCCAAACACTTCGGGGAATACAGGCGTGATGGTATGTTAAAATTATTAAAAAATCAAATCTATTTACGCCAAGGTTTCGTAGTTAAAAACACACAATTCGATACGCCGAGCGGGGGCGTCACGCCTGGCCGCCCCCTTTGGCACAAGCGTGATGATATAATGGCGATTGTCGCGACGCCGATGAAATGTCTTTCTTCCTTCCTGTCTGTGCCTTTGTGCGATGCCATCTCGGAAACATGTTGATGGTAAGATGGTACTCATCGCTAATGGGGTTTGGATGTCGGTACTTTTTTAATGGGTTTGGTATTACCTTTAATGGTGTGCCAATTTGGATTGATGCCTTCGTGGCTGTTTATGGGGTAAAACATTCAGTCAGGGGTTAATATTATTGGTTTTGTGTCCTAGTGGTCGTAAACGATAGCTATGCTGAGGCCCTGGGTTCGATTCCCGAGTCGAATAAAGTAAGTTTTGTTGGGATTTTTTTAGGAAATTCTCAGTAACGACTCGGAATTGAGATGTGTGCCTTGTCAATGTCAACAGATTTGCTCCAACATACTAGACAACTGTAGAAACATTAGTACAATTCTGCCGAACCCTTCGGGGAATGCAGGTGATTTGTAATGTCGAGTAATATTCAAAACAAAACAGCTTATTGTGAGTTTGTCGCGATAGAATCCGTAAACTGATTTGTTTTCAATATATCGAATATTCGTCTTTAAAAGTCTCAGACATCAATAAGTCGAGTACGAGTAATAGTAAGAAATAATCAAGATATGGTTACCATGTTCTTAAATCATAGCTAAGAACACTCTCGATCAAGGCACCTTTTAAATAAAAAAAACTTGAGAGGTGTCAAGGGACACCCGGATGGAACGAAGTTTAAATTTATAAATAGTTGAAGGCTCGATTAGCGCAGTGCCATAGGATGCATGTTCAAAATCAGCACGGAGCGAGTATTTATACATATAATCATAATCATAATATAAACGTATGCTAGCATATGGCAAATTAATCGAAAGGAACTACTATCTTATTATTATCTGATTATACAATAGCTTACTATAGCAAAAAGACACTTTTTGCTAAGTTTAACACTGTTTGCTAAGTTTGCTAACTTTTCGTAAGAATTTTTTTCCGTCTAGCCCCCTTTCACAACGCGCGATAAGGAACTTCGTTCCAAAAACTGAATCAAAATCGGTCCATTCGTTTGGGCACTACGATGCAACAGACATACATACACGTTAAACTTATAGCACCCCTCTTTTTACTTCGGGGGTTAAAAATAGTCGCACTACGGATGACAACTTAACGTTGGAGTTGAAGAAATTTGTTTTCTTACCAGATAGAAAAATTGTAGCTGCTATGATGGCTGTCCACACAAAGACAAGTTCAAACTCAAAAACGTGCCTGTTCGCACTTAGAAACAGCATTAAATATTACTCGTTCTGTCTCATTTCACCCACCACCTCGTGGTGGAAACAATGGTGTTAAATTAAGCACGACCAGCCACGGGTCATTAGGTTGCAACCAGGTGGGGTATGATTGATTCAATACGTGTCATTTAGGTGCTCAACCAACCGAATGATTGACATGTTAAAGGAGACATTTTGTAGCCAATGAAGAGAAATGATTTGGTATGTTTTGTTTTATGGATTAAGTCCGCAAACGAGCTGACGAGCCACCTGGTGGTAAGTATCATCGTCGCCCATGGACACCTGCAAAACCAGAAGAGTTGCTGATGCGTTGCCAAACCTTAAGAGCCACTACGGACTGCAAACTGCCAGAGCCGCAGCAATCAAGGTGCTTTACAACCGACTCCGATCACCGAACGATTTAGCCCTTTTGAAGAAAGAGCCACAACGGCTTTGAGTAGACCAGTCCCAGCCGGTATACATGTATCAGTCATTGGGTAGCTCGACCATATTATAGAGAACTTAACAACTCCTTTTTTTATTCCTGATAGGCTTACGTTTGACCCCCAGTTCGCCTGGTGTTAAGCTATACTGCGATCTACGATGGAGCGCGCTTGCCTAGAAGAAACTGACTCAATCGTGATTTAAAGACACCCAGATTATATCTATCAGGGAAGACCCACTTGGCAAGCGCATTCCACATCTCAGCGGTACGCATGATAAAAGTGGACTTAGTTTTGTGCTTCTGATCGTCCAATAGCATAAAGGGCAAGGGGGAATAAGATCGTAGAGATTTGATGCACACTCTCCGAAATGTATCCGATAAAATATCGATAAGCTAGTAACTTTGCGGCGATGTTCCAGACTTCGGAGTTTAGCCCGGACAAGGGAGTCGTTGCCAATGAGCTAATTCAATTTAAACGTCTATTTGGAACAGCAATCCATTTTTTTCTGACTACTATTAGTATATTTAATAGCATAATGACATTCGTGCGTACTGTACAGCGTTATCTTGAATCTGTCTCCAGTCAATGGTTTATCTAATAACACATATATATGTAATTTGTTTGTGCTTTGTTTGTGGTCTGCCGTGTGTTTAATTGTACTTGATTGTTGCGACTCCATGGTTTTTTTAATTGGGTTTTTATGTCAAGAAATTTTATATTGTAACGTTGTGTTTTATTGAAGGTAAATTTTATAGCTGTTTTTGTTTGTCTCTTTGAAATGATAGCTAAGAGTTTATTTTTCAGAATTTTTATCTATATCTACGGTTCTATAATTATTAATAATAGTGATACTTGTTTTAACGATAGTGGAATAAATGTGACTCGACACGTCAAAAATATCTCTTCGATGGTTAGTAAAAGAAACCCATCTCAATCAGTAAAACATAACACACCGATAATTGGAGTCATAACAAAGATTCCCTAAATTGAAAAAAAAGTGTATTCAGAGTATGCTAAAATTCCACAGCGACATTTTCCTTTATCATTACAACAATAAAGCAAATTAAATAGAGGGATACAGAAAATCAGGCAATATCAGTAGCATCTAAGTAATAGCTTGAAGCAGATTAATTGCAAGCTATTAAGAGCGCTATAGTAAATAAACAAATTGTTGTTTTTTTCGTTCGCTGGCCAGCGGAGCGAGGCTGCAAAGATCTTGATGGGGGCTAGATTCTTAGTTACGAGTGCTACCATGGACTTATTTCTGAATATGTTGGTTAAAACTATTAAAATAAATAAAATGACCATACAAATAAATCACTATACCACTTTCCTCCCCGAAATTTTAAAAGATTCTTTGATTCCATACTGTAAAGACAGACTTCCTCTCTTTCAAATTGTTCTTATACAAATACATGACTCCAAAAATATATATTTGAGTAGATTTTTGGAGTCACATATTTGTAATTGTAATTCCTAAAAGTATACCTCAAACCAAAAGATAGATACTGAGGACTTCTCTTAGCCTATTGATCCCTAGGGCAAAATAATGAAGCAACAATCGCACCATTTTAGTAAATAATCGAGAACTATAAGTAGGTGTTTTACTAAGTACTAGAGTCTTCCTACCCACAACAATGGTAAGCCGTGTCTAATCAGGAAACGATGCTATCAGTAAGCGAGGCCTAAGGTGTCTGATTGTTATGTTCCTAAGTGTACTGGAAAATTGTTACGGTTACGTCTCAATCTAATTTCGAATCGATGTTTAAAGAATCGACCCTTATATTTTTGGGAGCTGTGTTATCAATTTCAGTAGGAATAACCTAGCGAATAGCTTACTTTTTTGCATCAATTATAAGAATATTTTTTTTTGATGACAATGATATAATTTTTATTTTAAGTAGGTATGTATCTATGAAGTTCCTTTTCGGTTCTTCTCCCAGACCCACTATTCGGAATCGTGCATCTAGTTTTGATAATTCAAAAGTATCTGTAATCTATTTCAATTGAAATAAAATTTTTGACTTAACATTGGACGCATGGGTGCCTACGGTAACCTTTTTGTAGTAGGTACGGAAAATTCTCATATATCGTCTGCCGCTTGGGAAGAGGGTCAGGTGTGTCTTACGCTTTCTGACTAAATATCCTTTTCCTTATAGTCACGTGACATTCGCCACGATAATGCCAAAGATATTTCTAATTCAGGTCATCATCATCCTTCATCATTCCCAGCTTTTATCGACCCTCTGCACCTCCTCCCTTTTACGCCATTCATCCCTGTTTTGCAAAATTCTTTACCAGGTCTTTCCAATACACTTGATCATGTCATCAACCCACCGTTCCACCGACCATCGGTTTCCCTTGACTCCATGTGCTTATTCTCGTTCGCCATTTCGTCAAGGACTTACTCCACCTACCGTCCACCTGCTAATTCAGGTGCTGATAAATAATGTAACATAAATAAATGAATTTTTTTTGATAACTCATATGTCTAGGACCTCGATAGATGGACCTAAGAGAACTTTAAAAGATGTGTATTCTACCAGTTCGCACTAGATGAGCGAGGAGGACAGCATTTTAGGTCAAAGAGGAATCCATAATAATTTAATTTAGAGAGCGTTTAGATCTAAAACAACGTATTAATTTGTTTTAATACGTTTTTAGTTAAAGTTTTTTAGTTTTTAGTTTTTAGTTTTTAGTTTTTAGTTTTTAGTTTTTAGTTTTTAGTTCTTAGTTTTTAGTTTTTAGTTTTTAGTTTTTAGTTTTTAGTTTTTAGTTTTTAGTTTTTAGTTTTTAGTAAACGGTGAAGGAAAACATCGTGAGGAAACCTGCATACCTGAGAGATTTTCTCGATGGCGTGTGAAGTCTGCCAACCCGCACTAGGTGGTGGACTATAGCCTAATCCCTCTCATTCTGAGAGGAGACCCGTGCCCAGCAGTGGGACAATATAATGGGTTGATTATGTTATGTTATGTACGTTTTTAGTTACCTACTTAGCGCTTTAAGTAAATAAATAAGAGCCGAAACATTCTAGCGATACCTGTCGCTGAAACTTCAAAAAAAATAATAAAAATCAATTGCTTGTAGGTATGTAAGATCATCACTTAAGAACGGCTCGACGATTTGGCTGTTTTTTTTTGTTGTGTTCGTAATTGTTACGCCAAGTTTTGTATACAATTTTCTTTTTAATCTGGAAATATTGATGTTTGGATAGGAAACATTACTCAAGCGTCGCTACGCACGGGTCGCTAGTATGGAGTAAACAATTTAAAATACAAAACATAAACACGTTATTTGTAGGTAACCCAGTTGTGAACGACAGACTCTCCTAAACATTACTCATAATAATATTCAAAATCACCATGCGAAACAACTAGACCACACATAATGAAACAATTTACAATAACTACGAATAAATTGTAATTATCTAGGTATTTTAATGTTGTCTACAAAATCACTGAACCAATTTCGATAAGCCTTACATTGTCGGGTACATCCGTTTAATTAGTGGGCACAAGTCGTGTGAAGCCAGCAAGATATTCGTTGAGATACGACACAATACGTGCGTGAGAGTGCGTGCACACTTTCTAATGCGCAATTAGGTACGTAAGTTGCGACTTTTTAATCGTGTCTTGTTGGTGAAAATATTTTGATTAATCTTCGACTGTATCATACCATTTTATTTGTATCTAGAATTTTCGAGCTCTTGTCAAATGTCTGTCGTATTTTTTGGGGTTGGACTTGGATGACGATGATCTCAACTCATTGAACGTATCTATGTGTGAATCAGTAATTGACAATGTTTTTTTTATGGGATAGGAGAGCAAACGAGTAGACGGTTCACCTGATGGTGAGCGATTACAGCCATCCATATACACCAACAACACCAGAGGAGTCACAAGTGCATTGCCGACCTTTTAAAAGGGGATTGGGCCTCCGATTACCTCACTCACTCGGCGAAACACAACGTAAGCGTAGTTTAAGCATGGCTCTCCCACGTAAAAATGTGTGTGGTGTATCTAACTAGAAGACGTAGGTCGAATCCTGCCCGCGATTGAATTTTTCCTTCACTAAAATAACTATATAATCTTAGCATGGAAAATGCAAAAAAATCACAAAAAGATATCTATTAGATATTTTGGTAAGATGATTGAGTTTCATATTCAACATTGTTTAACTAGATCCGATGGTTAGATTGCCTTCACGTAGCTGTAGATATTTTATAATAATAACGACATTTCAGATTTATTCCAATCTAGCTAAACTTACTAAATTTAAGTTTGTTACCTATCTCCAATCTAATCAACATGCAGTTACTGATACAAACGGACTAAATACAGATACCGTAGCTAACAAATGTTTGTTTTACAGTATCTAAACAAAAATCAACCTTATTGCTGCTGTTTAAGGATGAGCTGCTGTATTTAGAGCTTAGAGATATATTTGCCAAGTTGCCAGGACATGTTAATCGTGATACGACAGAGTGATCTGTGAATAGGCTGTCTACACACTGTCAACTAATTAACATGGTATGTCTGGCGTTAAATAAAGCATAATATAATAACATAACATAATGAACCCTTACATTGTCCCACTGCTGGGCACGGGTCTCCTCTCAGAATGAGAGGGATTAGGCTATAGTCCACCACGCTAGCCTAATACGGGTTGGCAGACTTCACTCGCCGTCGAGAAAATCTCTCAGACATGCAGGTTTCTTCACGATGTTTTCCTTCACCGTGTAAGCGCGTGATAATTAACTATTAATACGCACATGACTACGAAAAGTCAGAGATGCGTGCCTTGGCTTCGAACTTGAGACCTTTGACTTGGCAGTCCTATGGTCCTATGGTCCTTGTCCAGTAATAGCCTAGTGATATGATCACTAGGCTATTACTGCAAAATAAAGCATGCTCAGAGAAATTTTCGATTTCCAATATAATACGAATCTTCTGCCACTAAGTATTAATGTAGCCAATTATCCAATCAAATTACTAGGTAAATGGAACTTAGCACCTAAAATCACAAGAAGAGTGCCCATTGGTGTTGCTGGCGTCTGTAGGCTGCAGTCCAATAGCCCGTATGCTTGTATATCGTCTAAATACAATACAAAAAATGTGGTCAGAAAGGAAAAGCTACTTTTTTGCTTTAAACAACCAAATACGATTTAATTTGGTTGACCGTCTACTACAGATTTAGGTGGTATCGTCACACACTATTTTCGAGAAATCGTCAAGTATGCAACCATCCTAAAAGGGTTCATTAAATGCGGATGAGTATATCTCGGTCGGGCATAGCGCCGAATGATTTAAGGTAGTGCAAAAACTTAAGGAATTATTACCGTATTCCCAGTATGAAGTAATAGTATACGAAGAATAATGTCCTTTGGTGTAAATGATGTGGCTACTAGAGTTGAGAGGATGACGGAATCCTAGAAATGGTCGAAAATGTTAAACCCCGCATATCGTAAGACGTTGCTTAAATTTGAACAGTCAATAGATGCAGACACGTGATACAAGTAATACCAGATTCGGAAAATGTGCTGACTTGAGATGGTTAATTAGCTACTCAAAAGTTACGCTTAAGTGCTGCAGTGGTCAGTGTCTAAGTCACACTTACAATATGTCTTAAAAAAATGGAAATTCCACCGAAAATTTTTAACCGAAAAATGTACACTAGAAATTTATGCACTGGTTGCTAGTTAAAAATTTATTGACAAATAATACAATATTACCTCTGGATTCTCTATCAGTCTTACAATAGTCTATCAGATGTTGGTATCTGATATGTATTTAGAATACAAATATACATACATAATACATCTGCAGATGCTGCAACCAACTTCGTTTTAAACCCAATCGATCATAGTGTCGCGTCCCAAACGCAATTATTGGAATGAAGCCAGACCCATCGACATTTGTAAGAAAATATTATTAATAAACCGTTGTATTAGAATAGCAACGCAACAAATGTGTGAGTTATTACATGATTCTAAGAAGAAAGTGTTAATATTGGACTCTTCAAATAACTCTTTAAAATTTTGCTAGTATCTTAATGATACTACTTAAAAAGGGTCTAAAGACAACCTAAAAGAACTTATCTATGGTAAAGTTTTGCTGCAGCAAGAAATAAATGGAAATAAGACCACAATGGACCACAATAAGACCACACTTGGACCTTCAATGTCCACACAGCATTATTTTAATATCTCCCCATAACATACTCTTTAGTTCACACATCCTGTACGCACTATTGTACCTGAAGTATGTAAAACCTCTTATTTTAAAAGAGTTTCCATGGAGTTTCTCGTCGGATTCTTCTCTATAGAATATTTTTTTTGGAACCGTGCAACTAGACTCAATAACGTTTCTTAAACGCTTGTAAAAGTTTATTTGAAATAAAAACATTTGACCTTGAACTTGAATGATACCACACCAGTACATGAACTAACTTTGAATGAATAAAAATGAATTATATTCAAGATTTTTGTTTATGAGATAGGAGGGCAAACGAGCAGACAGATTGCCTGATGGTAAGCGATAATTGCCGCCCATGGACACCCGCAACACCAGAGGAGTCACGAGTGCGTTGCCGACCTTTTAAAAGGGGATTGGGCCTCCGGTAACCTCACTCACTCGGCGAAACACAACGTAAGCGTTGTTTAACGCCGGTTTTCTGTGAGGCTGTGGTATCAAAGCATGGCTCTCCCACGTAAAAAAAGTAGAAAAGATGATCATAAAAGTAGACAATTACTAACACGACTCCAATTATTTCGAATACGACTCATGCACCATGCTTAGCCACGTTAAGCCACAAAAACAACACACATCCTTAACACCAATAGAAACACCAAAAACAAACATTAACTAATCCTAAATATGTTTCAATCTTTGCCTACATATGTCTTGTTAAAATAACGCGTTGCTTTATAAATCTCGAGTGCCGGTAGAGCAAGAGAGATATATTACGCGTTTGGACACATTTTTGATATAGCTTCGAATACCTGGGATAGTCTATGATTTGTGATGTCACTGAAAAATATGGCCATGTTCGTGTTTCGCTGAATTAGTTGCATCTTTGATGTAACAAGTTGAGCAATTTATGAGGATTAATGCATTCAGTTTAATTCATTTTTGTAAGGCCTATAATTAAAATAAAGCTTGATTAATTTTACATATTTATCTAACTTCCAGATTTAAACATAATATTTCTTTATTGTTGTCTGTAGAGTGGAGTAGACTGAAGTAATTATTGTATTAATTAATTTCAGGGATTATGTACTTACTTGCATTTTAATCCATGCATCAATTTAAGGATAATTCCATCTGCATTTCCTCAAAGGATGCACATCTAGGTGAGATCTTAAACATAAGCATCCAAGTTCCAACTACTGGTTTCGAAAAAGACGATTGAATTTTCGAAAGATATATCGTATCACCTGTAAAAGCCACTAAGCATTTCAAAACCTGGACCGAAACTAATAGATTATGATCTTCGAGAAAATAAAGGACCCCAATGTTTTAAAAACGGTCTACCTTCTAAAAAGTGACTAACAGCAATTCTACTTACCCATCATTTAACTATGTCCTGACGTTCTACTTACCATAATAACAGGTATCAAAATATCAGCATACCATAAAAACTGAAGATCATCAAAATACACTTTGTGAATCGCCAATAGCGATAGCTGCGCATCAGCGCGTGAGTTTCCGCGCATTGTTCTCTGCGCCTGCGCATCTACGCGTTATTTACGAAATGACGTTACACTTCGATCTTGGTCTGGGAAATGATGGACACTCGAAGAACGACGTTAATATGTATAAGAGTATTTACACAGATGACTTGAATAAAGCTAAGCTTGAAAAAAAAAACAATGTAATTAATTGTCCCCTAATGTTTTTATGCGGAATGTCTACAAATGGTTCTTCTTTAGGCTTGTTGACTATAGCCACAGCGAAATTCGTAGTTAGCCTACATAACAAGTGATCTAAAAACGGAAAATTATTTTAGAATTAACCAAATATCTAAGTACCTGTTAAGCAGAGTAAACAGTTGGTTTCGCTTTTATCAATCAAAACAAAAACACAGCACGTGCTAATACAAAAATGAATGGAACAACACCAGAGGGAAATGGGGGATCGTTTAAAAAACCATTAAAGCCCTAGTTTCACCATAAGCTACCCGAAAAGAACGCCATCGTTTAGATATAAAAACAAAAAACTTATTGTCACCTATTCAGAAACAATCGAGCGATTTCTGCGATCACCTAGTTTAATTTTCTACTCAAAAACCGTTTTCAGCTCTAAATTTAACCTTAACATCTTTGAAATAAACACAGTTTGGATCATCAGAATCTGAAAACGCATTGTTGTTGCAATCTATGACTTCTGCTATGCAAATATCAGCTATATCGTGATATATTATAGGACCATTTTTTCTTAAAACACTACGACTATTCTTTACACTTCACAAAATTTTGATACATTTACAAAAACTAAAAGTAGTGAAAATTGAACCTTACATGCTGGTAATAAAATGCAAGGAAATATTAATAAAGTGAATGAAGATAAAGGTTCAGAAGTGGTTGGTGATAATGACGTCACGGTAGGTAACCTCTGTCGTATTAAAATGACATTACTAGACATACGGAACAGTTATAATAATTCACGCCTTCGAGCTTCGGATATTCAGATTTATTTTGATTTGAAAGTCGATGAGGTCGAAGTGACAGGTAATTTGATGCAAATCATAGGTTTCAATCATAATGACACTGATATTAGGATTGGTATGAAATAAATAGATATGAAACTGCAACTTTGATTAACTATCATTGAAACAAATCCTGATTTTAATGGAAGTTATATTGTTATTACGTAAAATATCGCATATTATTTTCCAAAAACCTCCTAATCTATCCTAATCCTTACTAATATTATAAACGTGAAAGTTTGTGAATATGGATGGATGTATTGATATATGGATATTTGTTACTCGATCACGCCAGAACGGCTTAACGGATCTGGATGAAATTTAGCGTAGGGATAGATTATAGTCTTAACTCATCTAAGGCTACTTTTTATGCAGATCGGACCCAATTCTGAAGTTCACGCAGACAAAGTCACGGGCAGAAACTAGTTTTGACATAAAGGATCTCTTTGACTGCCTCATTCATTAGTCTACTATTTGAAAGCGTGACTGCTACACCTGTCATTGGTTTATTTTAACATAACATACCATCACGCCTGTATTCCCCGAAGGGTTAGGCAGAGGCGTACTATAATGTACATCCACAGATCGCCGGTATGTTTAGGTCCCATGTTATAGGGGGCGAGCCTATAGCCATTAACCGGGCACAAATCCAGACTCCGAGCTGCTACTGAGATCTCATAGAAAACTCAATAAAACTTTGCTCGACCTGGGGATCGAACCCAGGACCTCTAGCGTAGCAGTCGCGCTTGGGACCACTAGACTAACGAGGCAGTCATGGTTTATTTTCTAAGTCGAGAAAAGTGCTATTGGGCTTTTTTATGAAATTCTCAGTAGCAGTTCGTAGTTTGGATTTGCGCCTGAAGCTCGACCACTGTAGGACCTAAACATACCGGCAAACTGTGGATGTACATAATTATTATTACAAGTCTGCCTATTTGCTTGATAATCTGATATGTGTACCTCCTCCTCCTCAAGTCGTGTTCCTCATTGCTGAGGGTAAAAGAAAAACAGCTGTTCCCATACATTTTGTGTACTCTGAACTCGTCAGAGTGTATGGAACACTTGATTTTTTTGTGATTTCAGGGTTGGTTCCATAGTAAAAGTTATTCCTAGTGATGAGTATAATACCGTCTTTTCGGCATTAAAACGACTTAAATGTGACGGTGTATATACATATATCTATATCTTCTATCTATACTTATAATAAATCTGTAGAGAGGTCAATTCTGTACATGAAATATATTTCCAAAATAACTATCAGCGGGTGATTAGTGATCGATACTGACGCCAAAAATGCAATCAGTAAAATTTTTGTCTGTCTGTCTGTATGTTCGTTATAGAAACAAAAACCACTCGACGGATTTCAACGAAACTTGGTACAATTGTTCTTCATACTCCTGGGCAGGTTATAGTATACTTTTCATCACGCTACGATCAATAGGAGCAGAGCAGTGAAGGGAAATGTTGGGAAAATGAGTGATTCATGAGAAAGGTTTCAAGCTATAAAACATCACGCTACAACCCTTAGGAACGGGGCAACGCAGGTGAAACCGCGGGCGAAGACCTAGTATATTAATATAATTAATGTAAATCGACAAGAAAACTCTCAGAAACTGGTTCATGAACACTTGATACAAACACTTAAACAAACAGACAGTGACTTGAACAAATCTGACGCCATCAAATCTTTTGAAGTGACCGCACTAAATATTTATCCAATACAACACGTCGAAACTCATAATGTGATAAATATAGAGTATCAATGATGCGTCAACTATGTAATGCAGAATTGCGCCTGCGATTAATGATTCGTGCCAAGACATCTGGTATATTACCATCAATATCTGTCTGTCATATGTATACGATAAATTTACCAACGATATGCTTCGACGTTCGGTCTGAGCTCTTAAATTATAGATGTTTATAATTACAATGTTTTTCCATGTTGATAGGACAACACCTGCAACTTACATAGATCAATTTGATATATTTGACGTGATTTTGATCTGGAAATAGATTATTAGAAGATCGGAGATTAGCAAGATATTTGGTATGGCAAGACATTAATGAGAGATTGTAAGTCTTATCAAATACATAGAATGACGATGAGTGTGATGAAGAAGCTTATTTCATTTATTTAAGAAGTCGTATTAATATAATAGTAAGTCAATGAGAGTAAGTCAAATATTGACTTAAACGGTATGTATGAGACAGAAAAGGATATTGATGAAAATATCGATGCCGTTGGCGCAGATCACATGCATATAAAAATATCCCTTTTTTTTTTCAAAATAAAAACGTTGCCCCACACTAGGATTTTCTCCTGTATCGTGGGTGCGTTTACAAACACAAATTCTCACATACACAAACGCCCAGACCCGGAACAACTACCTGTAGATCATACAAATATTTGCTCCGTGTGGGGATCGAACCCACAACACGTGGCGCAGAAGCCGATCGCTCAACCGCTACGCCAATCGTGTCGGCGTAATTTAACATAACTATCATAATGTTAAATCATCTCTTACTAATTAAGTACTTTTCGATTTTTATTAATGTTCCATTTCAAAACTTACATCCAGGAACAGCACTACCAAGACACGAACGATATGTATCTTTTTTAACTTGTAAAACAAAAGCTTATCATATAGCCAATGCACCAATTGAACCAGCAATTAATAAAATAACCCCAATCAAACAATCGTTCAGCAGTGATAGCCTAGACTCTAGGCTATCAATGCTGACAACGGTCATACCTCTAGGCCCTAGAGGTATGACCGTTGGATGGTCTAGTCAAAGATCTCGAGTTCGAACCCAAGGCACGCACCTCTGACTTTTCGAAGTCATATTCGTATTAAATAGTTAATTATCACGCGCTTAAACGGTGAAGGAAAACATCGTGAGGAAACCTGCATGCCTGAGAGATTTTCTCGATGCCGTGTCAAGTTTGCCAACCCGCACTAGGCCAGCGTGGTAGACTATTTAGCCTAATCCCTCTCATTCTGAGAGGAGACCCGTGCCTAGCAGTGGGAAAGTATAATGGGTTGATTATATAATCAATCGATCTAAATTCCAATTCAAAATGGTTGATTCGTTCAGAATTATGTAGTTGTCCAAAAAAGTTTAGTATTCATTAAGAACGTACGTATTAATACTAACCCTGGAAGAACGTTGCAAGTTTCGTTGCAAGTTTTTCTAATTTAAAACAATGCACTCTTTAAGGAGGATCGTTCACCTGAGCCCGCCAAATTCAAATATCGAGTGGTTTTTCGCAGTTTGTAGGTCTTTAATAAGTTCTGCATTCATGATAATGGTAATTGCGACATTAACTATACAAAATTCACAATTTTTATCTAAAACCATTGCTTAAAAATCATTATTGTAGCTAAAAGTAGTGTAAAATGTCAATTTTGACCAATTACACAGATTGCGCCAAGTTTTTGGCTTGATAAGGATTTATAAGTAAAGGTTTTAGTTCTCAGTTGAGAATGTTGTATAGTTAATGTCACAATTACAACTGCCATGAATCTAGAACTTGTTATTGACCTACAAACTGCGAAAAATCACTTGAAATTTGAATTTCGCGGGCTCAGCTGAACGATCCGCCTTAAGCACAATATACTATTATTAAAAAAGCATTTACTGTTACTTATTTCACTAGGTATAATTACTTTTCATATTTATTCATTATTATCTCCAATATTTGCAGTAACAAATTCCTCTTAGAAATTTTCATCTTCAAAACACGAAATTCCTCGATACCAATTGCACGACATATCTCTTAAATCTAATAATAAACCGTTAAAAATCTCGCAGTGATTCGATGATGCATCGCGGAGCTGTACTATGATTAGTGGGGAGACAGGTGTTGGACGTAAATACATCGGCATCGTGACCAGTTCGGTTTCGCCATCTCAATTGGCATTTTGACGCGGTGCTCAAACTTTATTAATTGCTTTGAGTTTAATTTGGTAACGACGTATGTACAATGTGGCAGTTGTTTGTATTGGCTTCGTTTCAGCTTCTATTATTACTGTCTTTATATCCAGAAAAGAAGCATCTAGTGTAATGGAATGCTCGCCTGTCAATAGCAATCCTGGGATTAAATCCGAACCTCAACCTTCTGACTTTTCGAGTTCATGTTGGGATTAATAAAATTAATAACAACATTTTGACATTAGGATAGCCATTTTTGAGTATGGAATGCTGAGTCATAAGTGTTGAGTTCAAGCTCAAGACACTCATTTCTGACTTTTCTGTTTGAGAGATTATTTTAAGCGCAGACTCAGCCGAATACTGGCGTACTGGACTCTATCCTAATCCCGCTAAATGCTGATTCTGAAAGATCTTACATTTAAATACGGCCTTCCGGAGCGCGATAACCTCCATTAATCGATAAACTTTGATTTAAACTGGTCTTATTGACCAGACTGCCTCATTAGTCTAGCGGTCCCAAGTGTGACTGCTATGGTCCTGGGCTCGATCCCCAGGTCAAAGTGTTATTGGGTTTTTCTATGAAATTCTCAGTAGCAGCTCGGAGTCTGGATTTGTGCCCGGTTAATGGCAAAGCTAAAGGCTAAAGGCTCGCCCCCTATTACATGGGACCTAAAAATACCGGCGAACTGTGGGTGTACATTAGTACGCCTCTGCTTATCCTTTCGGGGAATACAGGCGTGATGGTATGCATTGTCACAAAAACTAGGTTGCTACACTACGATCAAAAAAGTCGTAAAAACAAACCAAAAGTCCAAAGTTTGAGCACCGCACTGCAATAAGTTCGGTCCGTCGATAAATCTATGAAAATGAACGTGCTCCTAATGTCACTGGAATGCTTTCATGATCTGACCGAACCAGGGACGGACTGCGCGAAAAGTTATTTTTATATAAATTTATCGTAAGTACGAGTTCCAAAAAAAAAATGTTTGTTTATCAAATAAATCTTAATTCCTACACACACATAAACACACACTCACAATATTTTTCTATCCATCACACACGCACGTATAATTTTTTCCACCTATAATTATTATTATATTTCTTACTTACTTTATCTTTTCAACTTTTGAGAGAAGCTGCCGTTATAATTTTCTCTAAATCTTACCTACAGTAGAAACTTTTGTTCGATGTGTCCAGTAAAAATGATTTTAGGTAACTAGATTCACGTAAACGTAGCGGCTGAGCGAACGGCTTCTGCGCCAGGTGTTGTGGGTTCGGACAAATCGCACACGGAGCAAATATTTATATGATCTTGATAGTCGTTGTCCCGGGTCTGGGCGTTTGTGTATGTAAGAATTTGTGTTTGTAAATACACCCACAGTGCATTATGTGAATTTACGTGAATTTAATTACCTTAAATATTTTTTATTGGACACAGCGAACTGCGTGTCAACGTCTTATTTTTTTAAAAAAGATAAACTTCAATTGCAGGAGTAGAAAAAATATTATGCTAAAAATACTTGCTACCCTTTAGGGCCTCCCATTTAATTCATGGACGAGTTGCGTCAACAATCCTAAGAGTGTCACATATGGAAGCTCTACTAGACATAAGTAGTTATTAGCAATGTTATTTCGTATGCCCAAATCCGTCCCGCAGTCCATAACTAACCCGACCGACGGCCATAAGATCGAAGTGCATCGGCTAAATATACCGCGCACCCGCGACACACGCCTCAATGTACGACGAATTAATCGCAAGTGTATAGGTACGCTACTTTGTTGAGACGATAATTTTCATAATTTGCTGTCATTTCCGCGTGTATCGAGGGAATATGTCAGGGGTTGAAAACCTTGCGTATTTGGTACCTACTAAGAAAAATGTTGGTTACATCTGATGTTATCTTATTTATTTCGATATTAAAAAAATACTATTCACGTATCTGACTGGCCTCGATAGTCTAGTGGTCCTAAGCGTGACTACTACGCTATAGAGGCCCTGAATTTGATCCCCAGGTCGAGCAAAGTGTTATTGGGTTTTTTTATTAAATTCTCAATAGAAGCTCGGAGTAGTGGCCGGTTAATGGCAATAGGCTCGCCCCCTATAACATGGGACCTAAAAAAATTGGTGTACAAGTACGCCTCTGCCTAACCCTTCGGGGAATACAGGCGTGATGGTATTCTAAAATTATTTTCGGTTGTTTTTACTATAATTTTCTTCGTGTAGTCTTTAGCTGTTAGATTCAAGCTAAGAAATAGCCTGCATAACATGAGCTATAACAGTATCACGATGTATCAATTTTATAACCGCATTCCATAAGATCAAAACAGTGTAATTTTTCAACCCTTAATTGCAAAAGCTCTAAATATTATCAAAATCACCACATAGTCCACGAGACGTATTTTTTTGACGGATTAAGTAGGCAACGGAACTGACGAGCTACCAGTACCTGGTAGTAAATAGTCATGGTCGCCCATGGACACCTGCAACACCGAGGAGTTACTGATGCGTTACCGACCCTTAAGAGCCCCTACGGACTGCAGACTGCCAGTACCGCAGCAAGAGAGCAGAACTGGTTCTTACGTGCAAAAGTCGAAACACACATCAAGGTGCTTTACGACAAATTCCGACGACCCAAGAGGTCCTACTACTGAGCAAGTCGGATATTTTCACGCCTCTTACGGGATACCTATATTAAAGGCAGTGAGGAACAGTATTCTAACCCGGCCCCACACGAGTTACGTTTTTTTTATTTGATAGGAGGGCAAACAAGCAGACGGATCACCTGATGGTAAGCGATTACTGCCGCCCATGGATACCCGCAGCACCAGAGGAGTCACAAGTGCGTTGCCGACCTTTTAAAAGGGGATTGGGCCTTCGGTATCCTCACTCACTCGACGAAATACAACGTAAGCGTTGTTTAACGCCGGTTTTCTGTGAGGCCGTGGTATCACTCCGGTCGAGCCGGCCCATTCGTGCCGAAGCATGGCACTCCCACGTAACAAAAATCCTTTAAAATCACCTCTGTTGGCCCCCAACAGGCTACGCCTTGATGATATTTACCCCCGACAAGACTTACCTATACCCCCTCCTACCAGTCTGCGTTAAAAAGCAATCTCCTTAATGGAATTTCAATTTTCGCAGCGAAGTTGACTAAAAATCCAACTGGATGCAATATTGCCGTCCAACGTCAAGACGCCAACTATTTTAAGTGAACGATGTCTGTTTGTCTGTCCGTTAGTCCCGTAAAATGTAAGAGAAAACTACTTTGAATGATCAATGTATAAGGAACGCATTTATGACCGAGTGTAATGACTAAGTAAGTGTAATAAGATCGTAGATCGCAGTGTCACTTAACATCAGGCGAACTGGCAGTCAAGCATAAGCCTATCAAGATATAAAAAAAATATTATTTCAAAAACTTTTTTTTAATTAAAAAGCTTACTAGTAATGTGGGTCGCACATAGTATTAGTATACATAATATGTATACACTAGTATTCTTGTTAACCCCTCGTGCTAAGCTAAATGCTTGTGTTACGAGTGGGTTCACGTCAGTAGTGCAATAGGTGGGGTTCGAACCGGCAACCACATGATCGCAAGTCCTACGCCCTAGCGCTCTACCGCCGCTTCAAATTTTTATTTTTTTTACATAACTTACTTAACATATACTCATCATCACGACCCCGTAATACCTGTATACCCCGCAAGGTAGAGGCAAGGCAGAGGTGTAGCTACCGTTGCACACCCACAATTTGCCTTATTGAAAATTCACCCACTTTCTCAGGTGCATTGCAAAATTAACTTGTCACATAATGTATGTACTGTGGCTACCAAAAGTCCATAGGCAATCTCACAACGCAATAGCTTGACGTTTAGTTTGACTTACGACCTTCTATTCATCGTCGTTAACAAGTGACACGCACTGGCTGTATAGAGCTCGCTCGTACTGTTCATAGCAATGTAATCCTTAGCGTGCTTATGGACTTTTGAGCGTTTACTGGATATACGTACCTATGTGACCACCTGCACCTCATACAAATATCTCTTCTAATCCACAACCCTTGGCGCAGAAGATGTGAGGTCTTGGATTCGATTGCCATATCGAACACGTGTAGATTTTTCTATGAATACCTTACTAATTTGTTATAGAATTGCTCCCTATTTAATTGAGTCGTAAAAACATATTGGCAATCTGTGGGTATACTTGCTAAGTAATACTTATTTCTGCCTAACCCTTCGAAGAATACAGTCATGATGTTAAACGCATGTGCAAGTTGCTTGGTAGACTTCAAGTAGGCATCACCCTAATGTTAAATTAGGATTTAGTAAAGATCCAACCTAAAATTATAATTCTAGAATCTATTCTACACACCATCACCGACACCATACTATCTCGCCTCTATACTTCAATAGCATAAGCAGAGGTGTCAAACTAACTGGTGTTTATTCGTAGATCGACCACACAACAGGGCGCTTATTAAGAAATTCTTAACCAACAAACCTAATAATATCACATTATGTACCTAATCCGGGAATCGAATCCGAGACCTCACGCTTCGTAATAGCTTCAAGGGTGCCAAGACCGATAAGACAGTTATACAAACACAATAAAGAAATTGTATTTCCACTACAGTAGAGCCAAATAAAAACAAAATACCGAAGAGAAACGAGTTATTTGATTCAGGCAAAGTTGGGAGCGAGACATAGTATTTAATATCAGGAGCGAAGCTCGGAGCGAAAAAGAAAAATCTATACGGGGGGGTAGGGGGACACCTCACACCGTCTTGGGGACGTTTTCCAACTGCACATAATCAAGACACTGTGCACCTGAAGTCGTGTGTGTATGTGCGGTTATATCGACACTGTGTTCTACAGTGTTAAGATTTAATTAATGTTTTCTGATGTAAAATTGATGTTGTGTTTTTAATTATATTTTTACCTACATCATACTTTTTTTAAGACAAAGGTCAACATTGTGTCACCTAGAAAGCGGTTTATTATTTTTATTACAAGCTTGACTCATCTAGTCGTCCCAAGCGCGACTGCTACGTTAGAGGTCCTGGTTTCGATTCCCAGGTCGAGCAAAATGTTATTTGCTTTTTTCTATAAAATTCTCAGTAGCAGCTCGTAGTTTGGAATTTGTGCCCGGTTAATGGCAATAGGCTCGGCCCCTATTATATGGGACCTAAACATACCGGCGAACACGGTATACAGAAACGCTAGTTAGCCTCTGCCTAACCCTTCGGGGAATACAGGCGTGATGGCATGATGTTTACCATTTCCTCTTAACCTACGGAATTGTTTTTTTTTAAATAGGTATGTTGATTGTTGTTTAGTTCGGAGTACAATTCATTTTTATGGTAAGCATGACACAGGAGGTACCAAATCCTGAATGTCGATTCCACTCCATATAATGAAACCCTTCAACGGTCAAACTTGTCTTATAGATTACTTACAGTACATGAACTACGGAACAATATCCTCCTAGCTTTTTTTCCAATTATTTGGGTCAGCTCCCAGTCTAACCAAATGCTGCTGAATATGAGTATTTTACACGAAGCGACTGTCATCAGACCTTCGCAACCTAGCAAAAGAAAGTCAACACGTTGTCCAATTCTCCTGTCAAGTGTCTTGATACGTTTACAATCACAAATTCTCATAAAAACAAACAGTCAGACTTAGAACAATTATTCGTAGACCACATTAAAATATTTGTACCCACAGTGCAGACCCCCATCGCTTAGCCACTGGACTAATCACTCCATCAAATTGTCTAGGTATCTCAATGTACGCCATTACAAAATAGTGATGATAAAACTAGAAAAATCAATTTCCAACAATACATAACATGTTACTTAGACGACATCACCAAAAAACGTAACTGAAAAAGCAAATAGTCCACGTGATACCCAGCTACGAAGTACATACGGGGGCAATACCAATCAGACGCTTCAGCGGCCCCTGTGTCCGTAAACGAGCGACGTATACTCCCATTTACGAGAGAAAAAACCTCGGAAAATCTACGTGACGTAACATAGAACCAATAGCCAATGGCGTATCGAACCTTCGGCGATTAACGACCAACGAAGCTAGCTCTCCCGCGTCGCCCTTTCAATTCAAAATTCGAAGCCGCCACGGGTGCGACCGAAAACTGACGGAGACCAAGCGAAAATAGTCGGTAAGTATCGAGAACGAACCGAGCCTCGCGATTGGTTGATCGGTTCTGCGCGATTGGGCACTACGGCGCACACTCGAACCGATATCTCGTATTTACCACGTTCGACGTTTCTGTAACAGTGTGCGTGCATGAAGCCGCCTTTGATAGGTATTTAACGATGTGTTCGTGTAGGTATCGATTTGATTTGTGACGCCTGCCGCCGCCGATCGGTCAATCGCAGTGCGTTGCTGTCGATTTAAATTTGGAACGTGATATTTAAATTTGGTATGCATCCATTGACCGTTAGCGTGACGTCATGCAGTCTGATTGGATAGATCACTGCTCGTAATAGATCTTGCAGTTACATATTTTTTATATTAGGTAGCCAATTTCAATACATAGAAAATTACATATTGAAATTTTCCCAATATAATGTAAAGTTTTCCCCAGTAATAACTGTTAATTTAAGGCACTCCTTTAAATCAGAAACAGGTCAACATTTACACTGATACTGCAAACCAAAACGAAATTATAAAAAACTACAGCCACCCTTGATTAAAAAACGCAACAAAATAACTTCATAATTCACTACTACAACGGATCTTCACAAATGTCAGTCAGTGCAAAAAACCGGTCGTTTCGACAAATTAAAAAAAGCACGTTCCACTCCATTTCTAGATACAAAAAAAAGTTCGCGAATAAAAAAAGCAAAACATCCTCATCAACTCGGAGCTATTAATAGGGAAAAAGTGCGCAATCCGGGATTCACTGTTCAGTACCTACTAATATTTAACGAACTTCTAGATAAAGCGAATATATATGCTTCCCCGTGTACTTATTTAAAATGGAAAAATATTTTTCCTGCGTCCCGTCGTCGCTTCCGCTGCAGATAGCCGTAACTGCATTATGTTTGATGTTTTTCTTTTTTATAATGCGGGTAGCTAAAGATAGATGGCTTTTATTTTTCTAGCTTATGCATACCGATAGGAAGGATGGCTTGAATTATGTGGTTTACTTGGTCACAAAGGTTTTTAGTGGAAATGCTGCCTTCAATTAAAAGCAGTCTCTGGTTCTAAGAGAGCCTTGACGCAAGTAAATTAAAAATCTTTTACCGACATTTATCACCAATGAGCTTAAATATTTCTACAATATTTTACAATAATATCGTAAAACGATACGTCAATATTTAACATTTTAAGACTATTTTTTCTAATTACAAGATACGTACAATACTTCTGTATCTGTCACTCCACTACACTTGAAAAATTAATTGAACTATTGTTTCTTGATACTCGTCGCCTCTTACGACTCATGTTTTATCAATTTTATGTAGCATAAGTAGGGTATTTTTATGTCGGGGATTTTTTGGGACCAATAACCCATTTTTAAGATGTGAATATGCCACCGAACTACTTGAGGCACTTTTTTTGCCGAAATACCTCGGTATAAACCCCACATGTAAACGTAAGTAAAACATAAATCGTAATCGCAAATATTACAGCTCATGTGAGTAAAAATCTCACTAGCATCGCATACGAGAGAGAAGTAGAATTACTACAAAATCGAGTATCGCCACAGCGAGATATCCGCCATTCGGACGGTGGAGGCGTCGCTCGTTGATAAGGAGACACACTGAGAGCAAAAATATAGAATATTGTATATTTTTGCTCTCAATATAGAAATATGTGGACATTCAAAAAACCCGAACGAAACACTTTAAGTCCACTTTTATCATGCGTACCGCTGAAATGTGGAATGCTCTTCCCGATAGAAATAATCTGGGTGTCTTTAAATCACGAGTGAACCGGTATCTTCTAGGCAACCGTGCTCCTCGTAGATCACAGTGTCGCTTAAGAATAATAAAGAGATCCGATCAGATCACCAGTTCATCCCGAGGATAGGATCAACCTATTGACATTAATCGGACATAGATTCAAACGTTAAGCTGCTACTAAGGTTATATAAAAAAAAATACAATAACAAAAGAAAATTATACTGTAGTCATTACTCCGCTAACTTCTTCAAAACCATGTAACGGATTTTGATGCGGTTAACGCTAGCGCTAGCGTTATTTGGAGACTTTTTCTGTAAGGTTTATTCATACCCGTGTTCAAGTTCAAGTTCAAATGTTTTCATTTCGAATAAGTTTTTACAAGCGTTTATGAAACAGTAATGAGTCTAGGTGCACGGTTCCAAAAAAGTTGATCCTATGGAGAAGAATCCGGCAAGAAACTGTCATGGTGTCTTTACTTTATACTATTTAGACATTTGCAGTGATTTTATACGCCAATGGAAATGATTTTGTTATCTAGTGACAGGGTGACAGATAACATACACATATACACTATATACAGATACACTTCATTCACACTTTTTTTGTCAAAAATAACATTCTCAGCCACATTTTTACTTCGCAGTTTCTGATGTGTTTCGTCATACATCTGGGTTTCTCAAGTTATTGAAAATAAAAAAATATTAAACTATTGCTTGCTCCACGTGTGCTATAACTTTCACATATACGGCACATAGTTGGTGGCGGTGCGCTCGGAATATGCTCGATATAGAGCACGTCGCCTCCACTCGATCCCGGTGAAACATTGCCTCGTATAGTGATGTACCGAAATCATATCGATGAATATTAAAATACGTAAAACATGCTCGATATATACGCTCATTTACATGACAACTGCTAAAAATTGCCTTTGATAATAGATTATGCGACGATATATTAATAAGTCTAGTTGTAGGTAAGTGCGACTGCCACGGTAGAGTTCTTGGTTTCGATTCCCATTTTGAGCAGTACTTTTTTTTAATCGTGATAAGCTTACGCTTCTCCGCCAGTTCGCCTGATGTTAAGCGATACTACGATCTACCTGGAAGCAACCGATAACGGGTTTAAAAGTTATTTTAATAAAGGAAAAATTCATTCGATTGTATTTTTCCTTTACTAAAATAATACTATAATTAATATATATTATTATTTGCAAAAATGCAGAGAAAAAATTACATCCTTGTATGTTCGTTATAGAGCGGTCTTAATCGCCTTCATTAAATTCCTAGGAATCTTGCCTAATTGATTCTGATAACTTTTATAATATTCTATGTCAAGGCTTTTTTTACATCTCCAAAACTGAAGTTAAGGCTACACAGAAATATCTCTATGTTAATTTTATTACCTACTAATACAATTATCGATAATACTTTTCTCCCATCTCTAAGAGCACTTCCGATATAATATTTCATATTTAATAGTGATGCACCACGAAAAATCCCGCGCAGATGACTCTCAACTTACATTTTACATAAATTGGATATTATTGCGCACATATTGAATATGTTCTACGTAATATGTTATTTTTTATATGTTTCGAACGCTTCGTTCCATGGTGTATTGGATAGAATTATGTTTTCAACGTGTGGTAGCTGTTAGACTATTTACAACTCATAGGTCTTGGAGAATTCCAAGCATGAACATCCGTAAAAATCACTCTATGACTGAGGTCTTCTGGACGGCTTTTGAAGTCAACAAGCCGAAGACAGGATGAAATAGCGCACATTGGGGGAGGCCTACATCCAACAGTGGCTGTGTAACTATGATATGGCCACTAAGCCAGTGTGCTGGACTCTCTCTGTCTTTCTACGTAGACTCGTGCCCAACATTGAGACGGTATTTTTATCGTTTTTTATAAAATCTTACTAGAAATGTGGGTCGCACATTACTAGTATTCTTGTTAACCCCTCGTGCTAAGCTAAATGCTTGTGTTACGAGCAGACTCACGTCGCTAGTGCAATGGGTGGGTTTCGGCTACCGCCGCTTCAATCAAAATGGATTGATGAAAACAGATTTCTGTAAGAATCTTCAGGAGATAAGTGTAAGACATGTCACACAAATAAATGTGATGTACCATATTTACAATAAAAACTCAAGTTACGTAATGTCATTTGCTTCGATAGTTCACGTCCTTATCTGAGCTCTGTACCTTACCAACCACATTTTTACATGCCGCGTTCGAACACTACAAATTTTCTGGAAATTCGAAAAATTTTTCAATATTCCCCCAAGGTGGAGCTAACTGAAAGTTATATTTAACTTGTTTTTAAATAAAATCAAAGTGTACGTTAGCTGCAGGTTTCCCGGGCCGTTCTTTATGAACTTCATAAAAATGGTCGTATTTACAGGCGAGAACGGCGCCCTTACTATGGATTCTCGAATAAAAACTCGCGATTATCCGGAATTTCTCACACTCAGACCAGAAGCCTATATATTTTTAACGTGGGAGAGCCATGCCTCGGTACGACTGGGCCGGCTTGACCGCAGTGATACCACGGCCTCACAGAAAACGCGTCAAAGAACGCTTACGTTGTTTTTCGCGCGAGTGAGTGAGGTTACCGGAGGCCCAATCCCCTTTTAAAAGGCGGGCAACACACTTGTGACTCCTCTGGTGTTGCGGGTGTCCATGGGCGGCGGTAATCGCTTACCATCAGGCGATCCGTCAGCTCGTTTGTCACACAATCCCATAAAAAACAATTAAAGGAATATTGGCACTATAATCTATAGGATAAGTAAATTATAGGGAATATTGTGTTCCAGTATGAATGCAGATGTAGCCTGTTCAGCTCTGGGCTTATGAGACTTAAGTAACAACTCAACTCTCAAGGTAGTGATACCACTGGTGTTACTGATAATGTTAGAAAACACACAAAATACCCAAGACATAAATAGTGAATGCCAACGATTATGACCAACGCCTTATAGTGAGGAAAACCGTTTGGGATTTGCCATCGTGATGAAAGGAGCTGTAAATCCTAAGTAAAATCAAACAACTGTTGTTTAGGTGAGAAATAAGTGACTTCAGCTTATACTAGTGACGACAAATAGTAATCTTGCTTATAAATGGGCGTTATTTCATAGAATTTTAAATAATTATAGAATCGAAACTTTCTTCTTAACGATGTTTTATTTTACCTTTAGAGAGAGTAAGTAGTAGTGCCTATTCGTTTGCACATTGAACTAATTTAACATAACTAGGACTATCTCTGTCATACAAACGTGATTGAAAAAGGACAAAAAATATTTAGAACTGTCAACGAATAGAGATGATAATTCCTTCTAACCTTTTCTCATATAATTTGTTAGAACAAGAAAAAGATAGACTAAATTATATGTACACATAAATGATGGATAAATCTGAGCTACTTATGTCTCTCATTTAGTGGAAACTAAACCCCTGGCTGAGAAAATTTCAGCCAAAACAGAAACGAGCCATAGAAGTTCAGAGTTGACCTATCCCAAACAAACGAACGTCAAGGATGGATTATCATCATACTCAACCATACTAATGGTATACCTACTATGCTCAACAAGATACTCAATGTCTACATTGTCTACCTTAAACAAGGCTAAAATAGAGTGCCTTTTACAGATACGTTACTTAACTGTGACGTCACAAAATGTCTGTGCAGAATTATTGTAACCTTGTTCGCCTTTAGGGATCACACGAGTGACACTCTCCAAACTTATTAGCTCGCTGGATATTGTGCAGTACTCTCGTTTGACCCTGAACTGAAAACTCAATTCTAGATGCACAAGTTCCAATTTAAATGCCTTGAATGTAAAAAATCAAATGAAAAACTCAAACTAAAAATAAATCCCTTTAGAGTATTTTTAGTTAATATAGTAGGCTAAAAGCAAAAAACATGTAACAGTAGTAGGAATACTCCAAGAACGTATGCAGATCGTTTGCTGTATTCGGAGAACCAGTTTGGGATGATCTGCAAGGAGGCAGAGAGACAACTAAATTCTAGATGCACAAATTGCATGCAAGTGGCAATTAAAATGCCTTGAATGTAAAAAATCAAATGAAAAACTCAAACTAGAAAGAAATCCCTTTAGAATATTTTTAGTTAATATAGTAGGCTAAAAGCAAAAAACATGTAACAGTAGTAGGAATACTCCAAAAACGTATGCAGATCGTTTGCTGTATCCTGTCAGAAAAAAACGTTTCGGAGAACCAGTTTGGGATGATCTGCAAGGAGGCAGAGA
The DNA here is from genome assembly GCA_910591435.1 of Acronicta aceris. Lineage (NCBI taxonomy): Eukaryota > Metazoa > Arthropoda > Insecta > Lepidoptera > Noctuidae > Acronicta > Acronicta aceris. The sequence continues at coordinate 1,004,983 of OU342778.1, read as the reverse complement.
GAAAACTAAACTCTAGATGCACAAGTTGCATACAAGTGGCAATTTAAATGCCTTGAATGTAAAAAATCAAATGAAAAACTCAAACTAAAAAGAAATCCCTTTAGAATATTTTTAGTTAATATAGTAGGCTAAAAACAAAAAACATGAGGAGGAGGCCTGTGTTCAGGCAATGCATTCTCTATACAAACTCATAGCTAACACATTTTAACTGTGCTCCTAGACATATAAAATCATTTGTCCTGAATTATCAACGCACACCCAAAACTACTAAATCTAGAAAGCTAAAATTTGGAACACAGATTCATTTTATATTGTAATCATCATTATCATTAACCCATTACTATCGAATTGCTGAGTAGGTAAGGGTCTTCTCTCTGAAGTTAACGTAATTATCTACTTTTATCACTCACATCAAACTCCACAATACTCACATTGATAGAATAAAAAATATGTAAACATCAATTATTTATTTAAAAGAGTATTTATGGAGTTTCTTGCCGGCTCTTCTCCATAAGACCTACTATTTGGAACCGTGCATGTAGTTTTGACATTTCAAAAGTACCTGTATATGGTCTAATTGAAATAAAAAAATTGAGTTTGAGTTTGAGTTTTTGTTTATCCGCTACATGGCGATCACAATATACCGAAAGCGGTCTCAGTGATACTAAAGCCGCAAACAAATAATAAAAAATAAATAATCATCCGCTAAGACACGATTTTGGGAATTCTTACCGGTTTGATAGTGACACGTGAACACAGTTGTAGAACCAAATTGTCCACACAATAGAAGAAGTAGATTAGAAAGAAATTGTTCCCATATTTACCAGCAGCTTTCTACTGGAGTCCAGCTAGCCAAAATTCAAAACTTAGAAGTTCTCAAAGGTAAGGTAACTAACACCCTTTGATACCTCGCCCGGTTCGTTCAGAATACGTTGCATTTTAACCAGTTTAAAATACTTTATGCATAGACATTACGAGAAGCTTTCTGTACTGGAGAAAATTCATCCGATGTTGGTAGGAACTGGCGCTGGTGGATAAGGAAATAAAGTGGTAGTTGTGGGTTTATGAGCTTCGAAAGATGGGCAGGGTTATGCAGTGTGTGATTTTTAAATAGTTCCTCAGTTTTTTGCTATCACAGTTTTGAACAGAAGACTAATTCTGGTATGTAAAAAATATAATTCTAATCTAATCCTCAACTGCGTCAATAGTGTAGTGGTCGTAAACGCGACTGCTAAGCTAGAGGTTTTGGGTTTAATTCCCTGGTCGAGCAGAATTGCTGGGTTTTTCTATGAAATGAATGAATGAAAAAAAAAGAAACAGCTCCCATTTTGGCCCGAATAATGGCAATAGGCTCGCCCTCTATTATACGGGACCTAAACATACCGCGAAATGTGGTTGTATATAGTAAATCTCTGCATAACCCTTCGGGGAATACAAGCGTGATAGTATGAGACAATATAAGATAATAAAGTTAACTTAAAAGTTAACAAACCTTACCTAATTTAGGTATAAAGTGAAAACTGAACATTTTAAAAATATTTTCTCTCCTCAATAAATTCCGGGGAAACAAAGAGTATTTTAAGTAGACGTGAAATAGAGCCTTATCCAGTATTTCATCGTTTCACGGATGTAAAATACCACCCAACGGCAGCCAATAGCGGCGGCCAATTTGAATATAGAACGCCCGCTCGGAATTTATAACGGACACACGAAACTTAAATGTTCGGCAACTGTATTGTGTAGTTTACAACTAGTTGCAATCGCAGTTAGAGTTGTGACCTTACATCATATAGATAATGACAAAATTATAAATATTAATTTGAAGCGGCGGTAGCCCAATGGCTAGGGCGTCGGCTTTGCGATCATGTGGTTGCCGGTCAAAACCCACACATTGCACAACCGACGTGAACCCACTCGTAACACAAGCATTTAGCTTAGCACGAGGGGTTAACAAGAATACTAATAATGTGTGTCAACATTGGTAGTAAGATTTTTTTTTAAATAGCATATACTTAGGTAGGTACTCTTTTATATGTATATAGTTCCAGGTTTCAGTAAGTGCGTAAAAAATTATTATATTAAGAGTTTTTGAAATCACCATTTAAGAAAACGTAGTATAAGAAGTCGCTTTTTAATTATTTCAAGTAGTTAATATACTCATACTTCATAAAAATCAAAAGTTAATTGCTTTTGAGTTCCAAAATTATTTTCAAATAAATATTTTATATCAATCACTGCAACTGCAATCAGTTGTTTATTTATACAATAAGTCACCAGTCGCGTTCGAATTTTTGAGAGCAATATTCTTGCTCATACGGAATCTAAGAGCAACATCTGTAGTTCAGAAACGACGGAGCGGATGTTACGGCTTCCTTACCAAGGAATATGATATAGACGATATGATTTTGTATGAAGAAATCATCCTTTTATTTTAAAAAAAAGTTCTCAATTCGACTAGATATTGGATGGATGGATGGATTCGCTGATTGTGAACTTATTTTGACTTTCCTTTTTTATTTGATAGAATGTACTTCTTAGATGGTCCCTTAAAAATTTGGATAATGCCTAAACTGTCTGATCATGTCGGTTCTGAAGATGCACCTCAAAATTCTTGTAGTCACTTTCAAGATTCCTGAAACAGTAGTGGTTTTGCCGTTCCATTAGCAGTTTTCATAAACCACAACTCCCTCCAAATAAAACCGATTCCTGTCCAGGATGATTTGCCAGGCTAAGGAAATCAAAACACGCAAAAATTTCAATAGAGAAGATGGCTTGTTCCTACTATTTATTTGAAACTCTATTACTCAATGCCATGAAATCCAAACCCAAGCTCAAAACAGCAAGACTAAAGGACACGTTAAGCTGATTCTACGTGACACCTAATAATGGACAAAAATGTATGGTAGCTGTTAGTCACGTTAACATTTTTTTTATACCACTAAGGTGGCAAACATGCATACGGCCCGCCTGATGGTAAGCGGTTACCGTAGCCTATGGACGCTTGCAACACCAGGGGTATCACTCGCGCGTTGCCGACCCTGTAAATTAAGGACGAATAGTTAGGCCGGCGGCATAGGAGACATGCTGCCATACTTGCCAGCGGCGGTAACAAAACACTACCAGTTATAAAACGGTATTACAAAACGTCTAAAACCTTAATCTGCGTCTGGAATTAAATATTATAATATCAATAGGTATACTCGTATATCTAATACTTGCGTGTCAGAAACCAGTAAAATAATTTCTAGCAGTAATTTTCAAATTCGATAAAAGACGATTATGATTCCGTCTAGGATGTCTGTGTCCCGACTGTGAGATGTAGCCTTTCTCTTAAGACAAAATGTCTTTTATTAGACCGAGAGCTTTTAAAATTAATCAGAAACTATAGACCGCCACTTGCTATAATTCTTGCATACTTCTTTTGCTTCTTCCACATTCATACATCTTCTCATACATACACGCCGGTTGCGAGTTCTACGCACCTGACATTTTTGATGTATGTCCTTCTAGGGCGACCTCTACCGACGCTGCCGCTGGCATACAATTATCTCATGATATATAGCCAATAATTACTACGATACCAGTCGAGCAATCAAAGTTCTTAATTGAAATTCCAGCGCCTAAACTTAGCACTAAAATTAATAAGTAACCCAGTACAGAAACGTTAAAACTAATAATGCAACAGCGGACCAGATTGCACCAATACATTGCACCTGGCCGTACTAGGACTGGGCTCTTGTCACCCCCGGGGTGTCACCCCCCACCCACCCTGGAGGGGGGAGGGAGACCGCTGTACGTGTGAAACGGTTTTTTTATATATATATATTACATTATATTGAACCGTGGGAATTGTGGATGGTATTGGAGAAGAGTTTTGTGTGTTTTAGTGAAAGAAATGATCTTTGGGAATGATGAGGTTAATGGAAAGCATCTAACTGACATTTAAACAGATGAAGAGGAGATTACAATGATTATAAATTATCATCTGGTACACCGAAAGTCGGTATCAATCTGTTGACTCTCCAATCTTCAATACTACCTATACCACGATAGAAAGGAAGGGTATCTTAATAATCCAAACTAATATTATAAATGCGAAAGTAACTCTATCTGTCTGTATGTTACGACTAAACTGCTGAACTAATTTTGATGAATTTTAGTATAGAGATAAATTGGACCTTGAAGTAGGACATAGGCTACTTTTGTCTCAAAAAATCCTTTGATACGCGAATGAAAACGCGGACACCATCTGGGTTTATATAAAACCTAACCTCAAATCACGAAATATTATCTGTATCTTGTCTAAATAAATCTCATGGATATAGTCCCGAGAAAACTAGGAACATTAACTGCCTCATTAGTCTAGTGGTCCCAAGCGCGACTGCTACGCTAGAGGTCCTGGGTTCGATCCCCAGGTCGAGCAGTGTTATTGGGTTTTTCTATGAAATTCTCAGTAGCAGCTCGGAGTCTGGATTTGTGCTCGGTTAATGTGCAATAGTTTCGCCCCCTATTACATGAGACCTAAACATACCGGCGAACTGTGGGTGTACATTAGTACGCCTCTGCCTTACCCTTCGGGGAATACAGGCGTGATGGTATGTTATGTTATGTTATTGTTAAAACTAGTAACATATACAATTTTTTTTACGTGCTAAAATAGAACCCACTACAGCTCCTTATTTCCACATTTCACTAAATAAAATAGCATAGTGAGTTATAATTATCAATTCTCAAAAAATCTAACGCCTCAAAATCCGAATTCACTTTTTTAGTTTTTAATTGTATCCTATAAATAAAATGTGTTATGGCGGTCCCACAAACAATGACTGATAACACGGTAATCAGTCATTGTTTGATGGGCTAACTTAGCTTTTCCTTTTTGTTACACACATCATTAGTGCATGATGTGTTCTTCTATAAGTAATGGGGCACTTAGTTATTTAAGTGAGAATGCATATTCTTTTTAATGTATCAGTGTACTCATTGTTGAAGAGCCAAATAAAATAAATAAATAAATTCAATTCACACTTACAGTAAAAAATGTTCCTGATTATACGTCATCAATTCTGTAACATTTCACATTTGGAAACCAGATAGATATGACACGGAAGTAGGCAAGCATCGTAGCAAGTGGCAGTCTATAGTTTCTGCCTACCCCTGTGGGAAATGTACAGGTGTTTTAGTTCTTATGACTGCACCCAAAAGTAAAGATCAGACTAAGTACTTGAAGATAGAAAACAAGAGAGAAACAACTACACAGCAATTTTTCACCAAACTCCTTTTAAAGAAAATATAAAATGATCAAATCGATGGATAATAAAGAGATGGAATTTTCTGGGTATTTCTCCATCCGTAAATCAAAAGTAACTCAGATATAAATGTTTTAACCTATAAGCACAAAGAATCATTGAAAGTATTGGTAAGACGAAAAATGGAGTCGTCTTTCCTTCACCAGAACCACGAAGGACGGTTCTACAAATGCCGTATTAGGTACACCCCCAGTCATAGACACTAAAGCCTTAGACAAAAATCGTTCTTGTTCAAATTGGGTATAACTCGATTATCTCGTCTAGAAAATAACATTTCCAGTCCTCCCATCTCCAATACCAGAAAATCTATTCCAAAAATACAAAACTGTATACGGACGATAATCTATCTGTCCCCTAAGGCCGACATTGTAGGAGAGGATAAAAAACTTAAAGCCTTACATCGGGCGGGCGGCATCATAAGGCATTTTTCCGAACACACACGAACTTCGCCCCCCTCTCCCGACACCCACCCCGTTGATCTGCGCCCGATACCGTAGAGTAGCGTAAGGATTTTCGACAGAGACGATTTTTCTTGTACATTCTTTGTATGTGATTTCAAGTTTTTTTTTTATAGGATAGGAGGCCAAACGAGCAGACGGATCGCCTGATGTTCAGCGATTACCGCCGCCCATGGACACCCGCAACACCATAGGAGTCACAAATGAAAATGAAAAAAAACATGAAAATCCTAGTGTGGGGCAACGTTTTATTAAAAAAAAATGCGTTGCCGACCTTTTAAACGGGGATTGGGCCTCCGGCAACCTCACTCACTCGGCGAAACACAACGTAAGCGTGGTTAAACGTAGGTTTTCTATGAGACCGTGGTATCACTCCGGTCGAGCCGGCCCATTCGTGCCGAAGCATGGCTCTCCCACGTAAAAAATGGTATCCAAGTTTAGTATGTCATGAGGACAGCATTATGTATCGATAGATCCATCGATTCATGGTGGACATTCCGAAAACCCGAACGAAACGCTTTAAGTCCACTTTTATCAGGCGACCCGCTGAAATGTGGAATGCGCTTCCCGAGTGGGTCTTTCCCGATAGTTATAGTCTGGGTGTCTTTAAATTATAAATAGCCCGCGACATTGTTTGCGTGGACTGGATTGGTCTGACATGGATAAAAAGTAGCCTATGTGTTACTCCAGGCTATAATCTATCTGTGTGTCAAATTTTATCCAGATCCCTACTTCCATTTCGAACACTATGGTTAGATCAATTACAAAACAAGAAATAAGTTTTCGTTAAAAAATTGTTTTTCGAACGGTTTTTAACCTTAGGAATATTGAGACCAAAACATTTAAAAAAGTTTTGATACATAATTCCAAAAATACATCTTCGAAATCTGTAAGAATATCTAATAAATAAAGTACTAATGACTGCCTCACTAGAGACCTGGTCCTGGGTTCGATCCTCATGTTCAAAAAAGTGTTATTGGGTTTTTCTATGAAATTCTCAGTAGCAGCTCGGAGTCTGGATTTGTTCCCGGTTAATGGCAATAGGCTCACCCCTTTTTTACATGGGACTTAAACAAACCGGCGAACTGTGGGTGTACATAAGTACGCCTCTGCCTAACCCTTCGGGGAATAAAGGCGTGATGGTATGTATGTAGGTGTGTAAGAATATGTATGATTTACAAAATTATATTTTTTCGAAGCGAATAACCGTATCGCTCTATATCTTGGTTTACTCTACAGTCACTCTTTGCTTCTTCGTCTCGCCGATAGCTTGGGATGTGTGCGGCATCGGAACGCTGAAAGACGCCCTGTGACGCTGGAGCCTTCCTGAAAATGTATGCTACCCCCACCCCCACTCCGCGCTCAAGCAAAAACACACACAACGACACGGAAAAAACCTCACAAGTGTACTAACGGAAAATACTCTTGCTTGTGTGCGTCAATGAAAGATTACTCCTATGTAGTGGCAATACATATTCGTCGAGCGAAAGGTTTTGTATCTGTGTGCATTCTGTGTCAACGCTATTTCGTATTACTCTGCGCTAGTGTGAGTGTTTTATTGACATTTTTATACATGAAATTTTATGTGCACGATTTAGATGTTTTTGTATATAAGCTTGTATGTGTTGGTTGTGTGTATGTGTGTGAATTATTTGCGGTCGCTTTCGATGTTCGTGGAATACTGAATGGGTGTAATTAATTCGTTTCAGATGAAACTGTTCCCGCTGCCTCTCCGAGTGAGGAATAATCAGACGTTTCGTGGGGCACTGCAGGATTTGCTCCTTCGACGTTCAACTATTTGGTAACTGTGGTTATGATAGCTTCTGATTCTAAATACACGTGTACCTATGTATAAGGATTCTGTGGTAATACAGGAGATATTGTAGCTAAGGTTTAAGTTATTGAAGCTATGTGATATATTTGCCAATACGAAGGTATAGATAATAAGAAGGTATAGGTCTGTTAAAAAAGAACTTTCTACATTATATCCATCAACCAGCACCAGCTAGGACAGAATAACTATCCAAGGAGTCAAACAGCCAAAAAATATTTCTCCAAAATCAGTCTAACAGTTTAGGTTTGTGTTTTAATTCAGGGACAAACATACATATAGAAGAAATATATGTATAGGTATATAATATAGGTATTAATCCTCTTTATTCAATAGAAATCTTATTAAATTTGACACAAACGTAAGGAAAATCCCTTGAAACGTTTTTCCCTAAATATTATCTACATTCAACTAACAAACACCGTAATACTACATGAGAGGTAGCCAGGAGTCTGAAATCATGGCGTCTTCCACAAAAAGAAATAGTAGGTACTATACCAAAAAAGCTGCCCAGTGGTCCGCCAGCATTTGCATAGTTAATACGAATCGACACGCACACATCCACACGTTAATTCACAGACAATGTTCGTAACCCACACCTGCAACGATCTGAATTTTGCTCTCGCGTATTATAATGAAGTTTAAAAATATAAAGAATATATTAATTGGGATTGGAGCACGTGAAGTTGTCAGTTATTTTTTATATTTGGACGTCGGTAAATGAGCAGACGAGCCACCTGATGGTTTTGTAGCGTGGGAGAGCCATGCTTCGGCACGAATGGACCGGCTCGACCGGAGTGATACCACGGCCTCACAGAAAACCGGCGTTAAACAACACTTACGTTGTGTTTCGCCGAGTGAGTGAGCTTACCGGAGGCCCAATTCCCTTTTAAAAGGTCGGCAACGCGCTCGTGCCTCCTCTGGTGTTGCGGTTGTCCATGGGCGGCAGTAATCGCTTACCATCAGGCGATCCGTCTGCTCGTTTGCCCTCCTATCACATAAAAAAAAAACTGTTCGTATCTGAAGTTAGCCCTTTCGAAAGGAAAGAAGAATGGCGAACAGCTTTTCTAATGAAACTTACCACTGCAGAACCACTTGCTGTACGTGCACAAATACTTCGAGCTTACTGTCGTAGGAATAACGTCTCGATCGGTAAATCTAACCATTCAAATGAAGAAGTCAATTTTAGATAAAATATTATTAAACAAAGTTCTTCTTCTTCGGGCTTTTGACTTCGGGCCTCCGGTAACCTCACTCACTCAGCGAAACACAACGTAAGCGTTGTTTGACGCCGGTTTTCTGTGAGGCCGTGGTATCACTCTTTTTATGGTATAGGGGGACAAACGAACAGACGGATCGCCTGATGGTAAGCGATTACCGTCGTCCATGGACACTCGCAACATCAGAGGAGTCACAAGTGCGTTGCCTGCCTTTTAAAAGGGAATTGGGCCTCCGGTAACCTCACTCACTCGACGAAACACAACGTAAGCGTTGTTTGACGCCGGTTTTCTGTGAGGCAGTGGTATCACTCCGGTCGAGCCGGACCATTCGTGTCGAAGCATGGCTCCGACACGAATGCATGGCTTCCTGTAGTTATATGTATACTATAGCCAGTGTATCTATAACCCAGACATCCGAGCCGTCTCCAAGGAATCGAGTCTTGTATTTTTATTTTCTTACTTTCCACGTCAGGAACTAAAGGCTAGAAACTACAATGAAAATGATGACGTTTTTCTGTTGATACTACTTGACCTGCTTCTGATGACCTTAAGCAGTTATGTGTGAAATGCGGCGTTTATTCATATTCATTTATTTAATCTTTATATATATAATTCTTCTGTGAGTGTGTATGTCACTGAACTTCTCCCAAACGACTGGACCGATTTTGATGAAATTTTTTGTGTGTGTTCAAGGGGATCTGGGAATGGTTTAGATCAAACGACTGGACCGATTTTGATGAAATTGGGGATCTGGGAATGGTTTTGTCCGCTGTCCGCTGTATTTCGCTTTATACGTAGCGAAGCACGTACCGGGCCGCTACTTTACATATAAAAACATTGCAATCTTTGAATAATTAATAATAAATTAATGTCACAGAATTCATTCCATTTAAAGTGGGATTATATAATATTTATAAAATTGAAAAATTGAAATTGAAATAAAAACAATTAATTACCTATAATAAAATATCATAATAGAAAAAGAAACAATTATAATAAATTGTTATATATTGAGATGGAAATGATTATAAGATTTGTTTGAATATTTTCCGATTCTCCAAATATTTTCCCATTAATGAAAAATTTATTAGTGAAATAACACCTTTTATTTTGAAAGAGTGTCTGTGGAGTTTCGTACCAGATTCGTCTCCATAGAATTAGCTTTTTGAAACCGTACATCTAGACTCATTACGTACTAAAACTTATATATTAAATGTGAAAGTTTGTCTGTTATTTGTTACGTTTTCGAGAAGTCGTCAGTGTAACTTTCAATAACTTAAAAACACGTTCAAAGATTTATTGATCCATGACTAATAAATGCATAATTGAATAATTTATTCCTAATAAAAAGTGGCGCTTATACTCAATAAAGATATAATATCCATCGATGATTACGATCGCACTGTTTTTCTCCTCTACAATAACAATTAAGAATGAATTGTGCAGAAAATTATTCATACTTACATCCCTAACTGATGACAAGACATTACCATACAAATTACTACCATTTTTATATACAAAACGAGCTAATAAGAACCTTATTTTCACAACACTAAAGGTTGAAACAACTGTATAAAAACAACGTTTGGTATAACCAAGAAGTTTACATAATACAGAGACCGTCCTTATTTTTATTGAAGATCATAATGTACTAGGAATTAATTAGGATAAAAAATGTAATTACCATATTGGATAAAAACAGGCTTTAACTAACAATGAGGTGCAATTGGATAGAAAAGAGGTAAAGAATCAGGCTGTCAACACATTTTAATTGGATGCGGGTTACTGAATAATTATAATGCAATTGAACATGCATACATCTACACTATAATTATTGGAAATGTTAGCGTAAGTTTCTCAGTATAATTTGATTCTTCTTCACGTCTAAACTACTGGATCAATTTTGTTATATTTTGCCATTCACATAGTCTAAATCTTGGAAATGGATATTGGACTTTTTTATTGATAAACTAGGACCAGATTACATGTTAAGATGATATTAACACAGGCATACATCGTTTCTTAATCTAGTTAGTGTTAGTACTGTTCTCCTAGCAAGGGCACAGAGTAATCTGTATTAAGGAGAAACAGGTTCGATCCCTCGGTATGGTCGAATTACAGCGTGTGATATTTCGAAAACTTACTTAACAACAATTGAAAACGGAAAAATAAAGTAAATGTAAATAAGGAATAGTGATTACATTTCTGAAAAACTTATGTCTACGAGTATAGTATAGTTAAGCAGTAATGAACTACAGTATGAGTATATTTTTAGGTCCCATGTAATTACGGCGAGTCTATCCGTTAACCGGATATAAGGAAGATTCAAGTCCAAACTAAAGCGTAAAAAGCATATAAATTCCTCAATTACCATGGACTGAGAACAAAGTAGGAATCGAGACGTATTATGTGACCTCCCCACCCTTTTATAGAGGGGGTGGGAGGCCCCAGCGGCCCACTTGTCCCCGTAATATAGTAATGCCGTAGTGGCATTTATTAAATTGTAAAAATCTTATTGATTTCCCGGAGGGAGTAGGGAGGCTGGATTGATGGGTAGAGTATGTGGGTAGGGATAATGGAGGAAAATGGAATAAATAGAAGATTAATACTTTCGCTTTAAATGTGTCTAGTAGAGAGGTAGGGCATAGTGTAATCGAATAATTGCACTCATAATTGGAGCTGCCCTACTGGGGAAGTACCTCCACCTTGCAGAACATCGTACCCAAATAACATAGCTCCGTGCTATGTTGTGTTCCTAACGGTGAGCAACGTCGCCAGAGCTCCGTGAGGAAGCGTTGTGTTGGCAGATAGGATAAGCATCACGAATTTTCCTATGCTGCCAGCCCAACTATTCCTCCTTGATTTACAGGGTCGGCAACGCGCGAGTGATACCCCTGGTGTTGCAAGCGTCCATAGGCTAAGGTAACCGCTTACCATAGAGCTTAAGCTTAAGAACTTAATTTGATTTGTGCCTGGTTATCAGTGATACCCGTCTGGATATATGGTAAACAATGTATACGCAAATTGGGAATGTACATTAATAAACTTCTATCACCAGCGATGATATATAAAAGCTTAATCTTTTAACACATTTCAAGTCAAGCTCCAACACATCTTAGATGAAGGGATCGCGGCAAGCGGCAATAAAAACCGGAATATATCCATCTGTGTCGTTCAAGTGCTGTATCTTGCCGCTCCGTGCCGTACTGTGTCGTTCAAGAGGCTTGCCATGCTGCCGTGGAGCTCAAATGCTCTTACGCAGACAGCCACTCCATTTTATGCACGTATTATTTCTTAGATTTTTCTTAACAATCTCCTGGAAGTGTAATAATGAGTTTTAATTATATTTAAAGTAGTAATGAGGGACGAACAGCTTTCTGTAGGCCATAAAATAGGTAATATGTATTGGTAAATTATGATTATGATTAGGCTGGTGTATCATCAAAGGCCTCCTGTGTGTTTCCTCTATCTCGATCTTGTGCTACTTGGAGCCAATCTGCATTAAAGGTATCAAAATCAATACAGGAAAATGGTGGTTAAAAATATATTTACCTAGTACATAAATATTCATTCTGTGCGGGAATCAAAAACTCAACCCCATTATTAAGTAGCCAATTGCTTGACCGACCAGTACGCAAATCAAGCAAATATTTTTTTTTATGGAATACTTTTCTTTTGTGAACTTATATCGTATAATTATACTGCAGAAAACATCTGACTTGCTTATCGCTAGGACCTGACTAGCTGGCTCCTTACGTCCGAGGTCCCCGTAAGACACCTTGGTGTGAAAGCCCTTCGCTTGCAGCAGCTGTGGCAGTCTGCTGTCCCTAGGGGCTCTTAATAGTCGGCAACGCATCTCTTTTGGTGTTGTAGGTGTCTATGGGCAGCGATGATTACTTACCATAGTGGCTCATCTGCTCATTTGCCAACTAAATCGATATAAAACTACATCACGCTACTACGCTACGCTCGATGGTAAGCGGTTACCGTAGCCTATGGACGCTTGCAACACCAATGGCATCACTCGCGCGTTGCCGACCCTGTAAATCAAGGAGGAATAATTGGGCTGGCAGTATAGGAGACAATGCGTGATGCTTATCCTATCTGTCAACGCAACGCTTCCTCACGGAGTTCCGACGATCTTTCTCACCGTTAGGAACACAACATAGCACGGATCTATGTAATTTTGGCTACGATTTGCTGCAAGGTGGAGGTACTTCCCCAGTCGGGCAACTCCAATTGTGAGTGGAATTATTTGATTCCACTATGCCCTACCTCTCCTTTCATCAAGCTATTTATGAAAACCCATAATTTTCCAAGCCGTAGTCTATCAAACTGTCTACATATTTTTACATAACGTCTTACACAATTAATATTTCCATTGTTATGACTAACTATTGTGCGCTGTGACACATCGAGACCGCTCATTACTTTTGTGTGTCGGGTTTGCGTCATGCAATCATTTCTTACATGGGAAATTTTTGATATGCAATGTTTTTGATAATTATGTTCAAGAGAATAGGTGCCTAAGGTAGCTTTCAGTATAGGTACTGCAAATATTGCTGAATTTTTTTTTATGGGATGGGAGACAAACTAGCAGACGGTTCGCCTGATACTAAGCGATTACCGCCGCGCATGGACACCCGCAACACCAGAGGAGTCACAAGTGCGTTGCCCGCCTTTTATAAGGGGATTGGGCCCGGTAACCTCACTCACTCGGCGAAACGCAACGTAAGTGTTGTTAGACGCCGGTTTTCTGTGAGGCCGTGGTATCACTCCGGTCGAGCCGGCCCATTCGTGCCGAAGCATGGCTCTCCCAAGTAAAAAAATATGTTCGTTACTTTTCGAAACCTTAACAGCATCCATGGCGATTAGTAACCATGTATAACTTCCCTAAACCAGTATGTTATCCCACAACATTCAAACTTAACACCCAACCAGCAAACAACATCCACGCTCAGATTTATATCCTCATAGTTTCCAAGACAATAGGAATCCTAACCTGAGTCCGCCGTACGTATCGCACAGAAACAAAACAAGACAGCTAACGACTAACTCTTCTATACGTAGGACGTAGCACTCCTAACAAAACCGGGGACTCTGCTCAAAGCGTGCGAAAGTAGAGCCCTCTTTATCTAAGAGCCGTCTACGGGAGGGGGGAGGACAAGTGCATCTCAAAGAAATGCAGATTTTACACGTCGCTACTCTCTGGGTGTGTTGGATGTATCGCGTAGACTGTGTACGGTTGGCAAAAACGTTTTCAAAATAAAAAATATGTTATATTTATTTCTGCAAATGGAATTTATAATTTTTATATTTTTTAACACAGGATCAAACCGGCATGACCTAACTGACGACCACTGAGAAGAAACGCCGATATTAAGTCAGAGAACCATAATCTCTTTTATTGTGATCATAATCATATTCTTCTAGATAAGTCGCAGTGTCGCTTAACATCAGCCGAAATGGCGGGCATACGTAGGTCTATCAAGAATTTAAAAAATGTCCAGACATCATATTATGTACATACATACCATTACGCCTGTATTACCCGAAGACTTAGACAGAGATGTATGTACCTATATGTTGTACACTCACAGTTTGCCGATATGTTTAACTCCCAATCGGGCGAGCCTGTTTCCATAAAAATTTCATAGAAACCTGGGAAGCGAACCCAAGACTTGACAACACAAGTCAGATTGTTTATTTTGAATAGGGCGGCAAATGAGCAGTCGCACCTAAAATGGTAAGTAGTCATCGCCGCCCATGGACACTTGCAACACCAGAGGAGTTGCTGATGCGTTGTCGAGCTTTAAGAGCACCTACGGACTGCAGACTGCCAGAGCCGCAGCAACCGAAAGGGGAACTGGCTCTTACGTGCAAAAGTCCAAAAACACCAAGGTGCTTTACGACAGTCTCCGACGTATGTTTATAACATACCATCACACCTGTATTCCCGAAAGGTTACGCAGAGGCGTACTAATGAACACCCACAGTTCGCCGGTATGTTTAGTTCCCATGTATATGGGAATAATTGCGTTCGAACCTATTGCCATTAACCGGACACAAATCCAGACTCCGAGCTGCTACTGAGAATTTCATAGAAAAACCCAATAACACTTTGCCCTTGCACTTGGACCTCTAGCGTGGCAGTCGCGGTTGGGACCACTAGACTAATGAGACAGTGATAAAAGTATGTTTATGTTTTTGATCTAAAGCATACTGGAAAAATTTACATCGGTAAACCTCTGCCTACCCCTTCAGGGAGTGCGTGATAGTATGTTAACAATATTTAATAGTTTATTATGACAAGACATTGCAGCACGTAACTCAAGTAGACATATCGTGACAGATATGAATCTAAACACTTTTATACTCCACAATGCGTTGCAAACGTTAGATTTATGATTCATAACATTAAAACAGAGTTATAAAAACTAGATATTAAATATACAAAGTGAACTAGGTCCTCCAGATATTATAGTTTAACACGCGAAGATAGACAGACGGTAATGATGCAACCTTTTTTATATATTGACATAGTGACTGGAGTGGTCAGTTCGCTAATTCCATTTTTGAAAACAATTTCTTACCGTTACATTTTTAAATATTTTTTTTTATATTCTATCGTTCCATCTTGATGACACGTTTGGCATAGCGGCTCAGCGATCGGATTCTGCGCCAGGGATTATAATAACATGAAAAAACGAATTAACTTGTAAAATAGAACGAAAAAAAATATATAAAGAAATCGTGTGCCCCAAGGCTGTGCCAAATAGGTCCAGTTCAGCTAAATGCCAGACCGTTGATGAGCTGCCTGGTGCTAGTTTTCTACTGGATCATCTTTTGTTTAAACAATTTTGAAAATATTTAAAGTTTTAAAAATATTTAAAGTGATAAATATTTAAAGTGTTAAATATTTATCAACATATCATTA
Source organism: Acronicta aceris (assembly GCA_910591435.1). Lineage (NCBI taxonomy): Eukaryota > Metazoa > Arthropoda > Insecta > Lepidoptera > Noctuidae > Acronicta > Acronicta aceris. The sequence goes on along the minus strand of OU342778.1, from coordinate 989,228 downwards.
TAAAAAGATTAATTAAAGTGTTAAATAATTTAAAGTATTAAAGCTTTAAATTTTATTTTTTTATTTGTTTTGCCAACCGTATCAAATATGACACTCATTACAGAGCGCTGGTAGGATTTCTCTAAAATATGTCAAACGTAAGTAGGCAACACGATGTAGCGCCGATCTTAGCACTAATGCTCTTTGTCTAGTTGTGAAAAATATGCTGCAACTCGTACTTACATATAATCTTTAAAAAAAACATCACGCCTCTACCCCAAAAGTGATAGACTGAGGTATACTGATGAAGGTACTCACTTAAAGTTCACTGATATGTTTTCAGGTCCCATGAAATTATGGAGCGAGTATTCACTGAACATAAATCCAAATTCCATTAAATTACTGAAAATGTCCTAGAAAACCTAACATTCCATTTTGCTCAACCTTGGAATCGAATCAAACAATTCACGCTCAGGCGCAGCCGAATGAGCTATTGATCGCTGTGAGTGAAAATGATCTAAAAGTGAATTCCGCATTTTTTTTATACGCCTGTATTTTCAAATAGCCTAAGCAGGGATCTACTCCTACTGCTGGATTCCCACTTGTTATCAATAATTATCATGCACTTATTTGGACTTTAGGGACGGAAAAAGGAGAGCTCTTATTATTATTAATTGCTAATTCAGTTATTACATACATTTCAACATACGAAAATGACTAAACTGAACGACTTTCTAAAGCACACCTAACTATAATTTAAATATAACATTTAACATTATGGTTGCCTTCCGTGTAAGGTTAGTCAGAGGTGTACTAATGTACAGTACAGTACCTACATTAGTACACGTTATAGAGGGAGAACATTTCGCCATTACCAGGCACAAATGAAAACTAACCTGCTACTCAGAATTTCAAATCGAACCCAGGACCTCTAGTGTAGCAGTCGCACTCAGAACAGCAATTAAACATAAAACTGCAGAATTCTCAAACGATTTAAAAGTCGTAAAGATTAATAATGTAACCATGTTTTCTTTTAAAAAGAGTAGGTATATAGCAGCGATAGCCTAGTGGTATGACCGTTGGACTGCCAAGTCAAAGGTCTCGAGTTCGAACCCAAGGCACGCACCTCTGACTTTTCGAAGTCATGTACGTATTATTAGTTAATTATCACAAAAACATCTAGGCCAGCGTGGTGGACTATAGCCTAATCCCTCTCATTCTGAGAGGAGACCCGTGACCAGCAGTGGGACAGTATAATGGGTTGATTATGTATGTTATGTATCTACGGAGTTTCTTGCCGGCTCTTGTCCATAAAACTCACTTTTTGAAACCGTGCAGCTAGTCTTGACTTTTCAAAAGTTCCTTTTTTTAATGGTGTAATTGAAATAAAACATTTTGAATTTCACTTTAAACCACTAGAGTAATGACGCAGTAATAATGACAGTATATATTTAACGTTCTTACATCCATCCAATCATGTTTTTATAACTGAACTTCAAAACAAAACGCATTACAATTATAATTAGCTGCAATATTCGTTAAGGGGTGGCTCCGATACAGCCAGGGTTCGATCCTGGTCCAGTTCAGAATGAACGCAAACTTGGCACATTACGCGATCGTAACGCGCGACGATTAAAACCAAAGTTTTTACAAAAGGGTGTGGCCCCGAGTGGGTGGAATTGTATAGAGCTGACGGTATTGTTAGGTCTAGAAATTAGATTTTAAAAATTGCCAAAACCACAGCAATGAGACAACATAATAAGGAAAAAAACAAAGGAATAATTATTAATTACCTACTTAATGAAGGCCAAGTAATTTATAATCGAGAGTATTGCTCACGCGCCACCACCCACCGTGTCAATTTTTAGGTAGCAATTTTTTTCTTGTAATTTCACTCACAAATTAAAATCGTTATATTACCTTTAAACCATAATAAAATAATTTTAGTACACATTTTAGTCCATAACACAGCACAGAATATTTGGCAATGCGTTTGTTACCCACAAAAAAAATAATAAGCCATAAGGTTATTATTAAAGTAAAGATATGCTGGTGTCAATAACGTGTATACTACACTTATGACGTAGAAAAGTACTTAGGACTATAACAATAATGTTTTTATGAACATACTTACTTGTCACACCAAAATGATTCCCAGTCACACCCGATCCGCTCTATATGGGGCCACAATTAGACAATCGGCGCATCGGTGGGCCATGAGCCATTAGAGCTTTAATTGAAAATAGCGTAAAAGCTGTAAATCGTGCAGCGCTGCCCGATGTCTCGGCGCCCCCTTCCGATGTAGCTAGTGAGCTTAGAGCAATGGGCATTGCAAGCGCATTGTGCGTTCGAGCATTGAAGTTGAATTATACGCAGTAGGTACAGTGGCGACCAAAAGTCCATAGGCAATCTCACAACGCAATAGCTTGACGTTTAGTTTGACTTACGACCTTCTATTCATCACCAAAAACAGTTCTAACCTAACCTAAACCTAAAATTTGGTGACCATTTATCAACACTTTGGTGATCAATTTACTAAAGTTGGTTGTCATTATATTGTATCCCAAATTTAACTACGTGTCTATTGGGCTTAAAGATTCAAATTTGCGTTCACTTAAGCATTAGATCAATAAAACTATAGGTAGGACAGGGAACCCGTAATGCAGAAATTTGTCAGTCGCTGCGACATTTGAGCCTTAAAAATATTATCCGTATTTTTACGCTATTTTACCAATTCATTTCTAACCGCCTCATTAACCTCGAGGTCCTGAGCGCGACTTTACACGAGAGGTCCTGGGTTCGATTCCAAGGTCGAGCAAAAGTGTTATTGGGTTTTTCTATGAAATTATAAGTAGCAGCTCAGAGTTTTGAATTTGTGCCCGGTTAATGGGAATAGGCTCGCCCCCTATTACATGGGACCTAAACATACCGGCGAACTATGGGTATACCTGCAATAGTACGCCTCTGCCTAATCCATCGGGGAATACTGGCGTGATGGTATATTAAAAAGCCCTTATATTGTTAATGAGATGAGAAGCCACCGCATCACAAGTAAACTACCTCATTAGCGTAGTAGTCCTAAACGCGACTTCTACGCTAAGGGTCTTGGGTTCGATTCCCAGGTCGACACTGTTATTGGATTTTCAGAAGTAAAAGAGAAAGAAGAAGAAGAAATGTGGTACCTGGGTGACAATAGGCTAACCCCGTATTACATGGAACCTTAACATATCGACGAACTGCGTATTTTTATTGAGGCACTTAATGGTATATTACTTACTAAGTCCCCCCACTACTAAGGCTGTGCCTAAATTACACACCCTTTTGTCTCGTTTCATTCAAATATAAACTCAAACAAAACAACAGTGTGTGAATATAATAGCCATTTTTTTCAATACATTATTTCATTTGAAAAATACAATTTGAACTCCTAACCTTTTAATCACCGTCCGTTGAAGCTACCACGTCATCACCATAAAAACCATGGAGCAAGTCCAATCGATGGCTGCACTCAAAACTGTGGAGGTAATGAAATGGTCGCCATACGTTAAAGAAATTATGTATATTAAATTCTCAACTGACTTTCTTATCGACATCAAATGTATCGGCTGAGGGGACGAACTAGTCTTGATACTTGGACAAAATATATATAATATTTTACAATTTATACATACATAAATACTCGCGCCTTTTTCCCATTAGGCAAATAGAAAGTACAAACGCCACTAGCTACGATTCTTGCCTACTTTAAAGAAAAAAAATATAATGAGATACAATTTACATGTTACTTTTAAACAATGACTAACAATCCATGGTTAAATAAAATAGTAATTAAATACCATCATGCCTGTATTCCCCGAAGGATTAGCCAGAGGTGTAGGTATTAATGTACCTACAGCCACAGTTCCCCGGCATATTTAGCTCCCATGTAATAGGGGCAAGCTAATAGCCATCTAATCGGGCACATTTCCAAACTCCGAGCTACTAAGAAAACCCAATAACACTTTGCTCTACCTGGGATCGAACCCAGGACCTCTAGCGTAAAGGCGAGCTTAAGACCTCTAAACTAATGAGATAGTCATCAAATATAGTAAATGGTATTGTAATTGTAAATGGTATTTCCTATTTATTAAAAAGTTAAGGCTGACTCTTTCTGGTCGGGGACGTACTCGTAAATGAATCAAGATCATGATGTTTGTACAAATTATTTAGGTTTCTGCTTGCACGAACATATAGAATTTTGCTGCTAATTTTACCAAGTGAATAGCTATGGTACACATAATGGTCGATTGAACCTTCTAGACCAACAAGGGGCATTCAATTAAAATTTTAGAACTACCAATAACAGTATCACAAAATTTGTCAAGTATCAAAACTGTTTACCGAACACCATAACACGTTAATATCGCATGCGACTAACAATCTAATTACAACCCGCGGGAATCGAACCCCGATCGGCTGGCTGATAGGAGCCGATTACACTCCCACCGATATACCGCGTTAGTTAAATAAGTGTAAAAGGGACCCTTTTCAGCGATAATTATGCCTTTTTTCCGATAAATTTTGATGACAAACTTTTGTAGAAAGGTAATTTTGAAATTTTATTGTAATTATTTCTTTTGTGCAGTGACAGCCTAGTGGTATTACCGTTGGACTGCCAAGTCAAAGGTCTCGAGTTTGAACTCAAGGCACGCACCTCTGACTTTTCGAAGTCATGTGCGTATTAAATAGTTAATTATCACGCGCTTAAACGGTGAAGGAAAACATCGTGAGGAAACCTGCATACCTGAGAGATTTTCTCGACGGCGTGTGAAGTCTGCCAACCCGCACTAGGCCAGCGTGGTGGACTATAGCCTAATCCCTCTCATTCTGAAAGGAGACCCGTGCCCAGCAGTGGGACAGTATAATGGGTTGATTATGTATGTATTTCTTTTGTAGAAAAGTATGTAATTGACTGCCTCATTAGTCTAGTGGTCCCAAGCGCGACTGCAACGCTAGAGGTCCTGGGTTCGATCCTCAAGTCGAGCAAAGTGTTATTGGATTTTTCTATGAAATTCTTAGTAGCACGTTGGAGTCTGTGTGCTTGGTTAATGGCAATAGGCTCGCCCGCTATTACCAACCCTACCTAAACATACCGGCGAACTGTGGGTGTACATTAGTGCGCCTCTGCCTATCCCTTCGGGGAGTACAGGCGTGATAATATGTATTGTAATTATATTTTTAAACCAGCAATGAATGGGGGCGAGCCTATTGCCATTAACTGGCGCAAATTCAAACTCCGAGCTGCTATTGAGAATTTCATAGAAGAACCGAATAACTCTGCTCAATCTGGAATTCAAACTCATTCCCTCTCTTGTAGCATGCGCGCTTACGGGAACTAGACTATCAGCCAGCTATTATATACAATTTTTATTACAAAAATTCAGACATTTATAGTTACTTAACGATGCCACCAAATCTTTATGTCTATCAATTATTACGAGTACCAATGAATTATAATGATGACACATTTGGCGTATTTGGTGTGTTGTGGGTTCGAACCCCACACAAAATAAATATAATATATTTGTATGATCTACAGGTAGTTGTGCCGGATCTGGCCGTTAGTGTTGTGAGAATTTGTGTTTATATACGCACCCATGATACAGGGAAAATCTTAGTGTGGGGCAAGGTTTTTTTTTTAAAACAAACAATAAAAAAAGTAACTAGTTACACAATAAATACCGAAAATGCATTTGCCCTTTACAAGACAACAGCAATATTGGAAAGCTCCCCAGAAAGACTACAACTCATTGTAATCAGATTGAAATAAATTACATCTTCGATAATTGATTCAGCGGTGATCGGGAGAGGGCACGTGCTATCGGCGGCCTAAGGAATGGAGATAGAGACGGAGAAGCTACTGGAAAATCCCCTTCGAACTGATAGTAACTATCACAAACTTTCATAAGAAAAAAAAATATACATTGGGTTTACAAGAGTAGTTAAGTGTCAGAATCCAATTACTGTTTTCCAGAAGTTATAAAGTATACCTGTTTATATTATCTTAATAGAATGGCATAAAAGCTTGGTTGGATGAAAGGATTGGAATGGTAAAAATACTCATAACTTACAATTTGATTGAGCAAACACTCATTCAAAAATTTATAATCTAGGTTTTTTTATTCTTGATAGGGTTACGCTTGACCGCCAGCTCGATACTGTGATCTACGATGGAGCGTGAAAAAACCGATTCACTCGTGATTTAAAAACACCCAGATTATATCTATTTGAAATTGATTTTTCTCTAAGATATATTTTCGTTGGCATTTATCTATCAAAAATATTACTAGTGCCTGATTTAGGGATGCAGATTAGAGCAACGATTTCCCAACTAGAGATTGAATAGGATTTTACTACAACTTATACAATGAGCATGCGCTGGCGCCATCGCGAAGCTAATTAGAAAAAAAAGAAAGAAAATTATCATACTTCTAGATTTTTAATCGGTTAATAACAATAGCTTAACAGGGTAGAGTTGTTCTAGAATAAAAATAAAAAGAAAATTCTGAAACAAACACCTTTATACAAAATCTTCCTACAAGTGATTCTCAAATTCAACAAAATTTTACAGTTTGATCGAACAAAATATGCGACCAGCTATTTCACCCATTCAATTCTAAGGCTAAGGTTCCGCATCGTTACAAAGGGACTTCCTTAACGTAACCACACACTTTTACATGTGTGGTGCCCCTAATTACATTCATATTGGTGACCGTCTTGCAGGTGCACAGCCAGCCGTAACGGACATCAGTCAAGCGGAGAAGCACGCAAAAGACGACCACAAAACATAAGATACAAAGAACAAAATTGATTGAATACATTTCAAGGATGAAGACAAGATTGCCGATCGATGTATGATTCGTATTGAGAAAGCAATAAAGGTTATTATTGAATGTGGGAACGAATTCGGTAACAATGATACTGGCTTTGCGTAAGGTCAATAGCATGGTCGAATTCGGCATCGTTAATTACTGACCGATGGTCGAATGATTTTTTTATTAGTAAAAGGTGGTTGTCGATTGTAATTTGAATTTGATGGACGGGGAAGCAATCGATGGTACTGATAGCGCATCCATGTGGAACTTGGTGTACCATAATTTACAATTTTTGGATTAGAAGCTCTTACTCGTATCTATAATAAATTTTGAGTACACGTGTTCATTTAAATACCGGTCAAGGTGTCGGTTGTAGTCAAGATATTTTGTGATATTGAATTTAAATGCTATATGATCAAAATAAAGTAAACAATATAGGCACCACTGATTTCCGATACTTACACGAATGTTACACATGTAATTATTTTTTGTCGCAGTTAATTGATAGTGTAATAGTTATTGTTCTCTATGTACGAAGAATAAGTTCACTTTTTTTATGGGATTTGGGGACAAACTAGCAGATGGATCGCCTGTTGGTAAGCGATTACCGCCGCCCATGGACACCCGCATCATCAGAAGAGTCAAAAGTGCGTTGCCCGCCTTTTAAAAGGGGATTGGGCCTCCGGTAACTCACTCACTCAGCGAAACACAACGTAAGCGTTGCTTGACGCCGGTTATCTGTGAGGCCGTGGTATCACTCCGGTCTAGCCGGCCCATTCGTGCCGAAGCATGGCTCTCCCACGTTTAAGAAATGGCTTAGTTAAGGTAATCGATATAAGTAATTGTAATATTTTAAAATACAGAGCTCTTTGTTTTCATTGCAGCAATAGCAAGTCGAATACATTATTTTACACCACATTTGCGCGTATGTCAAACTTCATATTCATTGCAAAATTATTGCAAGCTTAAGAGACCTGTTATGTTGTAAATAACAAGAACTTTGTAGCAAAGTAGTCGATTACAAGAACCAGAATAATAAATCGTTCATTTGACTTTTACTGCTCGCACGAGATGCCAACTAGCTTATAAACATGTCCTACTTTTTCCTCCCTTTTTAGATCAGCATGAATCACTTCAAAAAAGTCTAATATGTTACACTTCAACTATTCAACAAGCTCACAACATTCTATCGAACTCACCTATAGACCAGGAAAAAGAATTTCACTTAGATACATCAAACGCAAAAAATTTGCTTTTACTACCAATCCATCTATCATTGTTTTTTCCTATTTTTTTGTAAGCCGATTATGTAAAAACCATTGAATATAGAATACTTGCAACGGTTACAGAAGCCATAAAAACGTCACTATATATTTATATGACCACTTTCTAATAAAAATGTATTGGACCTAAGAATGGTCCTTGGTGAACTTCGCGTGTCAAAGTTGAATTTAACATAATCTGTCATTGTAACTATACTAACAATGGGTTATTTACAACTGTTCGGTGTGGGCCGTTATGTCTTATAAGGGATAAAGAAAAGAAAGTGAAATCGATTATAATAGACTGGTAAACTGTTGTTTTTTTTAATACATGTTAAATTGAACAAGCTCTATCTAATCCTTCTGATAGGTTTCTCTTTACGAAATTATATATCTATAATAGCAATCATAATTCAGAAGACAAATGTAAATACGTACCTACTAATGTAGTATGAAAATGCTTTCGTTTACTTATCACATAATTTAAACGGTTAAATAAAATATTTATCATTTCTTACTTTTATATGAAAAGAAGAAATTTCTTATATCTGTTCAAATAAATGTATCTTATCTTATCTTATCTTATCTTACGACAATTGCGGCCAAGTCCTACTACACAAGAATATTGTACAAACTTCGAACTACTTTACTGACTAGAAAAATGTAAACAAAAAATCATATACCTACCTACATATTTTCTTTAATTTATGTTTAACTTGGGGTATCTTATTGCTCTTAAAATTAAAACCATTCAAATAAATATTAAGACTCTAGTAGAAGATGTACTTTTCACTCATTTCTTTCTTTCTTTTAAAGGCTACAAAAATAATGTCAAAACAGCTATAGCTTAAACGCTTGACATTTCCAACTGCAATAGAAAAACGGTTAAAGCCAACAAATCTATGTCACAAAGTACCATTAAAACTAACACTATTTCACTTTCTACGATATTTCAAGGAACTTCTCTATAAACATTAATTAATAAAGACGTTACGTAGGCATGTAGTCATTACGATTGCGATATATCGATACAGTATCGATACCATCGGATCGTTAAAAAACTGCCCATAATTAACTGTTGGTAACAGACGCCACATGTCATTCTAAACAAAAGCTCTATACATGAGAAACTAATTACTAAAGCGGGGGTTAAAGAGACAGATAGATATATAGCCTGTTAGTGTGAGTGAGAGGTCAGAAAGGCCAAGATCGGAAGCAGATTGGAACGCACCACTGCGCACTGTCCGAATATGTTTTTTACTAATTAAAAATGCAGGCGGCAGTTTGATAAATGGTATCCCGGTCGATTTATTTAGCTTTTGTGTTTTTGAGGTTATGTGCGTGAGCGCAGATCGTAATGAAATTGTTCAGTGGCCACCGATCGGACAACCATTGTTGTTTTTTGTGGAATGTGGTGGATTGAATTAAAAAAAAGTAAATAGAACAGACTGTGAAATGTGTTATAATGTTTTGGTTTAATAAAGGTAAATGTAGAAAAATCTATACTAATATTATAAATGCGAAAGCAACTCAGTCTGAGAGAATTCAACAGATAAAATTTGGCAAGGAGATAGATTGCATTCTGAGGAACAACAAAAAGTCTCACTTACTTCAAAACTCCTTTAGGATGCGAGTGATATTGAGAAAAGCTATTATGATATATTTTAAATATCTATAGGCGAGTATCATAAACGAATAATCTTTTTGAAGATTTGAACCAATTAAGCCAAAGTTTCCTAATAACTTTTAATACCTTAAGTAAGTAAGCATTAGTATTATTCTGATATTGAAAATGTCACAATTAAAATTGCCATAACAAATCTCAAACGAAGAATCTGGTGTTTATAATAAAAAGCGTAACCTTATGACCTCAGGGGCATTATTTTTGAAAATTCAAATCATAATATCGCTTTTAGATACTCGTAGATGTATTTTGAAACGTCCTGACAAGTTTTAAATTCAAATTTTAATGAATCAACACTTTTGCCCACAATACTTTCTTTCTCTATATCTATATTAGAATTATTTTCTGCTCCGTCTTCTTCTTTAAGTTTATATTGATACATTTTCTCTTTCTCATTCTCCCTTAATCAATTAAAAACTTTTCTGCCCCAATAAATTTAGGTTCTTGCCACTTCAACTCACTTAGTTTTCAAGCTATATCAGTATTTCTAGTATTATTCTACGTTTTTTTCCGTCATCATTTAATTACTCCGTTCATTTATATGCGTTATATACGTCCCAGAGTATATAAAAGTAAACAATGATTAACTAGCCATTAGATTGACTGATGAATCCATCAGTCTAGTTGTGCTTCAAGAATCATCGAAAAACCCTTCATACAATATTTTACAGCACATTATTAATTATCATAATTGAAAAGATCTCTAACATAACTCCATAGTTTTTCTGCTGGCAAAACATTTGTTATTTCTAAAGCTATGTACTACATCGGCAGCCAAGTAGCGTTGTTGTGCTTCAGTTTCATATATTATAGAGGATCAATTACGAATGTATAATGCAAAATTTTGCCTCAAAGGTCAATTTTACTTTGTGCCTCTTTGTCATCAAAAATATTTTTGTGTTTTTACGTCAGAATTAACGTTTCAATAACATATCAAAGTCACGATCGTTTAGCATTATCATCGCCAATTTCCAACCCACTTTAACCTTTTACCACATTATACGAACCGAAACGACCCATTCATAGATTAAGTGCATTTGAACGTAAACCATAAATCCACATCATATCTCATACAAAAATAAATACTAAATCACAATCATGCAAATAAGGTTCAAAAATTCAAATGATGCCCATAAAATCGGTCGCCACACAATATGCAGAAGAGATCCTCGGATCACGAACAATATCGACTTTGCCCAACGCCACTTACGCGCCGATAGCTATACACTAATGAGCTATTGAAAAATGATAGCAAAAATAATTCAAGGAAAAATTATCATAAGCCATTTGAGGGTTCACTGTTCCCATGGATGAAAAAAACAAACAAAAACGTGCCTTAAGATGACACAATAAAGCCCAAAATGTCGTAACATGTGAATAGAAAATCTTTCAAAAGAGCATTCGAATCTTACGCATCATTCTTATTGAATACACCGAACTTTATATTTAATAAAATAGAGTTCAAAATCAAACGTAACAGAATGTCAAAGTAATCATATGATAATTTTTTCTAACCCTTAAATGGCATATGCAAATTTTCGCATTGTCAATCGGATGCGTGTGCAAGAATTGAGGAGAGTTCGGGGGTTGACTCAATATGCGATGACAGATGCGAAGTTGGGACACAAACATAGTATCATGTTACTCCATTTTTAAAGAGCGGAGCGAATCTGGAATTGAATTTTCAATGGTTATTTTCCTAATAACATTATTGTGATAATAATAGCGATTATAGTTCTCACGTTTATTAACCTTTATCTTGATCAGATCCTTCTCAGAGCTCCTACGTCATTAGTTATTATAATAATATTCGAAGTATTTGCTATAATTTTTCTCTCTTCAGATCAACCATTGCAATAAATTTGTAATGAGTGATATGACCAAGGTTATAATAATAATATTTCGAATGATTTTTAATTCGCATAACTCAGTGATAGTATTTTTTCTACCACAGACGTCTGTTTCTTCTAGTTCTCGAATAGTCTTAGAAATCAGACTATGTCTAGCCAACCAAGGTAAAGCTATACAATTTATAATCCGCAACTTCGATACGTGACCAACATATATAATTTTCCACATCACATTTATGCAATATCACGATTTTTAAATCGACACCATTTTGTTATCATTCATCATCTTCATGCATCGTTGGAGCCATTCCTATTTCATCAGACTTCAGGCCGTTGGCGGATTTCTTATTAGATTAACAAAGATCTCCGATAAACATGTGTATATCTTAAAAATCTGGACAAAAACTAAAAACAGCTATGGAAAGATTCAATCTATCAAATTCTTTATTGAACGTACGCTGAAATTCTCACAATTCTGAACAGAATTTGTTATAAAAACGTTATTGGTTACTTCCCCATCGGCTTCACATGAACGCAAAAAGTTGCGGTTACTACAGACGGACAGACAATCGATAAGTAATAATATCGATAGTGGTGATCTAAACGAACGAAGTAATCGAGTTATTACACAGTAATTATTAACCGACGTTTTACTTTCTTCGTTTCGTTGTGGATAAAGTGGAAGGGGCGCTTTTGTTGTTACTGTATACAATTTTTAGAAGTATATGAATAGAGAAAATTTTAATTTTGGGATAACCATATATGCTGTTTTCAATTTTAATATTCAGACAGCATGTGGTTTAAAAAGTGGTAAATGTTCGTTTTATTTTTAGGACTATTGTAGCTTAAGACCATTCATAATACCTCATTCTCTTATGAATAATTATATCAAATGAATATCGGGTCTGCGTTAGTTCTCCATTATTCTATTAAGCTTCCTCTATGGAGTATAGGTTTTAACCAAGGAATCTTCTGAAGATACTCGTCATGAAGCTCTAAAATAATATAACATACCATCACACCTATATTCTCTGAAAGGTTAGCCAGAGGCGTACTAATGTGCACCCACAGTTCGCCGGTATATTTAGGTCTATTTGGTATGTTTCCGATATGTTTAGAGCCCTTTGCCATTAACCAGCCACAAATTCCAAACTCCGAGCTGTTACTGAGAATTTCATAGGAACACCCAATAACACTTTGCTAGACCTGGGAATCGAACCCAGGACCCCTAGTGTAGCAGTCTTCATCTATTGTCAACGTTTCAAATCTCAGTGAATATATTGGAAATTCTCCAACTCTGAATGTCATTAGCCTTTCGTTTACTTTTAGGTAAAACAGAAGCCATCTCCCCACAAGCACCCAAAGTATCACGAGATGCAAGCAGGTGTCGCCTCGCATCATCGCCCACCACGCACGGCGGAGCAAGATAAAAGCACTTCTGTCCATCGCCGACGGTATTTTATACCCTGTTTGCTGTTTTAATTGACAAAAACATGCTCACCTCTGTTTTGCTTCCGAAATATTACTGTTTTTATGATCAGTATTGATTTTGATTGAATGAATTATAGATGAACTTTACTATTTCCTTGCCTACTACTTCCTTATCAATATTTTTGCTTTTTGTTTCAGTGTTAATTAATTTTATACGTGGATCCTAATTATGGTATGAAGATTTATTGCTTTTATTAGTTTTGTTTGATGTTCCGTGACTGACGCGAGAATCGAACACGCGACTAAGCTTATGGCTAATCATACTGTTCGATAGGACCGATAAAAAAATCTATATGTAGCAGTGTAATTATTAAATGTAGCAGTGTATAATTAATTATCTAGGTAGTTACACAATCTTTCTCCAAAACGGGGAGATGCTTGACAGAAAACTTTTGCATAAGCCCCAATTGAGAGCTACAAATACCTAAGGGTATGTGGATCCTCTGGCTCCTGACCCGACTCTGTTGACTACTTATACTGTCACACATACAAATTCATTCGATGTGTGAAAAATGTTCATTCGACCCATCCATGATCTGACCACCATCAAATCTAACGCAAATTGACTTTTTTGTTTCTTGTAACAAAAAAAATATTTAAATAGTGTTACATGTGAGTACAAAATTCAAATAATGAATAAGAGAAACTTGACAGTTCTAATTTCAAATAATAACGACATTTTCCTAAACTTAACCCTAAAATATTCACGGACGCAAATACAATCATCTTTTGTGCGAATCGTAAAACACCGATTATTTTTGCATCAATTACGTGCAACTGGCGATGTCACGTTTTTGGGAACGGGTTTCGTAAAATATAGATTAATGATCATGTGCACATTAGGTTTGACAAGCAAATCGATACATTTGTGAATCGATATGATCATCAATATGAATTATACGGTACGATTGCTGAGATTCACAATGATAAAAATAATTCATACCACACTAAAGTAACATCTGGTTAAGATTTTAATAATACTTTTTTATTTCTTTCATAAGAAATCGGAAATACAGCTTGTAATCCTATTTTTTTAAGGCAAATAATCTAAACACTGATTATGTTGATATCGCTGATTATTTATATCACTCAGAATATAGGTACTCATATCTAATTTTAAAAATAATTTACTATTTATTTAAATCTTACCAACTTCTGATAAAACTAACTACATCCGGACCACCAGTCGTACAATGACAGACCCTTACCAAAATCCGGAAGCCAAAACAATAATATCGAACGTACTACATTTAAAATAGAACTTAACAACGGACTCATATTCAAATTTGAAATTCGAACGAACCGAACCGATCCAAAAAAAAACGAACGAAGAGCACCGATCAATTAGAGTAACTCAATACTCTGTCACATTAAAATGACGAGTCGCACTAATGGATTTCCAAATTTGAATTTCAAATATGAATGGGATCGAAATCGAAAAGATCAGTCGGGCGTCCTCGGATGAATTCGTTTCGGTTCGTGAAAACTCAGTTCAAAATATGAATTAATCAAACATTTTGATTAGAAGTTCTCTTTTAATTTGGTTGTGATTTGTGAATATTAGTGGACCGTCGCTTTATGTTCAACACTGATAGGTATTTAATTAGATCTAGTTAGAATGGATGCTGTATACTTTATAGCTATGGAACATAATCTACCTACAATACAGGGCGAAAGGTCATGATAGAAGCTGAAGAAAATAATGCCTACCAATGTAAGCATTATTTTCTCTGGCTTCGCTTCAATAAGCACGCGTATTAAAATGTTTAGTACAAAACATTATATTGTATTAATTCAATTTAAAAAAGTTCCAATAGCGACTGTTAAAAACTTCTTTGTTCGTTTTTTATTGTTTATGATAAAATAGGAAAAGGGAAGCCAGTAAGAATCAAAGTCAAATGTTTTATTACAATGAAAACTTTTGAAATGTCAAAAACTAAACTAATTGCACGATTTTGGAGGGGTTGAACTCGAAACAGGTACGGTCAGGCAGAGGTGTAGGTACTAATGTACACCAACAGTTCGTCGATATGTTTAGGTACAAATAAATATGGGGCGAGCCTAACCGGGCACAAATCCAGACTCCAACCAAGCTGCTACTGGGAAATCTAAAAATCCAATAACATTTTGCTCGATCTGGGAATCGAACACAGAATCTCTAGCGTAGCAGTTGTGCCTGGGAACACTAGACTAATGAGGCAGCTTTCTTTTTCGTGATAGGCTTACGCTGGACCGCCATTTCCATGTTAAGCGACACTGCGATCTACGATGGAGAAACCGATTCACACGTTATTTGAAGACCCAAATTATATATATTTTTTAAATATAATTATGTCTGCCTCATTAGTCTAGTCTAATTATGCCTGCGCAACTGCTACGCTAAAGGTCTTGGGTTCGATCCCCAGGTCGAGCAGTGTTATTGGGTTTTTCTATTAAATTCTCATTAGTAGCTCGTAGTCTGGATTTGTGCCCGGTTAATGACAATAGGCTCGCCGCCTATTACATGGGACCTAAACATACCGGTGAACTGAGGATATAATTAGTATACCTCTGCCTAACCCTTCGGGCAATACAGGCGTGATGTTATGTTTTAATCTTGTTTATAATTTCGTTGAATCGATTCGTATGGGTGTTTCGGTACTGTTATGATGATTAAGAGATAAAGTCCAAACACCAACTCAATTCAAAATACACTTCACCAAGCTCCATGTAACCGCGTCTCTTGACGTCTTTGGGCGATCAGCGTGACGCCCGCGCTTTTTGCATCGCCTATAATGTCTAATTACGCCTATGGACGTAATTGGTGATATTACACGATGGTGATTCATTAATGGGGAGTGTTATGACGAAACCTTAATGCTTGACGCCTTCGATGAGTGGCGGTTACAGATCAGCTATTTTGTAGTTGTCATGTAAAAAGTTAATTTGAAATCAATTGACCTGAGAACCTGTTGAAGGTTAATAACTGCAAGTGTCTTTTTTAAATTAAATATTAACTTACCATCACGCCTGTATTACCCCAAAGGGTTATACAGAGGTGTACTAATGTACAACCAAAGTTTGCTGGTATGTTTAGGTCCCATGGTTCATTCTCACATTTTAAGGTCCAATTGAAAACCAGCGCCAGGCAGCTCACCGGTGGCAGTCTGGCATTTCGCTGAACTGACCCTATTTGGCACCGAGGGACACACAATATTTATTTATTTTTGTTTCACTTTCTCTCTCTCGTTATTTTATAAGATAATTAGTTTTTTTTATTATTTAGTATTATGCTATGTGTGCAGTGTCCGTGACTATGTCAATAAACTCTTTTTCTCTCTTTCTATGTAAAAATGGGCGAACTTATTCCCGTAAAGCACAGCACTTGTTCAACCCGGGAATTACGACCACTAGACTAAATAGGCAGTTTCATTTAAATTGTTCAATAAGCTAAGCAGCGGTACCCTAATGGCTAGGGCGTTGGACTTGCGATCATGTTGTTGCCGGTTTGAAACTCACCCATTGCACTACCAACGTGAACCCACTCGTATCACAAGCATTTAGCTTAGCTCGAGGGGTTAACAAGAATACTAGTAATGTGCAACTCACATTGCTAGTAAACTTTAAAAAAACAAGTAGGTATTTCAGAACAATTTCATCAAATTCTCTATTTTATTGCAATTTATTGCAAAAAAATAGCCCATTACGTCCCTTATTCTTAAATACTTTCCATTTGCAAATTCTATATCTGTCACATACTTAGCAAACCTACCCTCCACACTTGGTTGCGTTAACCAAATCACTCCAACCAGATAAATCTGTCGTTATTCGCCACGCGTCTCGACAACCATTTGTAACTCGCTAATGATTTGGTAGCGTTTTGAGATCCGTGGTAACACCCCTTTGAAATTTTAGGGGTAGGCCACAGTTACGTTGTGCTACGTATTGGTTGCAAAATAATAAGGTAAATGCCCGTTATAAGCGCCGTACATAAAAACAAAAGAACTTTGTGTCTATGACCTGGGCCGATCGAGATCTCCCTGGGCACATCGCGAAACGCCGGATGAACGCAATATAAATATCGGTTAGGTTAGGTCAGAATTGTGACCTCACAATGTTAATGGCTAAAGGCTCGCCTCCTATTAGGTACATGGAACCTAAAAGTACCGGCGAAATGTGAGTGTACATTAGTACGCCTCTGCCTAACCCTTCGGGGAATAGATGGTATTAGTTTTATTTCATTTCAATGTCTTCTATTCGCGTAAATGTCCGAAATCAGTATAAAGCATCCAATCTAAATTTAAACGCGCCAAGAACCGTAGAATTTCATATCAAAAAATAATTTAATACACCTACACTATTTAAAACGCGTGCGCAAGTCGCCCACGGACGAACAGACACACAAACCGATCTCGTTACTAACAATGCACCATATATTACGCCGTTTCCGGTGAGATATCACATGTTGCGTCTCTTTCTAGCCTGCGCCTGCGCAATCTTGTGTCTCTGTCTACAATCACTGCGAGACATCAAGATCATTAACAGGCGATACTGTGATTTGTATTGTGTATTTTTTATAACATATCCCCTTTTGTGTGTAATTTTTCGATTTGGCGAGTTAATTTTGTATTAAAGTTTGATTTGGTGGGTCTTGTCATGTTATGAGGAGTTGGGTACTGTTGTGGTCTTTGACTGCAATTCCCCATGTTTTGATTCAACATAAGCTATAACATAACATTTATGACGTATTTGAAAGCAAGGTAGACGTAGTTGGGTGTATCGTACTATCATTTTTTATTTTTTTAAAAAAAAGCTTATTCCCAATGTGGGTCGCACATTACTATAGCGTATTATAATTATCTGTGCTAGTAGGTATTCTTGTTAACCCCTCGTGCTTAGATAAATGCTTGTGTTACGAGTGGGTTCACGTCGGTAGTGCAATGGGTGGGTTTCGAACCGGCAACCACATGATCGCAAGTCCATATGTATCGCAAGACGGTAGCCATCATAAATTACACTATCTTCCTCATATACAGGGTGCAAAATTAGGCACCTTCAAAGGTGTGATTCTATTGGTTTCTACTCTTAGCATTGTAGGTTGGTTACCCATCCTGTAGGTTTCTTTCCATTTGGGTAAATTAGTCAATATTGTACCTTAAGTGCTTCAATTCCGGATACTGGACATTTTCCCATTTTTCTATGGATGAATGTTTTTTTTTTCTATAATAATAACCAGGACATTATCAGAGTTCGATTATAACAGCAGAGATATCTCATTGTGTATTATTTTCTATACACCATTATTATAACACGATCCATCTTTTATGGTTATGTCAAAAATACACCCTGTTTTGCATATCAACAGAATTTTTGCCCCATATTGTTTGTCTGGTTTTAAAGATTTTAGGATTCCGTAAAAGGGTTGAATAATCTCTGTATCTTGGTGATGATTAAAAAAGTTCTGTATATGTGTGCTGTATAGGTTTATTTTGCTATTATAATTATGTTTTGTTTATAAATGCATATTATTTTTTTAACCTGACCTTGGTGTGAACTATTATTTTTTATTGAAAATCACACATTTAATCATTCAATTCAATAGATTTTATTATGTAATCACCTATGGGTACGTCATAATACAATAATAATTGTGGCACCTCAATATAGGTCAGTGAGAAAGGAATCTTAAAACTTTCTTTTACTTTTTAATATTGCAAAAAAAACTTACATAGATACGGAACCTCGTCCTTTTAACTATACTCGGGTACTCCGCTGTCATTATTACAACGAATCGTATCAGACAACGGTTTGGATAAACTGTCACTAGATGTTTTACGCCTGTTTTGTACTGTTGTGAAGGAGGTTCTGATTCAAAAGAGTGTCAATATGAATAGTGACGTTGTGGAAGAGTCTCGAAGCGCTATCTTTCAAAAGCAAAAGACATAATAGTCCACTTCATTGACGTCTCAAATTCGTTGGCTATTAGAAAATTGCTATAAATGATAGCTTTTAACCTGTCAAATAACACATTACAGAGTACAGAGACAATGCATTTTTTTTATTATATTGCCCCGGGACCAAGGAACAACATCATGATATAAGCAACCTGCGAAGGTACTTTCAGTCAGTCAACCCTCTCTCGGCCAGTGAGTTGGATATGCCTAATTCCTGATATTTTGAGAGACCTACTCTCACAATGTGAGGAATTCTGGGTCAGTAATGGCATTAAATTGTATTTAGATGGCATGATCCAGGAAATAGTTCATAAGTTGATGGCATATATAGCGTAAATATGTGTACCTTAGTGAAATACGATTCTTAATTTAAACGAACCCAAGGGATCAAAAACAAACATCAGTTTTTATTCTACAATTTGAACCAAATCTATTATCTGTGCTCTATTTTTTTTTTTAATAATAGCAAAGGTATTCGATCAAACACATCCAACCGATCACAATGGCGGCAGTCATTACTAGATTTGAATAATAAAAAAGAAACCAAAGGGGTGGTACTCGTTCTTGCATAAGTAATTAGAACAATTATTTTTTAATAGATAATAAATAATTTTTGACATTCGCTTGTCTGTTCGGGTGTTATGAAGTTTGAAAATGGATCGCCATTTTGGTGTGCATTTTAATAATGGGGCTATCTTGTGCAATAATGCAAATAAATATAAAAAAAATCTCATAAGATTATTAGACAAGAAGTGACAGACGCAGAAATTTGGCCTGGAACTGTCACTTAAAAAAAATCAACTCCGTGGGATAGGAGGAAGCGGTTCTGTATTCGATTGCAAGATTTCATCTCAATAAACAAACATTGCAAGTCAATTGCTAGTTGATTAAAAGCTTGTAAAAAATAGTTCTGATTACGATATAATAATGCATCCAGTCTTATCAGATAAAATAATCCCGAATGCAACCATATTTAAAACTGGTATTTTAACTTGACTGGATTGTATTTTTTTTATGGGATATGAGGGCAAACGAGCAGACGGATCGCCTGATGGTAAGCGATTACCGCCGCCCATGGACACCCGCAACACCAGAGAGGCCACGAGTAGGTACGTTGCCGGCCTTTTAAAAAGGGATTGGGCCTCCGGTAACCTCACTCACTCGGCGAAACATAACATAAGAATTGTTTAACGCCGGTCGAGCCGGCCCATTCGTGCCGAAGCATGGCTATCCCACGTAAAAAAAATATCATTTGTTTTTTTTTTCAGTAAATGTATTTTATAATGACCTTGATAGGTAATTATACAAAATTTTACTTTCCCACATCAATATTAAAGTAATTGACACAAACAGTACCTAGCCATTACCAAGGTCTAATAAATCTCCATACCAAGTCTTCAAAATTGGTTCAGCAGTTTAGTCGCAAAAATGTATCAAACAAAGAAACAGACAGCTTGGTGTATTCCTTGTTTTAACTTTCATTTTTACCCCATAGAAAGTGAGTCGTCACAAAAACGGCGCACGCGCACCTTGACGGCAGGAAATATTTGAATATGACATCCGATCTACAGTATCGATAAATATCGGATGCGTCGTAATGAAATGAGGGGACAACTACTTTTTATATTTAAGGGTAAATACGTTGAATTTACTTGCTTGAAGTTTTGAAGACATAACATACCATCATGCCCATATTTCTTAAAGGGGTAACCAGAGGACTAGCTATCTAAAAATAAATTAAATAATATAATAAATTAAATAATAATAATAAATTAAATAAAATACATAATAACCTAAATATTAATCTAAACTAAAAATTTAAATAAAACTGATGATATAAACATATTTTTTTTTTAAATGGAAATAAATATATAAATTAAGAGTAGAATAAATAGAAAAAGAATAATTTACTACATGTACTTACTACTATATAATAATAAATCTGAATATAAATTAATAAATTTGAACTTAAGGAAATATGGCTAAGAATCAAAGTGCTCCTCCTCTCTCCTACTTATTAATCTTGCTGTGCCCGACAGGGTACATAATTGTTTCTGTATATTATTCTTACCACCTATATTATGTACATTATGGATTGCAATAAATATATGAATATGAATAGCTACTCAGAATTTATTTTAAAAACCCTATAACTTTCTACCTCGCACATCAAACTGAACGGAATGAACTTTCGCCTGCAGTATTTCCGGACCAATACGACCTTCAAGAAAAGAGCGAACTCGTCTTATAAAGGTCCGTAACGCATTTGGACTCCTCTGGCGTTACGGGGCTCGTTTGTCCCCTATCCCATAAAAAAACCCTAGGGTCGACCTGGAAATCGACTCTAGCATCACAGTGGCGCTTAGGTCCACTGTCCTAAGCGCCACTGATAGGCAGAGGTCTAGTGAGTCTAGTGAGTAAACACAAGACTAGTGAGACTTGTACACCACTGCCTAACCCTTCGGGAAATACAGGCGTGATGGTTTATGTATGATCACTTGAAGAAGCTCTCTTACAGTAACATCAATATCCTTACTAATATTATACACGTGAAAGTTTGTGAGTATGGATGTATGGATGTTTGTTACTCTCTCACGCCAGAACGGCCGAACGGATTTGGATAAAATTAGAGGATTCACAGATAGAATAACACATAGGCTACTTTTTATCCAGGTCGGACCCAATCCTGAAGTCCACGCAGACAAAGTCGAGGGCAGAAGCTAATAATTCATACACAGACTATTAAAACCCTAAAAAACAACACCATTATACTTAAAACTTTCAATACACGTTCATTAACATTGGAATTATAAATCAAACACCCTCATAATATATTTTTTGTCGTCCATCGTCACTTCCTTCCACGACAGATGTCTACCATTCATACACAAATCTCGATATTATTATATTTAGATCAACCCTTTTTTTAACAAAGAGGAACGGAATTGTGCCACCGTCTTGTGACGATGGGTTATTAAAAAAAAGATTCTGTAACTCATTGACACTTTGTCTAATGTCATTGGTAAAACAGTTTACTGTTTGGAACGAATCTGTACATAGCCTAATCGCTAGGGCGTCAGACTTGCGATCATGTAGTTGCCGGTTCGAAACCTACCTGTCTGTCCGTCTGTCATCAGGTTCTATCTGATGAACCGTGATAGTTAGACAGTTGAAATTTGATGATGATGTATTTCTGTTGCCGCTATAACAACAAATACTAAAAAACAGAATAAAATAAATATTTAAGGGGGCTCCCATACAACAGACATTCGCCGTTTTTATAGATGATGGTACGGAACCCTTCGTGCGCGAGTCCGACTCGCACTTGGTCGGTTTTTTATTTTACTTTGGACTCAAATCCAAAATACTTATTAAAAAATATCTACAATAATCTGAATAATCACGTCAAAACTTCAAAAGTTTAAAGTAAGTAAGTAGGTACTACATACAAGTGGCTTGGCTACAGGTCAATAAAATGCAGGCGACGTCGCGGGCCAAGTGCAGTGTTGTACGTACTGGAGAGAACAGTACGCCCGCATCATCAAATTTTAATTGTTCCAATGACGCCATTAACGTACAGAGTTACGTGCAACTAGAGAAGTCCTATGATTTTTTACGTGAAGAAAAATGTTGTTTGACTAGAATTATTATCTGGAATTAAAAGCTGTGTGAGTATGTTTACCGATCCAATTCATTATTTTTTATTGTATTTGGACTTCCTGGAAGCCGAACATTTATAAAAAAATCTTAAAAATGAGCTTTATTTGCCAGCAAACTTGGAAACAGAACAGCTCGGCCTCAAGTTATTGACACGTATGCTTTTAGAATTTCTTTACGCACACATATTAATAAGCATCATGTATCCCCGAAAAACAGAGGTGTAGACGAACTGATAGGTATAGGCGAGCCTGTCTACTGTTGTTTTCTATAGATATATTGAAATTATGTAGATACAAGCTTCTGCCCGCGACATTGTCTGCGTGGACTTCAGGATTGGGTCCGACCTGGATAAAAAGTAGCCTTTGTGTTATTTCAGGCTATAATCTATTTGTGTGCCAATTTTTATTCCGATCCGTACTGGCGTGAAAGAGTAACAAACATCCATACATTTCCAAAATTTCACGTTTATAATACTAGTAAGGGTGATTAAAAAATATTCAAATAAAAATAGAATATCATGTATAACATTGTTATACAAATGCAAAAATGCATTTTATTCTGTTAAAACTGTTGACATTTCCTTAAAAGGGCCCTCTAATTACAATCTAACTCTATGGCAAACTCATTTCACATGGATACATCAATTCGGGGGCAATTTTTTGAAGAATATAATAATGTTGATTAATTAATGATGGTGATTGTGGTAAAACAATGAGTCAGCGGTGAACGACTTCACGTACACCATGGGGGCTAAATGGGGAACTTGGGGAACTATTTGTATGAATACTGATTTCTGACACTTACGCGAATATTAGACATTGAAATAAAACTACTTTTTACGGATTTTATCGCGTTATATTGATATTATTTGATTCCCGACGTTTCGGATCCTTTACAGCATCCATGGTCACGGGTAGACTAAGTTGTTGGACGTTTTAATGTCACAATTACTAACAGCTACCTTACATTTTTGTTAATTATTGGCGATCGGATTCACGCAGAACGAGCTCACCGTATCCTTCGCTCTTGCAGTTTTGGGCTTAGATATTGATTTTATGGAATCTATAAAGGGGTTCCAAATAGGTGGTAAGACCCAGCCATCTTCTCTTTTGAAATTGGGATGTTTTTTAATTTCAATAGCCTCGCGAATCATCCTGGTAAGGAATCGGTTTTCTTTTGCGAGGTCTTGTGGTTTATCAAATCTGATGTAGTGCTGGGCATTGTCTAGAGTATCTTCACAAACTGCTGACTTCTTGAAACGGCGGTGCTGACGCGGTGTTTGGCGTTGGTGTTTGTAAAGGATCCGAAACGTCGGTAATCCAATGATATCAATACAACGGGATAAAATCCATAAAAAGTAGTTTTATTTCAATAGTTGTATGAATGTTTTAGAATGTTGTTTTTCTCTGGTGTTGGCCACAACAATAATATAGGTACACCACCAAAATGCGTACGGCCAAAATGTGGAATGCGCTTCCCGAGTGGGTCTTCCCCGATAGATACTGGGCGTCTTTAAATCACGAATCGATATCTTCTAAGTAAGCGCGCTCCATCGTAGATCGTCGCTTAACATCAGGCGAACTGGCGTTCAAGCTTATGCGTATCAAGAAAAAACCATCACGCCTGTTTTCCCCGGAGGGTTAGTTAGAGGTGTGAAGTACACCCACAGTTATTACACCAATGCAAATGTAGCAGGGACCGTGCAAAAATCAAAACTCTTAGCTACTACTGATAACACTGTTCGACCTGGGAATTGAATCTGGGACCTGTAGCGCACCACTAGACTAATAATCCTGTTTCAGCCACCTTTAGGCACGTATGTAAATTCACGGCAATCGTGTTTTATTGTATTTGTTATCTCATTTTTTAAAGAATGCATCTAATTAAGAATAATTAATTACAAATACTTACTTAAACCACTGTTTTGTATTGAACTAGAGATTTTGGGTTCGATTCCCAGTTTGATCAAAGTATTATTGGGTTTTCTATGAAATTCTCATTAGCAGCTCAGAATTTGAATCTGTCTCGTGCCCTAAAACTTAAAGGCGAACTGTAGGTGTGCATTAGTACACTTCTGCCTTACCTTTAGCGATACAAGCGTGATGGTATATTATATTTAACTTCTAACAAAAATGTATGGGGGAGCTTAGGTTATTAGCTAAACCCCCATAAAAGCAGACGTCATAACACTCAATACACACAAACGCAAAAATATCGAGCTTTTGTAAAAAGAACAATTTCGGTAAGTACTTTGCCTGACAGTAAATATTGAATAACAAACTTAATACATTCACATTTGTCTAGAAAAATTAAACTTATATCAATCGGTATAAGAGTTACGTAAGGCGAAGAGTTATGATTGTAAGTGCGGCACAGAAATATTCAACCCTTACGAAACCGCGATGTGCATTCCGATAATAAGAGATAGAGTAGTGAAAGTATAGAGAAGAAAAGGAAAGTTGTAACGAAAAGTAATTGTTTTGAAACTGGGCTGAAAAACAAAAATTGTGAAGAATGCGCATTTGGTGTAATGGTTATGGTTACCTCGCCACAACCATTGTTTATTTTTTTGTTTATTGTTGTTAAGGTATTCCAATGACTTATTTACTAATACATAGGCAAATAGAATTAGGGTAAGTCCGGGGGAGATGGCCGTACGGGAGTGATGACCAATCGATAAAAATACGACCGTTTACTAATAGATGGCGTTCATTTCAATGTAGTTCGGTTTGCCTCGCGGCCAGCAACAAGACTGTGCGTAATTTGTTTGAGAAAAAAAATCAAAAAGTAAGTAAAATCCACTTTTTTTTTTAATACAATGTCTGAAGTAAGTTAAGGAGTTGACATATAATGTGGTCCCAAAAAGGCTTTAGATAATTTTCCTTCTTTTGTTATTTTATTGTGAAATAATTAACTTTTCTCGTATTTTAACCTAAAAACGTGCATCGGTAGATGACGCAATCTTTTTTAAATTGATATGGCAATCTCACCCGTACAATCGGGATAGATAGCCGTATTTTTTTCGGGAGAGATGGCCATAAAATCGTAAGTGTTATTTCAAGAATATCTTATAACTAATATGTTTTCTACAGATGCCTAATTACTACGTGCGGAAGGCGGTGGGTTCTCGAGGTAACTGGGATGAAGATGACCTGAAAAATGCCATGGATGAAGTGAAAAAACAAACAATGTCAGTATACAGAGCGTCTTTAATATATGGCATACCCAGAAAAACGTTAGAAAGAAGAGTCAAGCTGAATTATGACATAAAGGGACCTATGGGTCCTGCTTCTACGTTTGGTGCTGACAATGAAAAGAGACTCTGTAAACATATAAAAGAAATGCAGTCTAAAGGGTTTCCTTTAACTATTGATGATACGAGAAAAATAGCATTCAGTTTTGCGGAGCAATTACATATAAAACACAGATTCAATCAAAATTCTGAAAAGGCTGGCTATGATTGGCTGCAACTATTTTTGAAAAGAAACCCTGATATTTCTTTGAGAAAGTCAGAAGGGGTATCTTATGCTAGAAGTCAGGGTATGAACAGAACAGAGGTAAATGTTTATTTTGAGATGCTCGAAAAAATCCTCTGTGAAAATGATTTGCTCGACAAACCTGGGAACCTGTTTAATATGGATGAGACTGGATTACAACTGAACAACCGTCCAGGACATGTTTTAGCTGAAAAAGGATCGAAAGCTGTAGCTATGTCGACGTCGACAGAGAAGGGAGAAACGATAACAGTCATTGCTTGTTGCAATGCTGAGGGATTTTTTTTGCCACCAGCTTGTATTATGAAAGGTCAAAGAAAAAAGCCAGAGTTTGAAGATGGATTACCTCCAGGCTCGCGGGTTTTTATGTCGCAGAAATCGGCCTACATAACCTCGGAAATATTTCTGGAATGGATGGAATTTCATTTTTTGCCTCGAAAACCAGCTGGCAGAGTGCTTCTTTTGCTCGACGGTCACTCTACACACTGCAATTCGGTAAAGATGCTGGAGTTTGCGAATGAAAATAATATCATCTTGCTGTCGATGCCAAGCCACACATCACATTACCTGCAGCCCCTAGATGTTGCTGTTTTTAAGTCTCTCAAGACTTACTTCTACGAATCCTGCAGGCTATGGATGAAGCAAAATCCGGGACGCCGACTGACAAGATATCAATTTGGTGCCTTGTTAAATCAAGGTTGGGGTAAATCTGCTACCAGTGCTAATGCCACATCAGGGTTTAGAGCCACAGGAGTTTTCCCACTGAACCCAGGAGCCATACCAGAGTACGCGTTTAGTGACAACATAGAGGCATCTGTTGAAAGGCACCAGAGTCAACAAATAGAGACTGGAACCACTCAATCAACAACAGTTTCGGAAATTTTAGATCCAGAGCCAAGTACTTCCGGTACTCAGGAGCCATCAGTTGACAAACCTACGCCAACAAGAATACTGAACCAAATATCGCCACTGCCTAGAAAACTTTATGAAGTTCGAAAACGTGCAAAACAAGTAAGCATTCTCTTAACGTCTGAAGATCATATCAAAAAACGAAAAATAAAAGAAAAAGAAAAGGCAGACAAGGAAAATAAACCAAAAAGACCAATGATAAAACAACAAGAAAAAAAGACTGAAAATTCCAAAGAAAATACTGT
The DNA here is from genome assembly GCA_910591435.1 of Acronicta aceris. Lineage (NCBI taxonomy): Eukaryota > Metazoa > Arthropoda > Insecta > Lepidoptera > Noctuidae > Acronicta > Acronicta aceris. The sequence goes on along the minus strand of OU342778.1, from coordinate 961,867 downwards.
TACGAAACGTAAAGCCATTCGCAGGATCTCAGACAGTAGTTGCGAAGAAATTCCAATGGCTTTCTGCGATTCTTCAGAAAGTGGAAATGAAGACAAGGAAGAAGATAACTGCAGAGGCTGCGGTGAAAATTATTACAAGACACAACTCATAGAAGACTGGGTGCAATGTAAAATATGTATGCTGTGGGTTCATGAAAATTGCACTGAGTACGAAGACATGTGTTCGAACTGCGGCAAAAAGAAAAATAAGGAGCTGAAAGACTGTAAAGGCAAGGGAAAGGGCAAAACAAAGGGCCATCTCCCCCGGAGCCATATGGCCATCACTCCCGGATACTCGGGGAGAGATGGCCAATCGTGATTTTTTTTTAATTCGTAATAAGTTAATTTTTGTTGATTATGAGACTGATTATGATAAGATTATAATAAGAAATATAACCAAAGTTTTGTTTACAATCAAAATAGTTGTTTAAATCACCTTAATTTCCCGACAATACTTCATCAAAGTTAGTAGGGCCATCTCCCCCGGACTTACCCTACATAACACAGATCACAGAGTGAATTTGTCAGTTACACAGTACAGTACACAGCAATTACATATTAAATTAGATTACAAGTTAATTTAGTACATGCAATGAAAACCTATACAAACTATTGATTAAATTATAAATAAGAAATAAATGGTAGGGGAACGTGATTTTATTTTAATTTCAAAATTGATGATCGATTCTGCTATGTTCGTGGTATCGATTTCCACTCGAGATGATTTTTGAGTGATCCACAGATATTTGCTTCCAGTTTGTGTATTGATATTATTTAATTCCCGACGTTTTGGATCCTTTACAGCATCCACGGTCACGGTTAGACTAAGTTTTTGGGGCGTCTTAATGTTGCAATTACTAACAGATACCTTACGATGCGATATCAATCATAACATATAAAGCGATAAAATCCTTAAGAGTAGTTTTATTTCAATGTCACATATATTTCTAATAACCTGACCGAGGCCTAAACGGAGATGGCGGGATGAGCTTGACTTCTTCTGGAAAGATTATCTTGAGCCGTGAGGAATGGAAAGAGGGTAGGAAGGCTTTTGCCCTGCAGTGGGACGACAATGACTGAATGATAATAATAAATATCCAGATGAAGCGGCTGGCCCTCTAGCGATCTCTTTAAAAAAATAATATATGAATATCAGTATTTAACATGAAGTTATATTTAACCTTGGGGTTTTGAGATTACTGCGATGATAGTTCAAATTCAGAGTTTTTTATTTCAAATATTTTTTTACAATCATTTAAAAAACTTTATTGAATTTATATCTAGGGCTCCTTTATGTATATAACCTACAACTAACGATTGGCAAATAGGTATTTATACGATACAATAAACGTAAATAAAATCATAATAAATATAAAATTTAAAAAATCCCCGCAGGATCAAGACTTAATTACCATATTCTTTCAATATCTACAAATTTGCAGAGCAGCTGATACAAACGGCTGACCAGATTTTCTTAAATCATAGCTAAGAACACTCGATCAAGTCACGTAGGTACCTAATCACGTTTCGAACTAAAAAAAACTGGATCAAAATCGGTCTATTCATTTGGGCGCTACATTGCAACAGATAGACACACAGATACACACGTTAAACTTATAAAACCCCTCTTTTTGCGTAGGGGATTAAAAAAAATGTTTCTATGCATCTTAGCGCAATCGTCTTAGCGTTTACTACACAATATAACTTTTAGCTAGCACGTTTATACACTGACGTAGGTAAAATTTCAAAACATAACTACTTACTCAAACCATGACAAATGTGAGAACACATAACGAAGTTATAAAACACTTAATTCCTGTAATCAACACTTCACGCAAACAGCGGCCATCACATAAGTCAACACTGTTTGACCACCTGTGTGGTCTGACCACTAGAATCGACAGACTAAAAAGGCCGTAAACGACACTTACTTTAATGTCGCTTAAGATTTTTTTGATAATAGTACGAAATTATTGCATGTTGCCTCTATATCTGTCACTACTCTGTGACAAAGATGGCGGATATCAAAGATTCAAGATGCTCCGTCATGGATTATTGAATTGCTTTCCTTAGATTTTGCTTGTAAATATCGTAATGTATGGTGTTATGATAAATATGTTTTGACTTACCTACTCACGTGCACTCAAGGCAGCAGCTCAGGATACCTGCAAAGAGTACAAACATCTGATTTATATAAAGAGAAATTTAAGAAAATTGAATGGATAGATAAAAAGATACCTCCAATTTACTGTCTCATTAGTGGTCCAATGCGGGACTGCTACGCTAGAGGTCCTGGGTTCGATTCCCAGGTCAAACAAGGTGTTATTGGGATTTTCTATGAAATTCTCAGTAGCAGCTCGAGTTTGGAATTTGTGCCCGATTAATAATAGCAATAGGCTCGCTCCCTATTACATGGGACCTAAACATACCAGTGAAGTTTGTGCGTCCATTGGTACGCCTCTGCCTAACCCTTCGGGGAATACAGGCGTGATGGTATGGTATGTAAATAAATCCCGGATTTCGTACTTTTTGCCCACCCACTAGTGACCACGTTATACAGGGCCCGAAACATCGAAAAAGTAGTTTTATTTAAATCGTATACAAAGTGATAGGTACATAGACAATAATTTTGATCTGAACGGTGTCTATTAGCATAAGACGATGGACGCGACATGATAAAGACTTCACGATTCATAAATAATTAATGTATGAACAGAATTCTTACAACAGTAGCCGGTAGTTGCTTTGATGTGAGATTGTGGACTAAGTCATAAGCTGAAGCGACTTTGTTTGATAAGGGTCACCACTTTTTAATACAGCCAAATATATCCGATGTCCTATGAGACATTTAAGAAAAATAAATAGACCCTCTGTATATATGTTCGCGCATCACGCAAAAAAATCTACACAAAATTTGATGAGGTACTCACAGTTGTACTGCTGGATGTCAAAATTCTAATCTAGTGCATATTTAATTTTAATACGATGCCTAGAAGCCAAGGTATCCTTTTGGAACGCAAGTGAAACCGGGTGCAGCAGCCAATTTACCTAATATAAAATGATGGATACCGTTCGACTTTCACAATTCTGCACTCAATAATAACGGAGAGTCCTCATGGATGGTTTGGTACCGAGTTAAGAGTCCGGCGGACGGAATTTCTCTTACAAACGTAATACCGAAATAAATCGTAATTCAAACACAATTTCACTGATTCCAATACCATTAATCTAGGTTCCTACGTTACCATTTCATCCAAAATACTTCACTGGAAATAAATGCAAGCGAATGCAATTTTTGATAACTTTACCAAGTTTGGAACTTTTATTTCTAGTGAAGTAGTAGTAGACGAAATAGTATCATATGAACCTAGATTAACGGCATCCAAATCCGAATAATAACATAATTTGATAGAATATTGTCTGGTTTACGATTTATTTCGGTATTACGTTTTTGTGGGCAATTCAAGCTCCGCCGGACCCTTAAACCGCACTTGCCTTCCTTTGCTCTATAGTCACAGCCTCACGATCTGTGACATTCACCACAACCCAATACCAATAATTCAAACATAATCCAAAAAACCCAACACTGCTCGACTTGGGAATCAAACCTTTACGAATAGGAGGCCGCAGTAGCAACCACCACTAAAAACTTCGATAACAATTGAAATAAAATAATTATCATTTTAAATCCAGCTTAGAACAAAAGACACGTATAAATAGACTTGATCACAAATATTGTGCTTTGGCATTAACGACCATGCATTCCGATACACACCTTTACTTCCCCGAATGGATAGGCAAAGGTAATGTCTTTCGATGGCATCATTCCAGCATAAACTATTTAAATTCACTAGCATTAGTTAGCAACAAGTATTTTAGATAGTTAAAAGGTAAGGTGGCATCGTACGATATCGAACTAACTGTAAAGTAAGTCATGTCGGTTGAGAAACAAGGTAACTTGCTTCTCAATAGATGTCGCCAACGTCACCTTATGACGTAAACTCAGAATATGAAGGCAAATTTCAATCAGGCGGGTGGGGTTCGCGGTGGCTTAGTAGTCAGAGCGTCTGGTATATCAAACCAGAAGACGCAGGTTCGAATCCTGCGCGCGATTGAATTTTTCCTTTACTAAAATAACACGTATTAAATCGAAAACCATTGAAAGGAAATGTTTGATTTTGGGCCAGCTCCATGTACACTACATAGATAAATACGAAATAATGGGTAATTTTTATAAAAATACAAAGAAATCCATTTGACGAAGGGTGCACTTGTACAAAAATGTTAATTTGGGAGATTTTTTTAATGAGATTACCCTATTTTTATAGCAGTCATGACAGTTGTTGGCATGACGTTTGATGACATTGACAGTTCTTTGAGCAGTGCAAAGGAACTTTTTCTAAATTTAATTGGTGTTGTTGATGTTGGCCATTTCAATAAGACATCACTGCCTTAACATTGTTATTTTTTTAATAATCTCAACAAAACAAACTATAATAAGACTATTTTCAATCCAATTTTAATGAAACCATACGTGCCGATAATGCCCTTATCACGTATACGAGCTAACGAAATCTTGAGGTTATAGGTTTTTTTATACCGTTAAGGTGGCAAACAAGTATACGGCCCGCCTGATGGTAATCGGTTACCGTAGCCTATGAACGCTTCGCTTCGCTCGCGCGTTGCCGACCCTTTAAAAATCTTTTCACACTATATATACTCTCTTAGTTCCTCATCCGCTCGTCTCCTGTCACCAACCCCACACCGTCCACCTATTTGAACGCGGTAGTGGGTGACTATTGTCAAGCAACACGTGGACATCATTGTCTGCATCAACGAGGGTGACGAGACCCGAACTGGTTCCGAATCAAGCTGGTTTGGACGATTGAATGGTTTTCTAATTCATAATGTCTTGGTGTCGATGTTCAAAAAACTTATTTTTTGTAATCCGTTTGAACCTATCCTATGTCATCGATAAGATTTTCGCTAGGATTTGTTAGATGCATATGGCATCTAACTGATCCTTATGGAAATCTATGCAGGTATGAGGTATCTATTTATGAAATACTTACGGCCAGTACCAAAATAAAATCAGTCAGTAGATTTGCTTACTAGAGATAGAATTTTGACATAAGGTCCATACAAGTAATGTCGAAATACTATCTCTAGTAAGCATATCTATCAACGGATTGTTATAGGGACTGGCCGTTAGTTTATGGGGTTGTTTATCAATCCAGCTTTGACCTTCGGTCTTCCATTATGATGATAATATTATGTCGGTAGCTAAATCAACTACCCACATTGAAATAAAATACATACATACCATACACACCATCACGTCTGTACTCCCCGAAGGGTTAGGCAGAGGCGTACTACTGTACACCCACAGTTCGCCTGGTATGTTTAGGTCCCATGTAATAGGGGGCGAGCCTATTGCCATTAACCGGGCACAAATCCAGACTCCGAGCTGCTACTGAGAATTTCATAGAAAAACTCAATAACACTTTGCTCGACCTGGGGATCGAACTCAGGACCTCTAGCGTAGCTATCGCGCTTGGGACCACTAGACTAATGAGGCAGTCAATAGTCTAGTGGTAAATAAAATACAATAAATAAAATAAAATACCTACAATAAATAAAACAAACAATATAAGCAAATAGAGAATTTAAATGCTTAAAATGTTCACTTCATTAGGCTCACTCCGGTGAATTTTGAATATCAATCCTATAAATACCTATAGTTGTTATTGGACATTCAAAATTCACCCAAGTAAAAATGCAGGGTTACATAGGGTCTATGTAACTCTGTATGGATACCGGCGTAATTAAATGTTTTTTATTAACTTTGCTATTAAAACAGATATAAATTTGTACGAACAAGCCTTTTTAATAACAAATATCCAAACACACAGCTTGAGAAATCCGTCCATCAACTCCATGCGCACCCGATTCGGAATTCAGAAATCTGATGAATCTGATTACAGAAATATAAAAACAAAAGGACAATTTACACTTCAAAAAACCTCAATTTTCTTTGGCGTTAATTAATTCTATTGAACGAAAAAGTCGTCAGACATTCGTAACCCTTTGAAAGCGAAGCGAAAAAAATAGGTTCCATTCGGAATTTTTCATAAATCGTTCCGTAAAAAAATGCTAATAAATCACTTGGAAATTAATAATTAATAAAGCTACACTCGGACGCGACGGGCCGCTAAAATCAAACGTAAATTGTAAGGAAATATTTGCATAAGAAGGGATTTTTTTTCCGTTACTTTTTTCTGCTTTTTGGCGTTCGCTTTTCGATTTCCGGCGAAAGATTGGGGTAGATATGCATGGCGTAAGTTTTAAATTATATTATAAAAGGAAGTTCCTACTTACATATCAGATTTGTAAAAATATTAATTCCTTCTCCTACGGTATTTACGTAAGCTATGTTCCACATAGGTAATTTTTTTTATGACTAATGTGTCATACGTGTCGCTTTATGGTAAGCGGCAACCGTAACCTATAGACGCCAGAAACACTAGTGGTTACGCGCGTTTTGTCATCTTGAGACTTTGAGGGTTAATTCTGATATTATGACCAGTACCTCGTATCACTGATTACATTGCCTTTCAAACCGAAACACAATACTTAATGTTAGCACATTATCGGTTAGCGACAACAACCCCAGATGAACTCAGAAAAAAAACATCTACTTACTGAGAAACTGGATAGCATCATCACTCGTTGATGCTCTTTAAAGACCCCCTAAAAATAATAAGCCTACAGGGCAGTAAAGCCAGTACAGGGGCCGTATTATAACGTGTTATCGCGATCATTTTTAGGTTGTAAGAAAAAGATGAGGCTATTTAATGTGTAGAGCGGCATCTCTTTCTCAGAACCTAAAAATAATGGCGTTAACACGTTATAATACGGCCCCAGCCTACAAAATTACGAAAACCAAAAAATAACCCGAAGAATGTCCACAGCAATTCGTTTTAACCCTTCCATCGCGGGAGGGTATCGGAGGGATCGGAACAGATGTTTTTAATATCAGAGAGACACCCCTTAGCCACTGTTTACTCTCGGCCATTGTACTGCGTCTTAACTTCCAATATTTAAAGGTTTTGATTGTATTGTTGGGACAAATCAGTTTGTTTAAGAGAGAATTTTGTTTATCAATGTCAGGTAAAACCAGGTGTAAGCACCAATTATGGTGCTGATGCATGGCGTGACGTCAGTGGAGACTGGTCTACTCAAAGCGACTACAGTTATTTCCTCAAAAGTTCAATTTCAGACATTGTTCTACTATGTCTGGACTAAAAGAAACCATGATTCTCCGACCTGTCAACGCTGTGAGGAGGCTAATGAAACGCCACATCACCTTCTTGGGGAATGCAGATCGCTAATACACAAGCGTAGTTTTTATCTAGGGAAACACACCTTAAGCCCGGATGAAATAAAGGAGCTCACCCCTAAGAAAATCCTGCAGTTCATAATAGCTACAGGATTCAGCGATAAACTCTAACTCAACCAGTGGCGATCACAATAGACCGACTGCGGTTGCAGTGGTAATTTAGCCGCAAGCAAAAAAAAAAAAACGATTCTCCGGTTTTTTTTTTGTCATGATAGGCTTACGCTTGACCACCAGTTCGCCTGATGTTAAGCGCCACTGCGATCTACAATGGAGCGTGATTCGGTATTTATTCGGTTTCGGTATTTCTGAGGTCGTCAGTTAGGAAATGCCGGTACCAAATGTCCCAACGATTAAACTAAAAGTACATTAATATTACCACAGTAAGCGAAATGAAGAAAACCCCATTAATCTAGACTTGCCCAATGACAATAGCAATGATGTTCAAATATTACAATTTGCTAACCAACCTGCAATTAATGTCGTGGTGCGAGTAACAAGAGGAAGCGAGAGACACATCTTAGAACATTTGTGTAAAAAAAAAGAAAAGCTATATCTCCTTGTTCTAGTGATCGCTAATCCGATTTCCGATCGTTTGGCGTAGCGGCTGAGTAATCGACTTCTACGTGACGTGTTGTGGGTTCGATTGGTCATCAGTAATATAACACCTATACTGAATAAATCTTACACATCAAACTGCATAATTCTCAAACTATTTAAAACAAAATCATAAAGATTAATAATGTAATCAAATTTTCTTTTATTTTAAAAAGAGTAGATATCTATGGAGTTTCTTGCTGGCTCTTCTCCATACGACCCACTTTTTGGAACCGTGCAACTAGTTTTGACTTTTCAGAACTACCTTTGTTTTAATGGTCTAATTGTAAGAAAACATTTTGACTTTGACTACTTTCCACCTAATCGGCAGTCGGGTTTTTTACATACCATCACGCCTGTATTCCCCGAACGGTTAGGCAGAGGCGTACTTAATGTACACCTACAGTTTATTTATATTTTAAATAAACTTTTAAAAATGCGCAACTTTATTTTTCATATTTTTCTGATAACTATTACGACTTACTCGTAGCTTGTTACCAGATTCCGGCTTGACGTCGACTTCTGGGATACATTATAGGTATACTCGTATAGATAATATATGTTTCTATAAATCTGTTGATAGTATGTTTTGTTAATCTAGTTAAAATTTACTACAAAATCTAAACACCGCTAATCGCTCGATCTCCGCTGCAGCGATGTCATCACGCCTGCGTGAGCGGTGAGCGCTACAAATAATTGCATTCGCACGATCGACTCCCGCGCAATTATATTGTCACAATTTTCGTAAATCTTAATTTCTTCTTTTGTTCTCGGTGTTATTTTAAATAGTTTGAAATAAAAAGGCTGATTTGTTTACATAAGTGTTATTTTTCTTGTTATGTAATAAAATAGGATAGCAATATGATGAACCACGTAATGGTAAGTACACACAATGGGAAATGCAACACCAAAGGATGGCTGGTGCGATGCTGAGCCTTATAAGCCCCTACGGACTACAGACTGCCAGAGTAGTAACAACCGGGAGGAGATCTGGCTCTCTCGCACAAAAGTCAGAAAACACACAAAGGCACCTTAGGTCCCATGTACTAGGCGGCGAGCCTGTTTCCATTAACCTCGCACAAATCCAAACTTAGCTAGTATTGATAATTTTATGGCAAAACCATTGGGTTTCAGCTCGGACTTTGGGGTTGATCCCGGTGAACTGTAGGTGTAGGTACTGTCGGGATCGAAACTAGTAGGAAGGCGCTACTAATTAAACTTGGATTTTCAAATTATACTGTTATTTAATATGGGGCGAAGCCCTATCTCTTATACACAAGTCTGTCAAGACTCTCTTCTGACTAGACAGTTTTCTACGTCATTATATAAAAATTCAAAATGATTGTTTATTCTTTTATGATTGATTTCAAACCAGCAATCCCACAATGAGACGTCACCTCTTTGTGGCAACCTCTACAGGACCTACCTACCCCTCTGCCTAACCCTCCGAGGAATACAACCGTGATGGTAGGTGTATAATATACCAATAAAATCCTAACGATAAACTGGTTTCAGGCTTTTCATGCATCTAACTAATGATTGTCATAGTTGATCTTATGACATCTCGGACCGACGGTCTACGAGACACGAAGGAATCTCGATGTTCTAAGAATGCTCACTCATCCATAAGCTAACCATGTCAATCGCTGCTTAACCTTGCAGATCGATCGTTCAGGGTAATTATTATCGTGCCACGAGCCCCTTCAATGAAATAAAAAAACAGTAACTTCTACTTAAATATTCTGAAAAACTTGCATTCCTTGTTATTTATCTACCTAGATGGTACCTATGTTACAAACTATTGTTTAAAAAGTAAAATTATTATTAGATTCATGTCTCGCATGTCCGATTATTATTAGTGGGTCAATATTACCACTAAGTGGAGCTCTGACACCAGTAGGCAGCGTCGTGGCAGACCAAAGAAGAGATGTCGAGACGATTTTGACACCTTTAATTATAATTCAATTCAAATAGCACAAAATCGAGATAGATGGCGATATGAGGGGGAGGACTTTACCCAGCAGTGGGACACACGAGGCATATCAAAATAACAATATTAGGTGCATCCATATTATCACAGCTTATAGCTGTGATAATATGGATGCACCTAATATCTATCTATCTACCAATCTAATAGGGGTAGGCAGAAACTGCAAACACTTGCTACGATTCTAGGTAAGTACCTACCTGCTGAGCTCTTTTACTTCATCTACATTTATGGGTAGGTACTATCTACCTTGTCATACACGTGCCAATTGTGAGTAGGTAGGTACGATTATTGTTTGCAGTATTTTGTTCATTTTTTAATATTTTAACAGGGCTATAAAAAATATAAAAGCATTTAAACATATTAAAAATAGTAGCCCGCCGGTATTGGGAACAGTGTCCAAACTACCGGCGGTCAGGGCTCTAGCGAGAGCCTCCTGGCGATACGTGCCGTGTTATTATTAGATATTATTTTTAAATAATTCTATACGTATTATCACTTTATTACACACAGAATTTATGACACTCAAAATACTTCATTTTCAAAAAAAGTGTTAAATACTTTACATCCTTATCATGTTTTTAAATTGACAAAAACACACTACCTACACATTTTAAAATGGACCATTTATTCCTTTTATTTCACTAGAACACAATTGTCTATTTTTATACTGGTTTCTGACACTTACGCACTTGTCTATAGTTTTTGCTTGAACAATTCAACACATTTATGAACTTTATTTCTTCTGTGAGAGGTTTTAACCGTCCCCTCGAATCGCGGTGCTCGGAAAATGCGATGAAAACGAGGAAAAGCGCCGCGTAACGCCATCTAGTGGGGAGAGGAATACAACAAGCTTACTCAAATTTCCCTGCACGAAAAATTCGCATGGAAGTTATTATTCATTTAAAAATTGTAGATTAGAATATTTTCAACATTAGAGTTACCTACCTATCGTCATTAAAAAAACCGTTGATTACAATAATAAGCATTTTATTCTACTGCGAGGAAGTAGGTATGAAGTATCTCAGGTGTGTCAATATGCTAAATTATGGAAATTAGGTCTCCGATATTAAATAGCTAAATAAAAGTTTTAATGCTGTAGTTAAGCACGAATTACAATAAAATTTAGATTAACTATAGTTAAACAGACAATAGATTTTACTTAAAATCATAATCGGACATTTTTTACCATCGCCAAAAAGCGAGGTAAAAACCCCAATAATTGGCCCCGTTAAAGATTAATACCCAAATGAAACACGAACGAACCTAGTAACCGAATTTCGGGTGGCGCGAAACAAAAACTGACCTACATCGGCGCCCTACGGAGTTCACCCACCCCTGCCGACGATGAGACGTACACCCTACGCGTCTTGCCCTTACAGTTGTGTTCATGCACTTTCGATTATTTCAAGGTGATGCCCGATACCGGATCCCCCTTTCTTATTCTTTTCAACCGCCAATTTATTGTTGCATTAAAAATCAAGCCGATATTTTTAATCAGCAATGTTTTATATGAGTAGGAAACATAAGTCAATATAATAAGAGAATATTAATGATATAAAGTATGGTCTGATCAATACATTTTCAACAAACAGAAAAAATCAGGTAGGTAGCCGTGTTTGTTGTGGTCGCAAGTAGAAGCAGTTGAGTAAATGTAAACAAGTGAATGCCAATACAAACAGTCGCTGAGCGGTCCAAGAAGCGGACCGTCGATCGCGCCGTAAAAAAAGCGCATCCTATTATCGACTACAACAAAAGGACTTGTGCAGTGATACCTAAGTACACATCTCGATTCATCGTCTCGACTCGATCCGCCGAACCGATCCTATTGGCGCGCCCCACTGTCGCCGGGGGGGAAAGGGACGAGAAGCGAGGAATGAAGCGCGAGCGATAAAGAGGGAGACGGTCATCTTAGCTACCGAGTGGCGTCCCACTGGGCGGGGCCGCGCCAAGGAGTGAGCCTCAGATGCGCGTAGTGTTGGTGGGGCTTCGTCCGAAGGATCGCACTGCAGTCGTGTGTCGCGCCAACGACGCGCGCCCGCCGCCACGCCGCGCTCCGCGTTAAGGATCACCTTACGTAATAATAACTAATCGGATCGAAACCGTTCGTCCGATAATCGATTGTGATTGTAAACTGTCGATAATCGCACACTGATTTTTTATTTATTTAATTTTTTTTCGCATCGACGGCTGTTTGTGAACTTGAGTTTTGTGTACACTGTGTCATGTTTTGTTTTGTTTTCGCTCGGACTTAAGATTATTTTTGGGCGTAGCTGACTGTGTTTTCAATTATAAAATTTAGTAACGATATTGTTACTAGTGTCTGTGCAACTGAACAACTATTTTGAAAAACAGTTCTTGTGAAAAATTTTGACTTAGAAGTGTTATGTGGACGTATATTGCAAATTATTGTGATTTTTCAAGTCCCGTCTGAGGAGAAACGTAAGTTTTTATAAATTAAGTGTCTATTCTTGTTTTATTTAGGAGAAAAGTGAGGTTTTTTTAGTGACTTGGGTCGTTAATCAGAAAATTGTACAAGTGTCAATAAGAAAAAAATCTTGTAAGTCCAACAAAGTTCCATCACAGTTCCAACATTGTTTCCAAGTTCTGATAAGATTTAGGCCAACTGGAGTTCACTTAAAATGCTCAACAAAAATTTATAACACATTATCCGTATTATCAGTGCAATCACTGGGCACAAGAATAACATATTTTTTCGACTAGAGCTGGCACAACTATCAATAAAATATTAAAATAAAAAAAACATTCTGAACTCTAACTTTAACTCGAATAATAAGAATTACGAAACACATCGCCTAAGAATGCATTTCTCATTAAAAAATAAAAAGTTAGAAATGGAGCAGAGTGGAGCCGATCGGTAAATCAAATGATCAATTGCAATCGAAAGTTTAATTAACAGTGGTGCGACGCGACGGTATCTTGCCGACGAGCCACGATACGGATGATTCTGTGATTGATTGGACGATTGTTGGTGCTCTCACCTCAGAATCTTCTTTCGTAAATTTAGTGGGTTCAAATTGGGGAGGCTTAGGGACTTAGATTGTAACTGTTTATGTTAAGTAAAGTTAATTTTAATTGAGCGGTTAAGTAGAGAAAATTCGTTTGTGAAATGCCGGTTTTTTATTGAAGTGACGAATCTTAGTTATTGATGTTGGTCAATTTAACAGCTTCAAAAATTTAGGTATGTTGGTAGTTGAGATGGCTGTGTAAGATCTTTTTAGGAATAGTTAGGGGTAATCTTTTCAAATGCTAAAAATGGTTATCGTAAAACAAGTCTAAAATGTGCCAAGTGAATTAAAATTATCGATTCTGATGAGGATTGACATGATGTATGTACATAATGTACATACCTACATTGATAAAGGTGTCAAAAAATATGCCTAAGCCATTAAAAAAAATACAAGTAGGTTCCTACCTACTTACAAAATGACTTAATTTTACACTAACAAGAAGATAATATTAATTTGTATTTTGTAATAAAATTATTAAATAAAATTTGTTTAAGTCCTTATGATACATTATGATGTGTGATAATAAAATATAAAAAAAAGAAACACCTACCTACTTAGAGAGTGACCACAAATTCAAGTAAGTTTAATTATTCTCGCACAGATGGCGTTCTCGGGTCGTTGACCTCGGGAGTTAACTGTTGAATTAAACAGAACTGTTTCCGTCTTTTAATTAATTAATTAATTCACAATATTTATTGATATCATTATAATTAACTCCTACTAAATTATATTTTTAACACATAGTGAGGTGATCTGTCATTACCTAGATACTTAATTTACAAAAAAGGAAAATAAGATTTGACCAAATTATTTATGTAAAAAAAAATCTTATTTAATTGTGGAATAACGCATGTTAGGTATCTAACCAAGTGTAAAAAAAAACTATGCAAAGTGCCCTCCGTATAATAACGAATAGGTAATGAATATTGATCAAAGTCGCATACAAGAGTTTTTCCAACAATATCAATTACAGCTAATACCAATTAGAATAGCCACAAAAACATAATCGATTCTAAACAGTATCGATTAACAGTGAATCGAATAACGCGAATACGTGATAATGTGAGATTTTTCCATTGTTGTCGTGTAATATTTAGTTTTTTCGCTGTGAGAGAATATTATTAAAGCTAAAGTATGAATGAATACTGAACAGAGTCTTATTACCTACCTACTTATAAAATAAGCAATTCATTCAAAATAATTAAACAATTTTATACAAAAAAAAAAAACAATTCTTTTAAATTCGATTTATTTCACTTACATTACGTGAAATTTTTAATTAGTTTTACAATTATTATGTCTTTTAAATGCTATTTTTGTTAATTAACTTTTGACTTAATTAAATTTTCTTAAATAATACTCTTGATAATTAGAAGTCGCTTACGGTAACAGATTCGCGTGGTTTTTGGTAACATTTATAATACCCATTTTTGTAAGTATTTCAAAATTTAAATTATGTAGGTGCATTTTGTATTATTTTAAATCATGACTCCAGCCGTTTTGTCGGATTTACTTTTTAGATGTTATTTAAACATTACACAAAAGTTTTTCTTTACTTATCTGGAGAATAAGTACCTATATCTACAAGATATCTAATTGTTTTTGTTACAACTCTGTGAAAATAGGTAAATTAATTTAGACAAATTTATTTTTAAGCATGATTTATTTTATACATTTTATGCAAGTTTATATTTAGTTAATTTTGTTTGTTATTAGGTTGTCTGAAGAATTGCGATGAATAATTAAAATCTATATCTGAAACGATAGGTCCTTACTCTCCCCATTTATCCTAATTGAATACAAATCCATAGAGAAACTTACTTATCTACTACGCCAGCCTTATGTTGCCAGTAAAAATACAATTAAAAAAACTAAAAAACCAAACTTTACCAAAAATGTTAAAACAATCTTACATAATAACCTCAACTCTGTGTACATTTATTATAAAATGTTATGAAATTAATTTTAATAATTACACGGATACTTTTGTACATATGCGTTATTCTAAAATGTAAAAACAATTACTTACGTAACTTAGAAAAAAAAATCTAAACAATTTTAATTGCAACAAAATTACCTATGGATTTTAAACTGTATCTAAGTAAAACTAATTAAATGCCAAAACACGATAATATTTCGTTACATAATATTATATTATTTAAAAATGTGGAAGTGAATGTATTCTGAAAAAAAAAATTTTTTTTTAATCGTAAAAATCCATGTTACGTGTGTAGATTAATATTTTGGATTTGTGTACGGTTAATGGCAGTAGGCAAATCATATTAATTTATATATTTCTATTAGGTATTTCATGACATATCAAACATACCGGAAACCTGTAAGTGTGCAACATCGTACGCTGCTTACCCCTTCATGGTATACAGGCGTGATGGTATAATGATGATAAAGAATACTCTTATTGTCCGTTCTTGGAGAACGTTATTCTCACAAGTGTATTATCAATACTTGTGTTAATCATAAATACATTGTAACACAAAGTAACAATAACTTTGATCTAAATAGCCATACGATGATATTCAAACCAGATGGCGTAATAGCTTAAACACTGGTCTGTCTGTTGTGAAGAAATTTATTGATAACTAGCTGTTGTCCGCAGTTTCACTTACGTTCCAAAAAGATTAACATACTATAATTCCGATTCTAGGTGGAATATCAAGATGAAACATGCACCAGATTAAGTTAGACCTCTAGCAATACATAAGTGAAAACTGCATTCAATTCCATACAGTAGTTTTTGCGTGATGCCGTACAATCAGACAAAAATTCTAAAAATTTTAATTTTGGCTTTCGTTGCTCTAATAAAGACCCCCATATTATCTATAATGTACAGATGTTGACCTATTACAATTTTATTATAGGTACATTTAGATAAAATACATATAGATAGATAAATACCTGATAGCAATCTATACTAATATTATAGAGGAAAGATTTGTATGTAAGTATGTTTGTAACGAATTGGCTCAATATCTGATCCTATTTTTAGATTATGTATATAAACTTTGATTTATTATATATTTATTTGATTTAAGAAAACAGCTATAGCACTGCTGTTGATATTATTAGAAATGTAACAAAAACTGTCAATAATGTCGGTACCTAATATCGGATTTAGATAAACATTATTATAACGTAAAACATTAAGTAGGTACTTACTATAAATATTATGTTTCAAGCGCACCTAGTTAGGTGCGCTTCAAAATAGGTGCGCTTCCAGGAATACCCCTTTTTATTTGATACACAGCAGTTTATAAAAATAAACTTAAAGAACGATTAATATAAAGCTAGAATTTAGAATATGCCTCATTAGTTTAGTGGTCCCAAGCGTGACTGCTACGCTAGAGGTCCTGGGTTCGATCCCCAGGTCGAGCAGAGTTATTGGGTTTTTCTATGAAATTCTCAGCAACAGCTCGGAGTCTGGATTTGTGTCCGGTTAATGGCAATAGGCTCGCTCCCTATTACATGGGACTGAAACATACCGGCGAACTGTGGGTGTACCTACACCTCTGCCTAACCCTTCGAGGAATGCAGGCGTGATGGTATGTTATGAATTTAGAATATCTCTAAATAGAAGACAGCTTTAGATACTTTGACATTAATACACTGCCTATTATGGATATAAAGAATGCCTCAGACGATTCTTAGTTAAAATAAACATTTGCCTATCGCAATACATGATTTGCTTTATATTATTTTAATAGACCAGACCAATAGTCCAGGAGAAGAGCACCAACCTGGTTCTCTTCCAGAAAGAGCTGGTGCGCTATCTGCTGGACTAGGTTAGAAGCTATTCGCACAGGTACTATTTAGACGGGTTCTCTATGTGGACTACAGGTGCTCTCCCAGGAAGAGCTGTTGCGCTACTTACCTGCTATTCCTGGACAAGGTTATATAGATACTTATACTGCTGTCTATATATAGAATCTAAAAGAAAACACAAATAAAGCTATTGTAGTTAGATAAGTACTTTGATATTGTTACGATGTTACATTGCCATAGTGCCGTTATAAGGCACTCAAAATTTAATATCAAATAATGAAAAAAACTGTCAATAACCAATGTCAACCAATGTCCTTATTCTTAGTTTATAACAAATCAATCTTATATAATCATATTTTAACATAACATTATTTGTGAATACACTCACTGGTCTAGTGATTACAACACAAGCATTGCTGTATGTGATCGTGGGTTCGAATCTTTAATCAGGCAAATTGTTGTTATAAGATTTTTCTGTTAGGATATTGTGATTCTTCTACTGGGAACAAAAACACAGCGAAACGTTGTGTACATCTGTACACCTCAGCTTAACACTTCTCAGAATAGGCTTATGTTTTTTTTATGATCGTAAAGGGAAACATTGTGATAAATCCTGCAAGCACACTAAAACACAACACAAATAATATTTAATCAGTATTTGTTTATCAATCAAATTAATTCTTAGTAAGTGCTACAAATATGCTGATCAGATCATAGCACAACGAGTTCGTCCATATCGTGAGACGCGTTCTATCAAGCTTCTCCCATATTGTTCGATTTCTTACGTCATTATTTGTATTATACAGGCTGTGACCGATATTTCACTAATGTAACGATATTTTACTTATCTTATAATTAAGCAGCCTGAGAATAGAAATTACAGAAGTTGCCCGGTTAGTTGCATTAGACTCTCCTCCCCTCCTCCTCGACTCTCTATTACATGGGACTTAAACATACTGCAAAATGTTGGTGTACATTAGTACTCCTCTGCCTAACCCTTCGGGGAATAGAGGCGTGATGGTATATAGAGACTACAAGTAAATGAAAGCATCTTTGAGAGGGATCAGGAAACAGATAATTATATCTATCAAGTTTTATATATTTTATCTAATATACCCATAATATTATTCTCGAAGGTTCGAAGATAAGTCAGCGTAAAGTACTTAAGTAGGTATAATCTATTTTTGGGACGAGGCTCTTCTTAGTTTTGTAAGAGCGCGAGCCTTATAAGATTGCAATCAATTAAAAAAAAAACTTATGTTCCAAATATAAAACAAAATGGCCACCAATATAAATATTTTCAATCAATTATTCGAACACACATCCGTGCAACTGAAATCTCAAGTAATAAAAGCATCAAAATTATATAAAATGGTTAACATCAACAAATATCTTAGAGTATTTCGGTCGGATGACGGATACCGAACATAAATACGAAATCAAATACGTTTATTAGTAGATATAGATAATATAACGCAACGCAATTACTGCAGATTTCGATACGAATCTGTAAATATTTACAAACAGTCTTATAAATATTTATGTAACTCTAACGTCGATCTGGGAATTGGCAAAATGAGGGATTAACGACAAAAAAATGGTATAAAATATATATTTTAGGTAGCTTGAATGTTTTAAAATAACTTCTTATATCTACGAGTCTCATAACATTAAAATAAGAAAAATCTTTGATGTAACAAAAAATAATGTTAACCTTATAATTATAACCACTCGCAAATTTTTCGCCATCGCCCTGTATCTAATACGGCTACCAATATTGTTTACTTTAAGTTTATCTGCAGGACGGTAAACTGAGCCGCCACTCGACTGCGCAGATCGATAAATATAAGAGATCTATATAGATCTTACACAGGATGTCCGTGGGAAGAAAGCGGAGATCGACATTTTTATTAGCACTATGTAATTGCCTATTGTATTGGAGGTAGGTACTTAGTCAATAAACGATGTTGAACATAACTTTTGTGTTGAGTTTGAAAAGTGAGATGTCTCACATGATTTTGTGCTTGATTATATCGTTAAATGAAGGGAATAAACGTAGTTGGTACTTTCGTACTTTATGATTTAATTTTGTCTGGTTCTTTTTTTTTATACCACTAAAGTAGCAAACAAGCATACGGCCCGCCTGATGGTAAGCGGTTACCGTAGCCTATGGACGCTTGCAACACCAGGGGTATCACACGCGCGTTGCCGACCCTGTGGGCTGGCAGCATAGGCGACAATACGTTATGCTTATCCTATCTGCCAACAAAACGCTTCCTCGCGGAGCTCTGGCGACCTTGCTCACCGTTAGGAACACAACCTAGCACGGAGCTATGTTATTTGCTACGATTTTCTGTAAGGTCTCTACCTTGCTTGACTGGGGAAGTACCTCTGTACTTCCCCAGTCAAGCAGCTCCAATTGTGAGTTATTATAGGAATTATTCGATTCCACTATGCCCTACCTCTTTAAAATCCTGGCCATCTTACGGATGGCTATAATGTATATGTAATAGGTGGCGAGCCTATTAGCCTAGCGTAGCAGTTGAGTCGAGTTGAGTCGAGTCGAGTTTGAATTTGTACCTGGTTAATGGCAATAAGCTTGCCCCTTATTGTACGAGACTTAAAGATACCGACAAACTGTGGGTGTACATTAGGACACCTCTGCCTAACACTCCCGCGAAAAGCGGCGTGATAGTATATTTAATATTATGTGATGAGCACCAACGACACTCGGGTCACGAGATGACCATCTTAACGGCTGCACCAAACATGCAGCGTTGCGAATGTTGTCTTGACTCTTGCGCATTATAAAGTCACCTCATCCCATGGTCAAAGACCGTTGCTTCTAAATAGATGTTTCGAGAAGGCCGATAGTCATTCATGGGACGGTTACGGTAATAATACACCTTTAATTGATCCACACGCCCCGTCACTGCGTTTGTTTGTGATATGTTACACCGTATGGCGTGAGTCATGTGAGGTAGCGGGAGAAGTAGCGAGAGCGGATTGGATTTCTAATCTTCGAGACTGCATAATGTATGAATGTGGAAGAAGCAAAAGGAGTATGCAACAATCGTAGCGAGTGGCGGTCTATAGTTTCTGCCTACCTCTGTGGGAGAAAGGCGTGAATGTATGTATGTATATATGTGTAATGCTGTGATCATCATTAGCGGAGAAGGAATGTAATAAATACATCATGAGGTCATATAGACATTGGCATTTTCTATTAAAATATTTTTTATATCTGTAAATAAGAATAATTATTAATAAGAAATATTGACTGCGTAAGATTTATACACTTTAATCCATTAACCGCCCATCAGATAAAGAATTTTACACTTTACAAACTGTATTTTATAAGGTTATTAGGCGGAACTGACAAGAAAATTGAAAGTTAAAGGGTTTCTAGCGACATCTACCGTGCTACATATAAACGAGATGGACAAGTCCTGAATCGCGTAAGTGAAGTTTGCAACTTAACTTAGATATATATAAACGGCCGACATCAACCGTCGGGCCGTGGCCCGCCAGGCAAAACACCCGCCTGGTCAGAGGGTCCTCCCTTTGGTTGGAGGGGCAATAAGCCTCGCCTCTCCACAGGTTAAAGAAATTTCTAGGTTATTAGTAGATAGTATTTCTTTGTTGACTAACTTCATCATATTTTCCATAACTATTTTAAATTGATTATGACAGAGACATTATTACGAAGATTCACTTTTAACACCCCTTTATTTACCTAAGTTCTTAATTTAAATCTTATTGTAGTATTTTTATTAGACAGTTATATCAATAAATATCTACGTCACATCCGTATACACATATTTTGTTCTTAATTTAATATCGCTACGGCTTACATCATACACCACACTTACTTCCTCAAATCAACTGGCCAATCAATAACCCACCTTACTCCTGAACTTTAAAGCTCAATTTCCCCAAACATCACCGTGAGAAAATATGTCAATACATCACTTGATAAGAAGGTGATGATTCGCGTAATGTGATACCCAATAGTTTTTCGTTCGTTAACATTTTAATTTCCTTAATACAAAGCTGTTATTCCTGATATTGATACTTTGTTGTTACTAGAATGATTCCAATAATTGGGATCATAACAAATTTTTGTTTACCTACCTAGGTATATTGAAAAATAGAAAATATATTTATTTGTAAAAGGACACCTGAATACATATAATAGGTAATAACTACTTACTTATTAACTAAATTTTGGTACCCAGGTGCCATACAAATCGGTCCAATGTCAGCGTAATGCTGAAATGCCAGTTACGGTCAACACCAAACCGGCCCTTTCGGAAGACCAGCGCAACACAGAATTTTACAATAAATAATAATATTTAACCTAAATAAAGTGAGTAGTGTAGGCAGGGCAGTATCTAAAGATCTATCCGTCGGATTTTTTATCCAAATATTCATTAATTTCACCGAAACGGTTTATTCGATTCTAAGTAATCATAAGTTATTTCTGAGACTTACGCGAATATTAGACTTATTGTAATAATAATAAAACATATTATCGTTTTCTTCTACAAAGGTGTCTTGTTAACTATTGTGTCAACTTGTTAAATATTGAATTTGGTAAAGTAAGTATTTTTCTTTTTATAAAAAAGCTTACTAGCAATGTGGGTCGCACATTACTAGTATACTTGTTAATCCATTTTTACGTGGGAGAGCCATGCTTCGGCACGAATGGGCCGGCTCGATCGGAGTGATACCACGGCCTCACAGAAAACCGGCGTCAAACAGCGCTTACGTTGTGTTTCCCCGAGTGAGTGAGGTTACCGGAGGCCCAATCCCCTTTTAAAAGGTCAGCAACGCACTTGTGACTCCTCTGTTGTTGCGGGTGTCCATGGGCGGCGGTAATCGCCTACCATCAGGCGATCCGTCTGCTAGTTTGCCCTCCTATCCCATAAAAAAAATCCCTCGTGCTAACCTAAATGCTTGTGTTCCAAGTGGGTTCACGTCGGTAGTGCATTGGGTGGGTTCCGAACCGGCAACCACATGATCGCCAGTCCGACGCCCTAGCCATTAGGCTATCAGCGCTTTTAGTATACTTGTATATCGCGATAAAATCCGTAGGATGGTTTTATTTTGATAAATTTAGTTTTAGTGGATAGTCTTGATTTTAAAACATGACTTAGATAACCAACGGGAACTTAATTTCTTCTTCGTAGTCGTATGTGCGACTGCTACGTTAGGTCCCATGTTCGATTCCCTGGTCAAACAACGAGTAATTGTGTTTTTTTTTGTGAAATTCTTAATATCAGCTCGGAGTTTTGATTTCTGCCCGGTTAATAGGCTCGTCCTCTGTTTCATGCGACCTAAGTTATATTAGATTCTGAGTGTGTAGGTATATTCGTACAGTAGTACTCTGCCTAACTCGTCGTGGACTACAGGCGTGATAGTATGTTATATTAACAGATCCATTTTTAACATTCGTTCTTCAAATCCCGCCTATAATTATTTTAGCTGCCTGCCTCATTAGTCTAGTGGTCTGAAGCGCGACTGCTACACTAGAGGTCTTGGGTTCGATCGATTGTTTTTCTATGAAGTTCTCAGTAACAGCTCGGAGTCTGGATTTGTGCCCAGATGACTATAGGCTCGCCCCCTATAACATGGGACCTAAACATTCCGGTGAACTATGGGGTCATTTAAGTACCTACGCCTCTGCCCATCCCTTCGGGGAATACAGGCGTGATGGTATGTTACGTTATGTAATTATTTCGGCTTAATACAAACAAGTAATAATCACACCGATAAATTCCCAGTACCAGTTAATATAACTATTTGAAAAAAAGGACAATATCCATTGATCCCAGACTGGAAACACATGTGGAAGGAGACAGAGACGAAGCTATACGTCAGAGCGAGATGAAGATAATTTTTCTTTTTTTTTCAGTCATCGGAGGCACCGATTTCGCCATATGTTCGATGCTTCGATGGTTATAAAATTGGTTAGTGGGGCTTTGTACAAATAAAGGATTGGACAAACATTGGTTCTGAATTGAGTCTCAAACGAAATGACATAGATTAAGCGACAATTCTAACACGGAAATGGTTGTTGCCTTTTTAGAGATCCGATGGGCAAGGCAAAAAAAAACTTACTTAAAAAATGATCTAAATATAATTCTAATCTAGTTCCAGTTTTTAAAATGTGAAATGATATTGTACTAAACTAAAAATTTACTCAGATACACTCCCAATTAGCCTTTATGTTCTAGGTCCTGTATAAAAGGAGCGAGCCTATTGCCATTAACCGGGTAGTAATCCAAACTCCAGCAGCCGTGGGAGAGCCATGCTTCGGCACGAATAGGCCGGCTCGACCGGAGTGATACCACAGAAAACCGGCGTCAAACAACGCTTACGTTGAGTTTCGCCGAGTGAGTGAGGATACCGGAGGCCCAATCCCTTTTTAAAAGGCGGGCAACACACTTGTGACAACCTCTAGTGTTGCAAGTGTCCATGGGCGGCGGTAATCGCTTACCATCAGGCGATCCGTCTGCTTGCTTGTCCCCCTAGACCCAATCCCATTAAAAAAAGCCACTCTTAAAACGAATAGATCAACGAAACAATTATTAATCGATTAAATTAAAGGTCTAAATCGATTCGTTTAGGATTAAATAAACTATGATAAACTTCTACAGAAAACCTCACTTAACTTTTATATCGTTACGTATCTTTGTCATGCCATATCAACCTTTAATAAACTAGAAACTGATACTAGACAGTTCCCGTCAAAACTAAACCAATTATTCAACCACACGCCTTCTGTCATGTCAATTACAATGTTACCACAGTTAAAATAACTTGCCGTTCTGACCTAACTGAAATAACTATAGTAAGTGGTGTAGTTATTGTGCAATGCGTCTAGTCCTGCCAATAGTCGATAAACTTGACATCTTGCCAGACAAAATGTTCACAGCTCAGTTGTGAACTAATAATTATAAAGAAAATTATTATTAATGGAAACGTTACTGCCTCATTAGCCTAGTGGTCCTAAGCGTGTCTTCTATGCTAGAGGGATCGATTTCCGTGTTAAGCAAAGGGTTACAGAGTTTATCATCATATCAGCCAAAGGAGGCTTTTCACGGATACATTGAGACTTCCACAAGGCGCCTACATCTAGCGACGATTATATTTCAATAAAGTCGATATAGATACTAATATCTGATGATAAAGCATAGACATTATTTCAAAGAGAATAAAACTGGAGTTGAACTATGTACTACAGACGATAATTTAAAACTTTTTAACTGTGATGTCAACGAACCTAAATCAAGGGAAATCCTTAATCTTGATTTGTACAAGCTAAAGCTAAAATAATAACTAAATCCAATCCTAAAATGGATATTGAAGCCCAAAAAGGAAAAATAAGATCCAAAGTTTGTATGTAGAAATTTAAAGCATTGAAATTATTTACACAAATTACACAAATTGATTCTGTATTTCTCACACAAATACATTCATCAATGTGCACATCCCTAAATCACGCCTAAATATAACCCCTTCAGTCACCTGCTCTCCGTTGCATCATGTGCTATCAACTTGTATGATTGTATGATTTGTATGTATGTATGGCAATATGAAGTGCGTTTGTCATTGTCACGCGGTCGGCCAGATTGTCGATATTAATGTCGTTAGAATTATGAAGACAACTATAGATTACGTGGGTGGGTACTTTGATATGTCAGTTTGCTAATTAAGAGTGAAGGGCTGTATGTCCTGAACTGTTTATATTATCCAGCTGATCATCGTCAACCTCAGCTCTTGTCCCAAATAACAGCAGTATCAACGTCATTTCAATCAGCTTACACGTCGTAAGTTAGTTTATTCCTAAACACATCATCTTTCATAATCCAGGAATTATTTAGAATTTACGGAAAGAAGAAGAGGAAAAACCGGGCAACTAGTTTTTGATATTAAAAAAAGTAAACATTTATCAAAATTTGACTTTGACTTCTTTAATCTCCCTCTTCCATGCTTAAAACCTTTATAGCGATAAGATTCTTTGCTATAGTGCTAGAGATATTAGAGATAATCTGTTGTCTCCTCACCGATGGACCCAAAAACCTCTTGCAATGTTTGCATTCAATCCATAGAAAATTACCGTAGCACAGCGGGTTGACAGACAATGCACATATTGGCAAACCATTCAAGATGTAACACCAAGCTGTTCCGTTCCTTCGTCCATATTAATTAGTAAAAAAATATCTGAGCTCTGAATTATGAACCCGTTTACTAGCTAATCTTTTTGCCAAAAAGTGTGAAAAAAAATCGCTTATCAATAACTTACTTCAAAAATACTCTTGCGACATCAATAAGTATCTCCCGTCCCATTGATGTAGCCATAATATACTGAATCGACAGCTCTCCCGAAATACCATCGTCCCACGCGAGGGTGTAATGACATAATACCCGAATTTATAGGGTGGACATACAAAGGCATAAAGCGGGACAGTTCCCTAACGCGTTTGAGAAACAAAATATTGTCTCTTCAAAGTCGATAACAAAGAAAACTAAACCATTTGTTTTATATCATACTTATATTTTTTCTCAATATGAATTTCCTGTATGATAGATGGACTGTGTAAGAGATGATATGGTTACAACAGAAATAGCTAGAAAAGTAGAGGAAAAAACCCTATTGCACTGATTCGTAGCAATATGGATAATTTAGGAGGATAATAATAATGAATCACGTTTAAACAATCTAACTGAAATATCAACGCACAGATCGAACTGCTAAATCTAGAAAGCTGTCAAGTCACTCTCATATATGTCGTAGGCTTCCGTTATGACGGGACTTAGGGAAAGTCCCGCGGTATAAGGAAAAACAAAATCAATGCACCGTCGTAACACTGTCAAACATAGCTAGTTAAACATACTAATTAGCAAGGTATGTTAAATGATGGGATGGGGTATTCTAAGCTTTTATTAAGCTACTAATAACCTCTAGCTTTCTAATAACTTAAGATGCAAGCTTTCCAGCCAGATCAATGTTAACTTACACCTTTTGACCCTTAGCAAGTTATGCAAATTTTCAATTAAGTTGTGTTGAAGTAGTAACCTGTATATCCTCTTAAATCTTTGTAAAAATACGTCTCAATATAGGAAAAATATTCATAAAACACAACTGTAGATGTACATCTATACAAAAACTTACCTACATATATATACACTTCTATACTTACATTAAAGTAATTTGACGACACGATTGGCGTAGCGGTTGAGCAATCGGCTTCTGCGCCACGTGTTGTGGGTTCGATCCCCACACGGAGCAAATATTTGTATGATCTACAGATACTTGTTCCGGGTCTGGGCGTTTGTGTATGTGAGAATTTGTGTTTGTAAACGCACCTACGATACAGGAAAAAATTTAAAAAAAAGAGACTAGTTACTTTGTATGTACAGTGGTACCTAATCTCCGGAACCACTGATCTGATTCTGAAAATCTTTGACGGATAGAAAGCTACACTATCCTTGAGTGACAGAGGCTAATTTCTATTGTGATCACTTCAACGCGAATGCTGATGTGGGTAAACGATTTTAAATACTTAAAACCAAGTTTTGGAAAGCACACCTTACAGTGTGTTCCTACACTGTTACTTAAATTAAATTTCTTGTACTAATATCAGACCAGAATTTGATCCAGGTCTAAGAAAAATGGCCTATGCCATTATGTACTTGCCGTCCGTTAAGTTTATAGTCACCCTACTCAATAGGGGAACAAAAAACAGTAGTACAATATTCGGATGTAATTTTTTGTCTCATCTGAAGATAGCGTGAGGTTATGTTTGATGCGTGTATGGATAAATTGTACGAACTTATTATCTGTGTAAATCTATTCCGTCAATCTCAACTGCCGTATAGATCTGATGGGCCAGCTAAGATGGTAAAAACGGTAGGAGCATGAAGTTAATCCAAAAATCAGTAAAATCGTGGGAGAAATAAAGGTTATAAAATGGCAATATTATTTCTTACTTAATTCTTACTGGGTCAATCTAGTTTAATGTCTAGTAATTATTTTTCTTCTTTCGCTCTTCTCTTTCAGTTTGATCAGAATAAAAATATTTAGTTCAAAGAAATGAAAATTGGATTTAAATAAATCTGATTTATCGGTAATATTCTAAATTTATACTTGAACTATACATTGTCATTCTCATACGTATACATAACTGGAAGTTTAATAACCATTCCAACACACATGTACATTTCTTGTTTTTGTCATAAACAAAATTTTTATGGACGTCTCCCCTTCGATTGAGTTTTTGAGCACACCATAATGTCAACTCACACAACATTAATCCCAAATGAATTTTAAATTAACCGATAACTATGCCCCAGTGTGTATTTAGTATCATAATTATTTTAGTTTTTTGTTAATTTGGGGAACCATATTTTTTTAGTGGGGCAACAATGTGACAGTTGTGACGTTGAAGGTGCAGTGTTACTAGTTTTCTAAAATAATGTAGATAGTATTTTTATACGTTGCCACACTTATCCACAAAATTGAAAATTTTCGTTGTGATTTTTGGATTTATTGTTTATTTTTCTATTCGAAACTTGAAACTAATTGAAGTTACCTATTTACTTTGATAATACTCCTCTTACAATATTATTGCCTTTGCCAAACATATCTAACAACAAAACATCTATCGAATCGAAATCAAAAACTTTACAATATTTTTTTAAAATAATCTCAATCGCCACGTCGCTTGGTATACTGAGGTGCAATTAATACAGTCCGTAACAAAAAAAAATGTCTCAAGACCTAATTCCATAGGTCAAAGTTTTGATCCATTAGATAACGCGCGATCGATCATAATGAACGTATGAGCGGCGGCATAAGTAATGCGATAGTTGCTCACGAGTCGCGTGTGAAGCCGATCTGTGCAGTCGAAGACACAAGTGACATTACAATCATAATATCTTTTTTTATTGGTTATAGATGTCAATGTTATTCGTAATAAAGAATTTGAAGAAAATAAAATAATAAATAATATTATATCACGAATAAAAAACATATATTCGAAAATTAAAAGTTATGTAACGGAGTTTTGAATAATTGAATTATGTATTGTACGATTTCTGCAATGTTTCTACTAGACTTTGACACGCTTCAGTACATAATTTGAAGGATTTATTACTGAATTTGTTTATGGTAAATAGAACTTGGCAAACCAATAAATTACGTCCACTATGCATATTACTGCTTTGTCTATTGCAGTTCCAACCTTTAAAATAACCAGTAGATATCGTTTTAGCAATTTTGGGTCGAATTGACCAAACTAGGAATAAAAGCAGAGACAATGTTTAATCACAACCACACTCAAAGACGTCAATCAACGGTAATAAAACGTCGACTAAGAGGTAATGTTGGCCTATTTTGTCGTATCTGAGTTTTTGACAGTTTGCTAAGAAATAATTAGTAATTATTAGCTAATCATTTGTAAGGTTTGTTGATGCATCTGAACGCGGTAGGTATTACATTCTGAAACATATTTTTTGGCAGATATTCCAAACAAAATATCACAATATTATTGTTTCCGATAATTGGAAAATCTGCTCTGAGGCAATCTCTTAGTTAAAAATTAACTCTAGCCCATGTTACCACTCAAAAAAAATTAAACTGGCATACTCTCAATTAAACTGCGACCATATTAAATTTTAACACTCTCGCCTACCAGAGGCCGTTTTGCATACAAATGTGTTCATAAACTGCAATTGGAAATGCAGTAATGCACTGAACATTACTCATATTTAATTAATTACCTGTTCAAATACGCGATACTTTTTGTAATTAATGGAACTTGATGACAGCTTCTTGCAACATACAATAAACGTCATAGATTTTCTTTAATAGGATAATAAGTAGAACTTTGGACCGATTATATCCGACCATCGATACAGAGGATAATAACTCTCTGCTTACTATATTATTATTACTTACTAGGTTATAATCTGTATTCGAATATTGAAAAAAAATACACTTTCTTAATTTCCAAATCACTTGTGTGCCCACCGGTACATTTTTTCTACTTGACTCATTCATGACAATGCTTTTTTCTTGCCAATTCAACAAGCCCCTGTAATTGTTGCTAATTATTAATTCCGATAGATTACACCTATTATCACATGTCGCCTGTTTTGTCTTTTAGTTGCTTCCAAGCACCCTTTGGCTGACTTTGGAGTTCGAGGGTCTTTTAAATAAATGCAGTTTTTGTAATAGTAAACTAGAAACCACACTAAATAAGAAGTATAATATTAGAAGTATAGGTATAAATAAATGAAACGAATAAATAACCTAAATAAACCATAAACACGATATTTAGTAAATTACAATTGTTTATTATTATGACGTTATAACACACCTTGACATTTCTGACAGTTCGTGTTTGCCCTATTAAAAAAGTAAAAACCGTATTACCAATGGATGTTCGACACATTACGATCACAAACACCAAGACCTTTAGAAAGCGACGCACAATATTTATACTTTTATAAAATTTTAATAAAGTAGACCATGACAATAACATAATGGCGGTAAAAAAAAGAAATTTACCACCGCACCTGCTCGTGAATTCGTGATAAACACACACGCCACTCGATACAACTGTATCGATTATCGACCATTTAATAATCGAATGGCCCGTCACAATCGTGATACTTGGACGTTAAAAAGTGATGTACCTACTAACCTTATCACAAGTAAAATTGAAATTGATCATTTCGTAGAATTAATGTTTATTATACTGATAACCGTTATTTGTCGTAAAGTCGAGTAATTGGTTTTAAATATATTTTTTTCTTTATGTCAAATGCATGTTTCGGTGTTAGAGCGCCGTTTAATGTCTATTAATAATGGATATAAAATAATATTGTTTAATAAGTGAGGGTCTTATATATTAACATTATGAGGTAAAGAAAGCTTGTAGCAGCTATAAACACGAAGATACTTATGTTATAAAGTGTTTCTAACATGGGCGTTCGTTACAGAAGTCATTACACCGAAGTAGTATCATTATGTTACTAATAGCTAGCCTGCACACATTTCTAAAGCCCGTAGTCGAGAAAAGTGAACAAGCAATACTGACTAATTTACCTCATTGAGCATAGATTTCGACACTGTCAAACATGCGAAATACATTACTAGTCTAGCCTATAGAAGAGTGATATAAAACTATCACAAACATGCAGAGCACAAACGCAGATCGAACACAAACGCGAACAAAAATTAACTTCATTCAATAAAAGAACACTCGTTTTAAACCAATACGACAAAAGGGCACTTAGCACACGTTCGAAAACCGCTCCGCTCCGAAAAAAGTGAAAACAAAACCCATCAATCAAAGAACAGAAATGAAATAATCGAATTGCAGAACGTCGAGCGTAGTTCAAAGAGCACAAACGAAGAACCGCAACAGATTAAAAAAACTAAAATGGCTGAACATGACTAATATCTGGCACAAAGTTCGGTGTCGATATGGAACAAAAGGAAGACGGAAGGGGGAAGGTATTTAGAAATGGAACGCTCAGAACGCTCGCAGTGGGAATTGATTCTTTTTGAAATTCGAAGTCATTTTGCTGGATTGTTTGGTCTAGCTTTTTAATGCACTGACAGCTGTTTATAAATCCTCATTTTGATTGTCATTTATCCATCAAACTGCAATCTAATGAACTTTCATGACTTTGTTTTGAAAAATATTCAAGATAGGGATAAGTGTTATTAAACTCATATGGATCTTATAATCCTACTTAATAGGATGAAAATTATTCTACTGGAACTAAACCTTTAGTTTTTTCCGTTGCATGTGAATAAATAATTAGGTTAGAAAGTTAGAAAAAACGCCGAACTAAAAGGCATCGATTGAATGACTACTAGCGAAGTTTTCTGTCACGAAACCCACCGTTTTCGATGCACGATAGATTTAACTGCTGTTCAGCTCTGGCTTCACTATCGGCTTTTGTTACGCGCCAAAATTTAATTTGCATCCCAAAACACTGAATAACACCCAAAAATATACCTTATCCACCAAAAATAGGGACTTTTAATGTTTCAGACAATGATTTGTGTTGTTGTATTAGATTTCTTCGATGTATTTTAGAATTTGAGGGTATTTTTTATTTACAACAGATATAAAACTGTTTGCGGCCGTGTATCCGTTCGGAAATATTGTCGTAGTCTTTGGTTGGTCGTAAAATAGTTTTTAATGGTTGAGTAAATCATTATAATGATACCTTTAAGTTTGTATGAAGGAAGAAAGTATTGTAGGAGCGATTTCGTTAATAGATATTAAATCTTTAATGTTGATTTTATTATTCAGACAAAGGTCACAACGTCATCCTTTATATCCAGCGTATATTTCCTACAAAATTAAAAAAAGTCTTATATTTATACTTACACCTGAAAGATCGTAGAAAAAATTTTTTTTTTAAAGACATTGCCTCACACTACGATTTTCTCCTGTATCATGGGTGCGTTTACAAACACAAATTCTCACATACACAAACGCCCAGACCCGGAACAACTACCTGTAGATCATACAAATATTTGCTCCGTGTGGGGATCGAACCCACAACACGTGGCGCAGAAAACGAACGCTCAACCGCTACGCCAATTGTGTCGTCAAAAATATCTGAATAGTTTTTTTTTGGACAATAAATAATATCTACAAAAAAGCAGCAAATGTGGGCTATTAAAATAAAGAATCCTGCCCGCCGTCGAATTTTTCCTTCACTAAAATAACTTTAAAAAATATTTTATAGGGAATATGATGACTAATTTTCTTACTAAGTTTCGTTATTCGCGTCAGTCTATTAATGTGTCCATTGACGGAACTCCTCTCTATGGCCTCTTACGATATGACCCAATTAATTAAACAAACCTATGCTAGCATAGCACTAGTCAACGATTCTTTTTTTCAACAGTTTTCAATTACCCGCCAATTTTGAACGAACAAGTACACGACAGAAACCACTTAGCGACACGACAAATTTACAATTCTAATTCACAGTTAATTTATATTATATTCCTTCGTAGACATATTTTAGGATTTTGTCGAAAAATAAAGTTGTTAGGTGCCATTGTTGCTAGTGGGGGCGAAAGGGAACGGGCAACCGACACGCGACCAAAGATCACTATCGATGACAACCTTCCCAATATCTATTCAATAATCAAATATTCTATCTATAATAATCCTTATACCTCTCTACTTATGGTTCATTATAAATATAAATTCTGTTGTCAAACTGCAAATTCGAACATACTCTCTGACATTCGATTTTTGAAATTTCAATTTCATTTTTTTTTGGCGGTATTAATGAATTCGAAGGACCAATTTAGTTTTTTAATCTTCCTTTTTTGTAATGGGGAAGAGAAAATACAATTACTTTCACTTATATTTTTCTTGAAGCCAATTAAAAATAACATATTCCATCGATTAACATTTAAAGTAAGTGTCAATGTCATTTAAACTGTAAAAATCGTGTTAATTGAACTACCAGTCAAAGTAACTTGAGTAAAACATTTTCTTTACACATTACATTACGTAGTTATTAGGCAATGCCGGTAATAATTTGTTTTGTGTAATATGTAACACAAATTTTAAACAATACGTGGGGTAAAGCGTTACTAATAACGACTGCAGCTTATCTATAACATCTGACCTCCCTCGCTAATGAATATTAACTAATATGAACTGCCGCGAAGTGGATGGTAACTGCTACAATTTGCACTCGGTGACTCACTTAAAAATATTCGGGAAATCTTTCTAATTTTTTATCAAACGAACAGCACTATTTATATTTCCTTTGTCTGTAGATAATGACCAAGAATGTAATATTGGTGAATATCGAATCGAATTGAAATAATCGTTGTATCACGATGAAAAGTGTTTAAAAGAACAAAAGCTTTGGACGCTGGGCTGAATTCGTCTCGTGATGTCGATTCTTGTTTGAGCAGTTGATGGTTTTAGTTTCCGACATTTTCTTCTGACAAAATGTACTGTGCTATACCTACATAACTTAATAAGTCGTCAAAAATCATCTTGTTTAAGTTACACAGCGCAGCACAGACATCTTAATCATACAGCCTATAGTGCTGTCGCATTTAGTTTCAACTAATTAACATTAGCAATCGATTCGTACAATCGCCTAATCGATTCAAGGCGTGTGGAGTTCGTGCGGGCGTGTAATCCTGTTTGCATATCGGCTAGCACGAAACTCCCGCACTTATCATGTTTATTGATTGACACGGCAGTAATTCAACGTACCAACCCCACCGACCAACTTATGGGAGGCCGCGCAATTTGAAAGATGTCAGCGGAAAAACTTTTATAAAAAAATACCTTGTAAAATTGTTACATTTCTTGTCAAAAATATTTTCGGTTTTAAAATAAAAAATTTATTAAAATTAAATTTGTATTTTTATCTAAATCAATCAATAATTTATATTTATAAGTATGGATGCAGTGAATATATCTACCTAATATCTATATTAGCTGCCCTATGATGAAAGTAATGTCGAGGAAGATTGGTAAAATATTTTTAATTCATACTAATAATATAATCGACGGGTCTAAAGAAACTGTCATTCATGCCAGTAAAAGTTACAAAAAATTCAAATAATAACCTCCACTTCGCTTCAGTCTATGCCATGCACCGACCCCACAAATTCACAGGTAGCAGTTTACGGCTCTTTGTTTGGGTGGCGATAAGTTTTTACATGTTTTATTATACCATTTAGTATTTACTATAACATAAACTAAATGAAAGAAACAAACAACTTCGTATGCAGGCAAATAACTTTTTCTCGCAAAAATATGTTCGAATAGCCAGTAGTACATGTCGATGTTCCTATTTTAAATATTTAGGCTGTCTTCCAAACCAAAAAGTTTTGATCGTAATTTTCGATGAGCTCTTTTTACTGTCAGAAAGGTTATCAACACCGCCTGCCTGAAATGACACGTTTAGCTAAAACAAAATAATACAAACAGTTGTGCAAAGGTGGCGACACCGACAACTTGCTCGAGATTTGCTTAAGCACTTCAACTCAACCTATTTCTCCATCTGAGTATTACAACTTGAGTAGAATAGCAAACATTTGATATAGGCTGTAATTATCGTCACAACTGAGACTGCCATAGAGGTGAAATATAAGTAGGCGTGGCTTGACCAATATTAACGACTTATGGTCATTGACAAAACCCATTCCCATTTCTCCTTTGTATTTCACAATCGTCTACCTCCCAATTGTTCTTTTCGATCCACGAACCTGTCAATTTACTTTTTCGTAAGCTATCGCTTTGATCAAACTTCGCAACCAAATTAGTTTCGACACGAAAACCGAGTGGCCGATTGTCTACAGACAATAGAATCGATGTAAAACCTTCCCCTTTCAATCGCCTTTTTCTGTTTCAGGCTGAACAGCACAACAATAAGAAAATAAAAGAAAAAAGCATTCGACACGCGAAGCAAAGGAAAGAACAATCGATTAAGTCAAGTCAGGAATCGATTTGACAGTGGAGTTCTATAATTTTTGGATTTAGAATGAGTCGTGGTTACCAAATGATGTTCAAATTTCGCGCACGATGGTAATATGGTCAGTATGAGCCGGGCGTGATACTTGGACGGATGCACCCAACGGGCGCGGCCAGCCTGCCCGCCGCACCAGAGGCGGAGGTGCAAGCTATGCACTCGATGGACTGGCTCTTCAAGAAAGAGAGAATATATCTACTCGCGCAGTTCTGGCAACAGGTAAGATACCAAGGATTTTGATAAATTCTACCCCCAAGGGGATAAAATAGGGGGTGAAAGTTCATATGGAACAAAGTTACTATTCCACGCGGACGAAGTCGCGGGCAAAAAGCTAGTAAACATATAATTAACGGAAACAAAGAACCTACACCCAGACTCAAAATAAATATAAATGTACACTAATATTTGCCTCAAATGGGAATCGAACTCACAACACATGGCAACGATAGTGACGAAGTGACCAGGCGGTCACTTCGTACAATGGCTGCACGTTTTGTGTAGCAGATTAGGTAACCTGCTACACAAAACGTGTTTGTATGGAAAGATGTTTTTTATTACAATTCCCATTACGTTGTTTCGACCCTGTAATAAATAAATAAAGATCCAAACAGAATATTAGCTCCAATCAAAATCAGTTTACACGTGCACAATTGTTATAAAATACCTAAACAACACCATTACAAAGTACGAACGTAATCACTTAACCCTACAACCACGATGGGGGCACTTATACCACCTGTTCCCTCTATATTTCAAACAATTGAATACCGATAGATATTAACCAACAATGTAGCAACAAAATCAATTAATAGTTGAGCATTAGAGCACAATTAACCTGCGGAGCGAACCACGGGTCGGGATCGAGACGTGATTATTGTATTGTCTCGTATGGTAATTGTCATTGGTGTATTAGTCATTTCTGCACGGTGTGCCCTTGGGCACATGTGCCTTAGTGTGGGTTAAGCCTTATTCTAAGGCTATTTAGAATGGTGGTCAAGTTCAAAGAGATAGTTTCATAGATCTAAGATAGATTTAATAAAGTCTCTGTAGTTAAATATAGATTTGATTTAAGTACAAACTGCCTTATTGGTCTAAGGGCCCTAAGCGCGACTGCTACATTAGAGGTTCGATTCCCAGGTCGAGCAGTGTTATTGGGTTTTTCTATACAATTCTCCGTAGGACCTCTAAGTTTGGATTTGTGCCAGGTTAATAGCAATATGTTCGTTCCTTATTACATAGGACCTAAAATATCGGTGAACTGTGGGTGTACATTACTAGACTCTGTCTAACGTTTACGGGCGTGATGATACGCAAATTCGTCACTAGGTATCTGTCATCGTTGAAACGCCTTTGTAGGTAGAATACACAATAATTAACAAAACAAAGAATAAAAATGACCTTCTATATAATAATAAGGCTGGTGAAGTCTACTAACCCGAATAATTAAAAATTATAAAAATATTACTTCACCAAAGTAATAAATATAACATTTCATAAACACTTCTAAAACGACCGTTTCAAATAAACAATTATAACAACAATACAATAGTTCTTAGTATACTGATCCGATCTATTAAGATGTATATCTTCAATAGTAAGGTCGCAGGATATTACAACACAAAGGAAACCAGTTGATGAGTCGAAATCATTACTCTATCATTGTAGAAGCAATAAAAATATATATTGAAAGATTCATCGTCTGTTAATGGTCGGTAATTACGGGTTAAGTAAATGTAGCGATTTAAATTAAAATAATTATTGACTGCTTTGCTTCGAAATGTCAACTAATTTACGTATGGTTAACAACGAAAGTCTCTGAACGAAATCAAATTAAAAAGAAGACTAAGACTTTCTATTAGATACATAAAAGGTAAATCATGGAATCAATATTCCAATCGCAAAGAACTCCTGCTATCTACTCTGATCATTATCTTCTGGATAGTAAAGATGTTAAAGCATTTTTTAAGATTGCATCGAGTTTGGCAACTATCTTTGCCGACTGTACGTACAAATAAAAAAAATCAACTTAATTCTTCTATTAATACACCTTGAAAGTTGTGTTAATCGTAGAGGAAAATAATATCGGCATTATTATTTAGGCACAATTTGAAAAAAATATGTGCCTAAGTACAGAGGATGCCTAAACCGAACATTAATTTGAAATTAGTATTAGGTACCTAATCACTCATTGGCAATCTAAATTTAAATTTGAACAGAAACATCCTATAAATTATTAAGTGGATATAATGGCTCCTGATCTGTGACACGGCATTGGCTGTGTCAAACGCCATTCTATTATGACACGTCGTATTATCGTCTAATGTGTGTAATATTGAATAATAACATCGATCCTGAATGGCACACACGTATAAATTAACATGTAAAATGGCGGCGATGGAGGGTCAAAATGGCTCCTCGAAGAATGCTTAATGATTCGTTGGTTTGTATTTTGTGATATGTATTATGGAGCTATTAATATGACTATAGATTAGTAAATTAGTAGTAAATAACCAAAAATATCTGATTTTTGGTTATTTTATGAGAATAAACAAAAATTATCTCACGTTTATCCCATTAAAAATGAAAATAACTGATTATATCGAAACACCAAATATTTAAAATACTTCTAAATAATGCTCTTGGGAATTGATAATCACATATACAACCACTATTTAATTAAGAACTAATAACGAACAAAAGTTGATCAAAGTACCAACTAAATTTCAAACTAATATGGATTTTAGTTTTAATCTAGACCAGATATGAATCTACAATCTCAACGCCATTAAAAAATCAAGCCAATAAAAACGATTCAAAATTCGAATCCCTATTCTAGATTCCGATACGAGATATTAAACGACAAATTGCGAACAATAGTATCATATAAACTGCTATGCTGAATAAATATTCATTCTCGTTCAAGGAACGGCGACCGATTCGTCCCACTGATACTAAACACATTTGAATGCTGCCTTCCGATAGTATTGTTAGTAATACAAACCACTACTAAGCCTTAACATTGATTAAAAAGCATATTTACATTCAAAATTTGCATACTCCGTGCCTCGAATTGCACTTATCGATTAGAAACTTCGCAAGGACATTTTGTTTTAATTTCATAGTTAATTTTATGATGTTTCTTTACTATTTTGCATATAAATATGCATTATAAGGCTGTGTTCGCGTGTTAGTTGGTATATTGCGCAGACTTTTGAGCGGTATTTCATTAATATGGATTTGTATGGCCGACTTAGAGAAATTACAGGCTATGGGAAGTGTCCTTGGCTATGATTATAATATCCTCTAACCCTTTTTATAAATATTATGATACTTATATTACGTACTACTCACTCATTTCTTCATATATACCTAATTATATGAAAAAAAAACGTTATACTGGCTAGTTACTAGAGAAACTTTGTCACGGAAGCTTGTGCCAACTTGGCACAAAAAGGAATATTTGTGGATGACAGACAGCTGTCAATATGATGAGTGTATGTCGGATAAACTGACATGTTTCAGTCAATATCCTTCATCCTTCAGTAAATATTCCATATAAAATTATTTCCGTGTAAAATTCCATTAATATTTATATTAAAATAGCAAAAGTAAATAGATATCTAATTAAATATTACCTAAGTAATTATTATGCCATAAAAACTTTGTTTTCTTTTAATTACTTCGGTTACATAATTACAAATGCACAGTTTTTGCAAGGATATACTGCAATTAAAATTTATCTTCATGCATTTGTAGATGATATTTTAATGTGACAAGTTATTAAGGATCGTTCAGATTGGTAGGTTACAATAACTCAGAAAATAGCTCTATAACTCTAGCCTAGTTTAATAAAAAAAAAGAATAAAAACTTACGTTCCATAAACTCCTGCAAATTTCATGCTGCTATACCAACCATTGATCTGTGAGTCTGTGTTACAGTTGCCCGAAGGGTTAGGCAGAGGTGTACTAAAACAAGCCACAGTTTGACGATATGTTCAGGTCGCATGTACTAGTGAGCTTATTGCCATTGACCGGGCACAAATCCAGACCGAGCCACTACTGAGAATTTCATAAAAAAACAATCACTACTCAACCTTTGCTTCCTCGATAATTATAATGTAGATTAAATAAGAAACACTAACAATACAATTATAGGTCTGTGCAAGACTAGACATATATACTCCCATTTTGAGGCTGGTAAACAATCGTGACCGTTAATCTGCAGTATTATTAAGAAAACGAAGATGCGAATACGGACGTCACAAGGCGTCTCGTTTTCTGCATCACTAATCAAATATAACTTCACAGGCAATCAAGTCATGTCAATAAAATGTTCAATTACAGTTTTCTATCACAGAAATACTCAATCGCCTGTATTCAACGTCATTTGCGGTGATAAAACTCGCATAATCGCTATCAAAACCAATAGTAATAAATGCGTTATTAGCCACCCATCTTTAATGAACGAAGGAGAACGATGATTCATTCAACCTGTCATTCAGATTCGATTTCCATTGAAGTATAAATACAACAGTAATCGGGTCAAACATGGTAAGTCATACGGACGTTCCCATTATTTTATTGTTTATAATGTAAACAATCGAGTTTTTCATTTTCCCATATTTTATTTAAATGTGATGAATGTCACATGTAGTTTTATCGAATCTACAGCACCTAAATCAATAATAATATCAACTCTTCGCATCGTAACATCTCTACTAATCTCTCGTAGTTACTACCTCCATGTAGTCAATTGACATTTTAAACAGCACCGACTCCCGCTCTGCTACTGTTTTCATAGTATTATTCTCAAACTACATTTCCAAGATCACCAGGTACTAAAATGAGGCTGATAATAAAACTAACAATTAACATCAATAAAATCCTTGCAGCCCATAGCTCCGCTTGATTTTATTGTCACTATAATTGAATAAGGTTGAGCGAGCTTCGATTCAATCGTTTTTATATCGTTTAGAGTGAATGGCAAAGAATAAGGATGTTGAAGATATCGAATTGTTATAAAAAGTCTTCTTATCTGAAACACAGTTATTTAAGCAAAAAAATGCATTGACGGACAGAATTTTTGTTATAGGTATTAATGCTCTGTTGAATTTGAGCATGATGATCATTAGAATAAAAATAATATTTAAATTTAAGCGTTGATCATTAATTAGCATGGTTCTCTTTGTTTAATTTATTTGTATTCGGAATCACTGATAATAAAGTCTTAGCTCATTACCAGATATAATAACGTTTGCATGCAAAAACTATTCGCGGTAGCGAATCGTGTCCGCAGTTTCCAAAATAACTTTAAATTAAAAAATTAAACTTCGAACGTCGCGTCCCGAACGTTAATTAGTGCTGGCCGAGGAACGTCACCGCAAACATTCGAATTTCGACGCCGTAATTAATCGACTCGATTCATCGGCCGATCGTATCGGTTTGGATCGTAAAAAAAGCATTTCCCTACGAGTCGCAAGCGGAATGCAATCGGTTCCCACAGCCTTGATGCCCCGAAGAATTTGTCCCATGTCCCGTTTAGGGCAAAAAATCGCGTGCTTTCCCATGCCTACGTCAGTTTTGGGTGGAATAGTGACGCCAGCAAGGACGTAGACGTTATAAAATAAAACGAAACGCTGCCTCTTTTTCTTTTAGGCAAATGAGCACTAAGTGTCTAAAGATT
This sequence comes from Acronicta aceris, assembly GCA_910591435.1. Classification (NCBI taxonomy): domain Eukaryota; kingdom Metazoa; phylum Arthropoda; class Insecta; order Lepidoptera; family Noctuidae; genus Acronicta; species Acronicta aceris. The sequence continues at coordinate 921,800 of OU342778.1, read as the reverse complement.
CTTTTTAGGAACTTTTTACTCCAATTATCTTATTATCGTGCAAAAACCAAACGCTTCAAGTCTCCAAAAACGTAGAATCTTGTGGACGAATGCAGACCAAAGAAAAACTGTAACCTGTATTTAAAAATCGATTGCATCCAAAAAATTGTCACTGACAAATGATTCGAACGCCTTGCGGTTGAAATTACGAATTCAAATCTTCGAATTTCGAACAAAAACCGCCATTAACTGACGGTTGTTACCTTTTTTCGGCTGTCAATGATTTCGGGGCTAATCGTGTTTTTTGCCAATATGTTCGAGGCTAATCGATGCATCAGACTCACTAATTCGATTTGCGCCCCTCCCCCAGCATCTATAAGTGGGCGTTATCTATCGATCCTCTAGATTGATCATTACCATAGACTCATCAACTTCTTCCAACAGCAATTTAAATTTGATATTTTTCTTTCTATTGGAATGTAAAGATCTATTTCCGAAAAACTTGGACATAATTTTCGGTAGCGCAAAATCAAACGTTAAAAACCGCGAACCATAAATGAGCGAGGCTTACGACGTATCCCGATAATTTAATAAAATACTAAGAAAAAAAAATAAAGAATCGATTGTGGTTGATGGCCGGCCACACGAATCATCTGTGGAACATTCAAATCATCAAGCGCTGATGGTTTTTTAATGATATTTTTCACAATCGGCCCGATCATTGATGGTTATTAGGTATAGGCGAGTGCCCCGAGACATGAATGTTAAGACTTCGACACAGTTAACACCGCCTTTCGAATAAAGCTTACGCTAATCTAATCTTTAATACGACTAGATAAAGGGCACAATCCTGTAAAATTCATCAGTTATTAGTGGTATTTTCATGTGGTCGTATAGTTCAGCCGTGGTGGGAACCGTCTGCTAAGGCATGATGCGTCATACAAAAATTATAAGAATTGTGGATGTCGTACAAAATAGAAAACATATAGCATGCTATGCCGTCGTCAGCTGTCATTCGTTTTTACATTGAATTGAAATAAAAATCAACACATAAGTGCAGCTAGACTACTGCGATATTTAAGGGGTACTCAGACCAATATCTCTAAGCTGTTTGTTTTAAAAAATCAACACTAAATTGACAATTATTTAGGTTAATAGAGTGACTTTATTACTTCGACATTCTTTCTTGACATCATATTCAAAACATGCTATAACATCAGTGAAAAGAACTCATTTTTCACGTTAATACTTTATCTTTAAAAAACTTTTTTAATGTAGAGAGTGGTCTCTACTGGTGGATCGGAGTTTACCTTAACTCAGACATAGATTTACTACATCTATCTGCAAAAACCAATGAAATTCATTCCGCCATTGTCTTGCTCCAATAATTTTATTTGTAATTAGTTATAAATGCAAAATCAATACACCGTTTAGAATCGACTAAACCAAGCAACAATAGCGAACACGGGTAGCATCCCGTTCCCAACGGGGCGGCGGGAGTCGAGTGCTCATTATCATAATCTTAGCCGCTTTCAACTGGTTTCGACTAATTTCCCGCTCGCCGCTCGCGTGTTTAGTCGAGTCGCTAATGCACCGCACTAATGTTTGTAAACATACCTTTATGAATGAATGTATCGATGTTTGATTGGATGGGCACGTTACTTTTGACCGAAATGTGGATAAATGAATGAATGGTCAGATTCATATTTTTACTTGATATATTTTAATTTAAAATAAGTATATCCAAGTAAAAAATAGACGCATTATTTGATAATGGGATCTCAGACTTAATTAATAGACTACACTAAAAGAAATTTAAATTTATTACTTAAAGATATTGTAATAAGTAATTTCCTTGCCAGAGCCGGTGTACACAACACGACAAAAAAGCTATTTTTTTTTAGAAATTAAAAAGCTTTCATTGAGCACCTGCTTGGTATACGATTCAATGACAGCATGACACTTGTACCGCATATAAAGCAAGAAATATGATTTAATAGTTGTTATAAAATAAACGGGATTACAAAATTGCCGTTGAATTCTAATTAGCAGTGGATTATACAATACTTGTATGTAACGGGGAGTGTAACTTAAAGACAGACATACTTCCCATTACAGTCATTGTAGATCAAAAGTAATAATGATAGCAATTTTGACAAAAGACACTAAAATAACTCAAAGGCGACTATCACAAATTCTTACTACTGAGTTCTATACCCAGTAAAAGGTATAAAGGTAAAATAACTAAAAAACCTAAGTTACGTAAAGCAGTTAACAGTCGATAATTGCTATAATACGTGCAGTGTATCCGTTTATGGCAATGTCAGTGCTAACACAGGCGGTAATGAGCGGCCTATTGAACGTGGTAATAACTTCAAAGCGAGCGTCAAACCTTGAACCATTTACACTCTTCTATAGGCTTCCAAGATAAATTGATGTTTTTATTTAGTATTGACACACGTAAGTATTGCTTGAATGGGGTTCATAATCAAGAGACGACCTTTCGGCACTCAATCGATAGTTTTATATTCATAATTAAATTTAATAGAGTCCCCACAATTAACCATAAAAACAAAGAATGGATAGTCTATGACAACAAACTTTAATATCATCATTACCACATTCAAACGTGGAACACAAAAATTTGAATATAAAATGCGTCTGCATTCCAAATTCAAAACAAACACGACACGAATCGAATCGAAGATTAATTTTGACGAACACATTCGTTTTTAGAATTCTTAAACATTGCCGGTGTTGTATCGGCACTTAATTAATCGATTACGTTAAATCGATGGTTTTACCGATTAATAATATATATCGATAACGCATCGAGTTACAGATACAAATAGCTTGTGTTACTGATTTACGATACCATTATAGTAAGCGACAGTTAAGTGATGTCGCACAAACTTAAAAGGTTAATTGGATACTCTTTACGCCTAAAATAACCAATCGTAAAGTTTTATGTAGAGTGCTCAGATATCGAGCGGTGATAAATATGAAGCTAATGCATTATAATTTAGAGGTTTTCATTAGAAATCGTATTAATGTCAGAACATATATCACGGAAAGAAAATGACGACTAAGATTCCAGTTTTGGGAGTAATCTTGAGAAAAATAAAAGCGACTTAAGAAACGTAGATTTTAAGGTTTTTGATCAATCCGACTTTAGATGCAGGCACAATTTTGCATAAAACACGATTGCATCCTAAACCTTTCCATTAGAAATACTAGCATTTAGCAAATACCTCCTAGTTACCTAAGCGAGCACAATTTATACATCGTTGGGTAAAACATGCCAACTTACAGTCAGAACTCGCAAACAACTTGCCAGGCAATTTTAAACTTTACACCATAATCGTAAGACGTGAAAATACATTTTCTGTGTATAAAAAGAAAAATTGTAAAAGTCCAACTGAAATGTCATTCATGTTTGACTGATTGCTATCGAACTGCAAAATGTTGCCGTGTACTGATGGCAAAAAAATGGCATGACTGTAAGTCTACAACAAAGGATTATTGTTTGAAGAGATCCTACCAGAAGATAGGAGAGCGTTTCTTATAATATACTTTATTGCACAATATTGTCAATAAATGGAGGCAGGCGTACCTCGTTAACTGTCAGTGCGTTCCATTTATAAAGGATAATTTTCAAAATTAGAATGTCGATTTGAATGGATGCCAGATTGTCTAAGCACACCTTAGCATTCTGTCTAGATTAATAAATGCAAGAGTAATATTAAGATTTTGTATTCAGAGTAAATCCTGTTTGTAGCTTAAATCGTAGGTTTCTTTTGACCTTACGTTTATGTTCAATGTAATTATTAATATTGAACACATTTGTAATCTTCATAGTCTGCTTAGTAGGCCAGTGTGGTGGACCCCTTAACTCTCTCACTCTCAAGAGGAATTCTGTACTGGCACTGGAACAGTAAATATGTTGACTGATAATGACTATCATCGTCGATACCTAAACAATAAATAAATATACTTATTGAAACTAATACAATTATCTACATCGTGTAAATATCTATATAAATCAGCCGTCAGTCACTCAACAAACTCGCAGTTTTTGGCAAACTGTCGTTGTTTCCTGACGGTACAGGCAATGTTGCCCATTGTTCGCGGCGATACGCATCGCAGTTAGAATTGCTCGCGCGCTGCCTGTGAGAAATGACTTCATAACGCTGGACCTCGCTTAAAATATATCTTTCAGAGTAGCCCTTTAGGTAGAGAGTTGAGGCATGATTTACGAGGTAAGTAATAGAAAACTGAACATTAAGATGACTCACTCACCTAAAGCTCAAACAATCTGGAGTGAAGTCAGTTTTTCTGTACTAGATCAACTTAGAACTATACCAAAGAAAGAAATGATCTTAATAATAATTCTACATAAATTCTTTTTGATTAATAGAATATACACCACAAATTTTGTAACGCTTGGATTTTCTTTAATATGTAAAGACAAAATAAAAAGTGCAGTAGGTAGGTATCCACTACAAGACAACACACTGTATGATGGATCTCGAAAATGGAAGTTTACCAAAGAAACTTATAGTTAAACATCTTACAGAGAAAAAAACGAGAGACACAATAAGATGAAATGAAATTGACGAATAAAGTCATCGATGTAAACAAATAAATGCACAGCTCTGCTTTAAGTTGAACGGAACTTGGCAAAAAGCCCAAAGAAAATCTAAGATGAAGAAGATTATTTGCATTATGATTCATGAATGTTGCAATCACGGGGTAAAGCAGATAATCAAGACACTGATGACATTACAATTTTTTCCGTTCAATTACCTAAATAGTAAATAAATTATATTCACGTATATTATACTATTATATTACCACGTACGTAATTATTTTATAACTTATATAAAATAATTACGTACATGTATATAACTTATATTTTTCTACCTATATTTTGACATATGGTATATTAAATAATAATGTATGTACGTGATTGTTATTTTAAATAATAACATTAAAAATGTTTCCAAGCTTTACGAATTCAGGGCAGAGATGCTGTATTTCATTTATTAAATCTCCTCTTAATCAATATGGTGTAAGCTTCAGAATGCAGCACATGACGTGCCCTATTTTATTGTTACAGAAACATTCATCTTAAATAAAAAACGTCATCACAAACAATAAAAATAAGGAACAAGCACAGTTCATACCTCGCGCGCAATTTTTCACGGCACCACCATTGACGTGATCCGGCAGCCGTTTGAAAATCGAAAACATTTCAAAATTAGAACACCCCCGCGCATGTTCGAACTCTTTCAAAATACGCGCGGGAATCGAAAACAGCGATTAGTTTTAAATGTCGCCGTTCGAACTTTTAAAAATATGTCGTATTCTTAATTTTAAATATAAACCGACGAACGCGTTCTATTTCGTCGCCACTTTACGATGTTTGTCAGTTTAATGATTTTCGTTACGAAACATTTCTAGATTGGTAATATGAAATTTATTTGCGCTTTTAACAATTTTTCTTTTTGTTTTATGCGCGTGGGCGGGGTATTTTTTAATATATCTACGTTAGTTATGGGCGATTATCGTTACTGAGATGTTATGTCATAATACTAAAGCTTTTAATGATCGAGCTTAGTGAATTTTAAATGTTCCATGATAATGTCTGTAAATCTTTACATAAAACTTGAAGTCAAACTTATTAGAACACAACAACGTAAAACTAATATTATAAGAAATTCAATAACCGAGATTCCATACAATATAACCATAACTTCCTGTAAAATATACTATATTAAGTACTTCCACCAGCCACTTATTGTTCCATCTCTAATTTAACACAACAGTCTAATCAATAAGCCTTACATAAATCCAAGTCCATCTTGTAATACATCTGTCATCCATAGCAGGCTTCAGTGACATTTCGGACGCAAGGATTTGTGCCGTCTCTAATCACAGCCGAGGCCCCGGGGACGATCGGGTCCGAAGATTGAGAAGAGAAATTGGAATAACAACATTAATTATTTGTATTAAATTTGATGTTTGTTACTGACAGTACCTAACCGAATAGGTACAGCCCTAGCTACTTAATAAACTGCCAGTATTGTTGTAATATTTTGTATACCAGTTTATGTTTTTAATTCGGTCAGTATTCAACTCAAAGCTGAAATGGCTCTTTATTCAAAAAGCCAATGATAACGCGTATGATTTAATACATCTGAATTTTCAAAAAAATTGGAAATTGTTAGAAAGTAAGAAATATCTACCAGTATCATCTAACATTAAAAATAAATATTCAATTAGAATGTTTAAAGATTTACTAGAGGCAACAATGACTTTTATGACCTAAAAAAATCTTAATTACCTACACTGGATTGATTTAACAAGAAAATGAAAACGTACCTATATGTATAGGCACAGACAGCATAGATATTATGTAGGTATAACATTGAACCAAGAACTTAGGTACAATTACTGTCTCCAACATCAATTTAAAGTGACGTAGATTTAAAATAAGCAATAAAATTTTATTGACACAAATACCTTTGATACTGAGGCCTCTTCCTCAATTTATTGATATATTCAAAAGGTATTGGAAAATATCTCATTAATATTTAACTGCCAAATATTAAATATTCTAAATATGAAAGAGGCTATTTTATTACGTTTACTTAATCCTTATATTTTATTTATAAAGCCATTAAAATCGATTATAATATTGGGTTTTAATTATGTCCAAAACCTGCTCTTTTTATATCTTTATCAATAACACGTGTTCACCCTAGTATCATATTGTTGTTACGAAGAACTTTAAAAAACTAGTAATATGATATAAGTAAAATCTTAAAATAATAATTAAGTTCGAATATATCTAATTCTTAAATTCCGAACAGCGATTTGAATTCCGAGTGACGCCTGATTCACAACTCACCACCAATCGTATAGATAAAAGAAAACTTAGAATTTCAAACAGAAACCTGCGTTTCACTCATCTTTAATCGCGACAACAATGTTTCGACGATAGTGTGAACACGTGTAACGCTATAAAAAAAATAATCTCCAACATTCCGTAAAATGGAGCGGTGTTGTAACCGATTTTGTAACGGTCACAAAAATATATTCAGTTTTATGACATTAATTTCTCTTACAAAGTAATATTTAAATGAACAAGTCTAAAAATACAATACATTGTGTTTTGTTTCATTGACACTCACCCACTTGGCAAGTGTTTTCGGGATAATGACGCTTTTACTTACAAAAACATTCCGGTTTTTCATATTTTCGTTGATGTATTTATTTACTAATTATTTACTTTACGCTTAAATACAACATGCAGTTTTCCTCATCTTATAAAATTTGTTTTTAAACGTGTAATTTCAGTCTTTAAACCTGGAAAATCTACCATAGAGTTTATTATACCTATACAAAATAAAATGATGTATTTAAATGAAACCTTATCTGAACAAAATAAAGTACCTTTATATCACTCATTCCTAATATTTTTATGCATTCATTCAACAAATTTAATTACTAAAAACTATACAAATGTTTACGGCAATTTGCAATTTTTTTTAAACAACTCTAGATAAATGTCTCGTCTATGTCTCGTGCAAATATCGGTCTTTATTGCTTTTCCGAATGTGGAAATCATGTCAAATGACGTCACAGAGACATTTTGCTCAATACGAACAGGACATAAGCAATAACACGAAAATGAAAACGTTAAAAGAAATAAAAGAACGTTCTAATTTTAAAATCGTAACGATATCCCCCTCGTGGTTCGATGGAGTTCGATTTTTGAATGCCGTTTCGTTCGGAAATAGCGCGCGACAGCTGAGAGACGACATCGGACTGTTTTTTATTACCTCCTTCGTGTTTATGAGCACTTTATGAGTTTTTATAGATTTTATTTTTCTAATCCAATGAAAGTCACACCAGGTTCGTGATCGGATACATTCTGAATGTTAGTAAATTTATGACTGGGACCTGTTCGCACGTTATTTATTAAAGAGTTTATCGAATGACACTTTTTCTGAGTATTGACTCAAAAAATTATGTTGGCGACTAATGAGAAGCGAAACTTATTAAAAGTTATTCCAGTAAATGCAATATTACTAATATCCCAAAATCCCTCAACCACACGATTTGCAATAAATACCAAGAGATATCGATACATCTAAGATACTTAGTATCGTTGAGCACGTTGCTCGTGAACGGGTGCTGTCATGTCGGGACTGGTCAGCTCTTACTTGCTGTGGCAATCCCTTTCTTTCTATATAACTACTAAATATAACACCTACTTATACTGAATAAATCATCTTACACATCAAACTGCATAATTGTCAAACTATTTAAAACAAAGTTGTAAAGATTAATATTGTAATCATATTTTTTTTTAAAAGAGTATCTATGGAGTTTCTTGCCGGCTCTTCTCCATAAGACCCACTTTTTGGAACCGTGCAATTAGTTTGACTTTTCAAAAGTACCTTTTTAATGGTCTAATTGAAATAAATAATTTTGACTTTGACTTATACGTTGATAAGTAACCCTGCCGTACTACGATTATTATGACATAAAATGTACGACTCTGGTTATTAGTTTAATTGAAATAAAAAAATCTTTTGATTAGATCATTCAATAGCATGATCAATAAAATAACGAGGTCACTTATCGAATGAATCTATAATCGAAATTCGAATCTCATTCGGTATTCAAATTACCGATTGAGTTCCGCACTCTATATTCATTCAGAATCCGAAAAGAAATAAAAACCTATTTAAAAGAAGCTTCTGTTTGAATTAAGAACGGAAATCAACCGTCGCGGCCGCTTGTTCCAAGTGTGAAAGGATCGATTCGAAATTTAAAAAGGGGTTATTTTTTCCAGGCAGTCCTTATTGACATGTTGCGTGTTGTTTTTTCAAAAAAAAACCATTGTCTTAAGGTCCGACATTCGCGTCGAAACGCGAATAAATTACTCGGGTTTCGACGCGTTTAAGACTTTTTTGTATTTCGCTACTAGCATTACTCAGATCTTTACTTTGGGATAGAGAAATAAGAATTGATACTGAAATAAAGTCAAGAATCAACCTCTTTATTGATAGTAAACTAAGTATTACTTTAATATATTTGTGTTATTTTATTACACAGTAAACACCGATCAAGTAAAATGTGTAATGCCGTAAAATTGGAACCAGCAAATAAGCTTTTTGTATGCAAATACATCGATTCATTACACAGATTACAACAAGAGTGGATATTTTTTAACCTGTTAAATATAATTTTATTGTTTTCCGAGCACTTAATGAAGTCAAATTAGGCATTTTCGGCTTCCACCGTCTTGTCGTAAAAATGGTAGTAAAATTGTTGGTATTGATCAAACCGAGTAAACTATTTTATGTTGTTTTTATTGATATTTATGGTGGAATAAAATCGTTTTATGTATGTCATCGTTCCCGAGGGCGGTGGAACTATTAATGTATCGATAATTAAAGGTTTATTTGGTTACGAGCAGGTAGGTCCTGTCTTGTAATGGAATTTAAGATTTACCTGATTGGGTCCGAAAGATGTTACTTTGACGGGGGGTAAATAAATATAACAAAATGGAAACTGAAAAATACTTGTAAATGCTTCTCCATTATTCGAGATTGATAATCAACACTTTGCAACACTTTATCGATGACAATTGTGAATATTTTTTATACAATCCTCCTATAATTTCCTATCATTCTATTAATCAAATCTTGGACCAATTAAAAACTTTTTGGGAAACTTGTAAAGGCAGTTAATTTTTTTTCCTTGAAGGGCAAATGAAAACTAATTTAGTGTCCTATTCTATAAATCAAACGACATTTTCTAACGCTGTAAGACTGTACCGTCGTTCGCTAATTTTATCATCAGTCGGCGATACTCTTTACATTTCGTAATCTTTTCATCGCTTATGTATTTATACCAGTTTTTATATAACTGGTTCTTTTATAAATATTAATCGGCAATATAAATTAATGTTGCTAGAATTACACGAAAGAAAAGATAAGGCCACAATAAAACACAAAATAGACCTGTGAACATGGTAATCGGTAATTAAACTGCCTAATTAGCCTAGTGGTCCTGTCTTGGGTTCGATTCCCAGGTCGAGCAATGTAGCCTCTGCTGCTGAGTTTGTCGGGATTGGATTGTCACTGCAGTGCCAAATATTCTGCCGCTAAATAATAATGTTCTAATGTTCATTATTGTGTTCCTATTTGAAGGGTAATAATGTAGCCAGTGACATTTCCGGGTAAACTGAAAAAACGTTGCCCCACACTAGGATTTTCTCCTGTATAGTGTGTGCGTTTACAAACACAAATTCTCACATAGATAACAGACCCGGAACAACTACCTTTCGGTTATACAAATATTTGCTCCGTGTGGGGATCAAACCCACCCACAACATGTGACGCAGAAGCCGATCACTCCGCCGCTACGCCAAACTTGTCGTAAAAATGACAACGATGTTAAGGATAACACAGGGTGACTCAACGAATAGTGGTGGTAACGCAGGGCGCCCCTGCAGTTACCACCACTATTGGGTGGTAACTGTAGGGGCAGTTAGTAGTTGCCGCTTAGATACCAGCCTAGGCGGCCCGTATGTTTGCCGGACCATAACCATAAAAAAACTATGATAAGATATATTTAATGTCTCCAGGAGCAACAATACCCAAATGATGATAATGCAGCTCTTGCCAACTTCAACATAATTTTTAACAAATATGAAAATTGGAAAATTCAGAGTTGTAGCGTTTTTCACGAAACAGCATAGCGCTCTGACGTAGACTAACGTTATTAAATAAAAATTATAAATCTAAATTATTTTTCGACATTATAACTTTTTCGTAACTCAAGACTGCGTGTTAAAAACTAGTTTAAGAGCTAATTAATTTCGAAAACATTCTTCTTTCTATCACAATTCGATCATAAAATTCTAAATGGGTATAACTCCTATACTTTAGTGCCGAAAAATCAAAAGAATATAATGACTATTCTATTATTATAATTCAATACAAGTTTAATGTCAGCTGTAAAATTATTCTGGGCTCGTAAAGAAAAATATCGTAATCATATGTTAGTGTTAATTTTATGACGACGCCCGCATGCTCTACTTGATGCTAATAATCCTTTATTTAAAATAATACATTAACGCCACCCCCCTTTTGACGAACCACGATGGTTTGACGAACCATTTTCATAGAGATCTTATTCAATGACACAAAATGTTTTTTATCGTACCTTTTTCCAAAGTTCTAACAAAGTACTTTATTTTTGTTACAGGTAATTTAAGTTCCTGTATGAGAATCTACAGTGAGTACCAACACATATTATTTGATGTTTTTCATTAAAAACTACTAATCGTTTTTATTCTATTACTGAACGACAAAATTCGACTTTCAAAAACTTTTCTGTAAGTAAAAACAACCAGTTTTCACACAAACAATTGATTTTAAAAAAGGAACACTTTCAAATTTAAAACGCCGATGAATTTTTTATTCGGAGCGAAAAGACCGCTCGCCTCGTGCAAATTAATAATTATTTTTTTACCATTGGCTAACGCGTTAGAACGAGTGCATTTTAGGGTACTGTACAATATTTTACGGCCTATGTCTGTTTGCATGGTCAATGTTAGCACAATTTTGACGTACACTGATAGATTACTAACTACTTTGACGAACATTGTGCGTACAAATGTAGCAATGGACAGTGATATGTGGATAACATGTGTCATTGTGAACAAGAGCCTTAATAGGTATTATGTGTAGTGTCTGGGGTTAAAGCACTGTTTGTACACTGTTATGATTAGTCAGAGATCTATGTCTAAATGTGTCGTGAATGTTGTGATTCATATTAGCACACAGAATACTAAATAGGCACAACTTGGATAATTGTCATGATTACAGCAACATTATTCTTTTCTGTAGGCCTATATATGCTTCACTTTCACCTCAAATTCTTCAAAACATAAATATTGAGTGTCATTTGTTTACTTGAAGAAGTTCTTAATATAAATAAATGTGCAGAACCCAATCGCAGTGTGTGTTAGGTACACAGACTGAGATTGGGTTCTGCACATGGTCTTCGTCTATATTCATTTTTTTATCGCTTCAACGATTGCAAAATTGATTTGTATCAAATGCGATACTTACTTTTTGTACTTCTCCCAAAACAATGGAGTAGAAATTCTACACATTACTAAACGTTCACATCGATAGTGCAATGGGTGGGTTTCGATCCGGCAACCACATCAACGCAAGGCTATTAGGCTGCCGCTTCAATTTTGAGCGTTTTTAGTATTACGGATTATTTGGACTCTTACGACAGAAATTGGGTCTCAAAAACACGGAGAGAGCGTCATCTAAAGAAGGAAAAGAGGCCTTTGCCCAGCAGTGGGAAGAAATTGGCTAGAAAATAAAAATTGCTATTCGGAGAGATAATAATTTACTGTATTAAAAGAAATGACAATATTATGCGAAAGATCTATAATCTTGGAAACAGAAATAGGAAATGATAAGACGATGCAAAACTTATTTCAATGAAGATAGAAAATTAACATCTAGACAAAGCGAACAATCTTGAGGAATTTATTGCGAATACATGCATCGATAGACGTTGAAATGTAGCCAAGAATGTAAAAATAACTATAAAATTAAATAAAAGAATCTTCGTATGAAATGCAATAGAGCTGACTTAGAACGATCAAAATCTAAGAAGCTACTTTTCAATTAATTTGGTCCGCTAGTGTCCTTTTAAAAAAGTTTTTTTTAACAAATGCTGCCTATCAAAATGATCATAGTTATAAATAGAATGGTTTTTATCAAAATGAAGAATTATACCAATAAATAATCAGGCTTAATACATATTATAAAATCTATTCTCTATCAATCACTTGAGTCAAAACTCGCGTCCTACAGGGGAGGGCGACGCTATAAAATTGATTAACATCGACAGTTGGAACACGTCAACGTCACACCCCCATGTCATAAAACTATACACCATGCACTGTTGTAACACTTTACCAGAATTTTGTGAGGTTCAGAAGAACAGTTGAATTGTAAACATTGAATCAAAACGTCGATAAATTTATTTTTTATTTCTTTGGGGCCAGGAATTTCCAGATAGGATTGAAAAATCTTTTGAAAATATTTAGATGATCGAATGTTTTCGAAGTTTGATGATCGAATGTCTTCGAATTTGTACCGACAATAATAAAAATGAAAAGATCAGAAAAAAATATCTAAATGTCAACAGCCGTTCGGGAAAATGAATTAAGTAAGATTATTTTTTTATATAAATTCATTTTAATTACGTAAAACCTAACCTGTAACTGCTTAGTACAATTATTTCACTACTACTTTTAAATCCACTGTAATATACATAGTTTTAACCGTAAGCTTAACTAGATATTATCAAAAAACTATAAATTACATTATACGAACCACAACGTTAATTAATTAACTTTCACGAACAAAAGTAAGAATATAAAAATTCATAGAAAATGTAAAACTCTCTTTTAATTCGCACTACAACTATTTATTACACATAAATTGTATACATATGACAGGCAAGTTTTTTTTAAATGTTATCCCTTTTGCGGCGAAATTTTTAACATTTGCGCGTGAGCCGAATTATAATTCAAAATGGCGGATAAAATTCTGCACATAACGCGACTTTTCTTTGTCCGTGACAAAATTCACTAAATGCATTATACATTTATGATAATTTCGACTGTGTATTGTTTGAAATAAGAGCTAAAAACGCTTAATTTTTGTACTTGCTCATAAGCATTGTAACGAAAGGAAATTTTGAAAGTGATCCGCAAGAACACGGGGACAATAATCTTGCTATGTCTCCGCGTATTATGAAATTAACGCATTACTTGTGAACCATAAACGACGCGGTGCTTTCACGAATTTATTTTATGTGTTTTTTTGGACATTTAGCAAGTTGCAAGTCAAAACTTTGACTTGTCAGTTAATGTTGGAGAAATCAACTAAAAAAGTCGTGTTCGAATCGAGATTAAGGCTATTGTATTTAATGTTTAATTTTTACCTCATATTTATATGGATATACCTGCCGCAATCATGAGCAGAAATAGTAACTACCATAAGCATGTGAAAAGATAAAAAAAAAACAAGGCGCGTTCGATTTCTTTCAAACCCCAAAAGTAACAAAGTGAAACAAATAAAGGCAATCGAAGTTTAACCGCAAAGATTTCCCGACATCTTTCAGCCGTTGTTTACAAGTTCAAAAGAAAACTCCGGCGTTCCCCTCGAAGGGTCCGGGACACAGGTAAAGAGGTGCTTAAAGGTATTTTTTTGCAAACAGATCACGTTCGATGTCCTTAAGTGAGACATCTTTGTTTCCCGCCCCTCTCAAGCGATTTGAACGTGCAGCTAAATCGAACGCGCTTTATAGATTCCCGCGCGATGCCTTCCAAGTTTAAAAGTTTGTTTTTTTTAATTCTGGATAAAGAGGGATTGGGAGCTTATTACCGTAAAAAGTACCTATAGGTGTTACTAAACATATCACTATTGCTTTTTTTTTAATTGGTTTTGAATCTTTGTAGATTCAGAATTTATTGAAAAAAAAATGATAACAGCCAGGAAACGGAAAACCGCTATATACTGCGGTTTTAAATGGTTTTATTTGTATCGATAGATTGCAGTAGAATGTTTTGTAATCTACTATTAACAATTAATTTATAGGGACGAATACGAAGCATGTGAAAATTAAGTCAACAAAATATTTAATCCTAAATACTTCGTACAATTATGTGTTTTAACAATTTTATAAGAAATTAAGTTACCTATAATTTAATTATAACTACTATTGGTGATGATGATGATGATGTAAAGTTAAAAATTAAAATGAAGATCAATTTTAATGCTTTTGATTAAAAAATTTCAAAATAATTTAAAACCACATAAGTACACTACTTTATGTTTATGCAAAACTTTAACAATCAAAATATCGAATCGACAAGAAAACGATTTTCGATCAAAAACAGACCTGGATTTTCTATAGTCCGTCGCGAAGTCGCCCTGCCGCTGCAGTCGGCCAGCAATTGTCCGCCTATTATCCGATAATGCCGATCAATCTGTTTTGATTGAATAATCAATCGTTAGTCAATTGAACTCGATTTAGTTCGGTCGACTTTGTACGAGTTGCGAGGCCAACGCGACATGGCATACATCCACGGACATTAAATTGAGATGTCTCAAGATGTTGATGCATACTTATGCAAAATGTTATTTTTTTTTAAGTATTTCAAGCGTTTAATTACGTATTGACTAACACCATACCATCACGCCTGTATTCCCCGAAGGGTTACAGTTCGCCGGTATGTTTAGGTCCCGCATAATATGGGGCGAGCTTATTGCCATTAACCGGACACAAATTCAAACTCCGAGCTGCTCCTGAGATTGGAAAAACACAATACCACATTGCTCTACCTGGGAATTGACACCTTATCTCGGTGGTGGGACTTCTTGGGGTCTGACTGGCTGGCGACCCTTATGTCGGAGTCTGTCGTAAAGCACCTTGGTGTGTGTTTCGACTTTTACGCGTAAGAGTTCGCAGTCTGGCACTCTGGCAGTCTGCAGTCCGTAGCGGCTCATGAAGGTCGGCAATGCATCAGGAACTCCCCTGGTGTTGCAGGTGTCCATGGGCGGCCATGACTACTTACCACCAACTTGGAGGCTTGTCAGCTCCTTTGCCAACTTAATCCATATAAAAATGAACCTAGGATCTCTAGCGTAGCAGTAGTACTTACCACCACTATATTACTTACTAATAAGGTAGTTATTATGCCATGCCAGCATGAAAATCGTAAGATAACAATATTCATAATTTTATTTTCATTATAACGCGTAGTTCAATGAAATCTTAAATCACGTATTTATTACAAACGAAATGAGTTTTTTGACAAATATTTATAGTGTCTCGCTCACCCAATTTACGATTTAAGAAGATTATAATCTTTTAATTAGAAACATTTTTTGGAACATAATCGTCCAATATTCGATTCGTAAAATCGATCTGAAGAATAGAGTCACCTACCGAAGGTCCTAAATTTTTACGACCAATAAAAACTTGACGTATTTGAGACCGCACTCGCCACGTAACTCCACTAAAAAATTCTACACATTAAAAATTCGATATTACGACCGAAAGTTCTAATTTACGATGGTTTAAAACTAAACGATAGGGTTTTTTTTCAACTAATATATAGATACACAACAAATTGATGATTTTTATTACCTATATACGATTTGATGAAAACACCGTCGTAAAAATTTACAGTATCGTTATGGAACGTTGATTGTGGCCGTAATTCAGAATCAGATGATCGTAAAATGACATTTTGTAATGTGAAATATTGACCGAAACGTGTTTTTTCTTCTTTTTATCTGGAATTCAAAAGATATGATATATTTCCGTATGCTTAGATTCAGAGACGCTTACGTCAAAACTCAATACAAATTTGCCATATCACACACCTGGATCGGAACTAAGACAAAAATCTATAAAATTAAGAAAATTTACCTAACGGCTATAAATTAAATTATCTTATTGCCTTATTTTTTTTATGGGACAGGGGGCAAACGAGCTGATGGCTCAGCTGATGGTAGGCGATTACCGCCGCCATTTTTAATATAATTTTGGAGACTTTCAAATTGCCTCTGATAGTAACCCGAGTCTAAGTGTAACACGCTATTTGTGGGGGAATTAAAACTAATAAAGGCCCATAAGTGTGTACAAATGAGACCGGTTCTCTATTTAGTAAAAAGTGGGTTTTGCGTTGTGGATTCTTCGCAAGGACACGCGACTGTTGAGCGGACGATGCGCGCGATGCCCAGCGTTTTAATTGTCAAAATTGCGCTCGCGTCGCCTTTGATGTCGCCGACAAACTCCCGCTGTGAGACTTGTGGATTCCAAAACATACACGTCCAATTATTGAACAGAGTCATATTTACTAATGAATTACAGATGAACTTTAGTCGTACTCAGATACATAAACGTTTATGAAAGATTTAAAATATTACCAAGTCGGGTTTACATGGGATATTATTTAAACATATTTACTTTTTTATTGTGAATTAGGATTTACTAGTTAATCGAGTTACTATCAAGTTCAAGTTCAAATGTTTTTATTTCAAATAAGCTTTAACAAGCGTTTATGAAACGTTATGATTCTAGTTGCACCTGCACGGTTCCAAAGGTTGATCCTTTGGAGAAGAAACCGGCAAGAAACTCCATGGACACTCTTTTAAAATACCTAGATAGTGTTATAATCTTCACTGGTACAATATTGCTATATTTGATATCAGGATGTGTGAACATTTAATGTCAAAGTTGGACCAAAGTCGATATCTTGACAACAATCAAACAATGATTTAAACTCACTACTTATGTTAGTAAGGAAATCTTACAGCCCTTAATTTAATAAGTACCCTAATTTTTACCACCTTTTGAAGAAACTTTTTATAAGCTGATCCTTTTTAAAAAGAACAGTACCTAGTTGAAAAAATTTGCCTACCTAGTTCTTTGAAACTTTGGTACCTAATTTAAATTTGTACGAAGATTTCCTCAACACATCGATACCGCCACACTGTGTACTAAGTCAGAACGGTGCGCACGCGGCGCTCGGCCGTGACCTCTGCGCGCGCATCGCCGTCGGGAACACGTCACCGAAGGGGATATGTTATGCGCACTTGTGCAGCAAAACTGTGTTACAGTGATAAAATGGCACACTTTGATTTGAGTCAAGTTTAGATGTTTTGGCGATGACATTATTGTGTTTATTGTTACAATAAATAAAATGTCAAATCTATTAATAATTAAGTAGGTACCCAAAGATATTCAAGAACAATTTCCAGTAAAACACTGGATTACTAGATTGGGTCTAAAAGTTAATTACTTATATGGTAAAAATCTTAGCAGAAGATAAAGATTTTTATAATAAATAGGATATGGTTTTTATCTATTTAATGCAATAACGAAGTTAATAATATCCAATAATAAGAAAATAACACTTATTATGTATAATATTGTGTAGGCTTGTAGGATCAATGTGACGCTTTTCACGAGGGAAGAAAGCTTAAAATTAACTGTCAATCAATTTAGACGTCCGCAATTATATAAAGGTTGATCTTAAAACATCCACTGGCCGCTTTTTGCGCGGATACCGATTATTCGACGTGACGTTCCCACAGAGCGCTCCCGAGCGATCGCCGGAATAGGCCCCGCGGTGGAATTAAGACGAATTCTTTTTACGAATTAGCGAATCACCTGTCTAATTACGCGCAAACTCAACTTTGAATTTGGAATCTCGAATTCTTTCTCAACAGCGACCATTCAAAATTTGAATTTTCAATCCGATAACGAAAAGTGGTGTAACCGCGAAAAAATAAAAACGGCGTAAGAAAACAATGATTAACATAACAAAAGTGACGGAGAGGAGCGATTGTTGTGAATTGACAATCTGACAAATTTACAACCGATCGCCGAGCAAAACACACAAAAGTGCCCTTTTCTAATGCAAATTTGTCAGAGGGATTCTTTTCCGAATTTTTTCTCCCCGGCGCGAAACTTCCGCCTATTTTCCCGCTCAACGCACATCCGGCAGGGGGCGCCTCTTCCGCTATCGGTGCTCGTTCGGAAATCGGATGAGTTTCACCGACAAAGATACGTCTATTCTCAACCCTCGCCCCATTGATTCTGTTTAAAGTGGTCATATTTTCTATTTCATATTTTTTATTGACTTTCAATTTCAATCGTGCTGTTGTAACATCATTCGGTGAATATTTTATTTGCGCCAATACCTCTTTTTAATTCTTTCGCTTCGAAAACAACCAAACCGCCGCTTCATTAGTTAAAACAGGGTCTCAATTAAGTTGAACAGTCACCGCCAATTGGCTTCCTATCGGCTATAAAGTGAAATGGCCGATGGAGTTTAGACCGCACGACCGGAGATCTTTATCGCGGTCCCCGTGGGCCGGCTATCGGAATATCGGTGACCGCAAATCGGCCGCCGATTGTCAGCTGCTATCGATGGCTGGGCTAACGATACCGCTGAAGATACAGTTATAGAATTTAATGGTCGACCTGTGGCGTTTGAGTTTGTAATAAAAGATTAATGAACGTTGTTTTCTTAATATGTAGGTACTATGAGAATACTTTGTATTTATCTACGTAAGAAAAATACCATAAACAGAATGTTTGTATAGGAAGATGAAAATAATGAAAATTTTACACTTAGTCGTGTTTCAATCGTAATACAAAAAAGTTGTTAGTTTACAGATAACATCTCATCTATATTTTTACATAGGTAAGTAAATATTTGAAAATATAAGTCAAGTATCAGGTAATAAAAGTACTGCAGTATGATTAAACTCAATAGGTATTATAAAATGAGAAAAATATAGCGTAACCTGTCATACGCTGATAACATAATCAAAATTTATACTAAATAGCAAATGCCTGAACAAATACTGATACAGATAAATAAAACTAGATTTTTATTGTGTCAATGACGCTTTTATCCATCAAACTCGGTCTGAGTATTTGTTTGATGACTCATTTGACGCAGTGCCTGAATTTGCTTTGTATCTATGCTCCGATAATTATTAAGCCACGATGAACCTATGGGCAGTTTTTTTAACGTCACTAGGACTTTTTCATGAGTTGTGTCATAGTATTTAACAACCACAAATTTTCATACACTTACACAAACACCCAAACCTGGAACTACTATCAGAGAAATATTTGTACCATGCGGGCATCGAACCCATGACTCAACATCATCATCATCACAAGCTGATCACTCAACCAATTCGTCAATCGTACCGTCATCAACAAAAATATTTTGGTTAATTACTCAGACACATTAATACATAGCGCCATTTTTAATGTTAAAAAGGTTATTAAGATTCAAGGAGAAAAATGGATTAAGTCAAAATATTACATTTTTATGTGAACATTATTAATAAATGACACAATGGTAAATCTATTCTCAACCACTTATATCGTACGTCAACGACCTAACCTAACTATTCAGAGACGCAAGAGTACAGAACATAAAACCCAATAGTATTAAATATCGAGCGAGTCTCGCTAATGGGTCGTAATCGAAGAGTTTGAAAACAACAGGTGCCGGGAATCAAACCGGCTGACAGTTACGACAAGCATCTGCTCAACTATCGGGATTCCTTCAGCGGGATTTGGCTAAATATAATTTTCTAATTTCTTTTTTTAATATACTTCGAGGAAAAATGTTTTACATTCGCTTTATTTACTGATCGTATATCTCACTTATCTGACGACCTACTTCTTTGACAGAAAATAAAAATCGAGACGAGGTTGTATAAATAAAATTAAATATATTTTTATGCATTTATCTCGTATATCATCAGTAATCTCCTACGCTTTCTAGCTCCATAAGGAAAACAAGTGGATTTTACCCAAAACTCTTCAGCCATAAACTAATACGCATAAGAAAACTACAATAAACAAAAACTTATAGCAACAATACGACGAATTAACACAAACTAACAAACGAAAACATTTCAAAGTCCAATTAATACAAATATAACACCTTGCAACTGACGCTCTGACCCTTACCCTTACCAGCAAAAA
The DNA here is from genome assembly GCA_910591435.1 of Acronicta aceris. Classification (NCBI taxonomy): domain Eukaryota; kingdom Metazoa; phylum Arthropoda; class Insecta; order Lepidoptera; family Noctuidae; genus Acronicta; species Acronicta aceris. The sequence continues at coordinate 901,172 of OU342778.1, read as the reverse complement.
TATATTCTGGCCTTATAGTCACAGAGTTGCAAATTGTATGTGTAAAGACCAAGACACAAAGGGTGCTGGGCAAAAGGGTATATCTCGACAATAAAATACTTTTGGTGAGCCGCAACTCAATAAATACTTCATAGTATCGGTTTGAGGGCGACTTGACCGGATGTCCGGCCTTCGATCTTTTGCCCTCCGGGAGGGTAGAGGGTAAGGGTTTACATGCTTTGAATGTATTTTAGTTATTTGTAGTGGGAAATTTTATGTTAGAGAGGCATTTAATGCGGCTTAAAGTTTATAAATGTTAGTTAATTTGGGTGTGTCTCGTCTGAAATAGCTGTTGAGTTTTGTCATGTTTATTTTGGCTATTTTAGCAAAATTTTGTCATACTGTTTCACATACTACAATCTTTATTTATTAACATTTAAATTAGGACAAGCCTTATCCTACTTTAATATTTTTAAAAGCTGAAACGGTCTAGTTTTCTAGACCTAATAACCATTTCGGGCAATATAATTAATATAAGCTGAAAATTAACCACAAATTAAATAAAAATTGAACCTTACGTTATTTATCCCAACTTTACCAAATCCATTTGCTCAACAAAAGATTATTACAAAATTAATTTAAATTAACTTAGGAAATCCAAAGTTAAAATATCACCATGTAACATCACATAATTCAGGACTAAAGGGCAAAGGTCGCTTTAAATAATAGAAGAGAAGGGGTTCGTTGGCGAGAAAAGTCCCGATCCGACACGAAACAGTATGATCCAGTTATTCCCCAGTATAACTTGATCTCTCGTAACAATTTCCTTATTTTTTTTCTAAAAAAATGGGTTGGTATATTTTTATAGTTAATAATGCAATATAATCTACAATTACTCGACCTACAATTGTAATTTTTTGTATATTTTTATCTTCTCGCTGTCTGTCAAGAGTGAGCGATAATTTTGACATATTTTCTAATTGTCATAGGTCAATCTAAAGAAGTTAACATCAAAGATGTTAGTGGACTTGGTCAAGAGGTGTTTTATTGGGATAATCCCGGATTACTATTGTATCCTGTCACGGGCCATCGCCTTAATTAGGGTCAATAGTTCCGAGTTTTGTGTAAACTGTCAGTTACTTTAACTAACACCCCTATTGGGTTATTTGCTATCGAATAGTTTATTGAGTTAAGGGCAGATGTAAACAACTCATTGATTGAATTGGTACTGAAAGTTTGACACTGTTGTCCCGTTTGACTGACTTGAATCGTTTATGGCTAAGCTATTAAGATTTAAAAGTGAAACAACAAAGAGGTTTAATTCCCAGCTGCCAATAGCTAATTATTATAATTCTGACAAAATAAATAAGACATAATCATGATTAAAGTGTATAGATTATTCTCACCAATAGACTAACGCAATACCTAATAAAGAAGATTATGTCATTACGAATTTGATCACCTTGACATCACCTGCTTAAGTCAGGACAGACGAACAAAAAACTAATCCCTGTGACGAATTCCAACCATTGATCTCTTTCATCTATTGATCGATCGAGATACAAAGAACGACCAATTCTAAAACGATATAACGTTAAATCTTCAATTTGGAAAAAGAACTTTACATTACACGGTGTAACGTTCACATTTGATTGTGTTACTCTTAACACGTGCAATCTGTTTACGAAAGGTTAGCGGATATTGCTTATTAATGTTATGACTGAATCAGACTATTGGCAATAAAGATGATTGAGTCGGCTGAAGGTACGTCTGTGTGTAGGAATTATTATTGTTATGAGACCTACATGTTATATAGTTACCTATAACGTAGGTAGTACCTTCTTGTACACTAGTCTTGACAAACAATCAAATTATCTCGTTTGATACTTGATAATGCTGTCATTGCCGCAATGATTGAGATATTTTAGCAATAATTTATGCAGAATTATTAGCGTCATTTTAGTTTTTTTGTTCTTTTTTGTTCATTTTCGCAAAGTTTAATGTTGGTTTCATTATTAAGTGTTTACAGTTAGTTCATTATACCGAGTATTATTTAGCATAATCAAACACACCATTCGATGTGATTGAACTCTGATTTTCAATGCCATCACACAAAAATTCTATATTTAAAAGTTATGACTGTAATAAAATATGACAAAAAGATTAAAAAACAATGTTTTTAACGAAACCCAGATACAGAATAACGTTTTTAAATAAACAAAGCCCCATTAATATCGTTCTGACTAATTACCGACACCAGAAAACATCAGGATTATACTGAATAATCATAACATAAATAAATCTCTATGAAAAAATCAAACAAAACTCAACGCGATTGAGACGCCACATGTATCATATTTATGTTTTGAAAAGTTATTTCTAGTCGAATCTAAATAACGCGTTAACTGGCTAACACAAATATCCTTACTAAACTAAGATAACATAATAAAAAAATATTTTAAACATTTGACGTTTGATTTTATTAATGTTTTAGTTTTTTGTCATTTTCGACTTAGTGCCGTTTGGTGGTCGGATGATAGACGACAAGGCTGTCATTAAATTTTGAATAAAGAAAAATTTCATGGTTAGGGACATTGCCCTTTGATCTTGAGAAACAATGATATTTTTTCTCATGTAAATGAAGTACAACCAATGGTACCTACGTATAAGACGAGTAGGTAACTTATTTATTCTGCATTAATGTCGGCCATAAAACAGAATATAACCTGCTCTTCTCCTCACCTACCTGCCTACCTTCCTACGGTACCAGCCTACCTACAACTTAAAAGTAGTAGGTACTTATAATATACCAGAAATGTAGGTAGAAGATAATTACTGAAATATACAAATATGAAAAACAAGACGTCCTAACAATGTAGGCAAGTAACTACTTAGGTACCTACCGAGCATCTATTTAGAGAATCTCGTGAAATAAAGGATATTGTGTTGTTCCGTCTTTATATTCGAAAATTACGTACCACGATCACGATACGTCAACATAAAACGACTTCAAATTTGTCACAATTGAGTCAATGACAAAAAAACCGGCGCGTCAATTTCTGAAATAACGTAACTTTCGTCCACCTTAACTTAATCAGTAAATGCTAACTAACCACAACAGTTAATTTAAATAAAATTTAACACAATCAAAAATATTTCAATTAGTCTAAGTACCAGGCGTCCATAAACGGTTAGCATTTTAATACATTTTATTTGCCATTATACTTGCACCTCGTCCTCAAGATAAGTATCCTGAAATAAATATATTATTTACCACTTGTAGTAACGCTAGGAACTACCGCTCATTCACTTCTGTTGAGAGAAAAAATGAATGAATGAATGAATGAATGAATGTTGTCACGTTGAAAGCAGATCAGTCGCCTTGTTGTATCGTCATTCGCTTTTCAGTGTTCAACCGCTCAACACGTACTAATATTCCTTGAAATTAATACCGTTGTTATGCCGAAAAGAAAGCATAATAAGGACTACGAATACATCAGTGATCAAATAAAAAAGTTAAAAAAGAAATTAAAACGTGCTCGTAAACAAGATGAGTTATCATCTGCGAGCGATACGGATTCCAAAGACAGCTACACAGGTATGTACTTTACTAAATACAACTCAATACTCACTTTGTCTCCCAAATACGATGCAATGCAATCGAGCTGTATCTTTGGACTGTCTCACGCATTACGCATCTACCTACATTACAATGATATAACATATTTTATCAACGACGTCTATTGCGTCAAAAAGAAATGCACCTCGAGCTGATCTTTGGACTGCCTCACCGCATATAACATAACCTACCCACAAAAAAAAAAAAAAAAGTAATATTATATAAAACAATATGCACCTCGAGCTGACCTTTGGGCTGCCTCACTGCCTATTAATGCTATGTGCCTACCCACATATTTCATAATGCCTTACTAATAACGCTAATTGCGTTAAACCAAATGCACTTCGAGCTGATCTTTGGACTGTCTCACCGCATTTGAACGTATACGTTTGCTTGAGAATGTAATCGAGCTGCTCTTTGGACTGTCTCACCACATTCTGCAAACAAGAACTAGCAACGACAGACGTTCTATGAAGCATTATACTAGTAAATTCCTACACTCAGTATTAAACTATTTCAGAACACGGACTGCTAGAAGTCACAGAGCCAGAAATATGTGACGACACACATCAAGTTGAAATAGCCCCAGTGTCAACAAACACTCGGGTCGACTCCGATTTGGTAGATAACCTGGACCCAAACGTATCTGAGGTAGCTAACGCAGAAAGCGACGACCACGGCCTAGATAAAGACCTCTTGGAGATCCTTGGTGAAGATCCTAGCAGTGAAGTTCAATATGGTCAGGAAATCCATAAGGAACTAGCTAGCCGATTGCAACATATCGCAACTACCGGCCTCACCAAGGAAACAAGGAAAGAATTACAACAAAAATATCTCTTACCTGCAAATGGGGTCCTCCTAGGCGCACCCTCAATGAATCCTGAAATAAAGGCTGCCTTGCCTGAGACACTGGCTAATCGAGATAAGGCATTAGAAACAAAGCAAAAACTTCTAGCCTCTGCCATATCCTGCGTTGCAACGGCCACCACACAATTACTGAGTTCTAAAGACAAAAACAATGATTTGTTAAAAAAATTAATGGACACAAATAGAATACTTTGTGATATTCAACATTCCGACTCTGTTACTAGAAGGATGTTTAGCACATCAGTACTCAAAAAGGATGTAAAATCACAGATACTCAATTCTAAAATTGACAAATTTTTATTTGGCGAAAATCTCCCAGATGCCTTAAAAACCGCAAAGGCCGTGTCCAAATCCAGCGCCGAAATAAAGAACACAGTTAACCGCAACAAAAAGCCTCAGCCATCGACCGCCAAAGCGAGTAATTTAAACTCGAAGGCTCCGGCGGCTTCAACCCGGAGACCGCCGGCTACCACACAGAAGACCCGACAGCCTACTCACCAGAGTCAGCACGCCAGGTCATCGAGGACGTCATCGCAGTCGCAGAAAGCCAACAGCCGTCGTCGATAGAAGAGGTGAAGTACGCAGGTCGCTTATCTAATTTCTATAACCAATGGTCACGTATCACTGACGACAAAACTATTCTATCATGGATTCGTGGCTATAAACTCGTATTTTCTGATCCTGTGAAGCAACTCTCAATTCCTGTAGCTCCCAGCTATTCGGTTAAAGAGTTCTCACAATTCCAGACAGCTGTAACGGACCTTGAAAACATCGGAGCAATTTCGATATGCAAACCATGTCGAAATCAATTTATATCCCCTATCTTTTTAAGGCCAAAACCAAATGGCAAGATGCGTTTCATACTGAACTTAAAAAACCTAAATAAATTCATCACGACTAGTCATTTTAAGCTAGAAGATTTACGCACAGTTCTGAAACTTATTTCTAAAGATTGTTTAATAGCGACTTTAGACCTTAAAGATGCATATTTCCTAATTAGAATAAATGAACACTCGAGAAAATATCTGCGATTTATCTTTAACAACAATCTATACGAATTTAACGCCTTGCCATTTGGTCTAAATACGGCTCCATTTATATTCACTAAATTAATGAAACCGATAGTAAAGCTATTGAGATCAGCAGGCTACGTGTCGTCTATATATCTCGACGACCTATGCTTGATATCTGACTCGTACGACAACTGTTTGGACAACGTAGATATAACCAAACGATTTCTAACTAGTTTAGGTTTCATAATAAACTTGGAAAAGAGCGCCCTGACGCCCTCTACCAAATGTAAATATTTAGGCTATATAGTTAATACCCATGAATTTACTGTCCAACTACCCCCTGATAAAAAAGCTCGTATTGCACATGAAATTAAAAAACTCATGAAGTTAAGAAAATGCAAAATCAGGTACTTTGCTCAAATTGTTGGACTACTGGTTTCCGCTTGTCCAGCTATCGAGTACGGATGGCTTTATACAAAGCAGCTAGAACGAGCAAAATTTTTGAGTCTTCAAGGTCACGACAACTATGAAGCAATAATGCAGATTCCTTCATCGTTGCGGCATGATCTAGAATGGTGGCTACAAGCCATCCATCACTCCGTAAAACGGATAAGAGACAACAACTACAGCTTAGAAATTTATTCTGACGCCTCAACAACGGGGTGGGGGGCGGCCTGTGATCAAGAGACGGCTAGTGGACCGTGGTCCAATAAAGAGCGTGAATTACATATAAACTATTTAGAGCTCCTAGCAGCATTCATTGCTCTCAAAATATTCGCTAAAAATTATATTAATTGCCAAATATTAATGCGAATAGATAACTCCACCGCCATTAGCTACATAAACCGAATGGGCGGTGTACAATTTCCACATTTAACAGAAATTGCTAAAACTATCTGGCAGTGGTGTGAACAACGAGAAATCTTCGTAGTTGCCTCATACATAAAGTCCTCAGATAATGACGTAGCCGAAGCGGAGTCACGACGCTCACATCCTGACATTGAATGGGAACTGAAAGACTCCTCCTTCAGAATAATACAAAATAAATTTGGAGCCCCTCAAATAGACCTATTTGCCAGTCGCATAAACAAAAAATGTATCTTGTATGCAGCATGGCAAAAAGACCCAGAGGCTTTCACTATTGACGCCTTCACTATTAGCTGGAAACCGTATTTCTTCTATGCATTCCCACCATTCTCTATTATTTTAAAAACTCTTCGTAAAATAATTACCGACCAGGCTAGAGGCATTGTAGTGATCCCTATGTGGCCTACCCAGCCGTGGTATCCGATTTTTAGACAGCTACTTATATCTGAACTACTTATTTTTAAACCTAACGAAAATGTAATTATTTCCCATTTTAGCAAGAGCAAGATTTACGACAACCTTTCCCTGGCTGCCGGAATCTTGTGCGGGCGGCGTTGCTGAGACGAAGTGTGCCTCCATCAGCCATAAACATCATGCTGGCGTCGCTTAGCGATAACTCCATCAAACAATACGAAGTATGTTTGAAACGATGGCACAGTTTCTGCATTCCCACAAACCGGGATATATTCGAGGCCTCAGTTCCCACAGTCATATACTTCCTAACCCAACTATACCACTCAGGCGTTCAATACGGTACACTAAATAGTTACAGAGGGGCGTTATCTCTCATAATAGGATCACATATATCCTCAGATGATCGAATAAAAAGGTTTTTCAAAGGAGTTTTCAGGCTTCGCCCTCCTAAACCAAAGTACAACGTCACATGGGATACATCTAAGGTATTAGATCATCTCAGTTTATGGTTTCCTAATGAAAACTTATCATTAGAACAGTTATCTAAGAAATGCGTTACCCTATTGGCTCTCACAACGGCACATAGAGTGCAAACTCTCCATAAAATTAAATTATGTAACATAGAATCTCAAACTTCCCAAATTAACATTAAAATACCCGATTTGATCAAAACATCAAAGGTAGGAAATAACCAACCCATACTCTGTATCCCCTTCTTCACTGAAAAACCTGAGATTTGCCCAGCTGCCACCTTACTTTCATACATCAACCTAACTACCCCTCTTCGCCATGATGGCAGAGACAACCTATTCATAGCTTATAAAAAACCCCATAACATTGTTACCACACAATCCATCAGTAGATGGATCAAAACAACCTTAAAAGATTGTGGCATTGACGTCTCCACGTTTACGGCACATAGCACCCGCCACGCCTCCACCTCCAAAGCACACCAACTAGGCGTCAATATTGATGTAATTAGGAAAACTGCAGGGTGGAGCGGCACATCCACCACCTTTGGAAAATTTTACCACAGATCAATAATTAACAGTGATGATCAAACTGCTTTAGCCAGGGCAGTTCTAGACCACAATTATCCCTAAAAACAATTTGTAACAGTTTACCTACGTTACCTATAGAAACAGTATGCATCAATAACCTTAATATACATGTGATTATGCTTAATATAATGTGATTTCCTACTGATTATAGACTAATATAATTAAGAGAGAAACCCATTTATTTGCTTGTATTTACAATCAATAAACAAAAAATCATACATTTATAAATATCATTATTACTAAAATACATTTACATACTAATTGTGATGTTCCCGAAGTAAACTCTCAACCTCTACAAGTGGTAAATAATATATTTATTTCAGGATACTTATCTTGAGGACGAGGTGCAAGTATAATTAATGATTAAACGAACTTACCCAAGTGAAGTTCTATCATAATTATACGAAGCACCTCGTCCGAAAAGATAAGTATCACCCTCCCAACCCTGTTACTACCCATACTAGTACTTCGGCAACATCATGTCAGTCAGCCAACAAAAACTCTGAACTAAATGACGATACAACAAGGCGACTGATCTGCTTTCAACGTGACAACATTCATTCATTCATTCATTCATTCATTTTTTCTCTCAACAGAAGTGAATGAGCGGTAGTTCCTAGCGTTACTACAAGTGGTAAATAATATATTTATTTCAGGATACTTATCTTTTCGGACGAGGTGCTTCGTATAATTATGATAGAACTTCACTTGGGTAAGTTCGTTTAATCATTAATTATTGCTTGCTTGATAAGAAAGAATGCGCAGAGAAAGAGCCGGTCCTCATCTCAGGACGACCTGCGCCGCTGAAAAGGACGCATATATGGAAAAAACTGGTGAGTGAAAGAGACACGACCGCCTCCGATATCACGTCAATACATTTCTTACAGCACCCACACACGAGAAGCGCTCCTATCTCCTGTGTATAAAGACGACTATCTCTTGTTTGCGTTAATGGAAAACCGATACGACATCAATATGTTTTACTGCGCCATTCTGCAACCGAATACACATTTTAGGACACTTCGAATAAGGTTGAGTTTGGAGTTTTTAAGGTTTTCTTGGAAGGCGTACTCGATATCTTGTAAGATAGTCGGGGCGTTCGGAACCGATCGAACGCCGATAAAATGTTATTGGAAAAACACCTCTATAGAGCAAGCGTAAAGGTTTTAGTCGACAAGGCGTTCCCGCACTAGGACACGCCCAAGTCTTATATGGAAAAATGAGGAGTGACTTTTTTTATTTCCCTCGATCGTACCCGCAATATATCGAGATAAGCCGTATATTACTTTATTTCATTGTTAATAATGTTTCTTTATCTTATTGTGCTTTGATTTTTCCAGGTACGTTACGATGCTGTGTCTGTATCAGGTAAATATAGATAACCTATATGTACTTACTAAGACTACCAATAAGGAATGAGTAAACCCTTATAAATCTTTACTTACCTATTTGATTAGTGCCAAGATTTTTTATTGATGTTTAACAAGAATACGAAAAGATTATTTCTAGTGAGAAGAATATTCAAATCAGAATGATAACGGACATAATTGGAACACAAACAAGAGAACAAATAATTTTTAATATGGAACTTAATTTGAATTGTAGTCACAAATCGCGCGTACCGTTAATTCGTATTGAATTACACGCCTAGTGTTCTAGAACAATTCCAATTTAAACAACAATTAGAACTCCTATAGGTGAACAAATCGAATAAGGCTGAACGCGATCCGGCTGAAGTCACAATGCGATTAAAAGCGATCGAAACAAATGAAGTGAAAGAGCTCGATAAACGATTTAAAAAACGAACGCGTTCATTATGCTTTAGGATTTTAAAACAATAGGGCATTCAGCCATTGGCCCGTTTGAATATGGAACGTGACGGACAGTTCCACGGGTTCCTTTTAACTGTTTATTTCGGGTGCGTTCAATTCCGCTACCTGTGTCAAGGATTTCATTATTTTTTCCGAATTGATTGACACGGATCGTCGGTAAAATGTCTACCAATATGACGTTTTAAGTGATGCCGCCACAATACAGTCGGATTCAGATTAATTCTAATTTTGAATTCGATTCTGTTTCGGTTATTTTTACTTTTTGGCATCAAAACACGCAATAATTTTAATATCAGATCTTATTTTATAGAATCACTAGAGAAACGCCCCTAAATAAAGTTCGAATTCGATTTAAAAAGCTTATCAAACCTACCAATAAATGGATTGCCAGACAAAACCCTATCAAACAACCATTGGGCAATACACCATTGTTCTAAATCTAAATAATCCAATCCCACAGCAGACATCTGTTCCACTGACAGTGAGGCAAACAAAAAGCTGTAATCAAAGGTGGCCGGTTTCTTGTCTGCCGCTATCGGCCCATTTGTCCGGCGCGCCTACGATCCGATAGCCGACTCGCCGCAAACAACAATTTAGCCCCAACAGTGATTGATACAACCGATACATCACTAAACGCGTTTTTCTATGAAAAATTGCTATAATCGACTTAAAAACTCATTAGGCCGAAGACAAAGAAATCTTCCGACCGCCATTCGTCTAATTTGAGTTTCTCGATCGAGACGAATTTCAGTCGTGATTACCGTTCCCCTTTTTTGTGTTATTAAATGCCATCAAAGAATTTTAATACCACCCATCCTTAATATTTGATGTTTTAGTATCATTGGTTCATAATGTCCTCGTGGTAGATATCTGGCACACTGTACCTACGTGTGTCTGTGTGTGCACATGTCCTACGTCAACGGCGTCACATTCATTAGTGTTGACAGCACAGGAAATAGTAATAAAGCGTGTACGCCACACAAAAATCATAAACAAGAATAAATAATTTAAATAAAGCATCCATATTTGAATACGAGTCGACAGACTCCGCGCCAGAGGGGAAGTCTTTCATAGTTCCGAAAAAAATCGATCACAATGCACACGATATTTAAAAAAAGTGTGTCACCGTCACCATTCAAATTAAACGACAAGATAATTTTTGAATATGTATCGTGGTATATTTGAATAAGTGTTACATTAATATTCTTTTGTGATAATTTCGAATTCGGAACGCCCACGCCGTCCCATTGTCTCGCAAGTTATTGGCTCATTAGGCAACGTGTCGCTTTGTCTCGAACGATTTGAATTTTTGATTTTCGAATCGAACGTAATTGATTTGTGACTCGTGTTCGAATAACGAAATCTGTAGAATGTCCTTTGATACCATTTCATAAACCTATTGTAAAAAAAAGTTGAAGTTGAATCTATGTAAATTTAGAAGCGTTATTGTTGGCATAACGACTCATTATTTCAATTTCAACGACAAAACATTATCTAAATAAAAAATCTCAAAATGTCAAATTGACAGTTACAACTTCCGTATTACTCGCGCGCGTTATCTAAAATCAAAATGCGATTCGAACGTATACAAAGGAGCGAAATGATATATTTGAACAATAAGAAAGCGAGAGTCGCCCACGTGTGAGCCAGGGACAGATGTGCTCACAAATTACGTATGCTAATGTATCTTGTAATCCTTCCGTCGGACCTCCCTGCGCCGCGTCACCTTGTCTCGCGGTATAATCGATCGATTATGAATGCGGGCAATGATTCTCGATTATAGTTTCGAGATGTCATGTCACTCAGGAACTTGACGCGCCTACAGTTTCAAACTCCGAACGCAAAACGGCTGTAAATCTTTGAACATTTGAATATCGAACATCGTAAACAAAGTTTTTCTGTCAACAAATCAGGGGTGTGTATCGTCGTCGTTTATTAGGTGCCAGTTCGAATGGCATTTTTGGTGGCAATGTAACGGAACCCCCAAATATGAAAAGGAATAACGTCAAAAATGAACGAATCCTCGCGACATTACCGGTAATCATGTTTTATGAGTTTCCCCCGACGAAATAGACGTACAATATGCCGCCCCCATCAGTTGACACGTATACTTGTAAAAATTTAAATTTGCGTAATATTACGCGCACGTACTTATTATTGACATTCAGCGCAATAAACGCTCAAATTATCGGCGTACCGAAGCGAAATAACATGTTTCTCTTTTACTAGAAACTGTACTGAGCGCGTAGGTATGTACATCCACCTATCGCATTTGCATAGAACGGCCTATTATAAGTCATTATCGTAAATTTCCGTTCAATATAATAACATGCGTTGTGTCGCGCAACAAAATTTTATCAATAGAAACGTTGCGATATTTCGTTTGAAATTAGAATCAGTACCGTTTCCGCTTCCGTTCGGTATTTGAACTCACGCGTATGAATTAAGACTGTCGCTCTGTATAAATGATAACTGTCGATATAATTCAAACGGAGAATGCGATGGTTTGAATCCGGAACGATTTGAAGAATTTAATTTTTTAAAACACCTGAACCGTTTGGAATATTTTGTTTGTTTGGCAACAGATAGCAAGGGAAGAGGCAATAACCATTAAAAGCTTGCGGAGGGCCGTTCCGAAAGTTTTCTTTTCAATAACGCGTCTAATATTCAAATTAGAGGCACTAAGGCGAGGAATTCTTAGCGATATATCATCGAAGCTAATCAGATTTTTTCCTTGCTCCGTACATTTCGTAAAATGTTTCGGGGATTAAATAGGGTACGAAGACGAGGATAATTTAGTAGTTTCGTTGCAAGATTTCATTTTTATGCGAATACTTATTGTATTTTGTTGTATCTATCATTTATCTTCTTACACCCTTAGTAAGTGGGTATATTTGGATTATTGAAAGTATGCTTTTGTGTTTCTAATAAGTGACGTGCCATTAACACCCATACGCATACGGAATTATTAAAACATTCAAATAATATCATCCCCGTACCTACCTACATCACTTTCGCATCCATTCTTTTTTAATGTTCAAACGAAATCCCGAACACACGCATTAAATCTATCACACATAGAATTTAAATTTGGAACGCGTATCTATATTCTATACCCACGAGTGGAGACAAAATCTATTCGAAATTCTAATATGGCGGCTTCATATAAAATATCAAATGTGTCGGTTCATATAAAATTTACGAAGAACGGAGGCAATTCCTCGATCCCGTCAGTTGGCGAACTCTCAATACACTCGGGCGCCATAAAAAATAATTTAAATTGCTCTTACAGTGACTCGCTATCGCTTCGAACATTTGCATACTAAAATAATGCAAAAATCTATGCGCGGAACGCACTCGGCGCCTGTTCGCGTTGGTACACGACATTTTCAGCATCGTGACGTCTATTAAGTATAAGTAGACATTTTATCCCTGGCATGATAATTACAAGTTCTTTATTTGATGATTTCAAAACCTAACCTATTCGAAATAATAGCGTATATTTAAAGTTTTTTAAATGTTAAGATATTTTTTTTTCGAAAGCACTTGTTGACAAAAAAGTGACTTAGGACCCACTTTTGTATCTGTATCTGTATTCAATATTACATGATATCTACTCATTTTTTATATAATACTTATATTTTTTTTATTCCAATATAAAAACTTTCGCACCTAGAATGTCCTTTTTTGGGATGCGAAAAATCCTCATAGATAGTTTGCAACTTGAGAAGGCGGCAGGACATGTTGGACTCATACCTACTGACAAAAACTGCACAATTTGCCTTCCCTTGCTTTATAGTCACGGCCTTGAAAATCATAACATTTACCACGATAAGATCCTGAGGCATTGGAAACACACCGAAACATTAGACGCGTGGGGCAAAGAAATTTTTATGTGTTATTTTTTTTCTTGTTTTGAAATATGTACGCCGTTAGGTTATTTATGGGCTCCATAGAGGTTATATTTCGGGAAGTAATGAGGTTTCGTTCGGAAAGGGCAATTTAAATGTGCGTAGATTGAGTCGTTAGAGGGTGCATCGGCTGTTTTCCCTACGTAAGTAACTCGCGAGCGATCACGCGTGGCGCCGATCAAATTGTGGCTTTAAAAAAACGCGTAAATTAAGCGAACAAAATTGCAAATATTGGCGGGAAAGGCTACATTCCAAAAAAGTTACCAGGTTTTAATGTTCATAATACATTGTGAATGAGGACGGAAATGAGTTTCAAATAATAACTTTCAAGATTAAAACAGTGGAAATATATCTCCACATCTACCAAAACCCGATTAATTGATTAAAGGAATAGCACAAAAAACACAATTCGAATGTTAACGTACGCCAAACGGAGCGTAGTATAACATTTATGTGTTCAAATACAGTGGACACGGTAGATAAATTAAAAAATTCAGCAAGTGTACTTACACCGCTACGTTTCAAATCTGATAATGAGCGAGCGGTTATAAAAACTCTTTTATTCATAATTTTTATTTATATTAATTAAACATGGTGCTAAGTGTACTGTGACGGGGTCGACGCACGTTTTCGTTGCGGCCGATATCGGAATAGGTGGCATGGTACTCCGGAATTAATTGGCCATTCAAAACTTTTTAATTTACTCATTTTATGAGCAAAGAGGTTTATTTATTATTTTAGTTTTTTTTTTAATTGAAATAATGTCTCTACTATGTTTTGTTACGTCCCTCATGTTTTTGTACCGACAAATTCGAAATTTTAAAATAGATTTTTACTACCCAGCATTTCAGTTGAATCGATTGTCTATTTGTCTATTATTTATATGTTAATCCAATTTGTGATTCTTAGGTATTTTTAGGATTATTGATCCTAAAAATATCTACATACGAATACCTAATCAATCCTAAAAATACCTAATCATAATTTTCAAAATTAACGCATTCACATAACTAACTTTTTCTTAATTAAAGTTCATTAATTCCAAACTTATCAAAACCGGTAAACAATATAAACTTCACCAGCAAAGAGGTCAATTGCGGTACCCAAAAATAATAATTCGAACGAATTAATATGAATTATTGTTTACGGCACACAATTACTGAATTCAAATTGCACTAATCCACCGCTCATTCATTGGACAAAACAATAATATTTTCTCATACAAAGTAGACCATAACACCGAAATTTTTACACCTTACATAAGTTACAATAAAGGTGATTTTCCTTTGGTAGGTTATGTTTTTAATAGTGATAATTAATTAAAAAAGATTATATATCCACTAAAACATTTCCAAATTCTTTCGGAGTCAACGAATCGTTGGACGTGAGACCGCCACTTAGAGCTATTGTTTAATTTTTATTATCCGGACCGTTACCACGATATACTTTTACAATTAGCTTTTTATTGATGACCGTTAAAGCTACTTAGCTTTCGGTATTCGAATTTTGAATTCGGAATCATTAAAAATTATAAATTGAAATCTATTTTTTTATCAATTTATTCCAAGTTTTATAATTAATTAAGTAGGTAAAGTGTATTTTTTCATATACCTAATAATTTTAATTTTTCTTCCGGTAAAACTAACCACGTCAATTGATATAGTAGGTAACTATAATAACATCTACATCAATTCTGTAAGTACATTCATATTTGCCAATAATATCTCGCTAACTAGGACGAGCGTTAATTACAATGTCCTTCATTGAAACGTGTCAAAAGTTATAACAATTAATGCGACTGAATCATCGGTTAATTTATTTTTAATTTTACTTTTTTTCGCAGCGGAAATCGCTAATACGCGCTTCCTGTAAGTGTTTTTATTAGAAATTGCGGAAATAGAGAATAGTACTTTATAATTAAAAAATACTACTGTTGAAGGGGTCTAAATAGGTATATAAGTATGGTTATTTCATGTAGAATCGGAATAAAAGTAATTAAAAATAAAAAGAGTTGGGTAATTTTGTCCATTAAAAACTTAAGTACTAATTAATACTAAAAATATCAAGTCCGTTAGAAATACATTTGAAAATAATAAAAATAAGATTCTTAACGTATTCAAATTCGGAATTAAAAATTACATTAAGAAATTCGATCATCCGTAAAAATAATAAATCACGATCGAACCCACGGTGCAAGTCGAAGATTCTCACAAAAAAAGAAACCAGTTGAAGACATTCGGGGATTCTTAATATGCAAATAATTAACCAGAGTACAGCTCAACCCTTAACCCGACGCATGTAGGTCAATAAATTAAAAAAAACTGAAATAAAATTCAGTAAACCGGTTTTACCGATCGTAACCCCTCAATTGTTCTATGATTTATACCGATCGATCTGCATATGGTAATTCGAATAATTATTACGGAGGTCGAAGCTACTTAATATGCGAATAACAATTAGTGTTTCCTTATTTTTCTTGAGTCACTTTCTCACGAATGGGGTTGATTGATCGGATACTCGAATTTTGTTATCGGGGTAGCCATTTTATTCAAATCTGTCCTGTTTTTAGAATTATTAATGTAACTGTCTACATTTAATTTGAATTAGTTCTAAATAATTATATTTCTGAAATTTTCAATAAATATTTACCAAATTCACTAGAGTAGAAGATACTACTACATAGTACATTTTTCGCAAAGCTTTTTATGCATAGTTCGATTCAAAGAAATTCTGTCTGCATCCTTCCTATCTCACGACTTAACAAATAAAAAAAGAAAGTTTGTATTCAAAACATCATTTTTCTCCACACTGATTATTGTCAACGACATAAATCGTCAATACTGAATACTGTGGCATTAATGCACACAAGTGATCGAATCGCATTATAAAAAACCCATTTCCGAATTTCTTCAGCCGAACAATGAACTAAATATCAATACTTCGAATGCTACACTGACATCTGGGCCGAAGGGTTAAAAAGTCTTAACCCTAATCCTATCTCAGAACGAACAAAAGCCCATCACATATATTTAAACCTGTTTTACCGATTGATAGCTCGATTTCGATATAAAATGTCAAACAACAATGGCGTAAGATGCATGCTCGCATCGATTTGCATACATCTTCTTTGTATATGCAAATTATTTGATACGATTTTTACAAGGAGCCGATAGTATGGGAAACTGGCGGTGTTCGGGTGCGTGTATGTAAATGAGACGATAACGCGGCGAGATGGGCGCTTTTATCTAACTTAGTCAGTTAGTTGCTCGCGCGCTTCTGATCTGTAAACGTCACGCGCGAGAATACAGCTTGTGTTTAGAATTCGAGTGTAAACGAAGCGTTCGATGTTTGAAACTCTTCGAACTTATGATTATTGTTCGACTGGAAAATTCTATTCTATTTTCAAACTGATTTTTCAAGAACTAATCGATGTTCGATTTTTTTGAAATGATAATAGAATATAATTTTACCAACTATCGAACAATAATTATAAGTTTATTTTCAGAATGGAACGTTAGTTATTTTTCAATTATTTCAGGGATTTTTTTTTTTAGTTTTAAGTGTCTACAAAAATAATAGATTAAAACTTTTTGAAATATAAATAATAAAAACAGTGCACATGAATGAAATTTACTGTGACAGACTGAAGATAACGATTTTCGAAATTATGAAAATACGGAATTATTATCATGAGGTAAGAATTAATAACAGTTTATCAATAATTTTTCTTTTACGCAAATATTAGAAATTCAATTAGAACTGTTCAACATTTAACGGATTTACCGAATTTTGCCAGTTTCGGTTGAGATAATTATTTAATATCTACCTATAGGTACGTAGTACCTACTTAGGTATTTTCAAAATGTTGGCTATCTTAGTAAAAACATTTAAACAACTTTCATATAATACTAAAATGATTCGTAATAAAAATGAATGAAATACGTAATAGTTCATTCATACTTAACTGCACTTAATTTTTGAAACATACTAAAACTCTACTTACGAACGTTAATTAAGCGTTTTTTACTTTACCCTTATCCATTGTATCTACTTAACACGACAAATAGTACAAAGTAGGGACCGATCAGTAGTTAGCAGTCCTGCTCAAACTTGTGCTGGTGCTAATGAAAAGAGAATCTATAATGTAGGAGGTCAACCCTAATCGCAAAGATAGGGTTGAAGGATGCGGCATATTCGTATAGATTTGTTTTTTATTACAGGATATTAGGTCTTATTCTATCTGTTTAAGATGCAATTATATATTAAATTTATATATGTACTTAGAATTTTACCTACTATGGGTAGGTATTAAACGTTTTGGTTAGGTATATCTTGCAGTATACTGCTAGGTATTGTTTAAAAAACAATAGTTCGGTATCTAAACAATCAAGTTATGCGCGAAAATATATGAAAGAAATAGCATTGGTCCTTCGTTCCGTTTTGAAACCAGATAATAAAAATCTTTACAAAAACCTTCCCATTACATGGATACATGCAAATTGTATTTATCCAATTAAATGAAATACGAAGATATTGTATATTTTAAACTATTAACATTTAACACAATAAGAATCATTAAAAGTTCACATAATGATTAATTCATATCCACAGCAAATACTAAAAAAATTCGCAAATGCCAATTAATTATTAACACTCAAAGTCATTTTGAGGGTAGACTTCATTATTTAATTATTTTACAAAAGATAATTATCTATAATTTGGCTACTTTATTGAATGACGCAAACTTCCTCTGTTAGTCTTATCACATTGTTGTCTATATGATGTCATGGTGATCTAAAAACCAAACACATAATTGATGTCGTATAGGTACCTACAGATCGGCAGTCTGCTCGAGATAATTTTGACTCATATCAAGATGTTATACACATTCCCTGAAGATGTCTTTGTTTTATCAATTGAAGCCGTAAGAACAACATTACAAAGAATAGTAAAAATGAGGAATCATCTTCATTTTAATTCCTTCAACGTAATTATAAAATATTTTAAAAGTAAAAAGTTTTATTTAAAAAAATAGATACGAAATAATTACAGCAAAATAAAATATAAATACCTAGATTTAACATTAAAAATTGTTAAAAACAAAACAGCAACTTGTACTTAATTTAAAATAAAGAAAAAAAAATGAAATAAATTTAAATTCGGAATACCGCATCAAACGGTGTGTTCCTAGCGGCACACGTCCCCACATCTCTGGTAATTAAGAGGCGCAAATTAGCAACACGAGCGAAAGACGACTGTTTTTCTTTTATCCACCCGTATGTGGCCGTCCTACGTGCCCTGAGGTTTCACAGTTTCACACACGACGCGTTTGTAGCCTGCCTAACATTTGTTTGCCTCTTTTCCAATGGTTTTGGTGGAATAGGATTCTAATTATAGCTTTTTTGGTCTTTTTGATCAAATTAGTCTTTTTGGTGCGATATTCGTTATTTTAATTGGATTTCGTTGATAAACTGCGCGGTTTCCTGAAAATGTGATTCATTGATGGCGTCATGCTTTACTGTTAGCTTATTAATAATAACGCTTGGTTTAGGTAAACTTTCGCACATTGTACAAATATGTACCGCCTCGGGCTATTCATGTTGGTAAATGCGTTTTAAACTGTTGCATGTTTTGATTCAATTCTGTGATTAAATCAAAACATGATAACTACAACTGTTTCTACACACTATATTCAATTGTTTATCAGGCTATATTAACGTCAAGATCTTGTTAATTATTGAAGGCCCTATGTGTTCTCTAATTAAGCGATAATTTAAAAAAAACATCGCCAAATGCGTGCTAAAATGAAGGTCCAAAGCCTTTCTCAAAGAGGCACATATAAAAAAATCTCCTTTTTTAAAATTTTATAATAAAAAACATATTCCTACTTGCTACTTATGCTGACGCTACAGGCATAAAATTGATCAACACACAACGACGTTATCCATACGACGCGACCCGACTCAGCGGTCACTTCGACAGGGACCTTACCCGAACCCCCCCTCAACCCACTTTTTACGTCAATGTTTTTCTATAGAAACACGAGGGGTATAAGTATACGAATAAGTGAATGATGGGGGCTATCAAAACATCTCCCTTATCAGCCGGACCAAGGGCCCGCGTTTTTAGGGAAAAGGATTAGGTAATACATGACGTGGAGGTTTTAATCGTGATGTTGGGATCAATTTTCCGTGACTTGACGTTTTAGGAAGGTTGTGCTGGAGCAAACGAACGAGAGGAACGTAGTCATTAAGGATTAAAGGACACTGAATATTACACATAGTTCGTTCTAGTCGGTACTAGGTAATTATAAATTAGGAAAAAGTTCTAAATAATTATTTGGTTGAGGTTATACCTAGAGTAATTTGATTTATAATACACTGGTTCTTCCAGATTCTTCCAGTTTCATTGTTATCGTTGTAAATACTTTGCACTTGTATCTTGCCAATATGCAGCAAAATTGGTGAGCATATTTGTCAATTGCAGGTATTATACCAATGCCATTATAAAGTAGAATATGAATATTTTTTTTATTTACGTTAAAGTATTTAAAACTCAAAACAATCAACCTCCAAAAACAAGGACCACATTTTAAAAATATAAAACGCCCACCACCGTAGTATAATCCAAAATTATCATACCCATTGGACACTCAGGGCTTTATAATTTTTCCACTCATATTAATTCCTTAATATCGACGCTCCCAGGGAGGGAACAGGGAGGCAGGGGCCAGATAACGGGAGACATAAAGCGTAGGAGATCGCTAATTCATCATAAGTTAAAGGGTTTTTATGTACGGAACCTTTCCTCTTTGTACGGTCCGCAAAAAGCCCGATGTCTGGCGATACAGTTTAAAAAATTACCTTCAAAGGCTCTGATATTAATTAACTTTTTAAAAGGTGATTTTGTGAATAGATTCTTGTTGGAGAGAGATTTTAGATAGCTTACGTAGACGTCTGACACTTTGCTTTTATTGCATCTTTTGAACTGAATTGAAGGGAATTGAGGTCAATTCTTACAAGATTATTAAATCATTGAAATAAAACGGTCACACTACGTTACACTTTTATGGAATTTTTAACGATTTAATAAATTATCTAAATACAACCGCACGTCGTGTAGGTATATGGCGATGACGTAAAGGCGTAGGTAGCGTACTAAATTGATATTGCCCTTACTTTAAGACGCAAACTAAAATTAGTAATACAAATATTGCTGAATTATTTTGTATAATTGAGTGACGATGACATTAAAATATCACATTTTCGGTCCTGCACACCCTAGGCAGTCGACTGGTTGATACAATTAATACAAATAACATTAACTAATAACAGTAATAACTGATAGAAGAATAACCTCAAAAAGAAATCCTAATTAACGATTTCTAATGAATATTAATATCACACACACGTCCCAGCATCTTTAACAGCATTACAGTATCTATTCACAAAGTACATTTAAACTTTTAAACCATTTAAAAGTTATACAAAGTTGGAATATCGACAGACGTCGGCGCTACAAAATCCGTTCAGATATTAATTGTATTCTATTAAAACTTCACTTTTAATCCTATCGATCCACTTTGAGTCCGCCGTGAGGGTGTAAACAAAATAATAATTCAGTTACATTGTATTGATCTAGTTAGAAAGGATTTGGGTTCTATATAATTATTGACGATAAACGCTAACGAATACCTACTAAGGATAGTTGTTATACGAGTTTTTGATTAATTATAATTTAATTATTCAAATACTATGTTCTACTGTGACTGCCTCATTAGTCTAGTGGTCCCAAGTGCGACTGCTACGCTAGAGGTCCTGGGTTCGATCCCCAGGTCGAGCAAAGTGTTATTGGGTTTTTCTATGAAATTCTCAGTAGCGGCTCGGAGTCTGGATTTGTGCCCGGTTGATGGCAATAGGCTCGCCCCCTATTACATTGGACCTAAACATACCGGCGAACTGTGGGTGTACATTAGTACGCCTCTGCCTAACCGTTCGGGGAATACAGGCGTGATGGTATGTTACTATGTTCTAGCATAAGAATCTAGCTTAAAATATTTTATTATTAGCATTGTTATATAAACACTTACGTCATGTAGGTGGTACAGCAAAAATAATTAATTAGAACCGTATTGAATTATTTTAATCTTGTGAGATGTACCTAATTAGGTAAGTAGATATAGGATTTTTAAAATTAAATATATTTTTGAAAAAGATTTGTGTTGCATTAATTAGTATTCTTATAAGATTCAAAATCTAAATTAGCTAGCTTATTCTATTATGAATTTTAAATATTGAGATCTAAATAATTATTAATTATTTTTAATATTTTTAAATGTAAATATTATGCGTACGTACCTAAGACATATTAATTACAGAAATGTGGCTAATTATATTTTTGCTTACACTTGCAGATCAGAAAAAATAATGTAACGCAACTTTTTGCCAAAAAATTCAAGTGTTACTCAAAATTTTCCATTTTCGGCAACCATCGGCAAAGTAAAAGTTACACACTCCTGCAGCCCTCCGAGTTAAATCAATTAAGGGCTGTTTTAAAATCGTGTGAGGGCCAGGGGCGGGCTTAGAAAAACTTCTAACGAATGCCCCCGAACCCTTTTTAATCAATTAATTACTCAATACGAACACATTGTCCCGACTCCATGTTATTGTGACACGAACCATGAAGGTTATGATAGAAAAAAATCGTAAACTTATTACCACATAAGCGTCACAGTCATGATTTCTCAAATGATAATAGGGCTATGGCAGAAGAAGGAAGGAAAGCTTTTTTTTTAGTTTGAATAATAAAATAGAATAGAAAATCTTAATTCGAGCATTTCAAATAGGTACTACCTACTAAAAACTATGTAATTTTGGCCACCAAGCATGATCTATTTCACGAAATTTATTTTTAAAGTGATTTTTCAACCTACAGTTTGAGTCGTAAGGTAACAATGAGCTTTGCACTTTTTTTAACAACCAACAACTCCGTGCTCCACACTTCTTAATGACTACGTGTCTCGCCTCATAGCGTTCGATTCTTATTAGAATCGAATGTAAATGAGGTACAAATCGATTGTTGGTGTTGCACTGCGAGTTAAACGATGTGACTAATTGATTCTGATCGAATGATAGATGAACCAATCAGTCTAATAGGAATCAATTCGACGACTCGTTTCTGATTGATGGAGTTCAGAAGTAGATTAAGTCATACAATTAGAACTAATATGTATAAGTAGACTTCTACTAAAGAAAAAATTTACAGTTACATATTTCTGTATTAATTGATTAATGAAGAATTTTGACAAGTTTTAAACCTATAAGGGTTTATTTGTCTCTTCTTAACCCTGTTATAATCAGATAATTGCTAAATCTCTTGATTAATGTTTAACCTATTTTCCATTTGCAATTTAAATGGGGAAATCCAAGTACCTAAATGTAAGAAGATTTTGCAAACATTTGCAATATTGACGCATCATAGTTATTAACATCCAAAGCGTACCTATATGATTATACTCACAATTCGGCAAAACAGCTATAATTTCAGATTATAGTAATAACTTCAGTCATTCTTAATACCTCTCTTTGCCTAGATTCCCCTCCACGATCCAAACATCTGCACACACAACATACATAATAACCAATTAGCAGTAATTATAAATTAACGTAACGAGCACCATAAAAGTCGTGGATTGCAAATATTACCGAAGCGACAGACGCGCCGGGGCGTCGCAAACTTGACGCAACTTGGCACAACTTGGCAAACTTGGCGAACTTGGTCCGAACTCGATGAGCTACAAATAGGCATCGGAATTAAGTTTCTGTCGGTTTTCTGTATGCCTTTTAATTATTTCTCTGGTACCCTTTCAGGTACTTTGATCGGCCCCTTCCAGCCGCCTTTTGATTTCCTTCAGAATTGACTGATAGGCACTTAGAATTTGTAATTACGTTTGCAGTTAGAGTCTCATCCTTGGAATTTGTTTTAAAAATGACGTTTTTATTTAAACCTCGGGAAAGGGTTGGGTTTTTTCTTTTAGGGTTGGCGAGAAGGCATCAATGATTGCATTGTAAATATTGTAATGATATTAAAAAGTCTGTAAGTCGACCAATTGCTTACACTTTTCGGGGTGGTAAAATTGCTGCTAAGTTCTTCTGGAACGTTACCAAAGCATTGCCAAATATTTTATATTATTCTATTCTAGTTTAAAGAGTAAAATGAGAAGAAAGAGGAAATTATCGAGCATATAAGACCTAACAACTGAGGTCTTGAGATAACAACGAAAGGTGGTTCGTATGATTTTGTGTCATCTTATTTCAATAAATAAAATAGGCTTAAAAAAAGATTTCGAGATACAAATAAATAGTAATAAATGCTTAATTGTAATTACACAAATTAAAATCCTCATCAGTCCAATTCAAAATCCAGTCTCCAAATAATGGCATGGTTCCAAATCATATGCGCGCTTCGATTCATTGGATCCCAACCATTCACACGTCAGCGATCAATCAGCGGACATGGATCATTAGACAGATCTCCTGTCCTGATCTTCGCCATCTTCACCCGACTGCGCATAAATCAAGTTAGTATGCTGTTTTATTTTAACGACCGCACTTAATATAGACGTTTGATCGAGGAAGTCTGCCTTTTTCGTGTAATAAATGGTAGAAAATAGTTGTTAAGGAATATATCGGTCTCTGTGGTGTTACTAGGAGAGGCCTCTGTCCAGCAGTGAACGACTTTAGGATGATGATGATATTGATCGGATGCCGTTTGTGTGACAGTGTTTATCTTAAAAAGGATGCTGAGTTCGCTTCTTATTTCATTAAGCTGAATTGGTTATGAAAGTTAGGACAATTGTTACAAATGCGAACTTAAGTGTCTAAATCCTACTTCTTAGTAGGTTTACCTACTGTTTCGATCTGCTTCCGAGTTTTTTCCCAACTATATTGGGGTGACTTCCAGTTTAACCAGATGACGCTAAATATCAATATTCATCCATCAGACCTCCGAAACTCAATTTTTGGGCTACCCTACCTGGAGGCTACTATACCTACTGATTCGATGTCATACAAATTTAGGAAAATAATCGATCACGCGTTCTTTAGAAGCGATGGTCTGACATTTTTATATGGGATCAATTAGGAAATATTATAATGATTAACTCTATCAGAAACAAAACATCAAAATCAATTCATGATTGTAGCACACACACAGAAAAATATTGTGAAATGAGAACCTCGTTCTTTTTCGTCGGTTCGAACCTACATGAACACGTATATATATTTTCCCAATAAACTTTCTTCCCTTCAAACTTTTCAAAAGATTCCCCCGTAACATCATGTTTATTATATCTGACGTGTAATATTGTATGTCAGTATGCTTCGCACCTCGCGAGCATTGGTAGTTGCCAATAAACGCCTCCCTTTGTATCTGGTGCAAAGATTAAGTTCTTATAAGAACGCAGATGCGACAGTCGAAATGACGCTTGATTTGTATTTTCTGTTTAAAAATGTTATTGTTTAATTGACATTTGTCTTGTCTGACAGAAATATAGGCCAGAATTTAAAAAATAACATTTCAGGCATTATGTACACGCGACTATAGTTTTTTTTCAAAAAAATCTTACACTTGAAGATGGGAGCTTAATAGGATCAGTCGATCAAGTCAGCTAGACTGGCAATCCAGTCTTACCAGACAAATGAGTATTTTACACAATCTTAACCTATATCTCACTCTATATCTGACCTTCACTAGGTACCTAGGTATTTATTTCTAGTTTATAACGATATTATCAAATTAAACTAATTGGGGCTTCTGACTTTGCCTCATTAGTGTAGTGGTTCCAAGCGCGACTGCTTCCCTAGAGGTCCTGGATTCGATTCCCAGATCAAGCAAAGTATTATTGGGTGTTTCAACGAGCTCGGAGTTAGAATTTGTGTCCGGTTAATGGCAATCTAAATATACCGGCGAACTGTGAATGTAAATTACTACGCCTCTGCTTAACCCTTCGGGGAATACAAGGGTGATGAATAAAGCTTTTGATTACGGTGTCAATGACCATCCAGGAACTTATAACGACAAGCCCAGCTTAACCTTGTAACGCGATTTTTATCTATTTTGCCTCGAGTCCCTCGTTGTGTTAATTGTGAGATCATTTGAATTACCATTTTGAGTTTATTAAAATTTGAATAACTCAATTAGCATACCTATTTGTATATTAATTCTAAGTAAATTACCTATGCTTACGTAATAATGTTGAGTATTATCTAATGGTCTTTTTCATAATAATATAAATCGTCTTACAAACCTCTTATAGCTATAATGCCGGATGTACACGCTCGTCTCATCGCCACGCATGCATGTCGTCGCGTAGAGGTTCGACACCAGTATACACCATGTACACACACTCGTAATCGTCCTGTGTCGTAGTTTAGACGAGTGTGTACAGCCGGCAAAAATTATGTTTTGTCTTCTTTTCCCTTTTATAACATATCACGTGTCGAAAAAAGACAAAACAATGTTATGTTTTGAGAACTTGATGACAGTGAACGGATATTGTCTATAGTTTACTACTGGAATAAACGTGTTTTTTTTTAATATGACACATCATTAAAATAATCACGCATAAAACATAGTAACCTAATTAATTAATTTAACTTTAATGATCTTGGTTGCTAATTCAAATTTTGCTAATTATTGTTTTCATGGACATTGCATTTTACTATGGCCATAATATATCATACCACTTGATACCACCACCCATATCTCAACCCTTTGTATAAGGGACAACCCTATTGCCATTTACCAGGCACAAATCCAAACTCCAAATTGCTACTGAGAATTTTCTAAAAGAAACACCCACTAAAACTTTGCTCAACTTGGAAATCAAACCCAAGATGCTCAACAGCCACGATTATGACCAATAGACAAATGAGTCAACTGTTTAATATTATTTATTAGGTACTGCGAGTACAAACGTCTCTTCAAAGTGTCGTATCTGCGATTATCATAGTATATGGTACATTTCTAACAAGTACCTCATTGCGAACACGATTGAAGATAAAAGCCTAGCTAATAACGCGCCAATAAAGGCTTTATTGAGCCGAACAGAATTAAGAGGCGGCGGAAATTACCGATGTTAGCCGAACGTCGCCGAATTTAATAACGTACGTTCAGTTTTTAATGTACTTTCATGGAGGGAGCACGCGTAGGGTGTAATTAATTGAAACATTTTATTAGATGTTATTATCTACTGATTTATTGAATGTTTTGCGATGTATGCGCAAATGCACAAGACTTAATCACCATTTTAAAATAACTGTCAATTTTCTTTGAATCTAGTCAACTCAAACCTATGTAGGTACCTAAAACTTATTTGCTCTTGATATTAAAAATCTTAAAGATTTCTAAGTTTGTCAAGTTCCAACCTATTGTAGGCAAATGTGATGCATACCTGATCGCATTTTAACTAAGAAATACGTATAAAGCCACTCTACAATACGTCTTGATGAAGACAAAATTACAAAAGCTTTTGATTTAAAAGGTGTACCAAAACCAAACGTTAATACACATTTAACAAGCCACAACCTGTTACAGTTAATTCCGCCATTAACACCATTCCCAGTTGACCAGCCAATAACAAGACAATGTAAATCATTGCAGCGTACGATCTCTCGCGAACGCTCCCGAATGACTCCGAACAATGCGGCCGATACAGATCTAAATGAGCCGAGTTAAATATTGTTTAAATGCGCTCTTTTGGCTTAATCATAGGCTCGAGTGGGTACCAGGCGATCATAGATAGGTGAGAACGTTGACTTTGTAGAAACTGGGGGCTTCCTTGATGATTCTAATTGCCTGGTACTTACGCAAGTTAGGAATGAAAGCGTGACAGATTTTTGCGATTTGTTGGTTTTTTATGCGTTTCCTTTACACTACGTATGTTTGGAGAATACCTGTTGAGGCATTGGATAAAATACTAAGATTTTTTAAACTAACGATAAGGTATCTTTAACAGAAAATAAAACTACATTAACTTTATTTTTAACTTCAAAACTTCATATCACTAAAATTCGTCTATAAGTTCCAAAAATATCCATTATAATCTCAAAAAAGCTTAACAAATAACTTAGATTTTTCATGTAACCAACAAACAGTCAATAAGGGAACAATGCGCGAAACAAGTGCGTCTGCACGCAAAGTTGGCAAAACAAGCGAATAAATGTCCCACAACGGCACAACTTGTGCGTACCACTGTACACCTATACTTGATTTGTGAACTTTGAACATTCGACAAAGACTAGGCGTCAGATAAGTTAGGAGAAATATTTTGCCTATGGATAATAAATACATCCATGTAGGTAATATGAAAAGTACTTTTCAATAGTGTACTAAGCGAATATGTCAATAGGTACATACAGATATGAAGATGTTTCTTACTAAAACAAACAACGACAACAAACAAACAATATTTAAGTACTTGAATGACTCTTCCGATTAAAATTTAGAAGGGCATTGGGCAGCAAACAACTTCCTTCATATAAACTTCCTTATCTTTTCCGACCACAAAAAACGTAATCAAAACAATAAATGACTTACGAGAGGCTATGTAAGACCTACATTGATTTTAAACATACCAATCATATCAAAACTATTTTAGATACAAAAGACGGTTGAACTCACAGAAGAATAATACAAGTAGGCACAATAATAAAAAGTGACGATTCTACAACTAATTACTATTCACTATCGAAACTGAAGGTGTGAATATTGGGTTTTATTGGCGCGCCCCCGGACCTGTGTAAGCGCAAGTTTTTGATTTAGTTTGCCAACAACCACATCATACACTCTATATATATTTCCCATACACCCTTCTACACTGTACAATATTAGCAAAGTTCGATTTTAGTTTAAATTATGTAGATGTATGATTCTAAAAACACTATTGAGTAGAAACTATTTTGTATTTAGAAATAAATAAGATTTAAACTATTTATGTAAGGATTTGTGGAGGCGTTGAGGGTCTAGTATATACATATTATATGTATATACGAACTAATATTGTCTCGAAGTGTAAATAAAACTCATTATCCAGAGACAAATTTGAAGACATATTTTTTTTTTCAATGCTTAATCAATTTTTAAAGTAACATTTGCAGTCATAACCTATAGATGATTATCACCGTTATTAATCTGAATACATGCCAAATCCTTCACACATTTGTCTCCTTTCCTCCCCAATGTCAGTTTTAAATGCATTCCTTTCAAGAAATATTACTTACGCATATACTAAATCAAAAAGTAATCAGTCGTCTGCAAAAAATGGGTTAATTCCAGATATTTCATGGTGGCAGCTTTAGTGCCAAGTTGTCACTTTCAATCTAGTAATATGATTGTCCGAATAACATAGTGGATGGCTGTCCGACATCTTAGAAATATGTATTTCGGGGGTTTCATCAAAAAATTTTTTGCGAAAAAGCATGGTTACAAACTAGTATTTGTTACGACTATAGTAATATCCATTTATATCTTGCTTGCATTTTGATCACGATTGAAGAAATCTATTTTATATAAAAATAGATTTCTTCAATCGTGATCAAATTCATCATTTTTATCTCATAATCATAATAGACTGATATGGATAAGCCTGGCTCACATTACTTCACATTACATCCATCGATTCATCTTAAAAGAAGCTCAACCAAGCAGTTTGTATTCCAAACATGATGGAAAATGTACATAAAGAAGTAATCACAAAAGGTACTTATTACCAAAACAACAAGATACTACACAAATTCTAATCGCGTTCCTGAATTAACGGGAACACACGAAAATTCAAATGTGGAACGCCGGAATCACCAATCGGATTATCGTTCTACATGTATAAAAGACGAAAATTCCCGGTCTTACCCCTTTGCCCGACACCCCACGAGGACGCGAGGGGGGCATAGGAGAGTGAGGGAGCGGTGAAGCTAATGGCAGTACCACTCGGATTCATTAGTAAATTAGAAAGCGGATGAGTCCAAAGTTACGAAAATTCAATATCTAATAATGATCAACTCTTACCTGCCTATAGTCGATAGAAGGGTGTTTGAACGAAAATTTCGCCTTTCGAACGTTTCTATTTGAATTTGTCAATCCGACTTTGTTCCGAATTGAATTATTTAGTTTTCGATTCGACTCTGTTTGGGTTTTGTGTTTGTCTATCTGAGGTGTTCATGCTCTGAGGATTTCGTTTTGTGAACGATTTTATCAATAGGGTCTTTTGGGATGTGGAAAAATATGGGTCACTTACGTTGATTTTATTGAAGAGTTCTCTGAAATTAGTAACTTTTTAATGAATCTAAAATTATTTATTTATTTAGGATGGAACTCTTATAAAAATGTAAGTACCTACAACGATTAATATGAATCAACCCTCCCCTAAAGCATGCGATTATAAACTGAGAAATTGCTTTCCCAGGTATATCGGACCCTTAAAAATCTGCAAAACAAAATTGGAAATCTAAGAACGTAATCAAATTACTATGTAGTAGGCGTTATTAAAAATCCGTGTTTCCTTTCAGTATTCTATTGAACAGCGCTTAATATCTCAATGTCGGTTTTAATTTGGTAGCATCGTGTTACCTCCTAACAGTTTTATTTTGAGAGTAAGACAAGGAAACGCGTTTCGACAGCCTACGTGGAAAATAAATATAATATGTTGATCTCGCGATGAAATGAAAAATCGAACGCAATTTTTTGTGTCAGGATTTTGGTTTCGTTAACAAAGTATTAATATTTAAGTAATTTATAGACTGTTGACGTCTTAGACTTCCAAATTTAAATTTATGACAAGTTTTTTTTACCATTCTGCCATTTTCTTACATGATTTTCTCTATTATTAAAAACAAAGGTAAAAAAACTTATGTCATAAATTTAAATATGGAAGTCTTAAAACATCAACGGTCTATAAATTACTTAAATAATAATACTTTTTTTAAATAGCTGTTCTTTACACACCGATTTAAATGAAAATATTAGAAAGTCCTGAATGGGATGACATGTACAAATTAATAGGCAAATTATCTGACAATGGTCAGACGGGCGGGCAAGACGGGAGGCTGAGGGGAGCGAGGGTAAATAAAGCCCACGAAAAATATCACAGACCACACAAATTCATAGACCCGACGCGTATTTTAATTGAAAATATATTTTCATTACTTGAATATGTTAGCTTAATAAAGTTAGGAAAAACAGAGGGGAATATTTTTATTAATTAAAATTGTTAGATTTCAAAAAGTAATATCTTTGATTATATTTAAATAATTATATTATCATATCTTAATCTAACCTTGGGGGTTTTTGAAGAAAAAACATCTAGTTGATGAACGTCTAGCACTGACTCACAGACTTAGTAGATTTTAAACCGTCTAGTATGACATTTTTCACAGAAATTCCTGTATCTAAAAGGAAATGCCCACGGGTTTAGGAAAAATATGATTATCGCGGGACGGGGTAAAAAACACACCTGCCATTTTAACCTCACATCGCTTTAGGAGGTATTTTCGACCACCCACTCGATTTTTCAGATCTAAACATTCTAAATAGCACACCATTTAACCAACCTACGTACAACACGTTTCTTTGTTACCTTTAATATTATACGTTTCATAACATAATATTTATAACCCTGTCATACAATGTTTAAGTATCCATTTTTAATACTGATCCAATTACGCTAAACTGTTCGCAACGCTTGTCTTACAAAACATTACATCATATTGTAATGTAATTTTTTGTTTAAATTACATAGGAATCATTCATAGTGCAGTTTTCTTTTAATTGAGGTATTCTTTCAATAAATTGTTCAGTGTGTTTTATTCATCGATACGAGCCAAAAACAAATGATTGTCTATATAGTATTGACGGTCTAATCCTTCGACCAGTACCGAAAAAAAAAAACAAAACTCTGAAGCCCTTCGTCAGAGGCAAGAAGGGCGTCCTTTATCATATTTATTTTATTTCAATTCGGTACGAATTTAATCCTTTTCCATTAATTAGTGACCGCTCCCCGTATAATGCGGGGTCTGACCGACCCCTCGCGAGTATGCGTTAATTTTTCTTGGCGGCCGCCGCAGGGTTAGCGTGTGGCTTAAGTAATAGGAGATCGACTGCTCCCAATATGTATAAAATTTAACGACATAAAAAATAATTTGATTAAGGAGCACAACTACTCACAGAATGAAATTTTGCGTAGGCTTCCGTTATAATACGTCGATGGGGATTTTGGAAAATTTTCACTAAAACTCCTTGAGTTGATGGTGGATGAGTAGATTATCCAAGTTTCGGATTTAATAATATCAATATACGTTAATAAAATCCGTAAAATTAATTTTATTTCAACGTCTAAGAATATGCAAACAAATCTGAAAACATCTGTCATACTTCCAGACTTTCTTTCTTTAAGTAAATAATAATGATGTAACTGTCCATTTAGCCGCATAGGGTGACAACTGACAAGACATTCTCATACTTTCAAAATGTAGAAATTCATGAGCATTTAAATGCGCCCGCTCGTCTGTGACCACTCTCACCGAAACATATATGTTTTCCTTCATTATCTTCACAATTTTATTATGTTCTAGAAACGGACGCGTTACTCATTGAAATTCACCTTTCTGTTATCAGATCTAACGTACCATGTATCATATTAATTGGTCGTTTCATGTTCATTATAATTAAATCTTAATTTTTCGGCCCCAAGTTTTTTGGGTAATACGTTTTTACTGTTAAGTTTAACAATTTTATTATTTAAGCTGGGTCGGTTACACGTGGATTGAATGTCGACGTCTTTTATCACTTCGTATTTTGTGCTCCTTATCGGAAAATGGACGCGAAAATATAGATAAAAAGCGAAACCGTTGACTTCGTTTATTTTTTCACGTCATTATTATCAATGGCATTTGCCTAGCTAAGTAGAACAAGATGTTTTAATAATACAACATAACTATCACGTATCTAGTTTCTTCAAAAATTAAATATTTCACGTTTAAACCGCTGACCAGATTTCGATAAAATTTAGCAAGCGGATACCGAGAAAGTACATAAGCTACCGCATATATACATTTTTTTTAAGATTGAGGGTAATCTAGCTATATTAGTCTTGGAAGCTAATGTAGACCTTATTAATTCATGGTTGAGGTACTCAAGGTTGTAAACCAATTTCATTGCCGACTATCATTATATGAACTGATGACACATTTATCAGTAATAAATGCCAGATAAGTTAGTAATTTTGCTTGTAATTGTAATGTCTCTACTCATTTTGTTTTTCCTTTTGTCATTATCAGTCTTAAGGACATACAAAATGCCAATGTGGTTACAAACAGACACACTTATTTGCTTTGACGCATAGTTACAAGACTGTGCCAATCTGGAACGTAGTCTAGTCTCTACTGTTAATACTGCACAACATTTTAAATTATAAATATGACACTGACAATCTCGTTGAGGAGTAAATTATGTATTTTATAACTTTTTTGCTGTATTTTTAGTTATTACTTCAATATACACGTACGCTGTGGGTGTTGTTGATGATTTGTAGATTTCACCAGGTGGATAGCCAGTAAAGTTTGATAAAATCTTACTGGAAATATTCCCCAATAGTTAATCTAATGGATTCAACATGAAGACACTTTTATAAAACAATTTTCTACATTAATTTTGAAACATCTTAAATATCTAATAACTTCGTCACGCGTTGAGAGTATTTGTCAACATTCGTCTCTCTGCAATACTTTTCGACACTGCTTTAATAATAGAGTGACTCTAAAAATAAAGAATTATCTTTAGACGAAACTGAGGAGATATATATTATACGTTTCATTTTTCATCACAATATTATGCATTTTTAGTTAAAGCAAATATTTCTCCTAAAAGGAAAAAAAAAACTAGGATTTCACAACAATAACAAAAGCCTTAACCGCCAACAAATCAAAGGCGAATCGCAAATAAATGGCATTCGATTAGTTTAAACAAAAGAGGGTTAACACAATGAGATTTCAATACAGCCCCGCTGATTCCTGGCCTGGCCTCTTGATCTATCGATCGGTTACCACATCGCCTTGAACTGAATAAGTTTGATTGATTTTGTTGTATTGAAGAAAACAATTATAAAGTTCTTCTCAAAGACCTTATCCAACTTTTGCATTATAAATCTGTGCAAGAAAAAGGTTGAATAACAATGAATATTGTGTGGCCTCTAGATGTTTGTGCATTTAACTATTGTGATTTTAAATATGAATTAAGGAAAATGATGCAAATGACATTAAGTATACCTAAACATACATGAATCTAAATGAAACCTGAGCTGATACGAATGAAACGAAGCAAATAAATACAGTAATGAATTCACAATAGCAGGTAGCAATAGGAGCTGCAAATTTTCCATCCATTGTAATTGAAAAAGAAGATCTGATTGAACCACGTTATTTTCCAAATCTTACAGCGCAATAACTCATTGAATCATTAAGCATACGACCGTTACAGTAATTGCTAGCCGTGAGAGTTCAATTACTAAAATTACACTGACTTAATCTATTGCACAAACATAGTAAAATTTGGAATCAGATGACTTGAATAGATAACTATTCTTTGTTGGTTAGTCGCGATCACTTTAATTGTTGGCTTGGAACCGTGCACTTTGGCTAGGTTCTTTTTGAATAACGGATCGTCATTGATTGCTATCTCTGGTAATGTAGCTTTGGGCTTAACCTGTTTTACGTTAGGATTTAATCTTAAGAACAAATTGCTCTTTGTTGCCAACCGATATGGAAATTTTTTGAAAGACATTCTTTATTGTTTTTAGTTTTCTTTCGATTTTATTGTAATCAAAATGATCTCGTGAATTAAAAATTGTTCAGAAACAATTTCAATTTCCGCACAAAATATTTTAAGAACAATGATATCTATAATTCGTCGCGTCTATCCGTCCCAGTTCCACGGTCATCAAATTTTCCCATCTCTTTCATGTTCAAAACTATAATTCATCAATGTCGACTACGACTCACCTTTCTTGTCCACACAATCGGAAAAAACAACTTTCTCACATTATACGCATCACAAAATGTCTCTGGAGCTATTATAAAAAGATTTTTGACAACATCGACCGTTTTTAATTATTCAAAATTATTACATTCTCATTACGCTTCACACAATGCTGATAATATTTCGTCTATTTTAATTGAATGTGCTACTTCTTCCTTAATTACTACTTTCATACTTTCGTGTGTTTCTCAACTTTCTAGTTGTAAACATAAAATTATTCGGTCGAAGTACATCGTTTCTGTTTTAAGTTTAATTTGAATTACGCACTTTACGATGGCGGTTTTCTATAGTCTGAATAGATAACTTGTAATGCTCGGCTTCATGGCTCGCTGAATATAGATGACACGATAAATGAACATAATATTATGCCTGCAACTATGTTTTGGGTCCGATATGTTGCAGTAAAAATAGATAGACATGATAATATCGTACATGATTTATTATTACAATGCGTTCCGCAATCAAACCATTCCTGAGTATAATTTACAATGTGTGCGTTAAGAATATTTTCTGTCAATCTTAAATTTTACATCCATAAAAATGTGTCGCCCACAATTTCTACCTTTGTCTCCTTTACCTGCCCTTATTTCTTCTCCATCATATACAGTTTATTATTCTCCATCTGCTTCTTAAAATGCCGTCAAACTAAGGTCTCGATGACGACAACCTCAAGGGCGTTTATTCTTAAAACACTGCACTGACTCAGACGAGGTTGAGTGATCAATCTTGTTCAATTGAGCGTGCGTTACGTAATCGGGACACCGTCAATTTGGTACTAGGTGATAGGTATTATCGGGTATCTGGTTTCAAACAAATCTAGGACTGTGTCTTTGTGATTATGTTGTGTTGAAAGTATCCAAGATACTTTGTGTTAAGACATTTTGAAAGTAATACAAGTAGAAAATACATGGTCAATAATCTTTTTGTCATCATCATCAATATAGATTTAAAGCATGTGAAATCCTTTTGAGTACTGGCTAAAACTATAATTTAACTTCTCGTCCTGAAATATGAATATGATCCCAATCCTTCATGAATTGCCATCAAATTTGTGAGATTTAACATAATATTTGAAGCAATAACTAATGCTGTAGCAACACATTAAGTCTCAGGCGCACACAAATATTTACCTATTGCCGTATTGATACTTTCCTGGAATCCTGATCGTTTTGAGATGTCGTGGCATGTTCCAGTTACTACGCCATTAATCTCTTCTATTTAT
Source organism: Acronicta aceris (assembly GCA_910591435.1). Classification (NCBI taxonomy): domain Eukaryota; kingdom Metazoa; phylum Arthropoda; class Insecta; order Lepidoptera; family Noctuidae; genus Acronicta; species Acronicta aceris. The sequence continues at coordinate 865,300 of OU342778.1, read as the reverse complement.
GTTAGTTATTGTATACCTACCTATCTTTTAAACCTATCGCTATCTACTCTAAGATACAGATATGTTCTAGGAAAATAGGTTTAATTTTCCCTGATCAAAAGATACAACAAAAAATGTAATGTTCCTATTTAAACATGGATATAATATTTTTCAAAATCACTAAATACTAATAATCCTATAAATCAATTTTATCAAGTTTCTGCTTACCATCATCAAATATGATTTCGATTATTTTAGCTGTAATTGTCACTCAGCTTAACCGTCAAACGATCTTAAGTGTATTATTGTAGAGTCTTACTAATTAACGAACTTTAGTTTCTCAAGAAACACAATGAGAGTGCTCAATGAATTTCAAATACCAGTTCAAACATATAAAAAATGAAATAGACGAAATATGTTGTAGAAATTTCAAAAGGCGAAATGAAGTAGAAATTTTTCGTTTTCAAATTGTGGAACCCCCACTTAATCTAAGCTAATACAGATGAAAGTTAACTGACTAATATAATTAGACAAGTGTAGAGTATAATCCAGTCATCTTTGATTTCATCAGAAACACACGTTGAGTGCGTAAACGCCGTGCGTGTAGATAAAAGGTCTTTCAGACGATATTTATACGTTGCGTTGACGTAGCGTTCAATCAAAGAATTGAGTTACAACTAACTGTTTTCTTAATAAAGAAGTTCTACATTTATGAACCCTCGAAAAGTCTTTATTGGTACTTAAATGAAACCTTTAAATACCTGTTTACGGCTCAGCCTAATAAATGTTTGAATTGGCTTCTAGTTAATACTAAGACATAAGCATAGTAGCAATGTTTTTAAAAATATCACCAAGACATTTGTCGAATATTGCATATGATTCTACTATTTCGTTTTAAGTGGCCCTATATTTGTTTATATTTATTAAAATTGCAGTGTTTTTTTTTAGTCACTGCACCTGTAATAAGTTGCAAATAAATGATAGTGTTTCCCTTTCCTTGTGTTACCAAAAACGGTAGCGACAGAACCGGTGGTGTGGCACCACCCTTCCAATCTTCGGCCATATCATCACGCCGATAACATCTGCTCAGGGAGCGTGCAGTCACGCGTGCGCTCACTCCACTAACTTTAGCTTTCTTTAACTAATGACTCATTATTTCAGTTTACGTAGTTTCAAATACGGAGATATTTCGGCAGCACAATTGAATTTTTAATGAACAATAACTTAGGAAGCAATAAATTTTTAATTAAGATTTTGGGTTTCTTATTTTGGTATAATATTATGGTTGTTTGTGGTGATTAATACAATTAGAACAATTATAATGTGCTGTTTAAAATTCGTGATTTAGCATTGAAAATTTGCATTTCTCTAATTTCATCAGATGAAAATGTACGCAGAACAACTAACATGAGATAACATATCAGTGGAATTTTGTAGTATCAATTAACTTAGAGAGCAGTGATAGCCTAGTGGTATGACTGTTGGACTACCAAGTCAAAGGTCTCGAGTTCGAACCCAACGCACCTCTGACTTTTCGAAGTCATGTGCGTATTAATAGTTAATTATCACGCGCTTAAACGGTAAAGGAAAACATCGTGAGGAAACCTGCATGCCTGAAAGATTTTCTCGACGGTGTGTGAACTCTGCCAACCGCACTAGGCCAGCGTGGCGGACTATAGCCTAATCCCTCTCATTTGAGAGGAGACCCGTGCCCAGCAGTGAGACAATATAATGGGTTGGTTATGTTTATGTTATGTATGTAATTAAATTAATGTTTAATTTTTCTACATTAATGGGCTTTCAACATAAACAATAGCAAACAACACCTTTTCATTAGCTCACGGATCTACAACCTCCAATAGCGGTACTTCCGGCGATCGCTGATAGGCTGAATGATGATGTTACCGGAAATACGTCACTATGGGAACTGGTAATTAGATCACATTAATTCATTTGCGGTCGCGCCTGTGAAAAATTTGCTTCCTCTATGTTTTGTTGTGGTTTTAATTGAGGATATTGATAGGCTTACCATTTTTAAGTTCCTATAACTAAATCGCTCAGATACTGAGAATGAGAATCCTTTTGCGAAAAAATGTTACCAGAACGTAGTGTTTGATATAGGTACCGTGACAGATTTGAGGTTCTTTCCTATTTTAAAGTACCTCTTTATCGCTAACATTAGAAAATTAGCACGACTGGTTATATATATATATATATATATACACATTTTTTTTTAAAAAAAAACGTTGCCCCGCACTAGGATTTTCACCTGTATCGTGGGTGCGTTTACAAACACAAATTCTCACATACACAAACGCCCAGACCCGGAACAACTACCTGTAGATCATACAAATATTTGCTCCGTGTGGGGATCGAACCCACAACACGTTGCGCAGAAGCCGATCGCTCAGCCGCTATGCCAAACGTGTCGTCAATGTCGATGTCGTCAAAAACACATAACATATAACTAGTTAAATTTACAAAGTGAATAAATTATCAATTTCTTCAGTACCTATGTGGTTTGATTTCCATAAAAATCAAGACGAAGCCGCTTGAATTCATGTCTTGGTCTTCAAATTCTGAATTTGAATTACTATATTTATAGAAAGATGTAATCTAGTTCTTAATTTCTCTATTCTCTTGTTCCAGCGAGCCACACTGGCTGAGAAAGAAGTGACCACACTAAAAGAACAACTGGCCACCACGAGCCCGACCCCACTACAGGCAACAGTCCCCAAAACTAATGGCTCCCACATAGAACCCACCAGAGACCAGTCCACGGAAACGAGGATCGACAGGTTCAGCCCTGACATCAAAGAGGAGAAACACGAGGTTGATGACGACGTAGAACAGAAGATGGAGATGGCAGCCACCGGGCGAAGCAACAGTAACTCCTCGAGGAGTAGTCCCGTGGTGCACCAGCCCGGGAATCTGGAAGGCGAGCTCGCTGCTAAGGAAAAAGAGGTATGTTGAATTATTTATAAAAGCTATGGACTACTAGATGCAGTTAAAACAATGATATAAAACATCAACTTCACTTTATAAAAGTCGATAACTCCCCAAAAACAGTACTAATTTTAAAGTCCATAATCGTTCATTAGAATTATCTAGACTTAATAATGGATGAAGAAACTGACACATCAAGGCTTTATGTAATTCTACCGATGTAGAAATTTTGCACAGATGCTTAGATAGAAAGGAGGCAAAGATCCTAGAAGAAACTATGAACAATAGAGAAGACAAGGGCATAGGCAATGGACAAGGTCATAAATCGAAGCTATTCCGTGCGGTAAATTCGATCATTCAAATTCATCTAGTTATTCATATCATTACATCACATGTTCATAACTACAAGAATCTTTCCATATTTCACAGTCACAGCCATTATCCATGATCATAGTACCATGTGGGCGTGCATCGTCCATCCACCAGTTATGACAACATAGCCGATTGACTCAAATGCTGCATCACCGCTCTATTGCTCTCAATTAGAGTTGCCCAGCCGAGTTGCGTTAATTGACTGTATCGATAATATTGATTGATCGATTGGTGCCCAGCATTCTGTTATCGACGCTTAAATGAATAGGTGATTGTGAGTTACGCGATGACTCAGAAAATATGGGAAAAATACGGGCTGAGAATTCTTTGTAAACGTACGAGTTGATAAAATAAACATTGGACGCAACTGTTTTAGAAGAGGTATTTCTCAACAAACGCTCTTAAAAGAACATGTTTTAACTTCGCAAAACAATAAAATAGTCCAGGAAACCCAACCAGGTCACCAGAAAAATGCCAAAATAAGAATCGATTTCACAAAAAAATTGCGAAAACATTCACGCCTTCAACATGGAAACTCAATTTAGAAGTGGAATCACGTAAAACAAGTATTCACTTTTAAGAGGCACGGAAAAAACTTATCATGTCTTGTCGACATTTCGACATCGGTGTTGGCACAACACTAATTGAAATTAGCAGCGCGCTCTGATCGCTTGCCAATGCCAATTAAGAAAGAAGAGATTATGTAGTATTAGATATAGCTTTTCGTGGCATATGTTCAATGGTAGATTTCGATCTCGTAAGTTTCCGGTGCATTCCGAAAAAAACATGATTGTTATCAGCTGATAGATCTTTGTCGAAATAGGTTAATGAGTGCTTTTCCTGCTATTGAATTAAATAATTGTGAGAAAATAAATAAATCAGAGGCTAAAAATCAATATATTCTACTTTCTAAGCCTTTTTCTGGATCGACTATGACTGACTTCGGAGCTCCACAATTGTTCCTATATTCTTGAGACAATTCTGGCCATGATCGGAATTTCAGGGATATGATTACCCTAACTTGACCTGATTTACTGACTGTTTATTAGGCTGTGAAGGTAACAAATAAAAACTTCTTTGATTGCCTGAAACTGCCTCATTAGTTTAATAGTCGTTTGAAAAAGAGGTCTTGACGATCGATTCCCTAGTAAAGTTTCCCCCCTATTACATGGGACCTGAACATGTCGAACATTGGAAGTACAACAGTATACCTATGTGATAGATATGTTCTTTGATTCTCATGAAACGAAGAAAAAACTGAGGCTACCTTTAGTTTTTAAAAGTCCTTTTGGGACGCGAATGAAACCGCGGACAACAACCTTTCGCTTTTACACAAATAGATTGACAAATCAAACTATTAGTCTTCTTGGGTTCTAACCTGTGACCTATGGCTCATAAGCCAGCATAACTTCCACTGAGCTGCTTGCCTCCCCCAATTAGCAACAATACTATAAATAACGTCAGTGTCGCGTGTCTTAAAGCATGTATCATAAATGGTGATATTTATTTAGTGCAAGGATTACGTTCGTTCGGTGCCGATCAATCATTCCATTGAACGTATCCTGTTTCCTTTGGATAGGGTTGGGATGCACCGATCGTTTATCGATAGTTGGCAATTATTAATATCGATGATATATTTGAAGGCCATTTCAGGCCTTCACCTCTCACTTAACCTCTTTTTCTGTCGTATCCTGATCATCTGCCATTTGAACCATCATTTAGCATTTCAATAATCTCGGAAAAACTATGAATGGTCGAATCAAGATATTCCTCATGGCCAGTCATATACTTATATCCTGTTACAATTTGTAAAATATCTTCTTCATCACAGTTGTTACCTACTGAGTGATTGTAAGCAATGAAATAGTTAAGGTTGCAACCAAAATTACAAATTATAATCAATTTAAAACTTATCGACTACTCAAGATTTTATCGATAAAATCCCACCCACAGATCGCAAAAGTCATCCCTAGATCTAACCAACTGTCAAACCCAATTCAGCATTGCCCCCGCGCACGTAATTGATTTATTGATCGTACGTTACATTCGATATGAGATGAGCTGCGCTCGCGCTGCATCCTTTACTTACAATTTCTAACCAGTTGACCGGTTGACCTCGATCGTATAATTCACGTGGTAGCTAGGGGACGATTGCTATCAACTATTGAGTATACATAAATAGCCTTAAGAGGAAAAGTAGGTGCGTATAGATATTTTCTTAAGAACCTGTTATCGCTAAAGACCTAGAAGACTCTCAGATAGATATTTGTCCAAGATATGATGTATTTATTTTAGTCGAGATCATCCTTATATATAAATATATAGGTGTTGTCAACAATACTACATAATAGTTATACCTTCTAGAGACTGATAAAGATATTTTAATAAATAATTACGTTATTCGGTGATTGTGACGTCATATTTTATAAATTCGTCGCTTTGACCAAGGCATAAAATATTATATATTATGTGTGAACTAATATTACTATGTATAGAAAAATATGTAACACTACGTGTTGAAGGTAGCATTTAAAGTCACGCATCTTCACACGCTGAGAAAATTATTACAATGTCTGCTGATGTCGAGATACTGAGCTGTCGTTACTTTGTGTATAGAAAGTATTGTATCTTAGATATTGTTGGTGATACCTCGTTTTCTATGTAAGAGTAAGAAGCATGTAGGTTCAGGTTCTGATGTTAATAACCCAAATAAAAATTAAACTGTTTGGCTCAAAACATCAGCGGCATGTAAATGGAAATCTTTAGATAATTATTCAACTGCCCGATTAGTCTCGTGAACACAAGCGTGAAAGTTGAGCATGAGGACCTGTGTTCGATTCCCTGGACGTGCGAAATGTTATTAAGTTTTTCGATAAAATTTTCAGTATTAGCTCGGAGATTGCATTTGAGCCCGATTAACGGTACAAAAGCCTGTGTTACAAATTTCTTTTTCTCATAAAAGCCTCAGTTTTCACTTAAACTGAAGACTATTCTATATCCAGTAGCAACACAAGCATTTACATGAAAGAAACTATACAAACAATTCATGAGTCAAAAACAGACCCCCATCCATTTGAAGTGGTGCTCATCGCCAATGCGGCCGAATTTCAAAGAAGCCTAGTTGCAAGCCAGCCTTTCAGAATGCACCCATTCATGCTTCAGAATCATTAGTCCATTGAATCACCAAATTTAAAGCAAGCGAAAACGCGGATTTGAAACGAATTTTCAGCTCTTTGTCGGAAATTCAATAGCTCTATATAATTACAAGTATGTTTAGGTTTATTGGTGAAAAATGTACGCTGTTTTTGTTGGTTCAGAGTAAACATTATGCGGAGAAGAGGTAAAAGATCTTAAAACGGCACTGTATTAATATGGTACTAAGAAGAAAATAAAGTATATAATCAAAGATTTGATGAGAACTCAAATGCGAATCGGCAATAATTATGAAATTGATAATAGTTTAATTACAGACACAACTAAAGCCGTAACAGGACACAAAAATGCATAACATGAAAATATGAATGGTGTCGAACGCGGCCCTCCAGAAAACTTGCACTGTGTCGAAACTCAATGAGCTCGCGATATAAAAGCTGTTATTTGCCGTAACGAACGCCTTTGTGCAGAGGAATGCCTTTACAAAGCACTATCTTAAAGACGAATTACCGTACAACGCTGTGCGAACTCCGGCCGGTGCAGTCACAAAGTACTATGACGCCGCAATGCAAACAATCCACAGCGATAGTTCCTCGTACAAACTAGCCATAAACAATCCGATAAAGGTACCGAACGAAGAACTTTTGATAGTACGCCGCTTTTTATGCAAATTTGTATGGCGTTGCGAAATATCGATGTGTTCGCGAGCTTCAGTGGTGTCTTCTGGATTTATTTCTGTTGTTCACTTTTCAATTTCTTCTATTGTAGTTCTAAGTAGAGGTTGATTGGAAGAAAATTTATTTTCTTTCTACTCACCAATCTAGAATTGTTTTCGTGAACAGTGATCAAATCAAGAAACTCCTGCAATCAAATTCAAACGAAAGTAATCCAACAAAAAAGTACTGTTATTGGAATGTCATCAAAAAGAAATAACGGCGTCACCCTTTCGGCAACTTAATTAAAATCGTCGCAAAAAAATTCCCGATGGAAAACGTCCAAGTCTTGGACCCTTCGATAGGGTTAATAAGTTTCGAACCGCGACTCTGCCGACTGAAAAATTGTTTCCTTTCTCAAAATTTGTTGAACAATCAAAGAGTATCAAAGAATACATGCCTTGGGGTCCATTGTCACGATTTCTCGACTTATAAACCCTTTCGTGGTTGTTTGGGGTATTTTTCCAAATATTGTTTTGGCTTCTTTATCATCAACTTTTTTGGTTTTGTTTAATGAATACATTTCACGTATTGTTTAAAAACGTACGTAATAAGGAAGGGATGGAATATTTTGAGAAAACAGTAGTGAAAGGATCGGCGTAATTGTAATGCTTATGCATGGGTATAATTCATTATGTTCCCAGCTTTTTAAATTTCCATTCACAAAAGTAACAATTCTTATTAACGTTAATATACTAGGACGCCTGTATTCTTTGAGGTCCACCCACAGTTCCTCTATATGTTTATAGGTCTTATGTAATAGGGGTATATTCTAATCCTTTCCTATTGCTTTCCCTCAGTCTTGTCTCATCTTTGTCTTCCTTTTCGTTTTGTTTTCCATATTCTACGTTACCAGTAACCCCTTATGATATCTTTACAGACAATTCGACACAGACAGTACCTATCAATTGGTTAGAATTAACGAAATAGAATTTAACATCTGTGACATATTATGATTAATAGAGCACAATGATGTTCTTTTTTTATAAATTGACTATTTATACAATTATTATATTTCTGTCTTGTTCTCCATTGGGTTGTCAGAAGTTTCATGTCAAACCTTGATTTCCAAAAGATGTTTTTCTTGGTTCACAGCTGATCAACAGTAGTGTAAAAAATAAACTAAAACATCCCCCTATTATTTTTCCCAACTAGAATGTTGGAGACTGCTTCCAGTCTAATCATCTTCCAGGCTGAATATCACTATTTAGTCGAAGCGCCTCGTCAGATCTCTGCTACCCAATATCTGCTAAAAAAAAAGGATAACCTTGGAGTCAGACTTTTTGGGCTCGTGACTATCACCAACGTTTGACATAATCGATTACTATCCAATGCTACTCTGTGGAATCAATTACCAGCGAAGGTATTTCCGATCCGGTACGACATGGCAATCTTCAAGAAGCGAGCTTATTCTTTTCTCAAAGGCCGGCAACGCACTTGCGACCCCTCTGGTTTTGTGGATGTCAATGGGCGGCGGTGATCACTTACCATCAGGTGACCCACTTCCTAGTTTGCCCTCCTATTCCATAAAAAAAATGCCCTTGAATTCTTATCTGTCATTATCTATCTATTTAATTAAAAAAAGAACGTGACTGACTGACTGAAGTATCAACGCACAACCGAAACCACAGGAGGAGTAACTAGTTACTTTTGCACTGTAGACGAGCACTAAGAAAGGATTTTTGGAAATTCAATTCCCTAAGGTGGTGAAAAGGGGAGTAAAAGTTGGTATTAAAGTCCGCACATACTAACATGCGTTTGACATACACACACACACATATACATATTTATTAAACGATGTTAATTATCGTCAAAATATGTAGGTACAGCTGTCATTCGCTGTTGACATTTTGAAAATTGTTTTCTTCCATAAAAGTTAGTCTCAACACATTTTATGATATGAAACCTCCATGGTGTAGGTCTGTACAGTGTGCACAGTATATTTTAGAAACGAAAATTACCTAAGTACGCAGGCGAAGTTGCGCTCGGGAACTCTAGTTAGGTACCAATAAATGCACAATATATCTTGAATAATTTCTTCATTTGTCCATTTCTGTGCTATGAGTAATTCATAGACAACATAAAAGCCAAGGCTTCTCACTATTGACTCACACATTGCGACAAAAGATAAAGAGATCACAGCCATGTTTTTCTTTCACAATCAAATCAACACACAACTTGCTTTATTTATATTTTCTTAACATAAAGTTATTGTATCATAAACAAGTATGTAGTTAGTACAATATTACACCGGCAGATAGCGCCCTTAGTAATTAAAACTAATTTTAGTTTTTTTAATCGTGCGTAAAGGCACCTGTCATTAAATTCATGCAGCCAGACACCTGACATCAAAACTAGGTAAGCAGTAAACATCACAATACTATACACATTTATACGATGCTACTATTTAATTTCAAAAAGCAATAATAGTCATACATAAATCATAAACACCTTTCTTTTTAGGCAGTAAAAACCGTTACTTTCATCTCCGTGCGCATAGATGGCGCTGTACTAAAATCCAACAGTAAATTATAGTTTAATGTCACTTCACGGCGAGACATGAAAGAGTGACGATGCTATTTTTGTACACACCAAAACGAAAACAGTCGAAATTAGTATATGACGTTTGTCTGTAGTTCGATTTATTTTAATTTTGTTATTTTCGGGGGCGTCCGTGCTCTTATTATGTGTTGGTCGTCGTAAAATGGTGTAGTTCGGCACTGAATTATCTCTCGGCCGACTTGACTAATGATGGCGGACGTATATACTGAATTAGACTTTATTGACATTTATCGATGATAAGCTGCGCCCGCGCCGGAAACTCGCCTGCCTCTTCACTTCAGATTTGATTTAACACATTCCAACATTTTCTGATTTTAGATTTTTAAATTGGTTGGCACCATGCTTTCATATATTTTTGTTACCTATATTTGCAAGACTCATTGAGTTTTGACAAATTTCTTGCTTTCCCTCATTTCTGTCTACTATATAATTATTTCATTTGCATTACATTCATCAAATCTAATATTATTTAATTGAAGATTTCCATCTTTTGCAAGTATCATAGTCTCATCACATTTAAATTTAAAGGTAAGCACAAATTATTGTTGTCGTAATCCGTAATTTATATTTATCCATTGCACTATAAAAGCTAATGATAAATTTTGTTAACAACTGGAGCGATCTATAGACATTAATTTGCAGTGGTCTATTCACTGATAATTTATGCCGCGAAAGCGATGCCAAAACGCGACCGTCTGACACCGAGAGGAATGACGATAAATCGACCGATAGATTTGTATCGATAGATATACGAGAATCGATAAACATGACTGAGCCCAAGCTTGTTAGAATAACATATTTGAAATAGAAATTACTTTCGAAATATCATCAACATAAACAGTGCTATGTTTGACATTCAACATTAAGTTCTCAATACTATCTGAATCGACACTAACAAGGCTAAGAAAATAAGTAATAACGTTTTCGCGAATGCAAATTCATGTTTGATTATAGATATGGAAGCACATACAAACAAACGTTATGACCTTTGCGTTCTGATTTCGAAGCAAATCAAAGAGAAAGCATCGAGGGATGTCGACAAGAGAAGCAATCAGACGCCCCATCAAACGCAACCTATCATCTTGTCAGAAATCGGCACGCACGTTAATTTAATAACAAAAAAAGCCTAGAGTTACATTAGAAAAAGGACAAAAATAAATGGTAAGTAGTGTGCGCGTGGGTTCGCTCTCGCCGGCGACGCCCGTAATTACGCTCCAAACACGCGAGCGCAACTTGAAAGCAAATGTCAAACTCACATATTTATTTCTTAGTATTGAATGCTGCGCCAGATTCTCGGAAGATCCGATGTAAACATCATCGTGTCGATGATGAAAGCGATCTGCGTCTTTGTACTCGATGCTGATTAGTCTAATTTTATCCAACAAAAAACATCACAAATATGTAATTTGTGTGTACCGTGACAACGCTTGGCGTGACTCGGAGTCTCAATAATGACCGGAAAGTGTTCGGTACATCTCAACCGACTGGAAACTTTGTTAGTCAGTCAGCAATGTTACTTTAATAACCTCGTAATTAACTAAAACGAAGACGGCTCGTCGAATTCGTCCCGGTTTATTTATACACGGTCCCGCGTCGATATTCAGAAGCCAACTTGATAGATTCATAGCAGCGAACATCAAAGACTGTACATTAATCATAACTCACATCAATCGCCGGTGAAACATTTCTGTTTTTATTGTAAATCAGTATTAAAAAGCGACAACGTAAGCATATGAATCAAATGTGCGCCTCGAGACGTCGACTATGTGCAATAAATTCGTGAAAACGTAAATAAAAAAGTGTGGTGGCTCGATTGGACCACCCTGCGGTACACCTGTTGAATCTATTAACGTGTGCGCGCCGCCCCGACCAGATCCTATCGAACACGCCGCCGGTGCTGTGGACTGATGTGTCATACGTCATAATACGCGATGCGTTGAGAAAAATCAGCGTCGCTCACATCTGTGGCGCCGACGACCGCGCGATGACTTCCCAAGCAAATCGTGCGTTTCGTTTCGTTTTTTTAAATACAGTTGGTGTAAGTGCGCCTCAACTACGCCAAACTAATAAAAGTTCTACTTCCTACGAAGTGATATTTATGCATGTACTACGTCTGGCTTCCATCTTTTACGATCGTCAACAGTTACATATTTAATGTTCGATGTTTATCAACATTTCTTTCTTATGCAGGTTTTAGTGGAGCGATAAATTATTTATCATCAAAGACTTGCTTATTTTGAAACTTTTGTTTCTCCAGCGTGGTAATTCCTGGCTTTACAACGGACGTCAATGGTATTATTAAGTAAACGCCAGTCTGGTATTCTTTTATCATACGATTTGATGTATTATGAACGGATCGTAAATTTAAAGATAGCGTATGGTGTGATAACAGTTTCGGCAGGGCTCGAAGATGGCTGTTCATGATGTCACTATGTACATACATATGTATTCTTATAACTCGCTAGTTTACTCTAATTGACTCATTCTTAAAATCTGTGAATCAGTGACGCACCGTCGTACATTCCTAACAATGATTTTCAGAATATTTCATAACTCTTATTATGACCTGCCTTAATGGCTTAAATAAGACTTTCAAACTGTATACATACAATTAATCACCAGCAATTGGATTATACTTGTCAGTTCTTTTCGTGACCAAAGGCGAATGCTAGTTGGAAACCTTTATTTAAGTTTCCATATTATGATTCAGCCCTCGATTTTACAACAAGGTCGTAGAATCTGGTTACCATACAACTCCCCGTTGACTTTTTATATTTAAAAGCTCTCTTTGTCTCACCAGTGTTTCACGTTTAATAAGATACATCTGTTACTACTATATTTTGGGGACATCGCCTTCAAACGTCATATAATGGAGAGCGTAGATATTCGGTTACAGGAGAATTTTTCCACCAATTTTGAACCTTATACTCTTTTTGATAAGAGCTGTCGTTTTGAACAATATTTACACCTTTGATGTATTTCGATTTCTTTTTGTGGGAGCTGAGAATTTTCGATGGCTCATCGGAACAGAGCAAGATGAGTAAATCAACGGGAAGAGATATCAATATTTTTAACGGCTTATTCATAACGTGACTCGTGGATTTTGTTTTGTCGAACTAATTCTGTATCGAAATTAGAGCGTTGACTTCACTGTTACGGTTTGAGATGAACATTGTTAACAACCGTTCACAAAGTCGCGAGGATAAGGTTATGCTTTATTGAACCTTTAAAATATAAAACGGTTACCATTCATTATCGACAACCTCAAGATATTGTATCTTAAACTGTTTCAATATAAAATGTCTACTACTAAAAAAATGACAACAAAATATAATTCGTAAATCACATCGTAGAAGGAAGCTCTAATAATATATTATTATCTTCCATCAACTTGTGATATAGCACCATATATATCTAAACGTAATTCTACATAAATATCAGATTGCCAAGAAACACCAACTACTTCGACATTACACCCCGCTTCATTATTCGTTTGATCACCTAATGTTTTATGTATGTCGTTGTAATTAGTTCGATCTCTTGATCATCAATATTAATTAACAATTACAATATCACGCCTCCGTACATGATTAGGTTCATTCCAGTTTGATTAAACTTTAATAAGTTTTGTTTATTCATGATTTACTTGCTATGTTTTTGTTAAATATTGAGCGATGTATCATTCAAGTTTTTATAGGATGGCCATTTTTATAGCGGTTTTTTTCACTCTTGTTAATAAATTATCATTTATGGGTGTCTGGTGGTGATTAATCTTAATTATTTGATTAAGCCACGGATATGGCAGTCGTTTCTGGTCTAGTGAAGTTAAATTATTACACTTTGATGGCATGTTAGACACTAATACATCTACACTTCAATGGACAAAGAACAGTATCTAATAAGATGATATTGATGACCATGCCACACACGATATGATCAAACACGAAAGAAAGACAGAAAAAGCTCAGATAATCACGCGTTACATTAATCCACAATAGCAATAAAAACCAATCTTCTTAACACAATTGCGTTTAATAAAAAGCAGTAATTATAAATGAAAATGGCTCCAATACTAATACATAAGCAATTATCGTCGCAACTAACGATCAAGTTGTATTATACTTATCGGAACTACCGCCATATTACCTTAACTAAACCTTATTGGGTTTCAATAAGAACCAATTTGTTCCTTGCTACCGTACTTCAAAATTTACCAAAGATTGAATTTGGATCTAAGTTAGAACCTTTCAAAGTCCAATTTTGTTTGTTAGCTGCAGAGGTACCATATGTAGGGACGTGTTAGTTTGAAGTGAACACGTGTGCGGAATATGTCAATTCATTATAAACTTTGTGTCGTATAGAAGATGATTTGTGACATATTATAGAATAATGCGGTATCTGTTAGTACATGCATCCATTAAGGACTTATTGTTTCGTATTGTAGATACCGCCGAATTCTGAGTAATTGACGAAATTCGTCGGTGTGTGCCTGTCATTATGTGTTTAATTAGTTTCTCTTCTGTTTATTGTTCGTATTATCGATTCTAGTTACGTTATCGTTGAGAAAGTTTGACTGTTTTGGAAAGATTTGTATGATTCATATAAAGCTTAGAAGTTTAGCAAGTTGTAGGGGCATTTTGATTAGAAAATCCACTTTCACATTACAAAAATTGGTCACTTTCTTGTTCCGTTGATTTCTGATTTATCTTAATTTATTAAACTTTTTCATCTGGAACGTCCTCCCCGTTTAAAGTTCCTTCAAATGCAATTACAGCACGTCGAAAACATTCTGCTATTGTTTTTATTAAAATTAATTCTGAAAATCAATCAATTCAGAAGTTTCTTGTGGTCCCCTGTTGTTTGAAGCATTTTTCTCGGCGCCCCTCTCACAGACAATAGAAAATGGTTATTAATATTCCTTGTAAAAAAACACGGCCGCTAAACAATAGGTGTTGTTAATTTACTCATTAAGGATTCATGGGGTGTGCCCACCCCCGTTGGGAGAAGGGTGGCAGATTCCGAATGATATTGGCTTCCTTTGATACATTCAGTTTTAGAACAAATTGAAATCTAATTTTGCATCAGTCGTGATGTGTCCAATAGAGGGATTTGGAGTACCTACCTATTGAAAAGTAACGCAGATTATTGAAGTTTAGCTTATGATGAAAAAGTTTAAGAAGTCATATGCAAATCATGCAGCTGACATTGATAAAAAATATGCTATTTCGGATCCAGTCACAAATGAATTCATAAAACCTATATATAAATCACAGATTTGAACAAAACACAATGGGGTACAAAACAACCGATAATTTTAATAATTCTTTGAATGACAAACGCTATGACCACGTGGCAGGGCTCAAAACCGGTCTCAACCGGTTCTTAATAAAACATCATTGAATCGAATTTCGTACAATCCACCACGAATGTAAAGAAACTTTAAAATAACAGTCACGCTATTATCGCCTTTATTATTATAATGTAAGGGCATTTTTTGTATAATTTGGTTCTGTCAGAATAGTTATTGGTACATTTTATCAGCCATTCATTCGCCAGATTGAAATCTACGCAGATGTCCAGCTGGTCACATTTGATCGAACGAGATCTATTGATACGATTTTTTATTGTTGTATTAATGGTCAACTGTGAATAGAAAATCGCGTGACAATTTCAATTAAAATCAGAGCCCATTGCGTTATAGCATGGAGGATTTGTATTACTGTGTTTATTTTAGACAGTGTTTAGACTTTTCGAACGCGTTTGAAACCTATAGTCACGAAATCGTGACATCAAAATGTTGTATATTTCTTGGTAAAATGGTAGTATCTGTAAAATTTTAGATACCAACCATAGATATCAACACCTATACAATCTCTTTATTCAGAAAACAAGTACAATTTTTCCGCTTTACAAAACACTAAAATTATTAGCATGTCATCCCTATCTTACTGGGGACACTTTAATTGAACGTTTTCTGCGGGTCCCATCGAAACAAAGGCGTCAAAAGGAATATTTCGCATAAATTATTTTTCTCTTTTTTTCAACACTTCATTGTGAAGATATCGTTAATATTAATTTTTTGACACGGAAACACCGACCTTTAATATTCGTGATACAGCCCTTTGTTATTGTAATGGCTGCCGATATTCCCTTTGCTGGAGTCTATAGCTTCGTTAAAGAAGTTTTCTATTTGCTTTCATTGCAATTCACCGAGCGATTTGAGAAAGAATTGATTTTGTTTTATTAAAATAATTGAAATTAATTACCACAATTTATTTGATATAGATAATGATGATACAGATAGAAGCACTAAGATATTTGAAAAAATATATAAAAAAAAGATGTGGGGCATAGTGGAATCGAATAATTCCACTCACAATTGGAACTGCTCGACTGGGGAAGTACCTTTACTTTGCAGAAAATCATAGCCAAATAACATAGCTCCTTGCTATGTTGTGTTCCTAAAGGTGAGCAAAGTCACCAGAGATCCGCCAGGAAGCGTTGTTGTGACAGTGTGGGGACCGGTGGTTTTGTGACCGCCGCTATCATGTATGGCAGCATGTCTCCTATGCTGGCAGCCCAACTATTCCTCCTTAATGTACAGGACCGGCAACGCGCGAGTGATACCCTTGGTGTTGCAGGCGTCATAGGCTAGGGTAACCGCTTACCATCAGGCGGGCAGTAGGCTTGTTTGTCACCTTGGTGGTATAAAAAATAAAAAAAAAACCTCTTCAATAAAATTTAAAAGAAAATTACAATTTATTTTAGTATAAATAAAAGCTTGCGACAAATTAAGAATAAAAAAGAGATAGTTTCCGAATTGGACAAGAACTGATGACGCAATAAGCAGCACGTGTAAGCAGTAATTGATCGGTAAACAATCGATAATGGCGAACAATTTTGACGGTAAGTCAACGGCCTGCTTATCAGCGGGTCAATAATTCAGTATAGTTTTAGTTGAGCGAACTCACGATTATCTGAACTCTTACGCAGCAACGAATCTCAAAGTTTTTAAAATTGGAGTTTCTTTTTTTTGCTTTTTATTTATACCCAATAACCTTCTTTTTGGAAACCTTTTTTTCTTCTTCTTTCATTAAACATGATGTCACAGCTATTTTTTATACCTAAAACTAAAACATCGCCGACTTCTCAATTGAAGCCAGAAACAAAACACAGTAAAATTCAAAATTGATTGTATATCAAATACACTTTAAGAATAATTTCCACATTTAACCGCACATTTCTAAGTTAGATATCACAAGAAAGACATTCATATCTAAAACTTTGAGAACAACAGTGCCCCCAGTGATCGATACACGAATTTTAACAAAAACAATGTTCTCGATACTAGCGGCGATAAAACGGTATTTATATAATATTTTAGTTTGAAAACATCAGTATATATGTTAGGTGACGATGGTCCGATAAAGTCCTGCATCCGTCCGTGAGTGATTGTGGCTGGAATTTTGGGGATATTTGGTTATGAGGTTGGTTAATTTAGTTATTGATATTAAATATAATAACAAATATAATATGATTTTAAAGACAATTCTTAAATTAAATTTCGATTGTAAAAATCTATAGAAAAATCTTTTCATTTTGTGTTTTGCTAGTGTTTTAAGAATTTGATTATTCATATATTTCCATTTGACAGTGTCCATAAAAACTGTCTGTCGTGGATAAAAAGCAATTTTATTAAAACGACACTGTAATAGGGATACGTAAATTCTATGATATTGTTAAGTTTGAGATAAGGTAATAATTTGTCGTCTTCCTTGTAAATTCAAAACTAATCACTTGGCCAAATTCAAAATGACGTAAATATTTGTGAAAATATAAGAAGGCCATGTAAGTACTGTAACGTCTGGCTGAATAGACGGCTTAATAATATACAAACACAAGGAACAACAAACAAGAGAATAGTTGGAAACAAAACGTTTCCACCATCCGTTTAGAACACATTAAGCGATTTACTTAATGTCTTATAACCAACAGCAATCAATAACGAACTTAAAGCTTCAATTAATAAGATTGACATTCGATTGGGGATTCAACCGTCCTTGAAAACATCCGATCTAAACACACTTCGTAGAGGATAGAATTCTCAAAGTACTATCGACTCTATATCGACCTGCCTCGGTCGATTGTAAGTCGATACCGTCTTCCAAGTTACGTCACTCCGAAGAGGATTGTTACCAACCAATCTATCGAAATAGTTCTCTTAGGATGGAGGTCTAATGCATTGTCGTTAAATTAATGCCACGATTTATGACAGTCGGAATTAGCCCCAAACGAGGGCCAGCGATGGATCACTGTTTAGTTTTATTGATGAATGTATTTGAATACAAATAACTGTGACATTATCCGCGCATGATATACGAGCGATTTTGGTGTTTACCAATTTGACAATAGAGTGCTTTTTGGCTGGAATAAGAAATTGTTTGATAATAATTCGGAAGTTTGATAGTCTTGCCAATTCAACATCGCATCAAATGAAGTAATAGAAAATAAAGCTAAATCTACCAAAGGGTTTCCAAGATTCCATAGTCTATTACATATTAAAGAGTTTGTAATTTGTCTTCATTTAATGATATTCATAAAGATTTCGTGAACAAATCAACGTCTTATCAACGTAACTCCCATGACCATTGCTAGTCACCGCACCAATCCATCATAAGCTAATATAAAAATGTCAACGATTCGAGTTACTCAATTTGCAATAATTTTCAGTACCGCGGCACGGTTGAACAAATCCACCATGCAGTAACCGTCTGCCGTAGATAATGAGGTTCGATTCCGCGGGAAGCAATTTTCTTCTATAATACGCCGATTTTTATTTTATGATCGTCTCGGAACAATGACTTGGATATGACTGTTGTTGACAATTTTTCATGCGAAGCAATCAAATGTTTGGTCTAAACGGTGTTTTGCAAATGTTTGATCAAATATGTCAAACATTTGATCTTGGTCAACTGTTTTAAATGTAAAATTGTTATCGTAAATATGTTTGTTTAAATAATTGGCAAGTTTGTACGTTTGTTTGATCTGGTTTTAGCAACATTAACTCTTTTGGTTGTCACTTATCAAATTATGCGATGGCGACCACGTCTCTAATTCAATATTGTCTATGATATTTATTTTCAACATCATTAACCCATTTATTGTCTCACTGTTGGGCACGGGTTTCCACTTGCTGGCCTAGAGTGGTAAGTCTTCTTCGACGGCAGCGAGTAAAGTCTGCCAACCCACATACCTACATATTTTTTTTAGATTTCTTAATTTGTCATCAATGATGAATCATTCACCAAAAAGTTAACATGAGCAAACCCTTCTTGAGGATCAATTTTATGATTGGTAAATAATATTATCTCAAATACACCATCAACAAATTGTTTAGCACCAGACAGTGTTTGTTTATTTTACAAAAGAGGGTATTTTGTCTCCAAAGACAATGGGTATCGGTGCAAAAGGGGGGACTTCCGATAATTGAGAGGGGCCTTTTAATAACCTTCGATTATTTATTTAAGAGTTTCGCCACCTGAGGCTTAGGACACTGCCAAAAAAACTCTCACTAATTATTTTGTATCTCGTTTACCTGAGAATTAATATTCAATTTTAAATTCGACACGTTTAGGTTCAAAATTGTTTGTCAATGTTAGAGTTTCCTGTAAATAAATTTAATCTGACTGTAGGACGTGGCTTACATTTTTTTTTCGAGTTCGCTTATTTTGGGTGTAATAACGATATTCTTAGATATGTAGTTGTATAAAATCAAATACCTACATCTGTTTCCTTTGAGTGGTTAAAAAAATGCAAAGGTTGTTTGTACCTTCCTGCTCTTTTGTAACGCAAATATACAGCGCTGTTGTAGCAACTATTTTTCTTTGTATATTTTAATTTTAGCGTCTAGCAATCCATTCTTAGAATATTGAAAGGCCAAGGAATATTTGAATCCTTATAAAGTGTGGTGTTTGACGTCAAGGCATCAAAATAAACTTTGAGATGCCATACAAAATTAGCATTTCAGTTTACTGTCGTCGGGTACACAGCGATAAGAAAAGTACATCACGAATCCAATCACAGTCATCCCATACATACATAGATCTGTAAATATACACCAATACATACATCTACATATTATACGGAGGCGGTCGGGGCAAACCGATACACAATTAAAGAGGAAAACAAGAATACTTGTAAGTACTAATGCTAAGACGAATGTTGCGTAAAATCGACGCGTCTCCCCTCACCCCAGTTTCCCCCCGACCGTAGGGACGCCTGATTTACGATATCTAGGAAGAGAATGGGGTTTTGTGTTTTTTTAATATTTTTTATAAATATTCAAGATTGACGGGTTGCCTTGTAAAAAACAAGCAATTTAAAAATAACTCAGAAATAAATCATAATTATTATTCTGAAACCAAAAGATGATATAATTGCTTGGTTAATAATTACAAAAATTAAAATGATTTGATTGTCTAAAATATTAAACTAGCTTCCTTGCAATAAAATTATCTGTAAGTAGGTAGGTACTGTATTTTTTTTCATGATAAAATATGTTCCTAATATTTTACTTTAAATTAACAATTGAACTTAATATATTTTAGCTACAATTCCGGTATTTTTTGCGATCTTATTTAATTCTCATAGATTGTAGTATCGCTTAACATCAGGTGAACTGGCGGTCAAGCGTAAGCCTATTACGAAAAAAACAAACTACAAATCATTGTGTTCATTTAAACTGCCTAACCTAAATATTGTTTTGACGTATCATCATAGTGTTTCTATAACATCGCTTTGCATTTGACATAAAAGACGTTATTTTGTCTTAGAACACAACCCTACGTCCCCCGCAGAATTCGGCATTTTCTTTCTCTAATTGATAATTCTTGCGCGATCCCTCATCGGAGCTCCTACAATAATACAATTAATTCCCTTATGCCAAGACCTACTTATAAATTTCTTACGCGCTACCCTTATTGGGGAGCGTATACAATTACTTCGCATCTTCTCATAGCTTAGCACGAAATCAGCAAGAACACAAAAAAAAATTACAAATAAATAAGTACCTAAAAATATTTTTACTGAAAATTCGTTCGCCATGAATTTAAACCGAACTTGAACTGATTCCAATCTACTTATTTTCGTCCAAACTTTATACTATGAATCAGAAATAGACTTTCATCCAATTTTATCCATTGCAGCTTCATTCACCAACTTTTACTCGGTGACACATTCAGTTCTACTAAGGAACAAAAATAAACGAATTGTCTTGCATTTCGTCATCTGTAATTTGATGGCAACCTTTTTTTATTAATCAAATGCAGTTATCCGAAGTATTTACTTAATTGAATTATTTTAACGGAATAAAAGTTTCAATTCTGAGCAATTGACCTAAAACGTATAATGTAATAAGCCTCCCTTGAATTTACTATTCTCTTTATATAATTGAACACAAAAAAACTCATCGAGTTTAACGAAAATTTTTCATTTAGCATTTTTTTTCCAAATACAGGGTAAATAGTGAAAAAACTACAGAGTCCCCAATTCCCCGTGCTTCCTCGTCTAGTGTACCGTCTCCTTAACTCGCTCCTGTATGTGTCGTGTTCACCCCAGACACCGGAGACCGTCAGTAATTGCTTCCCCGATCCGAAGCGCGTATCTTTTGTTATCCGCGACGCAACACAAAAACATATTTAATACCGCGATACATTCTGTTACTGCACTCTTACTTGTGACGTCACATTTCTGCGTGTGTATGGGATTTACCCCTTTCTCAAGTGATTTTAACATGAGTAGAGGGAGGTAGATGTTTTCAAATTGTTTAAGAGTCCTAAGATGTGTTGCTAACAGACGACAAAAATATACATACTCACGTCTTTCTCCCACAGGCGTAGGTAGAAACAATAGACTGCCACTTGCTATGATTCTTTCATAGTTCTTTTGCTTCTTCCACATTATACGCGCCGGTTGCGAGTACTACGCACCTGACCTTATTTCTATCACGCCAATTTTGTTTTACGATTTTTTTTTGTTTTAAATATATAAAACATAATGTGAATGTAATTACAGTGGAGAAGAATGTATCTAAAACTTATTTGTTTAAAAACATATGTGGCCATACTAGTACCTAACCACCAATATACCTAACTACCAATTGCTACTCTAATAATTATGTTGTAGATCGTAAAATAATATGCTCATGCTCAAGCTTCAAACCATATCAGTATTCTTTATTAAAACTAAATTCAGAACGAAGTTCACATACATAGCAAAATTATATTAATTTGCAATTTTTTATGAACACTTATTGTTCATCATCGAAACGTGTGACCTATTCTGACCTATTGACCTTACCAATCACAAATACTCATATCTAACTGTACAAATAACTGTGAATCATGACGATACTGATTAGGTTTCTGCAATTGATTTAAATAATTTAAAACATAAATACCCTTTACATATTCTATTATCTCGTGATAAACTTCTACGTTGAAATTTTGTTTTTATTTAATAGGTGAAAACCCTTTCCCATTTAAACCTTTTCTAAAATTAAGTGTCCTTCATAGCAATATATATTTAGAGTATATGAATTTTAGATCCCAATGTCTGGAAAGTAAGTAAACACGTGCTATCCACTTACCTTTTAGTCGAATTTATCGATTAGGCACATTAATTAGCTTCAACATCAAAAACAGCTTAGCAACAACAAAACTTACTAAAACTTCTCAGAAAAAATATTGTCAAATCAATTTAAATATAAGTCATTACGAGTATAAAACCTTTCGCAGTATCGATGATTTAGTAACAAATTGTGCGTTTCTCCCCGTCTTCCCCTTTTCCAGATGGTTTACCGATTTGGCCGGCGCGTCTCTTGTGCATTTAAATATGGCCGCGGATTCAAATACAGATATACTAACTTAGATGATATTTTATGATTCTGTGTTTTACTTTTTTATGTTGCTAATTAATTACATAAGTCAGTAAATCACACAGTAAATCAAACTATAATAATGTACTTACCTATCTATATTACAACATAGTTTTTTACTAAGTGGCCATCTTAATGGTGGGTGATGGTGTAGGATTTAGAAACTACTTAATTTACCTACAGATTAAGGTAATAATTAGGATGGTGTCATTGTTTGACTAATTACCCTTTTTTTGTTCCAGGTAAGAGCAACACTAAATACAGCTATCAGTCTAGATATGATCTGAAATCCAGACAAATCAAATTAAATTGTACACTGGGTAAGACGTACCAATATTGCCTACATTTAACGCTCATAAATAAAACCTTATGAAACAGAATATTTTTCTTTCGTCTATGACATTCAAAAAGACAACGTTGTGACGTCATTCGTTGGCGCCAACTGTCAGTAGTGCATCAAAGTGAAACAATTCAACGGATATGAAAACAATTGCCATTAAACCCACTCGATTACCAGTAGAAATTTGTCAATATTCGAACAGAGCAGCCATTAATAGCGTTAATCTTTGAACGTCAAGCGATTAAAACTCGCGTGACTATAAAAGGTACCATTTTTAAACACGACTTATCGACTGTCACTTGTTAACGATAACACGTTTGAGTAGCCGTTGGTAAAGAGCCTTCCACATGGACGAAGGTAAAGCCAGAAGAATCGCGTCGTGCTAAGCCTGGTAAACAAAAGTAACAACCAAATCGCGTGGTCGCTTTAATGTGGCCAATCCTTTATTGGCTTTATAGATAGTTGTCTTGACACGCTTATCGTATGATTCGAAATTCGAAAAGTAATTCTATTGTGACATGAAACGTCACGAAAGTTTGAAAATGGAAATACGAAGTTAAGAACCTAAATAGGGTAGATTACTTGTAACAATATTCAATTTTACTAATTTATTATTATGTTTTAATACTACAATTAATATTGTATAAGTTTGACTTTAAAATATGTACCAGTCCATCATACATCAAAGTGGATTACAGTGGCTTAAAAAAAGGACTAAACAAACAAAAAACACTTAACGTTTAGAAAGTGTAGGTGTCTATAACACCAATTTGCGATCCAGTAAAATTGTATAAAAAAACGTTGCCCTTTTTAACGTAATTGCGTAATAAAACTACTGGCGAGTAATAAAGCAACAAAATAACGTAAAATCGATAATCTCGAGTGGAACAAACGGAATAAATATAAATAGCATTGAACGGGTTATTAATTTTTTCTTTTCGTATTTAATTTTTTTAACTGCGCAAATATTCAAATGGGGCATTTTAACGATTATTTTTATTGACACTTTATGGTTCGGAAACTGAAAATGACTTAGATATGATCCGATGCTCGAGCATTTAACGATTGCACGCGAACCGCCATTTTGGAAAATAAAGCGTCTGCGAATGAATTCAACCTCTTTGCAAATTAAATTACGATACTGTGTTTTTAATGCATTTCATTTCCTTATAATTCTGATAGGATTTGTTAATAAGATTATTGCTAACTTTATACCTACTAGCACATGCAAATTTAACCCTTCACTGGCTAGGAATATACAAAGTCATCAAAAATCAATGAGGCGTCTTTTCACCGAAAGATGAGCGCATTAATCATCTCACACGATGTTACGACAATGGACAGAATCTATAAACACACCCCCGAGCCACCCTCCACCCACACACACGTAATTAATTAAAATTATTAATGACAGCGCATAATAATGGATAATCAATATTCTCGAGTTACAATTATGAGGGAATTAAGTACGTTGTGGTGAGCGGGCTAAGCGTTCCCGCTAATTGTTCGTGGAATAGAATTAAAAACATACCTACGTGTCATTCATAGATAAGGTGCGGTAAAAAATGACGTAGCCAGCCGGTTGTAGGTCACCTTATGAAAAGAGGTTTTACTATGTATTGAGATCGTGAAAGAGGTCATAATAATTGATTCCAATTTAATCTGAACAACTACAATTCTGAATTCAAATCGTTATAGAATATTTGCAGGTTTGTCTCAAAAATATTATAAAAAGAGGTTTATTGTCATCAATATTTTGGCATATGGCCGAGCTGATATTAGCTTGCAATATTAGAACAATGTTTTGAACATTATTTCTTGAATAATTACGAATTGTTAATCTACATTTCTAGTCACAGTTTTTACAACACACACACCAACCCATATTTATATGATTAATTATACACATTTATTAGCAAAACTGAGGGGGTAGGTAGGCGAGGGGTGTAAGAAAGGGTTGTGTGCTATTAATATTTATTTCGTATGCATAAGTTATACCGAGGATTGATTGCTAAGCGCCCAGTATTCGCCATTTTGATTGATTTAGTTAGTAGGTAAAATGATTCATACTTTTTGTTCGTTTCACTTTTTTAATAACATCTAGGTGAAAATGTTGTGTTAATTGCTGTTACAGGTTAGGTTTGAGTAAGGTTATTTTACCTCTCTCAAACTTCTTTCTTGGATGCGTTTACAAATACAAATGTAGGTAATATATGTATGTTCCACTGTTGGGTGTGGGTCTCCACTCGGAGTATGAGGGGTTAACATACAGATTTCTTACTCATCTGACGCAAATATTAAACATTAAAATAAAGGGGGTTATGCTGTTTTAGGGCAATTTGGCAGAGTAGATTTGATAATTATGCTGAGGTTATTTCTCAATCATGCACGTTTCCTCGGATTTTTTTATTTCCCATTATCAATGAACAAGCTTTAGAACAATTTTTTTTGTGAAAGTCAACACACGAAAAGTAACATATTGGACAATCTTTAAGTCACTTCACCGTGTGAACTTTATAGCTAGTGTATGTAAGTACATTTTATAAGTAGAAAACCAAGTTATTACCGGAGCGTATTCTGCAATAATTCTTAAATAACAAACACAAATTGTTTCTCTAGAAATCGAAGCACCACACTAGAGACGGGCACCTAAATCGCACTTATCTACTTACGAAGCCACAATTACCATTGCAATATATTTAAAAATTGCCACTTAAAAACCTCGGTGCCTAGTTACGGACAAAAGTAACAATACAAAACAAGATAACAATCACTAATTGCACACCAAAAAGCAAGTCTTTAAACGCGAAAATTTGAGTGTGAAAAGTACGAGCGATGCCGTGTCAAATAGTAAAGCGGGAGTCACGCGACGATCGCCAACCGTTTTCCAACTACACAACACTGTGTGAAATCCACGTACTAAGTTACATGGTGTTAAACACTGTGTCCCATCTGTGCGCCAGTAGGGTTAACTCAAAATGTTATCATCGTTCGCCTGGATCCTAAGTATCGCATGTCACTGCACAATAAAAGTGCATTTGGTAAAACATTATAAAAGTTTTTGCGCAAATACGCTAAACTATGTTGTAATGTAAAATTAGCAGTCACTCAATGTATTTATGGAGCTTTGCTTTGGCCCATAAACTTTAATGAAAAAATAAAAATTTAAGAAAAAGGAAAACACTGACATTTGTGACAGACTCGATCTTTTCCGATCGGGAAAGAAAAAATAGATGACCAAATATAAAATAGTAATCGCCTCATTAGTCTAGTAGTCCTGAGCATGACTGCTACGTTGGAGGTCCTGGGTTAGATTCCCGGGTCGAGCAATGTTATTGGGTTATTCTATGAAAATCTCAGGAGGTACCTCAGAGTTTGGGAGTTGTGTCAGTTAATAGCAATAGGCTCGCCTCCTATAACATGGGAGCTAAACATACCGACGAAATGTGGGTGTACATTAGTACCTACGCCTCTGCCTTACCCTTCGGGTACCGCAAGCGTGATCGTAAGATAGTACCTAATTACATAAATTTGAATTGTTCATAAAATAATTGGTTAAACTTACTCCTTTCTATCGGACTAAATGCAGCCAAAAGCGAACATTATCTAAACCTCACAACTAAAATAAATACGAATTTTTAATTGCGTTCTAAGTCTAAATCTCTACACAAATACGAGCTAACAAACAGACACTTTACATACAGACAGTATCTTTCGAACCCCAGCAATATTTTAAACTAACCCTTCGTTTCAACCCTTTGATTGCGACTTTGCGATCAATCGATTGGGCCCTGACCACCCTTTATTATTTACCGATAGCTTTAATATATAAAAACATACAGTCTATCGATAAGTACACAAGGTGGCCTTGACAACCCTACAGAAAATCTTTTAGTTACGCCATGTACGTAATGTATAAATTTTTTGTCTCAGAAATTACTAGACCAATTTGGATAATATTTGAAGTTTAAATTTTCTTTTTTAGAAACATAATTATGTCGATATCTATCGTCACGCTATACCAATAAGATGTCAGCTGACACATGGTTTTTATAATATCCAATAACAAATTTATGTATTGAGATATTCAATCAGACTACCTGGTGAAGTACGCTGGGAGTCGTTGGACGCAGGCGACATAATATAACCTATCCATACAGAAATTAGTCCTAGATAGTATGTATAGGTATTATAAAAAAGTGTAAGAGCATTAAATATAGCTTGAGACAAATCCAAACTTTCCAAAGCAGCTTTCAAATATATGGGAATAATAAAAAAAAACACACACACAGTTAAGTATGAGAGTCGTAATTCTCAAATTAAGCGTCCCGATGAAACTTTTTTGCCCGGAGCATTAAAAATCGTCAAAACATTACATACGATCACCGATAAAAATCCAATACCATCGTCACGATGTCCAAAAAATCACCCCCTAATCTGTCACCCCTTACACACACACACGCACACACACAAACACACTAAGATTCGTAAGTTTTCGATAGGGCTCAATCGCGCCTCATTTTTGATCCCCATCTCAAATTTGTGTCCCGAGAGATCCCACCCTTTTCGATGTCACTATGTACAAGAATAGTACATTATAGTTGGATACATATGAATTAAAACTGCGCCCTTGGGTTTTGGGGCAGCTCCATTTGACTACGAGGTATATTAAGGTCTGAAGGAATTATAATGGTAATTTTTGGGACAACGAAAATACCATTACTAGAACTATGAAATCACCTGCTATATGAAAATGAAGAAAATAAAACAAACCAATGTCTATCCCAAAATATTTTCATAGTTTCTTAAGACTTCAATTTAAGTAATTCAGAAACGGTAGGTAATACCATACCAATCTGGAAAATAGTACTTATCCATTCTAATGTGGGTTTATTTTTGTCTAGGAGCTTAGGAGTTTAGGATAATAAAGATAATAATTAAAGTGTCGACAAGTTGATCGTTTATTTTGTTTAGGAAAAAATAAGTATCTCGAGAATTACAAAGTTTCAAAAGAACGGATAAAATAACCACCCTTCGGACTAGTTAACCATTGGCAATAAACGTTGTATAACTGATATACCTAGTATGTATAATTATATATTTTCTGTACGTTTCCAATACAGTCTTGTCAGTCTTAGAAGAAACAATCCTAGTTTAAGTTTCAAAAAGTAGCCTACAATGTGCCTTCGCTTGACAAAGCATCCTTTCACGCCACCGAAACAGGACTCAAAAATTGTAATAAAAAATAATAACACAACAGCATCTTTTTTTCATCTAAATAATTCTACGAACACTCTCACTACCCCACTTACCACAAAAACCGGGAACGATCAACAAAATATCCCCAAAATGATTCATAATATCGCCAAATAAAAACAAAAGCAGACGACAGTAGCATCCAACCCTCAAAAAACAATAAAAACATATACCACGCACCTCAGACGGACATGCGGAACCCTCTCGCATAGAATTAACCCTTTCGATACAGAAAGGTGAACAACCCAGTTAAAAACGGGACTTTCTTGCCCTGTATTGAGGGATGAGCGGTAGGCGTTTTTAAGGAAAATCGACTACTAAATTACGAAATCTTGGCAAATTTTTAAATTTATTTTGGAATAATTATAGAACATTATCGTCTACTAATGATTCTTAACCATGTATTATTCAGACTTCTTAATCATATACTTAGTTATAATAATTATTGGTAAACAAGGAAATACTCCGCATTAATCATAAGATTCCCGAACAATACTGACACAAAAACGAAACTGTCTGTATAATTATTATCATTCGATATTAATATCCGCGTCAGTTTATCAATCAATCAATCAAATCAGCCTATTGCCGTCCACTGCTGAACGTAGGCCTCCCCCAAGGAGCGCCAACCATCCCGGTCTTGAGCAGCTGGCATCCATCCGCTGCCAGCCACCTTCTTCAAATCGTCGGTCCATCGCGTCGCAGGGCGTCCCACACTACGCTTGCCCAAACGGCAAGTCAGTTTATAACTTCAGCAAACTTCGTATACTAAACAACAACAAGGCTTTGTTGAGCCAAAAACTTTGACAGTACCTACCTAGTATGAAATTTAGTAATAATTCAGAATAGTAATTGAACTATTTATCCAAACCCGCTTCCTCCTCTAACATGGCCTTTATACTCGTATTTTATCCGCAGGGCGACACGCATGCAAACGAATATTCATATCGAACTTAAAAAAAAGGATCGTTCATTTAGAAATAATCTGGAACGCGTCCAAAATGTCCAGCTCGTTATTAATTTCTACATCAAAAGCTTTTATTTTAATTGTTGTAATATTGATATGTGGATGTTTTATTTGCTACATTTTTCATATTTAGAGTAGTAAAAGAAAGTATTTTGACTTTAATAAAATATTTGGAAGTAATAATTAGTTTCTTTTGAAAATCTAGGACAATATTCTTAGTATGAAACGAAACTAAAAATGCCCGACCCCAAGTCGATGTATCACCAAAAATTAATATAATTCTAGTCATTAGACGTCCGATTGCTGCGACGTCGTCACTCCAACTGACAGTTGACATTGACAGCTCGTTAATGATGGCTGACAAGAGGCGCCCTCTGCCGGCCCTCTTGCCAATTTTGTTGTACGATATTCTTGAACACGTCTCGATGTCAACTTGGTATACTAAAATATGTTTAATTATCTTCACATCAGTTGGTAGGGAAGCAAATACGCTGAAATGTCATTTCGAATAAATTTATTTAAGAACATTGATCATAATTATAACATTATTACACTAACCGTTGTTTCATTTTCGAATAAATAAGTAGAGATAACGACACCAACCCACGTAATTATTATCTACTAAAATCTGCAAACCCTATTTGCTCAAACCTTACAAACTCCGGGTAATCAAAACAAAACGTACATCATTAAATATCTGCGTACGATCGCTGGCAACTGAAAAGTAAATTAATTCTGGAAGTGGAACAAAAAAACTGCAAAACAATAAGACTTCGGAGGAAACCGCACAATTCGGCCGCCATTAATTATTCAGTGTCATCATCCAACGACGGATATCAACGCTCTTTATAAACTCGTATTTTGTACATAATGTATGGAACGAAAATTTGTGAATTTTCGAGAGACTGAAAATCTTTATTGAAGGATCTAAAAATAATTGTGTAACTGTCTTAGTCGATTAAGAGGTGACAACCCTAAATAATGTGTCACTGAATTTGAAAATGGAAATGTTCCCAAAACTGTCATAGCCAAATCTCTATTTCTAAATTCAAATAAAAACTGCGTACCAAGAGAACCACAATGAGCACAATTTATTACAATCAATATACACACACATAGACAATTATAAATTCGGCGCACACATACAAGTTTTAACGAAACTCATGCATATTTATAAACTTAATGTGTATATTATTTTATATCTGCGTCTGTGTGGGTATGGAGGGTCTTAATAACAGATATTCAATCAAAATCAACCCCTTTTCCTGTCCGATATCTTTGCACTGTGCATCTCCCCTTGTCGGTTTTGTTTTGGTATTACTATGTATGTCTATGTTGACAATCGGCCTGATTCTCTGAGTGTGTTTCTTCTCAGAGGTCGTCAGTTAGGAAATGCCGGGGCAATCTAGATAAAAAAAAAATAATGCATTAACTTGTAAAAGTGTCAGTAAAAGATTTATTTACAGAAATAAATATCATTTATCATTACCTATACACCTCTGACAATGACATTACTTCCTTTTTGGGCACATTCGCTGTTTCTTAGGAACAGTAAAATAACTTCACAATAAAGTTACCCATTAAATGTATAGCTACGCACTATAATTTTAAAACTTCCCAATTATTATGTTTCTAAAGACTCCTATCGACGTAATTTCGTACTTCTTTTATAAACTCAAATTTACATATGAATACATGTGCCTTTTGTTATTCATCTATTACTAAAAAAATAACGCGATAACTATTTGCAAAGAGCGTAAGTCCCTTGGTTCCAGATCTTAAGTCAAGGACAGTTTAAGTCAAAGACAGACAAGCATTTTAAAGATCCTTTAGAAACATAAATAATAATATTATTTATACAATTTTTCCAATTTCAGCAAATGCCTTTTCCAGCAAAAAGTCCCCCACCTAAGTTATGTCCATTTCATTGCAACACAAACAAAACACGATCGCTTCACGCTACAGAAATTCCAATAAGATATTAGAAACACCAATTGCGTATCAGAAATATACAATTAATAACGAGTCCAAAACAAAAGCGTGGGTAGACGCCAAAAAAACTGGGAAACATATAATGCATCAGTGAATCGTAGAATTTGAACATTAGCGTGGAACGGGGTGTATAAAATGTATAAATCTTTCGGGGTGGCCGTCTGGCAGGACTAGCCATACTTGTGTGTAGATATTTAAAATTATTCCCTTTGATACGAATGATAATTTCATTCGCAGACTTGCAGCGTCAACAAAAACATTAGAATGTTCTTATATAAAACTATCGGGAACACTTTCGAGTTCATAATACTTGATCGAAATCTAATTTTAAACTTACAAACTAGAAAAAAGTTGCGAATTAGGCTAAGAAAGTTTGTAGTGCAGTCGTTCTCAGATTAGACTTCAGGGAAATCATTGCGTCGACTTTCACAAAGTAAGACGCACTAGAAGTGTTTTCTCATAATTTTTATTTTTACTTCTTATAGTTGAATTTAATTTTACTCGTTCATGTTTTATTTCTAAACTACTCTAACGCTCATTAGGAAAGAAGAAAAAATAATATAAAACAATATAAATAACTTTAGGTAATGTGATAGAGTGATTAGGCATTAAATGCCACACTAGGCATTAAAATTTTGAAACAACCATTCGAAAATCAAAAGGTTCGATGAAACGGCCAGCACGTGACACACGGCGTAGTCGGCAAACTTTTTCCCGACGCAACGATTTCGCTCGGAAAGTTGCACGGGCTTTGTTTCGCGCAATCATACGCTACGTTGTAAGGATGCGTTGCGAACCGCGATCTCCACTCATCCTTTTGCCAACTGTACTTTGATTTCCGAACCGCTTTGATTCAAACTTTTAAGCATCCCGTGTTTTGACGTCGAATATTGCATTTCCGTGTGTGTTTAATTTGATATTTGTTTGGAACTACACCGCCCGTATATCATCTATATTTGAAATTCAAAACTTCAAACGGCAATTCCGATGAACGTTATTTAAAATGTTCCAACGCGCCGCGATCGGGCCAATAACACTCAGTTTCTAGTTATTCTCATTGTATACAATCTCACCCCACGTAGACCGCGACCCTCCGAGAAAAAATAATAAATTATTTTAGTTAGTATGCAAATAAGCGCGGACCGATATTTTAACCTACACCCCATTGAAGTAGCAAACTTTTTTAAATATCTGTTCTTTATGGTACGGAAGAATGTGCTTGTTTTTAACATTTCATTTTCGAAATTAGAATCATTATGTAGTTCTACTACGAGCTGCTGCTTGTTAAATTTAGAATCGAAAAGTGAATATGGATTCGGAATAGTGATTCGAAATGTGAATTCAACTATGGTTTTAAATGATGGCGCTTGAGAACCCCCTTCAACATTAATCTAGATCTTAACGCGTGCGCGTTTGTGTGTGTGTGAGACAGGGCAATGATATTTAATTCGAAGGGTAGAATTTCTCATCGATTTTAATTTTATGCACGCATCCTGTCTCGGCGTGTATTATTTGTTTTTTATGTAAATATTTCCGATCTCTTATTCAGACGAGTGGCGTCCATTTTGCGGGCTTTTTCCCTTTTCAGATATTTAGACGTGGAATATTTTAATATAATGAGTTTTGTGTTTGCATATTGGCATAACTTATTTGAAAAATTCCAATTCGTTCTCTATTATGTTGTCGTCGTGAACTCTACCGTCGTTTTTATATTTCCATATTCAGTTTACGCGTCACGGCAAGAATAGATTTCACCCTGAAAATCATCTAATCCAATAAATGTTTATGTATGCATCTACAAACTATGCTCACTCAATTTATTAACGTCATCTTGTTCGCACTTTAATAATTTTCAATAAAATTTAATATTCATGTAGGTACCTATGCAAATATATCTAACATATACATGATAGACGTGGTACCTATCTTATATTCTAATGAAGAGGTCAATGACGTAATTAAGGCACCCCCACATACACACACACACACACACAAATACCTGTCGATATATCAGACCCACCCCTATAAACCCACAAAATTAATATAGCCGAGAGCTACGTCAAAAATCATTATATTTTATGGGCGGCCAAAATAAATGACGCTTATACGGTGCTGGTGGAAAGTTTATATTCAAATTTCACTCAGTCCGTCGGTCCGGCATCTCCAAGGATCAATTTACATATTTTCACAGGTTTCCACGATTACATTTAATGTTAGATATGTATGCGGAACCGTGAGCGTTAAAGATACTTTCCTGTTTCCGAGTTCACATGCTGTTAGATTCCAGGTTGTTGGAATAGTTTCCTTTGCCTACTCTATATGATACTCGTAGCCATTGAGCTCGTAGCCTTGCTCGTAGCTGACATTAAAAAATATTTGACAGCTGGCATATTTTCAAATTTATTGGTTTTTCTAATTTAGAACACAACGTTCAATGACACACAAGAGCCATAAACAAAAAAAAACAGCGCCACACGTTCCTTTCCACGATGAATTTACTTTGTTAAACTTAACATGTTTTCTAATTACACGTGTGTTTTAAACAATGTAAATTCCAATTAATTCTGACGAATTCTAAATAATGAAAACAAAGGTTTAAACGTATGACGTCTGTACGGAGGACCATAGAACACGCAAATTAATTCCGAAGAAGGAGAATGTCAAAAATAAGTTAACGTCAAAGCATATTCAATTAAAATAATGATAGGGATGTGTTTGTTACGTAAATAATGATGTCGGTTTGTGTGTTGGTTTGCTTATTTTTGGTGGTAAAGGAACTTCTTGTGTTACAAAAACACTTATACCATACCCAAGTATTTTATTCCCGTGTTATTCTTCGCTTAATAGGCAATGTTTGAGCAAGCTCGAACTTTGGCAAACTTGCGTGTAGATCCTAAACTAAGTGCAACGAAGAGGAGAGGACTGATATGCATGGATGTTGCCTCTATGAAAATTAACTTTATTAGGGGTTCTGTATAGTGGAAACTAAAAAAACCAGACTACTCTCGAATTAAAAAAAATCGAGTGTAGTGTGTTGAAGAGCTTCCAAAACACAAGTGCCCACTCAATTCGATGCATCGATGAAGCAGCCTAAAATTCATACCGAATATTATTTTTAATTAAAAATGAAACCCAATATATCACACAAACCAGCAGCTACAGAAACTAAACCGACACCAGAATCAATTCCCGTCTGCGAATTAAAAGCATTAATAATACAAAATTTGATTATCCCATAAAAGATTCGGCCCATAAAACTCATAGTTGCTATAGTGTGCACCGTTGCCGAATGTACGAATTAGGAACCCTTTTGATCGCATCCCACCCTCCACCGCGAGCGCCCGTCGCCCCGCACTCGCCTGCCATTCATTTTCATAATAAAATCGTAACAAACGGCGCAGGTAACAAAATATGGAGAGAGATCCAAAATTTATGGGAACGCAATGTGATTATTTATGTCGAAACTTGAGATTTTGCTAGAGATATTGTCGGCAAGTTGGATGTATGGCCGCCTGGCTGACGGACTCGAGATTTCGATGATATATAAAGTCATGACTTTATGTTTGGTTAGTTCGCGTTATCGTGGCATTGGACAATAGACATAAATAATAAATTGCAAGTTGCGGACGTCATTCACTCCAATATAAAGACATGCTTATTTCTTGTAGCACCCCTACAAGATATAATTTATGGAGATCTAACTAAAATTCTCATGCTAGCTATAAGCAAAACGTTCTTAATACACACTTATTTATTTTGTAAGTATATCATAAGACAATAGCACAACCATATCCTCATTCCTCACCTCCACAACGGAGGAAGGGCCCAATCAATCTGTCTGTACGAGATAAAGCCTCCAAATCTAACTATTGTTCACGAATAGGGAAATTTCCATTTGGATTTATTCATTTGTCTAACTATTGTCGGGCCTTCCTATTTTGTATATTAAAATAATTGTTTTGCCGCTAACATTTCAATGTTCTAAATTCAAATTGGTGAAGTTTCGTATGTGTATTGGGTATATGGGCATAAAATAACCAGTCTATGTTTTTAAAGTGGCAAAAGATTTATTGTTTCTTACTTAGTCAGTCAGCATTTAAATTAAAATATCACTTATAATTAATTTCTAAGCCGTGAAATCGACATCTTATTGATACTTAAATCCGAAGCCTCAATAAACGTTCCATTTCACATCGAAAACCGAAAAGCCGTTGTATAATAAATTTAACGACAAATTCCGATAAGAATCGGCGACGCACAGACGCAATTTTCATAGATATAGCTCAATTAACAATTGGTTTCAATCGCGAAGACATTTCGTATAATAAAGTACTCCCCCCACGCGGGGGTGCCTTCAGGCAATCTTATTTCTGTTTGTAATATTGCGGTGTCAATTTCGCATATTGAAGTGTGAGCACGAATATGGAACGCCATTGTTTGAATCTATATTGTCTATGAACTTGCTTGTCTCTGATCTGGTAAATTGGATCCTTGGGCTCCGTTGAAATTGGAACGGCTTTAAAAATATTTGAAAATGCACGTCATTTTCTTTGTAGCAAGTAACAGTCAGCTAACAAAGAAAATTATTAAAATCCAAATTATTTTGACAGTTAAATTAACAAACAGTTTGACCCAATTAGAATTAACAAAATCTGGACGAACACAATATTCACTCGTTACAACCGTTGATAAACAAACAATCAATTAAAAAATAACTCAAACATGTAAATAAAAACGCCAATAATCAACCGACACAAAACGATAAAAAAATAAAACCATTGTGTGCAAAAGAATTACACACAATATCCAATTGTGGTACCGTCAACGATGTTTGTAATAAAAAAACCGCCACCCCACGGAACTCGGGCATTAATATCAATCTATCAATAGCTCTCAATACAGAGGCGTGAGTGATCAATAAACGATAATAAAAAATACCCTATTTTTTTCATCGCCCCTCTATTACTATTTTATCGATGATTCGTATCGTCTGTTTTGATTGGACCCTCTACAGCGTTGTCTATTGAATTATAGAGTATCGCATTTTAATTCCACAATGTGATTTATTCCGAATCGATTTAATTTATTCCGATTGAATAATTCGATTTCGGTAATTGTTTACGGTTACGGCTTAATTTTTGATAATCGAATGTGACTGGGTGACACTACAATTGTCAATGGCTTGTCACATAACTAAATGAATTCAATTTTATTGGTGTGGCGAATTGATTACATGTCTGTAATTTTATTTGTATCTATTGTTTCTTTAGGTTTAGAAGTTATTGTGATTATTGCTTCAATACATCGAACAAACGCGCTCTGTTTTATCTTATTTTATCAGAATTAGATGCCTCTCATACAACAGAAATTTCAAAGGGCCGAAAACAGTCGTAACTTCGAAATCTTCAATAAATATACATCGCACCAAAACTTGGTACATTTTAAACTCCATTACTTATCACTCGTCTCAATCCACATGTACTTAATTACACTTGGCAAATACAATGACGTCACATCGATACCTACAATAGATAGACCCAAGACGGGGGGGAGCCTGGGGAAGATAGAAATCGTATGTTTTCGGATTAATTCGTTCGTAAAATCGTCTCGTCCCGATAAGAATGGTAACTGCTCTGTACTAATTGAATCTACAATTGCGTCGGCATGTCTGATTTCATTAGACGCTTGTGTGTGTAAGGGGGGCTAAGTATCGAAACTGATGGATCCTCTTCAAAGTTTTGCTGTGCAATTTTTTGGCGATATTGGTTTCGTAGTTCGAGGATTTTTTTATTTTTTGTATTGTTGGTAAGTTTGATTTATGAGGTAAATTCTAAGGCGGCTTTAGATCGTCAAGCTGGATATTATTGCTAAATACATAAAGTATTACATTGTGTACATAAAGTACAAGATGCAATTAAATATGCTTTCTTTCTTCTTTCTTTCAATTCACACATCAAACACATTCGAAGAAACTACTTAAATTATTCAAAAATCGAAACCCTTACTTAACTTTGTGAATACATCACTAACTCAATTCCGCTTCAAAATATACGAAATCTCAAAAGTTGTCTATACACAAACGTCTTATTCAATACCCTCGTTCAATTCACAACAACGGAACGGGTCCAAAGCGTGAATTGTTTCAGAATAATGGTATTTATATGCTACATTGGTTTCAAGGGAAATCACTCTTTGGAATAGTCCATAACGTCTGGTTCTGTTGGCGTATCGCCGCGAAGAATGGAGCCTCGACGAGCCTCCCTTAACAGCGTTGTACGTGAAAACGTGAAATTCGATATTACTTAAACTCGTATTGAAATCGGGAAGAGGGGGGGAAGATTCGGTATATTAAACATTCACGTTTATTAGTTTGTCCTCAACGTATTTGGTAGTCTAAACGGGGGTAGTTTTCGATGGGAAACTTGGAAAGTGTGTTAACGAGTTCACCCTTAGCGAGTGTAGTCGATTTTCCTAATGGGTATTACATTTTAGGCGATTGTGTCAGTTTTCAACTAACTTTTGATGTAAGTTAGTAAGTTAAGTAGTGGTGATGGCTCACTGCACTAATGGTCTTGATCAGATCGAACGGAGCGTGTTTATATTTTGTCATTACAGATCTGTAATAAAACTTTATGTGATTTTAATTGCAGTTAAGGACTCTCCTTGATTAGCGAACAACTTTCACCAAACATCTTATTGTTGATGCAATAGAGCAGAGGTCACTATTTATATATAGAAAGAAATAGAAAACCATAATAACAAAACGTAACATTCAAGGTTTATCCGGATATTACTCATAAAATCATCCACTCATCTCAATAACTAAACCACGCTGCCTATCCATTAAAATAAATTAAAAATTCAATATCACAAACTCAAAATCTCAGCGAAAAGCTCTTAATCGATGGCTCTCGAAAAAAAACGTCAAAAGAAAATTGGTATCGTATGATCTCGGCTGCACAGATAGCTAAAGGGGCCCACAAAGGCAGCTATCGGAAGGAAAACGAAAGGGTAATGCGGGCATAAGATGCGCATCGACACACACGGCCTAATCACGACACTCCCCCGACGCCCACCTCCCAACTTTTGCATATTGCCCAAATTGCCCCAACCTCCCTTGGCTTCGCCGCTAAGCGTACATTTTTGCTGGCCGGATAAGTCTTCGAAATACTGTTTTTATATCATTTTCCACTGAATTTTCGATCTTATTACTATAAAATAAGGGTGTGGTTGTATTTTTCCATGTGTGCCAATGTTTTGTTTGTAGTGTAAAGGGTGTCATGACGTTTGAGGGATGTTTCGACTCACAGGACTTCTTAATTGTGAGCGTGCAGTTTTGCTATTGATTTTTTAATGTGTCTCTATGTGTGATGGGATGGGGGCACGCTGGTTTAAGTATGTTTTCGTATTGATTTACTCATAATACGTATGGTGGGTGTATTGTTTAGTGAGACAAAGATAACATTTTAACGATGTTTGATCTCCAAGTTATTAAAATGAGAAGGTATTTCAATGTAAATAAAAATAGGCAATACCAGTTGCTACTTACACAATGGAAATGTGTTTTTTTATTGTAAATTTAAGTTTTTTACGAAGAAGCTTGAATAAACATAAGTACGACGACTCAGCCTTTTATGTTTATAACATTTATAATTAGTAAAACTACACCACAGACTGCAGCAATTAGCGCAAAAAATGTAATTCATATAAGTAAACAAACATTAAACAAAGCACGCTCATTGGTAGTTCGTTAAAACGTTCAAAGTGTATAATTATAGCACAAAATAGTAGCAAAGACGCGCCGCTTAACAAACCTGTCTATAATTTCCACTTTTCAACCATAGAGTAAGATATAGAATTGTCTCGTAATAAAACCTACGCGGAAAATAGAATGTCGTTTTGTTTTTTTGCAACGGAACGCCCACGTTTCTTTGAAATTAATAAGAGCTGTTTATTTAATTTAATGTCAATTAAGTATTTCCTTTATTTAAATAAATAAGCGTTGTAAATTTTCTTATCGTGAGTAGATATAACCAAATTAATATTACACTGATTAATTTTATTTTCATATAGAAGCACTTATGAAATATCGAGTCTAGGTGCACGGTTCCAAATTAGTCGCTTCGCGCCATTTTTAGTAAACCTCAGCAATGCCTGTTTTACCGAGTGTCTTCACTGCATACCTACCTCTGTACTCTACGACATTAATCTCTATCTTGTTAAATTATAATAATTGCATCAACATTTAATAACCACGTTTCATTACACGCATTTACCTCTTCTCGTATTAAAAGGAACTATTTTCTAGAAATTGCTAACCCACTTTAAAAAAACATGGAGACTTGTAATTAATGTCAATTTTATTTATAATTACGCGTCGACCGCCGCCAGATGGCGGTATTTGCGTAAAAACGAGACCGACCCATGAGCTATGCTATAATATAAATATTTCTTACAATATTAGACTTTAGTATCTGTGCTACAATTTTATTATTTTAATCTATGACTGCATTCCTTTTTGAGCGTACTTTTGTAATAAGGAGTAATATTGTCCATAATTATATCTTTTATTTGAGTAGTAATAAATGGCAATTAATTATTAACCCGACATTTACCATAATGCTTCTATATTTTCGCGGTGGTCTTTTACTAAACTTTTTTTTGGTACGCATTAGGCCGCCTCTGCATAACCCTTTAAGGGATACAGGCGTGATGGTATACTATTTTTTTTTCTTTTACGAAAAGCGTCATACAGCCCACTAGCCCTATCCAACAACCACTTGGACGAAGAAGGTCGTATCTGCACCCACTTACAATCAATACGACGCTTTACGACTGTAATTTCTTACCATCAGCGTCTAACTGTCGTATGAAGTGATATGAGCAACAATCCAGTACAATTAGACGCATTATTATAACAATGGTAACGATCAAATGCATTGTGGCCCGTCCTTGCGAGCACAATGGTATAGGTGACGATCTTACAATATAAATAGGCTGAACTCAACTTCCTTGATTACAATAATGGCCACAGGTTGTATGACTAGCAAGGTTTGTATTGTCTTGTGTCAGAACTCAGAAATCGCCGTAATTATAGTATAATTTTATTTGAAGACGATCACTTAGGACTTAAATGATGACATCTTTAAAACTCGTGTTCCAAAACAGCGCTCAACGGTAGTGAGTATTCGAAAAGCATTGATGTGACATACATATATAAGTAATCATAGTAAGTATATCACTTCAATGGATACACACTATATTAAAAAACATGTCCGATCAGAAAGGCGTATACAACTCATTATCCCAATCACATCACCAAATAAATATTGAAACATTAAATATGTATTCATGATAGTAAACATTTAATGAAGTTTGAAATTGGTCGAGTCTAAATTGCCCAACTTTCCCCGAAATCTAGTACATTTTTTAAATGTAATAAGCCATCATCGTCCTTAGTATTTCTGGCACCCAGGGACGGTGTCTCTGCCACCGTAAGTATTGCTGGGGGTATTTTTTTTACCTTGAAAAGTGAAAATCTATACTATTATTATAAACCTAGAGTTTTGTTTGTTTGTTTGAACGCGCTAATCTCAGGAACTACTAGTTGGAATTGAAAAAATATTTTTCTGTTGGATAGTCCATTTATCGAAGAAGGTTATAGGCTATATAACATCACGCTTCGCCTGTTAGGAACGGAGCAACGCGGGTGTAACCGCTGGCGGGTCGCTAGTTACTATATTTAATAGAACCGGATCTTGATACCTTCACGGGTCGGACCCGAGTTTTCTTAACACATTGTATATCACCCACCTACCATTTCTTAGAGTGCGGAGAATCGTCATGGACTCGTTCTGACTAAAAACCGCACTTGCCTATCCTTGTCATGTGGCTGTGAGATCACCAACATACCTTCGAACTCACCAAAAACAACAGAACCCTAAATAAGTCTGTGATATATGTATATCGGACTAAATACACATTTTCACTTCTATCAGTGAAAATCTCATGTAGCGTCATTTTCTTTTTATGAACTACTAATTCAGTGTGCGCAAATAGTGCTGTACCCTTAATAGACAAGAGAATTAACGATATTTGTCGAGAACAAAACAAAATATCGTTTCCATTCTCTTTATCTTGTCATATTATTTGCTTACGAAGCCTGCATACGGGTACAACGATGTATGGCAACACTAGATGTTCGGAACTCATTGTAAGCGCGTTTAAAAAAGGAAAGCGAGCGCAGCTTGAGTTTCGAATGGCATTGTTTGTTTTTTTTTTCAAAAGGAATTATTGTACATATTTTCAAGTTTTAGAACAATTTATTGGTGATAAACTAGTTTAATTTTACGTTCTAAATTTAAATAAAAAATCGAAGAACACAATTAAAACAAAATTATTTAAGACTACCAAAATTTTGGCATTTTACAAAGCTAGCTTATCCAATTTTTCATTTTCCATTGAGTTTTCTCATCCAGTGATCGTTTCCAGCGCATTTACATCTGCACTCATTCCCCCTTCTTCCATTCTATTTGCACAACTCCTTAATGCTTTATTTCGTTTGTGTGCTTAGTCTAATTAGAAAACTCCGAATCTACTAATGGCTAATATCGAATTTTACCTCTTTTTGTTTTTCTATGTCTTTACATTGTCGAATTATGTTCTTTGGACAGTCCATTGGTAATGTGGAGTCTATTGAAAAAGTGTTAGGAATCTACAAATTAGTCGTTATTACCATTTTACGCTACATTTAAATGTTTTGTTGTTACATACAATTTAATATCTCGCGTCACTATTTTCAGTGACGTATGTAGTGCCGTAGTATAATTCGATTTAAAAGATTTTTAATAAATGTTTGATTATTTCACAATCAAATTTTTTTTTTACTTCTATTCCTTTTTGTTATATTGACGTATTGAAGTGACGTAAAAACATTCTATTTTAATGTGACGTACGAATAACATCATTACTTTTACGTCATTACTATTACAACTATTTTTTTATGTTTTCACATTCTTGTTTTAAAAGCTATTTGGGAATGACATGTCGGTGCGTCGTAGGATCGTTGTGACAGGCGCGATTTCGTCAATCTCCGGCCTATTCCGAAATCGTTCCGGGATCGGAACGTGTCCAGATTAACTGAGACGTGCTTCTAGGGCGGAACTCTTCAGGAAGACATCGGAATACGCTTGAATTATTAGAACGATGCCTGACGACTTTATTCGATTCTGTTATGATATTTCAGAAGTAAACATTTTGGATTAAACATTATTTTGAGATTTTTTATTAAATAAATATTTATTGAATGCTAATCTAAATAGTAATATTATGTGAAGTTAAAATTAAAATTATTTGTATTCTTCCTAAAGATATTTTTGTATAAATTACGTTTTTATCATTTTGAAAAGAGCAAGTAAGTAATACCTACAACTTTTTGTTAAAAAGTTGACTGTTTATTTTTTCGTGGCGAGATTCGGTGTTTTCAACATTTTTGTACAACTTTTAAACAAGATTGACTAATAAATTGCTGCTACAAGATAACGAACACAAACTCTCGTTTAGATAGGTATAATAAGTATTACACATCAACAATGGAATTCTGTACTGAAATCCACGGGTGCGCGATCCGCGAAAAATTATAAAAATGTTTTAATAGGTAGGTATCTTTGACTTAATCATGGAAAAGCTCCTACATCAACTTCTAATCATACAATTCAACAGGGAGTTTAAAATTCGTCGGCGATGAGTTAGCATTTCTCTTTATTTCTACCCCCGATTTATATCCAACACCTTATCGCACGAAGCAGAATAACTCTAGGTGAAATTCTTGAAAAATAAATGTGATAGAAGCGAGCGATATGTAACTATAAATTAAAATAATTATCGCTCTTTTTGGGG
Source organism: Acronicta aceris (assembly GCA_910591435.1). NCBI lineage: Eukaryota > Metazoa > Arthropoda > Insecta > Lepidoptera > Noctuidae > Acronicta > Acronicta aceris. The sequence goes on along the minus strand of OU342778.1, from coordinate 822,188 downwards.
GTAGAATGCAAGGCCTCCGCGCTCACCTGTTCACCGCATACAACACGAAAAGGCTAAGCTCTGTTTTATAATAGTAAAGGGAAAAGAACAGCTAGTTTTTATATATATCTTTTTTTATGTGATAGGAGGGCAAACGAGCAGACGGATCGCCTGATGGTAAGCGATTACCGCCGCCCATGGACACCCGCTACACCAGAGGAGTCACAAGTGCGTTGCCGATCTTTTAAAAGGGGATTGGGCGTCCAGTAACCTCACTCACTCGAAACACAACGTAAGCGTTGTTTAACGCCTGGTTTCTGTGAGGCTGTGGTATCACTCCGGTCGAGCCGGCCCATACGTGCCGAAGCATGGCTCTCCCACGTATAAAAATCTTTGGTAAAGATTCACGCGGTTACAAGATATTGTCTACTGTTCTAACATCGACAGAAAACTGAGGAGAGGCTAAATCGGTAGGTATATAAGTACCTAATTCTGCGATAATTCTTATATTATATTACCTTAAAAATTATCTAATTAAGTATTATAATCACACCAGAAAACGTACCATGCAGCTAAAATGCAGAAAAAAGCAACCAATTCCTTACCACCGTTCTCGAAACAAAACCATTTTAATTGCAACACGAAACAATATTTTATCCATGGTATGCATTTTTTCCAACCACCCCCGACGGCGGGCCGTTACTCAAAATAATCTAGGCTAGATATCGCACACCCCACGTGATCTACTGCCTCTGCCACGGAAGAAACACGTTTCACTTGATATTTTTCTTTTAATCTCGAATGACGTCTGTACGTACCTAATTGGCGGGCTATTTTCGCGTCGCGTGAGGTTGGTAGCATGCTAGGCAACGTTAATATCGGTTCGTTCGTTATTTGAAAATATGAGGTTTAAAAGTGTCTGGTTCAATAGAGTTTACTCATTCATGTTTGGTTTTTGGAAATTTCCAAGATCCATTTCAAAACAGAATAGGACATAATATATCAAAAACAATTGCCTACTTAACTATACGCAACTGTCTGTAAACTAAACAACAATCAAATGTTCCGCTTCAATAAACCTTCTCGTTCGTACGCAAACACGATCAGGCCACAACAATCGGTATCCAATAACTTCCACACGTACCGAGCCCAACTTATCATCGAAATCAAAACAGCGACACCCCAATAACGCAAAGTCGCAACCGCAACAGACGAAACTTAGTTTTCCATTCGGTTTTATAACGCGAACGATAGACAGGCAATAAATGAGCTCCCACAACTTATAATTGCTTCATTTCGTTGTCGACTCAAACCGAGAACTATGCAGTATGCATTCGGCTTGTCTGAGCTTTGTTTCGAATTGATAATTGGATTTGTCAATAAAAAGTATCGCTGAAATCGTCTGACAGGTATTTGTATAAAAATATTTTTCCTTAAATTTGTTGGATAGAATACAGGTACAGGTACAGGTACTTATGTAAAACTGAAATCTGGTCTTAAGGGTCCGGCGGAGCTTGAATTTCCCACAAAAACGTAATACCAAAATAAATCGTAATCCAGACAATATTCTATCAAATTATGTTATTATTCGGATTTGAATACCAATAATCTAGGTTCCTACATCACTGGAAATATAAGACCGGAAAATCGTTCCAAACTTGGTAAAGTTATCAAATATTACATTCACTTACATTTATTTCCAGTGAAATATTTTGGACGAAATGTTAAAGTAGGAACCTAGATTAGCGGTATCGGAATCCGAATAATAAGAGAATTTGATTAAAGCGTGTTTCAATTACGATTTTTTTCGGTATTACGTTTGTAAGAGAAATTCGGTCCGCCGGACACATTAATACTTAGTCTTACAACCGACATTGAAATACCTACTTAATAAGGTATAATATTTAACGAGAAAAGAAACTTTTCATTAAACTGTACCTAGTCCTAAGATTAAAACAGAAAAAAGCTCATATAACACCGTCAATCCCGAGTCTTAAATTTGCCCGCGTTCTCCATAAATATCCTTCATTCAACGTTAATCACGTCTCGTCTGTTACACGGTTCATTAAAAACTATCCACTATTTAATACTGACAGAATCTCCGCGCGTAAAGTTCCCAAACATGAACTGACAACGTCGAAAAAGTAATAATCGAAATGATCACGATTCATCGCTATGTTTATCCGAACGCCACCGACGTATCATGTCAAAAGTGCATGGACAAGTTCCATGTCAGTATTTGCCGTTAAAATATGCTCCAAAAACAAATTACCAAGCCAAACTCAACTCTATCCCCTATACAGCAATAGAAATATTAATTTTGTACAATTGCGCGCTTGTCTGTGCTTATTAATTTTTACCATTTTCACGCCGCACGTTCGATATGACACGTGATTGATGATTGCGACGTTCATTGTCAATCAAACTGTTACTGTAAAAGCATTTGCCGAAATGTGAATATTTATGAATCACAAATGTTTGTCCCGTGCAATACGTTAAAATAATAATTTTCATTCGACCGTTTTAATACCGATAGATACGATGACAGTTGAAGAGCACGTAATAAACGGATAGTAGGAATCTTTTTGAAACTCGCGTCCAACTGTTCAATCATTCGCGTCGTTTATCATTTTTTTCGAAACGAAATTCGTCGCGTCAAACTAGACAGACTATAGATGACGTAAAAAGAAAAACCGCCGTCCCGCCGTAGAAGCTTTCCAAACGTCTTTTTGTTCATTCAGTTGGTATTGCTCGCGCGCTCGAATTCGGAATTTGAATTTTCCCGCTTAAACGTCGGCCTAATAAATGTTTCCCGACGATTTGTGATTTTTTATAGGGTTACCATCTACCGCCAAATACTTAGGACTTTATTAAACTTAAGCTTAATAAATGAAGAAATTGTTTTAAGTTTATCGTGCTAATTTTAATGTTGTAGTGCGGATGTTAAGTGCGGTGTATTTACTAGAAAAAAATGACTGACATTGAGGGGCGCTGCAGGTGAATATCTATTACCGAAAAACGGAAGTTTCTAACGGCCTGATAGACATTAACCTTTTTCCTCAAATAGATAACATCCAATTTAACCTAGAACAATATTCTGATGCCATACAAAACTTTATTTTACAATAAATAAGTAACCTATAGTTATGTCAAATATGTTGTTCATGACATGTCAAACCTGCCCACATATCTCATTATACACAGACGAAACAGGACAAATCCTGTGAAACTCAAATACATATATCCTCCAAACAGTTTGACCACTTTGACAGATCGCCAACATGAACTCTTTCTGACGTCAAATGGCGAATTAGGTTTTTTTACTCAGTTGTCTGTCGTCACTTCCTTTGTGATTGAGCACTGCATTGACGCATTGTGTTTCAAATTGATTCGGTTTTGTTACTTTATTGAGCTTTAGACAATCGACGTGGTCGACCATCTTTGTTGCTTTTGCATCGATCTTGGACAGATAAAAGAGGTTATGGTTTTGAAAATGGAATAAAAAGTGTCTTGGACTCCTTTGTACTTCAATTTTATGGGTCTGTTAGCTATTCTGGTTTCATTCCTTCTTTGGTACGTTCCGTTTGTATTGCTGATGAGACTGGTAATCCAGTGTTATTAAGAAATATATTCTTTTCTTCATTTATTTTCTTTATACCTTTAGTATAATTAGCCACATAAATAGGTGCAAGCGTATTATCATCCGTAGGTACAGAAGTAGTTGTAAGGTAGAATCGAGCACGTCTGATAAACCGCCTGCAACGGTACGTACGGTGGCGGATTTATAGCCAGCGACACGATCATTTGCATCGGAAGGAACAGGCCTAAGAATGCGAAGCAAAGCACGCAGTAAGCTGGGCGACGCTTGACAATACTAGGTGGAAAAATGAATTGCCTTGGTCATTTTGCTCGGTTAAAAATATACTCACTGATAAATTGTAAAATTTTCCTGTCATCAAAGGTACAATCAGCTAAATTAAGAGTTGACCACTCCAGTAAATAGACTAGCAACTACGAATGAAGTCCCGAAAAATCCCATCTGGAACTCTGGAAAGTTGCTAACACATGTAAATCTCACCAAATTGTCGAAAAGGTCTTTTTTAAACGATCTTCACGAGAGAGGTATTCGAGTTAATCGGCGTCACAGTGGGGTGATCACAGACCCTGGTCGCCACGCTGTAATTATACTAAAAATGTGGTAGACTTCAATAAAAAGCTGAAACTGTGACGGGCGGCGGTCGAAAACATAATTGTCCATAGTAATGATTGTAGGTAATTGTGCGAGGGTTACCCTTAACCCTTCGCTGAAGGAACAACCCTTGGATACTGGCCAAGATGCTAGCTGACAGCGTTCTCTAATATTAAATAAATAAAAATCTAACTCGTCGATCGTAGTCTGATTTTATATAGTAACAAAATAATATAAAGTGATAATTTATAAACAATATAATAACATTAACAATGTCGTATAATTATGATAACCATAAACATTTTTAGCAACTCATTTGTGTAATTAAAACTAAAACCTATAATGGAGATACAAGATTTTGTAAGAAAGTAATTAATTTTGAAATATTCCTTTATCTGTTAATTTTTAGGAAAATATTACGAACAGCCATTAAGCTTGTCCAAGGTAAAGCGATAATCGCCGCCATTCATTGATTTGCTAGTACGTACGTTATCGTAAGAAAAACAACGTTTGATTTCATTTTTTAAGCACATACTGTCTTACTGCTATAGCAGTATATGTATATTCATATAGCGTTTTCCGCTACCGCTTATAACATATAGCTAAGTTAATAGCGGTCAACGCAGGTCCGAATTAAGACAATAATTACTCGCGGTGCTGTCCGCCCGAATTTTCGTTTCGGCTAATACTTTTTATGGTGCGACCTGTACTATTCTGAATGGCGGGATGCATGTTTACATGCCCTTTATGGGGACATGAAGGATTACTATGAATTGACAGTAAGCCCCATTGAAAATTTCCAATTCTTTTTTAAATAAAAAAAATGTGGACATTGGCAATAAATATGAATACCTGCGTTATTAATTCTTCATCTATAGATACCTACGTTATTTAATTTTTAAATAGGTACATGTCGGCATTAGAATTATGTCATAATTACTGATAAAAATATCAAAACGCAAAAAATACCGCGAAAATATCAACTTGACGTATACTGTCATCATCTTTTTAATTACGATAACTATGTCTTATTACATATTGTTTCATTTGTTCTCATTAGCTATTCTAAAGAATTATAAATACTACAATCGTAATGATGCTTGAAGGTTACTTTTCTGTTTTTTTCAACGTTCTCTAAAGGGGCCGAGTTATAATGAAAGATAATTTACGACTGTTCTTCAAGGCTGCGTCAAAACTGACAATATTTACTGAAGTATTATTGTACTGATATGTATTAAGATATCGATGTCAAGGTGTGTAATTATTTAACTGATTTTTAACCATATTTTGGAGATGATAAGAAATATATTTAATTGGCAACACCTGATGTTTTAAAAACAATGATAATCTATAAAACTTTTTTATTTTGATAGTAACAAAAATGTAATTAATAATTATTCACATAATTACACAGTCTAGACGATGAAGTAGAAAAAAGTGACTCTGGGAGTTAAGAACAAATACCTATAAAATTTTAAATGATGTAACTGTTTCAACTACCTATTTATTTAAGTACAGTAGGTACGTTACATAAATACCCAAGAAATTATTTATGTACTTAGATACCTATTAAAAATATTTCCTGACTTTATTAGGAATCATGATAATTATCATACAGCTCCAAAATAATTATACAATTATAGTCATTATTTGAATAGGTACTTTATTAAAATTGATTAAAAATCTCAAAATTTTGCTAAGTAGAGTAAGAGACAAGAAAATTCTGTGTCAGTTAGTGACCAAGTTTCAACAATAGATAATAGACACAGTTGAAATAGACCTTGGTGACTTTGAAATAGTGCTTGTATACACTTACGACTTACTGCGACTTAAGACCAAATTACTATTTTAAAGCGATATCTTTCAAACGATTCCGTCATTATTTCATATTCTCAATAAGAAAATGGCTCGATAAACCTTGAATTGGAAAAACAGCGATCTCAAGACGTATCCAGGGTCATGTGGCGTCCGTGATTTCCGTCGCATCTATCTCGACGATACGCATCTTCACGCTCGAGCGCCGGCGACACCCCACCTGACGGCTACGCCAACAATTGATATCTTCCGAAGGTCGGGTAATAACATGCTGAGAGTTATCCGACCAACTCATACGAACACTCCAACCAGACATCATAACTCTTGTAGCAATCGAAATAAGGTTGATATTACAAAATTCATCACGTGAAGTGTCGCAGAGATAGCCTTGTGATGTCGGGTGCTGATTTTATGAATAGATCGTCAATTGTCGAACGGAAACGAGAACTAAAATTAGTTTTTAGAGTTGTGTTACTAGATAATACGATTGGACGTCTTTGATTTCACAATTGCTAAGGAGTTTAATTGTTGTTTCTTCTGTACTAATACTGAAGCTGGTAACTACGGGAAAATCCAAAATAATTGTGAAGCAATAAAGCGTTACACGTAATTAATTTTGAGTCGTTAAGCAAATTCAGTTTTATCAAGTATATAATACCTACTACAACAAAGCAAATAATACATACTTAATATACCTAAATCTCAACAATTAAGGTAATCACCGACACGAGTATTTATTATCAGAAACTTAAAATTTAAGAAATGCATACGATAGGTATTCAAAGTACATACCTAATAAATTATATTTATATCAAAGTAGGTCTTCTTCGACGCTTTAAATATTTATTTTATAATTAAAAATGTCTGATAGCGTCATCCAGGGCCTTTATCGTCAAAGATTGATCTACATAATTACAGAGTTAGATGATTTTATTGTGCACACAGATAACATAAAATAATTATAAGGCAATTAAATTCTTTAGAAAATATTCTACTGGCGACATTTTTAATGTCGTAATGTCATTATTTTAATGTTGGCAGTTCTGTTTCAGGAAACCGACTTAACGTGTTATTCTTTGTTCAAACTTCTAACGAACATTAGTATAGTTACCTAATACCGTTCTAGGAATTTAATTATGTACTAACATCTTATGACTAGATTCGACCAAACTCGTTACCTATGTTTTATCTAAATATAAATAATGAATAATAATTAATCGAAAATATGCACATAATTAGAGATTTTTAAGACACTATACTTTTAATAGCTACTAGGGTGGAGGCTATATCAGGACTATATTTGCAGGACTAATTCTATGTTAGCCACTATTATAAATAGCACTGAGCATCTAAATGCTATCAGTAAAATTTAAAACAATACATCGCCTTAAAGAGACAACGTCGTTGATTACCCAAAAATGACCCTGAGCTATCTTCTTTTCCAGATCGCTCAACTAGTGGAAGACGTGCGACGTCTCCAGGCGTCGCTGACCGCACTGCAGGAAGCACACGCACAGCAGCTGCAGCGGCTGGAGGAGAGGCTGGACGAGAAGAAACAGCACATCGCCAGGCTGGAAGCCAGACTCGACACACAGAGGGACTACGATGATATCAAACGAGAAATCAGGTGAGTATCCGTCGTTCTAATTGAGAAATAGGACGATGGTAGATTGAGAGAGTGAGTTTTCTTTTAGGGACAGGCAACTACGATATATTCTACTTTACATAGGCACAAGAAAAACAAACAAATGAATATTTAATATCACTGCAAATATGAATGTTGCAACCCATAAACTAGAAGTTATAGAATCTCCGTTATATATTTAAAAATCGAATACTCATCAGAAAATCGAATACCGTCGACATCAAATCTACATCCCTAAAGTACTGGCTGCATATAAAAAGTCCACAATAGAGCACGTGTTAATAAACTTGATAAGACGCGTATCTCGGTCGTTCACCTGCGCACAGATTATATCTGTTTGTTGAAGCCTTGAATGTGGTCGAGTACTTGCCTGTGATCTTGGTACAACGCTCCTTGGCGCTTGCATTTCCTTGTTTGTTTTGATATAAGGAATACACTAAGTCCTGACGTTACCTGCCATGATCAAACATGTGTATTATACGGACGTATACTTAATTGATAATAATGCATATGTAAGTCACTGTATAAGTATTGACAAAGGTGTGTAATCGTCGGCATGGAAGTGAAAAATAGATAGGATAGTAAAGTTTTCATCCACTTTATATTTAGCAAGCGGATTCAAATGTCCTAAGAAATATAACATTTAATGATTTTCTATAACCTACTTGTAGAACAGATGTCTCATTGAACATTTCCGGATAATTCAAACTTATGTAACGGTCATTCGAATTTCAATTAATTAAATCGATGTCAATAAAACGTCAACATTTGAATTAATCGCTTATAACATCGTAACATTAAATGCTAAACGTTTATTAGGCGTGAAGTTCCTTGTCTTATCAAACGTCAGTTAGGATTAAATGTTTCGCCATAGAATAAACAGTAAAGCTAGAAACAGTATGATAATCCAAGCTAACTTAATGTCACTAGTGTACATATATTCAATGTATCATTGTGTGCTTTGAACGCATTTGTTTGCTGACCCTACCTTTGACTGATAAGGAGGCGCCTTGCAGTTACACCCTGATGGCTTTGTTTAGTGCCTTCGTTAGTTGAATACTTGAGATAGAGCTGTCCTTGTGATAAAAAATACATAGAAAAACATTTTTGAGACAATAATTTTCTGTTAAGTTGAAAAAGATTACTAAACATAACAATTGTTAGGTGCAGTTATATTTTAAGAGTTGGTTGCTTATGTGTATGTAGATATATTTCTTCTTCAAGAATTTAACTTATCATTACCATTGACTGGACCTTGTACTCGTATACCCAACATTATTTTATATTTTTTCAGTATTTAAAATGATATTGCAATAAATGTTTCTATTTTAACCAAAAGAATGTCTGGAGATTCTATAAGGCCCATATTGAAGTCCGACAAGCCACACAGCGCGGCTCATATCCCTCCAACTGCTGTCACCCTAATGTTTAGACAGCTTGCACCGACAAGTACCAGTTAATTACCTAACGCACCATCTTAAAGGATCTTTTATGGAGTTCCGAGTATTTATGTTGTTTTTCAAACAAGGATTGAGTCGTCACTTTGAGATCAGACGGTCGCGGTTTCGGTACTGTTTGTGATACTTGAGACACTTTCTCGTTCCTATGTACTTGTGTACTTACAAGTTTACACTGAAAGACTTAGCTTATAAATGTCTTTTAAAGTTGACATGTTTTTGAAGCGTTAATTACTTCTCTATGCCCGCAAATGCGTCTGCCTATTATTATTGAAAAATTTCTATCAAATTCTTATCACGAGCTCGGAGTTGTGGCTGATGCCTTAATGGTAATAGGCTCGCCACCTTTTAAATGGGATCTAAAACAGCTAATTGTATGGATTACTACTCCACTGCCTAACCTTCGTATCTATAGGTAGTGTGTGTTTTTAAAACAGATTTCAACCAGATCATTCAAATAAACATTTTGACTGCGATTGTACACTAATGCTCAAAACTCCTAACCTACAATACATATTTGCTTTCTAATTGGCTCTAAAGTACAATCGTACACAAAGGCAAATAAAAATTTAAATACACTAAAAAGTCCACATTGGTAAACGTTTGACATAATACACGCATCGGCTCCCAGTAACTCACAGTGGAGGTCTAAACACTTTTTTATTTCGAACATAGATCGAAAACCACTTGTGAGTGTCCTGGCAACTCACACGCATACGCTAAACGTTCGAGATAAGGAATTTAGCAGCCTCCCCTGAGTTTACACTATATATTGATACAAAAATCGCTCCCTGAGAACTTTAAAAGGCACCGTTTTTTATTTTTCCTGTCCCATCAGTGGGAAATATAAATAGAATTATCGAGGGATGTTAATATTTTGACGCGATAGTGGGTTGAATGGGAAATTTTTGTTTGGAACAATAGTCGCAGTCGAATTTTGATGGTATTACCGTTAAAATAAACTCCATGTGTTAAACAAGGGACTAGCTTTGTTTTTACCACTGCACATTATGTGTCTTATACCACGCAACACAAGAACTTTTTGGTGTTAATACTGATACCTTCAAGCCCTTAGAAGAAATGTCTTTTCAACTTTAAGTACCACAGAATCCCAAGTTGGTGGTTCCGTTCAGCAATATTCAGTTCAAATATTGTCAATTTCAACTTGTTAATTTACTTTCCTTTTCAAAAAATCTTGACATTTCCAGGACATCCCATTTCGTCTAGTATCTAAATTTATAGCTTGGTGAGCATTTATAACATCAGTCTCAGATAACGAAGTAATTTCTTCGTCTTCCGTCTAAACCATCCTAAATATCCAATCCACAAAACCATGGTGCCATCGATGGCGACTGTTCCCACGTACTAATGGCGTAATCATGCGATCAGTCAACATCCTTGAACACAATCTATCACCTGAGACGCTGATAACATTAATTAGCGCTCATAACAAACTTTCACATCAGGTGCCATCGACTAAAGGTACTACAGGATGTTGGAAGATTGGTTGATGTTAAAACTTAACACCTGCACCTATACAACTAACTACAACCTATATACGAGTATGTTATAAGTATCCTTATAACTCAGTTCATTAGTTACCCTTGTTCTCACTTCCAATGAGAGTAAAATATAGATGCATTTTCCTAATACAATGGTAACACAAAGCGCACAAACCACTCAATCTATTAATACCACACAACAACATCCCAATGTTTTGAGCAGTTTTATGTGTTGCTCCTACCAATACGGTGTCATACCGGCGGCGCCTTTGATCCACCGTCAAAGATCACATCACAGGCGCCGACATCGCGACATAAAATCAACACTGTGCAAACAAGATAAAAAGCGTTTTTAACTTTAATAAAATGTCGATCGATTACGGTTTACGACGGGAAATCGGAAATTGGGCCGCGGACTGATATAGAACTTTATACATCAGCTGACCGTACGAGAAAATAAGTTGTTTTTGAATTACGTTGGCGACTGTACCTGTTTATAGATCGCTATATTACGTAAAATTCTGTTGAGCAAAACGGCCATGACAAATACATTATGTAAATTGGTTCTAGAATTAAATAATCAACATCTCTTGCAAAATCTACCTCCTTGATAAAGAAAAGAACTGAAGAGTTTAAGAAAAAAAAACCAGAGAAAAACAAATCAAATAGCAAAAATAGATAAAAACAAAAATCCGTTCACATCACAATCATAAACCACACATAACAGACATATTATCTGTCCACACGACACAATATGATAGAAAAATAAACGGAGAACACCCATTTCAATTATAGCTTCGAACACGCGAATCTCCGACATTTGGTATCTTTCCCATGATCACTTTCCTTTGCCAACAAAAGATAAGTTCTAATCCTATAAGATCTATAATTCTCGATATAAACATTGAAAGGCACCTGCACTGGTTTATTGCTTATTTATTCCGGTTCTCAAGTAAGGATTAAGTTATAGCCAGCCCCCGAAGATTAAAGCTTAATGGAGGGAGCAATGGATTGATTTCTGAACGCGGTTCCCGCCAAATCTCCGCTTAACTTGGCTTGGGCGTCATTATGTTCGATTTATTTGTTATCTGTGCTTCTTTGAGGATTTCTTGTTTATTCTGTGGTGTTCTGAATTCAATTAATGTACAAAGTCCAAGATGGAACGCTTTTTTTTTTGAAATATGAATAATGTGTAGACGTTTCAAGGCTAGACGTATTTGAAGATTTAGCTAGATTTATTTGAAATTCCAGTGCTTAGTCTAAAAAAACTTAATTATAAAGTCTAATTCATTATCAAACACGATCATGAGATTCCTGTTATAATTAAAAATCACAAAAAAACACTGAATCCCAAATACGACGTGTACAATGTTGACACGTCAAAGATGAAATTTTAAAAAAGTCAAATAAAAATGTTGGTCGGTTATCTCTTGTTTAATTAACATCTAAGCACACAAGATTTACATAATTTCAAAGAAACATTCTCTTATATTATGTGTCGTGTGTTTGCCCCCTATATATCAATATGAGAGCCTATCGTAGACACCTGTTCTCATTTGCTTAGGCGATGTTTAACTTACATTTAACGCAAGTTTAGCCCAACACTGTCGCACACAAATTATCAACTAATTTACGCTCTCCGACGATTTTTGATGCCATAAAGAATGCCCGTCGGCCCTAAGCTTTTTACTGTGTTGATTCAACATTTCAACAAACGAGCGTTGCTTAGACTAAATATGTGAGAGCAAGGAAACTTGTGTCAATAATGGTTTTGTCCAGACATACGAGCCAATGAACGTTTCTGAGATTTTCAAGTATTTGGTTCGTGTACAAAGGCGTTAGTTAGTGACCAATCGATCGGCCGGTGATTGGTCAGTGCGATGGAGGCGGGGCGACACTATCGGCGATCGAGTTGATACGCCGCGGTGACGTCACCGGCATTGTCAGATACATCGATGGAAGTAATAACTACCTAGATGTATCGATAAATATCGTTTTGAATTGCATTTGAATACAATGGACTTCATGATGGGCATTCAATGTTACTTTTTTATCCACTGATAACGAAGTTTTCCTAAGTGATTTATGTACATACTCTGAGCTCACGCCACACCGCCATAGAAACTATCCGATACAGTAACAAGTAAAATGACGTTCGTGATGCGCAAAAATCTGCGTAATTTGCGCTAAGCTTGTTTAGAAGACAACAAATGCTAATACGAAGTGCAGGAGAAGCGAGCTATCGAACGTAGAGGGGGGAGGAGAGTGGCCATTCTGTTCGTAGTATTTATTAGTTAGTCTGTGGTCACTGCAAAAATTGGAGTCCAATAAAAGTGACACGCAAACGAGTGACCATATACCATAGCCGGGCCAGACGTCCAGTGTCTATATAACAACATTACATAATATCACGCCAGTATTTCCCGGCAGAAGTGTACCTACTAATGTTTAGGTCTCATGTAGTAGGGGGCGACTGGATTGCCATTAACCGGCCACAAATCCAAACTCCGAGCTACTACTGAGAATTTGCACTAAGGATCACTAGGCTAATGAAGCAATGCAGTGTCAAGTTTACCCAAAATTTGCTTACCGCAAGACGAACTCCAAAAGTCTATTGGTAATCAAACTCGCGTAGCTCCCCAATGACACACAGCACAATAAAACAACCCAAAGAACTCGCCAGGAATTCGTAATTCGCTAATCAATATTGAAACATCCCTTTACTGAACAACCCCTTTGGAAATATGTCTTTGAAATATTCCCTGTAAAGGGTTGAACACTGTAGGGCGATCAATCAAAATTTTGTCACAGATTCTGAAATATGATAGTCATTCGCGAGATATTTGTCGATCGGAAACAAACGGAGTCATGTACCGGAAAAATGCTGTGAAGTTCCCTTCATCTACTCTGCAAGGATAATAATATCTTTGTGAACTTTAAACTGTTGTCATAAATTCATGTGACACATAAAAAAAAACGTAGTTAAAGGTGATATTTTTCAGGTCAGGTTAGTCTATGTTACCTAATTGGAAAAAAACCGCCTAAGATTTCTGTTGAAAAATAAAGAAAGTTATGGAGTTAAAACAATGATATTTTTTGTACAGTTACACAATTAAAAAATAAATAATTTGAATATGTCCGAGAAGGAACTCCTTGGATATATATTTTTTTTCTCTTATCTTACCATTTGTCCAAATCAAATATCTTCGTTATTCCTGCTCGTTTAATATTTCCTTCTATACCTACAAGTGTCAGTAAAAGCAGAACTGAGTCTAGAGATATTTCTGATATTAAGTATCAGATTTGTGTACAGTTGATCACAGTAATGGGAAATCGGTTTCTTCTAGGCAAGCGCGCTCCATCGTAGATCGCAGTATCGCTTAACATCAGGCAAACTGGCGGTCAGGCGTAAGCCTATCACGAATAAAAATAAAAATTACCTCATAGGTATATTTATTTTACTTTGAGCTCACTATCTGTTATTACTAGCTTACTATTGTAAACTTTATCGTCTTGCAAATTAATAAGACAATGAAGATTGGCAGATTTTTTTGTAATTTGCTGATCCACGCAGTAGATGAGTAGGTAATATCTAGGATTAAAAACCCAAATGAAAATCAAAGTATTTATGGGACGATTTCCCAAACGTCTATTAAATTATATATAAAGAATAATCATCATTTTACAAAAACTTTAAATGCTAGTTAAAATAACTAAATTGAATTATTATTCTAGATTTAATCATTAAAAACGCTGAATATACAAAAATATTTAAACTATAATAAAATTCTTGATCAATGAACAAACTAAATACAAAACCAAAGTTAACCCCAACGACACCAATGGCAGAATATTTAAAGAGTACACACACAGTGTTTTAAAAGTTAAACCGTTAATTAATTCAAAGTTTAGCGGTGAGAGCACATCGGTTACATTCGGCGCATCAAATATTCAGTGTGTACACGCCTTACACTGAAGGCTTTTGGCCGAAGACAAAGATGCTTTTAAGCTTTCCGTTAGAACAGTAGAAGGGATGGAGCTGCTGTTATATGTAAAAAAAAAACAGACTACTTATCTACAATGATTAATGTTTCGTTTTGAAGGAGGAATGCCTGGTAAAACTAAGACTTTTTGACTGGTAGGATAATTTTTGTGAGACCATCTCGGCATTTATAGTCTATCAAATATAAATTGTCAAAAAATCGGTTCATAAAAAACAAAGCTACTCTATACCTTCAGACAGATAAACAGAGATCCGTCAAAAAGTCGGTTTATTACAACAATGTAACTGATATTTTAATACCTAATGTTGATTAATATGATAGGGTGTTCCGATCTAAGAATACATCATAGCAAACAGGTGTCTCTATTTCCAAACTAGCAGCACTTCATCCTAAACCCAAGCCATAAAACCTCCTTTTACCCGACACCACTCCATCGCTTCACTAAGCCACTATGTCGTCACTTCCCAACTGTGTCATCGCTGTTTATAATGTATCAGTTTTAAAACCCTCGTAAACATTAGCCGACGGTCTTCCTGTGAAGGTTGCGGAGGTAGTTACATTTTGTGGGAGTTTTCTAACTATTCGCGTACGTTCTCTCATTTACTTAAAGGAAAAGTTCATACTTTTTTTTATACCACTAAGGTGGAAACAAGCATACGGCCAGTCTGATGGCACGCGGTTACCGTAGCCTTTGGACGCTTGCAACACCAGGGGTAATACTCGCGCATTGCCGACCCTTTAAAAATCTTTTCACACCCTTTTTGAAGAACCCCATGCTGTAGTCCGTTGGGAAAACCTCGGCGGGGAGTTGATTCCACAACCTGAGTGTGCGTGGGAGGAAATTCCTCTGGAATCGCACAGTATGAGACCAGAGTGATTCTATGGTATGTGGATGAACTCTACGCCGATGGCGATAGGTGCGGTGATAGAATAAGAAGTTACCTAAGAAGCTATGTTCTACACATAGCTATAGGGTAATTGGATGTTATACCTTTGCATTATTTTATCACCGAATATACAAACAAGTACAATCATGATGGAACACGATGCCAATTTAAATTTGACATTCGTAAAAAAATATCAGACATACTTCTTGTTTCAAAAGTGCATAAATACTCCTCCTTATTTTAAACACAAATACCTAGCAATATTCAGTATTAAATCGTTTAAACACCTGGGCGACGACGGGAATCAACAATAGTTATATGTATTCCCTTGGAGACTGTCGCTTCAACGAACTAAGCTTTTAACAATACAAGTAGATACCTTAGTGCATTCTACTGATTTTATAACCTATCAACTCTATAGAGACACTAACCCTAAAATAGTTTTCTCTGTAGTAATGTTACCAGGAAAGAAAAATAAGGAATATTGCCAACCTGAAATACTTTTGTGCTGATTTTCTAACTTTATTAAAGAATTTACACATGCTTACCAATTTTTTGACTACGCATTGAAGTTTTTAGTTTAGTATATACTACTATCTATTATGATAATTAATTTGATGACGAACTATAGGCACGTATCTTTCTTCTCAAATAGTGTAAATCGGTGTACAGTTCTTACCTACATCAGCAAGCCTTTGCTTAATACTATGCATGTTTAAACACTTTAAAATGTCAATCGAGGTTATGATATTGCAATAGATAAAGTATTTTTAACTTCGGTTTCTTGCATAATATTGAAAAATCACGCTTTAAAACCTAATTAACAAACTCAGTATTTTCTAGTCTTTTAGATACCAATCTACAGAATTGTTCCCAACACTCGTATATAATACAACTTCCACTAACAAAACGGAGTTCGCAACACCTCCCGAGATTCGGCACTACCGATCAACGACTTAATTGGCGATATATTAAATTGTAAATAAGGTGCAACCCTATTGTGCCCGAGGTATTATCGAGTCGCCCGACTGATCGAGGAAACGAACAATATTAAGGACGGGTTGGTCCATCAATCTGGAGATTCTTCTAGAATGTTTACTGTGGTTGAACGATTGATCGAGCGTTAGATCGTGTGTCATATGTTACCTTAACAATATGTTGTTGATAGTTTTATTGTTACCTTTCGTCCCATAGGGATGTAGAGAATGAAAAATAGTGATGCAATTAATTTGCAGTCTTGTAAAGATCTATGATTGATATCTGAACATAACCGTCAGCCTACGTTAAGATATAATTTATCTCATAAACATCAATGTTTATCAATTAATGTTTTTTTATCTCAATCTTTCAATTATTTATTTTCTTTTGCCCTGCTCTTTCCGTTTGCTGTCGATTCGATAAGAAGAACTCATAATCCTTTGTAAAGTGTAGTTTTTTGCTCAATTCTTTTGCAATAAAAATAGTAAAAAACAATTAGGAATTGCGTCAGGTATATTGGTTGACGCTGAATGTCGACGTCATTCACAGATATTATGACGCCAATTGTTATAAAATCTGTGCGAATATATTAATTAAAGAGCACCTAGAATTTAGATAACTACAGTAATTATTTCTTAATATAAATAAATATAAAATAATTGTAAGACTTCATTTATTTAATAATAAATAATCATAATTTATTTAAATATCGTTTGCAAAATCATGCCAATTCATTTTTAAATTCGTAGTCTAACGCGTAAGTTGTCTAACACTATTTTAACTGTTACTGTATAGTGTGTTGCAAATGTAGATATTATTTTCAATAATCAGGATCAATTTAAAACGATGTATACGATCTGGAATAAATAAAAATGATTGCCATCAAATGTAATAAAAAAAAATATACATAATTTTTTAAATGCTTATTGCTTCCTTATTTTTGAACCGATTTTAATTTTTACGGGCTTTATTTATGTTGTGCATTTTCATGAGGCCATAGAAAACAAACCAGTAGCCAATTGTGAACTCATTATTTTAGCATTTATTTGAATCTCTTTTCACTTCTTCAAAAGCCTTCAACTTCATCATTGACATCCGACTCAAAGCATATCCATCGTCATATTTTGTAATAAAATCTCAATACTAAATTATTATCTTGTTCATGATTTGATTCTCAAAAGAGACTCAAACTACCCCTTAAGGGTAACCCGTCAAGTTACTTGCAGACATAAAATAATACCAATAAATGGTCGGGGCAGGTACGGTGAGCCTTATCTCCTAATAGCCGTAAGATCCCGTTCAAAGCGGCCCAATCTCAATAAATTTATTAAAGGAATATTGCCAATAGAGACCCAGCACATCCTATTAATTAAAATACTTAATTAATTCACCTGGAAATTGTTTTAATCAATTCACTTTTGGTACAATTTATTGGGGTATATTGAACTGTGACCCGAAGTCTTGCGATTATTAAAAGCGTTATATTACAATCGGGATTATCTATAGAATTGGTTTAATTATGATGGTGTCCAGTGTATAAGGTTATTTGATAGGTAGCGATACCAAAAAAACCTTTTATGAGTGACGTCACGACGAGGCGACGCATTGAAAGTAGATTTTATTGTAAAATATTGATAATGTTCTGAAATATCATCATTGGCTCCAGTAGTCGTCAGCGATACTGCTACGCTAGGTCTTGAGTTCAATTCCTAGGCCGAGAAAAGTGGTATTGGGTTTTCCTATAAAATTCTCAGTAACAGCTCGGAGTTTGGATTTGTGACTGCTTAATGGCAACAGGACCGTCCCCTATTACATGGGACTTAAACACAGCGAAATTGGGGTGGACATGAGTACATTTCTACCTAACCCTTCGGGGAATACAGCCGTGATATGTTTTTATAGCTTTGTTTATTAACAGCTTCATTTGGTTGTTGCAGCATGCTCAGAGCGCTCGATCTTGGTGGTGGCGAACGATCTCTAGAGCGCAAGCCTGAGATCCGCTCGCCGAGCACCGCACCTTCACTCAGAGACCACTCAGCCGAGCGGGAGCGGAGCGCAGAGCGACGGGACACAGGTACGTTACTAGCTTTGAGTAACGACTGTGTTGAGTGGAGAAAAACAATAAAATAGTTATCAGAACTTAAATTAAGTTCCGTTCCACTCAGTTATGTCGAGTTTGGATTTGTTATCTAACTCCTAGCATTCGGCCTGAAGGATAACGTCTTAAATTTCCAGTCAAAGTCCAAAGATTGACGTCATTTCAGGCCGGATGCTGGTTGCTTCGTCGTCAAGTGAACATTGGAAATCGATGGCGGCAATGCACGTTCGATGTTTCAAACCTTGTGTATGTCCGTAGCTAGTTCGTGTTCGCTTCACTTTTCTGTCCGCAAAAAAACAACAATTCGCAAAAAAACGCGCGGAGTACGAGGAATATCCAGTTCCCATCACCTCAGCCATGCCGCTCACGGACGCGCGTAATCGTTTCAAACTTAGGCTTTAGAATTCGGAGCATGCCATGATGCCGACATGAGAGACGCCGCGCGCGCATTAAACATTCGTACACCGTTGCCGAATGATTGCGACGCTTACGAGCGTGCGTGCTAGCTCCCCCTACCCTGCCCCGCCCGTCCCCTCCTCGTGTTCCCGCGTAACCGTGCTCTCACCGCAGGTGTGGAGGAGTGGCCCAGCACGCCGCCGCCGCTCAACAACAACACGACGCACCACAACAACAACGGGCCCACGCCGCTGCCGCTGCCGCCTCCGAGCCCCTTCCGCTTCGAAGAACATCGCACCTACAGGTTCGCCGAGGACATGGGGCCGTTACCGCCTGGCGCCTTAGTCGGACGCCTCGGCGACTCCCTCATCCCCAAAGGCGATCCAATGGAAGCACGACTACAAGAGATGCTCAGATACAACATCGACAAATATGCGAACACCAATCTAGACACGTTGCATATAAGCCGGAGAGTCAGGGAGTTGCTGTCAGTTCACAATATTGGGCAGAGACTGTTCGCCAAATATGTTCTGGGGCTGTCGCAAGGGACGGTGTCGGAGCTGCTCTCGAAGCCGAAGCCGTGGGACAAGCTGACGGAGAAGGGCCGCGACTCATACAGGAAGATGCACGCGTGGGCCTGCGACGAGGCAGCCATCATGCTACTCAAATCCCTGATCCCTAAAAAAGGTATTTTTCTATACACACGTCTGCTTGTGCTAGTTTTTATTGCGGGATAATTATGTACTATTTGAAAGATGGAAAGTTGCGGGTCCTATGAAAATGATCAGGCTTGATGTGAATACCACTGATCTCAGCGAATGTACGTACAAACAAACTGTAAATTTAACAGATTTACTCTTTTGCTTTTGGTTCAATATCATTGTTATCGGGTATATCATTGTCATTGATCACTGGCATTCTCAGTTTTGCATAATCAAGCTTCAACGTACCACAAGTGATCAAAATGGGTACCTAGCTATAGGTATTACATTATTTATATCGCGAAGTGACAAAAATATCTAATCACCTTTGGTACGTTGAACCACGGCCATCAATTCGCTTAACACGAATCATCTGAACCGTTTGACACGGCGGTTATCTTGGCTTGTCAAGTTTACCTGACAATAAACCTCATCAATCACGGCACCACTCGCCTACGAGTACAAAAATTGTTTACATTTATAGCGCCAATTACTTTTTACGCGAATATTGATCAATCTTTACGTATTACTGACAATAAACGCGAATTTTAGGAATATTCGAAATTTAAATCGTAGTAGAACGCACTCGAAGCTTCTTCATGTAGTTCCGCACTCTTTTTTTGATTTTTTAACACTATCATTTATTTTTTTTGTTTTGTTCCCTTTAAACCTGCTCCTCAATCCTTTTCCTTTATCCTCTCATCCTGTCGCGTGCGGAAATACCAGGTATTGCCCGGTCCAAGGAAACGTGGACAAGTGTACACCTCCCTCAGCTTTGACTTCTAAATTATAATTTTTGTCATTTTTTTGACCTCCGAAATTTACTTTTGTGTACTCTACCTTTTTCCAAATTTAACGTCCTTTTTGTGACGATTTTTTTTATTTCAGGTTTTTAGTAACAAATAAACCACGACGGCGCGATAAAAGGGAGTTATATTAGTAAAAATAAGATCTATTCGTTTGCTCTTTTAATAATTAGATACTCATTACTCATCATAATAATTAAATAAATTAAAGCAACTAAATTCAAAGTAAGAGTCCATGTTGTATACATAGATATAATGTGGAAATGGAAAAGCGGAGCGGACACGCACTCGACGCAAACAACGAACTTGCCGCAAAGCGATAGCGTTCACGTTCAGTTACATAGCATAGCAACTGCAACTGTCACTCGTTCCCTGCTTTGTAAAGTTGCATGGCACAAGTTTAACATGTATATGTAGGTACACTAATAATAAAGTTTAACATATACCTAGGGCTAACATTGCTTAGACATGTAGGTATAATAACCAAGCAAACATAATATTGAATAAAGGCTTTTGCACTTCATATCATTGAACTTTACGATAGAGAATCGCTATTCCTATCAATCGCTTTTAATAAAAATTAAACCAATACGTAATTCTGCACAATGCAGAAATTTGGTGGAATTAAAAAGAACGTTCTCATTGTAAGGCTGTGTACACATTAACGACAATGCAGGACAATGTATAAATCTGCGAATACAATGGACTCTTGTGTATTAGCCTTTGTCCCCATCGATAGGGATGAGCTCAAATAGATTGAATTTCAGATAATTCCCGGAAGGGTTACGGTTTTCTTATTTCGCTGTGATGTTATGCGGTTTTCGTTTTTCTATTCCGGTTACTGCTGATTGGTGGTTTGTCTGCGTTTATGTGGTTATTATGCAAGGAAGATTTAGGATGCATTTTTAACGGATTAAGTACTTTGTTCGTGAAGCGACAATGCAATGGCTTGTTCTTTTTCCGTTTTTCTGTATCATTGGAATTTGTATGAATGAAAAATGTATACGAGACATCGGTGGTACATTCGTGAGTAGTAATAAGTAGTAATGACTGCTCGTTCGTCACGCTACATACGTAATCAATAGCGTCCGTACAGCACTCGTGGGAAGCACTTTCTTCTGATTGATACTTTTCAAAGTTTAAACCGGACTACTAAATGGATTTGAAGTTATTGTTCTTCCTAAAATAAGGGATGCCCTTTTATTAATTTTAACTCTCGCGTTCTGTCCCCCTCCGACATTTTTGTTATAATATTTCTAATGTCACCTCATATAGCAGAAATGCCTCAAACGGTTGGTTTTTTTATTAATTTGGAATTGGACTGTGTAGGTATGTTTTTTCGATATATATAAATGATGACAATATCAGAACAGAATAAAACTTCTTGGTGTAAGTTGATCGTTTTTTTTTAAATTAATCAAACCTAGGTCTTGCCACACAGATCTTAGAAAGTTCAGCATAAAATAGCGCACAATACCGTCCATTCCTTCCACATAAGTGGTAAGCACCAACGTATCATTTCGCTGCAAACGTTATGGGTGTCGGCGATTTCCCAGTTCCCACGATACACATGTATAATGTCCGTTCGTCCGTCCGTTGCGAAACGATTGTTGTTCGACGTTCACACGCGACACTGTTGTATGTGTTGCGGCAATGGTAGGCTGTATGGCCTGTATGCTGATGTTAAGAAATACCGAGCCTGGAAAATTGGCGATTCAAAGTAAATAGGTTTATTTCTTTTCTTGACGAGAATGACATAAGTGGTATAAGCAAAGTGTCTTGTTACTGTCCGATATTTTTACACGTAAAGTCCATAATGCTATCGAATTCGTCAAAAAAAAGCACGCTGTGTTCGGGCAGCGAGACATCTCGTAATATTTTATTGTCATAGACGTAAGATTTCTGCACTCTAGTAGTCCAAAAATCCCAGACTCTCATCTTACGTCCGGGGTTAGTTATTTTACTGATTACAACCCTACTTCAGCAACGATTTGATACTTTTTCTTTACAAATACGCCATGCAAAGGTAAAAAGTAAAAGAGCCTTCATTTATTTTATGCTTCTTGTTCATAAATGGAACGCTTCCGATTTAATACCCTACGTGATAAAACTATTTTTTTTTTCTTGCAACTATCTATTTTTTGTACCATACTAGTACCTACCTAACCAAATTGAAAAAAGCGTCTCTATTAGATAATGTGGCTTTTACATACAGGTACTCAGTCGACAGTACATAAATATACTTGGTTAAACGATCCACGCGCCTAACAATAGTGGATTCATTAAAAACCAGCTTCACCTGTCTCCTGCCCTACAAACTGTTAGCAAAAAACCGTAAAGACTATTTATTAAGGTTGTATATCATCGATACTTTTACGTCTGTATTGTCTTTGGTTTATGGTGCGTTAATTAAAAGGGTAAACTTTAACAAAAGTAACATTAAAAAAATATTGTTTGATCACATTATTTTGTTTTCGAATTAAGATTTCTTTTAATTTCCTTTATGAAAACTTTAACAATAAAAGAATATTTTGTTACCTGTTATAAATAAGTTTGTTTTCATTTTCAATAGGTAGTAGGTACTTTTAATAAAATGAAACCCAAAGAATGTTTTTGTAGTCTGTGTACCACAGCACACAATTACACGTTCTAAATAAAAGTAAAATAGTGATGTACAAATTTTAGTGTTTGAAACTGATAGTACCTACCTGTCGTGACTTCATTCAATTTTCGATCATGCACAGAGCAAATAAATCGGTAAGCTATCGTCGTACATCGAGTCTTCTCGAGACAATAATATTATATTATTTTTCACGACCACTAAACTTCGATGTAAGTCGGCTACGTTATTTATTCATATAATCCCTCATTCCAATTAAGTTTAATAATGGTGGTCGTAATTATTGCTCTTATTACTTGTACGGTTCAGTGACGAAATGGTATTAGACGTCTCGTTGTTTACGATCACAAAAATCGATTTAAAAACTCATTGGTAGAGATAAGAATAGTTTCATATGTGCTGCAATAAATCTCTAGCACGATTTCCATTTGAGGTTTAATTTTAAAGTCAAAATCAACACCGCTAAAATGATTGCCCTAAAAAATTCAGCCATATAAGATTTGCAAACTTTTAATGACGTAATTTTATCTAATCTTATATTTAGCGTTGACTAAAAACCAA
Source organism: Acronicta aceris (assembly GCA_910591435.1). Classification (NCBI taxonomy): domain Eukaryota; kingdom Metazoa; phylum Arthropoda; class Insecta; order Lepidoptera; family Noctuidae; genus Acronicta; species Acronicta aceris. The sequence goes on along the minus strand of OU342778.1, from coordinate 798,550 downwards.
ATTTCAAAACCTAATATCGTAAAGCTCATGATTTTATGCAGCTGCTCTTTGAATGTAAATGTAAAAATCATTGGCAAGAACTATCAAAAAATATATTTGAAAATTGAACTCCACTTAATGTTCGGATACACGCAGAGAATTCCGAGAACCCACCAATATTTGGACGAAGTTCGGCTCTCAAAAGCATTTTAAGCGTAGCGTGAAAATCTATTTTCAATGGGCCACTATCGGCCGGCACAGGACACCCGCCAAAGGCTTTATGCCCGAAGTTAAGCGTCCTCGATGCTCCTGTACTGTAAACTCCCCTTGTAGAGCTCTTAGTTTAACGCTAAGCAAATTTTAATATTCAATTGTGCTTTTGCATGTCCGGGATTTGTTTTACAATAGGTGCTTCATACACGAAGTTTTGACGCTGAAATGTGTAGGTATTCTATGTATGTGTGTAGTTATTTCTATTAAAACAATTATAAATAAAAGACAAGACCTATCAATTAGTTACGGTTCGTATCAATAATAAAACAGAGTTAAATTCTTGTTTTCCTTAATACTATAACTATCATTATAATTATAATTGGCTCATTAAAGATAATTCTTTAATAGTCCAATTATTATCATCAGACAATATTCTTGTCTAGCTTGTCTTATGAAGTTTTAAAGCTATGTAATCTTAACTAATGTCCCTACATATCTTTCCATTAAAGTTGAAATACAAACTTTCCTTTCACATAAACGCATTGCTAATAAGTTATCGATGCGGCGGTCAAGTAAGGCAGCCCGCACGGGGAACTGTCAAAGGCGTTTAAAACGGAACGGAGTTGGGAACTCTGCAAGTGTATTAGCGGGCTGGCTAATGCTCGGGGACAGCGCATCGAGCGCACACGGACACAACTCGTCACGCGTCGTCTTCATCACTGACTTTAAACCGAACAGTCTTTAGAATTAATTTGAATGCGTTCTATTTTCAAATTCAGTTTTCTCGTAAATTGATTAAAGTTTGAAATGTAGATTTTTTTTAATGGAATTTTGCATTAACGTGTAACAACGGTAATTTAATTACAATCGTAAGAAATTGAAAATTTAATGCTACTTAACTCCGTTTGTCATTTTGACAACTTTTGGGGATGTTTTAGTAAAATACAGAAAATTTGATTCGATGGTATTCATAAAAAAAACAAATAACGACATACATTAGTCAAAATGTAACAACAGTAAGTAATTTGCGTGGAATCGCTATAAAACGGCACGAATATGTTTTGGGAACATTATACTAAACAATTATCTGACAATTAGACAGATAACTCAATGATTGAGTGCTTTATTTAAGTCTTTTATATAGATATCTACTGAAATCCATTTGCGAAACTATTAGGCGCCTAAATCGATTCCTGTATAACATAAATATCCATAAAAGGGCGTATCAACTAAAAGTAGCTAACAAACAAGACCATAACACATAAATCATAAACTTCGAAGCACGAAAATTCGTGTTGATAATCACATAATAATTACGGACTCGATAAAACCCGCCGGGAATCGAACAGGGATAGGAGGGATTAGCTGTAATGAGAATAAAATTAGCGACATATTTGTCCATATAAAACATCAATTGTAATTTGGCCTTAGTTTTTATAAATCGGTTCATTGACATGTATCCGAACAAAGAAAAATTTTATTTGAAAGAGATATAGCAACGTAGCGCCATCTCTTAGCGAGCGGAAAAACTAAAGATCTTGTATATTTACTAGAAAAGTACAAGCTTTATGCAATAAGTAACATATAACTAAATGCATCTTACAAACACTTATAAAATTACGATGACTGAGACGAACATTTAATTTACGATGCAATTATCGCTAAAGTATTATTACAAAGGACATTTCCAACAAAAAAGTTTCGCGACGGCCACTTAGAAAGCACCTTTGAAAAACTAAATGCTCATTTAAGAGCGTTTAAGCAGAAATAACTTGAAAAAAGCGAGGTATGCACGCAACAATGTGTACGTAACGCCATCTGTCGCCGAGTAGCGTAAAGCTAGCGTAGAGGTCAAGAAATTATTTTGCGAAGAATGCTCGCCGTCCCGCGGCCGCTTTGATGGCTTCCGACGAAGCAATCAGACCTCTTTACGGGCATATTTATGATTATAATACCGTGTCTCATTATATACTTTATGATTTTATACCTAAACGACTGTCCAAGATAATAATACCTAAGTAATTGTTACGGCTGAACGCGTAAACGACCTGGCAAGCGAGACAACCGTCTTTCCGTCTTTGTCTAACAAATAATCCAAGCCAATTTACAGAATATTCGTAATAGACTAGACTTAGTCATAGTCTTGTTGTACTTTTAGCATAATTAATTACTTAATACAATCACAATGGGTTTTTTACAAGCGAGCAAATATTATTTCGCGAGTTAATTGCTTAATTATGCTTTAATTGTAATAGGCAATAAGAAATTTAATTATCAGATAAACATTCTTAAAATCTAAATAAAATAAAAAAATTGAGCTTCAGTTTGTTCAATTGTTTTGTACATTCTTTACAAAATAATGATAATTATATTGTCTTGCATTTTAGCCACACAAAAACTGTTCAAGGATACAGAGTAGGCGATGGCATTATCGTTTTCTGCCAATAATGTCAAATGACCGATACTGGGAAGAATGATTAAATTACATGGCATTATAACTTTACATAAAGACTACATTTAAAAGTATTATTTAAATAATGTGGACTCACTTCATAGTCCTTAACACAATTAGCTTTTAATAGCCAAACTAAAATAAGATGGCGGTAAATTATTGCAATCAAGAGCTCTTGTTGTATAGCGTTCCGTTGCAATAATTTTGTTGCGTTTTACAACTGAACAGACAAATATATTTTAATGTATATCAGTTGACATACGTGAATTAACTTCAGAGAAATATCGGGGTTAACTATTTTCATCTACGATGTTACAAAGACATTTTACGAGCTTGCTTATTATATTGCGTGTCATTTTGTTATGTAGGAATTAATTGATAGACTCGATTCAAATGTGTGGCTTTACTAATGCTGGAGCGGATTTACGATAGATTTTCAGCGCCAATAAACTGTTTTCAATCAGAGACCAAATCATTGTAGATATCACATTTGAACTTATTTAATTATCATTATGCAGGACATCTAGTAACGTATTTACGTAAGTATTCAAATCAATTAAAACTACATTTAAAAATCGAACGCGATTCAAATCCACACAGATTATCCAAAAAAGGTCTTAATTCGTCAACAATACACTGAAAAAAAGAATACAGACATTCTCGTTCGTCAAGCAAGCGGCCGAAGCGCGGGTAATTATTTTAATAAAGCCGCGGTTGCACCGGCGGTCGTAAACACGTCGCGCGACCGTCGCTACGTCAACGCCCACCGTTCACTTTCAAACGTTTCGATTTTCGCGCAAATGTGATCGAGAATGCACTGGGATTGTCGCTGTTCCGGCCAAAATAATGACGTGGTTGGTCTCGATTGATGGCTGAAGCGCACGACTGAACGCCTGGATCTTTGTTGAATGTTTGATTGATGTGAAATATGTTGGGTGCTATTAATTGTACCTACGTTGCGACTCTTAATTGGTATCTATGTTTAGATTTGTGTAGGTACTAAGTTTTTGGGAATTAGTGATCATTGAGATTTAATAATACAATTTAGTTAAGACTTACCGTATAAACGTTGTGTTTCAATTAAGCGTTTGTAAATAGGCTAGTACTACAATCAATCTTGATTTCAACTGAAACCATACATGCACTTCAGAGAAAGATCAAATCGTCGCGCGCCAAATCGCGGGCGCCATTTTGCGAACCGTTTTCACAACAGTTTAATAGGAAATTAAGTGCATCCTGACGTATTATTCGTCGTAATTAATTACACACGTTTCCTTAGCAAACCCTGAGTTATATATCAGGGATCTGTCTCACAAGATGGGTTGTTTAAACTGTCAGTTCGGACGCGATTTGTGACCGACCATTTTACATCTTTGCTCCCCGTCTTGCATAATTAGTAAGGATTAATGTGTAGCTATGAATGACTCGTCATTGTGCCGCGAAATAGTTTTAATCCAACACACTCGCAAATTAAATCAAGCTCTAGATTTATCTATACACGTCGCAAAATTTATGACAGTAAATTGCAGCAAACTGAAAATATTTCCAGTTATTAAAAAATGCCATCGTATTTTCAAAATGGCGTTTTGACAGACACCGCACGTCAAAGTAGCGCGCTCTAGTAGCGAAAAAATGTTTGGAATGATTGCCAAGATTACATTTTGACCTTTTGTCTCTTACCTATTTTTAATGCACCACATTTCCGCACTTACGATGCCAAAACGACTTTTACTAGCAAAAACTGTAATTCTTTGAGGTGTTCTTATTCCTGGAAGTTTGACGACTAAGGTCGTTCATGTCAAATGTTGATACATCTCAATTATTATTTGGTAGGTACGTGCTTTATTCTTTCAACACGGTATCAATTCAGCGATCAATTCGGTCTAATTCTTTGATCCAAGGAATGTTTGACAATTATTTTGACATGAATGTTCTTTTTAATTTTATTCTTGGCCACTACACCGTGACTCTGGAAACTGTAGTAACTCATCGCTTTATTGTAGACGTAGTACTGTAGTATACTAATCTTTCGTACAGTTACGGGGTATAGACTTGCCATCGATCTTTTTTTTTCAATTTTCACGCAACAAAAGCCCTCTCTCGTTGGCGCGTGTTTGCGTGCCACGCCGCAATCAATCGCGTCTACAATCAATAAAGCAACTGTGCGAAATCAATGCTATTAATGCGGTACACGTGAAAAATCATTAAATTGCCACGGCACGTTTTTTTATAGGTATATTTTATCTGTTGAAAAAACTGTTTGATATTACGTGTCTAGCGGCAAAACATTCAAATTCGACGCCATTATTTGGTCATCAATTACGCGTTTAACGGTCGAACGCAACTGAATCCAACACAAAATATCCTAAACAGCTTTTGCGTGAAAATTTTAAGTGTAAACTTAGTATTGCTGAAAATGGACTTTGTTTGCAAGTAATAACTGTAAACAAAGACGTGGCACAGACCTTAAAATCAATTACAACGGGCACATGAAGCGGCAGACGCGATCGGCACTAACCACGTTACAGCCTGTAGTTAACGGGAATTCGGTTATTGCGTTAAAAAACTTCGCTGCGCTATCGTTAAAAGTTTTACAGATAAGCTCCGGGGAGATGCCAGGATGTATATTCTGCAGTTTTTCCATTGCCATCTCACTATATACAGAAATAGGGTAAAATAAGTACCTACTACGTGCAGTTTGGGCGGAAAACTTCCTGAACTGAATGTAATTACAGTACGGCAAGATTTTAGTGCTGTGTTAAGATGAAAGTGGACCACAACTGAAACAACAATTTGATAAAATTGGCAGTCGCCTTCCGTACATATATATGTAGAAGCAAGGCATTGATTTTAATAATATCTAAAAAACGTATAAGATAGATATATAAGGGATTTATTGTTTCAACGATTCTTACATATACAGAATACATTGGTAGAAACTTTTTGGATTGATGATTAGACAGGCAAAATAAAGAACCATGACCCAATATCCAGTCGTCGGGTAGATACTGAATTTCAACTACATTCCACAACACACAGTGAGTTGACAGGACTTACTTGCTCAGTCTCATCTATACGGCAAGTCCCTCGGGGCTGGCAAAATTGATTATTGAATCTAGTTACAAACTAGCTGGTGCTGAGATTTTACGTCGGTAGGGAATATGAACGCTGATTTTTTATAACTCGACAATTTAAAATGAAAATATAGGGTTGAATAATACGTGAATAAGTTTGTGTAATCAAAAAAAATTAAGCCGTGTCACAAAGGAGGTCAAGACGAATGCGAGCATAGTTTACAGTAACTGTGGAGAAAACAGAAGTTTAATATTTCATAAAATTTCCCGGAATTCGTGATACAAGTCATTGTTTTCAATATATTCTGTCTAGTTTTCTTAGATAATATGATAAATAAACTGCGGAATTCACGACGACGTGCAAATTGTTTTATACATAGATTTATCATATCGAAGACAAAGAAATCTCTGTCCTATTAAGTAATTAAGCATTCATTGATACATAAAGGCGCTGAAATAATTAGTATCTGTTGACAAAACGCAGGGATCGCTCAAATAATAAATTGATCTATAAAAATGATTTTAAACCAACCTCAACCTCTCATATAATCTCTTCCTAAACTAATAATATTTTAAACTTTACTACTTAAGCTGTAAATCACTGAAATTATATCACCATTAAAACGCGACATATATAAATACGTTTTACTACTTTATACTAAAAAAACTCACCCTCAATATTACAGTTTTAGCGTAATCGTGTCATTTTCGCGCCCGCTCGTTTAGCCACCAACCAATCAAAAACACGCTATTTGAAATTCGGCAATTTTCGGCTCAATCAACGAATATGATTTCCACTACGTGTAATGGCGTGATTACCAAAACATAAGCGGATTGCATGTTTATATAAACTAACAAAGCCACTTAAATATCTACTGTTAGATTTCTCCGGTGTGCGGAGCGCACAAACAAATAATTCCTAGAATTGTCTTACTCGTCCTTATCTTAATTTCATGAGCTCGCTTCCTCCGTGGCACGTACTTCGCGTACTTGTGTGGCTCTCGTCACATGCACAGGACCATTCTGTTTCTCTCTCGTGTGGAATCAATTGTGGTCGGTGCCCCCGTCGCGGCAGATTGCCATCTAGCACGCGATCCCGATCACCCGACCCTACGCACGCGACGTCGAACAAAAGAAACTTACCAATCGAAAATTATATCATTCCAGAATTTACCTCTTCATTTTCAACGTTATCGTGTTAAACGAACCGAAAGATTTATTTTCTGTTATTATCAAATGTTTGGGGGTTCTCATTGAAATATTTCCGACACATGCAATACGAGGCACCTAACTACCTCCTCGGATTTGTATCATTTCATTGTTGTACCACTTAGCACCTAATTTTAACTCAGATGCTCGTTTATGCAACTATTTCTTTTGCATATAATTAACAATTCAAATACTGTATTTTTTCCCTGCTCTGCAACACTTTCGAGCGGCCCTGACGTCCGCTGCCGACGACGACTCGAATGCAAATGAGCATCGATCGCCCGTGTGACGTATAGAGCGCGCACTTCTCACCCCTTTCTTGCGACTACCCGCCAACTTGATTTACAATCCCGGATACGGGTTCCCCGTTCGAATCTAACCTATACGGTTAAATTACGAACGTTACTTTTTTCACTATGTCACAGTGACACTATAATTTAGGGCACCGCCCCTTTACTTTCCAAAGCCTTTGAATATTCATACGACTATAGCAATCAATAACGGCCACAAAGAAAATAGTTTTCGCGTGCACGCACGCGATATAATGTCGCATAAACAAATAATTTCTTCGTTTTTATTGTTATCCTTGAATTATGTTATTGCCACTCGAATTTACACGGCCCCTTTCCCGCCATCGGTCAGAAGCGATCAAACGGCGTCCGATAAATTTTAAACTTCCGTGACTGGGCGACGTTAATTGAGCAGCGCGTTTTTTAAAAATATCCATCAAAAATGCACATCTTAATGGCCAACAATAAAAACTGATATCGTTACATACTTTATAGTCTTCTAGATAAGAAATGCGAATGAAACTAGATAAATAAAAATGAAATATTTAGAGTACCTACTAGTCGCGTCCCGCTGGCCGGCCATGTTGACGACTTTGACGTGTAAGTTAGGTACCTACAAAATGGCGCGACCAGTATTGCGTCACTAGCCTGTGGAAATAACCTCAGTTTTTTGACAATATTTCGAAGCACGTCGCAGTAATTGCCCCCGTGCCGTTTACAGAATAACAAAATGTCTGCAACAAGATCAAAGGCATTAATAGACGTGTGTTGAAATTTATCGACGGCCCGTATGTCGAAGGATGAATATATACATACAAATCGCGGAGTCGTTTGTCTGTAATTTCAAAATTATCTGCTATATTTGCGAGACGTTTTATTTATATTGTATTTTTATAGTTTTGTCTTAACGTCTGTCCGTTTACTCTGTACATTAAATTACTCGGTTCATAAGAGATAACTGCGTGCTTCACATTTTGATTCGCTACGATATGTCAAGCGGTTTTGAAGTTATAAAGAAAAACCGCGAAGACCGCCGTGAGGCAAGCCTCGACTTAGAAATAAACTAAATATCAGTCGTCGACGCGGACGAGACACGGCTGACATTCTAATTATGTTTTGATCGGTACTTATTGACATAACGGGTATCATTTTGATACTTACTAAATTTGAAATTTTAATACGGAGGCCTATTCCATTTCAATGACTCATGTACACGGAAATTAACTCATTCGCTTTTATATACACTTACTACTACCCACTTTGCACATACTAAAGACAAGATGACCAAATACATTTATACCGCTGTTTGAAAAATTGTCATTTCTCATTTGTTCCGAATTTAAAAAATGTGCCAGATCATTTGCTTCCCTTTAAAATTGGAACGTCAGTGTGATTCAATATTTTTTTTTATCTTTTTCGTGTTTCACCGCAGGTTTTGGATTTTGTCATTACAAACTATAAAGTTAGTACTACATATAAAAATTTACGCAAACATTAGAAATACGATTCATTTAAAAACGTATCACGTAAGTTATTGTCTAACATTATGGTCACACAAGATCATAATCTGGATTATATTTTAAAATATTTGTCACGTTCACTCAGTGATAACTCGTTACGTTCGTAAACGGTTGATTTCAGAAAAAAAATGTCTATAGAAGGACATGACAGCGTTATTATTATGTTTCGGAACGTGAGAATTTCCAGAAAGTGACAACATTGCCAATGAAAGTGAAAACAATAAAGTCTTACAGACCAAAAGACTAAGAAACTAGTGAAAGTTGAAAAAGAGCGATTAGATTGCCAAAAACATTGAGATATTGCTGTATTATATCTTTAGTCTTGACATCTAACACTTATTTAGAAATTTTATGCTGGCAACTCTTTCTAAATAAAGTGGATTGATGATATGTAACCGTGTGAACAACATAATGCACAATAGCTCTTCCACTTAAGCTTTCGTATTTTGTTAAAACGTATAAAACAATGTCATTGAGCGTTATCTTAATTCATTTTTAATTCTCAATAAATAATTTTATTTATACACTTTACGTTCCAATAAAAACGGAGTGTGAGTTTCGAAGAAAAACAATTGCATCTCACAGCATTATGCGTTTTAATGTTAAATAATTAAGGACTAACTCGGCGCAACAACGAACAAATCTAAAATAAACCAACTGGTGAAGAAATTAGCGAACATATTGTCGGTTTTAAAATAAAATTTAAGGACGCAATTAAGTCTTTGTGATCCTTGAAAATTAATACGTCAACTCACAAACGATCCGTTTTCGGAGTCGTTAAAATACCGCAAAGCAAATAACATTATCGTTTTTCTTTAAACACTTGACGGATGTGGCTGATTTTTAAAGTACCATCGTCATACAATATGTACAGACATAATAAGAATAACCGTACAGTTATCTATAGATATGGCGTCCAATTATTATCATGTTCATAAGATAAAATAAATGAGGGCGCCGCGCTAACACCGCTCGGATTTAACACCAAAAATTCTTTGAACTCGAAATATACTGTAACAAATATTACCCGCAAGAGATCCGAGTATCCGAACATTATGCGCGCACTTTAATTCTATAATCATCTCGGCGAACGTCTAAAACTAATTACGCGACTTAATTAAACTAATTCTGTGCGTACATCACCATCTAAATAGTGTCGTTTCATTGTGAAAGCGGAGACAATATGTTGACAGGATGAATGACCACAGTGTGCCGGGCGGTTTTCACGCGTAACTTCACTTGTTTATGAGTGCGCGGGCGCAGTTTTAGGATTACTGGGCTTAGGCGATGAGTGCACGTTCCCATTCAACGATTATCTCTTAAGCGCTATGCATCGCTGTAGAGTTTAAATGAAGCGCCTAATTTCAATTGTACCAAATATAACTCGCGTATTTATTACTTGGCAACAGTTAACGCTACTAACACGGATGTACGGCACACAGCCCTGTGTGTGCGTGAGGAACAATTTAGCGGCAATTAAAATTGTTCGTGTGTGGATTCGAATGCAAACGATTGCAATACATTATGTAGAAATATAGTTATTTACAAAAACATAACAACTCTTGTACCATATATGTGTCGCCTTTGTTTCTGCCCTGATTTCTCCGATTCTCGGTACATAAACAAGCTATCATAATGCAGAAACCAATAAAACTAATTTTGTAATTCGAAAAAGCCATTAAGAATGCGTGGAAATCTCGCACCGAATGATTTGTATTTTTCATTGAACCTAATTTCAGCTCATATTAGTAGTTATGCTAAATTCCAAATGATTTATGTCTAACAATATTTTGTTTTATTTCAGTTGGGACAAAAGATGGAACCGGCGCAGTGTTCGGACGACCAGACGGTGATGGGGACGACAGGCTCACCCATGCGATTCTGAACGAAGCGCATCTGATGAAGTCGTCAAGCGGACCTCCACACAACGATGATTCCAGAAGCAATGAGGACTCTAGTTCGCCGAGGACTCAATGCCCCTCACCGTTCTCTAATAAGGTAAGACATTAGTCATTCAATGACTATTTAATAAAACTCATATAAACTTCATTATATGCCTTCATAATATAAGCCTAAAACAGTAACAACTTGATCAAGATATTATTTTGTCTTTCTTCAGGATTCGAGTCAAAATAGACGGCTCAAGAAATACGAGAACGATGATATTCCCCAAGAAAAGGTGGCGCGTATATACCAGGAGGAGCTTGCCAAAATCATGACCAGGAGAGTGGAAGACATTCGTCGCGAGGGCTTTCCTGGGTAAGCCTTAAGCTTTTTTACGTCAAATAAGACTGTAATGTTATAAAACTTGAATTTCCTAAAAATGTAAACGAGAACAGCCCATCTAAAACTAATGTATAGCATGTTCCCTCCTTTTTTCAGCGGCGGCATGCCACCACATATGGAGAGGCCACCGGAAGACATCCGTATGGCACTAGAAGCATACCACAGAGAACTTGCCAAGATCCAGCCGGCTGGTAACATTCCCAACCTCCACAACCTGCCAGCAATGCCGCCCTTTCCCAATCTCCTCGCGTTGCAGCAACAAGCGATGCAACAAGCTCAGAACCAGCAGATGAATGGATCAGGAGCGGTTCAAGATCTCTCTTTGCCTAAAGATAAGAACGCCAAAATGAACGGAATGACTGATAGTGATAAGGAAAGATCAATGGATGCCGAAGAGGCTATTAGGCACGCGGGGAGCGCATTCTCATTAGTAAGGCCAAAACTAGAGCCGGGACAGCAATCAACAGGATCATCCGCGTCCAGTCCGCTGGGCAATGCGATCCTACCACCAGCAATTACTCCAAATGAGGACTTCAGTAGTTCAGCAGCAGCAAGCCCATTACAAAGGATGGCATCAATCACAAATAGTCTCATCTCCCAACCAACAAACCCTCCTCATCATCCGCCCGTACAGCGGTCTATGAAAGCGGTTCTTCCACCGATAACACAGCAACAATTTGATCTCTTTAACAATTTGAACACTGAAGACATAGTAAGAAGAGTGAAAGAGGCTTTGAGCCAGTACTCCATTAGCCAAAGGTTGTTCGGTGAATCCGTTCTTGGTCTATCGCAAGGATCCGTGAGTGACTTGCTAGCAAGGCCGAAGCCCTGGCACATGCTCACGCAAAAAGGAAGAGAGCCTTTCATCCGTATGAAGATGTTCCTTGAAGATGACAATGCTGTCCACAAACTGGTTGCATCACAGTACAAAATCGCGCCGGAAAAACTTATGAGGACTGGGAACTACAGCGGAGCACCTCGTAAGTATTATCTCTGTATAGCATTTTAGTGTATTCGTATTGTTATTCAATAAGAATAGTAGATTAATAGTATTTTCTTCTTTTGTTCTTACAGCATGTCCGCCGAATATGAACAAACCCATGCCGCCAACGCAGAAGATGATTTCTGACGCGACCTCATTATTGAGCAAGATGCAGCAAGAGCAGTTGCTGGGTTCAGGCCACCTCGGTCACCTGGGCCAGCCCACGCCGCTGCTGCTGACGCCGCCTGGCTTCCCTCCGCACCACGCGGTCACGCTGCCGCCGCAACACCACGATAACAACAACAAGGAGCGGAAGCCCCCACCTCCACCACAGCCGCACCACCAGCCCCCTGTCATGCGCAACCTCCACCAACATATATCGCCAAGCGTTTACGAAATGGCTGCGCTCACCCAAGACTTGGATACGCAAACCATTACAACCAAAATCAAGGAAGCGCTCCTGGCAAATAACATTGGCCAGAAAATATTCGGCGAAGCTGTCCTTGGCCTATCCCAGGGTTCTGTCAGTGAATTATTATCAAAACCGAAACCCTGGCACATGCTCAGCATCAAGGGCAGAGAACCATTTATTCGAATGCAGCTGTGGTTGAGCGATCCCCACAATATCGACCGCCTTCAAGCTTTGAAAAATGAAAGACGAGAAGCCAGTAAACGACGGCGGTCAAGCGGCCCTGGACAAGATAACTCCTCCGACACATCATCGAATGATACATCAGAGTTTTACCACTCCAGCTCGCCGGGGCCTACCACGGGAGCACCATGTGCCAAGAAACAGCGCGTTCTGTTCTCTGAAGAGCAAAAAGAAGCGCTCAGATTAGCGTTTGCGCTTGACCCGTACCCAAACATGCCAACCATCGAATTCTTAGCCGCTGAATTGGGTCTGTCGTCGAGAACCATCACCAACTGGTTCCACAATCATCGTATGCGGCTAAAACAGCAAGCGCCTCATGGCTTGCCAGCTGAACCTCCTGCGCGGGATCAATCCTCTGCGCCTTTTGACCCTGTTCAATTCCGTCTGCTTCTCAATCAGAGGCTACTGGAACTTCAGAAGGAAAGGATGGGCCTCGCTGGGGTACCTCTGCCGTATCCACCATATTTCGCGGCCAACTCCAACTTGGCGGCGCTGATAAGTCGCGGGCTTATACCGCCTGAAGACCAGGTAAAAGACCAGTCCGGCGGACTCGACCTCTCAATGCCCTTGAAGCGCGAGCCAGACGGTGACGATTTCGAGGATGATGACGTCGAGAGCAATCTCGGCTCCGAGGACTCATTGGACGAGGAATCTAAGACTGAGCCGAAAGCGGCGTCGACGCCGGCAGGCCGCTCCAGCAGACGGAAGCCCGCTGCGCCACAGTGGGTAAACCCTGACTGGCAAGACGAGAAGCCTCGCAACCCTGACGAAGTGATAATTAACGGGGTATGCGTGATGCGAAGTGACGACTTTCGGAGAGAGGCGGAGGAGACGGTACGAGTGGAGCCATCCCCCGTGCCGCGCGAGGGCTCGCCTACAGCGTCGCCGGCGCCGCGCACGCCGCACACGCCGCACACGCCACACACGCCGCACACGCCCCACACGCCGCACACGCCGCGCCCGCCGCACACGCCCGATGACGTCATCCCCGAAGACAAAATCAAGTCCGAGACCGATGATGGTTGGGAGTACTAAGACTTTTCTCGCTCGTACTCTTGCAGTGTGATAAAAACGGGTCCCGAACTGTGAGGTGTTGACTGTACCATATCACGTTCGAACGATATTATTTATTATGTGACAAGTGACCGTCGGACGGTGCGACGTTCAGTGCAAATGTTACTGTGTAGCTAGTGTTTGTTGTAATTCGATTGTAAGGCCAAAGACTTTGTACATAATACCCTCGTAACTTGTCGTGATACGTCAGATTCGTTCCCAACTGGGACGGTATAAACTTGCGATACAAAAAAATGCATTTTTGCTTTAATTTTTTAATGTAAACACGTACCCTGATTCGGTACAAAAATCTGAGTATTTTTAAGTTACGGCTTTTTGATTCGATTGTAAATAAATATACCAAATATGTGTCGAATATTGCCTGTGAACCGAACTGTATATAAGTAGGTTAGATATATTTGTGTAAGATAAACTCAGTTGCTGATAAATTAGGGATAGGGAAGGTTCATTTAATTGTTAATGAAAAATTATAAAGTGCAATCAGATGTAAATTTAGGCTATGGTTTAACGAGCCCCAGTTGAAAAGTATTATTATGTTTATTAGAACCGGCGAGGTTTAAAATATTATAATCGGGTTATATAAGTTTAACATTTAAATTATTAATGTTTATTTTATACTATATTGTATGTTTTTCTATTGCATTATTTTATACAACGCCGCGGGACCGCTCAACTTTGTGATCTTAGCTGTCATTTTTTATCTTTTAGTTGTCATAAACTGTCAATTCTAATTCCGTACAATAGATATATTAATGTTTATTTCTTTTCATTTTTATATATTTTTTAGAAAATGTACAAATCAAGACACAAAATACGATTAAGCAAGTAATGTATTGCTTATGGTTTATAGTTTTATTTTATTTTAGCAATAAATTTGCTTTTATTCTTATTATCTTTATTTTATTTTACCTCCTTATTTTTTATCCTTTTTTTTCTTAGAAAATAAGTAAAGAAAATGTAAATTTAAAAGGAACCATACTCCTTGCATCACGTTGTACATAGTTATATTCCGTTAAATTGTAAATATTTAATTGAAATGCCACGTTAGAGTAAAAATAATTAAGTAGGAAAATAGTTCAACCCAAAAAATTAACTTCGTAAAAGGGTAAAATCATAAATAATCGAAATTATCGTCATTCTAAAAGTGTATCAAAATTGTAACGAAATTAATGTCAAAATAGATTTAGGCCTCCTCGTTTCAATAAAATGAACAGTTTGGGAAATTTCAATTTTACATGGAAAATATAAATTCCATACAAATTCTTTATAAAACATCCATTTTTAGAAATACCAACATACATATCGATGTTATATATAAACAGTAAGTTAGATAAGGTATAGCGTGTAATAGTCAATATTAAAAACTTAGGCTGTTTAACAGTAAAAAGAACAGTTATTTTAACTCTCCAACTCCGTTGTAAGAAGTGAAGGAAATTTTTTAACTAAATAAAAAAATGTTTTAGTGCCACTTCATAGCTTTTTGCTTTAAAAAAATAATATACGTACCTATATTATGAATATTATTGTTATTTGATATAGATGCTTCGAATATTTTTGATAATTATATCAGATTCTTACCAAAATGCCTCCGCTGTTTTTAAAGTTGGTCAAGTCAAAACAAAAATAAATTAGATATGATTCTATCTGACAAGTCTTTAAATTTCTATCAATGATTTTTACATTATCTTTGTTTTAACTAAAGGAATTTTATAGTCACAATTGTAATAAAATTTTAATCACGAGAGTTTTGATTAGAAAAATTGGAACGAAGGTATTTGAAGATCGCACTGCGATACGATATTTAGTGACAAAAATCATCCTGAAATTGGTACAATAAATTTTGTGACTTGTAGTAAATTGTCTTTTCTTGGCCATTCGTCTGATTTATTATTTATTACTTTTAATAAACAGAACTGGCGAAGATGAATTTGTAATTCAAGAGGGATGACTGATGCAATACCTCCCTACATTTTTGCCATAATACCTAGATAATACTTTACTGATTTACTGATAGTTCCAAAGCTGGACAGAGGCCCATAAGGCAAGCCTGTCTTTATACACAGAAATGGATAAGAAGAGGCTGCAGATATAAATAAAATTCTGTTAGCATCAAAATATTAGAAGCACCTATCATAATTTATGATACGCCATCTTACATTTTATATTGTTATGTTGAGTGTTGCCAGGTTAGACTGTAAATAGTAATCCGGTAGTGATAGATTATTATTATGCGTTATATCCATTATAATAATGAATAGTATTAAAAATTATAGCGATAATTATTATTGTTCATATCATAATATTAAATTAATAATGATGCTGAAAACCATTGTCTTCTTTCCGAACAATTTCTAAAGTTATTAAAATTAAAAATAAAGAAATTGCTAATCAGATTTTGTTTTAATATGATTATCGTCCCTTGAAGATTTCAATTTAGATTTTGAAGTTGAAGTAACTGGTATGAAGGCATACCAGTTGCTTTGACTTGAAAAAATAAGGCTTCACGACAACACAATGTCTTGGAACGTGGACCACAACCACTTGAAATCCCGATCGCACGCAGACGTAAGTAGATAACTATTGGTGACAAAAAATTTATGGATAGACTGGTAGAAATATTGTCCATTGTCCTGATCATAAACCGCTGACGTCCATAATACTATCCTCTATAGCAGAGGTCCTCATAACTTTTTTATCTTGTCGACCACTTCGTATGTTTTTCGGTTTTGGGTAGACCTCCTGTTTAGGTACATACCTAAATAAATAAATAGCTAATTTAAAATTTTTGATTGCCTAGTAGAAGCCTGCCTAGTCAAAGGTCTCGCGTTCGAACCCAAGGCACGCACCTCTGACTTTTCGAAGTCATGTGCGTATTAAATAGTTAATTATCACGCACTTAAACGGTGAAGGAAAACATCGTGAGGAAACCTGCATGCCTGAAAGATTTTCTCGATGGCGTGTGAAGTCTGCTAACTCCCACTAGGCCAGCGTGGTGGACTATAGCCTAATCCCTCACATTCTGAGAGGAGACCCGTGCCCGGCAGTGGGACAGTAGGTATAATGGGTTGATTTTTTGCAAATTGAATATACCTACCTATTTTCTCATGGATCACTATTTTTTACCCCGCTGACATGGACCGCTCGTCGTCTTGAACCCGTGGGGGTCGATATAGACCACTTTAGGTATCACTGCTCTAACTCATCTAAAGGCAGGTACGAGGTGTACGAGGGTACACCAAGAAGCATCTGTTATCGTCGTGGTTATCACATAACACTTTCAAAGATTTCAAGTATAGTGATAGTCTTAGCAGCCACACAGGTCACAACGCTATCCTACCATATATTGTGGCCGGGGCTGGAACCCTGTCACACTATAGGGTAAGGATGCGCGCCGGTTTACTCAAGGCTAAGTAGCCTAATGACTAGGGCGTCGGACTTGCGATCATGTGGAGGTCGGTTCGAAACCCACCCATTGCACTACCGACGTAAACCCACTCGTAACACAAGCATTTAGGTTAGCACAAAGGACTAACAATAATACTAGTAATGTGCGACCCACATTGATAGTATGCTTTTAAATAAAAACAGAATACATTATGCTCCTTTCTAAACCCTGAAAAGAAACGCATGTGGTAACAATCAACACGTGGCAGGATCTAACGATCCGCCGAACCATACCATCCTTTTAAGAAGACAGCTAACACCGGCTGATCTGTCCATCGATGTTTGCCTTACACACACAGGCAAACATCGATACCTTATTAGGGTACCGAGGCGCCTTGTGAACTTCGGGCGAACTGTTTTGCGAATAAGTTATCATTTTAAAGGTTTTCAAATTACTTACAGTCAGAGAAGTCCTACCTAATACAAACCAAATAAACGAATTTATAATCAGCAGAGCCCGTATATAAATTATAAATTGTCATTATAAAAGGTCGTGCAGGAAATAAAATGGAAAGAGTCATTAAGGTAAAAACATTTAATCAAAACAAACTAAAAATTGAAACTCGAAAAATTTAATCAATTTCTTCAATTATCGGCCCATCGCTACCGCCTTGTCCGCCCTTGGAACCAGTTTTATGAAGTTTCTTCATTAACGGGGCGCATTCTCTGCTCACCTCCTTAAATTTACTTTCGTACTCATCTTTTTCAGCCAAAGTGTTGCTTTCCACCCAACGCAAAGTATCATCGCATTTACGACGAATCTTCGCACATTCTACCTCTCCTAAATTATTCCCCGCATCTTCAAGCGCTTGCTTGACACCAAACAGGTATGTTTCAAGCTTATTCTTCGCTGCTACGCGCTCTCTTTGTCTTTCATCGTCGTCTTTATATCTTTCAGCATCAGATAGCATTCTGTCAATCTCTGCTTGAGACAGACGACCTTTGTCATTCTTTATAACTATATTTTTGCTCTTTCCAGTGCTATTTTCTTTGGCGGAAACATTAAGTATGCCGTTTGCGTCTAAGTCAAATGCCACGTCAATTTGTGGCACTCCGCGAGGTGCTGGCGGGATGCCAGTAAGATCGAATGTTCCAAGCAAGTTGTTATCCTTTGTCATCGCACGTTCGCCTTCGTAAACTTGAATCGTCACAGCTGCCTGATTGTCTGAGTATGTGGTAAAGGTTTGGGAATGCTTACAAGGTATTTTTGCATTACGTTCGACAATGGCGGTCATGACACCTCCAGCTGTTTCGATACCTAATGATAAAGGAGCTACATCAACTAAAAGAACATCTTGGATTTTAGAATGACGTTCTCCACTGAGTATAGCAGCTTGCACGGCTGCTCCATAAGCCACTGCCTCATCAGGGTTGATAGATAGGTTTAATTTCTTTCCGTTGAAGAAATTTTGCAACAAGCTTTGTATTTTCGGTATGCGAGTGGAACCTCCAACTAACACGATGTCATGTATAGCACTCTTATCAAGCTTGGCATCATTCAAAGCTTTCTCTACGGGCTCTAAAGTAATACGGAACAAATCAGAGTTCAGTTCTTCGAAGCGAGCTCTAGAAACTTTCGAAAAGAAATCAGTGCCTTCATAAAGAGCATCAATCTCAATGCTTGCCTCAGTACTAGAAGATAATGTTCGTTTAGCCCTCTCAGCTGCTGTTCGAAGACGTCGTAGAGACTTCGGATTTGATTTTAAATCTTTCTTATATTTCCTTTTGAATTCATCAGCAAGGAAATTAACAAGTCTACTATCGAAGTCTTCCCCACCAAGGTGTGTGTCTCCGGCAGTTGCTTTGACTTCAAAAAGAGAGCCTTCATCAATGGTTAGTATTGATACATCGAATGTTCCGCCACCAAGGTCGAAGATAAGAACGTTACGCTCGCCCTTTAGGTCTTTATCTAATCCATAAGCTAGGGCAGCAGCTGTTGGCTCATTTATAATACGGAGAACATTCAGCCCAGCAATAGCCCCGGCGTCCTTAGTGGCCTGTCTTTGAGAATCGTTGAAGTAAGCTGGAACAGTTATTACTGCTTTCTTCACTGGATGGCCCAAGTATGCTTCAGAAATTTCTTTCATTTTAATAAGTACCATGCTACTGATCTCTTCGGGGGTAAAGCGTTTATTTTTACCCTTATATTCGACCTGTATTTTTGGTTTTCCACCATCGTTGACAACTTTAAACGGCCAATGTTTCAGGTCTTGTTGTATTTTGGGATCGTCATACTTTCGTCCGATGAGACGTTTAGCATCAAAAATAGTGTTACTTGGATTCAAAGCCACTTGGTTTTTTGCAGCGTCCCCTATGAGGCGTTCGGTGTCCGTAAAAGCAACGTAAGATGGAGTTGTGCGATTCCCTTGATCGTTCGCTATAATATCCACATTACCGTGCTGCCAGACACCAACGCATGAATATGTTGTTCCTAAATCGATTCCAACCGCAGCCATTATATATTTATTTAGATTCACTTTATCTTTGGATTTCGTATCTTTTTTTAGTTATTTTGTCAATTTATTAGATGTCAGTTTTTTAAATTTTAGTGTTTTTTTTTGTTTTTAATTCAGGCAGTCATTTTATAAAGGAAAAAAGGAAAGGATTTATTAAAGTGGGAGTAATGGAACAATAAGAACATAGGCTTAGCTTAGAACAAGAGCCACCTAAGGAGCCGCACCTGGAGCGACCTGGAAGCCTCAGTAGAAGTGAAACCCATGAGTTAGCATTGAATATCACACCCCGAAACTTTAGAAATCTTAGTAAAATAATAACCAACACTTACTAAACAAGTATTTACGAATTTTATGTTTCCTGCCTACCCCTAAGTGAGTGTACGAAGATTTTCTTGGAAAGATTATAAAAATCCTAATTCTTTTTTATTGCACACCCATTCAACTTACTGTCAAAGCGTCAATGTCCAAGTCGGTCAGATGACCTAAAGGTCTAAGTTACCAGGTCATAAAATCCCTTAAAAAAAAAAGTCGGTCAGAATGAAGTGTCACTGTCAGAACGGAACTGTCAAGTGTCACAGTTATATCAGGGAGAAAGGAAAACAATCTAATCGCAGTCAAGAATTACTAATTATATTTTGACTAAACTTATTACATGAAAGTAGCATCTATTCGAGCCATTGGAAGAATATAAACCCTAGAAATTCATATCAAACCTAATAGTGCACAATTACAAATAATTACTGCAAGTTACATCAACATAACCTATAGGCGCATTGTTTTTTTTTTCATTTAAAATGCGTTATGCACAGTTAGTAGTCGGTCCGGCCGGCAGTGGGAAGGTAAGGATAGCTAATATTTTAAAGTTGGTTTATAACGGCAGCCCAGCAAGCCCAAACAAAGTAACAAATAGGTATCTACTTAACCTATGAATATTAGGCCTTCATGGCGACTCTGACCCTTTCATTAAATAGACAGGTATGTTTTAAATAAATATTGAAATGTTTATTTGAGATAATAATAGCAATACTAACTTTAAGTTCTATAAACAATAAATGTAAAGGAAAGCGCGCTCCATCGTAGATCACAATATCGCTTAACATTAGGCGAACTGGCGATCAAGTGTTAGCCTATCACAAATAAAAAAAAAAACAATGTTTACACTAAGACAGGAGAGACACTAGAGATTCTAATGGAATTGGAATTACAAAGTCCTTTAGAGATACACAGCAAGACAATTTGTAACATATAAAGATCAAATAATTAAATCATCATTATTACATCTTACAGTCTACATACTGTTCAACCATAGTAAAACATGCAAGTGATGCAAAGCGTATAGTGGAGGTGGTGAACCTGGACCCGGCAGCCGAGCACTTTGACTATGAGCCACTGGTGGACATCAGGGAACTGATACATCTTGATGATGCTATGGAAGATGAGGAACTACAGTTTGGGCCTAATGGTGGCCTTGTTTTCTGTATAGAGTAAGTTTAACATTCAACCTATTTCTTAATCAGGGACTAAATTAACTATAAATTATTATTTATTATAAATTAAGTATTTCACATCTTTTTCTTCTTATCAAATTGACAGAAAATGGAAAGAGAAGAGCAATAGAAAAGGCATAAATATTTTTTAATGTTAACTATGTCTTTAAAAATATAAAATACATAATCATAAAGAATAATTATTTTCCATTCACAGCTGCAAATCAACACAGGGTGTGTTTTCTTGTGTGGAAGATGTATATTTTATAAATAATAAATAAATAATTTATTCAGAAAACATAGTTTGCTTAAAATAAGACTATTGTCTACATATATATATCTGCTGATTGCTACTAACTCTTAACTATTATATAAGTAGTATTTATTACAAAATTGTGGTATTTAATAAGTATCTGTCTCCCTCAAAGTCGCAACACCTGTAAAAGCACCTATTGTTAGTAATTAACCAAATTCATGATTTGATATTTTTACTTAACAACATTATAAGGAACATAAACGTAGAATAATAGAACATTATTTTACCAGGACACTCCTAGAGAACTGTGATTGGTTAGAAGATCAGCTAGGTGATGTGGATGATGACTACCTCTTATTTGACTGTCCTGGTCAGATAGAACTATACACACACCTGCCTGTCATGAGGAAGCTAGTAGACCTGCTGCAGAAGTGGAACTTCAGGATATGTGTAGTTTTCATGGTGGACTCACAGTTCATGATTGATGGTGCTAAATTTTTATCAGGTAAGGTATTTTGAAGTGAGAATTAACTGCCAATATACTTTTCTTTTACATCACACTCTGTGGTGCGGTGTTTACCGGAAGACCCCTAAATCTAACAATGGATTAATATGGGATGATGGTCATGACACTTCCTATAAAACCCAATTTCCTGAGTTTCAAAATTTTAAATTTGGTGAGCATGAATCCAAACTCCTGCTATGAATTTCCTAACAGAAAACCTACCTGACTTGAGAATCGAAGCCAAAACTTCACACTTAGCATACACACTTCCAAAGTTTCCAAACAGTAAAAATATAGAGTTAAAATATGTTCCATTCAAAATTCTATCCTCTACTTCCAGCCAAATGAATGAAACAGTAAAAATATGTACTTATATTGTTAAAATAATGTCTGTATGTCTGAGTAAATGAGAATTCCTATCAAAATTCAATTCTCTGCATATTTTAGGCACCATGGCAGCACTAAGTGTGATGGTGAACTTGGAGCTACCACATGTAAACATCCTCACTAAAATGGACCTGCTCAGCAAGTCTGCAAGAAGACAGATTGATGAGTAAATATAAACATTTCTGACTTATTACTTCCTACATTATGTAAAGGCTAATGTTTAAAGAAAGCATCAATGCAAGGCAGACAATGTTTACACAAGATTTTAGGATGAGTTGGAAACACCTGCTAATACCACCACAGATAATGCTATGCCAATAATGTGTTAGGTTGTGTAGTATGCTGCACTAGCCATGTCATTCATACTTTTCAAATTATTTGTCACTCACGGCACAGGAGGGCTCATGGTAGTGTTCCCTATGGAGATACCTGAGCCCCTCCTCATAATGTTGTACAGGAAATCGCCACCGTGTGGTGTTAGTAGGAGTCCGAACTAACCATTGGATAGCCACATGAGGATTTCCACATGGGATAATATATGATATGATAATTTTGTTGTCTACACAACATCTAGCAATTGGATAGATATGACGCAAGTAAGTAAGTGATGCGTAAGTTTTTGCATTAATATATTTTTATATCTTTGCCGCCAATTGGCCCGTCTGCCAATTCATACAAATACAATATCATCGGTCAGAGAGACGCCTTAGGAGTAGGTATTATATTCGCATCCAAGAAACAAGTTGAAAATAAAGTAATAGGTACCTAACATACAATCAATGAAAATGGATGAAATTCAATGAACAAATATCTGGAAAGTCACAAAAAAAAAGAAATCTATCTACAGATAAAAAATAAATGTACTTACCGAATGCATATAACTGCTCACCAGGAGTCAGGACATACCACAATACACACACACACCACATAATATAATATAAATAGCTACACATACACAATCACTACTAATAGTTGCAATAAGCAGAAAAGTAAGCAGGTACAAATCACTCGCGAGGCGGGAAAAAAATCGCGGCACCGGATTATTTTAAATAACTATGCTATGCGTGTCTGAAGGTAGCGTTCCGAACGGGCGCGCATGTTATTGTAAAATCACTTAGTATTTTTGTGCAAAAATATCGAAATTACTAAGGTCAATAATCACAAATGCAAAATATTTACGACACCAAAAATGTCTTTACACTTCGATTTTGTATTAAAATGTACCTCTGTAAAACCACTTGCGAACAACTTCAGACGCGCGAAGTTATACGGATATAGGAAGCAAATACGACCGCTATTGCTCCGAACGCGCGACGACGGATCATCCTCGCTCGACCTATTAGGAGGGTAGTCAGAAACTTACAAACTCCTAGATAATATTGGTTCGCGAGGTCAAAACGCACTATTTCCGCACATATAACTTTCAATAGGTATATAGGAAAACGTCTCATTGTAAGGAAAGCTTATACCATCAACAAGCAAGGTCAACGTAAACTGAAAATATAACGAGTGATACGCAATCTCCAAATAAAACTGACCTCAACGGAAATTCACTTAATCCGACTACCAAACGAACACTTCCTAGGATCTAGTTCTTGTAGATCTTTAGTTTTTGTAGTTTAAAACACATAACTTTATCCCCAGTAAAATAGTGGAAACTTCATTAAGGCATCGTTGGAGTTTAGGAGTGAACACAAAAGTCACGATTTTCAATTTTATATCATTTGCCTACAGTCGCACACGGTCACAAACACTTAATGCATTAACTATCCACTATAATTACACGTTAAACCTGGGGAACCCACAAGTATTGGAAAATAATAAAAAACCGACAAAGTGCACTTTACATTTTCCCGCCTTGATTTTGAAAGAGCTTACCTACTAAACTATTTTATGGGACGCCCGCCGCGCCGCCGCCGCCGCGCTGGCGCCGAAGCCGAAGTCGAAAGTTAAGGCAAAGGCGCATCAGTTTATTCGTCCTATTTTAAAAATATCAAAATAATACATCGCATATCGTACAAAAACATTTAATTTAAAATGATACATCCACCAATATTCAACTTAGTTCTGTAATCATTTTAATAAAACCATTTTTGTCATAAAGCGAGGAAATTGCCGACATGGCGGCGCCTAGTAAAATTATTTTATGAAATAACCAGACCTGATATAATAAGCATTATTTTGGTAATAATTATGTAATTCTATATTCTAAATAATGGTAAGATTAAACATTTCAATAAAAAAAAATGAATAACTTCCCTAGCTTACGCTCAATAGATAGTATATAAGAAATAGACACATAGGCTACTTTTTATCCAGGTCGGACCCAATTCTAAAGTCCATCCAAAGCCGCGGGCAGAAGCTTGTTTAAAAAATAAAAACCTGGTTCAAATAACTGTTATTTTATTAGTAAGTACATAATATGTGCGATGTCGCGAAGATTTTTGAAATAGCTGCCAATCTCATCATACCATAAACAATACAGTAGGTAGGTAGGTCCTATGCGAGCGAGAGATGGAGGACACGAGATCCACAAATGTTATTCTTCTTTTCTAAACTCGGGTTATTAGCAATAGGTTTAATTTAAAATGGGAACTATACATAATATGCTATTTTCTATTCCAGTTACCTAGACCCCGACCCACACGTATTACTAGCAGACATGAGAAACGCGAAATCCAAATGGCACGAAAAGTACGCAAAGTTAACAGAGGCTATCGGCGAAGTGGTGGAGAACTTCAGCCTTGTCCGATTCTACCCTCTCAATATAAAGGACGAGGAGAGCGTGGAGAATATCATTTTAACGATAGACAACATCATACAGTATGGAGAAGACGCCGATGTGAAGATCAGGGACTTTGATGAACAGGATCCCGAAGATGAAGACTGATTATATTGATATTTTGTTACATTATTGTTTTCTTTATTCTATTACTAGCTTTTGCCAGCGACTTCGTCCGCGTGGAATAGTTACTTTGTTCCCTAGTTCTTCGCCCGCGGTTTCACCTGCGTTGCCCCGTTCCTAAGGGTTGTAGCGTGATGTTTTATAGCTTGAAACCTTTCTCATGAATCACTCATTTTCCCAACATTTTCTTTCACTGCTCTGCTCCTATTGATAGTAGCGTGATGAAAAGTATACTATAACCTGCCCAGGAGTATGAAGAACAATTGTATCAAGTTTCGTTGAAATCCGTCGAGTGGTTTTTGTTTCTATAACGAACATACAGACAGACAGACAGACAAAAATTTTACTGATTACATTTTTGGCGTCAGTATCGATCACTAATCACCCGCTGATAGTTATTTTGGAAATATATTTCATGTACAGAATTGACCTCTCTACAGATTTATTATAAGTACAGATTTTCCCCCTGTGATCCAATTAATAGTTTGTATCCATTTTTCTTTTCCTAAGCTAACAATAAAATCATCCTGTGGTATAAAAGGTGTTACTACATAATAAAATTAAATACATTTTCTTTATTAACATTTATTTGACAAACATAAACATCGTTAACCTAGATTACGCTATATTATCGATAAACACATAACACTAAGCTACATAATGCATAGTATACCATACCATTATACTACATTAACAACTAAACGCCTCTATAAGAGGGCTTCGAACGAACAAGCATTCGTCATGGATTAGTAAAAAGTTACAATTGAATTTATTAATTTTGGATCAATTGATTGGCTTTAGGTGAGCCATGGAACGTTCCATGCTCGGCATCAAGCCACCGAAGGCTCAAGACGTTGGAAGAAGGATCATGGTACCTACTAAAGTTGAGTTCGGCAGGACAGTTGGCAAGACGGAATGATGACAGGGGGAGTAAGGTAACTACAGAATGGTGGCCGAGAGATGAAAGAATGTAGGCATCCAGCAGCGAGATGGGTCGACGACATTCAAGTCGGAGGGCTACCTGGATGAAAGCAGCACAGGACCGAGGTGAATGGGACAAACCGAGGGAGGCCTATACCCAGCAGTGGGTGAAGTCAGGCTGTGCATGATGATGCGGTGAAAATTACAACAAATATTAGGTACTACATGTAATCATGATAATCACTGAAAAATAAAAATATTTGCTTAAAAATTGTTATACGTAAATGTAACTTTATTGCGACCTCTAAATATATTTTTTTTATACCACTAAGGTGGCAAACAAGCATACGGCCCGCCTGATGGTAAGCGGTTACCGTAGCCTATGGAGGCCTACAACACCAGGGGTATCAGAAGCGCGTTGCCGACCCTGTAACTAAAGTAGGAATAGTTGGGCTGGCAGCATAGGAGACAATCCGTGATGCTTATCCTATCTGCCAACACAACGCTTCCTCGCGGAGCTCTGGCGACCTTGCTCGCCGTTAGGAACACAACATAGCACGGAGCTATGTTCTTCAAGGTGGACGTACTTCCCCAGTCGAGCAGCTCCAATATATAGAGTGGAATTATTAGATTCCACTATGCCCTACCTCTCTTAAAAAGAAAATATATGCGCTAGTGATAATTTGAAAGATTAGAAGTGTATCCTGGATTGCAGTTCAGGTCAGAAGAGACCACTGTCACTATTATTATAAGACGAAACTAAGAATTGCAGAATATCTAAAGATATGAAAGGTATTATGGCCGACTTGCAAGTCGTCGGTGGTGGGATATATTTAGAGTGGTGGAAGAAATATACAATGGCAGTATGCTAGTTCATTCAATGGCAGTGAAACAACTAGTTTCCTACATCTGACAATATAATGTACATTATACCTAACATATACCTATTACGAACTTACTACACGATTTGTCGTTTATATTTCACTAGTACTAACTGCCTCGTTAGTCTAGTGGTCCCAAGCGCGACTGCTATGCTAGAGATCCTGGGTTCGATTCCCAGATTGAGCAGTGTTATTGGGTTTTTCTATGAAATTCTCAAAAGCAGCTCAACTTGGACTTGCACCCAATTAATTGCACGACATGGACCTAAACATACCGGCGAACTGTGGGTGTACATTAGTACACATCTGCCTAAATCTTCGGGGACTACATGCGTGATGGTATGTTATGTTATTTCACTATTATTGATTAATTTATACTCAGCTTTAGGAGTCTCCGTATGTAATTGTTTCATCTGGTTCCAAGATTTTATATTTTTTACAAATCCCGCTCACTCTTACAGAAAACAGTCGGGTGCCATAAATGTTGATTTTTTTTTTACAACTTTATATATTTCTACACATAAACCCTTCTTTATGCGACCTTACCTGCGGTACCTGCGTAATCTATACTAATATTATAAAGAGGAAAGATTTGTATGTAAGTGTGTTTGTAACGAATTGGCTCAAAAAGTACAAGACCGATTTCAAAAATTCTTTTGCCGTTAGAAAGCTACATTATCACTGAGTAACATAGGCTATATAACATCACGCTACGCCTCTTAGGAACGGAGCAGCGCGGGTGAAACCGCGAGCGGGTCACTAGTAGTTCATAAAACCGGTGTCAGAGTAGCATAGTGATATTTTGTGTATACATTATATTTATAACGCGAGCGTCATATTCCAGACACAATAAAAAATCTATTGTTTTTGGACCAATTGGTCCAGGGACTCTCAAGGGATTAAAAGCCAGTTGTAGTTTACATAATTTAGCAGCCTTTATCCGACGACAATAGGATGATGATTGCTACATTAAAAAAATATCATTATATTCGGTCCGTCAGTTAGATTATCCAAAAATATCGGACACGTATATTATGCTTTATCAAAATAATAAGAATTGACAAACATAAAGAGCATCAAAATTGCGGAGTGGGAGGTTGTGAAATCAATATTTCGTAAAAAAATGTACGAAACACGTCATTTTTTGTTTGTTGAACAAAAGGAAAAATACGTGTACCTACATTATTTTTTTATAATCTAACTCACGGATCAAACAAAATTATTTATTTATCTCTAGCCTATTACAGAGAGTTGATAAAACATTGAAATACCAACTCACCCACATTCTCTAACTAAAAGTACCAACATATTAAATCACCTTATAGCATTCACTTAGCATACAAATTACACACCACTAAAGTAGACATATTTAAATACATACAACCTTATAAATACCAGTGATAGCCTAGTGGTATGACCGTTGGACTGCCAAGTCAAAGGTCTCGAGTTCGAACCAAAGGCACGCTCCTCTGACTTTTCGAAGTCATGTGCGTATTAAATAGTTAATTATCACGCGCTTAAACGGTGAAGGAAAACATCGTGAGGAAACCTGCATGCCTGAGAGATTTTCTCGATGGCGTGTGTAGTCTGCCAACCCGCACTAGGCCAGCATGGTGGGCTATAGCCTAATCCTTCTCATTCTGAGAGGAGACCCTTGCCCAGCAGTGGGACAGTATAATGGGTTGATTATGTTATGTTATAAATACCACATTGCCGTTGAATCTACATAAACATTAATGTCCTAAATAAAACTTATTGTATATCTCAAAAATCGCCCATACTTTTACAAAAAGTACTTTCTGTACTAAGTACACGCATAAATAGCCATAAATGGTAGATATAACTACCCTCACATGGTCAATTTTAACCATATTTTCTAAATGATAAGTATAATAAATTAGATACCTTTTGCTTAATGTTATATAAAAAAAAGATTTTTCGCGAAAGAATCATACCAGAGATTATTACTAAACAAATTCGTAACTCTCTTAGAAAGCGTTTGAAATCTATGCTACTTGTAACATCTTAAATGGTCCTTAGTAATAATAGCTTTAGAGTTATTTGAATGTGACACTGTCTAGTGCACTACTGTCACAGTGATTCTTAGTGGAAAGGTCTTAAAGTTGAAATTCGTATGCAACCATAGACATAGTATCGCTTGAGACAAAGCAATTGCAAAGCAACTGTGTATGTTTGCAATAAGGTTCAATTTATAACATTTTGAATGATAACAATATTTTATCTTTGTACCGGTATAATACTAAAAGATTGTTTATTTTGCAAGATCAATAATAATACAGTATTTCACTTAACATGACCTTAGCATCACAATATCCGAACCAGCCGTAACTTTTTATTCAAAAAATATTCACTAAAATAAAAGACATGCACGTTATTGTATACTTGAACAAATATTAATTACAAATATCGCAATTATCCTATATTCATTTACCTAATATAATTTATTTTACATTTTACCTGGTTCTTTAAAAACATTTATCTAATAAAGATGTGGCAGAACAATGCTATTATTATTACGTCATCCATCACCATAATTATTAGCCGAAAGAAAATAATATTACATGTAACTATGTAATTTATTTCATTACACTTATATATAATACTAGCTTCTGTCCGCGACATTGTCTGCATGGACTTCAGAATTGAGTCCAATCTGGATAAAAAGTAGCCTGTGTTATTCCAGACTAATCTATCTCTGTGTCAAATTTCATCAAGATTCGTTCAGCCGTTCTGGCGTGAATGAGTAACAAACATCCATACGCACAAACTTTCACATTTAATATACTAAGTAAGGATTACGCACATTTATGCGATAATGATATTATTTTGTAGGCTTAGGCCCACATTATAGGACCGTTCTTAAGTAAACTGAATCTCGACCTTACGACATTCAATAGGAAATGTGTCTTATCTAAATCAAATAGATATGAAAATTGCGAAAAATATCAGCACATTTGCCTCTATCTGAGTGGTATGAAGGTATTATAAAGATAACCATAATGCATTGATATTCATATAACTTATACATAAGGTATGTATGGGCTCCATACAGTAAACCTGATGATAACGATGATGAAAATTTGATCAGGAAAACAAAATAGTAAGCCTAAAGTTGATGCTATATAAATTATCGTCCGGCGTCACCCTCATTATCAAATTGTTGGCTAGATTTTTCTTATCACGGCATCATGCATACCATGAACTAAGTCGACCCAATAGAAAGATTAACCTATACTTATTTACTATAGATTTAAAAACTAATAGATACGCCTGATTCGTGAGTGGTGTCCTCGGGCTATAGGGGCGGATCGTCGGTGCTGGTGGCATAGGGGAAGGCCAGCGCGTCCGTGATGCTGAACACGAAGCTCTGGCAGCCGAACTGCAGCAGCGCGCCGTGCGGCACCAGCGCCGAGCCCTCCCACGCGCCCGCCGTCGGGACGGGGGACGAAGGACAGCGACAACTCGATTCGTTCGGCAGCGGACAGGTTAGATTGCCATTTATTCTGAAAAATAAATGTTTTGTTGAAATAAAACTACTTTTTATGGATTTCATCGCGGTCATACTGAACCAGGAATGCTGCAAACGTTCTGAAACGTCGGGACTTGAACGATCCATACTAATACTATAAATGTGAAAGAAGTTGTCTATTTGTTTGTCACGTTTTTACGTCTATACAGCTAAACCATTTTTTAGATTTGGTATAGATATACATAGATTGGACCTTGGAAAAGGACGTAATACTAGTCTTTTTGACAATCTTTCAGGATGCGAGTGAAACTGCGGGCAGCATCATCATCATCATAACCCAGCTATCATCATCACCACCCTCTATCATCATTATCCTCACCCATCTATCATCATCATCATCCAGCTATCATCATCATCACCTAGCTATCATCAGCTAGTATCATATTATCAATATTAATATGCAGTTAAACTTAGAAGTAAGTCTTTGATGTGTATGTTTCCTTTCACAGTATTTTTTTTATTTTGGCCTTGACAGATAATTTCTGCAATGCAAGCTGTTCTCACCTGAGGGGCTCCCGCATCCGATGTCGCACGATGTCCCGCAGCGCGGCGGCTCTGACGTCAGCGTCCGGCGGCGTCACTTCCTCCGTGGGCGTTGCTCGTTGTTGTACGTCACATGCATATAGAACGCCGTTTACACAGCTACCCCACTCTGAGTAGTTGATCAGCTCGAAGTGGCGACTCACCTGGAAAATAATACGAAAGGATACTACATCATCTACCCATTATGTATTGTGTCCAACTGCTGGGATGCCCACTCAGATGAAGGATTAGGCTATAGTCCTGAGGATACATAGACAATAAACACGTTGACCACCGTGCCCTCAGCACCAAGTTCCGAACTTCCTGTAGAAATCTGTCACCCAGTCGTGAACGTGGCGTGCTGGGCACATTTTGGTTTGTCGTCTATATATGACTGGCAGTCAAAAGATTGAAATTATGTGATAAGTGTGAGCATTGCTACGTAATTTTACTTATTGTAACATTTAGACAAATTATTGCAACAAAATGATCATAAAACCCTAAGAATAGTAAATTTTGCTCATAAATCTAAAAATATCCAGGAATAAAAAAAGAATAAATTTTAAAGAAGTGTAATTCAGCTCGAGCCTTAAATTCGCTATTTTGGGGGTTCTGACTTCTTGAGTCAATTTCCTGCCTGGGCATTGAATATACAATGATTTTACTTATTTTGGCTTATGCTGAATCTTTAATTACTTTGCCAAGAGGGCCTTCTGAAACTTTTGAAACAACGTTACCTCGTCCATGAATATAATGGCATGGTTCCGCGAGACATGTCTGCAAGCTGTGTCCAGCCGCACGTCACAGCCGCTGTCAGTGCCGATGCTCAACGACGACAGCCGCATCGGGATAGGTCGACCTAGGCCGTCACCCACACCGTTTCTAAGGAGTAAATAAAAATAACTAGGTACATTTAATAAAAAAATAAAGAAACCCCCGACACTGCCATTTTGTGGCAGTGGCCATCTTGGCCTGATTTTCATCAAACAGTTAAGATCACTCCCGACTAATAAAATAGAATAGAATATTATTTATGGCACACCACAAACTTTATTTAATTCACATTTCAAACAAAAAGAAAATAAATTCAAAATCGGTTCATCCGTTCGAGAGCTACGATGCTACAGACACGTCAAACTTATAACACTCCGTTGTTTCTGCGCCGGGGGTTAAAAAATAGTGTCTATCTAAGTATATTTCGTTGAAGGTTTACTGAATGTTGAGTCGACAATTTTGACATTTATATTGTTTTATTTTTATTATGAAGAGTATAAGGATGGAAGTGGTCAGGTGAACATATAATTTAGTACTGGTATCTGATACTTATGTGAATATTAGACATTGAAATAAAACTAAATGCATTTCATAATATTGTTCATTTAGTTTTATTTTATTTAGTTTTATAATAAAACTAATTTTTACGGATTTTATTGCGTTGTATATAAGGGTAAGAAGTTTTTTGAATAAATTTTATTATTATGTAAAATGTTAATTAGAGGACTAAGAATAAAATGATTTGTCTATGATTATACTTAGATTATCAATTTTTATATATAGTATGTAGTTTGTATTGATGTTACTGGGTTTATGTGTATATTCAATATTGGATTGTTTTATACAAGATGAGTGATGCCAGTTGGCGCTTGATTATGTGTGCATGTGATGTCGTCGGTCGTGTGAGGGTGCGGTCGTCGGTCGGACGTGCGGACGTGCGGACGTACCTGTCAAGTCTGGTGATGGCGCAGAGCGTGGCGCGCACGGTGGCGTCGCTGAGCGAGTGGCCGGGCGAGCGCGGCGGGTGGTGCGGGGGCGGGGCCGGGGGCGCGCCCCACACGGCGCGCGCGATGCGGGCGCGGTCGGCGCGGGAGAGCAGCTCGGAGGGGCGCGCGCGGCGCAGCAGGCCGAGGCGCGCGAGGCGGCCGCGGTCCAGGCCGCGCAGCACGCGCGCGCGCCCCGCCGCCGACACGCCGCCGCCGCGCCACGAGCCCGCGCACTGCTCGCCCACCAGAACCTGCACGACCACACATTAAACATACACTACCACCAAAACAATAACACGTGTCTGAAGTTAGCCATTGCAAACAACCACACAAGTCAAATAACTTAAGTAACAAATGAGCCAGCTCAACCGAAATCACACAGAAAACCGACGTGAAGCAACGCTTACATTGTTTCACCGAGAGGAAAAGGTACCGGAGGGCCAAACCCAATCCCCTTTTTAAAAAGCCAGCGCCGCACATCGGACTCCTTTAATGTTACGAAAGTCTATAAACGGCAATAATCCTTACCATTAGACAATTAGTCTGCTAATCTACCCGTATGGGATTGGCCCATAAAAAAATTTCTTTTGCAAAAGTATCAAAATCAATAAAGACAATATTCACAAATGCATAACAATTACAACCCCAACTGTCTTTACACGTTTTTATATTCAAATTAACCACGAAACGCACATTGTTATTCCGAGAATACTATAGATAACGTAAAACTAATTTGTCAAAATCGTAGGTAAGAGAAAATCTACAATATCTACCCCAATGGGAAATAAACGTAAAAATATATAGGTATGTGTATATACGAAATGTTACCTGCTGCAGCCTCTGCCAGGCCAGTAGCTTGACGAGCCTCTCGTCCAACTTCTTGAGCTGCTCGTCGACGACAGCCAGCAGTTCCTCCACGTTGTCCTCGGGCCGCAGCTCCAGGCGCTCGCTCTTGCCGCGCTTGTTGGGGCTCTTGTCTTCCGACAGGGACACCTTGCGCTTCTTCACCGTCGCTGTCAGGTACTCGAAGTCCGAGTCCGATAACTCGCTCGACGAGTCAGTGTGTCTTTCAAGCTGGAGACAAATAAATAGTAAATATGTACTCGTATTGTTACGGCATTTTTTGAAATTACGCGATTTGAATTGATGACAGATTTTAGTAGATTAATAATATTCTATGTAATATCTAATAATAATATCTCATTTTAAATACTAGTACGTGCATTGTCATTATCAATTACGATACGATGAATTAAAAAATCACAGTTTAAAGAAAAAAACGTTTGAAATTCAGATTTTCGCATACATATTTGATTTTTGGAGGAATCAAACCCCTACGTAACACGCAGAAAAATGTATCAACGGCGTCGATCTGTGACTTTTAAATTCAAGGAAGTTATTATATCGCAACTTCCGTGTCGTCACAGCTGCCAGCCAGTATTGTTCTGAGAACACCAGTGGGCATTTTATTCCCCTTGAGCTCATGGAACTACAAGTTACCTTGACGCTCGGCTCTGAGCTGATGGCGTGCAGGTCATCGGCGGCATCCTCCTCGGTGACGCCCTGCAGAGCTTCAGCGTCACAGCTGCCGCTGCCGCTGCCGCTGCTGTACTGCGGACAGCTCAGATTCATGCAGATCTTATGCTTAGGAGCGTCCTCATCATCTTCGCTCGCATCGTAGCAACCGCTGGATTTCAGGTTCTTCAGAACTGCAGTAGAAATTATTCACTTATCAATCATAAATATCACATTTGATTCTTGACCAAGGAAATTGAACATATATGTACAAGAATAAAGTCTTGATTTACATTGACACACTTACTGACTGACTGACAGGCAACAAGTGTAGGTATTTACCTTGATGGGTGGGAGATGTACTTAGAATAATTGAAATTCAACCCAAACAGATTTCAAGAGGTATGTAATTAGTAGATCGTACAGAGTTTCGTCAGTATAACAGTATATTGACGGTCTTATCATGTTGGCCACCCTGACCACGCTGGTACTAGCATGTAGTGTGGTATTGTTACCGTTTCTACAGCGCACGTACTCCCGGCGGCTGGGCAGCAGCGGCGCCGGGTGCTGGTAGTGGTGCCGCACCATATCCGGCACCACCACGCGACTGCGCATGCGCACCGGCACCTTGATACTGAAACAGTGCAGGTTAACGTCAGACACTGCACCTGCGCCTGTGTTTTATGATTGAGAACACATTAAATAGTGCCATTCCTATCCTCAAGCGACAAATTCTTGTCGTTAAAATGTTCGAATTATAATTTTAATTGACAGAGAACGCACTATACTTGTTTATGACGTCACAACTATGCGCCATGCAAATCCTAAAACTCATTTGGGGGAAGGGACAAATCATACCCTCTCAATCCCAACCAAAAATTTTAAATGTTTATATCTTTGAACTTTAATAACCAATTTAAATTATATTTTTCAGAATACGATTTGTATTTAATTTAATCTTTCACTCAGCTTGGTATTTTTAATTATTAAAACATTAGTCAAATACTCTACTATGTTCAAGTGATCTGATGACCAGCTCTTTCTGTAAAATTCTAGAGGCGACAGGAATACGATAGGAAACTGATATAAAAATATTCCCAACTACATGGTTGAGTCCAACGACACTGACTAATGTCGCTAACGTCATGTTAGTGAACGGGTGCCGTCTGTCAGGACTGGTCGGCTCCTACATGCTGTAGCAATCCAGTTTCTGATATCTGATATGTTATAATTTTAGAAGGCAATTATTGAGCCTGATTATATTCATACATCAAATTATATAATCCTCAAAGTTGTAGAACAAAATTGTAAACAGAAGAAAAACATTAGAGGTGCAGATAAACATTTTATTATTTTTAAAGGAGTATCTATTGAGTTTCTTGCCGGCTCTTGTCAAAAAGGTGCACTATATGGAAACGTATTTGATTTTTTGATTCAAAAACACGCTAATTAATTGTCACGTTGAAATAAAACATTTTGGGTTTGATTTGCTGGACTGACCGGAAGGCCGGACGGGTCCTGGTGGCGCGGCGGATGAAATCCACTTTGACGGCGTGCTGGTCTACGGGCGCAGAAAAATGCTCCCACAGCGCCACGCGCTCCGTCGCCGATATCGAGTTCACCAGCTTCCAGTCCTGATCACACGATTAAAGTTATACAGGGGACATTCACAGCATTGGAGATCAAATACAAGCATTATGTCTAGGCATGGAAATGTTTGCTACTTTTAATTTGACGAAATTATGATTATTTTACACAGCGATTTAACTTGCAATCGCAGCCTGCTACTTTTCGTCCGCACAATGAATGTTCATTCAAAATCATTTATCACCACACTTGTTATTTTGCTACTTGCAATGAAATGGTGAACAAAATACGATTTGATTAAAATGCGATTTCATAGAAATGCGAGTTTGAGCAGGCTGTGTAAAAAAAGTTGTAGGTATGACGTATCAAAAATGATTTCATCTGATTTTTCACAAGTTATCTGTGAAATGTTTCATGCCTAATTATGTCGTAATATTATTGAGGTACATATGGTGGACCTCCGATACAGTCCGATAACTTTGCGCCTCTGAAGTTGTCCGCAAGTAGCTGTACAATGGCAAATTTTAATATAAAAACTAATTGTGTTCATAAATGTTTCGCTTCGAGATTATTATCCTTACTCGAAATTTTGCATAAAAACACTTTTCTGATAATACATTAGATTTACTGATATTCCTTCGCGGTAGAAACGGCGAACTTCAGACACGCACTCGTTATTTTGACCGTACAATTATTTTAAGACGCATCAGAGATTGATGATTTTTTTCAAGACTACCCACCTATTTTTACAGAGACTGCCGCTAGTCGTTGTAAGAATCTCATAATTTAAAATGGTACAATGGATTTCTACTTGTGTACCAATGTGTTGATATTACACTCACTATGTATTGCTCCACGTGATTGGGACACATCCAGCGCCCCGTCGGCAACGCAGTCAGAGGCGGGTCCAGACAATCCTGCAATATGAAGAAATAAAGACTTATTGTTCAAAGTACATATTTAGTGGTCTAAATGAAATAAAACATTTTGACTTTGACTTTGACAATCTATTTGAGATAATTGTTATCAAAATGGTCTAATAATGTCCCACGCCCCCGCCGTATCTTTTTATCACATGTCATTATTACACGATAAAACACAAAGACAATAAGTTTATCATTAGGATATCAGTATTGCAAAGACATTTTGGTTGGTTGGATTTGGAAGTCTGATGGCATTCGTTTCGCGAAAAATACTCTTATTCAGGCGAGTCTGATGAGATTAGACACCAACCCCAAAAATAATTGGGAATATAGATGATTCAAATAGAGATTTAGCAGCGTCGGTAGCCTAATGGCTAGGGCAACGGACTGGCGGTCATGTGGTTGCCGGTTCGAAATCCGTATAGTGGTAGTTCACGTCGGTAGTGTAATGGCATTCGTAACACAAGCATTTTAGCTTAGAACGAGGGGTTAACAAGGTTTTTTAAAAAAAAAAGACGTGTGGCACTCGGGGACTGCCACGGTAAAGCTATTGCATAGCGTTTTTTATCAACTTATGTAATACAACCAATGCCACCTAAAGGCGGGTTGCTGAACTAAAGAGACAAGCGTGTTAGGTTTTTTTCGTTACGGAATTTCTGGATTCGGTCTCCACGCTCAAGGCCCGCGATAGAAGCTATGCAATAGCTTAAAAGGTTTTTTTTACTAGACTGTAGTAGGTATTAGGATTATCATTTTGAGAAAATTAATGAAAGACGATTAACAAAAGGACTTTATAAGGCGAACGTCAGCCTGGCAGCGTCGGGAGTCCCGATGCTGCGGCTTCTAGGACCTAGAAGGACTCGCCGGTCGGCGTATGATTATTGGCGAGTTCCTTCAAAAAAGTCAAGATGTATGAATGTGGAAAAAGTAAAAGAGTGGCAGTCTGTGTACCTACCTATGTATGTTTGATTATTAAGGCATCATATATTGCAATGTAGACTATAAAGTGTTAGTTAATGACCTGATGGAAGAGCAGCGGGCAGTAGTCACACTGCAGCAGTGGCGCGTGCTTGCAGGTGGCCTGGCACACGAAGCAGGTCTTGGCAGGCAGCGGCACGCAGCCCCACGCGTCCACCGTCACCAGCGAACCGTTGCCGTTCTTGCTGGGATCTGACGACACAAATACCTTTATAAACGCCTTCAAAACCGTATTATATACTCTAACATCGGATCACTAGAAGTATATAGATGTGCAACCACGCCTGTTATTTCTAATGGATTAAGCAGAGATGTATTTATGTACACTCGCATGCGGTGTTTTAGGTCTTGCTATTAATTGAACCCAAGTCCATAGTTAGAGTATTCAAAACGAAAACCCTACTAAACCTAGGAATCCACGATGTCATGCTCAGCAACCACACTTGCAATAGAAAGATGACAGTAACCTGTTCTCAAGTCTGTGAGTTATGACCACTTTTAGCGTCCAGCGTGTTCGTCAAAAAAAAGCACAAAATTTATAATGTACATTTTAAATGCATTTTTATGGCACTTATTAATGGAATAAAAAGGCTGTTTTTTTTAGTAATTTATTAGCACTATAGAACCTAATTGAGGCACTTTTCAAAATTGAGTGTAATACCCTAATGTATATCATCAGAATAAAGAAAAACATGGAAGTTTGTTGTGGCAACTCTTCCTTATGGACCCTGATTTATTGAGAATAGCCTACCTTTATCGGTCCCAGGAAATATGCAAGGTATCCTCATCTCTCGAGGCAGCTCGAACTGCTTGGGGTTCATGATCTTGGCAGCCTTCACGAGGATCTCCATTGGAGTTAACTCCTTCTCCGGTTCATTTGTGACCTCATCTTCTTCCTCCTTGCTCTTTTTTTTAGCCGAGTTAACGCGACTGCGCAAGCTTGGGCGAAAATACGTTGATATTGTAGTTCCAGTGAGGCAATATTTCTTAATGTGAGGGTATTCAATAAATAAGACATGTCCTTTTATTTATTTGTTTGTTTTAAATTAAAAAAAAACACGCTTCCGCATAAATCTTTATACTTGATAACGACGAACCGATTGCCATCTTCATTAGGGGATGCAAAGCTTTGATATGAGTCATTAATATATTGTGGTGAGGGTATCGCAACATTTAACTCGTTGGCATAATGGGATGTGACACTTGAGAAGCTACACAACCTGACCCGGGAATTGAACCCAGGACCTCACACTGAAGTCTTGCTTCTGAGGCAGACTTGACGTAGGCAAACTTGATCATCAGTGATCTAATAGTAAATAATTACCCAGTCTTCTTCTCAGTGTCAGACTTGTTGTCAGCCGGTGACTGTGCTCGGCTGCTGCGGCAGCTGGCTGGCTTGTTATCATCAGAGGCCCTGCACTCCTTGCACAGCCATAACCCAGCTGGAATGTCATTCTCATCCAGAGGAGGGTCACTGTAAGCAATTTTCATTATATGTATACTTCATTATCAAGTCAAACTGGAATCAAATTCATATATCTCATGCTAGCTTTTCGCCCGCGGCTTTACCCGCTTTGCCCCGTTCATTATGTTTTATAGCTTGAAACCTTCTTCATAAATCACTCGTGTCTATTGAAATAGCATTAAAATCCGTTCAGTAGTTTTCGAGTTTAACGCGAACAGACAGACAGACGCCGACAGACGCGGCAGGGGACTGTTTTATAATATGTATATTATATCTCATATTGGTTCCAAGTAAGCAAAGACTTATTCCAAATTAGGGCATAGTCAGCACTAAGGGATTATGTAAAGTGAATAAATTGCACACTTCCTGCTTATACATTAGTTATTTATTTATCTAGACACCAGATACACTAAGATCATTCCTGTTCAATCGGGACTATGAGTATGAGTGGTCAGTGAATGACAAATGTATGTTTTAGGTACTTAAACAGTCTTATGGTTAACTCCCAAATTGTTGCATAAAACCATTTTAGGAAATAGCCATAGACATAGGGTTGCCAGATGTCTGGCTTTTTCTAGTCGTGTTTGGCCTATCAGGTTTTTGTTCAACCCGATCCCACCAATAAAATGCCGAACGAAAATGGAGCTCAGGGTCATACATGATTATATTTTGTCTTTTAAAAATCTGTGTGCCAGGCTGTTCAGGCAGAATGCCTAGCTAAAAATGAATATGTGTCTGGCTTTTCTATTTGTAGTCCTGGCAACCCTACAGTCCGCCTTTGTTATATCCTCATGATAGCAATTAAGAACCAAGAACCAAAAAAGAAGAAAATTTCGAAGAGAAAAAAAATTATTCTGTTGCAATTTTGAGTTATTCCCAGTTGCCCCCCACCGTTAACACCACCACTGATGGCAATGGTACCACTGACAAGATTGCAGGCAGAAGCTAGTATTTTTATAAATCTCAAATTTTATAATAATGGAGACTAACTCACATTTTGTCATTTTTTGTAGAGATTATGTAAATTATTCTGAATAAAGTGTTGATTAATATGTGGAATTTTATAATAAAGGGGTTTGAAGATTTATGTATGGATATATTATGAATAAAAACTTCAAATATCAATTGCAGACATCAATACCAATCTTGTAAAGATTCAAAGTTTTAAAGGTAACAATACCAGAAGAATTGATAAACCTAAGGAACATTTTAGAAAAATGATTTATGTACATCATTGTATTTGGAATGTTACACTCTATCAACTGGTATACTTGAAATTACTCTATCGTTAAAAAACTGTCCACATTTTATATTTTTTCGAACTACCAAGGATGATTTTTGGCAAAATATATTATTTAACGGACTTTAATATTTTTCCCCCTAAAAGTAATTAAGTCAGTTGTTTACGTATATTATTTACACTTGCCATACTTTCAAAACAATATTTGAAGTCAATTCACAGAACTTAACAGTACAACTTCAATAGCGTTTATCTTGGTAATGTGACACTTTACAAAAAATATGTAACAAACATTTTTTGTTTATATTAATGTCAGCTATCGACATAACAATAATACTGGCTGCATTAAAAAAAAAATACATTAAAAATGGCAGACTTCACAGAAGGCCAAAATCTTTAAACCCCTTTTAATGCCATTTTTAGTACTTATCAAATATTTTACAGCCAATTCAACTACATATAGTCAGTAATATAAGTATCTCTTTATGTCAAATGATTAGATCATTTTGTATAGCAAAACAAATTTATTTTTATATCAATAAGCCAATCCCGTTTAATTGACTACATTACTACTTTCAACTTTATAATCTGACTACCCAGTTATTATTGTGTTCCAAGATACTTACTTCAGTATCATATTTCAGTAATTTATGGTGATGCCATGTGACTTATGATTCCTTTTTTGTTCTGAAATTTTGATTTTATTCATAGGTACCATACTTAAATAATTACATTTGCTATATCCGCCCCTAAGGCGACTCTCTAGCTTAATTATTTATGTAAGTTTAAGAATTTACTTTATTCTGATACTTAGTACTCATGCATCCACCAAGTTACTTACTAGCACCCAAGATGGAAGCTAGCTGGGCAACGATCACAGCATATGAGATCGCCGCCTTCCCCACACGCGTCGCAAGAGTCATGGTTGTGACCTTTACCAGGCCTCTTATAGTAAGGATGCTGGGGTTTCTTTGGCTTCTGGGCATTCAAATCCTCGTCGGGCGGCTTTATCAGCGCACGTATTAGCTAAAAGACATCCCAAAACTTCATAAATATACCTAAATCCATACCAAGGCTAGCTCAAACAAAATCAGCTAGCTAAAATGGCGCAGGGCGCCAGCTACTAAGATCAAGTAACATTTTTTTACTTTATGTAAAACAATCAACAACAAACCGGCATAAGCCCGCCCGAAGTATCGAGGTCGTAGCCAACGTTAGACATTGTTACACCTCACAGTAACTTCAATTGTTATAATTTTAAAAGAAAGAAGGTGTATTAAGTAAATGAAAAAGAGACCACTAAAATTGAATAAATTCTCAGTTTAACCACACTCAATAAGGTTCTAGGGTAGCATTTTCATTAGAACCGCAGCAATTTTATAATAAAATTGTATTGACTTGAAGAATAAATAACAAGAAGAGTTATTTTTATGAAATATACGAATACGATTTTTTTCAATCTACCACCGAGGACCGTCTAGAAAAATGGCCGCCCGGTAACAATCCACAGAAAGACTTTACGTATCTAAAACATGTCGGTTACTAACAATACGAACTTCGAGAGAAGTTCGACAGTAGTGGAAAGAGAATAGCAAATATTTTTAATGATTATTTTGCGTGTACGGCGGATGGAACGCGACATAAGCGTGCGTTTTGAAATTTTGACAACTGACTGACATTATAGAGGAAATCGTTTTCAAAAAATGTAAGTTTTCAACAAAGCAGTGTTGCCAGTGACAGATAGATATATATAACATGGGTCAGCTCAAAAAGTAACATTACCTAATTTTATGTGGACATGAATTTAATACTTAGGCACTTTATTACACAAAAAATAGGAAGGATTTCAGTCCTATTAGTGAAGCTTCGAAAGAATTAAAATTATAGTTAAACGAATAATTGACTTATGATCCTGAAAAAACGAAAAATCTGACTCCACTAACGCTCGCTCGCTCGGCTAATGGCCAGTCACTATATCAAATCCGTTGATAGATTTGCTTACTAGAGATAGGATTTTGACGTTACTTGTATGAACCTTATGTCAAAATCCTATCTCTAGTAAGCAAATCTATCGACGGATTTGTTAAAGGGACTGGCCATAAGTAAGCGGGATGCGAGGATTAAAAATAACTCGACTGAATGAATATGCGCTAAAACGAAGTGATGAAGTTCACAAAATCAAGTGCGCCAATACGACGTACGAAACTTTCTTACATGCGTTGTAAGAACTTTTTTACACATATATAACACTAAAAAAAGAAAAAACCTTTATTCATTACATAAATTATGTACCGGCAACACAATTAGGTAATAACCATCATGGTACTTATTTAATATGAATTTATTAATTTACACAATTCTCATAAATTTCAGATTAGGGGAAAAAATGCTATAATATTAGGAATCATTCAAAATAATAACACATATCAATTAAGTATTTTTCATGTGATTTTTTTTTATGTTCAATTGTATGATTGATTTCGGTATTTTATTAAATGTTATTATGAACAGTTTTTCGTTATTTCTACGCAACCGATTAACTACATCCGCGATTAAATGATTTAGGATTTGTTTTCACGATTTAAGATTTGTTTTCCGTGGCATGTAATAATCA
This sequence comes from Acronicta aceris, assembly GCA_910591435.1. NCBI lineage: Eukaryota > Metazoa > Arthropoda > Insecta > Lepidoptera > Noctuidae > Acronicta > Acronicta aceris. Next base: position 755,423 of record OU342778.1, on the reverse strand, counting down.
AACTGAGCTTGGGAGCTCCCCAGAAGTGGACTGATTAATTAGGGGCCTATCACGTATGAATTCGCCGTTAGAGGCGCTAGTGTAGTGTGAGGACTCCGAAATATCAAATTAGACTGTTTGTAGGTGAGCTACGCGGGTTTATTACTATTATTAGGAGTAATGTTATGCATATTTTATAATACCTAAGATTATTTATGGCAAATATGATTTACGGGTCATTGAATGTTAGTGTTTTGTGACAGTTTTATTTTTCGGAAATTTATGTCCTTCTTTTTTCCGAACAAAACGCGTCTACGTATCTCTGCGGCATGGTAGATATTTTTGCGGTACGATATAAAGGTATTTTATATGATGCAATGTATCACGCGAGTAATGAAAGCTGTACTTTTTTACTACTTTTAGCCGTGTGAGAGCCATGCTGCGGCACGAATGGGCCGGCTCGACCGGAGTGATACCACGGCCTCACAGAAAACCAGCGGTAAACAACGCTTACGTTGTGTTTCGCCGATTGAGTGAGGTTACCGGAGGCCCAATCCTCTTTTAAAGGTCGGCAACGCACTTGTGACTCCTCTTTTGGTGTTCCGGGTGTCCATGGGCGGCGGTAATCGCTTACCATCAGGTGATCTGTCTGCTCGTTTGCCCTCCTATCACATAAAAAAAAATACTTCAGGACCATACTCGCCAGTGGCGCCATCTGATATGCATTAAACGGTAGCCCTAATTAGATGGTACGTAAAATACTGATGCCTGATTGGCGTACTAGTCGTAGGCGCAGCTGCACATGGTCCTAAATTTGATTCTAAGCCCTAGCCAGGATTTTTTTATGAAATTCACAGAAGCAGTTCGGAGGTTGGATTTGCTAGATCAAATGGCAATAGATGGGCCTCCGTACTACATGGGACCTTTACACATATTGGTGAAGTTTGCTAATGTATTATAAAAATTACCAGTATTTTAACGGAGTACTTCCTAGTCCGAAAAGCAAACTGTATTTCTTGAAAGTGTCGCCGTATATACATCATTTATTATTCCTTCATTCATCATCAGCCTATATTCGATCACTGCTGGACATAGGCCTCTCCAGTGGTGGATTTACCAGCAGGCTGAGTAGGCTGGAGCCTAGAGCGGCAGATTTTAGGGGCGGCAAATTTGGAGCCGAACTATTTTTACGTGTTACATAAAATTAAAAGATTCATATTTACATAAATACTGCTACGCTAGAGGTCCTGGGTTCGATCCCCAGCAAAGTGTTATTGGGTTTTTCTGTGGGAAATCTGGGTGTAGGATTAAGCACGCCTCTGTCTAACCCTTCGGAGAATACAGACGTGAGGGTATGTTACTTACATACCTTTATTTTACAGTCGGTGGGGGGGGGGGGGAATGAAAATAGCCTCCGAGCGGCATATGTCTAAATCCGCCGCTGAGCCTCTCCTAGTGAACGCCACAGAGCCCGATCTTCGGCTTTTTTCGGCAGGTATAATGTTATATGGAACTTCCCATTGTTCTTTGTGACGGTATATATTCCCCTAAGGGTAAAGCAAAGAGTATAGTAATAAATAGGAAAGGGTAAAGGCATAACTTCTTTAAAAAATCATCTACAGAGAAAACATTCTCAAAAATGTGATTCTTATAAGAAGACTCCGCTCAGAACAGTACCGAAACAATTTCCCAGCGGGGTACATCTTTATAAACGGTAAAAAGATAATTTAGATAAAGTAATTTTACAGAATACATAGAAAAGGCCAAAATGTGGGATAATACAAACCCCGAATCAATAAAAATTGACTATTTGATTGGTGAAGTTCGCATATGTAATGAAATTTTATAATATCAAAGATCCGTTCAAGATCTGCCAAAAAGTACCGGTTATAGATACGGATACAGATCTTCCTCCTCCCTCGGATATCCGCGGATAGGATCAGTAGTCACTACTACTGACCTCCAATAATACTATTCTCAGAGCTTACTAAATGCTCAGCGTAAGCCTCAATCAGTTATAAGGAGACACGGATCTCTTTATTACTGTATAGTTTAGTACTATAGAGGTGACAGTGTATGGAGATAAGTGCCCGAATCAAATCTTTTATTATTTGTTGCAACACCTAGACGTAGTATTAAAAAAACCGTCTTTCAACGCTATTCTCAACCGATATCTGCTATAAAAAATGACATTTGACTATTTGACAAGCAATGTCATGAAACTACCAATTTAGGAGAATTCTAAGATAATACAATGGTAATCGAAACAATAAAATTATTCGTTTGGTACTCATAGTAAATATATAATTAAATAAACAGTTTAATATAAGAAATCTTTATATTTTATGTAGTAAAAGCTTTAATGACCGAATACTCGATATCGAGATAGCTCCTTATAATATGTCTATAAAGCACAGTAAGAATTCTAACATCAAGACATAACTATAATTCTAAAGTTACATACCTGTCGATTATTATTGTATTTTAGTGATAATTCTGTCTAATCTTGTACAAGTGTTTGGAATTTTCATAGAGGATGGCTTTGAAATTAATGTAGTTGAATGGTAGTTAATAATTTCATTTATATGGCAATAATCATGCAACGGAAGTTGCCATTTCTATGACGTCATGGGCGGAGTTTAGTTGAAGATCGAATTCGGATTCGGTTGGCGGGCGCGGCCATCTTGGTGAATTAGTGACCTGGCGATTCGGTTTTAGTTAGTGAAAAATCATTTGTCATCCACAATGTCGGAAAGGGAAGATAATGTGTATAAAGCTAAGTTAGCCGAGCAGGCTGAGCGCTATGACGGTGAGTACATATTTTCGTTGTATCGCTTAAAATAGGTTGAAAATTCTACCTTATTTTCGCCGACAGTTGAAAGACGATTTGGTGATAGTTAGGAAAATTTCTAGATCATAGAACCCGATAAGCCTTCGTATCGTACTTTTTCGCGTAGATACTCACACAATACATTCAATTATATTACTATATCGGCGTACTAACAAATCAATGGCATTCGTTAGGCTTGGTCAGCGATCGATGCGTCATCCGCCGGTGGGATGTCCTTACATTTTTTTACGCTGATAAAATCCATGAAAAACTATGGAACCACTGTCGAAACCTTCGTTGTAGCGTAATATCCCATTTTTCATTTCATAAAACACCAAATCATAGGGTGTTATACTAGATACTTGCAGTTATTCAAAGAAAAAATTGACTCCTATTTTTCCCGTTCAAGAGAAGTAGAATCCGATCGATGTCATTGAATTCGGTCATGCATATCTTACCTTGGGCAAATCACTTGATTAGACCTAGTGGAATGTTCTGGGTTTATTAGGCGGCGTAATTCTATGTCGCCTCCGATTTCACCTATTGTTCACGATTTAGTTACAGAGGCATCTACCTGAGAGCTCTTTACTTTATCGCGTTCATCTTTTTTGAATCGACGCGGTCATTATAAAGGTTATCACAGGTGGGGAGTGCTGAAGCTTAGGGAGTTACAGCTTTTGCACCTTTTATCTTCAGTTGGGCAGTTCAATGACCTTTATTAGAATTATCATTCAAGAAATATCATCAAAAATACCAACTGCTATCTTATCACACTTGCTACTGAATTCTGAAAGACTATTTGACCTAATTAGCCAGGGAAAATCAGAAAATTACTTAGTAATTATTTGCACATTTTTTTCACCTATTTTAGTTTATATGCATAAATATATGTGTCATTCAGAAATAATCAATAAGTCAGAAAATGACACATGCTGTCATGATTATGTTAAGTAAACTTTATTCATTGAATCCCTTGACTTGCATTTCTTAGTTCCAGAGGCTTCCATGGCTTAAATTCTTACTTTCATGACATAAAAATGCACCAAAATAGGTTATAATTACTTAAAAGGTTATCAGACCACACCCTTCTTTCTAGTGATGTGAAATTCTTTTAAATGCTGCAGTTCACACATTTTTATTCCAGTCATGAATAAGAGTTCTATTAAAAGTGCTGTATTGGTAGTGCTAAGCAAGCCCACTTAGGTAGAGCTTACTCATACAATGTAGTCATGAAAAGCATGCATTGAATACCTTCTTGCTTACAGTATTCTAAATATACCATAGATCATTGAAACAATATATTTTGACTGTTTCAGGAATATGACTTCATGTTTTAGGGATTATGGGCATAGCAGGTAGGGGGTATTTAGACATTTTTATGTTTTAACCGACTTCCTTATTAATTAAAAATAATGTTTATTTGTAACATTATAGGTATACCTATACAATAAAATATTACATAATATGAAGATAAGTACAATGGATACTTATATTGTGAATGTAAAAGTAAGTCTGTCTGTTACATTTTTTGTGAATTTTGGTAAAGAGATTGATTAGACCTTGGAGGTAATTTTATCTAAATTATCAGTTGATACACCATAGGTACATTATCTGTGACAATATATGAATAAAATTGTATGTGAAAAGAAATCCAATAAAGTAGTATTTATAAATAGATTGTTTTTCTCAGCTATAGTTTACTTTAGAAGATGTTTGCAGATTAAGTATAATTTTATGCACATAGATAACTGTTTTAATAAGAGGCTCTCATTCTCAGCACATTATGTTGCTAAGCAAGCTTGAGTGTTAATTAGAACTTTCTATTACTCATGAGTTCATGACTGTAACTGAACTTGATATTAAGAAATTATATGGTGATTTTTTGAAATATATTTTAATAACTTTTAATACCCTAGTTTACACTTAGTGAATCATTGTAGTGATATTAATTCAAAATGAGTTAAATTTAAATAAACTATTGTCAGTATCACTTAAAAAAATTGGTGTGTAGACACAGGTGATATAAAATAATCTTAACAAGTTTTATACCTGCTTTTATTAGCATGTACCTACATTATAAGTTTTATAAGTAGGTACTAGGAGAATCCATGTGACGAGTGTAAGCTAAATATTTTTGTTTATGTTTTATACCCTCTGTGGTTTCTAATCAAATGGTATTATTATCAAAGCTTCCTGTAATGTCGCACAATCGCTAGACTACGTTGGCGACTTTGCAGATAATTCCACGCGAAGGCCTTCATAGCTTACGCAAGGCTCAGTCAATACGCCCCGACCCAGGTCACCCCTTTTTATCGAAAACTCCATCTACAAAATGGAAATGGTCCAGTTCCGTGGCGTGTTCCATTTACCGAGTGTCAACATTTTAGCGCACGCATACTAATTGCAATTTTCGCATACGAGAACTCCACTGCGCAAGAATGTTTCGGTTTAAAAATGGAACGAATTAAAAGAATATTGTCCCAAAAAAGGGTGCTAAATGGACTGGGCGTGGTTGTCGTGGCCAGGCTCTCAGATGGTGTCTGGACAACCGCAAACTTATCCCTGATTTCATAATTTAGTAACTTCCTTGTTTTACGATCACTCAGAACCGTCTGAATAATACAACAGTCTCTATCTGTTGTTAGAATAGACTACAATCTACATAAGATATGATATTATTTCAGAAACCTTCTTTTATAAGTCTTATAAATTCATTTATTCTGTTAGTGTAAAGAAAATCAGCTGTGTCGCGGTTTTGAGGAAAACCACATGCCGAGTGACGCTTTAGCACCTGTTACTTCGTAGGCCCCGCCGCGATCATAAAAATCGATTAGAATGAACTTGTGACATTGTTCTATATAACATTTAAATGGAGTAATCAGTTGACCGTATTTTCAGGCTCTGTTACATACTTACTTAAATCCATTTCCTTCTTCGTGAATAGCCAATGATTTCAATGCGGTTCCGCGGCTATGTCTGCACTCTGCATTGCACTCCTCAATGCGCCAAGTTATATGGCGAAACGATCGTTAACGTCAAAATTAAAGCACATGGGTGAAACATCGCTTTGGCTCGCTGCTCCGTCTGTGCGGTGCCCATTCCCCCCTACCCTAATTCTATCCTCAAACAGAGACTAAGTCCCATCGGTAAAAGAATAATTTTATCTGACTCGTCCGACATTCCGAGATAGCGCAAAACTTTGTGACGAATCGACACTTAAGTATCGAGAATTACTGCCGTCTTGTTTCTTCCGAATTGCTGAACAGTTTCCAAGTTCTAAATGAGGCATGGGTACTTGTGTTAATACTTTTATTGTTCGCACTATACAGGGTGACTTTTCAAAACATGCGATAGATCGAAATATGTGTTCCGTAATCATTATTTATGCATTTAAAAATGTAATTTCAATGATCCAAATTGTCCAAGAAATTATCTTATTTTTTTATCTTAGATGGTTCAAACTAAGCTACCGTCTTCAGGTAAGCATTAATTATCAGTATTTCACTAAAATAATTTCAAGCAAGTATCAAAATATTCGCGCCGCGCGCCCGGTTAATCCATTACTTACTACTACGTGAAGTACCTATTACTTTTTATCATTTACTATATTTTTCAATTCACGAGAAAAGTAGCAGTAGAGACGTAAAAGACTGCCAAACTCTCTTAACAACACTAAAAATGAATTATTTTCCTCAATCACGTGTTCTAAATTTTATTTGTTACACATACAATTTTAATTTGTGGCGAATATTTAATTTCCCTGTAGAGCTTTTCTTTAATTTTTAAGCCGAATTCCAATAACCTTTGCAAAGCTTATTGAATATTCAAATTCAAATGCGATTGGAATTTTCGTCGCATACATAATGATATAATCCATTCTAAATTATTGATAAAAAATCTGGGTAGCTTATTAGAGACGGGTCGTTTATTATAACAGTTACCTACAAAGAAGCCATCATTGTTAAACTCGTCAAGCACCATCACAACATAATCGTTATTCACGTCTTTAATATGTTAATAGCTTTCCGGTACCAATCCCTAATTGATTTCACTTTTTTACTCAACACAATGATATTATTTTTAAAGGTTCGTAAAGGAAATAAATATGGCTAAGGCTAGATCACACTTAGCTTGATTTACGTCACTTTGTGTAACATACCCTGATAATACAATTTAGGCGATGGATAACCACAGTCAGAAAAAAATTCCAAAGAAGCGTCACGATGTGGCCTCGTTTTCATATAAAGAAACTGAGCTCCAAGCCGTACCTACGATGGCACAATCAATAGATAGACTCATATAATATCATCTTATATTCCAGAAATGGTGGAGGCGATGAAAAACGTAGCCTCGCGCAACGTGTCCGACAATGAACTTACAGTGGAGGAGAGGAACCTGCTCTCCGTCGCCTACAAAAACGTGATAGGTGCACGCCGCGCCTCGTGGCGGATCATATCCTCCATCGAACAGAAGGAGGAGACCAAGGTAAGGACATAGACATTGAAATAACCACTTATCCAGGTGAAAAATAATACTTTCACTCTGAGAAAGGAGGCCGTATTTAAGAAACATCGCAAAAAATTGCCCGTAAAGGTCGAAAGGCATCGTCATTGAGCTACAACTCTACAAGATACATGGTCAGGTAAAAGGCTTATAGTATTACGTCCTGTTTACGCGAATACGACTGAAAAATAACGATCCGTAGTGTATTTACGCATCTACGTGGCCGTCCCTTTTCATGTCTGGAGCCTATCGATTGGCGTGAGTGACGCGCATTTCAGTCTGGCCGGGACTCTGGTTATTTTAATGAATAGACTTAGACATCCTTTATTACGTCCCTCGTTTCCTAAATCATACACATTAAATTGTCTGATAAGAAATAGGTTGCTTCGTAACATTATTATATTCATATCACCATGTTAATCAACTTTTTGCTGTAGGTACTACTTTTTTTACCTAGTAAACTGAACAAAGTACTTAGTTTTGTACTGTACCGGTATAATCAATACCAACCCCGGTGAGCTTTAGGTAGTTGTGTGATTCAACCTCTGCGCGAAGGTCCCGGGTGATTGATGACATTGCCGTCTAGGAGAGCTTTTACGTTTTACAGCCATACACTTTCTAAAGTGTTTACTGTGTATTTATTATGTAATTGTAGTCTCAGCGTTCGTGCTAAGATCGCTCTACCCCTCAGGACTCGATAACTACGTTAGAAAAAAAATGAAACGCAAACGAGGTAATCTTCAAAAGGACTCTTAAAACGTTTCGAAATAAAATGTAGTCTGCATATCTGCACTGCGTGGTGATTTAATCATATCATGACGACGTTCTCGCTCTTCGCCAGGAGGTTTGCGTTTAGCAATAGGCAAAAGTACCGACAGCAAGTAATCTACAATACTTAAATCTACATTAGTCATTTGAGTACAATCAATAATAGGGCCAACTCACTGCAGGCGGTGGGTTCCGCACGAGCCGGCAGCTCAATTCGCCGGGCTTTTTTGCAAGACTCGACCGCCCATTGTTGCCCGCCGACATACTTGGGTTATAGTTTAGCCGGCGGGGTATCCGGCGACCCTATTCAGCGCAGTGGCCAGTACAGCATTGCACTAACGGACGTTCGATCCCCGCAAGGTTTTATTATATTGAAATAAAACACACAGAACACAGTCCGTTCAAAAAATGTATTTTAAAGCTCACCTGCTGAAACCTGCTCAGAAAATTCTAGATGCGTGTTTTCTTGCTTTTGATGTATACTTTCCATGCCGAATTAAAAAAAAAAACTACATCATATTGAACCTAATAGCTATCTTAAACGGACTTATACCATTCTTGCAAGCAATTTCTGTTACGGATGCCGGAAATATTGGATGCGGTAAAACAGTACATAGTTCATTTCACTACGATGTCTGATGCGACTGTTTTCCACGTGCCAATCGCGAGGTACGGCAGCGTGGCGTTGCGATCTATGCCAACTATACATATAGAAATAGCATCTCGTAAAACTAAGGTACAGTCGCTAGCAGCGTTTCTCTGTCATGACCAACTTTATGGGCGCTTTCCACGTATATTTTCTACCAAAACGATAATATAAAGTGTACTTACGTGAATGTTTGACTCTTTTTGAACAGAAAACTTATGTTTTACTTTTAAAGCTCTGACCTAATGAGCGATCAGTTTTTTCTATCCAATTAGCAAACGTTCCAAGTTTCCTACCATATTTGTACAAATTAAAGTTCTTTGTGGTGCCCTTGCACATGTGACGTGACCATGTTCTGTATGACGTCACGATGTATTACTCATTCAATTAATGGTTCAACGACCAATGAGAACTTTGATAGTAACCTTGTCTCTACCAGTGTCCATCTCTGCACTAATGAGATAATAGGATAATGAAGAATAATAGGGCTGCCTAACAACACTATTGCGATAAAAGTTGTTATTGAAAAAGCTAGCCGTTTTTTTAAAGCTAGGGTGGCCGTGTATTGATTTTGAAACGCGAGTCCAAGGCTGTGCGCCTAGCTAGTAGTAAAAAGGTCGCAAGGATGACGTGTTGTCTAGGGAAAACATAACTACACCTACACTACTACTGGAGTTACAGTATGAGTACTATGAATCATTTTCCTCGTTACGACGTATTTCGGCTTCATCTCATTTCCTTTATATTAATGTAGCTGTTGACAAAAACATTAGGTCGATTTAGACACATTCGGGGACTTTCCCGTTAATTGACGTGGCTGTTACTGACAAATTGCAGTTGAGTTTAACATGCAATTAATTTGTAATTGGGTCCTCACTCATTAGCAAACATGAATGCAGATTGACTTCATGAACTCTACTACAAAGTTGAATATTTACGTGTGTTAACAAACTTCTGGATTCCCTCTATTCCGTTTAAATAAATAAGCAGCTAATCTTATCAAGTCTGTAGGTGTGAGGTCTTAAAATGTCTCGTACAAGAATTATCATTATCTGAAAATTTATTGGTACCAGTTTTTATTGAAATATATCGGTCAAGGTATATCGAGGTTTCATTATTCATCACTACATTGTATGGGCAAGGATCTCTAACAAGATCTCCAAGAAGTAACAGTCTTCCACTACGCTGACCTAGTGCGGCCATTTATTTAAGCGTCAAGTCGATCACACAGCAATGACCTCGCAAGTTAATTGTTGCAGTGCATTTGTCGTTTCACACTGTCGATATCAAAGCAGAAGGTCGAGTTCTATGACTGCATTCTGTAGCGAGATACTACCTACTGCAAAATTCAGTGGTTTGGTTATTCACTCTAATTCTAATTTATAACGTCATGAAGCGGTCGCCTGTAAGGTCGCGTTGTAGATTTTCTTTGTTGTACAATGTACCTACATGTAATACAGATCTTTTTTGGATAGTGTTTATAACTAAGTTTTCGGAATTTTAATTATTACCGGTAATTCAAGTTTTTATAAACAGGTTTCGTTCTTACCAAAAAACATTGGACATTATATTAGAAAAATATCAAAATAAGCAGGAATTTAGGATACTGTTATTTGTTATTTCCATCATTTGAGATAGATCAATACATGTGTGAAACTCATAACCTTACCTTTGCTTTGTGCAGTGGGGTAATAACGGTTATCTGGTTTATTTTATGTCTGAGAAATCGACTCGAGTAAAAACTGCGCAAAATGCATCATTATTTTGTCTGGCAAAAAATTGGTCGCATTCCTTTAGCAAACTGGCGAAGTTTCAATACCAAATAACGGCCGAAGCAAAACCATAACAATACAATGAATAGTAAAATGTCATTTTGTATTCATATCTCTGATATAAACTTTCCATTATTATATGCTGACACGGAATCTAACCTGCATACGGTAGCACCAAGTGGCATACGTTTGAAAGTCATCGTCAACGTTGGTATCGATTTAATAAATTGATACTAAAGTCGCATCATTAAAATGCAAACTTTGAAATTTCTAAGATGCTATTGATGCTATTGATGCTTTAAGATTTCTAAGCGTGGGTGGACCAGAACCTTGTGAATTACTTACAATTAGCTACATAGAATCTTCGGGGCGTTTACTCCTGCTTTCAAGCTCAATGCAAAATGTACCAGCATACTACATGATGAGCGATACCTTTTTGGCATTGGGGGCATATACATTTTATAGACATCCGCGACGTTTCAAACTTATTGAACATGGGGCGAAATTTCAACCGCTGCGTAGTTTGTATTCCTAAAAATCTCTTGGAAATGCTGTTCACGATGATACAAAACATAACTTGGAAAATTTATCACGTCGTTATGTGTGAACGAAACAGCTAAATTGCCGAAATTGTATAAAGGGAAGTATGTCCGTCTATAAATACATAATGATATTGGGATATAAGTGCTTCACTGCAAAGCTGTATCTGCTTTACTGTAAAGGGCCTTCACTTAGGAGAAGGAACGAGAATGGAGATCACAGCGCTTAGTCATTGCGTCTTGTTAAATTGAATTCGTTTAATATTTGCTTACTTACAACCTTATCAGTTATGTAAGATTGAGCCCGAAAATGTATTTCCTTGAATTATCTGCTCCTTTTTAGACCCATAAAGGTTTTTAATTCAGACTATGGTCAAACACATTCAATCCAAGAATAAAAAGACTGAAACGCCTTCAACCAATACATGGTTCATTGGGAGCTTAGGTCCGTCAATAAATCTTACAAAATTACACCTAAATGCCTCTGATAAACTCGTTAGCTTTTACAGTTGAATTAAACTACAGACAGATTTACCGTAGCATGTCGTAGACTAAGCGTAGCTTTCAGTAACGGTATAGGATTCCGTTTTGAAGTGAAATTGGATCATTCGTCGAGGTTTAGCTTTTTTATTTGTTTAAAAATGTTATGGACACAAGTTGTTGCGTCAGTCTGTGGTTTTCCTAAATTTCGTGTCAACGTACTTGTTTGTGGGCTGGGTAAATGATAAAAACATGTATTGTGTAACGAATGGGCGTGGCACACACATGCTAACTGTTTTTTTGTCTGAGAATGATATAAACAACAAATAATGTTGTTAAATTACGAAGCACTAAAAGTAATTAATGTTCAAATACCTACCTAAAACAATTCAATATATAACTTATTCGTAAATATGGAAACCCCTGTTGGATTGTGTTGGCGTGTACATTGAACACCCACACTTCGGCGATTACGTCGTTATATTATAGGATAAAGGACAAGCGCCTAAAAAAATTTGAATATCTGTAACTGAAAAACATTATTGTCCAGAAAGAAATTTTAAGGGGAAAGGGCGGATATTTGTTAAATTTACTCGCTAATCTTAGTACACAAAGTTCTGATCTAATATAAAGGATAATTGAGTTAGTGCACGAACTATGGTAGCAGGTCAAAAAACTGATAATTGAATGCGATATCATTTGTCGTGTCGTAAAAATGAATGTAATGGATTTTCCTTTCAGAGTTACACGATTATCGTGCACTTGTCAATAAGAAGTCCCGAGGCAAAGGAACAGTACAATAAAATGTTTCTTTAGGCGAATTAATTTCTTGATCAGACTGCTGTCCCACTGTTGGGTAAGGCAGTATTCACAGAATTATCGGATTCACCAAGTTAAGAGTAATGCAGATTCCCACAGATTCATGTACTGAGTTTCATACTAATTTGGTGTTTGCATTATAATTATAAAATCTATAGGACTATCACTTAACTCATTAACAAACTGGTATTGTTAAAAATTTAGGCATTGATTACCTATTATGTAAACTAGACTAAACATTGTAATCACGTTCACAGAACGTGTTAGGCATTAAATGCATACTGCATACGAAAACACTATCTTGATAACTGTGACGTAGCTTATCACTCAAAATACCGTTGCATGCTTCCATTACATTCACGATGCCAATCTTTTAAAGAGTATATCTGACCATCATCACTGGTATCATAACCTTTCTTAACATAAAGATGGGCGTGGTTAAAATGATCAGACCCTAGGTCTAATTTTGCCTCAGTTTTAGTTTTGTGGGAATATTTTAATAGATGAGCACATTCACTTAATTCCTATATTAGTCCTACATGCGTCAGATCCACAATAGATTCGTCTGAATCCAAAGCCTTAGTATAGTACTGCGGCCGTATTTGTAGAGAATGACGGCGTTTACACTATTCATATTATAGGTACTTCCATCACATTGTTACCATGTGTTTGTATTTGTTCCAGGGCGCGGAAGACAAGCTGAACATGATCAGGGCGTACCGCAGCCAGGTGGAGAAGGAGCTCCGCGACATCTGCTCAGACATCCTCGGCGTCCTGGACAAACACCTCATACCCAGCTCACAGACCGGCGAGTCCAAAGTCTTCTATTACAAAATGAAGGTAACACCAACACATTATGTGTCACCACGACAGTTGTGTAGTTGTCAACATAACCATTATTTTAAAATTCCTAGAAGCTTACTAAGTGTCTATATTTAATTTGTCATCCGTCTGTACCTATACCTAGGAAATCACTTAAGAGTATTTTAACAGAAAACAGCTGCATGGTTATTAGTTGTTAGAATATATTTTTTATCGAAATGAAAATCACCTTGAGGGAAGCCTTCCTATATTTGAGAAAGCTTTAAGTGTGAATGCTACTGTAACATAATAGAAGAACAATAAAAATATGGGAATCTAGTGTGCACAGATTTTTCTTAAGCATTTATGATCTTTAAATCAAAATCAAATTTTTAATTACAATATTAATCGAAAGGTGTCACTTTAATAAGGTTATTAAACAATACTGATGAAATTAATGGAATAAAGTACTCGTAAATCTTGAGAATGACTCATACCGCGTGGCATTTAATATGCAAGCTAATAAATAAACTGTTAACACCGCGTCAATTTTACCTGACGTTTAGATTGCAAAACAAGTCTTTCTACTTTTCCAAACTTACTTATGTCGTGATGAAGTAAATGCGACGACGGATTTTCTTGCTAACTTTAAACAAAAGGCGTCGTTCATAAGTATTCGGTAATGACGCACTTATAGAGGGTTTTTGTGTGGTTCGTCTAGGACCAACCTTCACAATTTCCTAGTTTCGTAATCGAAAGAGGTTAACAGTGTTATAATTAGTTTTTTTATTTGTCTTTGGAACTCGATGTAGAACAAAAAGACAGACAAAGAGTCTGGTGATCTTAGTTTATTAAGATACTAACATACTGCAATAATCTATTCGCAGTATTGATGTTATTTACATAACTTACCGTCCCGCCTGTATATCTGGAAGGGTAAGGCAGAGGTGTACTAATGTACGATCACTGTCCGATATAAAAGTGGACGAACCTATAACACTTAAGAATCAAACCTAGGACGTCTACGGACGCGCTTAGAGCCACTAGACTAATGAAGCAGTTTATACAATGAGGGTATTTATCAGCAGCATAATGAAGAGGAAATTCTATATCGAGTGTAGCCGGTTATACTAGGCTTCACTTAGCATTGTATTCATATCTTTACTGGCTATGATTAAGATGATAAGGTTTTACTTACATCTGTTATAATCCTGATTGTGTTGTTATGTTTCAGGGCGACTACCACCGGTACCTGGCGGAGTTCGCGACCGGCAACGACCGCAAGGAGGCGGCCGAGAACTCGCTGGTCGCGTACAAGGCCGCCTCCGACATCGCCATGACGGAACTGCCCCCCACCCACCCCATACGTCTCGGCCTCGCGCTTAACTTCTCAGTAAGTACAACTGTTCATAAACATACATTGTGGAAACCTCCATATAGTGGACCAAGGATGTATCTCATAGTTCCAGAAGGCAGCTCCTCCCGGACATTATTCACTGTTGCCATACAGTCCATTGTGTTAAACATTGTTGGAGTGATAAGATTGTGCTGCTGGTACAGTCAGCGTCAAATAGTTCATGACAACCAAAGTGGCCAAAAAGTTTGCATCACGACCTTATTCCAACTTTAACAGAGAAGTGTTGCGAACTATTTGGCCACTTTGGTTGACACGAACTATTTGACGCTGACTGTACTATCGGTAACTCTGTGAAATACTTCTTTTATTTAATTATGGTTTCATAGAGCCCATAATCGAAAGATAATTGGAGTATAACCCCACTAACAAACTGCAGAACTCCGCGAAAGGGTATTTGTAAAAAAAAACATGTTAATACATATTTAAGCAATATGTAGGTACATATATTGTGCTTCAATTAATAATAAATAATAAAAAATAGTTTATTTCATAAGCCTAAGGTACATGAGAAGTGAACATTACATTATAATATAATAGGTACTACCATTTACAATTTATCCCAATGAGTTAGGCTAGGTGTGTGCTTAAATTTATTTAAAAACTCCTGATTTCTAAACTAGGACATATCCTGTAACTTAGATGCCAGTGGCAATTAATTATAGAGATAGCATTCAAGCAATTTTATTTTGATAAATACCTAGTAATAATTATTGCAAAATCCATAAAATTAGACGTTATAAAAGCAAGGCACATGTAAACTAATAAATACTGCAATCAAATACTTAATCGTAAAAAAAATAACAAGACATTGCTCTGATATCATAAGTGAAAAACTGTGAGTGTGTGACCTGTGATATGTTTCACGCTCACGCTCCAGCACGCCCTAGAAGAACGTACGATGGTCTTATTCGCGAGGTCTTTCATAAAAGTCAGGTGGTGTATGAATGTGGAAGAATGGTAGCAAGTGGCGGACTGAAGTTTTTGCCTACCCCTGTGAGTAAAAGGCGTGAGAAATTAGCATGGGATATTTAGCATCTTTGAAAGATTCAGTGCATCATCTTCCAGTTCCAAAAACATGAATTTTATTCAGTATAATTTTGTTAAAATGATTTAGAGAGCCATTTCATCATTATTAAAAAAACGTTAATAATGTATCGCAATAATTGTGTTATTCATCTAAATTTTAAATAAAAAATGCATGGGTCGATATTTTCCGCTCAATTACAGACGGAATTGACTTTAGTTCCGATCCTGACCCAAGGCAATATTTGTAGTATAACGTACAACGCACAAAGTTCGTGCAACACTTAATTCTCAACAAGTGACGTGTTTAGACGTGTGGATAAGCATGTTTGTAGAGTTAATCACACCGCTCGTCAGCACGGCGGTGTGATGTCATCGTGTAAACAATATTGCTACAACTCGGGAACTGTGTGTCTAGATTTAGCACGTATTTGGGCTCTAACTATAAGATTAGGCCTAAGGTCTAGGTTAGTCTAATACGAAATAAGTCGTCATCCATCGAGAAGGAAGAGCAACAAACATCTGGTGTAATAAACTGTGTAAGAATCAAGGGGATTTATTAGGTTCCTAGGTAGTCTGTAAATACCCAGGTTTGGAGAAGACACAAATATTTTTAACACGAGACTACACTTGAAATGACAGACAAAACATAAAAAATATCATGTCTATCGTAAACGTAATACATAACCCTACTGCCTAAGTTAAAATAGCTCGTAAATAAGTAATAAAGACACAACGACCATGATTTAATGGGAATAAAATTGTACTGTCTGCTTGCTTTATATCTACAATTGATTTTATGAGCACTTTTTCAACTTAAGTGTTATAGTAGTAAATGGTATCGATTACTTTAGACATAACTTCGTGAAGATTCGCGATTATTGATGATTATTTTGGGCAAGTAGATCAACGATCAGCTGTCCTAAATGATTGACAATCTGATTAAATATCAACTTTAATAAATAATGAAGTTATTTAGGAATAGAGGACAGACCAAGGTACCATCTGTGTTTAATGTTGTAAAATTTATTCATCGTAATAATGATATTTTGTTGCTAAGTTATTATACAGGCTTGTGTAACCTGCATAATTTATACTGTGGCTGGATATCGGACAGCTAACGACCGATTGTTTGCAAACTGTACCTTGAGTTTGTCCACACGCGTATACACTTTAGTTGAAATTAAAAAGCCCAATCATATCGCAATCATCTGGCTGCTTTCAAGATCTAACACATTATTCTTTTAATAAAGTTGAGAGGGTAGAACCCCCTCTAGAGGTGTTACTCTAAGGAAGTGTCATCAGTAGCAAATAGTTTTGACTTTTCAAAAGTACCTATTTAGTGGTCTAATTGAAATAAAACATTTTGACTTTGACTTTGACTCAGTATCTATTTCACACAGTAGTTTTTTCTTTGAATTCATCAACATCTTAACTTTTTCAACTACCTATATTAAATCCAACTAGATCCGGATAAATAGTAGTATTTTACAAGATGACTGCCATGTGCCAATACCCTAAGGGCATATTAGTTGTCCGGCTTTCGGGCTTCTGACTAAGTGTCGCATGCCAACCGGATCTGGCAGTATCAATGTTGCAGATTGATTGATTATTCAGCGTAATATTACTAGCCCCGAACTTGAGATAGAAAGGGGTTTCAGTAATATTACAGGCATAAGAGAGACCAGACGCGATTATTACATAGACACAATTACGTCCCGCTACTAAATTGAATAAAAACACATTCTCGCAACCGACAATTTTAATTAAGTTTCCGCGCAGTCCTTCTCAAGGTAAAAGTGTGGATCCTCGTGGGCAAGTTGTAACATTTTAACATTATTATACCGTATGGTAATGTGCGGCGCCACTGAATTAATGAAGCGCTGAATATACTGGCGACCTTCATGTAATGTATGTATTTATGTATCATACGCGGTTTTCTCCGAAGTGCGAGCGATGCTAAGCCGCGCCACCCTGCTATAGCCTATAGGTGACGTAATTGAATTGTAATATGTCGGGATAAAGGATAAGGATGTTACTTGTTTACAATCTGTGATACTGGTTTAACATAGGCTTCGTGAACAAAACTATTCCTGAGTATGTACCTGTAGCACTGAATTTTAATAATAATACCTAGCCGTTACTGCTATTCTTTAACGGACTTAGATTATAATAATAGTTGGCCTCTTCAATTTAAGAAAGATAACTCACGTGACTCATGGACTATAGCCTAATCCCTCTCATTCTGAGAGGAGACCCGTGCCCAGCAGTGGGACAGTATAATGGGTTAATTATGTATTGTGACGATTGTTCTCGATTTGTCACATAATAATTTTATCAAAACACTTATAGATACATAAACCAGCTTATATTGTCATACACCTAACTACCTAGCAACGTAAAAAAAACTAATAAGCTATTCGTAAAAATTCTGAATGTCCGCCGACCTTGAACTCGAACGTTTGGTAGATAAATACATGATAAGCTATCGTGTGACGCGGGACCAATTGTTGATATCACCAACAGCGCCGGCCAAACGGCTCCAAATATTCGTTAGAAACGGTTGATTTTAAAGAAATCCTGTTTTGAATTGATCTTCGACGGACACCGAATAAATGACAAGAACCTATAATTCTATAACTAGATACTCTGTAGTACCCAATACATATTCACCAATAAAAATATTTTTTGCTTTGCTGTGCCGCCATTTCTCAAGTTAGTTTATTAGGGAACTGTAGGTAAATCGGTGGACATATTAGGATGCTGCCTTTTATTAGATATTAAGCGTCGCTGTACTATATCCTCTGCCTTCTTCCCCATCATTTACTTTCAGAATCCTGTCATTGATTAAAAATATGATATGTTGCATAGCATTAATGTGAATGTATGTTTGTGCAGGTATTCTATTACGAAATCCTGAACAGTCCGGACCGCGCGTGTCGGCTCGCGAAGGCCGCCTTCGACGACGCCATCGCGGAGCTCGACACGCTGTCGGAGGAGAGCTACAAGGACTCCACGCTCATCATGCAGCTGCTGCGGGACAACCTCACGCTGTGGACCTCCGACATGCAGGGCGACGGAGAGTCCGGTCAGTGCCAACACGATACTCATACTGATACTGATACTAGCGCCTACCACCACCTCTACCACTACCACTACGATACACATTACAACACTGTAGATGTTGTCTGCTCTTAACCGATATACCTTAACTGCAGTATTTACCACTAAAAGATTTTATAGACAACTGATTGCTGTATCTGTCATGTGTTTAGCTTCAGATCACATAGTTTTATGCCAGCACTTATTTGGAGCATTAAAAGTTATGGACGTTGCTGGCCTATTTTTGACTAGTGATGAATTTATGAATGTCAATAAGAATATAATTATCTAACTTTGCACTTTACATTTCAGGTGAAACGGAACAGAAGGAACAACCGCAGGACGTGGAAGATCAGGATGTGTCGTAATACTTTTTAACATTCTATTTAAATATAATAAAAAAAATAACTATAGTATCACGTAAGACCCAGCCCCCAATGACAACCGGTTGTATGGTACTCCTCCACACATCTCGCCCCCCGACGTAAATTGTCAGTTCCAGCCCCGTTGTACACAACATGCATATTGTATACATGATAACGTTTCGTTTATGTATCGTGTCAAATTATCTACGAGTTATATACATTAATATGTACTTCTTTTGATATATTTGTTTTCAATTACGAAAAAAAATAATGTTTAAGAAAAAAGTACTTTGGTATTGCATTTTAACTGTATGTTGTACGATGTATTTTCATAACTGTAACCAGTCGATGGATCTCGCCGTCGCTAGCGCCGCCGCCGGCCGAGCGGCTCGCGGCTAGTGGTCTCACTCTTCCGACTTCCGTGCGGCTACTTCTTAACGTGGGAATTGTAAATTTTCTAAGTATTTTATACCGTGTGTAAAATTAATGTATTTAAAAACTCTGTTGATATACTTGAAACAAGCACCGTAGCGTCGAGGATGTTTAATGAGATATACAAACAAATATGATAACGATATAATAGTTGGATTCATTAGCGAGTTGCGTATCGTCACGTATGTCGATATAGTGTTTACTTTGTAATCGCATCTCCGTGTTGATTCGGTCTGCACAAATAGTAGTTTTATACAATGGACGTTTAATCTCGTGGCTAGGATGTTGTTTTGAGACTGTTGCTAGTTCGTATTAGACGGATCCGGCGCGGGTGGGCGCCGCCGCGTCCGGTGCCGCGGCCGCTCGGCCTTGTCCGGTCGCGTCCGGTGCCGACGCCGACGCCGGACGGTCTTTGCGAGCGAGTCTTCCGCGCCCTCGCTGCATTTGTATACATTTGAATCATTTATTGATATATTTTAACGATAAACGTAACATTGTTAGGGTGGTAATGATGTAGTAACTTGCAATATTTAGCTAAGTGATAGCAGCGTCACCCTGTTTGTCTTTGTGTATCTATCTCCTATGTATCGTACATGTATGTATTTATTGCAAACGGATAAGTTGGTGTAACTTGTGACTACTGTGTAGTACACGCTCGCGAGTCAGAGCCGAGCGAGCTCCCAGCTCCCAGCGGCTACACCGGACGCAACGGGATGGCCGTGGCTGAGCTTAAATAGAATTAAAGACATGTCGATGTACCCGCGCTTCGTTCGTATTACAACATTTGGAGTATTCACATTTGAATTGCTTTAATTACTTACGAGTATTGTGATAGAGATTTTGTATATTTTAATTTATTTTTTTTAATTTCGCAAGTTCTCGAAAATTGCTGTAGCGCTACATCTCTTACGATTTTTACAGGACAAACAGTAGTTCTAAAAGTTGTGCTAGGTTAAGGTAATGCACTTGGGGAAATTATTTATTTGATGCGCGTCGCGGGCGGCCGCGACCGCGACAGTAATGCCTACTCGAAGACATTCCATCTTCACGATACCTGTTAACTAAATATCTGGCCGATTGTTCGTTGAACTCCAAATTGTAGTGTGGCATAGCGGCGTGGAGCAAGTGCGTGCCCGAGTAAGATATTAGCGTTATTTTTATTTGAATTTGTAATATTGCATATATTTTGTTAATTTATCCACAAAAATACTAATGCAATTAGCCTTAGTGTTATGCAATATTGATTTATGTCCTACCAACTACATGGAAATTTATTGTAAATGACAGTGTAAATCTAATAATAAAAATTCAAAAGTCCATACTTTGGTTTTATTGATTTTGCAGAACCCCGTCTTGCCTAAGATATTGTGATCCTAGATCAATAACGACATTAACCGCTCTATAACATTTCTGCCCCCGATAATAAGAAAGACGTATCTAACAAAAACTAAATACGGAGAAAAAATACTTTTCATCTTAGTTAAACTATAAAATGATAATGGAGATGAGTCCTTATTCACTGTGGTAAATCCGAAATTAAATTAGTTAATAAAATTAAAAACATATCAGCTGATTCGTTATTCATTCCGGCAATATATAACTCAATTTTGTAAAAAATGTTAGTTACGTCCCTTTTACTATCGGGGTCAGATTTGTTGTCTTCAGGGATCATCTTTTAAATTCTTTGACGCCAAATCTAAAAACCGTAACACAATTTCTCTAGTACGGACGTCAGAATTTGGAGATATAAAAACATAACTCAATATTTGAAGTAATTTTGTGAGGACAACAAATTATTACGCATTATTTCTAACTTAATTATCCTTTAGGACTACTATTCTCCTTTCAAATCGTTTGCTTCGCTCTATTTTTATCAAGATACTAATTTTTACCTACAGTACTTCGATTTACCTGTATTAAATTTTGCAGCTTTATTAGTATCTACACTATGAAAATAAAATGGTACCTAAATCTTAAGAAAAATAAATCGTAGGTAGCGAAACAAACGAAAATCGATTTGAAAGGAAAACAGTAGCACTAAAGAATGCTTTAGTTAGAAATGACCAAAAAAAATTGGCTTCTTAAAAAATACTTTTATATCATCTACAAGAAATGACGTCTCACCAAGAAATGAACTAAAACGTCAACTTTTGTAGACTGGTGCAATTTCGAATCGCACATAGCATTCTTTATCATAATTATTCTGCTATAATTTGTGCGTAAAAAATACACCAAACACCACAACTGTTGCAAATATAATAAAACGCAAAGCTAAATAATTAAAATGTATTTTTAATGCAAAGCATTGAATATTAAAATTACATTGAATTAAATGTTTATCTAGTCGTATTTATGTTGATCTTACACATTTCATTTTAAATAACTTACGCTGAATGAATCCTATTTTTACAACCTAGTTTTATTGATATTTACACTGATAGGATTCCACATTATATTGGCTATAGGAGATTTTGAACATTTTACACTGAAGTTATTTTTTAGTAAAGGAAAATATTCAATCGCGGGCAGGATTCCAACCTGCGTCTTCTGGTTTGATATACCAGACGCTCTGACCTCTAAGCCACCGCGAGCCCTACCCGCATGATTGAAATTTTGCCTTCACATTCTGAATTTACGTCATAAGGTGACGTTGGTGACACATTTTACACTTGTTATATAAGAGCTGGGTTCACATGAGCTTCACTCTCGAGGTTGCGGCGGAAGCGGAGGCAATATATATTTATATTTTATGGAATGAACTTGCTTTATCTTTTGTTCTTACAAAACATGAATCGGCTATTTATGAAATTCGTTTATATGCCTTTACATTTTCGAATACAATGTCAGCTGCCCTTCAAAAATGAGAAATTCTATCACTCAGCCCTATTGGCCCCCCGCTCCGCTCACCGCTGTGGTCGAGAACGCGGCACACAGACCCAAGCAATAGGGGGTGCAGACGCTAAATGAAAATAAATACATTTTGACGTCACTGTCCCGCTAAACATTTTGATATTTGCTAAGAAACAAGATTTGAGTGAGCGGTTTGCGGATTTGGTGCAATTTATTATAGAAAATTAGTGAATACTGTTTATAAAGTGATATTTATCATTTTTGTTCACTATACAAAAGTAATTACGCTATGAAAAAATATTGAACACAATCTGCATACATAGAACGATGTTGTTGTTTAGAGGATTGTGACGAAGTTAGCGTTTTAAAGATTTAAAATTACATTAATATACGAGTGAATTTTTAAAAATATTTAGTATATTTAGTATTTCATGTATATCTATAAAATAAATCGTCTACGCTCCTATTGTGCCGATCACTAAAATCGTAAAATGCTGCGTACTTATATGTATAGAGCATGTTTTATTAAATACAGTTTACAACATATATATTACATTTATGTCTTAGTACAATCCACTATTAAATAAATATGTTATTTATTATAACATTTAAAATGAAATATTTCCCTTCTTAAATGTTACATTTTAGAAAGGAAATACTTCATTTAGGGGTGTATCTTCAGAAATGATGGATTAATCAAAATTTTATGTGATAGATTAATTACTAAAGTATACTTTGGGTACGGTCAACAGCACATCATGGTATCCAAAACTCTAATATCTTCGATCCATTTTCAATATAATCTCCAAATAATAAGAATTTATTATCCATTGGGGAAATTTGACAGTTTGTTGTAACTTGATGTGCTGTTGACTGTATCTAATACAATATTATTCTTTACAGTGCAACTAACTTATCTAGTCCGACGCCACCGCTGTGTTCAGGTGTGTCATGAACTTGGATCGGGATAATAAATAACTTGCGGCCGGTTTCAAGATATAGAATTTTGACTTACAAGTCCATGTCAAAATTTTATCTCTCGTAAGCAAATCTACTGACCGATTTGATATAGAAACTAGGCATGATTATAACTAGAAGACGAAGACGACTAGAAATTATTGCTACGATTCATTCATTTTCATTTGATGAAATTATGATTATATTTCACATGCGAAATTTCGCAGCCTACTACTTTTCGTCCGCACACTTGCTTTTTTTTATGTGATAGGAGGGCAAACGAGCAGACGGATCATTGCTATTTTCCTACTTACAATAAAATCGTGAACAAAATGCAATTTCATTGAAATGTGATTTTGAGCAGGCTGTGTTAAAAAAGTCTCAGCTGTGACGTGAGAAAAATTATTTCATGTGATTTTTCACATGCTATCTGCGAAATGGTCCATGCCTCATAGAAACCGGCTGTTTAACGGCCTGAAAATTCTCAGGTAAAAAAATAACCAACTGATGTACCAATTAAAGGCACCGGGTATGATTAGATATGTTTGTCGCACTGTACGATAATAAATTAGTCCACATCCATACAAATGTATTACTACTACTATTACTACGTGTACTACTAGTTTATGAAAAACATGACGGTCCATAGAATATTCACATTTTTAGAGGATACACTTTTCTAGAGGAGAGTTACTACGCCATATTAGGTAGCGGCGTCTTTAGTACCGAACTATATTTTTATGACCTAATAAGGAAATACGTTCCGAATAAGGTAAGGAAAATACTCACGAGTGCATCCCTGAAGTTGCATTTGCTAGTATTTTCCTTACAACTTTCTTCAGAAGCAGAGTTAATATTATAATATTTTAGACAGCCATTTTTATTTTAATTTTTTTTCAACACATTGATGGATTACATTAAATACTTTTACTACCCGTACGCGATAAGTTGAGACCTGAGCGCAGTGACGTCACAGACGTGTGCTTGTACAGTGCACAAAATAACCAACAAACGTCCGTCCGTCATTTAATATGAGCTATTTTAAACAATTTGCGTATGTTGTCACAGCAAAGCTTTATATTAATCTTTATATAGCGAATCTTTTTCACTGTTTGAAAGAAAATGATCGTCATTTTCTTTCAATAAATATGTTTCACTACGTACTATCACGCTAGTAATAAAATTGCGTTGCCTACACGGGCGCCCGAGGGGAATTGAAAGGGAAAGCGGGCGGAGGCGCATTCCACGCGACTCAATTTATGGCACACGAGTAGTATGTGCATCTTCCAGCATGTAGTAGGGAATGGAAAGCACATGAAACACCTCTGAACCAGTCCTCGTTATAATTTTGTACATTATACTTAAACAGAAGGCACTCAAAAAAGTCATAATATATAAATATATTAATAGCAAATTAGCAACCTATACCTACTCTGCTGTGCCTAAAACGTACACAATTCTTTGTTAAATGGTCTGAAGTCAATTATAATAATATAATAAAGTTAAGTCGGAAATATGCTTAAAATTCATTCATCAACCTTTCGGAAAAATCACAATGTAAACAGTTTTAAACTCCTTTGTATAATTTAGAAGCGTATGTAAACAGATGAACATGCATAACAACTTTATTTTACGAGTATACTATATAGTAATGTTCAATATACATAATTTAATATACAGGATTATTTAATTTCTTTTTTAATGACGGGCCAAATTTACAGAGGCTGCTGTTCAGAATCTTTTTTTTTATACGTGATAGGCTTACGCTTGAATGTCAGTTCACCTGATGTTAAGAGACACTGAAAACTACGATGGAGCGCGCTTGCTTAAAACAAACTGATAAAGAAACAAGATACAAAAAATCTGATGCATACTCATCGAAATGTATCCGAATATATAATATTTTCGATCTACGAAATAAAAACGTAATAACATACCATCACGCCTGTATTCCCCGAAGGGTTAGGCAGAGGCTAATTTCAATCTTAATTTTAAAATTTGGCCGGTCTTTGAAATTTAACCCTGTATATTAAGACTTTAATAACAAACGGTCGTGAATTCTATGGTAAGTATTACTAGGAATACAAGTTACAATTTTACAACCAAATAATATTACAGAAGTCAAAAACTTAAAAACTATAGTGCCATAATATTGTATGTTGAAAATATAACGGCCATCTCTACATTTGATTATATTTTTGGATGAGTGACATACAGCGTAACGCCCTCGAGAACCTTTTCGGATCTTTTTTTTAAAACTTTGCCCTACACTAGTATTTGTTCCCATATCGTGGGTGCTTTTACAAACACAAATTCTCACATACACAAACGTCCAGACCCGGAGCAACTGCTTGTAGGTCATACAAATATTTGATCCGGATGGGGTTCGAAATTAAAAGCACAACACGTGTCCTCAATAATAATAAGATAAAACAGGTCACATTAGATACACAACGTCAATGAAAATATAGTTATTAATATTTGAGCAAGACGCATACTTAAACATATTCTACTGTAAATATTGCTTAGCTCCTGGGTGCCTACTACGAAAATCAAATATCGAAGTTTCGAATCCAAAATGAAACAACGATGCATACAAGTATTACGATTTTACTAACGTATTGTCAAAAAACATTAGACGGGTAGGGCAAATGCAATACCTACTACAAATCAAAATGTGAAAATAGGAAGAATCTGAGGTCGTATCCGAAATACTTCGTGTTTCGTTTTTCGGAGTAGGCCCCCTGATATCCTATATAATAATAATAATAAGCGTTTTGGTTCCTTGTACAACTTCATGTAGATCATCACTTATTAAAAAAATATGTCTTTTTGTGTTTTTTTTTGCATTTTCAATGCTAAGATTATAGTTATTTTAGTGAAGGAAAAATTTGACCGCGGTGGCTTAGTGATAATTGCGTCTGGTGTATCTAACCAGAAGACGCAGGTTCAAATCCTGTCCACGATTGAATTTTTCCTTCACTAAAATAACTTTATAATATTAGCATGAAAAATGCAAAAAAAAATCACAAAAAGATAGTATAAAGGTAAGGTAGCATCAAGTATAGGGTATTACACCCATTTTTGAAAAGTGCCTCAATTAGATTCTATAGTGCTAATAAACCACTAAAAAAACAACATTTTTTTCATTTTCCATCGTTAAGTGCCATAAAAATTAATTTAAAATTTACATTTTCAAATTTCTCGATTAGTTTGACGAAAACGCTGGACGCAGTGGACGCCATATTGCTCTGTAGTTATGACGTTAGTTGGCAGTGTAAACAAATGTATTCTTAGTGAATTTGTGTTGTCTTCCTTTACGAAACCGTCTTTCATGGTATTATTTCAATAATAATTACGTTACGAAAATAATTAAAGTACAAAGCCTATATACGCTGATCAGATGACACTTTTTAGGTTAGTTTACACAGCCATATGACGTAATAACATGGCATGCTATTTCATGGTGTTAATATACTGATTAAAAAAACTCAAAACTTTGAATTGAATTTTAAAATTGACATTTTACACTACTTTCAGCTAGCAATGGTTTTAGTTAACATTGTGAATTTTGTATAGTTAATGTCGCAATTAGCATTGCCATGAATGTAGAACTTATTATAGACCTGCAAACTGTGAAAAACCACTCGAAATTTGAATTTGGTGAACGATCCGCCTAAAAAACTTTAAAGCCCTATTTACGAATTTCGTAAGGTCGGTTTGATTATGTGACAGATTTTATTCAAGGTATTTTTAAATATTTTTATTTTTTTTATAAACAATAATTCTTTTTTTAAAAGTAGTAGTTATTTTTTATCGTGATGACGTTAGAATGAATAGGATGTGTCACTGTCCACATAGTCTGAAGACTGTGTGGACGGTGACGAGGGGTATCATCACTCTTAGAAAAACTGATTTTGACAGCCGATAGTATCTAGCGAATAAAAGGGGCGCTATATCATTTGGGTTCCTAAAAAACAACCAAACCTTTAGCGTAGCTGTCACGCTTGGGACCACTACACTAACGAGACAGTTAACAAAAGTAAAACAACAATAATTTATGTATTGATTATTATATAAAACTAGCAGTACAAAAATTACGGACTTTCCTACAAACTTTCACCTCCCTTGTCACTCCCTTGTCAAATCCTTTCATAGTGCTCGTCTTCACAGTGCAAAAGGAAACAGCATGCAAACATTCAGGGATCTAGCTCTCGACTGTGCGTTGATACGTCAGTCAGGTTCTTTTATATATAGAAGAAGATAGATAAGCGTTTAAACAGAATATGTGTTTAATAATATATGTGTATAATAGAACAGGGCAAAGGAGGTGACACTTGTTTTGCCTGATTTGGTTACCTTTTCCTTTTGGTATAATTATACTCCGTTATGTGACCGTCAGTGAAACTTCAAACTTGTCACGGGCCTGATGGTAATTTTATGGCGTGTATATAGAAAAAATAAACCCTATAAACGTTAAAATCCGAAATCGTGTCAATTTCTTGAATTGTGTGCTGAAACTGGGTGAGCATTGGAATCAGGTAGCACGAATTTGGGGTCAATGGGGGAGTGCGTTTGAGGTGAAGAGGGTTTATTAGGATCCCGGCTTGTACATGCTGGCCAGGATCCATATTCATACAGGATAGATTCCACCTATCAAAAGCCGCAAATTCGCACAGTTAAGACTGAACACACAATCCAAGCTTTAGGTCAAACGGTTGGGGAAGACAACACAGAATAATAAACAAATCAAAGTTGACAAAAACACTCCAAAAATTAGGAAAACATAAATCATTCAAGCCATTGAAATGAAAGACAGAAACAGAAATACGAAAATAAATACTTAATTCAAATTACGTCAATGACTATCAAATTACATTCTATTTGACATGTAGAATATATGGTTATCACGAATTAGTTCGAAATCACCAAAACACATCATTCCGATAAGCGAATAAACGGTAGAAATACGGTGAAAAAATGGGTAGTGGTCTCGAAGGATAAGAAAAATCAACCTCTTGCAACCTCAAATTCATGCTACCTCCAAAGGCTCCAAAACAATATGCATCGCGAAACTCCTTCATTATCATTAAAATAGACAATTCACACACGAACTTTGAGATTTTTAGAACTACTTGAAAGAAAAAAAAATACTATGGAACCCAAAAAAGGTACTTATTTTGTTATAACTTTAGATGTTTGCTATAAATTGCACAACTCCCTATTCTAAGTTATTAATACTAATATGTTAGGTCGTCGATAAAATTCATAGAGTATTAGTTTGTTTTTAGCTGCCTTTTGGACATACTAAGGTCCACCTGATCCTCTGATTATAACAGAAAAGGATAGAACTAGAGATGGGTTTATGCCAGGGCATTTATTTTTTTCGCCCCAAATGCCTGGGCGGAAATATAGATGGGTTTATGCCAGGGCATTTATATAGATCCCATCTATATAGATGGGTTTATGCCAGGGCATTTATTTTTTACGCCCAAAATGCCTGGGCAGAAACCCATCTATAGATAGAACACATTTACAGTTGAGAGAGAAATGCTAATAAGCTACATACATAAATGCCACATATTGTCAATCTAGATTATATGAAGTTTTCGTCAGATCCGCTTATATAAATTGATTATAAGACATCATAAACTTAGAAGTAACATATTAGGCAGTATTCGTCTAATTTGCTATATTTTGTTGAGGATAGTTAAAATAATTAATTAATACCTATACTAAAATAGAGTGACGATGTTTTTAATTCATAAATATGAATTTGTTTGGTCCATTAAAATTACGAGTACGTTATTTAAATTAATTTATGCAAAAAATGCATTTATAAGCTGGTCAATGTCATCATTTTCAATAAAATACTATAACCTACTTAAGTGCTAATATTCACTGACTAATATGTTATGGGTAGCACGGAAATTATGCTGAAGTTTGGCCTAAATTGGATCTCACCAAACTGTATGACTTCTGTGAACACGATATTCCCGTGCAACTTCAGAGCGACCATAAAGTTAGGTGGGACTTTATAATGGTGCTTAAGCTTAAGCTACTTGAAGACAAGATCCACACAAACACATGAACGCTCAATCAATACTATATTGATCCTCGTCTCATTACTTAGAAAGTATTATATTATGTATTTGGTGTATTTAGAATATATCAACATGACACACACATTAAGGGCCCAATTTCTAATGACACTCAAATATATAGTCGTTAGTGTCATTTTAATGTCAAAAAGTGGGAATATTTTACGGTCATGTATCCTACCTTTACCAAAACATTTACAGGTCTACATTGTTGAGGTTGGAGCCGGAGTGCGTGGGCAGGTCGTCCCGCAGCAGCAGGGTTCCGATGGGCACGACGGCCTCGTCTCTCTCTCGCAGCTTCTGCATCTCGTTGCGCAGTTTGTCCAGTACGGCATAGTTGGGCTCGTTGTGGCGCGCCTTGTCTTGCAGCAGCGTGATCTGCTGTTCCTCTAGCTTCTTCTCCTTGCAGCTCTTGACTGAGCGGGAGCCGTAGAGCCGGAGCAGAGAGCCCCAAGAGCGGACGTGTGGGTGCAAAGCCTGTGGGTTAAGGTATAAGTTTATGATAATGTTCAGGAGTAGGATTAAAGAGTGTATAGAGTTGATTAAATGAAAGGCATGGAATATATGTTTAAATAAGTCTATTACTAGTTTCACGAAAGTAAATAAAAATTCTCTAAAGTTAAAGAGGAATTGTTGAATTCTGAAATCTAAATGAAACCGTTATATAAACCCATTGAATTCCTATAATAAAATTGTAAAAGGCCGAAATCTGTACATTATAGACATAAAAGAAAATAAATACTTTTTTAGAATTTTTTTTCTGTCTGTATGTTTGTACGCGCATCACGCAAAAACTACTGCATGGAATTGAATGCAGTTTTCACCGATGTATTGCTAGGGGTCTAACTTAAAATCTGGTGCATGTTTCATCTTGATACGCCGCCTAGAATCGGACTTATAGTTTGTTAATCTTTTTGGGACATGAGTGAAACTGCAAGCAACAGCAATTAGTTTGTAATAAGATTCATCAGTGGTCATTTAAGCCCCCTGAGTTATAGCTTGTATGTACCATACCTGTAGTATAGCCTGTGAGGCGCGCTGCTTGGCCGTCTTCTTGTTCTTACTGACCACGGTCGCCGTGTGCTTGCCTACCTTCATGGTCAGCTCGATCTTCTGATACTCCAACTTTTTCATCTGTATAAATAATGCGGTAGTCATTTACGATGTTTACGTTTGTTGTTCTTTTAATTTATAGTGTATATTATTATTAAGTTAACCAATATGGACTGATATGGTCTGAATTCAAGATTTATTATTGATTATTATTTATAATTAAGTAGCTTTTGCATGGAATTTAAAGTAACATAGTTACATCTATACTTATAATAAATCTGTAGAGAGGTCAATTCTGTACATGTAATATATTTCCAAAATAACTATCAGCGGGTGATTAGTGATCGATACTGACGCCAAAAATGCAATCAGTAAAATTTTTGTCTGTCTGTATGTATGTTCGTAGAAACAAAAACCACTCGACGGATTTCAACGAAACTTGGTACAATTATTCTTCATACTCCTGGGCAGGTTATAGTATACTTTTCATCACGCTACGATCAATAGGAGCAGAGCAGTGAAGGGAAATGTTGGGAAAATGAGTGATTCATGAGAAAGGTTTCAAGCTATAAAACATCACGCTACAACCCTTAGGAACGGGGCAACGCAGGTGAAACCGCGGGCGAAGAACTAGGGAACAAAGTAACTATTCCACGCGGACGAAGTCGCTGGCAAAAGCAAGTATTAACTAAAAATAAACTAATAGGAATAAAGTATTGTTCGTCGGTGCTAAAATAATTATGTGCAAACAAAAATTAATGTATAATAAGAATAATATTGAATTTATTATAATTAATATTATAGTTTTCACCAGTATTTATTGTCTTACAGTCTCAATTAATCTAGTAAGCATGCTACAGGTACTGATTTCGATTCCCAGGTAACTAACAAAATGTTATTGGGTTTTTCTATGAAGTTCAGTTTTTGTGCACGCTTAATGGCAATAGGCTTATAACATGGGATCTAAAAATGCCGCACGAGCTGTGGGTGTGTATGTGCGTGTGTGTGTGTGTGTACCTCGGTGTGTATCTGCGGGTCGCCGGCGCCGAAGTTCCGCAGCAGGCACGTGCGCAGGATGGCGTGCGGCGACGGCTCGCACGTGGCGGCGCAGAACTCCGTGATGCGCGGGTCCTCGATGCCCACGTAGTCGAAGAACTGACAACAAACACGTCCTTACCACGTGACACTACCACTCCATCTAGGCCATAAGACCATCCATAAATGACTTCTCACTAACTCACTTGACGACGCCGATTATTTTATTGTGTTTGATGCCGCTGGCCACCATAGGATAAAAACCGTACAAGTGCGAGTCGGACTCGCCCACCGAGGGTTCCGTACAAATTTGTAGGTACAGTGGGAAACAAAAGTCCATATCACAACTCAATAGCTTGACTATGAGTTTGACTTACGACCTACTATTTTCATGCATCATCATTGTCGTCAACA
Organism: Acronicta aceris; assembly: GCA_910591435.1. Classification (NCBI taxonomy): domain Eukaryota; kingdom Metazoa; phylum Arthropoda; class Insecta; order Lepidoptera; family Noctuidae; genus Acronicta; species Acronicta aceris. The sequence goes on along the minus strand of OU342778.1, from coordinate 723,537 downwards.
ATTGATTGACTGGCTGTATCGAGCTCGCTCGTACTGTTCATAGCAATGTAATCCTTAGCGTGCTTATGGACTTTTGAGCGTTTACTGTATATAATTAATTACAAATGATTCAGATTTTACCCTACACTCTGTATATAACGGTATTACTTGCCAAATTTCATAGTTCTAGGTCAACGGAAAATACCCTATAAATTTTATTTCCTTGAGAGTGTCGAAATATACGTTTTTTACGGTATAAACGGCCGTATCTTTTTTACGTTAACTTAGAAGGTTATGTTTTCACAGTTTGAAGGGTAAAAAAACCATATACCTGAGTAGGTATATGGTTTTAATGTGAACTCGATACCTTCACGCGTTCCCAAAATAAAGGGTTTTGACAGGCAGACAGTCTTGTTATTGCTATATTCTTAAGACTATGCATGTGTATTGATGGTACAGAATGAATTATTTAATCAAACTAAGACCTACCGTTCCTGTACTCGTTCTCTTAGAATAATTACTTATGAACCTAGTGTTTCTCATTCTAAATGAATTGTATTCTGTTATTGAGAAATCAATGTCTTAAACCGTAGACAGACGAACAGACAACAAAGTGAGGATTCCGGTTTTTCTTTTTGTGGTACGGAACACTAAAAACCATTGAAAATTGTATGCGCCATATTGTAATTTCTTTGTTTAGTTGGGTATGGAAGAAGCAATATCATTGCTTCAACATTAAAATTAACTTTTTCACGAAAAAAGCGACAGATTTTTTTATAATAGTTACTAATGTATTTTGTACAGCTACAGTAACGTGTCAATGTATACTAACAGTAAAGTCGGGCTCGTTGTTCTGGTTGTTGGGCGCGTGTTGCGGCGCGTGCGCGTCCAGCTCGTCCTTCATCTCGGGGATGAGGATGTGGATGGAGTTCCTGGCGGCGGCAGACTTGGCCTGCCGCTTGCTGGAGCCGTGCCCCACGCCGTACTGCATGCCGCCGATGTACACCGTCGCCTGGTACGGCGTCGACGCGTTCTCTGCATTACAAATACTTACTGTTTATTTAATGTCAAACTAGGCAGAACTTTTTTAATGTAATTTTTTTTTATGGGATAGGAGGACAAACGAGTAGACGGATCGCCTGATGGTAAGCCATTACCGCCGCCCATGGACACCCGCAACACTATAGGAGTCACAAGTGCGTTGCCGACCTTTTAAAGGGGGATTGGGCCTCCGGTAACCTCACTCACTTGGCGAAACACAACGTAAGCGTTGTTTGACGCCGGTTTTCTGTGAGGCCGTGGTAACACTCCAGTCGAGCCGACTCATTCGTGCCGAAGCATGGCTCTCCCATGTAAAAAAACTACTTCTGAAGCCATATCATGACCAGAGGTATCGCTGTAGCAAGTAATCTTGAACCCTCAGTCGTCGAGTCATTAGTACCCAGTAATTTCACTAGCTATATTGCCCTTCAAACCTCAAGTACTTTTCTTATACTTATAAAAAGAAAGGAGAATTGTTAGCAGTGTACTGACCCAGCTGCTTGAACTCGTAGACGGGCTGCTTCTGCAGCGCTCGGCGCACGTACTCGTGGAACACGGACAGGTAGCTGCGCCCGTTCATGTTCATCACCCAGTCGCGCTTCGTCGACTTGCCGCCCGCTGAAACCACAACACATCACACCTTCGAACACTCCATAGAAACGCTCCGACAACTACATTAGCGAGATAACGTTCGTACACGCGTAATGTGACCTAACCTTGTTTACGATACGCAAACCTGTCGACGCTGTGAGGAGGCTGTTGAAACGCCACTCCACCTTCTTGGGGAATGCGGATCGCTAATACACAAGCGTAGTGTTCATCTAGGGAAACACATCTTAAGCCCAGATGACATAAAGGAGCTCACCCCTTAGAAAATCCTGCAGTTCATAATAGCTGCAGGATTCAGCGGTGAACTCTAACTCAACCAGTGGCGATCACAATAGACCGACGGCGGTCGCAGTGATACTATAGCCGCAATTTAATAATAATAAAAAATAAAACCTTGTTTAACAGACAACAAACACTATTACGAAGTTTAGAAATAGTAGTAGTGATGTTTTTAAAGGGAGAGACCGTTTTGAGGAATTAAAATCATCACTTCTAGTGAATGACAATGTGCGTCACACGGCTACACATCGAGCTATACGTTTCCAGTAATAAGTTAAACTCACATTGCAAAGGATTTGCCTATACGTACGAGGTCAGCTTATAGTGGAATTTTGCCACGTTGTGGAGTCATGTACGTCAATATTGTAATACATCAAACGTGGCGATTTTAGCCCAACTGTACGTAACAATAATCGTAATCTGGCAATAACAAAATCATGTTTAGAACGTACCGCTGTTCTCTTCGCCGGGAGCGGCCGGTTGAGCTGGAATGGTGATCAGCTTAGTGCCCTCCGGCAACGTGGGGTATTGTAAGGTCTTCCTGGCCTTTGTATACTTACGGCGGTAGGCCCAGCGCCTGAGGAAGGCACATGACAATATTTGGTCTCCGCTCAATGTAAAGTATTTTATTCTTCGAAGAGAAGGCTGTATCTCATGCACATATAATGCAGTAAAGCTATTATACAATAATAATATTAATTCTTTATTTCACTAAAAACAAAGACAACTTAGGTACAATAATAAATTTTAATAAACAGTGAAAAGTAGCAGTAGTAGTCCCAAGATCGATTAGAAATAGTTATACTAGATATTCGCAGGTTAGTTATTAGATAATGTAGATGCAGATGATAATGCAAAACGTCTCCTTCCACCACCTCCATATAAATGTATCTGAATATACTTCTATAATATTCAGATAACTATATAATTATGTATTTAAATGGAATTTAAAAAGTGCTAATGTTTCTGTTCATGACTCTATCATAAAAACATTCGGGTGATGATTTTTATGATTACCCTATTCTGTAGTGACTTTTTGCTAAAGTAACACTGTGCGAAAGTGACATTTTTTTTGCGATGTTGTTTTATGATCTGTGTCAAGAGTAATGTTTACAAGTAAACATTACATCTACACAGCAGTTAAAAATTTAAGTAATAAGGTAATAAATGAAGCATCCCAACCAACCCCAAGGTCAAAAAATACTCACTTGAAATGCATAATATTGACGATTTTGAACTTGAATAACTTCTTGCAGTAGTCGTTGATTTGCTCGGCGGTGAGATGCTGTGACTTCCAGCTGGTGTTGACGGTCTCCACCCTGGGGGGCGGCATCACTATGCCTCCAGGAAGCACAACGGGCTGCCTGTTCAGCGGGATTTCGCTATTAGTCTCAGTGCTTGCTGTTGTGACAGCCGTTTCTTCAGACTGATCTTCGGTACGTATTTCTGGAGCACTAGGACTTTCTGTAAGATCTTCCATCGCCATTTCATTAGGCTGATCGTCACTCCTTTCAGATAGCTCTGTCCTTTCCTCTCTATTGTCTTCTCTCTGCTGTCCCTCAGCCTTCATTTTGTTACCAATCCGGAAAGGGCATTTAATTTCTATTTCAGCAGGAATTTCTTCTTTTATCGGGACCTCAACGTAGTTTGAGGGTTCTGCCGCGTCACTAATTTCCTCAACTCCACCGGTGTTCACGTGGCTGTTGCCGTTGAACTCAGCTTTAGCCTGCGTCTGGGAGTGGACTACCCAATTGCCACTGCGAATCTGTTCGGCGATTCTCCTATCAATCTGTTGTTGCTTTTCCTCTTCTTCGAGAGCTCGGCGGTACGCGAAACATGGTATCGCACTGATCGGTATGTCGTGACGCTGCAAAGAAACATTAGTGTTCCTTTAAAAAAAAATGGCCTTACTAGGATTTTGTTGATTTCTGGGTGCGTTAACAAATCTAGCTCTTAGAACTTATAACGTGGTAGCAATCGTGTTTTGAATGCCAAAAAACGACACGTGAGAGTAATACGCATCCACGATTCTCTTGTGCAAAGACTTACCCTCGTGTTTCCCTTCCCGAGGAAGTATGGCTTAGAGAGTGTGCACACCCTGGAGGCGCGGTGCATGTAGATGGGCATGCCGCTGATGTGGCGCACCATGATCCAGTCCAGGGGGAGCACCTCGAAGTGGTTCACGCCCTTCTCTGTAGAATACAGAGAGCTGTCAACACGGATACTGTCATGATAACGCAAATAGTCGCGGGAGATAGTCGCAGGTCGCGGCTATATACATCTGGAGTGTGATTACTGTATTACCGCGTTTTTTTTTATTAGTTATAATATAAATAGCTGCCTTGAATATTGTAGAATCTCTCTCTCTTCTTTGGACCGTAGTTAGTATAACGTGCATCTAAGCTACACTATAATGGAACATGATACAAAATGCAAGTACCTACCTTCTAGAACGATCTTTTGTCTAGTAACGTAGGGCTTCTCCTTGGGCTTGGGTGCGCCCTTGAAATCCTCCGGGAGATCCTCCTCCAACATCTTCTCGATCTCTTCCTCAGGGAGACCTTCGGATACACTTTTAATTTTTACTAGTTTATCATACAATTTCTACTCATAACTCGAAACACATTTTTACTTTTTAATAAATGAAAATCCTAAAGCTTTTGCACCTAGACTATACATATAAGCTGTTGATTGTATGTGCTTTGATTTCGAATTCTAGAGCCATAAGCAATGACGAAGCGATGATATTGTAATATCTGATAAAGAACAACCGCAGACATGGAAACCGATTAGGAAATTCGAAAGTGTATCAAAAATCACTATATATTTTTTATGAAGGCATAATTATTAGGAGAGAGCTCCTTATCTACTTGAATAATTGATTGGCCCTTTCCGCCGCTTAGATGCGGGGAAACAATAATGTAAGTATATAAATAACGTTATCGCAGTTCACAAGCTTACAACAATATAACATCAAAATGGCTAAAAATGTGACGAACACTTTCTCTTACAGCTAAAGAATAGGGTTTCGAAAGGTAAATTTTTACGTAAATGTGATTGAGTTTTTTTTTACTATCAAGTTTAAAATAAAAACGAAGAACCTCCTTCTTTTTTAGTCTATTAAAAAAAATAGGAATCATCTAAAAAGTATAATTTCTTAAGTTGTTCTTTTTTTTAAAGGTGTGTTCACGGTGTGCCGGCTCGCGCGGCAGTGCCGGCGCGACATGGTATCTTACAATCGTCCCCTACCCTAACTCCCGGCCATAAGATTTATTACGTAAATATTTGCCCAGAAAATCTCTGAGGGCCGGTTTTACTTAGAAGTTTACGAACGGGGATACTATTGTATAACAAAAAGAAATATAAACTTTCTTAGGGAACTTTTGGCAGCAAAAGTTTCTGTTTTTATTTAAAGTAGATTATTCTCTTTAACCAATATTGAAAGACTACATTGACAACTCTTTTCGTTAATAGCTTCAGAAGACAGACAGCCTTAGGGACCTGACATGAGGAAGATAGAGGGTTTAAGGACGAATATGTATGTAGAGGGAGATAAATATTAATTAGGAGGAAGATGATACTTATGATTAAGATTTATTAGACTGCATCATTAGTCTTGTGGTCCCAGGCGCGACTGCTATACTAGAGGTCCTGGGTTCGATCCCAGGTTGAGCAGTGTTATTGAGTTTTGCTATGAAATTCTCATTAGCAGCTCGGAGGAGCTACCATCACGCCTGTATTCCCCGAAGGGTTAGGCAGAGGCGTACTTATGTACACCCACAGTTTGCCGGTATGTTTAGGTCCCATGTTATAGGGGGCGAGCCTATACCCATTAACCGGGCACAAATACAGACTCTGAGCTGCTACTGAGAATTTCATAGAAAAACCCAATAACACTGCTCGACCTGGGGATCGAACCCAGGACCTCTAGCGTAGCAGTCATGCTTGGGACCTCTAGACTAATGAGGCAGTATAGGAATAAACCATATCCTCCTTGTCTGTAAGAAATTGCTTTTAGCAATAAGACCGCCAATTGTACTACTTAACATGTTTGTTTATGAATCTATTTCTATGTTTTTCATAATCTTTTGGGTGTACAACAAAGAGTATCCTATCTATCTATCTATGTTGAGGTCATGTTCCAGTCTAACCACATGCGATTTTCACTGATAGAAAATTATACTTTTTATTAAACTGTAATCTTTGTCTATTTCTCCAGATCATAAATTGTTGAAACTCATTATTTTAAACCCATTCTTTAACTGCATAGAATAAAAACATTTACTCAAGATTATAATACCTAATAGTAAGACAACTTGGCTTTTAAGATACAAATGCTTAAGAGTTTTTATAAAATATTGATTTATGATTGATTTCCTAATAACAACTATCTGCACACAGCCAATGCAGTTCAAGTTCAAATATTTTTATTTCAACTAAGCTTTTACAAAAGGTTGATCCTAGCAGTGGCTCAACATGTAATAAAACATGCATATCTTTGAATGCAATGTTGTACATATGAAATTTTCAAAGAAAGTAGTCCTTATTTTTCTTTGCAACAAGTTGACCTACTATTAGATACATTATAATTATTATGTATGGTAATACCATGCAAGAAATAATATGAAACTCAGAGATACAACTACCGTCAGAGCTGTCAGACTCTTCATCATTACTGTCTTCTTCATTAGACTTAACCTCATCCAACACCTTGAACTCCTTTAGCCTTTCCAGCTCTTCAGGGGTAACAAAATTACTGTAGCTGTCTTCGCTACCACATTTATCTTCAGTATTGTCATGGGTAATGTCAATATCTGCATCTTTGGCATTGCTACATGACCCATTGGTTTCATTAAGCCTTTGTCTCTTTGCAGGTGGCACTCCAAGTTGAAGTTCTTCACTCATATTGCTGTCTAAAAATATTTATTAGTTTAACTTGCTTACACAGAACTGATAAGTGAAGCCAGAGTTATTTTCAAATAGTATTAACCACCTTCTCCTCTGTGGGTATGTTTTTATTCACTTAAAACCTCAATGAAGGAGTGTTGAGATTCTGTGTGATATATTTATTGCTTAAATTACAATTACATTTTTAGTACCTATTTAAAATCTATAGAACTTCTGGCTTTACTCACAAATGGCATCACAACACAAAACCAACAAAATAATATAGCACCTAAACATAACTAAATAACTGTAAATACTATAATGGTAACTCTAAGAAATAACTAGTTATTACTGCTGTTATTACTGTGACAATATGCAAACAATGCTCATTGTACTGGTTGTGCCACAATAAAAAATGCTAATGCTGAAAAGTTATTAGCTTTCATGTCACAAAGAACTATTGATTTAATATTACTTTAGTTTGGAAATGAGGCCTCAAACTCATTGATTTGTAGTATTACTTATTAATTAATATTCATAACATTATTGAGTGTCAATACACCTGAAGGCTTTTACCTTTAAGGTTATTCACTTAATATAAAGCGCAAAAGTTGTTGAAAGATCATCCACAACTAGCGATGGCACTAAAAATCCAATGTGCCACAACAGTTGGATTTCAGCCATCGCTCGATGTAGACTTTCGTTAATTCTGTGAGCGCGTGTAAGGCGTGCACTAGGGCCGCGAAGATGCACAGCGTTGCAACAGACTAGGGGCTCTGACAATGTATCAGAGTCTAGTCTATAGCAAAACTGCTTTAATACAACCGCAGGATACCACCTCGGGCAGCGCTGACAATGTATTCCTGGGTTCTCTGTAAAGACAACTTGAGACTTCTCACTTGCAAAGTAGTCAAATCAATATACACACTTCTAACACCAATGCACTCGTCTAATGCCATCACGCATCGTCAGCATTTGAATTGATAATTGAATATCATTGAATCCGGCAGTTTTGCAAGTGTGCTATAAAATATTTTTACTTACGTGACCAACCATGCACTCAAAATGAAACGTAAACTATAATTTCGTGATAATAACTACGCCAATTCTGTGAGTGCTTAACCTAAGATCTATTATTGCGATTAGCTATATGTACAGAATATTTAGAATATTTTTAGTAAAAACGTAAAATTTCACAACAGCAGAACTTTTCTGACTTTTTTGACGTTGGTCCACAGATTAATTAGGACTTAGGACTCATAAGAGATACTAGTTTTCCTATAATCTTTGTTTTTATCGTATCGTTGGTCGTTGGATATGGTTAATTATTCTGTATCGTTGGTTGACCACAGACAGCAGAATAGGGGGGTATAATTATATTAATTAAGGATCATAAATTATACAACCAATTTGTCTAGTCTAAGTTGGTCTAGATGGATAGACATCATGGACAAAAAGTATCGATATTATTTATCATTTAAAAATATTGATATAAATGATATCTATAATCAAGCCAAAAACTTGTTAAAAAAAGGGCCAATGGTCAAAATTGACACCTTACACTACTTTTAGATAAAAAAATGATTTTATTTATGCGTTGTGAATTTTGTATCGCTAATGTCGCAATTACTATTGCCATGAATGTAGAACTACTACAGACATATTAAATCTGCGAAAAATCACTTGAAATTTGAATTTGGCGGGCTCAGGTGAACGATCCGCCTTAAATCTTAAGGACTATAAAATAATTGAAGTACGCTCCGTTTGCTATTTAAAATTAATATAATAATAATAAAACTGTAAAAAGTATTAAAGAAGCAATCATCCAGACAGAAATTACTTAATTGCGTAAGGTATCTCGGAAAACCATAAAATTAAAATCTAAAAGGACGCAAAATGGGACGTTAATACAGGCCGTTCGCTTGGCCCGCTAAATTCAAATCAGTTAATTCCGGCCGATAGAATCGGATCGGAAGAGCACAGAGTACTTATGGGAAGAGAAAGAGGTTTTCACCTCTTGGCTCACAATATCTCACATTTTTTTTATGGGATAGGGGGACAAATGAGCAGACGGATCGCCTGATGGTAAGCGATTACCGCCGCCCATGGACACCCGCAACACCAGTCTCAATTGGGCCTCCGGTAACCTCACTCACTCGGCGAAACACAACGTAAGCGTTGTTTGACGCCGGTTTTCTGTGAGGCCGTGGTATCACTCCGGTCGAGTCGGCCCATTCGTGCAGAAGCATGGCTCTCCCACGTTAAAAAACATAAAATGTGTTAATGAGACACATTTTATATCTACAGTCTCTTGGGTTTGATTCCCTGCTAGGCTGAGCATGTTGTTGCATGTTATTGGATTTTTCTATGAAATTCTCAGTAGCAGCTCGGGAGATTGGATTTGTACCCGGTTAATAACACTATTGTCATTAACCAGGCAGGCAAGCCCATACTTGCCTGCTATTACATGAAACCTAAACATACCCGCGAACTGTGTCACAGACAAGTTTATAGAATCCCTAACGATAGCACAGCCCCTTAACTCACGCAGTATTAGCCACATAAAAAAACAAAAATGCCATCGTAAATAATCAATCACCTTTATTAATTAACCATTAAAAATGTTTTACATCTACACTAAAGTACTGGACAACATAAAGTTCTTTTTCATTCACAAACTTGTAAGCACAGAATTTTGGATGCTAACATCTAAATGTTAATTATTTTCTCTTAGAATCTATGAACATTTATCACAGTGATTTGCAATTTTGCAGCAGTCATTGTTGAAGAAAGCTGCATACATACATTTCTCATGCTCTCATAATTTAATAATAAATGTGGCATTATCTTAACATTTACCTAAATGGGGTTTTGAGGCAAAGCAGGTACTATAAGAGGAAAAGCTAGACCGATGTTGCCTACCTTTTTATTACAACCAATCAAAATGCATTGGCACAAGTACCTATGTAGCAATAGGACTGCAGTAGTCAACCACATTAAGATCAGTCTTAGTTGTTTTGTATCTTGGATATAAAATAATTTTATGAAAGTAAGTAGCAGAGATTGACCTAATTACTACTTTCTACTAGCTGCACCTGGCAACGCGTCAATGTGGCTCAGAGTGTATTTAAAGTGTACTATGTGTAGCTTAGCTACACTTCACATAATTATTGTATGTATGTGTATGTGGTTGCTAGATGGTTTCACATTATTTAGTTCCGTTACTCAAATCAAATCAAAACCAATCAGGAAGCTGAAACTAAATGACTATGAGTGACATTATCATATTTATGATACAAGAAAATTAGGCCATTTAAAATCATAACCATCAGTAAAAACTCTACAATATAACATTAAAATTAGTGTACTACCAGCCCAAAACATCCACTTAAAAATGTGAATAATACTTGATCAAAACACTTTATTTCACCACATCTACCAACTCAACTACCACCAAAAAAACATTTTTTTTGTTTAATCATCTTTATATACAGCAACAATGTAACATATTTTTAAAACTACTTCTGTTTGTATTCACTTTCTTCACAAAATCCTTAGGCACAAGATACACACACGTAACTGAGCGCACATATTCACATGTAGACACGTAGTGTGTCACTGCTGCAGCTGTGTGAGGCGCCGGCCTGCTGCTGCAGCTGCGTGAGGCGCCGGCCTGCTGCTGCAGCTGCGTGAGGCGCCGGCCTGCTGCTGCAGCTGCGTGAGGCGCCGGCCTGCTGCTGCAGCTGCGTGAGGCGCCGGCCTGCTGCTGCAGCTGCGTGAGGCGCCGGCCTGCTGCTGCAGCTGCGTGAGGCGCCTAGCGTCTCTTGCGGCGCGGCTTGGGCGGCGGCGCCACGCTGACGTGCGCGGAGGCGAGCTCGTCATGCGAGGCGCCGGCCTGCTGCTGCAATTGCCCACGTGCTTCCACGAAGAACATCACGTCACGAAGCTGTTCCTTCAGTTCCGAGACCTAATCATAATAAAAAGGTCTTTTAAACTGTGCATGTTGAACTCTACTGATATTTTTTATTGAATATCGTGTATGGGCATAGTCTAGCCAGTATATTATTGTAAGCGAGGATTGGTAAAAAAGACACTGAGCTTGGTGCCACAAAAGTGAGAAGATTAACAATACCTCCTTAACAAAGTTCTCTTCTCGTATCTTAGCCCTGGCTTGCCACTCTGCCTGGCTATTCGCTAGCGCCCCTGCGAGACCCCTTTCTTCAGATAGTTCGTTCTGTAGTGTCGATAACCTAAAAGGCAATGACAAATATTGAATTTGGCCCATCACTTGATTGTCAGCCTGGACCCCAAATCTGCTATTTATTGGGTCAATTGACGACCAACGATAGTTCACAAGTTCGACGCTAGATGTAGATATTTTACATGAACATATATAAAAAATACAAACAGACGAATACATAACATCCTCCTCGTTTCTTGAAATTTGAAAAAATTACGTTATAGATCAACAAATTAATCTCATTGATTAATTTGTTGATCGATCTACCTATAACGTAATTTTATTTTCTACGAAAACTGTTCGTGCTTTCGTCAATTTATGTCATTGAATGACCATTTTGATACAATCCAAATAGCAGAGTTGGGGAACTGTTAAGTTGAGACTAAGAATACCCCTCTTATGGCTAAATATTCAAACGTTATACGCAACGTGACCATGAGTCTGCTGAATTAAAGTTTCCAAGTGTACTGACTTGTTGGTAACTTGATGCAGCTTCCTCTCGAGGGTCTTGTTCTCCTTGGTGAGGCTGGTAACCTGTTCGCTCAGCTTGGAAGATGTTGACTCAGCTTCTGTTGCTCTCGCGCGCAACTTCTCGCATTCCGTTGTCAGTTCTGATTCCATTCTGTCAAATTATCCACGAAAAATTACATTATAACCAGCATTGATATTTTTGAATAAATAATTTTAATTATTTGCGCCCAAGATAGCTCAGGAGAAAATGTTGATGAGGTGTTTACTAAAAAAACCTATATTGTTTTTTTTTTTGCATTTGCAGTTATTTTAGTGAAGGGAAAATTCTACTGCATGCAGGACACCCTAAAGACGTAAATTTTAAATGTGAAGGCAAATTTTTGTCTGGCGGGTGGGACTCGCGGCGGGTTAGTGGTCATAGCGTCTGGTGTATCTAACCAGTAAACGCACGTTTCCTGCACGCAGTCGAGATTTTCCTTCACTAAAATAACTTTAAAAAATACCCGATCTATGAACTCTCCTACAAGAAAAGGGTATATCTATATCAATACACATAACAGTGCGCGTGAATTACTTGAATTTAAACTTTGTCTGTCTATAAAATAAAGTGATATGTAAAATAATAAGGTACCAAGTTCCACATCTGTTACTAACTTGGCCATCCTCTCCTCATAGAACATTCTCTGGCTGTCGAGCTGCTGTGTCAGTATGTACGTGAACTCCAGCTGTGCGGAGTCCAGCTTCTCCCCCCCACACGCCGAGTCCTCGGACGTTAAACCTCCTTCGGCCGCCACTAGCTTGCCGTCGGCTTTGTTCTGTACGAGGCGATGGACGAAATTGTCGCCTGACGGGAATATACTTGTAGGTTCATAAATTTGAATACTTAAAATACAATAGTAACAAGTAACAATTACACTTAAAACCTAATTTATTTCGTACCTATAACTGTATCCCTGTATCCTACACTACGATTCCCTGTGTCGTGGAGTACAGTCCATTCCCAGTGTAATATGTTATGTATTTGACTTGTTACAAATAATGCTTTATTTATCTATGCCTATAATAAAATTGTAATAGGCCGATGTCTGTACATTATGAATATTAAAGAAAAGCTACTTCGTTACGCCGTTCCGGAACCCAACTAACTCGCTCTACCATGACTTCCCGGTCCTACGGGTTAGACAACTCTTCATCCTCGCTGCTACCTTGATCACTCACAAAAACTTAAAACAAAGAGCGGATTACAATTTAATTAACGCAAAGCGTGTTTTCAAAATTCCCTTACCTACAGCAAATTCTCTCCTGCAAGACGCTGTCCTGAGTATTTACATCCATATATATATAATAAAGTCTACAAATAATGCGATATAAAAGATGTAAAGATTGCCAAGTGCAAAAGGCTCGTAAAAAAATGGCTTTTACTATTATCATTCGACGAGACCGAGGAACTATTTAATTAATTTACTCACACACACAAACACACGCACGCACGCACGCACGCACGCACGCACGCACGCACGCACGCACGCACGCACGCACGCACGCACGCACGCACGCACGCACTCTCACACTATTACTAAGTCTTAATATATTAACATTAATTATCACCTCCTATGTTCATGATCCTTAATTTTACCCACACAATCCGGAAATTATACATTCACACATTTTGATTTTCACTTGAATAAGTTGCAACTCTGGTCCCCAAGATACAGACACACGTCTAGTTTGGGGATCACTGTCCTAAAATTTTTTATGGTTATTTGTTATAAGTTACAAGATTTTTTTACTGTTACTATTAAGTGTGATACCTTCCCTATCACAGAACAAAGAAGTACCTAGAAATAGTAAGTGGGCGTAACCTTGTTTCCACTAGTCTGGTACGATGTACACACCTGCCGTATAAAGAGCTCTCAGTCGCGTTCGCAGATAGCCAACGCACAAACATGCGTCAAAAACTTTAAAAAATCTAAAAAAAATAATAAAAGGCCTTTTTGTGCCATTTAAGAATACAAAAACCATAGCTGGGGTGAAAATCTATCACATGAAGGGATTTCGTATCATCGGGAAGTATTATTTTCAGTTTATTACAATAAAATGATAAAATAAGTTTGAATTTTCTTCCGCCAAACATAGCACAAAAATGACAATCTAAAGTTATCCCTCTTCTTATAGAAATAGAGTTGATTTTCTTTTATTGGCAGTCAATTGTTCTAGAATGTTTGCTTACATAACCAATTTGATGCCGCTATTCAATTAGTGCATGCAATATCGATAAAATGTTATCGACTATTTTTCACTTTTAAAATTACCTATATTACTTTCCAGTATACTAAGAATTTAGCTTGTGATGCAAATTTTTAAACATGGTATAGGGATTTTTTACTGTAAAAAAAGGATATAAAGCGATAGAATCCGTAAAGTGGTTTTATAATAATATGTCTAATATTCACGTAACCGTCTCAGAAGTCAGTATGAATTACGGAGCTAAAACTATTTTAGAATCCAAAATACACAAATTGGTATCAAAACGGCAGGCCCTCGCGAAATATGTTATATTTCAAGGGCAATAAATAATTTTAGAACTTATTCTTGAAAACTTTATTTTTAAATCGTTATTCCACACAAAATTTTATGTATCATGGATGCGTTTACAATAACATATTATTACACAGAGAAACTTAAAACACACATGACTGTAAGTGTATAACTCATTAAGTCATCACTCTTCCTTTTTTGATGGTCGAGTAAAAATATATCACAAATGAATGTTAGGTAGGTACTCTACTACTTCATGCACTTTCCAATTAAAATACCTTGGTATCTTATGAAAAATATAATTATTTGTGTTATTATTGACATTATATAATAATTTATTGACTGCCTCATTAGTCTAGTAGTCCCAAGCGCGACTGCTACGCTAGAGGTCCTGGGTTCGATCCCCAGGTCGAGCAGGGATATTGGATTTTTCTATGAAATTATCAGTAACAGCTCAGAGTCTTGTTACCGGTAAATGGCAATAGGCTCGCCCCACTGTTACATGGGACTTAAACATACATACATACATACATCACAGTTCGCCGGTATGTTCAACTCAACTCTTCGAGGAATGCAGGCGTGATGGTATGTGTATTGAAAACCGGTAATCAGTTATTCCAGGTGATATTTTTTTTAGGTTAAATAATTTATAGAAATATAAATAATTATGTTGATATTGTTCAAGTGGTATGCTACTTAACGGTATGTTTAGGTCCTATAATAGTAATAGGGGGGCGAGCTTATCACCTTTAACTGGACACAGATCCAATCGATCTGAGCTGATACTGAGAATTTCATAGAAAAACCCAATAACACTGCTCGGCCTGGGAATCAAACCCAGCATCTAGCTTAGAAGTCGCACTTGGAACCACTAAACTAATGAGGCAGTTTAATTTGCTTGCTATGTAGTCAGCTACATAGCAAGCAAATTAAACTGCCTCATTAGTAGTATCTCATAAAATTTTACAACGTACTATTTATCAATGTTAGTAATACATAATAATAATATAGTAACAATACGTAGTAAACTATATTATATCAGTATATTAAACTTTAAAAAAATCTTATTCCAATAAGAAACGATGTTTGGTATTTACTTTAACATTATGTCTTTCTCTCTCGTCTCACTTTATTCACGTATTTCGTAGTAACTTTATCGATAAGTTCACAAGAATGTATTATTATGGACACATCACTATTGTCGGTATGCGTGACACACTATTTGTCATTCAAAATCTTCTCTTATAACGAGCACCATAGAGTTTTATTCGAAAAAAAGTGTAATAAATGCCATCTAGCGAGGAGTAGCGGTACTTGCTCGTATTGAAATCGATTTTAACTCCAAAAGAAAATAGTCGTAAAAGGTTACAAACCTATTTTGTAATGTGAATTATGTGCAATGGTTATAAGGTTGAATTCAATGCAAATAGATTAGTGTGTTAAATCTGATCGTGATTATTCGTGCTTGTTATTTTTGACCAGTCATAATCCAGTTACAATAGTGTGTGTAAGACGTAAATGTGTGAGTTTGGCAACACTGGTTTTCATACAAAATAGGCATTATGCTAATTCCACGTATTTAATGTTCCGTGTTCCCTATGTAACAAAGGACTTAATAGTTTATTGAATTATTGAATTGAATTACTATGGGGAATCGTTATTAGAGCAACAGAAGCCTTTTATAACAATTTTTAGAATTTTTGTCTGTCTGTCTGTCTGTATGTTTGTACGCGCATCACACAAAAACTACTGCATGGAATTTAATGCAGTTTTCACTAATGTATTGCTGGTGCTTGTTTCATCTCGATACGCCGCCTAGAGTCGGACTTATAGTATGTTAATCTTTTTGGGACGTGAGTGAAACTGCGTGCAACATGCGGCTAGTGTTACAATAAAAATGTAATATGTGATGACTTTCAATATGTACGAACAGCTCGTGTCTGTACACAATGTGCAACATTGTACATACAGTGTGCAAATATTTGTGATTGTTATTGAAAATTTAGACAATTTTATATAATTCATATCACCGACCTGCATAATCCCATACTCGATTGGATCCTAATTGCAGCGCATATGTGTGATTGGAGGCTAAAAAATGTTTTGCTGCATGACCACCTTCGTACCTGGCGTGACAATATTTAGATAGGTTAATATATTTTGGCTAATACAATACGCACAGTTACATGTCAAGCTATAAATTTACCACTTATTCATAAAAATATTAAACCATATTTAATAATAATAAATATAAAACATCTTATAATAACTTATAAAACTTTAAGCGGCGGTAGCCTAATGGCTAGGTCGTCGGACTAGCGATCATGTGGTTGCCGGTTCGAAACCCACCCATTGCGCTACCGACGTGAACCCACTCGTAACACAAGCATTTAGCTTGGCACGAGGGCTGAACAAGAATACTAGTAATGTGCGACCCAAATTAGTAGTAAGCTCTTTTTTTTAATATAATACGTTTTATACATTTATGAATAAGGAGGTTCCAGTTTAGGTTGACCTCGCATTGTATTGAAAGAAAGAAAAAACCATTTATTTCTGCCATACAAAATAAAATAAAAAAAGACTATAAAATATTTTTTTCCCACTTGCAACTTCATCAGTACTGTGGTACCTATCTGAGTATTTTGTCTATTGGCTTTATGTACAGTCAACAGCACATCATAGTATCCGAACAGTCAATCAAACTTTAATAAATTTTCAATTTAATCGCCAAATAATAAAGTTTATTATCAAATTAATTTGACAGTGTGGTAACTGGTTTCTGACACTTACGCGAATATTAGACATTGAAATAAAACTACTTTTTACGGATTTCATCGCGCTGATATTATTTGATTCAAATAATCAAAGAATCAAATAATATCAATACAACGCGATAAAATCCGTAAAAAGTAGTTTTATTTCAGTGTGGTAACTGTTGAAATGACTTTACGATGAGAGGTCAGCTTATACTGAAAATGGTATAATGTATAGCTTGATGTGTAGCCGTGCGCACAATAATGTAAAATTAATAATAATATGCGTTTTTTTTTATAAGATCTAGCTAAAGCAATACATTCGATAAAGATTTTTTTTTTGTTTGTATATCTTGCGATCAGTCTAGTGGACTATGAGCAGATGGGATGTAGTCAAGATGGTGTTAAGGGGGCTTCTCCCAGTGGAGCCCACCCTTTATTTTGCGTAGTCCACCCTTTATAGGTGAGTAGCCTCGTCAAATATGTCTCGCCTCTTCTTCAGTCGACGAATGCTTTCCGGAATAGTAAGCCGTCCCGCTAGCTAATTTGGGTGTCTTTGTAGTCGTGACATATATTTTGCACCATGGCAGCTGATCACTTCTTTAACCATTGGTAATGATGATAAAGAAATATAAAATTAAAAAACGTTTGGATTAAAATGGATTTGAAAAGGGAATGGAAAAGCTTATAACAGTAATAAGGTAATAGAAATTTAAAGGGCTAAAAAGGAACTGCAATGGTAAATATTGAAAAATATCAGAAAAAAATACAATGGCAATTAAAATTGCAATAGAAAGTTATAGAACTGAAATGAAAATGTTGGAATGGGATAGAAATAGAAAGAATTAGAATAGGAAACATCATGTGAATGGATAATACTGGGCCGTCTTTAACCTATCGGAGGTCTTGGGTGCTTTAGGATAATGGAGCCTCTGATGATATTATGACAGAGTGAGGAGAAAATGAGGGACCTGGAGTAATAGTGTTTTGTGACCGACCTGCCGCAGCCGACGTGTCCGCAGATAAGGCATATCCACAGCGTGCCGGCCTCTACTCCGTCCAGTAAGCCCTCAGCTACACCACTTATGTTGTCACGCGTTTCGTCACCCTCCTCTTCTGTTTATACGAGAGCTTTTGTTAATTTTGTTTTAGATTAAGCGTTAATGGCTTGCGATTCGCGTCATTTAGTATTGAATTTATTTAATATCAACCTCAAGCTCTCTTATTACCAAGTAGCGACCTGCCCCGGCATCGTACGGGTGCACACGAATAATACATATAAACTTTCGTCAGCACACAAAGACACACAGCGCGCGTCGCACTACACACACACACACACACACACACACACACACACACACACACACACGCACGCACGCACCTGGCCGGGCGCGCTCGCACTGCGCGCAGGTGGCGCCGCCTCGCGGCTCGGGTGTCTGCGCACAGCGGCACACGGGGCAGCGCGCGTCGCACTACACACACACACACACACACACACACACACGCACGCACCTGGCCGGGCGCGCTCGCACTGCGCGCAGGTGGCGCCGCCTCGCGGCTCGGGTGTCTGCGCACAGCGGCACACGGGGCAGCGCGCGTCGCACTACACACACACACACACACACACACACACACACACGCACGCACCTGGCCGGGCGCGCTCGCACTGCGCGCAGGTGGCGCCGCCTCGCGGCTCGGGTGTCTGCGCACAGCGGCACACGGGGCAGCGCGCGTCGCACTACACACACACACACACACACACACACACGCACGCACCTGGCCGGGCGCGCTCGCACTGCGCGCAGGTGGCGCCGCCTCGCGGCTCGGGTGTCTGCGCACAGCGGCACACGGGGCAGCGCGCGTCGCACTACACACACACACACACACACACACACACACACCTGGCCGGGCGCGCTCGCACTGCGCGCAGGTGGCGCCGCCTCGCGGCTCGGGTGTCTGCGCACAGCGGCACACGGGGCAGCGCGCGTCGCACTACACACACACACACACACACACGCACGCACCTGGCCGGGCGCGCTCGCACTGCGCGCAGGTGGCGCCGCCTCGCGGCTCGGGTGTCTGCGCACAGCGGCACACGGGGCAGCGCGCGTCGCACTACACACACACACACACACACACACACACACGCACGCACCTGGCCGGGCGCGCTCGCACTGCGCGCAGGTGGCGCCGCCTCGCGGCTCGGGTGTCTGCGCACAGCGGCACACGGGGCAGCGCGCGTCGCACTACACACACACACACACACACACACACACACGCACGCACCTGGCCGGGCGCGCTCGCACTGCGCGCAGGTGGCGCCGCCTCGCGGCTCGGGTGTCTGCGCACAGCGGCACACGGGGCAGCGCGCGTCGCACTACACACACACACACACACACACACGCACGCACCTGGCCGGGCGCGCTCGCACTGCGCGCAGGTGGCGCCGCCTCGCGGCTCGGGTGTCTGCGCACAGCGGCACACGGGGCAGCGCGCGTCGCACTACACACACACACACACACACGCACGCACCTGGCCGGGCGCGCTCGCACTGCGCGCAGGTGGCGCCGCCTCGCGGCTCGGGTGTCTGCGCACAGCGGCACACGGGGCAGCGCGCGTCGCACTACACACACACACACACACACACACACACACGCACGCACCTGGCCGGGCGCGCTCGCACTGCGCGCAGGTGGCGCCGCCTCGCGGCTCGGGTGTCTGCGCACAGCGGCACACGGGGCAGCGCGCGTCGCACTACACACACACACACACACACACACACACACACGCACGCACCTGGCCGGGCGCGCTCGCACTGCGCGCAGGTGGCGCCGCCTCGCGGCTCGGGTGTCTGCGCACAGCGGCACACGGGGCAGCGCGCGTCGCACTACACACACACACACACACACGCACGCACCTGGCCGGGCGCGCTCGCACTGCGCGCAGGTGGCGCCGCCTCGCGGCTCGGGTGTCTGCGCACAGCGGCACACGGGGCAGCGCGCGTCGCACTACACACACACACACACACACACACACACACACGCACGCACCTGGCCGGGCGCGCTCGCACTGCGCGCAGGTGGCGCCGCCTCGCGGCTCGGGTGTCTGCGCACAGCGGCACACGGGGCAGCGCGCGTCGCACTACACACACACACACACACACACACGCACGCACCTGGCCGGGCGCGCTCGCACTGCGCGCAGGTGGCGCCGCCTCGCGGCTCGGGTGTCTGCGCACAGCGGCACACGGGGCAGCGCGCGTCGCACTACACACACACACACACACACGCACGCACCTGGCCGGGCGCGCTCGCACTGCGCGCAGGTGGCGCCGCCTCGCGGCTCGGGTGTCTGCGCACAGCGGCACACGGGGCAGCGCGCGTCGCACTACACACACACACACACACACACACACACACGCACGCACCTGGCCGGGCGCGCTCGCACTGCGCGCAGGTGGCGCCGCCTCGCGGCTCGGGTGTCTGCGCACAGCGGCACACGGGGCAGCGCGCGTCGCACTACACACACACACACACACACACACACACACACGCACGCACCTGGCCGGGCGCGCTCGCACTGCGCGCAGGTGGCGCCGCCTCGCGGCTCGGGTGTCTGCGCACAGCGGCACACGGGGCAGCGCGCGTCGCACTACACACACACACACACACACGCACGCACCTGGCCGGGCGCGCTCGCACTGCGCGCAGGTGGCGCCGCCTCGCGGCTCGGGTGTCTGCGCACAGCGGCACACGGGGCAGCGCGCGTCGCACTACACACACACACACACACACACACACACACACGCACGCACCTGGCCGGGCGCGCTCGCACTGCGCGCAGGTGGCGCCGCCTCGCGGCTCGGGTGTCTGCGCACAGCGGCACACGGGGCAGCGCGCGTCGCACTACACACACACACACACACACACACACACACACACACGCACCTGGCCGGGCGCGCTCGCACTGCGCGCAGGTGGCGCCGCCTCGCGGCTCGGGTGTCTGCGCACAGCGGCACACGGGGCAGCGCGCGTCGCACTACACACACACACACACACACGCACGCACCTGGCCGGGCGCGCTCGCACTGCGCGCAGGTGGCGCCGCCTCGCGGCTCGGGTGTCTGCGCACAGCGGCACACGGGGCAGCGCGCGTCGCACTACACACACACACACACACACGCACGCACCTGGCCGGGCGCGCTCGCACTGCGCGCAGGTGGCGCCGCCTCGCGGCTCGGGTGTCTGCGCACAGCGGCACACGGGGCAGCGCGCGTCGCACTACACACACACACACACACGCACGCACCTGGCCGGGCGCGCTCGCACTGCGCGCAGGTGGCGCCGCCTCGCGGCTCGGGTGTCTGCGCACAGCGGCACACGGGGCAGCGCGCGTCGCACTACACACACACACACACACACGCACGCACCTGGCCGGGCGCGCTCGCACTGCGCGCAGGTGGCGCCGCCTCGCGGCTCGGGTGTCTGCGCACAGCGGCACACGGGGCAGCGCGCGTCTCGCCAGCGCACGAGGCACTCCGCGTGGAACGCGTGCGCACACTGCACGCTCAGCACGCCCGCCACGCTCTCGTCCATACGCTCTGCCGAATAAATAAACAATCAATTTATTCAAGTTTAAAATTTACACCAACAGCATATTTTGAAGATCAGCCTGAATATTCATTGCTTCCTCTCATCGTCACAACACCCATTCGGCACTCACCCAGGCAGACAGGACAGGTGGGAAGTTCAGTGTGAGAGGGCGGGGGAATGCCATCCCGCGCCCACTCGACGCGCGACACCCACGCCATGTGACACAGAGCATTTGGCTCCAAGCTGCTGTAAGGGACGCCATCGAAGGTCTCGTGGAACTCATGTGCTGCATGGCTTGTACGGAATCTAACAGAAAAGATAAACAAAACTGCATTTCGATGAGAAACCTTTTTAATTAAAGGCTGTGAAAGGAAGTGCCAATTTTATTAAGGTGCAGTCTCAATAACTCTTTGGAGATTGACTTACGTAAATAAGGCCATGTAATGATCAGGAGAACCATCCCTGAGTACCCTCACATGAGCAATGTCCTGCTGGCAGGCTGCTGCAAACGCTAACAGATCTGGAGCGCCGAGAGCACCAGGGACTGATAATAAGCACAGGGTCTTGGCTTCTTCTGCTTCTTTCATTTCACTGAAAACAAACAAGATCTTATTATGCTGCTTTCTGCTGCCAAAACCAAACTTTTGTAGAAAAACTGATACACAACCCATTAAACTTCACAATTTTAACAGGTGATAATAGTTTTATTACATATCAATCATTATCACATCAAGCAGGAAGATATGCATATTAGGAACCATACACCAATCTAGACTAAGGAATATACACATTGTAAATGATTTTAAGGGAAGATAAAATGAATATTTGTTGGTTCCTCCCCTGATCTTTTATGCTTTTTGTAACACCTGACAAAAAAAGAGATTGCAACAACTGGCAACATAACTACTAAAATTAGCATAGCTAGTATAACAAAACTATAACTTACTTTTCCTTATAAAGATGCAGGACACCTTTTGTGACTTCAACCAGAGGGTTTCCACAAAAGAAACTGATGGTGTCTTCTTCCTCAGAGACGCTATTCATAGGAGGAGACCGTCTAGAGCTGGTTGGTAGAATGCCAGTGTCAGTGTTGGGGCCAGTGAGGACGCTTGCATATGTCTCCACTGTTATGGTCTTGGATTCACGAGCCCCGCGGTCCTTTTTTTTCTGTTCTTTTGCAGCTTCTGAATATTTAATATAAACATTAAAAAAAAAGATTACTGTAAATAATATTGCATAATATTATATGTAAGTAATATTTTTTTTGTTTAGTGTAACATATGGGCATGCAAGCTGAGACACTATGCTGTGTACTTGCAGTGTTGTGTTGGTGTTACCAGCAATGATCCATTTTCCAAATACCTGCCTACTACACTCTTTGCGCTGCAAAGAGTTGCGGTGCGGAGTTGTTGCAGTGTTCTTATGGCATTCTGGTTGGGTTTAATTTAATTTACTACAGTTATTAATGATTTAATATTACGAATGTGGTACAGCTACAATACTAAGTCATAATTTGTAAATCGCAGCAACCTTCAAGAGTGAAACGAAATGTTACTGAAACTGTCACCCGCACCATGCTACAGCGCAGAGTTTATTTGCTATTTTCATCTAAAGGTATTTGGTAAGTAGGTATGAAATCAATACACAAAATGCCCATTTACTAAAACAATATTGACAAAGCATGAGATGTATGCAGCTATTAATGCAGTGTTTTGGGAAGGCAATCGGTTTTCTATCTACTCTTGTTGGGTAAAAATGGTTTTACACATATTTCTTACCCATTTCGATTGGATTATCACCCATTTCTGGCAAATTTTCGTCGATTTCAATACGTAAAACACACAAAGACACAGACATTTACAATGTAATTATTTATTCAAAACAAAGAGAAAGAAACTACTTCGAATGGCCGTAACATTACTGATAATCAAAATATTTATTACGAAATTTGCATGATTTATAACGCAAACGAAACAAAGCAATATTCGCGTCAATAGTCGTAAACTCGAGATTATTTTAGTAATCAAGCAAAAGCAATCACTATTTTGTTCATGACAACACGTCAGAAAATCACAACTCTATCACATTCAACGTCAACAAAGTCACATCCTGTTGCTACTCTGTCGCCGTTCTGGAGGGATTCGGTACAGTTAGAGTATGAGACGGTTCTTCTTTCCTCTACACTCCATAAGCTGTTGTCAGTTTGACATAGACTAAATATTGCTTTATTAACTTTAATACTCGAAGTTCGGCGAAGTTTTCAAAAGCAATCTTGGAAAACAAACTGTATTTTTGGAGCAGTTCAGTAATACAATTACAATTAGTAAACATAGTACAACAATTAGTAAACATAGTACATAGATTTATAAAATAAATGCAGTGCAATGTTCGGAATAATTAGCAATTTGTATTTTTATTCGTAACTTCGTAAGGATAGAAAAGTTTCTGAACGTATACCCAAAGAGTTTAGCTGCGTGTATTTATTCGAAATTCCTAAATTGGAATATCAATAGAAAAAAAACTGGTTTGTAAAGATGTTAACCGATTACAGATTTTCAGCACCAGTTTAAACCGATTATGTAATAGAATAAACTGTTTTATTTAAGTACATATTCGTTTTTTTTAAAGGATATAAATGATAACTACATGTTCATTAATCAATAGTAGTAGATTCGACGACACGTTTGGCGTAGCGGCTGAGCGATCGGCTTCTGCGTCACGTGTTGTGGGTTCGATCCCCACACGGAGCAAATATTTGTATGATCTACAGGTAATTGTTCCGGGTCTGGGCGTTTGTGTATGTGAGAATTTGTGTTTGTAAACGCACCCACGATAAAGAAAAACATAAATAATTCAACGGATTAAAGCATAATTGATAATTATGGTTTACAAAACAGAGTTGATCCACTGCAGTGCTCTCTAACCTGCTTCTTGCGTGACGTCATTATGTATCTTGATGTCTAGAACATAAAACGCTCGGAAGGCATAGAAGTTGCTGGAATTCCCAGTTAAATCTAGTAGTTTGTGCTGACAGTTAAGTGAAATTTCCCGCAAATTTAGCACATTAAACTTAATTACATAAACTTACATCATATAAAAATAGGATACAAATATTTCTGACGTCGAATGAAATAATTGCACTGTATTTACTTAAAAATATGGACTAACATATATTCAAACGTAAGTTTCACACTACTATTTACTGCGTTTTATTTGATATTTATTTATTTAAACATTTTATGAGTATTTATGAACATGAATAAAATATAAATTATTAGCTTGTAGTATGCCCAATAGAGCTGCTAAAACTTAATCGGTCTTCTATTTAATAACCGGTGTGTATCGGTTTTCACAAAAAACCTTTTTTAGGTTTTCCTAAAAGCGGTTGCATCACTACTGGTTTGCTATTCATTCATTGGTATGGTATTATTAGACATACATTGCGTTTCTGATAGAGAATACTATGTTGACTGATACGAAAAACGCAATTGGTCATGATAATTTACAAAAGTTATTCTAATTGGATAAGAGTACATACATACATACCGATTAATAGAAAAAATACCTACCTATTCAATATGGCTACAGATCATACGACGTGAACTGTCAGCTGTAATAATTTTGGTTTCTTTGTGTTTATTACGCTTTTAAAAATGTTATGATCGTTGCATACACGCGAATATGGGTGCGAAAGACTCAAAACCGTCTTTTATATCGTACGAGGATGCAGTGAAACGAGGTACAAGAAGTGCAAAAAAAAATATCTAAGTGCGTTGTAAGAATGTGATGAATATCGGTTTATTTTATTTGCAGTGTCTGATAGTGAGTTAAGACGGATACGTGAAGCGTTCAAGAGATGTGCCGGTGCGAACGGGACGGCTTTGAGCTTGGAGGCGTTCGTCCACGAAGTTCTGTGTGATGGAGTTCCCTACGAGGTCGCGGAGTGGCTGTACCAGGCCTGCGGTGGCACCAAGAGGGGGATTGCGTTCAGGGAGCTTCTCTGCGGGATCGTCGTCCTTACTAAGGGCAATATAGAGGAGAAAATAAAGTAAGTAGCGCTGTTTGTCTTTTAATAGTAGTAAACAATAACATCACACAGCAGTTATCCGATGGTGATAGTGCCTTTAGCGCCAAAATATTCATCTGCTTTAATTATTGCGTAGGTACTGTGCGATTTAACAATTATTTTATTATTTATTATTTTATTATTAACACAATTTATTTTAACTAAACTGTAGAACACAATCCTGTGTTATTAATAGTTTTAATTTACTATGTTTAGTATCTTCTAAAAAATATAGTTAAACAATGATTCAAATAAACACAATGAGTTGTCAGTTTGTTCTGGTAATTTTCCAAGATTATTGGATGATGCTTTTGTTGCTTTTATGTGACCACAACAAATGTATAATACCTTGTTGGTTTGACTTCTACTTTATGATTATTACTAGGTAGTTACTTTATACTATTCACAGAAGCAAAAGATAAAATATTACTTAAACGTACCCACTTTTCAAACAATTCATTTTGCTTCCATTTTAATTAGACAATACAATACAGTCATTATCAATGTCAACAGTGGAATACATCAGATGTCTTACATACATTCCAGATCAGCAAAGCTTACCTCATTAGGCATAAAATAAGATAGATAATAGGCAGCAGGAAAAACACTTTAAAGTCAATTCCATACAGATAATTCATCATCACCATACTATTTAGCACAATCTTCAATTCTTTGGCAGAATCATCACTATGTTGATCTTTCTTGATAAAACTTGTTTATTTATTTAGGTATTGGTAATATGTTTAGTATCTATTTTATTATAATATTTCATAGTAGTACTTATATTATTATTTTATATTATAGCTATATGTAATAAGAATAAGTATATACCTACCTATTACCTATAGTGAAGGTATTTATCTTTTTACCTTGTTTTTACTATTAGTGTACCTACTACCAAGAATTGTCTCTGCATCACCCTAAGGTTGACTGGTAGAAGAGAGAGAGAGAGAGAGAATGCCGCCTCTGTACAACTATTTTTGTTTTGTGCATCAAGTAATAAATAAATAAATCAAAATACAACATCAAATCAAGTTTTATTCTAAAATATTAGCTCAGTTATTTCAAAATAAATAAAATTGTAATGTAGTTATTTTTATAATAAGTAAGGAAACATGAGCCTATATTTATTGGATTTATTTTACCATCAACATGCTAAGAAGTAAATTACATTATCCTGCATCTGAAACAACAAAACAATAAATTAATAATTATTAAATTATTAGCTAAACTGCTATGACTGCCCCTTACAATATAAAATTCTATCAATCAATTAGACCTAGGATTTGTAAATGCAACTTATGTACGGCAATATCTAGTTCTCTTCTATTTTTATGATATAAGCTACTTAATGTTCTTGAATACAGACTAGTATTTATCTGATATCAAGTTTTGTTATTATTATTAATCATATTTGATCCAATGGCATACCAAGTTATTGTTTCATTATGTTCTCTGTGAATTACCATCTTACATCAACCAATATATTTTTGTAAGGAACTAAAGACTTATTGATCCATGCACAGCAGTCAGACAGTAAACAGGTAGATTGTTCAGTTATCTTTTTTATTTACGTCAAGATAATTTTCGATGCTCTTGCTCTACCATGCAATAGTTTCAGAAGTGACAGTGTACATTATGTAGATAATATAAAATAAAATATAGCTATGTAGGTATATAATAAAGAGATAATAAATTTGATGCATAATTCTTGAATAGCAGAGATTCAGTCACAGGTAATATCATTTTGGATTACAACAAACTAGTATCTCTGGTACTTAATTATCTTTTTGTTTTTTTTTGCATCCATGCTAAGTTTAGAGTTATTTTAGTGAAGGAAAAATTCGCAGGGCAGGATTCACACTTTAAAGACTTAAGTAAATTCAGAATGTGAAGGCATTTCAATTTGGTGGGTGGGACTCGCGGTGGCTTAGTGGTCATAGCTTCTGGTATATCTAGCCAGAAGACACAGGTTTGAAGATGCATTAAAAAAAATCCTGCACTAAACCAATTTTTTTTTTTTTCACTTTATAATGATGATATTTATTGTCAGGTGTGTGTGCTCATATTTAACAGACTCTAAATTTTTATTTTTGTATACATGTCAGGATCATCATCATCAGCCTATGTCATGTCAGGATGAATGATAATAAATGCCAATGAATACCTTTTCACTATCAATATTATGGGACCCACAGAGATTACCAGTCAAGTATCAAACAACAGGTGCAGGATATCAATGGATTTTCTTTGTCTCCGTAATTAGATCCTGGGAATAAATATTTTTTTAAAGCAGTTTAGTAATTAATTAATAAGAATCATTGTCATCAGCCTATATTCATCTACTGCTAGATATAGGCCCCACCTAGTGAGTGTAAAAGCTAGCCTGATCTCTTTCTCATTCATAATTAAGATTCTTCTTCAACATTATTGTATCCACTGTTGTATGCCTCTTGAATGGGATATCAAGATTTTATTTATTAGCTGTTACTTCCACTGCTGGGCATATACACCTCCCCTAAGACTTTCCAAATAATCTTTGGTTGCACTCCAGCACTCACAGTACCCATCTAAATCATCCCACTGTCTCTTTCTGGGCTGGCCTCGACGGTGCCTTTCATCTTCAGGCACCTGATAGAGATATTAGGAGTAAAGTAAGCTTAATTTCAATAAGTTCAAAACAACACATTCTTAAACACAAAATATTAACACTCAGAATGCGATAAAAACACAATATCTCATAATAAAATTCTCTGAATAATATATGATTTCCTCAATTATTTGCAAGGTGTCTGAAAATATTTTTGGTAAATTTGGCATTCATTCTATCACTCCCTTCCTGCCAAGCAGAATGATAATTTTGTTTAAATATAAGTACTCATTATAATAATTATATATTTTTTTGGTATGCATCTAAAATGTTCCGATTGCATTAATCCTATTGTTATTTTATGTGTAATGAAAAAACGTTTATTTGCCACAATACAAGACGCATAAGTGAAAGATAAATGTGCGAACGAGAATAAAAAGAAAAAGCCTAAAAATAAATGAGATAAAAACCCTTTTCACATTTTACCTACTTTCTGTGCGTCCCGCTGCAGTAAATGCGTATGGTTGTGACATACGGATGTCGAGCAAAGCAGATGTACCTATGAGCTTTAGTGTTAAAGGTGCATGTGTGTATGTTTAAGTGTGTGTGTGTGCGTCTCTCTCTCTCTCTCTCTCTCTCTCTCTCTCTCTCTCTCTCTCTCTCTCTCTCTCTCTCTCTCTCTCTCTGTGTGTGTGTGTGTGTGTGTGTGTGTGTGTGTGTGTGTGTGTGTGTGTGTGTGTGTGTGTGTGTGTGTGTGTGTGTCTGTGTCTGTGTGTGTGTCTGTGTGTGTGTGTGTGTGTGTGTGTGTGTCTGTGTGTCTGTGTGTCTGTGTGTTTGTGTGCGCAGATGTTTATTTTAGGCTATTTAATTACAATTATATTCAGCAATTAAACTTGTACGACATTAAAGACATGTTATCAGGCAGGTTCTGCTGAACATCCTATTGTTGTTATGATAACAGTGTTATCCATTAGCAGTCATTTACAACAGTCAGACGTCAAGTTTATAACCAGATCCTGTAACTAAATTAGTTAAACAGTAGGAATATAAATTTAAAACTCTTTGCTCTACTAGTCGCAAGTGCGGGTTTCTATTGCCAATAAAATTATTCTTATTTATTACATAAACGTAATTATTTATTACATAAGGGTACTTTCTTGACCATTTCGGCACGTTTACCGTTAAAACATACGAAAAAAATATACCGAATTATTATTATTATTATTACCATTCTTATTTTTTTAGGTTTCTTTGGACGCTCTATGTAAACAATCAAGGTGACAATGGCACTTACATATACAAGAGGGATTTTGCGCGAAACCTCCACCTGGAGTACAATTCCCTCCCTCTCACTGGGTCTCAGCGGAACGCAGAGATCCTCCTCAGCCTATTCGGGCCCGCGGAGAAGGTCACTTTCGAGCAGTTCCGGTCGTGGCTGCTCATACACAAGGATGCGACGGTGCTGTCCAAGTGGCTGCTCTCGGAAGTGAATGTGGCCCAGGATTTGGAGACACCAACGTTTTACCAGAGTCTAGCTGGTGTCACACATCTAGAGGAAAGGGTGAGTTGATGCTTGTTATTTTTTAGATAAGTTAAAATAAGCAGTGATGAGGTGCTGTGGCCAGTGGGCTGAAAGCTATCTTCTCCAAACTTCGAAATTGACTAGCTGTGCCCCACGATGTCCTTTTCTTGTTTGTCGATATACACTCTTGACTGTAGACCTTTTTGTGTGTGTTAGCTGCTAGTGTTTAGCTGCTTCTGTCTATTTATTAATCTCGTGGAATTAAAAATATATACTTTCTATGTGGAATTTCATTATTGTATAGGTACTTAGATAGATTTAGAGGTATGTAGGTAATACAGATTAACATACATATATCAGCACAAGGTTAAATAAATATGAGGAAATTTTCGATTAAAATTCGTATCACATCCGACTGGTCCAAATTGCGCAATTCGGCTATTTCCGAGTGAGCTCTCCACGTGGCTTTAGCTTATTAACATTAACAGTAAAACTTGCGCGCTTATAAATACATGATTCCTACTTAATTAGGAAAAGAAAATCGACATCAATAATTTTGTGGTACATCTTCAAAACCGATGGTCAGGCACTAACCAAATTTATAGGTATGGGAGCAACGAGAAACTACATTCTATCAAAATTGGTTCACGCTTGGCGAAGATATCGCGTACCGTACCTACAAACACAAATAAGTATTTACAGTTGAATTGAGAACCTCCTTCTTTAGTCAAGTCGATTAAAAATAGGTTAAATATGTACCGTGTCCACAATTGTCTGCGAAGGACGTCTACTGTCGAGCAGTAGCCTCCCCCATATATTTCCACAAAAGCCGGTTATCGTCTAGATCTAACGACTCCCTAGCGACCTTTATCCATATTTAATAGGTGAGCAATCGAGTAAAATCGGTACTCAGTACAATTTGACTGATTTTTAGTATCGATTCGAAATACCGTATTTTGACTTTGGGCATTATTCATCTTGGTTTACGATGCTTTTTCCTAAATAGGCACGGTACAAAATCGCGGTATCAAGTCTCTATAACAGACTTAAGAAATAAGTCTATTCAATAAAAAGCAATATAATGTAAAATATGTCACTTTTATTGTGTTGGAGATACGGTATCAAGCGTATCGCTAGACAACTGCGACGTCAGAGTGCACACTGGCAGAGTCTTGTGTTACTGTGAAAGTTTCATCCATGCATACCTTCCATCTTTGTGTTTTGGAAAGGGGGAGGGTACTGTCAAGCCCCTATTCATAATAACGTTGCCACATTCACGAGGCGGCTCCGAGATCTCCAATTGAACGCACCTATGTTCTTCCTAAATCTTCTTTTCCAGGTAGATATACCCGACAACACGTAGTGACGTAGCGGCATAATTGACAACAAAGCTATCCCTAGAATTTCTTCATGGTCATGTCAGTATTTGTCTTGCCCAAAATATAAGGCAGAGATATATCTACAACTAGGTTCTGTCTCTGTGTTTTTAAGTCCCATTGTATAAAATTGTGCATTGGAGCACAAAGCTCTGGGCTGAGTCATCAGAATTTTCTAATAAAAATCCCAATCAGAATTTACTTGAACTGCCGCGCTAACTAGACAAACAGGCAGAAAATTGTTATTAAAAAAAAGAACTTTGTACATTGGCGAAAAATCAATTGCATGATTAATCTTTTTGGGTAGTATTTTCGTGATTTTATCTCATTCTACACGTAATTACTTTGATTAAGTCTGAAGTGCGTGCTTTGGATTTAAACACGAGACCTATTATTTCGCAATTCATGGTCAAATCACTAGGCTGTCACTGCATTTCATTGTTTGATCGGCTTAGTCAAAGAGGTTTATGCACTCTTCTTCTAAACTATAAATCGTGATGAAAAGGCATCTCCTTAGGTTACCTGCCTGCACCAGGGAAGCCGTTTTTTAAATAAATGACGTTACCACGCGGTTTCCACATGTATTGTGATTAGTGGGTCATTTAAAAACAAACATCATGATCCAAAACAACTACCTACCTATCCACACAAATATGTTTTCCGTGCGTAAATTGAACCGGTGATCCATTGGCAAACAAAGTCGATTGTTTAGCTACTACACCAATCGTGCCGTCCGAATTTCGAATTTGATTTCGGTTTGATTTATAATTTCTGTATTTCGAATTTGATCGAATTTTTTTTTTTTCATATAAAATAATTATTAATATTAACGATTTTAAGTGAGATCGATTTTAACCGATGACTTGCAGCATAAACGTTTCAATATGTAATGGAAATATTCACCATCGATTATTCCTCGAAGTCGAATTAAGTGTAGTACCTATGTCGAGTAATAGATATTATCTTGTAAAGAAAAATATGAGTCAGGACACTAAACGACAACAAATGCATTTTGCGCACTTGTCTTAGTCATAATTATCTCAATACGTGAAGGTTTTGAATGCACCTGTCTGTGACACATGTTTTGAGCTGTTTATGTTTACTTGAAGGATGTCTTTATAATACACTAGGTTCTGCCCGCGACTTCGTCTACGTAGACGCCTATGCTCAGTAGTGCGTAGATTCAGTTTAAGGATGATGATCATGAAATGGTAACAAGCCGTCGGTAAACCCACGGTACCTCCTCCATCTCTGCCTAATCTTTCAGGAAGTACAGTAACGATAGTATGTTTTTGTAAATTTTCCTTAAAAAAACTCGCATATTACCTTAAGGTAATTCGCCTTTTACCTTTGAGGTAAACCCCGAGTGCATTGATATCACTCGCTGTATCGAAACTAGTCTGATACAGTGTCGCAACACACGTAGTATTAGTGACACACTTTTGATATGCATATTATTTGTTAATGGTTCCCAATTACTGCTGATATCGTAACTTTATCGGTTATTCTTGGGGACAATAGTCGCGTACCAAGTTTAGTTATTACACGTATTATAAATAGTATAAGATTTGAGTGCAGTGGCAATTACATCGTGTAAGCGCCATCCCTTATGCATGAAAAAATGCTACAGCGATAGTTACTGTAGCTAATAAATATGGTATTTCGTATCTTATGCAAAAATATATATTGAGTAAATATCTGTGTTGTTACTAATAACAACTGTTAAGATTATTCTTCTGCATTATCGAACTAGCAAAGCTAGAAAGTGTAAGTTGCAGCTGCCTCTTGGTCAGCTTGGAGGCTGCGCTCAAAGCTAATGGCAATTTTTAACAGATGAAAAAAAGGTTCTTATCTAATTCGAGTTTTTTTTTGTGTCCATGTTACAAGATCTCTGACGATTGTGGACCAATTTCAACTTGTTCGCTTATAAACTAATTTGTGTCGATCATCGGTTGTGAAGATAAAATGCTTGAAATCCGTTTTCTTTTCAAGCATATTATTGACATGACTCCAGCGCTTTAGGAACTCGTTATGTCAAAGGAATAGTGTTAAAAATTATAACATTGTACGAACTCTCTCACTCTCCTCTCAAGTTCAATGTTAATTAATCTGCCTCTCGTTGACATCCGTTCCAAAATATGTATACTGACGTGTCACAATATACCTATTATCAAAATATTGTCTGTTCACTGCCAATATTTTTACAGAGAGTATCACTCGCGTACTATGTGCTTGAGTGCGTTATCTTGGCTAGTAGGTACTGGCACAATTTGCATGATATCTTTTGTGTTAATATCGCTAAATATATGGTATATGTAAGAGTAAGTGCATAATGTTCTCGTATTTTCGAAAGGCGTTGAGAAACCGCATTGAGGAAATTTTACAAGTAGTATTTTTTTGGATTCGTTTACAATACATATTTTATCATCATCATATCAGCCTATTGCCGTACACTGCGATACGTAGGGCACCCTCAAAGGCCTGGTATGTTTAGGTGCCCTGTATTAAGGTGTGACCCTTTGGCCATTAACCGGGCACAAATCTAAACTTCAAGCTGTTACTGAGAATTTTACAAAAAAACCCAATAACACTTTGCTTGATCTGGGAAGTGAATGCAAAAAAACAAAACGGAGTGCGATTTTGGCCGTCATATACACACGATGGCATACAGTAAAACTGTTGGGCACTGGTCTTACAATTTACATATATTTGGGGGTGGTAACTAGCCTGGCGGAACATAAGGTCCTTCTTATAACGGGGTGAGTTAAATATCAAAAGAGAATTATGAATAGCTACTTATAATTCCTACACGATAGTTATAGGATCAACTCAAGGAAGTGGCCCATTATGGCTTAACAGGGACCGGAACCCGTTACTATACTACTTATGAATTTGATCTTCGAACCGGCTACAGCTACATTGCATCGGTACTTAGGTTGAAAATCGTGTTAAAATTACTTCTCTTTTTAATAAAACATGGATAGGTATAGCGGGCTGTTTTCCGCAACACCATGACAAAGCGCGTATTTTGCGTGTAAAACATGGATATTATCCTCATAATTTTATGAAAAAAAGATTTGATAAAGTGGCGATTAAAGTATAATATAATTGGGTTGAAAAACCAGCTGCCCTTTATGGTAGCAGTAGACAGTCTAACCTTTTAACGTTCTAACGTTATGTTAATTTTTAAGAATCTTCAATCATTTTCACAACGTAAATAACGTAAGCCTTCTACTACTTCATTTGCGGACATTGTCAACTTCCGTTGCAGCATAATTAATTAAGTGGTCGTCGTTCCGTCGTTCGTGGTTCCTGTACCCAATGTCGACCATCACACAGAGACATTTGTCGCAGTTAATAAAATTATTAGGTTTCTGTACGGTCGGCTTCAAAAGGATGTACGCAATAATTGAATTTAGAATGAACACTTATTTGAATTTCGGTTTGTTTTTAACCTCCCCCTCTTCATGTCTCCATTACTACTTCGCCAATACTTCATCCTCGTAGATTGCAATCTACGAGGTCTTTTTAAGGTTTCTTGAGAAAAAAATAGAAACCATTATAGGATCACTTCGTTATCCATCTGTCTGTATGTCTATATTTTTGGGGAGAGCTCTTGTTCCTACCATAGGAGAGGGACTATTATGGATCATAATAATGGCAAATATAAATCCGGAACTGAAGATATATTGAACATAGTATCTCTGTTTATAAATTGATCGGTGCATGACCCCATTTCGCGATGCCACTGTATGCTGCTTTTAGTTAGCTTCCCTAAGTCTTTTCCAGCGATTCCAAGTTTAATAGCAATTTTTTCAGATGTGGCTTTTAGCGTGACTGAAAATCTTTTTAAGTGGTTTTTCCCGCAATGGATGATGCGAGTTTTTTTGCTCGATTTTTTGTTGTTACTGAAAATAGTTGAACAGTGTTCTTGGTCAAAGTGCGGACAGATTCGATGGATGTAAATTTTAGTTATATTCGGAAAAGTTAGAATAAATGTATTTCACGACTATAGAGTCAAAACCAAATATCAAATGTAAGATTCCAAATAGAACCGGCTAGAGATTACGTTTTTTTGAAGCAGCGAATATAGCGTATAAGCGAACTATAAATTGATATGATTATATTATTGATAACTATATAGGTACAATAATATATAAGTTTACAAACAGTCTAGGTGCAATAACATTTACCTACCAATGATATATCCGAAAAAGACCTTCAGTTCCTTTTGTAATTGCAAATTTAAGTTGCAAATTGCAAGTCCAAATCGAAATTACATGTGCGATTTCATGTGTTGCTTGGTTATTTAAATAACAAGTTATGCAACTTTGTATTGAGAGTGGAATGGTCCCACCGTTTGAAGTTCTAATACTTAAACATGAAGGATGGATAAAAAGCAAGGGTATGTCGTAGTAAACATTTATAGGTATAATGTATGTATGTATATAGTAGTATATAGTCTGTCTCATTAGTGTAGTGGTCCCAAGCGCGACATCTACACTACTAACACTTTGCTCTGCCTGGGTTCGATCCCTAGGTCGAGCAAAGTGTTATTGGGTTTTTTTTATGAAATTATCAGTACCAGCTCGGAGTCTGGATTTGTGCCCGGTGAATGGCTATAGACTTGCCCCCTATAACATGGGACCCAAACATACCGGCGAAAAGTGAGTGTAATTTAAGTACGCCTCTGCCTAACCCTTCGGGGAATAATAAGCGTGATGGTATGTTATGTTATGTATATAGTACTAATGTATTTTGAGATTTTTGATTTTGATGATATTTACTTTTTAATTGGTCTCCGTTTTTATTTTGTCTGGAATTTTTCGTGAGTACACACCAGTTGGCAGATTAGTAGGCGCTTTTAAAGGGTAACGTCTGCCCATTACAAATGCAATTAGTCGCAGGTCATGAGGTCACATTCATCAGGTATGTGCAATAAGTACTGAACTTTTTTGTCTCTTTGTATCCTCTTCAAAATATTTTTTTTTTCCACGAGTTTTACGTTCACGAATTTATCAATTTCAATAGTATTACCACTCGTTCGTACCATGGAGTGTATGACTGATAAAAAGTGTGTACACTTCAAAAGTAGGTGGTAATTTGTGTTTAATTGCGTGTTACACAATATGGTGATACGTTATCTTCATGGCGCCAAGCAATTTTTCAATGTCAGTCTTTAAAAACTTTAATTCGAATTCATTTTTAGTACATTTCTCTATTTATTTTATTGTTTCAAATGGTCCATTCAGGCGGTCATGAATCACACAGTAAAATAAGTCTCTATAACTTAACTCTTTTCATCATTCATGATCCACAGACCGTTGCTCTCATAAGCCTATCTTTTGCGATATCGTCGACCCATCTCCCCAGTGAACCAACATTAAGTATGTCTCTTGGCTTCCACTCTGCTGCCGGTAACTTGCCGTCACCTTACGTTTTATTGAATTTTGGATATCACGGATTCAAGATATTCTGAAGCAAGTATCGGTCCCTATATCTTCCGTTACACTTTGATCTGTAACGAAAACGGCCAAAAATAACCACTCGCTCTGTACACGATGATAAAAGAATCAGTTAATTAAAACACAGCGAGTTAATCATTGTGCCACAACGTTCTAATTCATCCTGACTTATCATTTATTCGACCCATCAAGGTCGCCATTCTGAATATACCTGACAAAATGGAACGTATACGGATATTCCGTGTGATGGTGGTACGAATAAGGAAACAGCTAATTTATGTAGAAAAGTTATTGCATATTAGACTGAGACTTTCCTTGAACATTTACATATAGAAAGAAAACTGTTTGTCGCACGTGAAGTAATGATATTAGAAGGTCATGCCAATTGGTAATGCCTTTATAGTTATTTATAATTTTAAGAGATATGAAAGTGGATAGGCCTATATAGGTATTTGCTCTTCTAGACGCGGTGTCTGGTCCAAATGATAGTAGTGTCTCCCTAGAATATCTGGGTATGCCCGTGGTGGCCCGGAGGTGAGATCGCTAGGAAGAGTAGTGTAGTGTACCTAGGACAGTACATTGGGTGAAAGTCACCTGATTGCTTAAATTAAGTAATTCTTAAAAAGGACTCCAAAACATCAATAAATTAGCGTATATCCAGCAGTGGATAGGAAAAGGTTGAATAATTAATGTAACATTAATTTAATTTGCCATATTGAATTAAAATACACACCCTAGACTAGAAGGACATAGTTACGCCGATCTTATTGGCGAGGTACTTCAAAAAGGTCAGGTGCATAGGACCCACTTACAATATGTGTATGATAAGATGTAAGATGTGGAAAGATGTAAAGAAGTATATAGGCCTTAGTAAGTGACGGTCCTTAGTAAGTGCCCCCGGCGGTGGGGCAGGGTTAACCAAGACCAGAGGATTACAGACTCATTCCCCCAGGCCTCATTATAAAGTTCATGGAAGAGCTGTTTGAAGATCTGGGTGAGGATGTGGAATAGGTATCTAGGGGAAGCACAAAAGATCCCATTGGGTCGAAGTGCACTGAGGCCTTGCTGCCTCGGCCCCATATAAGATAAGATAAGTGGCGGTCTGTAGATTCTGCCTACCCCTATGGGATAAAGGTGAGAGTGTATATATAGCTAGTATGTATTATTGGCTGTTACCCGCAGATTCACTTACGTCCCAAAAAGATAAACATACTATAAGTCCTATTCTAGTCGGCGTATCAAGATGATACAGGCACCAGATTTTAAGTTAGACCTCTAGCAATACATCGGTGAAAACGGCACTCCATTCCATGCAGTAGTTTTTGCGTGAGGCGCGTACGTACATACAGACAGACAGACGTACAAAAATTCTAACTCTGGCCTGTTTCATTTTTATTATACTTATAAAATAACATAATCAACCCATTACATTGTCCCACTGTTGGGCACGGGTCTCCTCTCAGAATGAGAGGGATTAGGCTATAGTCCACCACGCTAGCCTAATGCGGGTTGGCAGACTTTATATATATAGAATAGATTAATTGTTATAAAATATATATGTCGGTTAATGAATAAATAATAATTACACGTGTTCTTCGACTGATATGGAATGTACATAGGTGATGCAGTCACAGAGCTTAAGATATCTAATTCGTCAAATGATACGTTGTATTTATGTGGCCTAATATAGAACAAAGAATGTGCTTGTAACACAAATAATTAAAATATAGAAAGAAACGTAGCCACGGGGCGTTTCTAGTTACGTTACCACAATAACTTTGTTACCTACATCAGATTTCATATTAATAATTTTGTCTTTGCCAATAGAAAATCAGCTTGTATTTTTTCTGAAAGAGATATTACAATTGCCTTAAAATCATTATTTGAACATTTTCTTTACTGCAGTAGAATTTTCTTTAAGTTTAACTAGTGGTCCCCGAAAGCACACAAAGTAATCTGTGGAGTCATCACCATCATTTGCTTTTAATAATTTTATTATTAATTGAGTTTGTGTCTATAGTACCTACCTATCGTTTTAACTACCTCATTAGTCTACTGATCGTAAACACGACTGCTACGCTACAGGTCTTAGGTTCGACCAAAGTTTTTCGATGAAATTCTCATTAGCAGCTTAGAGTTTTCAATTTGTGCCCGGTTTATGTAATAGGATCGGCCCTTATTACATGGGATTTACACATACTGACGAACTGTGGGTGTATATTACTTAGTACATCTCTAACAGCCTAACCATTCTGGGAATACAGGCATGATCGTATGCTATTGATTTATACACCCTGATACCTGATAAGTACCTACTCAACTAGTGAATTAGAAAAACTTCAAAGATACGTACTTATGTAGTTGCGCGCCGTAAGCATTGTTGTCCTTTATGAGAAACCACTAACCAACTTATTTAGTTCAAAAACAAATAGTTCAACAGATCCGTTTAATTTCTTCTTGCGCTAATTCAGGACCTCCATTTCAGGATATAATCGAGCTAGAAAAATGTTTCTGGACGCTCCGCAACGCAGCTCCGACAGGCCAGCTGGACGCGGAGAGCCTCTCTCCTTTGCTGTCACCTCCTTTGCCTGCGGCGGCGGTCGCGGGCGCCTTCCTGGCCTTCGACGAGAACAGGGACGGCCATGTGGACTTTAAGGAGCTGTGCTGCGGCCTCAGTGCCGCTTGCAGGGGACCCAGGACGGAGAGGCTGAAATGTAAGTAAATCTAAATAATTTATTCACGAAGTTTCAAACGTGATTTTTACATTAATATAGACAGCCGCCAAAACGCCCGCCATTCTCCGCCTCCTAGTATTTTTGCTGGGAAGAAACGCAAAAAACTCCATTCAAACTCTGTTAAGTTATAAAGGCGTTAAAAGTTACATAAAAACACAATTATAATTTATGTTTGGAGTACTTAATTATTTTTTTCATTGCTACATAGTGGCCCATTATTACGGCATCGAAGTTAACACTCAAGCATTATTATTATATTAGCAAGCCTTCTCATTAAATACAATTTCAGAAATGCTAAACCGGCTCACACAGTAATACTGTCCATGATAATTACGACCTACAATACAAGTATTAGGGTTTATTTGAGCAGTTATTAAATTTTTGCCGTGTCGCAGTATGCCAGACTAATTGAAATACATAGATACAATATATACGAGTACGAAGATAAGTTTAGACACTAATTGATTAGGTAATTTAGTGATCAAAAATATGTTACTTTATTAGAAAACATTGAATTAAATTTGCCGTTTCATTTAATGTTTCTTAACGGGGTACTTTTCCAGGTCAAGGGTCTGGCGGAGCTTGAATTGCTCACAAAAACGTAATACCGAAATAAATCGTAATCCAGACAATATTCTATCAAACTATGTTATTATTCGGATTTGGATACCGTTAATCTAGGTTCCTACGGTACTAATTTTTCACTAGAAATAAAAGGCCGGAAAATCGTTCCAAACTTGTTAAAGTTATCAAAAATTGCATTCGCTTACATTTATTTCCAGTGAAGTATTTTGGACAAAATGGTAACGTGTAGGAACCTAGATTAACGGTATCCAAATCCGAATAATAACACAAATTGATTAAATTGTGTTTGAATTACGATTTATTTCGGTATTACGTTTGTAAGAGAAATTCGGTCCGCCGGACTCTTATGGGTATCTATAGGAATGAGCTATTATACTGTATATGAACTAGAGTTAAAGGTCTTTAATTGTATTGCTTGCTCCATCTTAGACCGCGTGAGTGGTTTCCACCAA
Organism: Acronicta aceris; assembly: GCA_910591435.1. Taxonomy (NCBI): domain Eukaryota; kingdom Metazoa; phylum Arthropoda; class Insecta; order Lepidoptera; family Noctuidae; genus Acronicta; species Acronicta aceris. The sequence continues at coordinate 683,357 of OU342778.1, read as the reverse complement.
GCAAATCGAAAGTATTAAAGTATATAAAAAGTCATCTTTTTTTTAAAAAAGCAAGTATTCTTCTTAACCCCTCGTGCTAAACTAAATGCTTGTATTACGAGTGGGTTCACGTCGGTAGTGTAATGAGTGGGTTTCGAACCGACAACCACATGATCGCCACTTTTCAACGGCTGTACTTTCATAACGATTCAGGTTTCATTCTTGGAGGGTCGCGGTTCCTTCAATAAATTAAGGATTTAGGCTTATCTGTCTGTCAAATCTTATCTCTTTAACCTATCAAGCATCGATTATGAAAGACAGTAGAAAAACACTCTTGCGACCCTGCAGGTGCACTCAGGATCCGAGCGCTCAAGGCATTTATCGCTAGTTTTAACGGGTTCCCAAACTATTGTTCTTTAATGGATTCGAATCTACTCGTGTTTTAATTGCTTTGATAGTGTTTTTCTTGTTATTTTTAGTGCGCGGATTTTTTTATGTCTGTGACGTGATAGGTGATAACGGTTACAACAAGTCTGCATTGTTTTAAATGTAACAATGTGTGTAGGTAATTCTGAGTGTTACATATGTATAGTTATGTTATGTATTGTTGGTCGCTTAATCAGACAATTTTCTTTGTCGCAGCACAAAAATCCATACTAGCGATCTACCAGCGGTTTCACCCGCGTTGCCCCATTCCTAAGAGTCGTAGCGTGATATTGAAAATATATATTTACCGTAATAAATATGCCTTTCTAATAGTGAAAAAATTTTCAAAATCAGATCAGTAATATAATATTAGTATTTAGATTATAAAGTAACTTTGAAAGTAAGTTTGTCTGTCACTGTTTGTTTACGTTTTCACGCCTAAACCGCTGAACCAGTTTTGATGAATTTCGATAGAGACATAGATTGGATCTTGGAGAACATAAGCGAGTGAAACAGCAGGCAACATCTAATACAGATATAGGTAGCCAACGTCAAAAATGTACTCTGTGTCTAGTTTTATAAAGTACTTAATTGCTTTGTGCCCGTTTTTACATCTTTCTTTCTTTATTAAGGTCGAAAACCTCTTAATAAATAATCCTCTTAATGTATTACGTAAGGAACCTGGCCAAAAGTATGCAAACACATAATATATCTATATCTTCTAGAAACCAGTTTGTTCACGTGTTTCTCCCCTTATCTCGCGACACGAAAATTTGCGAGCGCCGCCGATAAAAATTAACATAAAGTAAATGTGTATATGATGTAACACAGGCTATTGTCAAATGTTGTTTATAACAGGTCATGCTTTGTACGGTGTGCGTTTTCGAGTCAGCATTAATCAACACAGCCGGGGTTACATGTTCGGGATAAGGCCGGAAAAAGGCTTAGCTGCCCGTACTCATAGATTAGCCGATCGGCACGAACCGATTGTAATTAAATATTAAAGCCTTAAGCGGCGGTAGCCTAATGGCTAGGGCGTCGGACTTGCGATCATGTGGTTGCCGGTTCGAAACCTACCCATTGCACTACATAACCAAACCTACACCTCTACCTACCCCTTGTAGAATATAGGCGTGATGGTATGTTGTGTCATGTTTTATGTAGTACTAGCTCCTGCCCGCGACTTTGTCTGCGTGGACTTTAGAATTGGGTCCGACCTGGATAAAAGTAGCCTGTGTTATTCCTGACCATAATCTTTCTCTGTGCCAAATTTCATCCAGATCGGTTCAGCCGTTCTGGCGTGAAAGAGTCTATACATCCAGACAATCAAACTCAAAAACTTTTACGTATAATATTAGTAAGGATGTACTGTGATGTACCTAATTACTTCGGGTCGGTTTTATTCAACTAATACTGCCTTATAGAGTGGGTGTAGGTTTGTTTGTCACCCAGTTAGAATGGTTGGATAGTCATCCTGATATTACCATTTCTAATTTCGAAATATTTGCAGAAACTAAAGGGAAGGAAGGAAAACACTTAATGACGTCTGACTGTCCCAACCCAACAGGATATAGTTGTCATTAGGTTTATACGTCATAGAGTGCAGACGTAGAGATATGTGGCATGCAAATAATATTTGTATAACAAGGTAATAGGAAGTCTTTCTGTGTAGCCATTCTCCCTCTAGATCATGCCGAAGATAGACCCTGTAAAAGTAAACAGAATTACTGATGAGCGACTGATATTGTCACAACCCTGATAAGCTAGACAACTGGAAATAATCGACGATCTGGCCCACCCAGATGTTTAGAAAATATAGTAAGCGCACGAGTTTTCTTTTGAAGATAGCTACACGCACCATATTTATGTCTAGTTTTAAGAAACATTCACTATTATATATATTGCTTTAAAACATATTTTTTATGGAGCAAAAGGTAACTTGTATGTGCTTTTAACGGACTCGTGAATAACTAGGCATTACAATTTTTTCAAGGTCACACAGCCATAATCATTAGCAAACGCGTTAATGAATGAACCAACAATCCAATCATTACATTCTTTAGCGAATTCGCTGCGGAAATACAAGCAAACAAAAAGCCAACAAGTCCTTGACACGCCGCGACATAATACTTAAACAATGAAGGAGTCGTAAAAAGCACGATATATTTTGTTAAAACATCACCGACCGCTTCCATCAGGTCATTAGATCAAGGCGATGCCAATACGTCACTAAGCTTAGGCTGAAGAACTTTATTCCAAAACGCTCTCAGAACATCTATTATCGAATGACACTGAAATAAATGTAAACACCTGCCATTCATTTAGAATGATTGACGTAGTGGTCGAACAATCAGCTGTTGAGTTATGGAGGGTGTGATTTCCGCTTGGAAAATATTTGTATGACCTTGACGATTCAGGAGAAAATCCTAATGTGTTGTATTTTAAATATCAATAACCATGGTTTGATTACAGTCTACCTAAGCTAACGGCTCAACCAACAAGTATACCAATGGACTTCCGACTTAGTCACAGGATGAGTGTGTCAGTGGTAAAAACAGTTGACGCAGGGTTGTCAGCGGACTTCCCGCTGCCTTCGCCTGGCCATAGCGTGTAGCGTCTGTCCTCATAATCACTGGCCCAAGTTACGTTTCCGCGTACACAGCCTTGAAGTGCTTCTTTATTTACTTTTATACAACGATTGGCAAACACAGCAACCTTTCACGTGCTTCTGTCTGCATCATTGTTATATTACTTATTTCTTACGTTATCCGAACACTGCTGCATTCGGACATTAGAACTGATTTGCAATTATCATGGCCAGTTGCCATCTACTAGGCAAGACCCAAAATATGTATAAAAGTATTTATCATTGATACCAAAAGAGGAAATGAATAGCTATGTGCGTTTATTAATGCGCGTGGTGTAATTGGGATTTATTGTTCTATTTAGCATACTAGCAATGTGGGTCGCACATTACTAGTATTCTTGTTAACCCCTCTTGCTAAGCTAAATGCTTGTACAAGTGGGTTCTAGACGGTAGTGCAATGGGTGGGTTTCGAACCGCAACCACATGATCGCAAGTCCGACGCCCTAGCCATTAGGCTACCGTCGCTTCATTCAGTTATGTCTTATTTGTTTTTATTAAAGTCGTTAAAATCAAAGCAGCACTCGTTCAATCAGTCTATGGTTGTATTTTCATTAATTAAAAAAATTGTAATCTATTAAGGCCGTCTTTCCGTTAGAAAGTCGGACGGAAAGACGAACCTGATATAGGTGAAAACATGCGTCAGATTGTAGGCAACTAAATGTTGGTCAGCTTGCCAAGGTCAGTCAACAGTCAATGCTATGAACTCTTATCGCTGTCTCGCTAAATTATACAGCTCTTTATGCCATACGTTTGTTTCAAGTCTCCATATTGAAGATAACAATGAGCCTTCATAATTAGCTCTTATATTTATAGCGTCATATAACGCTTTGCGTCATTAGGGACGTGGTACTATTGTGCACAAAACACCAGTGAAATGTTCGGACGATGAAGGTCTTTGCTGCATTGTTCGGCGTGCATCTCTCACATCGCGACTAATTGCGTTATAAATGGGCGGTCGACAACACGCGGTGCGCGACTGTACGTCAGTCAGTCATTTGAACGTTATGCACTTCCGACTTATTGTTATTTGATTCCTCTTTGTGCATCGTGACAGGTTTATTAAGTATTATATGCAGTTATACAAATTTATTTTTCTAAAAATATTTATGATTAATTATGGGCGTTTTTGCTGACTCCACTTTATTCTCGATGGCATTATGAAGACTCATAGGGAGTCACTTATGCATTTTTTTAACAGACTAAAATAAAAAAGAGGTTATTCTAAGAGACGGTCCATCCTCAATAAGTCCTATTAAAACAGGATTACACTGAATTACGTTTAGGTCATGGAAAACAAGCCGGTTGTATTACGGTAGACGGCTGGTAGCATTCTAAGCATGTATGTTATTAACTCGGCCTACATACGTATTCAGAATCTCATTATGGATTCCAGACTATATTGCTTATCTGACTTCCATTCATATGAATTCATCGCAATGCCCGACTTATTTCATTCTTTATTTTCGATAGAGAAATACATTTTCTTTTTGCGTCTTCTTCGCGTTCAAGGAAGAGGTCCCTATTGTCAAGTGCCGACATCCGACGTTGGCACGATGACGATGATGAAGGAGCATAGACAAAATGATGAAGTATAAACTGAGAATTAATTAGGAGAATACTTTATAGACACCCATATAAGGCTACAGTTATCATTTAAAAAAAATATAGGACCTTTTCAGATGAGTAATGGCCTCTTGACATTTTAAGTGTACATTGCACCTGTAATTATAACCTTAAATGGAATGCAGCGGACAGCTTACACAACCTGTTTTTGATCTTGAGGTAAATATTAATGTACCAGCCGTGTCATCGGACATCAGGAAAATTTTGTAAAAAAATTAAGTTAAGTGGGTTTGGAAAAATTACGACGATGAAGACAGGTTATTCAATAAAACAATATATAATTGGAAGGAAAGAAGCATTAACGTGTTAATTTTTTTTTTAATCTTGTCAATATTCATTTGACGAAAATACAGTGTTAACAAAAAAAAAAGTTTGACTACCACATTATTGCTTATTTCCGTCCAATTATACATTCTGTCAAAAAAGTATCGGGGATTTATGGTTCCAAACAAATTTTTGTGTTGTTGTTAGATTGGCACAACTGTTTTCCATTTTGGCGCGGAGTTTGAGTTGTTTCTGTTATTTAGATTATACACGAATTTCATAATGGACAAAAACATTGAACAAAGAGTTCGTGTTAAATTTTGCATCGCCAATTGAATTTCGTTTTCGGAGTCACTGAAAATGTTACTTACAGAAGGCTTACGGTGACTTCGACTTGTATCAAAAATACGTGCTTATGAGTGGTACAAAGCGTTCAAAAGCGGTCGAGATGTGATGGAAGATTTGCCTCGCTCTGGTAGGCCATCAACGTCTTCAACTGAAGTGAACAACGCAAAAGTGAACGAAATAGGGACTGAAAATTCTTATTCAAGTTTGAGAGAGATAGCTACAAAAATTTCTGTGTGTCGCGAGTCGATCCGTACCATCTTAAAAATAACTTGGGTATGAATCATGTTGCCGCTCGGCTGGTCCCAAATTCAAGTCAAGAATTTTCTCAAGTAAACTGAATCGCATAAGAGTCGCTGAGGACATGCTAGAACTAGTCAATTCCGACCCAACATTAATGGTACTTTCATTTCCCGGTACTTTCTTGACAGTGTAGTATTCTGTTCCAATTCTCAGAGTTCTCAGCTTTTATCTTCAAATAGCTGTAAGTAGATAGTTTTTCAATCTAGGAGAAGATGATATTATTATATAGGATTGTAGGTATTCGTAGCCATAGGTCCTTCGCTTCATTCTCTAGTAACTAGAAACCACGAACTAGAGTATTTATAGTATAGGTCGTGGTCCCATGCGCGACACGAAATAATTTTGTCGGGGTATGGACATCTCTCTCTGAAGCAGTGATAGCCTAGTGGTATGACCGCTGGACTGCCAAGTCAAAGGTCCAACCAAACAAAGACCCAACGCACCTCTGACTTTTCGAAGTCATGTGCGTATTAAATAAGTAATTATCACGCGCTTAAACGGTGAAGGAAAACATAGTGAGGAAACCTGCATGCCTGAGAGATTTTCTCGATGGCGTGTGAAGTCTGCTACTCCGCACTAGGCCAGCGTGGTGGACTATAGCCTAATCCCTCTCATTCTGAGAGGAGACCCGTGTCCAGCAGTGGGACAGTCTATCTATACAATACAGTGGGTTGATTATGTTATGTTATGGATATCTTGTCCAATAGCTTGAGACGTCATAAGGCGATAACCTGCCCGGCTTCGTACGGATATGTTTATAAATTAACATGTAATCTTCTTACATAATCCCTCTTTCTATTGGTGAAAACCGTATGCAATTCCGTACAATCCTTTCTGACATTACCGTGAACAAAAACTCTGCCTTTGATTTATAAATATAAATAATATGTAGTGATATAGCAACGATCCGGCATATTTAGCCGCATAATCAAATCTCATTATGCAAATAATATACAATCAGTAATTACTGTGACATTGTATAGCTTAATCTCTGTGCTGATATAATATCAAATGCATTTCCATTTTTTTCTACAAAGCTATTGATTGTGTAAATCCAAAGGCTATAAATGATAAATTATGCAAAATAATATCCTTATTAACCGTGTTATTGGTTAAAATCTATAGAGCTGTGAACTGCCTGTAAACTAAGCTCTACTTGGCTTAGCTTAAAAAAAAAAAACAATTGGGATCCAGACTTATTACAAGAATAGTCTTATTATAAGAGTAGTCTTATTACAAGAGTAGTCTTATTACAAGAGTAGTCTTATTACAATTAAAAGTTGTGAGTACGTTACTTTTACTGAATTTAGCCTTGAAGGTGGTTATTGTAAAATTTTGGAGTTTCCAGAACATTCTAACTTGTAAAATTTGCAGTCCTTTTATCCTTCAAAGAGCTGCAAAATCTTTACACAACTGATTGTGTGCGTGGGGTCTTATCTCTATACTATTGTAGATAAAGAAGTACAGAAATAGGTTTATCTAAAGAAACGCCGATTATTGAATTAAAATGTATTACTATGATGATACTGACATGTCAAAACAAAAATGGCAGGGTATCTGTTAGTTTTCGCGTGTAGGTACATACCTACATCTGATGCAGTAATTGTGTACTAACAAACAATCATTTTTATAAAATTAATGAAGACATTTGCTGAACACATTTTCCCTTTGATTTTTTTTTATTAAAAAAGCGTTACATAACTGTTTGTTTAACCGAAATTGCTTTCTTGAATTTATGTTACGTGTAACTAACACCACTCTTCTCCTCCAGTCTGTTTCAAGATCTTCGATTTAGACAGCGATGGGGTGCTCAACAAGAAGGAACTCATCGACATGGTCGGCATCCTCTGCACCGTCGCCAACGAGAGCCTCAAGAACCAGAGCTCTCGGGCTTCGACGCCATCCGACAGCAACGACTCTGAGGGCACAGAGAAAGGCTTCGACCCCGAAGTGATCCTGGTCAATCTAAGGGACAAGCTGGTCACTGTGCCGAAGAATGGCAGGAAGCCGGTGTTCCAATTAGGGCCCAATGGGGATAATAAAGAAGAGATAGCTGTATTAAAGGAGGTGAGTGTCTTGGTTTGAACTATTTATGAAAATATAAAAGAGACCACGATTCTCTGAGTTTGTTTCGGTGTTTCTTCTCAGTGGTCGTCAGTTAGGAAATGCCGGCGCCATATAGTTGAAAAAAACAAAAACAAATGTAAAGCATTGACTTGTAAAAGTATTTTTATAAGATCTGTTTACAGAAATAAATATGATTTATCATTATTTTGGTTCAAATGCTTTTGTATGGTTTGGCAAAACAAATCTGCATTGTTTCCAAAACTTTAAAGTTCTTTGCTGTTAGATTATGTCTGCATAGCATTATTTTGCTAAATGTTCTGCCACTAAGCAATAATATGCTTACACTATTGTGGTCCAGCCTGAAGTTCAATGTAGCTAAATAACTTATGCAAAGAAAAAAGGGGATGTCAAGATGACAACGCGCGTGTCATAGTGAATAGCTTTGCTATTACGTGGGACCTAAACATGCTAGCTAACTGTAGATGTAGATGATGAAATAAAACTATAATAATTAACTAGTTTTTACGGATTTTATAGCGTTTTTATATATTAAATCCCGAAATCAGTATAATACAGTATGTTATCCCATTTTCAGCAACAACAGCAAGAAGAAGAAACAGAGGATGAAGGTCTGATAGCCAACGACATGGCTCTCACGTTAGAAGACTTTCTGATCTGGAGCGTGGAGAGCGCGGAGGCTCTGGTGTCTCCCTTCCTGGACCTCCTGTTTGAAGTGTGCCATATCGTGCTGGGGCTCAGACCGCAGTGCAAACACCAGGAGAGAGATATCGGTGAGTGAACAATTTGTATTTAAATTTAAAAGAAAATATTGGCCATAAATTGGATTGCAAAGGTCTGATTGAAGCGGCTTCGTGTAAATATTCTGGAATTCGCATCTGGTTACAGAAAGCTTTATTTACTCTTACGAATTTTATATTCATCCCATTATAAATGGTGGCGGTATAAGTATTAGAACTATAGATAGGACTGAACACATCCTCACTAATATTATAAACGTGAAAGTTTGTGAGTATGGATGTATGGATGTTTGTTACTCTTTCACGCCAGAACGGCTGAACGGATCTGGATTAAATTTGGCACACAGATTATATCCTGGAATAACACATAGGCTACATTTTATCCAGGTCAGACCCAATCGTGAAGTCCACGCAGACAAAGTCGCGGGCAGAAGCTAGTAAAACATAAAACCTTGCACTTAACATTCTAGAAACATAAACAATTTTCTCATACAATACAAGCACAAACCGTTAAATCCTAATCTCTAATGACCGTAACAGCGTATAGCATTGGCCAAGGCCGAGAAAACAAGCAAATGCTTACATAACAGAACTATAATTAATTCGTCTTCATTGAAGTGTTGACAATCATAAACATTACCACACCGGGCTATAATTAGCTTGCACTCCATATAGGCGCTGTTTATACTCTGAGAATAACCTCCTTGCGCTTCAATGAGGTCGTTATCTGCCCTTTGTTTTAATCTATTCAATATTACTGCATTTGGGAAAAATCTGAAACATCGGAAAAGACTATCGAACTTCTTCGTTATGTGAGCAAGAACGCGTCAATAATGCTGTTTTTTTTTTAAAAAAAAAAACGTTACTCTAAAATTTTCTCCTTTCTCGTGCTTGTATAGAGATTGAGATTGTATTGTATACATCTTAATAGCCACGCCTGGTCATGGTGCTCATTGTAGCCCTTCTGTGCTCAACACATTGCCAGGGCTCAGCTCAGCAGTCGCACAAGCAGTTCTCGGTTTAATATTATGTCAAAAGTCCTATATATAAGCTATCTTTTTGGGTTTTTTTTTTCATTTTCCATGCTAAGATTAAAAGTTATTTTAGTAAAGGAAAAATTCAATCGCGGGCAGGATTCGTCACTTTGAGACGTAAATTCGGAATGTGAAGGCAAAATTTCAATCAGGCGGGTGGGGATCGCGCTGGCTTAGAGGTCAGAGCGTCTGGTGTATACAACCAGGAGACGCAGGTTCGAATCCTGCCCGCGATTGAATTTTTCCTTTACTAAAATAATCCTATATATAAAGATCAGTAATATTCCATTATTATAAAATGTTGCTTGTTCATCGCCGTCAGTACAAACTCTTAGCAAATAATTGTTATCAATGCGTAGTTGCAACTGCGAGAAGAAATTCCGTTGTAAACATTGTTATCTACTGGTACATATTATTATGTATACTGTGTATCAGAGTCATGTCATGAGAGATACTTGACTTACAGGCCAGTGGGTGTGCCGCAATCTCCTGATACGCTTGCTTTGTGTACTGTTCAGCCCTATAATGGCCCAATACACTACTCAATTTTAAGATGCCGTCAAGTCTCGTCCTGTCAAAATCAGTTTGACTTAGGTAAAAAGATAGAGACAACCTAGCGGCCAGTTCCAATAACAAATCCGTCTATAGATTTGCTTACTAGAGATAAGATTTTGACATTATTTGTATGGACCTTATGTCAAGATTCTATCTTTTGTCATTAACCGGGCACAAATTCAAAACTCCGATCTGTGACTGAGAATTTCAGATATAAACCTAATAACAGTGCTCGGCCTGGGAATCGAACCCAGGACCTCTAGCAGTCGCGCTTGGGACCACTATGCTAACGAGGCAGTTAAACCTAGTTTTAATAATATCACTGACTTTGAAATGAGGTTCGGTGTTAGTATCGGACCACAGGCCGTATCAAAGTGTGCGAGAAAGGGATGGAAATAGATAAGCGGCATCTCCCTCACACATTATAAAACTAATCGCGTTAACACGTTTTGTTATTATATTTATATTGCTCTTTTATAATCTTAAAAACTGAGACCTAGATACATATCAACTTCTTATTTGTTTTGAAATTTCATCGTGATTTCTTTTAAACCACCAAAAGTTTAGAAATAATCTACTTAAATTCAAAAGAACATACCACTCGAAACAACAATTTATTCCTAACTAGCTTTTGCCAGCGACTTCGTCCGCGTGGAATAGTTACTTTGTTCCCTAGTTCTTCGCCCGTGGTTTCACCTGCGTTGCCCCGTTCCTAAGGGTTGTAGCGTGATGATATATACATTGATAGTTTGAAACCTTTCCCATGAATCACTCATTTTCCCAACATTTCCCTTCACTGCTCTGCTCCTATTGATCGTAGCGTGATGAAAAGTACACTATAACCTGTGGTTTGGGCTGTGCGTTGATAGATCACTATGTCAGTCAGTCAGTCACCTAACGTAAGAGTAGACAAATATAATCAGAAAGCTCCGAACTGCTAAGCTATCGGGAGTTACACGTGTTATTGTGAGTCAACCATAAAAGATAGACATTTGCTGTCGTGGAATATTTTTTATATAATTTTAAGGAGAACATTTCCGTCATATATGATTTCTGTGTAGCTTTAACCATTAAGGCTGCACACGCGACGGAAGCTTAAAAAATGGAGTAAGTTCTCCTGTTTTCCCAACATTTCCCTTCACTGCTCTGCTCCTATTGATCGTAGCGTGATGAAAAGTATACTATAACCTGCCCAGGAGTATGAAGAACAATTGTACCAAGTTTCGTTGAAATCCGTCGAGTGGTTTTTGTTTCTATAAAGAACATACAGACAGACAGACAGACAGACAGACAGACAAAAATTTTACTGATTGCATTTTTGGCATCAGTATCGATCACTAATCACCCGCTGATAGTTATTTTGGAAATATATTTCATGTACAGAATTGACCTCTCTACAGATTTATTATAAGTATAGATAGATAGATTATCACCGTTATCGATTCAAATTGACAAAGTAGGTACTCTAAAGTAATGTTTTACTGCTGAAACACATGTTGGCAGCTTGTTATCAAGCACTACATAATTATTGCAGTGCTAGCTACCGACGCTTTACATTAACATTAATTGTATTGTGTTAATAGCATGTTCCACTATAATTGTTTTGTATTTTCTTACATGTCGAAGTTTTGTATTATTTAAGTAAATGAATCTGTATGACTTTCGTGAGACAAATTCATGATTATGTATGGTTAGTAACCTTCTTAATATTATGCATATTATTATTGCTGATTTTTTAATAGCATTTAATTTTTACAATACATTTATTGCAGATTCAGTATATGCGTTTATACATCACCAACTGCCCGTTTATTATATCTTGCAAGATCCGTGTCCATTCAATGGTTGTCTATCAGAAATTGTTTTCGATAAGACCGCTGATTGTAATTACTATTTAAGTTTTTTTTTTGTTTGTTTTCTTAATATTTTTCGTGTACAATTTTAATGTATCTATGTATACTTCTTCTTCCAATATGGCATTATTGAGTAATTGTAAGCATTCGTTCATTGTCGAGACCTGCCCTTAACTGATAACGCGTTATTGTTTGAATGTAATCAAATTAATTGTCCTGATAGGTGTGTAAGTGGGTCGCACGCTCGACGCACTGGTGAGTGGTGACGCACAAGTTTATGTGGTGATGTTACCCTAATTGTAATAGATGACATCTTATTGTATTGTCTGACAAGGAATAACTGGTGTACCGCCTTGGTCAAATATCTTTAATACGTCACATATAAGTAAATTTATTCGAAATCTAGTTTTACCCTCGGCATGCGTTGCAATGCTTCTTTTATTTTTGATGTTGTCATAAATCTACCCAGGCACACACACAACAACTCACCAGTCTTCTGAAGAATTAATGATTTAGAAAGGAAACATAATATTTCGTCTAAATTAGCCATTTTTTTCACACTTTTCTCCTACAGGGGTAAGTAGAAAGTAAAAAAGGGGGGTGAAAAGAAGACCAGAACATAGACCGCTACGATTCTACGATTCTTACATACTTATTTTGCTTCTTCCACATTCACACATATGTCATGCACACGCGCGCCGGTTGCGAGTACAAAATACATCACCTTTTTGAAAGGACCTCGCCAATAAGATCCGCGTAAGTCCTTCTAAGGCGACCTCTCCTAACGCTACCGGTGATATTCGCCGTATACATTCCTTTTGTTGATCGTCTTTCATTCATTATCTCAACTTATGCAAACCATCTCACCATAGTCGGTGAGAGTTTACGTGGGAGAGCCATGCATCGGCACGAATGGGCCGGTTCGGCCGCAGTGATACCACGGCCTCACAGAAAACCGGCGTTAAACAACGCTTACGTTGTGTTTCGCCGAGTGAGTGAGGTTCCAGAGGCCCAATCAAACTCAAACTCAAACTCAAATTTTTTATTTCAATTAGACCATATACAGGTACTTTTGAAATGTCAAAACTACATGCACGGTTTCAAATAGTAGGTCTTATGGAGAAGAGCCGGCAAGAAACTCCATAGATACTCTTTTAAATAAATAATTGATGTTTACATATTTTTTATTCTATCAATGTGAGTATTGTGGAGTTTGATGTGAGTGATAAAAGTAGGTTACCCTCCAAAAGATAACATAACTGAATCCGGATTGACATGGCATGTAAGAGTTGACCAGTCCCGACAGACAGCACCCGTTCACGAGCATGACGTGTGTATCAGCGTTGTTCGACTCAACCAAGTTGTAGGGAATAAAACAACCCGACACACAACGCCACCATCAGCAGGACATTTAAGTGAGCATGACAGCCTCTAACTGCCAGAAAATCGAAAGACTTATCATAGGTTTTGTGATTGTAACATCAGTCTATACAATACTCACACTTCACAAATTATTGTTAACACAAAAAAAAAAAAAAATAATAAATAAAACGTCACTTGGAAAAATAAAACATGTCCAAAGGAAATTAATATGTCAAAAATTGAGGTGTCATCCATGAATGAAAGAGCCCGGTTCATTTGAGCGGCTTAATCCCAAGCATTTTTGTCGTCTATATAATCTCTGACTGTATAGAATGCTTTTTTACACAGGTTTTGCTTGACCACAGTCTTGAATTTATTTAAACTTAGATTTTGAATATGACTTGGGATTTTGTTGTAGAAACGTACACCTTGGCACCTAAAGGAGTTACTAATTTTTTGGAGCCTAGTCATTGGTAATATCAGTTTATTTTTGTTTCTGGTATTGACGCTGTGAATATCGGTTTTCTTACAAAAATTATTAATGTTTTTTTTGACATAAATAATATTTTCAAATATATACTGCGATGCTAGCGTCATTATATTAATTTCTTTAAATTTTTCTCTCAGTGAATGTCTGCTACTGAGGTTATAAATTGCTCGAATAGCTCTTTTCTGCAACACAAATATAGTTTGAATGTCAGCAGCATTTCCCCACAACAAAATACCGTAAGACATAACACTATGAAAATAACTAAAGTATACAAGTCTTGCTGTGTCAACATCAGTCAACTGGCGTATTTTGAAAACTGCGTAAGCTGCAGAGCTGAGTCTTTTCGATAATTTATTTATATGTGGGCGCCACTGTAGCTTTGAGTCTAATGTAATACCCAGAAATGATGTGGTGTCCACTAGATCCAACTCTTCCCCGTTTAATCCTCTTTTAAAAGGCCGGCAACGCACTTGTGACTCCTATGGTGTTGCGGGTGTCCATGGGCGGCGGTAATCGCTTACCATCAGGCTATAAATCGTGTCCCTACATCATCTTCCAGTCGGCAACGTTGTCTTATCACACTGTTCAATCTTATCATTCATTGGTAATTGTTAAAATTGATATAATAGGCCTACAGAAATAATACATACATACCATCACTATAGTTTCTGCCTTCCCCTGTGGGAGAAAGGCGTGAGAGTATGTATGTACCATCACGCCTGTATTCCCCGGAGGGTTAGGGAGAGGTGTGCTTAATGTATAGTACGGTTACAGTTCACCGGTATGTTTATGTATCATGTTATAGAGGGCGAGCCTATAGCCATTAATCGGGCACAAATCCAGACTGCGAGCTGCTACTAAGAATTTCATAGAAAAACCCAATAAAACTTTGCCCGACATGGGGATCGAACCCAGAACTTCTAGCGTAGCAGTCGCGTTTGGGACCACTAGACTAATGAGGAAGTCAGCCTACACAAATGTTGTTCGCAAATATATCGAGTCACAGCCAATTATGAGCGTAGGCCGTGCTAATGTTTGTCCCCATTATTTCATGGGGTCGATTGACTGGTTAATATTTTCCTATCCAGATGCGTGCTTCATTAGTCATAATAGAACAATGTTCCAAATAAGGAATTAGTGTGTAACGACATACAACAATTATTTTAGTAAAGGAAAGATTCAATCGCGGGCAGGATTCGAACGCTCTAACCGCTAAGCCACCGCGAACCTTATTACGTAAACTCAGAATGTTAAGGCAAATTTCAATCAGGCGGGTGGGGTTCACAGTGGCTTAGCGGTCAGAGCGTCTGGTGTATCTAACCAGGAGACGCAGGTTCGAATCCTGCCCGCGATTGAATTTTTCCTTTACTAAAATCACTTTATAATCTTAGCATGGAAAATGCAAAAAAAAACAAAAAGATAGACATACAACAGATTTTTTTGCTGATTGCTTATAGGTGTAATGTTTCAATCCGATATCACATTTACAACAAATGGAAGCAGTGTGTAGAAGCAATTGAAGAACTGTTTTATTAAAATGGTTTCAGCGCTGGCATGTAATAAAACTATAAAATAATATGTTCATTCGTTGCGATTTCTGTTTTTCTCCCTTTTTCTCCAACCCCTCCATGTTCTCTAGCCCTCTTGTTTCGGCTCTAACCGTTACTTTCTACTGTTGATTGTATTTGCATTACATTACCAGTGTCATTAATTTCTATATGACTAGTGGAATGTCGGTTGCAATTAATCAGTCAGATTATAATAATCTATCATTAATTATTCCTTATATCGCAAACGAAAATAACGTTATAGGAATATCTACATAAAATATGTTATTTTCTAAATATCGTTTAAGCCATAATGTTTGAAAATACAGACAGATTTGTCGCATTTCGCCTACTTCTTAAAAAATGAAACGGAATTTGTATGAATTAAACTTCTGGGAAATTTACGGGGTACTCAAGTTGGTAGGCCTAAAGAAGAAGAAGGACCTAAGAGCAGAAAAATGGCAGACAAAATTTAGACTGTACTGGACTAGACTTGATTGCCTATTTTCAATAACAAAAACGAGTATTCGAATTTAGATATACCGTTCTTATTGTAAAGTAATTGTTCCGTTACAGTGCTGGGCTGGCTCAGGCGCGCGGTGCAGCGCGGGTACTCGGTGGGGCAGTTCTGGTACCTGGTGGCGGCGGAGTGGTGGGGCGCCTGGCTGGCCTACACCGGCGGCGCCAGCACCGACGCCTGCTGCCGCGCCGCGCAGCGACACATCGACGAGGCCATCGTGTGCGACGAGAGCTTCACCAGCAACTCTACCGGTCTGTTATACATACTGACTTACATACATACATACGAGGGGTGGCTGATAAGTTCGCGGCCTAGGTTACGTAATGAAAGAAAAGTTTAGTTTTTTAATTTTTATTTTTCAATATAATCACCCTTAAGTGAAATACACTTCTCACATCGTGAATACAATGCCTTTAAACCATTGAAATAATATTCTGAAAATTTCTCTTGAAAATGGCTCTCCACGGCTGACTTCATCTCATTGTCATCTGAAAATCTTCGCCCCCTTAACTCCTTTTTCAGTTTTGAAAAAAGGAAAAAGTCACTGGGAGCTAGGTCCGGACTATAAGGGGGATGGTCAATTTCTGTGAACCCAGTGGCTTTTAAAGCATCCCTCGAAACGCGAGCGGTGTGAACGGGCGCGTTGTCTTGCAGAAACAACACACCGCGCGCCAACTTGCCACGTCTCTTCTGTACGACTGCTTCACATGCCTGACCTAATAAATTGGCGTAGTATTGTGCATTCATAGTAGTTCCTTTAGGCAAGTAATCAATTAATAAAATTCCCTCGCTATCCCAGAAAATAGTCGCCATAATCTTAGAGGCCGACTTTTCCATTTTAAACTTCTTTGGTGGTCTTTCTCCTTTTTTAATCCACTGCATAGACTCTTGTTTGGACTCCGGATCATACTGACGAATCCAGGTTTCGTCTACTGTCACAATGCGGTTACAAATTTCGTCCAAATCGTTCTGACACAACTCCAAAAAATCCTTACAACTCGCCAGTCGTCGTTGTTTGTCGAGTGGTGTGAGCATTCGCGGTACCCAACGCGCACAAATTTTTTTCATGTGTAAATTTTGGTGTAAAATTTCACCGATTCGCTCTTTACTAACCTGTAACTCTTCAGCTATCTGCCACAATTTTATTCTTCGATCGGCCAATACAAATTTTTCAACTTTTTGAACATTTTCTTCGGTCACTACTGTCACAGGGCGGCCCGGGCGGGGGTCGTCTTGACAGCTCTCTCTTCCTTGTTTAAAAAGTCGAGCCCATTTTTTTACCATTGTATATGATGGCCCGGAATCCTGAAGAACCGATGACATTTCTTCAAAAATGTTTTTCGGCGGGTTTCCTTTTTTTACAAGGAATTTAATCACTGCGCGGTGCTCAAAATTGCGAGAATTTTCAGTTTCGGTCGACATGGTATTGTTCCTTGTTCCAGGTTTGAAGTGTTAATTAACCAAATTGAACAAATGGGTGTTATTTATACTATCAATTAGTGCCGCAAGTTGTGCTATCAGTAACGAGATGATACCTTTTCGTTAAGTACCTTAGGCCGCGAACTTATCAGCCGCCCCTCGTACATAGGGGTAGGCAGAAACAACAGAACGCCACGCCGCTACGATTCTTGCACACCTCTTCATCTACATTCATATATCTTGTCATATACTCGCGTCGGTTGCGAGTACTACTCGTCTGACCTTTTTGCAGGATCTCACTGATACAGATCGGTGTATGTCTTTCTACGGCGTCCTCTCCCGACGGCTCCACTGACATACGCTGTATCTTTATATTTCATCCATTCTCCGCTACCTTGTTTTTTATACACCGTAAAATTGAAGCTATTGTACAGTCAACACATTAAGTTACCATGAACTGTCAAATTTCCCCAATGGATAATAAACTCTATTATTTGAACATTAAATTGAAAATCGATTGAATAAATTTCATAGTTTGGGATACCAATATAGGCTGTTGATCGTACTTATCAGTATGATTAACTTTCACTATGAACAAACAACAATGGACCAAACTGACAACCCAATGGGTTCCACTTAATAGCAGACGCCAACGCGGCAGGCCCAGACGGAGATGGCGGGATGAGCTGGACTCTTTTCAAAAAGACTGGTCCTTAAGAGCAATAGACAGAGAGAAGTGGAAGGAGAGTGGGGAGGCCTTTGCCCTGCAGTGGGACACTACGGGCTTTTAATAATAATAATAATAATAATGAACAAACATGGTAAAATGTATTGTTAAGTTGACTGAACATAACTGTAAGGAACAGCAGAGTTTTTTTGTGCCAATTCAGAAAGTGTTATTCTGGTAATAAAATTAATAGCCGGCTATTATCTTTTTTATGGTATATAAAAAATAAGGATATATAAGTATGACATGATAAACGCAAAATCGAATGTTTGCAAAATCTTTGGATCATTGCAAAGGAACGGATGATTCGAATTTAAGAAAGATTTCCGTTCGTCCGAGTTTTTAATAGTATCATTGCAAAAATGCATCTGGCTAAATACTCAAATGTTTACTTTAGGCGCCATCAAGTCTCGTGCATTGCATCATTATTACTGTGACAGGACGAGACAGTTCTATCATGTTATTTTTCCTAGAATACGTCGAGATCGGGCAGTTGAAATAAGATATAGTCGTCGTTGTCGGTCCTCAGAGTCGATGGGTTCCCTGCTGTGGCGCGCGGAGACGGCGTCGGTGGGCAGCGGCGGCAGCAGCAGCGGCGTGAGCAGCGCCGCCGCGCGCGGGCCGCGGCCGCCGCACCCCGGGCCCGTCGACAACAAGCGCCTGCTGGCGCCCAGCGCGCTCGCCGTGCGCACGCTCACCGGCGAGGGCGGCCACCTGCGCCGTGACGTCACGCTCGCGCAGCACCGCGACTTCGAGCTCGTGCCCGACGCGCTGTGGCGCGCGCTCGCGCTCTGGTACGGCGGGCCCGACCCGCTGCCCAGACAGGTACATACACATACACATACTATATTACTGCGAGCTCGTGCCCGACACGCTCGCGCTCTGGTACGGCGGGCCCGACCCGCTGCCCAGACAGGTACATACACATACACATACTATATTACTGCGAGCTCGTGCCCGACACGCTCGCGCTCTGGTACGGCGGGCCCGACCCGCTGCCCAGACAGGTACATACACATACACATACTATATTACTGCGAGCTCGTGCCCGACACGCTCGCGCTCTGGTACGGCGGGCCCGACCCGCTGCCCAGACAGGTACATACACATACACATACTATATTACTGCGAGCTCGTGCCCGACACGCTCGCGCTCTGGTACGGCGGGCCCGACCCGCTGCCCAGACAGGTACATACACATACACATACTATATTACTGCGAGCTCGTGCCCGACACGCTCGCGCTCTGGTACGGCGGGCCCGACCCGCTGCCCAGACAGGTACATACACATACACATACTATATTACTGCGAGCTCGTGCCCGACACGCTCGCGCTCTGGTACGGCGGGCCCGACCCGCTGCCCAGACAGGTACATACACATACACATACTATATTACTGCGAGCTCGTGCCCGACACGCTCGCGCTCTGGTACGGCGGGCCCGACCCGCTGCCCAGACAGGTACATACACATACACATACTATATTACTGCGAGCTCGTGCCCGACACGCTCGCGCTCTGGTACGGCGGGCCCGACCCGCTGCCCAGACAGGTACATACACATACACATACTATATTACTGCGAGCTCGTGCCCGACACGCTCGCGCTCTGGTACGGCGGGCCCGACCCGCTGCCCAGACAGGTACATACACATACACATACTATATTACTGCGAGCTCGTGCCCGACACGCTCGCGCTCTGGTACGGCGGGCCCGACCCGCTGCCCAGACAGGTACATACACATACACATACTATATTACTGCGAGCTCGTGCCCGACACGCTCGCGCTCTGGTACGGCGGGCCCGACCCGCTGCCCAGACAGGTACATACACATACACATACTATATTACTGCGAGCTCGTGCCCGACACGCTCGCGCTCTGGTACGGCGGGCCCGACCCGCTGCCCAGACAGGTACATACACATACACATACTATATTACTGCGAGCTCGTGCCCGACACGCTCGCGCTCTGGTACGGCGACATATACAAACACTTTATTAGTGCTTGTTATAGCTGTACCTATATTGCTGATTTGCAGTGAAACTTGTTAAATATTCTACAACAGGAAGATGCTTTTATTTCAATGTGATATTGACAATAATCAATGTGTTGTTTTAGGTGATTCGGCCGCCGAACTCTGACGTCGAATTAGAGTTATATCCCCTACAATTGAAGCTGTTCCGACATGTGCCGAACACACAAAGTACGTATACACAAATGATCGAATACCTACTTATTTATTAAGCGAGCTTATATAGCGATATATAGACCACACAACAATTTAAAGGCTTTCATTTTCGACGTGGTAAAAAGTAACAATAATATGGGGCATCAACTAAGGTACGCAAAAAGAATCCTACATTGAAAATTTGAGTTAATTTGGGTAATTAAATTAAGTTGTGATTGTTTTTTAATTTTAAACCTTATTGTGAATTGTTTGAAATTGATGCTTCCTTTTAGTGCGTTTACGTTCGTTGTGAATTCAACGCACATATCTAGTGTTCAATCTGGACTTTGTCCTTGTGTCCGGTTAATAACTATGGGCTCGCCCTTATTACATGGCACCTAAACATAACGGTGAACTGTGGGTGTACATTAAGTAAACCTATGGCTAACCGTTCAGGGAATGCATGTGTTGTGATGTTACGTGTTGTGCAGGGTCGGCGGCGCTGGGCGGCGCGGGCGGCGCGGGCGCGGCGCTGTACAGCAGCGTGGCGCTGTCGCCCGCGCCGCCCGACCGGCAGCTGGCCTACACGGCCGCCTTCTCGCGACTCGCCACCGTCAAACAGGTACCCGCACACACAACGTTAACTACGATTTACACGGCATTGAACTGTTATTGCTGTAAAAATAAAGTTTATATTTCCAAGGCAATGGCCAACCGGTCGTCAAGAAATGCGTGTTGAGCCGAGTCTATAAGTTGTATGCGAATATTAACTTTAACTGCTGTAAAGGCACTTAATTTTTTTTTCCACGTAGAAAGTGCGCTCCGACGCGTGCCGGTCGGTGTAAATCGTATATACCACGTGTCCAAGATTTTAATTGAGAAGTTGACTGGTGTTTGAATTATTAAATATAATTTAAATCGTCTTCAAGATAATATTGGTTTTGTGTTAGTTTCGGGAAACAACAGGAAAGGAATTCAGTAATTTTCGATATTAATAACATTAATATTAAAATGTACTTTAATTATATCTCGAAACCCAGGTTAATTTTCTCGAAAAAAATGCTGTCGTAAGGAAGTTTCCAGTCTTTCCAGTTTTTTGCCTCTGTTCTTTAAAGTTAAGGTAAAATAGCTCACCCTTTTCCGATGACTGGGTATTATCCACGTTACGTAGATGGAGTGTTGTCGTCGGGCGTGTATATACTGGTATAGTATTGTTAGGTATGCCGCGGAGCGGACACGGGACGGACAAGTAGAACAACCATTGGCTAGAGACGCACTGTCGTTTATTGCGCAATACAAAGACGTGTTACACGGTGGGGTGTGCGCGGTGGGCATGCGCGGTGGTACAGTCGAGTGAACCCCGGTGCAGGTGAGCGAGTTCCTGTGCGCGGCGCTGGGGCTGGCGCGCGAGGACGTGCGGCTGTGGGCGCTGGGCGGCAGCGCCGTGCTGCTGGACGACGAGCGGCCCGCGCTGCACACGCTGGCGCTCGACCCGCGCGCGCGCCTGCTGCTCGAGCTGCGCAACCCCGACCTCACCTGGCCCGAGGAGATCGGCGCGCTCAGGTACACTTACATACTACCACGCGTACCCTCATCTTATATAGCATATAACCATCCTCGAATCTCTCGATGACTATTATCAGCTTCCTCATGTAATTGTCGCTGCAACCTTAAATTATAGTACATTTTGTTCACAGTATGAGCAGCGGGTCAAGTCGAGCCACCGAGCGCCGTGAGACATTGATAGCGCCCAACCTGCCCGGCGCCACTGGGTTACACAATTTGGGCAACACCTGCTTCATGAATGCAGCTTTACAATCCGTAAGTACCGTGTAAAAAATACTTTTATAAGTCGCTAAAAAGAGACATATTTTACTGTTTCCGCGGTATCATTAGCGTCCCAAAAGGACTATACAAAAAATCCTCCTGACCAAATTTTATTGAAACCAGTTCAGCAGTTTAGGCGTCAAAAGTAACAGATAAACAGAGTTACTTTCACATAATTTTTTTTATTCATTATAGGCTTACGCTTGACCGCCAGTTCGCCGAGCTGATTTTAAGCGAGACTGCGATCTACGATGGAGCGCGCTTGTCTAGAAAAAACTGAATCACTCGTTTTCGATTTAAAGACACTTAGATTATATCTGTCATTTAATAAATAAGTTAGTTTGGAATGTATTTTAAAGCAATTATGAAGATCTAATGTGAACAATTTGTTTTAGGTATGGAATACGGGTCCTCTCACGCGGTACTTCAATTCGGGCATGCATCTGTACGAAGTGAACACAACAAATCCACTCGGAACTAAAGGAGTGCTAGCGTTAAGATACGGAGAACTCTGCAAAGAGGTAAGTGATGTTTTACAGTCGACATTATGAATATCACGATGTCACCGATGTTACCGTGCCATGTGATTGACACGTCCCACGTCAGATAAAAGTAGTGATGTAAGTTAGTATGTATGTGTGCACGTGTGCAGGTGTGGTCGTGCTCGGCGCGGTCGGTGGCGCCGCTGCGCGTGCGCTGGTGCGTGTCCCGCTGGGCGCGCGCGCTGGGCGGCGGCGGGCAGCACGACGCGCAGGAGCTGCTGGCCTGGCTGCTGGACGCGCTGCACGAGGACCTCAACCGCGCGCGCCCGCCCGCGCAGCCCCGCCCGCCCCACCACCAACACGACTCCGACGGGCGACCCGACCAGGTCACTACTGTTTTCGATTGGACATACATATTCACTGGCATTTTATTCGAAACTTTCCTTAAAAATCCTAAACGCCTCATAATTTACCTCAAATCATTCAACATGCGCGGAAATATTCAACAAAATAAGAAACATATTTACCACTTCCCAAAATGAAACGTGTGCTTTACGTTGATGACCAAAAAATTTATAAAATAATAAGAAAAATTGAGGATTGTCAGGCACTTCAAAATAATTTAGATAATCTGTTTAAATACTGTAAGAATAATATGCTTCATCTTAATGTTACTAAATGCAACGTCATCTCATTTACCAGAAAAAAAAAGTATTTTGAATACTTATATAAACTTAACAACCAACCTATAACAAGAGTGTCCGAAGTACGGGACCTGGGGATTCAGCTAGACAATAAATTGATTTTCGATCGTCATATCTCATCTGTTACTAAAAAGGCATTCGGTCTCCTATGATTTCTGCTACGGGTTTCTAAAGAATTTAAAAATCTGAATACGTTATTACTACTATATAAGACTATTGTTCGACCAATTCTCGAGTATGCAAGTGTAGTATGGAATCCCCAATTTAATGATTACATAGAACAGGTAGATAGGATCCAAAATAAATTATTGAAGCACTTTATGTGGCGGAGCAATAAAAATAAAATTAATAAAAACATAACTGAAGGTCTGCCTGTTCTACAACCCTTAAAAGCACGACGTACTGAGCGGGACCTAGTCTGAGCGGGACCTAGTCTTTCTTTACAAGATTTTAAGAAACCATGTTGACTCACCTTACCTTCTAAGTAAGATAAGTTTCGGATGTCCACGACTTAGTGCACGTAAAAAATGTCTGTTCCACATCCCACTCGCAAGAACTAATTACGGTAAGAACACTTTCATTAGAAGAGCTTGTCGATCTTACAATATTATCAATATGTCTCCTTCCAACTGTGATAAAACCATAGATGTATTTCACCTTTCTCTGCCAAATTTTAAGAATTTAGTATCAAAATTTTTAGCCTCTAATTTATGTGGGTAATTTTGTATACTTAAGTGTAGTTAATATCTCACTTATTCTCTTTTGTAATTACGCCATCTTTTAAATCTTTTTTTTATTTTTTTTATTGCTATTTTCCTTGGTTTCTTTTTATTTATCATTTGTCCGTCGCAAATAACTGAATATTATTATGTGGAAACTGTTTTTTGGATTAGCTATGTATTAACTTTATTCAATATTGTATCTGTTTGTTTCCCAAATAAATAAATAAATAAAAAATATTGGTCTAAAGATTCCATTCGTTTCTGAAACCACCCTGAATATTTAATGTACTAAAATAAATCAACTTTACAGATTTTAGCGCGACACATTTACATAATTAAATCACGACGTTTCGAACTTATACATAACCCATACACGAGGAGAAACCCATAGTGATTTTATTTCAATAAGTCCAATTGTCTTATAATGGCGTAAGTCTCAAAAATCAGTACGAGCTAATGCAATTTTTGGCCAATATTACATTTCATTAGAAGCTCGTTAAGATCGGCAGCATACTGTCCCGGCAGGTGGTGGCGGCGGAGGCGTGGGAGCAGCACACGTCGCGCAACTCGTCCATCATGACGGAGCTGTTCTACGGACAGCTCAAGTCCAAGGTGGTGTGCGACACGTGCGCGCGCGACTCCGTCCGCTTCGACGCCTTCAACATGCTCAGCCTGCCGCTGCCCATGGAGTCCTACGTCTGCTGCGAGCTGCGGGGTACGTACCGCCCCACACGCTGCCTGCTGTGTGACACCTTGTGTGGCTACTAGTACGGTTCCAAATAAATCAGCACAAATGTGTACTGTTATATGGTGTATCGGTCAATTTGCCGTTATATTTGTTCTAAAAAATTCAATAGTTTTGTTCTCGTGTAACGAAACTATAGCGCGATCTTATTTGACCCTAACGCCGTAGTTATTTGCACCTACCAGTAATGGTTTGGGTTGAAAAGTGGTTATCCACGTAACTTGCCCACATCAGGGGATTCTCTCAGTAGCAGTGCAGTTTGCAATACAATGTGTGATATTTCTGAATGGAACTCCAAAATAATAAGTTTTTTTTACAGTAATGCTCTTAGACGGATCGGTGCCTATCAAGTACGGCGTGCGAGTGAACTCAGAGGGAACGTACCTGGATCTCAAGAAGAAGCTCTCAGAACTGTGCGGACTAGCACCAGAATCGTAAGTACAACTAAGTCTCAATGTCATAGTTTATGTATCCAGAAATGAATACTTAGAAATCGTGTCAATAAGAAGTAAATTGTAGTAACAGTGATTCGAGCTTTCAATTGTTTAGAGTAAACATGAACGTTCTCGGATTGTTCCATTTCTAAATTTTCTAGTTTTTTTTTGTCACAGTTTTCTAGGGTGTCGTATCTTTTTAGCCTTACTTTCTTTTGGGTCTAGAAACATGATATTTTGTACCGTTCCTCATGCTGGGGCTACATTAGCGGGCTACGGCGAATATTCGTGTTAACGCGATGAGTGTGGCCGGGTAGATCGTATCAACGCGTAGTATTCGGGCAAAGCCGATGTATTATCGGGGCTGTCGTATCGCATCAAATGGATTTGTCGCGACAATATTCGCTTGGGTACACCTACGTCACTTCACGTCTCGGCCGCACGTCACACCACAACATAATACAACACGACACGATGTATCGCGTCAACGCGACATGAATTTTAGTCCGCCTAATGTAGACAAGAACATCGCGTATGACCGTACACGATGTTTTTAGCGCGCAAGTGCTTAGCAAGTGATCACAGTGACAGGATTTTGGGAAATTCTTACGGGATCGGGAATGAACTAAATCTTTGTGGAGAAAAGTAGCAGTTGAAAAAGAATAATTATTTTTTTTAAAAACGTTGCCCCACACTAGGATTTTCTCCTGTATCGTGGGTGCGTTTACAAACACAAATTCTCACATACACAAACACCTAGACCCGTAAGAACTACCTGTAGATCATACAAATATTTGCTCCGTGTGGGGATCGAACTCACAACACGTGGCGCAGAAGCCGATCGCTCAACCACTACGCCAATCGTGTCGTCAAATTATTATCCTTAATTACATGTTGTAAATTCCGTGAATCCTTTTAGCTGTACAGATAGATCGTTTTCTTCTTTGTCGTCACACGTGACATGTAATGTTTGTTGCAGTATGTTGATAGTGGAGTTATCGGGCGCGAGCATCGGGCGCGTATTCGATGATGGCGCCAAGGTGAGCGCGGCGTCGGCGTGCGAGCTGTACGCGTACGAGCTGCCGCACGACCGACACGACCAGCACGACGAGCACGACGAGCACGACCAGCACGACCAGCACGACGAGCACGACCAGCACGACGAGCACGACGAGCACGACCAGCACGACCAGCACGACGAGCACGACCAGCACGACCAGCACGACCAACACGACGACGACGACAACGGTCACTACGCCCACCACACCAACGGTATATATGTATACATATTTTCACAGAGACTACCACTTGTGAGATTTCCAATTGCTACAATCCAATTAAATCTAAATGGGTGCCAAGTTCTGTAGATAATCTTGCTCAATAATGAATTGTAGCGGATATAATGTTGGCTAAATCTATCTCTTATAGAGGAGCTTTATGCTTAGATTGATAGCGTTGTTTCCCCACAGGGTGGTGCTCGGAGTCCCAGCAGTGGGCGGAGGTGAGTGTGGGCGGCGGCAATACTTCCTCACTCTGCATGCCAGCACTCTTCTGCTTCAAGGTTAGCTACGCGCATTGCACACACACGCACACGCACACACACGTATACATGTGTGACATACAGACACTGACACATGCGCATACGGCTTTCTGATCATGTATTCAGAATTTGGTTTTGGCAGTTTAAAAAAATCTAAAATGATAATTATAACCTTATCAAAACATTTTCCCAATTTGTACCTTTGACAATAGGGTTCAAGATATTTTGATACTTTATTATGAAAATAATTTATATAATATTTTTTTTTTAAGAAATACTAGTCATGATTGTGGTTTCCTCACTTATACTGAGACTTTCTGAGAAGAAACGCCGAAATAAACTGAAAGATTGTAATATCGTGTCATGCTCTGCAGCAGAGCCACCATAATGAATACCAACCCTTTTTTTTTTTTAAACGTTGCCCCACACTATGATTTTTTCTCCTGTATCGTGGGTGCGTTTACAAACACAAATTCTCACATACACAAACGCCCAGACCCGGAACAACTATCTGTAGATCACAAATATTTGCCTCGTGTGGGGATCGAACCCACAACACGTGGCGCAGAAGCCGATCGCTCAACCGCTACGCCAATCGTGTCGTCAGATTTATATCTTATAATCATGTACTACACACGTACATAATGTACTATCAGCCAAATCCATATCTAGCCATTTTCAAAACAAAATCCCGTGCACACGGTGGTGTTGGCTTTTAGGAATTAAATAATATAAATATGATGGGATAAAATCCATAAAAAGTAGTTTTATTTCAATATCTTTTTTTGTTTATACAATTAGAGATACGATTTCAACTTCATAAAAAGATCGGGGCTATTGGTTGATAAGCATAGGTAAGCACTGGAATAGCAGCCGAGGCTGCAAGCAAATATAGCTCTTACGGTGGCTAGATATGGCGTTGGCCGATAGTACTTATGGCCCATATCCATGTACATATAGCAGGTATGGAAACAACGTGCATTGATTGTGGCTCTGCCGGGGAACATACTCTCTGGCAGAGCCACTTTTTACACATACTCAGGAATGATAAAAGCTACCGTTTTTTTATGAATACTGATGTTGAAATAAAACTACTTTTTATGGATTTTATCGCGTTGTGTTGATATTATTTGATTCCCGACGTTTCTGATCCTTTACAGCATCCATGGTCACGGGTAGACTAAGATGTTTTAGATTCCATTAAATCAAAATCCAAGCTCAAAACTGTAAGACCGAAGGATACGGTGAGCTCGTTCTGCGTGAATCGGATCGCCAATAATTAACAAAAGTGTAAGGTAGCTGTTAGTAATTGTAACATTAAGACGTCCAACAACTTAGTCTACCCGTGACCATGGATGCTGTAAAGGATCCGAAACGTCGGGAATCAAATAATATCAATACAACGCGATAAAATCAGTAAAAAGTAGTTTTATTTCGGTTACCTATCATAATCCCGAATTTTAATATTCCGAATATCATAATCCCGAAAACGTTTGGACATTTTTTCATAATCCCGTTTTTTAAAATTCCGAAGTTCCATTTGCCCATTTATTCATTTGTACGACGTTTTAGAATCCAGACGAATGAGTTCTAGACACACGAAATCTAAATGCACAAAATCCAGATGACTGTAATCCATATGCACAAAAGCCAGATTTTTAAAACACAAATTTTTGAAAAAAATATATTATGTATTGCAATAGTTTAGCTGGAACACGATTGTATGGGAACCAAATAAAAAGATTATGAAAATCTGGCAATAGTTTATCAGGAATATGATTGTATGGGAACCAAATAAAAAGATTATGAAAATCTGGCAATAGTTTATCAGGAATATGATTGTATGGGAACCAAATAAAAAGATTATGAAAATCTGGCAATAGTTTATCAGGAATATGATTGTATGGGAACCAAATAAAAAGATTATGAAAATTTGGTAATAGTTTATTTGGAAAATGGTACGATGGGAAACAAAAAAAAGTATTCTGAGAATCTGGTATAACTATATCTGGATTATGAGAATACGGGAAACAAAAAAATACTTTTTGGAAATTTGGTTTTAGTGCACCTGGAAACTGATTCATCTGGGAAATTAAAAAAGGAATTTTAAAAAGTTGTCATTCATTACATCTGTCTTTTAAAAGTTCTACCAACCGTTTTCGGGGTTTTAAGGTTCGGTTAACAGAAATTCGAGATTTCAAAAGGTTACCTTTTATTTCAATGTCTAATATTCTCGTAAGTGTCAGAAACCAGAATACTGATGTACTAATACGGCTTGTTGCGTACGTGTTGAAAAATATCATTATTTAGTGGTTTTAATAGTTTTAGCTTTACTAGCGTCACGTCTTCATCTGTAAAATTTTTACAGTTCGCTTACTAAGTAAAGGCGACTATACTGTGTCTAGTGACGTTTGTAATAATTTGCATCAGAAAGCCGCAACATTACAGAAACACATCGAAGTACACTGCCGTAGCGATTCATTAAACTTGTTTGTTCTTATCTAAAAACGTTTTCACCTGTAAATAATACTGCAGTTCTGATAAAGATTAAATTAGTAGTATTTAAAAATTACAGTGCGTGTGTTAATACTGAAGACTGAAAATAAAACAACGCTGTCATATCAATTCAATTTCAATATAGCAAATAGTGTCACACTGGCTGATATGAGGAACGATCTCGACGCGGCCAAGCATAACGCCACTGAGGTATAACTTGAAATTTGTTTGACCATTGATATTAATTAAAAGAATATAGAGATAGGCATAAGACGAAGCAAACAGTGGCCAGTATATCTCATTACTCAACCTCAGTATGTTTATATGTCGGTCAAGTAACAAATTACAAATATAATGCAAAATCTTTTGTTCCTGTCTTCGCACTTTGCTGAAGTATTGAAATAGCACTATATTTTTTTCTAATTTTCTGGAGGACGCATTAAGAATCAGATCAATCTGTACTTGACTAACGACTTTTTTAAAAGAGTTATCTGGAGAAGCAACTAGAAGATAGGACAAGTGAAGTTATATTTGTGTAATACGAGTATAATAGGCGGTGAAAACGTTTTTATATCCTCGTTTGGTGATGGCATGTAAGTGTAAGTGAAAGTTATCCGAATACCTTACAATATAACATAATACTTACATGTAAATACGAACATAGTTGTATATTATTACCATATAGTCTGCATTTTTACTTAGCTGTGTTGTAATGTAATCGATATTTATCTTTCCCATCTGGTTTGTACATACAGTATAAATAAATAAATAAATAAATTGTATATTATGTTTATTGGTTCTTTGATTTAAACAATATTACTTAAACTTATGTTTTGGTTTAAAAGAGGTGTAAACTACAAAAGTTTGCATGTCTAGTGAACTCTTTGTACAATACTTTATAATCTCATCAATGTATGTAAAATGTTAGTTGCCAATAAAGTATCGTAGCGAAAGTACGTTTGTTCATATTGAAAACAACACCGGTCCGTTCATCATTACAAAGTGAGCCTTATACCAATAAACACTCTTCAATAAATATGCTTGTTTTAACAGTGAGATCACATTAAAAGATCTAAGAGTGTGTTTAGAACTTACAGATGTTTGGTCAACATTTGAAGTCAAGTATTTGCTATTATTGTATACATTACAAGACAGCTATGAAAACTTGTACATATAATTTTGGTGTAAATGACGTCATTATGTAATGTGCTGACTAACAAAGTTGTGTACATATTGTCCGTCTGTTTGTGTTGAGACAGCGTGTTGTGCCGGAGTGATGTCGCGGTCAGGTAATTGTACATACAACACTAGAAACTGCACAGTATTGCCAGATTACGTTGATGTTTTATCATTCTGTTTGAGATTGTTTTGTTTACATAGAGTGTGACTGTTTATTATGTTTTATTTGTCAATATAGTTTTAGGATGAGTAGACAAAGTTAGTTCTTCTATTCGACAAAAATAATATTAACGGTTTATGTGCCCTTTTTGATGTAATTTGTGATGAAAAATCTCGATATTACTTTGTAGAGCCAGAAAAAAAGATGTGTGACATTCAATCCGTCTGGTATTTCTTTTATAAAGTCTGCGTCGCAACATCAGACATATGAATCCAATAGGATAGTTGACTGATATTTTTTAATGGTCTCATAAAAAAGTTGACCATAAACAGAGCCGAACTATAAAAACAAAAATCGGCTCAAAAATAGCGAATTTATAAGCATTTTAATTGCATTTCATGCCAGAGAGAGAGTGTACTATAGCACTAGTTGTGACGTCAAACTGTGCGTGCGCCTTACAAATTATATACTGACATTCGTTTTGCGGGAAAGGGAAAGAGGATCCCCACTCAATACCTACCAAAAATTTTAACAAGTTTATATTTTAGAACTTTATAACTCGAATTATTATTTTTTTCAGTCAACGAATTCTTTTTAATAACATTATTCAATATCCATTATTTTTAATAAATCAAATACCAGTCAACTACCCTATTAATTGAGAAACTGAAAAATCAATATTACTTGTTATCAATAGTTTAGGTATGAACTAAAAAGTGCAATTAGTTTTGACTTTTCAAAAGTACCTACATATTTTAGTGGTCTAATCGAAATAAAACATTTTGAGTTTGAAAGAATAGATTTATTATATTATTATTTATTATATAGATTATTTTTTTCTAGTTATTGTTAACTCTAGGGGGAAATTACTTTGTCTACTCTCTATTCAATGAAACAGTTCAATCCACGTTGTCTATTAGACGAGCCTCGTGATTTTGTGATCAATCCAAAACGAGAAATGAGCACAAAATATTTCATTCATTTAAATGCATATTTTTTGCCAACTGTACCGTTTTCTAGAACAATCATGATAGTTTCCTTCATTCGCTGTCCGTGTTTGTAGATCGTGTATATTGAAGAAGTTTGGTAGGGGCCAAGTTTTGTAATATACCGCTTATTTTTTTCCTACCTTTTTAAAATAAACTACCTTTGTTGTAGCTGGCAGGTATGCCTCTTCGCTTTTAGTCGAAAAGTGCAGATTTTAAAATTTCACATCAACAATTGAGTTATTAACGTAGGTATGTATATTGGTCCAAGGAAGTTTTACCATTTTTGAGAGAAAAATCGTAATTCAAAATATTGCTTATAATTGTTTAAATAAAAGATATTATTGTTATATAATAAACAATTTTCTTTTTAATGGAATTAAATATATCTAAAAATATTGAAACCTCAATAAATGTTTATAATTGAATCATATTTTTGACGTTGCAAATAAAAATATGGAAAACGTCTATAATTATAAATTTAAGATTAAGTAAATGTAAAGTTGGTGTATTACTTTTTTAGGTCACTATACAACAGGTTCGTAAGACAAAAGGCATCCCACTGGCTGTACCACCCACCAAAATTCTACATGTTAATCGAACAACGGTTTCAGCGCTCGAGATCGGAAATTCTTATGTCCCAGAGTCCACCGACTACGTTCTACAAGCACGCGGTGTTCTCGGATACGGAGTACCGCAGCAACACCCTGCCCAAGGACCTCAAGAAGGAGAACGGCAACAGCTCGCCCACGCTCAGCGTCAAGTCGCTCAACCTCAAGCCGTCCAGCCCTCGCCTCGGGAAGGTCAAGTTCGGCTCGTCACCCTCGAACATGTACAAGATGGACGATAGCAAAGATGTGCCTGCGCCTGCCGGCAAGATACAGTATTTGGTGGCGGTTCATAGGTGAGTGGCTCTGTAGTTGGTACTGTTATGAATTTTATTATTATTATTACTTAGCTTTATTTTCCATTTAACAATTTTCACAAATATATATTCAGTTTATAATTATTCTTTTCCAATTCTTTGTTATGTGGCCCCTGTATGGGTAAAAGCCTCCTCCATTCTTTTGCACCTTTCCCTGTCTTTAGCCATAAGCATCCAATTTGTGCTGCTGTGTTTATTATGTTATCTGCCCATCTTTTCTTCTGCCTTCCTACGTTTCTTTTGCCTTTTGGGCCCTGCCATTTAGTTTTTTGTAAGTCCATCTCTTATCTTTGTATCTTGACAAGCCCAATTCCACTTCTGTTTTAAACGAAAAATTCAATCGCGGGCAGGATTCAAACCTGCGTCTCCTGGTTGGATTCACCAGACGCCCTGACCTCGAAGCCACCGTAAACCCCACCCACCTGATTGAAATTTTGCCTTCACATTCTGAATTTACGTCATAAGGAGACGTTTCTGCCCGCGATTGAATTTTTCCTTTACTAAAATAACTTTATAACCTTAGCATGAAAAATGCAATAAATCACAAAAATATACTTTTTACTGATTTTATCGCGTTGTATTAGTGTTACTTAATTCCCGATGTTTCGGATCTTTTACAGCATCCATGGTTACGGGTAGACTAAGTTGTTGGACGTCTTAATGTTGTAATTACTAACAGCTACCTTACATTTTTGTTAATTATTGGCGATCCGATTCACGCAGAACGAGCTCATCGTGTCCTTAAGAGCATCTGTTAGTTTAGTATTCATGCAATCTCATGATGATGATGAATTTAGTATTTGTTTAATACATTTGTGATAGAAATGTCTAAAAATTAACCGAATATAAATTTTATGAGTTATAATTTGTAATAGTGTGTAGTTGAATAAAAGTCTGCGAGAAATAAGGAGTTTACCTAATCTAGCTAAGATTGACGTAGGTTGATAAGATTTATGCAAAAAATTTGGATACAAATTATAAAGATGCGTTAAAGTCCTGGAACCTGAACCTGAAAAACGGTACCTGAAAAACGTAATACCAAAATAAATCGTACTCCAAACAATATTTTATCAAATATTATTCGGATTTGGATACCCTTAATGTAGGTATTCCTATCGTAATATTTTGTTTAGTACTACTTCACTGGAAATAAACGCCCGGAATATCGTTTTAAACTTGGTAAAGTTATTGAAGAATTGCATTCGCTTACTTTTATTTTCAATGGAATATTTTTGATGAAATGGTAGAGTAGGAACCTAGATTAACATATCGGAATCCGAATAATAACATAATTTGTTTAAATTGTGTTTGAATTATGATTTATTTCGGTATTACATTTGAAAATTCGGTTTGTTGGACGTTCAGTTTATCGCGTTAGAGGAACTTTTGAAATTTGAGCATTATACGGAGTTGTTAGAAGTGTGAAGAGTCGTAAGTAACAGTTGATGTCGGGTGCAGGAAGCAGTGTCGTTCGGACGCGTACTTCCTGCCGTGGCAGCGCAGCCGGTCGTGGTCGTTCGGCGTGCCCGTGCTGGTGCCCGTGCCGGCGGGCGGGCGCGGGCTGTCCGGCCGCCAGCTGTACGCGCGCGTGTGGGCCCAGGTGCGCCGCCTGCTCAGCGCGCGCCCCAAGCACCACGACCAGCACAACCACGCCACCGACTGGTTACTATACTATACTATACTATATTACATATCGACTTCCCTGTCCACCTCTACAATATATATCGTGCTAAAATGTGGGGGTGATTGCAGCGACGACAGCCTGGGCTACGAATTCCCGTTCCGAGTGCGCGTAGTGCGTAATGGCGCCGCCT
Source organism: Acronicta aceris (assembly GCA_910591435.1). Taxonomy (NCBI): domain Eukaryota; kingdom Metazoa; phylum Arthropoda; class Insecta; order Lepidoptera; family Noctuidae; genus Acronicta; species Acronicta aceris. The sequence continues at coordinate 649,251 of OU342778.1, read as the reverse complement.
GGTGTGCGCGCTGCGCCTGGCCCAAGCTGTGCCGCGGCTGTGCGCTGCCTGACGACGACACGCCGCTACTGCTCTGCACCGGTATGTACCGCCACCCAGTGCCGCCTGGCCCAAGCTGTGCCGCGGCTGTGCGCTGCCTGACGACGACACGCCGCTACTGCTCTGCACCGGTATGTACCGCCACCCAGTGCCGCCTGGCCCAAGCTGTGCCGCGGCTGTGCGCTGCCTGACGACGACACGCCGCTACTGCTCTGCACCGGTATGTACCGCCACCCAGTGCCGCCTGGCCCAAGCTGTGCCGCGGCTGTGCGCTGCCTGACGACGACACGCCGCTACTGCTCTGCACCGGTATGTACCGCCACCCAGTGCCGCCTGGCCCAAGCTGTGCCGCGGCTGTGCGCTGCCTGACGACGACACGCCGCTACTGCTCTGCACCGGTATGTACCGCCACCCAGTGCCGCCTGGCCCAAGCTGTGCCGCGGCTGTGCGCTGCCTGACGACGACACGCCGCTACTGCTCTGCACCGGTATGTACCGCCACCCAGTGCCGCCTGGCCCAAGCTGTGCCGCGGCTGTGCGCTGCCTGACGACGACACGCCGCTACTGCTCTGCACCGGTATGTACCGCCACCCAGTGCCGCCTGGCCCAAGCTGTGCCGCGGCTGTGCGCTGCCTGACGACGACACACCGCTTCGTTCACAAAACTATCAAAATTGAATAGTTGCACATTAATACTTTTAATTACGTATGGTTGTAAATAACGAAGTTTGTTGGGGCAAATTATTAAAGTACATACAGTATAATGACCAATAGAGTTGGTTGTGATATCAGGTAAGCGGGCTCGGCCCCGCACGCAGTCGGCGGCGGCGGAGGCGGCGGCGGAGGCGGAGGCGGGCGCGGCGGACTCGAGCTCGCCCGTCGCTAAGAACAAGCTCGGCCGACACGCCGCCACACGACTCTCCACCGACATATCGGTGAGACATTATTATTTACTATACGACTACATTTTTCTCCTGAATTTTTTTTTTAACTGACTTTTATAACGTTTACTAAGATGACTTTAGCGAATATTAAACATAAAGTCCCTAAATCTCGATGTTTCGGACTCTTACAGCGTCCATGGTCTCGGGCAGACTACCGAGATATAGGTCCGTCTGATTACCAGCGGTCGTGCCGTTTCGGATGAATGAAATCAAATGTATATGTTAATATGAATTCCAGGATTGTAAAATTGTCGAGTTAGACGAGCGGAGCTGTAGTTTACGATATATAAAAATCGTAAATGTTCAAAAATAGTGTACCCAGTATTACTCAGTTCGCTATTCTATTATTAAAAACTAGTTATGTATTATTTGTATATTTAAAAAAAAAGGAATGACACTTTTAGGGTGCAGATTTCTAAATTATATGTCAGTAATATTTGATCGAATGTGAATTTTTGAAATCCCGCGACTTTGGGATGAGAAGTTATGTCCATGTTGTGCCACAATCGACGAATCCCGCGAAATAGAATTACGTACCATTGCTGAAAACGAAATAAAATATTAAGTTATTTAATAGTAAAGGAAAAAATTCAATCGCGGGCAGGATTCGAACCTGCGTCTTCTGGTTTGATATACCAGACGCTCTGACCTCTAAGCCACCGCGAACCCTACCCGCATGATTGAAATTTTGCCTTCACATTCTGAATTTACGTCAAAGGTGACGTTTTGGTGACATCTATGAGCATCTATGATCAACTTAATAATCTTAGCATGGAAAATGCAAAAAAATCACAAAAAGATAGAAATAAAATATTTCATTACATAAACATAGGGGCCGACCTCGACGAACGTACCACAATCAAATTGCGGACGTTCTCAAAAAAGGTCAGGTTAAAAGCACCTTAAATTGACGATCATGTATGAGGAGATCAATGAATGTGGATGAAGCGAAAGGGGTGTGCCAGGATCGTAAGTGTAAATCTATAGTCTCTGCCTACCCCAATGGGAGACAGGCGTGAAAAAAAATATGTATAAACCTAGTGTTCCCAGGGCGAGACGGAGTGTGGTGAAGTCCGTGCGCTGGAGCTGGGCGCGCTGGTGGCGGGCGGCGCGCGCGCCGGCCTCATGCTCGCCATCGACTGGGACCCCACCGCGCTGCACCTGCGCTACCAGTCCACCAGGGAGAAGGTACGCGCTGCACTATATACTAACATGACGACTGGGACCCCACCGCGCTGCACCTGCGCTACCAGTCCACCAGGGAGAAGGTACGCGCTGCACTATATACTAACATGACGACTGGGACCCCACCGCGCTGCACCTGCGCTACCAGTCCACCAGGGAGAAGGTACGCGCTGCACTATATACTAACATGACGACTGGGACCCCACCGCGCTGCACCTGCGCTACCAGTCCACCAGGGAGAAGGTACGCGCTGCACTATATACTAACATGACGACTGGGACCCCACCGCGCTGCACCTGCGCTACCAGTCCACCAGGGAGAAGGTACGCGCTGCACTATATACTAACATGACGACTGGGACCCCACCGCGCTGCACCTGCGCTACCAGTCCACCAGGGAGAAGGTACGCGCTGCACTATATACTAACATGACGACTGGGACCCCACCGCGCTGCACCTGCGCTACCAGTCCACCAGGGAGAAGGTACGCGCTGCACTATATACTAACATGACGACTGGGACCCCACCGCGCTGCACCTGCGCTACCAGTCCACCAGGGAGAAGGTACGCGCTGCACTATATACTAACATGACGACTGGCTAAAGTGACAGGGAGAAGCTGCAACACTCCAACATTTGAGGCTTTACTGGAAAATATGGATGCGTTGTGTAGCCGTCTGTCCGTGAATTGGTTACTTGATTTTTTTTTTAATGTTTACGACAAATAGAGCCCTACAAGAACAAAAAAAAATGAAAATCGGTTCATAATAAAAAAGCTCTAAATATTTTATTTTCATGCTAGACAAAAAATCTACTACTTACAAAGAATAGGGAATATGAATTTTGGCGAACTCCCTGGGTAGCTCCCCTCCCTGGGGGCTGCCAACAGAAGATAGTGGTACAAAATAAAACCGTAACAGTAATTACAGTAATTAATATTTATTGCCTAAAATTCTGTGGCCAACTCACGTCTCAATGGTAGGTTTAAATAGATTAGGGGAACACTGGCATGAACCGTACCCGAGAGTGATGAGGGCAACTGCAACTCCGTCCCATACAGCGGCTTCAATCCAGTACTCCAGGTAGGTAAGTGTTTTCTTTCCCCTTGTATATCCTTAGGTTTCCTTCGACGCAAAAAGCACGGCGACAATGGTTGGAAGGGTAGAATAGAATCCTGGAAGTCCAGATAAAGGAGGATGCGTAAGCTAAGCAGTAAGAAGCCACATATCGTAGGGAATAAAATAACCCGACACCCAACGCCACTATCAGCAGGATCGTTAAGTGAGCATGACAAGCTCAGAGCTCGGGCACAACAATATTGCTATTGAATGATGTCCATGTAATTTTTTTTTACGTAATCGTATATTTTCAGCAAGATTTTAATTATTTAAAAGTAGAAAAAGTGCGCGGCAAAGAACAATGGCGAACTCCCATAATTTTTTGTTGACAGTTTTTTGTTGCGCATGAAAAATATATATGTATGAATATAGAGTTTTATATATTACAATATTATTGGAACGTAGGAATTAAATAAATTCCAGTTTAAAGTATCAGAGGTTATGTTTTGTCAAACATTTAAACAAGTATTTACCTATGCGTTTCATAAAAATAAACTGCAACATTGAGAAACACTTAGAAACACAAAACAACGAGACGTACACGGCCGACTGACAGATGTCATAATATTATTATTTCTCTATTGTCACGTTTGTTAAAATTATTGCGATTCCATTTCATTTAGTTTTTTAATTATGACTGTGTTAATTCTTAGAATAAAATAATATCGATATTTTGGTTTATTCTGATACTTCGAAGCATGCTATTGCAATGTAGGCCAAACACTTTATATAACTCTGATTTATACATATGGCAACACTAAAAGTTCAACTGAGATTCGACAAAGAGATCTAGTCAATTGTGTTTATAATTATAATGATTTTGTTCCCAGACTTTTAAGACTTTAATTTATATACATCTATAAAGATGATGTATATAGACGCGTTGTACGATGCACGTACATGGGTTTAAAATATTTAATTTATAATTATTGCAATAAGTTAGTTACATAGGCTCGCGTATGTGTACTTTGACCGCGGCCTACATTTTTGTAGTGCATTGACATGCAGCGAAACAATTCTCATACAGTTTTATTCTTAATTAATTTAGTGTTCAATAAATCGTGGTTCTAGTCGGACAACTTGCATTTTTACTGACAGTTCCATAGACACTCAATTGCATTTACATTTATAATTACATTTACATTTACATTTACATAGACATTTGCATTAACCTAAATGTTCGATTAACACATCTTACATTTTTTTTTTGGTCCTTCGAAATCATTGCAAGTACCGTACAGTCCGATACATCGGTCGGTAATTCGTCGCGCTCGCGTGTGATCGGTGTCGTGTCGTGCTACGTGTGTTGCAGTGCAGGAGACATTCGTGAACTACCAGCGGTCCAGGTTCCTGAGCGTCATAATTGCAGAAAGGCTGAGTTCCTGTGTTTCAAGTAAGATCGTTCATTTTTTACGCTTTGACAATGGAAGGTTTAATCGCGCGTCAAGCTGAGATCCTTGAGGAGGTGAAGAAAATCCATTCTAATTTTAGGAAGGATTCCGCGAGTAGGAAAACTTCCGAATACATTCAAAGAAGGCTTGAGCGATTAGATATGTTATGGGCGGAGGTCGAACAGAACAACAAGGAACTTAGCGCAGTAGACGAAAAACGTCACGAGTATTTCACCAATGACATCTTTGAGGTAATCAGGAATTGGTACCTTGGAGCACGTAAGGAGATAGCAGCGTGTGGGATGAAGACTCAGCCGGCTGGAGCTAGTAGCGCCGGCAAGAGTAAATTGGGTACCGAGTTTGACAAAACTTTGTTTGAAAAATTTCCGGGAACAGAGGATAAGTTACTCGAGTTACAGCAGGAGCAACAGGCTCAATTCCGTGCATTCAATAGGTTAGTAGGGAGTAAAAGCATTGACGAAGTTAGCGAAAAATGGGAGATTGAGGATATGTTGAAGACATTAGAGTCTCGTTGGACTGCAATTGACAAATTACATTTAAAAATTGATGGCATATTAGAAGGTACACCAGACGATTATTATAACGAGTTCTATAGTACTGAAAACGAATTTGCAAAAGTAAAACGGGCATTGAATTCGAAACTCAACGCCTCTGTGCATCAACAACAAACGCTGCCAAAAATTGACATACCCATTTTCAACGGGAATTACACTTTGTGGCCCACATTCATGGATCTGTACGTAGAGGCGATTCACAATAACCCTGCTATTGCAAAAGCCCAAAAAATGCAACATCTCAAGGGAAGGTTGCGTGGGGAAGCGGAAAAGCTCGTACAGCACTTACATATTGCACCCGAAAATTATGACACGTGTTGGGAAATACTGAACCATAGATATAACAATAAGTTTCTGTTGTTCACCAAGAATTTCCAGGTCTTCATGCGCCAACCTACTATACAAAAACAATCTGCATTCGAACTTAAGCGGTTATATGACACGAGCAATGAAACCATAAACGCTATACATAATTTAGGAGTAGATACAAGTGCATGGGATCCCGTTCTAATGTACATTTTATGCGAAAAACTTGATTCCGAAACATATTCTGAGTACATGCAGTCAAGATCAGATCCGCGAGAGATACCCACTTATAATCATTTCATGGACTTCATCGAGAACAAGTTTATGGCATTAGAACCGTTGCATAGAAAGAGGCCAGAAAATGCAAATAAACTTACACAAAAACCACAGTTCAATAATACATCATATTATCCATTTAAGAAAAATTATAAGGCAGCTAACTCGCCACCTAATAAAGGTTCATTTAATCATTCTCGGAACTTCCATACATCTAATGCTGGGCAATTCAGTAAGATTAGTTGTTCATTGTGCAATAATAATCACGCGTTATTTCAATGTTCTAAATTCAATGACATGACAGGTACGGAAAAAATTGCATTTATTGAGAACAATCAGATCTGCAAAAATTGTCTCTATGTGCATAGTAAGGGTTACTGTGCGTCACAAAAAAGATGCAGAGAATGCAATGAAGCACACAACACATTATTGCACATCGATATTGTCAAGCCAGCGCAATCAACCTTAGCAACACAAATCGCACCTAAGCAGGCGACATCGACTTCAAATAGGTCAATTAAAAATGTGCAAAATAACTTCGTTTCGAATAATGATGATGAGATATTATTGGCAACTGCATTATTACAGGTAGCAACAGCTAATGGCGATTACATCACATTACGGGCGTTAGTGGATCAAGGTTCACAAATAACATTGATCACAGAGAATGCAGCTCAAAGATTGGGTATACAGCGACAGCAGTTAAGTGCGAGCATAAGTGGAATAGGTACATTATCTAATAGGAGCAAAGGAAAGGTTCAGCTCTTTTGCAAATCAGTACATAATGATTTTCAATTTACAACTGAAGCATTAGTCATGACACGGGTAGTTAACAATTTGCCTAATATTACGTTTGCAAAGAAAGGGTGGGCTCACGTGTCAGGTATTACGTTAGCCGATCCAGACTACCACATATCTAGGCCCATTGACATACTTCTTGATGCACATGTATTTTCCGAAATCTTGATGAATGGCTTGATCAAAGGAAAGGTGAACGAGCCTATGGCTCAGCAGACTCAATTAGGGTGGATTCTGTCAGGAAATGTCAACAAGACATTCAATTGTAACGTCGTGCTGAATCAAGTTGCTGAATTAACAAGATTTTGGGAAGTGGAAGATATCAGTGGAGATGCGTGCAATACAATGACGTCACAGGAAAGATATTGTGAAGAGTTTTTCGCTACAACGACAAAACGGTTGGAAAATGGTAAATATGTAGTACGTTTGCCAATGAAGCCTAATTTTAATCAGTTATTAGGTAAATCCAAACCGCGAGCAATAGCGCAATTTATGCACATGGAGAGGAGATTATGCAGGGATGACAAGCTGTCGGAAAGCTACATTCAATTCATGCGGGAGTATTTGGATATGAAACACATGAAAGAGAGCAAGCCCAATTATAACCCGGCGTGTTACTTACCTCATCACGGAGTATTGAAACAGGATTCATTGACAACGAAGTTAAGAGTTGTTTTCAACGCCTCACAGAAGTCTGACACAGGCTACAGTTTGAACGACTTGATGGAGTGTGGTCCCAAGCTTCATCAAGATCTATTGACATTATTAGTGGGATGGCGTATATACAAATATGTGTTTACAGCAGACTGTGAAAAAATGTACCGAATGATCTTAGTTCACGAAGAAGATCAGCATTTGCAGAAGATTGTGTGGAGGGAATCCAAAGAAGATCCTTTAAAGGAGTACCAGTTATGCACAGTGACATATGGTACTAAGGCGGCACCATTTCTGGCACTTCGTACACTGAAACAACTCGCAACCGATGATACAGATAAATATCCATTAGCAGCTGACGTCATTACTAATGAGATGTATGTTGATGACGTATTGAGTGGTAGCAATTCTATCGAACGTGCACAAGAGATCCAAAATCAGCTTATAAATATGCTGAGCGGAGCAGGCCTTACGCTACGGAAGTGGTCAAGTAACGAGCCGACCTTGATTGCAAACTTGGCATCTTCCGATCTTAACCAAACTACAATGCATTTTACAAACGATGGAACTACAAAAGCCCTTGGCGTACAGTGGAATCCTACGACTGACACATTTACAATTACAAACAAAATGCAATTTGACGATCAGTTATTGACAAAAAGAAAATTACTCTCGGAAATTTCAAAAATATTTGACCCACTTGGCTGGTTGACACCCGTAACAGTGAAAGTAAAACTTATGTTCCAAAACGTCTGGTTATCAGGATGCGTTTGGGATGAAATCTTACCTACCAGCATACAAGAAGAATGGAAGCAATTTCATACAGATTTGCAGAATATCACTCAATGTGAGATACCGAGATGGCTGGGAGATAGTACAAAACCCTTCCAAGTCCATGGGTTCTGCGATGCATCGGAACAGGCCTACGCGTGTGTCATATATCTACTGACAAAAAATGACAATGATGAGCCCGTGAGCAGACTTATAGTTGCCAAGTCTAGGCTATCGCCAATAAAGAAAAAACTGACATTACCACGGCTTGAACTATGTGGCGCATTATTACTTTCGCGGCTTATGACAAAGGTTTTAAAAGCTTTCAAGTGGAACAATATTGCCAAAAATACATACGCTTGGACGGATTCCATGATTGTGCTAAGCTGGCTACATGGTGACATTACAAAATGGAAGTCGTTCGTGAGCAACAGAGTACAGCAGGTGCTTGAAACTATACCAAAACAACACTGGAATTATGTCAAATCAGAGGACAACGCGGCAGACTGTGCATCACGCGGCATCAGTTGTTTCCAATTGTTAAAACATCCTTTGTGGTGGCAAGGTCCAGAATGGGTGAAAACATATAATGACAAAACCTCTGACAAAATTGCTATCATTCCAACCACATGCGAATCCATACAAAACCGAATGAAAGTATGTGTTGTAACATTCGAACCGTCTGCAATTATAATTGAGTTATTGGACAGGTGCAGCGATATGGCTCACATTACAAAGGTCACAGCGTGGATAAAACGATTTATAAACAATTGCTCGAATAACAAAACAAATACAACGAATTATTTAACATCAACTGAATTGCAAAATGCAGAAAATTACATACTAAAACAGGGTCAATTACATGCATTCAAGGACGAGATTATGAGATTGAAGGAGAATAAAGACTTGAGTACCAAAAGTAACATCTTGAATTTAAATCCATTTCTTGACAAGCACGACATTTTGCGTGTGGGAGGGAGGTTAGGTAACTCCAACTTAAGTGCAAACGCCAAACACCCTATTCTGCTACCACATGACCACAAACTGACAGAGTTGATGATTTGGCAAGCTCACAATAGGACATTACATGGAGGCCCTAAATTAACACTGACACATTTACGACAAAGGATTTGGATTGTAGGGGGTCTTCGCGCCGTTAAGAAGGTTCTGCATACATGCGTAACATGTCGCCGATTTAATGCAAAACAACAACAGCAGATTATGGCAGATCTACCCACGCCTAGAGTGACAGTATCTCGCCCTTTTACACATACAGGGGTCGATTTTACCGGCCACGTGGAGATCAAGGCAAACAAGGGTCGAGGTATAAGAACGTTGCTGGCATACGTTGCAGTATTTGTTTGTCTTGCAACAAAAGCCATCCATCTGGAACTTGTGACTGATCTGTCCAGTACAGCCTTTTTAGCAGCCTTCAAGCGTTTCTGCGCCCGTCGAGGAACGCCACGTGACATGTATAGCGACAACGGCACGAATTTTGTAGGAGCAAATCGGATTTTATTACAACAATACAAATGCATTGTAGCAACACTTGACAATATTTTCTTAAGCAAGATATCAGAGATGGGAGTTAAATGGCACTTCAACGCCCCCGTTTGGCCAAGCGCAGGTGGACTATGGGAGGCTGCCGTGAAGAGCATGAAATATCACCTGAAACGTGTCATTGGAGACCAACGCCTAACATATGAAGAATTTTCTACCTTACTTTGTCAGATCGAAGCTTGTCTGAATTCACGACCGTTATGCACAGTTACAGAGGACGCCGAAGAAATTGACTGCTTGACACCTGGTCATTTTTTAACTGGCACAGCACTCATGACAATTCCAGAGCCAGACCTTAACAATAGTTACACTTACAAAAAAAGATGGCAAATTGTCCAGCAGCTTGGTAACGATTTCTGGAAGAGATGGTCCCAAGAGTATCTACAACAACTACAAACAAGACTGAAATGGAAACGACAAAACCCTGATCCCCGAGAAAATGACATAGTGTGCATTAAGGATGAAAGGTTGCCTGCTGGAAAATGGGCACTAGGTCGGGTAACGAAACTACACCCTGGAAGGGATGGTCACACAAGAGTTGTTACAATGCAAACTGCAAAAGGAGAAACCAAACGACCGATTACAAAGTTAGTACCTCTTGTTGAATCTGAAGTAGGAAACAGTTCGGATAGTAACAAACTATCTCGAGACAAGCGAAATAGGATGAAAAGGCCTACTTGGAGCGGTTTGGGTTGCTACCTATTGATGCTCGCGTTTACACTAATAACACCGAGTGTTCAACAAGATATGCATTTTACCCCATTGACAAAAAATCAAACTATTTATTTTGACAAGATTGCAGAGTTACAGGAAATTACAGATGAATGGAAGTTAGTATTTTATTACAATATGACCACGTACTGGAATAATTTTGATACCCTACAGCAATACGTGTCCCACATAACACAACTTCGCTGCGATAGCTGGATGTTACAATTTCATGTTTTAATCAATCAATTAGAGCAAAGCACAAAAGAACTTGCTTATTACAATGCAATCTTGAAATCCCAACGATTAATTCAGCACAGGTTTAAAAGAGGATTAATCGACGGAGTTGGATATGTCGCGAACTCACTATTTGGCGTGTTAGATCAGCATTTTGCAGAAAAATACGAACAGGACATCCATACCATTCAGCACAATGAAGATCATTTGTTACAACTGCTTAAAAACCAGACTAGCATTTTGGAAACCCAGAATAACATCATACAGCGCAACGAAGCAACAATGGTAACGCAACTTACGTTGGTAAAGGATCACCTCACTAGTCTGGAAAACAAAACGCTTATGGATAAACTGGACATAACAAATGCTTTTTACATAATAACATCTGCATTAGCTGCAGAAAGCATGGCGCAACATCTAAAAGAAATCCAACAAAACATTATCAATACATTGACAAATATGCACCAAGGTCATATTGACATACATTTATTATCATCCAGCCAGCTACAAGGCGAGTTAGATAGGATAGCTCGACAATTACCCCGCGACTCTACGCTACCTGAAATAAAAAATGACGTAAGGGACATCTACAGGTTGTTCAGAATACATGCACGCATTACACAGCAATATTTATTGATGGAAATAAAAATACCGATATTGAGCGACGCATTATACGAACTTAATAAAATGATTAGTATACCTCAACGTATTGACATTAATCGGGTGATATACGTTATTCCGAATTCTGAATTTATGGCAGTTAACATTAACCAGCATTCTTTCATACCTCTCGAACAATCTGACATCCAAGAATGCCAAAGAGATCATGACAATCTTCTTATGTGCAAAGTAAACCATCCTATATACAATACGGGTAATCGACATAAATCTATTTGCGAGGTACAATTAATCCGAGACAATGAGAAACACTCCGTATATTGTCATACGGAAATAAAAGTATGCGCTGACAAGTGGATAAAATTACATAAACAAAACACCTGGTTTTATTATTGTTGTGGCACGTGCGAAGTACAACTAGTGTGTGGTGCTCAAATGACATCGGAAACATTACTCCACTCGGGTTTAATAACACTTAAACGAGGATGTAACTTGCAAGGCGATTCATTCATGTTGCATGCCTATACAGAATATACAAGTGACGTAGTAGTTAAAGAACCAAATGCCATGATACTACCCACAATCTCTCCCATTAACAACATCATAAACACTTCGATTCGGAACTCGTCATTGCTTATTGAAACGCACGATGAAACATTTAAAAGGATCGACGCAGACTTACGCTCGATTAAAGAACAATCGAAGCTAGACACCTTATCCTCTCACGACCTTCATCACTACATTGCGATCTATGTTGTTATCGCTATCTGCATTGCCCTGTCTGTAACAACGGTGTACGCATGGCGAAAAATGTCATCACAAAGGAAGAAGGAAGGTCCGCAAGATGCGAGAAGCAGAAGAATACAAGACGAAAACGATGACATCGAGGAAGGGTACAGCAAAATCAAAAAACGGCAGTCACAAGTGCATAATGATGTGATTATGATGACGAGTGTTGACCCCACCTCAAGTGAAAAGAAATTTGACACTACAAGACACAGTGATGTGTGCTAAGCTTAAGCAGTGTGACATAACATTAATGGGTTTTCGGTTACATATAAGTATATCGGGGAATCATATTTTATTTATATACTCTGTTTTAGTTTTAATGTTTTTCCGATGGAGTTTTTTGTTTGTTCTTGTTAGTATTTTGCATTTATGTTATTTTCTCGTTTTGGCAATATGTACGATGCACGTACATGGGTTTAAAATATTTAATTTATAATTATTGCAATAAGTTAGTTACATAGGCTCGCGTATGTGTACTTTGACCGCGGCCTACATTTTTGTAGTGCATTGACATGCAGCGAAACAATTCTCATACAGTTTTATTCTTAATTAATTTAGTGTTCAATAAATCGTGGTTCTAGTCGGACAACTTGCATTTTTACTGACAGTTCCATAGACACTCAATTGCATTTACATTTATAATTACATTTACATTTACATTTACATAGACATTTGCATTAACCTAAATGTTCGATTAACACATCTTACACGCGTATAAATTCAATCAACATTTTTTTCGCCATTGTTCTTTATCAGATCACAAAGGATCTTACATCAAAGTACACGTTGTGACGCTTTTGTGACGTCATCGTAAACATAGGTAGATAATTACGAGGAATAAAATAGATTTCAGTCCTCTTCCATGTTCGAATTAGTTATAAAACTTAATAATATTGATAATTGATTGGATAAAACGATCAATAAATTTTTAAAACGATAAAACAGTGACTGTTTTTACGGAAACTGATGTCACATAACATGCGCCCAAGATGGCAGCGTTTAAATCTCCGGAATCTGATTGCAGTTTTGTATATTTATTTTTATGATTAAATATTAATATTTTTGTCAAAGAAATGTGTTATGGTAATTGATGTTGTAAAGTTCGTTTTGTTCGTTCGTTTCATTCATTCGTTTGTCGCAGGCGTGGGTGGAGCACTGGTCGGTGGCAGCGTGTCGGCAGGAGGCGGCCCGCGCCATCGACCTGGCGAGCTGCCTGCGCGCGTTCACGAGCTGCGAGCGACTCGAGCAGCGCTACCACTGCGCGCACTGCCGCAGCGCGCAGCCCGCCACCAAGAAACTGCAGATCTGGCGCCTGCCGCCCATACTGGTACATACATAGCTATAACCATCGACCTGGCGAGCTGCCTGCGCGCGTTCACGAGCTGCGAGCGACTCGAGCAGCGCTACCACTGCGCGCACTGCCGCAGCGCGCAGCCCGCCACCAAGAAACTGCAGATCTGGCGCCTGCCGCCCATACTGGTACATACATAGCTATAACCATCGACCTGGCGAGCTGCCTGCGCGCGTTCACGAGCTGCGAGCGACTCGAGCAGCGCTACCACTGCGCGCACTGCCGCAGCGCGCAGCCCGCCACCAAGAAACTGCAGATCTGGCGCCTGCCGCCCATACTGGTACATACATAGCTATAACCATCGACCTGGCGAGCTGCCTGCGCGCGTTCACGAGCTGCGAGCGACTCGAGCAGCGCTACCACTGCGCGCACTGCCGCAGCGCGCAGCCCGCCACCAAGAAACTGCAGATCTGGCGCCTGCCGCCCATACTGGTACATACATAGCTATAACCATCGACCTGGCGAGCTGCCTGCGCGCGTTCACGAGCTGCGAGCGACTCGAGCAGCGCTACCACTGCGCGCACTGCCGCAGCGCGCAGCCCGCCACCAAGAAACTGCAGATCTGGCGCCTGCCGCCCATACTGGTACATACATAGCTATAACCATCGACCTGGCGAGCTGCCTGCGCGCGTTCACGAGCTGCGAGCGACTCGAGCAGCGCTACCACTGCGCGCACTGCCGCAGCGCGCAGCCCGCCACCAAGAAACTGCAGATCTGGCGCCTGCCGCCCATACTGGTACATACATAGCTATAACCATCGACCTGGCGAGCTGCCTGCGCGCGTTCACGAGCTGCGAGCGACTCGAGCAGCGCTACCACTGCGCGCACTGCCGCAGCGCGCAGCCCGCCACCAAGAAACTGCAGATCTGGCGCCTGCCGCCCATACTGGTACATACATAGCTATAACCATCGACCTGGCGAGCTGCCTGCGCGCGTTCACGAGCTGCGAGCGACTCGAGCAGCGCTACCACTGCGCGCACTGCCGCAGCGCGCAGCCCGCCACCAAGAAACTGCAGATCTGGCGCCTGCCGCCCATACTGGTACATACATAGCTATAACCATCGACCTGGCGAGCTGCCTGCGCGCGTTCACGAGCTGCGAGCGACTCGAGCAGCGCTACCACTGCGCGCACTGCCGCAGCGCGCAGCCCGCCACCAAGAAACTGCAGATCTGGCGCCTGCCGCCCATACTGGTACATACATAGCTATAACCATCGACCTGGCGAGCTGCCTGCGCGCGTTCACGAGCTGCGAGCGACTCGAGCAGCGCTACCACTGCGCGCACTGCCGCAGCGCGCAGCCCGCCACCAAGAAACTGCAGATCTGGCGCCTGCCGCCCATACTGGTACATACATAGCTATAACCATCGACCTGGCGAGCTGCCTGCGCGCGTTCACGAGCTGCGAGCGACTCGAGCAGCGCTACCACTGCGCGCACTGCCGCAGCGCGCAGCCCGCCACCAAGAAACTGCAGATCTGGCGCCTGCCGCCCATACTGGTACATACATAGCTATAACCATCGACCTGGCGAGCTGCCTGCGCGCGTTCACGAGCTGCGAGCGACTCGAGCAGCGCTACCACTGCGCGCACTGCCGCAGCGCGCAGCCCGCCACCAAGAAACTGCAGATCTGGCGCCTGCCGCCCATACTGGTACATACATAGCTATAACCATCGACCTGGCGAGCTGCCTGCGCGCGTTCACGAGCTGCGAGCGACTCGAGCAGCGCTACCACTGCGCGCACTGCCGCAGCGCGCAGCCCGCCACCAAGAAACTGCAGATCTGGCGCCTGCCGCCCATACTGGTACATACATAGCTATAACCATCGACCTGGCGAGCTGCCTGCGCGCGTTCACGAGCTGCGAGCGACTCGAGCAGCGCTACCACTGCGCGCACTGCCGCAGCGCGCAGCCCGCCACCAAGAAACTGCAGATCTGGCGCCTGCCGCCCATACTGGTACATACATAGCTATAACCATCGACCTGGCGAGCTGCCTGCGCGCGTTCACGAGCTGCGAGCGACTCGAGCAGCGCTACCACTGCGCGCACTGCCGCAGCGCGCAGCCCGCCACCAAGAAACTGCAGATCTGGCGCCTGCCGCCCATACTGGTACATACATAGCTATAACCATCGACCTGGCGAGCTGCCTGCGCGCGTTCACGAGCTGCGAGCGACTCGAGCAGCGCTACCACTGCGCGCACTGCCGCAGCGCGCAGCCCGCCACCAAGAAACTGCAGATCTGGCGCCTGCCGCCCATACTGGTACATACATAGCTATAACCATCGACCTGGCGAGCTGCCTGCGCGCGTTCACGAGCTGCGAGCGACTCGAGCAGCGCTACCACTGCGCGCACTGCCGCAGCGCGCAGCCCGCCACCAAGAAACTGCAGATCTGGCGCCTGCCGCCCATACTGGTACATACATAGCTATAACCATCGACCTGGCGAGCTGCCTGCGCGCGTTCACGAGCTGCGAGCGACTCGAGCAGCGCTACCACTGCGCGCACTGCCGCAGCGCGCAGCCCGCCACCAAGAAACTGCAGATCTGGCGCCTGCCGCCCATACTGGTACATACATAGCTATAACCATCGACCTGGCGAGCTGCCTGCGCGCGTTCACGAGCTGCGAGCGACTCGAGCAGCGCTACCACTGCGCGCACTGCCGCAGCGCGCAGCCCGCCACCAAGAAACTGCAGATCTGGCGCCTGCCGCCCATACTGGTACATACATAGCTATAACCATCGACCTGGCGAGCTGCCTGCGCGCGTTCACGAGCTGCGAGCGACTCGAGCAGCGCTACCACTGCGCGCACTGCCGCAGCGCGCAGCCCGCCACCAAGAAACTGCAGATCTGGCGCCTGCCGCCCATACTGGTACATACATAGCTATAACCATCGACCTGGCGAGCTGCCTGCGCGCGTTCACGAGCTGCGAGCGACTCGAGCAGCGCTACCACTGCGCGCACTGCCGCAGCGCGCAGCCCGCCACCAAGAAACTGCAGATCTGGCGCCTGCCGCCCATACTGGTACATACATAGCTATAACCATCGACCTGGCGAGCTGCCTGCGCGCGTTCACGAGCTGCGAGCGACTCGAGCAGCGCTACCACTGCGCGCACTGCCGCAGCGCGCAGCCCGCCACCAAGAAACTGCAGATCTGGCGCCTGCCGCCCATACTGGTACATACATAGCTATAACCATCGACCTGGCGAGCTGCCTGCGCGCGTTCACGAGCTGCGAGCGACTCGAGCAGCGCTACCACTGCGCGCACTGCCGCAGCGCGCAGCCCGCCACCAAGAAACTGCAGATCTGGCGCCTGCCGCCCATACTGGTACATACATAGCTATAACCATCGACCTGGCGAGCTGCCTGCGCGCGTTCACGAGCTGCGAGCGACTCGAGCAGCGCTACCACTGCGCGCACTGCCGCAGCGCGCAGCCCGCCACCAAGAAACTGCAGATCTGGCGCCTGCCGCCCATACTGGTACATACATAGCTATAACCATCGACCTGGCGAGCTGCCTGCGCGCGTTCACGAGCTGCGAGCGACTCGAGCAGCGCTACCACTGCGCGCACTGCCGCAGCGCGCAGCCCGCCACCAAGAAACTGCAGATCTGGCGCCTGCCGCCCATACTGGTACATACATAGCTATAACCATCGACCTGGCGAGCTGCCTGCGCGCGTTCACGAGCTGCGAGCGACTCGAGCAGCGCTACCACTGCGCGCACTGCCGCAGCGCGCAGCCCGCCACCAAGAAACTGCAGATCTGGCGCCTGCCGCCCATACTGGTACATACATAGCTATAACCATCGACCTGGCGAGCTGCCTGCGCGCGTTCACGAGCTGCGAGCGACTCGAGCAGCGCTACCACTGCGCGCACTGCCGCAGCGCGCAGCCCGCCACCAAGAAACTGCAGATCTGGCGCCTGCCGCCCATACTGGTACATACATAGCTATAACCATCGACCTGGCGAGCTGCCTGCGCGCGTTCACGAGCTGCGAGCGACTCGAGCAGCGCTACCACTGCGCGCACTGCCGCAGCGCGCAGCCCGCCACCAAGAAACTGCAGATCTGGCGCCTGCCGCCCATACTGGTACATACATAGCTATAACCATCGACCTGGCGAGCTGCCTGCGCGCGTTCACGAGCTGCGAGCGACTCGAGCAGCGCTACCACTGCGCGCACTGCCGCAGCGCGCAGCCCGCCACCAAGAAACTGCAGATCTGGCGCCTGCCGCCCATACTGGTACATACATAGCTATAACCATCGACCTGGCGAGCTGCCTGCGCGCGTTCACGAGCTGCGAGCGACTCGAGCAGCGCTACCACTGCGCGCACTGCCGCAGCGCGCAGCCCGCCACCAAGAAACTGCAGATCTGGCGCCTGCCGCCCATACTGGTACATACATAGCTATAACCATCGACCTGGCGAGCTGCCTGCGCGCGTTCACGAGCTGCGAGCGACTCGAGCAGCGCTACCACTGCGCGCACTGCCGCAGCGCGCAGCCCGCCACCAAGAAACTGCAGATCTGGCGCCTGCCGCCCATACTGGTACATACATCGCTATAACCATCGACCTGGCGAGCTGCCTGCGCGCGTTCACGAGCTGCGAGCGACTCGAGCAGCGCTACCACTGCGCGCACTGCCGCAGCGCGCAGCCCGCCACCAAGAAACTGCAGATCTGGCGCCTGCCGCCCATACTGGTACATACTCCACCATGAATCAGTGTCGCTTTTTCGTGCTCCTGGTCGTCCGATAGTAGAAAGGGCTAGAGGGAATAAGATCGTGGAGATCGTGGAGATTGTGGAATAAGATGGTGGTTATGTCAGATTAAATATGTCGTCTCCTAAAAGTTCCAATTAATTGAAAGACTACTATATCCTAACTTTTCACTTACCAGACAGTACTAAAATATAATAGTATAATCAATCCCTACCATGTCTCTTGCCGAGCCTACACTAACACAAACACTATATCCACAGATAGTCCACCTAAAACGATTCCAATACGTAAACAACAAATGGATCAAATCGCAGAAGGTCGTCAACTTCCCCTTCCAAGATTTCGACCCTACCGCATACTTAGCATCAGTACCACAAGAGACCATCCTCCGGCATACAGAACTCATCAACGGCAAGCGGAGATCGTCCGTCTTCGTCGATGACACGATTTCGGAGTCAGAAAGCGAAGACGATGAGGATAATGTACAGCCTAAAGTACAAAATAAGCCCAAAGTGGAACGGAAGCGACGAGGGTCCGTGGAGACGAAGGGTCGACAGCGGCTGGAGTCCACCAGCCTGGTGACAACACCGGTTACTGATGACAACCTGATAGACTACCATCAGCACCATCTACTCAAGGATCAGGACCCCTTCGATATCAAGTACAGATTATATGCTGTTGTGGTGAGTTATTTTTAATACAGTTGACAAAAGAGTTAGGTATATACAGGCACTTAACAAGCTCTGTGTTTTAACTAAGATTAAGAAATATACATGTAATATGCTTGTATTCCATGAAGGGTTAGGCAGAAGTGTATATATATACAGCACCCGGCCATTTTTTATGGATTAAGTCGGCAAATGAGCTGACGGTAAGTAGTCATCGTTGCCCATGGACACCTGTAACACCAGAGGAGTTGCTGACTGCGGACCGACCCCAACGGACTGCAGACTGCCAGAGGTTCTGGGCCTTATTCGCCTAGTCTATCTATCTATACCCAATAATTGTGATATAAGTTATCGAAATTCGTTTAAAATATTATTTCTTACACAATATTAAGTTCTATTTTTTTTTTATAAACCACTAACGTGGCAAACAAGCATACGGCCCGCTTGATGGTAAGCGGTTACCGCAGCCTATAGACGCTTGCAACACCAGGGGTATCACTCGCGCGTTGCTGACCCTGTAAATTAAGGAGGCATAGTTGGGCTGGTAGCTAGACATGCTGCCATGCATGACAGCGGAGGTAACAAAACACCACCGGTGCCCCACACTGCCGATACAACGCTTCGTCGCGGAGCTCTGGCGACCTTGTTTACCGTTAAAAACAGAACATACTCGTAGCACGGAGCTATATTATTTGGCTACGATTTTCTGCAAGGTGGAGGTACTTACCCAGTCGAGCAGCTCCAATTGTGAGTGGAATTATTCAATTCCACTATATCCTACCTCTCATATTCTATACTTGTGTCTGTTTGTCGTAGTCGCACTCGGGGCAGCTGAGCGGCGGACATTACGTAGCGTACGCCCGCAACCCGTCGGGCGCGTGGCTGTGCTACAACGACAGCTCGTGCCGCGAGCTGGCCGGGCCCGCGCCGCCCATCGACCCCGCCAGCGCCTACCTGCTGTTCTACGAGCGACAGGGGCTCGACTACGAGAGGTAACACCACTGTTAACCATCATGAGTCACTACGACTCGTGCCGGCAGCTAGATGGAAAGGCACACAGATTAGTTATTGCTGATTTTTTAAAATAGCTAGTATTTAGGATAAACATAATTGTTACAAACAAGTACAACAAAAATTCTCAGACTGTAAGTAATAATAATGATTAAAAATCGACCAGCTTTCATTTCAACAAATTGAATTATTACGGAGTCAAAGTCCATATTTATTAACTAGTTGTTACTTTTTGAACGTCGTTTTTACATTGAAATAAAACTACTTTTTACGGATTTTATTGCGATGTATTGATATTAATCAATTCCTGATGGTTCGGATCTTTTACAGCATCAGACATTTTTTCATTTTTATTTAAGACAGCCTCCAATACATCCACTCTTTTGAGTAAAGAGATTATCAAAATAGCGTAGGAAGGTTCTTATAATAAAAACATTTAAATTGCAGGTATCTCCCTGATATAGAGGGCAAAGAGCCAGTAGTGCGGGACGCGGAAGTGTTGGATCCCGACGAGAATGACCTCAAGAAGATGTGCTCTATTGTGTAAGTACTGTTGTAACATCTGTGTGCTGCGGGCTCCACCAGGCTCGCTACTCACATGCTAGTGTAAGTAGAATGAATTGGAACACTCGGCCTATGTTGGCGATGCGATATCGCGTCCAGAATGCTGCTATATGTGAAAAATGATTATGTTTTAAAACAGCTGATTATTCTCTGAATTGGGTTCCATACGCTTGAAAGCTGATGACGTTACTGATTTGTTAGTCAGTGTCAAAGTGGCGCCTCTAGCGGTAACAATTGTTAACAAGGTCCCCGAATTGAGTGCTTGTGTTGCAATTAGTCTCAAAATTATTGTTTTCATTAATAAATTAGGCGACCGCGATGGGACCACAAAGAAATGCTCAAATTATATTAACATTCTTCGTCAGCGAGGATGTTAATTTTACGTCTTGTCATTGACAACTACTTATACCAAAAACAAATACACAAATTAAATATTTTTTTTTAATATTGAAATCGATTTTTTTAAATAAATTATACGGTTATTTTACATGAACATATTTTTGTATTGGTTGTGCTTCGGTAAAAAAAATGTTGATTAAGAGAAATATTTTCAATATCTTATGTTTTATGTCAAGTTAAACACCCAAATCTGGTCATTAAAATAGCCCTGTATCTTCAATGTTGATTTTGTATCGCAGCAGATAAGGTAGGGGTATGGTTTTGTTTGTTATGATTGTAAATGTTATGCATTCCTATTGTTGGTTTATTTTAAGCGTTTAGAGCAACACGGGGTTGTGTTAAGAACGATTTTGAGCTTTATGGCCAATATCTTGAGACTTAAATGGCGGAAGTGATTTTCTTGTTAAATTCTATTACGTCATTTTGGTCTTAAGATATCGAATCATCGGTCACACATTTATTAGCATTATTTTATTCTGATTATGTACGATCATTTTAAGACTTGAAAAGTTCTAATTCCTGGCTAAATTCTTTTATACTTGATCCTTTCTGATTTTACCAACATTATTTGTAATGATAAAGGATATTAAAAAAAAAAACAATACTAATAGAACTTACTTTTTTTACCTTATGATTACTGCTTCGTTTCTTTCCTTCGATTGTCGTTTAGAATTTGAACGATTACTTATATAAAGCTTATACAATGATTAGTAAAAGGGTTCAGCCGAAAGCAATGCTAATGAATGTGTCTCCATTGTAATATAGATTGTTTTTGTTATTGGAAGTATGTAACGCGTCTTACTGTACATATACTTATTTTTAATTAAAATTCAGTTTGTTAAATATACCAGTGCTGAATTTATTCATGAATATTTTTATAGTTTAACAATCGTATAGGTCGGGCAAGTGTGATTTTATGTTAAACATTTTTATCGTCAACTTTGGCTAAACCTTGGAAATGAATTTATGAGAAATGTAAAAATTACTTATGATCTTTTTATTGAGTTTAAAAAAAAACCAGCCTAAATTAGCACACATATTATCCCTCTAGATCATGAGAATTATATTTATTTACTTCTGCAACCCACAAAAATATTGTCATTTTAGGTTCCTACTTGGAACAAAACAAGCGCGTCGCCCGGTGTCGCCTGTTACGATAATATTATAAAGGAGACTGATGTGATGTAATGTAATATACGCGGTGTGCTATATTTTACTCATTGGAATATTTTGTATTTCATTAATTGTAGATAGTCTTGTGTTTACCATGTTTTGTATCAATTGACTTTAAAGAATATCTTCATTATGTCTTTATTAAGCGCGAGCTAAATTCAATTTTACGTACTGTTATGGTCAATAAAGAAATATTGTTAATATACTGTACTAAATTACCTAGTTAGACTGATTTAAATTCTGAATAAAGGTCTGGTCTTATTTTTGTTTCGGGCTTATTAAAAAAAGTACTTAAAGCTCGTAAAGTCTTTAAAGCTCAAACCTATTTTTATCAAATTGATACAAAACATAGTAAGGATCATGAAAAATAATATATTCTTCTAGTGCGAAAACTATTTAGTGTAACTACACTTACGTGTTATTTTATTTTATAAACTATTGTTAATAATAAATATCGATATATTATAAACGCGAGCTTTAGCACCCAAATAGCTCACTATAATTATCATTTTATAATTATTGTAATGATATCTTTTAATAATTATTGTAACTATCTTTTTATAATTATTATTATTAATTACTGCTTAGGGCACAATGTCGTGATGCTTAATAAATTCTAGTGAGATACGATATATAATAAGTATTAGACACATATGTTTAAGTAATATATTCATTGATATTATGAGCAGGTGTACACGATCCTAGTTAAATATATATTACAGATACATATTCGAAATAATTAATGAAAGTAGCTTTTATATTGCGACATTATTTATCAATGTTTGCTACCGGAGGGTAACAGGGACATTTTTGTATGCTGGGCGCTGTCTTTGCTGTCTTTGCTAAGTCACATAATTTTATATTTATTTATTTGATCGTGTGCATCAAATTTTTCTTTATTATTCAGTAATTTTGTACTATTGCAGCCACGGTCACAATGAGAAATGAATCACAATAAGTCATGTTTTTTTTAGTAATAGTAGTCATAGCTGAGACGGAAGTTGCCGCATTACGATAAGACGTACGTCATCAAAAACCTTTTTTATAAAATATATGTCGGTGTTAAAATAAATCTCGTAAAATATACGTCGGTGTTACAAATAAATCTCGTAAAATATACGTCGGTGTTACAAATAAATTTTGTTATATATATGTCGGTGTTACAATAAGTCTCGTGTCAAAATTAAATGTTTTATTTTAATTAGATCAATATTACAGGCACTTTTGATTCGTGGTTGTTATAGTACAGACTACAATTGTATCTTCAGCACATCAAACGTGCGCATACGCAGGGAAAGTTATATAATCTGTATATTTTAACAGTGATAATGCCGGTATCGTTGAAATGCTATCGTGGGTGTGTCGTGCCATCGCTCTGTTTCCTTTCCGCTTCTATACCAAAGCACTTTCTTTTAACTTTGTTGGAGCTTTACAAATATACAACGATTCACCTATTATATTTGGGATCGCACTATAATGTTTAAGCTATCATTATTCTATGTAAGAGAGAGATGGCACTATATAGACTGTATACCGCCATCCCTCTCCAATTGTTCCATTGTTTGAAAGATTTTTGAGCTTTCACAGCTTTTTGTAGATTGAGAATTTTGTTGGTAACTGAATACCAATAACACGATTGCGTTGAATGTAATATTATCAAATTGTTATCCAATTAAGTATTTTGAATATCCCTGTGCAATAAAGAATTTCTTTTGTATGTATTTTGGTTTTTTAATTGTACCACTTTGCTTGCAAGTTTACAGTAATTTCGTCTGGAAACTTATGTCCACAAATCTTTGAAGTTAAAGATACGTGTTAGTCAAAGTCAAATCTTTTATTTCAAATAAACCAATAAGACAGGCACTTTTGCATTGTCAAAACTACGTGCACAGTTTCAAATAGTCTTATGGAGAAGAACCGACAGGAAACTCCATAGATACTCTTTTAAATAAAAAAATATTTTTGTTAGTGGCGCTAAAATCTCTAACAACAGCACGCACCGATTGAAGAACCTAACATTCCCATAATTAATTAGTAAAACAGACGTAAGTGCTGTTACAACAATATAGATTCTAAGATGACCATTTCAAGCCTTCTAAGGGAAATAAAATAATAATTCTCATCGTAATATAAAACATTTATTATTTTATCAAAAAGTTTTCTTAAATTGTAATAATTAACATAATTTATATACACTTGCTTCCAAAAACATTGCACCACATTGGTATTGAATAATACCTCACTGGTCAATTATTTTGCTCGCAAGTGTAGTCTTACACAACGGACGGAATTAAAATACAAATAAATACTAATTTGTACAACAACGCAACGCGTAATAGAGCCACAGGTAATAGAGCTTAAAATTTTTGATTTTTTTTTTCGCATAGATTATATCTCAAAGATAATGTTCATATTCTTCAAAAGTAAGTACCCGACATCCTAATTTAATTCAAATAAAGTTCAAAATAGATAAAAAAATTGTGATGTCTGCTTGAGTATTCTATTGCCATTTCTATCTGTATCATGCAAGTATGATTTTAGTCTGAGAAATAATCTGCGCTTACGTTTCTTACCTCATTGTAAATGATGTTGAAAACAGTTTTTATTTGTGAATTGTTTCAGGAGCTTTCGGTTAAGGACGGCTAAACCATACATGCGTGTCGGAGTGCCTTTCAATGTTTCACTAAATAGGTTGACAATGTCGTCTCTATTCTGTGGCACTAAGGTTGAAATCTTAACGAAATAACTATGTACAGTATGTATAACTAGAGGCAGTGAGTAGCTAAGCTAAGGTAAGTGATGTGTGAGTGGTCAGGCCCAGCGCCGCCACGCGGGTTGCGGCTGCGTGTCGCTCGCCTGGACCACGTTGGACACGCCGCCGTGAGTTAGCGGGTACGGCGCCTGCGAACAAGTTCACTTACGTTATATGAAGCTGTAACAGACTATTTTCTTACTCTTTTTATCTAGGGAAAATATCATTTGTTTTTGTTCAATTTGCAAAAGGTAGGTATCATTATAATCTGTAGAAGTGTGATCGCGTGCTAATGTATCTATACGTGGTTACTGATTACATAATCAACCCATTATATTGTGCCACTGCTGGGCACGGGTCTCCTCGCAGAATGAGAGGGATTAGGCTATAGTCCACCACGCTGGCCTAGTGCGGGTTAGCAGACTTCACACGCCATCGAGAAAATCTCTCACGATGTTTTCCTTCACCGTTTACTGACATAATTATTGTCACTGGAGAGCCATTATCGTAAAATGCCCAAGGCCTCCAATAGGTCAAAGACGGTCCTGGTCTTCGTTGTTTTTTTCTTCTGACTTCATTTTGTCAAACTCCTAAACTATCAACCACTTGTAACTCACATTGGTGCCCCCTAGCCAGCGCTGCTTGATAAAGTCTGCGACTCTCTCGCCGATCATGATGACCGGCGCGTTGGTGTTTCCTGACGTCACTGAGGGCATCACGCTGGCATCCGCCACGCGTAATCGATCAATACCTTGCACCTGTAAAGAAAACGGGAAGGATCAAAAAGTGATGAAATTAGTGTGACGTAATTTATGGATGGCCCTATAAGTAGGTATGCCATTAGGTACTGGATATATTATATTTATATGAGGATTAGAACGACTGTTCAATCCTACCTGCAGCAAGTTATCAACCACGGCGGTAGGGTCGCCTCTGGGCCCCATCTTGCAGGAGCCTGCCTGATGGTTCTCTGGCGCGGTCTGCATCCTGACGGCGCACTCCCAGTACGCGTCGCAGCCGAACTTGATCTTTTCGCACCCCTTTACGGGGGTCTTGTCCAGCTTCACCCCGTAGCGCTTCAGGGCCTTGGTTTCTGACAACTTGATGGAGAATTTGATGCCTTCGATCAACGTCTTCACGTCGTCTGGGTGAGTAAGGTAGCTGAAATCGTAAATAACTAAGTAAAGGTTTGTCACTTTAGTGGGTCATTCGTTATTTTTTAAATATTGCCTAATCAGTATAGCCGCTGTAAGAGTAGGTATTGCTTATTCAGCCCATTGTTAGAAGCTATTCTAATATAAGCTCTCCACGAATGAACTTCGAAATCGATTAATCGATCTCAGATCGTTATGCTTAATACATATAGGTACCTACGTAGTATTTCTAAGTAGTCTATGCTTCCATAGACTATTTACTTAGAAATACTACATATTTAGAATACCGTAGCTAACATCGAAATATCTGTGTCCGTAGTCCGTAAGTGTCCGTGATAAATTAGGTTCTATATTAATAACTCTAAAATTTCGACCGTAGTTATCTAGGTACTGCATTCGTATTGTGTACGATTGGCTGAACTTGGCTGTGGCTGTCGCCGTCCGTGTCATTGACGTAGAGAACGCTGCCGCGCCGATGCCGTTCCATTTTTAAAACTGCTTCCTATGGACATTTCTTTAGTGTGGCTGTGAAAATGTTTGTGTTGTGAATTGACAAACATTAATTTATCCTGCAATAGACTTCTATGAACTCCTAAGAAAGTAGAATATGTTATACAATAGTGATGTGTACGCAGAATTCAGCCGTGAAGTTCTTCGTTTTCGTGGGAATGGAAATAGTTACTCCAGATTATTGAAGGTAAGTGTTTCTTAAATCTTGTAAAAGTTGTATTTTGAAAGTCTTACCCTCCTAGCATAGCAGAAATTGGAGGAGGACCGAATCAAATATGGTTATAGTCTTCCACAGGCTATCCGATAGCCGTAGGGTCTATAAAGGATAAGACATAATTTTATGACAAAGAACTACCTGATAATTCTCTACGACGTTTTTTTTCTGTTAATAAATGTAGTGGGTGGGTCGGTAGGTAGGTAGGTAGGAAAGTAAAATATTAATTTTATGATTCAACTGCGGCAGACGACTCTGGACTGAGGCCTGTCTCCGCTAGTCGCTTCCGGTCAGCAATACTTACTTGGCATATATCTTCGGATACTCAAAGGGGTCAGCGGACGCAATCTCCAGGCGGCCCCTGCTCTTGGGGTGCAAGACGGTGGGTATGATCTGTATGGTCCTGGAGCCGTTGTCCAGACGCTCGCCCACCATGCCGGTCTTCGCGCAGTCCGCCAGGAACCCGCCGAAGAACAGCTGGATGTCAGGGTTGTCATCCGCAGGGTTAGAGTATTTCGTGTTTATGAAGGCGGTTACTTCTGATATTCCTGGGAAGTACCGATTTAGGTTCGTTATGTATTGCAGACGTCTATAGGCTGCGGTTACCGCATACCTTTCGGCAGTACGCTTATTTATTCTTAGTACTTACGTAGAAAAAAAAAAGAATTACCAGTCCCGGACATGAGTCCGTCCCTGAAGAGCAAGTACTCCATGGCGGTGGCCCAGTTGAGCGGCGTGGTGTTGTTGTCGTTGACCTTGAAGTTGAGGAAGTGCGCCACGTGGTTGTGCAGGTTGCGGCCCACGGCCGGCAGCTTGTGCACCAGCTTGACGCCCGCGCGCGACAGCACGTCCGGCGAGCCCACGCCGCTCAGCTGCAGGATCTGCGGGGACGCCACCGCGCCCGCGCTGCGGATGACGATCAATCACTTATTTAATTGAATTACACTATGAGTAAGTTAGGTTTTATATAGGCTTGTAATTCTGCTGCAGGCTCTTGTTATTATGACTAAGTTGTGTTTAAAGTCTTCCTTCGGGAATCAAAAGTCACGGATTCGGGAGCCAAGGTCCTTTATAAACCCTATTCTCTGAAGCATAATGTTCTATTAGGAATGATCTTAAGCTCACCTCAAAATAATCTCGTTGTTTGCAAAAATAACTTCAGTTCCTCCAAAGCTGTTTCTAACTTCGACGGCATATGCCTGCCTGTTAGTCTGGTTGATGAGGATCCTGGTGACTGTGGCGTTGAGCATTACGTGCAGGTTGGGCCGGTGCTTGGCGGGTCGCAGGAAGGCGCGCGCCACGCTCAGCCGGGAGCCGTTACGATTTGTGGTCTGTGCTATCGAGAACCCGGTGTGATGGATGCCGTTGAGATCGCGTTGTTTGTAGCCTGGAATGTAGGAAGGCTGGTTAGTAATTGGTTAACAATATTTGGACATAGGTTTCTAGGACAGAGTTATAACCTTAACCATATCACTACAGTATCGTCGGTTAGTGAAGTTTTAATTTCTTTTTGGCGAGGGAAATTGTTTAACATTAGATTCTCTTTTGAAATGAGAGATGGCCTTTGCAAACAATAAACAGTTTTAGATTTCAGGTATCTATCTGAAAGGTTTTGTTACTCAAGTTGCTGTTCAATTTAAAAAAATGTAAACAATATGAAAGCATACCTAATTCTTCTCCAGCCTTCACCAGGCTATAGCTTAGAGGTGGATGATACGGAAACTGCGCGACAGTGAGTGGTCCTCCCGTTGCGTGGTATCCCTGGTCCATCTCCTTCAGTTGTTTGTTGTCCTCGGACTTGAGAAAGAAGGGCAGCACCTCCTCGTAGGACCAGCCTTCGTTGCCGGCCGCCGCCCAGCTGTCGTAGTCCTTGCGAGCCCCGCGAATATACATCATGCCGTTCATTACTGAGGTTCCACCCAAGACCTGGAGATAAGTGCACAGTGAACGCGTGAGATTATGTTTATCTATGCGTTGATCATAAAGGGAGTTGGTTTACTGCTCTCTCTTTTTTTAACTTTGTTATTAAAAGGAAGATTAGTTTATGTAGGTATATAATTTTCGGTTCGATTTCTTCGAATTAATTTTGATTTATTCGATTGTTCGATTCTTAAGCCAATGAATTTCAAATTGAAGTCACCTGACCCTAAAGATCGGAGCTTACCTTCCCTCGAGGCCAGTAGCACTTCCGATCTGTCTCTCCGAGACAAGCCGCAGGTTCGGGTTCTGTTTGGTAGCCCCAATCAATACTGGAGCCAATGAAGTTCAGAAACATCGATGGCACTTGCGCTCCTGTGGGCTCGTCGAAACCTGTCAAAAATATTTA
This sequence comes from Acronicta aceris, assembly GCA_910591435.1. Classification (NCBI taxonomy): domain Eukaryota; kingdom Metazoa; phylum Arthropoda; class Insecta; order Lepidoptera; family Noctuidae; genus Acronicta; species Acronicta aceris. The sequence goes on along the minus strand of OU342778.1, from coordinate 620,457 downwards.
TCATTATTATTATTCACTCTAATTTTCTAAGTTGTACCATAATACTTACTAAACTTAGTCCTTTGTTATAAGCATCCTATTGACCCAAGATCAACAGTATTGACCAAAGACCCATAAGACCCAGAGACCTTGCTCTTGCCAGCCCATCTGAGTGACATCCTAGGTACTATCTTGAGTGTAGCCCCTTCAGAGAATTATGATAATTGACTGTCATCCTTTATGTTATAAAATTGCGTTAGCATTAAGTCTATTTCTGACGTGCCAAGGTACAGTTAGCATACTAACTATTATACTTAGGACTGATTTAGGAGTGTTCGACATTAGCATTGAATAGACGGATTTATAATTCACTCAAACCTAAAACAACTTTCCTCTTTTACTAGACTTTTCCTTGTATTTTGTTCTAAGATAAAAAAAATAATGATAGGTACCTGCTTCCAAAAGTAGAACTCTCCATTCAGGCACTTCGGACAGTCTTGCAGCGACCACAGATCCTGCAGATCCACCTCCCACCACTATGAAGTCGTAAACCGAGTCCATATGACGACGATACTGTGGAGGAAGGGAATATACATATATTAAGAAATACTTTACCAACCAGTGGATAATTTTGTGCTTTACATAGATAGTTTTAATATCGAACACAGAGTGGTTGTCTTAAGAATAGCCGCCTAAACAATAATATCTTAGACGTCACAATGTAGGTTACAATATTAACGAGTTTTCAGAAACTCAAAAGTCGGATTTGTCCAGAGTGATTATGTTTAAATAGACTTGAGTTATCAGTAGGTATTGCTCATTACTAGCGCTGTGGATGCTGGACGGCTGTTGTGGTGGCTTGCTTACGCATGTGACTGTAAAATTATTTAGAAAAACTATACGATAAACGTGTACTCTTATTTAATAAAGTTCCAAGTTTTATGCCGTGTTTAACCGCATGCCATTAAAATAGTTTGGTCCTTTTACTCATAATTATGTGCCTCGAAGGACCAGTTTATAAAAGAGAGCGGATAAAAGGAGGTAGGGATCAATGACGTCATCCAGGCTCTAGGCATGCTTTAAAAATATACTGTTGTTAACATTTTCTATCAATTGTATCCCAAACATGGTTTGCAATATCTATTGGTTTTACTTAATTGTGTTTAAAACTTATAATAAAAATTCTTATGTCAGGGTTATGAGTCATATGAGAATTAGTTAGCTATCATAATTCAGAACAAGGATCATATTCTCTTATGATAGCATCGAGATACCTTGTTGGAGTTGCATCCATTACATTTTGCTGACTGTAGACTTCACCGTTCTTTGACACATGCAAATCTGTCAAACAGGGAAAAATAAACAGGACTAGCTTGTATCTCAAATTATCCCACGACGATATCGCTTCACCAAATTCTAATTAATACGTTTTTCTCGTCTGTATTGTGTCACTGTCAGTGACAAGTACTAACTATAACTTTACCATAATATCTGTATGGATCTGTATCACAATTTTTATTACAAGTTGTCGATTACGAAAAAGAGACTTATGCCGAAATCGACCGCAAATCTGACGGGGAAGCGATTACAAATTGGTGGCGACTTGCGGTTGTAATGAGTGCGGTGGTCGCAGCGGAAAGATGATGTGGAGTAACTGTGATGTGACTGCGAGAAACTTGGGACTGTTCTATGGACTAAGTGGGATGGTCCTTCGAGTCTTACTGCGGATTTTTGAGACCGGGATAATTTATCATATCATATGCAACGGGTATGTCAAACTACTAAGTACCGAATAAAAAATGTACTTATCTTGCCCTACAGGTTCTGCCATGGGCTCCGTTATTAGCTAAGACCGCGTAGTTTTAAAAAATAAGATTACGTCCTTAATATTAAAAACTTAAGATAGCGTGTTAAAATTACTTACAGTGTTAGTTTTTATTGTAGTGTCTTGTAATTTGTGGTTAAGTAAAAAATAACTTGATATAATTATAATTTTATTGATTGAATTCTTGCTTAGAAAAAATAAACTTATGAAGTACGTTGAAATAAAACTACTTTTTACGGATTTTATCGCGTTGTATTGATATTATTTGATTCCCGACGTTTCGGACCCTTTACAGCATCCATGGTCACGGGTAGACTAAGTTGTTGGACGTCTTAATGTTACAATTACTAACAGCTACCTTAGAGACTTGGATTTTCCAAGTCCAAAACTGCAAGACCGAAGGATACGGTGAGCTCGTTCTGCGTGAATCGGATCGCCAATAATTAACAAAAATGTAAGGTAGCTGTTAGTAATTGTAACATTAAGACGTCCAACAACTTAGTCTACCCGTGACCATGGATGCTGTAAAGGGTCCGAAACGTCGGGAATCAAATAATATCAATACAACGCGATAAAATCCGTAAAAAGTAGTTTTATTTCAATGTCTAATATTCGCGTAAGTGTCAGAAACCATTATGAAGTACGTGCCGTTTGTACGTGAGTCTTAAACAAAAGGAATAGGTAGGTACCTACTCGTAGTTATAGTATTTTTAAGGTACCTACTATATGTGTAATACTAATAATACTAAATGTCGTGATTGTTTTGTGGTTGTTACTAAATATGTAATATAAATACAATATTTTTATTCCTCAAATTACTCAGGTTTTTTCTAAGCTTTCTTCTCTGGATTCATTTATAAATGTTAAAGAAAATGCACTCACAAAACTCGTTGAAACACCAAGATAAAGTGCCACCAGTTTTTACGTGGGAGAGCCATGCTTCGGCACGAATGGGCCGGCTCGACAGGAGTGATACCACGGCCTCACAGAAAACCGGCGTCAAACAACGCTTACGTTGTGTTTCGCCGAGTGAATGAGGTTAACGGAGGCCCAATCCTCTTTTAAAAGGCCGGCAACGCACTTGTGACTCCTATGGTGTTGCGGGTGTCCATGGGCGGCGGTAATCGCTTATCATCGCTTATCAGGCGATCCGTCTGCTCGTTTGCCCTCCTATCCCATAAAAAAACCAGTGTCTCTAGGATATCCCTATCCATCACGACCGCATAAGCTAATAAGTCATTTAAGTCAATAAAAATATATCAATATAATCCAGCGAAAGTCGAGTCGGACCGCCAGATTTTTTAAAACCAATTTACAAAAAATAATATAACCTACCATCACGCCTGTATTCCCCGAAGTGTTAGGCATAGGTGTACTAATTATACGCCCACAGTTCGCCGTTATGTTTAGGTCCCATATAATAGGGGGCGACCCTATTGTCATTAACCGGGCACAAATCTGAGCTGCTACTGAGAATTTCATAGAAAAACCCAACAACACTTAGCTCGACTTGGGGATCGAATCCAGGAACTCTAGCGTAGCAGTCGCGCTTGGGACCACTAGACTAATGAAGCAGACAAAAAATAATTTTCGTTATAATTATACTCTATAATCGTTGTACTACATATTATTAAATCAATTTCAGTTCACAAAAACTGACACGTCTATAATTTTTTAACGTGTCTACGCACACAGGTAACGTTCTCTTACTTCCTAGTTAGGTAGTACATACGGGAAACTTGTTCACCTTTAACCAAAACCGACAGACGTCTTATGAATATTAACTGACCCCTTTATTTCAAAATGTTTATTACCTAAGAGACAGTGAGGGTGGGTATTATTCTCTACTGCCTACTTAATTTAAATATACCATTACGCCTGTATTCCTCGAAGGGCTAGGCAGAGGTGTACTAAATAACCTACAGCCGCAATTTGTTGGTATGTTTAGGCCCTTATAGGGGGCGATTCCATTGTGCTTAACCGCCTACAAAATTCAAACTCGGAGCAACTAATGAGAATTTCATAGAAAAAACCAATAGCACCGCTCGATCCGGGAATCAAACCTAGGACCTCCAGCGTAGTAGTCGCGCTTAGGATCACTAGGTCAACGAGGCCGTTTAGTATATCGTCAATAGTAGTCATTTATATATGTACTTTTTTTTTTTAAAAAAAGCTTACTAGCAATGTGGGTCGCATATTACTAGTATTCTTGTTATCCCCTCGTGCTAAGCTAAATGCTTGTGTTACGAGTGGGTTCACGTCGGTAGTGCAATGGGTGGATTTCGAACCGGCAACAACATGATCGCAAGTCCGACGCCCTAGCCATTAAGCTACCGCCGCATCTACAGAAACAGAAAGTAGTCGTGACCGCCGACCGACGGGACGTCAGTTCGTGACTGAGTAAAGACATCTAACAATCTTCCCAACAACATTAAATGCTGATTATGACAGCAAAATTTATTCCCACAGTGAGGAAAGCGATCGATCTGGCGATCATTAAAACATTAGATATCTAATAATTATGTACAGTTATTAGTAGAGTGAATGTATTGCGTTGAACGTAAAAGAAGTGACATGTTGTTATGTTAAATGTGATGTGATGACGACACGATTGGCGTAGCGTTTGAGCGATCGGCTTCTGCGTCACGTGTTGTGGGTTCGATCCTCACACGGAGCAAATATCTGTATGATCAAATTATTACCGTTACTTAGAAAAGCAAAACAAACATTCTTTCTTTCTTTCTTCTTTTAAATAAAACGTTGCCCCACACTAGGATTTTCTCCTGTATCGTGGGTGCCACAAACGCCCAGACCCGGAACAACTACCGTTCCGGGTCTGGGCGTTTGTGTATGTGACAATTTGTGTTTGTAAAAGCAAGTGAAGAAAGAAAGAAAGAATGTTTGTTTTCCTTCTCTAAGTAACAGTAATAACATTGTTACTTAGAGAAGCAAAACAAACATTTACATAACAATACCATCACGCCTGTATTCCTCGAAGGGTTAGTCAGAAGTGGACACCCACCAAGTGTTTAGGTCCCACGTAACAATGTCTTAAAAGAATGAATTTACAAAACATTAAAAAACTTGAGATAATGTAAATGATTCTCTAGAATTCGCAGATGTAGGGGGCGGTCGCGGTCAAAAGGGTCGAAAAGTCGAAAGAAATACACGCTACGCCTATGTGTTCAAAGTCAAAATCAAAGTCAAAATGTTTTATTACAATTAGAGTAATAAGTACTTTTGAAAAGTCAAAACTAGTTGCTCCGTCGTGAACTTGAATTACGTGACCCATCTCTTAGACCGTGCATTCCATCAGACAAATTTAAGGTCAGAAGCATCCAAACCAACCAATAAAAACTGCTGACGTTCTCCGGCATATCAACCTTCCATTTCTTCTTGCTTCCTGATGAGACCGATATCCGCTCATCCGCTTCTATCGCACATCGCGGAAATACCGATGGCTAGATACGTCAGGCTGTCAGGCGTGCGTCTTACTTAATGAAGTGAAGTCAGGCATAGGCCATTATGTAGTCAATCATTTTTTTTAGTTATTACACTGCTTTGTGATTCAATCATGGGAGATAAGAGTTACAAGATTTTGTCAGGCTTTTTTATCCGGCTTTTATTTACATGACATGCGGATTTGTAAACATAAATTATCTAATAATTATATATAGGATTGTCTATGGAATCTGTTTCAGGTACCTACCTATATTATTTTTCTAAATAAAGCAACTAAGATTCTATTAGAAATCTAGTATTTAGATAGATAGATAGAATATTCTTTATTGCACAGTATTTATAAAATTAAAGTAATTAAGTAAGTATTTTATATTCAAAGTCAACATCAATTAAGTATTTCATGTCAATTTATTATGATTATTACGGACATGTTAACGTAATACTTAAAAAAGTAACTTAGCTATTAACTTAATTATATCCAGCAGCGGTAGATAGCGAGAGCTGTTACGAGCTTTGTGCAATACCTGTGCCCTTCCACATGGGTCCTCCAGATCGCATTGGCTCCGGAGGAACACCTCCAGCAACCCCATGAACAGCATGAAGGCACCCCCACCGCAGGTGGCCGCTAGCGTGGGGCCCGGCTGCGTCATCGGGCAGTCGCACGTGATCGCCATCTGGGGAACAAAGAAAAGGAACAATTAGCATATTGTCTCGTCTACATAAACAATCACATGTTCAACCTGAGGCTACGTGACACGCGACATGAATTACACCCGGCGTGTAGTGAGGAGCTAATACCAAAGCATGTTCATCTAGGAAAATCTTAAGCCAAATAAAGGGGCTCACCCCTAAACAAATCCTGCAGTTTATACGAGTAGTAGCAGGGTTTAACAGTGAACTCTTAAATCAACAAGTGGCTATTATAATTTTTTATTTGTAACATATCAAATTGGTTATCTTTTTGTGATTTTTTTTTGCATTTTCCATGCTAAGATTATAAAGTTATTTTTTAGTAAAGGAAAAAATTCAATCGCGGGCAGGAACGTCACCTTATGAAGTAAATTCAGAATGTGAAGTCAGATTTCAATCATGTGGGTAGGGTTCGCGGTGACTTAGAGTTCAGAGCGTCTGGTGTGTCCAACCAGGAGACGCAGGTTCGAATCCTGTCCGCGATTGATTTTTTTCCTTTACAAAAAAATTACAATATCAAATTGGTATTAAAATTAACTATTATGTAAAGGGGGGCGTTGGATTTTTTTTGTAAAGGGGGTGGTAGTCGATAAATGGTTGGGAGCCTGTGACCTCAGATAATACGTTTATTATACTAGTACTATGACTATAGATACCTGCTAGAGCCGCAAACCTTAAAATAATAAAAATAGGTGCATCAACATTATAGTGAACAAATTGTTCCCGAATACTATTTTTTAGTAATTTTTTTTATATATTCAGGGTGTCCATGAAAACGAGACTCCTGTTTAAATATTCTATATTATAAATGTATGTATGTATGTTTTATTAAATAGTGAACAAAAAAAGCTTAATATGTAGCATCTTGGAATATCCCCATGTTTTCTTCTTACTTTTATTGGGTCGCCCATTACTAGTGTTTTTGTTAACCCCTCGTGCTAAGCTAAATGCTTGCGTGACGAGTGGGTTCACGTCGGTAGCGCAATGGGAGGGTTTCGAACTGGCAACCACATGATCGCAAGTCCGACGCCCTAGCCATTAGGCTGCCGCTTCAATTATGTATGTCCCAATAATAATAATAATCATTACAACATTAATAAACTCCCAAATCGAAATAACATTCATATCCTATAACAATTATCTTCGTTATTTACGAGCGACAGTCGATGGTAATTAACCTTTAATTGAATAGTTTCGCAACGAACCGATCCTCACGCGGCACATGGCAGCTGCGCGCGCGCCGGTCAAAGCGCGCACGCGCAAGGTCGCGCGCACCCGCGGGCAATGTCAGGTACACTCACTAGTTAAGTAACACACTTGATTTTGTTTATGGGTACTTAATAAATATCTTACGTAAATCTGCCTCGTTTGTCTACTGATCGTAAAGGCCGCCTGTTGAGCTAGAGCTCCTGGGTACGATTCCCATGTGGAGCTATTGGGTTTTTCTATGAAATGCTTCTGCTATTATAATCACATGCGGTTTTATAATATGTATCCTACTTAGAGAGCTCATGGCGATTGAAAGAAAGTACTCTCCCATAATTATTTGTTCAGTAAAATTCAGGAGAATTGAGGTTTTTGAACGTTTTTATCTTAACCTGGTTATAATGAATAGGTACAGTCCCACAATAATAATGAGTACTTTAGCGTAAGGCCAAGACACACATACCTCAATAAGCAGCGGACTGAGAGAGATGTTATCATATCAATCACACTATTGAAGGCTGGCAGATCTCAATCAGTGTGTGCTTGCTTAATGAGGTGGTAATTGGGGGCAATGAACTGCTACCTGATAAAGTGCTTTGATAGAATTTCATACGGCAATGGGATTTGCAGAAGAAGCTAGTATTTTTAGTATCTCTCACATCAATTACATTTGTATATCATTTATGTAAGGGTTACATATGTGTCCCTTAGATAAATCCCTTACGTATATGTCCTATCTATATATATGAGTATGCCGAGTATGTTTATATACACTCCTGTATTCCCCGAAGAGGACAGCTTAGGCAGAGGTGTACTACTGTACTCCCACAGTTCGCCGGTATGTTTAGATTATGTAATAGCGATACTATAACTGTCATTACCCCAGCACAAATGCAAACTACGATCTGTTACTGAGAATTTCATAGAAAAACCCAATAGCTCCACATGGGAATCGTAACCAGGAGCTCTAGCTCAACAGGCGGCCTTTACGATCAGTCTTCTTCTTCTTATCGAATCGACTGCAAACTGAAAGAGAAGGGCAAAAGAAGAGAAATAATTGATAGGCATTAAACTAGATTGGCCCAGTATTCCGCTACGCGCACGGCATTTTCTGTAGCGGCCATTAGGTCTTTATGAGTGCAGGTGTCGGGGCATGCTGAGCATGATAGCATATGGGTCATATCTTCCTCTGCACCACACCTACACGATAAGTTAGTGCCACTGGCGAATCCCCACCGGGATATGTTAACTTTGCTCCGGCCGACCTGTGTACGAAGTCTGTTTAGAGACTTCCAGGTATCCCTAGAAAGCTCATGTCTCGGGGCGAGTTCCTCAGCCGACTTGACAAATGTGGGTGGTGAGTGATTGTCACACAATAATTTAATCCTAGCTTGTTACGATCAGTAGACAAACGAGGCAGATTTACGTAAAATATTTATTAAAAACCCATAAATAAAATCAAGTGTCACTTAACTAGTTTGTTTTCACGAGATTCTCGTCATGCGGAACACTGACATCAACAATAATTGCACGGCGCTCTGATCGATCTATCATCACTATATCAGGCTTATTGGCAATAACAGTCCTGTCAGTGATGAACTGATGATAGATCGATCCCAGTACAGAGTAACACAACCATCATCATCATACCTATAGTATGGTACCTCTGAGTCCACAAGTTTATATTTTAGAGCAAGTTGCTGATGGATAATCCTAGTTACTAGGTTATTTTTGAGAAGGTACTCGCTGTTAGCAAGTGAATAATTGAAGATTATTAATAATTATCTATTATTATTAATAATCGGTTAGGTTAGGTTATTATTAATAATTTTGTAAAAATATGTGTGGTTATTATTAATAATTTTGTAAAAATATTAATAATTTTCAATTAATCAGATTTACCGTAACATATATATTTTAATATTATTATAATTTCTGAACGACGGCCGATTTGGCTGTCTTTTTGTATTCGTAAATGACAAGGTTTGTATGATTTTTTTTGAAAGTCGGAAATTAACATACTCTCATTCAACATATCCTCCTTCATTAATAAAAAAAAAACTTTTTTTTCCGCTCTAGTACCAATTTATTTGCGGCATTATCACGTTATAAGCGCGCGTTATATTGGTATTATTATGAAATCTCGACGTTTCGGACCCTTTACGACGTCCATGTTCTACGAGTATGTAACAGTATCTCTGTTAAGCGTAGATACCTAAAACAATGTAGTATTATTTCAATATATAATATTCGCGTAACTTGCGTCAGAATTTAGTAAACCTCTAGATTTTTACAACATCATTACTATAGTCCAGATAAATTAAATGTCTGCAATATTAAAATAAATACATACAAATTGATCATCATTAAATACAAATTGCTTGTTGCCAATTGGGTTAAATGGATTAACTTAAATGTCTGATAAAGTCGTGTTTAGAATTACGAGCACATCCGTTACATGGCTAATAGATGTCTTGAGTAAACCAATAATTAATATTATAACATTAATTACCTACCTAACTTGTGTGCACGGATTTCGTTCATTTGATGTACCAAGGTAGAATTTGAATACTGGACTGTGTGTTATAGAAGCTGGACAGAAATCCCTGAACCACCACGATAAGAAACCATAATTTCGGTGCAGCAAATAATTACATAATCTACCATTATTTATTGCTAAAATAATACTTCATAAACTTACGTTCAATCCGGAAGCAATTTATTTGTTATTGGTTTTTATTCCTGTTAGTACTAAAAATAATTTTACTGTTCTTGCAACGATGATAGTACGGAACTATTATATTTATTATAAATAACCATTAAAAAAAGTTTAAATATTTTAGTATCATCTTTAGAAACTTTGCTATCAATAAGAATTAATTATCTAAGAGCCATTACGCACTGTCGACTGGTTATCGGCGACTCTGTCGACGGCGACTGTAGTTTTCTATAATTTAAATTAGATGTTACGCATTTGGTTAGCAGTCGCCTGCATATAATTTTGTTTGCCATCGACTCTATCGCCAGCGACCAGTGGACAGTGCGTAATGGGCCTAAATGAACAACAGCAGATGCGTAAAACGGAAAAAGAATTCTTCTATTTTCGACCATAATAAAAAAGGAGAAGATCGTATTCTCCGCGTGGGTTAGAATACAAGTCCTCACTGCCACTCAGATAGGCACCTCGTTAGTGGTGAAAAAGTACCTTCTATCTGACTAGCTCGGTGGTAGGACCTCTTGGGGTCCGACTGGCTGGCGACTACCCTTACTTCGGAGTCTGTCATGAAGCTCTTTGGTGTGTGGTTCGACTTCGGGGGGTAACTAAACAGAAAAAGCAACGAAACCTGACTAAAACCATTGAATAACCGTGTATGTCTATTACTGATTGTAATAAAAAAATACTCCATTTAAGTAGTTTCCGAGTTAGATCCAACCGTACAAATACATAACAGGAAACAATATTCCACAATATCTAGGTATAAATATAAATGATTTGCAATAATACTCGGGGTCAATACACACTATATATTTACGTAAGATCAATTTTATCGGAGAAATATGACTATTAGTCTGTTACACACTGGTCTACATGACCGTGACTAATCACCTAACTGGACTCGTGTACACTACTCATTATTTTATGAAGGAATCAACTAGAATATTTACCTCTAGGTTTAGTGATCACAAACGCGACTGCGGAGTGATATTGACGTAGTATTTTTAGTGGTATTTTTTCTGAGTCATGTGCCCCTGCCTCATTTTTTATAGTACTTAGCTACGAAAAGATATACCCCTGGTTGCCTTATAAAAATGCCGATTCAGAATCCAGAATGATGAGCCTAAGAGTCTAATGCGGGCACGTTAGCATTAGCATTAGCGAACGTTAGCAATTGTGATGATAGGTGGCGGGTAGACCGCCCCCTATCATCACAAATGCTAACGTTGAGTGTGACCTCTTATCTCTCCACCTACTCCCTTCTTTAATAATAGCTCTTAGGATCCCAGGTTTAGAAAAGCTTATGTAATTTTGGGGTATTTGTAATAGCAGTAGCAGCTCGGAGTTCACTTTTGTGCCCGATAAATGGCAATACCCTTACTCCATATTATAGAACCTCCAAAAACTGTGGGTGTACATCAGTACGTATCTGCCTTACCCATTAGCGATGTAGGCGGTATGTCGGTGGTAGGATGGTATGTCGTGTTATGTTCGTTTGGTACTTTTTTTTTAAAATGCTTACTATTTATGTTGGTTTCATATTACTAGTATTCTTGTTAACCCTTCGTGCTAACCTGTGTGCTTGTGTTACGAGTGGGTTCACGTCGATAGTGTTATGGGTGGTTTCCGGACCGGCAACCAAATGATCGCAAGTCCGACGCCCTAGCCATTAGGCTACCGCCGCTTCAAACATGATTCATTAAGCATAGGGATTTTTAATCTTTACTGTCATGTATTAATTATAGTTTCATTTTTAAAGCACAAAAGAGTAAGTCTTTTGTGCTTTGAAAACGAGTCTTATTATATCCACGATTATCATATATCAAGTCACCTTACCCATTAACTAACAATAACTACGCACTTTTAACCTCAATAGTTAACCTTGAGGTCAAACGCACAAAAGTTTTATAAATTACTTTTGACATTATCTATTGGTTAACCTTACGTATTAGCGCGCTAATCTGATGGTATATTGAGGGTTAGGGGATTTGAAAGATCGTAATTACGATAAGACTAGCTTTTACCCGTGACTTCGTGTGCTTAGTTTCGGCGACGCCATCACTACTAGTTTGTAAAACATGTGATAATTTCAAGTTAAACTACAGAAACCGAACGCAGAGAACTGCATCAATAGTCAAGCGGTTTTTGTGTGATGATGGATCAATAAACCTGAAATAGTCTTTCCGCAACTAGGTCGGGGTGTTTGTGTACCTATGTGATAATTTGTGTTTGTAAACGCATCCACGATACAGGAGAAAATCCTAGTGAAGCGCAACGTTTTCTAAGAAAAATCCTTTTGGGCTACGTGCGTCATGGAAATAACTCTCCGGTTTATTACTCGTACATGCTTACTAGCTTCCGCTCACAATTTCGTTCGCGTAAATTAAATCTGTATGAAACAAAGCTTGTGTCACTCAAGGACTCTCTATTTGTCTAATAAAATTAAGAATCGGATAAGTAGTCCCAGAGATTTGTTAGTAGGAGAGACAAAAAAATTATAGTTAGAAAGTTTACTTATTTCTTTATTAGAGGTAGGTATTTAAAGGAAGCCCAACTACTAATGTATCAAGGCAAACCTTGACCATAACCTTTCCCCAATCTAGTTTATCAACCAACAAACCAGATTGTCAAGACTTCGTAAAGCTGTCTAATATTAAGTGGACTAAGTAGTGTCGTAACGACAAGCTGAGCCTGCCAGCAGACCTGAGCAGGCACCGACCTCATCTCAGTCTCTTTCGCAACGCACTTACCGTCAATTAAGGTACGATCTCGCAATCAGGAAAATTCACCTGTATGTGAGTATTGCCTCATATGTATAAACTAGGTTTAGGCGTGACTCTGGCTGGAAAGTATTTTTAATTAATATCGACTTATATCTGGCTGAATTTGCGATGTATGTACAAGACTTAGGGATAAGATGAGTTACGAAGCGCTTCATAACTAATAAATAGTGGTTGAGCTATTCGATGAATAATGTTCGAATGCCAGTCAGGATAGGTCAACTCAAAGTTGCTTTGGCTCCGTATCCTAATCTTCCGAATGGAATTATAGAAATGATTTGCAAAAGAAAAGAAGAAAAGAACAGGGAGTTAAGGCCACCGTCACATATTTTAGTTCTGATTTCACGGAGAGTAAGTTGCTAATTCACCAAAATTAGTCAAAGTTATGAGGGGCGAGGTACAATAGGTGGGCCTAGCCATAAAAGGACTTTTCAACCTATTTTGTAATTTTGACCGACCAATTTTGTAATTTTGAGACTAATTTCGACTAATTCTGGGCGTAACAGTGCTTCGCTAGATGCTTTGATTATCGAAATATAGTGGTGACCTAACTTTTAAAACACGGACCGACTAAATCACATATTTTACGATAAATATCAACCAATTAGCGACTAATTCTCTGTTCAAGCATAACTGAATTCGATGGTGGTAATTCAACCAGAAAAAGCCACACAGTTAGCATGCATAAAATGGCCATAATGACATATGGAATACATAGCTCAACGGTCAGACGTTTACGTAGACGTTGCAGTTGTTCTTTATGACATGACACATTGATCGATCCATACAAGTCTATCAACGAGCTTTCTCTTAAGAGTCAGTAGATAACATAGTTTTATATCAAAGGTATTGCCTCAGGTATTACGTGTCATGATTCTTGATCAGTTTCCGAGCTTTTAAAGGCATCAAGAGTATTAAACTATGAATAAAGATTTGAATTGAACCCAAATTCGTTGAAAACGAAAACGCGGTTCAATGAGAACCAAAATGGAGCCACCGTTCTTCCAAAATGTATCGTGATTGTAAAAAAGCTCGCACATTTCTAAATAGTTCCTTAGATTAAAGAATCGCTTCGTAATTCCTATATACATACCATCATTGTTCAAAAATAGCTCAGTTGTTGCAAAGTTTTTCGAAGCAAAGAAACAGAAGGTCTAGAATACAATTTTTGTCCTTAAAGAGTTTTGTGATTAAATAGCTTTTACGTTCCAAAGAGCCATAACCTACATTTTATTGTATGTTACTGAATATTACTTATTCAGGTATAATATTAGCTCTTTTAATGATATTATACATCGGATTTAGTACATCGCTGACATTTAATTTGTAATTATAATGTCAGATGAACTCGGTTTCATCAGATCCAGTTACTTTACTTGATCCACTTGTATTTGGTAGAAAGGTTACAGTTTACTGTTTTAATGGTTGTTCAGGCTCTAGGAGCTAAACAGGCATAACTTGACATTTATTGATTCCTTTATTAGATGCAATGTGAATGGTGAACCTTATTGTACGACTAGGAGTTTCCTGTAGAATACTGAAAGCAGAATACTCAAACACAACTGCCAAGCTTTTTAAAAACATGAGTATAATTTTTTTAAGTATTATATGAAGTACATACAAAATAGAACGTTATGTCCGTCCGTCGGAGTCATTGCGGATAAAATTTTAAAAATATTGCTTCACTAAAAATGTCAAGGCATTTCATGTCAAACACGCTGACGGACTGACACGGTAATACATCGCTTGTCACTGTAATTTTGTTTGAATTATGTTCAAAATACGTTACCTTTCTCAACGATTTTTTTAGTTCAATACCGACCTGTGTCCATTAGATTTTTAATTGTTCTAGGTACGCAAGCCTTTACTAAAGTATTTCATTTTGTGAGATTAAAATCTGACTGCGACCTGCGGTTTAGTACACCGGTGATCCGACAACTCGTCCCGAAGAGTATAGCGTCTTTATACTGCAGCTGCTGCAGCATAAAGACGCATCAGTCGACCCGTAGGCTTGTTTGTGATAAAAATTTCTCTGTACACAAAATGAGGGCTGCTAAGACTGGACCAATATATCTTGTGAACAGACCTTGGTTGGTGCAAATGATTTACTTTGTAAACTCAAGTTTGTTATCAACCAATCTGTCTTTACTTATGCAAATTATTCCGCAATGGATAACAAACGAGTTGCTCTGGTTTTTACATTATGATCAACGGTGGTTGTAATTTAAACAGTCAACTGTCCGTTTTGAGAATTTTATGTGACCTATGCAAATATCCTGCGGACCTGTCATCAATGTCATGCGTGCTGTTAGTTGGAATAGGGTAATTCAAAGCTCTGCAGTGCGTAGGATACGAGAAGTCGAGAATTCGGCTACGGTAACCGCTTACCATCAGGCGGGCCGAAAGCTTGTTTGCCACCTTAGTGTATAAAAAAATTAATAAAGAAAATCCGTCGCCCATTGACCTCAACACTCGAGATGTTGTTTAAGTTTGATGTTGTTTTATTCAGTACAAGCCTGAAAGACCCCGTTCGCTTCTCAGAGCGAGATATCTATAACGACTTTCACCACGTCCCAAAATAATTGAAGAGCTGGGTTAGCGGAGAAATGACAAATCGCTCCTATGACCCCAGCTCTTGCGAGGCGGAACAAAAACAGGCACCAATAAAAGGTTTTAACTCAAAACTGCTACGGCACTTTCTCAAAAAATAATGATTCGTTAACTGTACGTAGAAATGAAAGAAATTACCTAAGCTAATCACGACTTATCCTTATAACAGAGCTTATCCTGTAATACTCAACCAGGATCTACATCAGTTCTTCACGACATCACGATCTGGCGCTTGCGCACGTGTCAGCCATTGCTCGAAAAACATCGCGTAAGTTCGGCTGTTACCGTGATATGTCGGAGCTCGAACTTCCGCAAGTTTTGGAGTTTACGGATGTGGCTTAATAAAAATGCAAGTGAAAAAAAACTGCTCATTTTCGGTACTGTAATGTTGTCTACAGACACAGCTGCAGTACCAACATAGGTCATGGTCACCCAGAGACACAGTCAAAGACTCACGAAACCGTAAATTTTACTAGCATCGCGCATTCGACTAATCTGTCCTACTTTTATTACAGGGGGTCAAATGGGCACTTTGATGAATCATATATTATGTTGGACACCATGCAGGGGAGTAGCTACCTTTGTGTCAGCAGTTTCAATGATACGGGGCCCCGGGGCTACAGGGGCCCCGACGTGTGTAATCAGAAATTCATAAAATCTTATCTTCAATCTGACTGTAATTCCGAGGTCGTACACTAAACTTTCCAAAAAAAAATTCATATTGATCATAAAAATAACAACATAAATGATGTAAGGTAGCTGTTAGTAATTGTAACATTAAGACGTCCAACAACTTAGTCTACCCGTGACCATGGATGCTGTAAAGGATCCGAAACGTCGGGAATCAAATAATATCAATAAAACGCGATAAAATCCGTAAACAGTAGTTTTATTTCAATGTCTAATATTCGCGTAAGTGTCAGAAACCAGAACATAGTTAAATGAATTCACATAGATGATCAACATTTGTTGGAAGCCCTCGATACATGTTGATATACGTGAACATAAACCTCGCTCCCGTAACCCCAGCAAAAGGTGGTGAGGCGAAGCACCCGTGTGGTTTTAGTCGGTAGGTCACCCACTCAGGGTGGAGACCGACACGCCCCGTCGCCTGCCCCGGGCGGCGGAAGTCCATGAGGATTTCCACACATAAACTAAATAAAAAATGACCCGGCTAGGGCAAGCTACGCTACTGACACCATAGCTTTAAATCGTGCATTGTAAGTAAATAGACTACTTATAAATATAATACTTTGGACATAAGCCCTCCCATTTAAGTTTATCATCATCATTAACAGATTCATTCGACCCACTGCAGGATATAAGCCTCCTTCCTTTCACACCATTTGTGCTAATCTCTCAGTTAATCAACACGAAAGAAGAAGACTAGCATCATTTTAGAAAGTATGAAGAAGTGAGCGAATGGCATCTGCGTTACGGCCTACGGGTCGTGTTACAAATATTTGTATGACCTGTAGATAATTGTTCCGGGTCTGGGTATGGTGTGTATGAGAAAATTTGTGTTTGAAACTGCAGCCATTGGGTACGAGAGTACATTTTGAAAGAAAAGTAATTGAAAGAAAGATATTAAAAAGTTCAGGCGTGTAAGTAGTACTCGTAACCTGTGCTGGCACATATGTATGACGAGATGTTTGAATGTGGACGAAGCAAAAAAGGTATACAAGAATCGTAACAAATGGAGGTCTGCCTACCCATAAGGGAAAAAGGCGTAAGTGTATGTAAGTCTAGTCAGTAAAAATTGAAATTTGATGGTTAGCTTCCTTAAAAACTATAGGACGGAGATAGATTATCCCATGTCATCCAATAATTCACACATGGAAATCACAAATAAAATGACTTCTAAAATACGTTCACGCTTGACCGCTTAATGACGTAAGTGTAATACAATTTTAACCACCTTGAAAAGAGCTCGGTTCTGTATTTAACAATGGCGCAGTAGGTGTTATCTCATCGCGGCCGGTGGGAATGATGCCGCGGGAATAGAACCCGCTATTATGTGGTCACTGTTTGCAAATTCATAACATTTTTGAGCTTGGAAGGGAAAATAATGTAGTTTATGTAAATGGCTTGTAGCTGAATAATGACTAAACTGATCAATGAAGTGGCAAAGTTAAGTTCTATAGAGGCTATCGGTATCGGTACTGGCCAGAAATTGACTTACTGAGAGGTCTGGTGGCGATATTTTGCTGAATAGACATAGACATAACATATACCAATATGGTCCTAAACCTTCCCAACCATGTTGGAGTCTATCCTACAATGTATGATGATGATACCGCTGGCTAGTATGAATCTTGGCATTATCAATTACAACATTGCCAGTCGTGCTCAAGACGAAGGCTAGTAAAATGAAAACTTGTCTTCAACAGCTTGGAATTACAGCAATTTTGATGTACATAAATACTGGTTTCTAATGGTAGCGACAATTATATAGAGTTCATGGTGCGAAAATTGAGACCTTCGACCATGGTTGTAATAGTCAAGAAAATCATAGTAAATGTCAAGTGGTAGGTGTACTCCTGGGTACTGAGCAATCAACTCTCCAATTATGCTAAGTTGCATATATTGCGAGTGGGTCAGAATGGACCCCGTTACCATCCTCTGTGTGTAGGAACATAATGGTTTAAAACAAATCCTTTAGAGTTGTGATTCTTAAGTCCACTCGTGGTGAAAGCACCTGATGTGGTCCGTGAAGTCATCCTAAAATTATTAAATAAGTGAATGATGTGTTGAAGACAACGCGCGGTATATGTACGTCAAGACCTTATTACTAGCAAACGGATTATGGCTCATCGCAAGACAAACATTTTGATTTAAAATTGTTCTTATTCACTCAAAGGTTAAGAGACTGCTTTAGAGTCAGAAATATAGAATATATTCCCAGCTTAAGCACCTTAATTATTGATTGATAATTTCTTCTGAACTGCACTTCAGTACTTAGTCCTGAACGTTATGAATAAGTATTTTTTTATGGGATAGGAGGGCAAACGAGCAGACGTATCACCTGATGTTAAGCGATTACCGCCGCCCATGGACACCCGCAATACCCTAGGAGTCACAAATACGTTGCCGACCTTTTAAAAGGGGATTGGGCCGCCGGTAACCTCACTCACTGGCCGAAACACAACGTAAGCGTTGTTTAACGCCGGTTTTCAGTGAGGTTCTCCGCCGGTCCTCGTATAAATACAAGAATGCCAAAATCTATATACTTAATGTTAAGACAAGACACGTGGTACCAATATTAACAGTGATCTGCTAATATGTATCAGCGCAGAATTGTTGCATTAATTGGATTATTAAACAATTGAACAACAGATAATAATTTGTCACGAAGTTCAACAAGTTATAATATTGCTTAGAGTTAGAACGCGTTTGTTAGGTCCATTTCGTGATCTAGGCTATTTGTATATTCAAAATCATAATTTACCTGTTCAAGGGCCTTAATAAACACTTATGAATGATAAACCATTGTTTCTTTATAGCAAGAAGGCATAATTCCCGTAACACCTTAATCCTTAGTCTAAAATGTTTGGTGGTTCCTTGACATATTGGCAGATGCCTTCCTGCCGCGTGCCGCTCACTCGATCTTGAGACTTGGCAGAAAGGGAAGGCGCCTTTACCTTTGTTCGCATCGCAAGGACAAGAATTGTTGTCAACAAACAATATTGTTTTGGGAATGTAAAGTAATGTAATTTGTTTTTCTAGCTGGTCGCAGTATAAATAATATTTGCTGCTTAACATGTATCCACCAGTTGTATGAAACTATGCGATAACTTACACAAATCACACTTGACAAACCCGAAGTAACTGCGTGTCTCTGTATTGCATAAGAAAAATCTGAGTATTGTTGCTATGAATAATAATCATTCAATCCCACATCTCTTACACCAAAAAATATTTATGTCAGATTTATCGTAGACACTCCGCTGTATGCCGTAGGTTCAGTGTTTAGTGGGCATGCAAGATAAAAAGATGGACTTTCGCTGTCTTGCTGAGGTACTATTAGGCAATTACCTAAATGACTATTATTTTATCAGAGGGCAGGAGTATCATCTAGTTAAATTGCTGTACTCTCGATTAACCGAAGAACGATTAACCGAAGATTAGAGGACGAATTCGGACGAATACTACGAATTTTTAAGTAAAATAACACTTACAATCCCGAACAGACAGACTTACTGTAAAAGTTTTGAAGTATTTATTTCGACCTTTCCATTGAAACATAGAAAGAATAGATATATTCTTGACAATAACGACAACTAATAAAATATGGACTATTATTTTATTGACTATTTGTTGTTAGAATTGTTATAAATCTTGAATCATTGTAATTTGTAATTGAGTTGGACGTTGTTGGCAGTAGAACGGCTGTTAACATTGGAATGAAGTCAATATAACTTTAAGAGGTAACTATTGTTGTATTCGAGACTCGACGGTAAGGTTGAATAATTAATTTAAAGTCTACATACTAAAAATGTAATACTACAGACTAAAAATGTACTACAATAGAACATTGGAACAATAGATCAAATCGGTCACACTGAATCATCCACAATTGCATGCAAGACGTCCATCAGACATTCAATCATGTATGGCCATTGCGGCATGGTCAATGTCGGACATTGTGTCCTAATGGCCACAGACTAGCGGGTCAAGGTGACTATTGCAGTGTAAACCCCGTGGGCATACTGTCTTTTACTAGAGATGTTGATAGACTGTGGTATTGCTGTGAAAGTAAGGTTTGGTGGGACGAAGATGTTGCCAGAAAGCTCATCATTAGCATGGAAGATATATGGAAGGATTGTATATGATGAAAAGAAAGAAACGACCAACAGTAAATATTGATCAGGGTCATCTGGCAACGCTATTTTGCTAAATGTCCCGGTTTCGGTAGGATCCAGGGAGGCGATCCGCTGACACTCTGAGCTGGTCGCCTTAAATCCCGCTTTTACATCATTCTAGTCAGCCTCTGAAGAAAGAAGCGTACGAGGGAAGAGAGCACAATGGGATTAAGAGAGTTTATTGATGTGCACATTTTCTTAGGTCCGATTTTTAGGCGAAGAGAAAAATTAGTATTTTCCATAATTCCTGAAATTTAGAAAAATCTAATTGACAACACAGGATTACGATGTTGAAGAATGATAGTGAAGTTATTCTAGAAATGATGTCTGATATTATTGGCGTTACTGTCAGAAATCGGTAGCTTTGAACATTTATAACTAAAAGTATTGGCTTTGATGGGCATTTTTGCAAGTTGTCTAAGGTTTTTACAGTTCTTTTAATAACCATAAGAACAATATGAAAACAAAACACACTATTACAAAACCTAACGACAGAATAATGTTCTCCATCTAACAAAAAATCCATAATATGTATGGGGTATATTATTAAATATTGCAACAGAAATGTAATGTATACCGTGATATTTACTGCACTATGAGATTACCCTCGCTTGGGAATGATGTATTGATATCGATACTAATGTCAAAACGAGCACAATGTTATAGTGATCTCAAATTATTTTGCCTTTCTCTTACTCAGTCATCAGCAGAACTATACAGAATAAAAAAGTTATTAAAAATAATTATACCTACCGACTTGAAAATTCAAATGAACTCTGTATAAAAATAATGACTTTTTTTATGCCTCATTAGTCTAGTGGTCCCAAGCGCGACTTCTACGTTAGAGGTCCTGGGTTCAATCCCTAGGTCGAGCAAAGTGTTATTGAGTTTTACTATGAACTTCTCAGTAGCAGCTCGGAGTCTGGATTTGTGCCCGGTTGATGGCAATAGGCTCGCCCCCTATTACATGGGACCTAAACATACCAGGCGAACTGTGGGTGAACATTAGTACGCCTCTGCCTAACCTTTCGGGGAGTACAGGCGTGATGGTATGTTATAAAAATAATGATCTATTATAATACATTAAACGAACCCTAAAGAAAGACCAAGAAGGTGTGAAGAAATTCACACTCGCATATACAATCAGCGTGCGCGTGCGACTGCGCACCACGTGAAGGAAGTACAGCAACTTCAGTGCAGTTATGTAGATGATAATGTTTTTCAAGAATTCATCGGCAAAAGCTTTGGCTGCCAATCTGTCATCTGCGCTTATTAACAGTTGTTATGTTGATTTGCTCATGCTGGCTACACGAAGTTCGAAAAAACAGGATTTTTTATCATATTGTAATTTAATAGTAATTTCTTTTTAGGAGCTTTTCTTATCAGCTTGCTTTACAACAAAGACTTGATTGAAATCACAGCGATACCGACACCAAATTCCATGTCTACATAAATATTTTTATGCGCCATTTAATAGAAATATTAGAACATTTTATTTAGGATTTATATTCGATTCTCTAGTGATGTTATATCTATGTCGATATAATTGTAACTGAAGGTCAAACATTCCCATAGACGACTATTTGTGTAATAATTCAATACTCAAGTAATTATAGTTTGCAACGATTTTAAAAGTTTACTGCATTTATAAATAACTAGTAGGTAGATAGAGTTTAATATTGTACGCCTACCGTTTAGGTATTTCTACTGAAGCCTTGAGCGACATAATTATTTTATTACTTATTAAGAAAAACGTATTATAGTAGTAACGTATACGTACAGGGTGGATTTATAAATAAATAATAATCAAATGATTAAATTAGAAAATTATAGTCAACCTGCTGTAGATGATAATGTTTTTGAAGATAGATAAAGTGTCTTTCATGTGCATTTTCATTCGAGAAAAAGAGGATAGTGCCAAATTTTTTTAACATATTTATATGTTTAAAATAAAAAGTAAATTTATACAGAAATGTTACACAATCGAGACATATGTAGCAATTAATTGACAGTAGTCACAAGTATTTTAGGGTACGCCATAAAAGAGAGTGCAAATAGCGCCGTTTGACTACCATTTGGAGTTATCTTACCATTTGGGATACATCTTAAAAATCTCTTACTATTTTACTACTAGAAAAATATCTCCATAACAACGCAATTACTTGACCTAATCCACTTTCAACAAATTGCTCTATCCATAACGATTAATGACTTTTGTATAATATCGACAATATCATCGACAAAGGGTTGCATCACTAGCTTTCTAGTCGTGACGATGACAATAGTGTCCGTATATCGATTGTCACGTTATTGTGACATCGAGATGTTAATGATAGGAAAGTCGTACGTATTTATTTGTATTGTGAGATGCTGGTACTTGTTGGTTCTTTATATGCGTATTTGATGTGCTCTTGTTCAATTTCTTGTTCTATTGCATTAATTAAAGTACAGGTTTGTCAAAGTGGTCGTGGTTAAGGGCTCGTGCTACACTGACACTCCGACGCATTGTTCCCCTCATATATCAACTGTTGTCATTCTAACGGATCTTTTATTACAGTCACTGTTTTTTTAAATTCTTTTTTTAATAAGTAATTTATTATAGCTTGCTAGAAGCATATTAATGATATTACCTAATGGACATTTAAAATATAATATCAAAGCTTATTTATATTGTTGGCTATGACTATTATGTTTATACATATTTGTAGAAAGTTGTACAATATAGTTCAAATCCCATCTAAGTGCCTCGGCCAAAATAACCTTTGAGGCCTCAAGGATGCATGAAAAGGTCATAATTATCAGCAAGCGGTGGCCACTGCTTTCCATACGTCAACATTGCTTAACCTTAAAGATCGATAGATCATCGTGTTCAGCCGCTCTAGTATAATCCCCTACATTAATTACATATTTCAACACTATCGATATAAATTAATCTTACGGTTACATCACTCGTTGTCAAGCGTACCAAGTTGACAATGGTAGTGATTACATTGATAAAGATTTTATTGTAACGCCATTGATAAATTATCACCGATAGGATAGTATATTATTTCCCTTTGTTTGTTTTTATCCGAGTACGAACATCGCGATTATTTTCTATTACATTCCATTGACAAATAAATCGATTTCATTAAGATCGATAGAGATTTGTTGTATATCCATATAATTTATCGTTTGCATGCTGACAGCCCTAACTGTAGGCCTCATGGATTTTGATTTTTATCTTTTTGGCATGTACCCTCTATTACTATAATAAGTTCCGGATCTATAATGTAGGAGACGTAAGATTTTTTATCATCAGAACTGTGTCACCTATTCTCCCTGGACTAAGACCTAATAACACATTGCTCGGCCTGGGAATCGAACCCAGTGGATTACGAATATTCGTAATCCACTTCATTGCGAAAAACAGACATATATATTACGAGAAACCTATCCATAAACTTACCGCGGCAAGGGAAACCTTGCAGAAAATCGTAGCCAAATAACATAGCTCCGTGCTATGTGGTGTTCCTAACGGTGAGCGTCGCCAGAGCTCCGCGAGGAAGCATTGTGCCGGTGGTGTCATGCATGGCATCATGTCTCATAGGCTACCAGCCTTGATTTACAGGGTCCGCAACGCGCGTGTGATACCCCTGGTGTTGCAAGCGTTCATAGGCTACGGTAACCGCTCACCATCAAGCGGGCTGTATACTTGTTTGCCACCTTAGTGGTATAAAAAAAACTCGTAGAGATTCTCTTTGCTTTTTGGCCTCGAGTCTCTCTAACATTACAACTTCTATATTATAATAATCTATTTAATTTTTATTCCACATCAAGGACATGACATATTTTTCTCTTCCTGTTACAAGCAACTTTTTTGGTTCTCATAATGTATTTAACCTTTGATATTGAATGTAAATTGTAACAGTATTAAGTGCACATGCATACTGATCTTTAATTGTGTCGGACACATTAAAAATAATTTGAATATAAATATTTATTTGGATCACGACTTTGAACTCGTGAATCTCAGTTTTTTTAAGGATTTTATTGTCAACGCCTTGGCATTTAGAATTTGGCGGTTTTTGATTAATAAATTTTGACAACACGAGGTTACATCTCCTAGCATTTACTCAGTTGTTTACTCGTTTTATTACTGTTTTTGTTTATGAATATCAATACGAGTATAAGGGAAGGGGGAGACTGTAAGTGATGATATGGCTACAAAGGAAACAAATGATAATAACGACTGATAGAGATATATGGAAGTAAAATACACACTGCGCCAACTCCAAGTAAAGTAGCACGCTACTTAGGCAGGCAAAAATACTCTCAATATTTCAGCTGCCGCGTCCTGGCTACCGGAGCCTGGCTACCTAGTCAGCCAGGGCATCCAGGCCATGTCAAATGTTTTATTTCAATTAGACTATTATTACGTACTTTTTTTTGTCAACTAGTTGCACGGTTCTAAAAACTGGCAAGAAACTCGATAGTTAATAGTAACTTGAGATAAGAGCAAGAGGATGATGATGGGCTTTGTGGATTAGAAGTGCACACGTATTCTCTTCTCTCACTAATTGACTCTACTTCCATTTAAGAGCTAAGCTGTTGTTTGTCTAGCAATCGCTACTGTTCTCTATCTTCTGTTTCACCTCTTGATACCGCTCGACAGTTTACGCGAACTCTAAACACTATAATAACCATAATGTGTAGACAAAACGGATAACAATGTGGCTATTACGTGTAACAATACCGTTTTAGATATAAAATATTTAACTCGTGTAACCTTGCGAAGAGTCGTGAGTTTGTTTTTAATAAACACTGTTCGCAACCTCTCTAGGATAATTATACTGAATTGGCAGACGAATACTAAACGTAGACTTTCGATAGCTTTTAGGAGTATCTACTGTGTCAAGGAAAGCTCCTGAATCCAATCGCTCTCTGTATTCATAAAATAAACGATATTTAATTAATGATGGAATTTAAATACAAAATTACATTTTGCCGTTATCTAATCTAACCTATAAATTGTAACAGAACGATGTCTTTACATCATAGATATATTAAAGAAAAACTAATATGGGGGTCTTTATTAGGTTAACAGAAGCCAAAATATACATTTTTAGAATTTTTATGTCTGTATGTTTGTACACGCATCACGCAAAAACTACTGCATGGAATTGAATACAGTTTTCACAGATGTATTGCTAGAAGTCTAACTTAAAATCTAGTGTTTGTTTTATTTTGTTACGCCGCCTAGAATCGAACTTATAGTATGTTAATCTTTTAGGAACGTGAGTTTCGGGCAACAGCTAGATTATTTAAGAAAATATTAAAAAAGTTCGGTTTTATCAGTAACTCACTAAACAACTGCAATAATAGCTGTAGGTACTTTGAATATAGGAGTCAGGATTATAATTCTGGCTATGTTTCGTCGGCGTAGCGACTCTATGGCGGCGCGTCTAATAATCAGTAGGTATATTTTAAACATTCAAGCTTTTATGGATCGGTAAAACAAGGCACATAGTATTACTGTTCGGGTTTATGTCATTGTGTCTTTGGTTATTCCGCGTATGGAACCAGTGTTTTACACGTAGGAACTGAACCTAATGTCTGAGTAATACGAATATCTTTAAGATTATCTTATTTCGGCCACTTTTGACCACCACTTGCCGTAGATGTTCGTATAATAATCGGGACCGACGTGTAATTGAAGCATGAAGGGGTTCGCGACGACAATATCCACCTTTTTGAAGACGGTTAAATGGGAAGAAAAGTTTTGGGTAAATGTGACGCCTACTTAATTAGCTTCATGACTAATTTTGAAATATTAGAAGCAGTTTCGCTACAGGGAAAGAGAATGGGGAAGGGAGAAGGTGGGCAAGTTTGTAGCAGTGTCGGTATGTGTGAATGTGCCATTAACAAGAGGAGTGCCAACAATGAGACACGCTCCGTAATTAGCTTAATTAGGGAAACCACTAACACTAGGAAGCGAAGCGTTTATGTATAAAATCTTACGGATATCAAAGTGTATAAGTGTATGTCTGTCTGTTGCGCCTTCGAGGTCGAAACTGTCGAATCGATTTGGATGAAACATGCTGCTGCTGGGCGGAAATTGGCATTAACAGTAAAGTTAATTTTGCCTCATTAGTTTAGTTTTCGGAGATTCGAAAGATTTGTGCTCGGTTAGTCGTAATAGTCTCACCCCTTATTGCATGGGACTTTAACATACGAACGGTGGGTATGGTTTTGTAGACCTCTAAACTAACCTTCCGGGGAATACAGCCGTGATGGTATGTAGATCTTATTCAGCTTAGATCTTAGTCAAATACTGCTCACCACGTTCAAATCTAGGCCACAGACTAACTGATAATAGTTATTACTCCAGGCGGCACAAGCATTGTTAACGAGCACTACTTAATGTAGTGATAAAAAAATGAGTTGGTCAAAGAAATTTTCAGTATTAGGCACGTCTCCTATTACAAAAATTTGACCTGTATTCCATACCCATCCAATAAACGGGCACAAATCCAAACTGCTAGCTGCTCTTGAGAATTATACCGAAAAAGTCAATAAAACTTTGCTCGACCAGGGAATCGAACCCAGGACCTCTAGTGTAGCAGTCGCACTAAACTATTGATTCCTAAAAAGTAACAGAAATGGATACAGCAATACACCTATGCCTAAGCCTTCGGGGAAGCAGGCATGATGATAGTTATGTGCATGAAGTAATCGCCCATTTAATTATTTTTTTAAAGCTTACTAGCAATGTGGGTCGCACATTACTAGTATTCTTGTTAACCCCTCGTGCTAAGCTAAATGCTTGTGTTACGAGTGGGTTCACGTCGGTAGTGCAATGGTGCAATTTCGAGCCGGCAACCACATGATCACAAGTCCGACAGCCTAATCAGTGGGCTACTGCCGCGTCTCAATTAAGCGTTCATGGTCAATATTGTAACAACTTGTACTAAGAGGAGATAAAAGTATTTTTAACGCAGAGTGAAGTCTGTCTAATTAAATTTGATCAATCAGAGATATAGGAAGTAACTATTACGGAGTAAACCGAAGGTTAGCATTTAGCATTGCACTAACGTCAAAATCTTTGAATACGGAGAAGGATAATTCTGTTTAGCTCCCTAGATTATGGTCGAGCTATCCAATGACTGATGCATGCGTGCCGTCAGATGTGACTACTTAATGCTGCAATGGCCCTTTCTTCTAAAGGCCATTTCAGACATTGTCTTATATTGGAACTCACATATTTGCTACTAAGTATTATGTCCCGACTTTAAAAGAGACCATGATTCCCTGAGTTTGTTTCGGTGTTTGTTCTCAAAGGTTAGAGCAAATGCCGGTGTCATTTAGTTAAAAAAATCATTGACCTGTAAAAGTGTCCTTAAAAAATCTATTTACAGAAATAAATATTTTTTTATCATTTTGCCACTTAAAATATAACTTAATCTTAAACTTAATCATGCTTGTATTCCCCGAAGGGTTAGGCAGCGGTGTATCGCGGGGGGCCTCTGTAATGTACTGTCAAATGCCCTAATTTTGCCTCGCGTCCTATATTTGCCGAAAATGTAACCTAACAATCCAGTTATAGTATACTAGGGGACGAGCCTATTGCCATGAACTGGGCACAAAACAAAACTTCCGAGCTGCTTTTGAGAATTTCATAGAAAAACCCCATAAAACTGCTTGATCTGGAAATCGAATCCAGGACCTCTAGTGTAGCAGTCGCTCTTAGGGCCACTAGACTAACGAGACAGTTAAATAATAAAGTTAGTAAATGTTTTAAACAGTCAGGGTCCCCAGTCATAACTATGTAATTATTTCCTATTGCCTTAATATTCAATGAAAAACTCGCTTAATTTCTCCTAGAACACTTAGGCCTGACGGGCTCTTGTGAAATAAGGACAAACTCTAACCGGATTACTTTTTGTCGGAGTCAAGCGTGTGCGATGTCGCACCGGCTTTTTGTCGCTCGTGTGAATGTGGCCTGTCGCAATAAAGATTGCCATCGCTATGCGCGTGTGAGGGAAAGGTTTGGCAATGCGAGCTAAATATTATGGATGCTTGGAATGGTTTTTCTTAATGAATTGGTTATTCGTCACTTAGATTTATTTACCAGTATAATACTAATAGGAAAGGGCTTCGTAGATATTGCCCAGAAAGGTTGCACAGGATTTCGTCTCTTTACAAATAAGATCTTTCAATGAGAGAATTATGCTATGATTATACACGCTTGGCGTAGCGGCTCAGGGATCGGTTGCTGCGCAACGTGTTGTGGTTTTGATCCTCACACGGAGCAAATATTTGTATGATCTTGTAGGGGTCCATGTAAGTATGAATGATGAATCAGTCAAATAACTGGCGATCACCGTGCATAAAATCTCTTTCACACACATATTAGCTGATTCATCATTCATACTTATATGGTCCCTACAATATTCCAGATAGTTGTTCCGGGTCGGGGCGTTTGTGTATGTGAGAATTTGTGTTTGTAAACGCCTCCATGATACAAGAGAAAATCCTAGTGTGGGCAACGTACTACGTAATTATGCAGTTTTTTATATAAAGATGAGCATAGATCAGGATTAAAGTCAAAGCCTTCTAAAAGTAATTGCCATGACATGTAGGAGTTAACTAGTCCCGACAGACGGCACGCGATCCCAAGCATGACATGTGTATCAGCGTCGTTCGACTCAACCATGTTGTAGGGAATAAAACGACCCATGGCATATAACGCCACCATCAGCAGGACATTTTTAGTGAGTATGACAGGCAAAGGTACATATTACATTTTTTTTGTTTGTGATAGGCTTACGCTTGACCGCCAGTTCGCCTGATGTTAAGCGATACTGCGATCTACGATGGAGCGCGCTTCCCTAGAAGAATTCACTCGTGAATTGAAGACACCCAGATTATATCTATCGGGGAAGACCCACTCGGGAAGCGCATTCCACATTTCAGCGGTACGCATGATAAAAGTGGACTAAAGCTAAAGCCTTTCGTTCGGGTTTTCGGAATGTCCACCATGAATCGATGTCACTTTTTCGTGCTTCTGGTCGTCCAATAGTAGAAAGGGCTAGGGGGAATAAGATCGTAGAGATCTGAATGTATCCGATAAGCTAGCAACTTTGCGGCGTTGTTCCAGACTTTGGAGTTTGGCCCAGACAAGGGAGTCATTGCCAATGAGCTTCTTGCCATGTTTCTCGACGGCGACTGGTATTTAACCGATCCATCCCAAAGGTGCGAACAGTACTCCATGCACGAACGAACTTGTGCTTGATACAATGTGAGCAATTGTCAAACATTACTCGTTCTTTTAATTAAAATGTATACTAAAAATGCAGTTTCTTCACGAATTAGTGAGCGTTGGTATAATTTGTGTTACTTAATGTAAAGCTATTCCAATTAGTTGTGAGACAAAGACTCTCACGGGTGTGTGAGTGTTTGTCTAATATTTTAGAACACCCATTGTTGATGGCATCTCCGTTATGACGCCAGATAATGCAAGTGTTATACAAAATCGTTAATTACGGGTAATTAGTTACTTTAAGGAGGCAAATCATAACAACATAAAATACCATCACGCTCTGTAATACGCGAGGGGTTGGGCAAAGGTTTACTAATGTTGGTACACCAGTTCGCCGTTATGTTTAGGTCCCGTATAGCATATTAAACGGGTTAATGAACCGGGTACAAATCCTAGTTCCGGGCTGCAACTGAGAATTTTATAGAAAAACCCAATACCTAACACTTTGTTCTACCTGGGAATTCAACCCAGAATCGCTAGCGTAGCATTCGCGCTCAAATCCTATGTTTACTACTAAAATAACTTTACAATCTTAGCATGGAAAATGCAAAAAAATCACAAAAAGATAGTTAAATCCTATAATGTTTACAGAAAATCATTTGTATGCGCCTGCCATCATTTTTAACCCTTCAACTACGCGTACGTTGCAGACACTACTAGGTTGCTTTGCTACTATTCTGGGTAGTGTGTCGAAATGAACAAGTAAATAGCACCAGTGACATATGAGTGGCAGTTTATTTTAATTTGTATGTTATTGCAATGTGTTAAATGTATGGGTTATGAGTGTGTAGCTTCGGGCGACTGTGTTGTACATACATCCTACGTCGTTTTGACTGTAAACGGCTACGGACAGCCTACAGCGTAAATGTAATGGAAAGTGTGCAATATACAAAATTATATTTAGTAGGCACATTTTAACAAGCATAATAATAATTGCCATTTATAAAAGTTGTTTAAAATGTGAGTGAATGTGTTGTGAGGTCCTAGTTCCAGTTCAACCAATGATAATTAGTTTTATTATGAAATTCTCAGAAGTATGTCAGAGTTTGGATTTGTACTCGGTCAACGGTGATAGGCTCATCTCCTGTTATTTAGGGACCTATAAACACCAGCGCACTGGTATATTAGTACACCTCTGCATAACTATTCAGGCATAGAGGCGTGATGGTACGCCAAATTCTGAGTTAGGTACAACTGGGAATTTTATAAATAAACCCAATATCACTTTTTTCGACTTGAGAATCGAACCTACGACCTTTAGCGTAGCAGTCGTGGTTAGAAGCACTATAGTCTAGTGCTTCTAAGCGCTTCTTTAGAGTTTAAACTAATGAGGTAGTTGTCGGTATGTTATTATGATTATGTCTATACAATTAAAAGTAGAAGCAAGAAGTTAGGATTTATGCTCATCTACACTAATATTATAAAGAGGTAAAGTTTGTGAGTTTGTAGGGGGTAATCTCAGGAACTACTGGTTCGAATTGAGAAATTCTTTTTGTGTTGGTTAGTCCATTTATCGAGGAAGGTTATATGCTATATACGCTACGCCTCTTAGGAACGGAGCAGTGCGGGTAAAACCGCGGGCGGGTCGCTAGTCAGTAGATATCTCTGATGCTCAATCTGTTTCATCATTTTCATAAGTAAAGGTCGTGTGAATTTTTGAAGCGATACATTAGTTCCACCAACAATTTAGTTTTTAGATGTGTAGGAAATAACAATTTGCTCTGAGAGCAAAACAAAGGTCATAATAGCTTCACGGTTGTTCTCAAGCACAACCCTTTTGTAACGATTACGTGGTTGCCGTTGCGTGGTCGCGGTATGGTTGTCGCAACCACCATGACCGCCCGCGGGTTAAGTTTGACGTTTTATTTAGTTATTACTTTACTCGAGCGTGGAATTATAACTAATGGATGAATTGGATTTGGAAATATTGATGTTCTCAAAACTTTGTGAATGGATTCTGTTGTTAATTTGTCGGTTGATTAAAATTACCTTTGACAATTGAAAACACCAATATATTTTTTTATCTAGTTCTGACATCATACCTAAATGCCTAATTTTCCGGCGTTTTTAAAAAAAAAATAAGTATTGTAAAATATAGAAATAAAACCAATTTACGGATTTTATGGCGTTATATTACTCTTATGTGTCAGAAAATCAGTAGGGTTTTAAAGTATATAGTTAGTTTTTTTGTAAGTAAACTAACTTCATGCTTCTTTTTTTACACTTAATATTTTTTAATCGCACGTAACAACAAATTATAAAGCTACACTGCGTTACTATCAATGTAGAAATCTAATAAACGAATAACTCATTTAATGAATTTGTGTTAATTTATGATTTGTTTTTTTTTTTTAATAAATTGCACCGCACACAAGTATGTAGTATATTGTGAAAATGGTTAGTTTTGTTATTTATTGTTTCATATTGAGTCATTCAAAAGAATATTAAGTAAAGTTAAATAATTTAATATTATGTGTAGGTAAGTATTATAAACATTTCAACTAATAAGACCAACACTGAAACATTTGTAAACCAAACATATTTGATTTTTTTGCTAAAAATACAACTTAAAACCAACTTACCACGACGCCTCTATCCTCGAAGGGTAAGGCAGAGATGTAGTCATATAATGTCAGTCATAAAGAGGACTGTTTATCGCAGCCTTGATTTACTCGGACCAACGCATAGGGGATCTGCCGCTTTCCTTCAACATTGCCTGTATGACAGGTCCACAGAAGCATAGATACATCTCGATACGTGCTCGAAGCGAGAATTCGGAGTTATACTCAAGAACCTGGTGGTTCTACTTCGAATTCTGGTGATATTCCACGTAGAAATAAGCATTACACAGGAACACTGACACTAAACACTGCTATCCAGCCTTTTCTGTTCACTACAACACGATAACTGAATAAAGTCACGACAATATGTAAGAGTTACATCATTAATGCAAAATATTCAAAACGAAACTGAATTTCAGACTTTCTTAATTTATTTTGAAACATCGTTGCATAATTCCATACGCACCAGTTTATATTGACAACTCAATTTTGAACATTGTCACTGTAGAATAGAGTTTATATTTCTTTGGTATACAATTGGTGTAAGATTGTATATGTATGTATGTGGGATTTATGATAGAATTGTGCGGTCATGCGCATGAGTCGATGTGATGGTTTTATTGGCTAGATGATGGCGGGTTACGAAACTATCGAAATGACAAGTTGATTAAGTATTTGCGTAAACTAAGAAGGAAATATCATAATTATAAATATTAACCAAATAAGATTTGTGAATGTGTGATGAAGCCAAAGAAAGAATCGTAGCAAGTGACGTTCTGCCTACTCCTATGGGAAAAGGCATGTGTGATTACTATGGCTGTGGCACTTTCCTCAAAAGGAACATACCCAATTAAGTGATTTTGTAGTCAATAGAAGAAACGAAAGCTACTTTACTCTATCAGCAATTTTGACAGCAATAGAAACTATCAAAACACCATAATTCAACAAAATAAAGATGGCAGATATCTCCCAATTCGGTTGTTATTCGTGCTCACTCTAGCATTATTTATGCTAAGTCAGACTTTTATTGAAGCTAATTAATAGGTGGGTGATAGTTAACTGCGAGAAAGTGGAAGGGCTATGATGTAAGAATTTTACGATGAATTAACGTGTGAACTCCTAGACTTAGTCAGAAGTATTTATGTGGGTACTGTCAACAACAACAGCACACCATGGTATCAAAAATTGACTTCAATCGATTTGCAATTTAATCTCCTAATAATCGAGTTTATTATCCATTGGAGAAATTTGTCAGTTTGTGGTAGGTACCTAACTTGATGTGCTGTTGACTGTACATTTAACCTTTTGAACGCCAGGCATAAAATTCATCGTCATGTTCTGTACGGCAATCCACTTTTTTAAGTGGATTGAGTGGATACGATATGTTGTTGTATTTTTTTTATATGTAAACCGCCTGCATTACACCATACATGACATACCATCACGCCTGTATTCCCCGAAGGGTTAGGTCAGAGTAAATGATAATACTTTTTTAATGATACTTACTTATTTCTGTAAATACAGGAGATTGGAAAGTGCCGGGGCCATCTAGTTAAAAAAAAAATGTCTTTATAAGATCCATTCATAGTAATTTATCGACTTTGCTCCGACTTTGACATTCAATGTTCTGTAGTGGTCTCATGCATGTGAAATGTATGTTCGTAAATAAACACACACAATAAGTACGAGGCAATGTGTTTAGTGGTCGCAAGTACGGTGAGCGGGTATCCTGGGTTCGATTCTCAAGTCTATATAGTATTTACTTTTAATATGTATACAGTTTATCAGAGAAGCAGATAACAGTTGCCCTTTATATTTTGTAATGTGCAATGCAATTACACGATATTTATCATTTAACCGCGGTTCATAGAGGCTCTTCACCAGACCTCTTACTCAATCCAAGGTAACAAAATAATATAAACGATTTACCCACAGTGATATACATTAATGGTTATATTGTGCGGAAACAATGGTCATCGCCGACTTTGTGCGCAATGAAACGGGAAACATTATGTTACCGTAAAAGCTAGAACTTTGCTATAGCGCTTTATGACTAGTGAAATAATAGAATATCTATCAAGAATAAAAAAAGATAGTTTTTGCGTTATTGTTCTAAAAATACAGTACAAATAAAATTAAATGACTATCAATCACTATGACTAACCTCGAAACTACAAAAAGTAATTACCTATTCCAAACGTTATGTAATAATTTTAGGCGATTGATTACAGGATAGATTTTAGAGATAGATTTTTGATCTGTTTTCCATTAGGCTAGGCTAGTCAAATGTCAAAAGTCAACAATAAAAAAAGAAAGATAGAAAATAAGTACCTTCCGATGCTTACAAAATCAAACAATACATTACAAATAGCAACTTCGAGTCAAACCGGATTTCTGGTTTTACCGTAACACGTACAATAGACGGATCTAACGCATCTAGAGATAAGATTGTAATCGTAGAGATAAACATATGAAGGACAGTTGTAAGATTTAATCAATGGGTCATCCTTCACGCCAGTGTGTGCTACGTTGGTACGGGGAGAATTAGGTGCGGTATGGATGCAACAGTTTAGAACGTAGTCTGAATGACAAGTTATCGAAGTAACATTTACAACTTACGATTAATCGACATGCGTTTTCATTTGTTGAGATCTTGTCTTTTATTTTCTTCCTCTTTCTTTCTCTTCCCTTTCTTCGTTCTATCGATATGATAAGACGGTTGCCTTTTATTTTCTCTTACATTTCTTCGCTTTATCGATACGATAAAACGGTTGCCTTTCTGTAAATAATACCTACCTGCCTAATGTGTCCTAATACTTCCAATATCAGTATAAGGCCTCTCCCCTTTCCTTCCATGTTAGTCACTTAGATGATACTAGGATCGGGATGGGGAATATTTATCAGACACTTGGCTGACGTAACCTGCTCAGTTCCTTGAGCTTTCAGTGGTATATGTGTTTCAACCACAAAACTACGTAGGTATTGGTAACTCAATCTTAAATCATAATACCTCATTAGGTCTAATTAGACTACTAAGTATGACTTTTCGAACATCACTATTACGCTATTACTATTTAAATAATAACGTCCGCCGTTCAGCGCTTCCTACCCATTAGTTCAAACGTGGTATGAAATGGGAGTGTAGGTTTCACACAATAGATAATGACGAATGTGTGTTACTGTGTAGTGGAGAGGGCAAGAAAATCGACTAGATGCGACTAGAGAGACTGATGCGACTAAAGAATT
Source organism: Acronicta aceris (assembly GCA_910591435.1). NCBI lineage: Eukaryota > Metazoa > Arthropoda > Insecta > Lepidoptera > Noctuidae > Acronicta > Acronicta aceris. Next base: position 585,219 of record OU342778.1, on the reverse strand, counting down.
TTCCCGATTATCTAATCGGGAAAATTCTTTACCGAGCCAAAATTTATGCCATTAGCTTCTTAATAAAATGGTCCTTCTGTACATTTTTTCGGAGCTAAAGACCTCGGCACTAGTTTCCATTCATGCTACTATAGAAACGAAAGGTTCATAACTACGAGGTCGTTTTATACCTGCGCGTACTCTTCCTAATGATATAGAACGAATTATGTTAGGTATTATTTAAATAATGTCTAAAGTTATTAAGGGTACTGTAGTCTAGTAAGTTCGGAAAAGCGTCTAGCGGCCGCGATTATTTTGGCTTTATGGCCCCGAAATTAGCAGTGTGTTGTGTCTATAGAGATTATTATATTTTGGATGCCGAGGGTTTTTTTTATACGACATACATTTCTACGGAATTAAATTTCTGTGTTTATCCCCTTATTAGGTAATTATGTAATATAACATTAATTTTGAATGCTGCCATTTTTTTTAAATAGAAAATTCCAAATTTTGCTTGAAATATTTATGGTTTACCTGAAAGCCTAATTTACGTATCAAAGCTCAGAAAAAATGAATAGTTAACTTAAATGTCAAGATTTAAAGATAAGACAATACCTCCGTATTGCCGTGCGTCATGAGGAAGAAACACGCAATTGACGTATTGGTGAATGGAAATGATTGGTACTGCCAAAAAAAACTGACAAATTGAATTAACAAAAAATAAATTGGCAGTTTTGTGATTGAAATACTAACTACAAACTTGCGCAAAGCTCTACAATTTTTTAATTGATAATGCTAAAAATATAATTACTGTAATTAGATACCTAGTTAAGTATTAAAAATACGATTTTGCCATTAATGGCGTTATTTGCCTGCAAAAAAACAAAATTATTTTAAATTCACTTAAGACTTAAACCTACCTTTCTGAACTCCCCAGTTTACTCCAAAATACACTAACGTTTATTTAAAAAAGAAAATATTTAAAACCCGTCACTTTAACACTTGCGTTTTCGCGCGTCTAGTTTTCGCGCCGGTCGCGTGCGCACTGGGCATGCACGAGAGATGTCAGATGCGTACGTGACTGATTACTGTTAAGAACTTGCAGTTATTCTATAAATAATGTTCGTGATATAAGACAGTTTTGGCGTTAAATTGGCGAGGCTATAAATATTTTTTGTTGCACCGGTTTGTCGATTTATTATAAGGCTTTGGATTGGGCATTTATATACGACGTTTTAGGTTTCAGTGAGAGCAAATTATAGTTATTTTTTTTATAAGTAAGTACTGAAAAATGTACTAAAACTATAGGCTAACATTAGGTTTCGTAGTCCTGCCGTTATGTATTTAGTATTTTATACATAATCATATCCGGTGATACATAATCAACCCATTATACTGTCCCACTGCCGGGCACGGGTCCTCTCAGAATAAAAGGGATTAGGCTATAGTCCTCCATGCTAGCTTAATGCGGGTTGGAAGACAATAGGTCGTTGGAGTTAAATTTAAGATGATGTCTCTGACCGCAGGAGATCATGTTTCCATCGTTTTTGGCGGTCGGGTTTTTTATTTTTTAAATTAACTTTTTGTTCCGCATTTTTTAATCGAAATTATAAATAATGGCAAGTTCAAGGATAAAAAAAGATACGGTTAAGTAGTTGCGTCCCATCAATTGGTTCGACACAAGGCGAAGGTTAAGCTAAAAACACTTTTACCTTCAACTTAGTTCAGTTTTTACTGCACGCAGTAAAACGCATTTTGTGATAAAAAATTTAACGTTGAATTTACTAAGTCATGCTCCATTATTAATCACTTCAGGTTGTTTATCAAAAGAAACTGAATTCAATTTGGTCCTTTTTATATGAATTAAATTTTTAGTCTTACGTGGCGGTATTTCTGCTGATAATTTTGAATTATTTGTTCAATTACGTAAAGTTAGTGGTAAAATAAACTCTCTTGGTTTAAACAAGAGATGGAGACAACATGTCTAAAGAATATTGTATAAAAATAATAAATGTATACTCATAAAAATCACGAAGAACTTAACTAAATTCGGTATCATAATTTTGCTTGGTGGACCACAGACCACTCTTACGTCCGAGTATGTCGTAAAGCACCTTGGTATGTGTTTCGATTTATGCGCGCAAAAGCCAATTCCTCCTCGGTTGCTGCGGCTCTGGCAGGCTGCAGTCCGTAGGGGCTCTTAAAGGTCGGCAACGCGTCAGCAACTCCTCTAGTGTTGCAGATGTCCAAGGGCGATGATGACTACTTACCACTAGGTGACTCGTCCGTTCGTTTGCCGACGTAACCCATAAAAAAAATCAACACGTGACATTTGCATACCAAGTATGTCTGACGACGTTTTACCAGTTCAATGTGATTAAACTTAAGCTGTCTATCTTTGAGACAACTTACACACCGAGAGATAAGCAAATCAGTCATCATGGCATTTAAAAGTTAACTCGTTTATGTAACTAGTTAATATTTTGAGAGAGCTTTATGTATTCATTTTATCGTACTTAATTTAAACAGCTTAAAGGCAGTTACAGATAATACTAAAATTTTATTAAATTATTTTTAAACTATGGTTAGCACATAAAAATAAAGTACCTAACTAGTTAATATGTGTTATATCATAGTAATACATTTTTTTTATCTATAAGGAATTAAATAAGCTTCTAAAACAATATCATAAAAATCTGAAAGGTTAATTTATTTATACACATAAAATATGGTATATCAATAAAAATGTGAGAAGGATCTTCTACAGAGTTATACAATATTATTTGATAAAATATGTGGCCTTACGTTGCGCTGGATGGTCTTTTATATACTCGTGGAGGTTTCCAATGTAGCCAAGGTATATAATAATGCTAAGGTCAAGCTATAATGTCTAATTGTTTCTAAAAATAAATTGGGCATCTAAATCGTTGCGAAAATCGATTCAAAGAAGTCGTGTATTCTAAGAAACGCGTTCATTGAACACATTTAAAGGAAATTGCTGAATACTTGCCCTGTCATACCTACGTGTGTGCAACTTTGATATAGTAAGTTCTACACCACTGCGGTTGTAACCATCATTAATAACTTAATAAATAATTACTGTTCTTGAAATAATTGTCAAGATTAATTTATTGGTCCTTTTGTAATAATATTGTTTGACCGTAATGTTGCAAGTCCATTCCGCGGAAAGAAGGACCAAATTTATTTTTGTAACTCAGTATCTTTCATCTTTCTTAACAGCAATGAAAAAATAATAACTCCCTCTTACCTACGAGTTTATGTAATAATTATAATTAAGAGATTATTTCTCCACAATTGCGAGTATTAGGTTACAATTACAAAGTATACTAATTAGCACTTTTCAATTGAACAAGAAACTACTTTATGGTTTATGACTTTTGGTATGTAGCACAAACCGTTCTTTTTATTACAAAATAAAATATTTATGATTTAATTTTATAATCTTTTTACGTACTCATGATTAGTGTTAACTTGTTAGTAGGAAGGCGTAGAGTTGACTTGGATTGAACTCACGCCGCCATTGTCATTAAATAGTTCGGTCGAGATAACTGTACGTGTATGAAGTTGTCAGCAAGTGGTTGTGCAGTGGCACAATTGAATATAAAAATTAGTTGTAAAAACAATTGGGGTCATGTATATTTCGCATTCGTGACTATTGTCCTAATTAATTTGGATAATTTCATTGATTTTAGTACTATGCAGCCGTTCAAAATGGCAGATTTATTTTGACCGCTGGTACTGTACATGTTGTAAGGCGTGTCAATCAATCACTTTTTATTGTGACAGAAAATACACATGATCTCATCTTCATCTCAAATTACTCTGAGTAAAACTTTATTCCAAAGCAGGTGTATAGATTTCAGCTTAGCTGTATCATTGACCGAAATACATTAGTATTTTAACTTAAATAGGGCAGATAACTCAAATAATAAAATAACAACTTTTGCAGGAATATTCTACCATATATTCTGCAGGTATATTTCTTTCAGAAATATCCTGAAAAAGCTGAACATTTAAAAATCGTATTACTACAAAGAAGTAGGTATACGGGTCACCTGATGGTTACCGAGAACGACGCCAGCAACACCAGTATCACTCGCGCTGTATCATTTTGAGCCTTCAGTTGTCAAGTCTCATTTGCCCAGTAATTTTACTAGCTACCATTACCCTTCAAACTGAAACACATATGTTAGCACATATTGCTTAGTGGCGAAATATTTGGTAATACGTTCGTACCAACCGAGTACAAATTCGGTAGGAAATTTCTACCACTTCAATAATTTATGGCAAGCCTTAAGTCTTAGCCCATTCCGGGGCCCCAGGGCACACGAGAATGTGGGGCCCCGTTGGAAAAATATATGTTTGTCAAGTATCTAGTTGTTATTTTACCGCTTGAAACTGGAAAACTTGTGGTGGTTTCGGAGAAGTCACAATTTTTATTTTGGAAAATCTCTGGCTTTCTTAGCTCAACAAAAAAGCCTAAATGGTATCGAAATATAAAACGAGGTAGGTGCATGATGTGATTGGCAATTAAAAAATCTTCATTTAATCTCTTCCTTATTTTTAGTAAATATTTTTATTGGACTATATCCATCCAAAATAGAATTTATTGTATAAGCGAATAAGCTGGCTTTTCAGGGCCTCCATGAGAGTGCCCTGGGCCCGTGCCCCGTGTGCCCTTATGGTAAAGACGGTACTGGGCAACAGTACATACCCAATATATTATTATAACACGTTATCAATAGCTAGACACTCCTATGGTCCGGTCCAGTTCTGTCTTCATAAACTGGCCAGCCCTTTCTACGTAATTACTGCTGATAACCGCAGCGTATGCGCAGGTGTGATACGATGCAACTTTCCACGTTGCGTCATATGTGACCCGGGACTACAGACAGCAACGTTGTCGTTTCACTTTTTATATATATTTATTGGAATGGTTGCTATTTATAAATTACAATGCGCACATGCAGATTAATATCGACTAAAGACGTAGTTACTCTTTAGTTTAAATCGGAGACAGTGCAGCATAGTGCAGTTTGGTATAAACTATATGTAATTTATTCTATTATCTACTGATTTACTCCACCTTCATCTGAACTAGAGACTAAAGCCATATTTCAAAATGCTTAGTTCAATCTCGTTTTACTACTGTTATTTTTTTGTCATGATTCAATGATTCCATATTTAATGTCATATTTCTATTTGTTATGAATTTTGTCATTTTTTATGGGATAGAGGGCAAGCAAGCTGACGGATTGCCTGATGATTGATGGATTGCCGCTGCCCATGGACACCTGCTACACCAGAGGAGTCACAAGTGTGTTGCCGGCCTTTTAAAACGGGATTGGGCCTCCGGTAACCTCACTCACTCGGCGAATCACAACGTAAGCGTTGTTTGACGCCGGATTTCTGTGAGGCCGTGGTATCGCTCCGGTCGAGCCGGCCCATTCGTGCCGAAGCATGGTTCTCCCACGTAATTGGAAGCGTAAAGTTTAAGCTTATGCTAAGTATCTAATAAAAGACTATTAAACTCATTACCCTTCCTTTTGTCGTAGTCGGGTAAAAAAGCTTTGGATCTAAGCCATAAAGTGGTGATTAATAAGAATCATTAAATATCTTCCAACCGTACCGAATCTGCTACAAATAAAAGGAACTGTGCATGTTTTTGATTTATGCAGTTGCACTTTTAATGGTAAATAACAAAAGTGAACTTTAAACGATTGCAATACGAGGCATAATGCCTCGTATTGCATAAGATTAGATGTTGATTTACCTGGTTTTAGGCCGGTTTAAGCTACGGAGAAATATAATAAGACTAGAGGAGGTTCGGAATTGACAGTATTTTTTCCACATTTTTCGTAGTTGCAGTTCTCTCCTTTTCGCAAAAAATACATCCAGGCTCTTGGCCAGTGGGTTGCCAACAGTACTTTATATATAGTATTGTACTATATTTCGGGTGTACCAGTGAAGAATACACAAAAATAGTATACTATGACAGTTGGATGGACATTTTTTGCAACACTGAAACTAAGTAACTTACAAGTCGCAAACTTATTCCTTTAAAACACTGAGTATTTTTTATAAAAAACATTACTATATTTTTGAAGCTTAGTTACTAGATCTTGCAAAGCGTTAGCGTAATTGGCGTCCTACCTACCTTTCAAATGTTATGTCTTGTCTGAAACTCATTGATCTGTGTAAGCTTGACTTTTAAGTCCATTACTGCTGATTGAAATACTCCATCCGGAGCAGACACTATATAATTTGGAGCGATGCTATAATGTCCAATGATAGCCGTGACATTTATCTACTGTCCTTTCCACTTTATCCACTGTGAAATTTGCTTTGACAGTAGCACAAACAAGATTTATTATGTATTTTTTACCTTTATCAGAAGACGACCATTACCTACTGCAAACAGTTCCGGCAATAAAATCTCGTTAGAGACGTAAATTATTAATAATTTCGATATTTTGCACAAAATCATCGCTGTTCTGAACGGAAAATTTCTGACAAGCACAATTGTTTCAGTACCGATCTGTCTCCCAGGTCTGTGTTATTGGGTTTTTCTATGAAATCCTCAGTAGCAGCTCGGAGTTTCCTTTTTATATTTTAAAAAATAACTGTGCCCCACATAGGATTTTCTCCTGTATTGTGGGTGCCTCTACAAACACAAATTCTCACATACACCAACGCCCAGACCCGGAAAAACTACCTGTAGATCCTACAAATATTTGCTCCGTGTGGGGATCTAACCCACAACACGTGGCGCAGCAGCCGATCGCTCAGCTGCTACGCCACACGTGTCGTCAGTTTGGACCACGCCTATAAGACAAATCGAGAACTGTGGGTGTATATCAGTAGATACACCTCTGCCTAACCTTTGGGGAAAACAGGCGTGATGGTATGTATGTTCATACCGCTGGTGTTACATAGGTACACAGAGTATGGTAAAAACCGTATAAATGTAAGCTTTACGTAACGCGCTTCCGTTCACAGCGTGTGTGGTTACTTTTTATTGCATCGTGTGATAGGTCACACTGACACGCTTGTTATTAAAACATTTTAATTATAATACACCTACCTTTATATTATAAACCTTCTTTCTTTAAATTATGTTGAATAGACTACATACACTCACGCCTTACTCCTACAGGGGTAGGCAGAAAATATAGACCGCCACTTGCTACGATTCTTGCATACTTCTTATGATTGCTACTCATACATACTCGTACACGCCGGTTGCGAGTGCTACGCACCTGGATCTTTTTTTTTTATTCGTGATAGGCTTACGCTTGACCGCTAGTTTGCCTGATGTTAAGCGATGATGTTAAGTGATCTTTTTGAAGGATCTCGCCAATAAGATCGGCGTATGTCCTTCTAGGGCGACCTCTTTCGACGCTACTGCTGACATTCGCCATATTATGAATTCCTTTCGTTAATTAATTGATTCATTCTCTCAACATGTCCAAACCATCACAGCATTTTCTTTTCAATGCGTGTCACTACATCATCTTTCATTCCGCAACGTTATCTTATCAACACATTTGTTGAATAGATTTTAGAGTATTTAAATAAAGGAGTATTTTGCAGCCAAAGTGTGACAAATTTCCTTACTTTCTTGGGATATCGTGTACTTTTACACGTTACAGTTGCAGTAATAGGTAAGTATAAAAAATACATGACTGATAAATACTTTAACTAACGAAAGGTTCTAAATAGAGGGCACTTGAGAGCTTAAAATTGGAAAAAATTGGCGAAAATTGGAATAGTATTCCACCGCCTATAAGGACATTACATAATCTTCGCGGGTTTAGAGTGAAACTAAAAAGATTTTTATGTGACCATCAAAACTCTGAGCAAGCTCTTAGACATGATACCAGTGCTATATAAAGACTTTTTCTGGCGCCCCTAAGGCGACTCTGACTGTTTACCCAGTATGCAGTTGGTTATCCACATAATAATAATATTTTGATCAACGATTCTTAATGTCAAAATCTACTCAGTTCTGTCAAATGTCTTCCATTGTTTCACTGTCGCTAGTGTAAAAAAAAAGGAAAAAAAATATATATATATATTTATGCCGTGATGTATTGTATTCCCTACCTATTCTCATGTACTATGTGCCTTATTTTTTGATTTTGTGGCTGTTTTATTTGTAAATAAATTTTAAAATGTAAAATTCTTTGTTGTGGCAACACCAAACCGGTCCATTCGGAAGACCAGCGTCGATTTGCTATAACTAGCAATTCGGCATTATGCTGAGATTGGACCGATTTATAAGGTTCACCTGTGTAGCACAATTTAGTTAGTAAGTACTTAAATTTTCTTACTGTATTCAGGTGCCTTTTACAAATAAATATATTTCTGTCTTTCTTTCTTTCTTTCTTTCTAAAATATCGAAATCAGTAAAGGTGCGAAACATTTATAACCCCAACTATCTTTACGCTGAGATTTTATAGTAAAAACTGCGCAACCATTGGTGTGTTTCGTCGGAACTGTAATTAATAGTCTAGCGTGTTGGTCGTAAGTGCAGTTGCCACGCTAGGGGTATTGAGTTTGATGCCAGTTTGAGCAATGTTATTGGGTTTTTCTATGAAATTCTCTGTTAAAGGCAATAGGCTCAGCAATGAAAATGGCAATACGCTAAGTATAGGGTTATATGGGAGCCTAGCTTTCGCCTGCAGTATTTCCGGACCAATACGACCTTCAAACCTTCAAGAAAAGACCGCATTTCCTTTTAAAACGCCGGCAACGCACTTGCGACTCCTATGGTGTTGCGGGTGTCCATGAGCGGCGGTAATCGTTTACCATCAGGCGAACCGTCTGCATCTTTGCCCCTAACCCATAAAAAAAATACCATTTTCCATTCTTCTGAGAATACAGGCGTAATGGTATACTGTAAGTAAGTGTGTATTTGTTTAAATAAACTCACAATCTCCCTGTAAGTTAAAACTAAGCCCCTGCTCGTCACTGACCCTGTTCCCACGACGCATCACTTTCGGTTTCTGCCAGACGTTACATTCACGACCTCTAGTGATGTGAAACCATACAATAAAAACTGTCGATAGTTCTTGTATTTCAATAGTTTATTTGCGATCGAATAGTAGATAATGAAGTACTTATTTCACTTATTTAAAATGGTTTATTGTGGATAATAGGAATGTCAGCCAGAAGATGTATATAAAAGTAAATTTAAAAAATCATAAAACCCGACTGCCTGAAAAGATAATAAAGTTGGAAACAAGATGACCTATTTCTGTTGTCGGAGGCAATACCTAGGTAAAGTTCAAAACGCCCGTTGAATACCCAAATCTGTAACATAGATAATTTTACATATTATTATCTATGTAAGTATTCGTGTCAAACATGAGTAATCCCACGGTGGGGCAAGGTGGTGCATTTACCCCACCCCGCTCTCTGACCCCAAGCTAAGAATTTTTAGACAAAACTAATATAATGACAAAATTAAATATTCATTTGAGTACTTTCAAAATTACTGCCCAAAACAATGCCTATCGATGAATCGATCGCGCATGCACAGAGAAGAACGAACGAAGTTATCCGCCCTCTAAATTTAACCAGAACCTTCACAGGAATAAAAGTATCAGTCAGTAAATAAAAAGCATTTTTAATTTCTTACTACTAAGTTTATTTACTTCCGCCCCAACCCTTAAAAACGCTGAGTTACGCCCATGGTTCAAATAATACATTTTTCCACTAGAGTGACTGAACCCGCGACTCGTATCACAGTTAGTACATCAGTTGTTACGGCAATTGTATCGCCTACAATTATAGATCAATCCTAGAAAATATGATTGCTTACTAATTAAACCTATCGATGTTTTCGCCACATCACTAGCGTCGTGATTTCATTGATAGATCACGGAGTTCACGACTCTACCTAGACGTACCCAATATCAGTTACTAATAGGTTCACCAAGCTCACAATTTGGAAACAGGACAATAGTAATTATCTTTCTAGGAATTCACATGTAGATAACAAAGCTTTAACGTTTTTAGTAAATTTGTATCTAACTTTTGTTTACATAGCGGTAGCATTTTTTATGAAAAAAACTAGAAATTAAAATGATTTAGTTTAGCAGTTTAAAACCAAACCAGTGTATCTCCTGTGCCTGAATTTTTTTAGGGACCTACGAGATAATTATAAACTAGACAATTTTCATTTTTCTTTTTATCTACAAATTACAATTTTAACGTTTCTAAAGAAAAATGATTGCTTTCCCCAATAAAAAGGCACATTATGAATATTATAGGTAGGTACAATAAATCCTGTAAAACCTAAAAGCTTGCTGAACCTAGTAACAATAAAACGAGTTCTAATGCAAATTATACTAATAGACAATGTTGTAAGAGGTGAACTATTTGTAATGGTTAACTTTATTACATATATAAAAAAAATACTAATCATGTTTCGTGTTTCGAAAAGTAAGTGTCTTGGTTCCTAATTCAATTTTATAAGAAACTTACTTGAATATCTCTACCAACCTGCCGACTACGAAATATAGTAGCTTACCTTCCTGTTTAATTAGTATTTCACAAAGATTTATGCTTGGAGTGGAAATGAAGAAAGCGGCGGTAGCCTAGTGACTAGGGCGTCGGACTTGCGATCATGTTGTTGCCGGTTCAAAACCCACCCATTGAATTACCTTCGTGAACCCACTCGTAACACAAGCATTTGGCTTAGCACGAGGGGTTAACAACAATATAATAGTAATGTGCGACCCACATTACAAATTTGCAAGGTTAAAAAAAAAAATATCTCCTTCATTGTTGTAGCATGCGTGAGCATGAGATTCTGGTTTCGGGTTTTCTTGGAATTTTAGATTTGTGCTCGTTTTAGTTCGTTTAGGTTGCATGAACTAGGAATAGGAAGCGGCCTATTGTGTAGGCTTGTTTTCTATTACATGGACCTAAAAAACATACCGGCGAACAATGAGAGTAGGTAGGTATAGGTACATCTGTAGACCTGTCTAAAATCAGCTGAAACGGCGGTGGCGTTAAAATTATTACGACAATTTTATTAACAATATTTGTTCTAAGAACATGTTACTCTGTAGTCCGTAATCGATGCAGTTTATCTCAGTTTGTTTAGTGTTTACCATCCGGCATTCGGTATACATATTTAATAACTCTAGTGACATCTATTAACATATAAAAACAACAAATTCAATTAAGTTGCCACTAATGCTACATAGATGGCACTAGTTGTCATTTGTAAACTTATAACTTCAACAATAATTTATAGAAAAGTTTTTTTACGGTTTAAATCGGATTATTAAAGTTTTAATGTGATGTAAGTATCTCGTAAAACACAGTAGATAATAAACGCATAAAATAAATAATTTGATTGACCAGAATTCTTTCATTCAACTGGTTTCACTAACCAGAGGCCTCATTCTGACAACTTTTTAATTTAAAGTAATCACTTTTTATGTAAGTTCTAAGGTATCGTATATGTAATTAATAACTTCGTCAAGATTAGTACATAAATCAAAATAATTAAATAATGACATAACATGATGTAAAACTTGTACTTAGTAATAAATAATTTTGTCAATGAGAACTAAGTTTCCGTAGTGTAGCGGTTATCACGTGTGCTTCACACGCACAAGGTCCCCGGTTCGATCCCGGGCGGAAACAGTTTCTTTTGGTATTTTATTTTGATCATAAAAAATACCATTATTTACTTGGTTGACTTCTAAGGTAATGGCGATACGCTTCACTAATTATATTAAAAAATTGCTATATATTTCTGAAAATCCATAAATAATTTATGCAAGCGATATTATTCTATGTTTGGGTTATTCGATCCGCCGGACCCGGGACCGAATTCCCCGAAAGTTCATACATAAAATAAAATAAACTAATTGTTTAGGTATCCTTTCTTCGTAGTCGGATAAACATTTCAATTTGGAGTATTCCTCTTTTGGCACCAATTTTTTGAGCACCTAAGCTTCCATATTGAGCACCGAGCTAATGTACCTACTGGTGCTGTAAGTGTAAGATTAGGAATACTCCTTGAATTTGGCTAATCGTGCTCGTGTGGCTTATCAATTTGTTGTAAGCGACCGAAATTTTATCAATCACCGTAATAATTTACTTACAACCTATCTGTGGCCTACTGGTCCTGAGCGCGACTGCTACGCTAGAGGACCTGAGTTCGATTCTTAGGTCTACTGCTATGAAAAAGTAAGAAATATCTAATAATTCCAAAAATGAGCGACTGTTTGACTATGAACACTTTGACATTGTCCTGTCCTTCCAATGAAATTAGCTTGTTTACAAAATAATATGACTTTATCGATATTAAAAAAATACAGTGTCAGCTTAGCCTTTATTAAACTACAGCGTCACGCTAAGGAGGGTAATTCGGATTAGGATACCGTTAATCTAGGTTTCTACGGTACCATTTCGTCTACTACTACTTCACTGGAAATAAAAGACCGGAAAATCGTTCCAAACTGAGTAAAGTTATCAAAAAATGCATTCGCTTACATTAATTTCCAGTGAAGTATTTTGGATGAAATGGAATAGTAGGAACCTGGATTAACGGTATCGGAATCAGAATAATAACAGAATTTGATTATATAGTGTTTTATTTCGGTATTACGTTTGTGAGAGAAATTCGGTCCGCCGGTCTTCAGAGGCGTGATTTTTTTTGCCGAGCGTCATATTCCAGACACAATAAAAAAATCCATTGTTTTTGGACCAATTGGTCCAGGTGACTCAAGGGATAAACATTAAATAGCGCCATCTTTTTCTTATTACAGTTTAAAAATGATCACGTTAAGACATTGTGTCGTGGCTGCCTCAGAGTATTTCGAGACATCATGACCTCATCCATTTGTTTCCTAATAGGTATATCCCCAAAGTCAATACTCCGTTTGCAAGTATGTCAATAGCAATGACAATCAATTGTAAAATAATGTCTTTACCGATCCATTGAATGCCAATCATAATCTGACATACCTACATCAAACATAATGGAATACCTACTTACTTAATTATAAAAGCGTGCTAACCTACCTAAATGAATATTTATTACAGATAAGTAGTTACTGTTGCCCGCAGTTTCACTCACATCCCAAAAAGATTAACACACTATGAGTCCAACTCTAGGCGGCGTATCGAGATGAAACATACATCGGATTTTAAGTTAGACCTCTAGCAATACGTCGGTGAAAACTGCATTCAATTACATGCAGTAGTTTTTGCGTGATGCGCATACAAACATACAGACAGACGGACAAAAATTTAAAAAAAAAATATTTTGGCTTCTGTTGCTCTAATAAAGACCTACTATATTAGTGTTTCTTTAATATTTATAATGTACAGACATCGGCCCATTTCACTCGCTTTCCAAAAGGATTTATTATATCCCGGCTTCTTTAGCGGACTTTAAAAATAACCGTACAAGTGCGAGTCGGACTCGTCCACCGAGGGTTCCGTACAAATTTGTAGGTACATATTATAATTAATTACAAATGTATAGTTTTCAGTCCTATGGATATAAGAGTTCCGTTTTTTCCTTTTGAGGTACGGAACCCTAAAAAAAGAATAGTGGTTCAATTAAATGGTGACTAATACTCAATTTAAAAAAAATAGTAGAATAGTGACAATTTTAAGGTCAGACAAACGGAGATACTTATTATTCGCTTTATTTATGTATTTACTTTATTTTACGAAACCCGACTATGGCCCATGGCTAATAACAAAAATAAATTGGAGTTTATGTATGTATATTATGTTATCGTAGCTCAAAAACTACTAATCAGATTTTCAAAAATAAAGCTTTCGGTTGATTCGTCGTTACGTTATTACCATACCTACAATAATAACTTGACGTTCTTGTAAATTAAGCTGTAAAATAATATTGCAAATGGTTCATAATTATAGTTTGGGTATTGATGGATCATAATACAGTATACGCTACAGTGTTTCAGGTAAATAGGTATTTTGTTCCGTCATGGGTAATAAATGCTTACTAGAAACTTGAACAGAAAAAAATTAAGGCAGTTTTAGAAAAATGTGTTCCAGATTGAACATAACTTTATTTCTATATAACATATCTAGATCTGTCGTAGATCGCAGTGTCGCGTAACATTAGGCGAACTGGCAGTCAAGCGTAGGCCTAATAAAAAGAAAAAAGAAATCTACAATCACGATTGCATCAGTAGGCTGGGTGGTGGTGGTGGTGGGCTGCTGTAGGTACATCGCATTTCGCCGGTATGGTTTCGCAGCCCATAATAATAAGGGCCAAGTATATTTCTAATATGGGGTACTGATATTGCTCACTGCCCGACCTGGGAAGCGAACGCAAGAGCAGAACGCAACAGCGAATGTGTGTTTTTTTTATGGGATAGGAGGGCAAACGATCAGACGTTCGCCTGATGGTAAGCGATTACCGCCGCCCATGGACACCCGCAACACCAGAGGAGTCACGAGTGCGTTGCCGACCTTTTAAAAGGGGATTGGGCCTCCGGTAACCTCATTCACTCGGCGAAACACAACGTAAGCGTTGTTTCACGCCGGTTTTCTGTGAGACCGTGGTATCAATCCGGTCGACCTGGCCCATTCGTGCCGAAGCATGGCTCTCCCACGTAAAAGATGTGTCCAATAGACCTAGTTTTATATTAAGGCGAATCCCATGAATCCCCATTTCATAAAATCAATCAAGCTGTTTGCGTGATACGGAGATATTAAGAGCGGACATGCGCAGATACGTGCGAAAACCATTTAATTCAACCGCTTTTCTTTTAAGGAATTAATTGGGTACAAACTTCATGGTTGTTTAAGTTGTTTTTTTTCTGGGCGATAAGTAAGTGAATACTGTTTTGGGTATGACTCTCACATATATGTATACATGGTTCCTTCCCCCTCCTTATATGCCTTAATACAGTAAATTACTAATCGTATCAGCTTCTTCGTCACGGGTGACGGGTTCAGTTCCTGTACGAAATGTGGTCGTTCTTCCGGGCCTGAATAATTGTAGATTTAATAAAAAAAATCTAACCTTACGGCACAGACGATAACCCTTATAAGTAAATGGTGTAATGTTTTTTATTTTATTTAAAATACAGTTTTTTTAACTTTGACTTGTCAGTTGTAAGAGTAATAAAATTCGCTCCCACGAGTGCAAATAACTTCGTAAGTAGTTATTATTAACATATTTTTTCCATTTTCGGTTTTTGTAGTAAAAAACTAAACTGGAAAAAAATTTGCTGACGCTGTGGCGGAATTGCGATTTTTTTTGTTTAAGTTGTCTATAGAGTTCGTATGGTTGACTAGTGTACAAGTAATATGGTCAATCTGCGTACAGTGCACTTACACAGCTTCATTCGCAATCAGCGCTACTTGTGAGACACCGCGTCGGGCTGCAAAGCCGTCACTGAATTAAAAAAAAATTTGGCATTGTATTATGCACTTCTAAATTAAACATTTTGACTTTCATTTTTATGTGAACAGCAGGGAAAGATTCTATTTGCAAAAACATATAATTTTTTATTTCCTTGTTTCGGATCCGCTTCCTGGAGTTTATTGGTGAGTAGCATATTTTAATTTTTGAGAAGCAAGTTTAATTTTTCTAGATTTTTTTGGTCCTTGAACACTAATTATTTAACATATTCTATGTATAAAATACGTCATTTAAAAATAGTTATTACCCGACTGCGCCCGAAGGAGGGTTATTTTTATGTGCATTGCTAGATACTGCTAATTTTGTAGAAACATGTAAGTACTTAATTGGCTTTATGTTTTCTATACCTACCTATTATCGTGTTAGATCTGTTGGTTTTCCAATCTATACTAATATTATAAAGCTGAAGAGTTCGTTTGTTTGCACGCGCTAATCTCAGGAACTACTGGTTGGAATTGAAAAATACTTTTTGTGTTGGATAGTCCATTTATCGAGGAAGGTTATAGCCTATATAACCGCTGCGCCTCTCAGGAACGGAGTAGCGCGGGTGGAACCGCGAGCAGGTCGCGTTAGGTATAATTGTTATGAAGCAAGTATTCAAATTATGTAAGATAATTTGACATGTAATTTATACATGTAATTTATACATATTAATAATATAATCCTTACTAATATTATAAACGTGAAGTTTGTGAGTATGAATGTATGGATGCCTTGATGTTTGTTACTTTTTCACGCCAGAACGGCTGAAAGGATCTGGATGAAATTTGGCGCAGATATAGATTATAGCCTGGAATAACACATAGGATTTATTTATCTTTTTTGTCTTAGTTGAATACTTTATTATAATGTACTTAATCATAATATCCTGTAATTCTTTAAATTTGCTATCTGAATTCCACTAACAAATTTCTTGTTGATATCCTAGGTTCAATCAACTTTATAATGTTCTTTGTGCTAATATTATGAGAGTGAAGTCTTTGTTTGTCCTCATCATACCATCGCGTCTGAATTCCCTGAAGGGTTAGGCAGAGGTGTACTAATGTACACCGT
This sequence comes from Acronicta aceris, assembly GCA_910591435.1. Lineage (NCBI taxonomy): Eukaryota > Metazoa > Arthropoda > Insecta > Lepidoptera > Noctuidae > Acronicta > Acronicta aceris. Next base: position 568,727 of record OU342778.1, on the reverse strand, counting down.
ATTGTGTCGAGTCTATTGTGAACTGAGGACAAATACCAACAAATTGCGAGCTGCTACTGCGAATTTCATAAAAAAATCTAATAACACTGCTAGACCTGGGAATCGAACCCAGGGTCTGCCAGAACTAAGACCCATATTACATTGGACCTTTTTTTAACCCGTGGATGAAATCCTCATGGATACCCAGGGTTATGAGGGACTCCTACCGACTAAAACCACACCGGTGGCTATTACTCGCACGTTATGAGGAGGGGCTCCAAGATCTCCAAACATAACGTTACCATGAGCTCTCCTGTATATAACATAAGACCTAAACATACCGGCGAACTATGGTACATTAATCCCGCCTAATCTAAAACCTTTCGGGATATACAGGCGTACATAAACATAATAACATCCACTGCTGGGCACGGGTCTCCTCTCAGAATGAGAGGGATTAGGCTATAGTCCACCACGCTGGCCTAGTGCGGGTTGGCAGACTTCACACGCTATCGAGAAAATCTCTCAGGCATGCAGGTTTCCTCACGATGTTTTCCTTCGCCGTTTAAGCGTGTGATAATTAACTAATTACTCTTTCATTCCGAGAGGAGACCCGTGCCCAGCAGTGGGACAGTATAATGGGTTGATTATGTTTATGTTAATGGCTATAGGCTCGCGCCCTATAACATGGGACCTAAACATGCCGGCGAACTGTGGGGTTACATTAAGTACGCCTCTGCCCAACCATTCGGGGAATACAGGCGTGATGGTATGTTATGTTATATTTTAATTGGTCGCGACTATTCAAAAGTTTACCCTGTATATTTAGATCTACATTTATTTAATATCTTTGATCTACTGCACCAATATGCAAAGATATTGTAACAAGTTGTTACTAATTAATTTATTCCTGTGGATTTTTTTACTGTATTTATGTGAAAGCTAGAACCCGAAACGTATATTTTAGACGCTTTTTACGGCCTTCATATGTCTAGACTCAACCTTAGTCCGACTAAGGTCAAACGCTGTCAAATCAAAATATAAAAATGCGACGCATTTATTACTGGATCATAAATTCAGTTACAGATACTTGAGTTATTTAATTGATTCTTTTTACCCACGATCGACGGTATATGCGCTTAGGGTGAGAGGGTGTTTGTTTGTTTGTTTTTGCTGGAGAGTTTGTTGCGCCGTTCTTTCCTTCGAAAAAACACTATTTAGGAGGTGGCAGCATTTTAAGAGGAGGCGGCTAATGTAAAAATTACGTTAAAAATTATATGTACGGTCAACAGAACATCACAGAATCCAAAACTGTCAAATTTCTTCAATCGCCTCTCAATTTAATCTCGAAATAATAAAGCTTATTATCCATTGGGGAAATTTGACAGTTTGTGTTTGTTTTGTGTTTACAAACACAAATTCTCACATATGTACACAAATAGCCAGACCCGGAACAACTATCTGTAGATCATACAAATATTTGCTTCGTGTGGGGATCAAACCCACAACACGTGGCGCAGAAGCCGAGCGCTCAGCCGCTACGCCAGACGTGTCGTCTAACGTGTTGTCTATTATGCGGAGGTGTACTGATGTACACCCACAGTTTGTCGGAATGATTTAGGTTGCATGTGATAACGGGCGTCCGTACTGGGAATTTCAGAAAAACCCAATACTTAACTGTATACTCAACCTGTGAATCAAAACCAGAACCTTGCGTTGAGAAGCCGCGTTTGAGATCAGAGGCAGTATTTCAAGAGCTGTCGAGAAATAAATAAAATCATGAATAATAAATGTATACACTATTTTCATAAGCAATAAAACATTTAGTAGGTACTTACTTATAATTTATTTATGTTATGCACTCTGACATGACGTGATTTCGTTAACATTTAATGCGATTTTAATAGCCATTCAAGTGCAAGGCTGCAATTTATGGGAGTGTTTTTATTTTTAATGTTTTTAACATGAAGTTGAGAAGCGCTAGTTATTAACAAAAATCACCAGTACGGTAGGTATTTTGAGCTAAAACACAAACTTCAGATGCGCACAGATTTTTTTTATATAAAAAAACAGGATTAAGTCGGCAAACGAGCTGACGAGCCACCTGGTGGTAAGTAGTCATCTTCGCCCATGGACACCTGCAATACCAGAACAGACTGCAGACTGCCAGCAACAGCAACCGAGGGGAACTGGCTCATACGTGCAAAAGTAGGAATACACACCGCAGTGCTTTATGACAAACTCCGACGTAAGGGTGGTCGCTAGCCAGTCAGATCCCAAGAGGTCCTACCACCGAGCATGTCAGATATTGTCTCGGCTGTTACTGGATGCCTATCTGAATGGCATTGAGGAACAGTATTCTAACCCGGCTCAGTTATTTCTAAAGTACTGTAAATTTTATAATTTATTGTTTTTATTTATTTGGAAGTGGATATTAATATATAACATTGAGTCTTATTTAAAAATGTCACACCATTTTTACTGTAATACGATGATAAACAAGCATACGAGCCACCTGATGGTAAGCAACAACCAAAGCCTCTAAATGCCAGCAATACCAGTAGTGGTACCACTCGCGCGTTATCATATTCGTCCTACTGGGTGAATGCGAATACAATAACGCCATCACAAAACGATTTATATATTACATTATATTTAAAAAAACGTTGCCCCACACTAGGATTTTCTCCTGTGTCGTGGGTACGTTTACAAACACAAATTCGCACATACACAAACGCCCAGACCCGGAACAACTACCTGTAGATCATACAAATATTTGTTCCGTGTGAGGATCGAACCCACAACACGTTGCGTAGAAGCCGACCTCTCAGCCGCTACGCCAAACGTGTCGTCGTTTAATTTAAGAGTCCGGCGGACCGAATTTCTCTTACAAACGTAATACCGAAATAAATCTTAATTTAAACGCAATTTAATTAAATTCTGTTATTATTCGGATTCCAATACCGTTAATCTAGGTTCCTACGTTACCATTTCGTCCAAAATACTTCACTGGTAATAAATGCAAGCGAATGAAATTTTTGATAACTTTACCAAGTTTGGAACTATTTTTCGGTCTTTTATTTCCGGTGAGGTAGTAGTAGACGAACTAGTGCCATAGGAACCTAGATTAACGGTATCCAAATCCGAATAATAACATAATTTGATAGAATATTGTCTGAATTAGGATTTATTTCGGTATTACGTTTTTGTGGGCAATTCAAGCTCCGGCGCGGGCGGACCGAATTTCCCATACAAACGTAATACCAATATAAATCGTAATTCAAACACAATATAATCAAATTGTGTTATTATTCTGATTGCGATACAGTTACTCTAGGCTCCCACTCTAACACTTGGTCCTCAATACTTCACTGGAAATAAATGTAAGCGAAAGCAATTCTTTATAACTTTACCATGTTTGGCACGATATTTCGGTCGTTTATTTCCAGTGAAGAGGTAGTAGACGAAACGGTACAATAGGAAACTAGATTAACGGTATCCAAATCCGAATGATGACACAATTTGAAACAATATTGTTTGGACTACGATTTATTTTGGTATTACGTTTTTGTAGACAACTCAAGTTCCGCCGGACCTTTAAATATTTTGTCTCTGTTGTCTATTCTTTGTTATAAGTTCTTTTTTTTTAAAGATATCTGCCACACTATGGAACAGGCCCTGAGTCGCGGGAGACTTGACGAACATACAACTAATGGACATAAAGTACAATAAGACTCTAAATAAATACAAAAATATTTTCCTCGGGTGGGAATCGAACCTACGAAACACCGTGCAACAGTAGCAGTTAAATGCGTGCGTTTCGTGAAAAAATAATTCACGTCATACCTACTAACTTTTTCGTGAAGACGACTAACAAAATGATTCTACGATAATATAATTGATTGGCGAACAAGTGTTTTGTAAACAGCGTATAAACTTGAGAAGTTCTCATAAGTATAATTTAATATTTATGAAGTAAGTAATTTGAATTGAAGTAGCAACCACTTACAAAGGTCATGTTTACGGAATAAGAGTACTTAATACACTTCACCTTGAAATGCACAATGTTTGAAATATCACAGTAGGTAAGTACACATCGGATATTTTGCCATGACAATTTATCTAGCTAAAAAAGAGCGGGTGTCCTTTGCCCACACCCGAGCACAAATCAAAATATATTTCGAAGTTTGTATTAGATTTTTTATTTTTTTCTCGATGAACTTTCTGATCTTATTGAGAAATCAATCAATTTATATTCTGTCACAATGTTTTTGGTGTACAATAAAGAGTATATAAATAAAATAAATAAATACTTTAAAAAGAAACCGAAGTTCGTAACAGTTAACCCCTACGCCTCTTAAATGAACTTAAAACCCTGCCAGCGAACTATTGTTGTTGTGTACGTCAATAACGATGCTTAAACCTTTGGGGATACAGGTGAAGACTTGAGTATCAAACTCAAGATACAGTAGACGCGCTTGCAACTACTTGTCCAACGAGGCATATAATATTTACACGTTATTATCTATAGGTATATTCTCATACACAGATTTCTTTCTGTGCGTGAAAAAATACATCTTATTCGGTAGGTATATCAAGAATTTTAACGACCACTTTATTTTTTGTGATAAAATCTTCACTGCTATTTATGACTTCATTCCCCGTTCAAGATACACAAACAATTCCATTGTTGTTGCCATTAAAAATATAATATACTATATCGCGAAGCTGTAATTTATTTATTTGGTAAAAAAAGCTTGTAAGGAAACCTGAATGTTCTCATCATAATTCCATTGGATATCCAAGACATAATTGTGTGATTAATTGATATTTATGTTAAGTCTGCGACTTCTCTATGTCCGTTAATTTGTGTCTGTAAAATCCTCCGCGACACAGTTATTGTTACTCAATTGACTAATAAAAACAATTCTTTTTTGCTTCTATGTCATTATCAAGTTTCAACTTTATCAATATGCACAATATATACAACAATATACATGCAGCAAAAGTCAAAAGACCATATTTTTCGTCTTAATTTACTGCGCTAACTTCAACTGGACCTAAATATTATCACTTTAACAATATGTACGTTTTTTGTCTTTGGGTAACCAGCGTAACGTTACAACATTACCATACAGATAGTCCTAGTTAAACGTGATCTATATACAAGTACATAATAACTAACAGCTGCTACAGAAAGAAATTCCCAACGTAATTTGACCTAAAAAACCTACCAAAAGCCTTTGATAATGTCATGCTTAGCAAGTTAATTACAATCTAAATGAATGCACAACAATTCTGTAATTTTAAAAGTATTAGTAATTTAAATTGAACATTACAAATATTCAAAATACGATACGCCAACATTAAGGAGAATTTTTTTTACTGAACGGGGTGTTCCCCAAGGAGCTATCGTTCGTCCAGTTTTATTTGTAGTAAGTCTTAACAATTAATTTTACATCCGTTTTCATTAATTAAAATCCCTATAAGCAGTTAAACTAGGAAGTTAGGAAATGGTGGAATTAATCATTTTATTCAATCTGTTATGTATATTTTGAAAAGGTACAGTTTACATGGTGTTCTTATCTTATACATCATTATAGTGATGTCAGACATGCATTTACAGCTGAGTTAATATTCATGGAGCTGCGTGTAACATATAATTTTATCTTCCAAGATGTTTATAATCCATAGTTATTATTTAATTTATAAGATACACTTCACGATATTGATATTGATGTCGATATTGTAGAAATACTTATATCTTTCAATATCCATACTATCACGTATTCCTCGAGGGGTTAGATAAATTATACGAGTAATTAATCACCTTATTACGACTAAGCGGGCACAAATCCATACTCCGAGCTCCTATTAGACCGATAGGCCTATTCTCTTCATGTTTGTTTATGTAAGTATGAATGAGCAAAGTGTTATTGAGTATTTTTTTATGAAATTCTAGGTTTGGGCTTGTCAAGCCAAGTAGCCACGTTTTTCCAAATTCATTTCCATCTATGTGTCTAATATCTATTTAGTAATGACTTTTGACGACCAATACATTACATGGAATAAAATATATTTTCTTGCTTTATTTAATCAGCGTTAAAATATATCTTTATTATAATTAATACCTGAGCAGAAATATTAAAGGTGTTTTACACCATTTACTTTGTTTGACGCGTGCGTCGGGCGGAGTTAACACAACTGGCTGGCCGTGACCATTTAACTGGGCTATATCTGATTTGGAATTATTTTGTAAAGTATACAGGAATGTTAAAATACTTAAGTATTTATCTTTTTTCCTGTTAATCATTTTGCATATCCTGCATAAATATATGGCCCTTTGAGCGTATTAGCTGAGCAATCCAGCTTCTGAGCCACAGCTTATGGGTTTGATATAATCCTTCGGGAAATACAAGCGCGATGGTATGTTTATGTTATGTTATCTTAATTGAATCAATTAAATACTTATTTTTATATTTGACTTTAACTACAGCGGCGGCTGGGTAATTACTTTAATTAAAGACAAAGCATTCATACATTGCCCTCACAATACTCCAAACATACTTACAAAAGTGTTTTTGATCATGCGCGAACACACACAGTCAGGCTTGGCCTCCAGGAGAGCGTTAAGCGTAGACAGTAGGTATGCAAGGAACAGAAGATTTCTATTGCCAAATTATTATTTATTTGTGCAACTAACTGTTGTTTTTCCAAAAAAAATATTGGTCGATTTGTCGCGCACCGTGGTGTTGTGTGTTGGCATTTATCAATCTTTCTTGACATTTATTTGGTAATGACGACGATTTATCCAACCATTAGAAACTCATGATCATAATTATTATCTCATATTTATTCTACTATTCCAGAAACAAGATGATAGGAGAAGTGAAGCCGATATCGATAGAGAAGGAGTACGAGAAGAACCCGGACATATCTCCTGCCGATATCAAGAAGTTGCGCGACTGGCTCGCGACCCAGCCACACCTGCCTGGCGAACATTTGTCAGGTTAGATTTTAAACTAGAGTAGCTATTGCCTGCGGTTTTATTCGCATTCTACAAGGAATTTATATGAGAAACGGTAGCCCATAGCCTTTCTCAGGGAGCAATCTACCTCCTCGCTAAATTTGATCGAAATCCGTTCTACGGTTTAGGTGTGAAACGGTGTAAGAGACGTGATTATATTCAGAAGTAAGTTGCTGTTAATACCTAGATATGAAACAAGCGTAGTACATATGGAATTTCATCTTTGCGTCATGTTACGTTAGGCACTTAGGCGTATTGCATTGCCCAGTGTTAGTCTTTGTTCTAGTATTTGTTAGTCACGGGCATTGCGGGGGTGCTTCACGCGGGGTGCTAGTGAGGTTTCGGGTATTTCTTTATTATTTCAAAATATTCAAAGAAATAAGAAAATAAAATTAAAATTTAAATTTAAATTAAATTAAAAATTTATTAATTATTAATAATTAAAAAATTATTATCCAAAATTTATATAATACAATTTGTTTGTGATGACCTAAGTATAACATATATTTTTTATATGGTAAAAGCACATAAGGATTCCACTAGGAACATCTTTAAAGATAGGGTGTTTTTTTGGATTTGAGCGATGTAATGCCCTTAAGATTCCTATACCTACTCAGAAAATAAGAATGTGTACCTAGACTAGCACCTAAGACTTCGCTGTAAAGTGAACTATCTTTGGTACAACTGAGGGCAAAGAACTCACATTCAGGTCACTGTCATGTCATAATTGAAATAAAACTACTTTTTACAGATTTTATCGCGTTGTATTGTTAATATTTAATTCCCGACGTTTCGGATCCTTTACAGCATCCATGGTCACGGGTAGACTAAGTTGTTGGACGTCTTAATGTTGCAATGACTAACAGCTTCACTTCATCTTTATCTCTAATGTAACTAAAGCGTTTAAGGGTCCGGCGGAGCTTGAATTGCCCACGAAAACGTAATACCGAAATAAATCCTAATCCGGACAATATTCTATCAAATTGTGTCATTATTCGGATTTGGATACCGTTGATCTAGGTTCCTACGGTACTATTTCGTTTACTACTACTTCACTGGAAATAAAAAAATGGAAAATCATTCCAAACTTGGTAATTTTAACAAAAATTGCATTTGCTTACCTTTATTTCCAGTGAAGTATTTTGGACAAAATGGTAACGTAGGAACCTAGATTAACGGTATCGGAATCCGAATAATAACACAGTTTGATTAAATTGTGTTTGAATTGCGAATTATTTCGGTATTACGTTTGTAAGAGAAATTCGGTCCGCCGGGCTCCTAATCCTTCTTTGCTTCAATTGCTAATCGCATGATTGCTAATCGCATGATTAACAATTGAAGCAAAAGAAGGTTCCCACTGTTTCTTATTCAATAAAAATCTAAGATATCCTATCAGTTGTTTGTGAAAATCATTGATAGTTACACGAACGTCAATTATACAGTAACTATTATTTATTTACGTCACTTATTATTTCCCATCGTTTGTTCACTGTCTTATTTAAGTAGGTATAGCGATTGGTCATGAATGGCTAATTACGAAATACCGTCTAAGAATAGTGAAAACTAACTAGGCTGAAGGCAACACTGAGAGTTGGGTAGAAACAAATAGCTAAAATACCTTATTAATTGATAAACTGATAACCTATAACTTACATATACTTTAATAATTTAATCTAATTTCAATACAATCTAACAGAGGAACTATTGCACACGAAATCCGAAGTAAAAAGAGAGCGAGCCGTTGGTGTCCAGTCTTTTTATCTTCTCGTACTGACAGTAGCCAGGTAAGTGATCACGGTCGTCCGGTAGGAGGCGCTGGGGTGGCTGCTACCGGTCATTGGGTTGCCAACAATAGTTATCCTATGTATTGCGTAAATCAGTTTCAGCAAGTCAAGTTATATTAACACGCCGTTGCCTATGCTAATATTATAAAGAGGTAAAGTTTGTGAGGTCGTGAGGTTGTAAGGAGGGATCTCTGGATCTACTGAACCAATTTTGAAAACTCTTTTTGTGTTGGACAGTCCATTTATCGAGGAAGGTTATAGGCTATATAACATCACGCTACGCCTCTTAGGAACGGAGCAGCGCGGGTGAAACCGCGAGCGGGTCGCTAGTTATTACAATAAAGCTACTCTGTTGTAAACCTTGACCATGAATATCACTGTCTAACATCGTTTTAAAAAAGTTACGGTCATGTTTAAAATTGGTGGCAGTTTATTAGACTTTACGATTCGAGAATTAACCCGTCGTGGGCAGCTATCTTATATATCCGATGCAGAGATACTGACAGCTACAATAGATTGCATTAGATAGATTCATTTACGTGGGAGAACCATGCTTCGGCACGAATGGGCCGGCTCGACCGGTGTGATACCAAGGCCTCACAAAAAACACGCTTACGTTGTGTTTCGCCGAGTGAGTGAGGTTACGGGAGGCCCAATCTCCTTTTAAAAGGGTCGGCAACTCGTGACTACTCTGGTGTTGCGGGTGTACATGGGCGGCGGTAATCGCTTACCATCAGGCGATCCGTCTGATCGTTTGCCCTCCTATCTCATAAAAAAAATATAATATAAAAAAATATAAATAGATAAGAATGGAATGAAGCACTGACAAGACCCAGCACCACTAAATTCAGTACTGTTTCATCGTATCGGCAGGAAGCTGCGATAGGAAAACAACAGTACTTACCAATTACTTAAAAATGATCTTTTTTTTTCTAGACGTGGACCTGCTGGTCATTTTCCACTGCTGTGAAAAGAGCACTGAAGTCTCGAAGCAGGTCCTGGACTTGCACTTTACGCTCCGAACACTCTTCACGCCCTTCTTCAAAGACAGGGCGTTTGATAAGAAAGCTGAATTCGCTTTGAATACACTGTAAGTTTTCTTTACCACCTCGTTCTAAGAACCATAACATACCATCACGCCTGTATTCCCCCAAGGGTTAAGCAGAGGCGTACTAATGTACACCCATAGTTCGCCGGTATGTTTAGGTCCCATGTAATAGGGGGCGAGCCTATTGCCATTAACGGGGCACAAATCCAGACTTCGAGCTGCTACTGAGAATCTCATAGAAAAACCCAATAACACTTTGCTCAACCTGGGGATCGAACCCAGGACCTCTAGCGTACCAGTCGCGCTTAGGAACACTAGACTAATGAGGCAGTCGTTCTAATAAAATAACCCTATAATAAGATTTCTTCTTATTTGCATAATAATAACATAACATACCATCAGGTCTGTGTTTCCCGAAGGGTTATGGTGTACTGACGTATAACAACGCGAACTGTCTCATTATTCTAGTTGTCCCAAACGCAATTGTTACGCTAGAGGTCTTGGATTCAATCTCCAGGTCGAGCAAAGTGTTATATGGTTTTTCTATGAAATCACAGTAGCAGCTCGGAGTATGTGGATTGGTGCCCGGTTAAATGGCAATAGGCCCACCCCCTATTACATGGAGACCTAAAGCATACCAGCGAACTGTGGGTTTAACGTAGGAGAGCCATGCTTCGGCACAAATGGGCCGGCTCGACCGGGGTGATACCACGGCCTCACAGAAAACCGGCGTCAAACAACGCTTACGTTGTGTTTCGTCGAGTGAGTGAGGTTACCGGAGGCCCAATTCCCTTTTAAAAGGCGGGCAACGCACTTGTGACTCTTCTGGTGTTGCGGGTGTCCATGGGCGGCGGTAATCGTTTACCATCAGGCGATCCGTCTGCTCGTTTGGCCCCCTATCCCATAAAAAAAACATTAGAATCTGCACTTCTGCCTTACCCTTCGGGGAATACAGGTGTGATGGTGTGTATTTGCCGATATGTTTTGGTCCCGTGCAAGAATATTACCTGAGCATTGAATCTAACACTTCTCTCACTTGAAGCAGTTCTAACGACTATCTAATTACGTCTACTACTTAGATTATGTGTGCCTCTGCCCACGGCTACAGAAGAAGGTTACCGGGTGGTGTATCTACGTCTTCTGGATCCAGACCCTCGTAACTTCAACCTCCTGGAGGCTGTCAGGGCGTTTATGATAGTCTTCGATATGTGGCAGTACGAAGAAGGGACGTGGCCTGGGTATGTATCACGAATTGATTATGTTCGAACACTATTTTATTTGCTCTACACACCGTGACATATAAGTCTTTTTGGCGCTGAAAGGATACTCATCATTAGGAATACCCTTTACTATGAAACCAAACCTGAAATCACGAAAAAAAAACAGCTATAAGCGGCGGTAGCCTAATGGCTAGGGCATCGGATTTGCGATCATGTGGTTGCCGGTTCGAAAGCCACCCATTGCATTACCGACGTAAACCCACTCGTAACACAAGCATAAATTTGATTCAGGGGTTAACAAGAATACTAGTAATGTGCGACCCACATTGCTTAAATAAAATAAAATCATTATCAGATGGAGTTTCTTGCCGGGTCTTTTCCATAAGACCCACTATTTCGAACCGTGCACCCAGTTTTGACAATTCAAAAGTAGATGTATTATTAGTCTAATTCAAATAAAACATTTGATTTTGACTTTTGACAGCATAATTATGATCATCATTATTATTGCCGTTGTCATTATCAACATCGTCTTATTCCTTGTCTTGGTCACCTTCATCCTGATTTGTGTCGCCATGTTGATGCTATGAATAAAAAGGCCGGGTCACTTTTACTACCTTGGCCGTCAATGCCGATAGGTACTATTCACAATGACTCTACTCTAAGCGACGACGTCAGAAATCAAAATATTTATTTTCTGTAAGTAAATAGGTTTCATAGTATGGTGTTATACGAAAAGGGCTTTACGTGGGAGAGCCATGCTTCGGCACGAATGGGCCGGCTCGACCGGAGTGATACCACGGCTTCACAGAAAACCGGCGTTAAACAACGCTTACGTTGTGTTTCGCCGAGTGAGTGAGGTTACCGGAGTCCCAATCCCCTTTTAAAAGGTCGGCAACGCACTCGTGACTCCTTTGGTGTTGCGGGTGTCTATGGGCGGCGATAATCGCTTACCATCAGGCAATCCGTATGCTCGTTTGCCCGCCGATCCCATAAAAAAAATGCAATGCAGTTGAAGTCCATTTAGCAATTATTAATAACATGCAAGTTTTACTTAAAATTACACGTATAATAAACGTCTGTATCGTAGACGCCCTTCACTTAGATAATATCTACTGTTGTGACGCTCTCAAATTCCTAACCGTTTTCTTTGTTCACAGCTTCCTAATACTAATAGACATGGACACTACAGTTCTGAGTCACATCACGAGGTTGGACCTCATGGTATTGAAGAAAATCCTATATTTTCTACAGGTTAGTTACCTGCATCCACCTCATGACGTAGGTACCTCATAAACATTTACGAACTTTCTAATTGTTGCTGCATAGGTATTGGGTAAATCGAGTAAGTCGACGCTATGTAATAATTTATAAAAATTGTCTATGATAGCGTGTGTTTCTGCAGCCGGGGCAAACTTTGCCGCCATCTTTTTTTTTATTAAATTTGTTTTTGATGAGGCTTTAATGCACATTTGGTGACTATGCCAGCCTCGTAAGGTCCCTCGTACATTTAAATACTTACTTATCAAATAGGTATTTGGAAAGTAATTGTAGTAAAAATTATAGTAAGTAAAAGTGAACTAATTGTCATCTGCTCTTATTAAAATTCTGTTGCTTTGTTGATTGTAAGAGGATTAAAAATACTTTTTTCAATAGTTCATATTCCATTGTACCTTTTGCTCGATGCCCAAATTTGTTAATCTCAACGTGCACATTGTAGTAGAGTATGATCTGACAATGCAGCCAGACCTCTCACCGCACCCACATATGCCTGCTCCGGGGCCCTTTGCCCGCCGCACATTGCTAAAAGTCAACACTACTAAACATATTAAATAACTTTGTTTGGTAACAGTGTTATTCAGTTATTTTTGTGAACGAAAAATTCAATCACGGGCCGGATTCTAACCTGCGTCTTCTGGTTAGATACACCAGACGTTCTGACCTCTAAGCCACCACGAGTCCCACCCGCTAGAAGGAAATTTGCCTTCACATTTTGAATTTACGTTGACGTTGGCGATCCTGCCCGCGATTGAATTTTTCCTTTACTAAAATAACTTTATAATCTTAGCATGAAAAATGCAAAAAAATCACAAAAAGATAGTTAAAAGGTAAGGTGGCATCGTACGATATTGAACTAACTGTAAAGTAAGTCATGTCGGTTGAGAAACAAGGTAACTTGCTTCTCAATAGATGTCGCCAACGTCACCTTATGACGTAAACTCAGAATGTGAAGGCAAATTTCAATCAGGCGGGTGGGGTTCGCGGTGGCTTAGTGGTCAGAGCGTCTGGTATATCAAACCAGAAGACGCAGGTAAAATAAAAATATAATTGTTTAAATAATAAAAATCTTAAATTTTCCAGGAATGTATGTTAGTAAAACTAAAAGGCGTGCACTTTATGAGCGCGCCGTACTTCATGGACAAACTGCTGATGATGATTAAGCCGTTCCTCACGAAGCAGCTCATCGACATATTACACACGCACCAGGTTGGCGCCGACTCTGTGTACAAGCTCATACCGAAGAAAGCCCTGCCCAAAGAGGAGGGCGGGGATTACAAGGACCATATTACATTAAGAGGTTCGTGTTATTTGGACTTATGGACACTCACAGTTACACAATCAATACCTACATGTCATACGTACTTCGATCGATAAATTTAAGGTCTAGTTGCTATGACCAGTTTATGAATGTGTTACTACAATACTTGAAAGTCCTTTGTAGCCTGGACTATGTGATTCAAAGCTTCATTGCGAAGAGTTCGATGCTAGTCTAACAGTCAGAGTATTTCTGAAATCACTATTTTAAATTGATATAGGTACAATTTCATAATTAACTTAGCTAATGAACCAATAATAAAAACAAATAGTTTAATCATGAACTTTCGATGTTTGATATCGATATTTAACTTAACTTTATGGAGGGGCGAGTAGTGTTGCCCTCACACCAAAGGGAGGATCCTCAGACCAGGCGGGTGTTTTGCCTGGCGGGCCACGGCCCGACGGTTGATGTCGGGCGGTCGTATATATGCAGGTTGCGTTCTTCTGCAAACTTCAGGACTTGTTCGTATAGTTTGTATGTAGCGTGGTAGATGTCGGTACAACTTCACATAAAGTTATATAACACTAGTTATATATCAGCAGTAATTGAATATTTATTTATTCAAAATCTAAGTTTAAATAAATTCAAGACTGTGGTCAAGCAAAAGCTGTGTAAAAAAGCATTCTATACAGTCAGAGATTATATAGACGACAAAAATGCTTGGGATTAAGCCGCTCAAATGAACCGGGCTCTTTCATTCATGGATGACATCTCAATTTTTGACATATTTATTTCCTTTGAACATGTTTTAATTTTTCAAGTGACATGTTTTATTTATTATTTACTATTTCTGGACATGTTTTTTTTTTGTCATGGTAACAATAATTTGTGAAGTGTGAGTATTGTGTAGACTGATGTTACGATCACAAAACCTATGATAAGTCTTTCGATTTTCTGGCAGTTAGAGGCTGTCATGCTCACTTAAATGTCCTGCTGATGGTGGCGTTGTGTGTCGGGTTGTTTTATTCCCTACAACTTGGTTGAGTCGAACAACGCTGATACACACGTCATGCTCGTGAACGGGTGCTGTCTGTCGGGACTGGTCAACTCTTACATGCCATGTCAATCCGGATTCAGTTATGTTATGTTTTGGAGGGTAACCTACTTTTATCACTCACATCAGACTCCACAACTCTCACATTGATAGAATAAAAAATATGTAAACATCAATTATTTATTTAAAAGAGTATCTATGGAGTTTCTTGCCGGCTCTTCTCCATAAGACCTACTATTTGGAACCGTGCATGTAGTTTTGACATTTCAAAAGTACCTGTATATGGTCTAATTGAAATAAAAAATTTGAGTTTGAGTTTGAGTTTATTTCAGATGAGTTGCTCCAGCGTCTTCGAGCCAACTCAGTATTCATTCGCGAGGAGAACAAGAGACGAGTCAACGAATCACTCCGGCCGGCAGGCAAACCTTCACCAGCGGAGAAAGAGTTCGGCCTTCAGGGCAGCTTCAAGAAATTAGATATAGACTAGGGTTTTGGTGCAAAGTTTTAAAAAGAAAGTGTTTAATTTAATAATTGTATTGATATTTTATTTTGGAAACGGCCGTACACATTTGTTCAATGGCGAAATAGTTCGTCCTAATTTTTCGATGTGCGTCTTGCTTTGCATTGGCTTCCTCAAACATTTCACTGTTCCATATTCAACTCTTCGTAAATGTATTCCCTGTCTTTTTTGGGTATAATTGTCGCAGCTAATATTTGAAACTGCAAGATAAATGCCAAAATAACAATGATATCTCGATTTACGCAATGGTCAAGCGATCTACGTCTGCGTTCCGAAACAGTAAGATTAAATAATATTAAGACATATTAAATTAAAGTTAATTCTTCAGCACATTCAGAAGGTAGGATGGGTAGGAAATAGAATTTAACAATGATTAAGTATTTTTACATAATTAGGTCAAAGACTTTCAGTCAGGTTTGTGTGAGTGTGAGTTATCAAGGAGATATAAGCCCATGAATCTCTTTGTCGCAACGTAATTCAAAGAAATTAGGTTGACCCCTATTTCTGTTAGTCTGTGGAAAATCCTGTCCCCTGAGAGGCGGCATTGTATGCAGTTTTAAGTCGGTACGAGTAAATACCGCACACAATGCTGCTTAGAAATGCAACGTTATAAAGAAATACAACGTTGTGTAAAAATGTCAAGTTCATACATTAAGGGTCCGGCGGAGCGTGAATTGTCCACAAAAACGTAATACCGAAATAAATCGTAATCCAGATAATATACTATGAAATTATGTTATCATTCGGATTTAGATACTGTTAATCTAGGTTCCTACGATCCTATTTCGTCTGCTACTACTTCACTGAAATTAAAAGATCGGAAAATCGTTCCAAACTTGGTAAAGTTATCAAAAATTGCATTCGCTTACAATTATTTCCAGTGAAATATTTTGGACGAAATAGGATCGTAGGCACCTAGATTAACGGTATCTATGTAAATCCGAATGATAACATAATTTGATAGAATATTGTCTGGATTACGATTTATTTCGGTATTACTTTTGTGAGAGAAAATCGGTCCGCCGGACTCTTAACTATTTTTCGAGGATTGAGGGGAATTAGTAGATTAATTAGAGGATAGGAGAAACGAAGAGGATTTTTTATCGAGTGTAGGTAGTTGTAGACTCGATGAGGTAACACGGAAATTAATTTTGTCTGGAAATTAGTTAATAAATATACATTTACCAATATAGATTGTATATACACAAAAAATGTACAGACTCGTACTTTAACTTGCAATTGATTTTAAATCCGAGAGGGAACGAACTACCGTCCGATGCCGATTTAAAAAATATATTGATCTTATTCTATTCTATTGAAGTCATCAGATATCCAAAATGGTGGAATGATAATGGCACTATAATCAAGTATTTAACACTACCTATTCAAGTTACTATACATTAGGACTTTTGCTGAATAAAATTATTGTTAAATGCTAGATTTTGCCACGATTTTGTATATCGACGGTGTTTTTGTTTGGAATGTTTGTCTGTCTGTAGTTTGTGTTTCTAACTATGGAGCAATTAAAAGAACATCCATGAGTGACGATGTATTTGGATTAAGGTGATTATGACGCGCACCCTGAAATTTCACGCTTGCAATCAACCTGCTGACCGGCAAATCAGAACATTATGAAAAATGTCATGCAAAATTCCATCCTGGGGTACCTAATAAAGATACACGAAAAAAACTTAAAAATAGTAATGGGAAATTTTACGTAGGAGAGCCATGCTTCGGCACGAATGGGCCGGCTCGACCGGTGTGATACCACGGCCTAATAGAAAACCGGCGTTGAACAACGCTTACGTTCTGTTTCGCCGAGTTAGTAAGGTTACCGGAGGCCCAATCCCCTTTTAAAAGGTCGGCAACGCACTTGTGTCTCGTTTGGTGTTGCAGGTGTCCATGGGCGGTGGTAATCTCTTACCATCAGGCGATCCGACCGCTCGTTTGCCCTCCTATTCCATTAAAAAAATGTCATCTTAAGTTTGCATGTCATTTTTTATGTTGGGCATGAACATTTATATGGCGTAATACCATTGTAAATTAAGAAAAATGGGTAGAATTATTTAATTCCCTATAGAGTTAAAATATAATGAAATGTCGTTATTGAAGTAATTAACTAATTAGTAAGTAATTTAGGTACTGGTCCTGAGCGCTACTGCTACGCTAGAGGTCCTGGTCGATTCCCAGGTCGAGCAAAGTGTTATTGAGTTTTCCTATGAAATTCTCAATAGCAGCTCGGAGTCTCGGCTCGCCACCTATTACATGGGACCTAAACATAACATGCAGAACTGTGGGTGCCTCTGCCTAACCTTTCGGGGAATACAGGCGTAATGGTATGTTATGTAAGTAGTTTAATTAAAATTTATTAATTAAACAAACACACACAACGTTGCGGGAGAAATCTAGTAACTCTATAAAAACTAAAACATTTAACAAAACTCTGTAATTTTGCCGCTTGGTCGCGTGCTCAACATCAAATAACTATTAACACAAGGTTACTTTTATAATAATTGTTATTATATCGTTCACCGGATGAACAAATTGTCATATGAGGACAATTTTTGTGATTTTCTCTGCTATATATAGCGAGGTGACAGTGATGATCGTCAGTTCGTGGACATTCAGTAAAACATGAAGTTTTTTGGAGTACTCTTAGCCATCATGGCTATTGCATTTGCTGTTGTGGTGAGTACGATTTAAAATTATTCTGCATCCACCTAGTCTTATCTCAACGGTTGGATTATAATCGGGCTAGATGTGGTTAAATCAGTATTCTTTCACCCCTGAAGCCGACCCTGACTTAGTTGCGAAATGATCAGGATAACGACATATTTAGGTACTATTTGTACCTAACATTATTATATATTCAGGATGTAGTATGTTTCCCTAGAAACTCATACTAAACTTAGGAGTTTTACCGTGAATTAAAAAGTTTGTAGCGGATCTAAGGAATCATAATGCCCTAGATGGTGTCAGTAAATCAGATAATTGCGCAAACTGCTACAAGTGCAGCCACCATAACAAATGAAGAAGAAAGTGGAAGCCAAGTTGTAACAAGAGATGGTGCCATCAAATACTGCATTGCGCAAACAGAAATTACGCGACTTATAAAATTTTGAGCCTACTTTGATTGAAGGGAACATCCCACTAGTGGCTTTGATGAGATCATAATCTAATGTGTCATCAACCAGTTACCATGTTCTAACAGTTTTGGCTATTTGTGTTGCAGAGCGGAATGAGCGTGGTTCCGAAGACCGCCGGCTGTAACGGTGGCCCGCGTGGCCCCCCGCCCAACGGCGGACCCCCGGGACCCCCACCAACCAGTAAGTAGCTTAAGACTCTTTTAGCCCTAGCGGATGAACGCTCAGATTTTACCTTCTTCTTTTATTCGAAATCGTGATCGTTTTCATATATTCTTACATCTGACACTTTAATGCAACTGTAATTTGTATTTTATTGATGAAATTATTCGAGCGTCTATGAATTTAAATCGGTCCAGTATGCAATAAAAAATAGACATAGAAATCTGCCTGAAGAACTAAAACGTTCTAATCGAATCTGATATTTTCTACATAAGATTTTTTCTTTTACAGACTCGACCCGCTAGATTTCTACACGGTGAACACATTTCCGATTTTGGCTAACGATTTTCACGAATAAATATTATTATGCACTATTCTTTTTTTTTATTTCTTTGAATTTTAGTGATTGTCTATAAAAGTCCCATATAAAAATAAAGAGAAAGAAGAAGATTCTATGCACAATATGCCTACATTTTAGACCGTAATAAGTTTCTTATATTTTTTCGACTCTAAGGACCAGCTTAGTAACTTCTATTAAACGAAGCAGTTAAACAAAATCAGAAAGCGCCTATATTTTTAACTGAGAACAAGTAGGTAAGGTCACACAAAAATAACATTACCAATCACCACTTATTAAAATAAAATAATATTTGTAATTTTCATTGCTCGTGCGACATAGTAAAACGAAGAGAAAATTATTACGATTTATTATTTTTTTAATAATGAGTTGTTTTCATATAAAAAAACATTACAAAAAATACAAAATTTCATCTTAATACATAAAAGTACTAGAAATAATAATATCAAATTGGTTTTAATATGGCAATTCGAGAGAGTATAATTAAAATACTTATATTTAATATTTTATATACAATCTTACGTACTGGTTTTATTCACAATAAATGGTAACTATACAGTTTAATTCTTGTTGCCTACAAAAGATGGCGACCGGAATATAAAAACCTATATATAATCGACTAATTTAAAAAAAAGTGAGCACTAAAAGAAGAAAACCTAAAAGTAGAATTTAAGAATGCTGATGGCAAAACATTTGGCATTTCCCCCTACTAACCATTTTTGTACCGTTAATGGAGGTCCTATGTCAAGTAGTCGATGTTTCCATAAATAAATCGGTGTCAAAGTTGTATTAAAAAAGTACTTACATGAAAAGTTAAAAATATGTAACAATTTTGTATTCATTTTAGGTAGTATCACTGCAGTCATTTTAAGTGTCAAATATGGAAAGCAGAATAATGCGTTGAGATTGTCATGTGACCCGATACTTTCGCGATTCGCTGGTCTATTATTATTATGCATGCATGGACCTATACTGGCAGTACTTTATTTGCTGCATATCTAATTTTGTTGTTGAGTGTACTTCGCTAAATGTATCTACTTTAAATACAATTTTACTATTGAAGCTATCCGTCTGCTGCTCCATATTTGAAGTGTGAAAGGAGTGTCAGTCTACTGGCCCAGCTCCTGGAGGTGCTGCTTCTCCTCCTCTTCTCTGAGGAGTGCCTCCCTCTCGGCGGCGATGCGAGCGTGCTGCTCAGCTATCACTCGGAACAGCTGCGAGTGCTTCGCACGTGCTGCCGCTACGGCTTCCGTCTCGAGAGGCGCTGAGATCACTAGAATTAAGAGAGATGTTTTTAAAATTTGATGTGAAATAGAGTACATATATCATGACATGACATACAGTCTGAAGTAGATTGTATGTCATGTTCATGACATACAGTCTACATATTAAGTTCACCCTACTCGCCTAACAAATTAACCTAGATTTTAAGTTTTTCAGTTTAATATAATTATATGTAGTTCTAAGTTGTCTCAGCGAAATACTTAATTTATGTTAAGTTACTAATTATTCATTGTGTCGAACATCTAGATGATTATTTATTTAGGGTCTACAACGAATAATACATATAAAGACATATTTTTTTATCCTAAATATTCATGGGACTTTTACGCTTAGCGTATGCCAGTCCCATCATAACCTAAACATGCATTTCGTAAACAATTATAATACACAACTTATGAAGTACTTTACTTAAAGGAGACCACAGCTTTTGCAATGACACTAGACAGCAACTTACATAGGAAAATAGGGAATACATACCATCACGTCTGTATTCCCCGAAGGATTAGGCAGAGGTGTCCTAATGTACAACCACAGTTCGCCGATATGTTTAGGTTTTATTTATTAGCTTATTGCCATTAGCCGGGCACAAAATCCTTACAACAAAGCAATAATAGTTAAAATATGAATACTAGAAAACATTGGTACAATTGTGGTGAGATGTTTCGGCAAAATAAAGTATAGAACTGGGATTTCAAGACTATCAAAGACAGCCAGCCTTAACTGAACAGTCAAATTCTTAAACTGTTTAATCTCAAAATCTCTTTTTACAAAAATCTAGCTCATGTCTAAAATCTAAAAACAGAAACTCACATTCAGGATGCGGGTTTGCATGTTCTTCAGCGATCTTGGCGTAAAGCTGGTAGTGGCGGTCCTTGGCCTGCGCCACGGATGCGGAGTCGGCAGGGTGCTCCGGCGGCACGTCGCTCAGCACGGGGTGGAAGCCTTCTCTGTCTGCGATGTAGTCCACCGTACGTACTTTCTGCCTAGGGTCTACGTACGAGAATGAGCCTGAAATATGAGGAGTGGATTTCAGACATTTGAATTTTGAGTCATCCGTAATCCAATATTTTTCATATCATTTTACTACCAAATCGTATCCTTTAAAGGTCTCTGCCTTCCTTAGGAAACATACGAGAAGTATTTTATTGGAACCAGAACCATTTCAATATTGTTGTTAATAGAAATAACCTGGGCTGGTTGCATATTAGTATTCCTACAGAAAAAACTGTTTTAAAATAGTTCGTCCAAAACTACTGTGTATTGTAAACTCTAATACAAGCTTAGAATTTGTAATCAGTTTAGTATAAATAACCTTAACTGGTCCTTTGTTCCGACATGTCTAAATTTAAGTCTTTACGTGGTAGGAATTTATGCGTATAAGAAAACCTGCTCATAAAACTAAATTTAGTTCGTTTAGCTAACGTTTCTCTTCCTTATGGGCGTTCCAAGGTATCAAGTAAGTGTATCTAGAACAGGAAAATTTACGCAAATTCCTTGTTAATATCGTGGCATTAGAAAGTCTAATTGTTACTTCATTTGTTTGGTCTTGAAAGTACGTTTAAAAGATTTTTTTGTTTTGATGTAAGATGGTTTGTTAGTATGTTCTTAGGTCCTATTAACCGCATACAAATTTAAACTGAAAACATACCGAGAAAAAATTTTGGCCAATGAGGCAGTTTAGACTGTTGTGTTGTTGTGGTTTATTAAAAAAAAAATAACCATCTTCCAAATTTTTTTACGTGTTACTATGGCTCTACGCTTTTTACATCAGTAATTAAATTAATATGCTTATAAATATTTATAATATTAATTAACTACATTAATTTATTATTAAATTTGTACGAGTATAAGCTGCTTCTACAACCGGTTTATGACATTTGAATCGGCAAATGTCAAGCAATAATCCAAAGAAAATATGTATTTAAGTGTGACTTTTGAGCTTGGGAGCTAAGAGAGTTCCCCTAGTCCGTAGAGATCTTAAACCTTGGCAACGCGTCAGCAACTCCTTTGCTATTGTTAGTGACAATGATTACTTAGCATCAAGTGGCTTGTCTGTTCATTTGCCGACATAAGCAACAAAAAAGTAAAACTTTGACACGTTGTTTCAATAACGTAACCGAACAGAGTGTTCCGACTGAATTTATTATAGTAAAATTACCTTTAACAACGCCACTGCCGTCGCTGACCTCGGTGTGAGTCCTGTCAGCATGTCCAGGGTACCGCCCAGCAGTGTAGGAGAACGCGTAGGGCTTCGGTGGTGGTTCAGGCGTCGTGGTTGTCTCTAGAAGGTGAGACACATCGCCGCTGACCAGAGCCAGCGTAGCTAGGAACAGCGTGGGGCACAGCATCTGAAAAATTCGAAGTAGAATTATAGTAAGCATGAAAAGGTACATAGGTGTGAAATATTTTTTCCTTCTATGGTTCCACTTCTCACAGACGACCTGTGCATTGTATTCTGCTACATATTTCCAGATATTGTTCTATTTTTTATTCTTGATAGGCTTACGCTTGACCGCCAGTTTATCTGATGTTAAGCGACACTGTAATCTAAGATGCAGCGCGCTTGCCTAGATGAAACCGATTCACTCGTTATTTAAATTCACCCAGAAGAAAAAAAACCCACTTGGGAAGTGCATTCCACATTGTTCCGCATTTGTTATCTCAACAGAGCTTTCTTTGAGAGCAGGCTCCAAGATTTCTAGACAATTATTTCATTTTTACTCATCTCCGTTTTCTACATTTAGGTCTGTAGCCTAAATGTAGAAAACGGTTTAGGGTTATGGTTAAACCCAATAGGGTTTAGGGTCTATGTTGTGAGACCAAGACTTAATATATAATATGACCGAAATCCCGGACATATAGGCCAAGTATAGAAAATGGTACCAAATATAAAAATATTTCGATGACGTTTGAGCATATAAAGATCCAATAAAAAAATATTTTGAAGAGATCATTGACAGCGTTTAGCATTTTTGTGAAACGATTAAGTACTTTGCGACCTTGTGTTTTAGTTTTAATTGCCATTAATTTATTTTGAGATAAGATGAACACGGATTCGAAAAATTATAAATAAGTATTTGGAATCCTGTTTTATGGTATCTTAAGAGTGCGTTTAGGTCATCAAAATATTTGTCATTTTCCTTTTCTCAGGTAGAGATCTGAATCGTTAATTTGATTATAAATTGATACTGTCAGGATTAAAATTAAAGTTTTAAATTAGAACTCATAATTAGGTATCTCTCGTTTCCTTTAGATGTACTCAACTGTATGAACGATTTTTTTTAAAGCTTACTGGCAATGTGGTTCTTGTTAACCCCTCGTGCTAAGCTAAATGCTTGCGTTACGAGTGGGCTCACGTCGGTAGTGCAATGGGTGAGTTTCGAACCGGCAACCACATGATCGCAAATCCGACGCCTTAGCCATTAGGCAACCGCCGCTTCATGGAATGTTGCTTCGCCGAAATGTTATGATGTTGTTATTTTGGAAAGAGCACCCAGTAAAATAGCACCCAAGTGAGTAGCACTTGCAGTATATTCCTCGGAGAGTATTCTTGGCGGTTGTTCTTCACGTAAAAATATTAAAAGCAGACAGACAAGACGCCTTTTAGAGAAATTTGATAAAATGTATTTAGAATTGGGTACTACCATGGGCGGGTTTCGAAATTTCACTTTACGGCTGAGTACGGCTACAGACAATACCAGGTAGATGCAAAAATATATTAAAAAATATGGAAACAAAAGTTATTTCATTTGTGGATACATATTTTCAAAAGACTAAAAAGTTACCTTTGTAAAAATCTGGTACCTTATTTACAATATTTCGGTTATTATGAATACGTATCTAATACGTGAGGTATGCCAGGTTAGAAGAATCTTCTGATAGCCTGTTTAAACCTGTTCTTCTGACCTTTGCATTGCGTTGATGCAGGCTAAACAGTGCGAAAAATTACGATTTACGATGTTGTTTAGCTGTAGTAAACGAATAAAGTCAACAATTTTGAATGTTAACAATGTGGCCATATAATCCACTTCTTGTATTTATTGTTATAAGTTTTCCTGTTCCTACCACGCTGGGAACTTAAAGATTTGGATATTCGACTTACGTCATTATTATAGGCGAAATAGAAATAATAATAGCTAGCCACGTATGTACGATGTATGACACGAGATCCAATTTGAAATAGTATCAAAATGCGTACCCCAGCACTCCCAATAGAGATCCGACTACCGAAGGACCGAGGACCGAGGACTTTTATTTGGGATGAAACCATTCAAAGCAGTGCTTTAGTTTTGCTCTTTTTCAGTATTATATTAATATTATAATAGTAACGGAAGGAATAATAAATACCCTCAAGATTTAATGGTAATCTTGAGGAAATCTGGAAAAACCAATAACATTTATATAAGTACCTTGCACATAAAATATCTAGCTTCCATTGTTTTTCAATAAATTCTATTATACGCTGATGATTTTGCGCATCATCTTAATGATTTCTCAGTACAGATATGGTAATAATAAAGGAAACTGCGGAGTATGTTGTCATCGTTAAGTTAATAGGTAGGCTAATAAATTTGATTTATTAAGCTTTATAATTGTTTGTGTGACGTCATTGTTTTGTTTATTTGTTTTATTGTTACATTGTGTTATTATACTTGTAATACATTCATCATTATCCGAAGTCCTTACACATAAGGGTAGCCGACAGAAGTGCAGTCCTTCGGATTCACAGCTACTACTCTACTTTTTTTATGGATCAGTAGTTATGTTATCAATGTTTGCAGAACGAGATTGATAGCAGACAGCCTTCGACAACGTGCGAACGAATAGTTTGGAACATGGAACAAGTGACCTTAACACGCGGATTTCCTTCATTCTTCGGCGTACGGCCCAAAAATTTAATTTGTTTTTATTTATTTCATCAACGTCTGTGTATGGTCGTTAATTCAATATTTTCTACTAAATATGGGAGTCAATTCTGTAACTGTATGTCAATTACGACGAACTGCAGCATCATACTTTTGTTATAGGATGACAAATATAGTGATGTGTCTGTCTGACCAAGTAATTCATGTGAAATCAGCTCATCATCCTATTTAGAATACATAGTGAATTTAAATAAAATAAATGTTGACTCCCCATAAAAAGTGAGAGCCCAATGATTACAATTCAATGTTTTAGAAGCTATATCGATATTGTGACTAGCTAGAAAAATAAGACAATAGATCCGCGATTAAAATTATGTCACGTAAAATGCCTTTCGTACCGAAAGACCAAACATGAGCACCATTCTAATTTCTAGTCATAACTAAAAATTTCATAAACTTAGTAACACTGTCAATTGGTATCAAGATCAGTTGGCGGCGGCCTTGACCGGGGCGCTCACTTTTCATCGAGATCTCAATACAAAAATAACTTTGAAATAAATGTAGCAACAAGTTTTTGGGTCTACTCGTTAATATGTAAAAGGAATTTAGGCTGTTTTTTAAGATGTCACTGCAATAATGATATAATTATAACAAGGATTTACGAACACAATTTTGATCAGATTCTTATATTGATCACTATTAAGGTTTGAGTTAAAATCATATGGCAAGATTGTTTCTGCAGCGTCTTTATTATTATACACATATACGTAACATGTGCTCTGCATAATATGGGGTAATATTTTAGTCTAACTAGATCATTTGAACGACGTACTTATTTTACGCCTAAAACATTTCGCGGACTGTTTATCATCTCGCTTTTGCTACCCAATTATTCAGCGGACCGTCTCTACTAATAAGTACGTATTATATAAATGAAGTTATTTTCGATTTCATGTACTAATCTAAAGTTGATAAAAATTTGCTTTAAAGGAAAGCATCGTAAGGTTCTTGTGTGAAATCTGCATGAAGCCAGTTTTAATTAGCTTCCTGGCCCGGCACAGTAGTGGCCTCGCCTTAGGCTAAATTATAATATACAAATAAGACGATATAATAAGAATATTAAATACCTATAATAGCGTTTATAAAAACTAAACATTGCAAGTCTTTATGTGCCACATATTTTAAGATGGCAATATTAGGACCTAAGAATTTATGCAAATCAACATAACACTAATCATAAATTAAGACTAGTGGTCCAAAACACGTTCGTTGACGCAGTTGCTGTTTGTTTCTCCCTTTATCAACCACTGTATCCCCCATTTTTCTGAAATTCTACTCATATTTGATTCTTTAAAAGGCCGTGTCAGACATTGCCTTATATTATAAAATTCACATATTCTCTACCACGATCCATGATGTCTGGACAATCTTAGAGCAATCTTAGAGCCTGTTTCATTCATTCATTCATTCATGGCATTCTTCTGAAATATTCCATAGATTATATTTAGTAATAAAAAAGTTAATTAAGTATATATACTTAAGAAGAGTAGTCTTCCTTTGAAGAGTATTCATATATGAATACTGTTCAAAGGAAATCTTAATTTGAATCAACTAAATTCCATTTTTTTCATTTGATCTTCTGCTTCCTTTGGGTGCGTGCACCATTAAGTCATAAAAGCTTTCTTAAAACGCAATTGAAACTAACCTCTTATCGACAGATCACTAATAGAGAATTAGAACGCCATTCGGTAACAACATCGCCATCAGCGCAGGTGTTGTATGCAACTATTGTGCTGCTTGTATCCGGAACAGCCTGTTGTGTTGTAGGTATCGTATTGCGACAGTCGACCGACATTCGTTTGTTATTGAAACAGAATCGATTGCGAACAGCTGATAGACTGGTCTGGGAGGAAGCTTTTGTAAGCCTGTGTATGCACTTGTACTGTCTTGCACTGTTATAGAAAAATAGCCTGGGATACAAAATTTGTTGAATTGCTATCATTGTCTCTGCTGGTTACGGAACATGGACGTAAACCTCGTGACATTCATTACTTATATTTTTTACATTTATATTACAGTTTTTGTACTTTTTGGTCGGTTTATTTTGTTTCCGTCGTGTACTACCTATGTCTGTTTCGTAGTCCTAATGGCTAGGTTGATTGTATCGCATTTAATTTTTTTTATTAACAAAAATGGTCCTTCGATACGCTTCGGGCATGTATAAAATTCCTTAAAACGGCTGTAGGTACTTGCGATAATTAATGACAACACAGATGAAAATATCTTACGATGCGGGAGTTTATTGCAACATTAATTAACGGATGTCCATAAGAAATATCTTTTTGGGAATTTTTGGAGCGTGGGACATGAAAGCGCCACTTCATCAAGGTCTTTTTCACTTTGTGCTGCCTATGTCACATTTATTTCATTTGTTATGCTTGACTACTTTACACCTTAGTTTATTTATGATGCTGATGAGGTCACAATGAAATTATGTTGGTTTTTGGGGGTTCATGTCTAAATAAGTATAGTTCACAATGAGTTCAAAATTTATGTGCAGATCCTGGTCCTTTTTGAATTAATGTTTTTTGAAATACTACCACGTCAGTAACTTGCTTCTGCTATAAAGTCAGAATCATCAGAAGTAGATTCTCGTGAGTAGCAACCCGTTGCTATCCTTCTATCGGATCTAGGTAACTGGAATGTCATATGAAAACATTCTTTTTTGATGTGGAGAATTTAATTGATGACCGCCGAAGAAGAAGACTGAAGTAACCAATAAATCAGATGGATCATGATCATAAAAACATATGTTCTACGAATATAGGTTTCAGATAGCTGCTATTTTAACGCCTGGTGCAGGACTTCCTATCCTGTTATTTCGCACGGTATGTGTATCGGAAATAGTAAATATCCACAAAATTCCATTAAGTGGGGCAACGCCTATACAATGATAAATTATTCCAATCTTTCGACAGCCGTTAAATGAGTCCGACAAAGCACTATTATAAAAACGTTTAATTGCTTATCGTAATGTTAACGCTTACGTGTTTTGTGGATGGGTGCGCTTTTATAACTTGTTGAGGATTTAACTACTTGCTAATTCTATTTCCTCATTAATTTTATTTTTTGTTTAAATATACCTACTTACTACATAAACATACATTGTAATGTAAATTACTCTGTTAATAAATCTCACATTTGTTTCTCGTTTAAAAAGTTAGAAAATCATTCTTTGATAGCAACTTAAAAAGGACCATTTTTCTATCTACACGAATATTATAAAAAGGAAAGATTGGATTGTTTGTAAAATTGTTTGTAATGGATAAACTCAAAAACTACTCAACCGATTTTAAAAATTCTTTCTCAAATAGAATGCTATAGTATCACAGAGTAACATAGGCTCTATTGTTAATCGAGTGATATTTATAGGATGAAACAAAAAATATCTTCAAAGAGGATTTAAGTTTTGTTTTCTGTAGTCATGTAGGTACCTAACTAAATCGATACCAAATCGACTATAGTGCGTTAACTACATTAATCCAAGGATGTTGAGAAGAAAATCCGGAGGCAAAGGTTAATCTGATATAATTTGTATACGTTTCTAAGAACTGAGACGCAAATTAAATCATTTTCCTTATAAGGTTAATTTATGTTAATGTGGTGTTTAGTTAGAACACCGTACTTCCATTTAATACTGTTATCACGATATTTACTAAGACATTACACACAGAAGGGGCTCCGAGATTTAACGCATTCTATGAATGTACTGCTTTAGTATGCTAGAACAACCCTGAGGTACGATTACCTCGAATTATTGGAAGCGATTGCAGCCTAAAGAGCCCGCGACCCAAAGCGCCCACGACTCAAAAATCTCCACGACCAAAAGGAAGTGGCACTAAGTACTTCCCCTATAAAAACTGCTTTACTAAAAATTCTATTACTAAGCATCAATGATCTCACCTTACCAATTACCAATATGTAAATTCGGTTACAGCTGTTATTACAACGAGTGACGAATCATGCGCATCCTACTGTTCTGATGGGCGTGCATTACCATACAACCGATCCGGTGACAGACAGGGAGACAGGTGGGCGAGCCCACTTTCTATTAGTAATTATTTGTTTTGATTTATTTGTATTCACACCTCCTTGGCTCTAGTCAGTAATTAGCGGAGATTACAAAATCTGCCATGTAGGCGCGATATTTTATTTGGGTGCCGTGATATTAGTGGAAACTCACAGAATGTGAGGCCTAGTCATATAACCGTGGAGTGCAGATCTAGAATTTAAATCCAAAAGTCAAGACACGCAGCTCTGTCTGTTCGAAATCATTTAGCTTCTTCTATTTATAAAAAAGAACCTGACTGACTGACGTATTAACGCACAGCCGAAACTACAGAAGGTAGATCACTAAAAGTTTGCATGCTGGTTCTTTTTGCACCTTAGACGAGCGCTAAGAATGGGTTTTCGGATGTTCTCATTTTAAGGGTGGGGGGATGAATGTTTACGCATCACTTAGTTAGATCGCGAGTGAAACCGCGGGGATCAGCTAGTGTGTGTATACAGGAAAATATCGTGAGGAAATGTGCATGCCTGAGAGATTTTTCTGTGTGATGGCTGCCAATTCGTATTAGGCTAGTGCGTTGTAGTGAATTGCCTAATCTCTTTCAGTAAACAGGCGAGGTAACCAGTGGCCAAGGTAGGAAGAGGGAGGCGTCCAATTTTTCCAATTTTTTCAATATTTCACTTGATTTTGTTGTTTCTACTCTAGATGTCACTCACTATTGTAAGAAGGTAGTTATATCATGAAAAATTGTAAGTTATCGTAATTGAATGTTGTGTTTACCTGACCAAATTGTACAAGCTGGTTTGTATATTTCAGTTTTTACATTTGTGTGAAACGTGTGTAACAATTGTTGGTGAACCGAATAAATAAATAAATACAGAAATTAATAAATAAATATTCGACTGCCATGATAGGCATGGGTAGCCCGAACTTACGGGCGTACTTTTCCATATGGGAACGTGCCTTTAGAGGTCTAATAGTGCCTAAATCTCGTGGATGACTCTTATAGTCGTCTAGTATATAAAAGTGCGAGTGGTGCAGAAATCCATGAATCTACACATAAACAATAAATGCTTAATGATTCCTTGTTTGTCGATTAAAACTAATGACCCTAATAATATCTTCTAAGCATGTTAATTTCGTTCCGGTCGTTCACGGATACGTACAGTGCAGTGCAAAAAATGCTCACAATAGTTACAACACGCGTATTAGATGTTATCGTGGCGCTTGCCTCACTGCCTCACTGCGTTGGGCAACGATCCGCTCCGGCGGCCATTTTCGCACATCATTCGTGCAGGGATGCCACATAGATAAACCTTATTTATTACCCCATTCATATCTATTTTGAATCACATCGAGAAGCTGGAAAGGTAATGGGGGAAAGCGTTGTCTAAAAACTCTATCACCACCGCACTACTTTTAAATGACAAGCTGTGCTGTAATGGAACTTACTACGCAGCTTCAAACCAATGAAAAGGTTACATAAGTTTCTTAGAAACCTTACAAAAGGACGCAAAATCCTTGCCAAGTGAAGACAATCATGAGTTAACCCACGTGCTCAAATAATTATACATTCAACATGTGTAATATCATGATAATGACGCCAGATAGCGCCACCTGTCACGTTCATCACGAACTGCCGACTGAAACGTGGGTAGGAAAAGAAAAACGTGTTCCACGATGTCGGCAGATATGCAATTATGCGTTGAAGTTGATGTGACGGTAGAACAAAGTCGAAATAATGCGAAAATATTTAGATTTTGAGCTGGCGCTGCCAGAATTGTTTCGTAGAATTTATGGAGATGTGTAATTATGTCAGATTCCCTTCAAGGGTAAGTATAATAATGTAGGTAGATGGTTAAACGCTTCGCATTACACGTATATTGTTTGAAGACTAGGTGTTAGACATTTCGATTTAATCAACTCATTTTCTTTAGCAAGTTAGTTTTTATATTTGTAAGATCAACATATTTTACTCTATCTTTTTGTGATTTTTTTGCATTTTCCATGCTAAGATTATTAAGTTATTTAATAGTAAAGGAATAAGGAATAGGATAGGAATATTTTACTCTACTAAACATTTGGTTTGTTGGTAAAAACTAGCCAAGTCAAATCTTGAGCAGGATTATCTACAGAACTTGGCACTCATTTAGATCTCAATTTTTTTTCGCGAAGTAGACAACCACGCCTATTCTGAATATTGAACTTGGCTCTCAATTCTACATTTATGTTTTTGACGGGATAGAATTTACATGATATGAAAAGAATAAAATGAAGCGAGCTTTTTCAAATGAGTATAATTTAAAAAGTATTTATGGAAGAAGTGAGCTAACTTTTTAGGTAAATGTAAGTTAACACAAATATTTTGAAACCAAGATCGATTAATTAATAAAAAATAATTAATTAACCCTACTGCCTCATTAGGCCTGAGCACGACTACTATGCTAGAGATCCTGAGTGCGATTCCTAGGTCGAGAAAAGTGTTATTGAGTTTTCTGTGAAATTCTCAGTACCAGCGTTTGGAATTTGTGCCTGGTTAATGGAAAAAGGCTCACCGCCTATTACATGGAACCTAAACATACCGGCAATCTGTGGGTGTACTTGTAACACTTCATAATCTTAAAATCTTGCAAAAGTACGGTACATAAAGGATTATACAAAATCGATCTCAAAAACAGATTTTGACAGCCCTGTGTCAGAATGCTCGAGAGGCGTTCGTTATGCTAGCTAGAACAAATTGCCCCGCACTCGGTTATAATGTGTAATTTTATTTGATTTTACATCAATAACGGCCAGTAAGCTATTCCCACGGCTATTTGACTGGTATTTTTGATGTATGTTTATTTTTCTTGCTACATAGTGTATTGTAGAACACGTAAACTTGCTACACAGTGCAAGCAATGCTTTGTATTATTTTAGCCTGTCTCTTCCGATCATACGAGATTCAAGAACAAAAAGGGCTAATTTTATACCGTCATTATATTTAATGTTTAATTGAATATAAAATAAAACTACCAAAGTTAGAATATTATTTTTTTATAGAAATATTATTTGCGATGTGTCACCAGTAAACAAATTATCACTCTAATACTAAAGGTGACATTTTGGAATGTTGCCAATGACCTTAAGACATAAGGTCAAATATTGGTCCTTTGAGGCCTCGTACACAGCAATTTCGGGGTTTTTACCTGATAAAAAAACGAAACTATAAATGATTTTAGTATATTTTTCGATATTATCGATATTTGTGGTAATTTTTATCTTTATTGTACCGAAGGACCCCTATTAAGAATTCCTACTCCATCGTCCGGCCTTTCGTCTTTGTGTATTTCATTAAATATTATTATGGCAAGATTTTAAGATTTTAAATCCCACGTTAATGAATAATCGTGTATCAAACCAATTTCAACATTACCTATTCCAACAAAATACTTGTTTTCATTAATCAAGTCGCGGATGCGAGCAATCAGCCCCACTCTTATCGTTCGCAAATATTATCAAGAATTTATTACACATAAACCGAACCAACTAGAAAGAGTATTAAAAATAGGCAAGAATTTACAAGTATTAATTAGTGTAGGTATACTAGAAAGGCGACAATCTCGTAAACAGGTTAGTCGTGCAATGTTTCTATAATAATTTTATGGTCTGCGGTTCGCAACTGTAGAGTTATCTTGTGAGAGAGATAGATATTTAATTCTTTAGAGTTCTTCCAAATACAGCTAATAAATTGACATTGAAAATCTGCAGGTGGAAAGCATCTACTATGAAACGAGGCGTGCCTTATGCTATATATTTTTTTATAAGAGGATAGGATACAAAATAGCAGCTTTCAATTTAACGTATAATATGAGATAGGAAGGCAACTTAGCTAAAATATACTATTTAAAATACAATGTCATTTTAATTAAATGTTATATAATTAAATGAATAAAATATATATAATAGTAAAGAAATTGCGATGTTTCACTCTCGGTTTCGTATTTAAATCACCAGTTAATGACTCACTAGTCACTTATTTGTAAAAACAACTTATACAAAATATTGTAAAAAAATACAAAATATTGTTGTTTACTTTGATGACATGGTAGTCAGGCCTATCAACAATGATGTCTCTATTGACGTAACTTTTGACTGTTGCGTCAGTTTCTATTTAAATCTCACTACCAATCAAACAATTTTTCGCTGATTCTTAGAATTTTGCAGAAGTCAGTCAACAAGACAGTAAGAAATTCAGTATTTTTAAAGCACCCACCCACACCATCGTGCCTGTAATGTTCGTAATTTTTTGAGGTCTGGCTCTTACACACACGACTGTACACGGTTAAAATGTTTGTAACCGATAGCACATGTGGGAGGGGTAGCTGCAATCGAATCATTAGATCCTGCCACCAATCGTGTTGGGTTTAGTTGATCTTAAAAACTCGAGTTCTTTTCAGCATCTTCGCGCGTTACTTCCCTAGGGTAAAATTTGGATTTATGCCCGATTAATGGTAGCCACGCCCTTTTAGTAATAGTCTTAGTGATATCGCAAAACATAGTTTGAGTAGCGTTGATCTAACATGTTCCTACCATGTCGTAACGTAAACCGGATGCGCGGCTCACCTTTACGTAAACGGTTCACTTGCCACCCGACCTTGGATGATGGACGGTATTAACACCTTTTTTAGATCGCGCACATTCTTTAGACACTAGTGTTTTATTGTTAACCAATTTCGCAAAGGGGTGATGTTTTTTTGGACCTTTATGTAGATGCTATGTGGTTATTTCCAGAAATAGTAGGTCTTTTATTCTTAATTGTATAACCAATTTAAGGAAGCGGTCAAGATGCACAAAGACGTAGTTACTTTGCAACTCACAGGAAACCTCGAGGTCATTCAGCAAGCTATGGAGTGTACGAAGAGACCTAGGTATGCTTAGTATTTCTCTACGCGACCGAATCAGAAGTGAGGGGATCCGTTGAAGAACAAAATACATAGCTGAAAGGCTGAGCAAACAGGCTGTAAAGATTCTCTACCGCTGACATTTGGAATGCGCTCTCCGGCTGGGTCTTTCCCGATAGATATAATCTGGGTGTTTTTAAATGACGAGTGAATCGGTTTCTTCTAGGCAAGCGCGCGCTCCATCGTAGATCGCAGGCGAACTGGCGGTCAAGCGTAAGCGTATCAAGAATAAGAAAAGAAAACACTGGAAAATCTGTAAATGAAACTGTGCATGGTACGTTCAGTCTATGACCTATCTATAGGTTTAGCATAGCAAGTTCTGCTTAACCATCTTAGCATCCATCCATCCATCCATCAGTGACGCGGAAAGCATGTTTAAAGCCATCGGTCTCGGGTGTTATCACTCAATCAATTTTGCCCAGAAATTGGCTCCAGAAGATCTGACCTAAATGTCAAAATGCCGATATTCAGCCGCATCTTGTGCGATTTGAAGCCAATCCCAAGACAGTTGGGTAAATGGTAAGATAATTAAACTATATTTAGATCTCGTCTCTCGTTTCACAGACAAATTGTTAGTTGAATCTGCATTCTGTATATAAATATGGTCCTTTTATACGCAACTATGGTCTTCGGGGCCGATACCTTTTCATAACGCACAAAGAAGAATCCTTGATGAAGTCTTTCGTTATAAGTTTAGGCTTATGAAAGAAAAAGTGTTAACGACATAAACTAAGTGCACAGTGATAGTGACCACAAGTGGGCCATATATTAGACGTACATACAATCCTTGAGACGTTAAGTAACAGTGTAAGGCCACACAAATGTACGGGCATTCGGCCAATGTGCGACTTGCGCGTGCGCAGGTTCCAATCGTTCTTACAATATCAATTAAAGTAATTTAAACGAATCCAATTTATGATTGCAATTGGAGTAATTAAAATATCCGATTTGATAACTTCTTAAGTAGTTGCATTAAAATATGTAATTAGTAAGTTTTATAACTTCAACATGTGATATAAACCAGGTCGAACGCTCACAAAAATATTGTCTAATAACATACGTAAGTCAGATAGAGGTTAGACTATACATAGTGACATCACAGTAATTGCCATTTGCCTGTAATGGTTTTAAATAAATTAGCAATTTATTGAGATAACATACAGGACATGAATAGATTTTGAGATCCAAGGACCAATCGAGACTTAATTTCGCCACTGAGGTGAATTTTTGGTCCTATGATAGTTAAGCTTAACGCAATAGCAACTGCTGCTGAGAATTTCCCAACAGAAAAATACAATAACACTGCTCGATTTGGGAATAGAACTTAGGGCCATGACTAAATCATTTAGGCAGTCTTCAATTCATCTCGCCTTCAAAATAACTATTGGTAAATTATGGTCAAGTAACCAATTTGACATTTTATTATATTGCGTTACTTTGTACAATTGAATACAACACGGTTAATTGGGATTTGTTGCAATAACGTCTATGTTTCTTTTATATAACTATTGTTGCACACTTTAGTACACAGATTGTGGACAAATTATAAAATAAATAAATTAAGATATTGGTATTAGTAACCAGACGGCAATCTGATGAGTTAGATTGGCAGTCGCTTCGTGTAAAAAAATGATGGTGAGATGGGATGATGAAACTTTGAATGTGAGTTTATGTGTTTTTCTATTCTTCGTGAATCCTAATATTTCTCCTCGTGAGCGAAGCCGCGGGTAAAAGCTAGTAAGTAAATGAACTTGAGAGTTATTCTTAGTTTGGAGTCTCAGCCTTTTCCAATCTATGTTGGATTTGGCTTAGTATTGTATAAGCTTGTGCCATAAGACGCCCGCAACCCAATTTCTGGGTAATAGATACCAATATCCTAAGTAGAAATTGGGTGTGAAGATTTTCGGGTTTAGATATCCGAGGCCAATGGCGACAAGAGCACGTGAATCCGTGGCAAGCACTTATCTTTGACAATTTTCGGTAATTCAAAATAATATCTACCTGTACTTACAGTAACGTGGCGACTCATAAAACTTTATATTACTTTGGATAGAGATATAAAAAATAAATAGTTACGTCAATTTCTAACATAAAATTATTCGTTTTTAAAATATGTAAGGTATATTTAAATTTAAATTACGCCAACACAACCTATTTGACACCTGTCAAATTAAAAACATTCGAAAATAACAACACAACTTCGAAAAGTACATGCATAAATAAACATGATACAAAAAAACTTGATAAAATATTGTTCAATATAAAAAAAAAACACTTAAGTTACCCAGAAAAACAAATAAACAATTGAAATAAAACAGAAAAGCACTCACTTTTTTAAATTTCTGTGACCGTAACCACACAGGTGCGCTCGTGAGAATGCACGTTACTGACTGATCGATTGAACAAACTTTACCGTTCACTTCGAATGAAAGAACGGGTCTTGTTGGAGAACTTGTGGTGACAACATTAGTTCGTTGTTACCGTAAAGGAAATTAGCCTTTAAGTGCACGGCAAAGAGTGGTTTGGGTGCAGATGTTTGAATTGGTAGCGTTAAGGCTACACTATGGTTGAAAATCTCACTTTAATATCACTGACTATGAATATGGAGACTCAAAAAACTACCTAACATCTTCGTCAAAAAAATAAAATGAAACAGGTGTAACACTTTTATGTCTTGCTATATCATTCAGAATATCAAGTATCATTTTTGCTAAATATAACTGATCAATCAAAATTAACTGGAATTAGCGCTGGTCTACTTAAAGCCGTAATGGCTCTATCTTTAAAAGGACATTTCACATTTTCTTTTTCAATTTTCTTACAATGGAACTCCATATTTACTACTGAGTAAAATCTGCTGGACTTTAAAAGAGACCATGTTTCGGTGTTTCTTCTCAGTTAGGGAATGCCCGTGTCATCTAGTAAAAAAAAAACATTGACCTGTAAAAGTGTCCATAAAAGATCTATATACAGAAATAAATATCATTTAATAATTTAATGATAGAGGATGACGTAGCAATAAATTTAAATTAAATTAAATTAATTTAAATTCTTTTAGAATTTTATGGCCTGCGCAAATGTAACAGTCCTTGGTATTGTCGTATCGATTGACTATTATTGAAAGAGCTTGATTTGTCAAGCTCTTAAATTATTATGGTCGATCTACACAATGACTAAGTAATCTATGAAAAACGTGGCTCTTTCTTTGAAAAAACATTTCAGACATTGCCCTATAACTATTTGATATCTGGACAACAAACCACGATTCTCTGAGTTTCGACGTTTCTTTTAAGTCATTAATTCCATAAAACATTGACTTGTAATTGTCTTAAATTTTTAAAGACAAAAATGCTATTATGTTCGCGTGTACAAACGTCATTTTCATTATGTAGTTGCGTCGCTTAGTATTACTAATATTACTATTCACCAACTCTTATCTAGTACAGAAACGAAAAACAAATGACTGCTAACAGTGGTACTCGCTCCGGCGTCACACTGACGTGTCACGCATCTCGGATTCTCGGCGACCTTGTCTGCGGGCGAGTAGCCACTCTACTGGCATAGTGGCTTGCATCACTAGTGTTGCTCTGTGACTTTGAGGCATCAGCACGAACGGCCAAACTTCCTGTAATAGGCGTAAAGTTCATGGCTCCATTCTTTTTGGAACCATTGATGGCAAAAGATTAAGTTTGATGAGACGAGTAAAAAGGTTTAGAATTATTGTGCTATTACTTTTGAAGGAATGTAAACTTACTTTGATATAGGTAGCGCTGAATTCGATGCTCAGATCGGGCAGTGTTCATTGTTATTGTTAAAAAAAAATTAGGTCGACAAACGAGCAAATGAGCCACCTGATGGTAAGTAGTCATAGGCGCCCATGGACCTCTGCAACACCAGAGGAGTTGCTGATGCGTTGCCGAGCTTTAAAAGTCCCTACGAACTGCAAACTGCCAGAGCCGCAGCATCCGAGGGGTAACTGATTTTTAGGCGCAAAAGTCGAAACACACATAAAGGTGCTTTACGACTCCGACGTAAGGGTGGTCGCCAGCCAGTCAGACCCCAAGAGGTCCTACCACCGAGCGAAGATTGTTAGGCGTTGTAGGTATGATTTTAAAATAACAGATAGCAATAGTATTCTGCTTGATCTTCTAAGAATACGTACATAGCTGTTACTTATGTAAAACAGTTAGCCGTTGTGGAAACCAGCTAATTATACAATCCAGCTGTGACATAATATACTTAGGTACATTTATTCTGTCATCTTAAACTTAGATTGATCGTGTTATACATAATTATAAGTCCTTTCAAAGGGATGAACACATTTTGATTTGTTTTTTTGTTTATTTGAAAGGTTTTTTTTATTGGTCAAGCGAGAGTAAGTTAGCTATGATTCAAGAAAATCTATTCAGTCTGTTCAATCAGGAAACCCTGCAACATGGTAATCTTGACCTGATGTTGCTGGGGATATTAATTTTTTTAAGTTTTACTTAGATCGGTAGTCATTAATATCTGATAAAGCCTTCTTGATTCAACTTTATACATATCAGATGGCGGCACTGATCTCCATGTTACTCTACTTATTCTATAGAGGATATTTAGTAAGGAGGTAAAAATATAGCAATTAGTTTACGACCGCTACGCAAGATGGCGTTACTGACATTAACGCAAAACAGTTCTCGCAGAATTATAAATTTGGCTACTGAAGCCATGGTGAAAAGCAACTTTAATATCTTCAAATTTCCAAGCCTGAAAAGCGGTTGGCAGAGGTATGCTAATAAATTCCCATAGTTCGCCGAAATGTTTAGGTTCATTTTGCTTGTCTTGGGAATCGAAACCAGGGACATCTAGCGAAGCAGTAGCGCTTACCTACGACCAAATCAACTATTGAGGTAGTTACGTTTAATTTCTTTCAGAATACTTACTTCCTTATCCTTACGACAACCCAAAGACACCGTGACACAAGAACAATCAAAGCATTGTGTCTGTAACTTATAACTTTAAACGACACATTTGGCGTAGCGGCTGAGCGATCGGCTTCTGCGCCACGTGTTATGGGTTCGATCCCCATACGGAACAAATATTTGTATGATCTACAGCAACGGGTCTGGGCGTGTGTATGTGAGAATTTGTGTTTGTAAACGCACCCACGATGCACGAGCAAACCATAGTGTGGGGCAACGTTTATTACAAACTAACTAACGTACTTTATAAACTACGGATGATTTACCACTGTGTTTTACTTGCGTAAGTTGTTAAGTGATTTGATATCCGTTGACTTGATGTCCGTACTAATGCTAAGCACACCCATAGGCTACTATGGATGTAAAAGACTGGCAGGACGCCATTTTTAGTAGTTCTGTTCATCTTGTAAACTGCCAGCATATTATACAGACAACACCTTAGGTTATAATCATCATCATCTTCCAACCCTTGTCTCTATTTATATAGGTCGGTGCTGCATGACCTTTTCTTGCATTCATCCCTGTCAGCCGTCACCTCATCATTCAGTCCCGTTTCTTTGGTCTTCCTTTACCCCTCCATATCAATATTCAACCTTGGGTTATAATCATGGATACTAAGTATACCCTTATAAACAAGCGTGTATGCACAAAAAAATTACCGTGAATCCATTATAGCTAGTGTGAAAAATTAATACAATTACTATTGTTATAGCTCAATGGCTCAACTAATAAGTATTGTTATTTATGTATACGGAGTGCGAGCTAATTATTTTTATGTATGATATGTTTTTGTAGTAATTAACAATTATTGGTTGAATTGCATAATTTTTCTTTTTTTTTCGACTTTCACATTTTTTTTCAAAAGTTATGGAATTGTAAACACATTGCTTTGTAATGCAGATGGTAGACAATATTATTGCCTTTCGAATAAGCCTATTTTTATCTCAGTATGACTAAAACTTTGAGATATATCATATTTTTGTACTTGCATAGAGCATATTTCAACAAAATGGCTGCCACATAGCGGGGAAGTGTATTGGACCCAAGCCTAGAGTGTAATTGTACTTTAAAATAGTTTATATTTAAGTATTTAGAATATCGCTAGTCCATGTCCGGACACACTGTATTACGTAATATACCATCATTCATGCCTGTATCCCTGAACCTGGTGTATAACTGTACACCTCTGGCTAACCCTTTCTTAACATGTAGGTATGTAATGGACGCGTGACCAAGCCATGTTCATGCAAACACTTCAAGCTATACAATTGCAACCAGATATGTAGGTACGCCCGTCGCATTACGAATTGTCCCACACCCACACACACACCCAAATTCCGACCTGATACTGAAAATTTCATGAAAAATTTAACAGTTTACTCTATACCCGGTAATTGAGCCTCGGAGCGCACCCCCTCACGCTTATTACCACAACCTTTCAGGGTCGTGGCTAATGCTTATGAACCTGCAAAAGGAAGGAAACTTCTGGTTTTAGTCGGTACGAGTCGTAAAATATGGATTTTCTGCACTAAAAACCGTGTTAAACTCGGACGGGTCTTTCTGCAGCAAGATAAATTGACACTCTCATCATCATCAGCTTATATTAGTCCAGTGCTGGACGTAGGCCTCCCCCACTGCCACTTCACTTTGCTAATTTATTCGGTGTTGGCTATATCGGTAACTTTGGCTCTCTGTGGGATAATCTCGTTCGGGATTTTATCAGATAGACACTCTACATCCTAGTAAACGACCTCCAAATCTCAAGGTTATCTTTACAGAATTGGAAGTAAAATTACAAATACCATGACATTATTGCACAGAAATAATTATACGAATTGCGTATAAGTGCCGTGATTACGATCAATTTGATATTATTGTATTATTTTAATTATAATGATTGACATAAATTGTTTTGTAATGAGATAGGTAGATATAATATATTGTTAATATATGCGTGACGGTATTCCATAATATGACCATTTTATACCAAAAATAGAAGAAAAAAGAAAATATTTTTTTTTGTGTGTGGAAATCCTCATGAACTTCCGCCGCCCGGGGAAGGCCACGGCGCGTGTCGGACTCCACCCAGAGTGGGTGACCTACCGACTAAAACCTCACGGGTGTTTCGCCTCACCACTTTTCGCTGGGGTTACGGGAGCGAGATTCATTCCTCCGCGACATGCGGCGTAGCCTGACGCAACTGTGCTTGGAATAAAATATTCTACTTAAGGGTCCGGCGGAGCTTGAATTGCCCACAAAAACGTAATTCCGAAATAAATCGTAATCCAGACAATATTCTATCAAATTATGTTATTATTCGGATTTGGATACAATAATCTAGGTTCCTACGGTACGATTTCGTCTACTACTAGTTCACTGGAAATAAAAGACTGAAAAATAGTTCCAAACTTGGTAAATTTATCAAAAATTTCATTCGCTTACATTTATTTTCAGTGAAGTATTTTGGACAAAATGGTAACGTAGGAACCTAGATTAACGGTATCCGAATCCGAATAATAACAGAATTTGAATAAATTGCGTTTGAATTGCGATTTATTTCGGAATTACGTTTGTAAGAGAAATTCGCTCCGCCGGACTCTTAAGTACTTAGGTATTATTTATCCGTTATATGTTATATCCAACATACGCCATTATACAACATGAAAAATCTGACGTGTAGGTACCTATTCCCGGCGTTAAGGATATACATTTGCACGACGTGCTCATGACATGCACACGTTATACTTTTATTACCATAAATGCTCATTATCTAAATAAAACATTGTTTATTCTCTATTATGGGGTTATTGTCCCCTCATTATCCTGGTACCTAAATACATTTAAGAAGCCATTTTATGCATGGCTACCAAAATTACAAGACTAGTACTTTAGTCTAACCGGCCACTCCGTAATTAGAACTCCAAAAATATTATTTTAAGAGGTTTGGGTCGAGGAGAACTGGTGATACATATATTTTCTGGACAAAGACTATCTCATTGAATTAGTGTCAGGCCATCCAAACCATCAAAAATGCTCGACTTGTCGACAAGTTGAGCATTTTTGGATGGTCTCTCTATGAAATTTAAAACTGCCTCTTTATTTTAGTGGTCCAGCGACTCCTATGCTAGTTTTGGGTTCGATTCCCAGGTTTTGCAAAGTATTATTCAGTTGTTCTATTCTATGAAATTCTCAGTAGCAGCTGGAAGTTTGTATCTGTTCCCGGTAATGGCTATGGCTTGCCCCCTATTACATGGGATGGAACCTAAACCTAAACATACCACGAACTGTGGATATTTATTAGTGCCTTGCCATTCATCCAAAAAATACAGGCGAGGCCGTATGTTATATGAAGTTATCCGCAGCAGGGCTGTGTGATGTTTATCCACACGTAATAGGGAGCGAGCTTATTGCCATTATATGGTCTCAAAGCTGCTACTTTAATTTCATAGAAAATAATTATGTCACTTTTCCACGTGAGAATCAAACCCAGGTCTTTCGTTCAGCGTCCGCGTGCCTGCAGTCAATGAGGTAATAAACACCGAATAAAATAAAATAAAAATAAACGTACTATATTGAAAAATATAAAAAAAATATATATTATTGTGATAAAATAAAAAATAAATAGTGCAATAAAATATTATAGTTAAAATCGTAAATAATAGGTACGTAAATATAATAAATAAAATGTAAAATAATAATAATAAATAATATTGACTTCAACTTGTAAAATATAAATAGAACAAAATAATATAATAAATAGACACGTCTCCCTCTCCCCTACTAAGCTGTGCTGTGCCCAACAGGGTCCATAATTGATTCCTAGATTTAAGCCTACCATCTGTTTTATATATTTTTGTACATTATGGAATGTAATTAATGAATATGAATATGAGGTGATAGGTATGCAGGAATATAGAAGAAAGAAAAAGTTTTTATTTTCTCCCTTATGACACACAACAAATAAAAATGCAACTGTACAATCAAAAACTTAAAAGTAGCAAAAGGTTGCGCAAAATAGAAAAACAAAAAATGGGAGCTGGAAACACAACAAGCGTGGCCATCTACCATTTAATATGTATAAAAGGGCACTGTACATACACATAAAAACATAGAAAAATGTAATAAATCAGTTAGGTACGTGAGCCGGTCCGGGCAGATTTTTATCATTCATATTTATCTACTTTTTAAGGTATGTCTTCCATTATCACGCAACGAATCTCGCTGATTTCGGATACTCACGCGAATAAAGAATTCTAGGACAGTAGACTGATCTTTTTTTGTGTTTTTTTTTGCATTTTCCATGCTAAGATTATTAAGTTATTTTTTATAACCTTTT
Source organism: Acronicta aceris (assembly GCA_910591435.1). Classification (NCBI taxonomy): domain Eukaryota; kingdom Metazoa; phylum Arthropoda; class Insecta; order Lepidoptera; family Noctuidae; genus Acronicta; species Acronicta aceris. The sequence continues at coordinate 525,435 of OU342778.1, read as the reverse complement.
TTTATTTTTTAGTAGGATTGGGCCTCCTAACCTCACTCACTCGACGAAACACAACGTAAGCGTTGTTTAACGCCGGTTTTCTGTGAGGCCGTGGTATCACTCCGGTCGAGCCGGCCCATTCGTGCCGAAGCATGGCTCTCCCACGTGAAGTGAATCTCCCACAGTGAATACGGGAAATAAAGTGAATGGGCTATATATGCAGTTTTGGCTAATCAGTCCGTGTTAAAAAGGCACGGTTGGCTGTCCACAGAGATGTGCTGGTACCTACACTTATTTAAGGAAGTGAATGTTGGGTGAAACTGAAGAGACATGAAAGTAGAATAAATGCAGAGGAAATGCGTTCCTTGTTCCTGTAACTCGGAGTGATAGATTGACGAACAATACACACTGCACACACAATACACTGTGTACGCTCCGTCTAACATAAAAAAAAAATCCTTTTTTTTTAACCTTTATTTATCGGCTCTATTTATGGCCAACTTTTACACGAAGCTATAACTAGCTTTTTAAATTTAATACATTATCTAATGAAAAATTCCCATAATTATTCGTTATGGATTTGATTTTTGATTTTAACGTGGAAGAGCCATGCTTCGGCATGAATGGGCCGGCTGGACCGGAGTGATACCTCGGCCTCACAGAAAACTTGTGTTTCGCTGAGTGAGTGAGGTTATTGGAGGCCCAATCCTCTTTTAAAAGGCGGGCAACGCATTTGTGACATCTCTGGTGTTGCGGGTGTCCATGGGCGGCAGTAATCGCCGACCATCAGGCGATCCGTCTGCTCGTTTGTCCCCCTATACCATAAAAAAAATATTATTAGGTCCCGACGTTTCGTATCCTTTACAGTATCCATGATCGCAGTTAGGTCGAGGCTAGGAGGACATAGGTTCCTATTCTCGACCTACTATGTTGGGGTTGACTTCCAGTCCTAACCAAATGCAGCTGAATATCAGTATTTAAACACGAAGCGACTGCTATCATAATAAAGTGCCGTTCGAACAGCGTTACTGGGGTTGTTTAGAGATGACTGATTCAGGTCAAAACTGGCCGCACGCCTGTCTAAGCTTTGTCTGTCAAATACGGTAAATGTCTGGTATAGTAACCCTAGTCCTGAATAACCCTATATCTGTCCTGGGTTTACACATGAGTGTTTTCAAAATGGTAGATGACAGAATTGTGTATCTAATATTATTATTGTCATTCAGTTTAAATGTACGTCATGTCAGGGCCACATATACCTAATTGATGGCTAAATGGCTTCCGAAAATATCCGTCATATTTTACGTAATTGATACGTGTACTACTCGTACATAATTATTTTTGTAATGTTAGTACGCATTCAGAATTCACCTCAGTGTCGGACATCCTTTACAAATATTACCTACATACAACTTTATATAAACTTATATGTCATTGTAGTTAGAAGTAACCGAGTGATACGGACGTGCCAATAAACAAATATAATTTAGAGTAAATATTTACAAATATATTTACTTATAAACGAGTATAGTACCAAGTGCAGTGTTGTGTATTTTAAAGAGATACGTACCTAATAGGTGAGTAGCAGTTTTTTTTAATTGATATTTTCGGAGAATTTTAAATAATTATTCGAACAAAAATATACCAGTCTCGAAGGTCAAAACAGAGGTAAGTCAAAGTCAAAGTCAAAACAATATTACAGGTACCTACTTTTGAATTGTTAAAACTAGGTGTTCAGTTCCAAATAGTAGGTCATATGGAGAAGAACCGGCAATAAACTCCATAGATACTCTTTTATATAAAAATTATGACATTATGGTTGTTTACAATTTTGTTAAGTATTATAATGTGAGACTCATGTAGCTTGATCTGCAGTATAATACATAATAAATAAATTGGTATACTAATATACACCTACAGTTTGACGATATGTTAAGGGACGAGCCTATTGCCAATAATCAGAAACAAATTATTCTATTTTAATTATACTTGTCAGGCGTTTTAAGTTTCTGATTAGAACTGATGCTTGTCAAGGTGTTGTTTGCCAACAGGGTCCCAATATCTTAAGAATGATCACCCATCCATAGGAAAACCACGGAAATTGTAGCTTATCCTTCAGCTTAAATCTCAATGCAACAACTAACAAAAAGATAAACGAGTAGGTACCTACATTTTTTAAGCAGTGTAGATTTCGATGCAGTATTTAAAACATATTCATAATAAACAACAACAACTATGTGTAAAGATTAATAATCGATTAAGAAAAGTAAAGTTTAATCTTTTGAGACAATAAATGATAAATTGAATAATGGATTAATGTTTTTTAGGGTTCCGCAAAAAACGTACCTGTATTTCGACACAGATATAGGGTATTTTCCGTTGACCTAGAACTATGAAATTTGGCAAGTAATACTGTCTTACACTACAATTATAGGGAAAAATCTGAAAACTATACTTTTATAATTAATTATAATATTTACTGACAAACTGCCTCATTAGTCTAGTGGTCCCAAGCGCGACTGCTACACTATAGGTCCTGGGTTCGATCCCCAGGTCGAGCAAAGTGTTATTGGGTTTTTCTATGAAATTCTCAGTAGCAGCTCGGAGTCTGGATTTGTGCCCGGTTAATGGCTATAGGCTCGCCCCCTATAACATGGGACCTAAACATACCGCCAAACTGTGGGTGTACATTAAGTACGCCTCTGCCTAACCCTTCGGGGAATACAGGCGTGATGGTATGTTATGTTATGTTATAATATGTACCTACAAATTTGTACGGAACCCTTGGTGGGCGAATCCCGACTAGCACTTGTCCGGTTTTTTTAAAGAGTAGGTATCTATGGAGTTTCTTGCCGGCTCTTCTCCATAAGACCCACTTTTGGGAACTGTGCTAGTAATAGTAGTGATAGCGTGCTAGGAAGTGAAATTAAACATTTTGACATTGAACATTTTTTTTCCGGATTGTCCCCTAAGTTTATGGTTCCCTATATGCAATAGGCACTATGATCCTAACTTTACACGTGTTAAGATTAAGATACAACCCACATTTATCCTCAGAACTCCTGCTTACCTCTGTAATACCTAAATTAATATTCACAGCAAGATGTCCGGTCCTGTGCAGCAGTTCTCCTTAGCCGAGGAGTATAAGAAAAAGACACTGATCACGCCAGAAGACATCAGGAAGCTCAGACAATGGCTCGATACTCAACCACATTTGCCCGCAGAGCATATAACAGGTAGCTACCTATTTTGGTAATGACCTCTATTACATATGACGTAAAACCGTCTATGTGTGTACCTACATGGGGAATACAGGCGTTACATGGCATGGTGAAGATCGCTGGGCGCCTTGACGCGAATTAAATGAACTAAAAAAGCATTTGCAGGTAGGGAGCCTATTTTGAGATTAAAATGATTGAATAAACAATGTACTTATACATTTTATGGAGCAAACTAAAGTGCGATATAAATTCGAATCAATCAATCATTTGTGTGCCCGAGTCGATGAAACCTGAATAGATAAAAAAAATATCTATCACAGCGAGTAATTAATTTTTCAAATGTCAAATCTGTTATTGAATACCCAGCTTCGTGAAAATTATTAGTTGTCTTAAAAATAGCTGAATAATTTAAGTCATTTGAATAAAACCTACTTAATTACGAGATCTTTTTTATATCTCATTAGCGTAGTGGTCCTGAGTGCGTCTGCCACGATAGAGGCTCTCAGTAGCGGCTCGCAGTTTGGAATTTGTGCCCAGTTATTGGCTAGACAATGGCGAACTGTGGGTGTACATTAGTGGGCCCCTGCCTAACCCTTCAGGGATCAGCGTGATGATACGTTATGTTTTTTTTTAAGTTGCTTACATAGGTTCATAAGGTCATAAATGGGTGTTTAGATGTCTCATTGACAAATTGGTCAGTCATGAAAGCTTCATACCAAATGTTCAACATCACGACGTCATGATGTTACTTAGAATTTCCATAAAAACCCAGCTCCAGTAGAAAATCAATTGCTCAATCAGCTTACAGCCAATGAGATTAATAAATAAATAACTACATTAAATTAAAAATTTAAAGAAAACTCCGACACCGCTATTTTGTGGCGGGGCGGCCATCTTGGACCGATTTTCATCCAACATAGCTAAGAACACTCCCGACTAAGTTTGTCCGTTCGGGAGCTACGACGCCGCAGACACACACACACACACACACACACACACACACACAGACAGACACGTCAAACTTATAAAACCCCGTCGTTTTTACGTCGGGGTTTTAAAAATGAACCCTCAATCAACATCATACCTACTTAATTATTCTCTGCGTATCATAATTTTTTCTGCCTCAATTCAAAGCGATAAGTACCTACCTAATTAAATTAATTACCTTTAGCACACTTCCTCAATCGAGTTAATTGTGTACGGTTGTCACTTGTCACTAGATTGTATAAATAATTACATTTATTCTGATCGAAGTGTTTTAAAACCTGCTCAATAAGTTCAACAGATTTATTTATACAATGAAATTACTCTGCTACTATGCTCCGTACATAGTCCACTTTTATCATGGATTAAAATGTGCAATGCGCTTCCCGAGTGGGTCTTCCCCGATAGATCGGTCCAGATCGATGAATCTGTTTCAAGCTTAAGCCTATCAGGAATAATAAAAAAAACATCATCCTCATGTTTTTCTACTATCGGATGACCAGAAGCATAAAAAAGCGACATTGATTCATGGTGGACATTCCACAACCCCGAACGAAACGCTGTCCACTTTTGTCATGCGTGCCGCTGAAATGTGGAATGCGCTTTCCGAATGGGTAATCCCCGATAGATATAATCTGGGTGTGTTTAAATCACGAGTGAATCGGTTTCTTCTAGGCAAGCGCGTTCCATCGTAGATCGCTGTATCGCTTAACATCAGGCGAACTGGCGATCAAGCGTAAGACTGTCACGAATAAAAAAACATAATGTACCAGTGAAGCATCGTTTTAAACTCGGTTCTAAACAGTCAAAAATACTTGATATTGCACAAAAATTTACGTCTTAGAGCCCCATTAGGTATATGGTATATGTATATATGTATTATGTACCTAGTAGCCTATCACATCTCACAAAGTTTATAATTTTAACTTGGCAGAATAGTCGCCAACGACTCAATAGCCACACAGAAGAAAAAACCATTAACGGAACCAAATGTCTTACGTTAATTATTTTCTCATTATTTGTCCTAGATCGAGTCTGACAGTCAGAAATTAGTTTATTTTGTAAATTACACAATCAACAACTTTACAAGACAAGCGACCCATCCCGACGTCATATGGGGCATATTCATAAATTATAGCATACAACCTACTTAGATAAAAATAAAAAATAAAAAAGAGAGAATATAACTACCCAACCCGGTTGTCGAAGAAAAATAAACTGTTTGTCCCAAAGGTAAACAACTATTATGGAAAACGTACGAGAAGATGGATTATACCGACACTCATTAATGAACTACCAAAAGATGTGATAAGTAATATTGAGGGAAAAAAGACAACATTAAAAATGTTATTAAGGAAAAATTATTTATCAATGTGTCCCTAGCTGACCAAGGTGCCGATTCCGATGTATCAAAATACGTTGCTACAATCATATGAGTATAACGGAATCAGCACCAAGGTCAGCATAATCTTTAATCTTTATGTATACTTGTTAATATTTAAGTCTAACCGGTAAGGTAAAAGCGTTTAATTTACAAAATGGATGCAAAAAAAAACAAGAGAACTTGCTGCCGACAAACTGCCTTGCAGCCTTTTATTTCAATTAAAAAAAAAAACAAGATAAAACCTCTTTTTATGTGAAAACTGTAAAGCCGTACGAAAAGCCGTACAACAGTTTCTAAGATTAGCCCAAACAAACACAAATTATGGGACTTAAATATACCTAGGTATATACATAATTATTATAAATGTATACGGAAAAAAAATGTATAATCTTTTATTCCGAACTGAAGGAGGGCAAACGGAAACAAGGCGGTCAGTTCCTCTGATATAAAGATGTGCAAAAACGTCACATGAAAAAATGCGACATCAAGCCTTCGAAATGGGAAAGACTAGCAGCCTCGCGTTCGGATTGGAGGGCTCTGGTCAAAAAGAAAGTTTTTGACTTCGAGGAGCTGCGTCGGTCTGAACTTGAGACTAGGCGCGACGAACTGAAAGCCCAACCACCTGTGGTGATCAGTTACATTTACCATAATGGTGTGCTCACATGCCCGCAATGCTCGCGAACCTTCATAAAGAAGATTGGCTATTGCAGTCATATAAGAGCACACCAGAGACAACTATCGACAAGGAGATGAAGTAGTTGCCGTGACCGAAATCAGTCTGGAGGGCATCATCATCAAATGTATGTAATGTATGTAATATGTAATGTAATGCATAGTTCATGACACTGGCATGGCCACCATCAGGGATTTTAATTTTGATGACATAAAAAATTTGTCGCTAATATCAGAATTAGTCGGTCACTGGTTTAAAAGTTGTAAGGGTTTATAGGTGGCTATAATTTAAAGTTCAAATGTTAAGGTATAGTCCAAGAGCTAGACTTTTCGTAAATTTCGATCTAGCTCTTAGACTATAACTTAAAAATTGAACTTTTAAACTAAGACTAAATCTAAATCTCGACTAAATCTGTGACTTGGCGAAAAATTGCAAATTGAAAAATTGCACAAATTTAAAAAAAAAAAAAAAAAAAAAGTGACACGATAAATAATATAGCAACTTACGTGGAAAAAACAGCAATGCCATTTTTTACCAAATACCTATGAAACGTATGTAAGATATGTATGTAGGTAGATATGTTTTAAAATAAAATAACTTGGTAATAAGGATTCTTTAATTCAGTTAACGAGTTTAATCATGGTAATAGGATATTTATTCATGTCGTTATATTATTTCTGTTCGTGGGAATGTTTTTATTTTAAGAACAATACAAATACTCGTAGCAGAGCCTTCAACAGCGACGATAAACATTTAACGATCGTTTGTCACGCTTTGAGGGTCTCTTCACACCTATCGATACGGAATTGGTTTGATTCGAGTGTATCTCCAGTTCACCACCATTTTTTTATACTTATAAGGTGGCAAACAAGCAAACGGCCCGCCTGATGGTGAGCGGTTACCGTAGCCTATGGACGCTTGCAACACCGGGGGTATCACCCTGTAAATGAAGGAGGAATAGTTCGGCTGGCAACATAGGAGACATGCTGCCATGCATGACAGCAGCAGTAAAAATTCACCACCGGTCCCCCACTGCCAACACAACCCTTCCTCAAGTTATGGCTTTTCGTCTTCTCATTTGATCATCTTTATTATATTGTATCCTGGAATAGTAATAGGTACAATATTGAAGGATGGATTGACCCAACGCTAAGTATACTTGTTTTACTAACTTTGGAGGTGCAAAAGTCTTGAATAAAATAAAATAATCTACAACAATCACAGTATTTGCCACAATATTCTAAAAAAAATATAAAATCTAACAACTGAAAATTACTAAAGAAATTCTAATCACACAATTTTTATTAAAAACATACCATCATTACGCCTGTATTCTCCGAAAGGTTAGGCAAAGGCGTACTAATGTACACCCACAGTTCGCCGGTATGTTTAGGTCCCGTGTAACAGCGAGTCCCGGGCGAGTCCGGGCACAAATCCAGAGTCCGAGCTGCTACAGATAATTTAAGATTAAGTAAGATTTATCTGTCAAGACAGACAGACGGACGGACAATAAGTAAGGGTTCCATTTTACCTTTTGCGGTATGGAACCCTAAAAATATAGAATACTAATACTGGTCATACGAAAATGTCTATAAAAGATAAAAATAATTAAATATTATAGAACGCAGGTTGTCGCTCGTTACGGGTCGCATGTACGATCTCGTAGATAAACGGCTATTAGTCGATACAAGATGCGACAGTGATTACTGCCATGATTAGTTGATTACTAGCCTTGTAATGACTGCAGCGTCATTAACATTTATGGGATCTGCCTTGTAATAAGAACGAAATTGCAAAATCAATTATTGTTCGTGCATGTGATTATTTTCTTTATAAACATACCCTCGATTTCCGTACTTTTATAAAAAAGAAGGACAGAAGACAAAAAAAAAATAAAGTGATGTGTTTTATAACGGACAATCACGCCTGTATTTCTCGAAGGCTTAGGCAGAGATGTACTGATGTAGTTTACAGTTCGCCAGTCAGTTTGCGAATTTAACTCAAAACATTCGTCCTGGAAATTGAACCCAGGACCTTTAGCGCAGCATTTCGTTATATATTAAGCTATAATACAATTTGAGGTACCTACGGATTTTTTCACATAGCTATCAGTATTTTGTTTCAGTGATAAAAAGTATAATAACTGGTATGGGAGGTACGTTTTATATTCTTCTTTATTTCAGGAAAACCAGTCGCGATTTTTTACATACATAGGTAGAAAATTAAATCGTCCTTGACAAAATTACAAATAAACGTCCGGCAAAACATTAAAAATTGCTAGAAACTTGCCTGCATTTTTTTTAAACCAACTCTAGAATTTTGGTAAACAAGTTCAGTTCACAGTTCTTAAAGCATTGTTCCTCAACTAGTGGGGCGATAAATTGTGATAAGACTTACTTAAACCCCTTGTATTTTTTTTTCTAGCCTATTTCGTCCCACTGCTGGGCAAAGGCCTCCCTTCCCTCCTTCCAAACCGCTCTGTCTGTGGTTTTAGCTACCCAATCTCTATCGTAAGAGTCCAGTTCATCGCGCCACCTCCGTCTGGGCCGACCACGCTGTCCCTTCGCTCCGTGTGGGATCCAATTTGTGGTGGCTTTTGCCCACAGTTCGTTTGGCATGCAGCAGACGTGTCCTTCTGTCCTTGTAATTAGCCAACGAAAAATCCCTCACCGCCATTATTGAGGAAATATACGAAAAAGGGGCCGTGAACCCTCACAAAAAGCATTATAATATGTTGCGCACGTCGCAACATTTATTAATTTTTAGAGGGTTCCGACACTAAGGTTGAGAAACGATGTCTCTCGGAGTAGCTCTCATCAAGCTTGGATTGGATCGGAGCTTGAATTGCCCACAAAAACGTAATACCCAGAGTAAATCGTAATCCAAACACAATTTTATAAAATTGTGTCATTATTCGGAATTCAATACCGTTAATCTAGTTTCCTACCGTATCAATTCGTCTACTAATACTTCACTGAAAATATACGGCCGAAAATTCGTGCCAAACTTGGTAAACTTATGAAGAATTAAATTCGCCTGCATTTATTTCCAGTGGTGTTGCGGGTGTCCATGGGCGGCGGTAATCGCTTACCATCAGGCGATTCGTCTGATCGTTTGCCGTCCTACCCCATAAAAAATAAATAAGAAGTATTTTGGACGAAATGGTAGAGTATTCGAATAATAACACAGTTTCATTAAATTGTATTTGAATTACGATTCATTTTGGTATTAGGTTTGTATGGAAAATTCAGTTCGCCGGACTCTTAATGAATAGCTTTATTTCAGATCTAGACCTCATCCTCACTTACCACTGCTGTAACCGAAGCGCTGAGGTGGCGAAGCAACTTTTAGACCTCCACTACACACTCAAGACGCTGTTCACCAACTTCTTTAAAGACAGAATAGTGGACGACAAGATATTGAATACTTTGAGATATTAGTGAGTATCTGAAACTCATAACATATAAACATAAGTATATTCAAAGAGTTAGACAATGGTAAACTGATATTATATACACATATAATTCGCCATTTTTGTCATTATTCGCGACAGGCTATTTTTCTACTGAGTCAATAACTTGATCACCCATCCAGCAGCCTTGAATGGCCTATTCTTCAAAATGCTAGATGATTGAAGACACTTTTACTAGTCAACGATTTTAAGTAGACCTGGTACTGCATGGCACCGGTCTTTTCTGATGGTATCACAATTTATGGCTAACTTTAGTAGACTAAGGAAGCTTTACCTGCTCACATAGTCCATTTCTAATTATAGTGTCCTTAGTCCGCTGGAGACGAGAGCATACGATGGCTCAGCAATCATCTACTGCCGACTGCTGGACTGTGAACCTAAAAACTTCGTGTTCGCTGATGTAGTGAGGTAAAACTATCTTTCTTGATAATAAAACCTCCAGATCTATACGAAAGAAAAGTTTTGGGATTTAGCCCTCATCGCTTGAAGGGGTGTAGCTGATCACAGATTGTCAAGTTTTTGGCAATTGGATCACAAGTCCCGTAGACGCAGGAAAAAAGTGCGGTTTCGGTCGCTACGATTCGGATATATCCTACCGCCTCCCCTGGCGGCAGAGGATCCATGAGGATTTTTTTTAGTATAAAAAAGTGTACTCCATATTCCTATATGAAGAGGCAAGCCACCGTACAGTAGGACATTAATTCTCGTATAAGCATAATTATATATTCACAACTTTTAAATGATTCATGACATTCCAGGGCTAGTTTGATGGTGCTGGATCTATGGCAGTACTCGGAGGGTACGTGGCCGGGCTTCATGATCATCATTGATTTCGACGGATGCACCATGTCACACATCGCCAGGCTAGACATTCAATCCGTCCAGCAGCTCCTATACTTTCTACAGGTAATATTGTACATAGTATCTAATGTATAAGAATGAAGGAGAGTATCAGTGGATACGTGATAGGGTAGCGTTAGTAGGGTTATACTAAGTCAATCAAATGAGGAGAACTGGCTCTGACATACAATAGTCGAAACTTAGACCAATGTGCTTTACGCCAGACTACCAAAGCCACCTATTCTGAATGGCAATTCATATTCTTACACGTGACAATAAATAAGTATTTTTGAAAATTTGTTTGTTAGTTGGAAATGTCCTATTAATATCCTGAAGAAAAACTGCTGATGTCTAACACTGGTAAAACAGGTATAAACTGACAAAAGAACAATAAACCATCTAGTTTTTTTAGACGTGACCTCAACAAAATAAAAATAAAAACTATATTTTATGCTAGCCAATTATAGGAAATGAACATCATATTATTTCAAATAGGTAATAAAAAAATTCTAAACCAGTAATTTGCTGCTGAATTGTAATTAACTGTTTCAGGAAGCCATGTTGTTAAAACTCAAAAGTCTACACTTCACGAGCGCGCCGTCATTCATGGACAAGGTCATGATGATCGTGCGGCCTTTCATGAAGAAGGAGCTGCTGGAGATGCTGAATATCCACACGCTAGGGTCCCAGACGATCAGCAAGTTCATGCCCATTGAGGGGCTGCCGAAGGAGGCTGGGGGACAGTACAAAACCTATGTACAGTGCAGAGGTTAGGATGATAATTAAGATGTTTTTTTTTATATCGGACGACGCAGGCTTAAATGCTCCACCCAATTAAAGACGCGTAGTGTTCCTATAACTATCATAGACCAGCTTCTCGATGAGTAAAAATAAATAGATGAAAGTCAGCTGTAAAGTTTATACATCATATTTACTAGCTGTGGGTGCTACTAACACTCATGACTTTTTCATTACAAGTGCGAATTTTTTGAAATCGGTTTTTTATATCATGTATTTTTTTATTTTAGTTCACACACTGTAGGGATAATTACCCCGATTCCCAAGAGAAAACTTTAGTAGTAAACTACGAAATTCTCTGTCGCACCTCAGAGTTTGGATTTGTACCCAGCTCACGCCCTATTAAATGGGACCTAGGCATACCGGCGAAATATCGGTGTACATCAGTAAACCTCTGCCCAAACCACTTTCATCCATTAAACCAGCAATTTCTGCAAAATTGCCACGCCATGTCGTTTCTATTTCATTAGAGGGCATTAAATAGTAGCTTGTTTATTTAGCCCAAAATCATTTCCTTCTTGCAGATGATGTAATAGAAAAAATAAAGAACTCGAAAGAATTCTTCGTAGAAGAAAATAAAAAGCGCGTGGTAGAAGCCAAGAGGCCAGGGAAGCCGAAGACCATCTCTGATATCTTCGGAGGAGTCGAGGGGTCCTTCAAGAAGCTAGATATTGACTGATGTGGAGTGGAATTGTTGTAAAAGTGTTTGTTGGGGTTATTAAAAGGATGTTTTGCGTTGTGAAGTTATTCTTTCTTTCTTAATTTTTAATAGAAAAAAAAAGTGTTCCATCTATAATCTGCAGGTATATTGTTATTTTAAGTTGTCATAAGTGAGTCGATCATCTAGTACAAGATTTACCCACCTAACATAAATGATAACCCCACACGGATTAGAATACTGTTCCTGACTGCCTTTCAGATAGGCATCCCATAAGAGGTGTGTGTATCTTGCTCGGTGGTCATACCTCTTGGGGTCTGACTGGCTGGCTACCACCCTTACGTCGTAGTCTGTCCTAAAGCACCTTGGTGTGTGTTTCGACTTTCGCATGACTACATTCGACTACTTTTGGTGCAAAAGGTGCAAGGAGGGTATGTCTTTGCCCCGCAGTGAGATAAACCAGCCATTAAATAATTATCCAGTGTGATTTCTAGTTTTTTTTTTATAACTTTGCGGTCAATAATCCGAAAATAGCCCAAATATAAATTGCTGACTGCGACAAAAGTCCATATACAGACAACTTATTATAAGCACTTTAAATTTTAAAAACCAGTTGGATTCCAGATGAAATTGAGTGCTAATGAAGTTGGATTTTGAATCTTTTTGATTCAAAATCCAACTTCATTTGCACTTTTTGGTTGAATACTTATCTCACTCACATTTTTATCATTATTAAGAAAAAAGCCTAAGAGCCGCTAACAGTTTGTGTTGTTTTTAGCATAGGGTTACCACATTTTACACAGTTTGGATGACCTAAGCCCTAACTAGCTAACCTTTTTTTTGGGGTGGGGAAATGCGCCTTATGCAGTCCGGCCCGGTTCGGGGATGCGGGACGGTTGTGTCGGGCTCTCCGGGTGGCCAGTATACCGACTAAAACCACCACCACTGCCACTTTCCGCATAGTATCACGGGAATCGCTCTCGCATGGTCCGCGATCCCACCGAACTAGCTAGGCTTGCCCTAATCTAAGGTGACAGCCTTTTTTTATTCGTGAAATCCTCATGGATCATCTGGCACCAGAGGACGCGGTAGGTTATGTCGGAGTCCTACTGACTAGATACTTAGGACATACTTCTCTTGCTCCATGGTCGGGGCAAGAGAAACCGCTGCTAGCATCTATCGATAAAAATAACCATATAAAGTAGCTAATATTATTTTAGTAGGTACCTGAAATTATGGAAAAATACAGCTGTTCTGTATCTATGTTAATTTATCTCTATTTTTTTATAAAAAGACATTGAGTAGGCATTGACACAGTTTACAATTTATTAATAAGTTAGGTAGGTAGGCTTAGGTACTCGTACAAACGAGTAAGTAACCTAGAAGGTTAGTATCATAAAAATAATACCTACCTATTTATACCTGTTTTTGTAAAAGTAAATCAAGTTCAGGCATTTTTACGTACTACCGATGATCAGTGCAAACGTTGATCTCATACGGCAAATTTTATCTTTTACAGTACCTGATGATGAAATAATTCATTTTTTACAGAGAGTACCTACCTACCTGCAAAGTCTAAAGGTAGGTACTTTTCCTTATACCTACCTACCTACCTACTTTTGAATTTTCAAAACTGTTTGAATCATTGTGTGCGAATCATTTGTCGTGCACATAGTTTGACAATTCGAAAGTACAAGTACCTACAAAGTACATTTGACGACAGTCTAGACTGCCAAGGTTTCTGCCAAATGCGGTGAATAAAAAGAAATTTGCGAATCAGAACCAAATTCCGTTTTGATGACCCACTTATATCTAAGCTTTTATAGAACTAGTTTTTACCGTTCTATCTGCCGTTGGTCCTATCTTATACCTATTACTTGAATTCCGTTATTAGAAAGTTTACTTGCGTACCTATGTTATAAAGCGCTACTTAGGAGATATCTCTGTCCGGCAGTAAACAAAGGTATCTCCTAAGGTTTAAGGAAGTGATTTTAGCTGATGAGAATAACCTATAAGGAACCTACATGCCAAATTTTTAGTTCCTGGGTTATACCTACCTACCTAGAATTAATGATTAAACGAACTTACCTCAAGTGAAGTTCTATCATAATTATACTTTGTGTCTCGTCCTCGAGATTAGGATACCTAAGAAAGAGTATATTCAACATGTAGTATCGCTTCCGGTGGTACTACTCATCCACTAGGTTGAGATCTTTTATTTTTGTTTTTTAAACTGTTCCCGCGCCGCGCCGAGCTGTCATTTAGTTCAGAGTAAAGTTATATTACCAGAACTCTTTTGGGCTATGGTCATTAGGGTTGGGAGGGTGTTCCTAATCTCTTCGGACGAGACACAAAGTATAATTATGATAGAACTTCACTTGAGGTAAGTTCGTTTAATCATTAATTATACTTTGTGTCTCGTCCTCGAGATTAGGATACCTAAGAAAGAGTATATTCAACATGTAGACTTTGAGAGTAAGTTCTGGTAATATCATCTAAATATCATAATTAACATGATATAAGTATATGTACGATTATATGATAATTATGTTATCATGGTTTTCTATAATTGTAAAAAAAAGATTTTCATGGCTTAGAAATCACAGATTTATTATTTTTGAAATTGATCTGTTATAGTATACTGTATATCCATAGTTTTGAAATTCCTTGTCTCAACAGATACAAGTAAGCACCTAGTAAGCTCTTGTTATTTAGGCTAAGTATTTATGACTAATGTGCTTAAATAAATTTTAAAGCTAAAGCGTTTGTACTGAATGATGAAGGATTTGAATTCTGCGAATTCTTTCTCGGAAAATTGTTAAATCTTTCCACAAGACATTAATAAGTACACATCTTTGTAAAGCGGCGGAGCTCGAGAATTACCTCGTTTAGCGATATCTATGAAATCATAGGTATAGAGGTTAAAACATTAGTAATGGTTTCTACGACATCAGAGTAAGGCAATTAATTTGTGCTGAAGCAAATAGCGCTGCACTTCTATCATATTGCTATACGCATAGCGTGAGAGGATATATTGTGATATACTCCATAATAGGTATAACCGGTTCGGATATCTTGAAATTTAAAGCCAAAAGGATTGAAGAAAGAACATTTTTCAGACGAAATTGACAATATTTGTCTCGGATTTGTGCAAGTACCTATTTATTACATAAAAATTATGGATATAATATGATATATATATATATATATATATATTTCCAGTCTTAAGCCATAAACAATTTCGATGTCACAATATTTTGTTGTAATCATTTAGATTTATAAACGACGTAAGGAAGCGTTTGTCAACGCATGCAACATAACATAGTACTCTGTGTTTTTGGGGCAAATATCTAGGTGTAGATAAGTAGGTGCTTTTGCCTATACAAAAGGCATCGTTTAACTTGTAGGGTCTTGGTTCATAAGTTCTGAAAATAAGATTTATGACCCATACCCTTGTATGGGTGAATATAAAAACGTACATAAAGTACTAAATATAGAAACAGACTGTAAGAGTCGGTATTAGTCATTTATACATATTTTATAGGAGTAAAATAAATTATGAACGTTTGTCTTTATGAAATATCTCGAAAACTGCTAGATTTTACTTGTACAAATTGTTCGTTATTTGTTATTGGTTGATTACATAAATAATCATCAGACTGTTGAAGTTAGGTACCACTCCTATCCATGCAGCTTAATGCTTGTTTAGGAATTTATAATAATTTCTAGTTTTTCATTAGCATCTGGTTGATGCCAATAATACACTTGCCTAATATCATGTTAAAAATTTTAGGGAAGTAAAAATAACTGAGAAAAAAATAAAAAAGGAAAGGCCAAGGGGCTATGTTCTCAGTAACTAGATAAGATGGAATACAGGTGTTTTCAACATATTGTTAACATTCCTTGAGACAATGTTGAATGCCTGGGCATTCAACATAATGGAACAAGTTGTAATTTTAATTATATTTTTAATTTCCTACAAATGAACTTGTATGGGAATAGTGGAACTCTGCTATGCTGTAGACCATTACCTTTTATGCATACCAATGGGCATGCATAATTCCTGAAAATAGTGATAAATTGTTAATTTAGTTGACAGTTCAATCACAGTTCTAGGATTTAATAGATACCTACAGAGTTACTTAACATGTACCCAAAGTGACATTAAACTTTGTGGTGGGTAGTAGAATGCACCCTTGAATAATCATAAATATAGATAAGTATAGATATTTATAACTATAATTATGTTAGGCCTCCATATTGACCATTGTCAATAGCTTCAGTCACATGACTGCCACTTTAAAAGTAGTGTATTTGTCCAACTCAGAATAATGAATAATAATTACTTAGTAATAATTCATAGCACAACTCAATAGTTTTATGAAAAATTGCATAAAATTTTCTAACATTATTTTATTATTAGGGAATTATCAGTTTATATAATTATGTTGATTAGATGTCATCTAATGACTGGCTGATCAACCTAATGCTAACCTTGCTATAAGACCACCTTACCATAGGGTAAACGCTTGCTTATTAGCAAAGAGCAAAAATTTATTGTGACATCCTATTACATAGGTATGTCAAGAGGTAGAAAATACTTCAAATCCTCAATTATAATAACGGAGTTGTTGGTAAAATAATATTTAATTAATATACAGTACCTAGGTACATATTTGCCGCATTTCTATTTGGCACACCAAGTCTGGTTAAAAAAGTTTAACTGTCAGATGCAAAAAAGTTAAAATTAAGATGTTAACGGCCCGGGATCACATACTTCTTACTTGATTCCACATTGGTTACGGTGTATGTAACTATTACACTATATCGCTGTTTGCACCAATAATACAGGTTACTTTGCGAGACAAAAGGTAATTCTTTGCAAGTTTTTAAACGTAGAAGTTAAACATTGTGGGGCAAGGAATGTCGCCAAAAAATATCAGAGGTTAGTAGGTGGATATACCTGGCACTCTGACCGTTCACTTATCCTGTCTCTCTTAGCAACACTCCCCCCCCCCCCCTTGTTGAGGCGTTAGCATCATTTAAGTAGGTAAGATATTTTGCTACATTAATGTATTTTCCATTTTAGGTACAGTACCTAATAATTTTACAGAAAATAATATAAGTACTTATACATTTTTTTTTTCAATTAAGTAGATATTAATATTAGGTTTTGTTGTAAGTGAAAAGTTTGTATGCTATTGTTAGCATTAGGTACTATCAATTATGTTGCATTTGTAATTATATGTGTACATTTAATTCTTGTGTATTTTGACAACCATCTGACCATAATATTGTTTAAATGTTCATAACAAGATTTTCATGAGAAAACTAAGCTATTGACTTTTTTAACATTCAAGTTTTGTTTCACAGCTAGCCACCTATATTTGGTGGCATTTGAGACTATCTGTATCACAATATCAAGTTTAATTTGATGTTATTAATTTTTAATTATATCCTTATGTACAGATTTCTATACATACTTTTGTATAGATGGTAAATATTGTAGGTATCCAATAAGATAACTATGATTAATTGTATGTATTGTTACTTTTTCAGAAAATAACTAGTAAAATAGATGATTTTCCTAGAGTATGTAAAGTCCTGAAATGTTTTGTTGTGTAACAACCCCATCAACCACAAATCCGTACGGATTTGTTACATCATTAGTTAAGTTTTTATCACATTGAATATAAAGTAGTGTTTATAGTATTTAATATAGTATCAGGTATTTATTAGGCTAGTGTGGTGGTACCATAGCCTAATCCCTCTCATTCTGAGAGGTGACCCTTGCCCAGTAGTGGGACAATGTAATGGGTTGCTTATGTATTATATATCATAGGTATTAATACCTAAAAAAAAAAGAGCATATTATATTTTCACATGATTTTAAAATGTACCTATGCTTAAAAATGAAAAGTATTTAGGGTAATACTTGAACTCATAATATTTTCCAAAAGGTACAGCATCTTCCATATTCTAAGAAATAATTATTTTAAATTAAAATTAAAATAAATTATTCCAGCACCTCCATCATTCACAAAACTGAGTTTTCTCTTTTGGTATATATAAGACAGGTATTAGCAACCTGTGATAACACTACTAATGTGTGAAAAGGTAACCGCATACATTACCAAGATTGGTGATGTCAGGATTGTTTATCTGCAAAAAGATAAATTGGCTCACTCAAGCGGTCTGCTGCTGCTTCCAGCGGCGCTATTGCAAGTAGCTATGTTGCTTGGGGGGCTTCCCTTAAATTTCCATACTTGTATGATGGTTATGCTTCATTGGACTGACATCGGATTGGCGGACTGTTGAACTAGCCTGTGTGGAATTAGAGCGGCTTGTTGTATTAAGCGTGTACAGGCCTCCGTCATCATTATATGAATGCTTTGAAAGTACCATGGATGATGTGCTGACAAAAATTTGCAAATTAAATAAAAACATTGCCGTCTGTGGTGACTTCAATATAAACTTATTGGAAGATACTCCAATGAGCTCAAAAATTAAAAACTTGTTTAAATCTTACAATCTTGAAAATATTTTTTTGGAACCTACTAGAATAACTGCAACCACATCTACATGCTTAGACAATATTTTTACTGACATTGTACCAATTAACAAACAGATTATAAACCAGCTAGATTCGGATCATTGTGGACAGTTAATTACATTTGTCAAGCAAGGGAATATTGTGGGGAAAAAAGATATTATTGTAGTACCTAAGACAATGGGTCGTTTGGAGGGGTTTAAAAATAAATTAATTAATAAATTACCGTATTTCTATCATAGTGAGAATCCAAATGAAATGTACAATACCTTTTTTTCTATGTATTGTACAGTGTTTAATTCAACATTTGTCCCCAAGAAGATCTCGGTCAAGGGTACTGCAACCTTCAGTGAATGGGCTACTATTGGAATTCACAAAAGTAGACAGAGGCTTTATGAGTTATATGAAGAAAGAAATATTAATAGGAGTAAAGAATTCTATGAATATGTTAAAAAATATGCTAAATTATTTAAAAGAATCTGTAGTGCAGCTAAGACTAGATATTTAAGTTCTAAGATAAAAGCTAGTTCTAATAAAACAAAAATGACCTGGAACATCATAAACAATGAGACTGGAAAAGTGAAGAACCAAAACACTGACTATAGCCTTTTTGTTAACAACAAGACAGTCGCAGATAATTCGGAAGTGGCCACCATATTTGAAAATTTCTTTACTGACATTCCAGTTGAAACCACAAAATCCTTAAATTCATCACCAATAGTAGCTGAGACTTTATTGATAGGAAATGTTAATATGTGCAATCTTCAATTTAATTTCGCTTATGTCAGTGTTAGAGATATTATTAAAACTTTTAACACACTTAATGTAAAAAAGACTGCTGACCTGTGGGGACACTCCGTACAAGTCACGAAAACAATTATTAACATAGTTGCACCTGAGCTAGTGAACATATATATTAAGAGTATAGAATGTGGTGTATTTCCGGACCTGATGAAAAGTAGTAAAATAATACCTTTGTTTAAATCGGGTAGCACGTCTGACCCCACAAATTTCCGACCTATTTCTGTGCTACCTACCTTTAGTAAAATATTTGAAAAGTTATTGCTTGATCAGCTCCTTAGCCATTTCAATAAAAATCAATTATTACACAAAAAACAGTTTGGGTTCACTAGGGGTCGCTCGACAACCGATGCCGGTGTCGAGCTTCTGGAACATATCTTTGATGCCTGGGAGGAGTCGCATGATGCTTTAGGTATTTTTTGCGACTTGTCTAAGGCTTTCGATTGCGTTTTTCATGAAACACTAGTCAGGAAATTACATCACTATGGAATAAGGAACATTGCTTTGGATCTTCTTACTTCTTATTTGAGTAACAGGATTCAAAGAGTGGATGTTAACGGAGAAAGGTCCCCTGGGTCTATAGTTACCATGGGAGTTCCACAGGGCTCAATTCTTGGCCCGTTTTTATTTCTTGTATATATTAATGACTTACCTAGCCTAATAAAAGATAGTCACGAAGTAGTGTTATTTGCAGATGACACATCACTTTTATTTAAATTGAAACGACAAAAGCCCATAACTGACGATGTAAATAACGCTCTTTCTAAGATAGTACATTGGTTTAATGTTAATAATTTACTTTTAAATAAAAAAAAGACTAAGTGTATTCGATTTATAACACCTAATGTTAAGCAAGTGAAAACCAGTGTTTTAGTAGATGGGGAAGAGTTGGACCTTGTGGATACCACTACGTTTTTAGGTATCACTTTAGATTCAAAACTACAGTGGGGCCCACATATAAATAAGTTGGCGAAAAGGCTCAGTTCTGCAGCGTACGCGGTCTTTAAAATTCGCCAGTTGACTGATGTAGATACGGCAAGACTAGTATATTTTAGTTATTTTCATAGTGTAATGTCGTACGGCATTTTATTGTGGGGAAATGCTGCCGACATTCAAACTATATTTGTATTGCAGAAAAGGGCGATTCGCGCAATTTATAACCTTAATTCTAGACATTCACTGAGGGATAAATTTAAAGAAATTGACATTATGACTGTCGCATCGCAATATATCTATGAAAACCTGATTCATGTCAAAAAGAATATTACACAATACTCTAGGAATTGCGATATTCATGATGTCAATACTAGAAATAAAAATAAGCTAATATTACCAATGACCAGACTCCAAAAAATCAGTAATTCATTTAAGTGTCAAAGTATTCGTTTCTACAACAAAATCCCAAGCCACATTCAAAATCTAACTATCAACAAATTTAAATTGCATATTAAAAATGTACTATGCAAAAAGGGTTTTTATAGAGTCATTGATTATTTGAACGATAAAAATGCTTGGGATTGAGCTGCTCTGATGAACCGGGCTATTACCATGCTAGTTAGTTGACATTGTGTATCCGAAATTTAATGTGACAATTTTATTTTAAGTGTTGACATTTTAATTGTTATGACATTTTAATTGTTGACATTTTAATTGTTGACATTTTAATTACTCTCATATTATTGAATTTTGACATCTATGAATTTGTTAGTATTTTGTCGCGACATTATTGAACCGTGACATTTATATTGCAGTCATAAAAAAAATATATATATAATTTGTAAATGTGAGTACCATGTAGGCTTTTGATACATGTTAATTAAACAAACTTATTATAGTCTGGAGGCTTTGGGAACTTCATTAGACCTACACGAATGTCCTGCTGATCTGGTATGGCCGTGCGACAGGTCGTTGAGCTCCCTAAATTATGGTTGAGCTACACGATGACTGATGCATGCGTGCCGTCAGTTGGGACTGGTCTACTCAAAGCTGCTATGGTTCTTTCCTCAAAAGGCCATTTCAGACATTACCCTACATCGTACCACTCACTTATAAGTGTTCTTTCATGTCTGGACTTTAAAAGAGACCATGATTCTCTGAGTTTGTTTCGGTGTTTCTTCTCAGAGGTCGTCAGTTAGGAAATGCCGAAGCCATCTAGCTAAAAAAAAAAACCCAAACCATGACATGTAAAAGTATCTCTAAAGATCTACTTGCAGAATAAATAATTTCATTTCATTTCATTTCATTTCATTTCATTTCATTTCATTTCATTTCATTTCATTAGATTGCAACTTTTCTGAGCATTGGCCGCTGATTTTCAAAGGTCTGCTTGGAGATGTTCTTGATTGTTCTGGTCCGGCTGAGGTAGCTCCTTTTGTTTTCAGCATGTTGTCACTGACTGCATCTGAAGTGTTAACTTGCTCGAGATATTGCCTCCCAGCAGAGGCAGGCAGGCATATGAAATATTGCCATTTATTTTAGACCTCCGTCTAGTTAGGTTAATGGCTTTATAATATGTTTTATACGGCATGTATAGTACTGTTTTCACAGTATTGGTCCTGTTAATCAAGGTTTCCTGAAGACAGCATTGGTGACTGTGTTAGGTAGTAACACCTTCAAAGGGGCCATTCTGATAATATGTACATAGGTACCTATGTATATTGATGAAATGAACTTGAGTTCTTCGAGTTCTTTACAGGGTTGTAGGTTGGCTTGCCATCCTGGTCTTACCCTTATTTGTTGGCAATACTTGAAATAGATCACCAAAGCATAGTTCATTATGCCTACCTGCATTATGATATTGTCTTCATAATGTGAGTTATCTGCTGGAATATTGTGATATAAGTGCACTCGCCTGATTACCATATTATGATAATTAAGTAGGTATTATACTTCCTTGTAATATGTGTTCATTGCTGTCAAGCATAATTTACATGATTCTGTTGTTATATTTCTGATGAGTTGAACAAACTCTTGAACAACTGGTAGGTTATTGATGGGTGATACTTACATTCCAGTGGTATGTCCGAGAACACTTAATGGCCATGCAGTGGGACAGTCCTTCTGGCAGCCCGAAATTGCATTGTTTTATGTGGTTGGAAGTAATTTGTTTACATATGGGTATGTAACATAGGTCATCATAGAATTGGAGTTTATTTAGCGTGGGCAGTCCTACATGATCTGTCCGAGTTGCTAAATAAATTTAATGCGTTGAGACAGCCCAGATTTGACTGCTCGAGGTGCATTGTTATTCTCAAAACCTTTTGATAAAGGACTTTAGATTATTCACCGTGGACAATCCGATGATCTCTGAGTGCCAAATAAATAATAATGCGTTGAGACAGCCCAAATTTGACTACTCGAATTGCATTGTTTATTTTCAATTCATTGTAATAAAAATTATGTAGGTACCGGCAAGTTCCGACTTGACCGGGTTTTCCTTAGATCACATTTCTAAAAGTTAACGCTAAGATCACTACACAAACACTTAATAATATTTATTTTATATACTTCTTGAGTGTTTTGGCTGCAATATTGGACAATTTACTCGATAAAACAACTACGAGTAAATTTCCTAGTGGAGAGCGTTGCGCACTAGAAACGCGAATGACAGCTCGGCGCGGCGCGGGAACAGTTTAAAAAACAAAAATAAAAGATCTCAACCTAGTGGATGAGTAGTACCACCGGAAGCGATACTACATGTTGAATATACTCTTTCTTAGGTATCCTAATCTCGAGGACGAGACACAAAGTATAATAAAAATTATGTAGGTACCGGCAAGTTCCGACTTGACCGGGTTTTCCTTAGATCACATTTCTAAAAGTTAACGCTAAGATCACTACACAAACACTAATATTTATTTTATATACTTCTTGAGTGTTTTGGCTGCAATATTGGACAATTTACTCGAAAAAACAACTACGAGTAAATTTCCTATTGGAGAGCGTTGCGCACTAGAAAGAAACGCGAATGACAGCTCGGCGCGGCGCGGGAACAGTTTAAAAAACAAAAATAAAAGATCTCAACCTAGTGGATGAGTAGTACCACCGGAAGCGATACTACATGTTGAATATACTCTTTCTTAGGTATCCTAATCTCGAGGACGAGACACAAAGTATAATAGTTTCTAAGATTTGGCGATCGGTCGGACCCAATTCTGATGACCACGCAGACAAAGTCGCGGGCAAGAGCTAGTACCAAGATGAAACATAGGTACATGAGTACCGCATCCAATTCCGTTATTTCGTGCAGTAGGTAGGTACCTACCTATTTAGTTTTTGCGTGATACGTGCATAAACTTATTATAGGTAGGTATGTAACTTAAACCAACAAAATTTATAAAGATAATATTTTGGCCTCTATTAGGTTACCTACCTACCTACTTTAAAAAGACCCTAATAAATCTCTTATGTAAAGACACCAATTTTTCTTCAGTACTTATTGCCCAGCATTTATTATATGCCAACAAAACAAGCTTTTTGCCACAAGGAAGAAAAAACATGGCCTTCAGTTATGAGATTGTCTGGCTGCATTAGGTTCTTTTTAGGATTCCGTACCTACCTCAAAAGGCCACTTATGCCTCATATTTCGACACTTGCAAATAAATCTAAACCGAAAGGGTATTTCCCATTGATCAATCATGGAATTTGGCAAAAATCAAGATACAAATAAAGTACAAAATCTAAATGGTAGTTGTTTTGTTCTTAACGTTCTATATATGAAAAAACTATAATTTATTACAAACTTACATTTGCAGTTGGAGGGGGGGGGGGGGTCCACCGTTACTAATTACATTCATTGTTAGGACCATGATTAGTAGCAGCATCCATGTGCAGCCACAAGACCGACGGAGTAGATCTAGATATGGATGATTTTCGGGTGAGTAATTAATATGTTTAAAAAAGTGTTAGTTTGTTAATAGAGATGGGCCGAATGTGGGTTGCCCTAAAGCCGAACTTCGGCTAAAATTTCCGTTTCGAATCATGATAATTTCCAACGGAATGAAGTGATTGCAAGCCTATAAGGGTTAATTCCCTTGAGAGTGTCGAAATATACGTTTTTTGCGGCATAAACGGCCGTATCTTTTTTTACGTTAACTTAGATGTTTGATTTTTTCACAGATTCAAAGGACTGTAGACCTGAGTACATGGTTTTAATTTCAACCCGAAACCTCCACGCGTTCCCGAGATAAAGGGTCATGACAGACAGACGGACGGACGGACCGTTTTTCCTTTTGAGGTACGGAACCCTAAAAATGAATCGAACTTCGGCTTCGTCAGGAGAGATATTGCCGAACATAATTAAAACTGAATGCCGAATTTCATCTCATCCTTAGTAGATAGCGATCTATGAGTCTTGAATTCTGAGTATTGTATGAGGATAATTTTATTATGAACCTAACGAAAAAACTCTAGCACATTGGGCTACGAAATATCAAATAGGCTGCTGACGCAGTGTCTGAGTGATTGAGTTATGAGTCGTGCGTCCCAAAAATAATGTCGCAAGTTGTGAGAATTTGTGTTTGTAACCGACTCCGTGGTACGGGAGAAAATGCTTACTTGGGGTAAATATCTGCAATTTATTCGTCCTACAGTATCACGTAAATTGGACGATGATCTTGATACTAGCTCGTCCCTCTTGTGCCATAAAGCGTTCATAACCAGTATACAAAGTGCGCGTGCGTCGTGTGGACGCGTCTGGTGTAAATAGGTGCTATAACATATCCGATGGATTATATTTTAGTTTACTTAGGAATATAAAAAAGTTTATGTAAGTATTACTATTTGTGTTTGCGTCTATGTAATGTTATGAATAAAAAACAATGCAATGTAAATCCTAGACTGCGGGGTGAGTAGATTTAGCTTTTTATTGAGTGGTAAAGAGGCATAAAAATCAATGGTGTGCGTTTGAGAAAGTTGCTTTTTGGCTTTTGTCGAAAAGAAAACCGAGTTCAAGCATTATAGGGTGTATTTTTAAGCGACTTCAAAAAAGAAGGGGTTCTCAATTTGACTATTTTTTTATGTAAGTATGTTTGATATCTCAGAACTCCGTCATTTATAAATCAATTTAGAAAATATTTTCTTTAGTTGAAGGAAATTATCCCTGAAGTGGTCCCAAAGATCTGAACTAGACTTAAATCTAAATGTTTATGCCCATACTTGGTCAGACACCAGCTAATAGGATAGTTGATTAGTGTTTGATTTATTATATACCTAACAGTCCTATTGAAAAAACTATCAAATTAAAGTTTTTGGTGGGGATTGTGAGGGAATGATTTTTATTGTCTCTGATTCAGAGCTCCCCCTAACTGTTTGAGATGTTCTTGGTTTCGTCCTTGAGGGATCCAATCCAAGGATTAACTCTCGATAGAGAGCAGTGGACAGTGCTGCACCGACATAGCATATCTGACTCGAATCTACAATCAAATTTAAACGTAAATTTATTTATTAAATACAATTTAACTATAACGGTCATAAACCAATTACACTAATTAAATAAGAATAGTAAAGTTCTATTTTTATATAACTACCTACGAGGGTACATAATATGAGCCAAAAATAGCGGTCAGTAGGTACCGGTATTCCGTCAATCCGTTGTAACCTTATAAAGTTTACAACGGTACCTACCTATGGTATCTTAAAGGTATATGTTGCAAATTATTATATTATACTTGTAGTAATAGTTTCTGCCCGCGACTTTCTCTGCGTGGACTTCAGAATTGGGTCGGTTATTCCAGACTATAATCTATCTCTGAGCTAAATTTCATCCAAATCCGTTCAGTCGTTCTGGCGTGAAAATGTAACAAACATCCATACATCTATATTCACAAACATTCACGTTTATTATATTATTAAGGAATTATGAGCATGTTGTAATATACCTAGGTAGGTAGGGCCAAACATAATACACAATAAGAAAGAAAGTAGAGACGGAGAGGAGCAATTTATTACACTTATTGATTTCTGAAGTTTGTTTTAATTTTTCCAGAAACATGACAGTGAAGGCGATATCCCTAGAGGAGGAGTACAAGAAGAGCACGGGCACCACCCCCGAGGACATCAGAAAGCTACGGCAGTGGCTCAGCACACAGCCACATTTGCCCGGTGACTATATCACAGGTAATAAACAGGGAACGAGCGGTCTACTCAAGGGGGGTTAAAATGATATTTTTTTATTTATAAAACCGCCCCGGGACCGCCTCACCAGGCGTAGATATTCGCTATACGGTTTGCGTAT
This sequence comes from Acronicta aceris, assembly GCA_910591435.1. NCBI lineage: Eukaryota > Metazoa > Arthropoda > Insecta > Lepidoptera > Noctuidae > Acronicta > Acronicta aceris. Next base: position 498,841 of record OU342778.1, on the reverse strand, counting down.
GTAACCATGGTGCATTTCACATGTGAAATTCCGCAGCCTGCTACTTTTCGTCCGCAATGAATTTTCTTTCAAAATAATTTATCGCCATACTTGCTATTTTGCTACAAAGGTCTCGAGTTGGAATCCAAGGCACGCACCTCTGACTTTCTGAAGTCATGTGCGTATTCATAGTTAATTATCACGCGCTTAAACGGTGAAGGAAAACATCGTGAGGAAACCAACATGCCTGACAGCTTTTCTCGACGACGTGTGAAGTCTGCCAACCCGCATTAGGCTAGCGCGATGGACTATAGCCTAATCCCTTTCATTCTGACCTATGACGTATGAAAAATGATTGCATGTGATTTTTCACATGCAATCTGCAAAATGTTCCATGCCTATAGGTAATAGTTGTCCCTACTAGGCTCTAAAGTAAATGTAGAGTAATTTAGTGTTGCAATGTAAGCTAAGTAGAATTATTAAACTAACAATGTTATATTACCTATATCATTCCTAAACCTAACAGTTACATCACTAATATTTTGTTGACTAGTTTTTTTATCACTTGAAGGTGTTAATTTAATTATTAGTCTTCATGTATGTACTCGGCCAATATTTTTTTCATCAGATTTCCCAATAATTTATTTAGTCGTCAAAATGTTTACTTCTTTCAGATAGGAAATCGGCTTATCGCCTATCTTTCTTTTCTTGAGCATAGATAACATTATAATCACTATTTTCTAATTTTTTTTTACCGTGGATGTCGGAAATCTCATTCGGCTTATAATTAGGAGCTGCTTTACCTACTAAAACAGCTCTATGATGAAGTTGAAGGCAATGAGTTCCTGTCAGGGTCGTTGAGCCATAGAGCAAAGTACAAGTGCGATTTTTAACTGGTAGATGATCCGTGACGGATTTTTGAACTACAAAAAATGTTGGCAACAAGTTGATGGCATCAGTCAAAGTATCGATTGTCGGCAGAATAAACTTGTCCAAGAGGAGGCCGCATGTTTCCTAGTGGGACTTTAGGTAGGACTCATGATGAGATTAAGGACTGCTGGTGATCGGGTCACGCAATGTAGGTTTAATGGGAGAGGTCTATGACTGACGAGCCTGCGAACCAGTGGACCACAAACAGTAGTTGGTGTAACTTTGAAAGATAGAGTGAAGAACAGCGTGATAAGGAAGCGTTTTGGAGTGAAAGAAGATGTACTGCCAAGGATAAGGTGGTTTGGGCATGTAGACGTGGCAAGTAGGTACCGATAGAAGAGTTGGAAGAGGCCGTCGCCAAATTCAGCGAACGTGCACAACCAAATTGCGAGACAGGCGTAATGTATAACAATGCACAATGGTCGTGTACTTATAAAATTAGTCCGACAATCAGAAAAATTGGTACCTATGACGTCACGTCTGTATAATGACATGCAAATATCAGTAGATACCTACCTATTTACCACCATCATCTTCATCACAGATCACTAATTAAGTGACATAGCAGATTGCTATGCTATTAGGAAGTAAAAACGGATGGTTTAGAGCACACTGCTCGTAATTATGATTACTTTGCAATGGTGTCCAACCTTGCTCGCGAAAACCTGTTTTTAATAGGGGTATTATGTACCTATACATATGGGACACAATTTTATTATTGCTCACGTATAAGCTGATTGCGCCACAATATGACGCTACAGTTACGAAGTAAAGCCAAAAAAATGATATTAAAAGGTAATCAAGGTCTTTATACACATGTTACATTATATTCTTAAGACTCCACCGTCATGCGTCATATGAAATTTATCACTTAAGTAATAAAAAAAAAAATTACGTTAATTGTGCGATAATTTTTACTTCTATTAGGTCGGGTTTTAGATGTCCAAATATACACAGAACATCAGTTTTCAGGTTTATCAGTTAAGATTGGAACTTGATTTTAATTTGGTTGAATATTAATATCATAAGTACTAATTAATATTTTTTAATTTGCTTAAATATTATTATTGTAGGTACTTACTAATTAATATTTTTGTTAGGCACAGTTAAATAATGAGTAACTACCTAGTTAATTTTAACAATTCTGTACAAACAAATCAAGGCTAAAGTGCGGCTTTGTGGGGAATATAATTTTACGATAATTATAATAAGAAGTGACACTCGCAAATGACTTAATAAATAATACCGCAATGTTTTTAATTCCACTTACTCATTGTAAGTAAGTGCCTACTTACATACACAAATACTTAGGTATCATTATTATGATTTATAAGTAATATTGCTTGATGTCTCTTCAACTGAACAAATGACAACTAAATGGCTCATACATAGATTAAATAATTTTACATAAGAACAGGTACTCTCTAAGGTTGAATAGGTACCTACCTCAACACGCTCCGTAGTTAAGTGTAAATTTAGGGCAAGTCTATTGCCTATTGCAGGCGCAAATCCAAACTCCACGCGGGTATTTTCCTGCACTAATGAAGTAATATTGACGCTAGTTAATTGTTATTTTTTATGGTGAGATGTTAAGTTGTAGAGCTGCTTCATGTTGTTATTTATTACAAGAACTGCAATACAAGGTCTTGATTGTCTTAGAAAGGTGTGCTTAATCACATAAAATTAGTACCTATCTATAACAATTTCGTTATGAATTAATCTCAACTCGAGATCTCGCGAGATTGTAATTTCTAATCTCGTGAGATCTCGAATTATCCCGGCACTTTCAACATCTCGGGTAGTTTTCAATAAAACAAAATGCTTAATTTAAGCGAAATAAAGAAGGGCGTACCTACTTAGAAAGGCACAACAAATCGTGAAGGTAAGGCTTTACTATCACACCACTATGGTTTAATTTGAGTTTACGTAATTTTATACAACAAAAATTTATCAAGTAGGTACCTACTGACGTACACTAATCATGAAACGAAGTGCTATAACAAAATTTTAATAACCAACATCAATTACAGCTTCTTTATATTGGAATGGATACGATAGAGGTCAAGCTGTATCTTTAGATCTATTCAACCGAATAAAATGAGACATACCTACCTCAAGTTTTTAGTGTAATTACAGTCTTTAAAATAAAAATAATTTAATAAAAAACCAACAGTGATGATCTCTTCTTTATATGGGTCTGCTTACATCAGAGAGGTCATGCTGTATCTCAGGATCTGTTCAATTAATTGAGCTATGAAGTACACCAGATTTTAAGTTGGTACATAAGTATGTTTTCTAACAACTAGGTATATGAAAATTAAAATCTATTCAGTAGTTTCTGCACCAACACCTAACAAAGAGACAAAAATTCTAAAAATCACATCTATTCTAACAATCACTCTCTACCCACTTATTTTTTTTAATATCTTCAATGTAGGTACAGACACCGCTTTTTTACAATTTTATAACAGTATCGCATTCGCTGGTACATAAAACAGTCGTCTAGTATTTCCGGATGACCTTGTATGTAAATACATAAATGGTTTTTGCATTTTGTTCAAGTCACAGTCCGTTGTCAGAGTAAACAATCGCAGATTGATAAATAATTATATTTAATGAGACCGCTGTTATTATGTACATGCGAACTGCGCAGTTTTATCGTTATTTTTTTAAGCGGCATGCTGACCCAATGCAACAAGCTATCACTCAAATAAGATTTAGAAGGCTTTTCTTGTTACTGACTGCCTCATTAGTCTAGTGGTCCCAAGCGCGACTGCTACGCTAGAGGTCCTGGGTTCGATCCCTAGGACGAGCAAAGTGTTATTGGGTTTTTCTATGAAATTCTCAGTAGCAGCTCCGAGTCTGGATTTGTGCCCGGTTAATGGCAATAGGCTCGCCCCCTATTACATGGGTATGTGTGGGTTTACATTAGTACGCCTCTGCCTAACTCTTCGGGGAATACAGGCGTGATGGTATGGCTTTATCCAGGTCGGACCCAACCCTGAAGTCCACGCAGGTAAACTCGCGGGGAAAATGTAGTGTAAAATATTGTTAGTCGGTTGAGTCTTTCTTCCTATGAAAGACAGCAGTGTGATGCATGGTTTACTAGATATTCTAGTCATACATTGCAGTAAGGTGGATAGGACGCAATTAGTATGCTCGACCAATGCTATGTTACTTACATTATTTGATCTAAAGAAGGTATCGTGCAGCAATAGTTAGTCGCAAGACTGTCAAGTATTGCAAAATGTTTTATTATAGTCATAGGCTCTTGTAGTCTGAATCCACTAAAGGAAATACAAAGAAAATTGACCTACCTAATTCAAACATTTAACACTTACGTTGCCGTCACATTCTGAGTTTACGTCATAAGGTGACGTTGGCGACATCTATTGAAAAGCAAGTTACCTTGCTTCTCAACCGACATGACTTACTTTACAGTTAGTTCGATATCTTACGATGCCACCTCATCTTTTAACTATTTTTTTTGCATTTTCCATGATAAGATAATAAAGTAATTTTAGTGAATAGATACCATTAACGTATTTTCATAAAAATATTGGATTACTGTATATCTAACAGCTGCTTCCAATTTTTCAGATCAAGACCTGATCTTGGTGTTCCACTGTTGCGATCACAGCGCGGAGGTGTCGAAGCAAGTGCTGGACCTACACTTCACCCTCAGGACGCTATTCACCAACTTCTTCAAAGACAGAGCCGTGGATGATAAGACGGAACATAATTTGCATAAAGTGTAAGTTGACAATCGTAAAGCCGGGACCCCCGGTGTACAAGACAGTAGATGTTGAATATTTCCGTAATTATTTATGTATGTACTTACTTGAAGGGTTAACGGAATGACGGAACTCTTGGGGATGGGTTGAAAAGTCCAAATCGAGGCCCATACCTAATAAAGAAGCAACATACGAAAATTGAACAAGGTACAAAGTTTACTGGCAGAGAAGCTTTTCGGGAAAGGCGATCGATTTGATTTTCGCAATTTGACACCATGTCTGCATTGACCCAACTCAGTGATGTTGTAAAAGATCTATTTAGGACCTAAATTGTAGGTACTACTGTACTGAGAAGTATATAAATATTATTGCCCAACATTTATCATTCTGACAGTAATCCTAGATACTACTGCCACAAGGCAGTCTTGTTCATAACTACGTTATATTTTACAGGTTACTTCAGCCGCTACCAATTCGGTCGAGGGGTGGTTTTGCAGTGTTTTATGGCAGACTTACAGACTATGAGCCGAGAAACTTCGACTTCGCGAGATCGCTCAAGTACCTACTTTATCATAAATTAACCGTCCTACTATCTTCTTCTATATCTATACTTATAATAAATCTGTAGAGAGGTCAATTCTGTACATGAAATATATTTCCAAAATAACTATCAGCGGGTGATTAGTGATCGATACTGATGCCAAAAATGCAATCAGTAAAATTTTTGTCTGTCTGTCTGTCTGTCTATCTGTCTGTCTGTCTGTCTGTCTGTCTGTCTGTCTGTATGTTCGTTATAGAAACAAAAACCACTCGACGGATTTCAACGAAACTTGGTACAATTGTTCTTCATACTCCTGGGCAGGTTATAGTATACTTTTCATCACGCTACGATCAATAGGAGCAGAGCAGTGAAGGGAAATGTTGGGAAAACAGGAGAACTTACTCCATTTTTTAAGCTTCCGTCGCGTGTGCAGCCTTAATGGTTAAAGCTACACAGAAATCATGTATGACGGAAATGTTCTCCTTAAAATTATATAAAAAATATTCCACGACAGCAAATGTCTATCTTTTATGGTTGACTCACAATATCACGTGTAACTCCCGATAACTTAGCAGTTCGGAGCTTTCTGATTATATTTGTCTACTCTTACGTTAGGTGACTGACTGACTGACATAGTGATCTATCAACGCACAGCCCAAACCACAGGTTATAGTATACTTTTCATCACGCTACGATCAATAGGAGCAGAGTAGTGAAGGGAAATGTTGGGAAAATGAGTGATTCATAGGAAAGGTTTCAAGCTATCAATGTATATATCATCACGCTACAACCCTTAGGAACGGGGCAACGCAGGTGAAACCACGGGCGAAGAACTAGGGAACAAAGTAACTATTCCACGCGGACGAAGTCGCTGGCAAAAGCTAGTTATATATAAAAGTTTACTACCACGTACTTGCGTACCATTACGCATGTTATTAGGTATTCCCCGGTGGATTAGGCAGATTGCGCCGCTTGAAACCCACAATACCCGTTCTCCGGTTACTATCCATAATTAGCTCCCATGTATTATTGCCATTAAGCGGGTACAAATCCAAAATCCCAGCTAGTACTGAGACTTTCCTAGTAAAAGCTAATAATACTCCAATCTCCAGAATCTAACGGACAGCAGGCACATTAAAGAGCACTAAAGCATAAGTACTGCAGTTTTTAATAAGAAACAATATGTGATTAATGTGCGATTTATTTCTCAGGTCAGTGCTGATGATCCTGGATCTCTGGCAGTATGAGGAGGGTACATGGCCAGGGTTCGAGCTCATCTTCGACCTGGATGGCCTCAAGCTGGGACATCTAGCCAGGCTCGACGTCCAAACTATTCAGCAGTTCCTCTACTACTTACAGGTGAGAAGTGAGAATCCACTGTGTTCAAAGGCACGCAATGTTTTGTTTAAAGTCGGCTAAAAAAAAAAATTATCTAAGACAGCAGGCGTTTGAAGTTTTGGTGGGGATATTTAGTACTTTTTCCGCATAAGAATGTTGACAAGAATTTGTATGGCGCACCTAAATCTTGACGTCACAACTTGCTATAATTTAGTTTAATCGTCGTCTGATCTAAAATTAAAATAATTATTTATGGGTATCAAAGTGCCTGCCTACTTATGTCCACATGTTTTTACCGATAAAATTTTGTGATGAACATTTTCATAAGATCATAAAAAAATATCATAAGGATTGCCGTAAGCTGGGCCATACCTAAGACATGGGTAGGTATACTTAGTATAAGTAAGTCGGGTCATCTAAAGATATGGATGGTAATACCTATTGATTATTAATTTTCATATTCATAAAGGTATATCATAATAATAATGATATCAAATAATGAAATTAGCACTAATTTTCCAGGAAGCCATGTTATTAAAAGTAAAAGGCTTACACTTCCTAAACGCGCCGTCGTTCATGGACCGTCTTATGATGATGATCAAGCCGTTCATGAAGAAGGAGCTGATGGATGTGCTGGTCATCCACCAGATCGGAGCCAAGACCCTGGATAAATACGTGCCGATGGAGGCTCTCCCGAAGGAAGCGGGTGGGGAGTTCAAGACGATTGACGAGTGCCGAGGTTGGTTCTCTTATTGAGAAATTAATTATTATTATAAACCATTTCAGGAAGTAAGTAGGTACCGACTAGGAATGCACATTATGTTAGGTAGGTTTACCCATTTAGTGGATAGGGCAGGAAGTTTTTAATGTTGTTTTTAGGTAGGTGCAGTCGGCAACAATATTATGTAGGTAGGTAGGTACCTACTTATCTACTAATCGAAACTTAAATTTCTAGCTAGAGCATGCTAGAGCAATGCTAAAAATTTATTGATTTGGATAAGCGGGTACCTACTACAAATTACGAAATGTTACAGTTCCCAAAAAACGCTCGAGTCGTTCGAGCTTATATAGACTGAAACGCGTGGCGGGCAGTTTTCTTTACCGTCGCAGAATGCCCAATCCTGCTGTTTATTTTGTTGGCTTATAATTAAACGTGCATTTTGCATAATGTCCGATAAATAAGACCGTCCGACGATATAGATAAGTACAACTTACCTGCAGGTAGGTAGCTTTTGTTCTGGGAGCTCCGTCAGTTCTACCTTTACTCACTTCTCACTGACTATGGACAAAGACTGCACAGTGCATGGTTTCCAAGTTATCTTTTGGCTTTTGCAAAACAAAACAACACCTGGCTTTTCTTTTACACTACTTTAAAAGCTAACACGGTTATTTCACGGCACAACTCTTATAATTTCCTTCCTTTCCTCCTGTTCGTTCGGCGATGAAAGTCACTAACTTACATACCTATGCATTTTAAATTCTGACTAATTTCAGTCGACAGTCACTGTATATTAATTTGATGAATCCGAACGAAAAGTTGCGTGATTGCCCTTCGTTTTTGCGGCAACTAAACCACGACACCACGTCAAGACGTGTGTTCAAAAAATGAACTATGGCGCCACCCCGGCGGCCGCCATGTTCGCCGACAAAGATGAAGTACTGCCAACCAACGTCCTTTTTAAAACGAATTTTGTGTTAATTATTATGTGCTAGATTATTAATAAAAATAAGTAATTTAGGCTCCTACACTAATGCCAATTGGACCCGTTGGGTATCATCTTGCGGCCCGTGGAGCTGTATTCCTCGAACGGTTAGGCCGAGCTCTAGCTCTCAATAGGGAGCGAGCCAGGCACAAATCCAAACTGTCCGCTCAGAAGTCAGACTCGTTCTGAGAGGACACTTATGCTGGTGATAAGTATTGGGACTATGGGAGAAAATGACTGCATGATATTTGCAAATAATTTTGCAATACCTAACGTAGTAAAATAAGTAATGTAGACTCAAATGAAAAATCTTTTTGTTTTCAGAACAAATGCTGGCAAGATTACGAGCAAACAAAGACTTCTTCGTACAAGAGAATAGGAAGAGAGTAATCGAATCAAAGCGGCCCGGAAAGCCCAAGACTATCTCCGACATATTCGGCAGTGTCGAGGGATCCTTCAAGAAACTCGAAATTGACTAGAATAATCTAGTTATTCATAGAACAGTACCTAATTATTTATTATAGCTCTATCTGTTGGTGGGTTTTGTTATATTTTTATGTGCTAAAGTACTAAAGTGGACAGAAGAACTGAACTTATTACTGAACATATGATTTGTACAAGTTGCCATATAAATTGATTTATTAAAAATATTAGGCATATATTTTAAAAGTACATGCTTAATATGTGCCACTGGACCTAATAGGCCCACTTCACCAACTTCTTAAACATGTTTAGGATATTGTATTTAAACACTAATTTTCAATGGAAAATTGTTTAAATACAATGAATACTTATACATTTATTATAATCATCTGGAATTGATAAAATTAGATTCAAAATAAAATGGCAATGTTGTCAAGAAATAATACTTAAAGAATTTTAATTATTAGTCACATTCCTGAATTTAGTTGATTAAGTAATTAGAATACGTAATGTTGGATGGTTAGTACCGCTAGCTAGTAGTTAGTTACCAATGAATTTCAGTAGGATTTATAAAACAACAGAGGCCTGCAGAGGCCCAGACCTAAAAATAAATTATGTTTAAGGCCAAATCATGCACACAGAGGGTGCACAATTAATAAGTAATTGCTAGATACCTATTTAGTTTATCGCCTGTCATCCCAATTAATATCCTTCCTTGAAATGTGTTGTAATGAGGTAAGTGAGTAATAAAAAACAGAGAACGTTTATTAGCAATATATTTCATAGAAACATAATTGCTGACATATTACGCTTAAACCATAGAAAATGGAATAACGACCAGCGCCGCGCGAACTGTAACAAGAGAAATTAATGCATAAGTCTTTCACATTGAAAAGGAACAACACAATAGTTTATATGTAGTAGGTATGCATCAGTAAAGGTAATTTGCAGCAAAGACTTTCAGTCGAAAGATGGTGTTGTTTGAAATCATCATGTAAGAAATATGGTCTATCCTAATAGTAAAATGATCACACTGAACTTAATCCTCTTGATATTAACACTGACTGTGAACAACAAAATAACCAAAAACATTTCTATCCCCCACTAATTTTTCATACTTTATTGACAATTTAAGAAAAATGATTTGAGATTGATTTCATTGAAGCATGGCTACAGGTAATATTTTTTCAAAACAAAATAATTCATAAAAGTATTCAGTTTAATCAACGTAAGTTCTAGAAATCTTATTAAAAATCCACAAATTTTATAACAAAATATTTAACTCACCTACAAAGTGCATTTAGTCGAACAGACCGAAGCCCATGTCCTCATCTTCAGACTCAGATTCTTCCTTCTTGGCTTCTTTCTCTTCTGCAAAGTAGATAATAAAGAGTTAGCAGAGTATATCATATTGAGAGAAGTATTGAGTTGCAACAGTAGATGTCAGTGAAGGTAATTCACAGCACAGGCTCTCAGTCGAAAGATGGTGTTGTTTGGAAATCATCATAACAATTGAAATTTTTCTACAATTACTATCAAAATGTCAAATAATTAAATCATTTTCAGCTATTAAGCTAATATTGACTATTAAGTGTATATTTTGTTTCGTTTATATTGACAGTCTTTACTTTTTTAACAACCATAGAAAAATATAGAGACAATAATGTTGTTAGGAATAACCGAGACTGCCAAAAATTGTGTTTTTTTTACATCATTTAGTGATTAAGAAGGGGATACCCATGTAAAAATTTAATAGCTGTCTCACAGCATAAAAATGATATTGTGTTAATTTTATGATTAAGAGGATAGGATGTTGGTAATGTAATAACCTCACAAATGCCACCTCTTTCTCACAACCTAAAGATGATTAAATTAAAATGTTGTGGTAAAACCTCAGTTCTCTTAGTCATATTGGACCACAGCATTTGTATTTGTTATACTGAAATAATGACTAGTTTTCTCACTAGGTTTCAATAAAATTGACAATGTGAAAACAATAACAATTCAAATGCATGACTTGTAAGTCACAAAACATGTATAATATAATCAATTATAAAGCCAAAACACTATTGTAGGGTGATGTACCTTTCTTATCTTCAGCGGCGGCAGCAGCAGGTGCAGCACCACCAGCGGCAGCCGGGGCAGCACCACCAGCAGGCATGGACGACAGTTTCTCACGTCCTGCAAATAATAATTGACATTGTTTGTGAATCTTGTACATGCTTGGTAGTTTACTATCACTACAGTATGACATAATTAAATCCACATAATAAAAATTCCACAATATGTTAATTATAATTGATAACAATAATTTAGATATGGTTTGGGCATGTCGAGAGAATGGATGAAAAGTGATTAAAGAAAGAGATCTATAAGGCGAATGTTAGTGGAGCTGCCGAGATGACACCCTAGAAAAACATACACCAACTTAATTGATGAGATCTTGCAAAAAGGTAAAGTGCTTAGTACTTGCAACCGGCATATGATAAGATTTATGAATGTGGATGAAACAAAAGAGGTATGCAAGAATCATAGCAAGTGGTGTCCTGTTGTTTCTGCCTACTCCTATGGGAAAAAGGTGTGAGTGTATGTATGTAATATAAAATGCACTATGATAGCTCCTAAACATTGATGTTTGACACCAATGAGTGTAACAAATGTCTAGTAAACATCCACAAGAGCATATAGAATAAATTAGGGCTTACCCTGCTCAATCAGCTCCTCAACATTCTTGCCACTGAGTTCAGCAATCACCTTCTTCAGTTTCTCGCCATCAGCCTCAATACCCACTGAGCTGAGGATCTTCTCCACATCCGCTGCTGCCGGGGTCACCTTGCCGCCGAGCACAGCCAGTAAATACGCGGCCACGTAACGCATTCTGTAAATAGTTGAATGGTATGATTGAAAAATACATTTCTTGAAATTATGTTAGTGGTTACAGCGACATCCATATGGTTACTCTAACCCAGCTTGACAATATTATCTAAACTGTGTCTATACACTTATTTCAAACAAAATGTTTCAGGAAATATGTGTTTGTGTTGATAAGTACAAGTACCACTTACCACCAGAATGGCAAGATTGGTAGAATATGAAAATTTCTTGGTTAAACTTCAAATTGTGTCAACAAACCATATGCTTAAAAATATCTAACAATGAATATTTATATTACTTTGGTCATTCATGGCATGACACGATGAAAATGAGGTTATGTTTGTAGATATAGGTTAATTTAACATGTCTTAATAGACCTAAATCTAGTTATAGATGCGATTACACCCTAGCATGTTTAGTACATAGGCTTGAAGTAGGTATAATAAACACCTTGGTGCAGCTAATTGAACTTGAGCTTAAATTGAACAAGAAAACAATATCAACACATGGGTCACACTCACACACAACTAAATTCGTGTTTTACATTTACGAAAACAAAAACAATGCAATATCTACATTTAACTGATAAAGATACATTGTATTATATAGCATCGCCACGGTAAATAGTAAAAACATTGACAATTAATGAGCTTTACCGCCCAAAGTGCAAGTCGGATGGGTAAGATCGTAATCCATCTTGATCACACAAAATACACCACGATCACAATACCAGCGCTTTTCCACTAATTCTGCCATCACTAAATGATAAAACCACAGCAATATTTTAGAATCATCACTTACTTTTAAGTCGCTGAGACACGAAACGTGTTATGCCGAAAAATAAACGTTCGTCTTGAACAAAATGTCAAGAAGAAAGAGGCCGGCGGGGGGCGTCACGTTTTGACAGTTCTTCGTCCCGGTCATAAAGCTCATAGCATAGACAATACTAGAGATCTTACGGATTCGTAAACTAATCGACTATCTTAATCGATTAATTTACAAAATCAAAATTAATGATTATAGCTATTAATAAAAATATTGACAATATCATTCTATTTATTTATATTTAATGAGTATTTATAGCCACTTTTTATCACTATTTAGGTACCTACTCAGCTATTTTTTTGTACATATTTTTATCTTTTCTGGTTAGTAGCTTTTCTAGTCTTAAACTTTGACTGGCTGATAATGCCATATGGCATTACGTCCGCCTTATTTTCTACTTTTATTTATTAAGTAATAAATAAACAAAATATACAAATATGGGGTATATTTGTGTATTTTGTTTATTTATTATTTTTCGTCTTTTCAGTCTTACTATTAGTCAAACAAAACTAATTTTGTTTGCAAAAATCAGTGTTGACGTTTCATTGCTTTTGAATGATATTGCTTATACATAAAAAACGCTAAAGGCGGATCGTTCAGTTGAGCCCGCGAAATTCAAATTTCAAGTGATTTTTCGCAGTTTGTAGGTCTATAACAAGTTCTAGATTCATGGCAGTTGTAATTAAGACATTAACTATACAACATTCACAACTGAGAACTAAAACTTTTACTTATAAATCCTTATCAAGCTAAAAACGTGACGAAATCTGTGTAATTGGTCAAAATTGACATTTTACACTACTTTTGGCTAAAATAATGATTTTTAAGCAATGGTTTTAGATAAAAATTGTGAATTTTGTATAGTTAATGCCGCTATTACCATTACCATGAATACAGTACCTATTAAAGATCTACAAATTGCGGAAAACCACTTGAAATTTGAAGTTGGCGGGCTCAGGTGAACGATCCGCCTTAATGTTTGCTGGTAAGTTATTCATTCTACAAAACAACTAAGTAAACGTGGTTAGGTGTACTATCAGCTAACTCCATATCTATCCATTTTGAAAACAAAATCCCGTGCACACGGTGGTGTTGGCTTTTAGGAATTAAATAATAAATATGACGGGATAAAATCCATAAATACGTTTTATTTCAATATCTTTTTTTGTTTATACGATTAGAGATACGATTTCGACTTCATAAAAAGGACGATGCTATTTGGTTGATACGCGTAGATAAGCACTGGAATAGCAGCCGAGGTTGTAAGCAAATATAGCCCTTACGGTGGCTAGATATGGCGTTGGCCGATAGTACCTAGGTGGTTTTGTCAATTAATGGATCACAACGACAATTCAGCTGGACATTGCACAGCTGTTTTACTTATCAGAGCTGTTTTGTAAAACAGATAGGGGTTATGTCAAACAGTGTATTATACTATCCAACTTAGACATGTCTGTAATAAGTAAATGAATAAATTCGGGAGCAAAATAAATTCAAAGTTAGTTTAGAACTATGACTACACGAGTCAACGTGTCCGGCGCGTAGTCATAGTGATCAGATAATACACGCTAGAATCAAATTATAGCCATTGTGCATACTTACATAGAATAAATTAGGGTCATTTTGATGAGCTTTTACCTAGCTTTTGTCATACAGAGCCACGAGCGCCAAATTTTGGAAATAAAATTTACAATTCGACGTTTTATTTCACACTATTTTACAAGATCATTCATTGAAAATGCAAAATATTCATGCAATTCTGCACGTTGAAGGTCAACTATGAAAAACTGCTAAACATCAAGCAGCTGTTTTACTTAACAGCTGTTTAGTAAACCAACTAGCGGTTATAATAAACAGCAATTTATACAATCCAAATGCGACAGATATATTTGGAGCTTCGAAGTTTTTATCCAATTACTTAAATTACCAAATATTGAAAAAACTAAAACAATATCTATGAATTATTAATTGAGTATCTTGAATCTTTAATATCATTTTGATGATAACTAATGTTCTGTGTTCTGTTATAGATGATGGATAAGTAAGGTAATTTAATTTGTAAACAAGTTCTACGACTAAACCGCGGAACATTTAGACAAAATACAAACGCTTTTCTTTTACAGTATAAAAGTTAACAAATTAGCTATTATTAACCTCTGAATTTCAGAATCAGTTGATTAGTTCGTGAAACCGAATAATATTTTTAAATTTTAAGTGTAAGTTTAGCTACCGATTTAAGTGGCTTTACCACAAGATGGCGCTCTGAGTAGTAAAGATAGGTACTGATTTTTATATAACTTTTTATTCTTTTTACACAATTTCCAAAGCACCGATACCGACAGCAAAGTGCAGGAAATTAGGTACATATTGAAATTTCTTAGAAACAAAATATTTTGTCTAGAATTATTTAAGTAAGTATGATTGATGGCAAAACGCCCGTCTAAAAATGCATGTAAGTAATGTATTGAAGACAAAAAACAGATGAGATACAACGAGCACAGAAGATCTAATAATATCTATTCGATTTTACAAATAATATTAAATTTATTTTATGTACCAAGACCATGAACCAGACCATGACGCCGCATAAAAAGTGATTAGGTACACTCGAAAAAAAGAGCTAAGATAGGTACAAGTAGATGACGATTGACAGATATATTTAAAAAAAAAGGTTGTGTACAGTACGCGCGGCATAAGTTGCCCGGAGTGAAGTTCGCCGTTTTAATGCGCAGTGGATTGTTTACGTTAAAAATTGTGTACTGCGCAACCAAACAGCTAACTTCAGTCCGGCCAACTTATGTCGCGCGTACTGTATAATGTATCACCTCAATAACACAAAATGTAGGTGTTGTCAGCTGGATGGATTTATTATTTATGATGGAATGTATATTCGTCATATATATAGCAGATATTCGTTACCTTCACCTATATCTAACTCTATTGTCGACTGTACATACATAGTTTACATTAAGGAACCACTTGCTCTGCTCTGTCTAGTAGGTACGACTGCTCCACGGTCACAGTACCCTTATTTTGTATGATATATCAAACAGGTCTGAATAATGACGGTACTCAACTAAGTAGGTATGTTGGGTAGTGGAACTTTTATCTGTACGATATATGCTGCGTTAATCATAACAATTTCCCGACAATTTCGGTAAATGGGGAACGAGTAAATGGTAGCTATTCATTTAGATGCTATCTGTGACATTATTTGGAGTATTTGTCGTGAATACTGTTACAAATACAAATGGAATTGTGTTTAAATTGCGATTGTTGATTATTATGGACCATTATAATAGTTACTTCTTCATACCGAATGAGTTTATATTGAATTGTAGTGTACGTTATAAACAGGATTTCTGCTTAAGGTAGATTGCTTTTTTTAATCTAAAAAATCGATGGAACTGTAGCGACATCTACCGCGCTACATACAAACTGGACAAGTCCTGAATCGCGCAAGTGAAGTTTGCATCGCAACCTGCAATATATACAACCGCGGGCCGTGGCCCGCCAGGCAAAACACCCGCCTGGTCGGAGGATCCTCCCTTTGGTGTGAGGGGCAACACACCTCGCCCCTCCACAGTAGTTTCGTTAAAAATGGCAACCTGCATATATACAACCGCCCGACATCAACCGTCGGGCCGTGGCCCGCCAGGCAAAACACCCGCCTGGTCGGAGGATCCTCCCTTTGGTGAGAGGGGCAACATACCTCGCCCCTCCACACTGGTGACCCCGACGTGATCCCAGTGTATCCACACTGGGGACCCCGAGAAGAACACCAGCGCAGCCTTCGAAGACCAGCAGCTTCATCACACCGTCGTCTTCCTTCCCTCACAGCACGAGCAGCGAGTCACACAGCCAGCCAGCACTCTTCCGGCTTCAACGGGCATCCTGACCACACGCCTGCAGCGAACGCGCATGCCTGGTCAGCACCCTCAGCCGACATCAAAGCAACTTGGCACAGCACACTGCACTTCGGCCGGTCAACAAGCAGAGGCAGTCTCTCCTGGTCGACGCAGCAGCCAGCCACTACTCAACACTGCACCACCTCGACTCACTGAGGACTACGCAGCATCACCCCGACTCACTGGGGCTCTCACCGCAACACAGTCCCGACTCACTGCGGACTACGCGGCATCCTGTTCCGACTCACTGGAACACACTCCACTGGCACTGGCAAGCTCTTCAGACGCACTGACCGCTGACTCATCGACACGACCATCGACCTCCGGTCTCGGGGGGGAGTGATGTAGCGACATCTACCGCGCTACATACAAACTGGACAAGTCCTGAATCGCGCAAGTGAAGTTTGCATCGCAACCTGCAATATATACAACCGCGGGCCGTGGCCCGCCAGGCAAAACACGCGCCTGGTCGGAGGATCCTCCCTTTGGTGTGAGGGGCAACACACCTCGCCCCTCCACAGAACAGAACATTATTGAGACTTGAGACATCTATAAGAGATACCATTTATTAGGTAGTTGAGCTCTGCTGCAGGAATTGATTGCGTTGCCAGATTCCAACTTTAGGCGAACGACCAGTTCGTTCTATTGCTCAAAGACGTATAAAAGGGAATGCCTAGTATTTTTTTGTGAATTATTAGTGTACTAACATCCTGTGACGCTAATCTGTGATAGTAATGTTATACAATAACCACTACTGTACAGATGACGTCATCTAATTGAACGAAGAGTTGGAAGTGGCCAACCTCGGCCAACGTACCATAACGAAATTGCGGACGTTCTCAAAAAAAGCTAGGTTGAGAGTACACTAAGTCGCATATTCTATGAAATGAAAGTAGATGAAGCGAAAGTGGTGTGCCAGGATCGTAGCAAGTGTAACTCTATAGTCTTTGTCTACCCCAATGGGAGACAGGCGTGAAAATATGTATGTACATATGATTGACATGAAAATATGTATGAGATGAAGTGACCGCTAGAACATTGAAGAAGTTTCATACAAGAATTTTAAGGTAACTGATATAAGGTGGTGATTAACTGATACAGTTCAGGACGGAGTAGCTACTTAATTACGCTTGTTTAGAGTACCTCAAAGTAATATATTAATTCCTGCGATATGCGGAGTTACAGATTGTAACTAACCAGAATCATACTTCAGCAAGGAGCCCGCTCCTTAGTGAAATTCATTATGAAAAATTTAAGTTCAAACTCAAGACACTCCCTAATGCAACAGGAGGTGCTTTATAGCAGACATTTACTCATACTATTATTCTATAATTCACTTTAAAAATTGCTTAGGATCTGTTATGATTAGCACATATTATATGATTCAAATAAGTCCTTATCATAATGCAACATGTAAATAAATCGATTTGCAATAAGTTGTCTCAAGAAAATATTGCCATTGTCATTCATAAGACAAATTAGTGATCGGTTTTGTATCGACAGCAGTATTACCAACAGCAGGAAGACTGGCCTATTTTATGCCGGAAGTGAAACACAATGTTCAGGTAAATATCATTAACCACATGACACAAGCGACTTCCTTTATTCTCCATTTAACGACATCCACGGGAAGAAAGTGGGTGACCTATTCTTAGCCTGTAACCACGGCTTACCATTATAATTATGTCTGACGTCCTACTAGCACGCCTAATTTTGCCGAAGGTTTAAGTAAAAGTGTATTAAATACACTGCTTATATACATTTTCTCAGTGATGTATATCCATTGATCATCTGTATTAGGCGATGAGGTTATTGCTGTTAATCGCCAAAATCTAATATTTACTATTGAGGAATTTTGTAACAGGATAACAAATTAAAACATTGCCCGATCTGGGCATCCAGGATTCTCAGTACAACCACTAGTTGGATGAGAGATCCAGTCATAATCTTAATGATGTCAGCAATTAGATCTATGAAGGTTGCCCGAGATATGTCCATGTTTTCCATTCTCACATCAAAGTGGTGCAGTCATGTAGTGGCTTGATGACTGGCTTTTGTCTGCAAAACGCGGGGGCGCTCTCGCACAGTACAAATATTTACCTGGCCTCGAGATAATTTATTGTTCCTTCCGGATCTAAGCGTTTATGCATGTGAGATTTGTGTATGGAAAAAGATCCTAGTTTTTAAAATTTCCCGCAGTAATGGTTAGTTTTTAGTCTAACCAGATGCGGTACCTATTGTATTTTACATGTATTTATTTGAAATTTATTCGCTGCGGGTTACTCCAGAACGAGTATAAAAAGCTGCTAACAAATATTGATTTGCGTGCCACTGTCCATCAGTTGAGATAATTGATAGCAATTTATTATTGGTATTATATCTACTACCATTTTTACCTGACTGAACGAGCTCATGATGTTCGAGGAATTTTATAACTTTATCTCTAAGAAATGGTCACGCATCTAAGGAGTAAGGCATTCAACTGTCGTGCGAACAATTCTGTTGCAATTTAGCCATGACATCAGCAATATCTATCACAATTTGTATGAACCTTCCATTTCAGCAGCCCGGTCTCCCCAACTGTGGTAGAGTAGTCCCGAAATACACCGGACGGCGGTGCGCGGCGTGGCTCACAATAAAAACTAAAACTGATACGCAACGACCGCCGTCGCACGCGCAACTAATATTAGACCAGACAGGCCAAAGATTGTGAAGGAATAGATGCGATAGAGTTTTGTGCCTACAATAAATTTTGTAGCGCTGAAGAGTTTTCATCAGTAAATTATTATTATTACTGTAGGTATTTATTTTGTAGTTAATAGCTGTGCCCCACGGTTTCACCCGCTTGCTCGTCTCCTAGTGGTCGCAGCTGCATGTAAAAATAAAGCCAACTACAAACTTCCTCAAGAATTAGGCTCCCAAACAAAAAATAATTTTTCAAGTTTGAATGTATTTCCAGAGATTAGCGCACATAAAACAACAAACAACCTCTTCAAGATTATTATATTAATGTAAATTCTACCTAACTTGTATAACGAATAGTATATTGTGTTCTGCTGTTAAGCAAACAGCTTTTCCTCAATTCTTGCCGACTGGTTATTTTGTTGAGAAGAAGGACGACGAATATTTAAAGGTTAGATTCTAGACGCATCTTTAAGGTAGTTCTGTTATTCATCTGGTTTATAAAGAGGTTACTACTTTAGAGGTTGATACTTTTATATTTATTTTTGAACACCTGTTAACATTGTGGAGTGCAATAAACGAATTGAGTATTGAGGTTATGATTTAGCGCATATATACATAGATATTGTAAGTACCTAGGTACCTATAATAATAAGAATAGGTACACCTTATAATTATTATACGTTTGTGTTTACCCGGATTTATTTTATCTGCGAGCTATTAAGCGAAGAATGTATTGAATAAAATATCATAAAAGTTTATAGTGAGTCCGATCTTTTTTATTATCTTTGTCAGAGTATAAACCAACCCCGATACAGGCGGTTTATTGGTTAGTCGGCGTGTGAGCTACATATCAATAGAACATTCCTACCGATTTACCTGTTACTAGCACAAATCGTACGCAAACCATACTTAAATAATATTTGAAAAATAAAAAATCTATAAATAATATCAGTGCTACCGTATATACTCCAACAGTATTATTAAAAGCCATTTCAAAATAAAATTATTAACAATTAAAATGATGAATGGAATGATAAAATGTGTTGTGAAATCGACTAAAATTTTAGTGGTGTGCTGAATATAAACAAACAAAGTTTTAAAATTGGAACATATTGGTATTATAAAAAGTATATTTATTTTGTGATGGAAACTTGCATCGTGATCTGGAAAATAAAAGCAAATAAAATAACAATAAAGACACAAAAATAGGTGAGTTTGTTATAAATATAATTTATTATTGTGAATATTATTGTTACCCGCCTACCGCTAGAGGCGTTCATTCACTTCTTTCTCAGGTAAGAATTGACTCGTTCTTCTTTTGTTTTCTTTCTGGGTTTAATAATTTGAATAATCTAGATACTCTTCATTCTTTAAACATTCACTCTTCTTTCTTTTTTCTACTCTTCAAAAGTATGTTCTTTGAAATTCCCTATAAAATCTTATCATAGGTATATTATTTTATAACCTACATTTTATAAATATAAAAAAATCGTAAAGCTAGGCAAGTATACCTCTACAAGGTAGGTATGTATTGTATCTATTAAACCAATTTAGGAAAATTGTAGGTAGGTACATATCTAAGGACCTACTTAGGTATTTTATTTTCTGTGTGAGATAAGTATGTACCTTTATAGGGTGTCAATTATCGATCAATTAACGATATTCGTGGAGGATTCGTAAAATATGGAAAGGCAACAAAAAGAACAAAACTAACTGGATGTTAGGTAACAACGCCATACCTAGCTGCCTATTAGGCTATGCTATAATATTTTATGAAGAGCTGGGTGGGTGAGGATGAGGAATAGGTATCTAGGGGAACCACAAAAGAACCCACTGGGTCGAAGTGCACTGAGGCCATGCTGCTTCGGCCTCATATAAGATTTAATAAGATAAGATGGTTTCTGGTGCAGATTTGTGGGAAAACTAAATAAGGAGGTAGCTATAAACAACAAAATGTGGGTTTATGTTTAAAAATGGAATGTATTCATGATACTTAATGATAAATTTCGTTGCCAGTCCATACTTATTAAGCGCCATCTTTGTTAAGTATTTAGTCTTATCTACTTACATTAATATTTAATTTACAATCATTTTATACTACTTAATAATACTTAATTAATACTGCAGTTGCAGTTACTCTTCCCACACAATTTCCAGAAGCATCAATACTTAATAATAATTTATGTCACATTCACTTAAAACATTTCTTATTGTCAAAATGGCGATAGTGTGGGAATCCTGGCGATCTTTGCATAGCAATTATGCCTAGGTATATTAGTCTTGATATTACTCGTATTATTTTCATTTGATTGGATAAGGTGTGTGTGTAATGTGTAGGTCGATACCTAAGTTGTGTGGTTATAAGATTGACCCTCATGCCTATACCAAAACGCTTATTAGGTAGGTGCACCGTGCATGTCATTGCCTCGTGCGGCCACTGGTTGCGGGTTTGATTTCCGCATAGAATAAACATTTATTTTGTACTAGCGACCCGCCCGCGGTTTCACATTCCATTCCATTCCATTCCTATGAGTCGTAGCGTAATGTTAAATAGCTTAAAACCATCCTCTTGAATCACTCTATATATTAAAAAAAACCGCTTCAAAATCCGATGCGTAGTTTTAAAGATTTAAGCAAGCATAGGGACGGACAGACAGCGACAGCGACTTTGTTTTATACTATGTAGTGATCATCTACACGCAGTGTACGGAACTTTTTATGTAAGTAGGTAATAATTTACGTTTGTATGCGTTTTTCATGTTCAGTCCTATGGTCTTTCGTCCTTTAAAATTACAAAACTGAGAAGAAACGAGTGTCGTAAACCTCTACAAAAACGACCCTCATATGTAAGACCAGAGACTAGACTAGAAAAACATTTGAAAAGATAAGGGTGTTCTATCTTAAGACCAAAAACTAGATATAGTAGTATATAGTTAAACGAATTCAAGGTAGCAGTAAAAAAAACAGTTTAATAAATATCTGCGATTTCCGAATGACAGGACACTTTATCAAAGTGTAAACACACTTATGAAAAAAATATTTCTAATATTCGGTGCCAAAATTAAAGTCCGTTTAAAAAATTTGATGTTGACGTCATAGGTTTTAGAATGCGCGTGCACAAAATGGTGGTTACAATTGAAAATTAACGGTCGTGACAAGAGAGCAATGAATTATAAAATTAGACGGGTATGAATTGCCAATAATCTTGGTAAAACTGAAATAATTTCAATCACACAATTATTAGCTAGATGAAGACTTTAGGTTACTTTAGGTTAGTGCCTATAAATTTATGATTACAAACAAGGGTTTTATCAGCAATGATTGATACAAAAAAAAAATATGATGACAGTGCTGGAACGGGTTTTATCAAGTGGTCCCAGGGGCCGTATTATAAAGTGCTAATGCCATCATTTTTAGGTTGTGAGAAAGAGATGCCGCTCTACATATTAAATAGCCTTCTCTTTCTTACAACCTAAAAATGATGGCGATGATGATGGTTAAAAATGAAATATTGTCAATTGTAGGTGTACATTTGTACACTATGTGTGACAGCATGAACGAACAAAGTATAATTAAGGAAAATATTGGACTTTGGCTAATAATAACAAATTATAATTATGGAATTCTTACCGAGTGTGTGTGTGTGTGTGTACAAATACAAATTCACTTACAAAAACATCCAGGTCTAGAACCTCTACCTGTAGACTGTGAAGACTGCGGGGATCGCACCCTCGACCCGCGGCGTAAAAGTCGATCGCTTAGCCACTGGCAAATTGTACCGTCAACTTGTTATGATAGGTACGTATTCTAGTTATTTACTTGTTGCCATAAGTAAGTTATGACCAATACTATAATGTTAATTCCAGCATGTTACTGTCGGACAAGATAACAACTCACTTTAATCAATCAACTTCTTAATCAATCGACGCCAGCGCACACCTAGCAATTTGTACAGTAACTGGAATCAAACTTTCAACAGCGCTCTATTTCAAACCTCAACATTATGCGAAAAGCAAATCAGAAATTCTCATAAAATTACTAACACTTCCCAATTCCCATTTTCTGCACATTACACTTCTGAGCTACACCTGAAATCAAGCTTTCAGCAATACTAATATGAATCCCAACATTATTCAAAAAGCGAATCCATTATTCCTATGAAAAATTCTCATAAAGTTGCCTCACAGTGTTCCGTTTCAATTCTCTAGGTGTTGGTCCTAAGTGGCGCGCTCATTTATTGCCAAAAGTCCCGTAAATAATGGGCCGGGAATAAATCCTGGGTTTCGCCACATACATGTTTTATTACACCGTGCAACGTAAGCATACGTCATTGTTACTATGGATACATTCGGGTGTGGCTACAGGTAGGGCGGGGAACTGATCATTATTGTTAACTTTTTGATATAAAACATATCAGACGAAGGTCATATAATTATTGTTATACTTCACATGATAGGTCAGGTTACCTACCAGGGATGTGTTTAGACTGCTTCCATATAATATAGTGCGGCTCTTTTACTTTTAACCGAAACAAATCCTAATAGTTTTAAAAAAGTTCAAGATAAGTAAGATAGGTAAAGCTGACTGCACCGTTTGAGATAGTAGCTGTATTGGTATGGAAATGCTTATTGAAAGATTTTTTTATTGATTTGATTCTTTCATACCAAAAGTTATCCAACGGTTGAGATTGTAATCAATATAAGTAGTACTTTACTGTTTTGATTCCATTTAGCTACAATAATCTTGAGCAATGAGCATATAACTGTATATATATTATATAAAAGTATTTTCTTTTCTTCAACGATTTCATAGATATTTACAACTGAAACTTTCATTAACTTTGTGGATTTCATTTTGCAGAAAAGTCTATCAATTGTATACCTAAAGAATTCGTTTACAAGGATTAAAGCGCTGTGACCTGTGGAATTTTCTCATAGCTCTCAAGAGCTTGTAGCGCGCAGAAGTCAATTGTGACTGAGACCTCGGTGGCAAAGATTGCTCGTGGACGTAGCTACTTTACTTTACAATTTGCCTTGTTAACTGAATTAATTGAGAATTAACTTTGTAAAGTGCAAAGATAAATTAAATTGTAGCTACATATATACATATCATCACGCCTGTATTCCCCGAAGCGATAGGCAGAGGTGTACGAATGTATATCCACAGTTTGCCGGTATGTTTTAGGTTGATGCGACTCCTCGCTAATTTCGTGGCTGTACGTCAAAATCGTATCAAAACGTTAACGGCATGCGTGGGCGCAGGTGACGTTTACATCAAAGCTCAATGATTTAATTTTACAATATGTACGTAATAACTGTAGTTGTAACGTATCTATTACAGCTTCAAAGCATTGTCTGTTCCGAACGCTTTGGATATTGACCTTCAGAATGATTGATTAATACTCTTAGCATTATGAAATATAGCATTATAATCATTCATTGTTTTTAAAATAATATACAAACTTGTCTAGACGATCAGTGTTAAGGACGAGTTTGGTTTTAGTCTCAGAATAGTTTTTGTATAATGTTACATATAATTCTTAAGAGTCCGGCGGATCGAATATCTCTTACAAACGTAATACCGAAATAAATCGTAATTCAAACACAATTTAATCAAATTCTGTTATTATTCGGATTCCGATACCGTTAATCTAGGTTCTTACGTTACCATTTCATCCAAAATACTTCGCTGGAAATAAATAAGCGAATGCAATTTTTGATAACTTTACCAAGTTTGGAACGATTTTCTCTTTGTCTTTTATTTCCAGTGAAGTAGTAGTAGATGAAATAGTATCGTAGAAACCTAGATTAACGGTATCCAAATCCGAATAATAAAACAATTTGATAGAATATTGTCTGGATTACGATTTATTTCGGTATAACGTTTTTGTGGGCAATTCATGTTCCGCTGGACCCTTGACCCTTGAAACATTTTAGGTATTATGAAACCCATTCATGACAACTAGATCGGCCCTCCGCCATAACCGGTTTCCCGTGTAGCAATGGAGTATAGGTACGTAGGTATCGTATCGGGGCCCCCTAACACAGGCAATGTTTTGCCTAAAAGGGGTGCCTCACCGATGTTGTAATTAGAATAAGTTATGCTTCTGAAATAAAATATTTTTGATTTGATTTGATTTTGGGGTATGCGAATGAGCATTCATAATGTAATCCATTAAAAATAAATTGGAACACTTTAGTGTGTAGTGACTATGCAAAGTAATTCAACAAATGAATCCTCTCTTCTTGCTTGAGATAAGGATAATTAGGACATTTTAGGATGTTAGGGATATTACTCAATAGGACAAATAGTGCCATGATTTCTCAATAAATATTATCTAACAATTTATTTGCACTTACACTCCTGATAAACTGAAATTAGTTCTTTTTAGAATAGATAACTAGATAGGTAGGTTACCTACCTAGGTAGGTAGGTAACCTACCTAGGTAGGTAGGTAACCTACCTATCTAGTTATCTATATTATACATTCCGAATATAGGTAAGGTAGGTACCTTACCTATATTCGGAATGTATTTCATTTGTTGCTGTTGAAATTATTTATTCAAGACTAGTGAATACACTTTACAATTCAGCAAAGCGGGTAATTGTCTCGGACACAGGAACAAAATATATTGCATTGTAGCTGTAATTTGTTACTGATTTATACATAGTAGGTACCTACCGTATCAAACGATCAATAAAACATTGAAAAATAATTCCAAGCTCCATACGTACGTTACCTACGTCACTTTATAACATGTGAGTATCCACACTGGGAACCATAACTGTACGGAGCAAATGGTATTGGTATACGTTCTCCCAAAAGGGGAATTAGAGGGATGCACATACTGAGGTCTGCCCAACTTCAATAATTCGAAGCCCGCTGAACTTATGTCTACCAATTAAACTGTTCTACTTTACCAACTACACAGTTAATACTAGATTTTCTAAGTTAGTTTACATGCAGAAAGCATAAATAATACGACTCACCAACTATAAATACCTTTGCCTCATAAACGTCAAAAAACTCAAAAGTTGCGACAGTGACAGCTCAACCCTTTGATTGATAATCCATTAACAATAGAAGCGCAGTTGTCATTTTGATTGACAAGGCGAAGTCGTTACGCGAAGGTCTCATTAAAAAGTTTCATTAATTATTCTTTCATGGTTACTTGTCTAATTTTAACTAAAAATTATTCAGAAAATTTGGAAATATTTTCTTGTTATTCAAAATATTAACTGTTTCTTTTACATCTTACATTGTATAGAAACCAATTTATTATTTTAGTAGTAGGTAAAGTACCTAATAAAATACTCGTTGTGTAGGTCCTAAACTGTCCCAAAGACATATTTTATATACGTTAACCTATTTATTATTACTACCTGCGGCCCCATAATTTTAAAGTGCTTCTCAGTACATAAGTTAGGTTCCTCAGGAAAGCCATCAAGTGGCCATTAGGTAGGCTGCCATTAGGAAGTTTTACGAGTAATTCACTTCAATGCTTTAGAGAACTATCCATCGCCTCCCATGGGCCTCATAATAGTCATTTAACTGGTTATATTTCGTACAAAACAACATGTTCTTGTTAAGTTAGCTGTAAGTATTAGCTGGAGGCCTATAACACATACGAATATTCTCTAGTAATCTCATACAACTGGTATGAGATTAAGGGCACGCGGGATTTATTGCCGCTACACATCGAAAATTGGTAGGAAATTACAGTAGTTTATCAAAGCTTACTTGTTTTAATTAGGCTTTTCCACGTATTAGTTAGTTTATGAATTAGTTGTATGTTTTCTAGAGGTCATAAACTGCCTCCACCTCCTAGCCTATTCTCAAATATGTGGGCGTCGACTTTCAGTCTAACCATTTTACACGAAGCTACTGCCAGCAGACCTCCGAGCATTATCGATATTTGAAGCAAGTCTGGTTGTCAGGCATTTTGAGATTCTGATTACCACTTAAGATTGTCATATGTGTTTCACCACTGGAACGATGAATTTACGTGCTCACCGACGCACATAGGCGTCATGTGTTAAGAATGGTCACCCATCCACAGACCGACCGCGGCAGGTGCAGCTTAACATTGCATATCGGTTGATTAGCGTAGTTATTACTAAGTCATGCGCCCCTCAGGTTATAAACTCCCAGCGAACTTAAACATAAAATATTCCAATCTTCATTAATCAATACAATATTGTTGTAGTTATGAAGACAATGTAGGGAGGGTTCAAATTGTTATAGCGTAGATAAGTAGTATTAAATAGAGTATAGAAGTGTAGAAAATAAGTTACATGCATAGATTTTTATAATGAAAAATAGGTACGTGAGGTGTTATTTGGACTATATGACTGTAGTCCCCTTGAAAGTTTTATTTTATAATGGAAAAGAAAAACAAGATATTCAAATAACGTCACATTCATTTCCGGTCCGGGTCCGGCGGAGCTTGAATTGCCCACAAAAACGTAATACCGAAATAAATCGTAATCCAGACAATATTCTATCAAATTATGTTATTATTCGATTTGGATACCGTTAATCTGTTCCTACCGTACTATTTCGTATACTACTACTTCACTGGAAATAAAAGACCGGAAAATCGATCCAAACTTGGTATAGTTATCCAAAATTGCATACGCTTATATCTACATTTATTTTCAGTGAAGTATTTTGGACAAAATGGTAGAGTAGGGATCTAGATTAACGGTATCGGAATCAGAATAATAACAGGATTTGATTAAATTGTGTTTGAATTAAGATTTATTTCGGTATTACGTTTGTAAGTGAAATTCGGTCCGCCGGACCCTTAACTGGGGTTAGACACTTTTTATAATTTTCCTGCTTCATGGCGTGTATTTTGAGAGACAAATTGCTTGTTGCACTAGCGATTTTCTTTTCAGTTATAAAATATAATGTAGGTACAACAATTACAATAATGTATTTCTGAAAACAATTCCAGCATCTCTCGCGCAATTACCCATTACACTTTACTGTTTCTACTTTGTTCAAATTAATTTAGTACCGGCCTGGTTAATTGTTAGTTTATCGTTCATTTTATACACTTATGCCAAGTCGTAATGTACAATCTTAACTCTAGCTTGTAGAAGATTAAAATAGTTATTAATTATAATAATTGGTTCATGGTTTCTCATCCTAGCCTTTTCCCATTTTGTCAGGATCGGTTTTCGGTCTAACCGGGTCCGCGATACAATTTCTCAATACTTATATCCCAAGGATAAATTGGATATCTATATAGGGGTCTAATTTATGTATAAGATGAGCTTTTTAACGCCTGTAATATAGCACCAGGAAATCTCTACAATAATTATTGTTAGCTAGGTACATTCTTATAAGCCTCGCAATTTCTTAATTTTTAATTAAGCTTCAATAAAGCAAAGTTATCGACAAGTATTGTAAGCTTGACTGGTGATGGTTATACTGAAAATGGTCAAACTTAACCGAAAAACTATGTAGATTATATAATTTCATTTAACGTCAATAAACATAGAAATTAGAAGCATCTTCATATTGGTTAGTGAGAAATCACAATCACGTTTCCCTCCGACGCAACCATGACCAGAAACCATCCCAAAATAAATAGGAGTTGTCTACAACAAAATCACAGTAATGACTAATGACTTAACATTTTCCACACAAAACGGTCTTTATATTCCAAGAAACAATCAAAAGTATGGAAACTCCAAAGTAGCATTTGTAGCTAATACTCGTTATTATTTGAATTTACGAGCGATATAAAGTTAAATTATAACATTAATGTGACACCAGTTGCGTGGCTCTGATGATGGATACGCTAGACTTAAACATTATGTTCTTGAGACGCGTTTGGTAATGGTCCTCCGAGACGTATGTTTTTGGTCTTTGTGAATATAAAGAGCAAAGATATTATACATATAATATAACAGTTGCCGTTACTAGGTAGGTACCCAATACTAAATATGAAAATAATAAGCTATTAGCAATATTAAAATGTTCTTCTTTAATTTTCGTACTAAGTAGTTTTAGCATATATTATTTTTATAGTTATTCCAGTTTCATGACGAAAGATCTAATTTATTTACCTTTGCCGATCTACTTCAAATTCTCAACATAACATTTCAAATACGTTGCTGACCAAAGCTAATTCAAAACCGTGCATTATTGTGAAACAACCAAAACATGGAAATATTTCTACAGTAACGAACTACGTACATACTCACTAACGATAAAATTTACGTTGATCAATTTTTTGCACTATTTTGAGAATATGCAAGCGAATATTTGCAGTTCTGGCTGGTTTTTTTAGATTGCTATGGGAAAATAACAACATTTTGCAAATAAAATCTGGGTTGTAAATTTAAATGCTTTTGACCGTTAACGAATACATGGACACAAAATTTTAACTTGACTAGGTTCTTGTTTTCCTACTGGTTGTGTCTAAAATAATAATAATACTGTTAATTCTAGTTGTGGTTTTATGTATTCTCTCTTTAAATATGTAAAATTCAAATTTGCATGCTATTTTATTATGGCAAAATGTGTCAGAGCTTTTATTATATTATGTACCTACCATCTTTTGTAACCACCTTTTATGCAAATAAATGAAGTTTGAAGTTTGAAGTTTGATATATACATCTGCTTGTTATTTTTCTTATCGATAAAGTTTGTTGCGTTTTATTTCGATACACGTGGAGCAGGCTCTTCTAATACACTCTGCATTTAAATTTTAATAACATTTCACAATAATAGTCCGTAATATTTATAGTCCCTACAGAGTCTCATTCAATTTTTATTTCTTTGAAATGTGGAGAAATTGGTTTTCTAAAGAAAATTAAAATGAGTACATAAGATTTTCTTATATTTTTCTCCCTTTTGGGACTTTTATCAATATTTGATCTATCGAATTTGTAGATGACGAATCCTTTGAGATTATAAGAGTGAAAGATCTGATAAAATCTGTCCAACTTTTCTACGTAAAAATATACTTTTGCTTATAATTATATTAGTATTGACGGTTTATTATTTAATTGATTATGATAGGCTCGCTTATTCTATTAAAAAGACGTTCTAATTCTCTGAGGTGAATAGATGATTTGTTAATATTTACTTGATTATAAAGATAAAAATAACCATCATGAAGTAGGTATCTAAGGTCAACACACACCAAAGTTACAGATACTGTTGCACGTATTCCGACATAGTTTTTTGAAGATCACTAAAAATTATTACTTTTATAAAGTAGCATAACTTTTTTTTTTTTATTCTTTATTTATTTATGGAGGGTTTTAATCTTATCAGATTATGCCACCCTCATCAAGTAGCATAACATATATGGAAAATTCAAACAGTTCAAATAGTTTATGAGATCATGAAGCCCAAAGATGATGCCAAAGATATATCTACTTATAGTTTAGAAAGCAAACGCTTTTTTTGAAAATTTGCAGTATTGCTTAGAACATTAGTTTATAAAGAGCACAAGTTACCATCAATTATTATTTATTATTTTAGAGCAAACAATGTGATTTTCACTCAGATTTCTAGATTTTAAATATCACTAGTTGGACCATAGCCTTGACATGTCTGTTTGAAAGAAAGTTTAGATTGTCGATTAGGTACCTACACTAAAAACACTCTTAGACACTAATGCAGACTATATCTAGACAATACATACAAAAGCTCAAAAGTTCACGTCTGTAAACACATGGATCTACTATAATCTCACAGTGTAAAAAAAGTTGAATTTGCCAAGCGTCTTAATTTCTAGTTTCATTCCGAGGTCGGTGCTCGATCGTAATAATCTTTTAAGACTGTGACGTAGACACTACTAATTCCCAAAAATATATTTTAACGAAATTTTCGCAATCTATTACGCGTTAACTCCAAGGAATCTAATGAACCTTCTTCGTATCGCCGCAATGGATTGTAAAACGGAGATGTGCTTTTTTAGGTGGTTTCATAGTAGTTGCTGACCGCGTTGCGTTTTACCTGTTTCGATGCATGCCAATATATCGTGTTCACTAGTATATTATCTGTGGTTATATGCAGCCACATCCGTCACAGATATTAGAGCTAGTAATAGGAAAATATAAACATTATGTAGGCAACACAGATGCGAGTCGATGTGCAGATGGTCAGGCAATATTCATCTATAAATCTGGAAGTATAGAGTTTTTTTGAAGATTGTTTTCATGCTTTGTTGCTAAGAGGTTATAATTATTATTATTCCGTACCGAAAGTCCAAGCTGTTTAAAATGGTCTTCCGGTGGTTGGATTTGGATTAATGACAGCCTTATCGACCAATGAGATAGATAGTCAATACATAGAGTTTCATCATAGGTTAGAAAAAATATATTATGTGAATCTTTGATGCTTCGGTCATAAATGCAGTTGTTGAGGATACAGGTACCGGCTTTCCATTTATCAAATTATTCGCTATCTCTACATCTCGCCAACACCCATAAAAAACCAATACGACGAACCAAAACCACTAAGTGATAATCGCTATCCAATGTAAACGTAATAAATTCAAATAAGTCTGTTTTGCATCGCTACAACTTTAGGTACTTTTCGTTA
Source organism: Acronicta aceris (assembly GCA_910591435.1). Classification (NCBI taxonomy): domain Eukaryota; kingdom Metazoa; phylum Arthropoda; class Insecta; order Lepidoptera; family Noctuidae; genus Acronicta; species Acronicta aceris. The sequence goes on along the minus strand of OU342778.1, from coordinate 467,330 downwards.
CCGTCGGGTTCAGTACATTCACGCACATAATTGGCACTGTAAAGATTGATAAATATGCTGTTAAAAAGATATATATAGCTGCATAAAACGGTTTTCAGAAGAAGTTCACATCGACAATCAGACATAGACCAGACCAGGGTTAAACAAACAAAGCAATTAAATGTAGTACCCGCCGATTTGAAAGCGGCACAACTCAAAATTTGTAATTGGCTTAGTAACAGTTTCATGGTTTTACGTCGCGCTCAAGAAATTAAACTGGCAACAAAGATAATATTGATAATATTTTATGTTGTGTTTCGCCGAGTGACTGAGGTTACCGGAGGCACAATCCCCTTTTAAAAGACCGGCAACGCACTTGTGACTCCTCTGGTGTTGCGGGTGTCCATGAGCGGCGGTAATCGCTTACCATCAGGCGATCCGTCTGCGCACTTGCCCCCCCTATCCCATAAAACAATACTGATGCACGTAATTAAGCTTTGCAATATTTTTACATTTATTGCCTTCTTATGATTCCAATACGATGTTAACTGTGATAACCTGGAAGTTTTGAACTCTGTGTCAGCTGGAATTATTAAATTATCGTCCCCAGAAATGTGACGTCCACTTTTTTGCAATTACAGCTGTACTGTACCCTCATCTTGATGACACTACTAAGTTACAAATTTGTTAATAAATGCTTCAGTTTTGAAAGTTACTAGCTGTTCCCCGTCATGCGTGGCAATGCCGCTACCTTTTTGGTTTTTTTTTCGTCATAAACCTTCCCGGGCACGCACACAACTCACCAAAGTTTAATAGCAAGAGGATGAGTGGTTTAGCAATGCATAGAGGACAAACATATAAACAGTCATTTTTATTTATATACAAGGAGATATTAAAGCTTCCGGGACGCGCCGCGATCGTATCTCTATAGTGTTTTGCTCGCGACTACTATAAGACCAAATTAATATCCGAAAGAGCAACGTTCGTCTATCCCTGTTTTGACATGTGCCATTATAATACCCATGCTGAGCTCATGGTCCTTACTAAACATTCTATATATTATCTGCCTATGTTTAATATGTTGTTTTTGATGCTGTCCCAAGTTCACCAATCTGTCATCGTTAATCCATCCAGTCGTAACTTCAGCGCTATGAAAATATAAATGTTTATGGAACAGAAATATGTAGGCATCTGTTGAAGTATAGTGATATTATTATAATGTAAATGTTCGGGAAATAGCATATCGACACGAAATAGTGAACGAGATGCGGAACTCTATCATTTGATTAGGGAGGAGTAAATAGTTATTAGACATCGATATCGAGGTTTGAAATGACGTTTAGGTAATTTAGTATTACTTTTATTTCGAATACATACATATATACTGTGGGAGAAAGGCGAGAGGATATGTGTGGTGAATGTTTTATTGTTTTGCTTTCCTTTGATTTTGGAAGTGCCTATTTTATAACAGTTCATTGCGAAAATAATAAAAAGGGCGGTTATCAATTCTTTGTATATTTGTATGTTTTATGCACAAACTTACGGGAATTTATTAAGTAGGTATACTTCGACTTGTATAAGTATTTAGAAACTTGACAGTTTAAAGAAAAATAATGATACCATACTACAACTAATAGTGCTGGGGTAGCGAACGATTTTGTGTAAAGAACAAATGATAAAAATGGTTCAATTTAAATAAAACTTTTAAATTTCGTATGTAAGATGTGGAACATAAGAATAATTAATAATAAAAAAGTATTTTTTTTTATTTTCTTCTAATCGAAATAAACTAAAAATGAAAATCATGTAATTTTACTTTTTTTACTTATGTCATTTTATTCCCTCTAACAAACTTCTACAATGTTTGATAGTGTCTAACGTAATTTTAAGACAATAAGTTTGCATATAAGTACATTACTTAAGTTCAATTTCGTTCATTATTTCTCCACCTCACTATCTTTTTTTGTCGAAAACTGGTAACCCTTCAACTGTCATGTTACTGAATACGATTAAAAGTCGAAATATAACATATAAATTTATCATGCGGGATTTGCGAGTACATCTGGTTGAATTGACCTGCGTAACACACTGACGGCATTATTTACTTATACTGTGTTGTCACAGTCAATGGGCGCTTGTGGTTTTTGTATATTAATTATTAATATAGTTTTAAAACCGAGTCAGACCGTCTGTTTGATAATAAATCACGATGTTAACTTTTATTTACTTTCCTTTTTAAATATAACTTAATACTAAATCAAATAATACAAACTGTTTGTACAGTTTTGTGGGGCTTTGTATTCCTCATATACCTCATAAAAATAAAATAAATAATAAATAATAATAATAAAATAAATAAATTTAAACAATAATTTTTGGCTTGTGTCATTATTGTCCTAAAATGAATAAAACAATGATGAAGATTTAGATGTTAAAACTTATATGTATATTAATTTCGATAATCGATATCGACGTAATGTTTCAATCCGTAGTCCTAGGTGACGTTTCCCGTTTAGCCGCAGTTTGCAGTCGGATATCGTATTGAATTGGTGTTTAGGTGTGGACTGGATTATCGTAAATAAGGATAGCCTTAATCTCCCGTTTTTTCATATCATTCCTGTTCATCCAAAGGTTGTCTGGTAGATATCGCTATTAGCGATAAGACCGCCATTGTACCCTTAGTCTTTAAAAAATAATTTATTTGTTTTCTCATATGGTGTGCAATAAAGATTATTCTATTCTATTCTATTCTATAGTCAGTATGTGACATGGCAATATTCTCTATTTGATTTATCATTTATCTCATTCGTAACACAAACATTTAGCTTAGCTTAGCGTGAGGGGTTAACAAGAATACTAGTAATGTGCGACCCACATCGCTAGTAAGCTTTTTTTTTTAAATCTGTTAATGTAATTTTTCTGAAAAAGTAATCTGCTAATGGAATATGAGCCCTCAATGTTTTGAATATGACTGCTTCAATGAGTCCCGACTAATGCGTGGCTGCTTATCTTGAAGTCCCATACCAAAGTCAGGAAAGATATTGGATTTCTCGAAAAAAAGAACAATTGTAACCCGCATTGTCGAATAGTAGAATTGTATTTTGGGACAGGTTAAAAAAAGTAGTCTTTAAGAGCTAGATTTTAGACATTGCCCTACATTTTAATACCAACATTAATTTTCATTCGTGATGTCTAGCCTAAAAACATATTTTTCATCGTTTCTTCTCAGAGATTGTCAGATAGGAAATTCCGGAAAGCTTGTAAACTTGTAAAGTGTCCTAAATGTAGGTTCTAAAATTATTTTATCAATTGTTGCCTAGTTAATTACAACATATAACCTAAAACATCTATTTGAAACTGTAAATGTGTATAGTACCTCTGCCTACCTACCGGAGAAAACAAGCGTGATATCATAGTGTTATTTCAATATAATTTATTGTAATAATCTAATGATTTATTCAACACACAGTTGATACATTCAATCATTCCGAGATTAGCGCGGAAACATATGTCAGCGACTCATATGAAAATATATATATGAGAGCAAAACTGACATATTTATATATCCTTTTATAATAACGGCGTGATTTGTGACTGAAACCACTATTTTGATTTGTGTATCTACCGACAAATATTGAGATAGAAATTTTGTTAGTTATTGCGTTATTTTTTTGTGAGATTTGGCAGCACGAGAATGGTAGTCAATTTGAGAAGGAATCCCTAATAATGTGGGTTAAGGACACGCGAGGATCTCGCATGTAATTTTATTATTCAGAAAATTATACTTAGATTAAATCTGATCCCCATCAATACAAAGCTCTTTTTTATGGATTGAGCCGGAAAACGAACTGACGAGCTACCTGGTGGTAAGTAGTCATCGCCATCCATGGACACCTGCAAAACCAGAGGAGTTGCTGATGCGTTGCTAACCCTTAAGAGCCCTACGGACTGCAGACTGCTAGAGCTGCATCAACCGAGGGGAACTGGGTCTTATGTGCAAAAGTCGAAACACTCGCCAAGGTGCTTTACGACAGACTCCGACGTAAGGGTAATCGCCAGCCAGTCAGATATTTTCACGCCTCTTACGGGATACCTATCTGTAAGGCAGTGAATAGTATTCTAACCCGTCCCCACACGGGGTAAAAAAGGTAAAATGTCAATCTGAATTTTTCAATTTTTCTATTTCAGACATTCTAATGACATAAAACCAGGCCGATGTGTTCGGTCAGCGGCGAGCGGGCGCGGCCTCGCGATGCACGGTGAATAATGCCCCGTCGCAAGCGCAGGCTCGCGTCCCGCATCCGGGACTACGTGCGTGGTCTGCTTGCGTTCCTCTTTAGCAATGTCGGCGTCATCGTGCTGGTGGTCGCTTATACCATCGCTGGTAAGTACTGTAACTTTGAAGACGAAATCTGGTCCTAATACTCTTCTTGCTTCTCTGCCTTTTTGCGTCACTGCTTCAACGTCTTGGCGTTGTCTTCTCAGTCTTCACTTAAACAGTCATTGTTACTAGGTATAATAGTTAAAATCCATGTGTTTATCTCGAATTGCGAGGGGCTTCGGGCCCGTGGACACTAAGAGTGGGGGATCTGGGCGTCCATCAAGCGACTTCAAGGATGATGGTGACACGTAGTGGTCAAATGCCGCCATGTGCATTGCACAGAGATGCAATTGGGGAGGTACATAATCCCATTGGAGTTGTCAATGTCCTATTTGAGTTTTATTGCTAACCAAATGGTGATTGATTCAGTTGCGCAGTATCAAAACCTAGACATATCGAAACGTAAAAACAACCGCTTCAAGTCCACCAACACATTTCTTCAAATGTTTGTCATGCAAATCAAATCGCTGTAGCCAATTACTTCATACAAATAAGTCTAATCCCTGAATTAACAACCCCTTTCGGTACTTTTGGACAGCCAGCGCCAATTTTAATTAAAGCTTGAGGCTTCGGAACGCGCTCGCGTTTGATCCATCATCGCGAATACTGCTAATTAATGCCTTTAATATCGTTTGGTTGGGGTGCTCAGAATAGATCGCTTGTTTCTATTGAGATCAAATATTGCCAACAAAGGGACATAGACGCTTCCAATTAGACTCTACACGTACCAAATGTACCTTCTTATTTTACGAATGTTTAATGTAATTATGGGCTACACAGTTTATAATGGTCGTAGTCAGTAGTTCGTGGCCCTTCAGTGGGTCGATAAATGAGTGCGCCGGAAGAACATTAATTTATGTCTGTGTAAGCTCTTTTAAGCACCATTACAACATTGAAAGAATATGCGAAATTGCGTCTCAAGGGACCAAAATCTTAGGGCCTTTGATCATGAAGTCCACATGATCAAACAATTATTCGGTACAGGGTGGGTGACGTGAAATTACACGATGACAGAACATGGCGACAGAAAACGCCATAAATCTGTAAAAAAATTGCTTTATTTAAAAAAATATTTTGATTTCATTTATATCAAAGTCACCATTTATTGGCAGCTTTGTTGAGTCATTAACTTTGTGCGGAGATTGCACATGTGTATTTTACACAGAACTACATATAAAAGTCACAAGTATAGTACTGTTTCCACCGTTTCCAAATAATTACTTCTGTTTTGGGTTATGTGTGTTATGGGTGTTTGCACATTTGAGAGTTTCGATGAAAAGAACCTACGATACACACAATTTCAAAAAATAAAAGTAATAAAGTCCTGCTTATGAAAAATCCGTAAGTTTTAAACGCGTCATCAACACCATTACAGTCACGCTTACGTTGCAATCGATGCGGTGATAAGTCAAAGGATCTATCCGCAGAGAATTCAAAGAGAGTAATCAGTAAGAGAACGGCACACCCAGTTTTAGAGATGACGAAACTTCTTTGAGTTTTATCATATAGGTAAGGACAGTAGTCGACCTTTATGACTTTCTAACGACTGAATTGAACTTAAAAAATACTATTTTCATTGAAAAATATATTTTATAGAAAATAGGTACATAATCTTATTGTGCACCTTTTCCACAGTAAACAAAAGCTATGACCCATTTTTAATAAAACTGAACTAAACACAAGAATCCAATTGTCTATATGGTACAATTAAATTTTCAACCAATAAATGTTCTAAAAGTTATAAATACCTCTACCAATACGAGATACAGATCCATTTCACCCATTTAGGTCATCTAATTTAGAATTGAAACTATAAATATTATATGGGAACCGCAACAAAGGCGTCCAATGGAATCGAAGCCGCAACAATAGTTAGAAAGTGTTTGGTAATCGATAATTTTGTGACGACATTTTTGGTTCGCCGCAAACGATTGTGCGACCACAAGCGATTGTTGCCAAACGCCATAAAATATGATGAATCAGAGGAAAGCTTTATTATGGTTAGATAGTACCTTCTAATATTATTATGGCTATATTTTCATGACATTTTTTTTTCTTATGGGACCCGTTATAGTCCCTTGTGGCATTGCATCATAATTTATTGTCATTTGCGACATTTTTACTACAATTTTGGTCCACGTCTGATTGTGATTTAGATTATTGTTATATTTTATTGGTTACGAAGTTTGTAAGTCTTCTAAGTGTGGGTGTTGGATTTCGATAATAGCATTCATAAATTGGTGTTCAAAAGACAGAATAGATGTTGGCTAATGGTTGATGTCTTTTGAGCCCTAAATTTGACTGGAAAAATATTATTTTTTTATTCGTAGGAACGCCTTTAAGTGCTGCATCTGGTAAGATATCTGTTTCACTTATGATTCCACTAATGTAAATTAAGTGGGAGCTAAAAGAAAAATTGAATATTAACTAGTGTATATTAGAGTAGTTTGTAGGTATGCTATCAGTCAGACTGCCTCATTAGTCTAGTGGTCCCAAGCGCGACTGCTACAATAGAGGTCCTGGGTTCGATCCCCAGGTCGAGCAAAGTGTTATTGGGTTTTTCTATGAAATTCTCAGTAGCAGCTCGGAGTCTGGAGTTGTGCCCGGTGAATGGCTATAGGCTCGCCCCCTATAACATGGGACCTAAACATACCGGCGAACTGTGGGTGTACATTAAGTACGCCTCTGCCTAACCCTTCAGGGAATACAGGCGTGATGGTATGTGTGCTATCAGTCTTTAAGTGGGTCAATTTAAAGAATCAACTATATCAGGCTTAATTAGCACATAAAATTAAAATCTACAGTACAATATTGTCAAAACATTATCAATAATGACTGGAGACTAAGGATTATATCGCTCTTTACGTATAAAATCAAAGGGTATCGATGGACCCACAATAATAGAATTAAGCTTGTCTCTTCGCGTCATTAAATGGATTGAAAGCCTGAGCTTTACGCTTCACTGAGCACTTTTAACTTTTACAACATCTCTGCAGGGTATTTCCTTTGTCATTGTGATGAAGAACGGAGGTTTCGCGCTGAGTTAGGATGTTAGGCTGTTACACACGATCAGGAAATATTGAAGATGAAATGACTACAAAAAATCAAACGTAAAATCAGTATGATTAGAGACGAACTGGTTTATTCTTAAGTAAGAAACTGTAATTCAATGACACCTAGGTATTTTCATCCCAGTTCTCTGAAAGGACTCGGAACTGAAAGGAATGTTTCTTGCTTAGTAAAGCCTTCCGTGAATAGATAGTTAATGATGCCTGGAGCATAGAGAAAGACGTCGAAATCTATAAGATGAAACGGAAATCCTTGAAAAGTGAACAGGTGTTGGTGAAATTTGCAAATTAGAGAACTAACGTGACAAGAAGACATGTATAAAGTCGTTTGATCCATTTGTTTGTCATTATATCTTTACCAAAATGAAAGCATATTTTTAAATTTTGGCATAAAATTATAGCGTGATATAGCACATACCATCACGCCTGTATTCCCCCAAAGGGTTAGGCAGAGGCGTACTAATGCTTACCCACAGTTAGTCGCTATGTTTAGGCCCCATGCAATAGTGGGCAAGCCTTAGTACCAGATCCCAAACTAATGACAATATCATAGATTTACAGTAAGAAAATATGGTTTTTGGAAGGACTTTATTACAGGCTTATGTTATATAGGTTATTTTAGGTTCTTGAAACAATATTATAGATAGATCAATGTTGTGACCACAACCGCTGCTTTCAATATAACGCATTGTCTACTTAATTATTTTAAAATATCAAGATATTTAAATATTTTGATCAATCCGACCAAGCTTGACAGTGTGCCCGCAACCTACCCCACGACATCAAAGAGAAAGTCTTTAAAATTAATTCCATGTTTTCCCTAACGACATTATGATGCTTCGTAATTGATGTTCGGCCGTCGTCCAAGGTGAATTAAAAGAAATCTGTCTTCGCGGCTCATTCTAGTGATAAATGGATAATAAGGCAATGTTTGGCATGAGATTAAAGATAATATGATGGCGCTTTCGTTAAATTACGAAGACACTTTAAAAATATATTGTTTGGTTAGACAGATTTTTATGTGTTTGTCGTTGAGTGAGATCATCAAAGTGTCTTATGAAATAGTTTTGTAAAATATTATTCTGATGGGGATGCAATATTGGTAGTCCAATTATCTTGGAGTTTAGGTACAAAATAGAAGATAAAATAAAAACAATTGAAGAAACCCCCGACACAAAAACCTTTAAAAGGAAAAAAATATCAAAATGTTATATGTATATGTTTGTATACTTTTAATGTAAGTAGAATAGTAGTATTTTAATCCAAGTGTCGTTGATTGCTCATCATGTGTTTGTCAAAACGCAGTGTTGGAGCCCAAACACAACGTAGATGCCGTCCACCGTAATTGAAGTATTCTCATGTTGGGTATTTTTTAATATCATTGACAAGATTTGATATTTCGAATCGATCAGACTACATTTCAAAGTATTATACAAATCAATACATTTTAATAAATAAAGATTATGCTTTACTTAATGTGCACTGTTTGAATATGGTGTGTCTGTATGATCCAAATTACATAAAAAATATATCAATGGGGTTATATCACTAGTTAGACTATGTAACTTTCAAGGTCGTATTCTCACTTTCTTTGGACATATTACACGTCGAGAGGACACGTCTGTGGGGTGACTCGTGGTTCAGGGCAAAATTGAGGGCACGAGGGCGCGCGGTAGATCACCAATGCGCTGGACCGACCAAGTCAAAACCGCACTAAATGGTCTACTCCACGAATGCACGAGGCAAGCAACAGTACGAGAGGAATGGCAACGAATTGTGAAGCTTGCCACCACCCCTATCATGAAGACCACGACCACTCGGCCAAGAGTGTGACGACAGAGAAAAAGACTGTGTAAGGTATTCATGAACCTACCTTGCATACATTCCTAGTCTCGTTGTTATAGTGTGCGCAGAGGACTGGACTATTATAAATAATACTAATAATGTTGTCATTTATCCTTCAAATCGTCATTTTCTCTCAAAATAGCCAAACCTAAATTAAAATTGCTACTGTAATGGATTTTAACCATTATTACATTATTACTTAGCATTTTTCTTTCTCGTTTTTATGAATTTAGAATGACAAGGCTCAATTTTGTGCTCAAACAATATTACTGTTGGAGTACCATTCTTGAAGCTGTAGTTATTACAAGGTGTACCTGTAATTCCTGAATCAAAAATACCTAGCGCCGGCCTAAAGTTTCGTATCTCGAATTTCAACATGATAAATGATGGGAGATCTCGCTTTATGACTCAGCACAGGAAATAAATCTAAGTAAAAGCAAACGATAAATGTAAACCTGTTCTATAAAAGTCTAGGAAGTTGTACCGAATTTTATTTTGTGCGTTCAAACGTCATTTTTGTATTTATCGGCGAGTATTCTCGATTCTCGTAATAAGCCTAGATGCGTAATTTAACCGATTCATTATATCTCTAAGTTTGTTCACAGCGTGTTTTTATTAAATCGAATACCGTTTTAATTTTTGTATCCATTTGTGGATAGATAACATTGGTAGATAACATTTTCAGATTTTGGACGGTACCTTCATATGTCTTGGCAAATGTAGTGTAGGGCGCCAGTTGCAATGACGACTTGCGGAAGGCAGCTGGCAGTGACTGGATGTGGAAAGCCGAAGATCGGGCTCTGTGGTGTTCACTAGGAGAGGCCTACGTCTAGCAGTGGACGAATATAGGCTGATAATGATGATGACATTCATACGGTTGCGACTTCCGGTCAGAAAATTTCTTTTAAGGGTAGGGCGAAGCTTGTATTGCTTACATAAACGTAATAGCAAAATAAATCCTAATCTAAACACATTTTTAAATATTAAGTTGTGTTATTATTCGGATTTGGATACCATTAATCCAGGTTCCTACCGTACTATTTCGTCTACTATTACTTCATTGGAAACAAACGTCCGCAAATGCGTTCCAAACTTGGTAAAGTTATCAAGAATGAAATTCGCTTACATTTATTTCCAGTGAAGTCTTTTGGACGAAATGGTAGAGTAGGAACCTAGATTAACGGTATTTGAATCTGGATAATAACACAGTTTGATTAAATTGTATTTGGATTAAGATTAATTTTGGTATTACGTTTGTATGGAAAATTCGCTCCACCGGACTCTTAGTTATCTATATATTATCTACACCGGTCTTTTAACATAGAAGCCAATCGATTCAACAGATGGTTTATAAGGTAGTCTACAAGCTATATTCAATAGGTAATACTTTCTTGTCCCAGGTGCGTTCATGTTCAAAGCGATAGAGGGTGGCAGCGAGATGAAGCTGGACTATCAGATGTCGTATGAGCGGGACAACTTAGCCGAGTACCTGTGGCAGAACGTCACCATTGCACTGAACCTGTTCAACGAGACCGCTGTCAAGGAAAGGTGAGTATGAAGGTATTAAATGTATTTACTTCTGTAGATATATCTTTTAAAAACACCAGATATATAATAAAAAAAAACTAAAACTGCACCAGCTTCGTAGCAGATTACATACCATCATACCATCACGCCTGTATTCCCCGAAGGGTTAGGCAGAGGCGTACTAATGTACACCCACAGTTCGCCGGTATGTTTAGGTCCCAATAACACTTTGCTCGACCTGGGCATCGAACCCAGGACCTCTAGCGTAGCAGTCGCGCTTGGGACTACTAGACTAATGAGCAGTAAACTAAATTAAAATCTATTCAAAATACACCCGCGTTTAAAAAATGTTTTTTTTTTCAATCAGGATTGGCATAGAGCTGAGGCGCTACCAGACTACCATAGTCAAGGCGGTTCGTAAGGGCTGGGATGGAGGCCGCTCCTCGCGTCAGTGGAGCTTCCCCTCAGCCTTCCTATACTCGCTCACCGTCATCACTACTATAGGTAAATTATTTCGTATAGTTTACTATATAGGAGTTAAAATGGCGACCACTCCTCAACTCCTCACGCCAGAGCTTCTCCTCAGCCTATCTGTGTTCATTTGTCACATGATTAATAAAGGAAACTGTATAGTATAGGTGAACATTGCAAGCTGTAGTATCTTATTCAAATTTAAATCGTATTGCCTACACAGTAATTCTAAAATCAAACACTATTCAACGTTCACGAAGGCTGAGTGTTGGTGTCTCGTTGTTTGAACATATTTTTACTTGCTCCATGAAATATTTACTTTGACAGGTTACGGACATTTGTCTCCGAAGACCGACTGGGGCAAGATCGTAACAATACTGTACGCGCTGCTGGGAATGCCGCTGTTTTTGCTGTATCTGTCTAATGTTGGTAAGAATTGCAAAAACTTACTTCTGTCTTTTTTATGGAATAGGGGGGCAAACGAGCAGACGACGATTATCGCCGCCCGCAACACCAGAGGAGCCACAAATGCGTTGCCGGCATTTCAAAAGTGGTTTGGGTCTCCGGTATCCTCACTCACTCGGCGAGACGCAACATAAGCGCTGCTTCACGCCGGTTTTCTGTGAGGTAGTGGTATCGCTTCGGTCGAGCCGGCCTATTCGTGCCAAAACATGGCGCTCCCACGTAAACTTTTTCTTCTTACTTATTCATATTCTAAACTCAACTCTGAGTCCAAGCGATACCGTGATATTGTAGATAATTATGATTTATTGATGTCTGGTTTTAAGCTGCATCGTTCTCTCTACGAGTATAAGTAAATGTTGCATTGTGTAAAGAAACATCATAAAATAAGTGATTTAAGAAATTACTTCATTTCGCTTATAGTTTAATTAAGAGTGACCACTAAACTTGACATACCTAATATGCTTAGTGATTTTTCAAAAATCGAAACAATCCGCGGGCTACAACTAGAATAATATAAATCGTCACAATAGGGATGATGACTGCATTAAAAAAATATCATTACATTCGGTCCGTCAGTTAGATTATCCAAAAATATCAGACATGTATTTTTTGCTTTATCAAAATAATAAGAATTGACAAACATAAAGAGCATCAAGTCTGGAGTGAGAGGTTGTGACGTCACGTATTTTGTAAAATTTGTACGTAACTTAAATGCAATGTATCGCCGTCTTTTTTTATTTGTTAAACAAAAGATAAAATACGAATACATAATTTTTTTATAATCTAACTGACGGATCAAACAAAATTTTTTGTTAACTAGCCTATAATGTGATTGAATATCTACTTTCAATGCTGTGATTGATCTGTTATTATGATGATTACTTCAAAGGCCGAATCGTCTTATGAAATAATAGTTAATCATGCTTAATTTCAACAATGACATTTATTACCCAAATGTACCTATTAATCTTTTTGTTCGACGTCTAAGGTGAAGCCAAAATATGATGTGATTTCTAGGGACTTAAACGGTCTTGCTGGCGTATGCTATTATGAATGGATAATCACTGAAGCGAAATAATCTGAACGTAATTAGGGGTCCCTTATTATACCTATTATAAAATTCATAATTATTCAAATGGAAATTTAATAAGGAAAGTAGGTCATTATGTATCTTATAAAGTTATATTGATAGCAGACAGGTTTTACTTTTAGGTCACAAGAAGGTACCTATCATTATTAGCTAAACCATTGACTTGTAAAATGATTTTGATGATTTAGGTAACATATATAAAAAAAAACTGCTGCATCATAGTTAATCTTTCTTTAACACATCACTAATTAATTTAAATCTTTCGAAATCCTTACTAATATTATAAACGTATGGATGTTATTCTGAGTATGGATGTTTGTTACTCTTTAACGCCAGAACGGCTGAACGGATCTGGATGAAATTTGGCACAGGGATAGATTATAGTCTGGAATAATACATAGGCTACTACTTTTTATCCAGGCCGGACCCAATTCTGAAGTAAACGCAGAGAAGGTAGTATTCCAAAAATTGAAGATAAACCTTAATTATTAATGTTCTGTAGCTATTCTTGTATACTTACCTACATAAAATTACGGAAAACAAATTAGAATATTTTCCTCTTCGTTGCTTGAGTGACAACATAAATAAAAATATTTACTTTAATTTCGGAACAAAGTTGACATAATATTATAAACACATCCAAGAAATGGGTGCTTACAAAAACAACTTTCCGTTTATAATAGGTGGGGAAAAAGTTTCTTCGCATTTAATATGAAAACTCAAGACATTTTTTTTTCAAAGTTAATTTACATTTAATTATAAAATATATGTACCATTTTGCTCAACGACTTTTTGCCATCTTGTGGGTAGTGACATGATCGCATTGTTGTTGAAATTTTGGGACTTCTGATCAAAAAAACGTGACAAATAGTTTTGGCAGTCCTCTCTTGATGTTAACCTGATACTGCCTAAAGAATTCTGAAGAGATCGAAACAGGTGGAAATCTGAAGGTGCAAGGTCAGGGCTATATGGCGGATGCATTAACACCTCCCAGCCAAACTCTCTTAATTTTTGCTGAGTGGCCAAAGATGTGTGTGGTCTAGCGTTATTGTGATGAAATACCACACCCTTTCTATTGATCAATTACGGCCGCTTTCTCCCAATTTCTTGCTGTAATCTCATCCGTTGTTGGCAGTAAAGATCCGAATCGATGGTTCTGCCTGGCGGTAAAAGCTGATAATGAACAATGCCCTTCCAATCCCACCATACACACAGCATCACCTTATTGCGAGTTAACCCGGGTTTTGCCATAGTCTGTGAAGCCTGACCGACCTTTGATCACGACCTTTTTCGCACGTTCTTATCGTACGTGATCCAATTTTAATCACCAGTTATCAATCTCTTTAAAAACGGTTCAGTTTCATTACGTCTCAATAAAGAATCGCAAATGAGTACACGGTTCATTAGGTTTCTTTCAGTGAGCTCGTGTGGCACCCAAATATCGAGCTTTTTTGTAAACCCAGCTTTTTTCAAATGGGTCAAAACCGTTTTGTGGTCGATCCCCAGTTCTTCAGCTACGTCGTAACTACTGATACTGAACTACTGATCTTGCTCTATTTTTTTAAAAAAATGCGTCAATTTTATCTGTAACAGGGCGACCAGAGCGAGGTGCATTTTTAACATCAAAATTCCCGAATTGAAAACGCTTAAACCAACTTTGTGCTTTGTACAAATTTTTTTCGCGGCTTGCTTTGCATTTCTCTCCTTTTTGTAATAAAACTTTAAAATGTATCGAATTTCTTCCTTAGATTCACTCATTTTGACAGAAAGAAAAACAAATGAAAAATAGCGGGAAACAAATTTTTACTAAATTACTGGTTTCTGACACTTACGCGAATATTAGACATTGAAATAAAACTACTTTTTACGGATTTTATCGCGTTGTATTGATATTATTTGATTCCCGACGTTTCGGATCCTTTACAGCATCCATGGTCACGGGTAGACTAAGTTGTTGAACGTCTTAATGTTACAATTACTAACAGCTACCTTACATTTTTGTTAATTATTGGCGATCCGATTCACGCAGAACGAGCTCACCGTATCCTTCGGTCTTGCAGTTTTGGGCTTGGATTTTGATTTTATGGAATCTATAATGGGGTTCCAAGCAGGTGGTAAGACCCAGCCATCTTCTCTATTGAAATTTGGATGTTTTTTAATTTCAATAGCCTCACGGATCATCCTGGGAAGGAATCGGTTTTCTTTTGCGAGGACTTGTGGTTTATCAAATGTGATGTAGTGCTGGGCCTTGTCTAGAGTATGTTCACAAACTGCTGACTTCTTGAAACGGCGGTGTTTGACATCAGCGATGTGTTCTTTTACGCGGATCCCTATGCTTCTTTTAGTTTGGCCTATGTAAGAGAGACCGCAATCACAATCTAGCTTGTATACACCTGCATCTTGCAGAGGTATGTGGCACTTGACAGGTGGTAGGAACTGACTAATCTTCTTCAGCGGCTTGAAGTATGTTTTGATTGAAGCTCGCTTCAAGATATAGCCAATCTTGTCTGTGACTCCTCTAACATATTATGGTAATATAGCAGGTAGGCGTTCGACTGTGGCACGTTTCACGCGGTTTCTGTGACGAGGGCGCGGTATTCGGAGCTTGTTGTCATGCAGTACTTGCTTGACATGTTGAAGCTCTGCAGCCAGATGTTGCTCATCACAGATCCCACGCGCTCTCTGAAACAATGATTTACCGACAGTAGATAACTGTGTTGGGTGGTGGTGTGATTCACCATTTAAATATTTGTCTGTATGGGTTTTCTTTCGATACACTGTGTGACTCAAGGTGTTATTTGGATTACGAATAACCAAAACATCCAAGAAAGCTAAAGAGTTATTGGCCTCTGCCTCCATAGTAAATTGAATTTTGGAGTTTAAGGAGTTAATGTGGTTTAAAAATGCTGTTACTTTATGAGATGGTAGTATGGTAAAAGTATCATCTACGTACCGCTTGTAGAACTTTGGTGTTACAGGTGCAGATTGCAGGGCAGTCTCCTCGAAATCCTCCATGAAAATATCAGCAACAATGGGAGATACTGGAGAGCCCATTGCTACACCATCCACTTGCGTGTAGAATTTATTATTCCATAACATATAGCCAGATGTGAGGCAATGTTTTAATAGTTCAGCATATTCAATGGGCATGTTATTCTCTAACAGTTTCTTGGATACAATTCTGATGCAGTCTTCAACTGGTAAGCATGTAAATAACGACTGGACATCAAAACTGACCATAGTTTCATTGTCGGTGAGATGTAGATGTTTTATTTCACTGACAAAATGGTATGAGTCCTTAACATATGCTGCCCTGCAATCTGCACCTGTAACACCAAAGTTCTACAAGCGGTACGTAGATGATACTTTTACCATACTACCATCTCATAAAGTAACAGCATTTTTAAACCACATTAACTCCTTAAACTCCAAAATTCAATTTACTATGGAGGCAGAGGCCAATAACTCTTTAGCTTTCTTGGATGTTTTGGTTATTCGTAATCCAAATAACACCTTGAGTCACACAGTGTATCGAAAGAAAACCCATACAGACAAATATTTAAATGGTGAATCACACCACCACCCAACACAGTTATCTACCGTCGGTAAATCATTGTTTCAGAGAGCGCGTGGGATCTGTGATGAGCAACATCTGGCTGCAGAGCTTCAACATGTCAAGCAAGTACTGCATGACAACAAGCTCCGAATACCGCGCCCTCGTCACAGAAACCGCGTGAAACGTGCTACAGTCGAACGCCTACCTGCTATATTACCATATGTTAGAGGAGTCACAGACAAGATTGGCTATATCTTGAAGCGAGCTTCAATCAAAACATACTTCAAGCCGCTGAAGAAGATTAGTCAGTTCCTACCACCTGTCAAGTGCCACATACCTCTGCAAGATGCAGGTGTATACAAGCTAGATTGTGATTGCGGTCTCTCTTACATAGGCCAAACTAAAAGAAGCATAGGGATCCGCGTAAAAGAACACATCGCTGATGTCAAACACCGCCGTTTCAAGAAGTCAGCAGTTTGTGAACATACTCTAGACAAGGCCCAGCACTACATCACATTTGATAAACCACAAGTCCTCGCAAAAGAAAACCGATTCCTTCCCAGGATGATCCGTGAGGCTATTGAAATTAAAAAACATCCAAATTTCAATAGAGAAGATGGCTGGGTCTTACCACCTGCTTGGAACCCCATTATAGATTCCATAAAATCAAAATCCAAGCCCAAAACTGCAAGACCGAAGGATACGGTGAGCTCGTTCTGCGTGAATCGGATCGCCAATAATTAACAAAAATGTAAGGTAGCTGTTAGTAATTGTAACATTAAGACGTTCAACAACTTAGTCTACCCGTGACCATGGATGCTGTAAAGGATCCGAAACGTCGGGAATCAAATAATATCAATACAACGCGATAAAATCCGTAAAAAGTAGTTTTATTTTACTAAATTGTTTCTTTTTTTAAAATGTAACTTTTTTAATGTTATCAAAATCAGCCAGATAAAAATAGTACAGCGAAAGATTTATTATTAAAAGTATTTACATACTAAATGCGAAAAGAGTTATTCCCCAACCTAATATTTTTATTTTGGATCTATTCATCGTTATTTTGGTAAACTGAGATTTTGAATACTTATTTTTTTATTGTGTGTGTGTGTATGTGTGTCTATGTGTGTTTGTGTGTGTGTGTGCGCGTGCGGGTGTGTGTGTGTGTGTGTGTCTGTCCGATTTTGAATTTGGTTTTCTTTTTGTTTGAAAGGTGAATTAGTTGGGAGGGTTCTCTATCTCTACTACAGGGTAAAGCTAGCTACTTTAATGTAGTTATTGAGAGTGCGAATCTTAGGACCAAGTTCATACTGAAATACTAGTGAGGCTACTACCTGCTACTAGAGAGGCGAGGTTTCTTGCCCTTCTAAACCAAAGGGAGGATCCTCTAACCAGGCGGGTGTTTTGCCTGGCAGACATCCGCCCGAAATCAACCGTCGGTCGTAGCTCGCAGCCCGCCGCGCCATTACACACTACTTTGATGCATAGTATCTACCTACTACAGTTTGAAAACATGTCACAAATCGAAATGGGAGGTTCAGTAGCCATTACTTATTCATTTTGAAATGTAAATTCAATGATGTAAATAGTAAAAAAAAATATCTTAGATGGTGCAAACTAAACACTAACTATAAAAAAAACGCAAATAAATTATTTCAAGCAATTATCAAAATATTCGCGAGCCGCACCTTATTAATTCATTATGCAGATAGTTACTACGTGAAGTATTAACGCTATACACTTACTATCATTTACCTATTTTTCTAAAAACGTATAATTATTTTCTTTAATTATGTGTTCTAAATTTACTTTTTACACATAGAAATTTCACCCTCCATAAAATTATTCTCTGACTGATTCACCAAATTCGAGATAAAACTACGTAAAAGGACATTAAATGTTCCTTATATTGACGTAAGCACCTGCTTAAACTGATTCCCATGGGAGAAAACAAGATCAACACGGGGTGCAGTTTATCAAGAAGATGTTTTGAGTATTTTAATTGGACTTTTTTTTATGAAAAATACCGCAGTCTAACCTTCATCTGTTCAGTTTGTTAAAATAATTAATTGGATTCTTTTCTTTTGGAAACCACTCGGGACGTTTGCAAACAAAACATGAAAACAATTAGATTGGATAAATAAACTAATTAACTTTGCTTTTAATCTTGAAAACAAAGAAATATATTTTAGTAATTACTTTAAACTTTTTAGTTTTCATTGTTTTAGACAGCTGCTGAATTAACGTTTAAATTGATCCACTGCATACCTCAGGCATTGCCACTATATTTGCGCACTGTCATGGGTTCTATTCCCACTTGATACAAATTGTGTGATCCGTACATATTTGTTTCAATACAATATTAGATATTGTACAATTGTTCTTAGAAAATTGTATTTGTTTAGGTGAGCTGCTAGCCCGCTGGTTCAAGTGCATATACGCGCTCGTCTGTCTCTGCCGAGGATGTCCAGGGTTCACCAGACGACGAGTAGCCAGGTTCAGGCAACAGGTATATATATTGCACTATAATAACAAGTTTGTACGTATACGACGTCTATCTTGCCAAAGTAGTAGGTATTTACTCAAAATAAGCTAGATACTAAACACCCGGTGTACTTAACCGGCGGGATGCAGGTCCCAATCCTGCCTGAGAGCAATTTTTGCTCTAACTAAAATTTATATCCTTAGGTACTAAAATTTTTATTGGCCACTCGCATTTTGGATGTGTACCTTATTACTGGCAATTGGCTCACCCCTATTAGATAACAGAGGTATCGGTAATTCCTAACCCTTCAGGATACATCAGTTTATTTCGATTTTGATGTTATTTTATGCTATGCCACGGTTTATTTCTTTTAATTTACTTAAGTGCTAGGACTGGCAGACGGCCGGTCTAATGCAAACGATAACCTGTGTCCATATCATCATATCTATACAGCGTGTTCTTGTTTATGGAATGAGCAGACTCATCGCCTGATGGTAAGCGATTACCGCCGCCCATGGACACCCGCAACACCAGAGGAGTCACAAGTGCGTTGCCGGCCTTTTAAAAGGGGATTGGGCCTCTGGTAACCTCACTCACTCGGCGAAACACAACGTAAGCGTCATTACACGCCGGTTTTCTGAGAGGTATCACTCCTGTCGAGCCGGCCCATTCCTGCCGAAGCATGGCAGTATCACTGACTTTCCCTCCAAAATTAAAACCCATGGATGTCTGCCTTATTTTTAATAGTAGCTTTGGCATTAGCTTTTAGCATTCTATTTAATTGAGAAAATTATAAGTATTCCTCAAATAATAAATATCTGACTACTGAAAAATTAGCTTTCGGTGATATTACTTAACTCTTGAACAAATGTATTAAAAAGGAAGTTACACATTTGATAAAAAAATTACTTCTGTGGTGTAAAAACTTGAGTAATGCAAAGAATTTTCTGCGTAAATAAAAATTTAATCCTTCCAGACAGTATTGCTACACTTGCCTTGTACGTGGTAAACCATCAGACTAAACCGGCGGACAGAATCACTCCGTAACGAGTGGGCGGGATTATTTACTAACGAAGTAGATTGCAGGTTAATGTTTGACAGAGCCAGGACGGATAGAAACGTTCTGTCGCGAAGCCCGACTAGGTGCGAACGAAAGTGATGAATGATGCGCGAGCGAGGATGTAAATATTTATCAACACATCAGCTATAGAAAACCCACATGGTGGTAATTAATTCTTACATGCTCTGAGCTGGTGCACTGGGTAACAGTCGCTTATCCCACAAGATACATAATAACAGTATTCATTTCAATCATAAGCTTAAAAATTCAGGTCCTTATTCCAAAATTCTAAGTAAATCTCGTATAAAATATAATTATCACGGTTTCATTTTGATGTTGAAAAAGAATGATGGCACTGGAGATGATATTACTATCTTAACGTCTCAGGTAACGTCTTAGGTAATTAAAGTTATAGATTACCAAGGTTAAGATGACTGTAAAGAAATTATGTGATAAAATTATCATCTCCAGTCTGAGTACTAATGAAGATCTATTGTAAACTATTTCAGTATGAAATAAGTGAAGCAGAGAGTATAGAGCGGCCACAGGCGTGGAGGACAGGATATCCTGAGTCTGACGTCACTCCAGAATTCGTCATACCTCCGGTGGAGATGTATCCGAGAGGTTACCCCAGGTAAGGTCCTTTTAATGTACTATAGGTTTTCTTTCAAGCCAAAGTAACATTATATTTTCTACATGCTTCTGTATATTTTGTTTATAGATACAGCTTTAAATTGCTTTTGCAGCACGTTAAATAATCCACTGGCCCAATTCAGACGTTGGCAATATACCTAACTCTAAGATAGCTAAGATCCACTAAACGTATTTTATCTATGGTATTAATGGAGTATATGTAAACGTCAATACTGCGTCAGTGTGTGTTTACGATAGTGGTATATTTAAAGCCGTCACTGACCATTCGCGGCCAAAGACATTGCTGAAATGTGCCAATGCCATTATAGTGATTAGTTTTACAATCTATGCACATACCATCCTGCTATCTGTGTAGAGATAGGCTGAGGTATACTGATGTGCAACCACCGTTAACCGATATGATATAGTTTAAGTAGAGTATTTCAGTTTTTCAATGGGGCAACTGAACAAGAAAAGAAAATTATCATAATTACCTAAATATGAAATTAAAAACATCTAAATTTTAATGAGAAGACGGCTGAGTCTTGGAACTTGAAACCCCAATAAACATAAATTCCAAATCAAAATCCAAGTCTAAAACTGCAAGACCGAAGGATAGGATGAGCTTGTTCTGCGTGAATCGGATCTGCAACAACTTAATGTCTAACCAGTAAATACTTAAACTACCTAATACCTAAACTTATTCTAAACATTCAAGGCCAATAAAATGTTTTTTTTATTAACTACCTAAGAATCTTAGGCCAGCTCTTGCAGTGACAAACTTCGAAATTGCAGATAACGGCACCAACTTGTGAGTAACCTCGGAAACTCGATATCCTGTATACTGCAGTTTGCAATTAGGAACTACATTAGCACTAATGAAACATACACATGCCTAGACTGCAGTAAGCGGTGGTTGGCTACCTCTAATTGTTAAAGCATAGAGTTACAAGAACGGCATATAATTGTGCTGATTCTGTCTAGACACAAAATTATAATAATGATACTGGCTTGTTTAGTGTGGGGATCACGGAAAATACAATGTGTTTGTAAATATATTATTCCGCTTTATTATATTTCGTGTCTCAGAGAGCAAGTGAATAGCCGGTATTTCTCATACGTCCCCGAAAAGCTTGACGGCCAGTTAATTCGTAGGATATTGGTATTGTTGACAGTTGAGAGTTGTGAGTGAAATATTCATATCTGGTAAGACTGAAAGCCGAACCAAACCTAAATCAGCTTATTATTATTATTATTATTATTACCAACCGAACATCTGTCGACCTTCATGAAAGAGGAATTTTGGCCAAGAGGGGTAGTATTCCGGCGATTTCTAGGCCGGCTACCGGACACCGCGCGACACACGACGCCGACTCTTCGTGTGAATTAGTGTTTAAGATTTTCTATTGTGTATTTATATACATGGTATTTTTATTATTTTAAGTTATATTGTATTGTATTGTATTATAGTATTTTATATGATATGGGCCTTGTAGCCTGAATTAAATAAATAAATAAATTATTAAACAAATAAATCTAATATTAAGATTAAAAGGGATAAAATACTTTTTGAAAAGCTGTGGCGCGTTTTAACAATTTAAAATGGTAGTTCTAAATAAAAGAATTCCAGTTCACATTTTTTTATACGACTGCTACAGCAGTGTTCCACTATGAGTCTGTAGTCATTTTTACAAAATGTTATTCAATTTTGAGAGAGAAATATTTATCTATATAAGTATTATATTTTTGTTTTATGTTTTATTCTTCTCATTTATTTACAACTGCTTCATTGGCTTAGTGGTCCTGAACGTGACTGCTAAGTTAGAGGTCCCGGGTTATATTCCCAGGTCGAGTAGTTTTATTGGATTTTCTATGAAATTCTTAGCTGCAGCTCGGATTTTGGGCTATGTGCTCGGGTAATGGGACCTAAACATACCGGCGAACTGTGGGTGTATATTAGTATGCCTCTGCCTAACCCTTCGTGGAATAAAGGCGTGATGGTATGTTATGTTATGATTACATTTTCATGTAGGAGGGCAGACTACATCCGCAGCATATCAATGCCTCAGGCTCCCGAGGCGCGGCGCGCGCGCGCGGAGCTGCGGCGCGGCTGGTCGGCGCCGCCGCACCACGAGAGCGAGCCCAGCTCCTCTGACTTCAGTTACGTCACCTTCGATGCTCAAACTATTACTGTACCCATCAGCGTCTGCGTCTCTATTATGGTTGGGTACGTATGATGCTTTGCTCGACTGATTCATTTTTATAATTCCTGATAGGCTTAAGCTTGACCGCCAGTTCGCCTGATGTAAAGCTACTTTCTACTATCGGACGACCAAAAGCACGAAAAAGCGACATCGATTCATGATGGACATTTCAAAAACCCGAACGAAATGCTTTAAGTCCACTTTTATTATGCGTACCTACTGCTGAAATGTGGAATGCGCTTGCCGAATGGGTTTTCCCCGATAGATATAAATGATCTATCGGTATCGGTATAAATAACCAGTATTTTCTAGGCAAGCGCGCTCCATGGTAGATGGAAATGTTTTTTAACACCAGGTGAACTGGATGGCAGTCGAACCTAAGCCTATGAAGAAGTAAAAAACCAACAGGTGGTTCAGCTCATCTGCTCGTTTGTCAAAAAAGCTCTAGTTATTCTTATGCAGCGTCGTTATGACTAATGTAATTGTATTCCAGGTACATAATTTTCGGCTCAATGATCTTCGGCTTGTGGGAGAAATGGGACCAGCTCGACGGAGCTTACTTCTGTTTTATATCTTTGAGCAGGTAATATGAGTAGACGTTGCTTTTGTGGTTTTTCCTAATTAACAATTTATTTGTACTTACAAATTATGTACGAGTGACGAAATAATAATCGAAGACGAGTTTTGTTTGTTTGATATTGAACTATTTTTGTTTAAACTGAGGTCATGGTCTTTGTTATTGACGTAGGTTTTCACGACCGAGTTATTTAACACTATTATTAAAATTAAGTCTTTTATTAAGGGGTGTATCTCTTGCGCGTCAAATTTTTCGGTCCTTGTATCCGCATTGAAACTAATTTTTAAAATTTTACTCTTTACAACTATATTTTGTGTTAATTTCTTATTTTTTGTTACTTAGTTGTTTTATTAGTCGGTAATATGTGATGTCCTTCCGCAGCATCGGGTTCGGTGACTTCGTGCCGGGCGAGCGCGTGTACTCGGCGCGCATCGAGACGTCGTTCATCGTGTGCTCCATGTACCTCATGCTGGGCATGGCGCTCGTCGCCATGTGCTTCAACCTCATGCAGGTACTCAATACTTTTTACTTCTTAACTTCTTATTACTCCAGGGATATAATGTATAGCTTTCCGTGACTTTTAGCTTATAATGCTGGGTGAAATTGGAGATAAGATATACGGTTGTAGAATTAGTGGTGGTGTCTCAATGCTTGATAGATAATAGACTAGACTATTTGCCTTATTACAGTTAGGTCATTTTAAGTAAGCATAATTTCCAGGCAAAGGAAGGTATATGTCGTAAATAGTGACTACGGAACAAGATTACTACTTATAGGAATCACTAGCGGAGAAAAATTTAATCAGAATCAGAATCGTTTATTTGTCAAACATAGGTATTAATTATATAATTCGTGTGCTATGTTAATAATATTATCTATACTGATTCGAGAGGCAAATGCAGCTTAATTAACGATTATCTGATTCTCCTTCCTGGCATACAATAAAACTGAATGTTGCATATTATAGCTTTTGGTCTTCTAAGACGCATAATGTTTGTGAATTTACTCTAGTATCAGAAAACGAGTATGAATGTCATGTGCAAGTGCACTCATAATAAGTACAGAGTTAAACATTCATGGCTGACACTTATAACTTCGTCTACAGATAATTGTCTCAAGCTCTCGCAAATAAATGTCAGGGATACCCTCGGAAATTTTGAAATAAATATCTAGATTATGTTCTCTAGATGTTGTGTTGTTTAGATTTGGTTTCAATAAACATGCTTGAGAACCGAACGTATAAACACTTTCCAACTTCCCGTAACATAAATACTACATACACCATAATTAATTATTAACTAATTATAAAATTTACTGCCTCATTAGTCTATTAGTCCCAAGCGGGATTGCTACGCTAGAGTTCCTGGGTTCGATCCCCATGTCGAGCAAAGTGTTATTGGGTTTTTCTATGAAATTCTTAGTAGCAGCATGGAGTCTGGATTTGTGCCCAGTTAATGGCAGTAGGCTCGCCCCTATTACATGTGACCTAAACGTACCGACGAGCTGTGGATGCACATTGGTGCACATCTAGCTAGCCCTTCGGGAAATACAGGCGTGATGGTATATTATAAAATTAATATATATTGTCTGGGGTGGTATCACCGTACTGCCAAATATTCTGCCATTATGCAATAATGTGCTAATATTGACATTACTGGTAATGACTTAACAACTGCGGTGTCAAGATGGCAATTGCTACACTCTTTGCGCTGTAGCTTGGTGCGGGTGACAGTTGCCTGTATGACGTTCTTATGGCATTCTGGTTGGGTTTAATTTAATTTACTACAGTTATTAATGATTTAATATATTACGAATGTGGTACAGCTAAAATACTAAGTCATAATTTGTAAATCGCGGCAACCTTCAAGAGTGAAACGAAATGTTACTGAAACTGTCACCCGCACCATGCTACAGCGCAAAGTGTATAGTGATATTACTGGTGCTGTTGGCATTCGTAGGCTAGGTTTGCGACTTACCATCAGGTGGTCCGTATGCTTGTCATCTTTGTACAATAAACTGGAAAGCCTTATAATATCCTTAACTTTTACAATATTAATAGCATCGATTTGTGTTTGTTTACATTTCAGGAGCAAGTAATGCACTACTTTGCGTGTCTCAAGCGGGCCGTCAAGCGCCTGGGCCGCTGCAAGAGATGACAAACCCTTGTATATATTGTACATAGACTAGTATACGACGATTATTATATGTCACACTTAATAAAGACTTATTTGCTATGTTTAATTATGTTTCTTAAATTGTCAAATCTTTGATTTAAATATAGATCAAGTTTTTGTATAAAAAAATACAAAATATGAAACGTTTTCCCCCGAAAAGGTTAAAGCGATGTATTATTTTTTTACCCACGAGCAATTAGCGAATGGCGTAGGTTTTTAAAAATATTCGTCTTGCAAAAGAAACTGCATCTTCCAATCCCAACTCCAAATTATTGAATTTTTACCAAAGGAGGTACAAATTCAAACTATAGAGTGAATTATGAATGACTATTGTAGAATTTTTCTACATTAGAAACAGTTAAGGTAAGGTAATACTATATATTTGTATATTGGGCATTGTTTTTTATTATAATCTTAAAGTTAAAGAAGGATTAACTTTCTTCACTCTATTTTGAACAAATCAGATTGATCTTAAAAGCTCTTTAGCCAATGTTACGCCTCTAAATAGATTGTTTTCAATTGGGTAGAAAAGTAGAAACGAAAGCATTCAATAAAACATTATCACTCACATAAATCACTACTTATACAATAAACTCTGAGATTTTTCAAAGCCTTACACTGGAACTAACAAAAGATTTTAAGAAAAAACATAGCTATTCTCAATCCGTCCACCACTTTCCAACATTAGGTGCTTAAAAATGCAGTGCATTTGTTCAGCTTAGCACTCCAGGATCCAGTGGAACGTGAAACCGCACTGAATGGACGCTTACGTGAGGGAGACTTTTTCTTAAGACGTATGAAAGCGTGTTTAAATGGGAAGTAAGGTTTTTTTTAATCACGAATGAGTCTTTAATCCTTGCCAACTGCAATAACTCCAGCGGGTTGAAGGACCATTATTTTTATGAAATGAAATCAAATTGTTAGTTAAAACAATGTCACCAAACCAAGAGAATAATATTTCATCAATTCATGTAATAGATATCAATAAAACGAGATAAAATCAGTAAAAAGTAGTTTTATTTCAATGTCTAATATTCGCGTAAGTGTCAGAAACCAGTGAATCTATACTAAGTAATATTATAAAGAGGTAAAGTTTGTGAGGTTGGAGGGGGTAAACTCTGGATCTACTGAACCGATTTTGAAAATGCTTTAAGTGTTAGATAGTCCATTTATCGAGGAAGGATATACGCTATATAACATCACTCTATGCCACTTAGGGACGGAGCAGCGCGGGTGAAACCGCAAAGTTAATAGAATAAAGTTACTGTAGACTATCGTCAATAAGCCATTTTTTTTTTAATTTAGATTGTGAAAACGCAAACTTATTATGGATAAGAAACGTTGGTGACTAAATTGATGTTGAAAACAAATATCTAGAGTAATCTAACCGTTTTCGAAGTCTTGTACGTATTAAATAGTTAATTATCACGCGCTTAAACGGTGAAGGAAAACATCGTGAGGAAACCTGCATGCCTGAGAGATTTTCTCGATAGCGTGTGAATTCTGCCAACCCGGACTAGGCCAGCGTGGTGGACTATAGCCTAATCCCTCTCATTCTGAGAAGAGATCCTTGCCCAGTAGTGGAACAGTATAATGGGTTGGTTATGTTATGTATGTAATCTAACCGTAGCAAATTTCTCATGTTTCTTTTGAAAATTAGGTACCCATTACTTAAATTTACTTAATTTCCGGACAGAATTAGCAAACAACTTTGTTAGTAACAACTTGAGAGAACACTTAAAGTTGTAACGTTACTTATCTAATTAGAAGGTTCTATGGCTAACTTTATACTTACTACCTCTTATGAAAGTTGTTACGTACTGTAACCAAAATTTGCAGAAAGCTTGCACACAAGCGCCGCAACAGCGCTTTCAATCACAAAGCTACATGTAACTTAAGTTAACAAAATTAAGCCTGAGACTACTTACTGCTGACGAATTTGCACAGCAGCTGGAAGTTTCTGAACTCGTGAACCGTGAATTTTGATTCAACATCACTTTTTTTGATAGTAATACTCAATAACACTGCTCGACCTGGGAATCGAACCCAGGACCAGTAGCAGTCGCGCTTAGGAGCACTAGATTAATTAGGCAGTCAAAGCCGGTTTTTTAATATAATATTTGTGTAATTGTCTAGCTTTTATAGCCATGTAACATAAGTTAACAACTGAAAGTCGAGTGACGAGTTAGCGACAACGTTCCGTTTTAATTCAAGTACGGAACCATTAATACGCAGTACGCTATAGTGCAAAGTTTATGTTCAACGGTTTTTGCTGGCGTGAGGTGCACTTGAATTAACTAAAACTTGAACTAACAAAAGATTTTAAGAAAAAACATAGCTATTCTCAATCCGTCCACCACTTTCCAACATTAGGTGCTTAAAAATGCAGTGCATTTGTTCAGCTTAGCACTCCAGGATCCAGTGGAACGTGAAACCGCACTTGAATGGACGCTTACGTGAGGGAGACTTTTTCTTAAGACGTATGAAAGCGTGTATAAATGGGAAGTAAGGTTTTTTCTTAATCACGCATGAGTCTTTAATCCTTGCCAACTGCAATAACTCCAGCGGGTTGAAGGACCATTATTTTTATGAAATGTTAAAAAAATTGTTAGTTAAAACAATGTCACCAAACCAAGAGAAAATAATATTTAATCAATTCATATAATAGATATCAATAAAACGAGATAAAATCAGTAAAAGTAAAAGTAGTTTTATTTCAATGTCTAATATTCGCGTAAGTGTCAGAAACCAGTGAATCTATACTAAGTAATATTATAAAGAGGTAAAGTTTGTGAGGTTGGAGGGGGTAAACTCTGGATCTACTGAAACGATTTTGAAAATGCTTTAGGTGTTAGATAGTCCATTTATCGAGGAAGGATATACGCTATATAACATCACTCTATGCCACTTAGGGACGGAGCAGCGCGGGTGAAACCGCAAAGTTAATAGAATAAAGTTACTGTAGACTATCGTCAATACGCCATTTTTTTTAATTTAGGTTGTGAAAACGCAAACTTATTATGGATAAGAAACGTTGGTGACTAAATTGATGTTGAAAACAAATATCTAGAGTAATCTAACCGTTTTCGAAGTCTTGTACGTATTAAATAGTTAATTATCACGCGTTTAAACGGTGAAGGAAAACATCGTGAGGAAACCTGCATGCCTGAGAGATTTTCTCGACGGCGTGTGAATTCTGCCAACCCGGACTAGGCCAGCGTGGTGGACTATAGCCTAATCCCTCTCATTCTGAGAAGAGATCCTTGCCCAGTAGTGGAACAGTATAATGGGTTGGTTATGTTATGTATGTAATCTAACCGTAGCAAATTTCTCATGTTTCTTTTGAAAATTAGGTACCCATTACTTAAATTTACTTAATTTCCGGACAGAATTAGCAAACAACTTTGTTAGTAACAACTTGAGAGAACACTTAAAGTTGTAACGTTACTTATCTAATTAGAAGGTTCTATGGCTAACTTTATACTTACTACCTCTTATGAAAGTTGTTACGTACTGTAACCAAAATTTGCAGAAAGCTTGCACACAAGCGCCGCAACAGCGCTTTCAATCACAAAGCTACATGTAACTTAAGTTAACAAAATTAAGCCTGAGACTACTTACTGCTGACGAATTTGCACAGCAGCTGGAAGTTTCTGAACTCGTGAACCGTGAATTTTGATTCAACATCACTGCTCCCTGTTTTTCGGTCATAATATTTTTTTTTTTGATAGTAATACTCAATAACACTGCTCGACCTGGGAATCGAACCCAGGACCAGTAGCAGTCGCGCTTAGGAGCACTAGATTAATTAGGCAGTCAAAGCCGGTTTTTTAATATAATATTTGTGTAATTGTCTAGCTTTTATAGCCATGTAACATAAGTTAACAACTGAAAGTCGAGTGACGAGTTAGCGACAACGTTCCGTTTTAATTCAAGTACGGAACCATTAATACGCAGTACGCTATAGTGCAAAGTTTATGTTCAACGGTTTTTGCTGGCGTGGTGCACTTGAATGCATTACGTCGTTTGTGGCTATAGAAATAGCGTAAGCGACATGGGTATAGAGAAAAGTCGACAGCCCACCGCCGCGCCGGATAAAAACACTCATTGTCTCGAAAATGTCTTGAACACAGCAAATCCTTAGCAACTTTTGCATTCTATTATTAATCCTAATGATTCACCAAAAGCTCAGAAAAATAATTAAAATAAAGCAAATCTTATCCTGCCATGACTGGAACCAAAACTGACCTTTAATAGGCCAGCATATATTTTAGAGACACCATTCACAAGGCGAAGGAAATAATTTTAACATCTTTGTCATACTAACTTATATACATCATTTCATCTTATCTAACAAGTCAGTAACAAAAACTAATTATTAGTTGTGTTAGTAATCATAATAAAGATAAGTATAGCATAATAATATATTTTATTATACTTCATCTTCTCGGAAGTTATATGAAAATCCATTATTGACCTGTTTTTTTTATACATAGACAAAATATGAAGTATAAAATGATTGTAGGTGGTAGTAAGTGAAGTATAAATGCAATTTTGTTTAAATTATGATAACAAACCTTTATGGTGACAGCTGAGGCAGTAGGGAATTGAAAAATTCAAAATTAGAATGAACGTTGATTAGCTCACTCGCGAGTTTTATTTTTTGTTATCGATTCTTATTTTTTTTGTAGGTGAAGTATAATTTTATTATAGATACTACCTAATAAACTTCACTCGGGGAAAAAGACACATTGACACATTACAAACTCATCTTGTTTGATATAGCTGCATCACAAAATTTTAATCGATAAAACACATTTAATTATCTGTGCAATTATCGACTCGCACGATATCTTTTGTCTATGGCATCAGTCAAACGACGGGACGTGCGCACGTTTTTGCGCGGCTATAGAAAATTTTCTTTTAAAAAATCGGAATTATTAAGACTTTCAATGTAATCGTGTCTCCTGTGTTTAATAAAGTGTGGTGTGTACCTACAATTATAAATTGTATAATTGTGGAACAAAATGTATTAAACGCTGCTTACAATTTTGTCACTCGTCAAATGGTAATCCAAACAAACCATGTAGTATCTACCTACATATTCTGATTTTGAAATTAGGATTTTAACTTTTGTGTTGTTGTGTATTTTCGATATTACTTTTATATACTTCGGTATGTATTAGTGTAGTGTACTCGAGTCTGTGTGTGTATGTGTATTTTGCAATTGTATTACTTATTTAAAAATTCTGTATTACCCACAAACTATTCATAAAGGTGCCGTCAAGTTTTCAAGTTAGTTTGAAATTAGCTGCCATGCTGTTCTTTGGCGCCATTGCTGATTGATGCAGGCCTCAGGTAAGTACCTAATTGATAGATATCATTATAAATAGGTATATCGAAATAATCGGGTTTTGATTTATGTCTACCTATGCAAAGTTTTCTAAGACTATTCTCTGACCTTAATTTGAAATAACGATGTTTTTCGACGCAATGTTTTGATGAAGGTATACCATAAAAATGTTTTTCTATTAAAGCTATCATTTTAAGTTTGTTGTTGTTATTGTAAGTATAACAACCCATTTCAACAATACTACTTACATTTAGAAAATATTTTTTATGTAGATATATGCAAAGTATGTACCTATACGTAGCTCTAATATGATAGTCACCTAAATTAACATAAAACATAAATATACATATTTTTATATTCCGCATACATGAATTAAGTAAATAAGAATTTCAAAGGTACTTAGATACGTAGCTACGAGTACCTATTGATGGGTACACAGGGTATATTTATATAGCTTAAGGTTCCAAATTCAATTATTTGTCTTTTTTTTGTTGTTAGATTGGCACAATTGTTTTCCATTTTGGCGCGGAGTTTGAGTTGCCTCTGTTATTTACATTGCTGTTTTTAGTTAGTATTAGTGTATACTGCGAATGACATAATGGACAATTTACTATAATTATTCTGGATTTATATTTGCTTGTACAACCTGTCTACTTCTAACCCTTATCTCATAAACTTCAAGCCCACAGTCAAATGCAACAAAATGGCGGGTATAAAAACACGTTCCATATTTAAATATAAAACGCCCGTCAAATGTTATAACTCTCCCTCGTTTTATGGCTCAACTACAAGAGTGTTCTATAAACTTCGACGCTCAGTAGAATTGCTCGCACAAATTAAAGAGGTTAGTTCAGGAACTTGGCGATTACTCTGCCGCACTCCCATACGTTTTGGTCTGTTAAAAACTTTCACCATTATGAGAATAGCTAGCTATTTATTTTATTCAGGTTTCGTTCGAGGATCTCTTTTTGAGTTAGACGAAATTTTCTTTAAAGAAAGCTGTTTTGGTGTATTCTGAGAATAGATCGTCCAACGTTTCTCATGGAATTGTTAAAAGGCAGTTTACGAGTGTGTCTTATATTGATATCTATTTTATTACATCAACTGGTTTTTTAACTAAAGTCCATATTCAAATGTAGGTAATCATATTACGTATTCCATCGAAATTAGAAAAGGTTACAGTTATGTATATACTATACACTATACTATACATGTATATAACAAAAAAATAAATGCAATCATTATTCAATATGATCACCCCTTTACTGTCCAACTGGTGAGCACGAATTTTCTTTGAAGGTAACAAGGGTTCAGCTATAATCCAACTCGCTTTCTTAGTCGCCAATGGTAGGCAGACTTCATACATCTTGACAATATCTTTCTGGCATTCAACTCTCCTCACGACGTTTATACTCCACCGTTTTCTGCCATCAACTGTTGTTTACGTATATGTGATTTGTAAAAATAATAATTCATTGAAAGTAACAGTTTTTAGCAGAAATTCCTCAACTTCTCTAGCTTTAATATAACTATGAACAAAATTGAAAACTGTATGTACCTACTTAATAATAATAATTCCTCTAGTCGGTAGGTACCTATACATTTCACCATGTAAATCATACAAGATTTAGGTACACTTTTTCGTACGTTCAGCTTTACTTGACTCTCTCTAATGCTGAAAAAATACAGGATATAAAACTACCGTTTCTTGCTAATGGGATTCCTTAATCATTCAAAAGTGGCCATAACTTTTGAGAAGGAACTTGTTTAAAATTCTAGTAGTTAAGAGCTACGTTCATACGCCCGGCTGCACTAGTTAACTGCTTGGAATAAAGAATCTTAATATTATTCTGACGCTTATAATTAGCAATTGAAATAATCTTTAGTGTGTTTCTACTGGTGTTGCTGGCGTCTATAGGCACGGTAAGCGCTTCTCATCAGGCGGCGGCCCGTATGCTTGTTGGTCAACTTATTATAATAAATAATAAATAGTGATGCTGAGTGCCAGAGTACTTTGGATAATCATGTATGTACGTATGAAATGACACTCGTGGTGTCTCCGTTATTGCGCTAAGTACACAACTTAAAGTAGGTATAACATTGCTGCTCGGGTTTTTATCTAAGAGTATGCAAAAGAATTCGTACTAAATATGTGTCTTTAAGGAAAATATTCATAAAAGGTTTTCAATAAATTTGCAAACAGTTATTGTTATCACGTTACTAAAGGTGGTACCTAATTTATGTAAAGGTACAGTAAGTACCATGTGACCTCTTTAGGGAGTCGTATTGTTCAGAATACCTACGGTACTTTTGGTGTCAGGTTACTTATTGTATCGGAAGTGAAAGCGCCGCAGGTTTGTGGAAATATGTTGAATGATTGTTTGGTTTATGATAAGCACCTTCGCTTTTGATATGCATAAAGACACAAATAATATAATACTCTAAAGGGTAAGGCGGTACTGTTTGCAAGTGTAGGTCAAATAGTCAGCTCGTTTGGGAGTATTTAGGTCCTAGCAATAGGAAAAAAAGCTATTGTTCTGACTGACGAACTGAACTAACTGAACTGACTGCCTCATTAGTCTAGTGGTCCCAAGCGCGACTGCTACGCTAGAGGTCCTGGGTTCGATCCCCAGGTCGAGCAAAGTGTTATTGAGTTTCTCTATGAAATTCTCAGCAGCTCGGAGTCTAGATTTGTGCCCGGTTAATGGCAATAGGCTCGTTCCCTATTACATGGGACCTAAACATACCAGGCGAACTGTGGGTGTACATTAGTACGCCTCTGCCTAACCTTTCGGGGAGTACAGGCGTGATGGTATGTTATGTTATGTTCTGAACTAGGCAAAGATACGAACTCCAAACTGGAACCAAACTCAGTACCTACCCAACGCTTAGCAGCTGCAGTCAATACAACTAATCCAATGAGTTTATTTTCTAAACGAAAAAAGCTGAATTATTCAAAAAATCCCTGAATAAACCCGCAATTTTATTCATACAAGCGGCAAACATACATTTTTCAAAGCGACAGAGATACGCACAGCGTTCTTTATTGTTAAAAAGGTACCATCTTTTACGACCACAATCGGGTAAATGGCGCATAACGAAGCGGACACGGCTATATAAAATGTATCAGTCATACGGACGCGGGCCTTATTACGACTTGGTATATGTTGGCCTGTGAAATACATACAATGCTATGTTCCTGTGAAGTAGTCTTTTAACACGTTTATTTTCGGGAGACTTATCTAGGGTAAAGATATAAAACGCAAAAGCTAGGTTGTCACAACTGAATGTAGCTACGATTGCCGTTTTTTTTAAAAAAGTTTCCAATTTGGGTCGCCCATTACTAGTATCTGCTAAGCTAATGCTTCTGTTACGAGTGGGTTCCCATCGTTAGTGTAATGGGTGGGTTTCGTACCGGCAACCACATGATCGCAAGTCCGACGCCCTAGCCATTAGGCCACCGCCGCTTCTTATTAATTGATTTATCCTATTAAATAAATTAAAAACAAGGTAGGACATAGTTCCTACATAAACAAGCTCTGTGAAATCGTTTGTCAACACTGAAAAAATATTTTTTATGTATCTTTTTTTTTATGGTAAGCGATTACCGTCGCTCATGGACACCGGAAACACCAGAGGAGTCACAAGTGCGGCCTTTTAAAAGGGGATTGAGCCTCCTGTTTAACGCTGGTTTTCTGTGAGGCTGTGGTATCACTCTGGTCGAGCTGGCACATCCGTGCCGAAGCATGGCTCTCTCACGTAAAAAAAATATTGATTGTTCACTCCTAAATGATCAACCATATCGCCGGACTCTACAGCCACGCCAAGAGCAACAACGTGACTTCTCGCTTTCTGCTAAGAAAATGTTATGATCAATTTTAACTCGTTTTCCATCATTGGATAATGTTTAAATACCAACAATCCACCATGTTGGAAGCTTGGTTCTAATATTGCATGTTCTGCTAACATTCAGTCCCTTAAATTACGCGTAAATTAGCGTCCGGCCACGCCTTGGTATATTTCTGGGGCCGACTTAAGGATAACGTATTTGACATTACTTCATCCTTTATTTTCATATCGCGAGTTTGACACTCTTGATGGAGGGCCTAAGAGGATGGCCGAAAGGCTTTGTATGTACTGGTAATAGTGTCAACATGTTACTTTGTTTAGCGAAGTGTCATTTTTGATAAGGTTTCTTGAGTTGGGTTTTCAGTGTTTTGTTTTATAGCCTGTTTCTATGTTGCATAACAACAATGCTTACAAAAATACATAGCCGACTTCCAGAAAGAGGAAGTTCTAAATTCGACTATATAATTTGAAGTTTAATTATGTTTCGACTATCGTTTATGGTCCGATTTTGAAGATAATTATATTGTTTTATACTCTTTTGAGATTTTCCAAGTCGACTAGTGTCTGACCATCGAATGTGTTGTTAGTTTAGGGTTCTATACGCCAAAAGAAAGAAAGGACCCTTAAAGGATCACTTCGAACTTTCCTTTGGTCTGTCAAGATCCTTTTTCTCAGGAAAGGTTTTCTATTTTTGATTTCGTAGCTGTTAGTAACTAATTTTAAAACACTAAGAAGTTCAACACCTCAGTCTCCCCATGAACATGACCATCAATCCGTAGAAAGTAGTTTTAATACAGTTTAAGGCTTCATAACTGATTACAATTTAGTTTCCTATCATTGTGTTGTTTTTTTCTTAATGTGCCTGTTCATCTTCTGTAATGTTGTTTGCGTGACACGCTCATGTAATTGCGGCTCTTCCCATTGCGAATATAGTGTACCTATGGGTTTAATATTAATGGTGTTTGTGTGTACTTACGGGACACGGCAAGATTTGGTTTACTCGCTCAATGGGCAATAATAACACTCTTTTATTGCATTCATTTTGTTGTTTGTTTATGGCAGTTATACTGTTCTTTATATTAGATTTTTAGTTAGTGTATACACACCTAATGCAGTTTACAAATGTTACTGTCGTGGAAATGTATTTGATTACGGTAATTCTATTCAATCTCTTCAACATTGAAAACTACTTACTTATAAAAATCCTTCTCGCAAACAGTCTGGCAATAAATAACAATCATGAAACAGTTTACTAAAACAATATTATCGCTAACACAAATAGATTACAAAATACGTCAGCGTATTCCCAACGTTGCCATCCTTCTGAATTTTCTCAGAAAAACTCGTTGAGGTAATATGTACAAGAGAGACGTAGCGGAGTTGTTGCTATGAAGCAGCAACTCCGCAACTGCAACAGATCAGGAGATTTGTGGAACAATTAGCCGCAACTCATGCAGCCACCGGTTTAGAATAAAAAATACAAGAACAATATCTGAACTACTATAGAAATTGACTTTTGGAATGCTCTAATTTTAATCTGCGTTTTATTTTAAAGCCAAGTAAAAGTAAGTTATGTGTAGGTAACATAAAGGTAAAGAGGGGAAGCTGGGGTAGTAGCGTGTGCAAGTAAACTTAAATTAAAACATTGTATAGTGTGATAATTTTACAGCGTAGTACATGTCATAACTGAAGTAGTTGACCCTTAGTACGTAAGTACATAATACCTCAACAAAAGAACTTTTCTTGGTACGACAGTAATATATTCGGTGTATCGACAGCGCGACGTAGCTCGTAGGCCGCTTCCTATCCGGTAACGGATTTATGTTTTCCGCCTGACGACATGTGAGTGTGGCCATAAGAGATGCGATAAGATCGCAGATTCGCAGTGAAGAACGAAGG
This sequence comes from Acronicta aceris, assembly GCA_910591435.1. Taxonomy (NCBI): domain Eukaryota; kingdom Metazoa; phylum Arthropoda; class Insecta; order Lepidoptera; family Noctuidae; genus Acronicta; species Acronicta aceris. The sequence goes on along the minus strand of OU342778.1, from coordinate 430,714 downwards.
GTGAATGGGCTGGTAAATAGGTTGGGTTTTCTTTTATGAAATGTTTTTATTTATATTTCTCGCGCAATAGGTTTAATAATAAATAATAAATAGTGTTATTTGAATATAAAAAAAAATTCGTTGTTGTTTCCCTTGTTCATCTAGTTATTCGCAATCCCGTGCGAATTTCCAAAACTCATTTTTTGGTGGATATCTTTACTTTATTCTCACTTATCTGCCTTTAAAGTTTCTAGGCGCTAGACAAAGTTTCTAAGATTTTGTGATGAGCATTCTACTACTATATATTGGTATAAAATGCTATGCTAAATATAATGCTATGTACTGAAAATACAAAAGTTCTATTACAAAAATACCATTTATATAGGGACATATAAAAAATATAATAAGTAAGTACTTACTTCGTGGCCACACAAACAAAACAAGTAGACAAAGCGTATTTCTCTCATATATTATTAGGTATGTTATCAACAATAAAAATATTTCCTTTAAAAATACATAATGTATTGTTACATGTGTGTGTAATTTAATAAATAGAGCTCGTAAAGAACCGTCAAGGCAAGCTTATGCTTTGTTATTAAGACCACCCTATTCGGTCGCAATAGCGGTGATTATTAAGTGCGCTGGTATGGCTTATAGAGCAAAAGGATTTAAACAATAGAACCATGGGTTTACCGCTGATGTTCGATGAACAAGTACTATATTAGTAAACAAAGGTTAATTTAATTGTACCAACATACGTAATAACATACCATCACGCCTGTATTCCCCGAAGGGTTCCGCAACGGTGTACTAATTTGCACCCCAATCATTGCCATCAGCTGTGCATAATTCCAAGCTGCTATTTCATGGAAAACCCCAATAACAGTGCTCGACGTGGGAATCGAATCTATAGTAGCAGTTGCGCTTGGGACCACTACACTAATGAATAAGTAATTTTACCTGATCTAACTTTTTTAAATCGCGGGGTAAAAATCTAATAGGTATCTATCTTAGATCTACTTACCAAAATTATTAAATTATTCAGACATAATTTAATTTTGTGTCATCCACAGACTATAATAAGTATGTCATCTTCAAAGATTATGACGTAATTAATTTCTTTCATGTTAAAATCAATTTATTCAATTCAGAACGAGGCTTTATTTATTAAGATGACAGCTTCCGTTCGCGACTTCGTCTCTTTAAATTATAGTTTAAATTAGATTCGATAGATCTTTAAGTTATAGTTTATTAATAATATCTACATTTAGACCTATTCGGCCTTATTCCAAAACACAGACTATCTTTAGTACTGGCTTTAGTTCTAGGATTAAAACTGGACTAAATAAAACTCTATTATAAAACACAGTTTAACACCAAAGCATGGACTATCTCTGGTACCAAAGTTAAACCTCTGAGACCCCTAGTTTAAGTATGGACTAACATGACATTACTTTATTTTTGAGGTTAGCTTATTTAGTATCTTGTGTATTTCTAAGTAAAAATTTTTGTAAATGGATATTAACATTATAGATATGATGGATTTAGAAGATTTAGATATGTTAGAGACGTGTCGGCGATCTGTAAGACGTCGTAATCGTATAAATCCTTTTGATTTGAGTGACGAAGATTTTCGGTATAAATACAGATTTACAAAGCGATTCGGATTTTCACCCCTTTTTTTCTTTTGTTGTTCCATTTTATTTGTCACTATTATTAATACTGAATTACTGACAATGTACAATGGTGAATAATTATCAAGTACTTAGTTATGTTAAAGGACGCAACAACAATAATGACGTTTCAAATAATGCGCGCGAATGAAATTTTAATTTCGTTCCGTTTCACTCAGAGTTGTTGCAAAATATAACAACTTGATTATAAAAAGGTCATCAACAATATAAACTGTGCTTGCTCAGTAAATTGCAATATAAACAAAAAACTATTTATGATATATATTTGTATTAATAAATAATTATTAAAGTATTTCAAATGTTATTATACTATCAATATTAAGAAAAACGGAACGTTGCTTGGAATGAAGCCTGAATGAACGAATGAAAGATTGTAATTTTTTACATATATATATCTGTGGATTTTATTTAGTCCTTAAGACGAACTACGGTTTAACTGATCCTCGGATAGTCTGGGTTTTGTAATAAGCACTCATGTTGGTCCTGGTATTAACATTAGTACCGTAACAATCCAAGATCAGTAAGTCCGGGTTTAAGCCAAGACTTACGCATTTTTTTGTAATAAGACGGATTGTGTTAAATTAAATCAAATTTATAAATTACAATATAAATTAATATAATTATGTTTTTCTGTGCCAAAAGTATCCTTGGTCAAGATATATTCTGAATATTTTTATAAACTACAGAGGCGGCAAACAAGCTGATAGCCCGCCTGATGTTAAACTGTTACCGTTATAGCCTATGGAATTTTGCAACACCAGGGGTATCACTCTGACCCTGTTAATTAAGGAGGAATAGTTGGACTGGCAGCATCGGAGACATGCTGCGATGCATGACAGGGTCGGTAACAAAACACCACCGATCCCCCCCACTGCCAACACAACGCTTCCTAGCGGAGTTCTGGCGACCTTGCTCACTGTTAGGAACACAACATGGCACGGAGCTATGTTATGAAGTCGTAAGCACGTAGACTTAGGTACATGTTACACTTCTACCCAACTCTTCAGGGAATACAGGCGTGATAATGTGTATATAATCTCATACTATCGTTTTTATATTTTTTAGTAAAATAACTTTTGAAAATAAAGAATTTTTTATGTGTTAAAAAGCATCGATTAATTGAAGACTCGATAAGCTGAGTGAGCGGTAAATAATTGAGGGATTGTGTTGTGAATAATGGAGGGATCGTCCTCTGGGGCACCACCTACCTATTATTATACAGTTTATGAGAAACAAACAGAACATGAAGAAATCGGAGAACCTAATTACTTCATCACTACATAGTATAAAACAAAGTCGCTGTCGCTGTCTGTCCGTCGCTATGTATGCTTAAATCTTTAAAAGTACGCAACGGCTTTAGAAGCGGTTTTTTTAATAGATAGAGTGATTCAAGAGGAAGATTTTAAGCTATTTAACATTACGCTACGACTCTTAGGAATGGGGCAACGCGGGTGAAACCGCGGGCGGGTCGCTAGTATTATTTAAATTGTAAAAAAAAAACATTTTAGGATGTACATAGATTAAATTCCTCACTGCCATTCAGAAAAACTATATTATTTTCTTATCAAGTAGTAGCTTTTTTATTTTATTTATTTAGGTACAGTTGAACAGAGATATAATTTACTTACCTTTTTCTTTTTCAAGTTCCATCTCCATCAGCAATTTCAGAGATAGATACGTATTTTTAAGACAGGGTTGTCAGTTATGACTTATGAGTTATGAACATTAACAAACAGCCGTCACTCCAAGTGTTAACTTAGCATGATGTGTAAAAGTGATCTTTCCGCGTTATGACACATGTCATGTTTATTGCTACACTGGTCTAGTAGCTACGAATACGGCTAAATGTGGGGTCCTGGGTTCTATACCCGGGCTAAGCGAAGTGTTATTGGATTTCTCTGTAGATGTGAGTTTGTGCTCGGATATGGTACATCCGGGATACAGGCATACTTAATGGTATGTTTTTTATGACACATCATTTGACAAGACAAGTCTAATATATCAAAGATCGTGTCACGACGCGTTATTGCTATTAAGAGCTAGGGATGCCGCTCTAAATATTGTAAAACGTCATTCCTTTTTTACAAGCTAAAAACAACACGTATAGTGCCTCTAGAATCAAAGTCGTCAGTTAATAATATTAACACATGTTTTCTATTAATTCGTGCTATTGTTTTTTTGTTACCCTTTTATTCTATAGGTCTATCTATCTAAAAGTCCCTAATTTCGTTTAAAAATAAAGGGGACGGAGCGAGGCTTGCGCGACCTGTTTTTATTAATGGACCAGTCCTCATTTCTAGATATTATCGTTTTGTGTATTCCTAAAAAGTACCAGTTACATATCAGCCTTTTCTAAAAGACAGACACATTTGAGAATTACCATAACCCTTGTCAACTTTCATAAAATTAAATACAAAACCCGCTCCGTACAGCCCTGAACAAAAATGTACTTACTAAAAATACATTTTAATAAAAGAATTCCAATAAAAGAAGCACATTTGATATTAGAATCATACAACCTTTGGGTGTGAATGTACTCATTATAACGCCCTTGTTCGTACATGAACGAGACATTTAATTTTGTGCGTGTCTGTATTTTTCTGTTCTATTTATTCTGTCATTCTGTCTGATATTGTACACGCTTAACTTTTATATATTTTTGGCAAAATAATTTGATAATATTATCAGTGAAGTGTGTATTCACTCGTTCAAATATAATGGAATTATTTTACGTACTGGTTTATTTATTGGTTTATTTAGTAGTGCAGGTATACTACTGAAACAAAATAAGTAAATATTTAAAGGCATTATGGATTTCTAACTTGATACATTCAAATTTATCCGGTACTTAGCAGAAAATACATACAAATAAGTAAAGTAATAGTCTTTTACAAGGTTATTTATTAACAGAAACATACAGATGGTAAATAAAAACTAGTATAGTCTAAAAAATATTGTACATAAAAGTATAATATAGTTTTTGGCATGCGAATATATATTTCGTGCGGGTATCAAACCCACGTCTATCAACTGCTGCACCAATTCGAGAGTTTAATTCACAGCAATGATAAAGATCCATGTGAAATTGCAATAATATATTATTTCCAACGAAGCTTACATAATATACCCGACTGGGTAACCGATATTTAATTTCCCTTACTGACTCTCATGCAAGGTTCGATAAGCTTCAATAATATATCTCTTCGTTCTGGCTAGCACTCCTAATTTAATAAATGTCTTTCACAATTCGATTATACAAGATATATATTCGATTTTCGATCGCGAGAAATGGAATTAACGATGAAAATAGGAGACAAGAGGAAAGTGTGATATTTTAACAATATTAAATCCTTACATTTATTAAAAGTGCTGTTACTATGTAAAAACCGGACAAGCTTGAGTCAGACTCGTCCACTGAGGGTTCCGTACAAATTTGTAGGTACATATTATGATTAAAAAACAAATGTATTGCTTTCAGAATTTTCCCTATACTTGTAGTTTATTACGGTATTACTTGACAAATTTCATAGTAGTAGGTTTGCGGAAAATACCCTTGAAATAAACATTTATGGCATAAACGGCCGTATCTTATTTTTACGTTAACTCAGAAGTTTGATATTTTTCACAGCATCAAGGGACTGTAGACCCGAGTATATGGTTTTAATTTCACCTCGATACCTCCACGTGTTCTCGAGATAAGAGTCTTGACTGGCAGAAGAGGACGAACGGACAACAAAGTGTTCCAAGTGTTCCGTTTTTTCCTTTTGAGGTACGGAACCCTAGAATTGAATTGGAGTTGTGGAAGACAGATATCTTATGTTGTCATATCAATAACTGAATCATGGGCGTCTGATATAATTAATTTAATCTTTATCATCTCCAATTAATATGACCGATAGAAGCATAGTCTTTTTGATCTATTGTTTGCTTTTTTCTTTGTTCTGATATTTGTGTCTCCATACTGTAGGCAAAATAAGCGTTTTTTCTTAAAATCTTGCGCAGGAGTGCCTACTTAATCAGTTCCTACTAGAGGAATACCTACTCTACTTTTTCTTCGATCCTTGTTGGTAAGTCGATATATTTAAATTCCAATATAATTTATTTCGGTATGAAAATGTTTAATATGACGTCAATATCGTTCATATTGTATTTTGAGAATCCAATAAATATGTGTCTGTCTTTAGACTTATGTGTTATTTCATAAAAGGTTATTATATTTGCATTGAACAAATAAGAGGTTTGTTCTTTATAAAGGACTAATGACGGAGTTAGAGATAGAGAGTTTACCTACAAACTAGAATGAAGGAGAGTACTGTTTACATAGTTTCGAAGTAGAAAGAGAATATACCAGACTATCAGACTATTTTACCAAGTCTCTTCAGTTTATCCAAATATTTTATATCTTATAAACATCCCTCATAAAATATGTCCTATGCACTGACGTCCAGTTACATTAGTATAAAATAATCAACCCATTATACTGTACCACTGCTGGGCACGGGTCTTCTCTCGGAATGAGAGGGATTAGGCTATAGTCTACCACGCTGACCCAGTACGGGTTGGCAGACTTCGCACGATATCGAGAAAATCTCTCAGGCATGCAGGTTTCCTCACGATGTTTTCCTTCACCGTTTAAACGCGTGATAATGAACTATTAATACACTTATGACTTCGAAAAGTTAAAGGTGCGTGCCTTGGGTTCGAACTCCAGATCTTTGACTAGGCAGTCCGACGGTCATACCTGGCTATCACTGCGTCTCTACATTAGTATGATGGATGTTAATTGATCATTGGAATTTACGACCTTTCTATTCGTCGGGGTCACTACTCCACTGGTGAATACTAGGCAATAGGTAAGATATATTTCCAGCTTAAGTCTTAGTTGTTCAAGAACACTAGTTATAGTGTTTAGTTGTTGAGTTCCAAACTTGTAATTAACCTGAAGATACCCAATAGTTACTCTCCAGTGAGAAGCCAGACGGAGGCAGGCCAGTGCTAATGTACAAGCGAAGCTATAATTATATTAAAGATACGGAAATCATAAATCCGAATTTCCAATTGTGATTACTTTTCAGTATGAGTCCGGAATGAACCGAATTTATTCTTACTTACTTACATTTGAATATCGATTTTTTTAACGCTTCGTATGTCAGCGTGAGTTGAGCAATGGTTGCTATGCTAGAAGTTTTGCTAATTAAGGGTCCGGCGGAGCTTGAATTGCCCACAAACGTAATACCAAAATAAATCGTAATCAAAATCAAAATATTCCATCAAATTATGTTATTATTCGGAATCTAGGTTCCTACCATACTATTTCGTCTACTACTGCTTCACTGGAAATAAAAGATTGGAAAATCGTTCCAAACTTGGTAATGTTAGCAAAAATTGCATTCGCTTACATTTATTTTCAGTAAAGTATTTTAGAAAAAATGGTAACGTAGGAACCTAGATTATCGGTATCAGAATCCGAATAATAGCACAATTTGATTAAATTGTGTTTGAATTAGGATTTATTTCGGTATTACGTTTGTAAGAGAAATTCGGTCCGACGGACCCTTAATTGAAACTCATACGAAAAACTCCCATATAGAACATTTTGACTGCGTGTTTGGTGGTGATCACCTAGGCTGTGACTGTCTTCGTAATAGGACGGTTTTAAAATACAACCCCTTCACGGAACAACTTTTCGAATTACCACCTCATAATTTTCAATCAACCCAATGCCAACACGAAATTAACAAGCAGGGATTAAATAAAACAGTTGTCAAATTAAGTTCCCGGCTCGTTAATGCGGGGAACAAAACAGTCGTGATTATCGAGCTCTCAAATGTATTCCCGTGTATATTACGCGTTATTTAACAACGGATGCCGTATCAACCGCTGCGAACACTAGCACTGTTCCCGCTTCGCAAATATCGCAAATTGACAACATTAATTAAGTAGGGAAGTAATGATTATGCCGTGGTTTGTGGTTGACGGGAAATGGATACAATTTAGCGAGATGTGGCTTGAATAGTAAATTTATAATAATGTATTTGAAATTAGTTAATTATTAACATTAGATTGTTTATTATTTACTGCTTACTAAACTGGTTTGTTTTCTTGCTGGTGGTCTTTTCTTGTGTCAACATAAGCAACTTAGAAACAGTTCTTATAGTTTTTCTTTACCAAAAACTATAAGAACTATTGCCAAGTTGCTTTTTTGTTTTGTTGATCTTTGTCGGCATTGTTGACGATGTACAAAATGCTGACTGTTGTGTTAGAGGCCCTGGGTTCTATTCCAATTTTCAGTAGCAGCTCGGAGTTTTTATTGGTGCCCGGCTAATTGCAATACGCTCGCCCCCTACTAGATACTTGGGACCTAAACATATTAACATAATTATCCGCAAAATATGGTTGCACATTTATACACCTCTGCCTAATCCTTTAGGGAGTTCAGGTGTGATGTTATGTAATGTAATATAAAAATATATAATAAAATAGTTCTATAAGTTTTGACTAAAAATATTCTATTAATAATAATCTTATATTTAGATGTAATAACCAATAATTTATAGGTATCATCTAAGTAAGATAAATTATAGGTTGATAGTCCATTAGTATTTTAAGGTTAGTCACTTATTCCATGCAAAATACTATAAAAACACATTTTTTTATTCAAATAAATAGATGGATCAACGACATAACAACACCGTCACACACTGAAGGGCTTAGGTTGAGGTGTACCAATGTACACCCACCGTTCGCCGGTATGTTTAGGTCCCATATAATAGGGGTGAACCTATTGCTTCTAACTGGATACAAATCCTTCAAGAATTTTATAGAAAAACCTAATAATACTTTGCTCGACCTTGGAATCTAGGAATTCTAGTATAGCAGTCGATATAAATGATTAAATTGAACTTAGAATGAATTCTGTTTCCACAAAATGACTGAATGATTACACGAGTGGTGGTACAGCACTACTATTTTTTTATATAACCGGAGTCTTCATTATATTTATATGTCTGGGTGTATAGTCAAAACCACATCATGGTATCTAAATCTGTCAAATTTCTTCAATGGATTTTCAATTTAATCTCGAAATAATATAGTTTATTATCCATTGGGAAAATTTGACAGTTTGTAGTAGCTTGGTGTGCTGTAGACTGTACTTTAATGTTGTAAACTCTCGGGAATCTTAACTTTTTAATTGAATAGGAGAGAAATCAATTTTTAATATTTTAGGTAAACAATTCCTGCGTCAATTAAAATTAATCATCATTATGAATAACCGTTGCGTTTTTTAATCATAAAGATTTGATTTTTGCCGAAGCTATTTTGTATGGAACCAAAGACGAAATTATTCGCATTCTTAATACCTCAATTTTTATATTAATATTAAGGCAATTTTTCAAAAGTGTCAAACATTAAAATACAGGACGAACAGGTGAAATATCCATTACATGCGTATTAACTACGCAGTGACCTTGTTTGAGCGTAGGCATATAGTTGTTACCGAGATTAGGGACGCCGCTTCAAAGTCACTTTGCGGTCTTAAGGGACGGTGAAGTTTGCAGACGAAGCTTTAGTCTGAAAAATATCTCGTTATACAAAATGCTTAATTTTCGTTAAGATTTAGAATATTATAGTTCTGACAAAATCAATTTTCTTTTTGACGTCTGCTTAAATTACTTAAACTTAAATTTTGTAATAGGTAGAAACTGGGTATGTCTTAAATTACGTAAAATTGCCTCATTAGTCTAATCTAGTAGTAGTAAGAGCGCCTGCTGAATTTGAGGTCCCTGGTTCTATTCTCAGGTCGAGTAAAATGTTATTGGATTTTTTATGAAATTCTTAGTATTTATGATCGGCTCCCCACTATTTCATGGGACTTAAAATATACGGGTTAACTATGGTTGTCCCTGTGCCTAACCTTTTGAGGATGTAGGTCTGATGGTGTGTATTTTTGAAACTACAAGTATAATTAGAAGAAAACAGTTTGAGTAACATTACTTCTTATCTTGTGTCATTATATCATCATATTAATATTACTAGACCATATTTAATATTATTGCTCTTTATTTATAATGAAATAGCCAGTTATTTTACTAAAATAACTTTATAATCTTAGCATGGAAAATGCAAAAAAACATCACAAAAAGATATGTAATAGCCATCTTGATTTTGTCTATTTTGAATGTTTATAAATTTATGTGTTATATTGTATTTAATTGTAATTGCAAGTTTTATTATATTAATTATTGTAAGTAGTACCGCCCGTGGTGACTTTAAACCGGTCCTGTAGGAAGACCAGCGTCGATACGATAGGCTGAGACAGAGCCGATTTGGGAAATACACCTAAGTACCACAGAAGAACTAGTAGTATCTAGTTGTAGTTATTTTCTTTTATGTACTTGAGTGTGCTTTACAAATAAATTTAGTTTCTTATTAAAAAACTAAAACTGGCATTAGAATCAAGGTGTGTATAAATCTTACTTATCTGCATAGTGTTGTAACTCGACAAGGACTAACTAAAGCCACAATCAAAGCTCAGAGCTACAATCAACGGTAGCGATTGTAGTACTAATGTATCAATTGGAGCCACAATTCAATTGAAGTCGGGGCTCCAATGTTTACTGTTCCCCGATGCACGCTGCGACGAACTCAACACATGAATTAAGTTCAACATCAATATGCATGAGAGGGTTTTTTGTTGTGTTCCACGGAATTATAAGTGATGTTGTCACGATAGATGTATGTGTTTACTGTAAATTAGTGTGTGGAAGTATCGTTATGTTGATCATACTATAGTTTACAGTTATAAGTGGGACGTAAATGATAAGTTTAAGGCGATAAAAGCTAAGCTCTTCTTAGTCGGGCACTCTTGACAGAGTGGTTGTGGCTGTCAATGGACGGGGTTGCATCCTGGCATCACCGCTGGTTGTAAATGCTGCTGCACATCGCGCGATGTCCCTCCATTTCTGGCGACTTTCAGCATTGTAACACTAATGTACAGTGTGCTCGCAAAAAACTAAGCAGTGTAGTTGAATTTATGCGCTTGGAATGTGCTTCCCGAGTGGGTCTCCCTCGGTAGATATAATCTGGGTGTCTTTAAATCGTGTGTGAATCGGTTTCTTCTAGGCAAGCCCGCTCCATCGTAGATCGCAGTGTCGCTTAACATCACGTGAACAGACGGTCAAGCGTAAGCCTATTAAAAAAATTAAAAACTATACGTTTATACAATTGCCGCATGTTTGAAAGATCATCTTTCGAGAACGGCTCGACCTATTTAGCTGGTTTGTTTTTCGTTGTTCTCGTAGTTGTCAGGACTTAGTTTGGTATATTGTATAAAAGATATGTAGCAATGACTTTAATTTATCTCTAGATTATATTTGTTTGTGTACTTGTCGGTGAAATATGATGAAATAAAATATTTGTATTAAGACAGCGTGCTAACACTATCTTCGTCTGGTGTAAAGAGGAATTTCGCCCGTAAAATTACTTGGCAAATGGGAATTAGCAACGTGCGTACTGCTTACGGGTTATAATGCCTGTTTGTCATCTATTTATCTTGCCAGTAATTAAAGTGATGATTAAAGTAATATGACAATGTTAATTATTGCTAAATTAATATATCTATCAATGGGACTAAAGATAAAAAGTAGGTACCTATGGAAAAAATATAATGTTCCAAATTTTTTTTTTAAAAGCTTACTATTAATGTGTGTCGCACATTACTAGTATTCTTGTTAACCCCTCGTGCTAAGCTAAATGCTTGTGTTACGAGTGGGTTCACGTCGGTAGTGCAATGGATGGGTTTCGAAGTGGCAACCACATGAACCAATCGATCGAGTCCGACGCCCTAGTCATTGGGCTACCGTCGTTTCAAGAGATGTGTTGAAAATTTGAAAAAAAAAAACATTTTATTGTTAATCCTAGACATTTCTCATTTAAGTTGTCTGCTTTACATTGCTTTATGTAATACTCGTATAAGAAATAATAAATATTACTAGTATAAGAAATTTTGATATGAAATTTTCCAAAATTCAAATACTTAAATCATGAAATCAACTTCATTATGTTTAAAAATACACGAATTTATTCCAATAAATATGATTCTGCTTTCTTAGCCATAATTCATATAGAAAATGTTCAAAAGCAATAATAATTAAGTTTATGTCTACCGATTTTTTTTTGTAATATTATTACAATGTAGGAACTCGTGATCACCTCGAGGCGCTTTCAATACAAATTACTAAATCTAAAGCGTACCAAATTGTCAGAATTCGAGAAAAAAGGACCTCTTTTTGTATTTTTGACCTTTATTATGTTCTATGATTTGGGTATATTCTGATGTTTGCAATACGTCTTTGATTACTTAAGGTTTCGTGCTCAAAGCCAAGGTTAGGTAGAGGCGGATTGATTATAATCTCTTTTAAAAAATTGAATCAGAAAAGTCGTTTGGTAAAAATATTATTTTAATAAAAACATCTTTTGAGTTATTCTTTTTGTTTGGCTTGTTTGAAGTCATTCAGATTACCTCATTAGTTATGGGTCGGCTTTGGTTTCACAAATGCGGTTGGTAACTGCGTGGTCCCGGGATCCATGTTCAGGTTGAGCATAATATTATTGGATTTAAACAGTATTCATTTAGAATGTTAACTACTCTATCGAATTAGGGATCTCCTCTTCTGTAAGGATAGATGTAGGTGATTGTTAATAATAAATCAATCAAAAAACTCCATGTAGAAATTTTCAAGGGCACCTCAGTCTAGATTTGTGTCCGGGGGTAGATGCGGCTCTATACATACTGGTAAACTATGAGTATATATTAGTACCCCTCTGGCTCTGGCCTTTCTAATTTTATAATATTTCATCGTTGCTGTCGCTGAGAATTCCACGAGGAACAATTAGTTTGTAATTCGCACATGACGACGTCACCTTAAAGATCTGGCGGATCGGACTCACATTGGCTTAGTTGCTCATAGCGTCTGGTGTATCGAACCGGAAGACGCAGGTTCGAATCCTGCCCGTAGTCGAATTTTTCCTTCACTAAAATAACTTTATACGCATTACATGATTTCCAAAACGTAGCGGCGGCTTTGGATTAGACCTCGAGACTGTGACTTGGCACTTTAAGATCATGTCATTAGTGTATCATTGGTATATTCTACACTATACATTACAGGGACTCCACTTGAAGCTCACAAAAAACTAGCTCTAACCCATAATACTTTCACCCAACCATTAAAAGATCTGTTTTATCGAAACTATCTTTCAATATATCCTCTAGTATCAGAATGAATGGCGTCTTTCAATCGCTGGGGCACAGTATAAATGGGTAAGTTGGTATATAAAAACTATCCAGACGCGGCACGATCGGTCGACCACTTGAGGTGGGCAGTCCAGCACTCATGGAGTTTAGAAAGTAAATGTGCTCACTACTATTATTTGTACTGTTTTTCTTAAGGATTTTTTGAGATGCTATAGAACTCTGCTGCTATTCTGTAATAAGTGATATTTATTTATGTTGATGGATCTTTTAAAGACACTTTTACAAGTCAATGTTTTAATTCGATGGCGCTGGCATTTCCTTACTGACAACCTCTGAGAAAAAACACCGAAACAAAGTCATAGAATCATGGTCTCTTTTAAAGTACACACATAGTAGTAGCAATATGTATGTGTTACAATGCAGGGTAATCTCTGATGGTCTTTTGAAGAAAGAGCCATAGCGGCTTTGAGTAGACCAGTCCCAGCTGATGGCTCTCATGCATCAGTCATTGTGTAGCTCGACCATAATCTAGGGAGCCAGACAACCCGTCGCACGATGATACCAGATCAGCGGAACATTTACATTGGCAAGAATAATACTCAAACTGTGCTAGCATTATCATGTTCCGGTTTGAAGGGTAATGTAGCCAGTGATATTACTGGGCATTGATGTCTCAACATGGCAGCCCGCTAGTATACCAGGGTTGATGCTAGCCTCTATAAAAAATACAAAATAGCTGATGTACCTATACATCAGTCAGTTGGGACAGGTCTACTCAAAACTGCCGTAGTTCTGTCATCAAAGAACATTTCATGTTTTTCTCACAGGTCCTCAGTTAGGGAGTGCTGGCGCCACATAGTACTAAAAATCTAAACAATTAAATTGTAGAAGTGTCTTATACTGACTCAACCCCTTAATTTAAACGCAAATATCAGCTAAGAGTTAGATGAAGTCGGTATTGTCTCTAGTGCCGTAATACTTAATTTTCATCAAAATTATAAAGGCAGGTATTATATTTTGTGTTTAAAGCGTCTTGTAATAAGGGTTATAATATGTGGGGTATCCACACATTCGTAACTCCATGCGCCCCCGTGCGGCGAGCAGCGACACTGATCGATGTTCCGCCGCAATCTCTTCGCTGATGGATAGCGCCCGAATTTACTGGCTACGGACCGCTACGAAGCATAGCGTGGCGCTACGTCGTAGCAATACTACGCGGCTACGAGTCTATTCTCCGAACTATTGGCAATTTGCTGACGTATTGATGATTTAGTTGGGCTATCTATTTCAAGTAGGCAGTGATTTACGGTGAAGTTACTCAGGAATTTAAAGCTTTATTACTCGGTACAGTTGTGAGAGATTAGAATTATATCACGGGCCGATAAGCCCAGTGGTCTATGACTTGCCGTTGCAATTTCCTAATATATACCCCAGGCCACTACAGAAAATATTTTGATAAAAATAATTACAATTACACTTTGGCCGAGCTGGAAATTGAACTCGGCTAGAAAGGCATATGTACTGGTTTCTGATATTTACGCGAATTTTTTAAATTGAAATAAATAACTGTGTTTTTATCGCGTTATCGAGTATAGATAAGTAGGTAGTTAAAAATGCAATAAAATGTTTTTTCTTATATAGATTACTTTAAAATCTCCATTTAGATCAAATAAATGCTAGTAAGATGGAGCATAATACAAGGAACTATATAAATTGTAGGTAAGGTAGTAAAGTGCTTACTTTGATCTTTTTTCTAAAGCGGTTTATAAAACTTAATTTATAATTGTTGTATATCTAATATAATGTGCACAAATCCGTGACAGTTATAGCCGAATCTAGCTTTACTAAGACTAGTATATTTCACGTTGATTTACTGTTCCACCGGAATACTTCACGGAGAAAGTTTAAGTAGTACCTACATTATATACACTATAGTCTAGCATTCAAGAAAATGCAAGTTGATATTGCAGTATATATTGTTCTTAACGTACCATCACGCCTGTATTCCCCAAGTGTTAGGCAGAGGCGTACTAAAGTACACCCACAGTTCGCCGGTATGTTCAGGTCCCATGTAATAGAGGGCGAGCCTATTGCCATTAACCGGGCACAAATCCAGACTCCGAGCTGTTACTGAGAATTTTATTGGAAAACCCAATAACACATTGCTCGACCTGGGAATCGAACCCAGGATATCTAGCGCAGCAGTCGCGATTGGGACCATTAGACTAATGAGGCAGTCATATTGTTCGTATTGTATAAATTGAATAATTCTTACTAAAAACGCGAAAGTTTGTATGTATGGATATATGGATGTTAGTTACTCTTTTCCGCCGAAACGGCCAAACGGATCTAGATAAAATTTGGCACAGAGATAGATTATAGTCTGGAATAACACATAAGCTACTTTTTGTCTAGGTCGGATCCAATTCTGAAGTCTACGCAGACAAAGTCGCGGGCAGAAGATAGTAAGCTATATATTAGACCTAAAAATCGATGCACTTAGTGTGCATATATGAAAGTAACTTTGATTATTTGTTTATCTGTTAACTTTTCACGCCTAAAACGCTGAACAAATTTTGATAAAATTTTCCAAGGAGATAGACTACTCCTGTCCTTCCTGGAGAATGACATAGGAAACCTTACATCTCAAAAAAATGAAATCTTCACTAGTTTATTAAAGCTGAAAAGTTTGTTTGCTCGTATGCGCTAATTGTTGGAACTACCATTCGGTGCGCGGGTGAACCCAGTGGATTACAAGATATTCTCAGCTAACAGAGATTACTTAATTTGTTGCTATCATTCTAAAAGGTAAAAATAATATTTTCAAATCGCTCCCATATCTTTTGAGATGACAGATAAATTCGCTTCGCTCGTGTTTGGGTTCATTTCAATACTGGCAATAATCTTCCGTTTATCGTCGGGCAGGGAATTCGAGACCGAGTCCCGAGTGACCCGAGCGCCTCGAGTCAATACGACTCGTGCATTTCACTTGCATCTGTTGACGTTGTGCTATCCCGAGCAATGCTAAAGGGCGATTCACACTTAACAAAATCTTTTTAGTAACGTAAAAGTTTTTACGGTAACATTAGAAGTCCTCTCAAGGTTTGTTAGCTAGCCATGAAGCGCAGCTTTTTAGGAGTCCGGTTAAAATTAGATAAAGAAAAGTATGCTGCGTTCTAAAACTCGATTTTGGATGTTGCTTGGTTAGAAGACCGCAAATTTGAAGTGGAACTGGGCTGGTCACAATTGCCTATGTCGGAAGAGCTCTGGGAAAATCTCACCGCTAAGTAGAGCTCAAACTACGTTACCCGACGTCGTGGTGGGCCTGGAAGAGCCCAAAATTTATATGAGTGTCGGCTTGCTCACAGATCGCTGTATATATACCCATACATACAGCATACTCATTATTATGGTCGTTGAGCTCCCTAAATTGTGGTTGAGCTACACGATGACTGATGCATGCGTGCCGTCAGTTGGGACTGGTCTACTCAAAGCTGCTATGGTTCTTTCCTCAAAAGGCCATTTCAGACATTACCCTACATCGTGCCACACACATAAGTGTTTTTCCATGTCTGTCATGTTTTAAAAGAGACCATGATTCTCTGAGTTTGTTTCGGTGTTTCTTCTCGGATGTCGTCAGTTAAGAAATGCTGAAGCCATCTACCTATAAAAAAAAACCATTGACACGTAAAAGTATCTCTAAAGATCTACTTGCAGAATAAATATCATTTCATTTCATTTCATATGGATAACTTAACTTAGATCTCCAATAATTAACAAAAAATGTATGGTAACTGTTAGTAATTTTAACATTAAGACGTCCAACACCTCAGTCTACCCGTGACTATGGATGCTGTAAAGGCTCCGAATCGTCGGGAATCAAATAATATAAATACATCGCGATAAAATCCGTAAAAAGTAGTTTTATTTTAATAACTTAACTTAAGTTTAAGTACGTAATAAATGGTGTGCCTATTGCAAGTTGTTCGAAATGCTCTTTGATTTACATTTGTTTTTTAAATACTGAAATGCAATTTACCCATTCCATTAAATAAAATCCATATAAAACATACTGCAATAGAATGCTCGTATTAAAATGTCATGTTCATTTGTTTGTGAACAATGTAATGTCAAAAGCAAAATATTAATTAATTGTGAGTAGCTGTAGATAGCATTTAGTGGTGTTGCCAAGTATTTATGCATAATTGAATTTCATAATGATAGTTTACATGTTATTACACAAAGCTTTAATACCAACAAACGCATTTTGAATTGTTCAGTGAATGGTTTGACAAATTAATTCAGTTAATCACTATCAGATATTATCATAATTATTCTAATATTTAAATTACGGCAATTGGACTTGAAATAGTCATTGTTCATATAAATCGGGCTTTTGAATATTAAATTCAAATTAGTTTTATGAATATGACTAAGTAATTAACCGTAGCTAAGTGTACTTGAGTATATATATATATATATACAATAAATAGAAGCGAAAGATCACTCACTGATTAAATCACATTATCTCAGAAATGATTATGTCTCGAACTCGAAATATGATAGATAGGTACTTATATTTCTTATAGACATTTTGTAGCCCTTTTTGTATAGATAAGTAAAGTTATCATATTACCTAAATAATAAATCTCTAAATCGATTTTAAAAATTCATTCCCCAATAGGAAGCTTCATTATCAGCTATTAACATAGGCTGTAATGTTTTAATTATTGCATGGATCCATGCGATAATTACAATAATGTAACCAAGGTATCAAAAAAATCTGATTTTTATCCAGGTCGGATCCAATTCACCGATCCATTCGTCCACGCAGACGAAGTGGCAGACTCTCAATCTCTCATTTTTATTACGATTAGATACCTATTGAATTAAAAATCACCTGTAGTTTATTGAAACTGTATTTGGCTTTATTTACTCATTGCTAAAAACTAATTTAAGTTTAAAAGACACTGCAATTAATTTTAAATAAAGCTTTAAGAACTATCTGTCGAACTAAATGTAAGTCGTCCCTAACATCGACTGATCCGGGAGGCGTGCTCTAAAATGCAATATAGTTTTAGCTGTCTGTGAGACAAATCACAATATAATTCAATACAGACAACCCCTAGCGCCTTCATATAACTTTTAATAAAAGTGTATGTTGTAGGTATATTATACAAAATACTATGTAAAACAGATTGGTGTATATAGCTTATATTGTTTTCTTCGATGACTTTAGCTTCCTATAGGCTTCTAGTATTCGGTTCGTTACACAAAGGAGGAATCTAAAGCTTATGTTATCGGAGAGGTCGGCTGACGTCGGTGCCCTGGATCAGAATTCGGACCATTTATACCGTAAACAGCGGACTAGCGCACTATAACTCGTATAAGATAACATGGGAATGTTATTCTAAAAAATAAAACTCAATAACCTAGTAATTATATATTTATTTTGTTTATTTTATAAGTATTGTACTTGACATAATTTAATTATGTATAAATTGGCACAGTACACAACACAAGCGTATAATATTACAATTTTAACATTCATCGTAGAATTTGGGTTTATAAGAACATCATTAAATATGTATAGAATTTTGCTTAATTATATTTATTTGAGCATATTTTGGCAACGAGATGCAATAATTTAAAATTTGAATATTATGAACTTTAGGAAAATGGAAAGAAGGTTTACAATTGCGTTCACTAGGAGGCCTATGTCCAGCAGTGGACGAATATACACAGAGAGGATGATGATGAACCTGATGATGAACCCACCACGCTGGCCTTGTGCGGGTTGGCAAACTTCACACGCCATCGAGAAAATCTCTCAGGCATGCAGGTTTCCTCACGATGTTTTCCTTTACCGGTTAAGCGCGTGATAATTAACTATTTAATACGCAAATGATTTCGAAAAGTCAGAGGTGCGTGCCTTGGGTTCGAACTCGAGAACTTTGTCTTAGCAGTCCAACGGTCATACCACTAGGCTATCACTGCTTTTTTTGTTCCTGTTTGTTTTTTTGTTCCTTTTTTTTTTCACACTTATCTATAAATTGTAATTAATTTTATTAACCTTCGCGCCTTCTTATACGACTATATAATAGCGGTTCCCTCGTTACCTAAGTGTCTTAGTCCTTTCTTCTTAGTTGAACCCGTTAAGTACCACTTAAATCCTTAGCTATCCCTTTGTGAAACTTTGTACAGAGTCCAAAGGAGACTCGTTTGACAATATTGCTTGAATACTCTAAAGAGACGGTAAAAACGGAGACTTTAAGGATTACAAGAGTTTTTACATAACACGTAACATACCATCACGCCTGTATTCCCCGAACGGTTAGGCAGAGGCGTACTTAATGTACACCCACAATTCGCCGGTATGTTTAGATCCCATGTTATAGGGGGCGAGCCTGAGAATTTCACAGAAAAACCCAATAACACTTTGCTCGACCTGGGGATCAAACCCAGAAACTCTAGTGTAGCAATCGCGCTTGGGGCAAAGTAATATATTATCACGCCTGTATCCATACTGGTGAGGCAGAGGTGTAATAATGTTTGCTAGGTTTTCGGGTCTCATTCCATCATCCGAACAAAAATTCAAACTTAGAGCTGCTATAAAAAAATTCATAGAAACATCAACAACTCTACTCGATGCGGGGATCAAAACCGAGTCCTCACGGTCGGCCACGGTTCATAAAGTAGGTACCTACTACCTAATTATTAATTAACATGACTGCCTCATTAGCCTAGTGGTCCCAAGTGCGACTGCCACGCTAGAGGTCCTGGGTTCGATCCCCAGGTCGAGCAAAGTGTTATTGGGTTTTTCTATGAAATTCTCAATAGCAGCTCGGAGTCTGGATTTGTGCCCGGTTAATGGCAATAGGCTTGCCCCCCCTTACATGGGACCTAAACATACCGGTGAACTGTAGGTGTACATTAAGTACGCCTCTGCCTAACCCTTCGGGGAATACAGGCGTGATGGTATGTTATGTTGTGTTATGACGATATATTTTTTTTATGGGATAGGAGGGCAAACAAGCAGACGGATCGCGTGATGGTAAGCGATTACCGCCGCCCATGGACACCCGCAACACCATAGGAGTCACAAGTGCGTTGCCGACCTTTTAAAAAGAGATTGGGCCTCCGGTAACCTCATTCACTCGGCGAAACACAACGTAAGCGTTGTTTAATGCCGGTTTTCTGTGTGATTTTTCGGTTTCATTACGATTAGGATAAATAATACCCTACGCACCTTTTTTGTAAAACTGACGGTTAGCTTGTGTATAAAAAATGTTCTACCAAAAATCACAAGCTGTCTGAAATTCGGTGAATAGGAAAAACAACGAGATGAAAAAGTATG
This sequence comes from Acronicta aceris, assembly GCA_910591435.1. NCBI lineage: Eukaryota > Metazoa > Arthropoda > Insecta > Lepidoptera > Noctuidae > Acronicta > Acronicta aceris. The sequence continues at coordinate 410,427 of OU342778.1, read as the reverse complement.
TTTTGATTTTTCTATAGAAATTCTAATTTTTAGATTATATTGTCATGTTCCTTAAAATAAAAATAAAAGCGTTATCTTTTCAAATATCGAACAATGTACCTACTCGAAACTGTTACTTTTTTAATTACGGCAAAAAATACCTATTATCAAGATGTTTTTGCTTATTTTTTCATTATAATATAATTTCTTTTGAAGTGTACCTAAATAAATATTCAATATTTAATTTGGTGTTAAGTTAAATATGATAAGTTTAAAATCTTGATGAACAAGAGGCTCGCGATCAGATCTGGTACTCCTTGTAGTTCCAGTTCCAGGTTTTGTTGACGCTATTGTACTCGTTTTGGGGACTCAGCTGCAGCTTCACTGTGAGGTCCGGCTGGAAAAAAATGGGTTTCTATTAAGAATTCTTGATGGCAAACTGTATTGTTATGCAGGAGACTTTGGTCCAAATTGGACATAAACTTTCAATGTCCACACATCCTGTTATCGCAATATTGTACCAGTACCAAGATCTTACACCGCTTATTTTAATAGAGTGTCAATGAAGTTTTTTGCCGGATTCTTCTCCATAGGATCCATAGGATCAACTTTTTGGAATTGTGCAACTAGACTCAATAACGTTTCATAAATGCTTGTAAAAACTTATTTAAAAGAAAAACTTTTGAACTTAAACTATGCAAATATAATACAAATATCGATTATTTGTCTCCACAAACATTTTTACATACCAAAGTAGGTGCATGGTTATTATTATCATGAGGTAGCACATGACATGCTGTGGGGACTGGACCCGGTACTAGGTAACCCTGTGTTACAAGTCACCAGGCCTCTTACTCGGACAGATGAAAATATTTTATAAAGTCCTATATTGTAGGAACTGTTTATATAATATGGTCGAAGAATCCGGACGAAATGTTTAAATGCTATGTGTGTAAAAAATATGGCATTATTTTTTTTTGTCCATGGTGTACGAACATGTTGGTTGCAACTTGACAAAAACGTGTGAATACATAAACCAAACGCGACGTGACGTATCGCTGCGTAGTACACCAGCACGGCATAGTACGTCACTACGACACATCAATCCTAACTCAAGTTTACATTTCGAATCAGAAGCCAGCTGTGTTTATAGTAGCACAGCGTGTATGCGACAATATGAAACTCATTTGTTTAAGGGTCTTATCGATCTTATATTTCATTTGTTATAGGGTTTATCTATATAAGAAGTATGAAATACAAATATTAAATATAATCCACGGAACTGCATAATATAATAAAAAAAATAACAAAAAAATTTTAGCATAATCAATTAGAACGTATTTATATTCATAAAAACCAAATAATATGGATTTTTTAACGATTAATTGATAAAATATAAAATACTGAGAAAAAATATTCGTAAAGGCGAAAGTAACTAACGTCTGTCTCTCTGTCTGTTACATTGTCACGCCTAAACTGATGAATGGTATATGGATAGATCAGGCCGACAAAGGCTGTCTTTTGTTTCAAAAAGTCCTTTGAGATGCAAGTGAAACCTGGGTCAATAGCTGATATTGAATAAATCCATCGAAAACAAATTTTACTCTTATTTTTCATCGTAATTTATTACACAAATAAAATTTGCAATTCAAATAAAATTACTTAATTAATTAGACCCTCGTCTTCAATATTTATCTTAGCGTTTGAACTAAGTGTTTAAGTATCTGCTACTAAGACAACATAACCATCATAATCAACAACAACATAATAGGTAAGTATAATCATTAGCCCGGCTATAAGGAGCGTTAGTATTAGCCGATAGTGCTCTCAAAGTTGCGTCATTAAAGCGACGCCTGCCCGACGGTATCCAGCTCAGTTTTACAAACGGTTCAAGTAGGGTGGCTATATTAAACGTGATAATAGGACAGCTCTTGACTTTTATCGCTAGCAGAGCCTTGGAGTTTTCATAATTAATAATGGTTCGGAAGCTTAGGTACATTTAAATTCAGAATAGAAAGTTCATTTGTTTGAATTGGACTTAGAAGTGCTTTTCAAATGTTCGTGTTACAAAAGATGCCCTCAACTAACTATACATAATCTTTGATTAAAAAACTATTTTAAATATAAAAGTAAAACAATAAATAAGGCATATCTGAACACAAAGCTGCTTATATAGTGCTTCTTTCAAATGTAGCAAAACCGAAAACGAATTGATTTCTAAAATTCATTGAATGTCTTTCAGAAAACTGATGTAAAATCATCCAAAATATATTCGTGGAAAAAGTTATTTCATGAGAAATACCTGATCTTCTTTTGCTTTAGCTTAGAAAATGTCTTTTTTATTTATTAATTATTAATGTAACTACAAAAGTGTACAATGGCAGTCTATGTCACCATCATCATCATGGCGTCTAACCAGATACGGCTGCTTGTGATTAGCTGTTTTACACTCGTTAATTGATTAATTGTTTAAAGTCAGCAACAAAGTCGGCACGAATGGGCTGGCTCAACCGGAGTGATAACACGGCCTGACAGAAAACCGGCGTTATACAACGCTTACGTTGTGTTTCGCCGAGTGAGTGAGGTTACCGGAGGACCAATCCCCTTTTAAAAGGTCGGCAACGCACTTGTGACTCCTCTGGTGTTGCGGGTGTCCATGGGCGGTGGCAATCGGTTACCATCAGGCGATATGTCTGCTCGTTTGCCCTCCTATCCTATAAAAAAAAACAAAAGCAGAAATAATATCCTCATTTATGAAATAATAAAAATTTTTACAGGTGGGATATTTCTTTTATCATATCTGCTGGCTACCCTAGCTACTCCTTTAATGCGGCAAGCTTCTTACCTACTACTTCTTTCACAGTAAATTTGAAATTTAAAGTCCAACCACCATTAGTACCTACTAGGAGTGTTGTACAAAAGGATTATTTTAAATTGGCTCTTAGCTAGATTGACTTCATTTTTTGAACCACTTACTATCGTTACTTTTAAAGGGTTTTTATGGAAATGTCTCCCTAAGTATTTAATGGAAGTATCATATTTTGTTTTTTTATGAGCTAATTCTAAAACTACAACTCGGATACGATAAAAACAACTGAAAAGCATAAAACAAGAAAATATTCCTGTTATTTTTAAGCTATTGCATAGCTTCTATCGCGGGCCTTGAGCGTGGGGACCGAATCCAGAAATTCCGTAACGAAAAAACCTAACACGTTTGTCTCTTTTTTAAGTTTTAGCTTCCAAGTCTAGAATAGCATAAAGTATAGGAGGTGAATTGTTTTCGTAAGAAAAAGACGGAAATATTTCTTCTGGTACTAGGATATCATAAAGTAATAGAGAATCAAATATTGTGTACAAATAGTAAGTAGTCAGTCAATGAAAAGGTGGATGGTGAAAGTAAATATAATATTTTTTTAAGTTTTAGCTCCCAAGTACTAGGATAGCACAAAGTATAGGAGGTGAATTGTTTTCGTAAGAAAAAGACTGAAATATTTCTTCTGGTACTAGGATATCATAAAGTAATAGAGAATCAAATATTGTGTACAAATAGTACCACGCTTGTCTCTTTAGTTCAGCAACCCGCCTTTAGGTGGCATTGGTTGTATTACATAAGTTGATAAAAACTTTTTGTTTGAAATATCACGCTTGTCTCTTTAGTTCAGCAACCCGCCTTTAGGTGGCATTGGTTGTATTACATAAGTTGATAAAAAACGCTATGCAATAGCTTTACCGCGGCAGTCCCCGAGTGCCACACGTCTTTTTTTTTCTTGGTAGGCTTACGGTTGACCGCCACGCGCTTGTTCGCCTGATGTTAAGCGACATGGAGCGCGCTTGCCTAGAAGACATTATCCAAGGTATATTTATTTATCTTTCTAATAGAGAATTTATTCCATTCAAATCAACACATACATAATATGATTAGGTACAGTATTGTCCAGGATATAGGTGGTCGCATGCTGCTAAGACCCATCGGTGTCAACATAAGTATAATTACGGCGGCATGAGTGAGGCAGAAAGTGAAAAATGTCTTCCACTTCAATATTCTCCTCTAGATGCCCGATGTCTAGCTCTTATTACGAGTACAAGATTCTTTCTAATTATTCTTTCTTAATTTCCCCTATGTATATTGGGACGGGTTGGAATACCGTTCCTCACTATCTGAAGATAGACATCCCGTAAGAGTCGTGAAAATATCTGACTTGCTCGATGGTACGACCTCTGGGGGTCTGACTGTAAAATACCTTGGTGTGTGTTTTTTGCTTTTACTTTTGCGTGTAAGAGCCAATTTTCCCCTCGGTTGCTGCGAATCTGGCAGTCTGCAGTCCATAGGGGGTCCTCTTAATGGTTGGCAACGCTTTAGCAACTCCTTTGGTGTTGCAAGTGTCCATGAGCAACGATGACTACTTACCACCAGGTGGCTCGTCAGCTCGTTTGATGACTTAATAAAAAAAATAGAACAGCAACCTTAAATTAGTTCCAATAAACTGTGTCTGACCTGTGGCATAGATATAATAACGGGCGGCATTTTATCTTGCATCACTTGCGGGAGGTTCGGCTGGGGTCCGGGGGGCTCCAAATTGAGGGGCTCATACTCGTCCGAGACCCCACTGTCGGGGGACTCGGGCTGCAAGCTGTTCATGTAGCCCTTGGGCCCCGCCCGGGACTTGTGTACGCAGTAGTCGCCTGTGAAGGGGTTCTGATAGGCCACGACGGTTCTGGAAATGTGAATAAGACCTTTATCTTTATAGTAATCCACAAAAGGTTAAGCTGAGATTTCCTTCATTATATTGAAGACTACCTTTTGCCAGCGACTTCGTCCGCGTGGAATAGTTACTTTGTTCCCTAGTTCTTCGCCCGCGGTTTCACCTGCGTTGCCCCGTTCCTAGGGGTTGTAGCGTGATGTTTTATAGCTTGAAACCTTTCTCATGAATCACTCATTTTCCCAACATTTTCACTCACTCGTTCAATCACTCGTTTTCCCTTCACTGCTCTGCTCCTATTGATCGTAGCGTGATGAAAAGTATACTTTAACCTGCCCAGGAGTATGAAGAACAATTGTACCAAGTTTCGTTGAAATCTGTCGAGTGGTTTTTGTTTCTATAACGAACATACAGACAGACAGACAGACAGACAGACAGACACAAAAATTTTACTGATTGCATTTTTGGCGTCAGTATCGATCACTAATCACCCGCTGATAGTTATTTTGGAAATATATTTCATGTACAGAATTGACCTCTCTACAGATTTATTATAAGTATAGATTATTAATTGAAAGGTAGTTATTAAGAGTATTGAGTTTTTACTAATTATAGATACATTGACGTAAGTATAATTAATTATATGTTTTTTACGTGTATGTTTTATGCAAAATTCTATCGACACGTTTGGCGTAGCGGCTGAGCGATCGGCTTCTACGCAACGTGTTGTGGGTTCGATCCCTACACGGAGCAAATATTTGTATGATCTACAGGTACCTATTCCAGGTCTGAGCGTTTGTGTACGTGTTGAGAATTTGTGTTTGTAAACGCACCCACGATACAGGAGAAAATAATAGCGTGGGGCAACTTTAAAAAAAAAATATCGGAACTGCAGCTCCTAAGGTTTCGACTCGATCGCCGATTTGGGCGATAAAACCAAAAACTTATCTACTACCTATTTATATAAAAACTTATATTATTAATTGGGATATTCTATGAAATTCTGACTAGTAAGCTCAGGGTCTGGATTTGTGCCCAGTTAATGGCAATAGGCTCGCCCCATATTACATGGTACCTAAACATACCGGCGAACTGTGGGTATAAATTAGTACGCCTCTGCCTAACCATTTCAAAATACAGGCGTGACAGTACATTATATTTTTATTTTATTTAAATTAATTATAATCTGCTTACCTTAGTTCTTCAGTCGATTCCCCCTCTTTTTTATGCGAAAACAGGACTTTAGTCGGCTTCAATAATATCTCAATCTAAAATCAAAAGGTATAATTTCCGTTGTAATGTTTGTTGTGTCAGTCCCAATACAAGTTCACAAATAAAATTAATTTCAACAAAGACAAAACAAAGCTCAACAATTTGCAAAGATTTAGATTGGTTACGAATTTAATTAAGAGGAATGATTACAACTTGTTAGAGCAGTATTCAGAATCTACATCAGTTACATCCCAGTCTCACTTACTCAAATGTCTACTTTAGTACCATGTTATTTAAGTTGTTTTTTGAGAGACTATTAATTGGTAAAGAAAAGGTCCTTATAGAAACGGAATGTGTATGAAGTTTGTAATTCCAAAACGTGAAAATTATTTAAGTCGATGATTTCGAGTGTACCTAGTAGTAATATTTTAATATATTTACTATTAGTTGCTGTTGCCTGCTATTTCACTCACGTCCCAAAAATATTAACACACTAAAAGTCCGATTCTAGGAGGCGAATCAAGATGAAACATGCACCAGATTTTAAGTTAGACCTCAATACATAGGTACCTTTTAGCAATACATCGGTGAAAACTGCATTCAATTCCATGCAGTAGTTTTTGCGTGATGCGCGTATAAACATACATACAGACAGACGTACAAAAATTCTAAGAAATGTCATTTTGGCTCTAGTAAAGGCCCCCCATATGAGTTTTTCTTTTAGTATCTTTATTGTATAGACGTCGGCCTGTTACAATTTTATTATAAGTATAGATTATAAATCTAGATTTATTATGTATGGATTCATTTAGTGGTTTAAATTACCATTATAATCATCATCATCACCAAACCTTTACAAACTATGTAGGAGTTAGATGTGATGTGTGACGAGCGAGTGTGGATGGTAGTCTTCTTCAATCCAATTTCGGGCAATATCTTTTAGTTTGACGTTTAGTTTGACATACGACCTTCTATTCATTGTCGTTAACAAGTGACACGCACTGGCTGTGCTCGCATGTATTGTTCATAGCAATGTAATCCTTAGCATGCTTAAGGACTTTTGAGTGTTTACCGTACCTAAGAGTAGCGTAATTTGGCTAGCTGGATCGACAAACTGCAATAGGTGGAAGGCCAACGAATGCAGGTAACGGAAGATAGGGTTTATTTATTTGGCCTGAGAGAGTCTTCGATTCTGAGTCCAGTGAGTTCACAGGCTGTCCATGACAATGACATGAAAAAATGTGGTTCTTAAATTAATGAAATTTTTATATAGCATTTGTTTAGAACCATTGGTTTTACTTCCATTAAAAAAACTCTAACTAGCATCATACAGCTCACCATTCAACTATCAAAACACATTCTGAAAATCGGACGCAAACCTAAAGTCTAATATAAAAATCAGAAATAGCAAATATTTTTGTTGATCATTCAAATACCCCAAAGCCGATATTGACAAAATAATATATTTTTCGATTCAAATTGGGTTTGTGCGGACACTGAACGGTTTCAATGCGGTTGGGACCGATCACTGCGTTTTATATACTAGTTTGTATAGAATATATAGCTGTATGTACCTCTCCATTTTGTCGGAGTGTGTTGATACGGTAGAAACAGTAGCCGCACATAAATATTGTCAGACATAGCTGGAACAAAATATTATGATATCATACTTTTTTTAAATTATTGCGTTACAGCAAGGCTATCCTGTGCGCATGACATAACTTTGTCGTCGCATATCTGGTACCGAGACAAAAGTTCTGGCAAGATAATGCTATGACAAAATAATATTAGCCCTCCAGCGTCTCATAGCATAGGTTTAGGCCTTTATATAAATATTTTACATGATCATATGCATACATATATGTAGATACAAAACAACTATTAGTGAAAATATCATCACACCCACGAAGTGTCATGCCGAGGTGTCACGAAGTGTCATGCAACAGATAACAGTGTATGTGTGTGTAATAGGTGTTTAGGTCCCATATAATTGAGGGTGAGTCAGGCCACTGACCGCCCACAATTCAAAGCTGAGACTGAGAAAACCCTATGACACTTTGCTTGGATCTCGAATAAAAGTTAGCATTTTAAACAATTTAAATTCTCAATAAACTATAAAGCAAACTTTGAAAAGTAGTTATCACACACAATAGGTCTTCAGCCCTAGATCCAGGAAGTATTAGCCCTGAACCTTCCTTCTGTCTTCATATCTTTAATAGTCCATGTAATCAGAGAAAAATCGCTACTGTAAAACTTACGTCATTGCATACTCACCAATATGCTCAACAACAATATATCGATATAAATAATAATCATGTTGCACCACAGCACTAATCACTTCACACACAATCACTTTTGCATTGTGAAATTAAAAAAAATAAACTATATTCTCAAACAAAACACTGAGCGACTTAAAATATTCGTATCTGCAAGAGACGAGAGGTGATTGGAGTCCCAAAAATTATGTTGCCATTTTTCTCCGCCATGATTGGCCTATAATATTTGTGCTGTGTGCTCATTGGTTGTTTATCGATGTGAGTCTGCGAATGCCAATGGGATTCCTCTATAAGCAAGGGATGATGCGTCTGCAGTGACTTTGGCACGGATAAGTTTAACGTGTCGTGGAAGTTAGTGCCTACAATACACTGTCATCTCTGACGAAAAGAAAATGTATGGTTGTAGATAAAACATGAAAGATGATCTGTTCTGTTTATATATTGATTTAATCATTGGTTCAGGTTTACTCATTTATAATAACAAACAATATTCTTGCATAAACGCTTGGACCCGATATGTAACAAAATATGTTTACTCATTTTCATTAAAATCTCTGTAAAAGTGACTTCCAATTAGCTTATGTTTTGATAACATCACTTACTAAAACTTAGTATGTTTAATTCACAGTATAGTCCCAGCACGCTTGGCGTCAGGATTTAATTATCTGTCTGGCTAGCTAAGCTATCACACCTCACATGACAGACCGGTTTCAAAAAGTTTTACTGTTTTCAGTCGTTGAACAAGAGCACGAAAAGATTTTAGATTCGATTGCGTATACTATCATATACATATACTATACATTCGGGCAACAGTACAAAAATGTAGCTTTCCAAATGCCAAACTTAGCATAGTCAAAACTGCAATATACTACCTAACCTCTAAAATCGTCATATCTGTCTTATTATCTTACTCTTTGGCACGGCAGAGGGTGCTGGCGCCAGCACTGTCGCGACGTCTGCCGCCACGGCCGCGACCTTTATACGCACTCTTATCCCTGTTAACAATCTCTGCTCATACCGTTGGAGAGATGGCGTAAAGAAAATTTACCTATTCTCAATTTAGTATGAAAATCGTGAGTGGATAAGTAATTAAATACGTTCATATAATATTTAAGTTGCGATGATGACCTACGGAAATTAATAGCAATTGCTAGGTGATTCTGGGCTGATCGCAGTTTGTTCTTGGGAGGGTGACAATCCTTTCTAGACCTTTATAGGGGTATATAGGTAGTTATATAGTGCGGAAAACTTTATAGATCGTCTGTCACTATAGGAGGCGGCGGGGTGTTCTGGATTATATTGGCTAAATACCGCAATTGTCTTCCATGATAAGTTTTTATTTTAGAATGTCTACTTAATGAAACTCTTACATTGATAAACTAATAGACAAAGAGTTTAGAAGAATTATTTTCGTTTTATCACACTGCGTTATAATTTTGTGTCATCTACATTTCCAAACAGGTCATGTTTATCTTCTTTACATCACGCTAGTAAACATACCCGAAAGACTGATTCAGTAAAAAGTTTTACAAGACGAACTTTCATATATAAAGTTATTTTCGACCCGAAAACATCGTCGAGAATCCTCGGCCTCCTAAAAACAGCCGTAGCACATGTCAGCTATACCAATATACAAAGGAAAAACTTTCAGATTCCCTTACCTTCGGAAGTAAGGAGATTGGGCCCAAAGTGTTAACTAAAACAAAACATTGTCGTCTTAAATGGAGAGCAAAAGGAGAGCAGTCGCGACCTTTAGCTTTGAGATCAGAAGGTCTGTCCTTTTGTTATTTTTGAAGGAAAAAGGTCGCGCTGGCCCGGCCTTTTAAGATTTGTATCCATCAACAACTATCTACGCGGAACTGATGATGTTAGACTAATACATTTCCGCATAGTAATGGGATCACGGGAATCGCTCTCGCATGCTCCGCGCATCCCACTGCGGACATCCAATGTTGGACCCTCCCCTAGGGCCAAGTGCAATGGGCTGCTGACGACCCCGTGTCCGCCGCCCAAGACAATCCTTGCGGTGGGACAGATCTGTAGCCCCGCCGCCGTCCACACATCGGCCGCAGAGGGTAGGTAGATATACGACACCGCAACCTACACTGGCCGCTCCAATGCAGGCTTCCTGGGCAAAGCCTGCAGGAGCAGCCCTGCCCTGGGGTTCTACTTAGCTGCGCCGTGGACAACGATCCACGGTTACTAAGCTCCCCCGCCGCGACAAGGCGAGAACCCCTTGGGGGGAGATAGATTATAGCCTGGAATAACACATAGGCTACTTTTTATCCAGGTCGGACCCAATCCTGAAATCCACGCAGACAAAGTCGCGTGGATTCGCGGGCAGAAGCTAGTAATCTTATAAAGATTTCATCATGTGTGTACAGTCAATAGCAGATCTAGTTACCACAAACTGTGTAATTTCGCCAATGGATAATAAATACTATTTTTTGGAGATTAAATTGAAAATTGATTGAAGAAATTTGACAACTTTGGATACCATAATGTGTGGTTGGCCGTACCGTGTGTAGTACTCACAAATGTTACACGTGTAATGTGTATGAAGCAAAATAAATACAAGAATCGTAGCTAGTGGCGGTCTGCAGTTTACGCCTACCATAAGATATCTTAAATCTGAAACTGTTTCTTAACTTCATTATTCAGACAATGTAATATATGTAAAAGAATGATGAAGGATTGAGATGATAAAGAAAAAAATTAAATAAGACAATTAGAATTTTATGTGATAAGTAGCAATGTGCACCTTTTTTATTTTATTTTAAGAAGGTTTACAGACCTGTAGCCATTGGCATTTTTTCTGGGGCACCCTATTCTCGTATTTAGTTATGACTTCACCTTCTGTCTTTCCCTTAGCAGTTGTAAAACAAACAGTGTCCCGAACCCCGATAACTTAAACTTTGATACTTGGCTACCTGAGTCAAGGTACGAGCTTATTCAGCCATTTGTGTAATTTTGAATTTGTTGAATAATGGAATCAGAAACTAGCATACATCGAAATTTTCTGTTTGTAAAGCTATGTTTGCTGCTCTGCGTGTAGCTGCAGGCTTCAGGGTTGTATTAGCGCTAATTCTGTTAATCAAAACTTCAAAATATTGTTAAAATCTGTCAAGCGTCGATAGCCTCTAATGGCTAGGGCGTCGAACTTGCGATCATGTGGTTGCCGGTTTGAAAACCCACCCATTGCAATACCGACGTGAACCCACTCGTAACACAAGCATTTAGCTTAGCACGAGGAGTTAACTAGAATACTAGTAATGTGCGACCCACATAGCTAGTAAGCTTTAAAAAAAACTATCTCAGTTTTGTAAATGTCACCTTTGCGTCAATTTCGATTTCATTAGCTTCCTGGAGCCGTATTATAACGTGTTAACGCCATCATTTTTTGGTTGTAAGAAAGAGATGCCGCTCTATATATTAAATAGCCTTATCTCTTTCTTACAATCTAAAAATGATCCTTCAGACTACGCGTACAGTATGCAGCTAAGCACACACTGTCTCTATCAGTCTATCTTAATAAAAAATACGTCAGTATAAAATTGCCCGCTCATTGAATGAATTTACCACGTTGACTAATGCACTACATTAGTGCACGTTGATTAGATCGTTACTCGGGGCGCATAAAAATGCAGAGAGAGGTGTAGGTAATCGATTATTCTTTATCTATATTTATACATATGTAATAAACAGTAAAAAAATGTGTCTGTACATTAAATACATTTACAAAAAAAAATTGGGCGATGGAGACGTAGTAATAGAGTAAGAATAAAAAAAAATCTGACCGTTTCTTTGTTTCTACACACTAATCTCCGCAAATACTAGATGGGAACTTTATAAAAAGCTGCTATTTACTAAGCTATTCACAGTAAATCACAGCATTTTGTATGTGTATTATTTGCAAAATGAGTATAGATACTAAAAAAATGCTGCCCAAAGTAACTATTCCACGCAGACGGAGTCGCGGGCAAAAGCCAGTCTTTAGTTATCTTAGGTTTTGCTGTAATATGTAGGTGACAGTAGCCACAAGCCATCTGATGGGTCGTCCGCTATAAATTGGCCGTAGGTACGTTTGGTGCAGTGGCTGAGCGATATGCTTCTGCGTCACATATCGCAGGTTCGATCCCCGCACGGATCTAATATTTGTATGAGCTACGTTGTTTCTGGTTTGGGTGTATGTAAAAATTTGGCAAAAATCCTAGTGCAGTGTAACGTTATTTTTAGAATAATACAACAACTTCTGCCTATCCTGCAGTTAAAGCCGTGATTGATACTTTTTAATAATTAAAAGGCTTTGGTGCCTCAGGTGTTGGTTTTAAAAGGCTGTTAATTTTGATCCCGCTTAAAAATGTTAATCTAAATTGGACTTCATTAATGTACTGCTAAAATAACCGTTATTTTTTGTGGTTTACTTTTTTAACGCGTAAAAGGTCCTAATATTATGAAAAGAGGTTCTGATTATGGGTGATAAAAATGTAAGAGGAATTGCGTAATCTCAGAGAAGGGTGGCCTCTTTTAAAATTCAGAGATCAAGTTAATAGCAATACGTATGATACAATCAAGGCAATGTCCGACATAGCCTTTTGAAGAAAACATTCATCAATCATTGTGTAGTTCGACCATAATTTAATGCTAGTTTATGAGCCGGAGAATTTTTCAATGATAAATTATATTTATTCCTATTTTCAGGACACTTTTACAAGTCAATGTTTTTTTTAACTAGATGATTTCCTAACTGACGACCTCTGAGAAGAAACACCGAAACAAACAGAGAATCATGGTCTCTTTCAAAGTCCAGACATAATACTTAGTAGCAAATATGTGAGTTCCAATGTAAGGCAATCTCTGAAATGGCCTTTTGAAGAAAGAGCCATTGCGGCTTTAAGAAGACCAGTTCCATCTGGATATGGAATGGATATGTTTGCAAGTTGTTCATGAGAATTTCATAGCAAACCCAACAATACTCTTTAATCTGGCAATCGAACTCAAGACGCCTACAACAGCTGCGATTAATTTGGCGGACAAACAGTACCTAGTACATATACCTAACTAGCGATGGAACTAATAGTTGAGTACGACTTTGACTATCTTAATACTATTTCGAAACAGTAACAAAAGAGAAACCGTATTCACCTAAACAGAATCTCGTAGAACAGAGCCAAATTAGATTTTAATCTATTTGATTGTCTTAGTTGGTTTGTTGTGCCTCCAAGTTTTAATTGATCGTACGAATTAATGGCGTAATAAGCCAGCGAGAGATTTACCGGTGTCGGTCTAATTTAGTACCGGGACTAGTATCGTTATTGAAGGATACTAATTATGATAGGACGGAACTTAGGACCATATTAGGACGATTTATTGTAATTAATAGTTGTTCCCAGTGTTGACATAATGTATTGCAAGCAAAAAAGAACCTTATTTCCGTATCCTAGAAATCATTTTGATTCATTTTGTTGAGATAAATATTTACCTTTAAAAGCTTTGCTCATTCTGTTAATGAGCCCGCTTTTAGCATTGGGTGATTAATGTCATGATGGACAAAATGGATAGTAAATATTTTGGACGTGGAAGTAAAAATACCTATTTGAATCCAGGTCACGGTGCGTAAAATAGATGTAAGAGCAAGAGGTCAAGGTCAAAGTCAAATTCAAGTAAAACTACTATTAGATAGTTCTTATTCAACGACATTTTTGTAATTGGAGAGTTCTAGTGTTCTGAGGGCTTAGCAGCTTAGTGGCATAAACGCCAATCGAATAGAATAGAATAGAATTGGCCCAATCCCCTTTTAAAAGGTCGGCAACGCACTCGTGACTCCTCTGGTGTTGCGGGTGTCCATGGGCGGCGGTAATCGCTTACCATCAGGCGATTCGTTTGCTCGTTTGCCCTCCTATCCCATAAAAAAAAATCTCAATGTATGGGAATGACACAAGCTTACGATAAGTAATTTGAGCCAACGAATAGAATTAAAAATTGGTAGCCAAATGTCCATTTAGTCTATTCGTTTAAACGAAACGCTAGGGATGTACATTATTCTCCTTAGAAATCCTAGCCAAGTGGCACTTTTGACAAACGAATTCGCTTGCTAGCGTTCGACACCTAACAAACGCCAGCACCTTGTAGATAACGCTACAAAATGGCGGATCTTTGATCAGCTGAACGTGAAATTGTGTGATTGTTTTTGTTTAATTATGTATTTAGTTTTATTTTTCGTCAAAATGCATAAACTTAGACTATTGTGGACTGCGCATAATGAAAAAGTGTGGTTGAGACGACGCCAAAGAACCATTTATCGTCAGTGTTTGGAGGAAATTAGAGTAATGCCAGATTATTTGTTTATCGAAAGATTTAGACTGGACAAAACAACATTTAGGAAGCTTTGTCGGGATTTACGTGTTCATACATTATTGCGAGGAACTAAAGACATTCCCTTGGAAAAAAGGTAAATAAATAAATCATTACTACTTATAGGTAAGGTCATGTAATGTTATGTACAATAAGCGTAAGATAGGTTCATAGTAACGTACATTTTTACATGTTTGTAATTTTTTTTAGGTCCTTTGTACTCTGAGCTTCTTGGCTACAGGATCAAAGACAAAAAACAAATCAAATAGTGTAATATATATTCTTATTAAAGAAAACTAATAAAACAAACTAATTCTCACAAAATACTATTCAAATTTTAGCGCCCTTCACAATGATATTTTAAAACGAAACCATAGAGTACGTCCGACATTTAGCGTATGATGGAATAGACTGAGCGTTCGACAAGTCCTTGTACACTTGTCTCCCAAATTGTTATCGATATCGCTAAGGCGTAAGCGTTCTTCGACATAGAATAGATACGGAGCGTTTGCCACTTGTCTGAGCCTGCTGACTAGAAAGAAGAAACGGCGCAAAAACTCCCTAGTGATAGTTATCATTATCATCATCATAATACATGTCATCATCAATTATCATCGTCCTCATAATGCTTATCTCGGTGACCGTGTTTGGAACTAATATCGCGTTGAATGTCGCTATTTTGATTTATATCAGTTGAACACACGTGTTTCCATTTTCCTACTGTTGCAAAATAGCAAGTTAAGCTGATTTTCATGTACCATGTACTTATGTGATGTAAAAAAATACTTGAACTTGGCGTCTAGGTCAAACGATCCACCTTAAGGTAGGCATTTATGATCTGGCATCACACCCATATTCCCAAGAACGTGACGAGTAGTGGTAAAGGTTCAATTTTGGTAATGCACACTATTACCAAAATTTAACCTACCTTTACCACTGCTCGTATTTAAAGGCCTTTCTAACCCAGCAAAATATTAACTAAAAAGGTTTTCAATTTCAAAGAGAAATTGAGCGGGACATGAAATAATTGGAGGTAGCATTGCAAGGAATTAATTAAAGGTAATTCTCAAGTTGTTTGTCTTAATTGAGACCAGATAAAGTTACTGACACAGTTAAAGAGCTTTACGTTAAACATTCAATGTTATTATATCCATTACCAATTTACTTTAATCTTGTCTTAACGATTTCGAGGTTAACAAAGCTTCCTGCCGAAGTTTCTAGACCCAGAACTGGTCTGGCGTAAGATTTTGTTCAAAACTGTTCTTATATTCCTATCTCTGTTTTCAAACTGGATTTTTTTCTGTACCGTGGATTTATCTATAAACAAGATACTTATTCATCGTAATGTCTTTGATGTTTCCCGAAATATATCACACGAACATTTCATTTTCCTCCAATAGTATGATAAAAAAGCATGGTTTATCACAAAGATAAGTATTTCTTGTTAACCTTTTTGATTCGAAACTTCAAAAATCGTGGGTCTTAGTTACATTTTAATTCATCACATTCATTGATAACGTAAAAATAGATTTTATAACAAAAACATCTACTTGTAAAAGGTTCCGTATCTATTTCTTAATCCTTGATCGTAATTACTTTCCGCAAACATTTTAAAAGATCCAGTTACCTCCCAATCGACGTCATGTCCCCTGGACGTTATTTACAAATAATACAAAGTGTTCAGAAAGCCGGCCCTTAACAGTTGGACCCGAAGAAACCCGATCACCCCACTAACAAGCACCCCCGGGGACCTCCAACGAAACACGATATTATTTGGAAAGTAATCCTTTTGATACCGGGAAATTTACCGGTACTTAGAATGGAAGAGGTATTTTTGATGATACCTTTTGAGAGACGGGTGTGTTTTTATTATTCCGTTTTTAGAAGCCAGTGTTTTGAGGTCATTCAACTGAGAGATGTTGAAAGTACTAGGATATTATAATTAATTTTATATGAATTGTATAAAAAAATAATTGTGTTTTAAAAGGTTAGGTTGTCAACTCATTTATTGTGTTTTCCACTTAAAATTAGAAGGCATATAGTGTCAACCTACACTCTTACATATTATTGTATTATTATTATTTCTTTTTGGGACCACTAGACTGCCTCATTAGTCTAGTGGTCCCAAGCGCGACTGCTACACTAGAGGTCCTGGGTTCGATCCCCAAGTCCAGCAATGTGTTATTGGGTTTTTCTATGAAATTCTCAGTAGCAGCTCGGAGTCTGGATTTGTGCCCGGTTAATGGCTATAGGCTCGCCCCCTATAACATGGGACATAAACATACCTTACTCTAAATTAAGTACGCCTCTGCCTAACCCTTCGAGGAATACAGGCGTGATAGTATGTATGTGTTTATTATCTCTTTTTATTGAGTGTAAGTTTCTGTTACATTATATAGCCCGTGATTCCTGTTTATTTTTTATTGTAATGTCTATAGCTACAATACTATACTGTTTGGAAAGTTTTCTTTCTCAATACAATTGTAAAGTGAAAGTATTTACAATTTACCTTAACAGGGGCGGTATTACTTCCTAGATGTCTAGATTTCAAAGCTTTGCTATCGGATTTACCTACGTTGACAATTTCACGCTAGACTGGACTCGGATGCCAATACTGACTTGGTGATATGTTTACCATTAATCAACGACCCCTATATTATGTGATCTAATAACCGGTATTGATAGTAAGTTGTAGTTATTATTGTATGTTTAGTTTGTCAACATAACATCGCAGACTCAGTTCCCCTGTATCTCGATGGCTTAAAAGATATAACATATTTAAGAGAGGTAGGTATATTGGAATCTAATAATTCCACTCACAATTGGAGCTGCCCGACTGGGGAAGTACCTCCACCTTGCAGAAAATCGTAGCCAAATAACATAGTTCCGTGCTATGTTGTGTTCCTAACGGTGAGCAAGGTCGCCAGAGCTCCACGAGGAAGCGTTGTGTTGGCAGATAGGATAAGCATCTCGGATTGTCTCCTATGCTGCCAACCCAACTATTCCTCCTTTTTTACAGAGTCGACAACGCATTTGTGATACCTCTGGTATTGCAGGCGTCCATAGGCTATGGTAACCGCTTACCATCAGGCGGGCCGTATGCATGTCTGCCACCTTAGTGGTATAAAAAAAACCATATTATCATTACGCTTGTATTCCCCAAAGGCTTAGGCAGAGGTGTACAGTACACCTACGGTTCACCGGTATGTTTTAGGTCCCATGTAATAGGGGGCGAGCCTATTGCCATTAACCGGGCACAAATCTAGACTCGAGCTGCTAATGATAATTTCATAGAAAAACCCAGCAACACTTTTCTCGAGGTCTCTAGCGTAGCAGTCGTACTTGGTACAACTAGGCTAATGAGGAGTCTTAAAACATATTTTGGTCATAGTAGGAAGTGACCACTTCCTACTATGCGCAATTAATGTAGACACAATCGAAACAGACCTGTTTCGATTGTGTCTACATTAATTGCGTTATATTTTGCAATTATTTAATTCACAAAGAATTTTTTGTATACTTGATGGGTTTCGATATATGATGTCAGCTGATTGAACAATCCTATATTTATATGTCTGGGGTTTATGGATTCAACCCTGCCCTGTGAAACCAGCACAGGATAGTATAAATAATTGATCATGTTTGCATGCTACCATTGTATGGTAGAATACTTGTGTTCAGTAAGTTAAGTTTAAGAAATAAAACAAACACATTTATAAATACGTAGTAGCAGTAGCTACTACTAGGAAAAACAACTAGTAAGAATATTGGCACGAACTTGGAATAGAATTTAAAATCGAAAACTCATTGAATGACGAACAATATAAAACAAAGTCATCAAAAATCGTCCGGCTGTTAGACTGTTCCGATAACCATCAATGATCACAAATAGAAACTTATCCGTCGCAAGCATAATGTTGCCAACTCAAATGAACATCAAACTTTTAAAATTACATTTTATTGTCGTGCACTCAGCTTGCCAACTTTTATGACAAAATCTCCCGGAAAAATCCAAAGTCGCCAGCTCTACGTCGAAGAAAAGTTATGCCCTTAATTATTTCCTCATTTCGGCACTTCGAGGGAAATTCGCGTAAAAATCTGTCTGCAGAACAATTTTCTTTAAATATTCTTTTACAAGTTTATTTTATACGGGTACTTTTTTAGATTGCTTAATTGGAATATTAGGAGGAAGTGAATTTAGCAGTCATCTGAACGACGACCACTAAGAACGACCACTGCCAATACATTAATTGTTTTTTTTTTCATTAATTGTGTGTCATTGCCATCCTAGACCCTTCTCTTTTGATACTCCACCGTACTCCGATATAGGGTGTTTATTTTCCCTGTGATCGATGATAGTTTCATTTATAACTTGTCCCAGGTGCCAGATGCATTGGTAGGGGGCTTGGAGTCCCTCCTCTGGTTCCACTACTGGATATAGACCCAATATAACAAACTCGTGAGATATTTTCTAATACTTCATACTTAGATATTTACTCTGTGTACATTCACTCTCAACAAACGTCACGTAAGGCCGCAATACTGTTAAGGGTGTGACGATTCATGAAAATATATGATAATTATGTTAAAGGAACCTACTAAGACCTATGAGCCTCACAGTCCCTACAATCCTCAGCCCTATAAGCCCTACAGCCCTAACCTGTCATATACCTCGTGTGTGATAAATAAATATATAAATAAGTTCAGGATGTCTGCACTATTCGACGGAAGGTTACAGAGGGATTGACGGCAGGATTTCCAGGATTAGGAAAGCACACTCACTGCCAGTCCCGCAGATCAGAGATGTTTAAAGGCGTCTTGGCCACAGTGAGGGCTAATGAGACAAGAATATAAAATTCAAATCTGATTTATTAACAATTTGTTATAGATTATATACAACTTTTTATTAACATACACTATTCATCATCATCATCATCAGCCTATGTTCATCCACTGCTGGACGTAGGACTCTCCTAATGAACGTCACAGAGCCCGATCTTCGGCTTTTCTCATCCAGTCACTGCCAGCTGCCTTCCGCAAGTCGTCACTCCACTTGGCCGGCGGGCGCCCTACACTACGTTTGCCTAGACGCGGTCTCCACTCGAGAACTCGTTTACTCCAGCGTTTGTCGGTTCTCCGACAGATGTGACCGGCCCATTGCCACTTCAGCTTGCTGATCCTTTGAGCTATGTCGGTAACCTTAGTTCTCTGACGGATAACTTCGTTTCGGATTTTATCCCTCAGAGAGACTCCGAGCATAGCTCTCTCCATAGCTCGCTGTGCGACTTTAAATTTGTGAACCAGTCTCACCGTGAGTGTCCACGTTTCGGCTCCGTAGGTCATGACTTGTAGGACGCACGCATTGAAGACTTTCGTCTTAAGGCACTGTGGTATGGGTGACGAAAGGACTCGACGAAGTTTGCCGAATGCTGCCCATCCCAACTGAATCCTCCTATCGGCTTCCCTCTCGAAGTTGTTTCTACCTAATTGCAAAATTTGCCCCAGATAGACATATTCCTGAACAACTTCGAGAGATAGACCATCTACGATAACCGGCTTCGGGGTAATAAGATTGTTGTACATAACCTTAGTTTTATTATACATATGTTCATCCCGAGACCGATACTTCGCGAGGCATCAGCTAAGTCGGTCAGCATCCGTTCGAGATCCTGCACTATTAGTACAAAATATTTGTGTCCTATGCGTGTAAGATGCAACCAAATCATTATTTTAACTGGGCCGCGCATGAACTGCGCCGAATGCTGAGTCAATGTCCAGATAACATTGAACACTCGGTTAATGGCGATTTATAGGATCGCCCACTTGGGACTTAAAAGCATACCTTTAATGATATGTTACATATATTTGTATGTGCTATGATTGACTTGTAAAGGGCGTGTACCTTAAGTGAGCAGAGAAAATTGATTACATAGCAGAGTAAGATTTATAAGGAAAAAGATATTAGCAAATGATGATGGATGACTCGGCCGAGCGAGTTACTCGCGAGACTTCTTTATGCGTCAGTTATGCGAGATTGATATGTTATAATAGGGGTTATTTTAATCTTTTTTGGGACGGACCGTGAACTCTGTTAACCTACTTATAACTTAAATAGCATTTATATACTGGATTTCCTATATCTCTATCCATATCATACTAATATATTATTAATGTAAAAGTAACTCTGCCTGTCTGTTCGTTTATTTGTTTGCTACATTTTCACGCCCAAACTGCTGAACCAATTTTGATGATTTTTACTATAGGATTGGACCTTGGAAAAGCCGCGGGCAATAGCTAGTACTAAATAAAATTCAGTATTTTGTTAATATTAATGGTCATAATCAAATGCGTACACAATTCTTCTTAATCCGATCACTCCCTATTTTATTGTGAACGAACAAAATAAACCCCAAAACAGCAATCTCGTATAATTACTGAATATTAAACCCGGCCTCTAATTCAGGCAGCCGCAAGCCGTGCCCTTTTAGCCTGACGTTATAAAAACGACACGCCTACCACAAATAATTACTTTATATATACCTAGGTGCTCGGAAACAGGGGTCTCTCTGTGTCCAAAAAAGGGTGTAAATATATGTCAGAAATAGAACCCTTCCCGAGAGAATGGACAAGCATGGAAAATATATTATTGTTTCACGCAGCGATTCACTTTGCTCAGTTTGTGCATATTATTTTGAAGATACGGTTTTGGTTAATTGATTATGACTGTGAATTTGGTGAAGTGAGTGAAGTAAAGTGAGTGAAGTTATGGGAAGGGAGGTGACTTTTTTTTAAAGACGTTGCCCCATTCTAGTATTTTCTCCTGTATCGTGGGTGTTTTTACAAATACAATTTTTCACATACACAAACACCCAGACCTGGAACCTGAATATCTGTAGGTCATACAAATATTTATTCCGTATGGGGACCGAACCCACAATCCGTGGCGCAGAAGCCGAACACTCAACCGCTACGCTATAGGTACGTGCCGTCAAAAAAGTGAGATAAAAAGAGAATAATAGAACTCATTTTGATGAATTGAGTGTTACTCTGAACTACTTAATAATAGATCTAAGTATAATCAAATTAATTAAATACAAAATAAACCCACCCTATATTTCACTATTTTCTATCAACATGAGCAAACGTAGTTCCCAAACGAACTTACATTCGCTTTGGGTTCAGAAAGATAAAGTGGCCAAAATAAAAATCTTTCGCTCTTTTGTCAAATGAGGGTAGTTTGTCAGCCGGCAGAAACACGGTTCCGTATATATCATTACGGGGACAACGAATTGGGAATATTATTAAAAGTCCCGACTTACGGCGAGTATAATTTGTTGCTTATTTCTAGAACGTGTTTTGTGGAGAATTTAAGTGATTTTCATGTTCTTTTTTGTATTGTTGGAGAATGTTCGTGAGTTATTGTGTTATTGGAGAATTATCTTGAACTATTTTATAGTGTTGAAGACTGAATCTATTATTAGATATTGCCATTGTAAAAATAATTTCATTCATTTCGCAATTCGTGAATCTATCTGGCCGGTGAGCGTCCGACTCTTCTATTGCGTGGACATGGACTCAGCTCATGAAGTCATTATTTCCTTCACATATAGTGATCTAAGCATGGATGTAGGTTCGAATTCTGTCAGAGGTTAAATTTCACAGAATTCAAAACTAGATAATGCTTAGCCGTTTATCATTAAGATTAATGTTTCTTCTCCACTTTGATACGATCTGAAATGAAAATAAATCACAAAAGTCGAACTAAAATGACAAAGTTAATGACACTACTCATGTGTTTAAAATCAGCGTATGTTGTGAAGCCACTGAAAGAGCTTTGATTAAAGGGCACAGGACCGGGAGTCGCCATGGCCACCGCAACCCGGCGCGCCGTCATATCTGCGTCCTGGATTATAGAAGTGTGGATAGGATATTTCCTATCCACACTTACCTATAAATCTATCACCTATAAATCTATTGATTTATAGGTGATAGATAGATAAGATTAGTTAATTATTGTTTTGAGCCACCTCGAAACACAGTCCTAGTAGTCAGCTTTGTTTTCCCTTAATCCCATAAAAATTCGAAAACATTAGGTACTAATAAAAATAGTTACCTAGATGACATTTGATTGTCTTTTCAACTCAGAGGTCATTGAGGTAAAAATGCCCAGCGCCATCTAAACATAAAATTGTAGAAGTATATATTAACGATCAGTCAAAATACACGTTTATTCACCTATTCATTTTACCGTGGCTTTACCTACAAGGACCTTTGCTGATTTGATTATCAGCAAAGGTCCTATGGTGTGAAAAGTCCCGGCCCAGGGGGGCAGTAACTTATAGCTGGTGACGTTTTCAGAGCAAGGGAATAATCTTTTCCACCCTGAACATGGCACAAAAAGGATGAAACCTTTTGATCTTTCCTTAAGATTTGAGATAAATCTCTGGGTGATTCACTGTGGCAGATTTATCATGTAAGCGGATTTGTAATTTTTGTGTGAGTCTGTTTTTTGATAACAATAGGCAATGTATCCTTTTTCGTTAAAGTATTTTTATTTATTAAATAAGTAAAACATGGCTAAAAATCTTTTAATTAGCCATAAAAGTATAAATATATTCAGTGATTTGTGTGTTACATAACTGCATAGTGCATTACTGTTCCATGCCCAAACTTCTAAGTACCCATTATCAATGATAGCACCGTTGTAATTTTTTATCCGAAGCATTGTTGTTTTATAAATATTAATTTATCTTAATTCTAGTCCACACTATAGCTAGTCCATGACTACGTTTCGGAACAATAGTGGCGCAATCAGAGTTGCGGCCGCCACTCATTGACTGTTTGCGTTTATTGCATTGTGGCACATCACTACCGATGCATTCATAATACTGCTGCGGTGAGCTAGTCTAAAGTCGTGTGCAGGTATAATACCATACCATCACGCTTGTATTCTTTGAGGGTTAGGTAGAGGTGTATCGATGTACCACTCACTGTTTGCTAGTATGTGGGTGGGATATAAGTGCGAGCCTATGGTCTTTTGCCGAATTCAGATTCCACATAGGTTATTGAGAAAATAAATGATTTTTAGAAAAAAATACGTGGGAGAGCCATGCTTCGGCACGAATGGGCCGGCGCGACCGGAGTGATACCACGGCCTCACAGGAAACCGGCGTTAAACAACGCTTACGTTGTGTTTCGCCGAGTGAGTGCAATGCACGGCAACGCACTCGCGACTCCTCTGGTGTTGCGGGTGTCCATGGGCGGCGGTAATCGCTTACCATCAGGCGATCCGTCCGCTCGCTTGCCCACCTAACCCATAAAAAAAAGTTTTTTTAGAACTAAACCACAGACAGTATATGGAAAATATACCAGGCTTTCTATGTATAAAAAACTTAAAATATAAAAACTCTAAAGCGCTTGTGTCACACAAAAAGAAACTATTTTGAAAATAGTACAAATAACCCTAAAACTGCTACACCGTCAAATTAAGTAAATGAGTAGTAGCTGAACCGCACCGCCGCCGCCATTAATAACACAGGCAGTAAACTAACTGACACAACGTACGTTATAAAAACATGCAGCCATACGATTATCTGCTACAATACTAACTAATATACAGAAGTCCCACTGGGAACAGACCGTGAAAGTTGGAGAAACTGTCACCTAAAACAAAATAGTGTGATTTGACAATGATTATGACAAGACAATACATTGCTATTAGTGATAAGACCGTCATTGTACCCTTAGTTTTATAAGGTTTTTGATTTTGTTTCTTTTATGGTGTACAATAAAGATTATTATATTCTATTATGTTCTTCAGTATAATTGCACCCACTGTAGCAAGTATGCTTGCATGGGTCTCCAATTGATCTCTCCAATCAAGCGGTGATTCTGGTCAAGATTGGCCCGGAAGTCTTTTTACATCCTTTGTCTGCCGACATTAAGACTTCTTTATGGCCTCCGAAACAAAGGGGTTAAAACGAATCGCAATATGAGTCAACGACACGTGGTTATAATTAAAATGTGCTGTAGGGGTAAGCTTTTGTCCATTTTATATTACCGTAGGGAGAGCCAAGCTTCGGCACGAATGGGCCGGCTCAACCGGAGTGCTACCATGGTCTCACATGGCGTGAAGCAACGTTGTGTTTCGCTGATTGAGTGAGGATACCGGAGGCCCCATCCCCTTTTAAAAGGTCGGCAACGCACTTGTGGCTTCTCTGGTGTTGCGGGTGTCTATGGGCGGCGGTAATCGCTAACCATGAGGCGTTCCGTCTACACTGGGAGTTCAGCTTACACTTGCATGGCAAGTTGTGAAGTTGTATGTCGGTAAATCAAATTATGATGATACATCAAAAGGCGCCATTTTAGCTTCTTTCATCGCCGCACATGTCTGCTGCATGCTCCTGCAGTAGACATGTGCGGCCTATTGATATCTTAGTTGCTCAATTCTTTGGTATCAAATTTCCTCATTTCTGACCTTGTCTTGCCGTGATACCGCATGGCTCTATCGCTAGCTGAGTTATTTTTAGGTGATGATATAGTCTTGAAGTAAGTGCCAGTTATGATGGGAAGAATACATTGGTTGAAAATCTTTGTCAGAGTCATCTCTGCCTATCCCTTCGGGCAATTTACGCACAGTAGATATGTTATGTTATGTTATCTTAGGTTGATAATGCATCAATAATAGATAGTCAGTAAACCCTTCATAAAATGATATGTGGATCTTCTGTATTTATCTGCTCTGTGCAATCAACCCTCTCACGCTGGCTCCGCGCCAAGCTGTAACCGAACTAGGGCCGCACAATAGCCGCGCCTGAATATAGCAGGGACCTAATAAAATAACCAATCATAATGAAATATTGCTAATAGTAGATCAGATATTACTACAATGAGTGCAGTCGATGTATTACAGGCCATCTATTTATTACAATATTGTTTCATTTGACAGTCCGATCTGCTACTGAAATTTTTATAGAAAAACCATATAGTTACGTAACTCAACCGGGGTCAAACTTGGAATTCAATCAGAAAGCTGCTCTTATAATTGCTAATGAAGCAGAGAGACCTGAAAATAAAATAAATAAGTGATTGATGATTAAACAGTTCGAGATATTAATTATGTTTGAAGCAAATAGTTATTCAATCCGCATGTTTAACCGAGCCGACTTGCGATTATCTGGTTGCCGGTTCGAAACCCACCCATTGCACTACCGACGTGAACCCACTCGTAACACAAGCATTTAGCTTAGCACGAGGGGTTAACAAGAATACTAGTAATGTGCGACCCACATTGCTAAAGCTTAAAAAAAAACAATAATTTATTCATTTTAAATAGAGTGGATACAACAGCTGATATTAATTGTTAATACTCTTCAATTCTATTTATAGATACATAAGTATATAAGATTATTAGGAAATAATTAGGGTTATCAGTTAAAGTATAGTTAAGTTGGAAGGGGCCGACCTCGGCGAACGTACCTCATATAAATTGCGGACGTTCTCAAAAAAGTCAGGTTAAAAGCACTTTAAACCGACGATCATGCACGAGGAGATTAATGAACGTAGATGAAGCGAAAGTGGTGTGCCAGGATCGTAGCAAATGGAAATCTATAGTTTCTGCCTACCCGAATGGGAGACTGGCGTAAAAATATGCATGTATGTACCTATGTATCAGTTAAAAGTCCATAGACAGATAAACAGAGGATTAGTACTAGCACTGGGCCACGATATCGTCTGCGTGGCCCAACTTGTATAAAACAGTATCCTATGTGTTAGTCCACATTCAAAGCTGTGTGCCAAATTGCTTCGAAATATGTGAAGCCGTTTCTGCGTGATTGAGTAACATACGGCGGCGGTAGCCTAATGGCTAGGGCGTCAAGACTTGCGATCATATGGCTGCCGGTTCGAAACCCACCCATTGCACTACCAACGTGAACCCACTCGTAACACAAGCATTTAGCTTAGCACGAGGGGTTAATAAGAATACTAGTAATGTGCGACCCACATTACTAGTAAGCTTTATAAAAAAATAAATAAAAAAAACACTAGGGTAGCTGTATCCTAACTTTTGCTGGGATATCTTCAACAATTTACCAACCTTTTAACCCTTTTCTATTGGTGCTCAAATGGGAATATCTTTGGTGCTCAATGCATAGGTACCCAAAAATTAGGTGCTCAAAGGGGAATACTTTGAAGGAATGGTTTAGGAACAAACAGAGGACAGACATACAAAGAAACATTATTTTTTATTTGTATAGATTACATTAGATACACTATATTACTTTAGGTTTTGCCCGCGACGTCATCTGCGTGGATTTCAACCTAGACAAAAATTATCCAATGTGTTGTTAGTCCAAGCTATAAACTGTGTGCAATTTCATCTAAACACACGAACACATTTATAATATTAGTAAGATAGACCCCTCTTTTTATGGAGAGTTAAAAAACGGTCGAAACGAACGTCAAAAGATTAATCTGCAGAGTTTTACGTCTCTGTGGGCAGCATAACATTGTACGAATCTGTCGAGTCATAAAATAAAATCGTTATGTCTGCAATAAAAGGAGATTTTTTTTTGACGACTGCTACGCCAAAGTGATCGCTACGTTACGCTAGGTACTGGGTTCAGTACCAATTCCATTAAGTATATCATAATTAATTGAAAGCAAGATTTAACCGGGAGTTGTAATAAATACATAGGGAGATCTGCAATAGAGCATAAATTTAATAATTTACCAATGGTAAATAGAGCGAACTAGTGAAAAAACTCGGCAAATTACCTACACCAACTTCGTGGTATTGGCGTGAAAAAAGGCGCGAACAACATAGAAATATATTTCAATTCGCAATATTCCAAAAAATCTATCGACTATTCCGCCTAAAACCGCAGGAAAAGCGTGTTCTATCAATAAATTAACTGAGAACGGATCGCAGGGGCGTTGCGCGAACAAAGCGACAACATAACTCACTGCCGACGTTTGAAATGCGAAAAATTTAAATATTTTACAAAGAAAACTAGCGGTTTTACGTTTTTTACCCAAAATGGGTTACTTTTATTGCTATTGTAAGATGTTATTTATGGCGATAAAGATGCGACAGAATGCTCAGTTCCTTATTGTTGTAGGAAGTTTAATCAAACAACACAACTCTAACTTGAGTTTAAAAAAAAAGATCATGCCCCACACTAGAATGTTTCTCCTGTATGGTGGGTGTGTTTAACACAAATTCTCATATACACAAACGCCCTGTAGATCATACAAATATTTGCTCCGTGTGAGGATCGAATCCACAACACGGGGCGCAGAAACCAATCGCTCAGCCGCTACGCCAAACGTGTCGTCAAATTATCCACTGTGATAATAATTATACATACGTACGAGTTTTGTAACTAAAATATTGAAGAGATTTGGTATATAGGTGAGTAGGCTAATAGTTAAAAGGAACTTGAAAGTGAGAGACAGTTTATTTTTTGCGAAAATCAAACACATAAATAATTAAGAAACATCGAAAAAACATGATTCGACGCCAATTTGTCCCTCTTTTCCCCGCCAGAAACACCCATACGAGTACTATACTGGACTTATCATCATCATCCCAACAGAACTTTACAGAACGATGTATCCATAGTACAATAATGTTGTCTTATTATTCTTCTACCACGGATGTATTAGCATAGTTATTACTTAGCAACGGGCCTTTCTTTATGTCACTATTATTTTTATTCTTTTTAAAAACGTTGCCCCACACTAGGATTTTCTCCTGTATCATGGGTGCGTTTACAAACACAAATTCTCACATACACAAACGCCCAGACCCGGAACAACTACCTGTAGATCATACAAATATTTGCTCCGTGTGGAGATCGAACCCACAACACCTGACGCAGAAGCCGATCGCTCAGCCGCTACGCCAAACGTGTTGTCAAACGAGCATATGCTGGAATATGTCATAAAAATACTAGCAACAACGCACATGATTTTCGGCACCATCCTATGAAGA
This sequence comes from Acronicta aceris, assembly GCA_910591435.1. Taxonomy (NCBI): domain Eukaryota; kingdom Metazoa; phylum Arthropoda; class Insecta; order Lepidoptera; family Noctuidae; genus Acronicta; species Acronicta aceris. The sequence goes on along the minus strand of OU342778.1, from coordinate 381,910 downwards.
CGTACCTACTCCCGAAGAAGCTCACATATCAGTACCTTAGCATTCAATATATGGTGCAAATATAACCACTTTATGTATTGCCAGACTGATTGAAACGTCTAATGAATGTAGTCCACTGCACTACTAATTCAACTACAAAAAGAGGTCTTTTATTCATGTGGCTTGCGATTTCCCTTTTTTTTAAAGGGTGAAAACACAGTCAAGACTTCTCGACTCTTGATACTTAAGTATGTCCCGAATACCTTTATTACTGAGCCTTTCAGGATGATTGATTGCGAGGTGGTTTTACCCACCAAAATCTTACATCAACTAGTAATGAAGATATCCCTCGGTCTTGAATCTCATCTGGCCAAACATTCCGGCCAAGTAATTGAATCGCTGAAGTTGAGATAGTTGCGCAGTCGTCAATGCGGTGCCTACGATAATGTTGGGTTGCTATCATTACAACTATGTGAGGTTGTTGTAACTTTGTTGGAATGTGAAGGTCAACAGTGCTGATCGAGTGAGGTTGAGGGCAGTTTATGCTTTGAAGGGGTCAAATGTGAGTTGGAGTGATTTTGTGTGTCTTTGTGGGTGTTGTATGTAGTTTGTCTGTAGGTAACTATAATCTCATCATAGTTGGAGACGGAATGTGAAGGTGTCCTTATTTCTGGAAGATTAAGAGCCAATCGTCTAAACAAGTTTCCAACTTCCAAGTAGTAAATAAATCTGTACAGACCAAAATATAAAAATCGTTCAATACAAATCTACTGAACGTTTCGGTCGTAAGCTCTTTAAAAACTTATCTCTTTAAGCTGTTGCGAGTAACATAGCGTTGAATGGAAGCCAGTTCGCTTCTTTATTACCGCTCAAACAGGAAGGGTCAAAAATTCCAATTGCAAAATTGACGATTTTCGCTCAAGTTTGAAGTTGGACGAAGCGATTTGATTGGTGTAAATCATGAGAGGAAGCGATTTTGAGTAATTAAGACTAATGAATAAAAACAGATATCTAACATTTTTATGATAGCTTGAAAATATATGTATGAGATTAATGGGTTGAGAAAGTTATTCTGCTTTATGAGTAATTTAATTACCACACAAAACTAAATATAGGTACCTATACTTGTGAGTCTACAACTACCTAGTCGTACTCGTAGTAGGTCATTTTTTTCCAAATGTCGTGAACCAATATAATAAAAAAGTGCTAACAGATCTATGGACTTTGAAATAACAAACCGAATAAATCTATCCCGGATTTCCTAATCCAAACTATTTTTACTTCAGGCGAACTATTTAGCAAGAATTCTCGACTTACTGACACCTATTAGCTCACTTTAGTACATACTCTGACTTCTCCAAGCTTAGTAGCTCATTTGTTTCACTGTCCAAGGCTAATTTATTATGTCTTTAACTGAGAGAACTGTAATTGATTGCGAACAAATGGTTGAATGCGTCCATCTTATATTTCTTATCCAAAGATTGCGCTACATAGAAAGCGAATCGGTAAAAAGCCACAAGGCAAAATAGTTCCTCAACAAAAGGATATTTATTAATTTACTCGTTTAGTTTTAACGTTGATGTCTTAACTTTAGTATATTTTATTATTTCCATTGTCAGTTATGAATAGTCAGCGTTACCTAGATTGTAACACTAAGTTTTAATAGCCTCTCACCGGATTTAGATATTGATCTATTCTCTACATCTGGAAATTCAATCAAATGAAGATTAAATACCCAGTAATTTGTTTTAAGATATCCGTTGATGGTGCTCAAGCTGCAGTCTCTCATCATTCATTTTAATGTCTTCCTTTTTAATATCTTGTGATCTTATTTAATCATTAATGTACTGTTTCTTTTCTCTCTCTTTTTATTCATACAGTTTTTATTAATGTTTAAACATTTCTTTGGAACCAGTGCTGGTGGAAATCTTTTTGTGAAAGCTTGTAATTAGTAAAATTTGTATTTATTTTTTATATTTACGAATGATTTTAATTATTCTGTAAGCTTTCCTAAAATAAAATAAATAAAACACTGCAAAAGTTTCTCCAAAGATCTACTTATAGAAATAAATATAATTTCTAAACCGAGAGATAGATTTGCCTCAATACTTTTAATTGTAACTTTATAATAGTATCTACCTGTCTAGTTTAGCATGGAACAATTACTTTCAGAACATATAAGTTTGTTTGTAATTTCAAATTGAAGCATTGAATTCTATATTGTATAGCATTCAAATACCTAATCCCGTTATAAATAACGCCTTGATATTTAGGGAAAGGATCCCCGAGTTAGGACTTAGGCCTTGTTGAGGCGGTTAGAACATTGACTGATGGTAGGCGAGTGACGTCAGCATTGCGCGCGTTTCGTTGTTCTACTAAATATCATCCAGCTAGTCCTATAGCGCTTCATGGAGTGAAGGCTTTATTACCAAAATAGAACTTATTCTCTAAATAATCTAGATGAATTCAGTTATCTTATCCGCCATCTTTTTGTTTAGAATAATTGAACGAAGGAGGGCGAGACGTTTCAAGACCATTTTTGGTTAACCAAAAATCACGAATCTACTTACACTGAATTGTTTTATTTAGGCGTTTGGTCCAAACATAAAAGGAAATTTTATTGGTGAGTGATCAGAAAAATAGGTGTCGTCTTGGTATCTACCAAACTCGGAACCCGAACTATTTCGGAACGAATTATAATTTGAACTTTGAAAAATTAACGCAATTGTTATCCTTCTTCCTTCATTAGATTTGAGAGCATGACTAAATTATCTGCCTAGTAGCCATCCTGATAATGATGAAATCCATGCCGGTTTTGGCTACGGCAGTTAATAAAGGTTTACTGATGCGTCCTCACATGGCTTATATACCCAATTTTATCTGTGCCATGTTATTTCTAACATGGCATGACTTGAAACCTTTCAAGTAGGTACATGCGTTCTACTTGACAAATAATAAAAGTCACTGTTATAAAAACAGCCCTATAGCGTACTTTATTATAATAATTTTGACAGCATTACAAAAACGCAGTTTCGATGAACGAACGCGATATATTATACCAAAGGGAAACCTAATTATATTATACTCTATACACACACATATATCTTCCAACGTCATCTTGCTTACGTAGTTATACTAAACATGTGTGGTATAATCGTGGTTGTGATTCTTTTCGTGCTTTAACGCCTTTGGCCAACGTAGTCATACTTAGTATATAAAAAAATTGCATATCTCCGCTATTGTTTTGAAACTGTCCCGCTTATATCTTGCACCACACGCAATCGAGTAATGTGCAGACGCGGCCCACTGACTCATGAAACGGATATTTTGTTTGAAGCAACTCTTTGTGGACTCGACATTGTGGAATTTGTTGACGTTTAGCGTTCGATATTTTCTCTTTAGCCGTCTTTGATGACGGCCAGTTTTTGTTGATTTGATTTGCGATAAAAGAAACTGCGGTCGATGTTGATAATAAAGTGAGGAAGATATTTTTACAATAGATTTGCGTTTTGTTACACGATACAGTTGAACAAACGTTTATTATACAACCATACTTGACACACAAACTTTCACGTTTATAATATTAGTAAGGATGTATGTGTATCAATTATTATTATACCTTAATGAATTGGTTATCTATAATTAATTATATACAAATAAATGGGAGCTTCCGGGAAAAGTAATCAACAACGGTTGTCGTAAACGGTACAAAATGTTATTTTCATCGCGATAATAGTACAGTAAGTAGGCTCCGGTTTCCTAGTAAGTTATAATATGATTTAACTTGCGGATTACACTCATTTCTCGCCTCCTACATAACCTTCGTTCCAGGAATTGGTCGTCCAATTACTTTGCGTGGGGCCAGTAACGGGAACTTATACCGGAATCTTACTTCCTAATGGCGACAAGCCAAGGACAGGGTGAAATGTCGCACATTGGGGGAGGCCTACGTCCAGCAGTGGACTAATATAGGCTGATGATGATGATGAAGGACAGTTGTCTTACTAACCAACAAAGATTTTTGAACATTAGAGATGTAGGTACTGATGTACACACACAGTTTGCCGATGTTTCTTTTCGCCAAGACAAGAAACTAAATTTATATTATGTCATGTCGTAAATAAAAAGATGGACACACTATAACGGTGAAACTATATTTTTTTGTAAGATATAGGATAGGGTTTGTAAGATTCGAAATATACTGCTTTTGCTGATGAGAATGTCAATGTTGAAAAAATATAGCAGTTATAAACCATTTTTAAATATAAATTACCTCTGGTTGAGTGTAATAATTAATGGTCAACACAACATTTTTCTTTCCAAATTCAAATTTGGAAAAAACAATGACTTTGAATATTTAAATACCGAACAGCGTTTTTGTAACGCAACAATATTTACACACTCGTTCGTAAATATTCGAGAACAATGTAGCTATAAAAAAACTTTTACGAATGAAATAGGGTAATGCTCGAAATAAAATTGAAGTTGCCTAACAAAATAAGAATATTGAAGAGAAGGCTTGCGTAGGCCGCAATGTGTCTTGTTATATATTTAGCCCGGCCGGAAGGGACAGCTACTACTAAATAATCAAGGCGTACCATTCATAGGAACTGCGGACAGCCCTGACCGGACAATACCGCGGCGGTCGAACTTGGTAACAGAGGGTAGGGTTGTGTTAAAGTAGAAATATATTAATATAAGCGGTAAGTAGCTCACTCTAGCTATAAAAAAATCGTAATACTTAGATTTATTACTTTTTCATATTTTTTATACAAGAAAAGCTACTATAATTATTTATTAATGTACCTACACTATCCCACCACGTTATAGACGTTGTGGGATTTTTAAATTCCACTAAAATAATATTAAATATTCCTAAATTATTTTCAAATATATTTTTAGATTTTGTTCGTATGGTGGGTATATTTCAATACAGTTTTATTCTATTTCGTTATAAAAGCCTTTTTTAATTAACGGTCCGGAAATAATTAACCTTCGAAACCTTTTTAATCTCTACATTAGTTTAACAAAAGCTTTTTAATAAATCGTGTTTTCAAACTGTAGTTACTTTATATTTTGCAAATCTATGTTTGAATTTTTGAGGTCCATTTCAGGATTGTTATTTGTTTTACCTGAAAACAGCATGGTGCTATTCTAAATATCGGTCGGCAGCTTTTACGGGAATCCGTTGAGCTGCTTAGGTGTGATAAATAATATTTAAGCTACACTGATATTATTATTCATCAAAATGCTCTTTAGAAGATAACTCACTATTCTTAGCTTGTCTAAGCTATATTCCAATAAGGATAACACAAATCCATTGTTGTCCCTCGTTTCACTGGTATGTCTTTGGTCCCATGTAATGGAGGGTAAACCTATTGCCATTAACCGGACACAAACGCCGCCGCCCACGAGCTGCTTATCTCTCCGAGAAAAGCAGTGGGTTTCTTGAGAAAGGATAATTAGCGTTAAGTCGGATTTCTCCTGCAAACGTAATACCGAAATATTTCGTCCAAAATACTTCACTGTAAGCGAATGCAATTTTTGATAACTTTACCAAGTTTGGAACGATTTTCCGGCCTTTTATTTCCAGTGAAGTAGTAGTAGACGAAATAGTATAGTAGGAACCTAGATTAAGGGTATCCAAAGCCGAATAATAACATAATTTGATATAAGTAATATGGTCTGGATTACGATTTATTTTGGTATTACGTTTCTTTGGGCAATTCCCTTAATGACCCTTATTATATGGAATAGAAATCCGTAGAAATGAAAAGTGTTCAATGTTAGCTTAGTAAAATTACACATATTTTAAATTATAAATTGGTGATATTTAAACAGTCTACCTAATCTGTTTAAAATGTATTCAAAAAGGTTATCGTACCAGCGTACACGGTTAAGAATACAATACTAACTGTATTCTTTTATACAGTTTTAACACTAGGTACTGTATTCTTTACAAAATCTCTACAATATCTTTCCAACAATAATTTGCATCGCGACTTTATATAACCTTATTCACTTTATTCCGACTACCCGCAATTTGCAAGACAAATTACGCAAAGGTTATCTCGTTGAGAGCCAGGTGAACTCCGGCTTTTAAATATATAAAACTGGTGGTCGGTTCACCGTACAAAAAGCCGGGGCATTTTGCACGCCCGCTACATATAGTCGCCGTAAATCAACGCTGATTAATTTCATACGCATCTCTGTTTTACAAATAGTGCATTACATTCGGCAGCGGTAGCCTAGTGTTATGACCGTTGGACTGCCAAGTCAAATGTCTCGAGTTCGAACCCAAGGCACGCACCTCTGACTTTTCGAAGTTATATGCGTAACTAGTTAATTATCACGCGCATAAACGGTGAAGGAAAACATCGTGAGGAAACCTGCATGCCTGAGAGATTTTCTCAATGGCGTGTGAAGTCTGCCAACCCGCACTAGGCCAGCGTGGTGGACTATAGCATAATCCCTCTCATTCTGAGAGGAGACCCGTGCCCAGCAGTGGGACAGTATAATGGATTGATTATGTTATTCGGCAGCGTGATTGGCGAAGAGAGGAACGAGTTCGATTCACGTACTGAACAAAATTGTATCGCCTACAGGCCTTTACTTGCTGTTGGTCTCGGTATGTTAGTCTGTTTTTTAGGCTGATGGTAGACGACAACCTCAGACGCTAGCAACACCAGTCGTATTACACGCGTAATACCTCTCAGTTATTACTCACATTTGTACGGTGATAGATAGATAGAGTATTCTTTATTGTACACTAGAGGACAAAGCGAAAATACAAATACAAATGTTACAATTGGCAGTCTTATCACTAAATACAATTTCTTACAGACAACCATTGGATGGACAAGAGTCGAGTAGACAAGATACGTATTTAATACATTTTTTCTATCAATCAATCAATAATTTATTTTGTCAAACATAGGTGTATACAGATCATAGAGCATTGTTATAGTTATAAATATGGCTCACTATGTTTTTTTGCACAAAATTTAGGGAAATAATAAATACATAATACAAGTCAGAGGTATAACATGTCAATGTAAATTAGGTATTATTAATAGTAATTATATAATAAAATTAATATTAATATTAGTAGGTGGCGTTGAGTTAATAAGTCGGATCTTCATACTTTTTTTTTATCATCAATAAACTCTGTGATGGAGTAGTAACACCTATCCAATAAAAACTTAAATAATCTCCTCTTAAACGATTCCAAACACTCCCTATTCCTAATGTTCATTGGTATGTTATTATATATTTTTGACGTCATTCCAAGTACACTCTTACTAAATAATGCTGTATTATGGGGTGCAAAGCAGTGATAGCCTAGTGGTATGACCGTTGGACTGCCAAGTCAAAGGTCTCGAGTTCAAACCCAAGGCACGCACCTCTGACTTTTCGTTTTCGAGTCATATGCGTATTAAATAGTTAATTATTACGCGCTTAAACGGTGAAGGAAAACATCGTGGGGAAACCTGCATGCCGGAGAGATTTTCTCAATGGCGTGTGAAGTCTGCCAACCCGCACTAGGCCAGCGTGGTGGACTATAGCCTAATCCCTCTCATTCTTAGAGGAGACCCGTGCCCAGCAGTGGGACAGTATAATGGGTTGATTATGTTATGGGGTGCAGCACGGATAGTATTTAGATGACGGCGAGAACGTAAGGTGTCAAACAAATGAAAGTTACATCGAACAAACACTCTCATTTCATAGATATACATAGACGGTAAAGTAAGCAAATTTAGGTCTCTAAAAACTGGCATGCAACTATCGGTCGAATGTAGCCTACAAAATGAACGTAAACACTTTTTCTGAGCTTTGAAGGAATTTAGTGGTATCACTTTCAGAGACTTTTAGACTTTTCTATCTTTTTATATTCTTTTGCATTTTTCATGAAAATATAAAGTTATTTTAGTAAAGGAAAAATTTGACTGCGGGCACGAACCTGCGTCTTCTGGTTATATATACAGATATACACACATACAGACGCTATAACCATTAAATGCAAAAAAACCTCAAATAGATAAAAGGTAAGGTAGCAGGGTTCGACGTCGAACTAACTGTAAAGTAAGTGTGGGGGAGCCATGCTTCGGCACGAATGGGCTGGCTCGACTGGAGTGATAACCGGAGGCCTCACAGAAAACGGGCGTCAAACAACGCTTACGTTGTGTTTCGCCGAGTGAGTGAGGTTACTGGAGGCCAAATCCCCTTTTAAAGGGTCTGCAACGCACCAACTCCTATGGTGTTGCGGGTGTCCATGGGCGGCGTTAATCGCTTTCCATCAGGCGATCCGTCTGCTCGTTTGCCCTCCTATCCCATAAAAAAAGTCATGTCGGTTGAGAAGCAAAGTAACTTGCTTTTCAAGGCAAATTTCGACTTGGCGGGCGGGACTCCCAATGGCTTAGCGGTCATAGCGTCTGGTGTATCTCTAACTAGAAGACGCAGGGTCGAATCCTGCCTGCAGTCGAATTTTTCCTTCTCTAAAATTAGATTTTTCCTATATCGGAATGGAATCCACGACCCGTAAGACGAATCCCATAAGAAGATCGCTCAAACCCTAAAATAAAAAACAGCGCTTTTTTACTTTTACGTAAGTAATATTGCTCCGCTCGACGATACTTCAATAATAATTATTATGTGTGTGTGCGAGAGTCTAAAGGGTAATAAAGTGTAATGAATTTAAAATATATTGCTTTATGAAATATTAAATTTCCCCTGTGTAACGACCTGTATTCTGATATAAATAGAATACATAACATACCCTGTATTCCTTGAAGGGATAGGCAGAGAGGTGCCCACCAACATTTTTTTTTTATTATTGTTATTTTGGCAAACGAGCAGACGAGCCACCTGATGGTGAGTAGTCATCGCCGCCTATGGACACCTGCAACACCAGGGGAGTTGCTGATGTGTTGCCGAGTTTAAAAAGCCCCTACGGATTGCAGACTGCTAGAGCCGCAGCAGCCGAGAGGGAAGTGGCTCTTAGAGCAAAAGTCGAAACACACACCAAGGTGCTTCACGACAGATTCCAAAGTTATATCCCGTCAGACCCCGAGAGGTTTTTCCACCGAGCAAGTCAGTTATTTTCTCGGCACTTACGAGATACCTATCTGAATGGCAGAGAGGAACTGTATTCTAACCCGTCCCCACACGGGGAATAGGCAATAGTTTAAAACAAACACACAAAATCTGGGCACAAAGCCATAACTACTCCGACCTGATAATGAGAATTTCATAAATAGCAAGCGCGGCTGCTAAGTGAGAGGTCCTGAGTTCGATTCCCACGTGAAGTAAGTAGTGTTATTGGGTTTTTTATGAAATTCTCAGTAGCAGTTTGGGATTTACTGTGCCCGGTTATTGGCAATAGGCTCGACCCCTATAACATGGGACTTAACAATATACCGGCGAACTACGGATGTACACTTCTATCAAGTATATGTCTGCCTACCCCCTTAGGGATATACATAAGTATATGATATACATAAGTATGATATACATAAGTATGATGGTATGGAACCATTGCAATAGGTTTTATTGATTTCTTTTTGAATCAACTATTGACGGATGACAGTCCTGGGTTTGATTCCCAGGTCGAGCAAAGTGTTATTGGGTGTTTCTATGAAATTCTCAGTAACAGCTCGGAGTTTGGGATTTGTGCCCGGTTAATGGCAATAGGCTCGGCCCTATTACATGGGACCTAAACATAGAGATACCAGTGAAACATAGAGATACCATAAGTATATGATATACATAAGTATGATATACATAAGTATGATGGTATGGAACCATTGCAATAGGTTTTATTGATTTCTTTTTGAATCAACTATTGACGGATGACGGTCCTGGGTTTGATTCCCAGGTCGAGCAAAGTGTTATTGGGTGTTTCTATGAAATTCTCAGTAACAGCTTTGAGTTTGGGATTTGTGCCCGGTTAATGGCAATAGGCTCGCCCCTATTACATGGACATAAACATAGATAACAGTGAACTGTGGGCGTGCAGTAGTACACTTCTACCTAACCTTTCAGGGAATACGGGCGTGATGGTATGTTTTTAATTACATAACTAAAATCAGTCTACTCGCAGTACCTACTTCATTCCTATAATTCCATTTCATTATTTCAATATTTATCCTGTTAATTATTGAACTCCAGTTACTCTACGTTAACTGATTCAACCCCCAAGTGTAAAAAACATAAAATGAATATACATTGAAAAGCGTAAACAATTTACTGTAATTAAGTGCTGCACGGTCAACAACAGGCAATAATTACTCGCAGGGAGATTCGAATAACTCGAATAATGCGAATAACTGGCGTGACATCGACGCCAGTTTAATGTTGTTTCCTGTATTCGACGTGAAATGAGATAAAAGGCTTTTCAGTTAAGTGTATTTATTTATTAAACCTACCTACTTACTCCTAACGTTTTAGTGGTCGTCAATTTTTCAATAAATGTGAATGATCTTTTTTTTATTTATAATGGAACTGCGTCATGTTTATCTTATATCAGATGTTGACAACTTCAAGATAAATAATGGGCATCGGCTAGCTTCGTGTTTCCGAAGATGTCCGACACATCTAGACAGTATAATGATATAGAGCTGCTCTCATCAAATAGCCCTTGTATCTAATGTGCAAATATTACATCGAAACAAAACACGATGGAGGGATATATCAGCTCTGTATAGTTCTACAAAACGACAGGGCACGTCCTTCCTGCTTTCAATACTATCTGCAGCTGACTGATTAGTGAAACCGGCGCGCCACTCGCACAGCTTGCAAGCAATTTGTTTTTCTTAGAAATGACGTTGATATTTCATTGCAATACAGTTGAAATTTTAAATGATTGTTAGGGACAAACTAGTTTTTGTTGAAGCAGTGATAGCCTAGTGATATGACCATAGGATTGCCAAGTCAAAGGTCGCAAGTTCGAATCCAAGGCACGCACCTCTGACTTTTCGTAGTCATGTGCGTATTAATAGTTAATTATCACGCGCTTAAACGGTGAAGGAAAACATCGTGAGGAAACTTGCATGTCTGAGAGATTTTCTCGACGGCGTGTAAAGTCTGCCAACCCGCATTAGGCTAGTGTGGTGGACTATAGCCTTATCCCTCTCATCCTGAGAGGAGACCCGTGCCCAGCAGTGGGAAAATATAATGGGTTGATTGTGATACTTTTTGTTGTCTTTGTTAGACGATTGTTTCCGATGTTTTCCGATGCCCATTATGTATCTTGAAGTACTTGTACTATGTTAGAACACCATTTATCTAGGTTTCTACGGTACTATTTCGTCTACTACTACTTCTCTGGAAATAAAAGACCGAAAAATCGTTCCAAACTTGGTAAAGTTATCAAAAACTGCAATCGCTTCTATTTATTTCCTTACCTAGATTTTGTTTGAATTATGATTTATTGCGGTAAAATTCGGTCCGCCGGACTCTTAAATCATAGCTATGAGACAAGAAAACTGAATCAAAATCGGTTCATTAGTTTGGGAGGTACGATGTAACAGACAGACACACAAATACAGACGTTAAACGTATAACAGACCTCTTTTCGCGTCATGGATTAAGAAGTAAATTATACAATAACCATTATGTATTTCAGTGCACACATACTTAATTAAACTTTCAAAAATATTTATATTATACTATATGGTTTATCATGGTTTGATAACAAAAAATAAGGAAGTGTTTCGGAAGAATGCTCTCAAACATCAACCTGTGTTCCTCCATTATCCACTCCATCATAATCAATTGACCTTCGCAATTAAAATTCATTAAAAAGTTTGTACACGTGAGGGCGGAATCAAATCAATCATATTGCGAGCGAGCGCGCGATGTAATGAGAATTTTGAACTAACGACCAGTGTGAACATGGCCTTAATTAATGGATCCCTGTGCTAAGTTGCTGATAATGATGAATTGGTGTGTGACGTTAGTGACGTCACGTCAAGGGTAAAGCTATAGCGTAATTTGTGTGACGTCATATTATTCTGAACTAAATTTGGCAAACATTGTATACCTATTTGGTGTTTCATAACTTTGCCAAAATGGTTATTTACTTATTTTATAAAAAAAAATACAATTTCTTTGTTTACGATGTTCAACAGGGAAATAGGGCTTTCGGGTGTGCTTAATTAAATTTTCTAAAATTTGTTCAGTTGTGGTTCCTCCACCATAATTTTATCATAGTAATGAATCAGAAAAAAGTATTGACACACAAACAAACACCCAGACCCGGAACAACTAAACGTTGGACATAGAAATATGTACGCGCGGAAATCAAATTGGCGACCCGTAGCATATACGAGTAAGCCTGCTCGCTCAGCCACTGTCCCGTTCGAGCCGTGAACTTGTCATGTTTGTATATTTCGTGGGCCGATCGATTAACTGGGCCAATCGAGATTTATCTGGGCAGATTATAATGTGTCGGCATTTCGTGATATGGCTGATTACTTCTTGATCTGCCTAACCTAATATTCTTCTGTGTAAGTATGTACAATGGCTACAATTCGGTTCTTGCACTGACTGTGTGGCCACAGTTCTAACCTAAATTGTATTTTACATTAATTTTTGGTGTGCAATAAAGAATATTCTATCTATCTATCTATCCATCTAATCTAACCGATATTTATTATTTCGTTCATCGCCGCGTATGCCCAGGCAGATCTAGATCGACCCTTTAAACGATCGGCCGACGACATATACATTACAATTATTATGTAATGTTAAATTGATCAAATAGACGAGGCAGATATTCAAAATTACGTCTAAATACAAGACAAGATTTCCTTTGCAAGTTTTAAATAAAACCATGTTTCCTGCCATATGAATGTACAAGCTTACGTGAAAGGCTTATGCAAATATGTTACCATCCTCATCTTCACCCAACTGTATTGGAGGCTCCAGTCTTACCAGATGTGGCTGAATATTAGGAGTGACTTTTATTAACCATGCTTGCAACACTTTTTCAAATATTGCAACTACTGTTACAGAATCCTTACTAATATTATAAACGTGAAAGTATGTGAGTATGGATATATGGATGTATAGATATCTGGATGTATGGATGTTTGACGCAAGAACGGTTGAACGGATCTGGATGAAATTTGGCACAGAGATGGCTACTTTTTATCCAGGTCGGACCCAATTCTGAAGTCCACGCAGACACAGTCGCGGCCTGAAGCTAGTCTATAATATAATAACCGCAGTTAAAATAAAAGTTCGTACGCAAGGCTACATATTATACTACATTCGCATTTGAGAATATTGTATAATTAAATTAGCAATTACTATTTTCATGTAAAAAAGTGCCCTGAATATGTTGGGTAAAATTGAATAATCGTGTCTAAAAGTGAATTGATGGACTAGGTCAAACGATTCACCTTAAGAGTCCGGCGGACCGAATTTCTCTTACAAACGTAATACCGAAATAAATCGTAATTCAAATATAATTAAATCAAATTCTGTTATTATTCGGATTCCGATACCGTTAATCTAGGTTCCTACGTTACCATTTCATCCAAAATACTTCACTGGAAATAAATGTATGTGAATGCAATTTTTGATAACTTTACCAAGTTTCTAACGATTTTCCGTTCTTTGTTTCCAGTGAAGTAGTAGTAGACGAAAAAGTACCGTAGGAACCTAGATTAACAGTATCCAAATCCAAATAATAACATAATTTGGTAGAATATTGTCTGGATTATGATTTATTTCGGTATTATGTTTTTGTGGGCAATTCAACCTCCGCCGGACCCTTAAGCAGTACCTACTAATGTTAGCATTACGCGTACTGTATTCAAGTTTGAAGGGGGGTTGTAGCCAGCATCTGAGCTAGTGGTCGCGAGCACATTTGTGAATCGCGATCTTCTTAGTTCAATTTTATTGAGTAAAATTCAATAAAATTGGTTAATTGGCAATTCAGCTACTAACTACACCGCGGAGGTATTTTCGGGGCAAATAATACGTCACGGGTATGATTTGCCCCGAAAAAATACCTCCTTATCCTAATAAAAATATATTAAAGAGCTCTTAGGTATATACAGGCAGTACTCGTGCTTCGACACAAAGTCCAAGTAGCTTTGAACTTTTCTTAAATCATGATCTGATTCTAAATACTGGAGTATACTTTTAAAAGGCTGAAAGTTTTAACTAACCAAGGAATCTCGGTGCGGAAGCTAACGAAATTATTACTGTGAGAGCACTCTATTTGCACTGACGCTTTGAATTTTGATAAATTGAAGCCTTTGAGGACTACAGACTTGATTCATCAAGATAATTGATGAACCAAAAGTCATTTAGGCCAAATCGATTTAGGTTGTGATTGTAAATGAAAAAAAAAACAAATTTGTTGTTTGTTACGAAAAAGACAAAGGAAATATTAAAATAACTGTGCCACAGATAAAAACACAAGGAATGCGCGTGCGCAGGCAACCTGTTCGAATGACGTGTGCGTGCGACGTTGCCGTTCCGTGCAGCGATATGCCACGTAATGTGTTCCAACTATCCACACAGAGAAACACTGCGTTAGTAACCTTAGTTAATTCCGCGATTGAGTTTGACACACCTGTACACTGTATTTATGCGTTCCGAAGTTTAGTTGGTGTGGTCTTAGTAAGTCAGTAGTCGCGTGCGCACCGAATGTTTATATTTTTTTCTTAGTTTTGTTGTGTTTTGACAAGTAATTGTTAAAAATGTTTATGTCATACGAAGTGTTCGCCACATTTGGGATATCTGCTGTAAGTACCTATACCTATCAGTTATTTTTGCAGTTATTGTTACTAGGCTTTATTGGTTAGGAACTAAGGAAGTTTTACGTATTGAATAATAATGAGGTTCCATTCTTGATCACGTTGTGTTCTTATGTGACTGCTCGTAAAGGATAAAGTTCAATCTATATTTAAATATTCTGCAAATGTATGAGGATTATTAGAAAAACCAGCTAATTTTGTATGTAATCAAACCTTGAAAGCAAGGTAATTACATCTAGTTTCTGTATCAGTTAATGTTAGAATTAATGTTAAAAGGAAATAAATTTTAATAAACGAAGGTAATGTAATTATTAAAATAATTAATGACCTCAAAAATGTTTATTGTTGCCCTGACCATTGCTTGAATAAATAAATAACATTTAAAAAGGAAAAGGAAAATTCCAGCAATTTGTGGTGTATTACGAATGTATTAAATTAAGAAAACCCTGTCCGACTCGTGAAGGTATTGTTAGGTATTGAGATCTGATTTTACTTATATAATCATTTTTAAGAAAAAAAAATCCCCAAAGATATATTATAAAAAGAGGAAACCGATATACCAAACATTAGGGCGGCAGCGCCGCCGACCTTGAGTGTTAAACATATTATGGCAAATATCTAGATTTTGTGGTTTTATTTGATGGGACACCTATATGTCCCTTTCGGATAGGACAGGGATTTTTCGCATAGTGTATATCTTTGATACAAATAGGCAACATAGGCACCAACCAACGTAGCCATACGAGAACAACTAAATAGGAACCTTATTCTATCAGATATAAAAAAACATCAAAATCGGTTCACGAATAGTGATATTGGCTAACATACACCATAAGCACAAAATAATATAGCCTAATTGGGAATGTTCTTATGTGAAATCCGTTAAAAAGTAATAAGGATATACAGTTCCCACTTATAGAAGAAAGTATCGTACAAAATACAAAACATCGTCATATACGTCATATACATCATAACTACATTACATCGATATAAAATCCGTTCTGCGTTTACCATACCATAGAGGTCTATGGTCCTGGATAAAAGTTTCTGTGTAAATAATTTTGTAACATATTCTCTACAAAAAAATCTTACTGATCATTTCAGGTCCTGTCCTTTACGTTATCAGTGATACTGCTACTAGTGTTAGCAGCAAAACGCGGCCTACTTCGGGTGGGTGCTGGTAGTAAACCCGCCAAGTTCACCCCACTGCTGGTGCCCACCGAGCAATTGACGCCAAAGATCGTAGAATTAACGCCACTCAATGGAAGAGCTATTTAAAGTGAGCATCGTGTATAGAATAAGATCGCAATAGAGAAAGAGAGGATGATATATTAACTTATGTGGAACAAAAATATTAGAGCGCGGAAATGGAATATGTTGATGTAGGTACTTAAAAACCTTGGCGAAACTTCACATAGATGTTTTGATTGTCGATTTTATACTATTAACAGAGTGAATTATACTTTTTATGTAATTAGTTAGTTTATAATAGTCTAGACTAGACCGTAGTCATTTAATTTGTTTTGCTAATGAATTAAAAGTCATGTATAATATTATTATGTAAAAACTTAAAAACAAAAATTAAATATGTATTGCGTAATCTGTGCTCATACAAGTCACAAACAAAGCATTCCAAAAACTTATAGTATTTTTAGGTACACAAGGTATTACTTCATCTATACTTATAATAAATCTGTAGAGAGGTCAATTCTGTACATGAAATATATTTCCAAAATAACTATCAGCGGGTGATTAGTGATCGATACTGACGCCAAAAATGCAATCAGTAAAATTTTTGTCTGTCTGTCTGTCTGTCTGTCTGTCTGTCTGTCTGTCTGTCTGTCCGTCTGTCTGTCTGTCTGTCTGTCTGTATGTTCGTTATAGAAACAAAAACCACTC
The DNA here is from genome assembly GCA_910591435.1 of Acronicta aceris. NCBI lineage: Eukaryota > Metazoa > Arthropoda > Insecta > Lepidoptera > Noctuidae > Acronicta > Acronicta aceris. Next base: position 365,261 of record OU342778.1, on the reverse strand, counting down.
GACGGATTTCAACGAAACTTGGTACAATTGTTCTTCATACTCCTGGGTAGGTTATAGTATACTTTTCATCACGCTACGATCAATAGGAGCAGAGCAGTGAAGGGAAATGTTGGGAAAACAGGAGAACTTACTCCATTTTTTAAGCTTCCGTCGCGTGTGCAGCCTTAATGGTTAAAGCTACACAGAAATCATGTATGACGGAAATGTTCTCCTTAAAATTATATAAAAAATATTCCACGACAGCAAATGTCTATCTTTTATGGTTGACTCACAATAACACGTGTAACTCCCGATAGCTTAGCAGTTCGGAGCTTTCTGATTATATTTGTCTACTATTACGTTAGGTGACTGACTGACTGACATAGTGATCTATCAACGCACAGCCCAAACCACAGGTTATAGTATACTTTTCATCACGCTACGATCAATAGGAGCAGAGCAGTGAAGGGAAATGTTGGGAAAATGAGTGATTCATGAGAAAGGTTTCAAGCTATAAAACATCACGCTATAACCCTTAGGAACGGGGCAACGCAGGTGAAACCGCGGGCGAAGAACTAGTTTGAAATAATTTAGTAAGAGTAAAAAAAAAAATATGCATTCATTTTTGTTGTGTAAAGGTGGGTATTGAACGAAAGTATTTTTTTATTAGTCTTATTTTCTGAATTTACTAGTTTGTGTAAATACTTTTTACTTAATAATGAAATTCTTATATTGAATAGCAAGTTTGTAGAATCTCATTAATCTTTATATGTCATTAAAAACTTGATACTTATGGACGTTGCTGGCGCGTACATATCATTTCATTTTGTATTCTGTCTGTAATTAGTGGCAATAAAATTACTTTAATAAAATGACATACCAAAATGTAACACTCCACAATCCAATCTATCTAGTACTTAATTTAGTCACAAAAAAGTTAAAAATTGTTTGAAAAAAAAACACATTTCCAGCATCATTTTGTACACGAAATACCTGAGTAATACTAACCTAATAATTATAAATAAATAACCAGAATATAACCATATCATTAAGCTATCGGTAACAGCGTAGTTCAATAATGTACCTAATTATTTAATTATCATACAAATTAGTTCATTAGTGCCATAATACGAAAATTGTAATTATTAGGTGTTCATAACTTGGCTCCCTTAATTATTAAACGTAACTATTGAATCTATAAAGTATTTTAATGTCTCTATGTGAATAATATACCGATTGTATTTATATGACTAAGTTTGTTTTACTAAAAATATGATGAAATGTTTACTAGCAATGTGCGTCGTACATTACTAGTATTATTGTTAACCCCTCGTGCTAAGCTAAATGCTTGTGTTAGTTACGAGTGAGATCACGTCGGTAGTGCAGTGGGTGGGTTACGATCCGGCAACCACATGATCGCAAGTCCGACGCCCTAGTTACCGCCCCTTTTTTAATTTACCATAATACTTTCCTAAATTAAAAAAGCTATCAATTAATGGTTGATCTGTTTTGTTATTCTTGCGAGAACAGAGTGAGTATATATAATTCGGTCTTAAGTATTATATATGTCCTTTTTATATCGAATGGATAGGTGTTAGGTTAATCAAATAATACCAGGTATTATTTTGTCAACGCCTGTTAGTTTTATGTGGGCAATATAACGCTTTATCCCATTGTAGCAGAACGATACTTAAGGGTCCGGCGGAGCTTGAGTTGCCCACAAAAATGTAATACCGAAATAAATCGTAATCCAGACAATAGTCTATCAAATTATGATAGTATTCGGATTTGGATACCGTTAATCTAAGTTTCTACGGTATTATTTCGTCTACTACTACTTCACTGAAAATAAACGACCGAAAAATCGTTCCAAACTTGGTAAAGTTATCAAAAATTGCATTCGCTTAGATTTATATCCAGTGAAGTATTTTGGACGAAATGGTAACGTAGTAATCTAGATTAACGGTATCGGAAACCGAATTATAACATAATTTTATTAAATTGTGTTCGTTGTTACGATTTATTTCAGTATTACGTTTGTAAGAGAAATTCGGTCCGCCGGACTCTTAAGAGAGATTTCTCTTACGTATCGTTACGTTGGCGTTGCGCTTTTGTCTATCACAATTATGTCTATTAAATGTTTCTTTCATACGATTTCCCGCACTAGGCCGGTTGGAAAAAGAGGACACGGTTCCCTCTCCATGTGGTGATGGCGAACACCGTAGTGGTTCTGGTCAATCCCCAAAAACCGGTCACGCCAAAGAAGCAGCTTTGAATTGACCCCGGCAGACAGCAACCATGAATCAGTCATCGTGTAGCTCAACAATATTGTAGGGAGCTCAACGACATGTGAGGTCTAAGCACGCCACTTTAACTACGCCTGATAAATGTGAGGTACTCGCCTTGTTTTCTAAAGGGTTATGTCACGGTCGCCATATATTAAGCAAAGATGATGAAAAAGTTTTTATGTGCCGTCCCTTCACATCGGGATCTCGTGGAGTTATTGCCCAAGGGTATGTTACTACCCGTATTTCATTTTTGAGGTTGAAAATGTTGGAACTTAACTTTTTCGGGCATTATGTGTGTTTTTATTGTTTTTGTTCTCAAACTTTTTTTAAAACCTAAATACGTAGGTACCTGAATTTAAATTGAGGGAAACAAAACAATGACTGAAATATTTTTGTTCAGTCAATTCGCGCTCATTTACCTTCTCATACATACTAGAATAATGAGTTTATTTTACAACAATATTGTTAAAAAGCATGGAGTACGTACTTTCTATTATTTTTACCAACCCTTTGCGGAATTCAAGCAATACGAGTATGTAACTTGGGTCATTTTATATCTCAGATTTTAGCTTGAACACTTTCCAGAATTAAGCTTTTTATGATTAAGAACATTAATAGAGATGTAAAAGTTGAAGCTGATTGCTGTTATTTATTGAATTAAAAGCAAATTGATTTCCGCGCGCACTCTGCCTTGGAGCCATCGCTTCAAATTAAGGGTACAACATTTTCTTCCGATGTCTCCGCGATGTTTCAACCCAATTTCCTTCAAAAGCGACGCGATGGAATTCGATTGAGCGACGTTTTCCGCTCGCTGGCAGCGGCTTGATTATATTACGGCCTCTCTCAGCTAAACCTATTTAGTGGCTTTAAAAATACTCGCGATTGGCGAGGAAATGAGGTCCGCTGCTTGCAAAATAGTTGGGATTGCTTTACGTGGGGTTGTTAGGATTCGTCCCCAGGGCGCTAGGGGCAGTAATCTTGGTATCGAAATGCCAGAAAAAGCAAAGAATTGCTACGCGTCTTTATCAACATAAACTAGGGAAATGGTTTGTTTCCTTTATTAGGTTATTCTACTTCTAGAAGAAGAAGATTAGGTTACTGGGTTGGATAAATAAATGTCCTTTTTTGTATATTACATGACGATTGTTAGGCGTAGTTAGTAGCCCAAAAAGTTTGATATCCAGTTTATAATTAGGTATTGTCCAGAATTGTGTTGCGGAGTTCTGTTGTCACAAAGCGTGAAAAATACATCTGGTTAGGCTGGAAGCCGACCCCAAAGATAGGAAAAGTCTAGGTTGCGGATGAGTGGGGGAGTCACTATAATCGTATCAACGACCTTCTAACGTTTTTATTCTAAAAACTAGTATTGCCATGAAAAATTGTTTGATAATGTTTATCGAAAATTCAGCCGTGATAAATAACAAACATAAAGTCGCCACTATCTCGGACCTACATTATCTACTGCATAAAAACAACAAAACAGCGTGGTTTTAATAAACTTCGCTCGACGCGTCAATATACCTGATATCGTAACTAACTAGATAAGACTAAACGAGTCTAGATGTAAAATATGCTATATATTTTAGGGGTTTTGCAGTTAGCTGGCCAATATTACCTAGGGAGGATAGGCGTGACGTGTTGTGGGCGATCCCCACACGGAATAAATATTTGTATGACTACCTCATTAGTCTAGTGGTGCCAAGCGCCACTGCTACACTAGAGGTTCTGGGTTCGATCCCCAGGTCGAGCAAAGTGTTATTGGGTTTTTCTATGAAATTCTCAGTAGTAGCGGTTAATGGCTATAGGCTCGCCCTCCATAACATGGGACCTAAACATACCGGCGAACTGTGGGCGTACATTAAGTACGCCTCTGTTAAACCCTTCGGGTTATGGTTATGGTATTATGGTTATGTTATGGTATGTTCTACAGGTAGTTGTTCCGGGTCTGGGACGTTTGTGTATGTGATAATTTTTGCTTGTAAACGCACCCACGGTACAGGAGAAAATCCTAGTGTGGGGCAATTATTCGCTCCGTGTGGGAATCTAAGCCACAACACGTTGCGCAGAAAGCGATCGCTCAGCCGCTACGCCAAACGTGTCGTCAAAAAATTTGTTACTTCGTTGTTCATATTTTTTTTTATGGGATAGGAGGTCAAACGAGCAGGCGAATCGCCTGATGGTAAGCGATTACCGCCGCCCATGGACACCAGGAATCACAAGCGCGTTGCCGACCTTTTAAAAGGGGATTGGGCCTCCGGTAACCTCACTCACTCGGCGAAACACAACGTAAGCGTTGTTTGACGCCAGTTTTCTGTGAGGCCGTGGTATCACTCCGGTCGAGCCGGCCCATTCGTGTCGAAGCATGGCTCTCCCACGTAAAATAATAATTTCATATAATTGAATTGTCTTTTTTACAGCTACCAAACGAAATTTCTAAATGAGCTAATTTGACCTACTTAGACCTACTTAGGTCATATTTAATTGATACTGTTTCACACACAAGCAAAATGCTTTGAAGCACGAAATTAATTTAACAGCAAATATACCACGTTGGTAGCACTGTGCTGGTTGAAAAAAGAATTATTGAAAGAAAACAGTTTTAAGTTTGCAAAGTTAGTAAAAGTAAATTAGTAAAATAATTAGGTTTTGTAATAAATTAGTCAGCGTTTGAAGCTGTGAAGTAATATTATATTCATTTATTACTTAGTTTACTATGTAACTAATAAAGACATTCTATTTCAAAATACTTTCCCTACATAGTAAAATATTAAAATTCTTTAGAGTTTTTGATTTTATCGACAATAATTATTTTATTAGAAGTAGCTGAAAATATTATCGAATATTATTTTATAAACTCAGGGACAGATTCGTATGTACAAATACTAAAAACATGTTTAGAATACATTTTTTTCTTCTCCTGATCGAGATGCATTTTCGGTGTCTGTCAACACAGTAAACAATTTTCCTCTAATCTGGTTATAATATTCTATGATCTATTGATGTATCAGTAAGTACCTATCGTAAAAAGTTGTAGAAAAAAGGTAGTTCAATAAAAAAGTTTCAACGGACCTTGAAATTATAAGTTATTTACATACATACATACCATCACGCCTTTATTCCCCGAAGGGTTAGGCAGAGATGTACAAATGTACACCCACAGTTCGCCGGGTATGTTTATTTAATAGGGGGCGAGCCTATTGCCATTAACCGGGCATAAATCCAGACTCCGAGCTGCTTCTGAGAATTTTATAGAAAAACTCAATAACACTTTGCTCGACCTGGGGATTAAACCCAGGACCTCTAGCGTAGCAGTTGCGCTTGGGACCACTAGACTAATGAGGCAATCATTATTATTTATATAATAACTAAAAAAAGGGAGACATAAAAGTGTTACCTTTTAAAAAATCGTAATTAATATAATCGGTATAGAATAAAATATACAAAAATCGTCCAATTTTGATAATATTACATATATAATTGATATTCTCATTTTTTGAGACGGTTTAAGACTAAAGTTGTACCCTTGCATGGGAAAAGTACTCTCTCGGTTTTATTAAACATTACTTGTAGTTGTCTTTTGCATAAAAAGTATGATAAAACAAAATCAGAACCTTCATCGATTTGCCCAACTTCATTTTGTTTACTTCGGCAATGTTCTTCACCTCAATCTCACTCACGCTACAGACAAGAAAGGAAAACTATAACCTCAAAATGTTTACATCTCTGACGCCAGTATATTGACCTCCTATTTCTCAGGTCCTTTTATATTTCACCGATTTGTCGCCCGTTCATAGAGGCCCATTCAACCCGCCACCGCTAACTGTTCTCTCTCCCGACCCATGTAATCGAATTAGTTGGGGACGAATCGCACCCATTGTTTTGCGCCCAATACACTTACTGTTTATTCAGTGGGGTCGCAATGACCGGCGGCATTGACGGGTTTCAGTTGCGGGTATAAGGTATGTACCTACTTCTTGTTTAGTTTTAATGCAGTTGTTGTAGGTTTATCTACGAGTACCAAGTTTGTTTTGGAGAATGTATCAAAGTTGTTGAAATAAAAGTATTGTAACAAAGTGTACATAATCAACCCATTATACTGTGCCACTGCCGGGCACGGTCTCCTCTCAGAATTAGAGGGATTAGGCTATAGTCCACCACGCTGGCCTAGTGCGGGTTGGCAGACTTCACACGCCATCGAGAAAATGTCTCAGGCACGCAGGTTTTCTTCACCGTTTAAGCGAGTGATAATTTAACTATTTAATAAGCACATGACTTCGAAAAGTCAGAGGTGCGTGCCTTGGGTTCGAACTCGAGACCTTTGACTTGGCAGTCCAACAGTCATACCACTGCTTCCTTCCTTCAAAAAGTGTACGTATATTTTAAATACAATTTGCTTAATAAACTCAGAAAAATATTTACGCCCTGTCTATCTATTCAAATTTCAAACAAAAAAAAAACAATAGCCGACCGGCAAGGATTTTGTACACTTTTATAGTATAATTATAAAGACATCGCAAAAGAAAAGGACAATGCATACATTTTTCCCTTACATTTTATTTTTGAAAGGCTGATGTAATTTAAGAAAGGAGTGCCTATATAATTATGAAGAAAGTATAAATGGGCTCAATGTAAAATGACATGCAGAAGTCCGAGTCCCAGTACATTTTTAAAAGGCTTCTTTTTGTCGTAAAAATCTACGGTTTATTTGCTATACACGCATGTCAGTGTTATATGGATTCAAAGTCAAAGACAAATATTTATTGAACAACAAGATTTAAGCCAAATAATCGTATCGGGTGAAATTAGGTGTCTTACGTGGTGTAACTGAGAAATATTACCGGCCTATAATATTATCGCTCTTCTGTTATTACATACCGGTGAACTGGTATGTTATGTTTACATTATTATTGTCCTGTAAGAGCCAATACAGCTGAGGCACAGACCAGACACCACCTATTTAGCATTCAACAACGCCAACCAGTACATGGTATTGTAGATCGACTAATCAGTGTTGCCATTCAATCAGTTAGGTACGGCTTGTTCTTCTGTGTACTCTTACTTGGTGGTACAAAGGATATCAGCTCGCTGGCCAGTGAACGCAGCTTAAAGGAGAATGTCTGGTGGAAAGTAAAAGCTCACGGGGACCGATTATTATAACGGATAGCTTAATTAACTCCGCGCCCTCGTCGGTAATTTAAAAGTATATTGTAGTAAACGGGCGGTTGGGACGCGTTTTAACGCCTGTATTCCTACAGCAAGCGAGCAGTGTCTATAATTTTGCCAGAGAATTTGATTAAGTGGGACTGCTACAGTAACGGTTGTGGGTTACATTCTCAGGTCGAGCAGTTTTATTTTCTATGCAATTAGTAGCAGCTCGGAGATTGGATTTTGTATATCCATTTACGGGTTAATCGCAATAGGCTTGCCCGCTGTTACATGGAACCTAAACAAACCAGCTAACTGTGGGTGTACGTTAATATAGCTATGCCTTACCCTTTCAGTTTGTTTGTCATGTTTATAAAGAAAGAAAGCTTATTCTGATTCATAATACAAGACAAAAACTAATATGTACTTATTTATGTTTATAAGATTTCTCCCGCTCGTCTGCTCGCCCCAAGATTTTAACAAAACCTTTAGGGTCCGTCACTCAACAGCCACCGCACTCATTTCCCTCCCGACTTTGACACTCAACCTTAATAATTCTCCGAAAATTATGAAAAATCAACTCGCCAACGTGTCCCTGAAAGATTGGCTCATTTTTTTCCAGAAAAAAGAGTTTTAATTTAGACCAAAGTGGATAATTTAGTTTTTATTAAGGTAATTTTTACAAAGGTTCTGCCTACGCACATGTATTTTGTTCTTATAAAAATATTACAGAAGACTTCGGCCTAAGATAATGATAATAATATTGTCATATAGTCCAAGGGCTCGTGACCAAGTATAACTAAGCTACTACTAATCGATCTTCAAGGTTAAACTTTACTTGCCGAGGTCAGTTTATGGATGGGTAACCATTCCTAGCACGTGGAGAACCCTCCCACATGGAGACCCCTTGGCGACACATTCCACGTATGGTAGTCAAAAAGCCTAGAAACATTATTTATCTTTAGGATAACAGTTTTGCCCAGAAAATGGGTTCAAGAGGTCTGATAGGAGTCGCTTCGTAAATAATAATGTTATTCTGCCGCATTTGGCCGGGAAGCCAATCCATACATAGTCGAGAAAAGGATGATGATTTCTAATTTATCCAGAAAATGACTAAAATCATGTCAATTTCAACATTACAAATCCTATGGCAAGAACTTTCAATGTCAGCACAGTGATTGGTGTAATCTATTTGGATTGGAAGCAAATACAAAAAATAAAACAACCCTACTGGAACTCGTAGACAAAGGATTTTATTTGGCCTCATCGTTTCAAACAGTTTCGGAATCCAAAGACGCTGTCACATAAGTCCATGTATTTTTGAACACTGTATTGTGTGACTTGTTTTTTTTTTCTAAAACCAATAATAGCGGCTGCTGGATCGATTTTATTTTTCTTTGCAATAGGGGGCGAGCCTTGCCATCAATCAGAAACAAATTCCAAACTCTAATTTCATAGAAAAACCCAATAACACTTTGCTGGACCTGGAAATCGAACCCAGGACCTCTAACGTAGCAGTCGCGCTCAAGACCACTAGGCTAATGAGGAAATTATTTTTACATTTTTAATACATATCTAATAGTAGGTATGGATAATACCAACAAAAAAATGTATATATTACGGGTTGGATGTAAATCACATTAAAAACATATGTAAGCCGCATTTTATTCCTTTTTTGGAAATCACAGTTTGACAAACTCCACTGAAAATGGAAAAATTTGCTCCAAACTTAGTAATCTGGCAGGTACGCCTGTGGGCTTTCCTACAAATATTAGTGTAGCCACCACGAGATCAGATTTGAATGAATTATTCAACTTGCGCCCCGCCACCGTTTGTCTTGGCAGACGGCTGCAGAATTCGATAGCGCTTCAGCGCTGCATCGCGTAGAGATTAGATCATGCAAAAATGTTCCACGTATTATAGCGCATAGTCGTTGCAAGTGCTGAATTATAATTCCCCTGTAAGTGGTACGATTATGGATGGCGTTGTATGCTCTGGATAGCCTGAATCACGTTTTTAATATTCTCTAAGACTATTTACATAAATTTCATTTTAAAAAGAATAAATACTCAAAGGTACCCTTTGAGTAAGTCGAGTTTTTATTTTTTTTAAAGCCAAGCGAAATATCAAGAAAAAGATGGAGGTGAATCCAATCCATGCATTCTAGACAATACCGATATTATAAAGATGGTCTGGTAGACAGGGTTTTTAGGTTTCTGACTACTATTAAAAATAATTAACTTAATTACTTAGCCGCGATCCTATCAATAATTACCTTCGTAACTACTACGAGTGGAATATTAACTGGTACCAATATCCATTTTAAAGTAAATAGCTACAATATAAAAATAATAGTCAGAAGCCAACAACACTGGGTTGGAGCTCAATTGGAGGGTAAGCGTAAAATTAAAACGCTTGCAGTGCCGTGACGTCATCGCCGGCAGCCCACGCTATTTATAAATACCGCTTTTGTGTAACAGGCTACAGCATTGTTATAATAATGGACGCTGTTATTGTTGCTTTTGTAATAGGTACCTACGTTTTATAAACGATGTTAGGTCAGTAAATTCAAAGAAAATTAAAGCTAAATGACGTGTACCTTCTCCTAAAAATGGCCTCCCCATAGATTTCCATGAGGAACGGGTGCCAGTTTAGTCACCTGCATCCGTCATACTGACCAATTTTACCTATGAAACCCATATCGGTTTTTTATGCATCCTGTATGCTGCCTGCAAAACGATCAGAGTTAGTTACCTTCAAAGAACCCTATACAATTAGTTTAGTGAAGGAAAATTCACTTGCGGGCAAGATCCGAACCTGCGTCTTCTGGTTAGAAGATACACCTGACGTTCTGACTGTATCTAACCAGAAGACGCAGGTTCGAATCCTGCCTGCGATTGAATTTTTCCATCACTAAAATAACTTTATAATCTTAGCATGAAAAATGCAAAAAAAACACAAAAACATAACCCTATACAATATTTGAATGAATGCCCAGTGGTTCAATTTGTACTTAAACTGAATTAAAATTTTCCTGTTATGTCACAAAAAAATATTGGCTAAAGATCTTTAAATGACTGAACTAATCATCATCAAAGTTACTAAGAGTTAATGCGATTAACTCAGTCTTAACTTTTTTTAAATTCGCCTTTTCAACGCCGTCACACCAATTATTAACCAATGACACCAATATCTGTCTTTATCCCTTAAGTTGATATTAGAGTGAGAAACAGTAAACTTATTTTAGGCCGTGTATTTTAACTAATTAATGTTTCAGAATAAAGGAGTAAGGCTAACATATACCTAATTGGCCCATCTCTTTACGTGTAAAAGTGCATTTAAGTATATAGATATAAAGTTTTACATTGGGTAGAGTCAGCAAGTGAATGCATCTGGAAAACAATAAGAATTCTTCGCAGTTCTGTATTGTAACGTCAGCAACATGGTCGGACTTTACTCATAGATTGTTTAATAGCATCCGTTGGCGTTTGGCGGGGCTCCAATGTGATGCTCCGATGGTTTAATTGCTGATTGTATCTTTTAGCTTTTGTTAAATATCCATAAAGTTAAAGCAATGATAGTCTAGGAGTCTAGAGTATATTTATTTATTTAAAGTTCTATGTGCAACAGTAGCAAGTAAGGCTAAATAATACCGTATGGCATTATCTACCAAAAGTGGTGTAATAGCCAAAAACTCATTTTATTTAAAAAATGCTGTCAAGTTGTCTCGAATCCTAGGCATGAATTTCTGACTTCTCAAAATTAAGTGCGTATAATTATTAATAATTACTCGCTTTAACAGTGAAGGAAAGTAAAAAGAAGAATACGAGTATGAGAAATTTCCTTTCTTTCTCTGTCAATTCACATTAATAAAGCGTGGTGATATATAGCCTAAAATACTAGAGGTCACCCGTGCCCGGCAGTGGGACAGGGTTGATAATGAAATATCCAGATGGAATGAATTTATTTAGCCAGATTCTATTGATAAAGATAAAGGCAACAGAAAGTCAAATCTATATATCCAACGCATCAAAATTACTGTATGGGACAACATTACATAAAGCTTGAAAGTATATCTCGTTGCTGGTCTGGTGAAGATCGGCCAATATAATCAGGAAAAGAAGTCGATGAACCGCAAATCCGAACAGCCCAAAGAATGAAACACCATCAATATTTACAAATATATTTACTTCTAAGCTCCACCAAGCTTGTTCCACCCAGGTTCAGTACCCTAAGGAGAGCCAGCGGTAGACCGTGCCGCATAGTAGGCCCTGGCAAGCCTGGCAGTGACCGCTATGCCCTGCCACGTCTCCTCGTTGATCTGGTCCATGTATTCTGGTGGGACCCTGAAGTCGTACTCGTATCCGGGAAGCTCTAGTGTATAGGAGAAGGGGACTCCTACGAGCTGTGAAAAAAAAACGATTTATTAAGTTTTAAGTTTCGTTTAATGCCACAAAATAATTTTACATATATTATACAAGTTGACTGCCTCATTAGTCTAGTAGTCCCAAGCGCGACTGCTACGCTAGAGGTCCTGGGTTCGATCCCCAGATCGAGCAAAGTGTTATTGGGTTTTTCTATGAAATTCTCAGTAGCAGCTCGGAGAGTGGATTTGTCCCGGTTAATGGCAATAGGCTCGCCCCCTATTACATGGGACCTAAACATACCGGTGAACTGTGGGTGTACATTAGTAAGCCTCTGCCTAACCGTTCGGGGTATACAGGCGTGGTATGTTATTATACAAGTTACAAACATTGTTTTTGGCAATATCACTTATTAGTGTAAGAATATTTATTAGGAGCAGTAAAATTACAATAATTGAAGCCCTACCTCCTAAACTAGGAATATCCTGTATCTTAGGAGGCAGTGTTATATTAATTGTATGTGTTAATTTATTAATTCTGGGAAGTATAGAAAATCGAGAAGCGGTGTAATGTTAGATTCGTACCGACTAAAAACTGCATTTTTCTTAACCTATGCTTGCGGCTGCGTGGCTAGTGAGCACACTCGCTACGACCATGACCACAAGATATCACTTGCCTTGGAAAATGGACCCTTAAGTTAGGAACTCCACATGCTCCACGGATACGTATGAAATAAACCCATGCAAGACTATCCTATTCGCATTCTTCATCATTTTGCGTTATTAAGTAAGTTATTAAGTTTATAAAATACGTACTTATATTTAACGCTTCAATACAAGCCTTTGCAAAGGAAATTATTTATAGAAAGCATTTATTATATTCCTTAACTATCTGTACCCGCGGTTTCATCCACTAAAAATGATGAACTTTCATACAAACAGTCCCTTTCCTTTCCCCTTTCCACCTTAGGGGGTTGAATTTCCAAAAATCCTTGTGTAAAGTACAGTATAACCCTTAACCCTAAGTTTGCATTGTACTTTTCAATGTTTTCAAACTTTGTACTGTTCACATCAGTCAGTCAGTTAGTCAGACAGTTTCTTCTTTTATTATAGAATTATATGGTCTCCAAAGAAACAGCCTGCAAAGATATCTACACGACTTTCCCTTATTGCTTAACCCGCTAGCTCTAATTTCGTTCCAGTTCCAAACTCCCAAACATCGTCATTACCATGATCCCCGTGAGCCCACATAATTCCACAGCTGGATATCGTCCCGCCGCGTCATTGATTCAGTTCCGGCTTCACGCATCCATTCGCTAGGATCGCTCCATTGAACTACACGCTACGTTTGTCTGTAAGCATCTGCTTTGGAACTGTTTATAGACTTTGTTTTTCGTTTTCCTACTTTTGTTTTATTGGCAGTTCTGTTAATTAATCTTAGGGAGGCTCATAGCCTTTCACTGCAATTACGGGAAAGTTTTTATCTCTCGGAAAATATCATCTCGGACATCAATATAATTAATGAAAAATACTGATGAAAATTAGTACTAAGTCCTGTCTGTTTAATCATAATCATTAATCTTATTTATTTCAGTTCAAGATTGGTATTTATAGAGACAAGTGAGCGACGGTAACAGTTGCCGGAGAGTTCAAAAAATATATTAGTCAGTTTAATTGTGACCAAAAACTTTGAATTTCATAAAAATAATATAATCGATACAATGTAATGACTCTACTACGATGATACTAACTCATAGTATATTTTGGTTTTGGTATAAGTAACTAAGATTGCCAAATACAATCATCAGATATTATACTGTGATTATATAGCTAAGATCATGCCAATACGTATCAAATGATAATATAATTCATCACAGCTATTCAACCAACAATTCTTGCCGAATACGTGCGCAGACTGTGGAACACCACGATTCAGAAGTAATCGATGCCCATCATAAAAATGTTATCAAATACAATAAATTCTTCAGAGATAAGATAAGTATGGCCCGCGTGTTTAGTCGCTCGCACCAGACAAATGATATTGTATTAATCAAATATTGAATCGTTATTATTTTCAATACTTTTTATGGATTATTTTGAGATAAATGAAATATTAGATGTGTCTGTGAACGGTTTTTCATTATTGGGTAGACACAGCTGCACGGTATTAGGAGATTAAAATGTAATCAAAGTCTGATCCACTGTTAATTAAAGTGATGAAGAAAGAGAAAAGGTGATCCATTATTTATACTTAATATCTTTTACACATTTGTGAATTTAGAAGGGAGTTCAACAAAGGTGAAGAAGGATAGAAATAAGAAACCTTCCACCAACGCGTACCTCGTATGCGTATACCTTAAAAAACGTTGAAAGTATAATTTCCGTTTAGTTAACAAGTAGTTCAGTTTAATGTCACGAATTTCACCTTTTATTCGCATTTAATCTATTTGCGATTGACGTTTGTGAGTTTAGTAGTAATAATGGGTCATAAGACATTTCCGAACTGAGACTAGATTGGAATGAAATATTAAAATATTAATATAATTAAATATTTTAATATTTCGTTTTTTTTAAATACCAGTATTATCAACCTAAAATGCTTGTAAGTAAGCTCACCTGGCCATAATCCTGAGCACTTCCCGAAGTTCCATAAAGAACACTCGCACTATTTCCAACCAAATAATATCCAACTTTAGACAGCTTCAACGCATCCATGGCCGCGCCCATGGCTGCACCAACCTGGTGCAACTGAGGAGCATTTGGTGGCAGACTGGTGTCACCATACCCGAACAGAACATAATTCCCAAAGCTGTGAATATCCATGTATATTTGAATCCTGTTGATGTACTCCAAAAGAATATCCCTAACGTAGCCAGTTTCTGGTTCTGAGAAAGCGGATACTCCAGGGTAGGTGATGGCGCAGGGGTCGGTGGACACTCCTATTGTACCGAACAAGACGTCAAAATTTCTGTTAGCGTCCACTCCAATGCAATCACTAACTGCCAGGTTAATTGATCTCGTTTTGCGCCAGAGGCGATCCTGTAAAGTATTAACTGATTATTAGTTAATTGCAAAGATTTCATTCAGAGAGATGATTCTGGTTATTATGGGGGCCAACCAATATAATTGGGAATAGGGGGTTGATAATTCTGTCTCGTTTTCATACGTATGGATCAGCCACGAAAGTAGAAGGGTAGCTTGGCTGTACAAAATGTTTATGTTGCATTTTCAAAAAATGAGTGTAGCTGACGTCAGTTTTCTAGAAAAAACCAACAAAATCTGAACTAATTCACCATGTACACAAATTCATTACTTACACCAGTATGCGAGAACTCATAGCCATCAGGGTTGACCAGCGGCATGATGATCCAGTCCACATCACTCAATAGGTCACTGTCTTCGTTCCTGAGATTCTCCACCAGTCTATATATGGAGTACAGAGTCACCGGCGTGGTTACCCACTCACGTGCGTGGAGCATGGCATCCATGAAGTATATGGGCTTGCTTGTGTTAGCAAAGTTAGACGTAGATATCTGGTCAAATGAAAAGAAGATCAGTGATTATTTACAGAGCAAGAAAGTAAAAAGTAAAGTATTTCGGTAAGGGATCTCTTGGAGCACTCATGGTTACTTGAAACTCTGATAGACTGAGATAGATAGATATTATAAGGTCAATAAGAGTATTTGTCAAGATGGTAAAACTGAGCAAAAAGAGAAAGGGATTCGTAACAATGAATCATTAATAGTTTAGAAGACCAATGAGATTTAGAGGATAACTTCTTCCACGGCATAATTTTTTTGTTACATAAATTTTATTATAGTACATTTTTGTATTTCATCATGTTTATTGGTGTACAAGAAATACTGTATCTAACTAAACTTGTCGAATAAGCGAAATTTTACGAAATACGGAAATTCGATTAATTATAATAATTTTATCAAGTTTGGATCTTAGACCAGCGTCTCTAAAGACTGAACCGTGAAAGAATAACTGTAACAAACCTTCAAATACTTGATGTCACGTCCTTCGAAGCTCTGCCCAGCATTGACCAGGGTCACCAAGTCTGAGTACCGTCGAGCTATGTCCTCCATATATGCGTCAACCTGTGGTATAAAACAAAATAATTACTATAGTCGTTGGTCAGGAATTATGAAGTTGATTAGAAAAGTTCAAACTTTACTATTGTATTTTTTTTAAAACACTAATTGTATTTGATTTGTTGAGAAGCGGTGGTAGCCTAATGTCTAGGGCGTCGGACTTGCGATCATGTGGTTGCCGGTTCGAAACCCACCCATTGCACTACCGACGTGAACCCACTCGTAACACAAGCATTTAGCTTAGCACGAGGGGTTAACAAGAATACTAGTAATGTCCGACCCACATTGCTAGTAAGCTTTTTAATAAAAAAAACGATGCGTAAAAAACTCAGAGACCGTCTCTTAAAGATCATAATTATATTTAGTTAAATATGGTGCGAGCCTATACATATAACGTCTATAACATCGTTTTGAAGAAATAAAAAGAATTAGTTTAATTATCTAAGTGTTGCGGGTGTCCATGGCCAGCGGCAATCGCTTACCATCAGGCGATCCGTCTGCTCGTTTGCCCTCCTATCCCATAAAAAAAAATCTAAGAATTACAAAGAGATCTATGGGGGATCATAATAATGGTACAACAAAAGACAGACATTAGTCTTATTACTATTAATCAAAGCATTATTTAAACTAAACCCAAATTACTTGATTTGATGGTCGAATAATTATGTCAACTAAACCATACAAATAATAGAAACCCATTAATAATGATGTATTAAACTGTACTTCGGAAATATTCAGTAGATTAGTTGCGAACAAATTCCACAAAGCTTATAACTATGTAGTAACTAAATCCAAACTGGTATTTATATCATTGGAAGTTAAATCACACACAATGGATTACGCTTGATGTATTGATTGTGGTTCTACACTAATGGAGAACAGTCAAATTAGTACCAGGCTTAGTTATATTTTTGGTATTATGCACAATATTCACATCAGTGAGCAATTTACTGAGAGGTGTGATGCGGGAGAAGCTTAGCTACTAATTTTTTTTAGGATTTTTACTGCATTAGGTACGTATTATACTGATTCTTCAACCGATACCTCAAACGTGCCGTCATCTTATCATACCATATCATTATTATTTAACATAAGCAGTATTGCTTAACGTCAGGTGAACTGGCGGTCAAGTGTAAGCCAATCACGAATAAAAAAAAATAACATACAACTTGCTTTGTTCTGAATTTGAAAATCGCATTTCACATCACCTCAGCATACCGCGGGTAGTCCTGGAATATCATTCTGCTCTGCCTGTTGTTCTTCCAAATCGTTAACTGTTCCTCATGTTCTTCAAGGGCCCTGTGATATTAGTTAAATGAGGTTATGACATAGCTATATTGGTATGAACACAGACCTTAATAGTCTGTGTTCATGTAGTTACATCAAATTGACTTCCAAAGTATAATTATTAGTGTTTTATGATCTGATTTATCTATAAAATGACGGTTAGCCCGTGGAAAAATGTAGGTAGTAAAACATTTTTCCACGTCGTAGTGCAATTTTAAAAATAGGGATCGATAGAGTTTGAAAAACTGAACAAAACTGCATTAAAAAGTCGATTCGACCACAAATGGCTTTTATGCCCTTTGTTGGAGAAACCATCGATATCATAACAATTAGGTAGGTATTAAGATCGGATCCGAGTATGAAACTCCAAGTTTAATGTAAGTATTATTCGCTTATACGGAGAAGAAACACATAGTAAATTCGCATGGTTGGGCGATTTTATTATGGGCGTGTGGAGTTTACGAACCTGCACAAGATCAACGTGCACTATAAACTTCACTCCTTTGTGAAAGGACACTAATGGTTACAAATCTAATACATATCATAAAATTTCATAAAATGTACAAAAACGCCAAATCTAACATCGCAATTCGTCTACCATAAAAAGTTGTGAGACCTCATAAGTATGACGTGGCTATTGCATGGAAATAGTAGGATACAACTCAAGACCATTGTCTAAATTTCATACTGTAAGAAAAGATAATGGATGAACATGCTGCACCGAACCTACATAAATTGGGGTAAGGACAGATGATGATGATGATGATCACCAGTTGTTGTATCGTTATTGACATAGATGAAAACTATCGTGTCACTGATGATAGTGATATGTGTGTTAATACCCTTAATAGATATGAACTGTTATACCCTCTAAGACATCACAAAATGTTAAAAGCAGCACCGGCTTGCATTGATCATAACAATTTTCAGTTATTAGGCTCTGAGGTATAAAGAAATAGTAATTTTAAATTAATACATTTATATGGCACAAATAACAATTAATGTATTTAGGTACATGAAATAATTTCTATTTGCAATTTAAAGTTCATTTAGAAATTATTTAAATATTTGCTAAACGGTTTATCTACTAATTTGAACGAAATTTAATTAATTGCGTAATGAATATAATAATTATGTTAGCTACAGGTTTTAGTAACATAGGTACTATCATGTCTATATTCCCCGAAGGGTTAAGCGGGCAAGTATTTTGGTATCTACAATTTGGCGGTATATTTTAGGCCACGTGTAATTTTAGGCCGTCACCGGCTGTTGCTATGAACCAGTGACAAATCCAAACTCTGAGCTGCTACTGAGAATCTCCTAATGGAAAAGGAAACTAACGATCAACCTAGGAATAGAACCCAAGACTTCATGCTCAACTTCGATGGGTACACAGTAGTTGGTAGATGATGAGATTCATAAAACAATGTGCGCCTTGTTGCAGTCAATATATACACAGATGGTCGACAATTCTTAGCACATTAGAACTCCTCTGTGCTATGGAGAGCATGGTAATCCCGGTTGTCTTATCAAACACTTAAGATGGTGAAGCTAAACTCCCGATAAGGCTGACAACCAGCTTATCCTTATGATATAGTTATTGCCTAAAATTTCATGATGGTAAGCGTAAAAGTGGAGGCTAGTTTCTGAGCAAAGATATACTAAAGAGGCATATAAAGGAGTGCCGGATAGAGCCCTCAACATGGGAAATTAAGCGGCCGATCGCCTAGAGACTCAAAAAGCGAACACCTAAAAAGCAAACCCCTTCCAATATTACGTACACTATGTCAATGACTCCTAACATGTAACAAATGTTCTAGAACGTTTAAAGCTAAAATTGGGTATATCAGCCATTTGAAGACGCCTAAGTAAATCTTCAGTAACAGAAAATGGTCACCGTAGCTGAAACCGGCATGGATTTCATCAATCAATAAATCAAAAATTGACTAAAAATTAGGACAAGGAAGAAGGAGAAGGTTCAAGTTTTCCAAGCCAATGCCAATTTGGTGTCAAATGGCCTAGTTAATTTCTATAAGTACAGATAAATATAATATAATTATCACTCAAGTCTTACCTGGCAACATCATCCAAATGCAAACTATGCTCTATTCCCTTGGCATCAAGAGTGCTCAGGAAGGCATCCTGGTTCTCCGGCGTCACCATGACCATGGCGTTCCTCACGCCGGGCATGCCATACTGCCATACGTCCAGGTCCATTTGCAACTCCATCTCGTGTAACAACTCCTGGTCCGAAGTGTCACGGAGGTGGACATTGTGGACTGTGTTTCTGTGGAAGATTGAGTGGTTTCATCAGTATCGATGATGAAGATTGTAGGTAAGTTCGACAAGTCATGTCGATGTGTAAGTGTAACGAATGGCCTCATGAGATAAGTATATAACCGTTAATCGGACGGTTTTCTAAAATATTATTACAGATCGCCATAAATAATGGTATTGAAAAGTTGACAAAGTTGATTTCTTTGAGTCAGACATCAAATTTAAAGGACAGTAATGTAATACCGGGAGCTGGTCTTTAGTAATGTTGAATTTTGAGACCGAGGTTAGGCAAGTTAGAGTTGTTGGGTAAATCGATGGAGACTCGCACAATGGATCTCCCGGAGCAAAATGAAGCTCTACTCAGTTTGTGTCTTCGGAAAAGACGAAGCCTCGCCAAAATTGAAGGGAAATTAATCGTATTCAGTTCCCATATGGTTTAAATTTTAATGGATTTTTAAAAGTCTTAAAGCTGTTAAACTAAAGAACGGGTCGATGAAATAGTCGAAACCTTACCCAAAGTATAAGTCATGTTTCCCCGCCTGACCCAAGCCCACCACGGCAGCACACAAGACGAATATTCGTAACTCCATCGCCGACGCAGACGAACGACCAACTACGCGAAAATATCGAAATATTATCAGCATAGTTATATTATCTTTAATTATCTGGATTAAGGAACACGATAATATTTTTTTTAATGTCTTATAGACATTGATAAGACTGACGATTAGTTTCGTTCTATTTCACGTTCCTAACCTTTTCTCAGTTATATTGATATCGGCTTCCAATCTAAACAGATATTGATGATGCGATGAGTACAAGACCGTCCTCAGACTAAATTTTGTCCATCGCATCCTGGGCATCAAACTGCTGACTAGCTAATTCGGCTTGAACATTGAGTACATCATAAACAAAGAAGATGGTATGCAATAAGGGAACAATTGTGTGGCATCTGGCAATTTCTACAACTAATTTGAGTCCCCAGTAGAAAGATTAATGGGATGATGGAAACAAAATTCATTTCAAACAAACGACAAAGATAATTTTAGTGGGCGTTTGTAATTCTAAACTTCTTTAGCGAATAACTTGAAACACAAATTTTGAACGAATCAACAATGTTATCTCATCAAAAACGAGTACCATTAAAAGTACCGAAGACAAACGTTACAAAATTCTCAGTGGTGATAAATCTGAGGATTTCGCAGGTAAGAAAAATCTAGAACGATATTACTTAGGAGGTTGTTAGGAAGTTTTGCTCGTTGAAACAATTCAGCTAAGTCCTAGCGTTGTGTACGTGAGGCGCGGATACATGGATCGGAAAGAGTTGCGGAACACAGAGTGAACGAACGAAAATGTTGGGCCTTGTTATTATAATAACAAGGTTTTTTTATGAAACTGAAAGCATGTGGGACTAGTAGGCAATATTTCAAAGTAATAATCAATAATCTGATAAATATATTTAACATATATACTGAGATAACAAATTGTGATAATTTATCGAAAATTCTTATCACCATTTACGATAATTTAGGCTTAGAATGAATTTACACAAATATATAGAAATATTTCTACAGGGTCGGCAACGCCCGAGTGATACCCCGGGTGTTGCAGGCGTCCATATGCTACGGTAACCGCTTACCATCAGGCGGGCCGTATGCTTGTTTGCCACCTTAATAGTGTAAGAAAAAAATCTAAAATCTACGGTTTTGTTTGCTAGCCGTATAGTCAGTGTGTACACAGTACAGTCGGCAATATAAACCATCGCCGATATTGAACCGCGGAGCGAACGGGTTTTATTCCAACGGTACTTTCGATTTGATCTCGGTATTTTTAACGTTATTAACTTTTGAACATTGTTCGAGGATTGTTATTAGAGTATGGAGCGCGATTGTATGAACTCGACTGCTGTTGAAAAGATCACAAAGGTATGCAGTGGAGAGATTCTTGCTCTAATAGTTTTGTTTAGCATAGTGAACGTTAATGAAAATAGGGATTGTAAAATAATAAATAAAGCGAGCACAGAATAATCAAACAGAAGAATACTAGGTACAGAACAAAAGATACCCCACCATTCACTGTATGTCGTAGTGTTCGTTGTCTCTAAAAATAGGTCAGGGGGTGACGAATGTAAAACAAGATAGCATCAGCAGCACCAGTACCTGAGTGCGTACACCATTCTGCCTAAACACTCGGAATTAAGGTGTGACTATAATGATGTAATGAGAACGTTTTACAAAATCCATTATGAGTTCTCGGAAAGATTTTAATATTAATTATTACGAACGATATTTCAACCCTGTGCTATTAATAACAAACACCTAACCCTCAGCGTATCTGCCTAAAACCGGTAACCGTACCTCAAATCTAGCCATTAACACCCTTAATGTAAAATAACAATCGTGTTAATTTTAAACACATTAGAACGAGCAAGTAAAGTTGCCAAAACAAAGAACAATAGCTACCGTACATTAATAGTCTGTATTAACTTCTAAAAATAAATTGTTTGTTACAGCTTGTTTCACGCCTACCCACAATTTCCGTACCCTCGAGATAGTCCACAGTTTCAGTCCAGTGAGCCTGAGTAAAAACCGTACTAACCTGTTAACGCGATCATTTTTAGTTTGTGAGAGAGAGATAGTGCTACATACAACCCTTAGAGCGGCATTTGTCTCTCTTAACCTAAAACCATCGAGATACGACGTCGTGGTACGGCTTCTGATGATCTTTTACTTATTAATGACTACGGTTCACTAGTTCTCGGGTCGGATGTAGTCGGTATTTATTTCTCACCACCTTTTGTTCTCTGACGCAAATAATTTACATTGATGATGATATTAATACCAATATTTCGATGAAAGTCGGTTCATAAACAACAAAGCTACGTGGATGCACAAAAAATAATAAATATGTACCTACAGTTTAGGACAACCTTTTTTATTAAGATTCAATCAGCTCAGGCGCAGCGCGTGGAACAGCCGCGGCGCGCGGTCTGTATTAACCACCTTCGAATCCGATGTATATGTAATAAGTTATCTGTAAAGATAAACGTATTATTTATGTGGGTCAAATATTATAACCCCCACAGGACCCCCTTACGAATAACAGGGTCATATTACGTGATGTAGGTATCGTTCAGGAAAACGAACTTTGCGTCCTGATCGCGTAGTACGCATTGGTTTTGTATGTGCATACTGTTTATTTTGCACTTGCGCATCTTCATGCCATGTATATGCGGGCTTTACCCTGTCGATTGAAACTTTGACCGTTTTGTCATTTAATAAAATATCGACAGTCTTAGGACTTCTTGAAAGGACCTTATGAGGACCAGTGTAAGGTGGTTCTAGTGATCCACGAAGCAGATCTTGGCGTAAAAACACATGAGTTGCGGTATCTAAATCCTTGTGAACAAAAACCTTATGTGATTAATGGTCAGAAGCTGGTTGTGGTCTCAACTGGTTCATTTTCTGCCTTAATAAATTAACAAAATCTGGGTACTCAACCTTGTCGGGGGTTGCAGTGAAAAACTCCCCGGGTATTCGTAACTGTTCTCCAAACACCAGTTCCGCAGGTGAACATTGTAAATCTTCCTTATATGCAGTACGCAGTCCCAAAAGAACGATAGGAAGGGTGCTAGCCCAATCCTTCGTTCCATGACTCATCACAGCAGCTTTGAGCGTGCGATGTAAACGCTCAATCATACCATTGCAGGCTGGATGATATGCGGTCGTTCTTACTAACTGAATTCCGTGGACTTTGGCTAAATTTCTAAATAAATAAGATTGAAATTGTCTACCTTGGTCCGTTACTACTTTCTTCGGGCAACCATACCGCGCGACCCATTCGGATACGAACGCCTTCGTCACCGTATCCGCTGTCATGTCAGAAAGTGGGATCACCTCAGGCCATCTGGTATATCTGTCAATTAAAGTAAGACAGTATTTAAAATTGGATGATATTGGAAGTGGTCCGATTAAATCCATATGAACTTCTGCAAAACGAGCGTCTGGTAGGTCAAATTTTCCAAGAGGAGATGCGGTATGCCTCGTGACCTTCGACTTCTGGCAAGGAATACACTCTCTAACCCAAGCGCGAACATCTTTCCTAAGTGAAGGCCACACAAAACGTTCACTAACTAGTCTGATGGATGCTTTGGCACCTGGATGGCTCAGGCTGTGTAGTGTCTGAAACACACGGCGTCTATGGGTAGCTGTTACAAATGGCCTAGGTCTAGACATAGAAACATCACAAAAAATTTGCATGTCTGAATTTGGTACTTGCCTTAACTCCAGTTTCAATGAATTGTTACCCTTCTGGAGATGGAGTAGCTCTGGATCATCACGCTGCGCCCGAGCAAGCTCCATTAAGTCCATGGGTGAAGTGACTGCCTCGATTCTAGACAAAGCATCTGCAACGTAGTTATCTTGACCGGAAATGTGTTGGACGTCAGTGGTGAATTGAGAAATGAAATATAGTTGGTTAATCTGTCTTGGTGAACCTTTCTGCTCTTTCTGCTTGAAGGCAAATATTAGCGGCTTATGATCGGTATAAACAGTGAAATAACGAGCTTCTAACATATGCCGAAAATGCTTGATGGCCTCGTAAATTGCAAGTAATTCGCGATCATAAGCACTGTATTTCTGCTGTGTGGGGCTCATCTTCTTTGAGTAAAACGCTAAGGGCTGCCAGGCATCATCCACTTTCTGCTGTAACACCGCTCCAATAGAAACATTAGATGCGTCTACTACTAATGCCAACTGTGCATCGGAAACTGGGTGAACTAGTAAAACCGCACCTGAAAGGCTTTGCTTGCAATCTTCAAAAATTTTTAATAGTTCAGGAGTCCATTTTACAGGTTTAGTCCCTTTCATGTTTGGTCCAGCTAATAAATCATTGAGAGGCGCCTGTAACTTAGATGCATCTTTTAAGAAACGCCTATAAAAATTAAGCATCCCTAAAAATCGTCTCAAGCACTTAATCGTCTGAGGTGGCGGAAAATTCTGTATCGCATGCACCTTCTCCTCTAACGGGCGTACTCCTGCAGCTGAAACAGTGTAACCAAGAAAAGTTACCTGAGGCTGACCAAAATTACACTTAGCTACATTAATAATCACACCGTATTCTTTTAGTCGTGTAAACAACGTTCTAAGATGTTCTTCATGTTCCTGCGCGCTTCTAGAAGCCACCAGCAAATCATCAATGTATGGATAACAGAAATCTAGATCTCGCACCAAACCATCTATAAAACGCTGAAAGGTTTGTGCAGCATTTCTTAAACCAAACGACATAAAAGGAAATTCGAATAAGCCAAAGGGTGTCATGATGGCTGTCTTCTCTATATCTGCTGGAGTTACTGGAATCTGTTGGTAGGCTTTGACGAGATCAATGACTGAGAATATGGTACTACCATGTAAATTTTGTGAAAAGTCCTCAATATGGCGAACTGGGTACCTGTCCGGCACTGTCCTTGCGTTAAGTGCACGGTAATCTCCACACGGCCTCCAAGTATTGTCGTGCTTCGGCACTAGGTGTAGAGGTGATGCCCAAGGTCCACTGGAACAGCGAGCTGTTCCCTCTTTGATCATAGTTTGGAACTCTAACTTAGCTATCTTTAACCGGTCTGGTGCTAGTCTTCGTGGTCTACAGAATACGGGTGGGCCGGGAGTGGTATTAATATAATGTACGGTAGAATGACGTACCTCTCTCGGTGCACCAGAAGGACGTGTGATGTCCGGAAATTCTCGTAACAACTCGTGGTACCGAGAAGTACCCGTAATTGCTTTAATACTGGGTATCTCTGTCTTCGCAATAGCACCGCTGACGTAGAGGTTAGTTATCCCGTCTATCAAACGGTTATTATGGCAATCGACTAACAAGTTGAAATGAGAAAGAAAGTCATACCCGATAATCGGCTTTGAAACATCGGCGACAATGAACTTCCAGACGAACTCTCTCCGTAGTCCTAAATTCAGCTGCAAATTAATATACCCGTACGTGGATATAATTGTATTATTAGCTGCACTTAAATCGTAGTTCACACGTACCCGCTTCTCATTTAAATAATTGCGAGGATAGACGCATAAATCTGAACCTGTATCTACAAGAAATAGTCTTTTGGACTGGAGATCCGTTATGAAAAGACGGCTGGAAACGCTGCAACAGTCGCTTGCCGTCCCTAGCGACTGGCTCTGGTGTTTTCCGACACATAGTCGCAAGGTTGTATGCATCGGTGTGCGTTATCACGGAAAGTATGGTGGTACCAACATATCTGACGGTTATCCACTGTTTTAAAAGAACCTCTTGAACGACTCCTTGATCGGGAAAATCGTCGTCCCCGTCTCCCCTCAGACTTACCAACGGTACGGGATTGACGCTCAACCGCGGTGGACAAATCGTCTAACTTCCGCGTGAGACTGGCTATTTCAGTACGCATTACCTCGAGTATGCTCCCTGAAGAGGATGAAGTACTCGCGACCTGGGCTGCCGGGTTCACCGGCGCGATCTCTAATACCCGGTCGGCCAACTCCGCAACAGCTTCCAGGGGTGTGCTAACTTGGGATGCCACGATCGCCTGCAGGTTTGACGGTAGGCGGCTGGTCCATATGGTGCGCAGGAAATCGTCAGGTACACCTCGACCAGCTAGACTCTGCAGGTGGCGCAGGAAAGCCGAAGGCTTGCGGTCTCCGAGTTCCTCGTGGTTGAGCAGTTGACGCACCTTCTTCTCCTGGGAAACTGATAAACGCTTAATTAGCTCAGCTTTAAGTTTTTCATATTTATTAGAAATGGGTGGGTTTTCAACAATATCTTCCAGCTGAGCCATAATGGAAGGTTCTAGATTACCGACTACAGTGAAGTATTTTGTCGCATCGGAGGTAATACTTGATAAAGCAAACTGAGCCTCCACTTGAGCAAACCATATCGCAGGCTTTTCTGGCCAAAAAGGAGGCACGCGTACTCTAACCTTAGCTATCTCTGCTGATCCCAAAGCTGCAACTAGCGCTTCTGCCATGTTTTCTTGAGTCGACATCGTAGGTAGGAGAGAAAAAAAAAATCACTTGACCTTAGATTGTCCTTTTCGAGCGTTCCGGAATCTTCGATGACGTCACGCTACGTACGTAGTCTTCAAGCCGTTAGTATCACGTCGGGGTCACCACTTTTGGGCTTTTCAGGAATGTGTGAATAAAACTATTTCACGGCCAAATGTACGTAAACAATATACTTTATTGGAAGTCTAGGCAAGATAGGCAACAATCGCAGCGATAGACGGAAGTTATATGAAGAGTAGAAATCATGAAGGTTGAAAGAAAGTATACAAATCAAAGAATTCAATCAATCAAAGATTAAAGATTATTTGAGCGAAGGAACGCTGTGACCACTAAGCCATAATTTCGATCTGGTGGGTGTGATTCGCGGTGGCTTAGTGGTCATAGCGTCTAGTGTAGTCGATCACAAAACGCTGGTTCGAGTCCTGCCTACAGTGGTAAGATAAAGATAGCCGGTTAAAGATTTATGTAGTTACAACTACTTGGAACGCATGTTGACTTTTCTATAAAAAAAAAGTTTTTGGTCGACGATTTTCATTGAAACACTTCTATTTGAGCTGGGTAGTAAATATTGTAGCGGGACCGGGATCGGTCTGATAAAAACGGACGGAAAACTTTTAGCCCGCCGGATCGCGTTCCTCTTTCCTTATGCTTCCTAGCTCACGTTTTATTAGGGTTAAAGTTAACTGGAAAAAGTTTCACAGTGCGGTTTATAGTAGGGGAAAGACTACTTTATTTAGTATTCCAGAAGGTATATCTTAGAATTTTAAGAAGTATCTAGTGCTGGTCTACTGATTAAACCGATGCGGCTTGACGAGGATTGCTTTATTTGCAAATAACTCAATTAACCCTTCAAGTACTTATAATTACAAAAACAATGCAGAATCCATTGTCTTGTACACTGGGGGTTTTTGTTGAATTAATTAATCATCTCGATCTATAATTGCGATGTCGATACGAATCAGCTAGACACAGCAAAGTAGCCCAATCAGGTATTTTAAAATGAAAGCAGCAAAATGACAAATAAAAACAAATACAATTCAATGTAGAGTATATTGTATTTCTATCTCAATGCAGGCAATGAATAAATGTAGAAGTCACTCCACAGTGTTCGCAGCCATTTCGCGACTCAAATGAAACTCAATTTAAATTATATTTTCCGTTTTGTTTTATGTCGCCTGTTCTGTCAATATATGCCCGTTAACTTTAAATTGAAATGTCGCTTGCAAACATTGAAATAAAACGATGATTCAATTATAAGATGAAATACGAATCTGGCACAGCACGGGAAACTTTTTAAATTAGGTCAATTCCTTTAGCTTCGGACACGATCTGTGATAGAGCAGGTAAGATGGACCTTATCGCTAGTTAGAAAGGGATGAAGGATGTTCTAAGTGTAAGATCTGCAATTTAAAAGTTTGTCGTAAGATATGGCTAGGGATGGGTGCGACGCATTTGTCAACGCAGTTCAAATATAAATTGAGATATATGTTGGACAAAATGTTGGGACTTGGTGAATCTGTTTAGCGCCAACTTCTGTGGCGCGGAATTTCCCGTGCGGAAATCGTTTGTTGACAAACTGCGGCGAGTTGGGAACTAGTTATTGCATTTGTTGTAGTTACATAAAAGGCTGGCGGGTTGCTCGTTTTAGATTGCATGCCATTTTGGCAGTTTACAGATAAATAACAGGTTTATTATTAATGGATTAAATTTCAAAACAGACCACTGTGATACTACAAGAATCCGAAGAAAATTCTGCCAAACTTTATAGTTACCTAACTGTAAAGTTCGGCAGATACTTCTTCGGATTCTTGTAGTAAAGCAAAGTCTACCACAATGGTCTGCAGGTACAGGTCAGGCTATATTTAGAATAGATCACAGCCTTTTTTGAAATCTTATAAAAGGCCTCCGCCTAGAAGAAAGACATCTGGTATTTTAAAAGGCTTAAGCTCTTGCATAACTTTCGAAAGGAGCCTAAACGTTGGACCTATGACCCTATACCGGTATAACGTGCAGGGGTCTGTATGTTTATTATGAAATTGCACAAAGATAATGTTCCTAATATAGGTAGGTATTTTGCTCACCCCCTATTCAATGGGAACTTACAACACTAGCAAATTGTGAATGTATATTAATTTGCCTCTGCCTAACTCTTCGAGCATTACCGCCGTAATGGTATGAAGAAAATAATAGTACTTACTTAGACGTAATGATGTTATATGAAAGTTTGATATAGATATTAGTGTATAAATATAATTCTTTCTAAAGAAACACTTACTTCCAGGTTCTTGTTCCTGGCGTATGACGTATAACGACAAAGATAAACATATCTTAGCATGTTACTACAAAAAGGCTTTTGTTTATTTTTTCTGTTTCCTCTTCCGTTGTGAGCACGGCTCCAAACGCTATCAACGCCGCTTGAATCAATCTTGCTCTTTTCTCGACAGAATCGTTGACAGATTGATAAAATTGACAGCGGTCGGGGGAGGGACTGAAGGATCGGCTTCCGCGCCACTGGTTGCGGCTTCGATAGTCGTATGGAACACAGATTACACAGGTCACAAATTATTTCGGTTCAGGTATTTATGTGATTGTATTTGTAAATGCACCCTCAATATAGGAGATAATCAATAGTTAGTGTGGGGCTGGGCTTTTAAAATGATAAAATAATATTTTCTTTTTTGTCAATTATATTTGTAACCTACTTCAAAAAAGGAGATCCTCAATTTGACTGCTTCATAAATAATAAATAAACGTTTTAATTATTTATGGATACTAGGCCCATGGGTAAGTAACAATATTACTTAGTTTTAATGTTAACAAATGAATATAATAATAATAAAAAAGGTTTATTTCTCATTCAAAAAGGTAGGTAGGTACTTAAGTTAGAGATACTATAGAACAGTGGTTAAGATAGTATGTATTTCCTTTGTGAACGACTGGTATCCGTACTAGGTTTCCCTGTATAACAGATTACCAGGCCCCCTTCGAACCGACAATGAACTGTATACATTGATGACAATAAAAGTGACCTAATTTTAATAAATTAAATTAATATAAATGAAATTACATAAATAAATAAATTGAATTGAAGTACTTAGAACTTAGACAAACCAAATCAGATAAATTAATCTAAATTACGCTCTTAATCAATAACAGGTACGCTTCTTCTTCTTCTTTTCGTGTCAATGGTTAAACAAGTACGCGCATGACATGACATAACCATGGCGCATCATATTTTGCCATTAACATGCTCTATGTAGGTACGTTACGCGATATTAATTAGGTTGGTGTTTGTACGACGTTTTTGAAAATAACCAAACATTGCTTATTCCGGACATTGTAAAAGAGGCTCTATAATTTATCATTGTCCATAAGCAACACTGATGTTCGTCATTAAAAGTGATACGTAGTGACCGCTGGAGATTAACTGCTTCTAATACGCGCCCCACAAATCACCGCGCGACATATTTATTGCTTATTGCAGTCACGACTGACCGACGTAAATAGTAGACCCCCAAATGTGACGTGGCCATTGCTATGATTGCTACAGGCTGAAAACTCAACATACTAATATTATGAGATTGAAAATAACTCTGTTGTCTTCTTTTAGGGTTTTTCTATAAAATTCTTATTTGCAGTTCGGAGTTTGGATTCGTATCCAGTTAACTTTTACGAGAATATCTCAGCAAACTGTAAGTAACACACCCTTTACAGATTTATATAATTACGAAGTTGTTATTTACCCGCTGCCAACCCCTTGAGATTTTTGAAACTCAAATTTATGCCTAACGAACCCTTAATTAACACAAGGTTAGGTTTCCAACGAATCGTTATACCTACATACAGAATTACCTACTGTCGCTCGTAGGTACATACGTGGAACTTAATTTGGTGCTCCATTACCCTGAACGTAAATTACACTCACCACCGATAGATGGCGAGAGTGTCGACGGAAGGCTGGCGGCACACGGCAATTGGTTTATTATGTGGATTAGTGAACTGGATTTGTTAGGCTGTGTATGTAATGACTTTAGAGACGTTACGTAAGTGGCAGTAAAACTCGTCTTAGAGAGTCCGATTTGAGAGACGCCATAGCGCTTTTAGTTTTCAGCTACTGCAGGTGCTCTTGGGACGGGATGTTTCTGGAAGTACTCTGTCACATACGCCGGGAGCAATCCGCCCGATCCGCCCTAACGACCAGTCCCAATATCAAGTCTGTCGATAGATTTGCTTACTAGAGACAGGATTTTGACATTACTTGTATGGACCTTGTGTCAAAATCCTATCCTTAGTAAGCAAATCTACTGACTGATTTGATATCGGGACTGGCCAATAAGAGGATCAGATGTGGGTGTTTTTAAATCACGTGTGAATCGGATTCTTCTAGGCAAGCGCGCTCCATCGTAGATCGCAGTGTCGCTTAACATAAGGCGAACTGGCGGCCAGGCGTAAGCCTGTCACGTATAAAAATAAGGAAATGAAGAGAGACCAGACCACAGCATGTTGTAGTCATGGTATCTATATAATCTACGTACATTGTAAATGTGTACAGTCATGGTATACCTCACGAATACCGTGACTATACACGCGGGATAAGCGGGATACGAGAGATACTAGTCCGACCTACTCGCCCACCTTACTTAGCGACAGACGATCACGAAAAAAAAGGATAGTGATGTCAAAGGCTGCCCAAATTGATGGTGGTGTAAGTAATCGGTATTAGGTTTCATTTGTTTGGTACTGTTAATACCACCACTACCACTATGAATCGTTGGTTCGACAGATGCATTACAGGTCCTCGCATATTATGCGATATTATTGAGATTTAGGACTTTAATGCAATGCAATACGAAGTGCGTTGGCTTCTACTATACATTGTATGGTTTACATACATTCATACCTACCATCACGCCTGTATTCCGCGAAGGGTTAGGCAGCGGCGTACTAATGTACACAGTTCGCCGGTATGTTTATCAATCAATCAATCAAATCAGCCTATTGCCGTCCACTGCTGAACGTAGGCCATGTCCCATGTAAAATATTACATAAACATTTATTTCCTTGTGTGGTTGTACATTTCATGAGATTCTCAGTAGCTGTAGCAGCTTGTAGTTTGAACTTGTTAATAGCGATATGCTTGCCCTCTATTATATGGGAACTAAAACAAATAGGTGAAATATAGTTGGGGTACACCTCTGCCGAATCTTTTGGAGCTACAGCCGTAATGATATATAATGTTTATTTCATCTTAAAGAAAAACTGGCAGCAAAATACAAATATTTCTTTTACTACATATCTGTGACTGTTGTAGTTATGTTCAACATAAACTTCTAAGTAATAGCCATCCGGATTTCTCCCGCTTTTACGACTTTAAGTCGACATCCAAAAACATGCGCAAACTTTTTAAATCCCGGGTTTTCCGTAAGGATGTTATTTGAAAGAAAGAAAACTTTTAAAAGAGATGCTTTTGGTTGTTTTAACATTTATATTCCGTATTCTTTTGGTATTTCAACCGATTTTTATTAACATTCTAGAGCTAAAGAAAGATATGGCGAATAAATAGATAAAACTTCTACATTTGATGGCGTTATCCATGATTTCTCCAATTCACCTTCTGCTAGTTATACCTAATATACTATCACGCTTTTATTTCCTTAAGAGCCTTAGCAGAGGCATGTTCTCGTACGCACACATAAAAACCAAAACTTTGCGCCACGCTGATTTTTGTTTCTTGTATCATGGGTCATTTTCAAACGCAAACAATAAAAAATCTAGACCTAGAGCCAACCAGAACAACTACTATGAAATACTATATTAACCAGGCAAATATTATCGTGCAGGAATCTAACCCACAACCAGCGCACAAACCGATTACCCGAGCCACTTTTTTATGGGATAGGGGGGCAAACGAGTAGACGGATCGCCTGATGGTAAGCGATTACCGCCGCCCATGGACACCCGCAACACCATAGGAGTCACGAGTGCGTTACCGGCCTTTTAAAAGGGGATTGGGCCTCCGGTAACCTCACTCACTCGGCGAAACACAACGTAAACGTTTTTTGACGCCAGTTTTCTGTGAGGCCGAGGTATCACTCCGGTCGAGCCGACCCATTCGTGCCGAAGCATGGCTCTCCTACGTAAGTAGTGCCAATCGCGCCATTTTGGCCGTATATTTTTATATATAAGAGGCATGTTTATCGTTATACACATCAGAAAATCCATGTTCCAAGCAGATATTGAGAAATTCCTAACAGAAAATCGAATACTGCCTGATCTGGGAATTGAACCCAGGACCCAGGTTGCAAAACAGTTATGACTCTAAAAAAAATATTTGTTTTCCTGTGTATTTTATGTGTCGTATACCAACCCAACCGACCATGTGTTAGAGTTTAGGAATTATACTTTCAACATTAATTTCTTTCTTTCTATGTGTGTGTGTAAGCGCACCCATTGTGCAAGAGAAATTATAGTGTGGGGCAACGTTTTTTTAAGGAAATAGAAACATAACTCCTGCACGAACATTTTCCTAATGACGTCGGGATAAAAACGAAGGCAAAGGCACTAAATGACAAAAATTCATTTGGCTAAACTCCAACATCTATCTACGTGGAGGAATTCGGATATTTTTACAAAATGCTCGCTGTGTAAAGAAAAAAAAGGAATAGAAACAATTTATGTTTTCTTTTTAAATTTTTTGGTGGAATTACGTACTTTTCTAATTGGCTTGACTCATCTGGGGGTTAGAATAGTAGGTATCTATTACGAGTAGTAACTGAACTTTAGGTCTGTTATAAATAGCTTTTTTTATGACATTGTGTCGGCAAACGAGCTGATGAGCCACCGGGTGATCGTCGCCCATGGACACCTGCAACACCAGACGAGTTGCAGATGCGTTGCTGAACCTTAAGAACCCCTACGGACTGCAGACTGCCAGACCGAGCAACCGAGGGGAACTAGCTCTTACGCGCAAAAGTCGAAACACATACCAAGGTGCTTTACGACAGACTCCCACGTAAGGGTGGTTGCCAGCCAGTCAAACCCCAAGAGGTCCTACCACCGAGCAAGTCCGATATTTTCACGCCTCTTACGGGATGCCTATCAGAAAGGCAGTGAGGAACAGTATTCTAACCCGTCCCACACGGGGAGAAGCTTCACGCAAAATAGTGGTGCTACAACTGCGTCTGGTTACAATAGAAGCTGTCTTCAATATAATTTAACCTTTTCCTCAATGGGTGCATTTTGGTTCATCCATTTCAAATTTTCAAATGATGTGTGTATTTCATGTTAGAGGGACTGGGGTTTTTACCATTAACCGAATCCAAAGTCCGCGCTGCTTTTCAGTTTTGTAATACCAAAACCTAGTAACAACAATTATTATCTTATTTGAATATCAAAACTAAAAATCTAACGCTCCTCTCATGCGCAAGGCTTACAACATCGCTAAAATATATTTTGGATTTTTGTAACTGGATGGATGTCGACTTAATGTCAAATATTATGTAAGGCTTGGAGGACGTCTACATTAAAAATAATAGAATAGTCATCTAATCTATTTAAAATTAGAAGTATAAGCCTAAGCCCAGCTACAAACTTTATCAATAATTACTAGCTATTGCCCGCAGTTTTTCTTGTCTCAAAAAGGTTAACATACTAGTCCGATTCTAGGTATCAAGATGAAACATGCACCAAATTTTAAGTTAGACCTCTAGCAATACATCGGTGAAAACTGCATTCAATTCCACTCAGTAGTTTTTGCGTGATGCGCGTACAAACATACTGACACACAGACAAAAATTCTAAAAATTATTATTTTGTCTTCTGTTGCTCTAATGAAGACACCCATATTAGTTTTTCTTTAATATAAGGACATCAACTTGTTACAATTTTATTATAGGTATAGAATAGAAGATAAAAACTATGCGTGTACTCGCGCACGTGATATTGAATTTAAACCTTATAACAAGGTCCTTACAAGTCATGAAGCGCACTAGTAAGTTTCCTCTTAAGAAACTTTTAAGAAATATAAGACCGTCGTGTAGCCAGCCTACTTGTTCATTGGGCCAGCTTAAGTGACCAATAACTCGCAATGGCGGACGTCTTATTACCCGACTAATTTGTATTGCCCGCTGTATTGCCTTCGTGATGGAGGGCGCGTGACTCGTAAATTTATTCGGGTTATAAGGCTGCTCTTAATACGAACTGCCATCAACCTTACCGGTATTGAACTGAAAATGTGGAAGCATTATTTTTATAAGAAGTTACATTGTGTTGATTAATAATGTGGTTAAAATTTGGTAAATGTTTTCAAATTGATTGGGTATTTAAGTGTTTTAGTAAGTGTGGTATCACTAATTTCACGTATGTTCACTGCTGTTCCATCAGGTAGGACTCTATCTCTTGTAGTCGTGGTGAATGTAATCACGAGTTCAAGAATCATGGATTCGATCAAGAACAAGAGAAAGAAAGACTGCTTTTAGTCAGTACGTTATGTACCATCAATGTGCATAGAAGTATAAATAAATAAATAAATATAGGGCAAGCGGCGAACGATCTATAAAAAAGTGCAATAAAACAGAGTCCTTTCGGTAGGTGATTGACAAACAATGATATCCAAACGTAACGTAAGGTTTGACGAGTAATGCAGTCGGTAAAATTATTAGGTCGACTGTAAAACAACTGAGCAGTCTCCAGTAATTTTATTGTCAGTCATTCTAGACTCTAGAAGCAGGGATTGACGACCCGAGAGCTTTGGCAATTAAGGTGCAAATATCCCTATTACCTAGAGAATAACGCAAAAAATAATGTAAATCATGCAACCGCCCGGTTTACGCGTTGCTAACTTTTGTAATGGTTGCATTACGATTTGGCCGCACGAAAGCTTTCGCATCGTCTGTCCTCGCCGGAAGACTTTTCCTCTTTGAAGGTGATGGGCACAGGGCGGTGACTCACCATAGAAACTATAATCCTTTAAATATCTGCAACTGTCAGGCCATTCAGTCATATAAAATTAAACAATTATAGATCAGATTTCGCAATTAAAATAGCAATATTGCCAACAATACCTACAACTTCATTTCAATCCTTAAAATATATTTTTCAAACAAATAAGTTCAAATCCTACCTTCAGATTACCGGCAAATTGGGGTCTGAGACAAAAATATAGAGCATCAGCTGCATAAGCCCGAGCTAGTTTTATTTAAATTGCCTCTGTTTTTAATACTAAGTATATTTACAGAGAGCAATCTGTTCGGGCTATTTACTTTATTGTTTTATTTTGTAGTAAAAGGTAGATTGAAACAATGACCTTTTTAAGCACCGCTGCCAGGTAAAAAGTATGTAAGTCCAAGAAAATAATTTTATGGTACTTTTTAAATCGAAGTTTGTGTGTCTTATGTATGTACGCGCCAAACTTAGTTTATGAATCGATTTAATTAATTAATTTATTTAAATGATTAATTAAATAAATATGAAATATGGAGGGTGAGAATGTTCAGAAGTAATAATCTGTCAGTTGATATGATTATAATGAATCTAGTCTTTGATTTTATGCAAAGTAAATAATATTATAATTATTATCATATTACAAGGCAAAAAAATACCTAAAAAATAGAATGAGAAATGGTCACGAAGCAATCATTGCAAAAAAATAAAATCAAAATAGTTACAGCTTGTTTTATTTCCTGTTGTTTGAGCATGAGGCCCATAATTCCAGTTCCAAAATGATAATAAAAACAGACGGGATATAATGCTGAAAGTTAGTATCATCCGACACTACAATATTTTTGTAGATATCCCGACGACCCTTAAAGGATTAAGTACTTATACCCGCTGTACAATGTTTTTGACAATAAATTCCTATCTTTAGTAGCAAGTTCAACACGAACAAACCATCAAAAAATACTAAGTAGAAGGTAAGTTCCACACAGTCATCGTTTAAATATAAATTAGAAGCAGAATAAGCGACATCGATTTAAGGTGGATATTCGAAAAAGTAAATAGCAGTGTAATAAATTCAAACTCCGACCTGCTACTAAGAATATCATAAAAAATCTAATACCACTTTGCTTAACTTGGGAATCGAACTCAGAAGCTCTAGACCATAGAGACCTTAGTTCTGGGGTCCTGGTTGCTTCGGATGGCTAGACTAATGGTGCAGTTACAATTACAAGATTATATGGTATTTAATAAAGTAACAGAAAGTAGATTTAAATAATAGATAAGGATGATAATAACGGGAAAAGTATGGTAATCGTGATTGATATTGAACTCCAACAGTAACTAGTTCACAAGCCATGCGGCAGAGGGCGTTATCTCTTGCAAGAACCAACCGTGAGCCTTCTGTTCAAAATTTTGGGGTTAAAAAGTTTATCGAATAATATTTTTAGTGCGAAGACGAGTGTGTTATTTACGAGCCCAATGTCGAAGTATAACTGTAGTAGGAAAACACCGTATAAAACTTTATTGTGGACGATTTGACAAAAATATGGAACCGCTGTGCTCTGCAAATGTGGGTCGTATGCTTTGACGTTTAGAACTAATAGCTTTGAGGTTTACTTATAGGATATTTCTGGTGTAGGTTTTTGGAAGTGAATGTAAACATGAGCTGTTGTAGGTTTTGGATTTAGAGGAGTGATTCCGTTCTTTTTTCTTTCTTGACGAAAATTAGAGTTGAGTCTGAATTGCACCAGTAAAAAGTTTGAGCAAATAAAATATTATACCTATACCTAAATTTGAGGCGACTGTGGGAAGTGTGGATCTATGTGTAACAATAAAAATGAATCGTCGAAATGTATGTACGCGCATAATTTCCAACTGTACCAAATTGGATAATTCATTTTATTATTTAATAATTATTTTTCTTGTGTTCGTTACTGTCAGGACAAGGATTGTATGAAAGCTTTATTTGAATCCACCGGCAGAAGTCGGGGGCAGATGCACACGGGGTGCTAGTTTTTAATATAGAGCTATGCTTTGGCACGAATGGGCCGGCTCGTCAAGTGATATCACGGCCTCACCGAAAACCGGCGTCAAACAACGCTTACGTTGTGTTTCGCCGAGTGAATGAGGATACCGAAGGCCCAATCCCCTTTTAAAAGTCCGGAAACGCACTTGTGCCTCCAATGGTGTTGGGGGTATCAATGGGCGGCGGTAATCGCTTACCATCGTTCGAGGCGCTCCGTCTGTTCGTTTGCTCCCTATCCCATAAAAAGAAATGTTTCGGGGACAAGCCGGAGTACACAAAAATCACAATAACATTTGTTCCGTATGGGAATTGAACTCGTATCTGTAAAATAGACCCAATATAGTCACATTTTTTTCAGTTTTGCAATCAGAATCGCACACATAAATTTTACACCAATTTGTATCTGATCCATAAATCCATATGTCTGCGATACCCATACTAAGTGAATGTATAATATTTCTCTTATTTAAAGGATAGCATAGACTTCTAAAGGATTTACTTGATGGAAAACATCATCGAGCCCCGTAATCTTTACAGGCTTATAAAGTAAGCCAAAACCTTTTAATGTTCGACTCAGATATTCTGACTGAACTTCGAGTATTCTTAACCAAATATTATTCCACATCGTGATTTTTAAGATCGGTTACATTACGACATTTAAAATTCAACCCTATATTTTGTGTCACTGGAGTTATTATCAAACGAAGTGTCTCATTCTGTATCTTGTAAAATTATCCTGTTTGGGTCCATAAAAATACTAATTTAATTCGTCAGCCTAAGACAAAGGCTTTTATCTGTATTTTTTGGGTAGTAATGGAGGAAACATAGGGTTCAGATGTCCCAGTCATGTGCTGACAGTGAACAGGGCCCGAGTCTGTTATTTTATTGTGTCAAAAGTCATTCAATGACATCAGAATTGTTAATTTCTGACAGTTTGTCTACGAAATCTGTCAGCCCGTATTGGCATAACACGAACATCTTGATTCAACTTAAAAAACAGACTTGGGTTCCAAGCTTATTTACGGTGTTTATGTAGTGAACATGCTAGAGGTAGATATGAGAGCAAGTTGGAATACTTACTTAAAACTATCATTATATTTCAGCCCACGAACCAACAATAAAGATTTTTTTTTTCTTTTATTTATATTTAGACACCTCTTAGGAGATATATATGTTAGTCATAAAACGATTTAATACATTTGTAGCAGTTTTTCGATCAATCATTTTTTATTTTTGCTCAATATGAATATATTTTTTACAAAACCAAAAACATTATTATCCAAATAACACAAAAAACTTAAGCGCTCCTGAGCAGCTGAGACATGGATACATCTGTCTTTCCCTGACAGTCGCGGACCCGGCATCTAAATCTGAAACATGTAAAGTGTCACTGAATAATCCTCACACTCCCAACTAAGCGGCATTAGCACAACATTCACATTTTTTGGACACCCTAATTAGTCTAATGTCCTACGAGATTGACAAAGCGATGCGATGCTTTAGAATTATAGTAAAGCTTGCCTGACGAACTAAAGTCGCTATTGAAATAGTTAAATTTAGTTTATCTATTTCTCCAACCTTTGAAATTATGAAATACATCTATACATATAATAAATCTGTAGAGAGGTCAATTCTGTACATGAAATATATTTCCAAAATAACTATCAGCGGGTGATTAGTGATCGATACTGACGCCAAAAATGCAATCAGTAAAATTTTTGTCTGTCTGTCTGTCTGTATGGTCGTTATAGAAACAAAAACCACTCGACGGATTTCAACGAAACTTGGTACAATTGTTCTTCATACTCCTGGGCAGGTTATAGTATACTTTTCATCACGCTACGATCAATAGGAGCAGAGCAGTGAAGGGAAATGTTGGGAAAATGAGTGATTCATGGGAAAGGTTTCAAGCTATAAAACATCACGCTACAACCCTTAGGAACGGGGCAACGCAGGTGAAACCGCGGGCGAAGAACTAGGGAACAAAGTAACTATTCCACGCGGACGAAGTCGCTGGCAAAGCTAGTTACAAATAAACGTTTAGAAAGCTTTGTTTTAATACTACGAGTATTAACGAATAAAGATAAAAGCTATCCAAACTTAATTATAAATGCGAAAATAACTGCAAAAGTATGTTTGTTTGCTTTTCATGGCTAAACCGCGGAACCTATTTTGATGATTTTAGGTAAATTAAACTATATAATGTCATTGATTGTACCTTTTAAAAGAACATAGGCTACGTTTAGTCTCAAATAGTGTTTTGGGGATACGGATCGCGGGCAACAGCTAATGAAACTATACGTATGCAAACCGATGTTTATTATAATTTCTAAGAATCAACCCTAAATACATGCATAATATCGACTTAAGAGTCCGGCGGACCGAATTTCTATCACAAACGTAATATCGAAATAAATCGTAATTCAAACACAATTTAATCAAATTCTGTTATTATTCGGATTCTTATACCGTTAATCTAGGTTCCTACTTTACCATTTAATCCAAAATACTTCACTGGAAATAATTGTAAGCGAATGCAATTATTGATAACTTTACCAAGTTTGGAACGATTTTCCGGTCTTTTATTTTCAGTGAAGTAGAAGCAGATGAAATAGGATCGTAGGAACCTAGATTAACAGTATCTAAATCGGAATGATAACATAATTTGATAGAATATTGTCTGGATTACGATTTATTTCGGTATTACGATTTTGTGGGCAATTCACGCTTCGCCGGACCCTTAAGCCACTCTACAATACTCTTGGATATTAACACTGGTTCTTAACGTAAATAACCTTTATCCAGTCAAATAACAATTTGTAGACGAAGTGCAAAATCTAGTGTTTATTGAATACCACTGTGGTACCAATAAAATTTAATGAATTAATTGGTTACCGTGACTAAGCACATGTAAAATTACAATATTTAATAGATTTTTTTATTTAATAATCGCATCGCATTGCACATATTTTTCACGTAGGACGCTAGTATGCGGTATTAGCGAAACATTGCTATGTTTTTGGACTTTAATTAGGCCGCATGGAACCAGATTGTTGGGCTGACGGAAGCTTATTCGTGTCTTGTGTAGTGAGATCAAACGGACTGTGTAGTGGGGGCGTACTTGTCATGTGTATAGTACAACGGAGGAAGCTCTTTGATGTAGGAGCGAGTTTATATGTGTTTCTTGAGAAAATTCAGTAGTAGTGGTGTATTTTCTTCGACGTTTATGGTATAATATATGCGTAGTAATTTAATAGGTAAATCTTAGAATTTTTTACAACATATTTATTATAATATATTTATTATTCCAACCTGAATTAAATGTATCCTATGTATTACTCCAGGTTAAGTAACAAATTTTCGCATTTAAAATGCTATAGTTGGTATTGTGAAAGTAATTTTCATACGCGAATCCACCATCGGTTCCATTATAATTAATTTTAATTAAGAAAAATATTACGAATAGCAACACTAAACTTTGCCAAGTGGTATTTTAAATTACAAATCGCTTAGTTTTGCACGATCCCATTCAAATCCAGCGCCGGCCCGGGATTCAGGAATCCCGCAAACACATACCCTACGTGTTACGTCCGTTTTAAAGCTTATATTGTAAATTTATACAGGTTTCGCTGTGTAAGATATTTCGTAGACATTTTGGGAAATTGCTGTTTATAATTCTGTGGGTGTTAGTTGGGATTGACATAAATTATTATTTATGTAGCGTATGTTCAAATTTTATACCTTGTATAGTCGTAAATTACTTTGATATAAATTCATATGGTATTTGTAATCTTAAAGTTATTCGTATTTGGTACGTAGTACTCGTTACCGGTGCGTGTGTATGACAAGATGTATGAATGTTGACGAAGCAAAAAAGATTATGCAAGAATTGTAGCAACCGGCGATCTGTAGATTCTGCCTACAACTATGGGAAAAAGGCGTAACTGTATGTATACAGGGTTATTGGTAATCAATCGTAACATGCAAAATGGCTACTTCTCTACACCATTTTTAAATAACTTTTATTCTACGACTTTTGATAATTCTTTAATATTTTTTCCTATACAAAAAACCTAAAAATCTTCACTAATATTATCATAATATCTATGGTACTCAACGCGGCATGTACCGCCCGGCTCCTGGCCGCCGGTACTGTGCTTGGTCGAGACCCGGGGCGCGCCCATCTAAAGACCTAAGAAATATCAGAGAGTACAGGCAAAATTTTAATATTTTTTTCTGATAAATGTATTAGGTTTCGATAAAAGTCATAGAACAAAAGTTGTTCATTTAAGTGTAGAGAAGTAGCCCATACGCGTTTTACGATTGATTACCGATAACTCTGTATAATCTTAAGGACATCCTGCGCCGACTCCAAGTATAGGTATTGGGAAAAATATTAAGATCATGATGATTAATTTTAAAGGAAGAAAGTCGAAACGAAGAAACATCTACTCACTGTAAGATATACATCTTTTCAAAGATAACATTTTTTTGAAGAACATTTTAAATATTATTCGTTAATTAGCTCCCTCCCACGACTTTCTCCGCGTTACGTGTGGGCGATTTAATAATAGTATTGAGTAAGCATCTCTACTTTATTTATATCACTAAAAATTAAGACCTGTCAGTTTTCTTTCATAAACATCTTGATTTATTAATCACTAAAAAACATTTTTTGTACTTATTTCGGCTCTTAGTTTTCACGTCAAAAAAAAGGTGTTATTTTTTTTTTTCAATGAGCTTACTATCAATTTTGGTCGCGCACATTACTAGTATTCTTGTTAACCCTTCGTGTTAAGCTAAATGCTTGTGTTACGAGTGGGTTCACGTCGGTGCAATGGGTGGGTTTCGAACCGGCAACCGCAAGTCCGCCCTAGCCATTAGGCTACCGCCGCTTCTACAAGGCTGTTATTATAAGGCCGATATTATAGAGATCTGTTTTCATTACAATAACAATTAATAACTACGAATTTAACACACTAGCCTCGTATACATATACGATAAAATATACCTTATTCCTTTTTAATAGGTACCGCACTTGCACGTAGTCGCAGAACAGCAATAGGTAAACTTTGATACCTTTACGTATTCAGAGCCGACTGCATCCTCTATGTTAACTAATTACGTGACTTTCATGATACATTTGTTACATCAGTGCGACAACCGAGCAGGGACGCGTTGTCGACTGAAGGCGCTTTATAGTAATGCCAACTGTTCACGATGCAGCAAATAATCGCAAAATAATTAGGAGCCTCTGCAGACTAAAGTCTTAAGACTTTTCATTGGCTGGTAGGTTATATGGATAAATAAAGTGCAGTTCAACATATATATTGTAATAATAATAATAAATAATAAATTATCACGATATAAATAATACTAGATACTTACAGTTATGGAGAAGATATAAAAAGAAATTTGATTCATGGACTTTAAATCAGGCACACATTCACTATTTGTTTATCAGGCATAATAAAGAATTACTTAGGTGCGCCCAATGACGACGCGAAATATCCATATTTGCACGATTTTTACGATTTTAAACGTTGTTGTCTCGGTAATAGGGATATTTATCAGCGGACGCCCTAATTCTTGGTGGAACTTGGAAAGTATGTTATGTCTTTAGAGAGCTGCAACGTGAAGTGAACAATTTACTCGCATCCCAGGTCAGACTAGAAGCACGGCAGTCTTACCAAGAATGTCGCGCTTTACAAAGATTTACGATATCTTGATTTTACTGAATATGTAAATGCTCGCGGCAGCAAGTTCCGCATATTATATTATTGTTCGAGATCATTCCGCCGGATGTACGTCACTGAATTACGTCATTTCCTTTAAAACATTAATGGTGATTGATGTAACCGGATCCTCTTTGGTTTTAATTGTAAGAATTCTTAATGATTTTATATTTGACATCTCAGGCAGTGATCTCAGTAGCTCAGCGTCCCGTGTACCAAACCGTTGGACACAGGTTCGCATCCCATGATGTCGAATTTCAGTTCCTTTTAAATATCCATTCATTCGTAAGGAGAATTAAGGTGATCCAAACATTTTATAGAACAAATTTTAAAGATCGTAATAACGTGGATCTTTCACAGAAAATTGCAAATTCTTCCAGTA
Organism: Acronicta aceris; assembly: GCA_910591435.1. Classification (NCBI taxonomy): domain Eukaryota; kingdom Metazoa; phylum Arthropoda; class Insecta; order Lepidoptera; family Noctuidae; genus Acronicta; species Acronicta aceris. The sequence goes on along the minus strand of OU342778.1, from coordinate 321,702 downwards.
GGGCCTTTAATGGAGCTACACTAAGATTGAAAGGCATCTGGATATTACTTTTTCATTTCATCAGATAGAATAGTTAATATCAAAAGTATTTTACAAACTGCAGAGTTTTTTTTTTCAGTCTTTTGTAAAAGTCAAGTCAAGATTCGCGTGTAAGTAGTTAGTACGCTGATATATGAGGCTGTGCTTACTACGGTCACTCTATAGACGAGTGACGATTTTAAGCATTTTCCTCCGTATCTCGAAGAGCACGATAACGGGCACCAGTTTATCTATAAAAAAATTGTCTAAACTAATGTAATTGTCTAAAATAAAACGTGTTATGTCTAACTAAACTATTTAAAACAAAGTTAAGATTAATAATGTAATCATGTTTTTTTAAAAACAGTATTTATGGATATCTTTCTGTGATTTTTTTGCATTTTCCATGCTAACGTCACCTTATGACGTAAATTCAGAATGTGAAGGCAAAATTTCAATCATGCGGGTAGGGTTCGCGGTGGCTTAGAGGTCAGAGCGTCTGGTATATCAAACCAGAAGACGCAGGTTCGAATCCTGCCCGCGATTGATTTTTTTCCTTTACTAAAAAATAACAAGTATTTATGGAGTTTCCTGCTGGCTCTTCTGCATAAGACCCACTTTTTGGAACCGTGCAACTAGCTTGACATTTTAAAAGTACTTTTTTTAATGGTCTAATTGAAATAAACATTTTGATTTTGACTTTGATTATATTTATCTTAATATATAATATACTACCCAGATATTACCCAGAAATCGGGTTGCAGAGATTTGATCTGGTAGTCACTTCACGTAATATTTAGTACCTATCTAGGTACTAAATACAGCCGAATCTAGTTAGACTAGAATTCGAAACCGTTGGTGCACTTTTTGGAATAGAAAATAAAAAAAATACATCTGTATTGGAAGCGTAACACGTAGGTGTGCTACGTCGAATATTATTTGTGCGCTTCGAATTCTTTTTAGTATAAAAACATGTGTCGTAAATGCTTAAGATAGCAAACATATAGTTAGGTATTTTAGAATTAGTTTAGTTAGAAATATCACGTAATTACCGCTAAGAAAACTTTGTTCTTAATTTAATAAAAATAAAAAATCTTCAACGTAACTAATGTAGAATACTAAGTAACATTAATATATTTTATGTCAGGAAAAATGCTACAGCAAATACAATGTTCATAAAGGCAACAAAAAAAGGAATAAATATTTTGGCTTGTACAATATAACACGAGTGGTACTTTGCCAAACACCTAGTAAATTTATGCTATAGAAAATAAAGATCAGAAATACCAATTCATACAATATGCAATTTGAAATATTAATCAAAACATAAATAAAGCCCTCAGAGATACTTCAGGTCAAAAAAGATTTATACAAGGCTCTAGGCCAAAGTAACAATACAGGTTCGGAATTAAATTATGCTAACACATATAACAATACAACGCAATGATTGAAAATTATATGTTAATAACCCAACGACTAGTAGACTAGAGATTAGTTACTAGAGATAAGCAGTGATAGCCTACTGGTGTGACCATTGGACAAGTCAGTGGTCTCGATTGATTTGATTGATTGATTTTTCTTTTTTTTGACTTGATTTTTCAAAGTCATGTGCGTATTAATAGTTAATCATCACGCGCTTAAACGTTGAAGGAAAACGTGGTGAGGAAACCTGCATGCCTGAGAGATTTTCTCAACAGCGTGTAAAGTCTGCCAACCCACATTACACTAGCGTGGTGGACTATAGCCTTGTAGCGACATCTACCGTGCTACATACAAACTAGACGGCCAAGTCCTGAATCGCGCAAGTGAAGTTTGCAACGCAACTTGGATATATACAACCGCCACCCTTTGGTGTGAGGGGCAACATAACTCGCCCCTCCACAGCCTAATCCCTCTCATCCTGGAGACCCGTGCCCAGCTGTGGGGTGGGCCACAGTATAATGGGTTGATTATGTTATGTTATATTATGTTAGCGGCATAGTATGACATGACATGTTCTTACTATCCTAACTCCCGAGCAAGAGACCGAAGTGACGTCATTGTCTGGATATTGAACACATAAATTGTAAAAATAAGCGGTCTTGAAAATTTCTAAAATTTTGTGAATCAGTGAATCTTCTAGATATCTTTATAAAAATGCAAAGATATACTTAAGTTTAACCACAAACCATCATACTATATCAGTTTTGAAAACTTTAACTTCACAAATTAATTTGTAGATTTTCTGTACTTACTGTTTTGTGGTACACTCGTGGTGCCAAACAAGGTCTCAAAATGGCACGCCAAGTGTTAACGGAAGGTGCTTCGGGCAATTTGTGCAGCGGCCGTGAAGCCAATTAGTCAAACCTCACGTAAGTGAGAACACACTGATTTAGCGGCCCTTTGTACTTATGTTCGACTAATACAACGCCCTTGTACGAGTATATCCAAAATTAACTTATATAAGGTCTACGGAAATCTTAGAAAATCCCCAGTTCGTATAGGTTAGATTTACTGGTACTATTGTTACTTGTGAATTCTCAGAGAAAATATCTGTAGGTTGTAGGAGAAACTAAAATCGGAAAAATCAGAGACTGTCATATAGCATTCTCCGAACTCCTGCTGATCATCCCCACCCATTTACCGGCCCGAGCATTGGTCTCCTCTGAAAAGTGGAGTGGAGATACTTGAGTGAAATACATATTATGAACCTCATTATATTTTAAACTATCAAGAAACTGAGGAGTATTCCCGATAGGCAAACAATCAACTAACTCCACGCCTGCTGGCAATTTATATGTATAACTCAACTCAATAGTTTAACTCTTTACGCATTTCTTATCTTTTTATTTTACTAAATATGATGTTGGTTTATATAATTATACAGAACGAACCTATGATGGTTCAATAATACGACGAACTTTTTTGAGAAAAGGTACCTAGATAGTGCCCTGTTCCTTCATCTCGCCTTGACGGGGGCATTTCAATGCCCCCAAATAAATAAAACATGTGTATTTCATATCGTACTATGCCTAATAAAATTCTTCTTGACATATCTCTCTCATTGTGAAGGCGACAACTATTTCAGTGTTCCTTTATCATTGTCAGATATCGTGAAATAAATGTCGTCTACGTAACAATACAATACAATAACCTGGACGTTAAAAGGACGTAACACTACCCTGATACCTCTCATATTCTTTAGTCTAAATCACATTACTTATACTTTCTTTAGCAAGCGAAGTAGTGCATGTAATTATGTTTCTTGCTTTGTAGTAGTTAGTGATCTAAAAAGATGGCGTCATTTGTAAGCTATCGACAAATCTTTGGTGAAAAGATTTCCTAGGAACTGGAAACAATGCCATTACATATATGTAGGTATTTTGGGAATTATTCAGTTTATTTTAGCAACATCTCTTGGCGCATTGATGACCGTAAGAGCAAGCCGCAGAGTGACGACTTGCGGTAGATATATGGACTAAAAAATAATGAAAAGTAACTTAACAATTTAAACATACTGTCACGCCTGGTAGAGGTGTACGAATGTACACCCATAGCTCGCCGGTATGTTTAGATCACACATAATAGGGGACGTCCTTTGTTATCAATGGAAACACTTTCGCTACAAAAAATTTCATAGGAAACTCAATATCACTGCTTGGGAATCGAAACCTCTATGGTACCAGGCGCACTTACAATCACTAGATTAATTTATTGGTGAGTTGTGTAAAATAGATTTTTATAAATTATCATTAAATAAAATGGTAAAATGTGTTGGGTTTATTAAAGGCGATAAGGATAGAAAAATATTAGCAACATCGACAATACTGAAAAGAGGTTGTCAAATATAAAAATACAGAAATAAACCAAAAACCGATAAAAAATTCACTACCAATTCTATTTCCACAGATCAAAGTGCCCAACACCTGCATTTGGAGTAAGACCTCGTCTTTTGTGCCAGTGTCACCGGCAGAAACCAATTAAACGTAGTTCGCGCTAAAAGCCGAGAGCCCCTAGTATCAATTAGGGGACATTCGCGACTCGGTGTCGCTGGCACGGCGCCACAGTGTCATCGCTGAGTCGACACGCTCTACCCACTAAGTACCACTTGTGCTGTAGTCCCCTAGTTTTTTTTGTGACACGGTATAGTTGGAAAGCGGTTAATGGGCGTCGAATAGATTCCGGATTGAGCGGTGTATCGGAATGACGTAGTAGTCGTTTTGTTTGGAATGGAATGTTACTGCCTTTGTGCTATATGTTCTAGTATATTATGTTTGATCTCTTTTGTGAACAAAAATTTAGGACTAAGTCAATTTCAAAATGAATACGATCAAATAGCTGTTTTTCGGCAACAAAATTGATACGGACAACCTCCGAATTGGGAACAGCACTACACCTAGTGCTGTTCCCAATTCGGAGGTTTTACGTCCCCGATTTTTTTTATACCACTAAGATGGAAAATAAGCATTTGACCCGCCTGATGGTAAGCGGTTACTGTAGCTTATGGAAGCAACAACATAACACATCACTCGCGCGTTGCAAACCCTTTAAAAATCTTTATTATTGCAATCAACCAGGCACATATCTAAACTCCGAGCTGTTACCAAGAATTTCTTTACACACGATTGGTGTAGTGGCTGAGCGATCTGTTGCTACGACGTAGCCATCGTAGCGACGTAGTCGTCGTAGTCACAGCTACGTCGTAGGCCGTTTTATATATTGCGTAATCATCTGTGTAAAAAGTACATTAGCTTTTACTGAACCAAAAAAGCTTTACCTGTGTGGAGTGTGATGTCGTAGCTTCACGTCAAATGGCGTTCCTTCGGGAGGTCATTTTTCAAATAATCGTGACGTGCGATTGTTTATACAATCCGACTGCGGGACGTAAACGGGTTTTAATGAAAATGTTTTTTCATAGTCGGCTTTAAAAATACTTATTATTTACATCTATATGAGTAAGATACTCCTGATTTTTTTTTCTGCCACTTGAGGTTTTATAAGATTTAAAATGTAAAGTTTTTTTTTCTAATAACATTTCTGGTTACAACTGCCACGTTAGTCTAGTTGTCCCAAGCGCGACTCCTACGCTAGAGGTCCTGGGTTCGATTCCCAGGTCGAGCAAAGTGTTATTGGGTTTTTCTATTAAATTCTCAGTAGCAACTCGGAGTTTAGTATTTGTGCCCGGTTAATGGCGATAGGCTCGCCCCCTATTACATGGGACCTAAACATACCGGCGAACTATGGGTGTACCTTAGTACGTACACATCTGCCTAACCCTTCGGGGAATACAGGCGTGGTGGTATGTTTGTTTATATTTACTGATTGTGATTCTTGTATTACACAGGTCCTTTAGTATTAAAATCCTTAAATCCTAGTCAAATTTTTTTTTTTCATACTTTTAGTTACGTGAGAAGACTAGTTCCTAAATGATGTTCACGTATCTGGAAAAATCTACCAAAGCTACATTTTATAATTGCTACACTTACAATCCATTTATAATCCCTAACACAACCTAATACGGTTTAAAATAGTGTGAACTTTAAGGCATTATTTTGACGTAATTACAACTATCATTTACTTATTGATGGCCCTTAACACAACAGTTTAAGGTTGAAAATTGCGTGATTATGTTGACAGTTTATATATGAATGTGTCCTGTTTTATTCGTAATTGGTTCTTATGATGTTGGTGTAAGGTTGGTTATTGTGTGTGAATGATAAGGTATGGTTGTGGGTAAGGCAATGTGTGTAAAACAATGGGAGGTCGTTAGCGCCGCGACGGGAGGGCCCTTATTGTGCACGAGAGGTGTTCTAACCTTGAGAATGTTAATGAAACACACTCCACCTCAGTTACACGATTGAAAATCTTGTGAAGTGAGAAGGAGTGGCATCAGGGAGAGTTTATTTTTAGACACGGATTCAACACACATGATTTAGACGATGCAAGTTGACATTTCATAGTTTTTGTGCATATATTGAAATGGCTAATGGGGTACCTCCAATACCTAAAGATCACATTTTCAGTCAATTAAACAACCATTTAATCTAGTGGTCCCAATCGCGACAGATATGCTAGAGGTCCTGGGTTCAATACCCAAGTCGAATAAAGTGTTATTCGAAATTCTCATTAGCAGCTTCGAGTGTGGATTTGTGCCTGGTTAATGGCAATAGGGTCACCCTCAATTACATGGGACCTAAACATACCGGAAAACTATGGGTGTACATTAGTACGCCCCTGCTTAACCCTTCGGGAAATACAGGCGAAATGGTATGTTTTAAAAACTTCAAATGTATAAATATCGTCATATATGCGATGTTATAATATGTAACGGTAACATCGCACGTTGAGCGGTTTAGCTGAGCAATCGGCTTCATCAGACAACATATTTTGTATGTATGTGAAAAATTGAGTTTGTAAACGCACTCACGATAAGGGGAAAATCTTAGATTGCTGCAACGTCTTTATTAAAAAAAAAGAAATCAGTTTTTATAATATTTTAAGGGGGGCTCATGGTTTAGTAATAACTAAGCTGATCGACTGATTTGCAAAGTTAAGCTGCGCTCGGAGTAGCAAATGTTTGGATAGGCGAACATTCACACATGCCTCGGAGTCGCGGTTGTCATACGAACATCCATGAAAAATTAATTAATTAATATTTTTTATTGTCATAACATTTATGACAATCGATAGAGGTAGTCAGAACCTGCATGCTAAATGAATACATTTAATTATTTCCTATACTATACTCTTTTATACGAGTACGTGAATGCTTCTTTTCGTCAAAATAGGTAACAAATATAAAGTGCTGAATGCAGGTGAATATTCGGGAACCTAGCCAAAATACTTCACAGCTGTTACTGGTTTCGCAGTTACCTCGAAAGAACCATTAGCTTAATCCCCAAGTCGCAGTATTTACCATAAATAGCTTCAAAATTACATTAAACTTTTTCTCAAAGAGAATTCTTTATCGTGTTTTAGCGGTTGGGATTTCATTTTAAAATGTTACAGCACTATGATTTCTTTAAACACGGTATTTACGTTTCTGGAACCACAGAACACACTTTTTTTAGCTGTGTGTTATCATATCAGTGACCCATTTCTTGTCTCACTCAGTTTTTTTTTACTCGTGATAGGCTTACGCTTGACCGCAGGTCTAGTGTGACAGAGTTCACACGCCACCGTCTAGAAAATCTTTTAGGCTAGGAAGTTGATGATCGTTTACGTTCACGATAAATCGATAAGTCAGATATGCACGACATGTACATATTTTGAACTTGAGATTTCACTATGGATTCATGTCCTGGTACGTAGAAAGAACGTGATAATTTTTTCATGACATTTTCAGTTGAAAGCAGATGCAATATCTTTTGTCAAATTCTGTGCTGTGGCAACACCAAACCGGTTCTTTCGGAATACCAGCGTCGATTTGCAGTAACTGACAATTTTATTCGTAAGGTTTACCTGAGTACCACAATTTAATTAGTAAGTAGGTAGGTAGTTATTATTATTATCCGTCTTGTGGACCGGTCCTTTACAAATAAATATTATATTTTCTTTCATTCTTCAATAAGAGCCCGAGCCAGATCAATTTACAAGTTAGCGAGAAAATTTTATTCAAAAAATCTGAAATTTTAAATAAAATAATTTTATATATATTAGGGTCAAACGCGTTCCGCTAACGGTGTTATTTTTGGCATAACTTCAAATAACAAGAAGCTGAATAAACTACAAGTTGGTAGAACTTGGTGCGCTAGTTCGGGGCAACCCTGGTTTACATAATCTTTGTTTTACGGTGTTTGCTAGAACTTGGCGCCGTTTTTATTGAAATTAGTGAAAATTTCGTCTTTTGTTCACGTGTTGAACTGTGCACAACTATGTTAATAATTTGAATTTAAGCATTACATATTTGGATGTTTTTGAAGTTGTTTTGGAGTATATTTGGTATAATATTACTAGAAATACTTTTTTATAATCTAAAACGAGCATAGAACGTGGACTTGCTCTATTAGGATACGCCTCAGGCTATGATAATTATATTGGAAAAGAAATATATAATATATATTGGAATTAATTAAATCCCTTAGGGGCTCGTTATTACATTCATGCCTGTTACGGGTTGAACTACAATTATGTTGTTTTCACAAAATTAGCTTTAATGGTTCTTTTTAAAATGTCAAAGATAACAAAAACATAACAGAGCTGCGCTATTAAGGGAGATAAAAAACGTAACAAAACATCTCTGTTTATTATAACAGATCTTTTGACATTTATTTCTTTACTAAAACAATAGACTTTATTATGTTATCTACTATAGAAAGCAAATAAAGTGATTTGATTTGATTCCGACCTGCCTGAATATTTGAAGGTGGTTTTAGTAGGTAAGTAGGTGCTGTAGCTGTGTAGAAGTTATAAGCAGAGGTGTAGTCTCACATTTCATCGGTATTATTATTTAGATGCCATGTTAATTTATGGCGGGTTCTTTCTCCATTTATCGTTTTCTTCAGTTTTATTAAATTGATAAAATGTATTACCGCATTCGTCTATGTTTCTTTTATATACATACATACATACACTCACACCTTTCTCCCACAGGGGTAGGCAGAAACTATAGAGTGCCACTTGCTACGATTCTTGCATAATTATTTTGCTTCTTCTTTTCTATATATAAAAAGTATAAAAACGTTTACAATAGTAAATAAAAACATAGTAGCCCACCGGTATCGGGAATAGGGTCCAAGCTAGCAGGGATGGCTAGAACCTCTAAATATACGTGTTGTGAGATGTCGATGGAGGCCTATTATTATTTTCAGCCGTAGACATCTCCCTGCAAAGCAAAGACTTGCTTCCATGCTACCCGGGTGAGAAAAGATGAAATAAAAACATTAGATATGTCAAAACGCTGCTTAGTATATATACTTAGGGTCTTTGCTTATATCACTTATTCGGTAAATGTATGTTTCTTCAGAATTTTCTTTGAACGCGTTTTGTGTTGTATGTTAATGGGTTTATGATGACTGGTTACCCACCTTTGTGTACTTAATGTGGTCCGTGGAGTCAATGTCTCTTACTACACTATATTATGTACATATTAATAAGCCTACATAAATTGTCGATGCCTGCAGCGTGGCGCAATTTACTTAAAGTTATAACAATGCAAAGTCACCTTTCATGCGCAGCGATAAGGTGCACATGTTACATGTGCTAGTGCTTCAAAAATACTTGTAGATAAACAGCTCGCAACGCAACTTGTATATATACAATGGACCGGTATCAACCATCGGGCTGTAGCCTGCCAGGCAAAGCACACGCCTGGTCGGAGTGCCTTCGCTTTGGATGGAGTGAGAACATGCTTCGACCTACTACACTGGTGACTCCAACGTGACCTTAATGTCTCCACGGGTTATCAAAAACTTGTCTTTCGGCGAATAATCGATTGGAATTTCTGTATGTAGATCTATTTTTTTATTCTGTGACCTAAGGTTGAAAGTACAATATAAATATAGTTTTAATGGATCGGTACAGATAATCTTTCTTTCTTTTTAAACGTTGCTAGGTATTAGGACATTTTTCCTGTGACGTGGGTGCTCCATACACAACAACTTGTGGTCCATACAAATATTTGTTTTGAGTCTGGATCGCAACTACAATCCGTAACGCAAAAGCCGATTGCCCAGCTGCTGCACCAAATATGTAGTTTTTTAATAGTGGTAAGTAAAGGTAATGACTGGCGAATGGAAGAGCATTATATAATCATGTGAAAACACACACACACACGTGCATGAAAACGCACACACATTGCAGACACATTTAATGCTGGAGTAACGAGAATTAAAAACATATGTACGTACGTACATACATGATAACGATCTGAATACAGATCGTTTCAAAACAGTGGATTTTTAGACCAACCTGGAATAAAATGTAGTTATTTTTCTTAAAAGAAATAGTTCAACGTTTCTGTTTCTAAAAATCCTTTCAACAATTTAGTGAGAAATAAGTGTGCTAAGCAATTTACCTGGGGACATTTTCATACATTTCCATTTTTACATTTCTAACATTATCTATGTTAATTTTGAAAGTACTGGTGAATTTTGGCATAGTTTTGCACCATAAATTAAAAGTTTTGTCAGAAAATTTTCGGTTTAATTTTTTAAAATATTGTATAAAAGAGCTTTATAAAAATGTTTCGGATTTTGTATAAGTAGTTCTTTTTAATCCCTAAAATTTTCATTCGGGTTTAGTTTCAGATCCCAACTCAGAGCTATTACTGTAAACTTTTAAAGGAGCCCATTAATACTTTGCTCGACCTGGGAATCGAACCCAGGACCTCTAGTATAGCAGTTGCGTAACTAAAGTGACTAATGGGACAGTCCTTATATGAATGAATCTATATAAAATGGACGTTTTACTACTTAAATTCTAATTTAAATAAAGTATGCAAAACAGTCTTCTGTTATCTTTAATTGTTATGTAGGTAATAGAATAGATATGCCACGATAAAGTTAAATTATAATAATAATGTCAAGATGAATATTAATTATAATAATTAGCATTTAGCATTAGCATTTATTAGCAATTAATTTAACTCAATTGGTTTCACAACAGAATTAACAAAAGCACTAGTAATGTGGATTGGAAGAGCATTATCTGTCCACTGAATCGTCGATGCAAAATGCCCGCTTGCATTTGCTCATTCATTGAAAACAATGTATCCCCCCAGGGCAATACATCTCTAAACAATTGCACAATAGATTGCACAGTTGCATAGATCACACTGATAAATGAGCTCCGCCGAAAAGTTAATAGAAATATGTCCTACATCACTGTCACTGCATAAATAGTGCCAACTTTAACAACAGTATTGGAACTAAATTTTGCAGAATTTGTAAACTAAAATGGGACTATATGCTAGGTGATTTCAGTTTCGAGCTGCATCAAAGTTACGGTCGCCGGACGCTGGTCTTTGGAAAGTCCGCTACAAGATCAGATCAGAGACAGATCTCGTCTCTCTTGGTCACCAACAGTTTTCAAATTAAACGTACACCTTTTCAAGTAGGCCATCACATGATGAACCCTATCCATAACCATACAATACATTTCAAATAACAAATTGCCAGTAACATTTTGTTCAACTTGGAAATTGTATCCAGGAACTCAATAGCCGAAGACGAAAGCTATTTATTGACTATCTTATTCACCGGGTGATAATAAATTCAAAAATAAAAACAACATATTTTTTTTATGGGATAGGACGGCAAACGAGCAGACGGATCGCTCGATGGTAGGCGATTACCGCCGCCCATGGACACACGCAACACCATAGGAATCACAAGTGCGTTGCCGACCTTTTAAAAGAGGATTGGGCCTCCAGTAACCTTACTCACTCGGCGAAAAACAACGTAAGCGTTGTTTGACGCCGGTTTTCTGCGTGGCCGGCCGTGGTATCACGCCGGTCAAGCCGGCCCATTGGTGCCGAAGCATGGCTCTCCCACGTAAAAAAATATATATACAACCAATTCATTCTACAATTGTACAGTCTTTTACATAATGCATTCATTTAATAATAATAAGTGTATTTCGGTGCTAAAATTAATATTCCACATTTAAAATGTATGCATGTGAAATGCAATATATTTTTCATAAATGAATTTCCGGTGTCCGAGGCGGCCGGTCGCCGGACGACTTCCGGGTCGGCTAACGCGATTAACCTTTGACTGGTCGTTACCATAGTAACGCAGTTAGCTTGTCTAGTAGTGGTAAGTGCTGCAGTAAAAGGGCCGCGTGGTAATCACGTTTCATTATGTAGTGTTAAGAAAAAATTTGCAAAATGTTGTTTTGATGGTGTAATTTTGTCGTTGCTGCCTATGCTATTTAAATGTGTGCATAGTTGCTAAAAAGGTAAAGGTAGCTTTGGGACTTTTTCTACAGTCAAATTTCGTTTTTGTATTGAGTGTAGGATAATATATTGAATGTTAGATTTAGTTACCATAACTGATATCGCTCATTTGGAGCGACAGTGTCACAACTGCAAATTTGAAATTTTACGCTACGCCATTTTTAAGATTTTTTCGTAACAAAAGTGAAGATTGTTCATATTTCTTAGAGCTAGTAAATATGACGAAAACTAATAAATATAAACTAATAAATATGACGTTCACTCCTAACGTAGATTATTGTCGGGATCATGTAATTAGGTCAATTCCGCATTTTTTGCAGTTGTGACACTGTCGCTCCAAATGAGCGATATTAAGAACTTTCGAGTAATTAGACGTTCGATTTATAGTGGTTGATCAATTGATATTCGATTTTTGGCATCCGATTTGGCTTAGTACACCCATTATATGAACTAACGCAACGCAGGGTAATCGTGAACCAAAGATGAACTTTAACTTTAGATTTAAAATATTTGCCCATTTCTGACTATCAGAATTTTGACATTATAAATATTTTAAAAATCAACACATAGTAATAATAAACATTCTCAAAATATCATATATTCCTATATCGGTTAAGGGTCCCGCGGAGCCTGAATTCCCCACAAAAACGTAATACCAAAATAAATCGTAATCCAAACAATATTTTACAAAATTGTGTTATTATTCGGATAAGGATACCATTAATCTAGATCCTCACCGTACCATTTCGTCTAATACTACTTCACTGGAAATAAACGACCGGATAACAGTTCCAAACATGGCAAAGTTAGGCACCAAAAATTACATTCGCTTACATTTATTTCTAGTGAAGTATTTTGGACGAAATGGTAGAATATGAACCTAGATTACGGTATCTGATTCCGAATAATAACACAATTTCATTAAATTGTGTTTAAGGTACGGTTTATTTTTGTATTACGTATGAATGGCAAATTTAAGTCTCTAATTTTCTATTTCCGAAACACGGAAAAATATTAAAGTAATATTTATACTCACTACAACACTAAACAAGTCCATTAGCACACATCACTATCATATTAGTCGACGGCTCCATTACATAGGCACACTTTATGCATTGTACCTTCTACCTAATACCTTATACTTAATGTGTGTTTACCGTCGTTAACCCGTTGCGTGTTCATTTAACTAATATTCTTGTGTAAGGCTTTCCATGCACTTGGCAATTTTGCTATCATCCTCCGAGCCTTTTCCCAACTATGTCGGGGTCGGCTTCCAGTCTAACCAGATGCGACTGAATATCAGAAAACCGGCGTTAAACAACACTTACGTTGTGTTTCGCTGAGTGAGTGAGGTTACCGGAGGCCCAATCCCCTTTTAAAAGGTCGGCGACGCACTCGTGACTCCTCTGGTGTTGCGGGTGTCCATGGGCGGCGGTAATCGCTTACCATCAGGCGATCCGTCTGCCCGGTCCTATCCCATAAAAAAAATGTATTTTACACGTAACGATTGCCATCAGACCTCCGAAACTAAATTTTTATTTTATTTATTTACTTAAAACAGCCATTAACAACAAGAAAATTAACTTAGCTAAAACTAATAGTACCTACACAGTACAAGGCATTATAATAATCATATTAGATTTAGGAACAGCTGTCTCCCAAACTAGGTTTAAGCCTGTATCTTGGGAGACAGAAATTTCTGGGCAATTTTGCTATTGGATACATATTTTTTCTCTTTCCCTTAACGGCCGGTTTCTATATCCTATATCAGTAGATTTGCTCGCTAGAGATAAGATTTTGACAGTAGCTGTATGGAGCTTATGTCAAAATTCTATCTCTAGTAAGCAAATCTACCGACAGATTGGATATAGAAACTGGCCGTAAATCTTTTATTTTTCTTGAATAACTTAGTTGTGTGTTATCACTGTGTTTTTTTTTAATTTAAATTCAAAAAGTACATCTATCTAAAATATAATGATAATGATAAATTAACGCGTAATAAGTGCGACCCACATTGCTAGTAAGCTTTTAAAAAAATTATGATTTAGGGCAAATAAAATGAGCAAAGTAGAGATTTTTAGACGGAATGTGTATGTTACGTCCATCCATAAACGTACAATAAATTATTTTGTCGCCCATTAATCAACAATAAAAAGTAATAAACGGGCTTAGAATTTTAGTATAAAAGGGCTTTGGTTAAAGCCATTAGTGCCAAAACAAATTTACCTTAAAATAAATACCGATTCAACCTTCAAGTCTATGGGCTCATTCATCTAAAATAGAAACTTTCTTAGAAACTGATTAACATTTGAAAATGTTTAAAACTTAAAATGTTTTCATTACAAATAGACCGAAAATTACGGATACTTTTGAAACGTCAAAATCTAGATTTACGGATTAAATTAGTTCTTTGGAATTCGATTGGATCCCATCAGTTATTCTTGTGACTTCTGTGGTACTTCCTTCTTTTAGAGTTCCGTACCTCAAAAGGAAAAAATCGGGCAAGGCCCTTTATCTCGGGAACACGTGGAGGTATCGAGTTGAAATTAAAACCATATACTTAGGTCTATAGTTCCTTGAAGCTGTGAAAACATCAAACATTTAAATTAACGTAAAAAAAAGATACGGCCGTTTATGTTGCAAAAAACGTATATTTCGACACTCTCGAAGGAAATCAAAATTCATAGGATTTTTTCCGTTGACCTAGAACTATGAAATTTGGCAAGTAATACCGTCATATACTACAAGTTGGTATAGGGAAAAATCTGAAAACTAATTACTAGTCGCATTGTGCATGGCCCGCTTTATTGAGCCTCGCGACCTGACTTTACCAAGGCGCGGTTAATGCGGTGATTATCGTCGGCTGACCGCCAACCAAACGGTTATCACGATTACTGGGCGACCCTCAGTTCAACTCAATTACTATACCCACATAAAGTCAAGCAAACTTAATAAATATGGCTTGACAAAGAGCGCATCCAATTAGGTATAGATATAGTAATAGGTAAAAGCTTTCTGAGATTGTTTGTAATTAGGTATGTATTTTTTTCACAATACACAACATAACAATATAAGTAACCAAAGAATTATAAGTAAATACAGGGCAAAAACTATAACAATCAAATAAGTATAGTATAAAGAACAAAAAAATATATATATACGAGTATATAATATTATTTTAATATTAGGTTCTCAACTACACACAGGTTCACCTGCTTAAATTTTCCATTTATCAGATAGATTTCCAAAAAAAAATCTTTCACATGAGCCGAAATTAGTCAAGCCGTCCTCAAGTAATGATCCTTCATACATACGGCGATGATTTTTATTTATATAGATAGATTTTCACTTGTTTCCACGGTTAAGGAACACAGTAATGAGACCTTCCGTGAGAAAAACATGTGGAAGGCGCCCGTCTTTATTCGATAAACACTAACTACAAAGGTACTTAAATATACAAGGAAAACGTCAATTTAAAATATAATGAAACAAAATGAAGCTTGTACTCTCAAGCAATGTAGAAACAGTAATTAAGGCTCTAGTATTCGCATTGTAGCAGAATGCTTGCAAATTAAACAACGATTACGTTCTCTTGTGCAAATACTACTTACTAGTTCTACTACAGAGCCGGTTACAGGGGGGTCCTAAAAATTAAAATTAACGAGGCCAACTATCAGCGAGCTACTATTGGCCGCGGTGCACACCGTAGCGTAACGAAAAATACGATATTTATTCATATAACATTCTTTTTTTGGTTACTTCATTATTATATATTTTCAGATCCATGTATTGTGCTACCTATTTGTAAATTTTTATGAGCGCTATGGTTGAATAAGGTTGTTTTAGGCTGTCAGTTTTTTTAATTCCCACACAGCAGCCACACACTTGTGTGAACTAAATACGGGTTCGTGCATGTATGTATAAGTAATTTGTACCTATTAATAAAACTACCACCACTGACTTAGAATTCTTTCCGCATAAAGAAAATTCAAATATGAAACTACCAATTCATAAAGTACGTTTAGTTTGCTATTTTGAGCTAACAGAGAAATCAATTAATTTTCTAAAGCCTTCGCTTCGTTGTGACAGTCGTCGACTTTAATTTCCCTGCTTCGGTAGAGCAAGTAATAAGCGTAGGAAGTCACTCATTACAGAACCGCATCTGTCCACGACGCTGTCGCGCTGTAGCCCTGGTACGACACGAGCCTCTCATCAAGTCTGCTTAGTTACAGAACACCATTTAAAGCGTGTTGCAATTTTAGAGAGACTTGTGTTGACAATGAGTTATACAACACTTCTAACATTGCTCCTCTGTTCTGGTGCTGCCCTAGTACCTAATTATGTCGATCATGCCTTTAAATGTGTGATATTTTGTGGCAGGCACTTGTGTGGGAAACAAACATCAGGAAAACTAGCAATGATTTTTGATGTTATTTCTTGTATTAGGTCCATACAGGCTTACCAATCCCAATACCTGCGTATAATGGAATTATATCCTAAATCTCTTAACTTTCTTTATCGCAATTATTAATCCATTTTATTCTGTGTTGCGCTCTCCTGGCGTTAAGAAAAAAATATATTATTTCACTCTGTTTAATGTTAGAAAGAAGATAAATTGCTCGAGACGACTCCACCAGGAAATGAAAGCACGAAGCTAAGATTGTGTTAAGATCAAAAAAATTAAGTTCACCTAGTTAATGTTACAGCTTTTGAATATAATATTGTGGCCTAACACCAAAGATTTCAATATTACGAGCGACGTATGGGAGAACATTATAAAGAACATTGTAATCTACTTTTTGTTACCGATTGATAATAAATCTCCATCTAGTGTAGAGAGCGCGACTGCTACAGGTCCTGGGTTCGATTCCCAGGTCGAACAAAGAGCAGCAGCTCGGAGTCTGGGATCTGTGCCCGGTTAATAGGGTCGCCCCCTATTATATATGTATTGTTCTGTTCTTCTTATTAAATTAAACGATGTTATTATTTATATATTTTCTCTTAGTTATTATTAAATATAATTATGCAGATGCGCTAATGCAATCCGCAGGGGCAAGACCGGGCGTAAGACCTAAACATACCTACATATAAACTGTGGGTGTACATTAGTACACGTCTGCCTAATCCTTCGGGAAATACAGGCGTGATGGTATGTTATCTAGAGTCATACGTCACCCGGACAAAGGAAGATATAAAAAATCAAATCCTTATCAAATTTTTTGTATGATAATATTTCCAATTTAACGGACATTGAGAACCCATTTCAAATCTCTTTGGTTATTACAATCGCACAACTTTACGTGAAATTTAGGATGAAATCTCGATCATAATTATTTAACTGATCATCTGTTGCACTCTGAACTAGTCAATTTTAGTCAAGCGGTGCTATGTTATGTTTCTAACGGTGAGCAAGGTCGCCAGATAAAGATAAAGATAAAGATGTATTTATTTGTCAAAACATGTGTGCTATAAAATAGATGTTACTTGAAAATATAAAGTACCAACATGTTCTGCCATATCTGGCGTACAAATTTGAATTATATTAAATTAATTATACTAACCTACATTACAGGTACATAATTTAAAAATAAAATATAATAAAATGTCGACAATCTATACTTATAATAAATCTGTAGAGAGGTCAATTCTGTACATGAAATATATTTCCAAAATAACTATCAGCGGGTGATTAGTGATCGATACTGACGCCAAAAATGCAATCAGTAAAATTTTTGTCTGAGTTCCGCGAGGGAGCGTTGAGTTGGCAGTGGGGGGGACCGGTGGTGTTTATTACCGCCGCTGTCATGCATGGCAGCATTACCCAACTATTCCTCCTTAAATTACAGGGTCGGCAACGTGCAAGTGATACCCCTGGTGTTGTAAGCGTCCATATGCTACGGCAACCGCTTACCATTAGGTGGGCCGTGGTGGCAAACAAGCGCCACCATAGTGGTAAAAAAAAAATCGTGAAGATATGTTATACATATGAAAGTGGATTGCGGAAGGTAAATAAACCCTTTGTGTGTTTCTGGGGTGCTCGTTTGACCCCTCTGACATAAAATACTGAACTGCATTAAGCCGTACTAGGTCAGTGTGATGAATGGTATGAATAGGCGCCCAGTTCTTCAGAAAGAACTAAGTCCCAGCATTGGCGACACAAATTAGAAACAACGAGGCTTATTCTAGTGATGTTTTGTAAGCAAGTAAGTTCAGAACCCATAATTTCCCCTTGCAAATTACTTTGCGTTACTCAAGATTAACAAATCAAAATGTTCTTAAACTAAAGTTCAAAGTCAGGAGACCTTTTCTCAGATTAAGTACGTTAATCTTCTACGGAATACAATTAATTTGTCTCCGGTTATCCGTAGGTCTCACATAGCTGTTGATGTTCCCCACTCTCTAAATTACCACCTATAGTGGATAAGGGTTGGTTTATCCTCTAGACAAAGAGTAAGTTTTTGGTTTTTTGAGAAAAAAAAAACGTCTGCTGGCGCCTTTTTGACTGCGATCTGGAAAATTTTCACTTCATTTTATAGCATGTTTGGCGCAGTAGCTGAGCGATCGGTTTCTACGCCATGGGTCGCGAGTTTAATACCCGCACCGACCAAATACTTGTTACGAGTTATAGGTAGGTAATTAATCCGGATATTTGTGTCTGTAAATATTTATGTTTGAAAGCAATACAGGAGAAAGAGGGCCATGTTAAGCATCCCACCTTATATGTTAAGTAATTACTTGTTAATTTGTAATTAGAAATTAATTGCTTTTATATATACTTAAGTATAGAAATACTTAATACTTGTTTCAGGATTGTATGACGAACATCGCGAGATGTATAAAAAGCCTTTCATTTGTTTTTTTTTTATATTTTTACTTTTACCACTTTAATTAATTCAGTGAAATCCTTTTTTGACGCTAAAAGTAACACAGATTTAAACCAAAATGTTTAAGTAAATATTTAAAACAAGCGCAAACCTTTAAATACGCTGGCCACGTATTTAAACACAGCAAATTACAATCTACGCCACTTTGTACCTTTTAACTTAACAGTTTAAACCTCATTTTAAATGTCTGGGGTCCAAAAGCTTTTCAAATAAAGAAGTTAAATCCTCGAGCATTAATGGCAACCCTAGCGCCCGGAAATCTTAGCCGGTCTTCATGAATTATTTATTCAATTCGTCCAGAGTTGATGCGGACCAGTGCCGCCGCTCGACGTCAGTTTTCTTGTTCAAGCTGTCGGGTGTGCCAACCCTAGAACCATGCTGAGCTCGTCCAGTCATTAGCATAGAATCAAAGTAAACAAGAAAATTCAGAAGGTATGTCTTTGGAATTTTCTTGTTTACTTTTTCTTTTTCGGTATGAGGGAGGATTACTGATTAGGCTAAGCTGAAAATGGATATATAAGCCGCAAGCCAAAAAACTTGGCAAATATTCAGGCTAAGCAATAATGTGATAACATTTGTCAGTCTTTAAAGGCAATTTAGCTAGAGAAATTATACTATGGGACTTAACAACTGAGGTCTCAAGATTACAATGCGCTAGTGACACCTGAATTTTTGTTTGTCATCATATTAAAATATAAAATACTCATTTTAAAAAATTTAATTAAAATATGACACTGCCACATTAGCCTAGTGGTCCTGAGCGCGACTGCTACATTAAGGTCGTAAGTCAAATTCCCAGGTGGAGCAAAGTGTAATTGGTTACATACCTGTGCTATAAGTAACAGATAAGATTCTTAGTTGGTCTAGATTCATTTCAACATATTGTGCAACAATCCGTTATCTTAAATTAACATATTGTGCGTGTGCGTGTGCGTGTGCGTGGGCGTGTGCGTGTAAAATTATCACGCGCTTAAACGGCGAAGAAAAACATCGTTAGGAAACCTACATGTCTGAGAGATTTTCTCGACGGCGTGTGAAGTCTGCAACCCGCACTAGGCCAGCGTGGTAGACTATAGCCTAATCCCTCTCATTTGAGAGGAGACGCGTGCCCAACAATGAGACAATATAATGGGTTGATTATGACTGCCGTCAGAACCTCCGAAATCCAATTTCTGAGCAATACCGATATCCGGAGGGAAGACGGGTTTTCTGTTTTTTTTGGGCTTCTGACTATTACTAACAATTGTCATAGATTTTTTTTTAAAACATTGCCCCACACTAGGGATTTTCTCCTGTGTCGTGGGTGCGTTTACAAACACAAATTCTCACATACACAAACGCCCAGACCCGAAACAACTACCTGTAGATCATACAAATATTTGCCTCGGGTGGGGATCGAACCAACAACACGTGACGCAGAAGCCGATCGCTCAACCGCTACGCCAAACGTGTCGTCAGATGTTCGTATGACAATCGGAACTGACGGCTTTACGTGCTTTCCGAGGCACGGAGGGGTCTCGATGTGTTAAGAATAGTCACCCATCCACAGACTGACCGCAGCGAGCGCGGCTTATCCTTGCAGATCAGTTGATCGGTTTAGTTATTACTTAGCCAAAAGGCCCTCCAACTCTTCTTCTCTTCTTCTCTCTAATGAAGCATATTGGTACACACTGTAACAAGTGGACCTTTTTAATATTTATTTATTTAGTGCTAACACCTCGTTTTGTTTTTCTACGACCCTTTAGATTTCACTAATGCCATTTTGAATAACAAATTATTTCTCCAAGCAATAAATCGTTTCGTTACGTCTCTGTGGCGGGGTGCGACGGCTATCGGCTACATTTGCCCAACATCTGCGCTCGTGGCCTGTTTAAGTTTTAAGCTGATAGGGGAAATTATTACGACTTTTGTGATGTGAAAATGGGTTGAAGTTTTGGGCTTACTTCTTGTGGTTATTTAAAGTTCATAAAAAATGGTAAAGTACCATCACGCTTGTATTCCTCAAGCCTATTGTAAAGCGGAAACAAATCATAACTCCGAGCTGCTACAAAAAATTTACTTGTGGAAAAATCCAATACAATATTGCCCAAACTGGAAATCGAACCTAGAATGAACCTCATCATGCTCAGTAATCGTGCTGACGACTACACTAATGCGGCAGTTCTATATTTTTTATTAACGCCAAAAAAACGAAGGATAACTTGAATTTTAAAATCATGTATCAGTGAACTGCAGTTGAGTATAGCTATGTTGAGTGTCGGCTTCCAGTCTGACTACAAGCGTCTATATATCACATAGCGACTGGTTCGTATTTGGCTTAGTTAATCCAATGACTAGGAAATCCTTTGTTGCGATAGGTTGTCAAATTCCATAGCCTGTATCGATATGCGCATAACAACTGGCTCCGACAATATAATAGGGGTACTTTTGCTATAATTTCTGGTAGTATTTAGCAGTACCTTGTGGTTAACATTGGAAAATTACAGGGAAGATAGTAGGAAGTATGTATTCTAAATAAGGTCGAAAAACGAGAAAAACAAGTTCCAGTTCCGAGAAATTTAGTTCAGACAACGACAAATATACCTCTAGTGTTGCTGGCCTCTATAGGTTACCGCTTACCCATGGCCAGTTCACGTTTGTCATCGTAGTACTTATCCGCACCTAGTTATACAGAAATATATTTTAAAATCCCACACAAAAGCTTCCCATATTAATAATCCCTTCACAACCACACAATAACCATTATCTGCAAAATTCCTTTTACAACTCCAGTCAATCAAATAACCCCATAGACAGGACCATAGGTATACCCAACGCCATCACTCTTACGGGGTTCAATCAATCAGCCTTTGCTCCGGTAATTGTGGACCCCATTGAATGGGAGGGGTCGATACCACCCCGCGCCGTGTCGTGGCGAAGACGGCTTAATAACCAATTCATCTCGCTCGACCACCTCAATTTTGTGCAAGTAAATAAGTTGAGCAAATAAGATTAATGCTGCTCTTTAGATTAGGAGGTTAATTCTCGTGTTGGTGTTGAGTGAATAGTGTAGTGCAGTCATTCTCAAAGTGGGCGATAATGCCTGAAGCATTAGAAAGTATAGCAATACAACGCGATAAAATCCGTAAAAAGTAGTTTTAATTCAATTTTTTTTTTTGAGTTGATGTCAGTAAAAAAAAGTAGGGCCCTAGAATTTTGTCAAATTATTTTATTTGCATACATGTGTTTACATAGGTCTTACAAAAAGGCATTACATTTTAGTCCAATACACTTGCCATATGATTTTTATGACATGCAAATTATAGCGACACAAGAAGAAGACAGGAGAATAGCAACACAATAATAGACAACACGTGCCAACAACATATTTTGCAGTTTAATTGCATATATTTTAAATATTCTAAGTGAGTGACAAAGTCTAAGTGAGGTGGTATGAAAATAATCATTTCTCATCTCTTGTCATTCTTGTGTCCTTGGTTGTGAATGTAAGTTTTGGAAGAAAAAAAAAGTCTTCCTTCAAATTTACCCGGTTGCGGCGAGCACTGTTGAAAATAATAAATAAATATTGTTTTAACGATAACGTTAGCAAGTACTCTAAACTACGACGTGTGCGAGTGCCTTGCAAGACAGCTCCATTACGCGCGTCCGGCTTTACAACCGATCCATTTCCGACGTCGCCCGTGTAAGCTCTCATGATCAGTCTTCATTCTAATAACTTGAGACTTCAGTCTCGAGTATCTTGTAGCGTTTGTAATTAAAGAGTTTTTAGAGTATCACTTGTATTGTTTTTCTATTTTCGACCAAGTTCTGAGATAATAATTACCTACGTATTTACGTAGCGGTTAGCGTACACATGTTTGGCGTAGCGGCTGAGCGATCGGTTTCTGCGCGTGTTGTGGGTTCGATCCCCACACGTTCCGGATCTGGGCGTTTGTGTAAGTGAGAATTTGTGTTTGTAAATGCACCCAGGATACAGGAGAAAATACTAGTGTGGGGCAACGTTTTTTTAAGAAAATAATATTGTCGTTTTTATTATATTCAAAATGACTTTAATCTCTGTCTATCCCAGGTAATTTAATCTAGAACAATGAAAAAATATAGCAGACGTAAAATACAATTAGTTCAGTATTATTTTTAGTTATTATTTTTAGTACGCCAGATAAACTGAGTAACATCTTACCTAATCTTATCATCCAAAGGTTATCAGCAAGATATCCATTTCATCCCAGCCCTGTCATCGCCACCTCGTACCATCACGCCTCTATTCCTCATAGGGTAAGGCAGAGGTGTACTAATGAAAACCCACAATTCGCTAGTATGTTTAGGTCCCATGTAATAGGGGGCGAGCCTATTGCCATTAACCGGGCATAAATCCCAACTCCGAGCTGCTACTGAGAATTTCATAGAAAAACCCATTTTTTTTATACCAATAAGGTGGCAAACATGCATACTGTTCGCCTGATGGTAAGTGGTTACCGTAGCCTATGGATGCCTGCAACACCAGGGGTATCGCTCGCGCATTGCCGACCCTTTAAATTAAGGAGGATTAGTTGGGCTGGCAGCATAGGAGACATGCTGCCGTGCATGACAGCGGCGGTAACAAAACACCACCGGTCCACACTGCCAAAACAACGCTTCCTCGCGGAGCTCTGGCGACCTTGCTCACCGTTAGGAACACGACATAGCACGGAGCTATGTTATTTGGCTTCGATTTTCTGCAAGGTGGAGGTACTTCTTTTAAAGGTCGGCAACGCACTTGTGACTCTTCTTTTGGTGTTGCGGGTCTCCATGGGCGGCGGTAATCGCTTACCATCAGGTGATCCGTCTGCTTGTTTGCCCTCCTATCCCATAAAAAAAAAATACTTCCCCAGTCGAGCAGCTCCAATTGTGAGTGGAATTATTCAATTCCACTATGCCCTACCTCTCTTAATTATTTGATAACGTGTGAATTACAATCCACATATTATGGTAACCTACCCATAAATAGCCCTAAAACAACTGAATTGGCTGCGACGTACCTACTACTCTTGGCCAATTGAAAACACTCAGCAATTTCGTTACTTCCATGGGAAATATACGGCATTATGTTTGTCACTGGCAGGGGATGGTTGTATAAAGTCTGTAATTTTTATTATAATGAATGTATACAATTTGCATAGAAGCTTGTAAAAATAATGTATTACAAAAGTTGGTCTAAGAAAAACGCAAAAACGCGGTTCTACCATGGGCCTATAATATTAATTTGACGACATGTTTGGCTACCGGCTGAGTGATTGACTTCTGCGGCAGTTGTACGTTCGATGCCTACACGTAGTAAATATTTGTATGATCTACAGGTAATTGTTCCAGGTCTGGGCGTTTGTGTATGTGAGAATTTGTGTTTAAATGCACCCACGATACAGGAGAAAATCCTAGTGTTTCCAAATTTTTGCCCAATTGCCTTGGCAGAAACCCATCTCTATTTAGAACCACCCTACTAGCATAGAATAACTATTAGTACAGAACAGCCATTCTCTGCCCGTCTCCAAATTTAGATAACTCCCGCTCCCCGAACTTGGTTGTAGTGTTCGTTGTCTCTAATCGCAGGAACACAATCATATCACACATCGTATGCACACATGCACACTTATGAACACAAGCAATCCCACGCACACATTTGCGTCATTTTGCTTAGTTCGCATTCAGAGAGTATTAATTGAATATGTAAGGAATATTCTTATTTTAAATACCAACATCATTTCTAAACACAAAAGCGTCGCGTTACCTTTGGGTTTCTTAAAATAGTATTGTGTTCAAAGTTTTCTCATAATAAGGTTATTGTGTTACATTACGAGGAAAGTTAGAATGAACAAACCTTTTAGTTGTCATTGCGCACTTACTCGATATCTTTATTGTACGAGTTTGTAAGAATTAGCAGCACGTTGGCACATTGTTATTTGGGCTTTTCATTGGTATGAGATCTTATAATGTACTTTTGTACTGACTGAAGTACTGTACTTTGGAATATCTCGGACTGAAATATACAAATGTGGGGTTAGAGTCAACCACACTAGCACAGTTTCTTTACAAACGAAATTTTACAAAATGAATATTATCTTCATGTGTGTTTACTTAGATTACTTACAGTTTAAGAGCAGTTCAGATAGCATAATTGGGTCGGGTATAATATTGTTTTAACAAATTTTTCTTCAAGCTCGAAGCCTATTGGCGTCGGACTTGCGATCACGTGGTTACCGGTTCGAAACCCAGCCGACTACCGACGTGAACCAACTCCTAACACAAGCATTTAACTTAGCCTCGTGATAAGTTAAATGCTTGCGTTACGAGTGGGTTCACTATTAGTAACCCACATTGCTAGTAAGCTTTTTTTAAAAAAAAAAAACAGAAATAAAGAAAAGAAAGAATTGCGGCATTTCCGGACGCAATATGCGCCCGTGTGCCAATAATCACGACTAATTGTCACATCGCTCAGCGCGCCAGCCGCTGCACGGATTTGACCCCGACACTGCCGCTAATTACTTCAGAGTACCATCACTACCTTTATTTGCATTTATCTAGAATTATATTATTGTGGGTGTACATTAAGTACGCCTCTGCCTAACCCTTCGGGGAATACGGGCGTGATGGTATGATGGTATCTATTTTTTTAAATTTGGAACGACGTAGAATAGATTTAGCCAAACAGTTTGAAATTGGAAACTGCAAAACAAAAGAACGACACATTCAATTTCTTGTCTTTGAAATAAATTCCTCGGATTGTATTCTGCTTTAATATAAGATACAGTTTATTTCTTTGGACTTTGTCCCTTGATATATATACTGTCTGGGAGAGAAGGGGGTAAAGAACTCCTTAATACTAAACTGCGATATTACCATATGTAGGGAGGTTTCTTGGTGACTTTAATTGGGAAAAAGGACTTTTTCTTTTAATGGGATAGGGGGACAAACGAGCAGATGGATCGCCTGATGGTAAGCGATTACCGCCGCCCATGGACATCCGCAACATCAGAAGAGTCACAAGTGCGTCGCTGGCCTTTTATAAAAGAATTGGGCCTCCGGTATCCTCACTCACTCGGCGAAACACAATGTAAGTGTTGTTTCACGCCGGTTTTCTGTGAGGCCGTGGCACTCCGGTCGAGCCGGCCCATTCATGCCGAAGCAAGGCTCTCCCATGTATTCTCCAGAAATCATCCTCAGACGCTCACTATTTACTACATAGATACTGTTATGTAGTAAGTATCATTATCATTTAATTAATGTAACACTACACAACACAACACATATTACATACACACCTTAATCATGAGGAATAGGACTCTATACTATAATAATATAAAGGCATATAATTTAAAGACACGCACAGAAATGATAAAGTAAGGTCAATATCATTTGTCTGCGTTCAAACGTTTATTCTAAATATCAAACATACGAGTACAGTACTCATAAAGTACGTCTGTAGCTGTGTATGTTCTGTCAACAGGTACGTAAATGTTACGGTTTATAATTTCATACGCGAAATTAAGCCAATATTATACGGCACATTCAATTGAACTTGTAATTTCTAAATGTAAATCACTACGGAAAACTAACTTCCTTAACGGGGCGGGAATGGCAAACTCATTACAATATTACACTAGAAACTCTCACAGTCAAACTAATAATAGAAATTGGAAACATTTCCAACTAGTTTCACAAACTTAACAAAGTTTCACAAAAGTGTCAACCCTAGCTGTTTCTAATCGTGTAATTATAGTAGATTTTTGTGTAAGTGCGCCAATAAGATTTTAAAATTCTATGTGTGTGTGAAGTAAGCGACGTTATAATGACGGGCTGTCAATAAGTCTGGAAACTTTAATATTTATTGCAAAACATTTATTAGTTTCTATAATGTAATATATTCTGGCAACGCTATGTTATTGGCACAACAAATATTTTTCAAATGAAAGAAATAATAATATTGAATTTGTCAGCCATTTTCGAGCCTCTATAAATCAACCGTGAAAATGCTTAGTGTTTTATTCATAGTCGATGGTTCAACAAATATTTTGGGAGTAAAAAAATGATCAATTAATGTAATTATTGTACGCTAAAAGAATCTATGTTGATCATCACCGCATCAGTCGAAATGCGTTTACCTCTGAACATTGGCTTCTCCTCCAAATGTTGACACCTTTTTATATTTATTTTTTATTCCACTAAGGTGGCAAACAAGCATACGGCCCGCCTGATGGTAAGCGGTTACCGTAGCCTATGGGCGCTTGCAACACCAGGGGTATCACTGGCGCGTTGCCGACCCTGTAAATTAAGTAGGAATAGTTGGACTGGCAGCATAGGAGACATGCTGCCAGCTATTACAGCAGCGGTAACAAAACACGTTTCTTACGTGGGAGAGCCATGCTTCGGCACGAATGGGCCGGCTCGACTGGAGTGGTGGTATCACTCCAGTCGAGCCGGCCTCACAGAAGACCGGCGTTAAACATCGCTTACGTTGTGTTTCGCCGAGTGAGTGAGGTTACCGGAGGCCCAATCCCCTTTTAAAAGGTCGGCAACGCACTCGTGACTCCTCTGGTGTTGCGGGTGTCCATGGGTGGCGGTTATCGTTTACCATTAGGCGATCCGTCTGCTCGTTTGCCCTCCTATCCCATAAAAAAAAACACCACCGGTCCCCCACACTGCCAACATAACGCTTCCTCGCGGAGCTCTGGCGACCTTGCTCACCGTTAGGAACACAACATAGGCTACTATTTTCTGTAAGGTGGAGGTACCTACTTCCCCAGTCGGGCAGCTTCAATTGTTGTGTCTGGAATAATTCGATTCCACTATACCTTCTCTTAATTTTTTTTTGTTTAAAAATTGATTTATTTTATTCATGAATTCAATATATCTTTATTAGTATTTTTTATTGGCTTTACATCATTTTTTTAGTATCTGACAAAACATTTTGACACTTGTCCGATGTAACGCTTAGTCAGCAGAACTCATTGAATGTGCATCCATTCTGATCCCATTCACGGGCTCTAACAATATAACCACGTTGGCCGTCGCCTTCAAGACACTAAGACACAACCGACCCATCTCAATCCCTTACATAAAACGATATTAGGCGATTAAGCCTGTTATTATTAGCCCCTTGTGACACAAAATAGCTTGCTACAGAAAATCCACTACTAGAGCTACTTTAAATAGGTTCTACATATGCCATCACGCCTGTATTCCTCAAACGGTAAGTTAATAGTTTGTTTATAGGGTATGTTTAGGTCCCACGTTTCCCCACAGATCCCAAACTCCGGGTTGCTACTGTTTGCTCGACCTGGGAAACGGACCCAGGACCACTAGCGTCAGTCTTCGTTGTACCAGTCAACTAGATTCTAGATATTTCAAAATAAATATTCTTAATCTAACGAGAGACTAAATAACTTTTCCTATTAAATATTGATTTGATCTAATTACATGAATAGGTATGGGATTTTAAACTTCATACGCCAAGAAATTCATAAACGTAGATGAAACTCAATCTTCGGCTGGAAAAATTTTTTTGGTCGTTAGACACAGACATTTACATTTTACATTGTGAAGCACGAAAAAGTTAAAAGCTGTGCACAGTTTAGTAACAGCACCAGTGTTAGAGGTTGTTTTGGTTGGAGGGAAGATGGAGGAAAATTTCCTTATATTGATTTTTTGCCAAGAAAATACACTAGTGACAGTTCAAAAGGGAAGCTAGTAGGAATCGAGTTGTATGAAGCGTTTACCACTACACAGCACATTAAAAAAAAGCTTAGAATCATTACTTTGATGAAGAAGCTACATTCGCTTCTGTCATTTTCACATTCCATGTTCATATGCTTGAAATTCTCGCATTTTCTTTAGTGAACCTTCTGCCCTCTTTACATCGTATTTACACCTTAAGCATTAATCAGGGGCATCACGGGGAGTTATATTAGGGTTGCTACATTGACAAGGGTCAAACAATACACGCCAATTAAGGCAACACTATTAATTTCGATGATGTCGTGTTTTTGTTTGTCGTTATTAGTTGTGTTAATGTAAAAGTTTTATAGTGATCATTGACTTGTAATCTGTGCCTCGGTTTATCGCTCATAGCATCTTCGGCTTGCTGGGTTACTATAGAAATACCAGGACGAGCTTGACTAAACGGAATTAGCCTGGTACAATATAGCTCTAGTGGCAAAGGAGCAAGCTAGTGTAATAATTAAACCTAACATTGGCAATGACTCCCTTATCTAGGCATCAGATCTTCATGATCTTATTTCCACTTAGCCCTTTATACTATCGGACGACCAGAAGCACGATACTTGTAAAAAACATGACAGTGGTTGGCTTCTGGGTATTAATTATATTGACACTGAAAACCTCATTTCTTGTAAGTGATTGATACGCACACACACACACACTCACACTCAGAAAGATACACACACACTCCTATACATTTACACATACACAGACACACACACACGCACACACATATATACACTCAGCTACCTAACGTAATGATTAAGTAACAGTTAAGAGACCTTCTTATATTTATAGTTATGTAACTATAGCTGTCGAAAGAGACTGGATCCTGCAACATAGGGTACCAATTATTTTTGAAACAAACTTTACGAAAAAGCGACCTCGATTCATGATGGAAATTTCGAAAACCCGAACGTAACGCTTTAACTTTAATAAAAGTGTTAGTGGAATACACTTCCCGAGTGGGTCTTCCCTGGTAGATATAATCGGGGTGACTTGTAAATAAAGAATGAATCGGTTTATTCTAGGCAAGTGCGCTCCATCGTAGATCGCAGTATCGCTTAACGTCAGGTGAACTGGCGGTCAAGCGTAAGTCTATCAAGAATTTAAAAAAAGCATACCATCACGCCCCAAAAGTTAGACAGAGGTACCAAGGTATACCCACACTTCGCCGGTATGTTCAGGTTCCTTATAATAGGGGACGAGCCTATTGCCATTAACCGGGCAAAAATCCCAAACTCCGAGCTGCTACTAAGAATTTCATAGAAAAACCCAATTTAATCCAAGACCTCCAGCGTAGCAGTCGCGCTTGGGACCACTAGAATAATTAGGCAGTTATTATTAAACATTGTTATTCATTTTGAAATAAGTAGTTATGGTGGCTCAATTTGGGAGGTAGCTGGCTTCTGGGCAGTAGGTTCCACTCCTTGCACGGTATGAACTTTTTACGGCCTTCAGAATGGTTTTCCTGGGTTTGGGTACCTACATGTAAGATTGTAAATCCATCCACGTTACAGAAAAAAGGATAAAGCTTATTTATAATCTTCATCAAGTTGCCATACGTCACGCTTAATGTACGTACTCCTTCTTAATCACAAACCTGGAATCGGATAATACGGCTTAAAGGTATTTTACATAAGTAATAGGGTACCCACCGCGTATGTTCAGATAGGATTGTAGTGTGTGACCACATCGACCCGCTTCCAGCCCGCGTGTAGCGAAACGGCATAATTGATCATTAACATTTACATAATTATATTAGCGCAGCGCTGGGCTAGAGAACGTTCCTGTTCCATTTATAGTTTTGGTCAAGAACTTTACTTCTTCTTTATACTATACAAATCTCCTCTCAGAATTATGGTCAGACTATAGCCTAACCCGCTGACCTGGTGCGTTTGGCAGAATCGTTGAAAAAATCGGTCAGGTATGCACTTAAGTGGAGTGGAGACAAGTAAATTCTGATGATTTTGAAATCGTCTTAGAGTTTGCATGGCTGCATACCTTGCCACATAGCCATAATATGACACAACACAGTAGTGTTCACATTATTGTGTTTTATGATGGCAACGCGTGACTACCCTGATGTTGGTAGCGTTAATAGGCGACGGTTACCGCTTACCGACAAGCGGGCTATTTGAAATGTTTGCCATTCAAGTGGAAAGAAAATTAGGATCGATTTATTGTGATGACGTGACTCGACTCTCGCTGTAGTAACATCATGTGCCGTTGTTCACTCCACCGACAAAGATTTTCTCACGGCTAGGCTGTTTACATTGTTCCCAAGAATACTATTTCCTGAATAATTCATGTCAGTTCACTTTACACGCAGATCGTGTTGTAAATATCTCAAAGAACTGCCTCTAGTAATGTCGTTATGTTTGCCCATCCTGTTGGGCACACAAAGGCTGAACAAAGTCAAATAAAAATATAATCTCCTAAGTTTACGTAAGGGATATTTTCTACGTTTTATTGGCGATTTCTTGCTCGGTTTATTACCTACTAGCTACCTTTTTTTTGGACAAAGTATACAAAGGTCCTGTATACTTTGTCTTAAATCTAATTCTTCCTTGAAGAAGATATCACGGCATTGTAATTGGTTTAGTCGAACGGCCTCATGGGAGCGGTAGCGGGTAGCAATCATGAACTGCTCCGGGATAGCGGTAGAGTAGTCACGTTCGTGAATCCCGGAGTCTTGGCTGAAGTACAGAGAAAATAGTCGTGTTGGCCTCCATCGTCAGCGAGTATCCATGTTGTTATACAATATTTCCAAAAAAATAAGGCTCATTATTGATTCCCAGATGGAAAAATACTTGGCGACCAGTAGTGGTGGTGATATTTCGTACTATCAGGAATATTGGGAAAATTATACAGGTGCACTTATTTTTACCGCCAAACATAGGTTTCCGTATTTATAGAGCCTAGACTATTTATTAGAGATTTTTAGAGATTATTTATTAGGCGGCATTATTTATTATGTCTGAATCGTAACGATTCAGTAGAAATATTACCTGTTAATGTCAGCAGGATATTGAAACAAGGTTCGTAAACTGCTAAATGGACCAAACGAAGTCTTACAACAGTTGGCCATCTGTCAATATTGCATCAGCCACTTAAAATACCATTCACACTTATACAGGGAGACTAAGAATGGTCTAAGAACAGACAGAAGAGAACTTAAGAAGAAACGGACAACAATGTTAAATATAAAACAACAATGTTGTTTAGTATGCGGCGTACAGTCGTTTTAACATCCGCCGTAATTCGATTCACTTTAAGTTCCGAACTCGTCAAGTAGGGGTTATAAATTCAAACAAGGAAGGGTGCGCTCTTAAAGTTATTTGGGTTAAGAATGTTGCGGGCAATGCAATGGGGATTGAAGAGCATTCCGGGGATTGTATCAGACTTTTTGATGGGAAATTAAATAGAATTTTTGTATAATTTTGTTTTTGTTTCTGTTTTACCCTAATTCGATAGGTTAGTAATGTTTAGTAAGTAAATTTAAATAAATAAAACATAACATGTATAAATAATATACTCTGTTCGGTTGTAACCGCATTACTTATTGGACCGATATGATTTTTTTAATGTTCGTTAAAATCCTCATAAGAGTAAAAAAGTCAAAAAAAGTTTCTCGGAAAATTGGGAAACTCAGGAAATCTGAAAATAATTTTTCTATATAATTTTTGTATTTTATTGAAATTTGTCGGTTCGCGGTCGGCTTAACCTTATGTCCACGTTTCTGACACCAATCTTATGTTGACCTTAATGTGTAAATAAATACATTTAAGTATCGTAGCAAATGGCAGTCTATAGTTTCTGCCTACCCCTGTGGGAGTAAGGCGTGAGTGTATGTATGTAAATAAATTTCAAAAATATTTTAATGAATGAGTTTTTTGTTGTTATCGAAAGAAGTAGCAGGAGGAGGCTCAAATACTTAAATCTAGGATAAAATCCCGTTAATAAAACTTCAAGAATATCCTGCACCGGAAATTTAGATCCTGTCCAGCGTTTAAGTAATTGCCGCCGTCTTGCATACTCTCCGCACCCTAAATGCTATTCACAGGTTCTGTTAGCTTGGTTAATAGCCTGTCAAGCACATCTAGTCCAGCAACGCGTAGGTATATAGCCTATACATATAATTACAAGGAAGATTTGGGCTGTGTTGGCACAACATACGAAGAAATTGAGGTTAATCCGGCTACGAAACTGTTATCGGTTACGACTTGAAAGAAAGATAGGAAAATTTCCATTGTATTTGCGATCAAGCGTATGAATATCACGAATAAAAAAAAATTATTTCCATTTACCACGTAAAGATATGAGAAAAGCAATGAAACAATCAAGAGCAAAATAATAAGAGAGAAGAGGAAAAAGTGGGGACTAACGAAACGCAAGCAGCATTACAAGGATTGATGACGTGAGCGATTATTGTAGTCCCAATGAAAAATAGGCAAGATAACTCCAGCTTTTTCAGCCCTACAAAATCCATGATGATTTCTGTATGTTTCTAACATGCAGGACTTATTACTGCATGCAGTCGTCGCGCGATGTTGCACAGATGTGCAAACTGCCGATACGAGATTAAAATTTTCCAATAGACAATTTAGTATTTTTGAATGTTGGGTTTAGACCGGGCCACGCAAATTGCTTCTGCTATCAAACAGAATTTTATGTGAGCGAATTAGTTGTGATCGGCAGCCATATTGGATGCCGTGTAAGGGTTGCCGGTTGAATTCAAATTGCAGCATTCGAAGCGGTTAGAGGCATGCGATTGTTCTTATTTAGAAATTTTCATCACTTTAAAACACACTATAGTTTTCATAGACCATAAAAACTATAGCTAGAAAAAAAGATATGGCCTCCCGATTTGTTTTTGGAACCAAAAAGGAAACTTCTATTTGAAAAATGTAAAAAAATCCAATCTAATATTAATGTTGGTTCAATTTTCTGACTATGACGTAAATATATTTATGTATTTATAGGGTTTCTCCGAACGACCTCGCCTCAAGGAACTTAACTTACTATGAAATACAGATTTAAATAACTCAACAACGCTTTGTACAAACTCCTGTTCTCCGTCAAAGGAAATCTCCATCACGAAAACCTAATCAAAACTTAAAGACAATATCAATTTAGTAGAACAAACACCTTTACTTGGGGCAGCCTTCAACTATGGGCGCCGGAACAAACAACTATTGAATTAGCAAGTTGGTGAATTTACCTTAATTATGCATTACCCTCGGCCGGCGGCCTCCACCTGCCTACGTCACAAGTTTCTGACCACATCACCTGTTTACTTTGCGACCGATATACGAGTATATTAATTAACGTACATTACTCATTAAGTTGATGATGCAATTCTTGGTTGTTTATAAAGTTGGTTCTTGTTTTATGATGATCAATCCAATCGTGGCTGCTATTTATGGAATACGTGACTCCTTGTATCCATGGGAATGAACATAACATATTATTATCA
Source organism: Acronicta aceris (assembly GCA_910591435.1). Classification (NCBI taxonomy): domain Eukaryota; kingdom Metazoa; phylum Arthropoda; class Insecta; order Lepidoptera; family Noctuidae; genus Acronicta; species Acronicta aceris. Next base: position 287,696 of record OU342778.1, on the reverse strand, counting down.
TCACGCCTGTATTCCCCGAAGGGTTAGGCAGAGGCGTACTTAATGTACACCCACAGTTCGCTGGTATGTTTAGGTCCCATGTTATAGGGGGCGAGCCCATAGCCACTCACCGGGCACAAATCCAGACTCCGAGCTGCTAGAGCAGTCGCTCTAGCGACTCTAGCTCATAGAAAAACCCAATAACACTTTGCTCGACCTGGGGATCGAACCCAGGACCTGTAGTGTAGCTGTCGCGCTTGGGAACACTAGACTAATGAGGCAGTCCAAAGGAATTTCAGGTTGATATAAATTTTCGTTTACATAATATACCATCACGCCTGCATACACAAAGGGTCGTACCCAAGGGCGTGAGTATACTAATATAGGTACACTCACTGTTCGTCGTATGTTTTATGTTCTATAAAAGTTAGGGGGAGCTTATCTATTGAGAATTTCATGGAAAACTCAATTAAATTTCGATTCGACCTGGAAATTGAACCCAAGACCCGTCAGTCAGAAGCCGTGCTTGCTAGAGCAATGAATACTGTGAATTCGAAAAACGTTTAAAAAAATAAAATACTTTTGAAATCTAGAAAACAAAAGAATGCAGAACATTTTTGTGAAACACGTTATTCCTTCTTCATAAGAAGAAATAAAACACAAAGACTTGTTTTTCAGGAATGTCTTTCAATAGACTAGTGGACTGATATTTTTTTATGGTCTCTCATAAAAAAAGTTGAACATAAACAGAGCCCAACAACAAAAACAAAAATCGGTTCAAAAATAAGGAAGGTTTAGGCATTTTAATTTTATGCTACACAGAGACCTTTATATAGCACGTTATGACGTCAAAGCGTGCATGCACTATACTAATTCTATACTGACATTCTTTTTGCGAAAAAGGGACAGAGCATCCCCACTGAATCCCCACCAAAACATTAAAAGCTTATATCTTAGAACTTTATGACTCGATATAAATTATTTTTTCCACCATTTTAATAAATCAAAGACCAGACCAACTACCCTATTAGTACCTGTATGTATGATACTAATTAGAAACGCTTATGCATCATATTAGCGACGTGAGATGAAAGGACAGTTCCATAGGCAATTAGCTTCAATGCATAAAAAGCTATAAATAGGTTCCCTTATTTTATGATTCCCAAAATATACCGGCGTACTATGGATGTACAGTAATGATAACGCTGTCTAACATTTCAGAGAATATTGGTGTGACGGGTTGAAATTTATTAAATTACTAGCTTTTGCCAGCGACTTCGTCCGCGTGGAATAGTTACTTTGTTCCCTAGTTCTTCGCCCGCGGTTTCACCTGCGTTGCCCCGTTCCTAAGGGTTGTAGCGTGGTGTTTTATAGCTTGAAACCTTTCTCATGAATCGCTCATTTTCCCAACATTTCCCTTCACTGCTCTGCTCCTATTGATCGTAGCTAATGAAAAGTATACTATAACCTGCCCAGGAGTATGAAGAACAATTGTACCAAGTTTCGTTGAAATCCGTCGAGTGGTTTTTGTTTCTATAACGAACATACAGACAGACAGACAAAAATTTTACTGATTGCATTTTTGGCGTCAGTATCGATCACTAATCACCCGCTGATAGTTATTTTGGAAATATATTTCATGTACAGAATTGACCTCTCTATCGATTTATTATAAGTATAGATTATGAGTCTATTGTTACTTGAGAATAAATAAATGATAATAATAAACTGTCGTCAAACAAGCAAGCCACTAATTAGTACTGTTACCCAACTAACCAGGGTTCACAGGATCTCACATTTATTAACAATTAATACCGCTCACCCTCGCCTCGTTACCACCATACAAACCTCTCTTCTCATTTTAATGAACCTACAATTGCTTTGCCGTCCTCCGGTTATAAATGTATAATTTTAGACAAATTCCTAATAGGATTATGCGATAACTTTTCGGAAAGTCACCTTTGTGTCCCAACACTAATTAGCTAGACAGTACCGCTGGCACCTCCTTAATTAAGGCGCTAAGCACATAGGCCATTATTACTGCATTCACTCAACCGGCACGTGCTTCTTCTGCAACCCTTATTTTGAATACAACTCCCTTCTCATCACTTGCGCCACATTCATTTCATCATTACTTTGACGTGTGACAACTGTGTTGAGAATATAAGCAGCAATGGTTTTGCAATATAGCGATACATTCGATTTTCGATTAGTTTGCAGAGTAAGGAGTAGATAGGGTGAACGAGGCAGTAAAAGGCCGGGCCCTCTTCAAAAGACGTATAAATTTATTAGCGCGTGTGATTGTTCGGTACATGCAAGTAATTTTCTGTGATACCATACAACCGACTAAAGGGATACGTGAACAGAAACGGAATACGATCTCTTTGAACGTTTTGCGTATATTCTCCAAGATTATGGTATTGTGGCGAAAAAAATATAGCAGTGCTTAACGTTATCTGAATCAGTAAAGTAGGATTGTTGAAAGCGGGTTAAATGTGTCAATTCACGTTCAGAGCAATAAGGTTTTTATGTCTGAAGATGGAATTACAATTCATAAAGCTGAATTTTATCTTCTTATACTGAGATTTGTAGAGACGTCGTATACAGGTCTAAGGCTACGGTAAAGCGGAAAATATGATAGAAATATCGTCAAGTTCATAAGTATCTCCTCTTATGATATTTACGTAAAGATTATATCGTTGAATATTCGCGGGCAGGTGTCCGGGTGTCCGTCGGCGTCGTGTTTGATATGTAAATACCTTGTGCGGCCTGTATTTACTTTGTGCCGAGCAATTTGTTCTAGGTACGTACGTTGACTCGAACGTAGGACACAGAATAGATTGCAGAAAATCAGTGTAGAACTCTGTATTAATTAATTACTATGCTTTATTGCTTTATAATCAATATGCTTGACGTATGTCAAGATTAATAGTCTGTCCAGAATGTGACGGCAAATTTGATGGTGTTAAGTTACAAAAGTGGTCATAGCATCTGATGTATCTAACCAGAAGACGTAGGTTCGAATCCTGCCCGCAGTCGAATTATGCTTTCCCTAAAATAAGATTAATAATCTAAAAAATATGTCTCTTTCTTCTTCTCTTCTTTCTCGGTATCTCTTGTGCTACAATGATTTTTTTTTATATTTCTTTGTACAGTTTAATGTTGGGGATAAAATACCCTTACTGAGTTGTAAATCTTTGATTACCGCGTTCACAAAAACAAAATACTGCCTGCTAAGAAATATCGTTTTTTGATTTCATGTAACTATAGATTAAACAATGGCATTAAACTATTTATTGTACATGACATTTAAATATTTTGTTTTCATAGAAAATCCAAACCTATGAATTATAGCGAATAACTCGATCGATCGATCAGGCGACACGTCTTAACTACAAGCAAAGTGCAGAGTTGAACTTCTGACTAAAGTAAACATGTTATTTTAAATGTGGGAGGGAGGATTCCGTGTACAAAACTTTCAGCTTCAAAATAAATTCCTGTTTTAATGACGCTGAATATAAATTTCTTCACGTCATTAATGCGAAAGAATGCTGAAGATATTTTTGGATGCGAAATTGGAGCTAAAATACTTTTCAAGTTTCAAATGAGATACATACGAGAAATTATATTTTGTAGCATATTTTGTGTTACTATGTTACTTTGATATAATTATTATTCGTTTAGAAAAGTTAAAATGGTGGCTTTGTAGAATTACTTATTTTATGGGATAGGGGGGTAAATGAGCAGACGGATCGCCTGATTTGATGAACGCCGGTTTTCTGTCAGGCCGCGGTATCACTCGAGGTCGTTCGTGCCGAAGCATGGCTCTCCCACGTAGAAACTTTATGTATTATATTTATATTAAATCCCATAAGAGTAAGTTAGGATTTTTACATCAAAACATTCTTGGTATTGAGTGATGTTTCATTGAATAATTTACTGATGTAGAAAAAAGACTCTATATTACGTATATACGTTGATGTATTTACAGTCGTAGCCATATTCTCAAACATTTTCGGTCGCCTTTACCTAATAACTAATAAGAGACAAAAAATGAGGAAAAAAAACGAACAAAAAAGATCTTAAAAATAGCATTTACTAAGCAACAAAATCTAATAACAATTTCCGCTCTTAATGAGCTCTGAAATCAATTTGCTGCACTCAGACCTCTTCAGTTTGCCAGAGTGCGTATGAGGAAGTGACGACACGAACGCGATGCCACCGTGCAACCGCTTGTGGTCGCTTAGAGAGGCTAGAACATAAAAACTAAAGTTAGACTATAAGGACAAAGGAAGTAGAGTTGCATTTTCAATGTAGTTCGCTGCCATGTAAACCACTTCTGGCCGTAAGACTTGTTAGAAAAGAAAAGGGATATTGAGTCGTAATAATAAGCCACTAAGGTCTATTTATGAAGGGGTCGATAAATCTTGGCAAAGAAGGTGTTTCCGAGACATAAACCGCAATAGAAGAGGTTTGGCTTATGAAAAGCTGACGTTTGAAAATGTTTGAAGACGTGTGAAGTCTTAGTGTAGTGAAAGACGGGTGGATTTGGAATATTCAAGACGGCATTTTGAGCAAAGAGGAAATCTATTGATATACTCAATTTATGGAAAGTGTAAGTGTTTATGCCGATTTTGTAGCGTTTTTGTTGCTTATTATTATGGATTTTGGAAATTAATCGTCTACATCTTCTGGCAGTGGATAGCACAAAAGTTCAATAAAGGTTTGTCAAGAGAATGAAGACGTGTCTCAAAGAATAATTACGTGTTGGAGACTTTATTATAAGTAACAAGCTACATGTCAAATAAACGCTTTGACAAATACACTTTAAATAACATATTTGATTTCCTCTTGCTTATAGTTTTCAGGAAGCAATTTCAGTTTCGTACTGTGTTCGACAATTTCCAATATTATTGAACTTCTGAAAATTGGAAAGTATGTTTGTTGCAACAGCTTGTATCGCGTGCAGCATATGTTTGACAATTTGTATGATGTAGTTGTTTTTCATTTAGCTTCCTTTGTAATTGTAAGCTATAGTAACGCCCTTAACGTTACAATTAATGAGTGCTCCAAATAAATATATGTCACAATAATTATAATATTTATAATAATATTACAAGGATATCACAAGGCAACATACTACATCCATTTTACTTTACATAACTTATAAGTTTTCCAATATCTCTGTGTATAGTGTTCAAGGGAATAATAAAGAAACTTACAGTCAACAGCTTTGTGTATTTCTTCTCTTGAAACCCCAACTAGGGGGTCGGACACCACGGCCGCCGTCGGACCACTGTCGGAAGCACATACTACGCTCTCATAAACTCCTGGTACAGAGCTGATCACTCGCTCCACTTCCTCTGGCGCCACCTGATTACATACATACATACATAATCAACCCATTATACTGTCCCACTGCTGGGCACGGGTCTCCTCTCAGAATGAGAGGGATTAAGCTATAGTCCACCACGCTGGCCTAGTGCGGCTTGGCAGACTTCACACGCCATCGAGAAAATCTCTCAGGCACGTAGGTTTCCTCACAATGTTTTCCTTTACCGTTTAAGCGCGTGATAATTAACTATTTAATACGCACATGACTTCGAAAAGTCAGAGGTGCGTGCCTTGGGTTCGAATTCAAGACTTTTGACTTGGCAGTCCAACGGTCATACCACTAGGCTATCACTGCTGTCACCTGATTAAAATGATTAAAAATCTAAAAACGGTTGTAAAACATTTTATATTTTTAATGCATTGTGATCTGTATATAGATATATTTGCTGGTTGGATATTTCAAAAGTGGGTATTTAGGTTTAATAATTTTAGTTAGAATTGAATTTCGTCTTGATACAATTATTATGCTTTACAATTTGTAAAGGTCATACTGATTAATCTATATGATAAGATAGATTTTCGCAAAAAAATATTATCTTTCTTACTTCAAGCAGTATAGACGTAAAGAAAATTATCCTTAAAATTTTGGAATTCTCACATTCTATGAACCTGATCATATTTATTGCTAAATCGAGATCAAAGTAAAGGAGCCTAGAATAAGTTATATTAACTACAAAAAAACACTCTAAAAAGTAGATACTTTAAGAACATTTTTCCAAGATTAAATTAATTTATGTGTACAGAACCGTACATTAATTTAACGATTTGCGCGTCGTGCATTCTGCAAACGTTAGCATTAGTATGTAATATTGCAAATATGTAAAAATATATTTAAAAATAAAGCAGTGATAATCTAACATTCAAAGTGGCCGGTTTTATATCTTCATCGTAATAAAATCGACCTATTATCATATCAGCAAGAAGTGTAGGAATCATTATGCATTATGTTTATTTTAAGTGAATAACGTCGTTTTCCACGATGATAATTCTGTAATATGTACTGGATATTATATGTACTGCATCGCATGTTTTCGGTCTCCCAAGAAATTGTGAAAACAAGTCCAAAATCATCACAAAAGGTAACGCCTTGTTTGACATTCTAGTCCACAGCTGTCACAATAATCCAGCTGGTCTACTTCGAGTTCAATCTCTGAGTACCTCATTTTTGTCTGGAATTCTCTAAGAATTAATAAAATATGGTAATATCAACCGTCACCAAGTATAACGAGGGTCGGCTTACTTAACATAATATAATTATCCGTGCGAACATTCCAGTACATATTAGATATTCTTGACGACCTAAATTTCCTCTGCTGGGAGAGAGAATTTCTAAAATATCTAGGTAAGGTCACGTAAGATTCTGGAGGTCACTGACTTAGTACCGGTCGAGAAAAGTCGCCATTATGATATTATTATGACGTAGAAAACTCGAAGAGTAATCTGTCCTTTGAGCTTAACCCGTCAAGTAACGAATTATAGACAATATGAAAAATATATTGTACTTGTTAACCGCGTCCCTTATGCACTTTGCTAAATATTTTCTATTATATGTTGTTATCAAATTATTATACCTACCTCTTCTGATTTTTTTTAAATCTATGTCTTCAAAAATCTAAATTGTCATAAATCTAGATCATGAATTTATATAAATTATGACCCTTATATTTTTTTTATGGATCGCCTATTGCATGGGACTTAAACATGCCAGCGAACTGTGGGTGTACATTAGTACCCCTCTGCTTAACCCTTCGGGAAATACAGGTATGTTGGTATGTTAGAGTTATGTTATGTTATGTCGTCTCACTGACCTGACAGCCCTTGTACTTAAAGCTAAACTTCTTCTTGACAACAAAGGTAAGTCTTTCATTGTCATCCACATGGAACACATCTCCCGTCTTGTACCAGCCGTCTGGAGTGAAAGTTTCGTCGTTTGATGCGTCATTTCTGTGATAGCCCTGGCACAAAAAAAAAATCGGTTGAGCGATTTTTATGAGTAATATAACTGAAATGCAGCATCTTAATTATAACTTTCTTGATCCCAACCAAGAAAGTTATTATTAAGATGCTGATGATGAAGATTGGAAAATACACAAATTATGATATTTTCTTCAGTGACAGCGATATTGACTTACAAGAAAATTTTATTAATACCCATTAAGGTGAAGATAGCCACTATTTTTAATTATACATTTTTTTATGTGATTGTGAAAATTGTAATGTGGCAGTGTCGTTTAACATCAGGCGAACTGGCAGTCAAGCGCAAGCCTAGCAAGAATGAAAACAAATGTGGGATGCTTAGGTACAAAACAAATACCTAATTATGTTTGCTCTACCTACGACACAATATAATACATATTATATTTCTTAATTATGTACCTTAATAACACTAATACCCTTAATGTACAGCTCTCCGCTTTGATTAAGTCCCAGCTGTTGACCTTGGTCGTCCACGATCTAGAAAATTTCATGAATTATATTAAGATATTTCGTAGAAAATGCTTAAGGAATCATTCTTTACAATTTCAGGATTGGATCAGCTAATGAGCCATTTATTAAATAGGATTACGTTTTAGCCAATAATTACCGTAATAATCTGAAAAATTTCCAATAAATATGCCAATAAGTAGCTTTAAATTGGAATTTTATATCTTGTTGAGATGAAAGTGGATAGATTTGTAAAACTGAATATAGAAAGTAATAAAAAAAAGTAGAAGCAATTACTTAGGGGTGTCAATTTAAGAGATCAGACTTGATCTCTACCAGATACAGGGACGAGTTAATTTCACTTAAAAAAAAATTCTAGCGTATTTTTATGCTTATATTATTTAGTATAGATTACAATTGAACTAGGATATGAATTTGTATAGACTAATATCCACGTTTCAGCATTAGAATGTAATAATCAAATCATATTGGATAATATTAAACAGCAGTTGGTTAGATTGAATGCCAAGTCCAATATCATTTTGAGGGACACTATCTTTACGTTTACGACTCACTCGAGATCTCAACTTGCGACTTTACTCTGTGATCAGCTTAAGAGTAAAAGCAAACCTGAATGATATAGGTATAATTAAACACCATATTATACAATCTTATAAGTTTTTAATAAAAGGTACCTTGTAATGCATAAAGTTGAACACCCATCCGTTGCACTTGGTGGGTGCTTCTTTGTCAGGAATTGCAATAAATCCTTGGGTCTCTGTAGTACCATATCCGTCACATAAGTGTGCTGTCTTTGGCAATTTTTCCTGAAAGAAATAAAAGTATTGGTATTTTCTATATTTCTATTTGTTTACCGTTAAATTATCTCTTCTCGCTTCAAATCAAAATTAACTTAGAATCATTTATTTACATAAATAAGGTAAAGACATGTTTTGAATTTCTAAAATTTCAATAGAGTCATCATTTCTTTTAGAAATCAAGAGATCAACTTCTTGTATTCTTCTTCTTGTACAGAAGTTGAAATAAATATGAAGCCATTAATTAGTCCATAAGAGAGATAATGCAACTCTGTTGAAGCACAAACTATCAATTATAGTCTCCTAATAGAAAACATTGCCAAGAAAGTAATTGGAAAACTATCTTAACGTGGATCTTATTTGATACGCAATTTGTATTTAATTGTTTATATTTGGTTTTTTTACTAATTATATTACGATGAAGAAATGTGCATGTGTGTAAATGTGTTCACAAAGCATACATTATAGCAAGGCAGTGGATCACGATCATATATAATGAATAAATTGACATAGTTGCCATCCTATCACATTAATAAAATATAATGTAAATATTCATGTAAAAACTGACTAATATTTCAACGAAGCTGTGATAGCCTAGTGGTATGACCATTGAACTGCCAAGTCAAAGGTCTCGAGTTCGAACCCAAGGCACGCATTTCTGACATGTCGAAGTCATGTGCGTATGAAAATAGTAAATTATCACGCGCTTAAACGGTGAAGGAAAACATCGTGAGGAAACCCTGCATACCTGAGAGATTTTCTCGATGGCGTGTGAAGTCTGCCAACCCGCACTAGGCCAGCGTGGTGGACTATAGCCTAATCCCTCTCATTCTGAGAGGAGACCCGTGCCCAGCAGTGGGACAGTATAATGGGTTGATTATGCTATGTCTATGTATATCAACGAACGTTTTTTGTCACTATATTATAGGTAATACGTTTACGGGTCCTATCTAGGGATAGGACCCGTAAATGTCAAACTCAGAAGCAGTCACAGTTCTCTAATACCACTTCAGTAAAGCTAATAGTAAAATCTAGTAGCAGACTTGTGAAATAGATTTTTAACAAAATTATACTCAAACTCACCCTCAAAGCAACCATAAGTTCTGGAGGTGGCGGCATTCCAAGAAGTGTTAAAGTCTCCACGGAACTCAACTGGTCTTTTCTTATCGACGCCACAAGAGTAGCTGCGAACGGAGGCGTCATGAAGGTCCACGTCGGCTTAAACGAAAGTAAAATAATACTTAGACAAGGTAGTAGAATGAATTGTTCGCGAGAGCAGCTAAGTGTGAGGTCCTATACGTTCAATTTCCAGGTAGAGCAAAGTCGTATTGGTTCGGTAAACGGCTATAGTGGGTTTATAGCAATAGGCTAGCTCCCAATTACACATGATATATATCTGACACTGACTGTACATTAGTGTCCTCTTGCCTGTAGTAACAGAAGCATATGAATGTAATGTTAACAAATAAGTGTATAAGTCATTATGCATAGGATTTTCAACCCTAAAATTGTGACAAATTCTAATCTAAAGATGATTAAAAACATTTGGCAACCACAAAGCATTTTGGGACCATAATTCAATGAGCTGGCAATAAAAGAGATTTGGCAGCCGCTTACTAACCCGGAAACCAGATGCAGATAAGTATGAGTACCTTTTAAAATATTCTGCTCAAAGTATTCGTGAAATTGCTCAAAGTAGTGTAAGTAAGTAAGTATTCTATTCTAGCTACGATTTTGGACACTGTATTCACTATTTTACTGCCTCATTAGTCTAGTGGTCCCAATACGTGATAAATAATATTTTTATAATTTGTTGAGATCAACACTCATTCTTAAAGTTATTTTAATTTAATGAACAGAGCTTATATTTTTCGCGAATGTAAAAATCAAACTTACAATATTAAATTTAATTTTGAAAACATAGTAAGAAAATAATAAATATAAAACCAAAACTCTCTTTATCCAGTTTTAATGGCCGTTTTCGCGTGAACCCGTTATCCTTCCTAGACTTAAGACTTATCACGTTTTAAACAAAGACTTATAAACTTGAATTTGTGTGCCTTTAAAGACTCTAAAGACCTTTAAGAATAATGCACAGTACTTCTAACAATTTAAAAGCAATCCACTCCGTTTACATTTAGTTATTTTGCAATGAATGGAAACCACACCGTGGTGCAGGATGTTGTTTTATCAGTTGTGGAGAAAGTGCCACAAAGCAAACGCCGATCTTCTGAAATACTTAGGCTACAAAAGTCATTCAGAGTTAATATCATAAAAAATAGTCAAGGATCGGTAATACAGTTTAATTAAAACAACCAAAGGTTAAAATGTATTTTTTTCTCTGCGGTTGTAGATCATTGGTAGCAGGTACTTTCACTAGTAGCTAGTACTAATTATATACCTTTCGTCTTTTTACAGGTACGTGTTACGTCCAGAAGCTCCATATGCATTTAAAAGTTAGGTAAGTGCTGTTCTTCTAATGATATCAAAGTTTGATAATTAAGCAAACGAGCGTCAAAATATTGTGAGGGTTTAAACATTATTATATTTCCGCGAAACAAGCAATCAATGTTATATCTTACAACAAATAATGCGTATCGTGTAAAATATACTCTATAATTCTATAAAGCTAAATATGCTTTATCGCCGTTAAATAAAAACGACGGTCATTGTTTAGGTATTGGTTTCTTATTACTACAAAATCCAAAAAATACAGTTCTTCTTATCCCGACGACGCTGACGTAAAAATGACGTCATAGTTTACACGGTGACATAATTAAGGAAGTTTACTTACTCGATATTTCTCCAACATTTCTGTGACATGTTCCACCGTGATCATTTTAGGTGATATGAGAACGGGTATGTGGTATACGGGGCAGGCGGTCACGAACATCGTGAATGTCATCCATTGGATCGTCGTCAGGATCATCACTTTGTCAGTAGGAGTCGGGAACTTCGTGAAGTAGGACCTACAGATTTTGCATTTTTATAATCTGAGGAACTAAAGGTTTACCATACAAAATATTTAACAGATTCGCTAGCGTTAGATTATCTTTCACTATACTCTTGATATAGCAAGAAGCACTTATAAAATCTCTATGTGGGTAAGAATACCACACGCCTCGGTGAAATCTCTCCTCGTAAACAAAATATGTATACGATTCCAAATTAGTGGAGAAGTTCCTTCATCATCATAACTTAATACTGCCACAACACACTTCGTGTCTCTTCATGTATATTTATAAACTTACCAAGGCGTAGGCAGCTGTGCTACCAGTCCCCGGTGCGTCATGATGGCGGCTTTGGGAATACCTGTGGAGCCACTGGTTGGTAACAACATCACCGGGTCGTCCATTGATGCATCTGAAACCCTGCAAATGATTATTTGAATAAGTTTATATCATTAGTTTTAGTAAAGATGCTGTTAGGATTTTTTAACAGGCGGTGAGTAAGCTTATATTGCACATTTTACAAACTTTGTTATAAAAGCGCAATGCACCCAAAGCGCTCAAAAAATGACTTAGAAGCATATGTTCTAGGCTTAAAACATAAATCTTAAAACATAAATAGAGTTGCAAAAGATTCAGATGACTTAAGCTGAAGCAAAATATTGTGATGGAAACAAATCACCTAAAACGAGAAAATGGTTTGATCGGTATTTATTTCTAAAAACGTTTTCTTAAGTGCAGAGAGTCATGCCATATCTATAATCAAACTAATAATATTTTGTTTATACCACCAAGGTGGCAAACAATCATACGGCCCGCCTGATGGTAAGCGGTTACGCTTGCAACACACGCGTGTTGCCAACCTTGTAAATTAAGGAGGAATAGTTGGGCTGGCAGCATAGGAGACAATGCCTGATGCTTATCCTATCTGCCAACACAACGCTTCCTCACGGAGTTCTGGTGACTTTGCTCACCGTTAGGAACACAACATAGCACGGAGCTATGTTGTTTAGCTACGATTTTCTGCAAGGTGGAGGTACTTCCCCAGTCGGGCAGCTCCAATTATGAGTGAAATTATTCGATTCCAGTATACCTCTCTTAAAATATAGAACAATAAACTCATAGTTCAGATTTTAAACAAAGACCTATGGAAGACGACTTCGGCCATATTCAATCACTTACTGAAAACTTTGCACATCATCGCTGTAACCATCAGTAAACTCTTTTAGTACTCCAGGTTCGTTAGCCACTATCACTATGGGCTGCAAGTCTTCGCATCTTCGCTGAGACTCTTGTATAGCTTCCTTGAACTCCTGGTCGTGGAATATGAAGCTTGGCTCGATTAGTTTCAGGAAATGGGTCAGCTCAACTGCAAGAGTTAACAGAATAAGTATGAAGGCCAATAAAATGGTCCACTGCAGAAAGCGTTCTATTTTCTAATATTTTTAGTAGAAGTCTATTAGTTACTTAAATAGTTTTTCCAGGTTTAAAATAACGTCATGCAATTTATTCGGAAAACTAAAACAGTATTTGTGGAAATGCAATGTCAGTCAGTGCCGTTGGCTGACTGATTGACTTTTGCGCTGTAGGTCGAGATTACGATTGCTGCATGGGAAAGGAAATAAAGCCTGCAGCTAGTTGCTCTAGATAAAGAAAGTTTTGTTTGCGGGAATAATTATTGTGTCTGCAAACTTAACTAAGGATACAATGGTAAATATGGGCTTCGTAATCACTACATTATTATAAATTAAATACCATCCCGCGCTGAGTTTGTGTATGTTTAAACTTATCTCAGAAACTACTGTATAGATTTTCATACGGTATTCACCAGTAGAATGAGAGATTATCTAGCATGATTAATAATCATGCTAAATAATCTATAGGCTATATTTATGAAAATACACGTGCTAAGCAGAGGCGGGTCGCTAGTCGTAAACTAAAAACACGAAGAAAGAGATAACCAAATTCTTATGAGATTTTTTATGTAAGGACTTTCGAAAATTCTGTTTCAAATCGTTTCAATTCGTTATTATCCGATAGGGGAAGATTAAAACCATAATTTAGGTATTTAATTTATACTTACATACAGTGGAGTTAGGATCGATCATGAACGGAATAATTCCTGCGAACATTACAGCGAAGTACACAACGATCATGTCTTGGTGGTTCCGCATCAACAGCAAAGCATACTTTCCTTTCGCACCCTTGGCTGTTAGTACGCGTGCGAGTGACACAGCATTCTTTAGCAGCTGTTCGTTTGTTAAATCTTCCCCATTAGATCCATTGGTCTTTAAAAAAAATTCAGTCCCAACCGCAATTATTAGACCTGGTTGTCTTTATAAGCGATGGCATTATAATTGGATCCAGTAATGCCTATTATGTAAGTATATATATATATATTGAGTCACATTTTTATTAATTTTTAGTAGGTAGTTTATGTTTAAGGTGTGTTATTTATGCGTGGGTTGATTCATGTATACTTCTTTATGTCTACGGTGAAAAAATCTTAAGGGTCCGACGGACCGAATTTCTCTTACAAACATAATACCGAAATAAATCGTAATTCAAACATAATTTAATGAAATTGTGTTATTATTCGGATTCCGATACCGTTAATGTAGGTTTCTACGTTGCCATTTTGTCCAAAATACTTCACTGGAAATAAATTTAAGCGAATGCAATTTTTGATAAAATTATCAAGATTGGAACGATTTTCCAATATTTTATTTCCAGTAAAGTAGTAATAGACACAATGGTAATGTAGGAACCTTGATTAACGGTATCCAAATCCAAATAATAACACAATTTGATAGAATATTGTCTGGGTTACGATTTATTTCGGTATTACGTTTTTGTGGGCCATTCAAACTCCGCCGGACCCAAAAGCTGTTTTGTTGAATAAGAGAGAGAGAATATGTATAATAATGGGAGTAATTCCCATCAGTTTGATGTTATTATAATTTTTTTTATGGTGGGGTGGTTAATTTTGACATAACTGGGTCCAATTATATTCTAGTTGGTATAGTACCATAATATTTGTGCTGTTGTAATTTTCCTTACTTATTATAATTTTTCTTTCTTTCTTTTTCTTGATCACGAATAGGCTGTTTGACTGTTTATTTTTTATGGTGTCATGAATATGCTTACCATAAATAGAGGCCACCAACAAAAACAACATTTAAATCGGTTCAAAACTAAGGAAGCTATAAACATTATAATTTTATGCTAGACAGATATGGAATGGTGGTTTGTGATGTCACAAACCAGTGCGCCATATAAATCCTATACTAACACTCTTTTTGCGGGAAGGGACAAAGCATCCTCTTTCAATCCCCGGTAAAAAAAAAATGATTAAATCTTGGAACTTTATTAACCAATTTAAATTATTTTTCAGAACACGAATTTTCTTTTTTTACTCAGTCCGTTATTTTTAATTAATCAAACACCAGTCAAGTACTTCAACCCTTTATATATTCGGCGTTAGTTCTTCCATGGGCTTTATGTATGACTGCATGCGTAGTTGCTGAGCGTGAGGTCGTAGGTTTGATTTCAAAGTTAAGCACCATATTATTGATCTTCTTTATATGTCTAGTAAATGGCAATATGCTCGCTCTCTATAATATGTATAGGACAAGCGAACTGTATGTGTTCAGTGAGCTCTCGTTTTAGTTTTTCATAGAGAGCTGCAAATGAAATTGCTCCATAGCCGCGACAGGCAGGCAATTTGTAACGCTATCCACGACCCGGTGACGTCACCGGCTACGACACCGATACCAAATTGATTTGTTTTATTTTTAAAACTAGATGAGGTACAAATCTAATTCATTTTTTTTAGTGATGCGTTGAACAAAAAGATATACGGAATTATTTATTATGAGAATAATGCATTTGTGAACCTTCTCTGTTATTTCGAGATTGTGCCTTTTATAAAACCATTATAAGAACACGTGTGTCATTAAGTGACAATAGGCTACGCTTTATTGTAATCAAATACACGGAAACAAGTTGCGAACGGTATCTGGTAATCATGTAATAACAGTTTAGGTACAGCGTTGTTAATGTCGGTAATTTTAGGATGTTGTAATCATGCATCAATGCATAATGCTGGCATCATCTAGTACTAAAAGCCTAAAAAAATAACTTGTTTAAATGTCTCTAGAAGATCTATTTACAGAAATATATATATCATTTATTATAAAAATATTATTAATACATACTTCAAGTTTAAAAGTTTTCTTTACAAATAAACTTTCACAAGAATATATTAAAAGTTATGAATCTAGTTCAAGAATGTTACAATCAAGATCTAGTTTCACGGTTTCAAAAACTTGATCCTATATTGAATAATCCGGCACGAAACTCCATGGGTACATACATATACGTACCATAAACACACCGTATGGCCTTTTCTTCAAGCAGTGGTACAGAATCTGTGACAGTGTCACGTTGTCCCTCTGTATGGGGTCTGGTTTGACCCCTCGCTCCAGCAGTATCGCGTCTAGGACTCCATCGAGATAGAGCTGAGCGGCGGTCGGCTTTCCTCTCACTACTGTGTGAGACATCTGTAGCAGAAATGAATTATTCTAACAATCGCTGATCGCGATAAGGCCGCCTATTGTATTTTTAAGTTAAAATGTCTGTTTTATTTATGTTGCTACTTTGGTGTACAATACTTTGTATACTTTGGTGTAACGAGTATATTTTTTTTTATTTTTTTAAACGATGCCCCACACTAGGACTTTCTCCTGTAACGTGGGTGCGTTTACAAACACAAATTTTCACATACACAAACGCCCAGGCCAGGAACAACTACCTGTAGATCATACAAATATATGCTCCGTGTGGGGATCGAACCCACAACACATGGCGCAGAAGCCGATCGCTCAACCGCTACGCCAATCGTGTCGTCAATTATTATTATATTTAAAAAAAAGAGCGTACTAGCAATGTGTGTCGCACATTACTAGTATTCTTGTTAGTCCCTCGTGCTAAGCGAAATGCTTGTGTTACGAGTGGGTTCACCTCGGTAGTGCAATGGGTGGGTTTTGAACCGGCAACTACATGGTGGTCAGTCCGACGCCTTAGCCATTAATTTACCACCGCTTAATATAAGATTTTCTCCTGTATGGTGGGTGCGTTTACAAACACAAATTCTCACATATACAAACCCGGAACAACTTCCTATACGAGTAGATCATTAAAATATTTATATGTATATACTCTTCTTAAGAAGGCTTTATTACCTTTTTTACAAAACGATTACAACTACATGTCCTGGTACGGCCTCAGGGCAAGATTGGCGAAGTGAATGAGCAAACTGTTACTACACCTTGAGTTGCGGGTTCGATTTCCACAGCGAGCAAATATTTTTATAGATTACAGTGAGAAACGATACGGTACAAAGTCCTAGTGAGGATAAAAAAACTGATTACGAATTGAATAAACGCACAAATGAGATGTATATTTTAATAAATATCTATTCCTGAACGCCTAGGCTATATCTAACGCGTCCTCTACGACATTCCATACATATTCGTGCACGTAATATACATCGCAGAGGAAATATTACGGCCCCAGGGCACTATACTTTTTGATAAGACAAAAATTCTCCTCGGGGAACTATTTTATTTGTTAGGGGCAAAGAGCTCGGACGTTTAACAATATTATATTGAGTTTCTGTAAAATATTGACCAAATATTGAAGGATAGCAAATAAAATATTGTATTAATCATGATTATTGATTGCATCATCATTCTGCATTTTCTTTTATACTTTCTCTTATACTGCGCGTTTAGAGAACTTATTCTTAGTGACATGGACTTTATTCCCACCAGACGCCACCAGAGACAAATATATGTATGATCAAATTGTTACTCTTGAGAAAAATGTCCAATGCTGAGAAATAAACCGCCGCATCAGCCTAGGATGGGGTCCATTTGGGAGACTGCCTGAAATTTTCAAGAATAAAAACATGACGCTCACTCTAAAGCGTCAAACATTCGAGTAATGTCTCACCTGTCGTCTTACCTGTCATGATTCATTACGGTTCAGAGACCTAAACACTCATCCGTTAGCATATCATCCAGCTGGAAGTAGCTCAAAGAAAGATGGAGAGAGCCATGCTAGGAACTGCATTGCGAGACACGGTCAGCAATAGGGTTGTCGAACCAGTGGATCTAGCCATTACACAACGCAAATAGCGGTGGGCAGGACATATTAGCCAAATAATCGATATTAGTTAACATCTAGAACCGAGAAGTGAAGAAGTAGGTACCGGTCGCCAGCCGGCTAGATGGAGTGACGACATCGTATAAGTAGCAAAAAATAGATGAGAAAGGCGAAACACCGTAAGGACTGGCGTGCCATGGTAGACGCCTACAGTCAGCATTGGGTGATAAAGGCTGAGAAGAAGAGAAGATGGAAAGTACTCAATACTGAATACATTTATTGCACTCCACAAGTTAAATAGATGATAACAATAATATAAGAAGAAACATGTGTGGGCCTTGTCAGGCACGGCAAATGTAGAAGAGAGGAGGAACTTGTGTTTATGACTATATAATATATACTTTGTAATATTATAAGTTTGTATTATTTTTGCTATTTATATTATTATAGTTATTTCGTATTATTTAATAAAATAGTTGAATTTTAGAAACTATATTAGGATTAATAAGATTAATATTATATTGTATTGTATTTTTAATTTGTTATTTATTAATTAATTGAATTAAAGTTGATTGCTTCATAAAAACATTACATTATGGCTATTTGCTATCTGTTTTTTATAACGTTGCAGACTATTTACATTTAATTCCGTAACCTCAATAGGCGGATTATAATATTTTTATTTGATAAGTCTGTTATCAGTAGTGTCTGTTATCGGTTAATCAACGAATCCTCTGCAAGGTACATTGTACATATCTGGTAATCGTCTATTAGCCTATTACCCTATTACAAACGACTGCTCGGCGTGGGGTACTTGTTCCTCTACTAAGGTTTTACATTAGGTACGAAATTTTGGATAAGTGCCCAATTAATGAGTCTATTACATGGAACCTGAAACTGACTGAAAAACTTTAGGCGTACATAGACTTCTGATTACTTCTGTTATTTTTTTCTATGACCAATTGAAATAAACTGTAAATCTTGTTCCCTGGTACATGAAGTAAGCACGAGTCACCAAAAAGTGTCAAATAAAACGGAAGTTAAAAAACTAAAGCCCGATAACGAAAAAATCTGAAAGTATTATTCTAGTTCAATCATGTTGTAAATATTATGATAATTTTATTTTTCATATATTATTAAACTTTTCACATAGGAAGTAAGCTGAAAAGTAAGAAACATGACAAATTTTCTATGTCCAGGAACAGTGGTGTCCAGTTTATAACGTAGGAAAATTGTCTTGTTCCTTACTTTTTAGTTGATTTCACCGTAGTCGGATTTTAGTGTTTTTACTTTTTTTTCTCTTTATATAAATCACAATAATACCCAGTAATAACCATTACTGGCTATTATTCCCGCATAAATCGCATAAATCACGCATAATCTATAATAGGTAACCACCTATTATAGATTATGTTGCTTTCAACTATAATATTAATCAAATATGTATCTTTATAAATAAACGTCGTAAATATTTTATGATCGTAGTTTTTCGATACTCATTGTTATTTATTGAGACAAGAGAATTACATTGTTCCATTCTTTTAAAAAAGTATTACTAGAAATTAGCAAAAAAGCTTCCCTTGATTTTTGTTCATTCTTGGTTTCCTACTAAGTAAGCTTCTCCTTGGTGGCCTCGTAATAATATAACAGAACATAACATACCATCACGACTGTATTCCCCGAAACCTATGTGAAGTTTGAAAGCGTGCTCAAAACTATTAGAGTATGAAGACAGTTATTATAAATTAATTATTATTGTTACTACTGTAATGATTTTATAAAATAATGACAAGACATTTATAAAGGTTTCCTTATCACGAGCGACAGATGGCGCTTGTAGTTGAACTATTCGTTATTAAACGCCCTTTTTATTACAAATTAGTCAAATATAAGTAGGTGTTATATTATCAATTTGTCTGTGTAATCAATTTATAACTATTGCTAAATTTAAAGTTAATCTAATGTATTTAAATTAATCAATTGATCATGCGTACTGTGTACTTCGCTCTGATTGGTCTAACCCAGCTGAGTGTTTGCCTACGTTTAAGAGTGGGGAACATTCGGCTGGTAATAGATCAATCTGTACTGGGACATTATATTCCGAGACGTTGAGCAGTAGACATAATATCTTATAAGCCAGTACTGTTGTTGTATAATTGTTAATAATTATTGAGCGATTAAGTGATAAGTGATTGTTGATAATTACATACTGTTGGATGAATAAATACTTGTAATACTCAGTCTGAAGTGTATGATTCGTCACATTTCAGAAGTGGGATATGCCTACAAGAAAATCCACAGATACAGTAATGTTGAGTGACGTATGTCTAGAGGTTATGTGTGCCTACAATAGCCAAGTGTGCTTGAGTTACTAGAGGCTATGTATGCCTATTGAGCCATGTGTGCTTAGATTGTTAGAGGTTATGTGTGCCTACAATAGGAAGCCAAGTGTGCTCGAGTTACTAGAGGCTATGTATGCCTATTGAGCCATGTGTGCTTAGATTGTTAGAGGTTATGTGTGCCTACAATAGGAAGCCAAGTGTGCTCGAGTTACTAGAGGCTATGTATGCCTATTGAGCCATGTGTGCTTAGATTGTTAGAGGTTATGTGTGCCTACAATAGGAAGCCAAGTGTGCTTGAGTTACTAGAGGCTATGTATGCCTATTGAGCCAATGTGACGAATCATACACTTCAGACTGAGTATTACAAGTATTTATTCATCCAACAGTATGTAATTATCAACAATCACTTATCACTTAATCGCTCAATAATTATTAACAATTATACAACAACAGCACTGGCTTATAAGATATTATGTCTACTGCTCAACGTCTCGGAATATAATGTCCCAGTACAGATTGATCTATTACCAGCCGAATGTTCCCCACTCTTAAACGTAGGCAAACACTCAGCTGGGTTAGACCAATCAGAGCGAAGTACACAGTACGCATGATCAATTGATTAATTTAAATACATTAGATTAACTTTAAATTTAGCAATAGTTATAAATTGATTACACAGACAAATTGATAATATAACACCTACTTATATTTGACTAATTTGTAATAAAAAGGGCGTTTAATAACGAATAGTTCAACTACAAGCGCCATCTGTCGCTCGTGATAAGGAAACCTTTATAAATGTCTTGTCATTATTTTATAAAATCATTACATTCGGCCATCCGACAACGTGCGATCTCCTGACGCACGTTATCGTAATTCAATAACATAAGTCATACATACAGAAATATTACGTGCTTAAACTGTTTGAACAAACACGAATCAAAAATGCAAAATCATTACACTACTTATTATTGCAAAACATGTATCTAATTCAATAACATCGTTGTCACATCACAGTCATTATCACAAATCCAGAGAATTCTAATGCAAAACACAAACACTGTATTTTGCTTATCTTCATTATCGTGGGAAAACAAGTAATATAATATTAATAAATTATTGTAGTTTTGTTCGGGACTTGCCTTGAGTTCGACTGACGCAAGTGCACTACGAGTCGCGGGTTCAATGTCCACAAGAAACACATTTGGACCATCTACTAGTCTGGTCTTGTTATGACATTCCAGTAATATGGGGTATGTATGTTCATAAAATCATTACTAAGTATACAATGAGCCAAGATATAATTACTTGTAAATAAATGTTGAATCTTATCCAGATCGAAATAAACAAAATAATTCATTAAATTATGGAGAAAATCGAGAATACATGTTTGATAATATGTTGTAATTTTTTATATTGTGCATTATCAGGCTGTCAGAACAGACATGTTACGAAAATGATGTATATTTTGTATTTTTTTATTATAAATTTGATAATAATTGTATTTTAAGAAGCAGTGATAGCCTAGTGGTATGACCGTTGGACTGCCAAGTCAAAGGTCTCGAGTTCGAACCCAAGGCACGCACCTCTGACTTTTCGAAGTCATGTGCATATTAAATAGTTAATTATCACGCGCTTAAACGGTGAAGGAAAACATCGGGAGGAAACCTGCATGCCTGAGAGATTTTCTCGATGGCGTGTGAAGTCTGCCAACCCGCACTAGGCCAGCGTGGTGGACTATAGCCTAATCCCTCTCATTCTGAGAGGAGACCCGTGCCCAACAGTGGGACAGTATAATGGGTTGATTATGTTATGTTATGTTATATGACTGCTGGTGTTACCATGAACCTTGAAAGTAGGTCGAAGTTTGTAGCGTAAGGGCTAGCTAAGCGTCCATCCGTGGTCGTATTTATTATGGCCTTAATTATATATTTACTATGCGGTACTTTTTATTGACTGATAAATGGATTGGACATGTTGAGAGATTTAATGAAAGATGATTAACGAAAGCAGCAGCGTCGACGAAAGAGGTCGCCCTAGGAGGACATACGCCGATCTTATTGGTAACCGGCGCGAGTGTATGTATGTATGTTTAATTCAGTGACACTTAAAACAGTTACGACAACACCAGAATTACATAAAATAGAACTCGTTTGTAATAACCTACTTTGGTTATTCGAGTGAATAAACTTAATTTATGAAAAATATTATATAAATGGACTAAAATAAACTTAATAAATTAATAAAAAAAAATTAAAAAAGAAAATAAATACGCGATAAAATCTAAAAGATAAAAAGTAGGTACCTACATAATTTAAATTTAGGTAAACGTATCTCCTTACCTTGTCTTTGAATCAAATAATAATACTTTGTAGTTATATGCGTCCGCGCCTGAGGACCTCCGAGAATAACTGACTTGAAAACCGCCCGAAGTAAATATTTATAGACACTGCAAACGTCAAAACTAGCATAGTTGTGTTGTTATCAAAACAATGATATGAATTCACTAAGTGGGGTACTGTTTGACGTAAGCAAGTAATTAAGAAGGATAAAATATTGGTTGGATATTATTGTAGCTCTTACTAACCGTATTACTATTTTATTTAGGACCTTGGAGCGACTGGTATTTTCTCGGTAATGTAGATGCCATTACAATTATCACCCTGAATTAGTAACAGTAAACTGCTCAACTGTTGAGTTATGTCTATATAAATGTAAATTTATGTATGTATCCGTTCTCGCACAACTGAATCGAACTAGAAGTTAATCAGATCATGTGAGACAGATGACACCAACTTTTTTAAGTAAGCAAAAATAAACACTATAATTGTACGATTCTCACCATACATAAGTTCTTAGCTGCTTGATAATAATTGACATTGAATAAATGTACAGATTTTATCTTCACTTGATACGTGTACTTTTATATTTAAGATGTTTTTATGACGCGATTTGAACGTGAACTGAACATAAAGTATATTAGTGAAAGACGATGGCGATCTAATCTGTAATGTTTCGGCTACTTCGCTTATCTCTGGGTACTGATAACGCGGATCGCAGTTTGTTTTGACACATTATGTAATGATAATTGATTATGCAGTTATTAACTTGAAAGACTGAAATTGGTTAAAATAAAAAATGGCAAGTGTTAATCCGATTTTAATGAGTGTTTTATGATGATGATAGGTTTTTCATTTTATACTTTAAAAAAAGTTGTTGAATTTTTTCTCCGTATTTTTCCTTTTGTTTAACAAACAAAAACTCTGATGCTCTATAAGTTTATAAATTCTTGAAGACGGACCAAATATAATGATATGTTTTTAATCCAGTCATCATACCTATTCTACGCCTTAAGGTGACTGTGTCGAATTCCTGCCTGGTCTAAAATAACAAAAAA
Source organism: Acronicta aceris (assembly GCA_910591435.1). Classification (NCBI taxonomy): domain Eukaryota; kingdom Metazoa; phylum Arthropoda; class Insecta; order Lepidoptera; family Noctuidae; genus Acronicta; species Acronicta aceris. Next base: position 264,226 of record OU342778.1, on the reverse strand, counting down.
AAGTAAAATAAAAACAAATTAGGTTTCAGAGTTTTACAGTGACCCATTTATTATCGATTGATTACATTGCCGGCATTAACAGCAAATCCATTACAACACAAATATCAAGGACAGGATTGCCTGGATAATCGGTAGTAATAAATGAAAGAAACGAAAACTGTAAAAAACAGTCAAGTTTGATATAACACTATTACACTATTAATGTATAATAAAACGTTTTTTTCTTTCTTTCTTTCTCTCTATAGATGGTCAATGGGTGCCAAGCTAATCGTTTTATTAATGCTGTAGGAATGTCCAACGTTCTTCACGTGTTTTGAAAGAAAGAAAGATTGTTGCATTTCTTGCCTCTAAATACCAAAATAAAACTGTGCAGGTTTCCACTACAATTTTCAAACACCTCAACTCAAAATTAAATTATCTGTCTAAAAAAGTTATTTACAAATGAATGGATAATACCTCGTGAGGTCGACATAAGGAGACCTAGCTGTGGCTAGGCTTGACCGATACGTGGTTAGTCCACCACGCTGTCCAAATGCGGATACGCAGGTTTCTCACGACCCTGGCATCTAGAAAGTTACTAAAAATCTTGAATTACAACTTAACAACTCCGTCAAGTCACAACTTATAGGGACTTGGCTGTTCATGGTCTTATCATTAGGTAATGATTGTTTATATCTGCTTATGTGTGGATGGCACGTCATATTGTGTTCTAGGGGACTTGTTGGTTCCTCTCTCCTATTATTATTCAAAGACCTTTTTTAATTCATCATTATAATATAACAATAATTTCAATTTTTGTTTCAGAATAATTATTCTTCTGCTTATGAAAACGTTTCACATGGTGTGATTATGTAAATACTTGGCAATAATTTTTCATAGTAGGTACTTACCTACATAATATGATAAATATCATGATTTCTCAAAAGATTTAACAGACGTGTACAGTGGACAAGAGTTAGGTATAGGTACGGATAACGTACATGTTATAATAATGTATCACGTATGAAGTAGGTAATATGTGTCAAAACGGAGGTGTTGTTAGCAGCCTTCATATCAAATCCTATAACTGGATAATATTTATAACGCAATCTACCTATATATATATCAAGACGTCATGTTGTTAGCTGTCTGTATCTATGTGCCTGTAACCTAACCTAACTCTTTTGTCGACTGTACATCATAGCTCTCCGATATAATTTTAGGTGATAAATTCAAACTACTTCTGGAAAAATCATGGAAAAACTCAATATAATTTTGTTGCAACTGGGAATCGTCAACGTCACGTTACCATCCTAGCAAACACGAGATCAATAATTTATAGCATGGTTTGATGATGGTACAGTAGCTGAACACTGGGCTGCTGCAGCTACGGGTTGCAGGTTCAATACCCGCATTGAAACAATATTTGCTTGATGCAGGTCTGGATGTCGTGTATGTGACAAATTATATTTTTTACAAAAATAATTAAGCCACCTTAAATTAAGTGTAATATTCGTGACTTACACATTTTACAAAAGGCATCTTTACAGTAGTAGTGTCTTCTATTTTTAAAATGGCAACCTACAAAGGCTCTGGCCGCATTTAGAGCTAAATTAAGGCCTCTTCCAAACTGTCGCGCGGAACTAGGCCACAGAGCAGAGTTATTTGTGTGTACTGAAGGCTTTGCTATGCCGTGCCACAAATATTTGTATGTCTCTTTCTCTAGCCTTTATGAGGCGGTTGAATGAGACCTGAACTGTACCCGACCTTTATTAAACTGTCAAAACCTGTGACAGAATGATTTATTTGTTTGTTAGCTGACCTTGACAGAGTATTACTCATTTCTCTCGTGACTTGGCGTGATATGAAAGTCTATACAACAACGCCTGATAGTGTTAATATGTTTGTAAAGTTTGAAATGTGAAATCAGTGTGGATATTTTGTTTAGAAACATTTTGTAGGTGTAATTAAATGTTCATTTGTTGGCTGAAGTAAATTATAGGTATGGATAAAGTTACTTTGAAAATGTTTAATGTTTGAACCGGTGACCTTGATATGTTTTTACGCTCCATGCAAGAGAAGTTGTTAGATTACCGAAAAGATAAGCAAGTTAGACAAGGACATAGGTATTTTTTTAAATTGCATAGATCTGATTGCAGTCACTTCTTGTTTTCGTTTTGTGTTAAATGACGTTCAAAAAGTACTACCTAGTCACTGTCTTGAATATTATGATTTTGACTTTGACTGGTCAAAATCATAATATTCAAGAATATATGAATTTAACAGTCAAAGGCATTTCTTTAGCTTACTTCAAATTTAGTTAGGCATAAGCTAGGATGATTATAATGATGATGTTATTGGAAACGAGCCTTTTATCATTGGGCACATCCCCAAGCTTCGAGTTGCCACTAAAGAATTCATAATAGATAATTTCCAATAGAATAACCACTGCTCGACCTCGGACACTACCAGCAACTGCGCTTAAGACCACTGCATTAAGTAAATAATGGTGCATTTGAAAATACCAAATTTTGAAGTATAAACAGCTCTTCCGAGTGAGGACGGGTTAGAATACTGTTTCTGACTGCCTTTCAGATAGGTATCCCGTAAGAGGCGTGAAAATATCTAACTTGCTCAGTGGTAGGACCTTTTGAGGTCTGACTGGCTCACAACCACCATTACGTCGGAATCTGTCGTAAAACACCTTGGTGTGTGTTTACGGTTAAAATTATTATTTATTTCTCTAAGATTTACAAAATCACTTATCGAGAAACAAAGCAACTTATAGCTATTAACAATATCGTCATTAGTAATCCCAGAACAGCACAGAAACGGATCTACATTTTTATAAGTGGGTAATTGTATATCTATTATAGCAAAATATAAAATATTCCAGAGCGGAGCGTTTTTGATGGGTAGGTTCACAATAACACTCACGCACGACGTCGCGCGCCGGTGCTGTGGCTACGCTTCGAGCATGTTGTTCTTATCGCTAGTTTTATAAGGCATCGTTTACACTGTACAGTAACATTATAAATATAATAGCATAATTTGTTTATTAGTTATTACTTCTAGCCGTCAAAGATGTGTTTTTTTAGTATTTTTTTAAAATTAATCATAGTTTTTATTTCTTTTAGATGTCTGGGTAGTGAGTTATAAAGTTGGGCTCCTTCATATGCAATGTTTTTTTTTCCATGATTAGTCCTAGGTTTGTGTAGAACTATGTTATGTGCTCGTCGTGATGAACGCTCCTGTATTTCATTGTTTCTTGTGAATGATATTTGTGTGTGTATGTCTTTTGTTAGGATTTTTCTAACCAATATGCAAGTGTTGTATTGATAAATATGGTTAATGTTAAGTAGTTTAGTATCATTATAAATTTCATTGGTGGATGTTAAGTAGTGATAGTCGAATAGGGCTTTAATAATTTTGTTTTGGGAAATTTGTAGCTTGTTTATGTTTGTTTTGGTAGCTGATCCCCAGACTTCAATTAGATATTCAATATGCGGTTTTACTAAAGAATTGTATATAGTATAGCGGACTTTTGGTGGTAGACATCTAGCTATGCTACGTAGTGCACCTGTGAGGCTTGATAGTTTGGTACAGATGTTTTCTATGTGTGGTTGCCATGTTAAGTGTTTGTCAAGCGTTAGGCCCAAATACTTCTCTGTATTAACTTTGTTTAAGATATCTCCATTAATTGATAAAGGCTTATAGTGAGGGATCCTTTTGTTTTTAGTTGAAAAAATAATATAATTAGTTTTAGCTGTATTTATGGTCAGAAGGTTATCTAAGAACCACTTTTCCATAGTAATAAGGTCATTTTGCGCCTCTTGAATAATTTTCTCAATAGAATGACCGAAGTAAAAAAGACAGGTGTCATCAGCATAGAGTGTTATATGTCCTTTCAATCCTAATCTATTCAAGTTATTGACATAAATGAGGAACAGAAGGGGCCCTAATATTGATCCTTGGGGTACGCCACAGTTAATCTTTTTAGCACTGCTGACACTTTTTCCTATTTTAACAACTTGATAACGATCGGCTAGGTATGACTCAAACATTTTGAACGCATTTCCGGCTATTCCTATTGATGTTAATTTTTGTAAAAGTAGATCATGACTGACAGTATCAAAAGCCTTTTTTAGGTCTATAAAAACACCCAGTGCTACTTGTTTTTGATCGATTTTAGTTTTTATTTTCGTTACCAAATCTACTGCGGCAGACAACGTGTTAGACTTTGGCCTAAATCCGTATTGTCGTTCATAGAGGAAACCGAAAGAATCTAAATAGTGGCTAAGTCTGTTATGTATCAATTTTTCCAATATTTTGGAAAGTACTGGTAGCACTGATATGGGTCTGTAGTTCCCTGGTTCCGATTTAGATCCTGATTTAAAGATAGAAGCAACTTTAGCGATTTTAAGTGTTTCCGGAAAATGACCTGCGGATAAACAGCTATTCATGCATAATACCAGATTGGGGAGTACGAGTGATTTTATATGTTTAATTGCCTTGACACTAATCCCGTCTATGCCAGTGCTGGCGTTCGATTTCAAGTTATCGATGATTTTCCCTACTTCTGTGATGTTGGTTAGTGACATTTGTGATAGTCCTGGAGCATTGGTATGTAGTGAAGTGATATTTATGTTGTGTCTATGGTGTGTCGAGGTTATTTTGTTTGCTAGGTATATGCCTATATTGGAAAAGTATGTATTAAAATATTCGCAAATGTCTTTCTCGTCTGTTATGAAGCCTGAGGGTGTTTGCAATTTTAGAGGAGTACAACTTTCTTTGGTTTTATTTTTAGATAGGTTATTTATAAGTTTCCACATCTTTAACGGCTTACCTTTACATTCATCAAACGATTTCTTAAAGTATTTATTTTTTACCGACTGTATATATTGAAATACACTTTTTCTTTCACTGTTGAATTTTTCTTCTAGCTTCTTATTGTTCGGGTCATTTTTGTGTTGTCTCGATAGGTTATTCCTTGTGTTTATTCTAGCAATTATATCTTTTGTTATCCATTCTGTTCGGGGTGGGTTTAAAATCTTAATTTTAGTTGTCTGATTTTCTTTGATTGCCAGTTTTATTGTGTTTTCTAGTTTTATAAAGTCTTCACCGACCACAGAAAAGTCAATTTCTTTTATAGTCTTGTACAGTTTCGCAAATGAGAGGTTTTTTATTTGTATTCTTTTCTTAGGTTCAGGTTTGTACTGATTGACCTGTAGAAAAATTTGTTTATGGTCTGACATGCTAGATTCAATAATGTTTTGACTTTTGTAAGAGCCAGTTCCCCTCGAACTCAAACCGCGGCCCTGGCAGTCTGCAGTCCGTTGGGGCTCTTAAGGGTCAGGATAACGGGTCATCAACAACTACTCTGGTGTTGCAGGTGTCCATGGGCGACGCTGACTACTTACCACCAGATGGCTCATCAGCTCGTTTGCCGAATTAAATCCATCCAAAAAAAGCACCAAGGATTTTTTATTCATCGAGACTGCCAGATAACTTGTGCAGCACAGATTTTTCTAGTACATTTTTATGTTGTTGGCAATACCATTACTTACAATGCTGCCACTATCGTCGTGTAATGTGCGAGATAGCGCAAGCCCGCTACTGTCGTTATTGCGCTCTGTAAAGTTTAGCTAAACTGTTCTACTGCCATATGAGTTTACCGTGATAGTCAGTTTATACTATACTAACTAACCTCCTTACTAGTAAATGTTCTATCAGTTGTTTATAGTTCCATACTGTTTGGTTTTTTTTTTTATTGGCAAACCACTTAGTGGTAAGTAGTCATCGTCGCCCATGGACACCTGCAACACCAGAGGAATTGTTGATGCGTTGCCGATCCGTAAGATCCCTTACGAACTGTAACCGAGGGGAACTGACTCTTACGCGCAAAAGTCGAAACACATCAGGGTGGTGCTTTACAACGGGATCCGACATAAGGGTGGTCGCCAGTCAGTCGGATCCCAGGAGGTTGTACCACCGAGCATGTCATAAATTTTGTCGCCTCTGACGAGATGGCTATCTGAGTGACACTGAGAAACATTATTCTGACCCATCCCCACACCGCGGCATTTTTTTATTTGAATTGATATTTGGACGACATAATAGCACGTATTCCTTGAAGTGTAAGGCGTAGTGTAGGGAACGAACCTATTGCTACAAGGCGTGTGCAACAATCTGTATTCCTTGTACTTATAATTAATGTCGGTTAATGCCTCCTCTGTCTTCTTACACAGTGGTATAGCTACGCGAGCCGGGCCGTGAAGGCGTGGGTGTCCCTTAACCCGAAGATCGCTTGCCCGCGGACCAGCGATCGAACTGCCCATTACGAGATTACATTTTGATTACACAGTGTAGCCTAGCTAGTTTTCTAGAATAGGTCTAATTAGTGTATTGAAACATAACAACCGTACCGACATAGCTTGCACATACAAAATATTGGCTATGACTTTTTAATATCCAGCTTAAGACTAACTAACATCTCTCAGTATCCAGATAAAGAATATAAAATACTTCAACAATTTTTCTAAAAAGATTTCCTATTTATCGGTCTGGAACACTTATAATGAACAATAAAATGCCCCACATAATAAATAATGACTATCTGATCACAAAATGGCAGGATAATAGGCTGAAACTCGACCGCTCTCGAGCTCACTTGAGCAAAATGCTGGATATTGGAACACAGCCTAATGAGTGCTTGAACAACAGCACAAAAGGCCACGACAATGCACGACAGTACACGACAATGCGCGAGTGTGCACTGCTCTAGATAATAGACTCGGGTTGGAGTCTAGTATGTATTACAATGGGCGCTAAGAGCTCGTTTCGGGACTTTTAAATGGATCGTCTGCTTTATCTGTAATTGGTTTCAACAATATTCACGGAGCAATTAATTTTACTTTTCTTGGCTTGCGGCTAAATAGCGTAATTAAGTCGGCCGATTGCCCTTCAAGGTTAATGTTTGAACGAGTATCCATTTTGTACATATCGAGCCTTCCTACCTCATCTTGCGGAGTACGTTCATCCATGAAACTCAGTAGTATACAGAAGCTCAAACAGATTGATAAAAATATATATCACTATCAAGGCAGGTGCATAAATTGACAAAGAAATCAGAAGAAATTCTACATGTGCAAAATAATAAAGATATACTTACACAAAGCTAGGTATATAATATGTATTTATAATGATCGATAAAATACTGCCCATTATACATACCTTTTTTTTACTTAGGTCGACAAACGAGATAACGAGTTATCTCAAATGCAAATGTCTATGGGCGATGCTGACATCGCCCATAGACATTTGCAACACCAGAGGAGTTGCCGACCCTTAAGAGCACCTACGGATTGCAGACTGCCAGAGCTGCAGCAACCCATGGAGAATTGGCTCTTACGCGCAAAAATTATAACAACCATTAAGGTTCTTTACGACAGAATCCAACGTAAAGGTGGTTGCCAACCGGTCAGACCCCAAGAGGTCCTAGCAAGTCAGATATTTTCTCGCCTCTTACGAGATGCCTATCTGAGTGGTAGTGAGGGGTATTCTGGCCCGTCTCCACACGGGGATCTCTTTTTTGTACATCAATGATTTGTGATATACTCGTATATTTGTAAATATGAAGAAAAGCAAAAGATCGCTACTATAAGAGCTCACTATTTATTTGTTGATTTTCTCTCGTTTTATGCATTTCATCAGTCATTGACACTTGATCCGGTTTTAATCAAACTTAACTCATTCGTTTCTCAGTGAACGGTCCAACTTCTAACCAGCTTTCAAATTGCTAGCTTAAAATATTTACTGCTAAACTGTATACTGTAAAATTGAACCATGATAAATCACTCTCGTTTTGTATTTTTTCCTATAAACAAGTGTATTCTAAAGTCATACGTAGATACTGATTCTCCTTTCTCCTTAAAAAAGAGATCTTTATAATGTAGGCACACTACTGGTAAGCGAACAATATATGGCAAGGCGGTCATATATTCCTAATAAGGAATGTATTCATAAACAACTGCCGATCACCTGTTATCTCTTGCTCGCATAGTACAGAGGCCATATTATGACATGTTAACGCCATCATTTTTAGGTTGTAAGAAAGAGATGAGGCTAATATGTAGAGCGGCATCTCTTTCTCACAACGTAAAAATTATGGCGTTAACACGTTATGATACGGTCCCAGTACTGTATTATATCAAACTTATAAATTCTAATTTAGTCATTTCTTACGTCGCGTTCACTCCACGTTCAGGGCGTCCGCTGTTTTCCTTACCCAAAGACAACATTAGTACCTAGTCTTCACGAATATAATAGATGCTACTTGTTACGATTCTTGCATACTACTTTCACTTTTTCAACGCTCATATATCTTCTCATACACACGCGCCCATTGCGTTGACCTTTTGAAGGACCTCACCAATAAGATTAGCGTTTGTGCTTCTAGGTTCTAGGGAATCCTTTTTCGACGCTGCCATTCGCCTTATAAATTTCTTCAGCATTTATCGTCTCAACAAGCTCGAACCATGTCAGCAAATTCTTTTCAATTCATATCACCATGTCATCTCTCAACCACAACGTTGTCTTATCACACTATTTCTCAATCTATCATTCCCGTATACTTCGCTAGGAAGGCATTTCCACAACATTTAATGTCGTTTCATGTCCTTTCAGCCACACTCAACATTCACTTCCATACATAGTAAAAAACAGCACTTTATTAAAACACGTAAATTAATTAATATAATTATACTAATATCTATGAGAGAGTATCTACCAGATAAAGCTGGCATTATATTTTACATAAACATTTCTTTTTCTAAAATCAACAAGTAATTAATTAACTTGACAATGCCGAAACCTCGTAATTTCTTTAATAACATTCTACGAACTTCTAATTAGAAGCTTTTCCTCATAATGTTAAAGGTAAAGTAAGTACCTACTCGTATAACTTCCTACGTATTCTGTGTTGGGCTGGTTGGCTAGGGCCAAACAAAAATTATTATAGAATGCCAGATTTTTCGATACACTCGCGCAGAGGTTGAAAGATGGGCTTTTGCCCGACAGGTAGAAGGTTTAATTTTCTCATTGCACGAATATTTGTTGTTTGTTCTATATGTAGTTTATGATTTTTAGGCAGTGTTTTTTTCTAGAAAAGGCAGGAGACACTTAACTCTAACAAAAATAGCTTAATACTCCACTTCGCTTAAAAAAAATACAATTTCTTTTTCAAGATTTTATTTAAAAACTTTTCACCGGGATTAATATGTCTACTCGTGCAAAATTACAGATTTCTAGTACTAAAAGAGTCTGAGCTAAGCCGCGGACAGACAAACGGACGGACACGGACAAACTATAAGGATTCCTTGTTTTCTACGGAACCCTTATAAAAAGGTTAACGTCGAATAAATTTCAGTTAAGTTTTAACAGGTTTCAATGATATTACATGTTAGGTATAGTTTTGTCAGTTTCCCCATCTACAAAGATAATAGGAATACGTTTATAAAGTATCTACTTCTTTCTATAAATTTTTCTTTCTACGAGGTGAGTAATATGGGAATTATTACATAATCTTTAAAAAATATAAATATTTTATATACATTTTAGTACGGATCACTGGCTTGATAATAATGCTACAAAGGTTTTCCTTTTGTAATAATGAAAACTTTTAAACAGAAATTTTCTTTTCAATCGCGCAATAAATATCTTTGAAGTTAACAGGTTGTTGAGATAGGTACAGGTGAGAAAAATACCTAATAAAATACGTACATTTACAAACCCGAATGAGCACATACACAAACACTCAGTCATACAAATATTCTCTCTCTCTCTCTCTCTCTCTCCGCGCGGGGATTGAACCCACAACGCATAGCGCAATAGTCAGTCGCTCAGCCACCACACCAAACGCGCCTTCAAATTCCGAGTTACTTATCACTCGACTTCTTTTATATTTGTCATATTTGACGATTAACCTTTCCTTTTCTTTTTAAAGAGCAGTGGTAGCCTAGTGTTTTGTTTATTCCTGATAGTCTTACGCTTGACCGCCAGTTCGCCTGAAGTTAAGCGACACTACTTTACTATGGAGCGCGCTTGCCTAGAAGAAACTGAATCACTCGTGATTTAAAGACACTCGGATTATATCTATGCTCATGATAAAATTGTACTTAAAGGTTTCGTTCAGGTTTTGGAATGTCCACCATGAATCGATTTCGCTTTTTCTTGCTAATAAGGAGTGATATGACAATTATTAGTCTACAATATCGTAGGTCTCGATTTCCATCCACGGCACGCACCTCTGAATTGTCCCAGTCTTGTGCGTATTCATAAAATTGATTATCACTCGTTTAAACGTTAAAGGAAAACATGGTGAGGCTGCCAACCCGCATTAGGCCAGCGTGGGAAAGTGGGTAGATGAATGAATAACCTTTTAGGTAACAGAAATAATTGTAGGAATGTAATAGTTACTTAAACTAAGTGTAGGAATCTAGATGTCAAAGACGCAAGTTAGCTCATTAGTGTGGCAATTTGGTCCGCGGCGGGATTACCTTTTCATGCGGAGGCACAGCTTCACAGAGATTAGTCAGCTAATCCAGTTATAGTGGATGCCATTTGTAATAGGATAAGTGTCAGCTATACTGAAGGCTTTGTTTTACTTCACCTTTTATTTCTATCTTTGTATATAAAGTGTTGTTCATTAAAATTGACTGCTAATTGTGAAGACCTGGATTCGATATCTGAATCGAGCAAAGTGGGGTTTTCTACGAAATTGTCAGCTCAGAGTTTAGATTCATACCAAATCGCAATAGGCTTGCTCCATCATTGACACATTAAATTTTATTAACACCCATTTATTATAATTTTATTTGAAACTAGATCAAAAAATAGGATACCATATTTTTTAATATTCAATCATTTTCATATCTATTTTCGACTATGCCAAATGACGTCATTTGTATGTTTCAAACGGCTAAACGATGATATGACGTAATTTTTCTGAACCCTCAATTTTTTTTCTGTCAGTTTGGCATCTATCGTAATTATTCATAACCTTACATTACTTACTTTGTTGTTGATTTACTATTATTTCAACAAAAAATCAATTTTTTCAGTTTCTGTCATATAAGTGACGTCACCATAGGTTTTATCATTTTAATTTTTTTTCTCCGAAATGAAGAAATATAAAAAAATGATTTGAAACTCAGGATAAGAAATAGTATGTTTTTTGGTGGCTTAATAATTTTGAAATGTTGTCAATTACATGGGACCTGAAAATACTGGGAAACTGTGGGTGTACATTAGTACATCTCAGTCCAACTCATAACATCACATACCATCACGCCTGTATTCCCCGAAGGGTTAGGCAGAGGCGTAAATTGTACACCCACAGTTCGCCGGTATGTTTAGGTCCCATGTAATAGGGGGCGAGCCTATTGCCATTAACCGGGCACAAATCCAGACTCCGAGCTGCTACTGAGAATTTCACAGAAAAACCCAATAACACTTTGCTCTACCTAGGGATTGAACCCAGGACTTGAGACCACTAGACTAATGAGGCTGCCCAACTCGGATCCTAAAAATACTCTTCCCAACATTTACAGCTTAAATTTCCAATCTCCCAATGATTTCAAGTAGAATAAAATGTTTTACAGAAGCAACATACGTTATTGAAGTCTCAACATCCTGTACTTTAACAAGCACCTAATAGTGTCAATTTATTCAAGGCAATGTTCACCAATATTCGGTAACACCGCACTAGCGTCCTCGAGAGCACTTGGAAGCTCTTGTGCCTACATTTGTTATACCACTTCAAACCCCGCTGTGCCCAGAACACTCAATTTCGATTCTTATTTTCTAGACCGTGTTATTTCTACTGATCTTAGAAATACGATATTCAATATAAAGGTCAATTAACCCTAAGACGATGAATACTAACGTAATTCATAATTTATTTTCTTCTTTGTATTGACTATGCGATGAACGAGCACATGAGCCACCTGATGGTAATTTGTTAACGCCAGCTATGGAAACCTGCAACATAAACTCAGAGAATAGTTTTTTTTTTAAGTTCATATTAAAACCACAAATACAATTGCGGAATTTAAAACCATTGCGGGTTTAAGTAGACCCATTCTGCTGACGGCACGCTCGCATTTATCATTGTGTAGCTCAATCAACTTTAGGAAAATATTATTTCAATAGGTCACCTAAAATATTCGAAGCTCTGTACGTATATCTAGCCCAAAGAGCACTCACATTTACTTACATTATAAGGAATAATAATAGCAAAAAATAAGTAGCTTGTAGAGCTTTAGATGTAAGCAAATCGCTTTAACGTGTTTTGCAAAAACGTTATATCGTACTATGTGATGGTACGAGTATGTATGGTCTTGTTAATGGTAGAATTCAAATCCACGACATAGCGTGTATTTTGCGTGCGGGTCGACATACAACTAAATTCACATAGTAGTAACGCGTTCAAAGCTCGGACTAATGAAAATCGAACTCGTGTTTGGCACTGGCCGTTGGGAATATATTGCAGATTGCAGCATTGTAGTTGAGGTACGTAGGTTATCATAGCACGGCTCGTCTCTACTCGTTCCGTACGTATCGTAACAAGTTCGCTCCACAACTTGTTCATGCGATTGCTTTTATTGCCATCGCTTTGTTATAGCCTCGTCTCGCTCCCCGTAACAAGTATAGTTTTCTGCAAGTTTTTACTTGGAAAACTATAAAATGCCAGATGTTGTTCTACGTATTGAAGTTCTAATATTTCTTGTTAGCACACCGTTATAGGTGGTAAAATAAAAAATAAAAATGATGATAAAATGATATTTATTTCTGTAAATAGATCATTTAAGGATACTTTTACAAGTCAATGCTTTACATTTGTTTTAAATTAGATGGCCCCGGCATTTCCTAACTGACGACCTCTGAGAAGAAACACCGAAACAAACTCAGAGAATCATGGTAAAAGTAAAAGTAAAAGTGCAGATTGGTAGATTATTGTGGTTTAACAGTGGTAGCCACGTCTGTTTTATGGATGGGTGACCAATCTCTACATATATTAGCATTATGTGCGGGAAATCTCCATCTCTGACTAAAGTAGAAGGTATCTATTGACGATCTTTTACTTTCATGTTTCGATATTAGGTGCGATTCCCAGGTTATTATTGTGGAAGTATTAGGGTTTTCTATGACATTCTTAATAGCAACTCATAGTTTGGATTCGTGCCCAATTAATAGAATAGAATAGAATATTCTTTATTGCACACCAAAAACTAAATGTAAAGTACAATTTTATAAATCATGTAATGGTACAATGGGCGGTCTTATCGCTAAAAGCGATCTCTTACAGACGACCTTCGGATGGACTCCTGATAAAAAGGATAGGTAATATTTAGGTAGTCCGGCGTTAGGTTCTGAAATTATGAATTAACAGTAATTTATAAAAAAAATCAATAAAAATAAATAAGCCACTTGAGTTTTTTACGAATCGGATACATGATCATACTTGCGCAAGCGAAATATAAATCTTATGCAGAAGTTCTGGAGACGCTCAAGTTTATTTAGCTGTACTTCAGTGAGATCGAGATAGCTGACATCGGCATAATCAAGGATAGGAAGAAGAAGGGATTGTGCTAACGCAGTTTTGGTGGCAGTTCGCAAAAAGTTGCGCAGTTTCCTCAGCGACCCAGATGATGCGAATAATTTACGGCTATCTTCCTGTAACTGAGGATCCCAAGAAAAATGTTTATCCAACAGAATTCCTAAATTTTTTACCGTCTCACTGATCTCCCATCAAAAGTACCTCGAGAATTTGAGACCAATCTATCCTCGCATATAATCTAGGACTGCCAATAACTTTGACCTATAACAGTAACTATGATCCTTCTTCGAAGGATTCACCTTAAGTCCGTACGCCTTACTTACTCCAATTATGTATGCATATTAAATCCTTATTAATAGCGTCAAATGCATTTGGGAGCTCCGAAAGGTAAGCCTGTCTATAAATTTGCAAATCATCTGCATATAGGCGGTAGGAATAAAGAAGTTTATGAGAAATGGAATTAATAAATATGGCGAAGAGTAGAGGAGATAAAACGCTACCCTGCGGTACACCAACACAAGTATTACACCAAGAAGAGGAACTATCTTCAATGGATATACGTTGACGCGGACCAGACAGGTAACTTCGAAACCAGTCGATAGCCGTTGGAGATATGTTAAGCGAGCAAAACATCGCAAGAAGGATGTCAAAATCAACGGTATTAAATGCATTAGGAACTAAAGTCCACTAAGCATAGAACCGTTAGATTTCCACTTTCCATGCCTGACCTTATATCGGCCTTGATGTTGGTTAGAGCTGTAGTAGTGCTGTGACCAGGACAAAAACCGGATTGGAATAGATTAAGGAGACTAATGGCAATACGCTAATCATGGGAGCTAAACATGCTAGCAAACAGCCAACTATTGGTTGTATATTAATACACCTTTGATTAACCCTTCAGGAGACCAAGGTGTTACACATATATATGTGTTACATTATATATATATTTATCTGTAAAAATATTGTGCCCGCGTCGAACCACGCCGATACGCACGTCATGCTCGTGAACGGGTGCTTTCTGTCGATGCTGGTCAGCTCTAACTTTTTATGGTTCCGTATCTCAAAAGAAAAAATGGAATCCTTAAAGGATCACTTTGTTGTCCTTCCGTCCGTCCGTCCGTCTGTCTGTCAAAACCCTTTTTCTCGGGAACGCAAGGAGGTATCGAATTGAAATTAAAACCATATAATCATGTCTACAGTCCCTTAAAACTGTGATAAAATCAATCTTCTAAGTTAAGGTAAAAAAAGATACGGCCAAATAAGCCGCAAAAAACGTACCTATATTTCGACACTCTCACGGGAATCTAAATTTATAGGGTATTTTCCGTTGACCTAGAACTATGAAATTTGGCATTTTATACTACAAGTATAGGAGAAAATATGAAAACTGCATATTTGTAATTAGGTAATGTGAGTATCTACAAATTTGTACGGAACGGCTTTTTTTACATACCTTTAATGAATAAATCTTACACATCTAACTGCATTATTGTTAGCAATTATCTAAAACAAAGTTGTAAATATTAATATTGTAATGTTTTTTTTAAAGAGTATTTATCTACGCAAGTTTTCCATTCCATTTTTATTTATTTTCCGTGCGTCATGTCGACGTGAATAAAAGTATTTTCTTTCTTTCTTTCTTATGGAGTTTCTTGCCGGCTCTTCTCCATAAGACCCGCTTTTTGGAACCGTGTAACTACTTTTAGACTTTTCAATAGTACCCATTTTAGGGGTCTAATTGAACATTTTGACTTTCACTTTGACTAAGTTAATCACATTTGGTAGATTCAACAACAGGTGCAAGCTCTCTCACTTACCAACATAACAATAATTTGTCACAAAATGTTCTACACTTTAAATTTTGCTCCATTCAGCTGAGCAGAACTTGGTTAAATCATCGTTCATAGTCTCTTTTACTCAAGACGTGGCCCGCATAATTAATGTGACCAGATAACTGGTGCAACAAATGTGCATACATTAACACTCTTCAAAGTAAACATTCGACGGTGTGATATGTTAGTCTTACAAGGGTAATTAGAATTCCTAAAGTAAAGGCACAAGCAACCAAACAAACAGTGATACATACATGTATTACTGTTTTATTAGTTTAGTGATTATCGGTTATTGTGGTACTTACAGTACCCGCGCTTAGGCGTTAGGTCCCGGGTTCGATCCCAGATTCAGCAATGGGCAGTGTTATTGATTTTTGTTTGGGAGCAGTCCTAATTTTACATTATTGGACTTGGGTTGCCCGCCGGTACATTACTATTATCGTGTCGGGAAAAGGTCATTAGCCTGCTTAACTCACACTAAAGCAAATAATCTATACCTCGAGTTCCTATTAAGGCACCTTAAAACTGTGTCTCGTCACTAATTTCGACTCTAGTTAAATCTCATATTACGCGACATTATTATTCTTTACTCCAAAAAAAACTTTACTACAACAGCGGTAAGGTTGAAGTTTGCTCAAAAGCAAACTTTGAAGGAACCAAACTGCAATGTAACGGTGATATTCTAAGATTCGGCTTGTGCGGTGCAGCTTACAAAGTGGCGGGTTTGATTCCCGGGAGAAATTCGAGCAGTGATACCGATATTTGTTGGCTTCCGAATAACGCGATCTGGTTCAACATTGAAAGTCTTCTCGGGGGAGCGAGAAGTTGCTTTGGATTACGAACGATGCGGATATTTGATGAGGTTTTGTCGAGTATTTGTTTGCAGACATTTTGAAAGGCATTATGCTAGCAATTTTTTGGTTTGCACTTTCCTACATTGTAATCTGTGTATGTTATAATTTAAATCAGCGGTAGCCTAATGTCTAGGGCGTCAGACTTGCAATCATCTGGTTGCCGGTTCGAAACCCACCCATTGCACTACCGGCGTGAACCCACTTGTAACACAAGCATTTAGCTTAGCACGAGGAGTTAACAAGAATACTAGTAATGTGCGACCTACATGGCTAGTAAGCTTTTTAAGAAAGAAAAAAAAAATATCCGTCTATGAAAAAAGGAAGGGTAATGAGTTTAACAGTCTATGTATTTATTGTACATTGCATGTCTGTTAACACACATGTTTGCACGATATAGGTTTGCTGTGCGTCGTTTTAAAAATAAAAATAAATATTTTCTTTCATTCTCCATGGCAATGCAGGTGTAGGGAAACGGATGGCAACACCTACCCCTATGTGACCACAGGGCATGACGCTCTTATGCTGTATTACAACACAGGTGATCAATCACGCGAGTACCTACATAATTTACTCTCATGGCGAGTGGATTCGATTCCAGATAAAAATATGCTGTTTATACCGGATTCGGATGGAATATGATTCATGACTCCTATTATTTATGCCAGCATTTTGATTACGATCTGCCTACCTTTGAATAAATGTTACATTACGGGTCATCGTTTTGTTAGTGCCATAATTCTATCGGTCGGAGAGCGATTTAGGTTCTGCCAAAGATATTTATCACTTTTATAGTGTTGGTTTTCTCGGGGTCTGACGGGCTGGAGACCACCCTTACGTGGGAGTCCGTCAGATCGATGGCACGTTGTATTTTCCGTCGTACGGAGGGATCTCGATGTTCTGAGAGTAGTTTCCCACTCATAGATTGACCGGTAAGCACGGGCTAGTCTTGCAGATCAAGTTCCAGAAATTTCTTGTTCTGTAAAAACAAAATTGATAAATAAAAACACTACACCTAATTAAATTTATAAATGATGCGAAATAAATTATGAATAAGGATAAAACAACATCCGTTTCCTCATTTTCGTTGCGAATACAATGTTTGGAATTATTATTAAAGCGAGTTGCGCTCCTTCATTTCATATTGAAGGGCGCCATTTAAAATTCATTGGCAATCTCGTGTGTTAATTACCTACAAACGTAAAAGCGTTCGCACATTTAGTGAAAATATCGTAATTATATTACACAATGTTTTAACAGATCTAGGTTATCATAATGTTTATAATGAAAATGGAATTTGCAATGTGTTCGTTTTAAGATATTGTTTTTTGAGGGTGCGCTATACACCATGGACACCTGCAACACCAGAGGAGTTGCTGATGCGCCGCCGACCCTTAAGAGCCCTTAAAGACTGCAGATTGCTAGAGCCGCTGCAACCGAGGGGAATTGGTTCTTACGCGCAAAAGTCGAAACATACACCGAAGTGCTGCGAAACAGACTCCGAGGTAAGGGTGGTCGCCAGCCAATCAGACCCCAAGAGGTCCTACCACTGAGCAAGTCAGATATTTTCACGCCTCTTACGGGATGCCTATCTGAAAGGTAATGAGGAACAGTATTCTAAGGTACAGGTACATCATCACTTCACCATAACCATTTTACATAGATCATCATCATCAGCCTATAGCAGTCCACTGCTGGACGTAGGCCTCCTCCAATTTGCGCCATTTCACCCTTGGCTTTTCGCATCCAACTTCCGCGAACAATCATTTGCAAATCATCAGTCGATCTTGCCGGAGGGCGATAGTATTAACAATATGAAATCACTAGGTTTTATAGTGAATATTATTTTTGTGTGTATACTTATAATCATTGTCATAAATATAGGTACTGCGATGGAACAGTTAAAACATTAATTTCTTTATCCTTCAGTAAATATTGTATGTAACTAGGGTTGCCAACTCTTTGTCGATCAAAAATAGTAATAGTTCTAAAATTATTACCCTTAAAAATATAGTAGATAAAGAAAAGATGAAAAAAAATAGTCGGTTCCAAAATACCTACATATTTTGGAACCTACTATTTTTTTTTTCATCTTTTCTTTATCTTTAGGTGGTTCCAAAATACCTACTTTATTTCTTAAAGGAATATTTTTTGCTACTTATAGCCTTTATTAATAAATTTTTAGTTTTAAGGAATGGGTCATAGCTATTATTATAAATTTGAAATGAATATGCTTTGAGTTTGATGCCTTTAAAATATATTACTTTCGCCTATAATATATATTACATCGTTGGCAACCCTATGTGTAACCCGCGACAGGATAGAAAAAACAGAAGCGCCCTTTAAAGAACAATAATATGATTTTTACAAGTATATTATTATATTCATGTGACATCTACATATCTTGTACACTCAAGTACAAAATGTACATAGTATAATGTGAATAAATAATTCTTGTAAGACACACATCCATCCTAAGATAATATGATAAGGTAGGTACCTATTAACTTCATCCAAGAGGAAAATAATATTTCTGTGTAGTGATACAAATATGTGTTATTATGTAAATATTTTGATAAAATACTCCAGTGCTGGTCCGACTGTGACTGTTAACGCTATGCATATACTTTTTCCATTCGTCAGGAAGTTAGGAAAAGGCTTCCTAGCCTTATTCTATTTTTATTCAAAAATTCTCATTTGTAGCTTGGAGAATACCCAGTTAATCAGCTCGCTACATTCCTACGAGTAAACTGTAAGTGTATATTATTACTTCTCTGCCTAACCCTTCAGGGATACAGACGTGATAGTATCCTACTAATATTACAATGCGAAATTCTCTGTTACTTTTTCACGTCTAAAATGTGGAACCATTTTGGATTAATTCAGGACAAGTTACCTTTTGTCTCAAAGGTCAAAAATATTTTAGAAAGAGTGAAACTGCAGCAACAGCTATTGTTAAATAAATTGTGTGCTCAATCTCAAATGCATTCGAGTTATCAATAAAAAAACTACCACTATAATGTATGTGAGGTTTGCGTTTTCTTATACAATATAAACTAAACGGAAATAAGAACAGATATCTACATCACATATTATTTAAAACATTTTTTCCTGTACCAATTTCCTCCCGTGTTCCGATTCCCCTTGTCGTATATCATTGCGTCCCCGGGAGACCGTCAGCTCGCTTACGGTAAAAAACGGCATGCTGTCGCTATCTCCCCTGTGACAACTCTCATCGTCAAACACTACACTGACAAACAAACATACAGACAGACTTACTGATGTTTGTGGTGTAAATAGTTTTTTTTTATCAAATTTCGTGTTGATTAACATACTTATTTCTAAAATGTACGCGAATATTAGATATATTGAAATAACAAAATCTCGACGTTTAGGACCCCTTATAGCATCCATTGTCACGGCCAGGCGGGATTTTGATAATGTCAATATAACACGACAAAATCCGTAAACTGTTCAATAAATTTCGAGTTTCTACGACCAAATGGTTTGGGTCGTACGTAGTCAGTCAGTGAGAGAGTGAGTTGATGAGTCAAAACTTTAATCCTTATATTATTTAAAATCTCATATGCAGACGTTCACTAGGAAATGCCTGTATCTAGTAGCTAATGAAAAGGCTGATGACCATGTTACAGGGCGTTTATTTTTATGTAAAAATATATATCATCAGGATTGGTTAACATAGGGCAATATTGTATTAGGAAATAGGGTTACTTGCAACGATGACTCGTTAAATAAAAAAAACTACTCATCAAAGTTATTGCTTGTCACAATAAAAACTTATTGCGACAAGCAATAATTACCTTCTTAGTCTAGGTTTCTTGTAAATACACTGCTCTTTACCCGGTTTTTCGTTTAGATTTTATTTATTCGCGCCAAGTATACCTTAATGCACAACAAATCGAATTGTGCGGCCATTTTGTTAAGGACAATCGTTTAGCGCTATCAAATGGAATGATATTATCTTTGAAGGCAGTTGACGGTAATCTTGTAAGCCCCTAATGGTCCCTTCTAAGGCGCTGACGACTATACAATAAAATAATGTGTATATTGTAAGGTTTGTGGGATGAGGCTTGAGGATTTCTCAGCGGTCTCCATTTATTAATTATATTCTAATAAACTTCCTGCTATCTGCTAACTGCGATAGGATATACCTATGCAGGTTAAATTCCTAGGTTGAATATAGATTTTTCCTATATAACCTTATCTACAACATCTTTTTTAACAATCCTAAGAAATAGTTCGATGGGTCTTCGCTTATCGCAAAGGGATGTTCGATGACCACTATTTCATCCAATATATATTTCATGTCATGTACCCGACCCTATAAGGCCGCCATATTTCATTACCCTCCGTTTCCGGTTCCGGATGCCGATTTAGAATCGGGGATTATTTTCGGATTTCGAACAGGTGTTCTAAGGATTATGGAAAATAATTTTCACAGCAAAGGAGCTAACCCCTGGTGATATTTCAATGGGAATCAGCTCTCTTTCACTAGTTTAGGTAATTTTATGTGAATATTTTTATTGAATTTATGGCAATTATTGTAGGGGCTTGTCTGTCATCGTAGTTAGCCACTACGATCATTAACCGTTGACGACACGTTTGGCGTAGTGCTGAGCAATCGGCTTCTGCGCCACGTGTTGTGGGTTCGATCCACACACGAAGCAAATATGTTTATAACCTACAGGTAGTTGCTCCGGGTCTGGGTGTTTGTGTATGTGAGAATTTGTGTTTCTAAAAGCACCCACGATGCAGGAGAAAATCCTAGGGGGCAATATTTAAAAAAAAAACTGAACTAAAAATTAAGTTCTCCTGCACATGCCGCGGTCTGTGGATGGGTAGCCATCGAGACCCCTTCGTGCCTCAGAGAGCACGGAAAGCCGTCGGTACCAGTTGTCATACGAACACCTAGTTATCGGACTAGTATCGATGTATTGCCCAGTCATTGGGTCTATTCTTTTAATACAGGTATTGTACTCGTACAAAAAATTGGACATTGTCCAGACACTGGTAAGTAAACATATAGAGCCAGAAAGTTTAAACTGTTAGCAATAAGGTTCTGTTAGTACTCTCTAAATAGTTCTTGGTTCAACTATTACCCTCCTATATAGTCCTCCGTTGCAGTCGGGTAAAAAGCGCACCAACGAACAAGAACCTCAAAATTTTCGTTGTACAAATTGAGGTTGAAATTAGTCTTCAAATCTGGGTGGATCGTAAAAATAAAGCGTAGTGGGCGCAGGTGGTTTAATAAAAAAGAAATACCCGGTCCGTTTGTTTTATGGGCGCAATTATTTACTAAATTAAGTTGTCTATGGCCAGCATTTACGACGCAGTTAAAAGTTACATTTTCTAAAAGTTTCGGCTCTCATGTAAGCTATAATAGAGAATACATCAACAGGACAAGATATAAATTTACCTACACCAAACTATCTCAATCTAAGCATTTTTCCAACTATGCCAGTTTATGCAATATATTTTTTATTGCAAAAAAAAACTCCATATTCAGTTTTATCTTGGACGCTCAAATACAAGTTTCTAGCATGCATAGAACCCGTCACTCGCAGGTCATCTAGCCTATCATTCAAGAGCTAACATTTTTTCTACTTTACTATTTTATATCAAAGTCAGTCATTGTTCATCTCTCTAGGTACGACAAAACTACTGGGACGCTAAGTCGCAAACTACGTGACAACAACGTCGCGTCGTGTTTGTCGCACTTGTCTGACGAGCCACGTGACTGACACACACACTAGAAACGAAACACTAAAAAAATCTTACAACAATATCGTAGGTGAAAACACGCTATGCTTTAATGCTAACTGTGCCAGCTAGCAATAAAGAGACGTGACCAACGTAATGACGTGTATCTCTTTCTAGATTCATGACCATGTAAGTTTAAATAACTACTAGGCACAGCGGATTCCTTGTAAGAAAGGTTTTTTATCGTGCCCCCAAAATTTATCTGATTTCAATGAAATAACACTAAAAGCAAAAATTCTACTCCGTGAGTAAAATATTATACTTAAATGACTTTTCTAGTACCTCTAATCTAATACCGCAATTATTATAATTTTTGTCGAACTGATTGTATGGTTGTCAACATATTACCAATTCTCAATACTTCAAACGTTTTATTAATCCTCCGAAAATTTGTTACTCGTTCACATAAGCGTTAAACCAAAAATAAAGCAGAACACTTGTTAAAATTCAGGGGCGTCGTGCGCACGACAGCGTCGCGTTGCATTGTCGCAGGTGTGTGTGAAGTATAGCGGCTTGTCGCATGAATTATTCATGAGGCGTCGCGTCGCCGGACATTGCGACTGCGACTGGACGACCGGGTGCACTCAGGGTAAACTTTGGACACGGATTTTTCAGTGGTTTTTGGGTTTGCACGATAAATTGTGTGTCGTCTGATTGAAATCGAATAGACAGATAATTATTTTGTACTCTTCCTTTTCTTTCTATCGTAAAACACAACTTAGTTCAGTATAACGCAATACTGAGAGGCGATCTATGTCCAATAGTGGGACGATATATGGGTCGATAATGATGGCTGCCAATTTAGGGTTTTTATACATCATATTACTTGATGATTTCGTCAAATGTATATTTTTTTAATTGACCATGGAATTTTAGGACTACTCACGACCATACACGGGTTATATTTCAAGAAGTCTTTAATTGGTTTGGTTTGTTGAAGTCTCATAGTTGATTTATCATTCAGTACGTTTGTTTGTACAAATTATAAGAGACGTAGCAAGGGACCAGAAGAAGCAAAAATAAATGTACACGTGTTTATTTATTATATTATATTATATTATATTCAGGCTCCGTCATGATTGTACACATGATATCATTGTATAATATTTATAAAAACATTCTATTTCGCATACATATCGCGTTGTTATCTCCGGCAATTCCTAGAATTTCTAGAAAGTAGGATTTCTTCGTTCAGCAGTGGATGGCAATAGGCTGATAAGAGAGAGAGAGAGAGAGGATTTCTGGTGAAACAAGAAATATACCCAAACTATTGCGGAGTAGTAAGTACGGGTACAGGTGGTTTTCTTCACATCGTGTGGTGTCGATATTAAAAACACGGTATTTAATATAACAGTTTAATTTATTTTCGAAAATTAATAAAATTAAGTAATTAATTGATAGCAGTTTTGAAGTGTTACCACTTATTTGCTTACCGTCTGTTTTATCATTAATCAAGCTTCTTCTATTTATAGTTTATTTCATGTTTTATTCGAATTTTCATTGATAACGACCTTCTACGTTTTCCTAAACATAGGTTTTATTTAACGAAATACACAACTTATATATTGTGACCCACATAGCTAGAAAGCTTTATTTTTAAAAAAAAATTCCATAGCCAATCAATCAAATGCTAGAGGTACGAAAAATGGTTGATCATTTACAACTGTGCACCTCTACCCAACACCGTGCATAAACATCATTAAATATTTTTAAAGTGTCTTTGTAATTCTCAATGCGATATAAATTAATTTTAAACAAAATTATTCCTTGAAATAAGTAATAACGTGCTTCTTAAGCAAAATATTACTTACCGGTTTCAAGTAGGTACCTAGTACTACTTCGTCACAGTATATCAAATAGCTCCAAGCTAGCGTAACACAATGGATCAAAATCTATAATGCAATCCCCACTCAGTGGGGGACTGGGAGCCGGTGGATAGCTTATAAATTATTGTGTGTTGGAGGATATGGTGGATTGGGATGAATATACATATCAGCCACATCCAACGTGCTTGATATCCTACATTGCTGATAGTTCTTACTTTGTATCTTGTACTTGTATTGTGTGAGAAGTGTGTAGGTAAATTTACGAGTAGATCGCTATTCTTGGTCATGGCGCGGCTGTGAAGATTGATTAAACTGTCAGGTCAAACAGTGCTTGTCGTGATTTGTTTAAGGATGGAAGACCATTGTAATTACAACGAAATTATTCCCGTTATTGTTGTGAGGCCTAGCCGATATCCTGGTCGGTGATGACATGACCTTGGCTTGGTGACCTTGGCTCGGTCAAGTGTAACGTGGCCTCCTATTAGGTCCTCCCCTTTTTCGGCCCTTTTCAGCCATTTTCCTAGTTTTATAATAAATTACTAAAGTTGTGTAAAAATTTTAAAGTGTATATTGACTCAGTGTGCTGTGATCACATCGCCCCCTGCTTGTTTTAGAGTTTTACTTCGCATGACGTGCAAAGAGCACCTGAATTCATTGGAGTGCGAGCTTGTGAAATAAAATTGTGGGGACGAAATACTGTCGTATTAATGAAATTAGTTTTAATGTTTTAACAAAAATAATTAATAAAGGTATAGGGTAAGTAATAAGCATAGGGTATTTTATTACGTATCCGTACTTTACCTAATACAATTAATTATAGCCCTAGCAAACAAAGAACTCAAAGATTTACGAAAATATTTCATACATAACCCTCTTTATCTCTGAGGATTAGGACCAACATTCGAAAAAAATAATGAAGTTAGAAACAATATAGTTATATAATAAAAAAGTATTTGTTCTTTTAGCTGGATCTTGTCTAGTTTTCATTCCTACATGTTTATCTGTACTTTGGACTCATCCCGATTCAAACCTTTTTGTTATATCCCAGTGCTTAAAATCCTTATGAATTTATCGGCGTATGATCCATAAGAATTTCTATAGAATATAAAATGATATACCTTTGGCGATGCCCACATATATATTATGACAACATACAATGCTAGGGAAAGCCACCCATCTACGGTTTGTGTGCGACATATGAAGCTTAACCTAGCGAATTCTTTCGTATGTTTATCATTAAGGCTCGTGAGAGTACTCTCGTATAAAACAAGAAGTTTGTTGTTGGAAGCTCGACCCGATCGTGTTGACGCAGTGTCCACTGTGTACGCTCTATGTGTACTCTGTGTACACTGTGTACTGTGGCCTGTGTTTGTTCTACAGCTTTCACGCGATGCGATCTACGGAATGCAGACATGAAGCACTAGAACGTTGTCATGTTACAAGAGCACATTTCTTTACGTTAAGTTGTTTTATACCAGGATTTCGCATTTAAGTTATAAGTAACTTTTTAGTTTATGAATAATTCATAAGTAAAATTAATAACTGCGGACGGCTTAGTTTCAATTACGAAGTTTAAGAAACTAGATATCTGATAATTAAGTTTATAATCTCGAAAGTAGCCAACAATTGCGTGGGTAAATGATTCAAAGTCGGCTTAAGCTTTAGGCGGTGCCAAATTACGAGTAGTTCTTAATTTTAGATGGCGTCTATACCCATATCTATAGACACAGAGTCAGTGACGTTGCTGACTCATCAATAATATTTAAGAAAGACTGGCGGTCTATAGTTTCTGCCTACCACTTTGGGAGAATGGCATTAGTGTATGTATGTATGTAGATTGTGTTGTATCTTTAACATATAGATCATACCTAATTCGTTACCACTACGACACAAATATATGGTTTTGATAGAAGCAATAATAACACGAAATTCTAGTATCAAAATATCACAGAACTGCCAAATAAACCCCTGTAGAAGAAGCATTTAAGTAATAAAGACAAATGATCCGTATCTTAACGAAAGTATGCACCGTCTGCGTATCATAGAGTTAACATGTAATGGAGAAGACATCTCGAAGTTTCCGATTTCAATACCAACGCTGTCTACAACATATTTATAATGCTAGAAAGGTATAATATGTCTATGATGAACATAATACACCATTACGCCTATATTTTTTGAAGTGTTAGCTAGAGTTTGCTTTAATGTTTGGGACCCATGTAATAGAAGCCGAGCCTATGCCACCTAGGAGTCTGCCCATTACACCGTTTTATACCGTGACCGTACTAGGAACGTTACAGACAACAAAATAATATACCATCACGCCTGTATTCCCTGATTGGATTAGGCAGACGCGTACTAATGTACCCCCACAGTTCGCCGGTATGTTTAGGTCCCGTGTAATAGAGGGCGAGCTTACTGCCATTAACCGGGCACAAATCCAGACTCCGAGTTGCTACGGAAAATTGAATTTCATGAAAAAACCCAATAACACTTTGCTCGACCTGGGGATCGAACCCAGGACCTCTAGCATAGCAATCCGTCCCGCTTGGGACCACTAGACTAATGAGGCAGTCAATAAAATATTCGTGTTGATAGTCGTGTTTGACGTGGGTTCTCGTCTCTTCTGGTAAGATGCACCTCTATGTTTGCTATAAGGACCTTAAGAATATTAAGGCCATATTGCGTTTACAATATTCATGTGACGTCAACTGCAGCTATTGTTTTACGGGAAATAAATTGTTACTGTGAGATTAGATCTTGTGTTTGCGATATGAAAGGAACACTGAACTGGTATAGTGGATACTTACGTTTTCACGCAACGTTCTGTTTTATAGATAAAATTGTGACTGTAGTCGGTTTATAAAAGCTGGGAATTATTATTATTACTAGCGACCCGCCCGCAGTTTCAGAGTCGTAGTATCATGTTAAATAGCTTAAAACCTTCCTCTTGAATTATTATAAAACCGCTTCAAAATCCATTCCGTAGTTTTAAAGATTTATGAATACATAGGGACGGATAGACAGCGACAGCGACTTTGTTTTATACTATGTTTTTTTTTATGGGATAGGAGGGCAAACGTGCAGACGGATCGCCTGATGGTAAGCGATTACCGCCGCCCATGGACACCCGCAACACCAGAGGAGTCACGAGTGCGTTGCCGGTCTTTTATAAGGGGATTGGGCCTCCGGTAACCTCACTCACTCGGCGAAACACAACGTAATCGTTGTTTAACGCCGGTTTTCTGTGAGGCCGCGGTATCACTCCGGTCGTGCCGAAGCATGGCTCTCCCACGTAAAATATGTAAAGATGATAATGATGATTTATATACTACTTAATGACATACTGAGTTACCTTGAAATCTCAAGAACTATAAGACCTACAATGTGTTAAGTAAAGCAGTTATAGTGGACAATGTGAAGCCATAAGAAAAAAAGACTGGACAGACCCGTGGTCTTGTGTAAAGCCTAAAATCATTAAGCAAGCAATTTACTGCCTCATTAGTGTAGAGGTCCTAAGCGCGGCTACACTAGGGGCCTTGGGTTCGATTACCGGGTCGATTAGTGTTATTGGATTCTTCTATAAAATGTTCAGTAGCAAGTAGTTCGGAGCTTGGACCCCCTATTATATCGGACTTAAAGATATCGGCGAATTATGGGTGTGTATTAGTAAGTACACCTCAGTCAAACACTTTGGGGAATACAGGCGTGATGGTATAAGGTAAACAATCACAGTCGTCGAATGCCAGCGATTTTAAAAAGTTTATGCACATACAAGAATGAAATTGTAGAAAACATTAAGCTTGCTATATTATGTAATTACATGTTTTATTTTACATTAACAACGTTTTAAACAATTGAAGCTTATTTTTATTGTCCCCACATAAACGTTCACTTAAATGTTTTCTTTACTGCTGAGTGCTGTGTCAGGATTTATAAAAGTGTTACGAGTTTAACATAAAAGCTTGTAATTAAATAACAATTTTGTAAGCTACTAATTAAAAAACACAGAGCCTTCATAATATTTCTTCTCAATCTATCATACGATGCTACTCAAGCCTTGATATAGGACCTATAGAAACACACGCAAACGCACACACGTACACAAAACATATAACTCACACACACAACACACAATAGTCACCACACAAAGTATCTCCACTTAAATGTATCCCAAGCTTACCTATTTGCAGTAACAATTTACTTCCGTATAATCGCACTCCAGAGCCCCAAGATACAAGCTACGCTTAGTTTGAGGCTCACCATAACATGTGTTTTCTGTTTGTTACTTTTCTGGCAATAAACGATTTGTATTTGTAATATTTTTTGAAAATGCAATGCAATGAACAGACATAATAAAATGCCTTTATGAAAAGTAGCATACGCTTCTGGGCTCTAGTATTATCGGGTAGTATTATTGTCGAGAGGAGTTAATCAAAAAATCTATAATGACTTTTTCCTTTCAAAATCATCTGCGTTTAATTACCATTCACTGTAACAGCAAAGAAAAACATCGTGAGGAAACCAGCATGTCTAAGAAATCTCAACAGCATGAGAAGTCTGCCAACCCGCATTTGGTCAACGCTATGGAGTATATACGAACCCCTCTTTTGAGATCTTATTTTTAGAGGAGACCCTCATCCACCATTGGGATAGTAATTGGATTAATGACAAAGATAATGAAATAGAAACATGCTCGTAAAATATTATATGACACCTAAAAATACATATCGCTCCAGACGTTGAACGCCTCTGCTTAACCTATTATCATGAGTATGGTATGAGTAACCCAACTCATCATCATCAATACTTGTAACAAACAAGTGCAATCAAGCCATGTGTCATCTGACACATATTAAGGCCGTCACACACTGCCATTCACAATGGCGTAATTACACGGTTACCATCGATTAACGTTTTTGCTGCAAACGCAATTTCATACAAATTGAGTTTGTGATTTGTCAGCTCCAAATTGTTGGCGAAAAGCGTGATTAGTCTCTATAGCTGTAAGGTTTGCGATGTTTTTTGTTGAATATTACAAAACTTTTATAAAAAAAAAATGATTTAAATAGTAATATCGTGTATTTATGGTAAGCTATTTCTGGTATTTACAAAAATAATCGATGTAATAATTTGGCTTTAATCTATTATTTATTTATTCTTAGACAATTGTCGGAACACCTTATCAATTTACTTGCGATAAATTCAAAACATCATCGATATTTTTCCGCTCATAAATTCAATTAAGTCGTAATATGTGAACCGAAGCATCGGACACAAGGGTCGTCACTGACCACCACAATGGTGCTCGTAAATCATGCAACGCTTTGTTTGTAGTAATAAGCGCGCTAATTTATCAAGCGGTGACGTCTCAACATGGCTTGGTGCGTCGCGTCGGCGGCAGCGCGACAGCACGCGTGACTCGTGTGAGATAGGCTTAGTAGTAATGTCCATTTAATTGCCAGTGATTGTATTATGCGTATTGTTGAGCCTATAATTATTTTGTAAACTATTCCACAATCATCACAAATCGCGTTGACATTTTTATATTCACATTTGGAGAAACTTAAAGCTAAGCTGTATCGTCCTAATAATGAAAAACATTGCGTGTTTATTAATATCTAAATAGATTTCAGTCATAGTTGGATAACTTCTTAGATTATAAATGTTGAGTTTCTTTCATTATAATACATTTCACATTTATCCTAGTACTCAATTAAAAGAATATTTAGGAATCGCTTAAGTGAAGTATATTTTTTCATTAACAAGTAATGCTCTGTTACGAAAGTAAAAAGGACGTTTACTTTCGTCTAAGTCCCCTATATACATATTTCTTACAAAAGAATAAGGTCTGGAAACTCCTACATTTGAAACAGCTGTCATTTTGTCTTTCACTCCCGGATTAGTATGTAAATCTGTGACAAGCAACAAGAAAGTACATGAAAAGGTCTTATAATACCAGATTTGCATGACTTTGGGGTAAATTTTTTGAATAATTCGAGGTAATGTTGGAATAAATTGACCGAATGCCTTAGCATAGCAAAATGCGTTGGTGAAAAAGTGAAACAAGTGAATAATTTATTAGGATAGCCTTTGAACTTTTTGAGGGAATTCATCATTTACGGATTTCTGTGGAATATCTAGATTGATGCAAATTAAGATACTTTTAACTACGAGCTTATTATTATATTAAATAAGGTATATTTTCTCTATTTCCGTTAGGAGACTGCAGTGATCACTTTCTAAACAAGTCAGCTGTAATGTGTAAGAATAATATATTTATAAAAGACTAGCTGTTGTCTGTGGTTTCATTTGTATCCTAAAATAATTGACTCATTCTCAGGTCATCTGTTGCTCTCGTTAGAGGTCAAAGGCTTGGAGAGAAAAACCTGACATAATAATGTAAAGTACATGCCCAGTTTTGAGTAGAGCCGTCTCCAAAAGTCTGATTACACCTTCCAAACTTATCTACTTAAGTAATTGTGGAACTTTTGCTAAACAAGACGATAACTTTTGTACTAAGTCACTTAGCTCCAAATAATTGTACGTACTTGTTAAGTTAAAACTTTGTCAGTACTTATTAACAATGTTTGGAACCAGTCAGTGCTGAACAAGTTTCCATATCGTTGACGAGCATTACTCAAGTTTGACAAAAGAGGCTTTGTTATATATTTCTCTGCTACCTTTTTGGAGTAACTGCTTCATTGTCTAGTTTTCAAAAGTGCGTAGCTCACAGCAAGGTTTTGGTTTTGATTTCGATGACCTCCGAATAACTATTAAATCAGTTATAATATTTCTTTGAGAAGTTAGATACTTCTGTCTAAAAGGTTTTGTACAAAACACAAAATAATTGTAAAAATAAACTGAACTAAAAAAATATTGTATTTCTGGTCAGTTTTATATCTAGCTCAAAAAATGCTGTTGGAGTTTGTTGTAGCTCCGAGTTGTTCAACGTAGAATCCTCGCAAATTCGAAATTAACCCTATCACTTCTGGTTGCCGACTGCCGGTGTCATTAACACATGTAGATACTCTCTAAACTTGGCGCGCACAGAGTCGCGAGGTTAACACTGCGAGTGCCACGAGTGTGCCTCGCCTCGAGGTGAGCCTTTAGCTGTTCATTTTGCAATTTATAATTGTAATACTAAAGGTGAATGTTAGGAATTTACATAACAAATATTTAATATTTATGATCAGGCCTATTGATGAAGGATAAATGTTCTTCAATCCCATGATCCCTGCTATAGATTTGTGTGGCAGTATTTATATTTTAGTATTTTGGAGTTTGACATAGCCTGCCGACTTCCCACGAAAGTAAACTTAAACATACAATAGAAAAGTTCACTTTACAGATTCTATTGTATTCTAATGACATTTCAGATCCTTTACAGCGTCCATGGTACGCCATAGAATCCGTAAAGTGGTAGTATTTATTTATGTCCGACACCTACGTTTACAATAGTATTAGCCCGCCCAAACCGAAATACCAGTCCCACCACTGGTTCAGGTTTTGCAAATCGATATATTTATGGAGATAATTTGAATCTGTAACAGTTCTGTATATGGTACCACTTTAGCATACTAATCCGATATTAAGTAACTAACAATATTGTCGTGTAATTAACTGTACTATTCACTGCACTCCCGCGGCTCATGTTAATTGTTCACTTATGAACTTTTAATGATCGCATAAAATTATATTACTGAGTCGGGAGCTGTTTTAATGCGGTCGAGGAAGTTTTGTTACGAAATTAGATCTAAATTAATTTGAGCACTGCTCTGGGGATCAAAACAGTAGTACGTACTATTCTGTCAGTTTATATGAAGTTAAAATAAATGAGAAAAAATCTAACTTAGTGCTGTTACCGGAAATAATTGCTCACTTATGTAACGAGAAATAAAGTTAAGCACGAAAAAATAGTTAGATTTTTAAACTGTTTAAAAAAGAAGCAATAAGAAAACTTTAAATTGCCCCAAATAACACACTTTGTGATATAGCTAGCATATCGCTTTTTTATGGAATTAAGTCGGCAAACGAGCTGACGAGCCACTTGGTGGTAAGTAGTCATCGTCGCCCATAGACACCTGCAACACAAGACGAGTTGCTGATGCGTTGCCGACCCTTAAGATCCCCTACGGACTGCAGACTGCCAGACCGAGCAACCGAGGGGAACCAGCTCTTACGCGCAAAAGTCGAAACATACACCAAGGTGCTTTACAACAGACTCCGACGTAAGGGTGGTCGCCAGCCAGTCAGACCCCAAGAGATCCTGCCACCGAGCAAAATCTCTTTAGAAATCTAAAAATTGTTACGCAGCCAATTCAAAATAATGTCTCAATATAAAAATACTTTCATTTCCATCTTGTATCAGAATGAGTCCGATATACATACGTAATCACTGAGCATCGGAACTTGACCTTTTGACTTTGACCTTTGCCTCGTAATCAACTACAATATCGCGTCTCGAGCCAGCGAATAATGATCGAATGTATTGTGAGCGGCTGAATTGATTAGCTGCGAACACAACATGTTACTTAAGTCAGTGACGCTCAAACTTTTTGCTCACAGTTGAGTTTGCGAAAGTCGAAAGCAGAGTTTATGAACTTTTCTTTTATTTTGTATCAATGAGTTTGCCTAAATTCGTTCATCGATTCTTTATTGAACTCGATGGGCACAGTGACAGAGCTATTGGGCTTTGTGTTATGTGGTGCACAGGTTTGATTCCTACTAAAACAAATATGGTATAGTTCATGGGTGGTTTTGTAAAATTTTTGCTTTCGCAAAGAAACTACTGGAAAAGCGAGACTTTTTCTCTCTCTCTTAGTCACTTGAACGAAATCTACAGAAAAAAATATGTATTTCTTAGAAAAGTTTGACAATTGCAGACTTAGTTAATATTGAGATATTTAGCCACTGTAATGTCGGCTTAAATACGTTGTTAGTGATGACAAACGATGTGGTTTTACTGGCGTTACACAAACAAGCTCCGAGTTTAATGACCTGCACGATATTTGAGCAAAAATATTCTTATGTTAAATAAAAATTATCACTA
This sequence comes from Acronicta aceris, assembly GCA_910591435.1. Classification (NCBI taxonomy): domain Eukaryota; kingdom Metazoa; phylum Arthropoda; class Insecta; order Lepidoptera; family Noctuidae; genus Acronicta; species Acronicta aceris. The sequence continues at coordinate 231,287 of OU342778.1, read as the reverse complement.
AAAGTGTGATTGATATACACGGAATTAATTTTGACTGACAGTGACTTCTTATGATTCTTTAATTTTCACTTACCTGCAAAAAAATACAAACGATAATTATTCTTTTCAACAACAAAGTGTATAAAATTCTCGTGAATGTTAAAACAGTACAATATAATAACGTGTTCTATATAGGCTTTAGGGCTTTATTTTATTTTAGCTTTTCACGTTTAAGTTTACGTTTACAAACGAGCAGACAAGACACCTGACGGTAAGTATTCACCTGTGTCAATTGCACACCAGAGGAATCGCGTATCGCTGTTAAAAGGACCCCATGCAGGCTCAGACCGGAACCGTTCCACGAATGTACTTCACCTGCCCAGTGTAGACCTACATACTATAACTTTTTAGCAAAATCAAATGAAGCTTAGTTCTGCTCCTACGTTCATGAGATATCACCACATTACCGCGCGCGGTGACTCGAGACAAATTAATTGCTCATTACAAGCCGCAAGTTGAGCGTCAAAATGACGTCGTGACGCTTACGCGACGCAATTAACTAAATTACGCTGTTTTACGTCATTTTACGTGCGTAATTTTTGCGCATCGGTGCTTTTGCGCTCTTTTGTGCTTCATTGTTGAGTTATGTTATAACTTCAGAGTCATTCGTCTTCATTAATCATTGTTAAGCAGGCCTGCAATGCTTTGTATTTGAGTCTGAACGTAAAGAGGTACATCCTTTAACTTGTTAATGACGTAAGCAGAGCTGTAATGGATAAAAAACACATTAAATTAATTTGCAATAAACTCGCCTCCTTTTAACCGATCGGTGAATGGTAAACATTTTTGTATATATTTTTGGTATGCCGATGACGTTAATATGATACAAACAATATTATTTACCGTTTATTTCAATAAAATGAGTATTTGTTCCGCCATGGGTACTATAGGTACCTATCATTCTTCCGATTGCGATGAACTTTGGTAAGTTGCTGTGTGCGCGCCAGCTAAAATGTCTACCAACGAAAACATCCATATCTAGAATTAAATAAGTATAATGTATATATTTTTTATATGTACTGCATGTATTGTATGTACATATAAGTTTTGTTTGCCAAAATTGCAAATGAAATAGATAATATATTTTATCAAGAACTTTAAAATAATGTTTTTAAAAAGGTTACGTACGATGCATGCATTTTACTTTGGACATTCTCTCATCATTGTATTCCAAATAGTCAAAAGCAGTGTAAAAAGTGATGCAATGTTTGCGAGTGCCTACAACAATCACGCTAAAAGACTTTTGTAGAGGTACAGTGATAAAACGTGAGTTTATTTGTCCGTCAAACTATCGCTGTGAACGTTAAAACACTCCACTAACTTTTACGAGTTCCGAGTAAAAATGTTTTATAGTTGTCAGTATATTGGCATGGTCACAATCTTTTTAGCGTAATGTAAAATCTTTACGTATTGATCTGAAGGTAAACTATAATCTTTTCTATAGAACTAAACAGGTATTATCGCGCTATATATAAGTGCCTTTAATTTTGCTTGAAGTTTCGAGCAGGTTACACAGATCGTGGTCACAAGCAGATATATGTCATGCTTAACTATCGTGTCGCTATCGCAATGTTGTAATTCTTTGTCGGTTCTTCTCTATAAGACTTACAATTTAGAACCGTGCTCTATTTTTGACATTTAAAAGTAAAACATTTAACTTTCACTTTGTGTGAAGGAGGTGAAAGAATGCGAGATTATTTTGTTACAATTATCTCCCGATCCATAGTTGACTGGGTGCTTGAGTCAAGGCAAAGAAAATGCAAAGATTTTTAGTACGACTTTTTAATGTCCCGCTTCCTCCGAGATGGAAAACAATTATTCATTAGGGTTTCCCGCACTACGAAAAGTTGCTCTTTAGCTTAGAAATCATACCTGAAAATAGTCACATATCAATTGACACATAAGAATAGCAGGAACAGAGTTCAATAAACCTAAAAATATTCTAGTTCAAAGCACGATGGAAAGCGTTATTTGAAATACCTACGTAAACAATATTATCGCAGAAAATATCAAAATTGTATTTTTCGTATTCACAAACTCTTAAATAAACGCTTCAGTCAATCATATCAAGAAAATAGGAATAATATTTAAAAAGACGTCTGCTTATGTTTTCCATTCATACAGAAATGTGCGAAACACCAAATGAAAAAGACTTGAATAATTCTATTATATTCTTATAATGGAATCATTCAAGTGTAGAAATTAATTCCAATAATTCTATGATTAGTTTCATGTCACGAATGACATGAACATAATTACATGCTTACATTCAATATCAGAGTTAATGCAACCAGCACACTAACACACGATACCCAACCCCGACATTGTCCGACCTCTAATGTGATTCGACGAGGGCGTTCGATACATCATTGAATTAGCGAATGTGGATCCGTGTATTATTCATGCGGCCTCAGCTTCGGCCTTCGGTTCACCGAAAACTGTTGGCGTTTGCATTAATGTAGGCACGGATAAATATAATTTGAATTTGCGTTTATGTGTGTTTTATATTTATATTTTGAGATCTGAATCGTATTTTTATAAAATCATTGTCTCGAGTGATCAGAAGTGTATTAGTAAGTTTCTGATGGTTTGTCAAAATGGCTGCAGAAAATCAATAATACAACCCTTCTGGTTTTAGAGGCATGACACCTCTCAATGATATGGGGATGTAGACAGTCTGTAATAAAAGGGATTCCTTTGTTTGAACCCTGATCAAAGCTTGTATCGTCACTATGTCTACACAATTTTGAGTGACTTTGGCATCCGAAGTGTCTGACTACAAGGTGATAAAATAAATGGGAGCATTCTACAGTAACAGTGAGGTAGAGATTGGATTTGGAAGCAAAATAATGCAGCGAGGTTTGTTAGATTGATCATCTTCTACTTTACATACCCATATATAGGTTTGTATTTAATTAAATTAATTTGTTGGTTTTTTTTTTGTAAATTCTCTTCGAGTGTGATGCTTGTCAGTCGACGAAAGTATTAGATAAAAAGGCATCGAGCGACCTTTATGTTTTGATATTTATTTGCATGTTGATGTGTGTCTCGTTGCGTTATCTTTGTGCGTTGTTATTACTCACCTGAAAGAAATTTCATTTTAATAATGTAAGAACCTCCATAATTCAAATAAACTTTTAATGACGTAATAACGTAGCTATAACAGAAGCGTGATTATTTGTAAATTTTATTTTGATTGACTTTTAGAATTATGTGGAAGTTACATGGAAGGTGTTTCTATATTTTTAAATAAAAGCTCCACTTAATTACACTCACTTCGTAAAAAATATAAAATAAATCTAACAAAATGAACAAGAATTTCAGTATCTCACAAAAACCTCGCTGCGTAAATTTTAACTACCGTAAAAAGCCAGGTTTATTCGCTATGTAGCAAAATAAGCATGTTCTGGAATAACGGAGGATTACACAGACACGATTAATTCCCTGTCAGGGCACCCTGTTGGTTCAGAGTTAGCTTTTACTCGTGGGCTCACTCGTGTTGAATGGATTTATATTTCTTTTATAGTTGAAGAAAAGCCTACAAGTTTATTTTGCACTTAGGTACATAATTATTGTAACTGCTGATAGTCTAATTTGCAACATAAAAAAATAGACTTTCTTCATGAGATGTGTGGTGATTAATGCTCATCCCCTCTAAATATCAAAAAGTATTTCTACCCTATTTTTTTTAATATATATTATGTACTGATGGAACATACCTATTTGCAAAATAACCGTCCTTCTGGCGTAATCAAGTAATTAAAAAGCGCCAGCAATTAGTATGGCTTGACTTATATTTACCAAACATCTCTTCTTGCAGAGTTGACAAGGAGATGGGTGAGACCACTAAGGTAAGTACTTTGATAACCCGAGTACTCTCCGAGAGATCCTCAGAAACGTGCGGGTCGTTATTGAGGAGCTGGGGTGATTCGAATATATGAATTTCTATCGACAAAGTTCGTCAAAACAACCACTTACACTATGCCACAGACATCAAATAAAAAAAAACAAGTCGTGATACTAAAAAAGACGGGTTTATTCTTAGTAATATTAGGATTTATGTCTCAAGCATCATAAAATATATGAGCCTCCGAAGATTTTAAAGTGTGCTCCAGATAGTTCGCGTTCACTCCAATGGAAGGATTCTACTCAGTGTCTATTAAGTAAAAACTGTTGCGCGGAATAATAAATGGCACTTGAACAGTTTTTCAGGAAAGTGTCACAGAGCAGCTAAGTGGAAAATGTGTAGCGGGGAGGTAAATGACACGTGTAATGATGTTGTACGGTATATTTTAGGCTGTAGATATACGTATATTTACTGTGAACCGGTATAGACTGGGTTTTGTACTAGAAATAGTTTTGTTGAGTTTTTTTTATGTTCTAAGTAGCAGTTCGGAGGATTGTGCTCGGTTGATAGCAATAGGCTCACCTCCTATTACATACTTTATGAACTGTGTGTGTACATTAGCACATCTACGCCTAACCCTTTGGGGAATACAGCCGCGACGGGGCTATTATACAATTTTATAAGTATAGTGTGATTCAGGTTTTATGATAAATCCCTATCTTTAAAAACTGACTTTCGTTTCTAAAATAGATACTGTAACGGTTTTGAAACTTATAATTTTAAAATTGATTCACAAATTCATTAAGGTATATTTAAACGGCTATAATAAAACTTAATTACAGTTTTATTGGCCATGAGCGCTGGGTAACGTCGGAGGGCTCACTGGAATGGGGCTTAAATCAATTTGTAACGCATTAGGCATAATACACACTGTTTGATAGAGACGCAGTGTGGTCGTGGTTTTATTACACGATTACATTTAGCTAGTTCTACTGTGCAGATAGAGTGGTCTACTCTGCACACTGTTTTAACGGAGGGGACTTCATCAACATTATATCAGCCAAAAGACGTCCACTGCTAATCAAAAACTTAGCAATTCTATTAATTCTAGATAATTTATCGTAAGTAGTTTTTTTTTTCACAGTTTTAGGGACCGTATGACATTATAATTGATTTATCTAAATGTTTTTATTCGCCTATAGTCGCCAGCAGCACAGGTGGTATCACTCGCGCGTTGAAATAATAAGTTTGGACAATATCTTTTTCTTTTCTACTATAGACCATTCTTCCTTAGGAACTCTACCATTGCGTCGTGTGTTGTATGTTCTATTCCCACCCGTGGCAAATATTTGTGTGTGCGTATTTTTTTCGAATATTGGTGTACTTTGTATTCTTTAATTGTATCTTTGTGAAGTCCCCGTGACTCAGGGCTTGTGAGGAAGCTTTCCTTAAAGAAATTGTGAGAAAAATATGTCAAAATCCTTTTTCTCAAGCCCTATGGCAAGAAGATAAGTGCAAAGTTATTGTACGTTAACATTACGCTCCCGATAACTGCCGAACATCACCGACTCTTGCCGAACGGTACCGAGTAGGGACGCATTCTGTTAATAAAAGACGAGCGAAAGCACAAAATTGCAGGACTAAGTCGGTTGGAGATAATATTAAGTAGGTACTTAAAGGCTTGCCTTAAGATATTACTTGTTCTTTTTGTTATGTGAGACGATCTCAACGATAAAGACATCCAATTTCAACTGAGGACAATATCATAAAGCCTTCTTGTTTATTGGTAGCAAAAACTATGTTCTCGATTAATTAACTTTAACATCAATGCATGTATCATGACCATTCGCACACTATATAGGTAATTTATTGCACACCGAAAACGAATCACAAGTTAGTAGGTCTATACGAATTTATTTACAAAAAATGGTACATAAGGCAGACTTTATGCCATATGGCATTCTCTACCAGTCAACCTTCTATTGCATATGGCGCGCCCAACGCTTCCAATAAATCTACAATACATTTGAAATACACCTCCAATACAGTCCTGCTCTCCTGGTATTTTACAAAGAACTGGAGTTTAACGTCTAATATTTTCACATCGTATTTTACGAAACTTATTGTTGATAGAATAATGTCTAGCGATACTAGATAACAAATATTACCACACACACGTGTTAGACATAACGTAAATAAGAGAACATATTCCTTGGTATATTTTCAATATTATCGTTGCCCAAAAAACTGTACGGGTAAAACGAGCATAGACAGAATATTTTGCTAGAATTTATTTTCCTTCTCGGCTGTTGCTTAGTTTTGGCTTGTAGCTTGGAAGGAAAAACCTAATCTGTTTTTTCCTTTCCTTAAACATATTCAAAGACGCAATGAAAATGAATGGAAAAGATCTAAGAGGAAAAACTATATATGTAGTGTTTACTAAGGTGGCTCTCGCGACAAATTGAGGCCCAGTCCTTACATAGTGGCCCAAACCTAATTATAATTTGACAGTTATTAGGTACCTACTCACGTGCAGTTTTTTTTATATTTTATATCGACTTGACTTTGATCACTATCTCACCTGACGTTAACCGATACGTAAGATTTACGTGGGTAGGTAATATACGTAGGTATGTAATTTTAGTAAAACCAATATTCCTTGTATTTAAAACTATTTTCCAGTCCCACGAACGCAACTCATGAACATCACAATTCACAGCACTAAGCTTTAACACACGAAATTCAATTGTATGCTGAATTTCCGAAATGCGTAAATATGTTCACAGAGTGTGTCATGTTTAGTGGTGGGACACGCTGTTCACTCGCCGGCCGCGGTGTTGCCAAACTTCCGCTACCCCATTGTAATGCTACCTCGTTTCGCAGTCAAACTACCGCTGCCCATGGAAGCCATTGGGATAGAAATTGTCCACTTATGTGAATACATTTCTAAAGAAAAATAAATAAAACCATTCTCATAAACTGAAATACTTTTGCGTTTTATGAAAGTATTTGTCAAGGTCATAATATTGAAATACAAATGGCACATAGGACAAGAGAAGGACATTGCAGTCTCAAGTCACTACGAAACCGATTGCTCTAAGGGCGGATGATTCATGAGAATTTTCTGCAGTTTATAAAAACAGTTGAGCTAAGACTGAAATAGCTGAACAGATTTTAATGTGATATAACTAGACACTAAATCAGCCGTTTCTTAAAGGGACTACGAATAGTAAGTTCGATAAATTCTTCAAAAATATTGATACAGTTATAGTACAATATTAGGACACAATACCTTGAATGCCTGCTTTGTACCTGAACTAATAACTAAGTAGTTGATGCTAGCGGCGGACAAAGGCACCGCGCGGACTCGCCGGTGCTCATCCCGTCACAAACGGACGTCTCCTCATTCTCTCTTAACTCTGCTAATGACGCCAGACGATAAGATAAATCTTCTCGCTTTTTGCCTTACACCGAAGAGTAATGGTAGTTTTGGTTCAGTGAAGCTATCATCTACACACACGAGGCTACAGAAGCATTGAGCAGTATCTTATTTGTCTCGTGGCTGAGGGGTTTGATTCTCGTGTTGGATTTTCTGTAAGAAAATTTTTAGTAATTATTTTTTGTGGAAGGTTAATTATTGCAATAGGCTCCTCGCTTAATATATGGGACCTAAAGGTCCATTACAGTACAGCCAATCTTTCAAGGAAGACAAACATAGTAGGAAATGATATATGTATTGTGCCTATTAAGAGAATCCTGTTAATTGGATTCCAAACTGCTTCAAACAACATTTTATGGACTGAGTTTCAGTAGTGTACTTTTTCACAGTATCGTGCGCACTTTCCAAATGCCAAATGGACTGGCATAGCTATTTACTACACGTCAAGAAAATAAAGCTGAAATTTACTTGACGTAAATGACAGAAAGTAACACACATTCACTTGTAAATTTTCTCTCTTCTCATTACAGTGCGGTGTAACAGACGGCCCGCGCACGTCGGTCGACAACTTAAATCGAGTTGTCGCTGTTCGCTCGCTCCGCTTTGACGCACCTTCACGCTGAGCCACCACCTCGTCATTAGCACGTCGGCTTCTTGATTAGCGGTGCCGGTGAATTATGTGCTAATTGCGTTTGTGTGCTTCTCATATAATAGAACAGGATAGATCGTAAGGTGAACAAGAGAAATATTTATATCTTAGTTACAGATATTTAAGAATCTGGCAGTATTACTGCGATCGTAGAATATCCGGTAGACCGTAATCGGTTCGTTGTATGTTAGTTGAGGTCAGTTATTTCATGTTAATCATTGCGTTTGACTCTGTCTTGCGTACAGGGTCTTAAATATAGCAAGCATGCGATTCAAGCAATTTTGCTTTCACATGCCTGCGACAGAACTTGTGCCTGAAATTAGCGCCGATCTTACGTATGAGGGTCCGAGTAAAATTACATATTATTAGCCGTCCAAGAAGGCCAGGTGATATTAGAGAGCTCAATAACGATGAGGTATTTTCTTGTGTCCAAGATTTTCATACTATACATTCAATTCAAAATGTTAAGAATACATACTCTCTGTATTATTAAGATCAATAATTTTATCAATTCATCTGTAGGCACATATTTTAATCGCATAGAAATTAAAGTATACAGACACCTGTCCTGTCCGTCTTGTCCCTTATTTTCCTATCAGTTATCCGAAAAATGTCTTCAAGGAGAATGAGATATTATTATTATAAAGAGAATATTTCTCACATTGGAAGGTCACTGACTCATAGTGGTACCGTCACTCGATTACGTTCGTGTCCCGTGGGAAATGTCGCGTAATTTACTGATACAGATCATTCCCCTCATTTTTGAGATTTTACTATAATATTGCTAGGTAAAGCAAGTTATATAATTATTAAAAAATCACTCCACTCCATCTATTTCGATATTTCTAATATAACGTTTTATTAAAAAAATGTCTTTTTTTGCTGCTTATCTTTAGTTGGTTTATGTTATTGACAATTCGGTAATATATTCCTAATCATTTGTTTCACGTGAGCGAAGCCGCGGGTCAAAGCTTGTTGAGACTAAAAAGAAACCTCATTCCTAACTATAAGAAACTTCAAATAATCTATCCTGCTAAAGAATATTTATATCATTCTGTAAAAGAGAAAAATACAATAGCTGCATTTGTCAAATTAAAGCTTGAAACTGAATTGAAATATTTTTCTAAGACAAAGTATCTACCGACAGTCGTGAAGGCAACTTTGCATATATCAGGAAACAGAAGAGGAGTCGCCAGCTAATACATGATACAAAGAAGTTCCGATAGCGTTCGACCAGTTTGTCTTGAAGCAATGTGTTACAACACACATACATATGCATGAACACATGAACACATTTTGTGTCGCACAGTTGCTGTCTCGGGACCTAAGTATACAGAATTCAAGGCTTAGGAAGCGAACAGATGTGAGATGAAAGATTAGACAATAATATAATGTTTATCGGAAGTTTGAAGGAACAAATGATAGGTAATGTCCAATTCTCTCTCAAGTTGTGTATGGTAAATAAAAAGAACTTAACTATTTGAAACAACTACATAGATACATACAGTACAGGGAACGTAAAAATAAAATTTATAACTTCTTAAAATACAGCATTAAACCTGGAATATAAGAATTTTACAAAAGACAATTTTACAATAGGTATTATATTCTGTTACAGTTTTAAAGTTATTGTACAGACTTAAAAGGGCAACTTTTCTTTTGTGCAGTAATGTAAGGTGGAGACATCAAATCTAAATATTTAAACAATGTCACATGTTACTTTAGTATGGGAGTCCGATCATAATCCCAATTTCTGTAAAAACGTCTAACGCGAACAAATTAGATTTAACAAAAAATATATTTTGGTTTAGGTACCTATCAGGTTTCTCCTTGTGTACGCCGCCTTACGTGTCCACCCTACGACTTTATTACGGAGATAAAGTTTACTTTACTAGATACACAGTTCATTGTTATGCACCAATATTTTGTAGAGTCAGCGCATATTGCTCGCTCCGGCAAAAATGAGCTGAGTCGAGTAAAATGGAGATCTATCGAAGCTGGATATGGAGAATTTGTCTATGAATTTTATTATATTGCGCTCAGATTGCAGTGTAAATAAATCGGCCAAATATATAAATATATTTTATCAGGCCGGTATTGATATTTTGAAGTCAGTTCGATTGTTAGACTTGGTTCTTCTGGATAAATTGGCATTATTTTATGAGATTGACGAGGCGTCTTGTATTATCATCATACTATCATGCCTGTATTGTTCGAAGGGTAAACCCATAGTTGATCGGTATGTTTAGGTCCTATGTAAAAGGGGGCGACCCTATTGCCTTTAACCTGACACAAATCCAAACTCCGACTTCATAGTGAGAATTCCATAGCAAAACCCAACAACACTGCTCGATCTCGAAATCGAACCCAGACGACTGCTACGCTAAAGTAGCTGTCACACACTACTACTCCTGCTAGGACCACTACACTAATAAGGCATTTTTTTACTAACAGCATCTTGTATTTTACTGCTGAATAACGATGAAGCACAAAATTTTAAATAAAATACAAGTTGATGTATTTCCTTTTCTATAATAAGGAGCCTTTGTATTGTATTACAGTATCTAGTACTAAGATTCTTTAAAAAAAGAATTATTTTCTGCTCATATAAACATAGCTAAATGCTTTAACTTCATATTATCTTTCTATCATAACTTTAAGTTTTTTTATGTGATAGGAGGGCAAACGAGCAGACGGATCACCTGATGGTAAGCGATTACCGCCGCCCGCCGCCCATGGATACCCGCAACACCAGAGGAGTCATGAGCGCGTTGCCGACCTTTTAAAAGGGAATTGGTCCTCCGGTAATCTCACTCACTCGGCGAAACACAACGTAAGCGTTGTTTAACGCCGGTTTTCTGTGAGGCCGTGGTATCACTCCGGTCGAGCCGGCCCATTCGTGCCGAAGCATGGCTCTCCCACGTAAAAATCCTTAAGATCGGACAGATAAAACACACAACAGATTGTGAAGAAGTTAATGAGTAACCGCCGCCGGAGAAGACCAAAGTCTCTTTGACCAAAACTAGCATATTTTAATATGATACAGTGATAAAATTCGTGTCGCTCGTTTGATGATATGTCACAATAGAAAGCGAACTGAGCTACGAATATATATAGCGTGCAGTGTTGCCTCCGAGAGGCCATTTGTCTCGAGGCCCGGCGCCTCTCTCCGTGACAGATATCCTACGTACTCGTACTTTGACACGGCTTTTATCCTATATGGGCTATATGGACCGTACGACCCAATTTAGATTTTACGCGCTGCGATACGGAGTGTCAAGGATTTTGTGACTACTTTGCAAAAAGCACAATATATATGACATAGTCAGATATATAGCTGCGGTACAAAGCAATTTTTAGTTAATGTTCTTCTTTAAAGGTATTTTTTTTATTATTCCTATCACTTACTGTAGTCCTGTTAGTTCTTGTTAGCTCTAACAAAAGTTTATGCTCGAGAGTCGCCAACGTAAATAATAATAATTATTATATTTAACGAAGTAACCCTACAGCACCTCCAGCGTTAACCCGAAGAACTGAAATCGTAGTTCGTCACAGTAATAGATCCATCATCCAGACCTAAAGTATATATGGAAATTCTATGTAAATGTATAAATATAATTATACAATAACTACATAATATCCTCACTAAAGGCCATATCGCTAAAATGTTATTTGTTATTGTTATCAAACAATGTTATTTTAAAAGCCTCACTTGTTAATGAATCTATAAGTAATTTATTAGATCAATGAAGTTTAATTTTTTATGAAAAACCCGATTTAGTTTTACAAGTAGTTTCTTTTAATGTGAAAATCCATGAATTGTCTCGAAAATCATATTATTGAATTTCCCCAAGCGGCTGACATTTCATTATGAAATCTAATAAACTCATTTTCATAACCAAGTCGTCCAAAAAGTTAATAAGCGCGATAACAACAATATCACGTGTCATGACACAGCAGACAGCTTCATATAATATGTTGTCCTCTTACCAATCATACAGCGCGACTCAGAAATGGCTACGTATTTTTAACCCGATGAACAAAGGCTCAAGAATAATTTTAAATGATATATCACGTGAAAAATTTCATTTTATAGAAAAAGGATTTTTACATTAGTAGAGCTTCTTGAGTAAGACGTATTAGACACCATCGGTAGGTAGGTATATCGTCGTTATTAAACGTGGCCAAAAAGGCCATTAAACGTCATTACAATCTCTTTGTTATGAAATGTATCGTCATTAAAGGCGTATTCGTATCTAATAAAATATAATCTAACATCATCAAAAAGTATCGGGATCAATAGTATCGTCATTTCACATACAAATTAGGTATCTTGTATTTGATTAATCAACTCATTTTCTTTATGTTATACGCAAGTTACTGTTTGATATTGTAAGGTCAGCATATTTTACTCTTCTAAAAATTTAGTTTATTGTTAAAAACTAGCCAAGTCAAATCTTGAGCAGGATTGTGTACAGAACATGGCGCCTATTTAGATCTTAATTCTTTTGTCGGCGAAGTCAACAACCACGCCTGTTCTAAATATTGAACTAGGCTCCCATTTTCACATTTATGTTTTTGATGGGATTGTAATTATTCAATTGGCGACGCAATGTATAGCATCTTCATTAATCGCGTCATTATAAATGATATCGTCATTTAAGGCGTCATCGTGAATTCCGTCATAGCTGTGGACTGCCTAGTTAGATACCTCCATTACCATTATTGAAATTAAGAAAATAATAACAAATACCCATCATACTAGTTTTATTAAGATCAGCTAAGTTTGTGACTACTACTGTTCTACCTAATGTGAGAACATAAATAACATACCATCACGCCTCTATTTCCCAAAAGATCAGGCAGAGGCGTATTAATGTTAAGTTCGCCGGTATGTTTAAGTCTCAAGTAATAAGGGGCGAACATATTCCCATTAACTGGGCACAAATCCCAAACTCTACTACTGATAATTTCATATAAAAATCCAACAACACTTTGCTCGACCTGGGAATCGAACCCGGGACCGTAGCAGTCGCGCTCAGGACCAGTAAGCTAACGATGCAGTTAATGTAAGAACAAACTAGTTACTACCTAGTATATTAAAATGATTATTTTTTTACTTAATGTATAGGTAGGTACCTGTATCCAAGACTTCACTATTAACAACTTACAAACGCAACGCCAAGAACCTGATACCTTATATATTATGCCAAGTAATACATCATAGAGTTGACGTGATAAGCTACCGGGGAACTTAGGGGCTTATTACACTTGGCAGGTGATCTGTAAGCGGATACTTTGCTCCTGATTAGGGTGGCGTGAGACTTATGCGGATGTCAATCCGTTTGATTGTATTATTGTGAGACGCTAATATCATCTGACAGTACCTGCTGACGAAACTTGATATTACAAGATAAACAAGTATTAACGTAATCAACTTGAAATGACACATTAATGTAGTAAAAAGAGCACCTATCTCATAAGTGCGACTACTGCGCTAGAGGCCAAACATGATTCCCAGGTCAAACAAAGTTTGTTACAGATATAATATTAATATTAAAAGTTTTGCTATGAATTTCTCAGTAGCAGCTCGTAGCTGAAATTTGTACGGGCTTAATGGCAATAGGCCTAAACATGCCGCCGGCATGGCCGGCGAACTGTGGGTGTTCATTATCACACCTCTACCTTCCGGGGAATTACCCATCGGGGAATACGTGGTAGGCGTGATGAGATGAGAGCCTCGTCTCTTAATGTGCTAGAGATAGCCCTATTTAGTATAAAGTAAAGCAGGTATACTAGGGTATAGGTATGAATTCATGATAAACTCTTCGTCTCTTTTTACGATTCTTATAATATCCGCACGATATTCTGTTCATTGTTTCACTCTTGGATAATATGGAACTTGGAACTAAGTATGGCCAAAATATCAACACTAAATCTTTAATAGGCTGCACATTTTGTAAAATCCCGAATTACGTTTCCGACTGCCTTTTGTAGTATTTAAGTGGTCGTTAGATCCTCTATCGTGTCATATAAAACGGTTTTACGTCTTCATAGAGGAGTAACGATTTTTATAGAGGCAGTCGTTTGCCGGCACGCCCGCACCGCGATAAACGCAATCTGGCGCTCCATTCAACTGTCAAAAGACGAGTCTTACGATACTCAATACTCTGATAATGTTTGAAATATTATTTTTCTACAGAATTTTTTGTATTATTTTAAGAATTGATTCTAAAACATTTGATATATTGTTTCGATAAAATATTTCAATGGAATTTGTTTCTTAATTTTTGGCTTTCAATTTATTCAATGTGTGCAATACTTGAAATTAAACGTTTCAACTATATTGATTACGATCTATCTTGATGACGTAAATTCAGAATGTGAAGGCAAAATTTCAATCATGCGGGTAGGGTTCGCGGTGGCTTAGAGGTCAGAGCGTCTGGTATATCAAACCAGAAGACGCAGGTTCGAATCCTGCCCGCGATTGAATTTTTTCCTTTACTAAAAAATAACTTAAACGTTTCATTTAGAACTAACGCGCCTGGCAAACGTTGTTTTGCCCTGTATCATCGGTCACGGTTAGGAAGATCTTACCGTAACAAACCGGACTTTGTTTTATATTTATTTAGATTATTTTACGTCGACTAGATAATATAGTTAGGACTGAAAACTCGCTCCAGCGAAGGAAAGTAACGGGTTACAGAACAGCTACTGCTACTGCTATAATGTCTCACATAATAGGTATAAGGTAGCCAGTGCCACTAGTATTATAACAGGTATCGCATATATCGTATTCTTTGCCTTAGTATTAAGAAATACTTTTGGTTTAGAAATACATGAAGATCAACTGAAAAACGATAAGGTAGGTATTATAAACCCGTAACCTTATCTAACCTTACCTAACCATAGCTTCTGGCGATTCTTGAAAAACACAACGTAACGTTTTTATAATGTTTACTTAATCAAATACCATAATTAAACATTTTAACACAACTCGGCGTTGTTTCGGATCAAAAATATTATTATTTCCCAACGGAATTCATTTTCGGCTAAATTCCGGGAAAACAAGCCGGAATTATTTGGATTCCATTCCGTGACTCAACATCATTTCCTGATAGCGATGTACCGTATTAATATTTGAGTAAATACTTACCCAATGGCCATTAAATATTCAATGGTAAAGCAATATTGACACGATAGTATCCCCTATCTAATTTTAGTAAGGCTCCATATAATAAGATACAAAGACAAAAATGATGTTATAAATAGATACTAAAATAATTATTTGTGCCCATTTGGATATACGTGATAGACAGTGAATTCCATATATTATACTCGTGCGATTATTTTTAAAGCTTACGGGTAATTTGTGTCACTCATTATTAGTACTCTTGTTAACCCCTCGTGGTAAGCTAAATGCTTGTGTTACAGGTTCACGTCGGTAGTGTAGTGGGTAGGTTTCTAACCGGCAACCACATGATCGCCAGTCCGACGCCCTAGCCATTAGGCTACCGCCGCTTTATTGAGATCAATTACAAAGTCTTTTATATTTAGATTGCTGCTAAGAGTGTCGTTGACGCATTTAGTTCTCTATCTATCTATGTTCTTAAAGTGAAAGCAATCCAATTTTAATAAATACCTATACTAAGACTTGGCTGGGTCTCCTCTATTGAAATTTGGGTGTTTAGTAATTTCAATAGCCTCACGAATCATCCTGGATAGGAAATGGTTTTCTTTTGCGAGGACTTGTGGTTTATCGAATCTGATATAATATGGATATCTGCCCCAATAAAGAATTTATTAAATCTAAATCCAAGCTCAAAACTGCAAGACCAAAGGACACAGTGAGCTCGTTCTGCGTGAATCGGATCGCCAATAATTAACAAAACTAAAAGGTAGCTGTTATTAATTTTAACATTAAGACGGCCAATACCTCAGTCTACCCGTGACCATGAATGCTGTAAAGGATCCAAAACGTCGGGAATTAAATAATATCAATAAAATCCGTAAAATTTAGTTTTATAATTATTTAAAGACTACACGGTTTACTCACGCGCATTCTCGGGATCACCCGACTAGTTTCAGACTCAATAGGAGTCCTTAATCATGAGCTGACGCGACGGCGGTGGTGTCGCGAATCGAACTGACTCAGTTCGACTCGCGGCACTCCTATTGAGTCTGAAACTAGTCGGGCGATCCCGAGAATGCGCGTGAGTAAACCGTGTAGTCTTTAAATAATTATGAATACACCTCACGAAAGTTATTATACAAAAATGTAGTTTTATTTCCATTCTATTGAAGTTGTAAACTATTTGATAATCTGACATTGGCATGTAGGTGTAAATGTAGGCAATCAGTCTGTTAAGTTAAACTGGGTTAATTGTAGACAACAATTGTAGACAACATGGCCAATGACCATTATTTAATGAGAAATGGAAGTAATTGGATATTTTAATTTTATCATGTATAACTAACCGACTGACAAACCGCTGAACATTTAAATATTACAGGTGATAAGCAGGTCATTACTAACAAACCATAATCCTGCTAAGTCACCCATAAGTAACAAATTTCTGTCTAGTGTTATAACTACGTCATCTTGACAAAGAAAGAAATAAAATCCGGATCAACATTTTTATAAAATAAAAAATGTTCTCAATGAAATCTTTTAAATCTATTTGCCGTTAAGAAACTTGACAAGTAGCTTAACACCTACGACATACGATACAATACATATAGTAAATGTTGCTCAAGTCGATTAGGATGAGATTTAACTGAGCCCCGGAAAGGAGCTCTCAAAATACGTAACACTTCAAAGTTAACTCCTATAGAAAGATAATTTGGTTTTGATTACGTCATTTATCGTCTTCCATTATGAAAATCTCGCTTGACTTACAAGCCATTGCTAAGCTAAATATGATGAATAAAATGAATCACAAACTGTGAATTAATTAATATCGAAGTTGGAAATGTTTCAGTTATTATTAACGTTTATTATACACAATTTGTAACATAATAATAATAAAGAAATCAACAACATCGTCAAACGGGTGTGCAAACGCATAACTACATGCTGTCAAGAAAATCAGTCGGACGTGGAGGTTTCATCATCTTATTTTGCTTCACCACCTAACCGACTGAAAATGAATTTGAAAAGGCAATGCCTCGGATTCGATACCTTGACAGTCCATGTATCCTTCAAGTCAAGAAAAATTATATGTTTTTATAGGTGGAGACAGGAGTCAAAACCAATAATT
This sequence comes from Acronicta aceris, assembly GCA_910591435.1. Taxonomy (NCBI): domain Eukaryota; kingdom Metazoa; phylum Arthropoda; class Insecta; order Lepidoptera; family Noctuidae; genus Acronicta; species Acronicta aceris. The sequence goes on along the minus strand of OU342778.1, from coordinate 214,053 downwards.
TGTTGACAAAAACTATTTAAAACTAGCGACCTACTCGCGGATTCACCCGCGCTGCTCCGTTCCTAAGAGGCGTAGCATCATGTTATACCATAGCCTATAATCTTCATCGATAAATGGACTATCCAACACAAAAATAATTTTTAAAAATCGGTTCCATAGATCCAGATATTACGCCCTAAAACCTCACAAACTGTACCTCTTTATAATATTAGCATAGATTCAATTAAGATTTACTAAGACCAACAATGAACGATTTGTTAATCGCAATATCATTTTGTATAATTGTTATGCTAATAAATGTCGGGTCGGAAAATAAATATTAATATTGGATCAAGAACTTGTCTGTTACATTTCCAAACTGATCTAAGAGCAACAACTTATAAACGGCTAAAGATATCAACATAAGGAGTTACTAATTAGAAGTATAACTTGTTACGGTCGCATTTTATGCCAAAAATATTTATAGCTAAGAATACAAAACGATTGATAAGTAGTTAGAATCCTTGACGGACAGTTTGTCTATATAATTTGCCAGTGTAAATAAACAGCAATACTACTGTATTTTGATTTGAAAAGTGTCGGTGATGATGAAATCACAAGCAAAACTTTCTTAACTTTATCTATTTAAGCTATATCTATAATTTGATAGATTATATCCCTGAGTAGTATGTTTGGTATGTTTTCTATATAGGTTTAAATTCAGAAACGCATCTCGATCATATGAAAAGGTGATCATTATTACTACTCGGGTTCCCTATCCTGCGTGATAGATTCGTGATTTTACTTCTAAACCAATGTATGACAAAATCCAAACACTTTATAGAAATAAGTGTGGGTTCGAGGCAAGAATCTAAACTGTCACGGTGAATACGAGCTCTCGTCCACCACTGAATGAAATAGAAGATGAAAGACGGTTTATTTAATAGCTCGGTTTATTAACTACCAACCAGAGCTCTATATTTAGTCATTTTAGTACGTTGCCGACTACGCCATATTTAGACCTCATAAAAAAGTAAATTATCCATCGTTTCGTAGGGAGTTCTCTTAGCTGAACAACTATCCTTATTAGTTGACTATCCTTATTTAATTTATAATGTTACGTCAGAGGAGAGATAACACGCACACCACGTCATGTTAGTAATAGTATTTGTGACATAAGTGTATTATTTGATGTTCAGCGGTAGTTATTGAATCATAGTCATACATAGTTTATGAGTGAGATAGATTAATGATTAGTGGAAGTAGTTTTGGGAATAGGGAATAAAAGAAGTAGTCTTTCCAAATTGCAAGTATAGGAGTGCTGAGTGTACAGATTACACTTAAAAGGTTTAAATGTTACATAGTTCTTAAATTAAATCAAATGATTTAAAAAATAAACATGCAAATATTACCCCATCTGCGCATCGAACTGTAAACCTCAAGCACCTCAGCCGCCATTGCAGTCACAGTACTATGAGAAAGCTATATTTAGTGAAATATTGTAAGTAAACAAAATAAATAATGTAGTTAATATAAACTTCATTTATAAAACCGAGAGGAACCAAACTTAATACCACCAGCAATCACGAAATATCTAAACGTCTGAAATGATAATTATTTTAATCTGGCGCTGAATGTTGGACAAGTTAATTCGGCGCCATCTTGCTAATGACGTCACTGAGGCCGCCATTGTCATGTAACGACACTCCACCCCGGGGACCAACTGCGTTTGTCATCATATTTTTTTTTCAATGGATTATCATCGCGAGACCTCTTTATGTATTTTTGAGGAAGAATTTTCAATTCAATAAGAACGAGTCATCATTTGTAGTCTTAAAAATATCATTACACACCAAATGTGCGTAATTTAGCCACAGTTGAACGACCCCCTAATCAATCATCTAAATAAGCATTTAAATATTCTAATCATGGCTTTTTTGGACTTTCTTACTGATGAAAAATCCACTTTTTGAAACTGTGCAACTAGTTTTTGACTTTTCTATTTTAATGGTATCGTCAACGTTACCATTTGAGAAGTGGCAAATGATTTACATTAATGTAGCATTCCCCACGTCAGTGCTATTTGGACTAACATCCTAGCGCTACGTCACTACTATTGCGTTATTGCAGTCCGATGATTATTGCTGAATACGGAGTGACGTAAAGCTGACATCACACACGCTCGATTTTACTCAACTCAAATTTAAAGATTGACAAATTAATTCCAACAATCGCCTACAAAGCTTTTTATGATATCGATTGATAGTGGTGATAATTTTGACACGTACAATCGTGCATTTTTCTCGTCAGTATAGGCAGAAAAAAATCATTTCTGGCATCAAGAGAGATGATCGTACACACGCACACGTTGCGAGAAATTTCGGAAATATCGCTCGGTATTTATGATCAACAAAAACGTTTTTGATTATGAATCATCATCAAATGATCGTCAAATTAAAACATCAACAGCTATTTGTTACATAATTTTTCAAGTAAGCAAGTGTGGCTTCACCTTTATACATCGCTCTAGCCTCGGGGCAGCTGAGCTCAGGCGACACTAATCATAGCAATTACTGTGTTTGGATGAAGGAACTCGCCATGATCTTATTAGTAAGGGCTAGTTAGAGATCGTGGGCGTAGCGGCAATTACGGTTCACTGAAGGAAATTATGTAACAACATGTGATGTTAAAGGTGTGCAGTTTTGCTAATTACATCTCGCTAATAAATTAAATTTAGTGTAATTCATTATCATCACTAGTCAAATTCTCGCCCGAAGATGTGACGACTGTCTTATTGATAAACTTTACTTTAACGTATGCATAAATAATCACCCGTAAAAATGACCTGTAGGAAAATGTTAGTGTGTTTTTTTTATAACAGTATTCGTTTGAAAACATAACGCAAGGGTCACCAATCTCCCGAGCAATTTAGATTACGACATAATTCTCTCAAGATACTTCGCCATGGTTTATTTTACCAATATTTATCTTGTGCCGCTTAAAAATAATCCCAGTAAACCAGTAATTGATTTTCTATTAATCCACATTTGGTATTCGTAACGCTCGATAAATCCGAGTTGGATCTCATTGGTATGTGTTACGTGGAACATTTGTTGCGACATAATAGCTCAATGGACGTTCGCAGGCTTTGTCATATGATTAATGGTTTAATTTATTCTCGTAACAGTTGTAATGTTCATTCGTATTTTGTTTTGTTTTAAATGTATGGAATTATGCCAAGTATCGTTTTTGATTTGAAAACAGACTATATTTATACTATCTGAATAGTGTCTAGCAGCTGTAGAAGGTGAGGTGAAGACTAAGGAAAAAAACAGAAAATTTACAATATATAAAAAGTCTGCATCGTTGTGATAAGTGTGTACGTCACTATCGCGATTCTACGGCATAGTTGCAAAGTAATACGCAAGCATTATTATCTGGATCGATACATTGGTCCCTGGCTACAATAAATGTGTCTGATTAATTAATTTTATTCTTTTTACGATTTGGTTGGGTGTGATTTGTGCTATTCCATCATGATTAAGAGAGCACGTTGTACGCTGCCATGCAATGCATGCAAACAGCTGATAGCACACAGTCATAGGCCTACAGTCATTAAGCGAATCCATACAAACAGTGCTCCCGATATGTGGCTGATCGCGCGGCGATGTGCGTGCGTTGCCGACTGTAATTGGATTAGTGACGTATTTTATAACGCAGAGTAACAAATATATTTAATTTATTGACATACCATCACACCTGTATTCCATGAAAGGTTAGGCAGAGGGGTACTAATATACACCCGCAGTTCGCCGGTATGTTTAGGTCCCATGTAATAGTGGGCGAGCCTATTGCCATTAACCGAGCACAAATCCAGACTCCGAGCTGCTACTGAGAATTTCATAGAGAAACCCAATAACTTTTTGCTCGACCTGGAGACCGAACCCAGGACCTAGCGTAGCAGTCGCGTTTGGGACCACTAGACTAATGAGGCATATATTTAATTTATTGAAAAAGTGTATAATTTTAACATATATATTTTTGCAAGAGTTTGAACTTGAAAATAAAACGTATGGATCACGTTTTACTTTATTTTTTTAATCTTTTATTTACAAAGGAATGCGTACGTTGATAATATTAACTTGGACATAACTTGTGGCGTAACAGAACACTATTGTATAATAACTGTTTGTAGTTTCGAGTCGGTGTGAGTGGGGGACAATTTCCGTATGCCATTAAATACAATACCACAATACTTGGTCAGCGGTTCTCGCTGGTGATTAACAGTTGTATTATGATAATACCCTCTGCCGATGCTCCTCTTTATGGATAAGGGCGCTAATTACCGGCACCCATTAGTGTTCATCTGGGTGCATGCTAGTATAGCGACTAGTACAGTACTATATTTATAAAATTCAACGTGCGATTGTACTTAGAAAAAAATATTTACAAATTCAAACCCAATATACACCTATACATTGTTCTAGTAGTCCTCCCATTTAACAGGTACATATTGTGACTGGAACTGCTTTGTATTTTCTTAATTATCATAGAAAACCAAAGGATCTGACAAAAAACTGTTAGGAAAATGTTCACATATATTTAACTGTGAACATTTTCCTAATATGTTTTTATATATGAATATTAAGTTTCAGCTCATTACAATATGTCATTATAGGCCACAACATCATGGAACTCTAACAGTACGTGAACGATTATGTATGACTGCCAAACATAAGCGTCGTGACAATATGACCTGAATACTGTAATATATTCACTTGTACCCTACTTACATGTGTATAGTCAATATTTAATGAACAATCCTGCATCATTTAAGCATCAATAGCTCAGTTGTTAGAGTTTGGACTAATTCGATTCCAGTGCATGCAAAAAAATAATTAAAAATGTCAATGACAAAACTTATAATCACTACACAAATCCTAAAAACACAAATATTTCGTGTAAAAATAATTAATTAAAAGTAATTTGTATTTTTAAATAATTCACAATAAAAAATAACACATTTTTTGCGCGGAAGAGCCATGCTTCGGCACGAATGGGTGTGTGCAGTGATAAGTGCAGGGTGTGTGCAGTGATGGGTGTGTGCAGTGATGAGGCCTCACAGAAAACCAGCGTCAAGCAACGCTTACGTTGTGTTTCGCCGAGTGAGTGAGGATACCGGAAGCCCAATCCCCTTTTAAAATTCCGGAAACGCACTTGTGCCTCCTATGGGGCTGCGGGTGTCCATGGGCATCAGGTGATTCGTCGGCTCGTTTGCCCTCCTATCTTATAAAAAAAACCACAAAAATACAAAAGTCGTCAACAATTCAAAACACTACGTATTACACAGGCGACTTGTTCCTGCTTTGGTATTCCTCCCAGCATCGACAAATATGCTAACGTAACATAAATATATCATCTATTTGCGGTATTCCGTAGCTCTGCCCTCACAGATTCCGCTTCGTCAGTCGTAGGCACGTAGCGCGTAGCCACGTAGCACGGCTACGACGTAGCACATGATTGAAAAATTGCTTCTTTACATTCTGTATGGAAATCGTTTGAAGTTGAATTAAACACACATATTTTGTTTAGTTTTTATACTAAGAAATATAGGGTTCTTCATTGATTATTAAATGCCATTTAAATTTGAAAAGCCAAAATAAGATCAATTGAATTACAATATTAGCCCCACACTTTAGAAAATTGTCTACTTACAAAATTTAAGATGTAGCCGCTATGAAATACTGCGGCTGACGCATATTCAAGAAATTAATTAACTGGCGATTGCCCAAGGACTCTGCTTGCCATGACCTTACTTAACCTTAAAAGTTATATGCAGGTTACTTTTAACGGTTTATAAAGGACTCTTAAACAATATTTTTCGAAGTTACAGTCAAAAATCACAGAACACGAAGTTGGTTCTTGTTAATCTAAAAAGTGAATCAATATACAACAATATACTATCATCCCAGTATTCCCCTAAGGTTTAAGTAGAGATAAACAGAATCTGTAGACTCATACCTCCTCGCTTTTTTAGATCTTATTTGATAGGGGCGAGCTTATTGCTATCAAACGGGCACAAGTAAAAAGTAAATGTTTGAAAATGACTAAATAATATTGTCTTCAATACCGCCATATATTTTAATCCCAAATAATATCAATACTACATCATAATAACGTGCACAGTTGAGCTAACTGAGACCCAGCTTGACCCGCGTCTCTCCGCGGCTCTCCGCCGATACAGCCGGTTAATCCCTTCCGCTCCGTGAGAACTACCGAACAACTCTTTGTAGTGAAGTTACTGACAATTCCAAGCTAAACTGGCAGCTTAGTAGGTTCTTGAAGTCGGATACTTGAAAGTAACAAAGTTGGATTCAATAGGACGTGTTTTGTTTTTTTATAGTAAAAGCTATAATACAGAATCTAATTTGTATTTTAATTTAAAAGTTTTATCATTATCTTAATCAGTCTTTCCTCAAGTAGGTATTATCTGATTACAGCGGTAATGGGAAAGTTCATTTAGGATGGTCAATAATGTAAGACTCCACCAATATTTTATTTCGAATACTCTCTTTCGATCGCTTATTCTAAGCTTCGAAGCCCAACTGGGTGATGTCTAATTCTAATTCGGTTCACATTGTTAATATATCAATCTAGACTTAAACGCAATGGCCTTTGAGGCACAGAACGATGGACAACAAGGTCGTTAATGCACAGATTATAAATTAAGTGTCGAGAGAGAGACGAGTCTCACAGTTGAAAAGGTCTGTGTGGTTACTGTTTAGCAGTAAGCCACCTAAAATAATAATAAATGATAATATTTTATGTTTAACGTCATAATAATATAATATTGATTTGTTTCAAGGTGGCAACCTCGAGTCTATTATAATCACCACTAGATGACTTAGAGTTCACTGTTGAACCTTGTGGCAAACAACGGGATTTACTTCGCTATCTCTGTGACCTACCTTATACAAAATGTGTGTAAAATCAGGCCGCCGCCAAAGCCGTCGCCAGTGTCGGTCCCGAATACTTAGTATAAAAAGGTTTTTGTATTTTATTAATACGACGCATTTTCCTTATTGTGTTGTTAAAAGATCGCGTCACTTCGTCCTGCCGCGGATTTTATTTTTAATTGGAAGTGGGGATGTAATACTGTTTGCCTCACTTCCATGAACAATGACATAAATCTGTACGTAGTACTAAGACGACTGGATGGATTTAAAAAAGTGTCGGTCTGTTAAATGCCAAAACGGCTTAACCTTGAATTTTAAAGGAATTCCCTACTCATAACATATTATTAGAGGATTGTATAAAAGTTACCGCTTAGCTTTTGTATCGAAGTAAAATTTGAGAAAATCGTGTTTATGCCGGGAAATCGATAATCCGATATTGAGTCTACGAAGTCAAAGGCGCGGGTAAAAGGTGAGATATTATTTTTCTGTATGGAGTTTTAAAGAAGATGAGATATTGAATAATAATTTCTATAATGTATAATAGGTATATGTAGATGATAATATACTTGTCTCGTTATTATAAGATAATAAAACATAGTAACTAGTTACTTGTGGGCGTAGCGATGGCAAATTTTGCAGTTGGTTTAAATAATAGAAAACGTTTTAAACTTCACACACACACACACAGACGTCTGTATTTTACGAAGAGTCAGGTAGGTAGGTTTTTATGTAACTGGAGAAAGGGCTGCTTTTCGTACTGGTATGGGTTTCCTACCGGGGCTTATTCGTTACTTTCTATAACTGGTGTCTTCCGTGAGTTAAAAGTACAGTTTTCATCCATTCCAAGATGCTGATTGATGATAATGATTTTTTTGAGTAGTTACCTCCTGTAATAGAAAACATGCCCTTTGTTGCGAGGGATTTCACGAACATACTATTAAAGGACACAAGACTCCGACTTGAAATAAACATTCGTGAAATACACAAATATTTTCCGCGGGTGGGAATCGAACTCAGAGTCTTTCACAACACCTAGTGGCTCGTTTGGCTAATATAACCTTAGCAAAACTGACTCAAAATTAGTATATTAATACTTATCACAGCTTTTCTTCAGAAGATGAGATCCTTACTAATAATGCGACAAACTTAGTTGTGACAAGTCGCCGGCACTCGTAGGGCGTCATCTCACACGTGTATCACAGTAAAAGAGTGACAATATTCTGTTATATGGCAATGTCAGAGTGGTATGTGAGGCGCGTGTGTGTGAGGAACACGTCGCGCCTCCGAATTGCGTCGCTAATGGAAACTCGCACGTGCCACCTCCACGAGTCACACACACACACCACGACACATGAATATTATTAGCTATGTACCTATTATTTAATATGAACTCGCTTCTTAAATCCAATCGAGTTCATAAATTTGAATGTATTAATATGAATTCTGAATGGTTCTCGAGTGGAGACCACGCACCGGAAAGCGCAGTGTGGGACGACCGCTGGGAGTCGTTGGATGCAGGCGGCATATAACCGGTGGAAGTCTTTGGGAGGAGGCCTTCGTTCAGCAGTGGATATGATGATGATGATGATGAATATGAATTCTTTGATGTAATTATTAGCAAGCTGACGTGGCAGTGGGCTGTTCATGTCTGTCGAAGAACCGACAACCGCTGGGAAACAACACGTGTTCTGGAGTGGAAACCGCGTCTCGGCAAACGTAGTGTAGGACGCTCTCCGGCAAGATGGAGTGATGATTTGCCGAGGACAGGCTGAAATGGCGCTTATTCGGGGAGGCCTACTACCTACTAGGGGTTTTTTTGATTCAAGCACATCTGCTTCGAATGTAGTTATTTGAGTTCATCGCCCCGAAATCTTAACTTTAATATTTTGTTATCTTTTTGTGATTTTTTTTTTGCATTTTCCATGCTAAGATTATAAACTTTAAACTTTATAATCTTAGCATGGAAAATGCAAAAAAATCACAAAAAGATAGTTAAAAGGTAAGGTGGCATCGTACGACACTGATCTAATTGTAAAGTAAGTCGTGTCGGTTGAGAGGTAAGGTAACTTGCCTCTCATAGATGTCACCAAACGTCACCTTAAGACGTAAATACAGAATGTGAAGGCAAAATTTCAATCATGCGGGTAGGGTTCGCGGTGGCTTAGCGGTCAGAGCGTCTGGTATATCAAACCAGAAGACGCAGGTTCGAATCCTGCCCGCGATTGAATTTTTTCCTTTACTAAAAAATAACTTTAATATTTTGTTCATTAAAAGCACTATAAAGTGTATCCAATGAAAACGCGGGGATTTGATTATATATTCAATGGGTTGATTAATTTCTAACCTTATTGTCTGAGTTTGAAATTAATTACGCTGTCGTTATAAGGCATTATATATTGCTAATTTACGTCACGCGTTAATTTGTGTCTTTGGGTAAAACTATTTTTTCTAGAAAATATTATATTTAATTCTAATAAATTAATACCCTTTTTTAGTTATATTTATTTAGTTTTATTTTAGTTAGTTTTCTAATAAATCGTAAATGTTTTTTTTAATATATAAAAAATACATTTTAATGTGATAACAACAATAACAACCATATTTAAGTGGAAAGAAATAGAACAAAAGCAAAGAAACAGTCCATTCGTTTAGAAAGATAAATATCAAGTTACAACATAGGGACAGTAATCCCCGGTCCATGTTCCGTCCCACATTGACTTAAACCTTATTTTTGTATCGTTAAAATGCTGAACAAATCCCGAGGTTTATTCCTTTAAGCCGATTGTTTTTACTACTTTAACAGGTTATTTTTACTGCCGACTGTTTCCCTAATGTTAATCACTCTAATAATACCCATTCCGCACAAAAAACCCACTCGAGTCACATACGTTTCAAATTGGCAATATAGCATAACATAATGAACCCATAATTCCTTATAAATTTTGAACCAAAATATTTGAATTTTGTCTCGATATTTGAATAAAGTAATGGAAGACTTTTTGAAAGAACATCACTATTCAACAAGATAGCAATTGTGGGTGCGCTCAACCTTCGGACACTTTTGATGCGAGTTTTGAATGAGCTGCTTGGAAACTCTGAAGTTTGCGTCAACATGTTCACTTGTATCGAAAACAAACTTTGCACTTAGAATCGATTCGAAGTTTTGTGTGTTACACAGTTTAGAATAGAGAATGAGATAAAAAGCTGCTTAGCAGATATCTGCTGCTTCGCTGCATTATTGTTTTTATGTAAAAGTTTAAAGTTTAGTGTTATTTTATTTACATGCGTTTGTATTTTGATACAATTATAACACAATGCGACTGAACAGTATTTTACACGAAGCGACTGTCATCAGACCACTGCAACTCAATTTCTGTGCAATACCGAAACCCCAACAACCAGTTTATGTTTGGTAAATGGTATGACTCGTACTCCTGACTACTACTCACGATTGTCGCTAAATGAAATGAAATACATGCTTCTGAAAATATCCGTTAATTCCACGAATTTATTACAGACCTTCCCGAATTGTCTAAAAGTAATTGAGATCGAAGGTTAGTTAGAACGACCGCGATTCACCGAATCCGTAGTCGGTAGATTTAGCTTACCTCTCAAGGACTATAAGTCGTTTCAAGGGTGCTATTTATGGACTTGATCTAAGACGAAAACTGGCACTATTAATAGACTACGTGTAGGCTTGGTGATTAGGATAAATGTCTATTTCTGAGACAAAGCGGATAAGTATTGATAGAAACGAATAGTATATTCAGAGAGACATCTGACTGTTCATCCGAGATCTGTCTAACTAGGTTTGACTTTTGAAATGTACCTATTTAGTGGTCTAATTGAAATAAAACATTTTGACTTTGACTGTAACGACAAATAAATCATGAAATTGTGACTGGCCGATGCCTGTTCACATATTCACATGAATAATATGCATGGCGATGAAGGCTAAAATCTGTTTGTCTGTCTGTAGGTGTAGTTGTATGCGCATCAAGCAAAAACTACTGCACGAAATTGGTTGTTCAGAGTTGCATTGCTGGAGGTCTAAATTAAAATCTGATGCATTTTTCATCAAAGCCGAGTTATAGTAAGTAAATCTTTTTGGGATGGAAGTGAAACCGCGGGCATCAACTAGTACGCAATGAAATAATTAAAATGCCATGCTTACATGCGATAAATGTGTTATGTGTAATATCATATACTAATATGAATACCACAAATAGGTGTTTGTTTTGTGTCTGTATGTATGTTTTGTTATTTCTATGTTGCTAAAAATACCCCGTGATACAAGTCGTACCCAGTGCGGCAGTTGTATTCTGTAAAACGATTAAATAAAATATAGTAATCGAATCATTGATCTTCGAAATAAAAAAAATATCTGCCTCAAAGATTGATCGATCCTCGTGTCGTAACGCTCCTAACCATGACCCTTTTGACCAATACGGAAAATAAAGACAAACGACCTGAGCCCGACAATCGATAAACAACTGTATCTAGATACAAACAGTATTGTTGATTGGCGGCGCATAGCTGGCGATCCTCCGGCGGTGTTAATTGCGCGGCCGACAGATGGCGTTGATTGACGAGGGTGCTGGGTGCTGCCGACCCGCGGGCTTCCTGGGTCTTCTCTAGGTATTGTTCAGATACAACGCCACCCTTTTATGTGATAACAATTAAATAATGCTGATTACTATAATTTGTTTGTTGTCTCAGTCGTCATCAGAAGCGGAGGATCGTACTCAACCTCTACTCGGCACAGCAGTCCTCCCCTTTCTCCTATGTTACCCCCACTCCATATTCATATTTTATTACCAGCTTCATTAGTCCAGAGGTCGCTGGTGATCATGGATAGCAAAGTGATAATGGGTTTTTCTAGGAAATTCTCAGCACTAGCTCGGGGTGTGGATTGGTACCGATAACGGTTTATACCGCTGAACTGTCGTTGTATGTTTTGGATGTGGTTTGTGGGTGTACAAGTCTATCTAACCCTTCGGGAAATGCTGGCGTGATGGGGTTCTACGAGTATATCTTAGCTTATAGATTCGCGTCTCTGAACTAATATTGTGATAATCTATAAAAAAGGTTCCTACATAATTACGTAGGTACATGTACCTTTTCTTTTTAATTATAATTCTAAGCTCTAAGCATAGAAATAAATTAAGGTCAATCACACAGTCCGCCAAGGGTCACAAATAAGGTTAGGTATTTAAAAAAACGTGGTCTCCGCCTACGGCTCGTTATAAACTTGGTTTATTATTTTAAAAGAAACCTAAAGGATGGTCGCAAAATAAATAAAATTACGCAAAATGCCACATTTGCATAGTCCAGATATAAGGCCAAACTTTATGAATCCTCCTTTCTTAAAACAGTTTATAAATCCATTGTTAAAAAGCTGTAAACGGGGTTATAAAATTTTCACTCGGTAAATATTAGCATTTCAGACCCTTCGTGAACGACCTGAATACTAATGTAGCCACGATCCGATAATATGGCGTTGTTAAGTAAAGAATAATAAAAAACGTGATTAATAAACATTACATTAAAAAACTTTTACTATCACATATCTTAGTACCGTAACTAGGTACAAAATTGGGAATTATATTGAGCGAGCCAATTCTTTTGCTCTCTGCATCTAAATTATTAACTATTTCTATCTCATTCTAACAAACCACGTAATGCATGTGTGTAAACTGTAAACAGTAGCGTATTACTGGCCACAAAGTCCAAATAAGCGTTGCAATGTCACAGATTAGCGCGTCTGTCATTTGCAACACGGACAGTTAGGTAGGTATTTTTTTATTGTTTCCGGAATCGTAAACACATAAAAAGGACAGACAAGTGGTTAAAAAAGAGGAGATTCTCTATATATCTTTGTTCTGTAATAAACGGATTTTAGAAATACTTCATTTATTTAATGGAGTATACACGAGATAGTCCCATTTGATTGGCTTCTGACCATCGATTCCGAAAACACGTCGGTATATATCTGAAAAAATAACAACCATTCTCAGCGTCAGCCGCTTCTCAGCACTTGAATAAAATCGTATTATATAAGTATCATGTTAGATTCTACATGATAACTATGACGAAAGTTTATACTGAAACTATGATATTCAGCAACACCGCCGCCGCGTAAGCGTTGTACTATACTTCACAGTTTTGCTCCACAGCTGCATATAAAGAAACACAAAGTACAGCACCGCAGACGAAACAAAACTCATACGAAATTCCTCTAGGCAGCGCGAAAGAACACAACATTCTCGAATCCAAAACTTTAAAAAATAAAACCCGTCAGAGCGGGTCGGGTGAGCTAAAGTTCTGTTGTGTTCTCGTCGCATTATACAGAGCGGGGTGGACAGACGACCGGCTCTAAATTAAATAAGTTTGTTCATAAATATTTATCAGAAGAACCACGCCATTATGCAGCCAAGGTGAAAGGGAACTAATAAAATAGTTCTTGTCAGCGAAGGGACATCGGGGCTCTATTAATTTGGAGCTACAAAGGCGGAAGTTTCAGAACGAAAAAACTGCGGTTTGTACTGAGTTTTGCTGCGTCGCAACACTAATAATGTTTTATTTTGCGCATAATATAGGCTCCGTTCTGATACCAGTGAGATTCGATCCTGTTATCTGAAAGATGCATGCTGGTTCCTTTTGCACTGTAGACGAGCACTAAGAAATGATGTTTGTAGAAGAAAGGTTTTGTACACACACACACACACACACACACATGCGTGCACACACACACACATTAACATAAACAATAACATACTCATATAAACGAAAATTACCTAAGTACGCAGGCGACGCAGTACTCTTTACACAACGGAGATGAAACCCTAAAATAAAGAATAAAGCGTGTTTAATGTAAGTCGCCCTAATCCAAAAACAATCTTGTTGCAATATCCGGCCGCGGAGCGAAAGTCGGCAGGTAAATAAGTTAAAGTAGCAAATGTAATAACAGCACCGCACTTTACTTCACAACCTCCAACACAACGAGACAGCAATGCTTACATACAATACAACAATGCCGATAATATTTATAAAGACGAATGTAATAACAATACCGACGCTATATAATAATATCAACATCGATTAACAATATTGTATAGGTACATGTTATGTATAGTTATTATCGTTTTATTAACATAACATAATATTCCATCACGCCCGTATTCCCCGAAGGGTTAGGTAGAGGTGTACTAATGTACACCCAGAGTTCGCCGGTATGTTTAGGTCCCATGTAATAGGGGGCGAGCCTATTGCCATTAACCGGGCATAAATCCAGACTCCGAGCTGCTACTGAGAATGTCATAGATTCTATGAAAGTTCACACTTTGCTCGACCTGGGTTTCGAACACAAGACCTCTAGGCAATCTATAATATATTATTGACAATATCAATATTATCGGCGTTAGTCGATATTATGTTAATTTTTATCGAGCCACCGATGGGTTCGAGTCGCGTCAAGAACTCCAAAATATTGCATAGAAGGTTTATGGAAATAGTGATACATACGAGTCTCTCTATAGATAAGTGTTAGTGGGACATTTCCATTCTCATTTTCGCGATCCGGCTTCTTTCCATGAACCAGAAAGTTAGTCAGTGGCGGATTTGCGCGGATGTTTATATTGCGTCCGTAACTTCATCTTATTTACCTGTTCGTTTTGTTCTGCACTCTGATATTAAAATGAGATTTTCTTGTTTTAAAATAAGAAAGTTTTGATTTGAGTAATGAATCTGTGCGGAGATGGCTGTTTTACTAGAAACTTGAGTATTTGGGGTTTTTTTTGCACAGAATAATTTTGTGATTACTTATTTATTTTTCTTTTGCATTAGTGTCACAATTGCAACAGTATTCGGTTGTACACCAAAAAATTTCAAGTATAAAGTGTGCTGAACAAAAATATATCCAAAAATATACCTACTTATAGAATCTGTGCCTCAAATTGAAGGATAAAAATACCCCAGTTCTATTCCTCAAATGTTGCCACATTTTCTTACTTTGTCACGCTTTAACCGTATCATCGCTGACGTAGCACGCCGTCACAGCTACTACTTTATGAAGTAACGTGTCGCTACCGTGAGCTAGATCTAGCCTTTCCGCTCCGTCACACAGTTACGACCGAACAGCACCACGAACATGAAGATTCAGAACTGTTTTTGGTTTTAAAATGTAATGCTAACGAAAATTTAAATTTTTGTACAATGAAAAATTTGCACAAAATCTATAAAATGCAAAAAAGTATTGTTGAATTTTTATGAGTACTGATATTAGTAGATCGTTGCACTGGTTTCTATACTAGCAACTATTATGAGAATATTTTTTAAAAAAAAACGTTGCTCCGCATTAGAATTTTCTCCTATGTCGTAGTGCGTTTACAAACACAAAACCTCACATACACAAACGCCCAGATCCGGAATAACTATCTGCAAATCATACAAATATTTGCTCCGTGTGGGGATCGACCCCACAACATGTGGCGCAGAAGCCGATCGCTCAGCAGCTACGCCAAACGTGTCGTCAACGTCGATTAAACCGAACAAAGATTGTACTTCAACATCATTTTAACTGAACGCTAATAATCCTCTAGAATTGTACAATAAAGATGTAAATAAAGACTTTTAACTGTAATCTGTGAAATACTATCTCAAGTAGATACAAAATAAACAAACCTATAAATCTAGGACATAAAATTTACTAGAAATAATAAAATGTGCTAGTAATATAGGAAACAATAGAATTACTGTCGCGTTAGGCAGGATGACAAAGTTATATTATTATTATCTTTTATCATCGTCGTTGTCAGGAATCGTAATGTTTCGAATTCGATACTAAAACAATCCGAATATTGTCGAGCCCACAGAGCCTATAATCTTGCAGCGATTTCTCGAGATCATTCCATTCCAGTCTCCATTTTTTATCAAACATATAATACCGAAGCTACATAATGATTTCGAATAGCTCGAAGGGACATTTGCGCAGTCGAGTAAAAAGAGAGCTTCACTGCATTCGTCTCCAGTCTATAAGAATACGCCGTAAGGTGTGTGCGATGCAAATTCGTCCATTTTTCCAGACATCGTGTTATATGGAGCGTGAGCGTGAGAGCAGTGTTGTGTCGCTCTAAAAGCAAAGGATAAGTACTTGCATCTCGGTGCGCGTTTATTTCCACTGTCCCGTAAACCGGTGACGGCAGGATATGTCTTACATTAGTTCATATTACGATCGCGTGACGTTATGAATTCGATCACCTGTTGGAACAAAATAGTTATAATTCGTTCATCAATCTATTCATTGACGGGATCATGACCTCCTTTTTACGGCTTTCATACAAATCTTTTCTTTTTATTCGTGATAGGCTTACGCTTGACCGCCAGTTCGCCTGATGTTAAGCGACACTGCGATCTACGATGGATCGCGCTTGCCTAGAAGAAACCGATTCACTCGTGATTTAAAGACACCCAGTCTATATCTATCGGGAAAGACCCACTCGGGAAGCGCATTCCACATGTCAGCGGTACGCATGATAAAAGTGGACTTAAAGCGTTTCGTTCGGGTTTTCGGAATGTCCACCATGAATCGATGACGCTTGTCGTGCTTCTGGTCGTCCGATAGTAGAAAGGGCTAGGGGGAATAAGATCGTGAATATCTGATGCACACTCACCGAAATCTTAGTGTCATTCAATGACATTCCTTCCATATCTCTAGGGAGGCGTACAGTCAATCACCTTTATAAACAAATACAAAACGGAGAAAACTCTCAGTCTGTTTTGTTTTTGATACGTTAACTTATATCACTGGAATTGCCAACTGATATTTTTTGATTCGGGTAAGTTTCATGTAAGTTAGATCTGCTTTATTAATTCGCTGGTTATTTAACCAGCTTCGGTAGTTAAGTATAATTTTTTTGTCTGAATTCTGTAAAATTTGTTCCTTGACCTTTCCCAAAAACTCTAATTAGTCCATGCTGATGGAGCGAAGGACGCACATATATTAACTTCTCTCATAGGCGCTGTAACTTGGTAATAAATAAATAAATAAATAAAATCGTTTATTTCTCACCACAAAAAGTTACATAATCAGCACCAGAGCAAAGTGCGGGATAAAATTTTTGGTCGTTGATTGATCTTATGCTATTACAACATTACGACAGCGTAGTGAGCATTGGTTGTCATTAGACTAAGTCGCCCTATCCACTCGTACTAGTTAAAACTGTATCACGAGCGGATAGTCTTCCTCGCCCTCAGATCAACAAATTCTCGCAAGACATCAGATAGGGAATTGATCAAATTGTCTCAGTTGCTAAATAGTCATTTAACTAATAATAATTATAATAAAAAACTGTTAATTAATAATTAATAATAATGCTTATGTGTAAAGTGTATCGATGTAGTTAAATTAGTGAGTAGGATGGTGTGTGTAGTAGGGTGGTGGGATATTTATGTGTGTTTATAATGTCTATGTGCTTTAAATGTTATTTAGTGTTTGTGGGCCTTACTTGTTTATATTATTTTTTAGGAGGTTTTCAGTAGTATTGTAGTCCAACAGTTTTAAAAAATTATGAATAGTTTTTTTGCAGGTTTGTGCATTAAGCTGTTTAAGATTTAAATTTTTGCTTATCGTGTTATATAGGCTAGGGCCAAGATAGTTAGAGAATTTTTGTGCAAAAAAAAACCAATGTTTACCCATAAGTAGCCGAAAATAGCTAATAGGATCGGTAAATTGTGTACTTCAATATTAAAATAATCCGCTTACCGTATCATAGCTATCAGCTTACTTACGAGCCAACTCAGGAAACTGGCTCGTCGGCGTCGGCGAGTACTTTACTACGCGAACTTTGATCCAACATATTATAGTGCTAGAGCCGGCCGCGACTTCGACCTACTTTGTACTGAAACCACGCTAGGTACCACGTATGTACTACCAAGTTTTATCATGTGAGAACTTTGTTGAGTGTTCAGTTTTATGGAGACCAATATCCATAAAACTCCGTCCATCTCTATAAAATCCATCTTTACAGGGAACTAAACACCTCCAGTAACCTCACGTACATTTTTGCTATTTATTTAAATATGAGTTGGACATTGGGATATTAAAAAAACGTACACGTATAATTTGTACACTCAAATACATCTGGTGGGGATTGAGAGGGGATGCTCTGTCCCATTCCCGCAAAATGAATATTAGTATGTATGAATTTGTATGGTAACATTTTGTTATTCAGCTATTATATTTCTTCCAGCTATTATATTTTTTCTTTCGGCCATGTTTTTGATAAGGCCATAAGAATTACAGTCCTCTAGCATAGGCAGTGTTTTTACTTTTCCAAAACTACAATTGAAAGATAAGTCAAATATTTTATCTAACGGGTAGATTTTTGATTAACTAAACTCTTTTGCTTTTACATAATGTGGTCATTTGCCAGCCTAACAGCACATTACTAAAGTACCCCTTTAATAAAAAGTTTAATGTAAAGCGAGCGTTTGCTTTACCTGGAGCGCGCGCCTCAATCCACCAGCGCCATATAAATATTATAACTGTAGATATTATACATATTACAGTCTAAGTACATACTAAGGTTACGCAGCCACAAACAAGGCGTGTGAGAATACGTCTACTCTCAAAAAAGCTACTATATCTGACGTTTAGGGCTCTATTATTCCGTGTTCGTATCACGCCTGTATACAGCCTGCTTAGAAAAAGGTACTAATGTACTAATATACACTGACAGTTCGACGGTGTATAATAGGGGGCACTAATTCAAACTTCAACCTATTATTGAGAATTTCATAGAAAAACCCAATAACAGTTTGCTCAATCCGGGAACCTAAAACTTCTAGTAACAGTTGCGTTAATCACTACACTAATGATACTCCGTACAGATCATTCATTCTTATTTAAATAAAATAAGGTTATTTTTTTATTTATTTATATTTATTTACATGTAACTATGACTCAACCAATGCCAGTATATAGACGTTGTTTGAGCTAACCTACTGTGCTCCCTCATAGCTTGGCTGTTTGCTCGACTTCAAATTACAACTCAATGAATGTTGAATAGTTGCGTGTTTTTTGCGCGCACTGCGCTTTGTTCCTAACTATTTTCGTTTAGAATGTAAAACGAGGCAATTGTTGCAACATTTTATCTTTGTACGTATACTTAAAGCTGAATAATGTTAGCGCAGCCAATTTGCGAGCATGGAATGAGAAAATTGTAGACGGCTGCTCATCTAAGACTAGGGAAATAAATTGGTTTTGAAAGAGTTTCGAGAACATTATAAGTTAACATACCGTCTACAATCGACTTGCAAAAGATGGGCAACAGTGGCGAAATAAGGAAGAAGCCTTCACTCAACAGTGGGTTACCGGCTCAATAGAGAGAGAGAGTGAGAGAAATACCACCTTGATCACCATTCTGACATTAGGGTTAGGCGTATCCCAGAAAGATAAAGGCAATAAAGAAAGGGATAAAGATGTTCACTCGTAATTCACTAGTTCACAAATCTAAACTATGAACTGCTACTAAGAATTTTATGAAAATACTAGTAACATTGTCTGCAAGTCTGGTCTAGGACCAATGATGAGGCAGTTAATGTGCTACAATATCAAAGTCTGTGAGAAAAGTTGCTATATTGAGGGTTGTTACGTTAGGAGCGGGTGCTAGTGTCACGTGTTCTAGAGTGACCTTGATTGATGACAGCGCTGTGACGCGGATGTATCGAGTGACGAACGTTACATATAGCTATAGTTCCGTAAATATGTCACCAGTGTTGTGAGGTCGGAGTTTTGTTGAAAAAAGCTTTGAGCTTTGGCCGTTCGCTATTACAACTATTGACACAATAACTGCCAAATCCATATCTCACATATCGACAACCTCAATCAACATAAATTTTATTTGTTTATTTTATATGTTTTATCTTTTTGAGCCTAAGTGAGGTCGTCATCGTGTGTGACCTTTCAACAATATACCGTTTTGGATTTGTTAGCAGGAACAGTACTGTCAGTTATAGGAAATCACATGTTTAAGAGATTCACTAGAACAGTGACATATCAACCTGTAACCGTATCAATTACAATGTACATCTAATAGTTGTGCGTCATACAACTTTGTCGTAGGTACACTATAATGATTATGTGTTACGTGATTAATTAATAGTGACGATCGTAACAAAAGCCATACCTAAATACGCACTCGATTATATTAACTTGACACCGTAGCACTATTAACCCTCCGCGCTTAACGACTATGACACATAAAACTTGATATTGGAGAGCGGGAGGCGCGCCAACCCTGCGCGTGCTCTTCACTTTTATTTTATATCATATAGACACTTGGCTTTAATCACACTGTAAGCAATGGTTCATTAATTCTCTTGGAGACTTGAGACAACTTGGGTACTACGTCGGTGTAAAAAAGTACAGTGACTGAAAAATTATATTCGTACAAATATCCAAATATTTGCGAATGACCGATTAACATACCATCATGCTTGTATTCCCCGAAGGGTTAGGCAGAGGCGTACTAATGTACACCCACAGTTCGCCGGTATGTTTCAGTCCGACGTAATAGGGGGCGAACCTATTGCCATTAGCCGGGCACAAATCCAGACTGAGCTGCGACTGAGAATTTCATAGAAAAATCCAATAACACTTGCTCGACCTAGGGCTCGAACCCAGGGCCTCTAGCGTAGCAGTCGCGCTCAGGCCCACTAGGCTAACGAGGCAGTCAATGAGCGATAAAATGTCCAATTATTTGTGATACGTGTAGTGAAGGTTAGTTAATAAAAGAATTTCAATAAATGTAAACCTTTTTCCGTTGTTACTTTGTAATACGTGTGAATAAAATGTGTGTATACCGCGAGACTGAACCGAGCCAATCAATCTCGCTCACGGGGGTTTCCATTCACATTATTTACATTTCAAATAAACTTGTTTGTGAGCACAATCTTTTATCTATACCACAAATATTTTTTGCGCGAGACAAAGAAACTCACTCACATCAACAATCGGCATTTTTGCCATAAAACGTTTTACGTTCGCAATTGGAAGCGGAGTTATTTTTCCGTATGGTGACGTCACCGCGGCGGCGCTGGCTCCACTCCGCTCATCGATACCAATGAAAAGTTTGGCATGATTTATAGCTAGTGACGTCACAGCACACGCGACCAGTAGGTACAAGAGGCGCGTACCAGGAGGAAATTAAAATTTTCGCATGACTCGGCAAAACTCACCCGCCTGCTCAATGGAAAATTACGCCTTCAAGCTTAGAGCGATCCCACGAAAATATATGGACTCCAGTCGCTCTGTAGGTAATGACTTTCACCGAACTCCCCTAACCCCTGCGGTCATCGCTTTTCACCTTATTTATTTTTCAAAGGTTTCCCCAATTTTATTTTCATTTAGAGCTGTATGGGCGCGCTGATCGGCGTCATATTTATTGTAAGTGGATTACGTTTTGTAGCGACAAAAAATGTGATACGCATTTTTGTAGCCTAAATAAACTATATTCTGATCCAATAGTTTTGTGTCACGAAATGGTCCCCAATGTAGTTGGGAAAATTCTCTAGATACATAGGCATTGCACGTAAAGCCTTTCAAAGCGGAATTCGTAAAAAATACCGGCAATATCACTTACAAGCAGGAGCGGACACTACTCTCAACTATTCGGTATTCGTGAAACGTACCTACAATTACTTAGTGGATATGTAATCGAATGAAAACTGTATTGCGGATATTCTATTCCATTTAACGATACGGGGAGTAAGGTAGGCTCGATAAACAGAGTTATGTCTTAGAGTATGAATAAGACAAGCATTAGGTATGTGAAAGCTACTGATCAATTTTGAACTTGGTTTTATTTAGAAATAAGTGAGAAACATAATGAATTCCTTCCAAAATTTAAAAAATTACATAAGCAGGTAACAGTTGACTCAGCCGCTTTGCGATCAGCTTTTGCATAATTGTTCGTAGATTCCATTGCTATACAGAACAAATATTAGTACACGATTGCTGGTATACAGAAAATAATTTAAAAAATTAGCGCACTACATAAACGTAAAAGGCAATTTAATTAAAATTATACTGTAAAATAACTATAATGGTTATTTCGAGTTATGTGCATGTACGTGTGAGAATTTTTATTTGTAGAAAATCCTAAAGTGGGCACAAGGTTCTCTTTAAAAAATCTATTTGCTCATTTGGTATGAATAACCAACTATCTCAAAGTTATCATGATGACTATCATCAATAATTTTAAGCTAATTAGCGCTCTACAGCTCATGTTCATACGTCTCGGTAACGCGTCACGTAGGAGTATAGGACGAACAATCGTGAGTGCGGTCACGATCGAGGCCAATTCTATCAGCGCGCGTGACATTCTCGACCGCGTCCGCGCTCCTAGCCGTGCTCCCGGAATACGCACGCCTAAGTGTGACAAATTATACGTAAGTTTTACAACACTCAGTGTAGGTTACACTTTGTTTGTTGTTAGGCTATTTTTGTTGGCAGGTAATCAAGTTCAAGTTCAAATGTTTTTATTTCAAATAAGCCTTTACAAGCGTTTATGAAACGTTATAATTCTAGTTGCACGGTGCTGGTATTTATTACGGTGGCTCTGCGGCCGAATATGACACAAATAATCGTCTTACGTTTACAGCATAAACTATAACAATCCAATCATGGCTCAGCTTTGATTTAGCTATAAGTCACGCCGTCGGTAGCAGTGACTTGTTAAGCTATTAGCCCGTACGGTGAGCTCGCTGCTGACGAACGATTCAATCGGTCGCTCACCAACCGTCAGCTATCAGGCTATACGACTGTAGTTACGAGTATGTTTAATACTTGTTAAGCCGTCAGCTCAGACGGTGAGCTCGTTGCAGATACACAACCCAGTCGGTCCGCTCTCCAGTCGACAGCTATCAAACAGCAAAGGTATTTTGGTTTAGGTATTCTAGTTTATAATGTCTAGTGGTTATACCATGGCAATCAAATTCGAATTCGATGTTCTGAATTTTAAAACTAATTTGGGGCTCATAAATCTGTATTAAAAGTGGTGATGGTGACATATAGTCTCGATTGAGAATCGAAATCAAGAAGACTTAATTCACGTGTAGCGGCCAAGTAACCAAACGTACAGTACAGTTATATGAATGATGTTATTATGATTACATTAAATTAATAGCAGTTGGTATCATGCGAAATAAAGCAATAGCTAGTTTTGTCATAAATATGAACAGATTAATGTTTGCAACGACCATTAAGCGGTGCGGATCTAATGCAGCTCGCAAAATGTATTCGCTGGTTAAAATAATTATTTATGTATTAGTCACTCGTATGAAACGTACTCGCATCTAAATAATAATAAATGTATTTTGTGTTAGTTTTAGCAAAAAAGATTAATTTAAAAGAAAAGTTTTGTAACAAATGGAAGGTTTTACTTATATTAACTCAATATTTTATTAAAGAGTTGTTACTTCTACAAGGGTTTGCAATTATGGGGTTAGGGTTTTTCAGTTTTATTTGTAACTTGTAACCAACCCTAAAAATATTTAAACAGAAAAATCTTTTTACTGTTACGAACAAATTAAATAATGGTCATAACAGGCAAGTAGTATTGGTATGAATACCCCCTTTTTTAGCGCTCATGTTGTATCAAACTCGTACCGACTGAAAACCATAATAATAATACGGCCATGGGATTTACGACATTCGTAACGACCGACCATGAAATATTGTCACCCCTACAAATTCATACATAGGTCCGTCATAGCCACGCGGCTACGGTGGCTATAGCTGGTACGAGGCTATGGAGGCTACAGCAGCTACGTGGCTACGGTGGCTAAGATAGCTACGTGGCTATGTCAGCTAAAGTGGCTACGGCAGCTATGTGGCTACGGTGGCTAAGATAGCTACGTGGCTACGGCAGCTACGTGGCTACGGTGGCTACGGCAGCTACGTGGCTACGGTGGCTAAGATAGCTACATGGCTACGTCAGCTACGGTGGCTACGGCAGCTACGTGGCTACGGTGGCTAAGTTTAAAACGAAATTCCAGCTGTTGACTAAAAAGTTTCTAAGTAATTAAGATGAAAAATATCGTTATGTACTTTTATCTCTTGTTAGTGAACGCGACAACAGATCAAGGTCGCAGCATTGGTATTCCATTAGCGAGTGACGGCGAGTGACAGACATAATTATCAGGCAGACACAAAGCGTTTGTTACACAGCGGAACACTGAATTGTTTCAATCAACTCACGCGCGACTGATCGCGCCAGATTGACAAAACAATTATGATTATGATGGTAACATAATTATTATTAAAGCAGAAATAAATGTATGAACATTTTTTTTTTTTTTTTTTTTTTTAAAAAAAACGTTGCCCCACACTAGGATTTTCTCCTGTATCGTGGGTGCGTTTACAAACACAAATTCTCACATACATAAACTCCCAGACCCGAAACAACTACTTGTAGATTATACAAATTATTGCTTCGTGTGGGGATCGAAACGAAACACGTGGCGCAGAAGCTAATCGCTCAACCGCTACGTAAATCGTGTCGTCAAAAATGTCTTTCTTTTTTTTATTACGTGACTATCTTATCTTAACGTGGGAGAGCCATGCTTCGGCACGAATGGGCTGGCTCGACCGGAGTGATACCACGGCCTCACAGAAAACCGGCGTCAAACAACGCTAACGTTGTGTTTCGTTGAGTGAGTGAGGTTAGCGGAGGTCCAATCCCCTTTTAAAAGGCAACGCACTTGTGACTCCTCTGGTGTTGCGGGTGTCCATGGGCGGCGGTAATCGCTTACCTTTAGGCGATCCGTCTGCCGGTTTGTCCCCCTATCCCATAAAAAATATTATTATAAAACCTCAATTACATAAATGACAAACTATCTTACCATTCACTAATAATAAGTGTGAAGATAACGACACTTAACTACAAACATTAACATAATATAAATTATCTCCAGTGTTTGTTCCACGTTTATTCACAACACTAGCACCGGCCACCATAATTGTTCCCGCCGCGACTTTTTGTGCGTGACTTTCCCCGACTTTCCTGTCCCGTTACTGTCCAACTTTGCGTTACATATTGGAGATCATACTGTTGGTAGTTGTACAACTTTGACAAAAGGCGGGCTGTGTGACAAAGTTAGTATTGTGGCTTGTTTAAGTTCATTTTATTCACATTTTTGTGTAGCTGATATTAGATATAGGTAAGAACTGTCAGTAGCCATACTGTGGTGCAAAGTACCTATTCAGTAGTTTTGAGCTAGGATCGAACATCTATTGGACCATACATACAGACATACATACATAGATAAAATACTTAACCGTACAGCAAGCGGTGTATACTTACTATACGCATTTAGCAAAAAAAATACTTTATATTAGTTACGTACTTTTAAATATTTGATTTAAAAGCTAAGTAATGTAACAAATAAAATATCAAGTTAAATAAAAAAGTAACTTCAACTGAAGTCCCAATATCATAAAAGCCTTTATAATAACTTTGTACTAGAGAACTTGAAACTGAGAGCACTTTTCATGTATTTGGCAATAAACAAATATTTATTTCTTAAGAATACTCCTACTATATACTACTCCTTTGTATTGTACCTAAATAAAAATAAATAAATAGTAAAACAAAAATCCTAGTATATAAACCTTTTATAGGAAAAATTTCGACCAGAACCACGAAAAACCATCATCGATTCACGGTGGACATTCCAAAAACCCGAACGAAATTTATAATGCGTACTGCTGAAATATGGAATGCGCTTCCCGAGTGGGTCTTCCCTGATGGATATAATCTGGATGTCTTTAAATCACGAGTAAATCGGTTTCTTCTAGGCAAGCGCGCTCCATCGAAGATCGCAGTATCGCTTAACATCAGGCAAAATGGCGATCAAGCGTAAGCCTATCACGATTAAAAAAAAAAATGTCTATGTATCTATTTTGTCGGTACTCGAGCTACACTATAACTATCAGTATGCCTCGATCATTTATTAATATCGTCACTCGTGGCGACTCTTAAGGCATCCTCCTAGCCAATGTAAATATCCACGAACGCTTACGATGAGTGCTCACAGGGGACAAGCGGGCGGTAAATATTTTTTCAATACATGAGGTCAAGTGCGAGTTGTGCTCATGTTTTAAGTTACCTTTTTTTGAAATCATTAGTTGTCTGAATTTAAAGTCCAAAATTCAAGTACCTTTCTATAATGAAACTTCAAAAAATATAATTTAACCTTTCACGTGATTATCAAACTCTCACAATCTAAACTTCAACTCCCGAAAAGATTTGTTTTCTCTTTAGCCACATCTAATGGTTGTTAGCTCGACTGCTAAGCCGGTGGTCCTAATTTCGATGTCTTGCAGGGCTATCATGCATGTCGCGACATAATTTTGTCGTCATATTACACCTAAATTCTCCAGCGATAATTTCGGCATAACCTAACCCGAAATACGAGATATATGTTTTCAAAATAAAATCGCTCATAACTACGAGTATATTGTAGTACGTATTATCCACAGTGCGTGTCGGCCCCTATCTTGCAACTTTTCGATTTGGCTTTAATCAGAACAATTTGGTCACCTTCAAACTTTTTGTTTTCACGTTTATTTTTTAGGCTGGCTAGACTTATTGTTAATAGGTACTACTTTAGTAGATTCAGAATGTCGCTAAGGTCAAATTGAAGGCATGTTTCTAGTATTGAGTCAAAAAAACGCAACAAAAATGTTTGAATTCATTCATTTTCATGTTACAAAATAGCACCGAAGTAAAACCATTCACTGTTTATTATATCTAAGCATACATTGAATAATACGTAAACTGAACAGTGCTATATTAAAAAATATTGAGTACCTTAAATATACTTTAAACCCTTTTATCGTCAAGAAAACCACACATTCGGAACTTAGTTATCTTAAGAGAATTCATAAAATTTTATGTTCAATAAAAATGTACATTAACATGCGAGCACCGATGAAACGCAATCGCACTCGGGTGGCGTGTAGGGTAGCACTCCCACAAATCGTCCTAGTCCGCGCCAGATAGCGGTGCGCTCGTGACTGGCCCACCGCCAGCATCCGCACATCAACGTTCTCAAATTCACAGCCGATAACTGGTTTCCCTATCCCACGTTAGTAGAAGATGCTAAGAACACTAAATAAAAATGCACAGAAGGTTTAGATTTAACAATATGTGTATTATACCCACCTATTCAAACAAGGTGCGCAAGAGACACACATTTTAGCATTTTAGTATAACCATACTGAGAGCTGATATCACTGCAATCATATTTTAGGCATCTGCAGTTTTGAAAACGTACCATTTTCACTTGATTATACCAAGTAATGCGTATGATAAAATTATTTTTCTGTATATTTTTGCTGAATGACACCAGTAAAAAGGCGCTGTGAAATATCAGAATATCTTCTCACATTACGAGTTCGATTCAAATAAACGCAAAGTTTAAAGCTCTTTTAAATTTTATCGTTTGAAATCAATCGTTCCCTTACAATTTATTTTATCGCGTAGAAAACGTCAAAGAAAATTGTTCTTTATGTTACAATTGAAAGTTGAATTTCAACTGAAACTGGCGCGACCAGCAAAAATAACAGTAAAAATGTATTTGTTGAACAGACAAAACTATTATAGTACCCATGTAGTTTTATTTTATGTAACATTATTCATAAAGTTATCTATTCTATACCTATAATAAAATTGTAACAGGCCGATGTCTGTACATTATAGATATTAAAGAAAAACTAATATGGGAGGTCTTTATTAGAGCAACAGAAGCCAAAAGATCACTTTTTAGAATTTTTCTCTGTCCGTCTGTATGTTTGTACGCACATCACGCAAAAACTACTGCATGAAATTGAATGCAGTTTTCATCAATGTTTTGTTATAGGTCTAACTTAAAATCTGGTACATGTTTCATTTTGTTACGCCACCTAGAATAGAACTTATAGTATGTTAATCTTTTTGGGACGTGAGTGAAACTGCGAGCAACAGCTAGTTCCTTATAATAATCATACAACATTATTACAGTTTAGTTATATTATTTGTCATTACCTACTTCTCTAACGGTACACACTCAAGTAACGGAAAATAACATGAGATTGATGACAGTTACCCAAGTAAGCCCCAAATACGTATTCTAAGGAGGAAACCAATTTTGAGGAGTTTCTACACGTGGGAGAGCCATGCTTCGGCACGAATGGGCCGGCTCGACCGGAGTGATACCACGGCCTCGCAGAAAACCGGCGTTAAACAACGCTTACGTTGTGTTTCGCCGAGTGAGTGAGGTTACCGGAGGCCCAATCTTCTTTAAAAGGTTGGCAACGCACTTGTGACTCCTCTTTTGGTGTTGCGGGTGTCCATGGGCAGCGGTAATCGCCTACCATCAGGTGATCCGTATGCTCGTTTGCCCTCCTATCCCATAAAAAAAGAGTGGCTGCGCCCTGGGACTAACATGACAAAATTAATTAAGAAACTTTAAATTACCTAAGTACAGTCATACCCGCATATGTACATAAATATTTTAAAAACTAGCGTCGTTTGGTGGTGGTGGTTATCAATTACAATGTAGCAACGCCTCAAAACACGGACGCAAACATTAATCATTCGCAGCAATAAAAACAAGTACCTTACTAACTCGTCCGTTACGCGGAGTTTTACACAATTTTATCATTCATTGCTTCAGTAACAAACAACTTGTGCTAGTTATATGAGTGACTTTTTATGGTTTTTTATTACATTGACGCTAACTTTTAGAACTTATAAATCATCAACGATATTAACATTGAAAAAATAATCTTAAAGTTATTTTAGTAAAGGAAAAATTCAATCGCGGGCAGGATTCGAACCTGCGTCTTCTGGTTTGATACACTAGACGCTCTGACCACTAATCCACAGCGAACCCCACTCGCCTGATTGAAATTACGATTGAATTTTTCCTTTACTAAAATAACTTTAGCATGGAAAATGCAAAAAGATCACAAAAAGATAGTTAAAATAATCTTAATATATTTTCAGCTATTGCATAGCTTCTATCGCGGGCCTTGAGCGTGGGGACCAAATCCAGAAATTCCGTAACGAAAAAAACCTAACACGCTTGTCTCTTTAGTTCAGCAACCCGCCTTTAGGTGGCATTGGTTGTATTACATAAGTTGATAAAAAATGCTATGCAATAGCTTTACCGCGGCAGTCCCCGAGTGCCACACGTCTTTTTTAGTATAGTTTACTAATCTTTGACACTTTATATATAATGTTATTATTAGAATATGCGAAACCTGAATATAGTTTGTTCGGAATAAGTAACTGATTTTTTTCCAATAATTTTACACCATGTTATATTTTTCCCAAAAATTATTTAAAAAAGGTTACAAGTTGGACAATGAGCGACACTAAGTACCTATCTCCAATAATAATATCATATCATATGGGCACAACACAGGTCACGGCGGTTCATAGCGGCACTAGGCGCAGGCGCACAGAGATTCTTTACATAAAAATACTAGTCACGTGTTTCGGCTTTCGCATATACTAAAACTAATGTTGTATATTTATAAAATAAAATAATATACATTGAAATTAAACCACTTTTTATGGGTCTTTTCACTCGTTATAGGTACTCATATAGGTATTATAAAATAAAATATATATTTCTTTATTGTGCCAAAAATATTTCAGGTACAGTAAGCAGATAAAGCCCTAGACCCCACACTAGGATTCCCTGTGTCGTGGGCTCTAGGTCAGTCCAGTTGACATAAAGTTATTCGTTTATTTATTTATTTTCGTTTCATATTGTTCATCTGCATTCTATTTTGGTATGCTCAGAAAGGCCTCAGTTTGAGCATAGTCTAAACCGAGTAACCATTTTAAAACGATACCTTTGCAAGCCTTTCTGAGTAAAATAGCTATTTTTAGCTGGGCATCCAACTTTCTGTAAATGTACGAAAAAGGAAAGACCTTTGGCCAATCGACTTGTGACATTTTACCGTCTCCCACTTTACGTTTGGAGCGCGATATAGCTATATTTGTAAAGCTATTTTTATGAAAACGCAGGATTACAGCCAAAATATACAACCGTCTATTGAGAATAGACTTTAATTCTTTAATTTTTTCTTTAACATCAGTTCTACCTTAGTTTACTTCCATATTCTGATTTTATAGACACAAAATTCACCTGCACTTATTTTAATATTATATCCTTACATTATAAGAGTAAAACAGTACTTATAATATACTTATAATATACTCATAATATATTCAAAACCTCGTTTAGCTAAAACGAAATCGGACTTTAATTAAGTTGAAATATAAAACTAAGAGGCAAAGGGTGAAAGCGCGCCAGCCTCCATACAAAGAAACCTTTTAGAGAAATGAACCTAAAATAATACAAATGGACATAAAATAGGCTGAAGGGCTTTTTTTGGAAGCTATTACTTATGAAAAAAGTCTGAGCAATATGAGGCGACTAGTAACAGTTGAATAACAGTAAGCCGTGATCGGAATATTGATATTGATGCTTTCAACTTATTACTACACATTAGTATAAATATTAATATTGCCGCTGCTGGGACAAAGAGATTATCAGCAGTCTGGACTATAATCCACGTCGCGGCCAGACCGATCATGTGTTATGTCAGTAGTGTATATTCAGGTCTTCAATAATACCTACATATTTTCTCGTGGTGCAGAAAGTAGTGAGCCTATTGCCATTTATCGTCCACACCCAAACTCCAGGCCACTAATCTGATTTTGTTTTCTTAACCGTTGGTTGGTATGTAAATTATTGGCCTATTACACAGTGCTGCTGTCTGAATAGCGACGTTTTAAATGTACTTTACATGTAAATACAAAAGTATCCTGACAATGTTTAGTCTCGCGTTTGTTTTTCATAAAAGTACTCGTTTGAAACAAGTGACATGCGGCTGGCTGGTTGTCTGGCCGACGCTTAAAGTGAAAACTTGTTTTTATATTAGTTAAGGCTATCTTTTTGTGATTTTCCATGCTAAGATTGTAAAGTACTTTATTATTATTATTAAAAGCCCGTAGTGTCCCACTGCAGGGCAAAGGCCTCCCCACTCTCCTTCCACTTCCCTCTGTCGATTGCTCTTAAGGACCAGTCTTTTCGAAAAGAGTCCAGCTCAAAATAAAGTTAATTTAGTAAAGGAAAAATTCAATCGCGGACAGGATTCGAACCTGCGTCTCCTGATTGGATACACCAGACGCTCTGACCTCTAAGCCACCACGAACCTCACCCGCCTGATTGAAATTTTGCCTTCACATTCTGAATTTACGTCATAAGGTGACTTTGGCGACATCTAGGAATAGGAAGTTACCTTGCTTCTTAGGTAAGGCTGTTATTTTTACGTAATAATTTAAAAAATCTTTATTATGCCGTTTGTATTTTTCGAAATCATTTATTCAAACTCAAACTCTAATTTTTTATTTCAATTAGACCATATACAGGTACTTTTGAAATGTCAAAACTACATGCACGTTTCCAAATAGTAGGTCTTATGGAGAAGAGCCGGCAAGAAACTCCATAGATGCTCTTTTAAATAAATAATTGATGTTTACATAGATTTATTAATAATATCTTCTATTCCGATAGATACAATTTTGAATGTAAGAAAAAACCTTTTATTCTATTTAAATACTAATAATATTGATTTAAATACTAATAATGCTACACCTGTAAGTTAAGAATTTTAAGTATTGTTATTTATATTGGTATTCAGATTGTTTTTTTTTTATGGGATAGGACAGCAAACGAGCAGACGGATCGCCTGATGGTAAGCGATTACCGCCGCCCATGGACACCCGCAACACCAAAAGAGGAGTCACAAGTGCGTTGCCGACCTTTAAAAGAGGATTGGGATTGTTAATTTATTTTAGTCTAGGTACTGCCGCTTGCTTGCCAGACATTAATAGATACTACTCGTAACATTAATTAAATCACTTTGAATTTTGGGACCCGATGTTCCAGACCAAGTACACATGTATAATATTGCAAGAATATAAGTATATAGTAAGTAAATACAACAATAATATTATAAGTAACAATTATGAAATTATAATGATTGTATGATTTTTTATAAATACAATGAAAATAAATTCTATATTCTTTTTGTTCGTACGATAACTTGATCATTTTGTTCTGCCTAGAAGAGCTATCGACATAAAACCTAAGACAACATTGAGTCTAGCGGCCCAATGTGTAGTGTTTACACAGTAGTGCAAACATCTCACTTTCTCGACTGGCCGCACTTTATATCATCTTACTTATACATAATTCATATAAAAACACTTTGCGCGGTCTGGTGGTGGCCTGTAGTAGTGCCCACACTTTATCTGTAACGTTACCGATAAAACGCCTTGTTAGAATTTCAAGGTAATAACCACAGTGAATTTCGTAACAGTATTGCAATCATGCTCAAAAAGTGTTAAAATATTACACGACTGGCTAATCTTTTTACAGCAATATGAATAACATAGTATACATATCCATAAGTAGTGTAACTTATACTTACACGATCGAAGAAGGAAAAATAATTATCTTCATTTTAATACCTTAATCTTCCCCCCCGATGCTGCAGCTACACTAAGTCAACAGTATAGTAGTATATATGCATGTTAAAGCCGTCTATACTAAATATTATATACAATGCTAGAAATATTCACAGATTTATTTTTCTACAATATAATAGCGTCGTGTAGTAATACTCCTTAGAATATACTATGGTGTATGGCACGTTGTAAGGGCCGTATTCAAATCAATGGCAATGAAACAATGAAAGGGTGTTATGTGAACGTAGTCATGGGACTCGACTCGAAAGGAATTCTATGCTGATGCGCAGAGTCGTTGAGAAATAGAAATGTTATGAATTTAAATGAGTTTCGAAGGAAGGAGGTTCGTGTATTTTCGAGAATTGAAGGCCCAAACCTTTTTTTTACTGAATCTCTTGCTCCGTATTATACATAATACCATTCAGCCATATAAGAAATAGGTACTTACGGTTTGATAAAAAAAAAAGTTGTAGGTGTTAAAGCAGTACGTGGTTACGTTTCAACAAAACAATATTTAATATTTCTGGTTTTATATGCAATAACTTATTTAATGATGTAATAATAATGGAGTTTATACTATACTAGCGATGCACGCATGCAAACAAATTGGAAAAAATGTAGATTAAAACGGTAAAATGTAAGTGTCAGGACAAGCAATTATATGAAATCTACAAAATTGTCTTCAAAATATGATGACACTAGTGAAATGTTTGTAAAGATCTTTTTTTTTAATTTATATAGATTCAACCCCGCACTAAACCCTAAAATATTTGAAAGACTTAGATTTATTTTAATTAGTCTTATAGAGGACGATTACTTATAGAGGACGATTACTTTTTTTTACAAACATATCGTGATCACTCAAGTCGAATTCAATAAAACTCGTGACAAACGTATCGAATTGCTTTATAACAAGTTTAGTTACGTGAGCAAAGTTATCTGCACCACTTTCTGTTCAACGATTGGTTAACTGCGATATGTAATGCCTATATCTCTAACCGATATCGTTCTCCTAACTAAATGTTAAATGAAGCGTTTAGTTAGAAACACTTTTCTATTCGAAATCCATTTAACCTTTATCACATGTGACTCTTCAACTTTGTCTCTGAATGACGACGAGGGTAATGCAAGGACATGTAGGTCACGCTTAACGTGGGTGACCATGGAACTATTGCACTGCGCCATAATTACAAGTTCACGAGATCTTCCAACTGTTTCTTTTAAATTAAATACATAATATACTTACCTAAATATTACATATTTAAAACTTGGCAAACATGCAGGACAATACCTTTTCGACAGCCATATAAAACATGTTTCGTGAAACTAAACTTTTAACTATCTTTTTGTGATTTTTTTGCATTTTCCATGCTAAGATTATTAAGTTATTTAATAGTAAAGGAAAAAATTCAATCGCGGGCAGGATTCGAACCTGCGTCTTCTGGTTTGATATACCAGAAACTAAACTTTTAATTTTGTTTGTACTCTTAAGTAAACAGAAATTAAGAGTACAATGGCTGTCACGTGATAATATTAGAATGAGCAAGTAGGTATTCAACGGATATATAGTACTCAGGTGATTAATTTTGTGTGTTGTAGGGTTAAAATTAATCTGTGCCTTTTCAATAATAAAACAAAACCCCTTAAACAAATTCATAAATAAAATAATTCATAACTGCTAAACATAGGAAGAAGATACAAAATAATAACATGATCAACATTATTGCAATCACAAAAGCAATTAGGCAACTATAAAAGGCACCTTTCATAAGTACATAATGTCAAAATAATTATACTTTTTGATGTGGAACACTGTGCCTTCCACTGTTATTACTGTTGTCAGTGAATGTAAGAACAGATCAAGGCCGCAGCATTGGTATTCCATTAGCGAGTGACGGCGACTGACAGACATAATTATCACGCGGACACAAAGTGGAACACTGAATTGTTTCAATCAACTCACAAATTGATAAAATAATGATAATGGTTGATAACATATTATTTATTTAAATGGTAATAATAAATTCAGTAGTCTTTGTTTTTAAGGAAATATCTTAAAACAATATAAGTATTCCACTAGCTGACTCCCATCAAAATGAAAATTATCGTAAGGAATTGATCCCTTGAAAATTACCCTAAAATTCCATCTTCATTCCGTTATCACAAAAGCGATTATTATTTTAGCTGGACATTGAAGAAGCAATCAAAACACACTGTTTTTGTATGCTACTAAAAATTTCCTTATACAAAACCCAATAAGACTTTATACCACACTACAATCAAACCTAGGATACTACACTCAATAGCCACACTTCAGACCATTAAACCAATTACATATTTATCTACAGAATATTGTAGTCAGATCAATATTAATGTACATGACCAAACAAATAAATAATTAAACAAAAGACCGGTAAAACATTAAACAAGAATAATATCAATCATTATCTTGAACAAGTTTATCCAATGTGAATTTCATATTACTCGTATTATGAAAATAATTATATCACGCGGATTGTGCGAGAAGTATAATACGAAAATAAATTCAATGAAATTATGTTTCTGTGAATGTATCTCTGTGTGGGTGAGTGTGAGTATTTATGTGTGTGTGTACTCGCCTGTCTTGTTAAAAACGTGGCTGGGAGTTTCCTTTTGTAATAAAAGATGAAAGACATAAATATCGCACAGTTAATGCTTGTTGATATTTGCGCTTACCGAAGCCTTTGTTAGAAAATTAGCTTTCTTCTCGGCTACAATCTTCAAACATCTAAGACGTACGAAATTATAAAATAAATTTACGAATGAAAAAAGAACGTTACTGACATTTCCAAGCCTTGTTTATTTTAAGAGTTTTGCCAAATGAATTAAGAAAAAAGGGAGTCAGGAAGAAAGGTTCCAACAAATGGTTTTTCAATGTTTGTATCGTTTAAAAGATCTGGTTTCTGAACGATATTTTAATTATTTATAAAGATTTACATATTTTTAGTTAAACGAGACGGGAAGAAACAAACAAACATTACAGAAACAATAAATATGATTTCAGATTCACATAATTTACTAAAAAAAATCTGTTCCAATACAATACTGTACCTAACCTTTGTTGCGCGATGGCAGCTCCACATTTAACGGTTTTTATTTAAACAAAAGGGATGATATCGGACTCAACATACTCGTCATTAAGAAAAGGCTGGGTTGAAAAAGATAGTATAAGAAGGTCTTGGGCGTTTTCCCCTTATCGGTTAATAACAACGAGCTTGGAATCTCTTCGCCAAATGTCAAGTCATTAACAGTTTAACAGCGCTACGGGTCTCGTGTTTGAATCCTGTACGGGACAATATTCGCAGTTATACATGCAGTTGGTAAAAGTTTCCAAAATACAGGAAAATCATATTCTAAGACAACAATTTATAACATGTAGCTGAGGCCTGAGACACCCATGTCACGGAGGACGTTTACGTCACAGTGCACAGCAGACATTTATGAGCCGACAGATATGTATGTAGATCCAAACCCTTGTCGCATAAAAATAATTACGAGGGAATTAATCCTACCTATATTATAAACGTGAAAGTTTATGAAGATGAATGGATGTTTGTTACTCTTTCACGCTAGAATAGCTGAACGGATCTGGATAAAATTTGGCACAGAGGTAGATTATAGTCTGGAATAACATGTAAGTATTTTTTATCCAGGTCCGACCCAATTCTGAAGTCTACGCAGACAAAGTCGTAGTCGGAAGCTAGTTAGTTTATATATTAATAATTTAGTAAGTAATATTTCTAGCCGCAAGAAGCCGATTTTTAACCGATTTTTTTCGGTTAAGAACTTTTGGCATTTCATATTTAGCTCTAACATAAAAGAAATTGCAAATATTTTCCTTTTCTATAGTTGACTAACTATATAACTAAATGTATGATACCACTTTAGTAGTCATTAATTGCGTGTACATGTTACATGTAAGTTCTTCGTAGTGTAACTTCTACCAACAACAACAACTATGCTAGGATTTCGGGAAATTCCAACAGGATTGGGAAAAACTAAATCAACGCGGTAACACCCTCTGCTTCAGCTTGCAGTAGATAACACGGATTATCTACATAAGTATAAAATGCGCCGATAATTTGAAGTTCTTCGAAAAATCACGTACAAGAGGTTTTATGAGTAAAAAATACTAACAGAAGAAAAATAGAGAGTATTCAAAGAAAATAAATTCTATTCAGTGGCTCTAAATGCCAAGAATTCTCGACGACGCCGGAGCAAACATGCCAACGTTTATATTTGAGCGTGGCAGGCATTTACAATTGAAGATTTTTTGTTTTTTGAAGTTGAAAATCTAACCTTAGATTTCTTGTTAAAGTTACAAGTTAGATTATAAACAAATCAATTAATATTTGAAAAAATGCAGTACGTGTCTGTAAGATAATGTATATTTTACTGTCTTTTTAAGGTTACACACGAATAAAAGCTAAGTTTTTACGTGAAATATAATTTATTTTAAATGACTGTAACACTTATATTCCACAGTTTACCATTCATAAACATAAAAATGTCTCGTAAAGTCCCAAGCGCGTAGTATGTCGTAGACGCGCTACGCCGCTACGCCGCTACGTAACTGCTACGAAGGTGCTACGGTATTCATAGTCACAATGATACACGGTGCTAGTGTATCTTTTTACCGACATTTGTATGTACATAACCCTATTTTTACGGCAATAAAACAAATTTACAGAATGTGTCGTGAAGAAATGTACATGACGTACTAAGAAACATATTATTTAAAAAAAAAATACATTCATAATTTTGTTGGTATATAGGCGCATAGGAAATCCTCAGTAGTAGCTCTAAATTTGCATTTGTACTCCATTAATAGCAAAAGATTATATTTTTTTAATACATAAATAATTAATTATAAATAATATCAATATTTTTATTAGGTACTATATTTATCTTGACGTACAGGCCCTTTAAATCCAAGTTAGTAATCGAACCAATATTTTAATAGTTGCTATTTTTTTATGGGATACCAACGCCTGATGGTAAGCGATTACCGCCGTTCATGGACACCCGCAACTCCAGAGGTGTCACAAGTGCGTTGCCGACCTTAAAAGGGGATTGGGCCTCCGGTAACCTCACTCACTCGGCGAAACACAAGGTAAGCGTTGTTTGACGTCGGTTTTCTGTGAGGCTGTGGTATCACTCCAGTCGAGCCGGCCCATTCGTGCCTCTCCCACGTTAGAAGTTTTTTAGTTTTGTTTATTATGATATCTAACTAATCATTGTACACAATGGCTATTACCTACCTATTTAAAATTTATTTCACAGCAGCACAACATTAATTTGTTCTGCATTTTTTTTAATATCACCAATTTCTTTTTTTTTTTAAAAAAACGTTGCCCTACACTAGGATTTTCTCCTGTATCGTGGGTGCGTTTACAAACACAAATTCTCACATACACAAATGCCCAGACCCGGAACAACTACCTGTAGATCATACAAATATTTACTCCGTGGGGATCGAACCTACAACACGTGGCGCAGAAGCCAATCGCTCAACCACTACGCCAATCGTGTCGTCGGTTTGTCAATTGTTTTAATATCAGCTTCTGCAGTGAATATACACTTAACTTTCGTACTCAAATTATACTGAACGTTAAAAATGGCTTCACAATAATTACTCAGCACTTAAAATTCCGTCTCAAATTAGATATATTTTGTGTGGAGTTCTCTCGACAGTCGTACCGTTGTCTCGCCACCCTCCACGTCACTTGGGCCTGTCTCCAACTGGGTCAAGTTCTACGACATCCGGGGCCACATGGCAAATCAGATAAATAGTCCATAAATACGTACATATACGTGTCTAATGAAATGGGAAGTTATGTCAATATACAAGTTTTGAATTTATTAGCACTTTTATTACATAAGTGCTTACTTATAAAACCAAGTTTAGACATGGTTTCAGTACGCCCAGCAGCAAGGTTTATCAATTTTAAACCAAGGACACTTATTTTGGTTAAACATTTACGGAAAATAGATCAACAATTTTACAATTGTAAAGTGTAGTGTTGGTAGTTACTTAAGAGTACAACAGTACCTGAAGTAAAATCTTTTACCTTTTTGCGGACATTTAATTTTATAACCGAGCATAAAGATATCTAAGCTACCTATATATTTCCCGAATGTTTCATACTTGGTATGCAAAAGTACAGTAACGCCAGTGTTTATAGAGCGCGCGGCGGCCGTCTCGTGTCGCGGCCACACAGCGCTGCACACTGCCGCCGAGAAAAAATTGAACGCCGTGCTACCCGTGTAAAGTAAAACTCCACTAAAAACGGTAAAAACCAGTTATGTAATTTCGTTAATATTGTACAGTATAGTTCATTCATTTAGCCTTTACCTACAATAGCCGCTTAAATTTTTGTACGGTGTATGAAAAATAAGGTTGTATAGAATAGAATAGAGTTTTATTTTCATTTTAAGTTACATTGTACACCATGTAATTTATAGGTAAACATCGTAGACAGTTAAAGCTAAAACCAAGTGTAAGTAATCATACAAAATATTACATACTTATAATAAATATTATTATAGAGATTAGATTATGTTATTATATATTCTGCGAGTATCGGTCTGCCAATGTGGGTATTAGCACCAACTTTTCACTCGTGGGTACGGTTCCAATTTCACGCTAAATCCAACCCATTTTATGAAAGATTTTTGTAGACTTCAAAATAAATAAACCAACCATTCCTTAGCAAAAAAGTATAGGTAAACTATATTGAGGCGCACAATACAAGTATTTTTGTTAACTCCTCCTACTAAGCTTGTGTTACTAGTGGGTTCACGTCGGTAGTGCAATGAGTGGGTTTCTAGCCGGCACCCACAACTTAGCAAGTTTGACGCCCTAGACATTAGGCTACCGCCGCTTTATATCATTACAATCCTACGAAAACAAATAATAATAATCTTAATTTTCATCTTTTTATAATACTGTAAACTTTTTATAAAATATTTACAAGTAAATTCTAAATTAATGCAGGAATAATCTATTTTACCTAAATACAGTAGATAGTTCACGCTATCTTTATGTCTGTGTACTTGTCATAAAACGGCGCATGTCATACAATTCGTGAGCAATTGGCTATCTACGCCATAAGTCACGTATTTTACTTTTACTTTCAACCTGCCATAATATTTGTATACCTTCCATTTACATTTAAAAAGGCTTTCACGACTGAAACTATACAAATGCTTATCCGGCGTACCTTGCAGTCAGTCAGCGTTATTATTAATCTACAGAGTGGTCACGTCATAAAGTGTTATCAGGTATAAATTAAAAAATATATATAAGCAGTGATAGCCTAGTGGTATGACCGTTGGACTGCCAAGTCAAAGGTCTCGAGTTCGAACCCAAGGCACGCACCTCTGACTTTTCGAAGTCATGTACGTATTAATAGTTAATTATCACGCGCTTAAACGGTGAAGGAAAACATCGTGAGGAAACCTGCATGCCTGAGAGATTTTCTCGATGGCGTGTGAAGTCTGCCAACCCGCACTAGGCCAGCGTGGTGGACTATAGCCTAATCCCTCTCATTCTGAGAGGAGACCCGTGCCCAGCAGTGGGACAATATAATGGGTTGATTATGTTATGTTATATATATATATATATATATATATATATATATATATATATATATATCGTCTAATACAGTTGTTTTAAAATGAAGCTACGCAATGAAAAAAACTATTGCAAAACATTTTGACTTTGACTTTGAAAAATAAGACAGGTAAAGCAAAAAACATAGTTATTTCCACATTGACACCAGCCACACGTCCTAGATAATTCAATCTGTAACGAAGTAGCTCATAGAACTACACAATGACCATACAAATGAACAATACCAATCACTAAGCAATGCTATACGAATGAACCATTCTCCGTGGGGACCGATCGAGCGATCTGATCAAAATATTTTATATTTTCAGCTCCGATTGGAACGCGCCTCAAACAAATATACCAACACGTGTCACTGAGAGGATCGTCTGGAATATGAACAATGTTTTTTTTTTATTTCATTGGAAACAACACAACAAATACCACCGACAACGTTTCTGATAATTAATTTTATTTTTGTATAGAGTAGGTACAGATACAAACATCCATAACTACGATATTTAACAAAAAATGAAGTTCATTATTTTATATTGGGTTATTTTATAAATGTGGTTTATAAAATTGTACACACCTTAATCTAAATATATTCACAAAAGTATATTGAAGGAAAAATAATTGACACAACCCTGTTTTATAGGTACAATAGAACTTCTCTCAAAGGCCTCTAACAATTTGCAAAGAACATTAACCAATAAAAATACATTCAATATTTGGCAACCCCCATTCACGTCAACATTAGGGGCGAGGAGCATGCAGAACAACAATCGTTACTTTCCCCATCACTCAAGCTGAGGAATATTTTTATGATATCACTTTTATTTTGACAACCCTACTCACTGAATGAGTACATACCAGAGAGTAGTAAGAAAATGGTGGAAGCTATCTCATGATAATGTTAAGGGTATTACATCGCTCAAATCCAAAAAACACCCTAGCTTTAATGAAGTTTCTAGTGGAATCCTTATGTGCGTTTACCATATGAAAAATATATGTTATACCTCCGATCATCACAAAAAAATTGTATTGTTTAAAATTTTCATAAATTTGCCCCAATTTTGGATAATAATTGAAGTAAATAGGCCATTTTTAACCTAATTTGTATATTTTTATAGTCATGAATTTTATACCAAAAAAAATGTAATGACGTAATTAACAATTTGTATTGTTTTTTTTTCTTATTTCTTCGAATATTTTGAAATAATAAAGAAATACCCGAAACCTCACTAGCACCCCGCGTGAAGCACCCCCGCAATGCCTGTGACTAACAAATACTAGCACAAAGACTAAATCCTCAAGGTCATTCTGCAATGTAATACCCTTAACGCACACATCTCTATTTACTCGGTTTATATACCACAGATGAGTTCAAGCGTTTCTTTCATCGTTATTGCGGTCATTGATAAAATTATTGAGGCTGAACTTTCTTGAATACCATCCTTATGTTTCTTATCCATATTACATCTTATGTTAACAAATGCAAGTATTTATAAAACAAGGAGTCTTTGTCATGCTAAAATGTTGTTAGTACTGTATATAACATACCATCTGTTAGTATATCATTGTCGCTCAATCTGTATACGGGGGAGTATTTTCCAAGGGGATAGAGTAATAAACATTCACGCCACTTGGGGCACGAGGAAGCCGCGGTCAAAGTTAATTGTTTAAACAATCTTTATGAAGCAATGCGAGGGATCTCCCACGAGGGCACTCATTACTGAGTACTGGCGCACTGCCGGCGGAATAAGATTCGGCAATTATAAATAATACGGAGAGTAATGAGCGTAGCGGTCTCCGCGGACAGTTAATTAAATGTAATTTGTAAAACATGCCGGTTGCTCGGGAGTTGAGCCGAGGGTGAGACATCATCCACACTACCCTACCCTCTTTATGGGTAGGATTGCTACGTTCTAAGGTTCCTTTATACGTTACTGGGCGACAGAACAAGTCAGTCGAACAGCTAAAGGCAATTGACACGCCGTCTCGTCCCAATTGTAGCGCCTTTGAGAGGTGTTATTATGAGACGTCAGTTGTTAAGTATCATTAACCTAGTAAAACTTTAAACAACTGTTACTTCACAGCATAATATCGGCAATCCAGTGGTATCTACCCAGATTAACTCGTCGTCTTACTCCTCCAACAGAGTTCATATACCTACATACTTGTAGAAAGTAGAACTACAATAGTTCATCTGTTTAACCTTCTACATAGGGAAATCATCATTGTCACTATGACTGTGGCTTTATTAAATTCTGCTTGAATGGAAAATTCCGTAATTATAAAAAAAAAATAGCAGAAATGAGGTTTCCAAGGTGCTGAATTATATAAATTACTGTCCTCGTTACAATGCCTCTTTTTTGTTTTTTTTTCGTCATAAACCTTCCCAGGCATGCCCACAACAACTTACCTAAGTTTCATTGCAATCGAATGAATGGTTTAGCAGTGCATAGAGGACTAACAAACAAACATTAATTTTTATTTATATGGAAGAAGAAGATATGAAAACAAGGGCGTCGGTGCGCGAGGCCGGGGCAAGTAGCCGGGAAGTAATTATGTTAGCAAGTGGATCGCATTGCGCCGCTGATGGGATACCATTCCGGTTTTTACGAGGATTCGTGACGTCATGCAATTGTTTGTCTGTTATTAAGATGGTCACGCTATGATGCCAGGTTATTACTCCGGTAATTGGTATTTTCAGAACGTTTACAACTATTATGGTCATTCATCTGAAGGGCGTGTCATTGGTGATATCGATGTTTATCTAACACAAAAAAAAATTAGTCTATTCGCCTTCTGTATATTTATTCGAAACACTGTAACACACACATACTAAAGCTAGTTATGAATATAATAATATTTTCATGTGTTTTTTCCGTACTCTGTCTTATAAAAATATTATTTAAAGAGGGATTTTCCTGGTTAACAGAAATCTTGCATGAGTATGTTCGTATTCCGAAGATTCCATTTCCTGACAAAGTTTGCTCGCATTTTGATCTTAAATAATTTATCTTGTATTTTTATTTATTTTTTTTATAATAAATATATTTTGATATATTATAAAGGTAATCAACGCAATGAAATTACTGTGTCGTATCATCAATGAAGGTTCAGAATATTATGGTGATGATGATGAAGTTGTAATTACATTTCAATGAAAAGCGATCATTTAATTGCGTTGCAGTA
Organism: Acronicta aceris; assembly: GCA_910591435.1. Classification (NCBI taxonomy): domain Eukaryota; kingdom Metazoa; phylum Arthropoda; class Insecta; order Lepidoptera; family Noctuidae; genus Acronicta; species Acronicta aceris. The sequence goes on along the minus strand of OU342778.1, from coordinate 170,671 downwards.
ATATTGTTGAACAAAGCAATGATATTAAACAATCGTTCATCGATCGAGAAATATAATTCATCGCTAGAGGGCCGGGATACTATTCCCAGATCGTGCAATGTTATTGGGTTTTTCTATGAAATTCTCAAGGAGTGCCTCATTAGTCTATCCAAAACTATCAAATTTCTTCAATCGATTTTCAATTTAATCTCCATACAATAGAGTTTATTATCTATTGCGAAAATTTGAGATTTTGTGGTAACTTGATGTGCTGTTGACTGTATATCCACAGTTTGCTGGTATGTTTTAGGTCCCAGAATAGCCCATTGTCTTTAATCGGTAACAAATCACAATCGAAGGTACCACAAAGAATTTCATAGTTAATCGTTATAATACTTTTATTGATTTGGTAATAGAACCCAGAACCTCATCATCAGCAGGCACATCTGTGGCCATTAGTTATTGATCATATTCTTTGTATTGTATGCTACATTATTGTATAAGTAGAGAAGAAATTCTATACTCGCTAGTTATATTTAAATGTGTTTATTCTGTGCTAAATTTGTAAGGGTAATTTAAATAGATTCTTCAAAAAAGCTGTGTTATACATACATAATAATTATGTATATTAAGTATGTTTCGTCTTTACTACAGTGTAACTGTACAGTACTCACCAAATCTCAAGAAAACGAAACAAGATCGCAGCTTGTATTTAAATGTGCTACACTTTTATTTTTACTCTTGATAGATTACCTACGCTTGACCGACAGGTGACAGAAACAAAAAAAGCCTCTAGAAAGATCTACAAGTTACTGTAGTTAAATATGTAAATAATTAACATTCTTGAATGTCCACTCTCAAGTTTTCATAATTAAAACTTTGATATTAATTTTTTATTGTGAATTATAAGTTTGTAAGTTCAACCAAACAATTAGTTAGAAATGTACCATATTTCAGAAATACATATAAATACTAATAATTTTATGAATTTTTTTTTCTTGTAAATATATTAATAGATAGGAATAGCTTTAACTTTGTGGATGGGCGAGGTATGTTACCCCTCACACCAAAGGGAGGATCCTCTGACCAAGCGGGTTTTTGCCTGGCGGGCCACGGCCCAACGGTTGATGTCGGGCGGTTGTATATATGCAGGTTGCGTTGTAAACTTTACTTGCGCGATTCAGGACTTCTTCGTATAGTTTGTATGTAGCGCGGTAGATGTCGCTACAACTTTATAGGACGGAACGAAAAATATTTAAAATTTAATAAAACATTACATACACCAAACTTATATTATACAGATTATAAAGTTATTTTAGGTACTCTTTCTTAAAACTAAATCTGGTACTAGTCATAAAACTTCGAACGTTATCTAAGTAACCCAATGTGCCGGTAACACTGGAAACCTGCAGAGATTATACCCGCAGATAAAACAACTCTATAAAACTTGTGCGCTCCTGGTACGTTACTATCAAAACACGTCAATATCTAAAAATTCTCTCATCAGCGAATCAGAGAGAAGAAAGTGTATAAAATTAGTTCTTCAAACTTTTGTACTCCTGGTAGATTACTTTCTCAACACATAGGTTATGAAGCGACCTCGCTTATCAAGTAAAAGTAAGAATAACTTTAGAGTTTAATTAATAAACAAATACATGATACCTACGTGATATTAATTATTATTTGTTTTGTAGTTTATTTTTAGCCATAAGTATTTTATAGCCACCTATTATTAATAACATAATCAAACTTTTTCAATAATATCATGTCGTCTGTTATCAGGATTGCTTCTACGTACAATATTTGTCATACATTTGACTAGCTTTTGTTACCTATGTATTTAGGGTAAATACCTTAATTACCTTATATTCTGTTCAGTTGGTGGAGTTCCTCAGTACAACATCGGTACAATGGTTATCGGCAAAGCGCTCCAAGTCATCTTATCGCTCCAACTTCTAGGAATCGGTGCATGTAATGGCTTCGTCTCAGTTCGGCATTGTTCGGGATTATTCGATTGCATATCGGGCGCTACAAGTCTGTCGGAAGCACGTCGGGAATTATTGAGTGGCACCTACCCGCAAGCATTGTAAGGCATTGCGATGTTCTTCAATATAATTTATATGTGGAATATTACGTAGTTCATGTGGGTGCACTCAAATGTCGTGTTTCTCTTGAGGCGAATAATAATATATAGAAGTGTCAAGATGCATAAAATATTGTCCGTATTGCAAGCAATGTGCCTCACGCTACTGTAACGCGCTGGATTGACAAAGCATGCATGATAAAAAGTTTATGTAAATATCGTAACCAAACGGATATAATCGCAACTGCACTACTCGTCAATGAAATCCACCTTACTTACAGGAACTACAGAGTATATTCCCACTTTGTGTTTTAATGAAATTTCATATTTGCGGTATGTTTTAGTTTGTAGGCTACTTTAGCATATTCTAAGCCTTACGCTAATATTGGACATATTTTAAATAAAACTACTTTTCCATCGATTCACATTGTCAAATCCCGACGTTTCGGACCCTTTACAGCATCCATGGTCACTAATGACCATGGATGCTAATCCGTAAAGTGGTTTATTTAAATACTTTAGCATGTTATTAGTATTAGTAGGTACTTCTTAGATATCTTTGCATAGGAGTACATCTGTTTTATAGGAAGGCATATCTAGAAACGAAGATCCCATGCGTGGAGACTTAAGAGTCCACGCATGGGATCGCAACAGCATATATGGCACTTAAGTCGCTAATGACATATCAATCGTAAGAATGTTTATTAGTTCACGCATTCGTTTCGATTGCTTCCTATGACTCCTGTCTGTATATTTAACTTGCACATACTCGTATATATCTTCTCGCCGCTGTTCGCCACTATGTGATGTGGCACTCGTGTTGACGTATTCTCTATGCGGACCTCGCTATGTCCCCGGGGCTCGCTTGCCGGGGAGCAGGCGCTATAACTGTCAAGTTGTCTTATCTTGCAGTTGATTTTTTTGTACTTTTACTGTTTACCTTTCTTGTTATCTGCAGCGTTAGCAAACTTCTTGGTTATTCCAGTGGTCTGGATAATTGAGTATCCCAGATATTTATTCGAGAAAAGTTTTTCGCGATCAGGTTACTTGATAAAATAAAAGTTGAATACCATTATTGCGTCCTTGGAATATCAGACGTTTCCTCATAACAATTATAAAGCTATTTCATTAATTCAATCATTCTTTTATCATCACTTCTTTGTGATATTACTTATTACTCAGCGCAGTGTAATATTTTAGTGAAAGAGATGCAAGTATCCTGTCGTCTGCTGGCTCGCGTTGCACGTATCTAATGTTAATATATTCTTATGTTCACATTACGGTCACATTGTGTGAGTTATTACCTACACCATGTTTTTTATTCGTTAGACATAATTTCTCTGAATAATATTATTGTTAGGTAGAATTTTTTGTGGAGAGATGAGCTAGTTTTTTGTGGTGTCCTTCCCACAATGTGTGCGATATTTGTCAGCCGTGGAGCTAGTGAAATATGAGGAGAGTGTCCGGCTCACGGAACACTAAGACCTTGGGCTTAACCGGCTTTGTGAGAGGACTTTAAAAGAATCCTAGAGCATTGAGGCGCGTTATCTTAAAGAGTTTTAGGTTATTTCAACGTTTAAATATTAGAATGACTATATTTCTTATCGTAAAACCACTTTGATAATTTTACTAGAAAGTAAAGTTAGTAAGTACATAGAGGTAACCTAGTCGTTGATCCAAGTTTAAGTAGTTCTGTAGATGTATATATGTATATGAATGTAGTATCGCTCGTCTTATGCTTACGGCGAAGGAAAATATTGTGATAAAACCTAATGGTGACAAACCTACCTAGCCTTCATAAATTATTATGGAGATTAGTTAGATGCTTAGGACCATTAGACTAGTTATGGTTTTTCTATGAAATTCTCAGTAACAGCCCGTAGTCTGGTTTGGTGTCCGGTTAATGGTTATAGGCTCGCCCCCTATAACATAGGACCTAAACATAACGGCGAACTGTGGGTGTACAGTAAGCACGCCTCTGCCTAACCTTTCGAGGAATACAGGCGTGATGGTAACTTATGTTATGTTAAGTAGACCTGCGTCAGAAATTGGTTGTAGCACATTCATCATGGAAGTTATTTCGGTCGAATATTAACATACTTAATAAACATGTTTGTTATTACAAATTCCTAGAGAATTTAACAATATTCTTTCTTAGCATTTGCCTGTATCTTACTGAGAACTTTGTCTTGAGTCTCTATGCCTTGTTTAATAGTTTCTATTTGAGATTTCATGATTTATCAGTGAGTAATATTTTGTATATTTTCTATCTAGTCATCGTGAGGCTACTCGGCCCGATCAGTCGTATCGAATTTTAAATTTTATCCTATTACAACATTCGGTTTAAAAATATTAATAGAGATATAAGCAACATGAGCTAACGGCACGATACTCGAGTCTCGATTGCTTCAGTATTGGCTTTCATAAGCTTCGTATCAGTTGGCCGGACAAAAACGATCGGAGCACGCCAACTATCCGGGTCGTATAGTGAAGCGGCCGGCTCACTGCAGCGCAATATGAATAGTGAGCGCGCGCGGACGAGCCGACTTATCCCACACTAAATTTTTTTAGGCAACCATTTGTTTAGGCACGTAATGTAAATAAGCGAAGGGTCAGAAAAGTGTCGACAAAGAAAACAACACGCTGTCAAAGTGTATAATAAGTTAACCCGACCCACATAATTGTTCACTGTAATTAACTGTAGACTCCATTTCAAGGGATATTGAAAGTTTTAACTTTGTGGTACAATATAATGATAGCGTATCTGGCGTGGTGGTCAAGGTGGTCACCTCGGCACTACCTTTGGTTCGATTCCCAGATCGATCCAGGGAAATTTGTTTCGAGTTTTGATATACCTTGTATCCGTTAAATTAATCAATATTCTTAATTAGCAAAGTCAACGTCAGCAATGACTCCTCTAAGCCTATTGATATAAAACGGATCGAAAAACCATAAAAATTAGGTAAGAAAAAAAAATATTCACGACCCTACAACTGCACCATCAATTCCTTTTACATTTATCAAACTATAGTTGATTTAATTCGTTCTCCTTTGTGTAGATGAGTGGCCTGGTAACGCCAGTCCATCTTATTAAGTGGCACCGCCGCCGCCGTGCCAACTGCGTGGCAGACTGGCAGCGCCGTCAACTAATGCCATTACTCTAGCTCGCTATGTATAGACCAACTTCGCCCGCTCCGCTTCTTGCGACGCTAAGGAATTCAATTTGAGACTGCAACTTTTAGTCCCAAGGCTTTTTGTTAGTATGTATTACTTGCAAGTTGATCCTGCAAGTATTGATAGTTGCTGATGTTGTTTGTTATTTTCAAAAATGTTGTTTTACAAGTGTCGTATGTTAAGTTAAATACTTATTGCTGATAAAAAACTTCGGTACTGAGCAAAAGAGTTCATAGATAAACGATTTTTGTTCCGAAAAAACTCCTTTTATTTTTTATACCATTGTATGTGTTTACTTTTTGGCAAAGTATCTTGAATCATAGTCTTTAGACTGCAAAGCTCCTAAAATAAACATTCATAGTTAATTACACAAATTAATTCTCCTACTGATTGTGGTGAAGGTGAAGAAGATTGAAGTGAAGTGGGTTAATAATAGAAAAATATCGAGAGCATTATCATTTTATTTCTTTCTGGTGAAAGAAAGGCATTCCAAGTCATACTTAACCGATGAGGTTAAACGAAACTGAACAACACGGAAGGTGTACCAACTTGTTCTTTTAAGAAAACATTCCTTCAAAGTAACTTTACAACAAGTTCGTAGAATTACGCTACCTTGTTATCTTGTTGTGAAAAACTGCAGCGTTCCAACTGCGATACAGTTCGCAACCTCTTGATGAAACCTCAACGTTTCTCATTCTGAGTTTCCAAGTTTATGTTCAGCGGTTAAAGTCCGGCGGGAGCTCGATACAAGATACGCGTATGTAATTTAGTGTGGAATTGTGTTATATGTGTATCCATTGCGCACCACTCGGACATGACCCGATGCCCGAATCAAATTGTCGCTGCGTTAACACAGCAATCTATGAGCTCATCCAATACGACCGTATTTCACTTAACATTATTTTATCAGTGACACGTTCAACATGTAAACCGTTCTGTATGTGAACCTAACGAGTAATGGATGTTGTCCCCATACGTTCTATGGAACATCACGTTATCGGACAAAATTAGCCTAATTATTCTCCTTTTTTCCATAAAACTATACACAAGCGTTTAACAACCAAAGCTTCCTGCAACTGGTTGCGGGGAGAATGGACACTGACAGCTCCTTCATGAAATACTGGACAAAACAACATGTCAGGCGTGTCTGATCCATTGTGTTCATTATTGTAATAAATTATATATATATATATATATTTTAATGTATTATTATGTAATTTAATTTATGGATGATTTATCTGAAATAAATAATTTGAATTTTGATTTTTTTTTTAATTTAACCCGAGTTCACTTCTCCGGTATAAAATAGGATTCAAATTTTGTTCCAAAGTATTCCATATTATGTAGTTTGATAAAAAGATCTATCATTGTGAGGTGAAAAAGTCGATTACCAAATTTTTATTAGTTTCTGTTCTGTACTATCGCATGAAAAGTGTAATTGGATAGGACTGCGCAGCGCTTGGGCGCTACTAGCGCTAGCCACACTCGAATTAAAATAATAATCGAGTTTGCACGCGAGTGTCCGTTCGTGTAAACATTGATAAGGTAAACATCAGAAACAAGTGTTAGTTCACGCAGATTGTTCTGAATAGTTCAATCTAACGTTTAGCCGTTGGCAACACACCAGATATTTCGTCGGTTTTATAAATTCTCAGGTTTTTTCAATTAACTGCGGGCAACAGTCCAAAAAACATTACCAGTTATGTTTCAAATAACATTTTGCATAACAATTTGTTTATAAAACTTTTCTTTTGATGTTTGTATAATTGCTTTTATTCAAGTGAAAGAGAAGTCAGAAAAACTATTATATCAAATAATAAAAAAATAAAGAATCTCAATTATAGTATATTTGAACATGATTGTGTAGCAGTGTTTTATTGGAACCGACACATGCCTCTCATCATTAAATATCCAATCATGACATATGACATGAACATATTGAGATAACCACATTATCGAGTCACCGGGACGCGTGCGACACATTATTTTAATCAATCGTTGACCGACGCTGACCGGCGTCACCCAGCTGTCAGACTTTACGGGTTAATTTTTAGAGTTACACATAACATATAACAAACTGTGAAGACTTTGTATTTTGAACTACCTACCTACATTTAGTGAAAATAAATACCTATATTCTATTTTATTCTAAAAAAAGAAGTTTAGTTAAAAAAGCCACTTCGGCTTTTAATAATAATAATAGTTAAAAGAAATTTAAGCACATGATCCTTTATAAAATATATATAGAACCGGAACTGGCACAGACCTGGGAATAGGAACTGGAATCTATCTATTATAATTTGACCAATTCATGATCATTCTGACTGCTAAGCCAATTTAGTCAAAATAATGCTGAGCATCGCACAGCATTACCTAACCTATAGTTTTAACATTTTGAGAAGAAACACATAAATCAGAAATGATAAAACATAGTGCATCTTAGAATGGTTACAATGTAAAGGTACGTAAAACTTGACAATATGCCGCTCTGCGTTCCATATTTCGAGACATAATGTGAACTAAGACAATAGTCTACAGATACCTGCAAACTTTGCTCCGCGACACTCAGAGATACTGTCTCACATAAAACTTGTACGATAGATAAATGTGTGACGTAGCTGTACAGTCGACGACAAAAATATTCAAGTGATGACGTACATGGCGCAAGCGCTGCACGCGATACACGCCGAGGCAAAGCGGTATGATAGTCGTCTGCAACAGACGTTTATAGCGACCATTTTTGTGGAGCGCATAACTGTCTCGTAAGCCCACAAACAATGTTTGAAAGGTTTGTTTTACCCTTACTTAGTTGTCGTTGGTTATTACATATTATTGGAGCTCGATATTGTAACGGTTTTGCCTATACGTTACAAAGTCAAAGTCAAATATTTTATTTCAAATTCAATAAACCATTATTACAGGTACTTTTGAATTATCAAAACTAGGTGCACGGTTCCAAATAATGGGTCTTATGTAGAAGAACCGGCAAGAAACTCCATAGATACTCTTTTAAATAAAAAATATGATATTACAGGTCCGAGATTATTCTCAAATTAACACAGAACGATTGAATTACATAAATCATAAAACTTTAGAAACGTGAAACAAACACTAACAACGGAGGAACAAGAAAGGGTAAATTGAGTCTTTAAAGTTTTAAACGTCTGAATCAGATAAGAATTCGTCTTTAGCACATGTCTCCGCGTAATCCCAACACTCGAGCTATCGCATGTTGTAAACTTGGAGCGGATAACGCAGCGATTTTAATTGAGTGCGATGTGCGTGAGTCACTTGTGTCCACGACTGTACTCAGTTATTTGTCTTGTTTGTTTTCAACGAGTGACATTGTATTATTAATAAAATATTTGTAGAAATATACTTGCATACTTGTAGAAATGAAAATTAACATATAATTGAAGAAAGCTGTCGCCTAAACTTTAGTATTTTCTTATAATAATTCTGGTAATTTAATGTTAATCGGTGACGGAATAAACACGGGTGTATTTGTTTGCCAAATGTGAGAGGACTGGTGTCGCCTGTTGTTGTTATAAATGCACATTTTCATCTTTTGTCCAATATTGTTGATCAGTCTTCAAGCAATTTTACATCACAGCAATAAATAGATTAATAGACACCTCTGTTTCTCGTGAACTAGCAATCCACATAAAACTGTAAACAATATACAGTTTGCGCGGTATAAATTAAAAGGCGACAAAACATTCCTTGAGATTGGCAACTAATCATAACTTCGCAGCGCTGCATCGCTGCAATAATGAGAGGATAGCTGAGATCGGTGTATTTTACGGTGAAAGCGACGTTGCTATTTGTAGCGCTTGAATAGCGCACATACAATGATTGGGTAAGCATACAATACAAAAAAAATGTTGGTCCCATTTTAATCTAACAACAGCTGAATAAATCTGGTCTTTCTAGAAGACCATTTAGTTTCTTGTTATTAACTTCACTGGCAAGTTAGAATGGTGCATGGAATAATATATTGATATGGCCTATATGGTTCCCAGCTTGAATTTGGAGTTCAAATTGCTGTAGAAAATCATAAGTACTAACCTTTTAAACATTGAAACTTTACAAACATTATCGTGTATGGTAAGGTTTCAATAAAGCCTAACATTAATGACAAAAACGAATAAACGATAGAAAAACTATTGCTTTTCTATTTTGTAAACTTTGTTATTAGATATTTCTCGGGGGACGAAACTTGTAGTTCTTGATTTGTGTATTACTATTAATAGCCGATGCCCCGTGATGTATTTTTAATTATTAAAGTAAAATAAACCTTGTACTTAGTAAAGTTTAAAGTTCACTTTAACATTTGCAATAACTCTTGCTGCAGTGACTGTAAACACTAATCTTAGCGGAGAAACATCACATTCAATGTTTTAATAAATCCACTGAACTCACAAATTAGTTATCTTTAGTCCGGGATGGAAACAAAGTACCGAGTTAGTTGTGCTCGGTACTAACTCCGTACTTTGTTTCCAACATCATTTATTAGTGACATATTTAGCTTTTGTTTCATTAGCGGAAAGTTTTGATTGATTTGTGGCAAAGAATAATAAGAAACGGTTCACCTAGTACATAATACCTGTAAAATTGGCGTCAAATAAAACGACCACCGAAAGACCTTTGGCTCAATGAGCTCAATAACAGTGTGCTAACTAAAACCTGCGCCATTATAACTTTTAACTAGTGAGCCGTTTGCTACGCTTGTGTAAATTTTTTCATCGATTTTTCCGACTTTTTCAGTAGATATTAAAAAAATAACTCTCATACAAACGTCTTGATAATTAAGAACACAACAAAAAAACACATTACATGCTTTGAAATTTAATTCTGATATAATTGTTCGTCTCATTATTTTTGATAGTACAAGCAGACAGAGCTACATTACTTCTAAACAAACATACATTATCTTATTAGATAATGTAAAGTACATAGTTATTACTGTGATAAAGACACAACATTCTGGAATGTTCGTATTATTTATGTTACGTTTATTTTGTTTAAAATCGCGCTGGAGTCTTTATGCGCTATGATTGCGTTTTTAAATTGTGTCTGTTATCTGTGCAATAACTGTCAAGCGCCGCCGTATTCACTAGCTTTGAGCGAGCAACACAAAACTTGCGCCAAAACTTGGCGAAGTTATACAATGAACTGTCTAAGATGCTCGATTTACTTAATATTATGTAACCCTATTTACTGTCCCTCTGTTGCGTATATGTCTCCTCTCAAAATCAATGGGGTTAGGCTTACCATCACAAAATATAAAAAATATTATTAATCTCGAGAAAACTCATAGTTTATTATTTTATCAGCCTCGTTGAATCAATTCAAGAAAAGATTGTCTCAAATTGAAATTATTCGAACTTTTGTCTTCAGTATGCAGTCCATCGCATGTTATTGATCTAGTCGATGTAACAGACTGCGGAACATTATATTTTTTTATTCTGCGGGTAACATAAATATAAATTGACAAACGTAATAGGTATTTTAAATACAATTGCAAATGTTTATTATACATTAACAGATAATTTGTGAACATCCTAAGAAATTACCTACAAATAGGTGCTTTAATATTCTGTGTCTGAGCATATTTATTATTCAATACTTGTTGGGGGTCAATAACAACATTCTGTGTACGCAATTTCATACAGGATAATCCTAAAGACACAGCTGGGGTCGGACGTGTCCGTATCAAATACAAACGAAACCTTCGAGCCACTATTAGACGTAGCCCATCTCGTAGCACGTAGCGCGTAGCGGACACGTAGCACCGTAGCTGTGGCTGACAGCGTAGCAGGCTACGCACAATAAGCGGTTACGTTATTTACTGCATATTGTATGAGCCTCGCTTACATATTCTGAAACTGTACGACAGTTTAACATCATCTTTTTCCTCCTTATATTTTTATAAGATAATTATTTGCTTCCTTTTCTGCCTGGTAGCATTCTGTCTTATTACAAGGACCCTTCTGCTGATTGTATTTTTAGGAGTATACTCAATAATACAGTTTTTTTCCTTAAGACAACCCCAAAAAGTAATTTATTAAAAATATCACTTTCTATATGTTAGAGAACAAAGCTAGAATACGCGATAATTTATGTAGGTAAACAACATTTAAAAATCACCTGAAACTAAACCATGTTAATGGACATATTCTGAGGCTGTAACTACTCCTCACAAAATATATTAATTATGATAAAATATCATTCGAATATTCTCTCATTTTGGTAAATCTACATTACTTAGAATCTTACACACACTTTGAATTTAACATGAATATGAATAATTAAGAGCAAAGTTAGTCATAATAAATAGCGCAAATAATTTAAGTTAAATAAATTATATTATCTTGAAAGTGACTCATTATATAGTCTATATGTGTGTCGTTAAAATCTCGCAGTACTAACCGATACCAATCTACAAAAGCCTAGTCTTGTGAAATATAATATTATTAACCATGCTCGGATGGGATCAAAAACACCGGTTTTTGATTAACCGATCCATTGGTATCGGTTAGTACTGCTGATGTTTCGGTAAACATCGCATCGTGAAATAGTTACTAAATTATGAGTTACACCGAAAGTTTATTCACTTGCCTGTACAGATACTATTGAAATGCCAATCTTAAAACCGCAGCGACCGCACGAGTGTAGTCAGTGAAATTCTCCACAAATGGCTGAAACGTGTCTAAACACGTTGCGACTTGCTCGACCACAGCCTTGTTTCAGTCCAATATTCTACTATTTACTCGCTACAGTTTGCCGTCGGTATTTTTATTCCAATATTGATATAACGTTAATTAGTACTCTTTGTTCAGCACCAACTTCATAATTTAATTTACGACGCGAATTTAAAATGTAACCGAATTTCACATTCTTTTATTTGATTTTAACGTAATAAAGTTTGGTCCTGCCACCCGCCGCGCTGGTCCTTTCGTCCACGAACAATCTGAAAGCCACGCAGAATGTATAAACACAATGTTTCAAAGTAATTATGTGTCGCCGGCCTCAGATAATTACGGAGGCTTATGACTTTTGATAAACATTTATTATTTATTGTGTTGTGCAGTTTGTGGGAGTTCTTGTGAATTACGTTGCTGTGACAGTAATATTTATGTTTAATTCAAAAGTATGACAGAACCCTTTGTCGTGTATGTAAATATGTTTCGCGCAATTATTAAACTGTCATAATTTAATGAGATTATGAAGTAAGTCGCTTGACTTCAATAATGAAACTTTGTTTTGAAAACGGTTTCCCGTTTCCAGTCTGTTTCGTCAAAATCGAGGGTTTCACTTTTATCACTTTATTACCACAACCAGACCACTTCTTGTTAGACTTTTATTAAATTTGGATTTCGATTTTAGCTACTCAATATTATTTGTATGTGAATTGGTCATTGTGCAGGTTTTTGGAAACATCACCACGTCACATTTACCAAAACTATACATTCCAAAACAGAATTTATTTGTTGACCTGCCTTAAACTTGTAGTACATATCAGTTGATTAACTAATTTATTGGTTTTACTGCCATTGTTTGATGGGCACACAGTCCCTAATAACACAAAATTCGAATGTACCGAACGCCCGGTAATCAGAGCCGCGGTTTCCAAAAAATATAAATTCAAAAGCGGGGCGATGCCGCAATGAGTCGAAACAGAAAGTTTGTATGAGACCAATCTGGCGGCGCGGCTACATTAACGAGGCTAACACAAACAAAAACTGGCTCCGGACGGAATATTCCAGTTATTAACGCTTTTTACCAGTTACGGGGCGCTGAAACCGGGACGCCGTGAATATTTGCTAGACCCGCGAATTCCATCGCTTTATCTGTATTTTTTTACTTTATTTATTAACTATTCCATAAAGCGAGATGGAATTACGTTATCACGCACGGACAGCTGATGAAGGTATTAAGGTTTTAATATAATGAGGGTCAAGCAGAAATATTATCTTTCGTGTTCTCAGAATTTCGCATTTATATTACGATATCTAAAATGTCTTTATTTTTATAAATGAATATAAAAGATCAAATATTTTGCAATATGTAGCGATCTTTGTATCTGCGCGGACTAGATTTAGGACGTTGTTTGGCCGTTGGAGATAATCTTGCTATTTTATTTGGACAATCGTTTTCCGATAGAAGAATATTTTCTCAGACAGTGTGATGTATGGCGCTATAGATATGCTTTTATCCCGAATATGATATATAATGAATTTTATCGGATAGAAAAATAGTAGCAGATGTAGGGTTTGGCGAAAATGTTTAAAGAAATATTGTATTACTACCTACGACTTCGTTAGTGTGGATTCGGACTTGGGTCTAACCTGAATAAAAAGCATCCTTTGTGTCAGTCCATGTTATTAGCTATCTGTGCACCAGATTTCATTCAAATTCATTTAGTAGTTTTTACGGCATTGGGTAATAAACATGCAAATATACATACAAAATTTTACATGTATAATAGGTAGGTACTAGCACACGGTTTAACTTAAGGTAACGGTATTTCCTTCTCGATTTTCTGATCTATCTGTATACCATAATTCATCAAAATGGAATCAGCTAAGGCAAAGCGCTCTGTCTTTTATAATATTAGTATGGGGAGATGTTCCATTTAATTTGTATTTTATTCGGGGAGTAGCTGCTACTGTGACGTGGTGAAATGTCTATAGTTCTAGTATAAATAGTTTATAGTTCAAATAGGTCGTTAGTTATTGCAATAACATTTTTTGGAATTTCAGGTGTCGGTTAAATAATAGGTAGTGTAAATAACAGGTGTATTTGTATATGTCCGTAACTATAATAGATATAAAATGTATAATGTGATCCATAGAGCGTTTGTGTAATATAATTTTACAGATTAATAATATTAACATTAAATACGATTAAGAGAAACTAAATATTTTTCCGTGAAACAGCTATTAAGAATATTGTCGAATATTTTATTAAATCACTTTACGTGCCGCCAATCTATCATGCGCAATGAGTGGCAACATTTACTTCAATATAAATAATTTGGCCATACTTGACTGGTTCGCGACGATAAATCATATTTTTATTGGATTAATGTTTCAATATTCCAATTTTGTGTCACCGGCGATACGCGGTACAATACCATCAATATATTGCGAGTGACGCCGGGCCATTCGACCTGTCATGTTGGGTCTTGACGAAGACCGATCGTGATCACTGGCCAAACTACACAGGCCCACAGCCGCGCGGCCGTGCAGCGCGCGCCCCCACTGCGCTAAACCAACACAAATACAACGCAGGCCTCGTTACACTGGCTAGTGTCGAAGTGACTTTTTGGACGGCCTGCACTTAAATATTGAACGCAATAACTTTTATGTGTAGTGTTATCGCCTGTTGTGTATTTACATTGAACGTATTTTATCCGTTATGAGCTGTACCGACACAAATATAGACAATAGGCTGACGTCAAGGAACTATACCAGTCGACAAACATTTTTTATCTTTTGTTTACTTTGCGGCAGAGATAATAAAATTTATTGCTCAGAAAATAAGGGGATCGCAAATTAGGTTAATTTTAAAAAGATAACACACTTTCAGTTTATTTTGTTTCGTCGGCGATGAACTTGAATAGCTACAATATACAAAGAAGTACAGATATTTTAGGTATTTTTTTAAAATTAATTACGTCAAAGCGCCTTCCTTGTACATTAGGTACATCACCAAGTATTCTGTTACAAAATGTGCGTCATAACTTTGCATGCACAACATTGTGATTATTATTTTCTGCAACAAGAAATCAAAATGAATTGTAAACTTAATAAAGAAATAAAAACTTTCCGTCCGCCTCCGTCAGTATTTTTTTCTATTTTGCTGTAGGAATTTTAATATTTCAGCGGTCCGGCCGTCGGGCGCAAATATTTTTCTTTTATCATCGGCTGTAATGAGGGCAGATAAGCGGTGAGCGGGTGATAACCGCTGTTTGCAAACGCCGAAGATTTGCGAGCGAGCGCTGCGGGCTACACCAAAATACCCGACGATAAACGTGTCAAAGTATAACTTATATACCCGATCTATACATCACACGTATACCAAAAACATACGGATAAAACTCTAAAACGAGTAGAACTTATACACATTTCAACTTTTTACAAGCTCAAAGTAACGTGAATTTAACATGCGAAGTTTGACAACCGCGCGGTGCGTTGTAATTACGTAACACGAATGTGAGTCGTTCCTCAACTTTTATGTGCGCCTAGTAATTAGCGGTGAAACAGTACAGACAAAACAATTACACGTATAATATAAATAATTAGTGATATTTTTGTAAGTAGGCAATATATTACTAATGAATATGTTAGAAGAAGAAACAAGTTAACCAATTTCTTCGTAATTAAAATTCTTTTACATTACAGGATAAACAGAAACAGAAGACAGGTTTAATTTAAAATACAAATACCATAAATAAAAGATCATTTGTTGTACTTGTGTGGTATTATCTTTAGGCTTGTTACTAAGATAAGTTACTAAGATTTTCCGTATTATGAAACATTTGTAGCTGTGGTACGTTTATTGTGCCTATACATTTAAGGGGATACCTCGAAAATATTTTATAATTTTGTGGGCGTGGCTAAGCCTTGCGTACGTTTCTATCAGGATCTAGCGCTCTCGCTCCAGCGCGTCATCGCAGTATAGAACCTGGTACAAACTATGGAGTCGACATTATTTCAGTTTATTTTTTGTTTTATAGGAAAGATTTATTTTTCATGAGTGATGTTTTATATCATATTTGTATTATTGTATAGTAGTGTTAATTAATTAAAACATATATTATGTATTTTATACAGTTCCAACAAAATAAGACTGAATGCGACTTCTTTCCTACTTAGTACAATTATGTTATTTTATAGGTACAATTTTTAGAACGTAGTAATAACACATACATTTTATACATTCCCGACATCAGTCCCAATATAAACTTATAACATACATAGTGCCCGTTACAATTAATTTTAGTAAGATATCTAAGTAGGTACGGGTCATGCAAGTAAATTTGGGAAGAAACATGCTGATATTGAAAGAGGGCTGATGAAATTGCACTCACCTTCTGGGTAATCTAAGGAAACATAATATGTACTTTTCGTTCAAATGGAATAAAGAAGCTCACACTCAAGAAAATCCTGCAGTACATAATAATCTCCTGGTGATATCAAAAATTTGTGTTTTGATAACGGTGGCTGTGATACTATAGTAGTATTACGAGTAGCTACAAAAAACTTTTCCGTTTTTTCTCCGATGTTTATAAACTTCCCCTCAAAATAAAAATAAAAATACTGTAGCTATCTAAGAACACCGAATGAAAATAATTGAAAAATGCGCATAACAAGATGACCATAATTATTATTATTTCAAAGTTCTTCTAATTGTGATTTTAGAAAAGTTTTTTTTTAACTTTTCGTAGTCCTGTAGTACCACAGAATCATGAAGTAAATAGGGTGGGCATTAGAAATGGGCCGCATTACTTTAGAATTGCTAAAGGAATAATAATAATAAATAAGTATAATATTAATAATAACGTCCTGCACAGACATAACCTAGTAGCTTGGATTATCCATCAGCAACTTGCTCTAAAATATAAACTTGTGGACTTAGAGGTACCTACCATACTATAGGTATGTGCCCAACCCAGTTCCTAATGATGGTTGTGTTACTCTGTACTGGGATCGATCTATCATCATCACTGATAGGACTGTTATTGCCAATAAGCCTACTATAATGGTGATAGATCGATCAGAGCGCCGTGCAATTATTGTTGATGCACGACACCTCCGATTGGCGTATACGGTTTTCGGTATTAAATGTCGTGCTGCCAGGCGAAGATGGAGGTTTCACGCTATCAGAGGCTAGACGCAAAGACTCCACGAAAAGAGAGACAAAAAAGTTGGCCTTCTCTTCTGCGGTATGTGCCAGCGACCCATCAGGCTTCAGCAGTGGAGGAAGTGAAGAGCGGCAGAAGTTCGCTTCGACTGATTTAGCTAGGGACCAAAACGCTTTACTACCAGCTGGATATGAAGCAAGTTTGTTCCCAATTTGACTAATGTGGTCACAGCGAGCCTTCCGAAGGAAATTTTTACAAGTCTTAGTAGCCCTGTTAAACGCCCTTTTCTTCTGACTCACGTCCCTCGTCTTGCGGTGTCGAGCATCAACCCATGCCAGGTAAGTCTCATGCTTAAGCGCTTCAGCGCTTTTACATTGAGGGCCAAACCAAGGTCGAGCTTTGCCGGACAATGGCACGTCTGAATATGGGATGAAGTACTCCATAGCCATACGTAGCACATCAGTCACTTCATCCGCGCAAGTGGAGGGGTTGTCAGAAGAAAAGCAGAGGCACTACCTATAAGAGGCGAAAAAAGCTGGACTTGTATCGCCATACTCGCCGACTGCCTCTAGGGCTGGGATCGGGCGGCGAGTAGACAGATACAGATTTCACCAGACAGTGGTCAGATTTACCTAACGGTGAGAAAATCGACACTGAGTAGCCAGTAGTATGGATCGGTTGTCTGCAGAAGGTCTAGGCAATAGGGGGTGTGCGACTCAACGTCACGTACCCGCGTTGCATTTTAGACCAGCTGGGTAAGATCTTGGCGCTAGATCTTTTGAAAGCGAGCTTTCGTGTCTCTAACCCAGCATGGTCAGTGCCCCGGTACAGCCACTCGTTGTGGCCGTTAAAGTCCCTCAGTAACACCAATATTGGTGAGGGGTACTTTCGTTTTTTTTATGTGATAGGAGGGCAAACGAGCAGACGGATCGCCTGATGGTAAGCGATTACCGCCGCCCATAGACCCGCAACACCATAGGAGTCACAAGTGCGTTGCCGACCTTTTAAACCACATTTATTTTCAGTTTCAAAATAGTAACGTAGGAACCTAGATTAACGGTATCCGAATCCGAATAATAACAGAATTTGATTAAATTGCGTTTGAATTACAATTTATTTCGGAATTACGTTTGTAAGAGAAATTCGCTCCGCCGGACTCTTAACCTTTTTTTTGCAGTCGAATAACGAAAGCCCCATCCAAATCGGACAACACATTTTTGGCAATATTAGGTTGTACTCTATACATCTGCTTACCCCTTCAAAGTAGGCTTGATGCTATGTGATGGAATTGCGAAAACAATGCATAGATAGGTATATGATTGCCGCAATCGCGGGTCATTTGCTATCAGTTATTGAAGAGTTTCGGTGTTTGTCTGCAAAAATAATTATCAGATCTTTATGAAAATAAATTAAATCATTTCAAAATTATCCTCTTTCGAACAAAAATGAATCATCCAAGTCAGTTTATACCTGACAGAGTTAATCCAAACATACATGGAAATATTGAAACATCCAAATTGAGAACCTTCTCCTTTTTTAAAGTCGGTTAATAAACTAGAAGGTATTAATTTCATAAAATTCAAACACGACTCCGCAGCTTCATTGTGTTTAGCTGTGGTTTAGCTAAATGTCAATCTACACGTCAAGCTAAACGTCCAGTCTAACGTCATTTCGCATTGTATAGGCTTTCCTTGTATTGAGAGGTCAGCTTATACTGGGCGCTGGAGCTCGTCTGACAGAGACCCGTCGCTGACAGTGGTGCCTGACTGCATACAAATTCTAGGATTTTGCGCTCGGAAATAATTTACATAAGCGACAAACCACATTTTTGGTTATTTAAACAAAACTACGCTATGTATTAAAAAACTGTCTTACAGAAAACTAGATATGGTTATTTAGTATGTTTTAAAAATAATTGCGTAATCTAATTCGTAAAAATATTGCAGTACCACTGAAAATAGTAAATAATTAGAGCCTACTTTACGATATTTTTCTATCGAGAAAATTTCATGCTATCGTGTTTTCCTTTTATGCGATTCTAGATTATATGCTCAAAAATTATATATCTAAAAATTATGTACACAAAACAAAACAGATCGGTTTACAGGGCACACCAACGTAGATGTTGGTGTGCGTAATCTCAATGCGTTCATTACTTCGCCTATTTACTAGTGTTAGCTTTACAATAACCCGTTGTCCACGCACACATTTGCAATTTCTTGTCATTTTAAAGTTGCAGGGAATATGATGCATAAATTTAGCTAATGAATCAGACTCCACTGTGGCGCATTAGTTGAGCGTGCGAACAATACTTCTTGTCACCGGCACCGTAAGATCGAATCTTATTACCAACGGCTCAACTTTTTGTATGTTTTAAAAAATATTTTACATTTGTTTGTTCAATTCATTGTATAGTATTAGCAAGTCTTCTTTATATTTGGTTTGGATTATATTAATGTTCTACCCTCTAAAAATGACAAATCATAATATGTTAGTAGTTTAATTTCATCGTCATAATGCTATTGACTATCGAGCTTTTGTTACGTTTTTAGACATTATACCCTGCGTATTTTGAGAAGTGCTATTCTTTGTGACTCAATATGGATCACTTAACTACACTTTTAAGAGCTGAGATAATTATTTTGCATGAGCAAAACGTTTCAATTAGTGAAATTGCGAGGCGTTTAAAGATATCGGTGAGTAACAAAATATTATTATTACGTTTAGAAGTTTATTATGTTTCAATAATACACATCTTGTTTATTGATGTTTTATGTAACAATATTTAATTATTGTTCACAGAGAAGAACTGTGCAATTGTGGGTCCATCGTTATGCAGATTCGGGAAGCATTGATCCTTGCCGACCGGGACCAAAGGCTGGATTTGCATATACAGATACCAATGCACGGCACCGTGATATAGTTGCTACGCATTTGGCTGAGCCCTTCCTCACTACTCGTTCCACGGCGACTAAACATGACGTGACGTTACAAACTGTGCGGAACCACTTGCGTGCAGCTGGTGTGAAATGTCGTAGGCCAGCCAAGAAAATATTACTGTCTGATATTCACATGCAAAACCGGGTTCGCTTCGCAAGAGAATATTTGGATTTTGATTGGTGCAATAATATAGTTATATTTAGCGATGAAAAATGTTTTAAGTCGGACAAGGACGGTCGTAAAATATTATGGCGAAAAGATGGTGAACGCTATAACAAAAAAAATATTATTCCATGCAGGTCTAGTGGCCGCATTACGTTGGGTTATTGGGGATGGATGTCATCAATGGGTCCCGGTGAATTAGTGCAGGTAGGGGGTCGCAATACCAGTCAAGGTTACTTGGATGTTTTACAAAACGTGATGCTACCAACTGTGCGTGTTGCATACCCGCAAGAACACATTTACTTCGTGCATGATAACTGCGCTGTGCATCGCGCGCGACTCGTGCAAAGTTGGTTAAACGTCCAAGAAAACTTTACTGTTATTGAATGGCCATCAAAAAGTCCTGACCTGAACCCCATTGAAAACCTATGGGGTCACATGGTGCTAAACTGGGACTCATCTGAAGTCAGGTCCAAATTTAATTTAGACGATGTCGTTACCTCGTCATGGGAATCGTTTCGTGGCTCTGATTTGTGCTGGAATATGGTTGCTAGCATGAGGACACGTTTGCAACAAGTAATAGATAGTGATGGCGCACCAATCGGCTATTAAAAATATCAGGGGGTAATTTGTATTACATGATTGATGTTATTGTTAGTGAGATTACAATTTAGGATCGCCAGTATCTTATTATCTAACTTACTAACATGTTTATTCATATCATTAATGAATAAATTACCCTCTTGAATATGAAAAACAAAGTGAATTCTTGTCCCACTTAGAATATTTGTCATGAACCATACTTTATAATTTGTATTTATAATTAAAAAAAACCATGTCAATAAATATTGTTGTTATCATATTACACATTGTTTAATATTTTCTTCCATATATCATTTTTTCTGGAATAATGTTCTTATTATCAGGTAAATAACAAAAATAAAAATTCAACAAAACGAAAAAAAATAATGATAATAATGCAAAAAGTTAGCGCCGGGCCGGCGTGATTTGATCATAAGACTAATGTCACACCAGCTGCTTGCTTACACACCTATGCCACGGTATCAGTTGATAATGCTTTTGAATTTATGCTTCATATTCTTTGTTTCATATATCATGTGAAGCAACAAGAAATTGCAAGTGTGTGCGTGGACAACGGTTTATTGTAAAGCTAACACTAGTAAATAGGCGAAGTAATAACACGTTGAGTATACGCACACCAACATCTACGTTGGTGTGCCCTGTAAACCGATCTGTTTTGTTTTGTGTACATATTGTATAAACTGAAAGTACTAGTATAAAATTTACTGAATTGAAAATCCAGTAAATTTTCGAGGTATCCCCTTAATAGTCAGTAATTAAGCTCACGAGTGTGTACAATTATTATTTTGTACAAAAAAATAATACTTTATGTCGAGTTCTTATTACAGGTACACTGTACTTATACACTTATACGACCTACTTAGAAGCTTTTATAAACAACCTCAGTCAAAGTCTATCGAAGCGTCAAAATAAATCGTACATAAGACGTGAATGTTATTCACATGAAAATACGTCTGTATAGACAGACAGACCGGTTTGATCCATCCGGTCCGTCTGCCAACATCTAGAGCGGTTATGACATTCATCCATATTACTTACTCTACTAATAAAAATAGCCATTCAATAATCAATCTTATGTGCAAAATGTTAGGGTTGTGAATATAGATTGTGTTTCGATGTATATCTGACGCGGTCTAGGGATAGAATTATCCCGGATTATTAACGACAGTGTAGGATACTGCGTTCGATACACAATGAGTGCAATAACGATGTTTTTGCAAGTTCAATGTCGGAAGTAAGAATACAAAATTTCTCAAAAATTACAAAGTAACTACAATAATCATAATTATGATACTTAAATTATGTATAAGTACTTAAGAGTCCGGCGGAGCGAATTTCTCTTACAAACGTAATTCCGAAATAAATTGTAATTCAAACGCAATTTAATCAAATTCTGTTATTATTCGGATTCGGATACCGCTAATCTAGGTTCCTACGTTACCATTTTGTCCAAAATACTTCACTGAAAATAAATGTAAGCGAATGCAATTTTTGATAACTTTACCAAGTTTGGAACTATTTTTCGGTCTTTTATTTCCAGTGACCTAGTAGCAGACGAAATCGTACCGTAGGAACCTAGATTAATAGTATCCAAATCCGAATAATAACATAATTTGATAGATATTGTCTGGATTACGATTTATTTCGGAATTACGTTTTTGTGGGCAATTCAAGCTCCACCGGACCCTTAAGCTACACAAATTAATACAAAATAATTCGAATTATAAATATAAAATTTAATTACTTTTGTGAAAAGTAATTTATATAAACGTTTAAAAATATTTTCAAACTTTTATCGCTATGATTTATTGGTTATACTGGGATACCTTTCTCTTTGATAGATATTTTTTTTCTGTTAATATCTAAAATATGCTTGCTTTTGTACCAACTCAAAAAAAAAATATTTTTTTCAAATATATACATCCGGCGATTTTTCTTTTAATTTAAGAAAAAACCTTGCCCCTCACTAGGATTTTCTCCTGTATCGTGGGTGCGTTTTACAAACACAAATTCTCACATACACAAACGCCCAGACCCGGAACAACTACCTGTAGATCCTACAAATATTTGCCCGTGTGGGAATCGAACCTACAACATACGTACCTACAACAACGTAGCGCAGAAGCCGACCGCTCAACCGCTACGCCAAACGTGTCGTCAAATATGTTGACATAAACGGTGTCGTACATAACGACATAATGTACATCGCCCGCTATGTTTATTGAACAAATTTGATCGGCGAGTCAAAGTTTTAGAGCTAGTTAAATATTTTGCTAAAAACAATAACATTTATTTACTGGAGTGATAAATAGCTGCACATTTATTTAAACTTCTGTAATATTTAATTAAACGTGAAACATTTCAGTTTTAATTAAGCTGTAATTGCGTGCGAGATAAAAGTAAACAATTGACATAACCGAGAACGTTGGGAACGCGCCGTCGAGCCGCGCCGCACGCAGCGTACGCTAAAGTTAATGTACACGTGTTGTAGTCATGTAATATGATAAGGAATTTTGCTGAAACTCTAGCAAATAGGAAGGCGTATTACAATAACATCGAAAAAAAAATAACCAAACATATTAATTCGCAGCGTATGATTTATCGATTGCAGGCGAAGCGACTCATGAAATTAACGTTTTGAACGATATCTGCAACGTTTTACTTCGGCAAAATTCTACATTACCCATTTTTTATTGCCACGAAATGACAACATTTAAGCATGCAGGACTTCTACAGATAATGCCTTAAATAAGATTAGCGTATAGCAATAATACATTTATGATTCTAACTAAAGTACTCGTAAATAAAATGAAAGATTAAAACCTTTTTAGGTTCGTAATTTCGCAAAATGTTCTATTTAACACTTGAACCACAACACACGACAAAATTATACCTTTGTTAAGAGAAGCGAGACATAGTCTTGTGTATACTATGCGTACTGTGTGTGTGTGTGTATGTGCATTGTGTACCGAGTACACTCGCTAATTGCCGGGGCCGTCCTACGACGCTCATTAAGCGTCCGGCGGATAGTGGCGGACGGTAACGACGGAGGTGACCTGCTCACTCGCTCACTCGTGCTTTATTATCCCTGGGATGCTCGTAGCCCGTCTAAATGTACCGCGATCTGTATGACGTACACACTTTGTCGGATAAACACAGCATAACAATCATGTCGTGTAATTTATCTTTATAACAAGATAATAAAATACTCCTATATTATATCACAAACATATCGACTAAATCCCTAGTCATTTAGAAACATTTTATAAGCTCATATGAAGTTCAAATGTATTTTAGTTTTTGAAAAAAAAAGTGATTTATAAATTTATAAACAGAGTTTAACTTTACACGGCTTCTACAAAGTATTTTGAGAGGTAGGGCAAAGTGGAATCTAATAATTCAATTGGAACTACTCGACTGGGGCAGTACCTCCACCTTGCAGATAATCGTAGCCAAATAACATAGCTCCGTGCTATGTTGTGTTCCTAACGGTGAGCAAGGTCGCCAGAACTCCGCTAGGAAGCTTTGTGTTGGCAGTGGGGGGACCGGTGGTGTTTTGTTACCGCCGCTGTCATGCATGGCAGAATGTCTTCTATGCTGCCAGCCCAACTATTCCTCCTTAATTTACAGGGTCGGCAACGCGCTAGTGTTACCCCTGGCGTAACAAGCGTCCATAGGCTACGGTAACCGCTTACCATCAGGCGGGCCGTAATGATGCTTACCACCTTAGTGGTATTAAAAAAATTAAAAGGGGGGGGGGGGGGGAGAGAGTGTATGCAATTATCATTATCAATTGTGGTTCGTTTTATTGAAACTATTTCGATATGATTTCGATAAGTGTCTAAGTAAATTAATCATTGAGTTATCTTGAAAGGATTCAATCGAACGTTAGATACGTTTTTAATACATTCCTTAATTTTAAAATGATACTAAAATATATTCTTGGAATCTAAAAAACTCTAGCCTTCTTAACGAGCACAATGTCAAAAAAAATATAATGAAATATTTTTTTAAAATATAAATGCTGTTCCAATTGGAATTAAAACATTTCTTAGTTTGAGATTTTGTACAGATGTCTTAATTACTTTGCTTTCTGATAAAAAAACCGTATCGTAGCTCCGAGTAGAAATAAACTCGGACTTATTTTTTGCTTCATTTTCCGCGTAATTCTCTGCGATGATCTTAGAGGAAACACCGGAAGCAGTCTTCTGCCCCACATTGAAAAAAATTACAAAGTTCACCTAAAATTATTAATTTAATAATTACGTAGAGGTCATACTCGTAGGACTTCGACAGTTGAGATTTTTCGAAAACGTAAAAAATATAACTCGATGAGTGATTGATGATTAAAAAAAAATATTCGATCACGTGATCAATGTCAAATCCAATAACATTTTGCTCGACCATTTCGTCATTTAGTGCTATTGGACGAGTATTCTGTTGCAATTAAAATAGCAAACATGGGCCCATGGAGATAGTAGGTAATTCTTTATACGCATACATTAAGGAGAATTCATTCAATTACTATGTTGAATTACTTACCTTGTTGAAAAAGATTAAACAAGATGATCACGGTACTATATAGTTAATTCCGGATGAGTGTATCGTAAATCCTTTAGGAATAATCCACTAGCCACCTCTAATGCTACCCACGGGAGTGATTGCTCCTTAGTCTTTTGTGGAAAACACGCGATACAACATAATAACAATAATTATACTCGTTCAGTTTTGTACATAAATCTTAGTTGTAATCACACTCGTTAATGTTTTAACTAATCCTTCTGATAATTCGAGTATCACTAACTTGAAAATTAAATTCTTTTATCGTTATGATTCACCGACAAAGCTGTTTATTAGAGCGAAACGTTCCGACAACATGATTCAATATTTGCGTATCTCACAAATTATATTACAGCAACTAGTTTAACAATTTTAGACACAAGCAACTGAATTAATCTACAATATAATAAACTTTGAAACCGTAGAGGACGTTATACAATTACACACACATGCCGCATTTATGAGTACATCACCACAAAGAGCACTACATTACAGCACTCAGATTAAAATTTAAATAAAGACTGAGCTATTCATAGCGTCAGTATATGTACAATAAAAGTCCAGTCAGTTTTACGAGGTGCATTAGGACGGCTACACGCGAAGATTGGGTGCTTTATGACAAGAGCAGTGGCAGGTATTCCTTTTATTCCTAGTGTGTACGGTACATGTCAGAATTTATTCTTTAAAATCCCTCCCAGTAAAATGTTTCACGTGGTGTTAGGGTAATCATACACTGATGCGTAGCATATTCCTGGAGAGGTTAAGTTGAGTTGACGCACTTATGCACTTTGTTATTTTATACGAAGGCCAAAAAATGGTGTATTGATTTACAATGAATGAAATTTTTTATTAAGTTTTGCGCAGTTTAACGCAATCAAATATTCCCAAAAACATAAATTTAAAGGAAGAAAAAGAAAGAAGTGGTCTTGGTAGCTTATTTGGCTAAATCGTCTAGTGTACTGAGACCGAGTTATTCTTTCATTAAAATTTATATCTTCATAATTTGTTATTTAATAGCGAAACATGGTGCTTGTTTGATTCAATCGATTATGTAGCAGTCCATAAACTTGTTATTTAAAAAATGCATAATTTTGCATCTACAAAGGGTGCAAAAATCATAATTAAATATGACTATGTTATATATTGAAATAAGAAATACAACATGTAGTATACATACATTTAATAAAATAAATAAGAATGTAATTACGTAAGCAAATGAAATATACGAAATTGATTTGAGAGCACTTGACAGTGAGGCAATCAGTTGTGAGCCTACGCTTTTGTTCCAAACAATTCAGTCGAACATTATTAACATACCAGTTTGGTTATCGAAAAACGTAAACTTGAAAATAAAACCTATTTGAGATTGGAATTTCAAAAACTTTAGTTTCTACAACAGTTTTGCGATACAGTTATAACAATACACGTAAAATGTATAAACGTTTGTTTAAAATTAGTTTCAGGAGTTAATTTTAAAATACTTTAATTTAATAACTCAAATTTCATTTTTAGGTATTTGAATATTTTTTCTTAGTTCTTTTTATATTATTTCTACTACGTGAAATTTACTATTTTTTAAGAAAACTGGGACCATTTTTTTATATGGTTTCATTTTTCAACGTGCATTATCTTACGTAGATATTCACGTCTCGTCCATGTTTAATTTGCGAGTATTGATGTAGTGTGTGCCAGCCCTTGTTGGTCCGTGTCCGTGTACGTGGCAGCGTTATATTCGACTGTGCATTATTATTGTCATGTTCCGGAGATGCCGTGTATCGTCGTTGTTGCTTTTTGCCGGCGCACCGCACCGCACCGCACCGGCCGGCCCGAAGTAGTAACTCAAGGGGACACTCGGCCGTGAACCACACTGCGATTGCACCTTTAAGATTTTAATTAAACCTTTGACAGGTATTTTTGCGCTCGTTACGTTTAGGTCGTGTTGTTTGATTAATAAAGTACAGATGTTGTAGGCACTACTTTTTTTATGATGCTCTCGAAAAGCTGACTAAGAAGTAAAAAACTTTAGAAAGATGAAAGCAATTATATTATTATACCCAAAAACCTAAAAGAAGCAGAAACTATGATTAAATTTAAATAAATACTAAAAAAACAGATCTTCGACTGCTACAAGTAAAAATATTAATTTACTAGCTTTTGCCAGCGACTTCGTCCGCGTGGAATAGTTACTTTGTTCCCTAGTTCTTCGCCCGCGGTTTCACCTGCGTTGCCCCGTTCCTAAGGGTTGTAGCGTGATGTTTTATAGCTTGAAACCTTTCTCATGAATCACTCATTTTCCCAACATTTCCCTTCACTGCTCTGCTCCTATTGATCGTAGCGTGATGAAAAGTATACTATAACCTGCCCAGGAGTATGAAGAACAATTGTACCAAGTTTCGTTGAAATCCGTCGAGTGGTTTTTGTTTCTATAACGAACATACAGACAGACAGACAAAAATTTTACTGATTGCATTTTTGGCGTCAGTATCGATCACTAATCACCCGCTGATAGTTATTTTGGAAATATATTTCATATACAGAATTGACCTCTCTACAGATTTATTATAAGTATAGATTTATTTTATTTATTTATACAGCATGGAAGACTTACAGCAAATTATGACGCCTTACATTGAACAGTAATCTGTCAGCCAATAACAAACTTCACGTTTAGAATCAGAATATTAAAAAGAACCGTGAACTTATAATAACTAGTGAATATGAAGATAATCTTTAGACCAAGTACTGCGACATTTACTCTACACTTTGGTATTTGAAAAAATCAAGACTTAGGCAACTCCTAGCCGTAACTATACTAGTGTATTAAATGAATAATTTTATTTGTAATGATACTGTACAGTGTAAACGATGCCTTAAAAAACGGCGATAAGAACAGCATGCTCGATGCGTAGGCACAGCGACGACGCGCGACCGTCGTAAGTAATTATTGTAAATCTACCCATCGTAAACGCTCTGCAATATTTTACTAATAGTAAATTATACAATTACCCACAAATCAACCTGTGCTATTCTGGGCTTAACAATATTGTTAATGATTATAGTTATAAGTTGCTTTGTTTCTCGATAAGTGGTTTTGTAAATCTTAGAGAAATAACTAATAATTTAAACCGGATACCAAATACTATTATTAATATAGTGCGTGACGCATCGACTTCAAGCCACATAAGTGTCGTAGCACTTTCATATCACTCAGTAATAAAAATTTGCCACTTGTGTGTACGGTAAGCTGCAACAGTCGCATCTCATAACTCACAGCACACGGAAGTAATTCGCTCATTAAAATCAACGTAGCAATTCATGCACTTTGCACGCTTTCAAATGGTTACGTAATAGTGCCTACACTATTACGTAACCATTTGAAAGCGCATCCGTATTTTAAATTCTCACTAAATGTGCGAGCAACATCAAAAGTGTACAAAATAGAGGAGGCAGTTCACTCATCGCCTTTTGAAGTGCTAATTCGAGTCGGGTGGGTAGCGCGGATTCTCTTTGCCGGTAAATCGAGCTGAAAAACATAGTGGCCACTGCAACTTGACGGTGCCACCCTCCAGGGGGAGCAGGGGGGTCTACAGGGGGGAGGAATATGGTGTAGAATTAACAAGAGAGTCCGCAATGAGCGATGTTGTTGACGTATCAAAGTATAACGTTTTTGGAAGTAGTAATTAGCTTTTAATTTGTTTATCGACTGAAATGATAACGAGTGGCTATGTATGTTTTTATAGTAATTCTCGTAGATATTATTGTTCGGTTTAGAATAGAATCGTTATCGTTTCCTGTTTAATAATTGTATATATACGAGATACCAACAAAGTTCATCAAAGTTTTCCCCCTCAAAGGCAAATATTTTATTTTAAATAAGTTAAATGGAAATGTAATATTTTTTCACGAACATGGTGCGAGTTATCATAAAACTTGTATCGGCTGGCGTTGACGCTGGCTCAAAGAGGTTCTATCGCAAAGTTTGATTAAACCCGAGCGCCCGCCCAGAGCTCGTTGGGCGGCATGGGCAGCGGCGGGTGGAAAGCCTAATATCGGTCAGACAGTATGCAAATTGAAGTGATCAGGCTTGTCGAATATTTAACTTTACAAGAGACCTTGGTACTTTTTCTCCCGTAACTATTATATATCTCCCGCATATTATATACATGTCGCAGTTGGATTATATAATTTGCTGTTTTACAAAACCGCTAGCTGTTTTACAAAAAAGCTCTAATATATAAAACAACTGAATGACGGCTACCAGTTTTTCATAATTACTAACCTACAACACGCGGAATTGCATGCACATTTGCATTCATCAATACAGCGGGTGAACGATTAGCGGTATTGTAAAACAGCGTGAAATGAAACGTGGGATTGTACATTTTAGTTACAAAATTTGGCGCTTCATCCTCCTTTAATACACATGTCATCATAATAGTACGTAATATCATACTGCTATAATCTATTTTCAAATGTTCCAGCAGAACTCTGTCAGGACATTCATAATTATAGTCAGAACTGTATGTTAATAAAGCCATAATTATATACTGTCAACAGTCCCAAAAAGTGAGTTTCACGACACGCCAGTCACGAGAAAGCTACAAATAAATCACCTATAATCTAATCTTGTTGAAACACAAACACGCAACCTTCAGTGAGCTCACTGTACCTACTTATAATAATAATGTCTGCCGCGGAAGTTTATCGAACTAATTATGCGATACACGCGA
Organism: Acronicta aceris; assembly: GCA_910591435.1. NCBI lineage: Eukaryota > Metazoa > Arthropoda > Insecta > Lepidoptera > Noctuidae > Acronicta > Acronicta aceris. Next base: position 140,568 of record OU342778.1, on the reverse strand, counting down.
ACGTACATACAAGTGGAAGGTCATAAAGTCGCAAGTTGCGTGGCACGCCACCCCCGTGCCAATGTTATTGGTGTTAGATAAACTACTCATGTTAGCACAAGACGTGTCGACTCCGCTAATGTTTTCCATACTGTGGTATATGATGTGTGTCACTTACTTTACATACTCAATTATAATTATGTAGTTGTCACAGCTCTTTCACAAGGAACTTTAAAAAATAGTATATTATGTCAACATAACACACCACCGTTAATGGTTAGGTAAGTGTGCTTCCCACTTTCGCCGGTATGTTTTAGATTACATTAATAAGAGGCAAATCTATCGAGCCATTGACAAGGGCAAAAAATTAAAACTCTGCTGCTGAAAATTTTATAAAAAAATCCAATAACACTTTGCAAGATCTGGGTATCGCATTCAGTAGCCTCACCTCACGCTCGACAGTTGTGTTTCTTCTAGACTTATCTTCTGCCCGTAAATGCGTTAAGTAATTTATTAATTGCTTCATTAGCCTAGCGGTTATGAGCGCGACTGCTACGCTAGAGGTCCTGGGTTCGATTCCTAGGTCGAGCAAAGTGTTATTGGATTTTTCTATGAAATTCTCATTAGCAGCTCGGAGTTTGAGATTTGTGCCCGGTTAATGACAATAGGCTCGCCCCTTGATATACCGGCGAACTGTGGGCGTATATTAGTGCGTCTGCCTAACCGTTCGGGGAATATAGGCGTGTTGGTATGTTGTGCTATGTCATTCATTTTTTATGCGAAGCTTTTACGTTTCCTTACATATTAATAACAATTGATTTATTGAAAAAAAGTGAGATGGAGCTGAAACACCTCCATTCCCTTTAAATAAATTACACAACGACGACGTGAGCTAATGGATCGTTAAACGTTACCATACCGCGCGGCTGACGACGCCTCCAACACAAATTATCCCGTGAACGAACCCGTGAACAATGTGTTAGGTACTTTCAAAAGCCCTACCTGTGCTACTTGCTTATACGCCGATATTATTGTAGCGTTTGTTAACATTGAGGTATAAATGAATAGTAGAGTCATGAGTTTCGACCCGAGCACATGTGCTCCGATGGCTTCAATTTATTTACGATTGAAGTGATCATCTGAATTGTTAAACCCAAAGTAAGTGTACAGTTCAGTCTAGGCTAGTAGTAGTGCTGGGCTTGAAGGTCTCATGTTGGAAGCCTTAGGATGTTACAGTCATGTCTATCACAGCACACTAATATTTGTACATTCCCCTAATTTGGCTTAAAATACTATGGAGAGATACCGTCGTTATCTCCTCGCCCACTGACAGATTGCTAAGCCCACCATCACGCCGGTACGTGTGATGTGGGTGCCGCCCCCATCCCCATCCATCATGGTGTAAGCCTTTAGTCACCCCTACAAAATCCAGCTAAGTAATGGGGTGCTCTACCCCTTACTTCTGGCTAAGGTCATCAAAATCGTGGATTACGTAATTGTTTAAAATAAAATAAAATAAAATATATAGACTGCCTCATTAGTCTAGTGGTCCCAAACGCGACTGCTACACCAGAGGTCCTGGGTTCGATCCCCAGGTCGAGCAAAGTGTTATTGGGTTTTTCTATGAAATTCTCAGTAGCAGCTTGATGTCTGGACTTGTGCCCGGTTAATAGCAATAGGTTCACCCCCTATTAAATGGGACCTAAACATACCGGCGAACTGTGGGTGTACATTAGTACACCTCTACCTAACCCTTCGGGGAATACAGGCGTGATGATATGATATGTTATGTTTAAAATAAAGTTGATAAAATTAACTTAGCTATTTTATTATTAAAGTATTAACCTTATTTCGTATCGTAGGTCTGTTATAATTTACGTAGCACTAATTAAACATCAATACCCGTGAGCAATATTACTCGTATGTTTCAGCCTGTGACCTTATTAACGAATTATAATTATCCATTAACGATGTATACAATGTTACTACACTGGAATGAGTTTTAAATGCAAATTAAAATACTGTAGCACTACGCGCGGCCGTAGCATCGTGTGAGTGCTACGCAGGTGCTACGCCGCGTAGTAATCCGCGTGCTCGTGCTCGTACGAGTGCTACGCTTAGCGTTGAGCACCGCCTCATAATTAATAACCATGTGAACAGTAGTGAACAAGTTTTTTGTTTGGATTTAGTTGTTTCAGTCTTTATTTCTAATAATTTCTAGGATAGTTTAATTTATATCGTTTGTACTATTATATTTTATATAGTATATGGTATGTTGAACACTGTCCGCAGTAACGCCATCTCCACTGCGTGACGATACAAAATTCGGTCGCGTACGCATCGCTTGTGGGGGACAAAGACCTACTTAAAGTCGGACATTTACATTAAGTATATCTATTTACATTTATTCTCAGAATCATGTACGTATCAATTTTATTAATTAACAAAACATCATAAGGGAACCCGCACGTCACGTCGGGGAGATTTTCTCAACGGCGTGTGAAGTCTGCCAATCCGCAGTAGGCTAGCGTGGTGGAGGTGCGTGGTACTCGTAACCGGCGTGTATGCATGAGAAGATGTATGAATGTGGAATCTGTAAAGAAGTACGCAAAATCACAGCAAGTGGCGGTTTATAGTTTCTGCTTACCCCTGTGGGAGAAAGGCGTGAGTGTACGTATGCATGTACGAGTATATAGTTTAATATAGAAACTATTTTTCTTTTTCACATTTTCTTTTTTCAATTTCAATTCTATCTGGCAATTTCAGTGTCGCTTAACATCAGACAAACTAGCAGTCAAGCATAGTCCTACCAAGAATAATAAAAAGAAATGGTTGAAATATTTACTTTAGTAGATAGTAAATATTTACATTTATAATGGACATTGCCTTGAAGCGTTGCCCATTAAGTAAAAGTGAAATAAGATCTACTACTGAAATAATTTGGACTGATCCCAGCATTTCAAACGAACTATCCAACTATCCAAAATTCCGAAACTGGCATTTTCACTACTGCACCAATGAGGTCGGAGTGATTTATATGGCCTATGCGCATAAATTACCGCGCAGCGTGAAATAACAACTAGCTGCGCCAGTGATTATAATTCAAAAATTCATTGTAAACTTGTCACGATATTATATATGAGTGTAACGCCTGCATAGACTATTAATTATATTCTCCGATGTGCCGCATTATACATTATTTAAGACTGTTTCTTTTGAACTGTGATCAACTATTTACATTGATGGAGGTCTACGATAGCCCGGAAACACATGCTAATGCAAAAAGTAATCCCATGCTCTTAGCAGCCTGAATAAAGTCTGTGGTTAATACCGAAGTATTTACTCAATTTAAGTCTTTTTCTACTAGTTTTATGGAAAATTAAAGAAAAAATTACAAATTGGAATCATAATTATACGAAATTATACGAAAAGAACTGTGGGTGTACATTAATTAGTACGCCTCTTCCTAACTCTTCGGGGAATACAGGCGTGATGGTGTGTTATGTAAATTGAATAAATTGTCAACTCGTTGCACATTTTATGGTTGATTGTCTGAAATAACATTAACAAGAGACCATGTTAATATTAAAGCAAAGTGTATTCAACAACTTGAAACATACAATATTCCAATTTTGCATCATCAACAGTGAAATACAGTAATGCACTCCCATCATTTGGCCCCGAATAAATTGTCGCGAGCATAACTGTTTTATTTAAATCGCCAGCAATAAAGGTGGCCGTTTTTCTGTACAAGCGGCAACGAGCGGCACGGAGCGGCACGGTGCGGCAACGTGCAGCAGCGGCGCGGCAACCGCTCTTAGCTATAATGACGCTCATAAAGTCGCGCGGCTTAAATGAAACGAATATTGTTTACGCTCGCAGACTTTGGGATTGAAATGTGATTTTTATATGACTGTTTTGTGAGTCAGATTATGTCGTAAAATGCGGATAATTTTATGTCCGTTACGAATGTTGCGTTTTGTTTATTTTAATAAAACAATATGTAAAATTTCTGTGAATGACGTGGGTTTGGTGAAAGTGTTACAGGAACCTCTTTTTATTTATTACACGGATATGTTATTACTGTGTGATGGTTGCGGTTTATTCTGATCGCCACTTTCTCTATAAGTAATTCTCTGACACTATCCATAGGATCATAATAAAGTATACGCACATTACCTTCGCACCTAACTCTTTTAAACACACTAATGCTTCTCGCTATTTCCTAATGTTGTTCAACGAGCACTTTTCTCAACTGGGTCACTGTTACTCAAGGAATCTGGTTTAATAGCAGCTTCATTAACCCGGAGGTAATAAACACTGCTCCAGACCGTTAACGCTTCAAATGCCCTGGTTTAATCCTAGTTTAAATAAACATTTAGTAAAATAACGCATATCTTTGGCATCAGGATTTAAAGTTTATACAATAATCGAGTTAAACAAAGCTTTATATTTTCTATTTTATTTGATCTCTTTCGTTTTTTATTAGTATTCTTATTACATATAAACAAAATGTAAACATCAAAATTCAATAAATATCATATTGTCGTGAACTAGTTTCGCGGTAATGTTGTGTAACACAACGCCGTGTACTCGCCGTCAACACGCACGACGTGTTGACGTGCAGACTGGTGCACACTTAACACTCTCTGACTTAGCACTGTACCGGGACTTAATTCAATTGAAGCCCTGCTAAAATGTTTTACTTTTATACAAGTTGGCTAAAAAATAAACCCACCTTTAGAAACAAAAAAAATGTTATGTGCAAAACAGTTTCGGAAGTCGATGCTTTCGATTTCACCAGATCTTTTGTTTTCGCCACCGACTTCCGAAACTGATTTGCACATAACATGTTTAGTTAAAAGTTATTTTATTTCATCATTTTGAGTGGCGAGTAGAATTTCACGCACCTAGACGATGTCATCATTTATTCGGTCGGTGCGTGTTATTGTCATTTTGTTCTAAACTTTGTGATCAGTTCTTCATCTTTGAATGGGGAGCTTCATCATACATAATAAAACTAAATCATCATCTTTCATATAAAAAAGAATGATTGAAATCGGGTCACAATTGACGAAAATATCGATGAACATACCTACGCACAGACGAACATAGAACCTCCTCCTTTTTTGAAGTCGGTTACATTAAATGCATGATAGTTTTCTAGTATATATAAAAGCGCCTCATAATGTGTGCAGAATGCATTTTTTGAATGAATAAAACATATAATGCAGTTTGAATTGTCGGGCGTTTTGGAAATTGTATTTTAACTTGAATTTAAGGTGAAATTTCGTTATAACAAACTTTCTAGACTTATATCTAACAGCAGCAACTCATTTGATGTTATTGCTGGTGATTTTCGCGATAAATCGTTTACGTGGGAGAGCCATGCTTCGGCACGAATGGGCCGGCTCGACCGGAGTGATACCACGGCCTCACAGAAAACCGGCGTTAAACAACGCTTACGTTGTGTTTCGCCGAGTGAGTGAGGTTACCGGAGGCCCAATCCCCTTTTAAAAGGTCGGCAACGCACTCGTGACTCCTCTGGTGTTGCGAGTGTCCATGCGCATGTCCATGGGCGGTAATCGCTTACTATCAGGCGATCCGTCTGCTTGTTTGCCCTCCTAACCCATAAAAAAAAAATTCACGTTGCATTGCGACTAAATCACTTCAGCGAAGTGAACATTATGCGGTGACAAGGCGTGTGCGCGGCACCGCACCGTCACGCGCGCCGTGCTCATGCGCCGCACAATTTCCTCGTGTAAACACCGCCTTATTTAGCGTCACGCTCTGAGCGCGCCGGTTGCCTCGCCCAACACTATTGTACAGGATTTTGGAAACTTTGCAACAACTTTTAAGTTAAATTTACTTAGAGTAAGTATATTGTCCAAACCTTATATCTCACACTGGCCGAATACAAGTATTTTTATTTCATCTTAGTTTGTGCCATTTGGTTGGTTGCCATTATTTGCAAGGTTAAGTCCCCCTTGCTCCAGACAAACTGTGGGTGATTTGTTCTTAACTTATCAAGACAGTCAAGTTAATCCATTGATATAGTTCGATCCATGTAAAAATACCAGCATCAGTCATAAACGCGGATTACATTGAAACTGACTCCAATATACGTAGTTAGGTGCATGCTAGCTAGATGAAAGCAGCCTGTATACGCGAAATTTACACAGCGAGGCTGAAAATAGGACGTGACACAAATATGACTTGCCGGCCGCCTGTCGCGACTATTCTTTATCACGACGCTCTCGACACATGTTCTGAGAAAAGCTAGTTTTACTTAATCATTACTTAAATCTTGGTGTATTTTGGGGCATCAAAACACAACACACCATTTCACTGAGTTCGGGATCCACGCAGACGTGAATCACACAACTACGAACAACTTCAACTACACGAGCTCTCGATTCATAGAACTGGGGATATCGACTGTTTAGCAAACTTACGTTTTGATCATGAACGGGAACTAAAATCTCGTTATTTAAAAAAATCTTGCCTTTTTTAATAAGGACTCGGTCAATAATTGCTTAGTACTAATTATTTAGTCGATTTGTGTATATTAATTTGTATTGCTTATTTTCAGGAGACGGTCGCAGGTGATCTAGACACGGATTGCTAATTGTACGTATATGTAAGTGATATCTGAAAGGTTAGGTTTTGCTTTATCTGGACAAGCATCCGATTTTTGTTACAATGTAAACAAACAAGATCTAAGCCAAAACAGACAGCAGATAAATAAAAGGGAAGTTGTGTGTAGACGTCAGACGCGTAATATCTGAAACAATATCCATGTGACAATAATGTCAATCTACATCCTCTACGCGCGCTGTGCGAAATAAGCTGTCTCAATAAATACAATCAAGAAATTTAACTATACTTGCACGTTGTTGTATGTGTTTTGAGTAGAATTAGTTCGGCGCCGAGCCAGCGTACCGATTTGTAGCATTGCAGCCGTGCCACGTTTATGACGTCAGCTGTGAATACCATGTGACACAGGTAATGTGTAGCTCTAACTAAATACAAAAAGTTATATATTTGTAAAAAAAATGATTAGGTTATTGTAAATCTGCAAAAGCGAAGGAAATGTATAGTCTGTCAATGTTATAAGGAAAGTGAAGTAGTGGTAGACATTGTGCATGTTTTTGTTTAGGTACACCAAATTGTTCCTTGTAATTACGGCTGTCGTCTGCGCGTGTTACCAGATGCGGCCGCACGCACATTACATGCATAACTAGCGATTACCCACTCAGCACACACCGCTCACCACACACCACGGGCGTGTACCGCTTCGGGGAATCGATCAGGTCGCATCAGGCTGCACATACACGCTGCAGGAAGTGCAATCCTCTGATTAAATTATACAACTAGCTCTTATCTCAATACTCAATACTCAATACTCAATAACTTTATTGCATCCCATAATGTATACAAAAGCTGGTGGGTAAAATTAAAGAGAAACAATTATGGACCCTGTCGGGCACAGCAAGTTAGTTTTTTTAGAGGAGAGGATGAAGAGCGCTTTTTAAAACATAATATATTGAAATAAAGGAAGATATGATATTTAGATGTTTAAGTAGGTAGATAATACCTATTTAAATGTAGATTTATATTCATTTTATTTATTAATATTCATTTAATTATTTATTATTAATATTTATATTCTAGATTATGTATTAATTGTTATTGTTTATTTTTTATATATATTTATATATTTGCTGTAATTTTAATCAAATAGATTGTAAGTAATTAAAGTTTGCACGGTGAGTAAGGTAAATAAATATATTTAAGTACTGCTTGTTTAATATATTATCCCTATTTCCTTAGTTGAAATTTATCTTTGAGGTATTCGTCAATTGTGTAGTAACTTTTATCTAATAGAAATCGTTTTAATTTATTGGTAAATATATTATTTGATTCTGTGTTTTTTATGTATTCAGGTAATTTATTGTAGATTTTAATGGACGTAACAAATGCACTAGAGGAGTGCATTTTTAGCCGTGAAGTTGGTAAATTTAGTCTATTTCCATGTCTAAGTTTGATTTTTGTTTGAATGTCTTCTCTTTTGCTGTAGAATTGTGGGTACTTCCTTACAAATTTGCAAATTTCAAATATATAGAGACAGGCTAGTGTTAAGATGTTTAGTTCTTTGAAGTGTGGTTTACATGAGTCGGTGTCATTGATGTTAATCAGTATTCTTATTAGTTTCTTCTGTATTGTAAATAGTGAAGGCGCGTCTGTACTGTTACCCCATAATATAATTCCATATCTAAGCCAAGTTATCTGTAACTTCCGTTCAAGTGAACTAAGATTTTCCAAACTAGATCAGTACCTATATTTATTAGTCAACTTTCAAAGAATGTTATGTGCACTATTCCAGAATTTAAAGTTAATACGTCATAATTGTAACAACCATCATTTGATAATTTATAACCTAAAGGCGGATGACCGTCAAATTGTAAATTAAATGTACACAGTGCTCAGTATTATAACTCCAGTACAAGTATTGTGAGAGTCTATGGTTACAACTACCCTCCCCGCACCCTCCAACGATACTACATATAATAATAACTAACATATTATCATAAATTATAATATTATAATTTATGATAACCAACATTTCTTTAGAGGCCTTACTAAGGTTACTCAGCCTTAACTCCAGTTGCCATCACCACGCCCTACCAGGCCCGCACATCTCCATTCGAGTTACTTGTTTTCAACGTGTAAGACTGTTGTACATCTACAAAGCCTTGTATGCAACGCTCTGTGAGCGTCCACGTCATGGCACCGTATGTCATGGTGGATAAAACTGTACTATCGAGAATGTAAGGCCTGGTTAATGTCAAATGTCAAAGTTAAATGTCAGGCAGCAAAGAGACGTCACCCCCCTTTCTCCGCCCCCGCAGATTGCATGAGCGCATCTGCATAATTGTATTAATTATAAATCATAAAAATAAAGAAAATATATAAATAATAACTTCGTTTACTTTAATAAGAAGAACAGAACAATACATGGCGCAGTCGTCTTGCGAACCAACTCAGGATTGAAGAAATTTAGAGAGATATCGTGAAACTCGCTTGGTTGGTTTGGTGTAGCAATAACCGCATGGCCGAAGAAGTCAAAGAAACTGCAGATATGGCGCATATTGAATATCGAATGCCAGAGGCGCTTTCTCTCGACACAGTGGAAGATTTACTGCCAAAATGGAAAAAGTTCAAACAGCAATTTCAAATTTTCATCACGGCGGCCGGTTTTGACAGGCTTTCAGAAGCAAGAAAAGCGGCGATGCTTTTAAATTGTATAGGCGTGGATGCACAGGATTTGTACTTAAACATACTTAAGAAAACCGAGGAAACTGACAAATATGAACAGGTACTGAAGGCATTTGAGGATTACTTTACACCCAAACAGAATGAGGTGATAAATACCTTTAACTTCAACAATAGGAAGCAAGAAGATGGGGAAAACTTTGATAATTTTTACTCCAACATTAAGAAACTAGTAAAAAGTTGCAACTTCAGGGATTTGGAAGACAGAATGTTACGAGACAGGATAGTTATGGGTATCGGAGATAGAAAGTTACAACAAAAACTATTGGAAATCAGTGATCTTACCCTAGACATAGCGGTGAACAGGTGCCGAGCAGCAGAACTATCAAAAGAGCATGCGAAGACAATACAGAAGAGAGATGAGCCCTCATTATCTATAGATGCAATCACCAAACATCAGGCACGCAACCCCATCCCCAACCGAGAAGCTAAGTATAATGATAATTTTAATAAAAATAGACAATTTAGCAATTTTAATAAAAAACATTATCATTGTTTAAAGTGTAACCGAGAACATGGTCCCAGGCAGTGCCCAGCATATGGTAAAACTTGTTCTAACTGTAATAAACTTAATCATTTTGCTTCAGGTTGTAAGAATAAAATTGTACATGATTTAGAAATTAATCAGATAGACAATAATGGGGAAAACAATTTGGTACAGGATTTATGACTTGTGAAAGTGTGCCATTCCTTAGGGAAACATGTAAATTTTAAAAATAATGAATGGATACAGACTGTGCAAGTAGAAAATACAAAAGTAAATTTTAAGTGTGACACAGGGTCACAAGTAAATGTTTTATCATTGGGAGAGTTAAAAAAAATAGTCGATGATGACAATCCTCAATGGTCTGAGACTAATAATATATTAGAGGCATTTGGGGGCACTTTAATAAAGCCATTGGGCAAGAAAGAATTAACTACTTCCTTACAAGGGGTGCAAATTAAAACGGAGTTCATAATAATTAGACAAGATGTTAAACCAATTTTGGGTTTAGACTCATTATTAAAGCTAAAGTTACTTAATAATATTAATATTAATAATGTCCATAGTGTGAGCAATAATAATAATAAAGAAAAAGATTTAATTATTAATCAAAATGTAAAACTGTTTCAGGGCATAGGTGAATTTAGAACACCACTGGAGCTACACATTCAGTCTGACGCTCATCCAGTTGTAAAGCCACCTCGGCGGGTACCACTAGCGTTAATAGATCGCCTCGCAGCCAAATTGAAGAGCCTTGAGGAGCATCAGATTATTGAGAGAGTAGAACATCCAAAGTCATTTGTGAGTAACCTTGTAATTATAGAAAAAAGTGATGGAAACTTAAGAATCTGCTTAGATCCTAAGGAACTGAATAATGTATTAATTAGAGAATATCACCTTATTCCTACCTTGGAAGAGTTAATTGCTAAATTAAGTAATAAATCTATATTTTCTGTTCTTGATCTGTCGGATGGGTTTTACAATATACGCCTTACAAAAGATTCAACAGACTTATGCACATTCAGCAGTCCATTAGGCTGTTATAAATTCCTTAGATTACCTTTTGGTCTATCAGTTGCCCCAGAAATTTTTCAAAAATATAGCGAGAAAACATTTGGAGATATACCAGGGGTTGTCATCTACTGCGATGATTTGTTAATATGTGCTGAAACTGAAGAAGAGCATGATAAAATAATAAAACAGGTTTTTGAACGTGCTCATATACATAATGTCAGATTCAACAAACGGAAATTTCAGTATAAGCTAGAGGAGGTAAAGTTCTTTGGTCATATATTTTCCAAGGCAGGAATGAAAATAGATCCAGATCGTGTAAAAGCAATATTAAATATTAAGAGCCCAAGCAATAAGAAGGAACTTCAAATATTTTTAGGAATGGTTAATTATTTGCGAAAATTCATTAATAACTTAGCTGAAATTGCAGCCCCATTACAATCATTGTTAAAGAAAGATGTAAACTGGTTATGGACCAATGTTCATGAAAATAGTTTTAGTGAAATTAAAAAGTACATTTCTAATGCTCCGGTCTTACAAAATTTCAATAGCTCTCTGCCAATTACAATACAATGTGACGCAAGCAAAGATGGGTTAGGATGTTGCCTGATGCAAAACGGACTACCGGTAACATTTGCATCTCGAAGCTTATCGGAAGCAGAAAAAAATTTCTCACAAATTGAAAAAGAATTACTTAGTGTTGTGTGGGCAACTAAAAAATTTCATTACTATGTTTATGGAAGGAAATGTGTAGTATTAAATGACCATAAACCGTTGGAAACAATATTAAAAAGGGGTTTACATGAGATTCCTTCTGTAAGACTTCAGAGGCTTAAATTAAAATTATTAAAGTATGATATTCAGTTCAAATATTTAAAGGGTCGACTAATGCATATAGCTGACTTACTATCACGTTCATACCTAAATGATTCTATAGAGGATAAGACATACATGTATGAAGTGATCCATTGTATTGGATTAGCCACTCATTTACAATGTACACAGGAGCAGAAAAACAAATTGATAAAAGAAACATCAAATGATGAAGAATTAAGTGCATTATTAGAATTAATTAACATAGGATGGCCAGATAAAATTAAAGATGTTCCTGATGCTCTAAAAAGTTATTATAAATTCAGACAAAACTTATCTGTAGATCAGTGTTTAATTTTTATGAATCACAGGCTTGTTATACCTAAATCATTAAGAATAGAAATTTTAAATAAACTACATGAAGGCCATTTAGGAATAACTAAAATGAAACAAACATCTAGAATGTTGTATTACTGGCCCCACATTGATTCACATATAGAAAAAATTGTTAAGAATTGTATTATATGCCAAACCTACCAGAATAACAATATTAAAGAACCTTTATTGTCACATGAGGTACCAAGTTTACCTTTCTCTAAATTAGGTGTAGATATTATGGAACATAGGAGAAAGAATTATTTAATTGTGTATGACTATATGTCAAAATGGCTGGAGATTAAATATATTCCAAGTAAATCTGCACAAAATGTTATAAATGCCTTAAAGGATATATTCTCTTGTTTTGGTATACCATCTGAGATTGTTGCAGATCATGTTCCTTTTGATTCAGCTGAATGTAAAAAATTTGCCTATGATTGGGATTTTAAATTTACTTTCTCTAGTCCAAGATATGCTCAATCAAATGGTATGGCAGAGCGAGGAGTTCAAATTGCAAAGAAAATGCTTATCAAATTGTACCGTAAACTTGCCGATTATTATTTTTTGTGGACTGTATTTAACTATAGGGCCAGTAGGCCGGACCTATTCACCAAGATACACACGCACTCATCGGCATCAACCCAAACAAATCCACTTACCTTTGCCGCGGCTTCGGAGATGAGCAGGCACGCCGATGACAGGGAAACTTTAGGAGCCCAGGGTTCCGGACGAGGTTGCCAACACTTACAGCACACCGTTATAGCATAATCAAACTGTTTATATAAAGTTCATGCCGGCATTCACATTAGTTCCGTGATAATAAAGTTTTGTAGGGAGCCGCCGTCCGTTTACGCGACCGCCATGGCGAGGAAGACAAAAGGGGCCGGGAAGCGCTCCTGATTGGTCGGCGCGTTGACACGTCTTGCGCCGTATGTCACCGTGCCGTAGTTTCCGTACACCAACGACAGAAGGCGGCAGATTTGAATTGGGTGAGGCGAATTTGTGCGTGAACACAAATGTTTAGAGGATAAAACTGATTACAGGTTAGCATTACTTCAATACAGGTCATCTCCAGTGTCTGGTACGAACTTCACTCCAGCACAATTGTTAATGAATAGAAATATCAAAACTAAATTGCCTGTAACACATCAGTATCTAAAACCAAAATTAAATGTTAATGTTAATACTGAATTTAACAAAGTAAAAAATAGGAATATTAAAAATTATAATAAAAACACCAGACCAAAACCTAGTTTTAAGTTAAATGAATATGTATGGTATAAAAAATATCCTAATATAAATAAGTGGAGTTTAGGACAAATTGTAAGAAATAATGGTTACAGATCCTATGACATAAGAGATCATAATGGTTGTATTTATACTAGAACTTCATATCATGTACGAACTCAATAATCTGGTGATCTTCAACAAGACTGGATGTGTAGACTTTGGAAGTATAAACTTCACATGTGTAGTACCCGTAATATTTAATTAGATAGTATGGTAATAAAATTAAATTATTTATACTATATACACTATTTACATAAAATACATGAACGTAAAAAAAAGCTATATATATAAATCTAAAAGACAGGCGTGACTAAGCGTCAAAGTATTCCTCGGTATCGCTGTCGTCCGGGAAGGTGCCCAGAAGACTGGCAGCATTGCCACGCTGAATGGCAATGCTTATGCGTTGTCCTAGAAACAAGCCAGCCCTCTGGTCACGTGAAGTGTCGACCAGTCTCCTTGAAATTTCCTTGAAAAGGAGACGAGCACTCGGACCCCACGACCCGAGCGTTTCGACCCCAAACGACTCAAAAATATAGTTACCCGACAGGTTACTATACTTGCGCCGTTTGAGATTCTCTGCAGCAGCAGCAGCAGCGCCAGCGCAGCCAGCTGAGCTTGGAAGATGGGATGGAGCAAGGGTGTCAACACAGGTTGCATCCCACACCAAAGGCCTACCCATTTTCCAAGGTAAAAGGGACATACCATCTGGTCTCTTCCCATCGTCACGCACCAAGCCATTCGGTTCTAAAACAGCTGGTACGCCGGCGGTGGCAAGAGCACGACGAAGAATGTCGTTAATGCTGGCATGTCGCGCTATGCGGCCTGCACTCCTGCAGCACGACAGGCCATGATATCCAAGGCTGTCGACAACCTCGCCACAGTTACAGCGATGCGGAGCAACACACGGAGCGCCAAGACGGAGACAGGTAGCTAGCCGAAAGGTGGTATCATCCAACATAGTCCCTGTGTTGGATGAAGGAAGTGCTCGAAGCCAGAGACCTGATTCCCATTCACCCACAGCCATCAGACGAGCACGCTCTGCAGTATTGACTGACGTATTGAGTAGTTCTTTCCGCGTCAAACTGCAAAGCGGCCCATCCCAAAGCCTTTGGGAAGATGGGACCAGGGGAAAATCAGTACTGGGACAAGCCATTCTCCAAACGTTCATAGCATCAGCCAGAAACGGTACTTCCAAATCAACCAGAGAAGGTCCTAAGATATCTCTGGCTAATTTTTCGGTACTGTGGACTGAGGATATGAACGCGGGTAAACTGATACTAGAAATTTTGCGGATACCGATGCCACCCAAACGAATGGGGAGCGTGGCTTGTAACCAAGCTCGGTCATCCAGAGCCACATTTAAAATGGAAGAAATAAAATTTCGTATAATATTATCAACTTTTTCCAAAAGATGTGGTTGTGTCCACAAATGTGAACAGCGAAGGAAGTAAGTAAATTTTGGCCCAAAACAGCAAAATCTAATAATGGTAAAAGCCGAATGTGTATTAATTTTGAAAAGTCTTTCTGATATATCATTAAAATTTTGTATTTTATCTTCGATAAAAATCGGAAAGGATTCATCAAAGATTGGGGACCCTAATAGGTGAAGACAGCTTTTTTCAACAATTTTGATCTGAGGAGCAAATGCATTAAATTTCTGTAAAGTCAGTTGTCTGTCAGCAGTGTCTGGTACAAAGATTTCACATTTTGTGGGATTGAGGTCAAGGCCAATAGAACTAAATTTCTGCTTTAAAAATTTAAAATCTTCCAAAACTGTTTCTGCATCACCTCCTAGGGTCCCGTCATCTAAGTACCATACGTTAAATTTTGAATTTAGTTCCTTGATAATGGGATTTATTGCCAAACTAAAAATGACTGGCCCCAGAGGGTCACCTTGTTGACATCCGACGGCTGATTCCAAAAGATCGTCCTTATATAGTAATTTAGAGGGGTGCCTATAGCATTGCCAAAGGAAACTATAAATTTTGGGTATTTCTTTTTTGACTTCGGCCAACAAAGCGTCCCTATTTACCGAATTGAAGGCATTCTTTATGTCAACCTTAAGGATGACCTCATCTTTTTTATGTTTTAAAAAAGTTGCTAGGGCATGTACGGCTGCCTCACAGCCCCCTTTGGAACCAAATCCTAGTTGTAGGGGCTGGAATTTGTGTTTCAGTATGTCACTGTAAAAGGAACAACAAATTTTGGCTGCCGTACGCCGATAAGTACACCCTACGGCAATAGGACGAATGCCGCCATCCTTCTTGCGCAGGGCACATAAATTTGCCCCGTACAAGACGTCGATGACGGCTTCGCTCACATTGCCGGAGAGCATTAAATTAATCAGAGCCGTAAGCTCCTTTAAAAGCAACTCACCAGCTTCCCCGGCGCTTGAACCCGTCAAATCCTTTAGGTGCTGGGGTGTCAAGCCGTCGAGGCCACCAGCAGATCCATTTCGAAAGGAGCTGACGGCTGTGATCAATTGGCGAGCTGTAATTTTTAAGGAATTTGTTTCTGGGTCAGGGGGATCAGGAAAAGTGAGGTCATCCACTGGAGACGGGTGTTTACTCTCCAGAGCTGAAAGAGTCTCTGGAGAGTAAGGTGCAACCACGTCACTACTAAAAATTATCCTGGCAGCTCCACTTATGTCACCTTCACTTAATTTGGATTCCACATGATGTAGTAAACCTTTGTACTGTCTTTGGGCCGGTAATTTTGGGTCAAAAGGTGTAGAACTATTAGTTACTATGTAAGAAACCTTTTTTTTTTTTTGTTAATTTTTTTTTTTGGGGAAAGAGAGGAAGATGTACTATCGAGAATGTAAGGCCTGGTTAATGTCAAATGTCAAAGTTAAATGTCAGGCAGCAAAGAGACGTCACCCCCCTTCCTCCGCCCCCGCAGATTGCATGAGCGCATCTGCATAATTGTATTAATTATAAATCATAAAAATAAAGAAAATATATAAATAATAACTTCGTTTACTTTAATAAGAAGAACAGAACAATACAAAAACACATAGGTTATCTATACTTTTATAATAAATCTGTAGAGAGGTCAATTCTGTACATGAAATATATTTCCAAAATAACTATCAGCGGGTGATTAGTGATCGATACTGACGCCAAAAATGCAATCAGTAAAATTTTTGTCTGTCTGTCTGTCTGTCTGTATGTTCGTTATAGAAACAAAAACCACTCGACGGATTTCAACGAAACTTGGTACAATTGTTCTTCATACTCCTGGGCAGGTTATAGTATACTTTTCATCACGCTACGATCAATAGGAGCAGAGCAGTGAAGGGAAATGTTGGGAAAATGAGTGATTCATGAGAAAGGTTTCAAGCTATAAAATATCACGCTACAACCCTTAGGAACGGGGCAAAGCAGGTGAAACCGCGGGCAAAGAACTAGGGAACAAAGTAACTATTCCACGCGGACGAAGTCGCTGGCAAAAGCTAGTTATGAATATATTATTTTGTACTGAAATTGAATGTGGACTATCGAAGTAACAGTGAGCATTCAGCCAGAATAATCGCACGTAGAGGTCTAATTAGCGTCAGTGATTAGTTCCGCAAGTGACAGACGAGTGCTCGAGACGGTACCGAGGTGGGGGACCCGGTAGAGGGGGGGGGGCGGACGTCACTGCGGTCTGAAAGGAGACCGAGAAACTACTTGATAAATTGGATCTATAGGATTCAAAGAAACTAGAATTGATGGATTTCTTGAAATTTTACGTTCAATGTGATTTCGTTTTTAGATCCTTGAGCAGTCGGGGTGATTTATTATGTAGCATTCTCTCTGTCATATTGAGGTCGGCTTCCAGTGCTATTCATGCAGTTAATATCCGCTTTCTACTTGGAATGGAATCTGACTGACGCGAAGCACCTGGGTTATATATTTTATTACATGGGAGAGCCATGCTTCGGCACGAATGGGCTGGCTCGACCGGAGTAACACCACGGCCTTGCTTACGATGTGTTTCGCCGAGTGAGTGAGGTTACCGGAGGCGCAATCCCGTTTTAAAAGGTCGGCAACGCACTTCTGACTCCTATGGAGTTGCGGGTGTCCATGGGCGGCGGTCATCGCTTACCATCAGGTGATCCGTGTGCTCGTTTACCCTCCTATCCCATAAAAAAAATATTGACATTTAACCAATGTAGTCCGGCTATCAAGCTTTTGAACTGTAACTTACGTGTGTCGTCGGTACTCGCACACGGCACCAACACACCAACACCACTGTCTGGATAGGGATGCGCTGTTTAGGGAAAAGCAGACTGGTGGACTTGAATTATCCGTAACGCTTAGAACAAGCAAAACGGAACATATTGCAACTTTTCACGGTCTCTTAAAAATACTGATCGGTCTCATCCGCTTCATATTACATCTAGCTTGGTTTAGTTCCACGTGACCCAATCAAGAGCTATATGTATAAGAACGAAGTATATACGTGCCGCCGCTCAGGTGTTCACGTCCACCAACTTTTAATTATCCAGCGCTTGGTTGCGATCGGCACGTTAATTAGCTCGCACACTTTGTGATCACAAGATCTCCGCACTTTGCTGTCTACGACACAGAAATACGCTAGTGTAGTACTTAATGTTATTGATATTGTACAGTAAGTTATAGTCTGTCTGTTAAGTTTTGCAGAAGAAAACAAATAATAATTAGCCAGGCTCGCTGTCACAAATTGAATACAGTGTTACGCTTTTACGTATTTATGGAATTCCATCTAAACTCTTGAATCGAATAATAATATTGATACAAATATTAAAACAAACGATTCTCTTCACTATAGCTTGTCCTATATTTTGGGTGCTTTTTCAACACAAATTTTCACCTCAAAACCCAGACCCGGAACAACTACCTTTAGGCGATACAATTATTTATTCCGTGCGACAATCAATACTTAGTGCTGTCTAAATAAGCTTATCGCTTATAAAAATTTTAGCATAAAATATTATAAATGTATTAAAAAGCAGAAGAAATTACTTGTAGGTATAATAAGATGTACTCGTAGGTAGTGGCCGCGAGCAGGTAAGAGGCGCAGGCGGCGGGTCGGGCGCGCGCCTGCCCACACCTAACATTATCCCTGCTCATTCACTAGCCCACGCTGGGAAAAGTAGCTATCTACTTACCTAATGAAGTACGAGTGCTAGATATTGAAAATGTCAAGGCGAAGAGGCGAGGTCTTTTAAATTATGATATATGATGTTCAAATATTATGTTAATCTCAGAACATAGTTTTATAAAGATGCTGTGGAAGATGAGTCAACCCGTAAATTACCTCGTGTGTAAGTACACCATATAATTAAGTTAAATTATAAAACTACACAAGTTACTAATAATCAGACAATTAAACATAATAAGACAAGTTTTTAATTGTCTAAAAATCTAGAAAAATGTTAAGTATGTGAAGTCATAACTGGACTTGAGCTCGGTCGTTTGTCGTGGTAGGTAGTTAACCTCGTGTGTAGTTCAGCATATACATGTAGCATTTGATGTGCAATAACCGGATTGGCGAGTAGCGTATAGCGTATAACGTGTAGCGTGCAGCGTGCAGCTTGCAGCGTGCAGCGTGCAGCGTGTAGCCGGCCGCGCCCCGTGCACACGTCGAATACTAAACGACTCCGGCCACAAATGCTTCACAATAACTACACTCCATTTCGTTAAGCGAAGTAAATTGTGACTCTCTTGCAAGCATGATTACATTTCAGTAAGTCATTTTATCCGTACAAAGAATACTCTCCAATTAATTGAAGGAATCTGAAAACATGACTCATGTACAATTAATGATTTAGTTAATTTCAATCAATCAATCAATCAAATCAGCCTATTGCCGTCCACTGCTGAACTTTAGTTAATTTAATGAGAAATAATATAGCTCAATTTTAATATAATAAGGAAATGTTATTTGGTAGCCGCGAACCGATCTTTATTATTAGTGTTGTTGACTTCGAGCTAATAACTTGCGCTGTCAAAGTCACGCGCATACAAATAAGCATAAATAAGTCAGAAGATTCACTATATTGCAGACCTTGTGTTTCTCGTCAAAATCTGATGGTAGAGTAGCAAATTGGCACGTTGCCCTCGGGGAAATCCAGATGTTGTGAAGTCTTATGTAGAATTTACACATAGCAACGTATAGATAGATGCATATACATACCTATATATGTTTTGGCACACATCACTGAAGGTCCCCTGAAAATCACAATTATTGAAATGTTACTCTCCCGATATGCGAGTACTTATGCCTGTTCTCATGATCAGAGCCATGGGTTTTCTGTCCATCTGACTCAGTGTCCTCGCCCTTAACCCTTCCCCGCAGCCAGAGCTCTTCACCAAGTATTTGCATAAAGATATTAACCCGTGTAATGGCGTGCATGCGACTGACAGTTGGCGAAGAACATCACACCTCGCTCCTTCACGCGGTGCGATTAAAAAAGTTTTTATAAGGATAATACGCCTTTATTTTTTTGTATAAGTTAAGTAGCTGTTACTTACCATACGGCTGTCGGCTGTGGCTCACTGCCTATAATTCTAAGGATGCACCTCTAACTTATTAACTAAAATACATGTTAGATAAAAGATTAATTATTGTCAAAGTACAGCATTATCGTGATAAAAAATTTACGCGCAACTACCACGCAGTTCTTAAAGTTTTGTGAAGTCTGCTAACCCACACTAGACCAGCGTGGAGTCTGGCCTCTGGTCAAATCCAGGTTGCTTTTGAGAGGAGGCCTGCACTCTCTGTGAATATTTAAGAATTTCGCATAGAAATGCTCTTACAGAGAAGACTAAATGTCAAAGACTTATAAAATATTCAGATCTCAATGTTCTCGTAAAAACGTTAAGCTTTGATGGACTGAGCATAAACTTTTCAAAGCCGACATTTCACAAAAGTTTAATAACTCTTAAACAAGTATTTCTAAATGACAATACAGCCTGTATCTATAATATCTATTACAAGCAGTAAAGATATTTTTGGAGAGTTTCTAACGGACGGAACAGATTGCTACATTAAAACATAGAATTTCATCCATCTCCATGTATCTACGTAAATATATCTAAAACACAAAACTTAAGTCATTTATACAAATAAGACTACTAGACACAGTAGACATCATTATAGTTTCAAAGTATTACTGGCTGGTATTTTTTAAAAGTAAATATTACAATGCAGTCAATAGGAACAGCAATGCCAAAAATGGCTGCCCTTCTAAGCTTGCTGTTTTACCTAGGAGCAAGAAGCGGCGCAAGTAAATACCGAGTAATATATTGATATTGTTATAAGAATTATTATTAATTGAGATTCAACTAAAATCTATACAAAACAATACAGCAATGTGTCAACACAAATACGTCATCTAAACGTAAAACTGAAGCATACATATTTTATACAGAGGTAAAGACGGCAACAGCTTACTTGGAGTTGTCGTCTATACGCCGTTATAGACGACAACTCCAAGTAAGCTGTCGGTATTTGTAGGATAAATAGTATTTGCAGCACTGTACACTGACACAACAAACCCTTTGTCCGTCTACACAAGGTCTTAGTGTATTGAGTCAACATTAGACCCTTCCTACCTAACAATGCGTACGTGTGGACGACGGAGGCCGACACCAGGGGCAAGGGGAGGGAGGGGGATAAGCGAATAAAAGGCAATAAGTTATTGCAAATGGCTCGTCCCGATAGCGCGGCGATTCCACGTCTTACTCCGATTATACTCTCGCTACTCGATTTACTCGAATTATAAATCGATTACCAATTGAATAACTGCTCCGTTTGAACAAATATTTATCTATCCAGATATCTTTGACTTGTAATTTCGTTTTGAATTTTTGCCATTATCATCCTGTCTTTATCAAACTCAATTTCTTAAAATATCAATCTTATTGTGTCTATTAAATGTAATGTTGTTTATAACGAAAGCCTGATTGAAGGAATATCTATCGATCCCGTAATGTAAATATATATATTTTTTTATGGGATTGTAGGGCAAACGAGCAGTCGGGTCGCCTGATGGTAAGGGATTACCGCCGCCCATGGACACCCGCAACACCAGAGGAGTCACGAGTGCGTTGCCGACCTTTTAAAAGGAGATTGGGCTTCCAGTAACCTCACTCACTCGGCGAAAAACAACGTAAGCGTTGTTTAACGCCGGTTTTCTGTAAGGCCGTGGTATCACTCCGGTCGAGCCGGCCCATTCGTGCCGAAGCATGGCTCTCCCACGTAAAATAATTTAGTGTCGGTAGGCCGGTATCGAGAACAGTATCCACACTACCGGCGGTCGGAGGACTAGCGACAGGAACCTGCTGACGATTATATTATATTAATAAAATAAATAATAATAAGAATAAAATAAAATAAATCCTCCTTCTGCTCTTATCCAACTTTTTTTATAAATAATTACTTATGTGAGTCTATGTTCATCATCTTCAACCCATTAAACTTATTGCCCCGCAGTGCACAGCTGGACACGGCTCTCCTCTCAGAATTATAGGTATTAGGCTTATGACTCCATAGTCCAAACATCATTTGCCCAATGTAATTAACCAATAAAGATTCCATATATTCTCGGTTTCAAGTACCTATACGTAGAAAAACATCATAACTACCTACGTGATATTTCTTCGAGGAAATATTATATGCTTGAAAAGGCAGGTAACAGGGCTTTCATCGGTCGAGTGCTCGCGATACCCCCGGCTTACATCTCCTACTATAAAATATAAGTAAAACATCGTCCTATTAAATTCAGTGAGAACATTTTAATTCGCCAAGTTGAACAACTTTACACTCACTTAGTTCTTGCTTCTGCTTCAATGTTTATTAGGTACCGTTATTTTCAAAGTTATTTCGCAATTTACATAACCATGAAGCTATTTTTATAAATTATTATAATTATAACTAAAAAATAAGCCACTTAGGAGGAGGCATGGATATTTATTTATTTATTTATTTACACATACACTTTTAAAGTTACACCCAAATCTTGCAGCGATCAAAATTACAATTATAAATAAGTAGATACACACAAAACAAAAGACTATTACTTTATAAGCTAATATTTGTATTGTAGTGACGCAATGATCATTGGGTCCTGTCTACAAAACTTAATACTTCAAATATTGAATTAAAACATTATCTCGGAGCGAAACTACGTATCTTTATCTAGGGGTATATACTCGTATTTATAACAAAATCGTTCAATCGTTTCCGACACAACACTTGAGTAATTACTCGCTATCGTCATTACAATTACTGTAAATATTTCAATATAAACGTAACCCAATTAAGCAGGAGTCACAAAGGTCAAAGTATCGAATGATCGATTATATTCCCACAAACCCAACACGGAATGATTCGTTCACATTCCGATATTTATATCGCCAGTTTAGTTGACACTTTAACTCCTCCTGATATGAATAACTTCAGTGCGTTGCCGGAGCGAACACTTACAGACGACGGATCGACATATTTTGGTCGTATTATTTAAATAAAATAAGAATAAAGCCGATGAAATATTTCGTATAATGTATCCATTTCAATAAATATGCTGTCAAGTACGATGCGGCCTAGAGTAGAGTGCCCGATTTAATCAAACTCAACAGTTTTATAGTAATTTCTGAATAATTTAAGGAAATTAGTATACTAGCTAAGCATCCACACACTACAGAACGTGCGGATACATTTGGAATGTTATTTAAGTAAGACAACGGTATCGACAGCAATTATAACAAACATTATATGCTTAAAATAATTATATCAAGCGTTACCGGTACTATCTACCCTTAGATGTTTATTCAAATAATCCAATACGTTATTAATATAAGCTGCAATATCAATATTCATGCGGTGTCACACGTATCGTATCGGTTAAACTGTCGCCAATAACTCGCAGAGCTAATCAAAGGTACACGCTGCCGCCGGCGCCCGCGCCCGCGCCCCCGCGCCGCTCAGTCAACACCACAATATGTCGCTGCATCTCCGGAGATACCTGCTGTCTACCGGCAAGGCACGGTGAGCAGAAGTTCAACTACCTTAATAAAAAAAATATCTAAAATCAATACGGCCTAACAATGATCATCAGCTTTTATTTTCCGTGATTATCTTTAAGAGGCTGGAGAGAGGGAATGAGGGATTACGCAAGCGGATTGACAGACTTCACTTGCCGCTCCGTCGAGAAAATTCATATTCATATGCATACAGGTCAATGCCGATTTCCTCACGCTATTATTCTTCACCGTTCGCCTTGTAGTCGTACTCGAGACCTTTGACTTAGCAATGTAATGGTCCTATCATTAGGCCAATACTGCACATTTAGTGTTTGTCAGAAATGTGACATACAGTTGATCATCTGAGATTTTCTATAATGTGGCACCATTACGCTACTCGATACGAAGCTAGTTGCCGGCTCCCGGCGCCGCCCGACGAGCCGACCTACGGTTATTACGAACTACGTCGGGTGACGACCCCGCTCCTCGGCACGTACGAGCCTTAATTAAATCCCGACAAATGTTCGATTGCATTTACATTGCTTCAAAACCGATCCCACCCTAAAACGAATCGCAAAAACTAAGCGTTCATTGTATGCATTTTAAAATAAAACTTCAGCTGAACTGGCCACTCCGTGATTTTAATTACAGAAAATATATTTTGTTGAACTCAAAATGGAACTATGGAACCTATCTGTCAATATGGCGATGAAATGTTTATGTATAGTAAACATGTCATTATATTTTTATGTTTGTAAGTTTTGTTGTTCCACCTTCCCGTCTGAAATCCGCTCAACTACTCACATGTAGTGTAGTGATTATAATGAATTCTGAATGTGACATTATCAAACTGAGTTTTATTTTAACAAGTAACACAAAACCTAACCTAATTAATAAATATATAATAGAACTTTTGTAAATAGATACAGTTGCATAAAATATTCATCAAAACAGATTAATTTCATAGTTTAGCGTGCGGTTGACAATTTAAAATAACTTTTTGTTCCGCGCTGAGGTCAATTTTTGTTATGTGAAAATATTTCTCGTTTACTAGGTCGTCGTTTGTTGTGTGTACTAACAAAAGCTGTAACTGTGCTGTAGGTATTCTGTTTTTTAAATAGAACTATATACATACATACACTCACGCCTTTCTGCCACAGGGGTAGGCAGAAACTATAGACCTCCATTTGCTACGATTCTTGCATACTTGATTAAAAAAATTAAGACAGTTTGAAAGAAGACAATGAGCTTAATTTGCAATGAACGTATAATTGTATCGTAAAAATAGGTCTGCTCATTAATTTATAGCTAAATGTAATTAATAATTATAATTTAATTAAATAATTATATTAATTAACGACGCTAATTACTAATTAGCATCGTTCAGACTCTGTGAAGTACTATGAAATTACTACTGCACGAGTTAGTCTAAGTTCAGTAGAACACAATGCGCTTTCAGTTACGTATATATAGGATGATATTATCGGCTCTGTTCACAATCCAATTGCAAATAATGAAGATATCCGTGTGCTGACAGTGCGTGTACTCACCCTACACGCAGCCGGCATCCAAACTAAGCTTAATTTGCAAAATGAGTCAATTCCCGATGACGCGGCGCGATATTGCGACACATGTTTGCACAACGCACACATGCCCCATGAAATGATATTTCTATCGCGTTTGTCCTCAAACACAAATAAACAAAGAAGAGATCTTGTTCTTCATTACAAGTATTATCACTTTTACTACTTTTAAAAACAGTTTAGACCGTTGCAATTAAAATGAATCCCTAGCTCCAATGCCAGCTTAGATTTGTTTAAATACGTTGCCTGAATCTAGGATCCAATCCAGTATGTTATAGCGTTTCAAAACACCCAAACCCGCAACAACTACTGGTAGGTAGTTATCTTTTTGTAATTTTTTGCATTTTCCAATGGCTATAGGCTCGCCCCCTATAACATGGGACCTAAACATACCGGCGAACTGTGGGTGTACATTAAGTACGCCTCTGCCTAACCCTTCGGGGAATACAGGCGTGATGGTATGTTATGTTATGTTTGCGTTTTCCATGATAAGATTATAAAGTTATTTTAGTGAAGGAAAAAATCAACTGCAAGCAGGATTCGAACCTGGATTCACTAAAATAACTACTTGTAGATTATATAAAACTTTGTTCCGTGCAAATGTAATCTCACAGCCACTACGCCAACTGTGTCGTCGTTGCAACGGTGAGGTATAGGTACAAAAATGTTCGAATATCTAACATTTAGATATATTGGACAAGAACAAATACCCTTATTGCATCACTCGATCAACTTTGCCGAACTACTTTACAGTATTATTTAGATAGATAAAAGTTAGTATTATCAGCAGAAAGTGCAATAATTAATATCAATTTAACACGAGAGTTAAGCTGAGAGAAATGGATGGGCTCTCTGCGCGAGTGCACTATGGTACTCGTTACTCATCCACTTTATCTTTGAAATTAACAATAATTGTGAAGTTTTAAAATTTTTAGCTCTCTTTTTCGTGACACCTGAAATTAGAAACCTTTATCACGAGATATATTCTTGGTTCGATTCCCATTTTGAGCAAGTATTTACGCGTTAATTTGTAGTTGGGAGTTGCGTTTGGTGCCTGATTATTATCTATAGCTTATTTACATTAATTATATGAGCCCCTATAGAATAGGACTTAAAAAAATAATACTAATACTAATTAATTTTACTAAAATGATTAGTAATTTCTCTTATATTACAAAAATGACTAAATATATATCCAGTTGCTGGTGTTCCACGGCCGGCCGGTGTGAATAATCCCGGCTCTCGCCACGCTGCGCCTTCCGGATTAATCTTTTTCGCTTTTGCTCGGTTTTCGATATTTTCCGTGAACAATCCACCAGCTTTATACCTTCCTTTAAGAAAAAAAGTAATGTTTATACTTAGGCCACTTACTACAAGTTAAATTAGCTATTCTTTTATACATTTACTGATTTTAAGTAAAAGTTAAATTAGCCTACCTAATTATAATTAAAAATTATAAACGTGTAGGGTATATACAGCCCTTATCCAGAATAAGTATATACACAGAATTATCATAAGATTCAATATTAACCCAATAGTTACGACGTCGGCTTCCGTCTAACCAGAAAAGAATCTCACGTGTCGTAGTCTCTAACTTGTTTTAGTAACGTTTAATAATTAAGTAACGTTCAAACTTTAAAGTAATGGTTTTCATTCAGAGAAGAGAGGACATGTAAAACACAAGTTAACTGTTGTAGTTACAAAATTATCACGAAGACTTGGGGCACTAAAATGCATTGTAGTAGATGTGTCCGGCTAGTTCCGTGCGCGGAAACAATAGACGAGCGCGGCTCGCTCGCCACCTAGTGCGAGCCGCACCGGCCGCCCCGCCCCGCCCGCGCCCGGGCGCCCCTCACCGCGCCCGTCGCCGCCTGCTTGCATCTGGCGACGTCTCGGCTATTAGTATGTAGCCACGAACAAAGCTTGATGAATGTCAGAGAACACTACGCTATGTGAGGACAATTGACCAAACTCAGTGTAAGATGACTGAAATATGGAGTCGCTCTAAATACGGATATTTGACTCTAAATGCGGGGTTCACACGCGTCGTTTCACAAGCCCTGTTAGAAATTATACTTGTGCGGCATCCGCATGCTACTCAAAAATCTTATCGCTATCATACGCCGCCTTCCAGCGTCAATGTGTGGCGTCGGGTCAAACCGCACTCGCACTCGCATTAATTCTGCACAAGCTAACCGTTACATTACGTCTGATCAGGTTAAACGTCATGTGACAATTTTGTCACAGATTTTTAAGCTCTAATTATAATTACGTATACATAGGATTGTACGATACGTATTAATAAATTATAATTATGTCATGTACAGAGTATATTACACTGATGGATCAGGTAAAACAACATGATCACGTAAAAAACCACTATAATCGATGCAGTAGTCTATTCTGAAAAAACTACTTTTAGGTCTTGCGTTTATTCTGTCACAGGTTGTATTTCAAATTTAATCATGATCATCTAATGATGATGATGATTGCAGCAGTGGACTAGTATAGGCTGATGCCTATATTAGTCCACTGCTGGACGTAGGCCTCCCCTAATATGCGCCATTTCACCCTGTCCTCGGGATGTCACATCCAGCTAAAATAAATTTAAACTAATGAAAATGTAAATGTAAATAATCATACTCGTAGAATATGGCACTGATATAATGGGTTTCACACGTGGTGGCCGGCGGCGGCGGCGAGCGGTGACGCTTGTGCAGGTGTTCACTTGTGAGCGTGCGTGCTAATACTACGGCCGCCGCTCGCAACTTTTAATTGACTTTGCACACAAACAATAGTTGGCCTAAAATTAGATTATCAGACATCCGATATTATTGGACGCTCTTGTTCCCTTCACAAAAACATTCATAAAATTAGCAGTCATCCGGTGTGATGTCAGTGCTAGCAAAAAAACATATAAATTTCGGGAAATAATAATGTTTTATTCAATTGCACTTAAAAAATTCATGATTCAATTGCTCGCCCTTGTCAAATTTGTTACTAACGAGGAAATTAGATTTGTTACCTTCCTCGCATATTATATTAAAAAGAAATAGAATTACGTCGTTTTGTTTTTCATAAACATAAATTTTCGTGAATGTCATCGGCCTCGTGCTCCGCTCTAAATATAAAGCAGTCACATTTTGATTAATTCAATTTCTCTTTGAGCGTCAAAACTTGGCAACAAGGCTTCGTACTTAAGGTCGAGCCGGAGCGGGCGGCGCTGCGGGCCCCCGCCGCCGCCGCCGCCGCCGCGTGGCTTTAGCCGCCCTATTATACCTTAGTCTAAACTATAAACGTAATTATCGCAGTCAATTAGGTTCACACAAAGGGTCAAAAGCGACTAACTCCAGACGTATCCAATTACAACGTCCGCCATTTTGGAACACTAATTATATATGATTGTAATCTGTTATGTCAACTGTTATTGCAATCGATTCCGTCCCCGTTATAATAACGTACACTAAGCCGCAGTGTATATGCCTAGTAATGGTGCGCAGTACTCACTCCATCTAGATAATAATATCGGCTTATTTCTGTCCATCAAGTTATTTTACTTTCGCCTCGAACAATAATAAAAAACGTCTCGCTGCTGAATTTATTATATTACAGAGATAGTATGTTGCGGGTACAGAACACATAAATAATATTTTAATACACGTTGTTTATCTGTGAATAAACTAGTTAATTTTTTTTTTTTGGCTACGAGACATCGTAGGTATGCTCAGCAACATAAGTTGTAAACTAGTTTGCTATAGTGAGTAGAGTGTACAGCACATATAGTATCGCTCAGCATAAACAGGCAGCAGGAACTGAAAGGACTTATCTTTCTTGTTTTTTTTTTAAATTTCCCAAAATCTCGTCTTTCCGAGCCGATTCTTAATTTTGATGTTTTTTCAATTATACTAACCGGCATCGCTTTTACACCCGTAAGGAAAAAAAATGAACGCTCAGTAGGTACATGAATATTGTTCTAAGGACTCAGAATATAGCCGGATGCAGTTCTTTTGCCATTACGGGCATGCCCTTCGCGTCACTAAACGCACAACTTATTGGCGGATTGTGAATATAATTCCAGTCGGCGAGTGACTCGTCACGGCACTACCTGCGCCCGGCCACCACACCGCGGCCTATGGGATTTAAGGCACCATAATTTTTAAAGGTTTCTAACAAAATAAGCTTGTAGAATTTTGTTGTGCAATTTTTACTTCCTTATTTATTGATTTACTTCGTGACATTATAAGACAGGCACAGAATAGCTGTTGATTAAGAATCATCATTATCAAGATCCTAGTTTTTCACCAACTATGTTAGAGTTGTTTACAAATCTGAACTAGCTGCCGCTAAATATCAGTATTTTACACGGAGCGATTACTAACAGATCTTCGTAACCCAATTAATATTTGAATGATTGGTAGTTAATTTTATGATCTCCTGAGTTAGTAATGATTATCATGCAGCAGTGCACGATGCGGTTTATTGTTATGTTTAAATAACACATGCACAGCTGTTCATATGTTTATTTTATCACACACTATTGAGAAACTGTACTGAATTTGGTGAATGAGATGCCTTGTACGAGTTGCAGTCTGTACAGATTAGATCTTTTGTTCTATTTATATGTGATTCACGGGATAAGTATTTATATGCGTACGCGACACTGATTGCTCCTCGAGAGCCTTTTTGTGTATATTTCAGTAGTTAAGTATGTCTTTTCAGCCTTCTAATGATGTACCGTTTATATGCACGTCGAGAGGTCCGAATAATGGAGATTTGGTACTTCTATGTACATCAGCCTGTCCTCAATTATCGTCTTGTTAAGATTACCGGAAATTTGAATTAAGAACTTGACATAAGGACACTTGTAGGGACCATCGAAAGGATGTGGATTTTGTGGGGCTTGCCTATTGGAGATTCAAGGATCCCACTTAGATTAAGTCGTAAAAATATTGTGGAAAGCCGTCTTTAGCTCGCAATAAACGAGGAACAGTCTGAGGACTTCTCCGCTCTGATCCCGTATGTAATATTATTATAGGTAAGTAATAATCTCTCAGTATGTAATCTGTCAGACTTTATTAACGATCATCATCCCGACTCGGATAGTTTCGTACTGTTGCTACGGCGTAGTCGCGTCTACGCGGCACTGCTACGACTGCTACGCTCTCGTAGCAAATTAACTACGCGCTAGTTTTTCAGCATAACTTTGTTTTACATTAATCATGAACGACCAACTAACCACTTAGTATAATTTTGATGATCAGTGGCTTGACCACTCTTCCGTAAGTTTCTAAGTTTGAATTCAAATTGAGTCTTTGATAAAAGCCAAAGTTGAAACTCCGAGTGAGCCGACTGGGTAGAGCGCAGTTAGTCTGGAACTAATCTATACAGATAGAAACACCGCAATAGATAGAAATAAGGCCTTTGTCTAGTTCTAAGACATTACGACCACGATTTAGCATCTTACTCGTAAATAATTAAATTTATTTTATTTTATTTATTTAAGGTAACTTCACCGCGTACAGTAATGACTACAAGTTTACTTAAATCTATGCAATACGCTAATGACAAAGTACACAATAAAATCAGTTAAGTTTAAATGAATTTATGTTAAAAACTAGATGATTGCGTCAACATTGTGTGTGCTTGTGTGCGTGTGTGTGTGTGCGTGTGTGCGTGTGTGCGTGCGTGTGTGTGTGTGTGTGTGTGTGTGTGTGTGTGTGTGTGTGTGTGTGTGTGTGTGTGTGTGAGCGAGTGTCTGAGCGTGAGTGTGAGCGTGTGTGTGTGAAAATAATTTATTAATTTTAGTTAGGTATTATAAATTAATTAATCGGCTAAGAAAACAGATTTCCCCATGCTGTCTAAACTAGAATAAGCCCCTATACCGGGTAATAGAGAGATATTAAATAAATATTAAATCTTTTATTTCTTATTTCTACCTGATTTAGTAGCTCATTTGATAGCTTTCAATTTGGGACTATTAATAGACCCAGAACTGAGATTTGAGGCACACATTGCTAGTGTAATGAAGACCTGTTTTTATAGACTGAAAATCTTATATCGAGTTAGACAGTATTTGAGTGTAAATATCAGGAAACAACTAGTGGAGAGTCTGATACTGTCTAAACTTAATTATTGCGACACTGTCTATGGACCGTGTCTATTATCTAGAACAAAGCAACAGGTTCAGCGCATTCAAAATGCTAGTGCACGCTACTGCTTCAGCATTCCGAGAAGAAACCATGTAACACCATACCTTAATGAGCACAAAATGCTTAAGATGGAAGCACGAAGAAAATTGCATTTGGCTAGTCTACTGTTTGGGATCATGGCTACAGGGAAACCTGATTATCTGTACAAAAAACTGGAGTGGAGACAAAATAAACTAAAGCTTCGCTTACGGTCAGTAGTTAACCCACTGTCAGTACCTAAACACAGATCTACAGCTTTTAGAGGGTGCTTCAAATATGCAGCTACACGCTGCTGGAATGATCTGCCGCCCCCAATCCGCAGCCTGAAAAGCAAATATAGTTTTACTAATCATGTAAAAAGATATCTCATTGGTTTACAACTTTATTAGCTAACAAAAAGGGTAAATTTTATATATACAATCTGGAGCAATTGAACTTCTGTGTTGTGTTGCAGTTTTTCCCTAGCATTTTGTTAGTGAGAAATTGTGATTGTAAATGCATCCAGGATACAGTAGTAAACCTTAGTGTAATGTTTAACAAAACCAACATAAAAAATATATTATTTACACTATACCTCAAGGTCATGGCTGACAAGTATGGGTGCAGATGCATTGCAGGATGGACACCGTTGAGGTTTCTCTTCTCTTTCTCTGTGGTTGGAGCCCTATGGACAGCTTGGATTCATGGAAACACTTGAACCATATCGCCTGAAATATTTTGTTTATACTTGTTATTCTATAACTGAGTATGTCTCCTCTGTTCGCTTTAATATATTATATTCCGCTTCTATGACCGATGTCTGGTTTCTGTACAGCTGACTTAGGTGGTTTATATTACTACGTATGAGGTCAATGTCATTCCTGTATTTTTCCGCGAATTCCTGATCGAGTACACCGAACAATGAATTTGCAATGGAACCGACACCGTTGATAAGCCCGCGTCGGGTTCGCAAAGGCGCTACAAAATGCTGATTTAGTAGCAGCTGGTTGTAATATTGTAGTTCGTTGTACTCATGCTGTATGTGTAGGATGATAATTCGACAATTACTCTGTTCTTGAATTTTGCTGCAGGTTTGCTCAAGATAGTTTGAAAATTGTGTTATCGCTTTATCTCCTTGCCAGTAAGGAGACATATTATAATACGTTACGATTTTCCACTCATCACGTATCAGATGCATTTGCCCCAGAGGATCAAAATACAATGTTTGATTATTGTCGAATTTTGTGATCTTATAAGATGCTTCAGTGGATAGGATAAGGTTGATAAAAAATAATAACGATAATGCTATGTTAAAGATTTTAGGACAACTGGTAACCCGTTTTCTCGATTCCGCTTTTGCTTTATTGCTTTGGGGCCTTACTGCTTCGATATTCTCTTGCTTGCTTTTTTTTTCTGCTTGCTTTTCTGCTATAGGTAAAATAGATAGTTTTATTATTGGCCGCTTTATGTAACCATTTTTTGTTTTCAAAGTCACCACTCTGACAACGCCATCTTTTCCTGGATGGACCTCTACTACGCGACCAACAGGCCATTTTCCTGCGGGAATGTTGTCATCATGGATATTTACCATATCTCCGATTTCTATATTCTTTTGTCCTTTTAACCACTTGCTGCGCACTGATAGTAGACTAAGATATTCCACTTTCCACCGCTTCCATATATCTTGAAACATTTTATTCACCATATGCCACCTTGTTCTCGCATCTTGAGCCGTTTCTATGATAGTCAGACCGGCACGGCTGGTTAGAAAATGTGCTGGTGTAAGAAAATCAATATCGTCGATATCCTCTGTCATCGGACACAGTGGTCTTGTGTTTAGGCTCGCTTCGATTTGAGATAGAATAGTGCTGTATTCTTCGAATGTCAATGCTTGGTCTCCTATTACCTTTTTCAGATGTTGCTTTAAACTCCTAATAGATCGCTCCCAGAGTCCTCCAGCACTCGGCCAAGACGGACAATTCCAATGCCATTCTAGGCTTAATTCTGCTATCTCTTTGTAAAAGGTATCGTTAAAGATGCGCTCATACTGTTGCTGCTCTTCTTGAAGAATTTTGTTGGCACCTACAAAGTTAGTACCATTGTCCGAATATATGTGTTTCGGAGCTCCACGTCGTGCCGCCATTCGGCGTAATGCAGCTATGAACGTTATACTGCTAAGATCGGATACTAATTCTATATGGATAGCTTTCGTAACCATGCAAATAAACAAGGCGATATATCCTTTAGACGTCTGAATACCTCTGCCCTTGTTTGATTTCACTCTGATAAACCCTGTGTAGTCTATGCCAGTATGATAGAATGGAGGGGCTGGATTAGTTCGAAAATCAGGCAGGTTCCCCATTATTTGATGCAGTCTTGCTGGTTCTTGTTTTTTGCAGGTCACGCAGTTGCGAAGTTGTTTCTTGGTAGCTCTATTTCCTTTAATTATCCAGTATTGTTGTCGCAAAAGTGACAAGGTGAGCCGAGCTCCTCCATGAAAAGTATGTTCATGTGCTTGCTGGATGAGAAGCTCTGTCAATCGCCCGCTATAAGGAATAATTATCGGGTATTTCATGTCATCACTAATGTAAGCATTTTTAAGTCGTCCCCCAACTCTCAATATGCCGTTTTGATCTAAAAATGGGTTAAGGTTTAATAGCTTACTGTTTGAGCTTAATTTGTTATGCAATAACCCATCTATATCCAATGCAAATTCATTGTGCTGTATGTATTTAATTATAACTAATTTTGCTTTCCTTAACTCTTGTAAGGTGAGATACGGCGGCCTTTGTTTACGTGTTGGTGCAAGTGCACGTAATAACCATGCTACTATACGATTTATTTTTGTAAAGGAACTGTGGCGATTTATTAAAGCTTCGATAATGCTCTCTCCAGGATTATTATGTTGGACGGTAATGACTTGCTTCCGGATCTCTTCTTCAGTGGAATATTCTGTTTGCTCCTGCTTGATCTTAAATGTGGGTGTCCATAGCCAGGCTGGGGCTCGCCACCACAATGTATGGTTTCTTAGTTGTCTAGCCGATAGTCCTCTGCTCGCTGAATCGGCAGGATTTTCCTTACTTGCTACATAATACCAACTACGGGGTGATATTATACTAGTGATTTTCTTCACTCTATTTGATACGAAAGGCTTCCATCGGTCTGGATTGCCTTTTATCCAGCTAAGGGTTACTTTTGAATCACTCCAAGCATATATTTCGTGATTCATCCTAACTATGCTAGTAACTGTTTTTGCTAGTAATCTGGATAGTAGCTCCGCTGCACAGAGTTCCAATCTAGGCAACGATACTATCTTGCTGTTTGGGACTAATCTTGTTTTTGCTGCAACCAGTACTACTGAGGCTTTATTTCCTGTTACGATTCTGGCATATATGACACATGCATATGCCTTAATTGATGCATCACAAAACCCGTGTAGTTGGATAACGTCGTTGCTCGTACTTTGCAGCCATCGAGGGATTTTAATCTGGTTAATACACTCCATATCTTCAGTTAGTTTTACCCACTCGTTCTTTATTTCTGCTGAAACTTCCTCGCCCCATTGAATTTCACCCAGCCAAACTTTTTGGAATAGTAATTTGAATTTTATTGTCAGCGGTGATAGCCAACCTAGGGGATCAAATAACCTTGATATTTCAGACAAAAGCAACCTCTTTGTTAATTTTGTGGTATCTGCTGAGTTATATTCGAATGTAAATTCATCTGTGTTTGGGTCCCACCTCAAACCTAATGTTTTTGCTGTATTCTCAGTATTGAAAATAAACGATGACGCTTGAATATTTTGATGAGATGAATTTATATTTTCCAGTAGCGTTTTATCATTTGCTGACCACTTTCTCAACAAAAATCCTCCGCTGCTAAGACACGAATTAATTTCTACTATGCTTCTTTTTCCTTCGGCAATAGTATGAGCCCCCGATACCAGATCATCCATGTAGAAGTCTTCTTGTAACATTTTTGCTGCGATGGGGTAGTTATGCTGCTCATCTGCCGCTAATTGCCGAAGGGTCATCATCGCCAAAAAGGGTGCTGACTTCGTGCCATATGTAACCGTTGTTAACTGGTATGCTTTGATTAGTTGTCCTGTGTTCTCTCGCCAAAAAATTTGTTGTAATTTTTGATCCGCTTCATTAACTAAAATCTGTCGATACATTTTTTCGATGTCGGCTGTGAACACATACCTATATTGTCTCCACTTCAGTAACAATGCCTGTAGGTCTCTTTGTAAATTGGGTCCTCTATGCATGACGTCATTAAGACTCAGTCCGGTAGACGTCTTTGCGGATGCGTTAAATACGACACGTAACTTCGTAGTGGATGACTCTGCTCGCTGGACGCCGTGATGGGGTAAGTAACATTCTAGTTGTTTACTGCTGAAAGTTGCTAATTTCATATGTCCCAACTCCTTATACTCCCGTAAAAACTGCTTATATTGTTGTGCTAAATATTCTTGTTTGCTTAATTTTTTCTCTAAGTTTTTAAATTGTGCTAAGGCTATTTCCTTTGACGATCCTAAGACATCACTCGCTTGCTGTTGCATCGGTAGCCGAACTTCATACCGACCGTTTTCTAGACGTTTTGTCGTGGATAGGTAATACTCAACACATTGTTTATCCTCTGCTGATATTTCGGTTTGTTCGGGGATATCCTCGATTTGCCAAAATTTCTGAATATCTGCGGTATTATTTAAGATGACGTTACATTGGAATTGTGGTTTTACGCTACCACATAGTAACCATCCTAGCTGGCTTTGTTGAGCTAAAGGTGATGACGAATCAGAACTTCTTATCAAACCGTCTAACATAATGAGGGCATATGCATCTGCCCCCAGCAATAAGTCAACTGGGCGACTTGTGTAGAATTCCGGATCGGCTAAGTTTATATTTTCCAGATAGGACCATGAGGGCTTTTCAAAGGATCGATTAGGGAGGTTTTTGATAAGATTTTTCATAATCAAAACATCAGTATGAAATTTAAAACTGGTGTACATGGATTGACAGGTAATGCTTAGCTTGCCCTTACAATTAGCATCCTTCTCTCCGATTCCATAAATAACTCCATCAAACTGTTGTCGTTTCAAACCTAACTGTTGGGCTGCTTTTTCGCTAATCAATGATATTTGAGAGCCCTGATCAATAAGAGCTCTCAATACTAGCTGCGTGGTATCGGCGGATGTCACCCTGACTAATGCTGTAGCTAGGAGAATCTCCGTGAAATCTTGCTGAGATGCGTGAACCCCGTTGTTATTCCCTAAATTCATATTATTGTCCTCTTGTTTATTATTATTTGATTTTTGTTTAGTCGGACCGGACGTGGAATATGGTTTTTGTTGCGTAAAGCATTCATGCAATATGGTGTGATGATTTGCGGCACACTTGCGACATCGTTTTGTCGAACGGCACTTATTTCCATTATGATTAAAAATGCAATTAATACAATAATTATGTTGTTTGATGGTTTTAAGTTTCATTTCATTAGACAATTCGTGAAACCTTTCGCAATTGTATAAAGTATGTTCAGCAAAACAAAGAGGGCATTTAACTTCCGATACGTGCATGGATTTCGTCATAGGCTTCGTTTGCTTGAAATAACTATCGTTAACTCGATAATTATTATATTTTCTATTATTTGAAAATGATGTAGATGCTTGCTGATTAGATGTCTGCGATTTTATCATGCTATCTTGTCGTCGACGAGAAGTTTCTAGGCTAGTAAATTTATTTTCTAAAAAGTCTAAAAAGTCTTGAAGTACTGGTAGCTCCCTAACGTTCTTCAACGACTCTATGTACTCGGCATACGACTCACTATCCAACTTTTGTGACAAAAGGTGCACGAGTAAAGGATCCCACGTACTAGTGTCTACACCTAGGTTCTTAATGGCGTGAAGACTCTCTAACGTAACGTCATGCATTTTTTTAATAGCTGAGAATGATTGTTGCTGAATATTGGGAAGGTTTAGGAACACGTTGACGTGCGATGTAAATATGAGCTTCTTGTTGTTAAATCGATGATTCAGAATCTCCCAACAGACGGTGTAATTATCGACGCTAATAGGTAGATGCTGTATCATACGCTCCGCTTCACCTCTCACCTTGCTTTTTAGGAATTGCATTTTTTGAGCGTTTGATAATGCGGTGTTTTTGTGGATTGCTTCGCTAAATAAATCTTTGAATGACACCCACTGCTGATAATTGCCCGTGAACACAGGGATTTCCATTTTTGGAGTTGACTTTTCTCTATAGGATGTTGACCACATTTTGGTGTTAATAGCTTTCTTCATGTTGTTAAAAGTTCGCTCGTGCCCGTTAAAGCAGGACTCATAATCAATTACTAGATCCTCTCCCGACTCGCCAATGATTTCCCAGTGAAGGTTATCAATGGTAGTCCAACGGTTTTGCAAGATTCGAAGAGTATCTTCGAACTCCCATTTGTCAACAATATTCTCGAGATCAATGTTGTCAACGGCTCTTTTAAAGGCTTTAAAGTTGACAGACTGCTTATGGAGCATGTCGTCAAGCTTACTGTTGGTGCCTCTCGACTCGAAAGTCGGAGTTGCTGATGTTGTTGCTCTTGCTTCCGGCTGGTTCATTGAAGTTCCAGCCTCATCTTGGTGTGCTAGTTGAGGATACGCAGATGGCTGTCCCCGCTGTATCAAGTCATGGTGACGTTGATTAATGAGCCTTTTTGCTGTAACGTAAATTTCTTCCGTACGCTCAAACTCTTTGTTGACAAAATATTTATGATTGGTCTTCTCAAAAGGAAGAATCTTTTCATGATTTACTTGGTATTCTTCCCAATACCTATCAAGTAACTCGAGCTTTCGCTTACAATAATCTAAAGTTTTACGCTCTAAGCTATCCTTTTTAAAATTGGTGAGGAGTTTTATCAAACTGTCTGTAATCTCTGTTTGATTGAAATAAATAGTTTCCATCTTGCTGCTGGTTAAATAAGTAAAATTGAACGATCTTACTTGAGCTGGGTGATGACTGCGACTGGAGCTGGTGTTAATGTAAGCCGTCCACTTACTGTTGCTGCTGCGGTGAGGTATTAACTCACTGGTAAAATATATCGAACACTCAAAGTTAATTCTTTGCTGCTAATGTCGGTACCACTAGTCACTGCTAAGCTAATATGTAAATAAATATTGTATTCCAAATTGTCACTGGTTTGGCACAAGTGCACTTCACTGCCGTTAGTTCCAAAAAACTAAATTCGACCGCGAAGTCCTTGAATCCGGCTCGAAGGACCAAAAATGTAGGAGACGCGACCTAAGCGGTATCGACAGCTGTATGTTAAATTAAACTTCAATATCTTTTAAAGATTTATTGCTGAACTGAAAACTATGCTATGCTATGCTATGCTAAATGATTATGGTTGAGCTGTCGGTAAGAACGAATGCAACCGGTTTGCTGTCCGAATATGCACTGGCGTCCCGAGGCACACAGTGCGGCGGTATTGGATCGCTAGATCAGCAAAATGTGTTCGATCGTAATTATTGCATCGAACACATTGAATTTAGTTAATACTCTTTATTTAGATGCTATAATTTAGAATTCATTTAAGGTACTTATATAATGAAAATAAAATTAAAATTACATACCTATTGATAAATATTCACAATTCACTCCAATTACTTGTTATAAGTAATATTTAAATCTTAATTATTTATTTATTTTTATTTATTAAATCCACTCACATGACATATTGATAATAATGTATCTTTTATCAATATAATTATTTATTAATATACAGCAGCTTATTCATGTATTTGTTTCTGAATGTGTTCTTGTGGGTTGTCGCCATCAATGGTGGCACGAGGGTGTCGCTGAAAATCAGCGTTGTTGGCATTCCCATGAGTGCTAATAACTTCAAAGCTGAGCGATAGCCTATTTCACCTCATACGAGTGACACACAACTGCTCCACATTACTAATCCAATCTCTTTATTATTATCTTCCATTATAATCTAAATTTGAAATTGTTTATGTTTATGTTGACATAATTATTATAATATTTTATTAATGATTTTTACGCATGTCTACAAGTGCATTCTGTTGTCACTGTCAGTGTCATAATGTTGTGTGACATTGGAACAGTGCTGCCAAAAAAAAATTTATATTTATGCAAAGTTTTATTTTATTAATCTTATTGTGTGATACTTTATATCTGTCTCTGTGTGTCCTTGGTTGAGGGAATAAATATGTTTTCTTTCTTTCTTTCTTCTTCTTTATTATTTATGGATTATTATCATTTAACAAATTTGCCGAGCAGTGATAGCCCAGTGCCTGTGTGCACTAGGCCAGCGTGGTGGACTATAGCCTCCCTTTCTCTCATTCTGTGAGGAGACCGGTGCCCAGCCACTGCTGGGCACGGGTCCCCACATATAACAACATACAACAGTATAATGGGTTGATTATGTATGTTATGTATTAAAAAATGTGTGATTCGGCATCTATTGTTTCTGTCTAGTGACTTTGAAGTTGTATAGTTATGCGAGACGTGCACAAGCCATCTCTGTGGTTCTACTAGTTCTGCTAGTTACAATAA
The DNA here is from genome assembly GCA_910591435.1 of Acronicta aceris. Taxonomy (NCBI): domain Eukaryota; kingdom Metazoa; phylum Arthropoda; class Insecta; order Lepidoptera; family Noctuidae; genus Acronicta; species Acronicta aceris. The sequence continues at coordinate 100,968 of OU342778.1, read as the reverse complement.
TATGGTGCTCGTGACTCGGTTAAATTCTATGCTTTTAGCTTACAGTAAAGCTACTTTCTTTCCCATATACCTACAATTAAGCAGCCTGAAAAGACGTTCTAGGTGTGTTCATATCATGGATGATGTACAGTTAACGTGCAGACGATCACGCGTGTCATTAACAATAGCGAGCAGTCGAGCGCGATACATACAATACAGTGAACCGTGACGCGTGACGCATTATGTATTCATAGCAATACTGATATCCAATTTACTTATTTAAATTATATCAAGACCTCGGCACTAACTAACTAATCAATTTAGTAATTATTTTAGTAAGCTATCAGTGTTTGCAGATGAAGTGTACTTGTTCAGCGACTGTACGCATCGATCGTTCAAAGATTATTTCGGCGTCAAGTAAGTAGTAATATAAACAAGGAGAGGGCACCGCACTAGTAAGTAGTGATGTGTGTGTTTAATAGTTGTCCTGTAGTCAGGGAGGCTATAAAGTTTTTTGTTAGTTATATATTTCCTGGCTCAGCTTCACTCGTAGTCATGTTTTGACACACGATGTGTCTTTATTATTCAGTGTTCGTCGCGCTCGTTAGGGTTTAGTACCCGTGCACGTGACCTTTGCGCGAGGTCACGCCGCCCAACGATGCGCACCACCCGTGGAGTGAGGAGTAATATCACAACAAACTTATTTCACTAGTATCAACTGTCACCAAGAGAATTTCTTTCTTATTGTATTATTTGGCCCAGTTTAGGATACATTTGAAGACAAAAATACAATAAAATTAAATGTAAACACACAAATGACATAATATTTCATACTAAAACGTATTAAAACTTGTGATTATTTATTTATACATAGTTCACTATAATTATTTACCTATATAGATTTAAATTATCACCAACGTGGAATCCAGTGATTAAAATATCAAAACCTCGCTATTTTAAGTCGGTTAAAAATACGGACACAGTGAGTGTAGTGTGTCGCGGGCGTTGTAACTATAATAAAAATGTGGGGGTAGATAAAGAAAAATCTACCAACGCAATAACGGAGTGAACTCGCTGCATCAGTCTGCTTGTGACCACGATCAGTGCAACCTGGTCGAAACGTCAAGCAAAATTAAAGGTATTTATAGCGCGTTAATACCTGTTTCGTTTTCTATATTAATATGCAACGCGATAGTTTAAAAATTAGAATTATTTACCTATTTAAAAAAATAAACTTGGTTATTTTTATTTTGATCCATTTTTCTAAGCCACTAAATCTACTGTAAGATGATTAAAATCTTTGTATAAAATACTTGCGACTTTGTTTGCAAATGGCCGAGCAAATAAAGCATGACGCAAGTTGTCCCACAGTTGTGTGAGACAGGCCCCGGCGCAGCGCGCCTCAGCTCAGGAGCTCGCCTCACCGATAGCAGGATGACAAACGGCTCCGACTCAGTGCATTAGTGGGACAAATTGCAAACTCGGAAAAGATTTAAGGAAGGACTAACTATCCCGTCCTAATATTCCATTCTGGATTTTACTGGAAACGGAGGAGCTACCCTTGAGATACCCCCCATAGCGATAGTTGTATATATGAGTGATGTTTTAATTCGTAAAAATTAAGATCTTTACTGTTTGGTATTCAGTTTTGAATGACTCTTCGTTAGTACATTTCTACGAAATTTTGAATTTTGGAAGAATATAAGTACCAGTCAGTTTGTTCCTATAGATGTCTAATATAAAATGCCTACAAGTCTACGAGGCACTCGATCATAATGTTTCGCAACCTTATAAATCATAAATCTTATCATTGTTTACTGATAACATAACATAACATACCATCATGCCACATCATGCCGTGTGAAACTACACCCACAGTTCGCGGGTATGTTTAGGTCTCACGTTATAGGGCGCGAGCCATTAACCGAACCTGAATCCCATACTCGGAACAGCTACTAAAAATTTCATAGAAAACCCAATAACACTTTGCTCGACCTGGGAATTGAACCGGGAACCTTTACCGTAGTAGTCACGCTAAGGACCACTAAGCTAATGAGGGTCAGATTTATTTTATTTTAAAAGGTTACTTAGTAGGCGATATTGATTTAGAAGGTACATGCTACATAGAATAAGTGTGAAACATATTATATATAAATGCCGTAACTTATTTTATTCTCCAAAATTTTTGGAGCAACAATAGCAAATGTAAATGTAACCACTCCTAAAAGTTACATAAAGGAAATAGAAAAACTGTGTGTCTGGTGTTCAGGAACGTACACAGTTTTTGTAGCGACCCAATACAAAGCCGCTGCAGACGCAGCCACAAAGCGGTCGTGGTGAGCTAACTACTACTGGCGCCGTGCAGCCACGCAGATGTCATGCCCACAGAAGATTTACTTCAAACGGGAAGTTATTATTACAAATTTAAACGTGTACGTTACACATTAAATACGAATCACGAAGTAACAAATAGAATGAAGTAATTATTTCGAGATATTGTGTGTCTTCGGTTTCCTTTCCAGAGACTGTTATATAAGGAAACGTTACTTTCATTAGATTTAGAGTTTTTAAAAGTCCATTTGCATATAATAGGAATGACGTACTTCCATGTGTAACATGTCATGACTATCACATAAAGCTTCTAGAACTTCTGTACTTTATTTTATATCGGTGGGCTTTATTCGGAAAACGTTTAGTTATTGTGTGACCAAAGGGTTTGGCAAAAAACTAGATTCATCGTAATCTTGGTCCGCTGCGGGACGGATCGTTTTTACTCGCGACGGTTCCGGGCTGTGGCTGCACTGTTTGTTTTTGCCTACATTATTAACGTCTGTGTCCGACCTAACGACCTCTGTGGTTTCTCTCGTAATGGAAATTGAATAGACATTGTATTCGTAAACTTTTTGTGTCAAACTCCTTCAAGATACTTTAGGGAGCCTAAGTTAATTTTGAATAGAAAGAATATGATATTAGGGAACACGATACCACCACGAAGGATAGTCTCTTTCTCAAGATACATAGGTATCTGTTAGAATTAAGTATATCAAATATGTATAATCTGAATTATATTTTATAGCAGTGATTGCCTAGTGATATGACCATTGGACTGCCAAGTCAAAGGTCTCGAGTTCAAATCCAAGGCACGCACCTTTGACTTTTCGAAGTCATGTGTGTATTAATAGTTAATTAGCACGCGCTTTAACTGTGAAGGAATACATCGTGAGGAAACCTGCATGCCGACGGCGTATGAAGTCTGCCAACCCGCACTAGGCCAGCGTGGTGGACTATAGTCTAATCCCTCTAATTCCAAGAGGAGACCCGTGCCCAGCAGTGGAACAATGTAATGGGTTAATTATATAATCTGAATTCAAAGTAGTACATAACAAACGTAATATGATTTTATGAAGGCAGCGCGGATATTCTGTTGTAATGGTCAACAACAACATGTTGACGGCTCACAGACTCACAGGTCACGTATAAAGGGTATTAACATAATGAGCTCATCCGATAACTAACGCAGTCGCCATAACAACGCAATGAATCAGACTGACTACACGAGAAGGAAATCAAATTACCGTTACGAGCTGGGGTTCGGGATAAATTTAATTAACACCAATTTCACCGAAACAACGAATGAACGACACGAACGACAAACACAAAACAGAAATTACTGAGAGAGTCACTACAGTAACACTTATCGCACTATAATGTCGCACTTGTAATCACTTAACTTCGCTTCGATATTCACTTCACCGTGTTCAGAACTAAACTGCCTTGGCCGACCCTCACGACCAGTATTTATATGAGTCACGAAGATTCTAGAATCGAACATTCTCGATAGGTCCACAAAATACGAGTAGGTAAGTACCTAAGTACCTACTTATAAACAATAGATGATAAAGCGATCGTCTATTGTTTACGGTCATTCACCTTGAACCCGGCTTTTCTTCGAATGTTCTACGTGCTTCTACGACTTATCTAGAATCTTCGTGACCCATCTCCGTACTAATAGCCACTTGGCGTAACATTACGTTACTAGTATCTTTTATGACGTCATCGACATGGCGTACCTAATTTCTGCGTCATGAATTGAAAGATCCTGCTATTAAAAAGTAACATAATTGAAATTTATACCTTCTTTGCCTCTGGTTTATGTTAGATATGTATAAACCGACCAAAGTCTTTCCCGACGGATCGTTCAATATTCAATGCAGTATAACTAGTTAAGATTCAACCAGAGACCAAACTAAAGTTCCCCGTGGAAGTTTTGCTCCAATAGCGAGAGGGCACAGATCGAGTGCCGATGACAATGCAATTGAACAATCATATTGAGTCGGTTGTTTATTCGATTGTCGGCCGCCGCTGGCGATCCGTTGTGCCTAATGAAATGCGGTGATTTGATACGTAATTGTGTAGAGCCATCGATTTTGCGATATTAGATGAGTGTCAACACTAATCATGTTGATTACAGGATCAGATTACAACTATTAACGTTCAAGTACTAATAATGATAAGATGTTATGCACAGTATGCACACCGTGGTAAATGGCGCCTCTATATTTTTTTTTATATATACCACTAAGGTGGCAAACAAGCCCGCCTGATCGTAAGCGGTTACCGTAGCCTATGTAATGGACGTTTGCAATACCATGGGTATCACTCAAGTGTTGCCGACCCTGTAAATTAAGGAGGAATAGTTGGGCTGGCAGCATAGGAGACAATAGTGTGATGCTTCAGTCTGCGGGCGGCCAGCGGTTAACCGTTTCACCGGATCTCCCTGACCGCCGCGCCAACACACCGCACCCATACATGACAGCGATGGTAACAAACCACCACTGGTCATCCCCACTGTCAACACAACGCTTCTTCGCGGAACTCTGGCGACCTTGCCCACCGTTAGGAACACAACATAGCATGAAACTATGTTTTAAACATGGGAGAGCCATGCTTCAGCAGGAATGCGCCGGCTCGACCGGAGTGATATCACGATAAAACCGGGTGTCTATGGGCGGCGGTAATCGCTTACCATCAGGCGATTCGTCTGCTAGTTTGCTCTCCTATCCCATAAAAAAAATGGCTATGATTTTCTGCAAGGTGGAGACATTTCCCCAGTCACGCAGCTCCAATTGTGAATGGAACCATTCGATTCCACTATGCCCTACCTCTCGTATATGTTGTGAAAAGCGCATATTATGGTTCGTGCCGAGCCGTGCCCATGTTGTGATTTGTGTTGTATTCTCATCAAACATCGCATTACCATCATAAATGTCCGAAACCCCAAACATTATCAACTCGGCTACGATCCACGTCAAACAACTGTACTACAGAGCAGCCTTTAATTTATTACGACACTAACTCAAATATCTATATTACATTAATTAATATATATTAAATACCGATAGTTTAAAAATAATCTGAAACTGTCTGATCTATCAAGCAAACGATACCGCTGGCCGTAAAAGCTCGAAAGAAACTACTTGCTTGATATTCGCAACGAACTTCACTAAAACTTACTGGGCGAGTACCTAAGATACTGTAACTATAATGTAGAACAAGTTTCCTTCACACACTGATACTCTACTTTCCTTTAATATCTTTACTAACAACGCAAAATAAATTTAGTAACATAACAAGTTCAGTTAATCAAATAAATACAAAATTAACATAATTTCTTAATGGTTACTCATTTTTTGATCATACACGGCAGTAGATAGGTATATAAACGTGTAACTAAGTAATTAAACTAAAACAACTTAATTATGCTTTGTGTAGCGTCGCCCGACTTTAATTAACAACTTAATCATCGCAAGTTATAATGAATTTCCCGAATAATGAGTTGTTGGGACTCCTTCATAAATTAAAAGAAGGAAATTTTTGTTAACACTATTACAATATTTGTATGAAAACAGCTAATGTTATATATACAGAAGGCCCACATCATTTTAATGTTATAAAAGTAGTTTATAAACCTGTTTATAAATACCTGTGTATTATAGTTTTTTTTTATGTTTTATATTTTGTAAACTTTTATGTATAGTATTATATTATATTTTTATATGGGCCTTGTTGCCTGAAATAAATGCAAATAATAATAATAGTTATATAAGCACAGCCGACAGAAATTCTACTGTGACCTTTCTGGTCCCACATTAGGCGCCAGTATTTGAAGAAATTTATACTCCAGATACATACATAGTACTTCTATAAGTTATTACAAAACAAGCTGTAGGTAGATACTCGTTATGCGAAATAATATAAATATTATCGGATTATATATATTAGAGTTCGTCGACCACTTGTACAGTGAGCGTCACATAATCTTACTGGCAGAGTGATCCGACGCGCACACTCGCTCACTTCCAGGGTGCTCTGCGAGAGACAAGGACGTCCTTTTACTCAATAAGTGGATATTAAACGCAGATCCAATTTGATGGCGCGTCTTATGAGTACCTATGTGTTCTAGTTTGCCTGCTGTGTCAATAGCAAAGTTATGCCGATGCATTTGCGTCCGTGTAGCGTGGGTTTTACCACGACAAAACGTTACAAACACCGCCACGCCGCACCGCGCCGTACCGCGCCGCACCGACTTGTTATTCCATATCTTTATATTCATACCACTGTTGAACTTACATCATTATGAACACTATAGCATACACACACTGAATTTACAAAACATACACACTAGTATTCACTTTGAATTCTGTTGGACGCTATAAATGATGTGTACGAAACATGTTCTATGTTTACAAAGAAATGTTTGTTGATAAATAGTAGAGCGGCTCTCCAACAAGTAAATATGTTTTCGAGTTCTTCTTTACAATATACCACAAGTTCAGACTTTTAGAGTATGACTAGATATCTGATGAGAAAATCACTATTTGGTATTCTATTTCATTTTTCAATATAACTAGGCTACCTTATTAGCCTAGTGGTGCTGAGCCCGACTGCTACGATAGTGTTCGTGGTTTCGATCGTTCACAGGTCGAGCAAAGTGTTATTGGGTTTTTCTATGAAATTCTCAGTACTAGCTCAGAGTTTGGGATTTGTGTCGGGTTAACGGGTGAATATTATATGGGATCTAAATATATCAGCGGACAGTGGATATACATTGGTACACCTCTGCCTAACGCTTCGAAGAATATAGGCGAGATGGTATGTTATGTTTTGAATATTATAAAAAACTGAAACGCACTTATTATATTTTTATGATCTAAGGCAGCTTTGTTGTCCTAACTCGATAATAACATGTTTTCTGGGTACACAAACGTTATACATTATCCAAATTAATATTATAAAAGCATCTGACAATATGTTTCTTTGTTGGTTACATTTTTACACTTAAACTGTTGAGCCAATTTTGATGAATTTTAGCATAGAGATAATTGAATCTTGGAGAAGAACATAGACTTTAAACATAGATTTGATACTGTTACTATGTATATTTAATTAGATAATAATGTTAGTAATAACAGGGGTCAGTCGACAGTCCCCCACGTTGGCCTAGTGCAGTACCACTGCTCAAGTGCTGGTGTTCTTATAAACTCAATAGTCGCGTAACTCGGCGCCGGTGTCCGTTGATGTTGCCAACTTAATCCGGTGCACTTTATCATTATATCACTCGTGCGCGCTGCACATCTCCACTGTACATCTGTAGACTGACGTACTACGTCACAAATATCATTGATATTGTAAAAATTTAAACGTTTTGAAATACTAATAAGTAATTTATTTGTAATAATTAATTATTCACGCACTAAAGTAGGTCCTTTACATAGTTACTTAGGTAAAACATAGTTGATGTTGCCAAATGCTTGAGTGAGGAATATCAAACTCTTATTAAAATAATTTCATTTACAAAACACTGTGACCAGAAGATGTTTATATTTTTGTGAGAGTCCACTGCTCTCGTCGACGTACTGTAGGTGTCTCCTATTGTCATCAATAACTAATGATAGTTATTGATGACAATAGGAGACACCTACAGTTGTATCGTAAATCGCATTATTATGAAATAATGCGATTTACGATACAACGTCAATTCATAACAACAACTTGATCGGGAATATCAGCTCATGAGAAAAATAATTAAAAAAAATTAAAAGTAATTAAAGTTACATTACCCTCGGATATTAATTTCGTTATTTTTTTTAATTCATGTTAACTAATTTAATTTAGTCAATAGGCTCGCCCCCTATTACATGGGACCTAAACATACCGGCGAACTGTGGGTGTAAATTAGTACGCCTATGCCTAACAGGCGTGATGGTATGTTATGTTATGTAATTTAATTTATTGTGAAGTTGTTTTCAAATAAAATTTAGTCAGTTAAACAATACAAATATCTTTATAGTAGCCCTAGTCCGCACATGCACAATAACGAGCTGTATCAATCACAACATAATAAGAACAAAGAATGGATTCATACCATACCATTACCTATGTTTGTTATAACTCCATTAGGATTCGCATACATTACGTTTTTACCTCATAAATTATAGTAAAAGACGTCGCGAGATAAACTAGCGCACTTTAGTAGCTCTGCGAGCTCAGCTCAGCTTTTTGGGCTGAAGTAAATTATCTGAGCGGAATATTCATGTGGGATCTGTGACGGCGGCGCGCTTAAAAACTGCTCCGCGGTCATATTTAATTTAACTCCGGGTTAGGTGGCGGACACCTTGTGGACTCTACTCCTACGTTTTATAACTAGACTGGCCGTAAGCTTGATTTTTAACTTAGGGTTACAAAAAGTAAAGTACCACGCTGCAATTGTATATTACTGTATACTTTGCCTTTTCAACTATCCAACTGCCTGCATCTCTGCTTATTTTAACTTAATTTCATTAATTTTCATGTCAATTGATTCTGTCTTAACTCGTAAGCCTCTTATTTTATATAATGTATGTAATATCGTTACATTACGTTTAATTCAATGACATCACTGTACGTCTTTATACAATGTTCCGCCTAAACTAACTCCTTTCATGAAATAACTATTATATTCAACAAGTACTTTAGGTTCTAATAAGTATGGTATTGAACTTGTCTCCTTCATAAGCTTTGCGGCAGACGCCTCTCACGGCTCCCCGACAAGTGAAGTTTCAATTTACAAGTACAAATGTTCCATTAAGCAAATAGCCCGGCACGTGGAGCGCCTGCACTCTGCAAGCGGCCGCTGTGCTGTGTCGCGTGTCGCTGTATCGGCGCAGTGTTGCCGCTGTCTCGGTATCGCCGATCAATTTCATTCAGTGCCAAGAGCACTACACGAACACTCACGATGCTTTCTAACGAATTGCAACATTTATTCAATAAACATTGATTGCAATTTTATAATAAAGTAAATAGTTTCAGTTAAATTTGTATTTGGTTTTCAATTCTATTAAATCATTTTATACATTCAAATAAAAATACTAAGCAATATTTGAGTGCGCAGTGCGGTGGCGGTGGACCTGACAATATATACAAATGTTTGAACAACAAACATTTGTATATAATGTACATGTAATTTGTATTTGTTTCTGCAGCAGGAACAGCAGAATCAATTATCTTCATGCACAAAATCCAGACTCAATACAGTGGTCTGTCGACCTTACTATCCCCTTGAGACAAAAATATAAGTTATTGTAGTCACCGCTCCCGCTCCCGCTCGCGCTCCCGCTCCCGCTCGTGCTCCCGCTCCCGCTCTCGGGTGTCACCGTACAGTTACTTCGGTGCTCCACAGTAGACATTAAGTCGCTCATTACTCGCGCCGCAATTACCGCAGGCGCTCCCTCTCTGCTCCCTTTCTCAAATTTCTAGCCAATAGGTACCGAAATCCTAGGGATAAACTAGCTGTCAGGCTACTTCATTATCAATCCTTACTGTTCCAGTGCTGGGTACAATCCTTTCAGAATGAGAGGGATTGGCAGACTTGACATGTCGTCGAGAAAATCTTTCCTAACGATGTTGTGCCACGTGTCGTATCGTATACTTAACCTAAAAATGCTACAGTAACACATACACTTGATACCTATTGCAATTAACTATTACGAACATTATGGTTGAGGACTTAACTTCTGTAAAGTATTTAAAGTTTAAAAAAAAAAAACTTTTTGAACCCAACAGGCTCAAAAAGTTTCATAAACTTATTAAAATTTATCGCGCTGGGATCAGCCCCGACTATCTCCTCCGTCTTAGAGACGGAGGAGATAGTCGGGGCTGATCCAACATTCTACTATTGTGGATGGTTGGATTCACAAGTTCGGCCAAATTGCTTTAAAAGCCAAAACCTCGTACCACTATACACAATTATACATATTTCTAAATCTAAAAGCTCTCACAACAATTAACCAACGATGATAGGTTCCTGGTGCTGCACTTACGTACACTGAAACTGTTGTAAAGTGACATCGGCAGTGCGGCTCACAGGCGGCGGCTAATTGCTGTTCTAGCGGACTTTTTATCCACTAGGGGCGCTTCATTATCCCCCTCCCCCCAGTACGAGTGCTCGGCGACACGCGCGAATTAGAAAAGTTTTCAACTCACAAACGTCATTAAACGGAGCACAGAAATAAGAGCGACCACTCATAATTGGTGCTGAGAACTAACTCCGGCTACGTAATACACGAGTCCATCACAAAGTCGCGCAACGTACTTTAGTCGCAGTCGCCGCGAAATCCAATAAGACGAAAATCCCTTTTATTGTTCTACGTACAGTCGAAGAAAAGCTTTTGTAGAACACATTCCATATCTGACTGATTGTATTTAGTGCACTGCGAGGTAATAAAAAGCAACGTCGGGGCGATCGTAGGTCTGTTCGTGGACGGCAAGCAGGCCCCGCTTTTGTATCGTTTGATGCGCAAACAGAATGAGATTAAACTGCTAAATTCAAAGCAATGCTTTTAACCGGGCGGCACAAAAGAGCCACGCTACTGACCACCCAACTGAATATTACATTTTCAATTCTGAGCCCCTACTAGGAGCCGTTACCACGCTTCCTCGAAGCTCACGAGGTACAACGGAGCTTCCACCTTCAAAATACTGTTGATGCGTTTTTTGTTTTCGTTCTGTTTCCTACAAAATGTCAAACAGAATTTCGCTGCTTGGAAGTTTTCAAACTAAGTGGTCTTGTGGAAAATGTACGCGAAAATAAATCGGACAGGGATGCCGCCGGCCGACCGCCGCAACTTAACTATGCGGTCGACGTCTCCGAATTGCAAAGATGGGAGAAATTCAGGAAGGTTTTTTTTTGTTAATTAATTGATTTGATACATAGTTGTACAATAGAGGTTTTAATTCCACTTAAAAGTTGTGGAAGCAGAGCTGCGCACAACGCAGGTAATCACCGATACGTATTCTTGATACAATTCGTTCGCAAGTTACATCTTAATTTGGCCGACACTTTGAATGCCGCCATTCTTTGCAAGTTCAGTCCAGTTCAACTTCAATGTACTCGTAGAGTAATATCGTTTGACATAAATGTTTGGCGTAGAGCTCTGTATATACTCTTAGTTATAAATTCCCAATCTACCTAAATACTTGTTTTAAAGCAAAAAAATGATATTCAGTTTCAATCTCTCTCTGTGTATAACATATATTTATCCATGTTCTGACTAATGAACTATTTGAAGGTATACAAAAATTCAAGACTCGGATTTAAATAGTAGAATCTATAGCTTCAGATATGAAGTATGTCAAAGATTATGAGATTAGCTTTAATACTTTACTGAGTAATATTATATATATATATTAAATAGTTAATTATCACGCGCATAAACGGTGAAGGAAAACATCGTGAGGAAACCTGCATGCCTGAGAGATTTTCTCGATGGCGTGTGAAGTCTGAAAATCCCTCTCATTCTGAGAGGAGATGCGTGCGCTGAGAGATATTATATAGGAACTACCTATGAATGTGTATATTTTGATCACTCTGCTGATCGTTATCACTTGGGTAAGGGTCGTGCATCCAGTTGTAGGCGGCTATTTTCGCAGATTCACGTGCTTCTCTCTGTACACGATTTCCCTCTCCGTGTCGCCTCCCCCGCGCCCCGCTCGCCTCACCCTGCCATCTCCCTCGTGAGCCACTAACGAAGCTTGTTTGGTAAAAATAGTAATTCGTATCTGTACCGCGAACAATTTAAGAGAGTTTTCAATTTAACAGTAGATGTATGTTGAGAAAATAAAACTGTCAGCAAAGTAGTACAATTGTGTCGCGACTTTCTGTCGACGGCAAATGAAACGATGTTTGTGAAAACTGTTGACTCTCGAGGACATTGTGTGATTATTTTATTAAAATCTATCGTGTTTGTTTTTATATCCTCATTATGCTAAAAAGCTAAAATTACAATATTTGTTGAAATATAAATAGATTTCATTGCGTTATAAATACTTAACTATAGTAAGCATGAGTATAGTTTGTCTGTATTATATCTGAATTGTTAATATACATATATTTGTTGCCATGTTTACGCATAGAGTCTGTCTGTAAGCATATAGTGAGCACCCCACCACTCTGCACACGTCCTACACAAACACTGCTCTGCAAACCATCGTGGGTTTTTTATATAAACTAACAGCTTTGTTTAAGAAACAACAAGAGTACATTGAACAATCCTGAGATCTATTATTGTTTGCATTCGTTTTCTTTGATTGTTATTGAGATAGGAACATTTCTGCGTAATAATGGGCGCGTCGGTAGCATGCCGCGGTCAGTTGGAGCGAGCCGAGCGGCTGCAGGAATTTTATCGACCATCCTAGATTACATATATTTTCTGATATTCAAGCGCACATTTATAGAGGTAAGGAACTAAGGTACTATTATTACAGCTACGGCATCCACTTGTGAACGATAATACAGTTTGGAAATAGCTCAAGCTCTTTAACACCCTGAATTAACTATAGACGTTTTAACATCCAATACATGGGTGCGGTGGCTAACTGATTGGAACTTTGCGCTAAATTAGCAATTTCGATTCATAAAATAATATTGGTTTGTGCCTAAGCATTTGTCCGTGTGAGTTTTGTAACCTCGAACGATGTATTATATACCATACACGAGAAGTCTATGTGTAGGACAATATTTTAGAAGTTTACAAGAAAAATGCTTATTGAAAAGTATATCAGGACGAAGCGTATATTTATTGATACGAGTCGATATTAAAGCATAACAGTCTTACACGTTCCAGGTTCAAGGTTCATATCAGAAGCTAAAACAACGTAATCTTTCATTTTAGATTCTGTCCGCGTGTCGCGTATCGTGTTCTTTGATTAACATTCGGGAGTGACGCTGTGTCGTGTCACTCGTGTCGAGCTGACGTCGGTGTGGCGCCCCCCCCCCCCCCACTACCACCACTAATGCTATGCGAAACCAAATATAATGTGACACGAGTAAAAGTCAACAAATATATATACTATCACTAATTGAACTCGATTGGCTTCCGCGTCTCGCCATCGATTCTTTCAAATCACTGAGCAATAATAGTAGGTATTGTAATGTACAGACAGTTGTCGAGCAGTGACTAGTGGTGGTAATATCATAGTGTGTAATTAATATGATAGCCCGTGATCGCGTGGTCGCGCTCCGCTCGCGTGGTCGCGCTCCGCTCGCGTGGCCGCTCTCCGCTCGCGTAGGACGAGCTCCACTACCTCGAACGATGAGTTTGTTATTATTTGGTTTTCATATGAAAATGTGTTTGTCCGCCGCCGTCGAGTTTGTTTCACTTCTACCTGACGCTCACCACAGTATTCATTCCGTGAATTTATTTACTGTTTCAAAAGTCATACTTTTGAAAACATACAAATATTGATAACTACGCTGGACATGGACTGTTTCTTTATTAAAGAAATTTGCCGTATGTGTAATAAAACAGCAATATTATGATATTTTAATATGATTGATAAATAGTATCAACAATTGTTCATTTGCATTTACATTGACGATGTATAAATATTATAATATCCAAATGTCACTTGGAATCATACCACCAGTTACGCCCACTTAATCATTTAGTGAGCACACGCATGACGATTAATTTTTTGTAAAAGTAAACAGAACGCACAGCAGCAGCCTCGACGCGACGCCGCGGCGGCACAGTACCGAGAACACATCGTACGTGGGATTGACGAGTGACAGAAGTTCACAAATAATTATTATGTAATAAGTTAATCATACCAAATTCCATAAAAAACTACAATCCAATTTGCAGAAATTAAAAAGTTGCGAAAATGCTACGCAATCGTATAGTAGGTATAGTAGCTATGGCTTGACCACTGACCGCCACAGTCGAGTCTGAATGATGTTCGCTATAAAATTAAACCGCAAGCACACCAATACGGCAATTACGATAAACTGTTTTGAAAATAATACTCATAATATTACTATGTGGACGTTATTGAGTTTTATCTATCTGGCCGTCCGCCGGTCATTCCGTCCAGTTTATATCACTTGGCTATAACATATTTATTATAGCGAACATACTGCACGAAATGTACAACATTATCTCAATATCCACGATCTCATTCCCTCTAGCCCTTTCTACATTAAGACGGGCAGAAACACGAGAAAGCGCCGTCGATTCATGGTGGAGGTCAAGCGTAGACGCATTAAAATTAAAATTAAATTAAATAAACTGTCATTGTTCACAAGCAACCGGCCATAAACATATACGAGTACTCGTAGAAAGCAAATATTTGTACAAGTTACGTGCGACGCGAGACACGTGACGCGCGTGATTTATGTAGATCGCGACGCATTTGTGCGGAGCTAAGGAATGTGGCCGGTGAAAGCATCCCCACATCGTGAGACCTCACAAATACACTAAGACATAAATCATCACCAGCCCGCCTCGCGTGCGCCTTACGGACTGAATAAATGTGAATGAATATGTACTAGTAAACAGGTAAAAGAAGGCGATCTGTTAGGGTAGGACACAGGAAACTCACTGCTGGGGTTGCGGAGGAATGAAGCCTCGCCACCAAAATGTGGTGAGGCGAAACACCCGTGTGGTTTTAGTCGGTAGGTCACCCACTCTGGGTGGAATCCAACACGCCTCGTCGCCTTCCCCCGGCGGCGGAAGTCCATGACACAAGGGACTCAATAATATGTATCTACTATGTGTGTGTGTTGGAACAATGCACTGCTGCGATTCTACTGGCATTTTCCAACGTGAAGGACTAATAAATAAAGCTTTCTGAAAAAAAATATAATCTGAGAGCTCTGCTGCCTTGACAAGCTAAACCTTGAGTGCAGTTTGGTAATTAAACATTCAATATGATCATATACAGGTATCTGCGGCGTCACCGATCATTATGCAAACGTTAACGAGTGCAGGGTCAACCGGCGCGGTCCCGGCCGCCACTGCCCGACACTATTACAATTAATATGCAGCTAATTACATCTCTCTATCTGCGTCTAGCTATATTACCATTTGTTACCAATTATTTAGATTATATATTGTTTTTAATTCTCGATAGGCTTACGCGAATTAGCGGTCAAGCTAATTCGCGATATTAAGCAACACTGTGAGCTACACTATAATAACACTGAGAAGAATAACACTATAGTTAAACACTAGTATTTAAACGGTGGATTTTTTTTCTTATGTTCTAGATATTAGATATTTTCCGCTCTCTCGGTTGCTACGCCTCTAGCAATCCGCAGTCGGTTGGGACTCCTGTAGTGTTGCAGGTGTCTATGGCGGCGATGACTACTGACCATCACGTGACATCACCATCGACATCAAGTGGCTCAACTGCTCGTTTGCTTACGTTAACAGTCAAAAATAAAGATTTTATAAAAGATTCTATAAATACCTCTATAGAATATGCTTTTAGAAATAATACTTCACAGTAAGTTAGTTGTATTTTTAGTACGTCCAGCACTTCCAGAATCTGTCTGTTGAAGTGCCCACCAGTAATTTATTTATGTAATAGAGTCAGAGCCGCGCCTACAGTTCATATCTCATTTGCATCATCAACAAGCACAGTGTAAAGCTGGCGGCGCTCCGGCGTGTGTACCGGCGCACGTGACCACTCCGAGCCGGATCATGTCAGCGATTAGTCGACGCGCTCGCTTAGTATCGCAGACGCTAAACCACAGATATATAACAGAAATTTCAGTATTCATTCCGCTTCAAATAAACCCCAGAATAAGCAATAATGTGTACCTACAATTAGCTACCCATAAAGTGAATCCTTTTTTGACCGCGAACTTAAAGTCCACCAACTTTAAGACTCACACTTGAGTACGGTAGAGCAGTAGATGTTAACTCGTCATAATCATATCACTCTTATACCTATATTCTTCAAAATGATTAGAACAAAGCAAGTACATATACCGTGACTGGGGAATCAAACACAGAATCTCATGCTCAGCTCCTACTCTTACGACAACTAGACCAACATTGATCTATCAACACTCACCGTCGTATCGTGTTATCATAAAAAATAATGAAAGATAAACCGCATCCAAATTTCAATAGAGAAGACGGCTGGGTCTTGCCACCTGTTTGGAACCCCATTATAGATTCCATTAAATCAAAATCCAAGCCTAAAACTGCAAGACCGAAGGATCCGGTGAGCTCGTTCTGCGTGAATCGGATCGCCAATACTTAACAAAAATGTAAGGTGTGAGTAATTATTGTAACATTGAGACGTCCAACAACTTAGACTACCCATGATCATGGATGCTGTAATCTGTAAAGGATCCGAAACGTGGGGAATCAAATAACATCAATACAACGCGATAAAATCCGTAAAAAGTAGTTTTATTTTCAACGCTTCAAGTTTTCAAGGATCTGATACAGTCAATATTGATGTCCACCGCAGGAGCTGTCACCGATATTTAGTTTCTTTCGTCATCAGTGTAAAGCACCCTGTTATAACTGATCCTTCTGTACATATTTGGCGCGCGTGTGTGTGTGTGTAGTGGAATATGCACCGGTAGTGATTGGCTCACGTTGAGCCACGCGGAACATTTTGATCGCCGTTCACGTAGATTGACCAGTCATAACACACGGTGTTATAACGATGTTGTTCTACCTGCAACGGACAATGTGCGCAACATGTCGGGTATTATTTCCAAATAACAGATAGTACAAAGAGACTACCAAGTCACGTTTTAGTTAAACTAAAGGGACAAACTGTTAGCATGCGTCCTCCGGGATATAGTTATGTGTCATTTCTGTAACAATTTTATTTTTCACACATAGGAAATTAACTTCTTCATAGCTTTATATAGTCTAGCGAGTTTAAACTTCATCTGAAAACGTTACCACTTATTAATGATATTAAAATAAATATATACTACGCTTAAATAGGAGTCGAGTCAGCGGTAAGTGTGACAGTAAGCGGCGCGAGCCCAGCCCCCGCAGGCGCGGGCCCCGCGCCGGTTCCACTAATTATATCATCGCATTACAGACACTCTTTTCAAATAAGTGGTATTACATTGTTCAAGTACAATAGTGCGAACAGGATGTGTGGACATTGAGGGTTAATATCCAATTTGGGCCGAAGTCGATATTATAAAAAGAAGGTTCCCAGCATTACAGAACTCAATATATAATACTTATACATACTTGACATTATTTATATTCTATTATATTTGTGTATTATTTATCACTGTTCTAAATATTGCCCATTTACTACCAATAAAACTGAAAGCTTATTTCTAGATTGTGTTCCAATGAAGCTAGCTTTCTCGTGTCGCTATCTCCCGACACCGATTTGAATATTTAGTCCAGTAAGTCACGCTGTCTGTTTGTCGGCTCAGTACACCGCAGAGCACTCTTAGTGACACTGATGTAATCATACAAATCTGCGCAAAATTTCTTGCGCGATGTCTGCACGCACGGCGCGACCTTCTGTCGTCGGTCGGCCGCTCTATGCGGCTACGTCACGCGCATACACGACCCACATGTTGTGAATGTTTTAAGCCGAAACCTTCCCTTTCTTCTCATTATAATATAATAATTACTATTAATTTCCCAACTTGATGTTACCTTTTTTCCGTTAGAAAATAACGCAGCCATAAATGACCTCTAATTAAAAGTTCTTTGCGACTACTATATTCGTAAAACTTTTAGTCGCACTGCCGCTCTGTCAGTGGCGCGTGGCGGAGCGACACGTGTGTGTCTGTCTGTCACGTGTGGCAGTTATTATAACTACATCACTGATCTCTATGTCTGCTAAAATGTGTGTACTACACACATTTTAGAAGCCCCTACTTATTTAATAATCATCCTTTCATTATATTTTATTATTTAATCCTCGTTATACTAGAAATTCTATACCACCATAAACTTCCTAATGGTATCTAATAAACAAGGCTCTCGTAAAATTCGCAAAAGAATTCAATAGATCAATATTTACCTTTGTAATGTTTACTTATCCCATCGGCGAAGGTTGGCGGCGAGCCAAGCTCCGACACGTCCTACAAAGACGCTGCGTATACAGGCGCCCTCAGAGAAAGTTGCAATCCAAAAAATATACAACGAACGGAACGGAAACAGCGATCGTGATTGTGGCTCGCGGCGGTCGCCGGAGAGGGGGACGCCGGGGAAGTGCGAGGGGAGTAGAGAGGGGGGGGGGAACAGGAAACTACGTGAACGTTGCACCAAGTTGCAGGCGGTAGCCACCAGACATAGCCGCAGCACTAACGGACGGGCACACGCACGTCCAGAAATACCATTCTGAACAACATGCGTAAAGATCACTCGCAATATATATAATCGTTGCCATAGTACATTTTATTTGAAAACAAAACAATGAAACATTATAGTGTCTAAAACTTTTCGAACAAACCAGTAAATCAAATATCATTTGTGACAATATAAAGTTGATTTTCTGCACGTTACTCTTATAGTGGTGACGTGTATCGCAGCTAGCGCTCGGGACTGGGTTCGCGCCCCATATCAAACTGATGTTACCGACAACTACTTAGTTCTGGATATCGATATGAACAACAAGCTTCGGCGACAGTATAGCTTTCACAATATTTAAATGGAGTTCCTGTAGCTTAAATATATAACGTATTTAATTTTACAATTATGATGTCATTACGCCTAATAAAAAGTGTAATCGCTATGTATTAAATGGCAAGGGGATTTAAATGCGTGGCTGACGCGAAGTGTCGGTGATAACAACACAAATCTTTTGTTACTAGAAGCTGGTTCTAACCACGTAAAAAACCATTTGTGGTGGTGAAAAACCATTGCCAATACTATATACAGTATAAGGTCGATCCTGGATTTGACACTGGAGAACGCTTAAAACACAAATCCAAGTAAAATTTAAACCCGTTAACATACAACGCAACAAATACCATAATTTAGTTTCTTATAATTCCATAAAAATAACGTTTATAATTATTCTCTTTGCTGTCTTACTCAGTATTTACTCTATCGCGATATGCAAAACGAGTCACCTCACTACAATGTAGATACGCACAAGTGTAATGAGTGTGATAAATGGACGTGACGTCACACTCCCAGGCGCATACTCCGCGTCACTCGCCCGCATACATTACTTATTATTTATTGCTATATTATGACGAAGAGTTGGCGAGCTCCGGAGCGTGGTGACGTCGCAACAATGACGTCACGTCGACACGTCACGTAATAATACGTCAAGCAGTATTGGCCGACAGCTAGACATGTCTACAAAGTGCTGTTATAAACTTATATTTGTAGTATGGGATGAATTTCAGGTCGTAAAGAATAACACACCTTTAATTAACACTTCTTTTTTTAAGTTTCAGCGTTACTGTGTGAAATTTGTCCAAAAAAATCAATCTCACATATTTACAACATTACAACATTAATACAATTATTTTTAAAGGGTTTATTTTATTTTTAAGTATATTGTTTTATACTTGAATCTAATTTAATTGTTTTTCTAATGTTCGTATAAAAAAATACATCAAACAAGACTGGTAGGCTACCACTTAATTAATCTTAGTTTAAACTCAACACGGTGAAACCCAAATCATATTTTCACATATAAAATTATAGTTTCGACTATTTCGACATATTTTATATAGTTTTGACAACTGAAATGTTGCAAGAATCATGCCGATTGCCGACACACACAACACACAGGCACACAACGGTTTCATTCCGCTCAGTGAGTGATACTAACACAGACGTGCTGTAGAAGGCTCACACTATACATCAATATAAGTACACCACAAAACAACATAAATATGCAACACTGTCGCGTGAAAACTGTACCGTGTGTTGTTCTACCTACATCTGTCACGTAACCATTACATACACTTCGTGGTACTTAAACATTTCGGTCATATTACTTAACAAAGGTCACAAAGTATATATTCCTGCGAATTTATGAGAGACGAAAGTATAACAAAAGATTACTATTGTTATCTATCTACTATTGTTATATAAAAGATTACTATTCGTCTCAAAAGTAACAAAAGTTAGTACTTTTGTTACTTTTGACTCGTATAAAGAGTCGAAAATGTTGACTCCGAGTGATACTTCTGTAATTCTTGTATACTATGTGTAGTGTTGACGGCGCACCACAAAAATTGAATGCGCTCGATATTACCCGCGCCAGCAGCCAGCGGGCCCCGCATTACCAAAAGTGCACCGCACTGGCCGTACTACAAGCGTATCATATATTGCTTCAGTGCCGACTGCAGTGTGCTACCGATAGGATCGCTATACGTGTGCACGGCTGTATGTGCGCAACATGTGCACACGTATGAATCAATCTGTGCAGGCGACGTATTGGAAAATACCGATACGGAAATATGAAAGACTGAGAATGGTAATCAAAAGTCATCTGTGTATGGCAGTGCGTGGTTCAGTATAATAATTGGTTCAGTATAATTTCGTCCGTAACTCAATGTTAACGAATGATATAAATGAGTTTTATTGCATAAATATATGAGAGTCGACACATTTATCTGCGCTGCTACAATCAGTAAATGAATTGAAATTGTTTAAAGTATAAATAAGTGCTTTAAAACCGTCACTAACCGTCAAATTCGTATGAAATACACAAGGTACACCAATGTTCAGAAACCCCAAAACCATATTTTTTTAGAATCGGATCATTTTTCTGTCAGTTACTGGTACATGAAATATGCCATAATACCTAATTAATTAAACCTCTTCAGGCAGATAGTACGTACCTAAGTTGATTTGTAAAACTAGATGGTGGCAGTCGCGAGGATAGCTAGTATTAATCACAATGTTCAGTGCTAACGAGGACTGTGTCGTAAGCACTGATTCACTCACACTGTTGAGTGATGTCTCTCAGTGCTGACCGTGGCTAATCCCGGCGCGGCGCGCTCGCATGCTCATTGTATTGTTTATTCATTCGGCTCGTCCCGCGGTAAAACCCGGTACGTAAGGTAAATCTTTACTATATCTACCATAGTGGAGGGTTGAGCTCTTTACTTTTGTTTAACACGAACCTTAAAGGAGACCAGTTGGCATTTTAAAATGTACAAGGAGCTCGTAATAAGTAACAGATTAGTCGATCACGTAACAAATATACCGTTTGTAGGTTATTACATTAATTTCTTATTGAATGTTTTATTTTATTTTTTGTTTAAGTTAAAATATGTAATTATCCTATACTTGTTATAGGATAACAACATACCATCATGCCTGTATTCCCAGATGGGTTATGCAGAGACATACTAATGAACACAATTAGTTCGCCGGTACGTTTAGGTCCCATGTAATATGGGGCAAGTCTCTAACCGAGCACAAATTCCAAACTCCGAGTTTTTACTGAGAAAATCCCAATAACACTTTGCTCGACCTGGGAAACAAACCCAGCTCCTCTAGCGTAGCAGTAACGCTCAAAATCACTAGGCTAATAAGGCAGTTATCATATGAGCCCCGTTAGTAATAATATAATTATTGACCGCAACGTATTGCTACTTATAGGTGTAACTCCACCAAGCACAGTTATGAAATTCAAGGATTTATGAAGTTTTCGTAAGTAACAGGTAAACAGCAAGGCGGCGCACATTAGGTACATAAATTACACGCGGAGCTCGTTTGTGATTCATTGCTCGCCGGCTTGCCAGCAATGGACTATTAATTACCTACATCGCCAGCAAGGAACCGACTAAATTATTTTATATCATACACCACACCGTAAGACTGGGCTCTTCAGGCAAATGCATGACTGAAGACGTCTCTGAGAGGGGGAGACAATGTGATAAAGGAGATGGTATATTTTTTATTGTGAGGCACACATATAGTAAACATATAACAATACACGGGGCAACACTAAGTACAGTCGGTCGGGCGTGGAACTTCTGCACCTAACTGTTTAGTGGTGTGGTGTCGTTTTCCGCGCCGTCTCTAATTATGATCACTGTCACAATGATCACGAGCAGATTCGGCGCGGCTTCATTAATGTACGCCCGCGGCGCGGCACGTTAACAAGCTGCCCTTCAAACCGCTACGACCTACACTTAGTGTATGTGTCTTACATTATTCATATTACACTATTTCGAACTGAAACTTATGATAAAACAAATACTTGAGCTTATTCACAGAGAAGTAAACGAACGCAGCCCACAATTGAGCGACGAAAACTACTCGGAGGGCTCGGCCATCAGAAACTACCGGCCAAATACCTTCGGCAGTTCACTAACGATGCCGCGCGGTATCTCAGCTGGGATATTCTATTATCTGACAGTAAATGTCATTTCGAACATTGTTGGTGCGTTATGAGCTTATATTAGCAAAGCTTAGTTAATTGTGTGTGTGATTTTATTGATAGTTTTTATTCTGTTCATGTTGTATTATTTAACCAGTCAGTAGTGCTGGTTTAGTGGTACGATCATTATCTCTAGTCCAGATTCCAGGCACGCCATCTAAGTTTTCATAATCGTGTGCTAATTCAATAATTCATTACTCGCTTAAACCGTGAAGGAAAACATCGTAAATAAACCTGCATGCCTGAGAGATTTTATACACTGCGGCCGCGTGTGAAGTCTACGAAGTTGCTGATGATGAGGAACCACTAGGGGTTCCTTTAAGTTGGAAAAAAACAATAATCCTGTAATATAGTTTATTATGTG
Source organism: Acronicta aceris (assembly GCA_910591435.1). Taxonomy (NCBI): domain Eukaryota; kingdom Metazoa; phylum Arthropoda; class Insecta; order Lepidoptera; family Noctuidae; genus Acronicta; species Acronicta aceris. The sequence continues at coordinate 77,948 of OU342778.1, read as the reverse complement.
CCGACATTGATAATGTTTATTCCAAGTATATTGTTCGAAACCTGTACAAATCAGATAAGTAACAGGCGCCGCGACTAAATGTAGCGACAAGATAAAGTTAAAAAGACAAAACGTTGTAGAGTTCCATTGTGACCCTTTGCCGAGATTAAAAACATAAATGCGTTATTATGGACACGCTAAAAGCCTCGGCGAGACGCCGGAATTAGATTGTGTTGAGCTGAACCTCCCCCTCCCGCACCGCGCACCTCTCCCCCCGTACCCCGGCACCCCCCGGGAGACTTATAAGTACTTTATACTTACTTGTTTAACGATGTGCAACTTCTAAGTACATTTTGAAATAACATCGATGCGATAATCCGCTAGTACTGCCGTTAGATTGTCTATATGTAATTGTGTCTGTACGTAATATTAGTCAAATAAATCAGGTTTTTTTTGCAGCGGAGACATTTGCTGAACAATATTAATTATCTAAATAGGGAATTGAAACATATCATAGATGGGAAACCACAAATCAGACAAACATATCATAGCTACGACAATTTATGAGAAAGGTAAAAGTGCCACTTTATGTAAATGAATTTGATATCAAATGCATGCTGTACGATCAAATAATAATGTAATCGAGTTACTGCACAATCAAGTCGATAGAGCAAGCTTGTTTGCATGTAAACTAATAAACAGATTAGCTACCATATATATTTGAGATAACACAATATAATCGTTAACATTTGCTTTATCTGAATAATATATCAGTAATCAACGGACATATTACAGTGTTACAGTAACAGTGGCGGCTCAGCGCTGCCCAGGACTACTCGCGTTGTCGATGCGTTATGTACGAGTACGAGTAGGTCCTGACTCCTGCTTGACGCGGACATCGCCAACAATCATAATATGTGTCTGACACTTTATGATGGCGAATACTATTATATTATTTGCTTGTTTTTTTTGTTTGCATAAAACATAATGTCCTTTATTGATAAGTAATAACAAGCTTTAACAAGTAAAGAAGCTTTGCAGAACTCTTTTTTCAAAGAGTTCTTTCTCACAATTAGAGCATTTATTTCTTACCCCTAGTCATGCCACCTAAGTAAGGCAGTTAAGATAACTATGCAATCAAAGGCAATGTCCGTGCACCAATGTATTGTAATTTAGGCCAAACAAAAAGAATATTAACTGTGCTATTTATTTAGGCTCTTAATTACATCACACCAAACTAATTGAAAAGTATGTTCACATCGTTAGATAATTTATTTATTTATTTATTATACTTTATGCACTGTTTGTACAAAGGCGGTCTTAATGTCATTAGGCATTTTCTGCCAGACAACCTTAGGGTGATGCAGAGATAATACTAAAACGGTAATGCACTATTTATATTATGAGATATTGACAGACTAAACCTATAGATATATTATACAAAATAAACATATATTTACTTGCCATACATAATATTTATACACTACATAATTAATATTATATATATATATATATAAGTATATTGTATTTGATATACCTACATAATACTTATGTAGGTATATCAAATACAATGACTTCGTTAAATTAATATTATCAAATGCAATCATAGAGATTATAACAAAAGATCCCATCGCAAACATCATGTATCACATGGCGCACGAGCTCATCACGCTTTGACGGTTAAAAACTTATTATGTAGCTAACTCCACAAACCGTAGTTCTACATCATGATCGAAAAAAATTTTTTTTTTTTATAATAATACGTTTATTTCGCAAAAATGTATAGGTACAGACACAAGTAATAATAATATGGTACTGACAATATATTGGCTTACAATGTTCTACTGGCTCCCAAACTAGGTTTATAGCCTGTGACTTGGGAGTCAGTGATTCCTTCTTAAAATACATGAACTTAGAATTAATACAATACAATAACTGCATCTGTTTACCAATAATTACATTTCTATAATAGGGTAGGTATATCTAATTTTAAAGACGAAAAAATAAAAATAAAAACAACCAAACAATTGAAACTGTCCTATCTGGATGATAATAGTAATAGGGTTAAAATAAAGAGATGATTTTAATATTGCATGAAAGGTGTGAAAATGTATGTGTGTATGGTAAAAAGGTGTGTTGTGCATGTGCGTGTGTTAGTTTATGTGTTGTGTAGTGAATGTGTGTGTGTATATATATGATCACCTGCGTTCGAATGTGTACGTAGATAATATGTAACCTTTTATATGACTGAGATACAATTAATTTTTAAACTCTAAATAGGTATATTATTTTTCACCTATTGGTCACCTTGTGCAGAGGGTACCAGCTTCTGTGTCGCGAAGGACTTCACAGACATACAATTAAGAGTCCGGCGGACCGAATTCCTCTTATAAACGTAATACCGAAATAAAGCGTCATTCAAACACAATTTAATCAAATTCTGTTATTATTCGGATTCCGATACCGTTAATCTAGGTTCCTACTCTACCATTTCGTCCAAAATACTTCACTGGAAATAAATGTAAGTGAATGCAATTTTTGATAACTTTACCGAGTTTGGAACGATTTTCCGGTATTTTATTTCCAGTGAAGTAGTAGTACCGTAGGAACCTAGATTAACGGTATCCAAATTCCTAATAATAAAAACATAATTTGATAGAATATTGTCTGTACTACGATTTATTTCAGTATTAGGTTTTTGTGGGCACTTAAAGCTCCGCCGGACCCTTAACAGACACGAATAATTAAATGAATGATGTACTGAGAATAATCATTAATTCCCCACCCAGGTTAATGAACAGACTCACTGATGGAGTTCTTTAGTACTTTACATATGAGATTTAGTTTTAAAATGAAAGCGGAGTAATGGTTGTGAGCACGCATTGTGTGGCGTCTCGTTATCCACAGGAACTGACTGCTGCAGGTCGCAACTCGCGCGTGGCGCTAAGCATCGCGCTACTCTGTAATCTTTCAGCGAATTTAAAGCCAGCACAAAAGCGTATTGTTTAATAACGTGCTTCGTCACTAGTGGGGGACTAAGAGCCGGGGGGCGCGGGGCCCGCGGCCGGGGGGACCTCTGTTCTGAAACCCCCGTGACTCATCACTATCGCATATTAAAACGTTTTCATTTAAAGAAAATTAATTGAATTTTTAATAACGCGTCGAGGGACATTTTTCATTCTGTCAAGAGTTCAATGGTTAGCGCTCAACGGCGTCCAAATGATAATAGTTTATATTCAAAGGGCACTTTTAATGTTTCATTTACTTTGTCATTTTTTTATTCACATTGAACGGTATATATTAGCGATTGGTCAATGTCATGTCGCAAAGCACTCGCACTTGAGGGCCCCAATAACCAATAACTTTCAAACTACCTACCTAACTTTCGAAATATCAGTCAAGTTGAACTTAGATCAGAATAACTGTGTTTCTGAATAATAAATGTATCACACGTACAATCGTGAGCAGTGTTACAATAGGCTTGTTTCGTACAACATCAAACAAAACGCGTTTTTAATAACAAAGCGTGCGGCGGCGGTGGCCCATCGCGCGTGACACTACGGCGCGGCGTGACAAAGTACGACAGTGTCACGACACGAACACGCCACGTGTCGCGTCCATTGATGCAGTTGTATTCGTTTACAAAAATGATAACGTTGTAAGTAACCTGAGTTTAAAACAAGTTCCATTTCATTTTTTAAATAAATTACTTTATGTATGCAGATAATAACCAGTATTTTATAGAACCCTGTAATAGTAATTATCTGCATACATAACATTTACTCAGTATAACGGTGAATAGTTAATTATAATTATAGTTTCTTATTCTAATAATTTACTAAATTTAAGTAATAATCGGATATTTACGAAATTTCACTACGCAATGCAATCGAAACCGATTCAATCAATTTGTAGTCAAAGTTCCGTACGGCACGATACATTGCTTTGCATAAGAGTTATCAGTGATGGTTTCTCTTTGTAAACTACACACAGATATCAGACTGTGATTGAATCACATCTACGCATTCAGAACTGTTAGTCTCTGACCGTGAATAATAATTGTAGGTATTAGTTAATCTACTAGGGTAGGTTCACAGCACAAGTAGACGCAAAATATACCAGACTGGAGTCCCGAGATAGCGCGGACCTCTGCCCGTCTCTGGGACACTCTGACTGAATACTTATGCAAGTTTAAGATCTTGTGACGGAGTTCCAACTAACCACCTTATATGGAATATCAAGCACAATTACAAGATATGAAAAATTTCATCAATGTTGGCTCAACCGATCAGGCATGAAAACGTAAAGACAGATAGTGTTACTTAGACATTTATAATATTACTAGCTTCTGCCCACGACTTCGTCTGCGAGGACTTCTTGAGTAACAAACATCCATACATCCTTACAAATAATAAAGTGTCAAAGGGATCTCCATAGTAACCTAGATTTTCAGCGCACGTCACGGGCGTATGGTTACATTATTGTAATTTTCGTAGGGATCTGTAATTAAAAATAAATTAAAAAGAACTAAATACAGCCTATGTTACTCGCTTTTAATTTAGCTGTGTATCGGTGAAAGAATTTTTAAAATCGGTTTAGTGGTTTAGGCGTGAAAGCGCACTTTCGCACTTTAACTCACTTTCGCTTTTATAATACTTTGGTTAGGTTAGGTTAGCACTGCGACCCCCTACCGCTACGCATGATTCCCTAGCTCTCGAGCTCTCGGAGCAGATGGACACTTTGCTTGTTCTTGTTTTCTAAATTCTACATGAAGATTCTTGATCAATTTATTTTTGCCGCCCGGTCCCGTGAATAATTTTTAGACAGGTTAAATAGCGCTAAATAAAGAATAAGAAGAAATAAAACAAATGTTGACACCTAATCACAAAAATATAAACATTAACTGTTGCTTAAATTTATTAATATTCATTATTTTTTTTTATTATTTGAATTGCTCTTTGTTTATGAAGCTCTCATTTATTGTTTTTAAAAGTGCATCCGAAATAGCTTATGCTATAACTACTTAATTGAATATGTAGTGAGCTGACTGCCGATATTTGAACTTCATTTCGCAATAATTTTAAAAATATTAAATTTGCTAAGAAATAACAAAACAGCGCAGCGCACGTCAAATATGTGTGTTACATTATTGTTATTTTCGTAGGGCTCTATAATTAAGAAAAAATAAAAATACAACCTATTTTGCTCGTTGATAATGTAGCTTTCTATTGATGAAAGCATTTTTATAATCGATTTAGTGGTTTAAGTGTGAAAGTGTAACAAACAAACAAACTCACTCGCATTTATAATATTAGTTAGGATATTAAGGATTAAGGAGCTTCAATACAACAGTTGATACATTTTAGATATCCTAATCATATAAATAGTTTATAGATAGCCTAATCACACTCATTCTGAGAGGAGACCCGTGCCCAGTAGTGGGACAGTATAACGGGTTTAAAATGTTTAGTTACATAACATTGCTCGACGTGGCGGAGCACTGCCGTGCCCCCAGATATAATCTACATCAACTCCGACATTTACTCATTTACTTTACAAGTGTAGACGGTGAACAAGTTGGACAAGTTGTGTACAAACACAGCCGTCCTCAGTGCGCGACGCGACGACGCACCTCCGAGCGCTAACAATTAAAATGATGTTCCAAGTTTACCTATAACGACCACCCTCCGAACCTTTCGCCGGAGTTTTTACATATACCTCGCATCAAGTAACCCTCCTTGAAGACACATCGTCGAAAGTATGTAATGTTTGAAAAGTACCCTCGAAGGGCCCGGACCCGCACGACGAGATAACGCTCCTATTCGTACCAATATCTTTGTTTACCACGATCACATAATTATATAACAATTGTATGAATTTTATAATATAATAGAATTTTATAATGATATCTTTGCTAATATTATAAAGAAGAAATAATTGTATTTTTGTTTGTAATTAATAATCTTAAAAACTACTTGACCGATTTAAAAAAATTCTTTCTCTAATGCTACATTATCACTGAATAACATAGGGTATATTTTCAATCGAGTTAAATATCAGGCCATTTAAGGTCGCGAGTAAAACCGCGGAAAGCAACTAGTATTGCGTTTTTATATTATTCAGATAAGAAAATCTATATTATGCTTTCAGGTCAAGCTAGATACGTGGATGTATATTTAATTAACTGTGCAAAACTAATATTACTAATGTACATATATATATATATGTATATACACCATTTCTCAGATTGTTTTCACATGATTTACTGCACGAAACAGTTTTTTTTTTTTCAAAGTTTACTAATAATGTAGGTCGCACATTACTCGTATTATTGTTAACCTCTCGTGCTAAGCTCGTGTTACAAGTGGACTTATGACGGTGCGATGAGTGGGTTTCGAACCGGCAACCACATGATAGCCAATCCTTCTTTTTTCTGAAAATAAGTTCCTAATTTAGTCTGAAACAATATAGTTGATTGAACTATAACATTTTTTTACAGATTTTATCGCGTTATTGATAAAATCCGCAATATGTAGTTTTATTTAAATGTTTTTCATTGATGATTTTGTTTTTCCGGGATTTCCAATATCGGTACAATGTATGTATTATAATATACACTAGTAGTACTTTATAAGGTTGATACTGCTAGTTACAACTAGTTAGAACTAGTTACACATGTTTAAGTTTGTAAATGCCATTTTGTAAATTGAATTCCTGGGATTACACGGAGATCTAATTTAATCGTCTAACTTATTTACAGGTTATGAAACGTACATAACAGTCCAATTATTGGTAATTTATTTTTTCAGGATTTTCCGGAAGTTCCTGTATTTTCCTGGTATGCATACCTCTCTAATATTAATGTTGCTTCAAAATATAACCTTTTTTGGCGTGGTTTAACTACAGTTCTAGTAATAAAAGTATTGTAGGATTCAAATAGTAATTTCATTCTCGTAGAGATGTAGCACTGTCGTAGCGCCGTAGCATCGTAGCGCCGTAGCATCGTAGCGCCGTAGCATCGTAGCGCCGTAGCACCGTGTAGTCGTATCGCCACGTGGTTGTTATAGGGTTACTTTGAAGCCATAAATCGACATTAACTATTGTAATGTTAGTGTCTCGGCTCACCTGTAGCTTGTGTGACAAAGCTGATGCGTCGACGTCACCCGCCAACACTCCACAGGATCAGTGCGTGCAGTGGCAAGTGCAGCCGCTATGCGCGCAGATTGCACCTCGCGGGGCGCAGCGCGCGGCACCGAGCTACGGTACAGTTGACCACTTGGCATGCAGAGCCATGGCGCAATCCTATTTTAATGGCCCTTTCCAAAGTTTCAAAACGAGTTTGTTTGGGCGTTGTGGGCGCTAGGGAAGGGTACTTACTGCAGATTGGAGATTGGGTTCTTCGATAGGATGGAGAGCAGTAGAACTATGTCACGATTTGTTCATCACTGATTCTTGGCAGCAGCCCACAGCAGTTTGAGTATGATAATTTAAACACAGCACACAAAGTTACATAATATTTTGGTTCACCGGGACGCGGGTTTTTTAAGCGGGACGAGCGGGAGCGCATGCACACGTGCGCGTTCGAATTTGAGTTCTTAGCGACTGTTGGGAAAATGGGCGGGGAAAGGATTGGTCCTTTTAATAGTGGTGTGCGTGTTGAGCGGTAAGTGTGACCATATTAAATAGTATTAATTTATAATTGTGGTAGATTGTGTAAGACAATATTTTATTGATTAAGAGTGGCGCATACAACTCCCCCGGCCTAGAGGTTTCCTCTAAACATGCGGTAAAAATGAGAAAAATTGAGAGAGTTGAGAGCGAAATTAAAACTAAGTTAATAATAATTGCGAAGCGAAATTATTGCGAAGGTAAAGGGCAAATCCGAACCACAGGGCGTACGTATGAGCCAGAGGCGGTCCGAACTTTAACCGTTCTTATAACGTTGTCCTTTCCAGGATAAATCTCATCTACTATTCCCAGAGGCCAGCAAAGAGGATGAGCGTTATTGTCCTTTATAACGACAATCGTACCTATTTCAATAGGCTTTGACGGTGCATTCCACTTCTCCCTTTGCTGTAAGGAAGTAAGGTATTCCTGACTCCAGCGGTGCCAGAAACAGTGCGTAATTTTATTGAGTAATTGATAGCGAGTTAAGCGGTTATCTGGGACAGCAGTGAGATCCTCAGCGGGTAACAATTTAAGCGGAGTTACATTTAAAAAATGGTTAGGCGTTAATGCACTAACATCAGAGGGATCAGAGTTGAGAACACTGAGAGGTCGACTATTCAGTAGGCCTTCAATTTGAACCAGTACGGTATTAAATTCCTCGTACGTGAGTATTTGCGAACCTATCACTTTATATAGGTGAGTTTTGACACAACGAACATTAATTTCGCTGAGACCATTAAAATGCGGGCCATAAGGCGGACTATGTTTGAATTGAACGCGATGTTCAGAAAGCTGTTGACCAATATAATTAATATCCGATTTGGACTGTATAAGCGAATAAATCTCATCAAGTTTGCGTTTTGCACCTATAAAATTCGTGCCTCCGTCAGAGTATATCATAGAGACGGGGCCTCTTCGAGAAATAAAGCGTTTAAAAGCGGCGAGAAATAAATCAGAACTAAGGTCAGAGACTAACTCTAAGTGCAGTGCCTTAGTCGAGAGACATACAAATAAGCAGATGTAAGCCTTGTGGCTTTTAACACCTCGTTTGCGAATATGCGTAATAAAGAAAGGACCAGCGTAGTCAACAGCGGTAAAAACGAAAGGTTTAACTTCCGAAACGCGAAATGCGGGAAGATCACCCATTGGAGGGTAAGTATTTTTAGGGTTGAGTCTAAAACAACGATTACATTGATGTACTCGTTGGCGTACTAAATTTCTTGCGGATAAAATCCAAAATTTTTGTCGAATTAGCGAAAGTAAAAGAGCGGGACCTGTATGTAAATTAATTATATGAAAATGATCAACAATAAGTTGAGTTAAGCGTTCTTTTGGCGGGAGTAAGATAGGATGCTTTTGACCGTAGTCAAGCTGAGAGTGAGTTAACCTGCCACCTACTCTTAGAATATTATTAGCGTCAATGAAAGGGTTGAGTTTAATTATTTTTTTGGAAACAGGTTTATTTGATTTTAAAGCGGAAATATCATGAGAGAAGTGCGTATTTTGAACGTATCTTATAAGATATAATTCAGCGTTATCTAAGTCCGACACAGTTACAGGACCGTGTGAGTTTATACGTTTTGAAAATCTCAGAACAAAGACTAGAATTCGAATTAATTTTGAGTAATTAGAGATGCGGTCAATTAATATTTGAACAGGATGAATAGTCTCAGATTGAGCTGTCTGAGCTGAAAGAGTGACAGTTTTGGTTTCCATGATTTCAGAATTATTAGGGTTAATTTCAAATGGCTGAATGGGCCATTGATGCGAGGGGAATGAAACCCAATGAGGAGCGTTAAACCAAAGAGTGAGATCTAATAATGATTTAGGAGTTACAGGGCGAGAAACTATATCAGCGGGATTTTCACGTCCGTTGGTATGAAACCAGTGTTTAGCGGGTAATTTTGAATTTATTTCAGTTATTCTATTAGCGACGAATGTATGAAACTTATACGCGGGCGTGTGAATCCAAGTAAGCGTTACAGTTGAGTCAGAAAATGCGTAAATATTATTTATTTTACAGCGTGTACTTAGCGTATTTTTAACAGCGATTAGAAGATTTGATAGAAGAAGCGCGGCGCAAAGCTCAAGGCGAGCTAAGGACATTTTATTAAGCGAAGCGATGCGGGATTATAATTTAATAAGTAAATAAAAATATATAATTTTATAAATATATATATGAACCTATGAGAGGTTATTGAGACATATCAGATGTGGTTTTGCAACCAGCATCGAGTCTTATGCGTATTTTAGAAGACCGTTTACCAGGGCGGTAAACAGCGCGGTGCGGAATATAATAGTGCGGAACATTACGCGGGGGGTCATCGACCTTTGTCAGATAACCTTGATCAATGCGATCTTTAATTGCGGAATTATAATTTTTGCGAGTTTCAGGATCTGAGTCCAATTTCTTTTCTAAATTAAGAAAGCGGCGATGAGCGATAGCGTAAGAGTTACCTAATGCGGAAGGGTGAGATTTAAAAGGTAAATGCACGGTATATCTACCAGTGTCATCACGAGAATGCGTGTTATTAAATATTTGTTCACATGCCTGATCTTCAGGACTCATGTGAGTCTTACAAGGGACGCTTTCTAGCTCCCAGAAGCGTTGCGTGAGCTTTTCTAATGATTGCGTTTCAGTAGTGCAGAAAAATGATTTATTTTGTTTATTGAGCGTAATTTGAAAGTTGCGGGAAAATAAGCTGCGATCACAGTCTGCCCTACCCATGGCTATGTAGCCGAGAGTGGTCTGTACGGCGACAACCGAAGAGTCAGGTATAGAAATCTTTCCACTTCCCAAGAGTAGCGGGAATAACTCGTTACCAATTAGGCAATCAATTTCAGCGGGGAGGTGGAATGCATCATCGGCCATAGGTAAATTGCGTAAATGTTTAAGATTAGAAATGTCTATGGGTACGCTGGGTAAACCATCGGTTATACTGTCAATGACGCGAGCGTTAATATTATACGAAACGCGAGAATCAAAGCGGGAAAATATATTAAATGTCGTTAATCCAAGAGAGGAAACTTTAGATTGACCTATACCAGAGATAGTCGAATAATTATCGGGAGTAATTTTTAAGTTTAAGCGATCGCAACAAGATTTAGAAATAAAATGACTCATCGAGCCCGTATCTAGAAATACGCGAATTTTAATAGGTTTATTATTAATATATACGTATACAGAAGCGGTAGGTAATAATACTGTAGTATTAACATCAATATTTGACGTAGATGCGGAAGTTACGGTCATTGAAAGAGCGAGATTATTTGAATTTGCGCGCGAAACGTTATCAGTTGCGCTCGGTCGCGGCGACGACGACTCGATCGCGGCGGCCATCGCGGAATGCGAGGCGCGGTGGGGAGCGGGGCGCTCGCACGGCGGCTGCGGCGGCAGCGGCGCGCGATGGTACAGCGGTGCGTGAGGCGCGGGTTGCGTTCGCGTGGACATGGATTCAAAGTTATTTTGCGTGCGGAAATTATCTATATGGAGTAGCGTATGATGTTTACGTTGACAAATGGAACAAGTATTTATTGACTTACAAAATTTAATATCGTGAAATCCAAGACAATTGCGACAAAAGTTATGTTTGTTGACAAGTTCAAATCTAATGCGTGTGTTTTTATTTATAAAATCGGGACATTTATAAAGAGGATGAGAGATAGGCGAGTTACAAATTTTACATGGGCGTTGTTGCGTTTGCGGGGGGTGCGGGTGCGTGTTTACTACAAAAGTACGAGTATGAGAGGATTTTTTTGCGTTATTATTATTATTATTTGCGTTTGAGTAGCGTGAATAAGAGTGAGATCTTTCGTTAGACCGAGAATTTGAATTAGGGTTGCGTAGCGTTTGAATTTTACTTTGTTCTTTTAAAAATTGAGAAAGATGATCGAAAGTAGGTACTTGAATATGCCTATGTGATTGCTCAAACAAAGTTACTAATTCTTTGTCAAGTTTACTGAGTGCGATATGAGTAATTATGAAATCTGAGAGATCATCAATGTCTAAACGACGTAAAGCGGCTTCAGCGGCGTAAAATTGTTCGAGAAAAGTATCTACTGATTGATTGGGTTTGAAATGAATCATCTGTTCTAAGTATAAGGAAGCTTGGACTCGGGTGTCTTGGTACTTTTCTAATAATGAGTTCCAAATGATGAGATAGTTGTTAGCGGTAGGCGTGATACCTGAACAAACAGTTAATGCTTTGCCAGATAGACAACCTATTAAATACTGGACCTTTTCGGCCTCGGATAGATGAGAGTTATCGTGGATAAGACTTTTGAAGTTTTCATAAAAAGAACACCATTTGCTTGGTGTACCATCAAATGAGACTAATTTAAGCGGTGGTAATTTACGGTTTAATAAATCGAACTTATGAGAATTCTCTGAGTGAATTGAACTAATAGGTTGCGTTTTAACTAGCGTGGACTCAATACCTTTTATGTAACAGTACAGTTCATCATACGACTGTAATGCTGAGTAGTTCGGTTTTGTAGTGGGATCGGCTTCTAACTGAGCCATAACGCACGAGTCGAGCGTGTCCAAGAAGTTGAAACGTATTTGTTCAAGTGAATTTATCCGAGCTAAAAATTGCGATTCTAATGTTTGATCATGAGTAGCGGAAACCTTTAGACCTAAGTCGTAAATGCTCTGAGTAATTTGAAATAGGCTTTCTTTCTTGGCCTCGAGAAGGGAAAGTTTGGTAAAAACTTCCTGATCATCATCACTGGGTGACTTCTTTTTCTGCGTAGGAGCCATTTCGAACTAAGATAAAAAAGGTAAGTAGGTAGGTAAAACAGCTAATGAGCTAGCGAGCGAACGAGCGAAGTTTACGTGGAGGTGTGTGTGTGTGGATGCGATGCGTAGGTACATACTTTGATAAGTAGGAAGCGAAAACGTAGTAAATGCGTGTAGGTATAGCGTATTTATAATTATAATAATTATATTATATGAATATAGGTTTGGGAACCTCGTAATTATGCGTGTAATGCGTGTATGAAAGCGTTTTGAGTAATGAATTGAATGCGTAGGTATGAGCGATTGCGTAGCGGTGCGGGTGCGGTAGGTATCGAAAGATCCTAATAAATAAAAGCGTGCGAGTGAAAATATTATAAATTTATATGCGTAGCGTTGAGTGAGTATGCGTTTAATAAGTAGACAATGTCTATTAGCGAGATCTAGCGTGATTTTTCGAACGTGTATGGGCATGTGCAATATGGCGACGTAGGTGCGGGGTGCGAATATTATGTTTGCGTAGCGTAATTATAAATGTGAGTGTGTTTAGCGTGGAGTAAATTAGTTTTTTTTTTATTCGGCGAGAGGGACCAGGAATTGTGGGCGCTAGGGAAGGGTACTTACTGCAGATTGGAGATTGGGTTCTTCGATAGGATGGAGAGCAGTAGAACTATGTCACGATTTGTTCATCACTGATTCTTGGCAGCAGCCCACAGCAGTTTGAGTATGATAATTTAAACACAGCACACAAAGTTACATAATATTTTGGTTCACCGGGACGCGGGTTTTTTAAGCGGGACGAGCGGGAGCGCATGCACACGTGCGCGTTCGAATTTGAGTTCTTAGCGACTGTTGGGAAAATGGGCGGGGAAAGGATTGGTCCTTTTAATAGTGGTGTGCGTGTTGAGCGGTAAGTGTGACCATATTAAATAGTATTAATTTATAATTGTGGTAGATTGTGTAAGACAATATTTTATTGATTAAGAGTGGCGCATACAGGCGTTACAAACGGGCCGCACTCTACCGTAGAGTTGCGCTCGAGCTCTCAGTCATTTTATTCCCGGTCTGTTTTCAGTGTTGAGGTCGCAAAAGGTTGTATATTTTAAAGTGCTATATCCATACTGTTCGTGGGCACATTTTAATGTCATCTAAATGTGCGACCTTAAGTTAAGAGCGATGCGGCGAGTGGGCGTTGTTTTCAATTTATTTCGCAAATAAGAATAAAATAAACCTAGAATATATTTTAAATTACTTTTGCGTCGATGAAGTAAATAATTGTGAAGTAGTAATAACATAATATTATACTATCACGCCTGTATTCCCGAAAGGATAGGCTGCGGCTTACTAAACATTTCTCCGGTATGTTTAGGTCCCATGCAATAGGGGGCGAGCCTATTGTCATTAACTGGGGCCAACCTCCGAGATGCTACTGAGAATTTCATAGAAATCCCAATACAACACTTTGCTCGACCTTGGAATCGAACTTAGGGCCTCTAACGTAGCAGTCGCACTAGGACTACTAGGCGAAAGAGGCAGCGTCAGTAATAATAACATGATGCGTTAAATTGAAATTCACACTTGTTTTCTTAACGAATTGTGATCCTTAGAGATGATGCGTAGAATTGTGGATTATAATTATATTTTTAAACAAGACACGAGATTGTTTCTTAACATAATGGTGTTTCTGACGTTAGTTACAGCATAAGTCACGTTTGCTCACTCTCTGCACTAACAGTTTAGTAACTACAGCAGATTAGTGATGTCATGTCATATTAAAGTAAACATCTACACGGAACATCTAGGTGGAACTCAGTCGTCACACCATCCAACAAGTAGCTGGAGCAAGAATGCTATGAAATTCGGTACCATTGTGTTGCAAGTTTAAATATTATAGAAATATATCGTACACATATAACATACTAGCGAACATTATTGAAGTTATAGTCGGGTTTTTTCTAGTAATAAATATAGTTTATGTTACTCAGTGATAGTGTAGCCTTCTAACGAGAAAAAGAATTTTTGAAATCGGTCAGTAGTTGTCAATGTTTATAATATTAGTGTAGATAAGTTAAGTGAGTAAGTGTATCGCTCCGTGATGTCCAACACGTGCCAAATTGTTTCAAATTCCAATATCAGTGAACAGTGAGCGACACGTTCTAACATTGATCACTGTGTGACTTCGACTTTCATCGTGGGACTATTCCGCTGTATCAGTGCTACTCGCGCCGGGATTACAACGTGACTGTAACGCTTTATCAGAGACTCGAGCGCTGTGCCCGGTGAGGCGCGTACGATCGTGTCGGACCACTCTTAATCCGCTCCCGTTCCACTCCGGACCGCTCTGCTGTACATCGGCTGCGAAGCAACACTTACAACACTTTACGAATAACCTTCCTTCTGGCGCAGTCAGGTAAAAAGTAACACAAAAAGAAGCTGTCACGTGAAGAACCACAATGAGGTTAAAAAAATATTGTATTTTTTTAATAATGACAATCAGTTGTCAAAAATAATGTATACTAGTATATATGTAAATAATAGTGTATATGTTACATGCCATCGATACCATCACGCCACGTTCATGAAATAATGATTCTCCATTGAGAATTTTACAGCTTTATGCCATCTATACTATAACCGCGCTTGAGATTAAATCATTGAACTTTTATTATGTTTTCAATAAATACGAGTATAAACTATCTCATAGACAAAATAACCTGGAACACGTCGATAAAGAAACACGGCTGTTAACGTCAACATTTTCAACATGAAAACTATGTACCCAAGTTTCCAACTTGTAAATGTTTTTGGAAACATTTTGTTACAGTTATATACGTCCTTCATATTTAATAATTTTAATTTTCTAACGTAGCATCGGCGTCTGAAGTTTCGCAATTAGTAACGACATGAATACGCCGCGATGTTAGCTCTGCTCCAGAGTGTACGGTCGCGTGCCGGTGTGCTTGTACAATATTTATTATATTACTGACACAACTCGACTAGACTGGTCGACTCGAATCAAATTGAAACGCAATAATTTGCCCGCTCTACAGACTGGGCGCCGATTTAGTCACCTGCGCCCGTAAAAGGAGTGACTCTACGCGTCATACTAACAAAACTTCCATAATTATGAAGCTCATAACGTCATAACTGAGACGTGAAAAATGGGCGAGTTTTCATTCATGCCTAGAAGTCGTCAGGCTACTGTAAATAGGATTTTTTAATGGTTTTGGAAAAGTTATTAAGTATGAGTAAGGGTAGAATCAACTCTTTAAGGTACAAGTGAGTACATCGGCATCTTGTAACATTGACTATGAAACAGCATACGTTAGCAACTAGCCGAGTGTAGTCTGCCACGCGGATCCCTCATTGAGCCCTCAATTCTCATCCGAGCTGTACATCACACACGCACGAGTACGGATTACATAACATAACATACCATCACGCCTGTATTCCCCGAAGGGTTAGGCAGAGGCGTACTTAATGTACACCCACAGTTCGCCGGTATGTTTAGGTCCCATGTAATAGGGGGCGAGCCTATTGCCATTAACCGGGCACAAATCCAGACTCCGAGCTGCTACTGAGAATTTCATAGAAAAAAACCCAATAACACTTTGCTCGACCTGGGGATCGAACCCAGGACCTCTAGCGTAGCAGTCGCGCTTGGGACCACTAGACTAATGAGGCAGTCTGTTGTATGATCTACAGGTAGTTGTTCCGGGTCTGGGCGTTTGTGTATGTGAGAATTTGTGTTTGTAAACGTACCTATGATACAGGAGAAAATCTTAGTGTGGGGCAACGTTTTTAAAAAAAAAAATATCTTTGATCAATGCATAGGGAATAAATGTGACACGATTCGGCGCACCTCTACCTATTTGGCGAGATTCGCCTCTAATCGATGACAGACAGACGGACGGACAGCGGAGTCTTAGCAATAGAGTCCCGTTTTACCCTTTGGGTACGGAACCCTAAAAAATGGTTACCTCTTGCACTATATCTACATTTACATTTATATGTTCATGTACGGTCATTTGATACTAATGAAAAACATAAAGCGAAATATTCTTTGCTCACGTCAGAGTGCACTATCTCGCAAAAGCGCGCACTATCTGTAACATTCAAAGTCAATGTCTTCACATTTCTAGTACTGGATGATTTTGTCCGTCAATAGGTATCCTTGGTTAAACGTGTCCTTAGTAATCGCTATGGGTCTTTAAATCACGAGTGAATTGGTTTCTTCTACGTTAGCGCGCTGCTTCGTAGATCGCAGTGTCGCTTAGCATCAGACGAACTAGCGGTCAAGTGTAAGCCTATCAAGAATAAAAAAACAGTGTGCAGTTAAAATGATTTGTTACTGAAAACTACAAAATATTTACTGAAATTATATTTATTTATTTTAGATTCATTTTTTATTAACCCATAACGTAACAAAGAATGATGTATAATTCGAATTCGTGATTCATGCCAATAACGCAGTTTGATGTCATCCAACACAAAACTAATAATTTATTGATATTAATATTCATGAACGTGAATAGTTATTCTTGGCAAATTAATTTAGTGCAGAGAAAAGACGAGGCGACTGCGGGCGGGGGTGAGGGGGAAGGGCCGCCGGGATATCTCTTTGCTATCATCGTCAACCGACTTTTCAATTTATACTACAAAGGTGGCTCACAAGAGCCGCCATTACAGTAACCGATCTATTTTATTACTACCTTGAGGCAAACTGCTTGGACCTATTCGTAACTCACAATTAAATTAAAGCACCTCAGTAATCATTATGTTCATAATCAGGCCGAGGGTTACTGTGATCTAACTCCAACGCCATAAAAGTGAAAACTGCGTAACTATAGTACCTGACTATTACCAGTTTGTCATCCTGTCATCGTAACCCTCCTCCTGTAACCGTCTACCGTCTACGTGGCGGCACGAGCGGCGGCGGCGCGGGCCATTCGCACCACACTCATCGCGTGACGGTCTGACTGTTCTGCGAGTATATAGTATGAGCGACACCACCACACGTCTTATTGGACGATATCCTTTATATTCTTAAAACCCATAATAATATTATGGTTAGTCAATACTACCCATTACTATATCCATTCGTACGTCACCATCTAATGGACGCGTATTTATTAAAGATTCTGTTGGTACTTACTTGTAGCTATTTCTCTAGAATCCGTTTATGTACCGTTGGTGATGGCGTTCAAATTCAATCCTGGCTGCAATAACCGTGACAATGTTTGAGTCGTGAACAAATCCAGTGCGCGTGTGTCCGTGAGCAGGACGCGGCTTATACTGCGAGTACTGCGACCACGTGAAGCCTGTGCACGAGCGTCGAGCGGCGACCGCCCAGCGCGGCACGGCGCGGCACGGCGCGGCACGGCGCGGCACGGCGCAGCACGTCGCAGCGCCCGGTGGCGGTACAGCCGCTGATACAGAACTCCTGTACCTATAGCATTCAGCATTTACAATTTAGCAAACTGTTTAGTAAAGTAGTATTAAAATAATGTAATATGTGCGCGAAACTTCCGTGATTCCCGATTTATCTCTTTATTAGTATTTGTATACAATGTAATTTACTGCAAGTCTTTCAAGGGAACCCTTATAAGATCACTCTCTTGTCCGTCTGTCTGTCCGTGTGTCACTATCGATTTTCTCAACGGGTGGATCTAGCAGGTTGAAATTTATACCAGATACTGAGGTCTATAGTCAGTATTAAGTGTATAAAAGTAGTCAAAACGATAAATAGATTTGGGCAAATTTAGATTTTAGCGAAAAGCGAAAACTTGTAAGTACCAAAATTTACCTTAATTTTAACTTTTTTTTTCGGATTTTTCCCTTTACTTATGCCGTAAGACCTTGCTTTTAACCAAAATTGTCAATTCTAGGTCAACCGGAAGTACCCTATAGTTTTGGGTCGAAAACTTATATTATATATGGTAGTTCCCGTTGACCTAGAATCACGAAATTTGGCAAAATGCTAGGTCTTACAGCCAATTTTATTATGGCGGTATAATGGGTAGGTACGGAACCTACGGCGCACGAGTTCGAGTCGCACTTGACCGGTTTTTTTATTTCTAGTAGGTACACTATGTGCCTACCTTACCCTCTTAGGTACCGTTATTAGCGGTAAGACCGCTATTCTATCTGAATTTTTTTAAGGTCCTTTTTAATTTGTTTCGTTGGTGTACATACAATAAGGAATATCCTATTCTATTCTACACATATAAAAAAATAATGTATGCATAAGAAACTTTCTTAAGCATACATTATACACATACATATTACAATACCTTGTATGTATAGTATTTGCTGTCGGTATACTCAATGAATCAGTCATTTGAAATCAGGTAGTATATAGGTACGTAGATTGCGATTAACTTTGTTAACACCCGTTAACAACAGATTAATAAATCATTAAAGTAATAATCGCATTGCGTTATTCTGTTGATTGATATAAGAACAGTGTAACTATTACAATTACGCTATTGCAGTAAAATTAACTGTCGGTCATGTTTCAATGAACTGTATAAATTTAGATTGTCATGTAGGTATCTTGCACAAAGTAATTAACTAACTCGAACTAAAGGTAAGTGCAGGCCGTCAGTCAAGGCGGCGGCGGCGGCCACTGGTTATTGACGGTTATTGGCATCGGTCATTGATTGTGTTCGGCCGCGTCCGGTGTCATGCGGCGCACGTCCGGCGCGCTATTTACCGTGTGTCCGGTGTCCGGTGCTATCCGTCGTCCGGTTTGATCGTATGCGTCGTGCGTCGCACTGGTTTACCGACGCTATTTATTAAAAACTTACATAAAAGTAGTATTTTTTTGTTTGGTCCGCAATGTGAGATGCGGGCTCCAAGATACGATATATCCGTAGTAAAGCCGCGTCACCTAGCGGACACGTACACCATGTTCATTATGATTAATATCAACGTGATGAATATGAACAGACCAGTGGCCCTACACAGCAGATATAGGCCAGGCCCAAGAGATCAATACGAATGAATGACGTTTAAAATGTAAAACATTGTGATACACACCTAAAGTAAACTCTCAATATTTTTTAAAACTGTGTAAAAAAGTCATCCCACGCTCCGCCTGTCTGATCACTGATATCAAGTATTCCAAGCCGAGGCTCACGAACAGTAAACTACAAAAATGTCAATATGTACTATGATTCAAATCATGTTTATTATGCAACCGTGGCAATGCGGCCAGCCTTCTGGGTACCCTTCTGGCTGATAGTGATGCGGAGGAGTTCTTTGATGCCCTTCTTTAGTTATATTTATTTAGTTTTATTTTAGTTAGTTTAATAATTTATTTATATGTACTATAATATATATGACTGCCTCATTAGTCTAGTGGTCCCGAGCGCGACTGCTACGCTAGAGGTCCTGGGTTCGATCCCCAGGTCGAGCAAGGTGTTATTGGGTTTTTCTATGAAATTCTCAGTAGCAGCTTGGAGTCTGGATTTATGCCTGTTTAATGGCAATAGGCTCACCCTCTATTACATGGGACCTAAACATACCGGCGAACTGTGGGTGTACATTAGTACGCCTCTGCCTAACCCTTCGGGGAATACAGGCGTGATGGTATGTTATATTATGTACTATAATGTGCATCGTACAATAACAATAATTCACTTGACCGAGTATCCTCGCCAGCCGGCTAGCGCGGCGCCGTGCGTCACCCGCTCACACTGCGAAGCTTAAACGAAACAAGCGCACATTACGACCGACACGCCCTCTGTGTTTCAAACTAAATTAACTGAAGAATCTCGTAGTATCGGAATCCAGATCTCCGCGAGCTCAGCTCGTTTTAATAAATACTTCCCCCTGCAACCTACGCCCACGGCCGCCAACGCCCCCGCCGACACTACCGAACGACCTCGTAAACAGAGACCTTACAAGCTTCCTGTAGCACCACCACTTTGATGCCAACCTTCCGGTTTGTTCTTAATCATTCACCTTTCATTTTCTCGGTAGGTAAACAAATAATTTATAAAAAATTAGATTTTTCCTAAAATATTACGTAAAGTAATGTTGAATGGCGGAATTATATTCCATGTGCTCCAGGAATCTGGGACTGTAAAATAGGTATGAATGAGGCTCAACCATCTAGTACGTGTATTGGTTATTAAGCGGTAATATACTGGTTGCTAAGCGAAGCATTGATATTAATATAATCTACGATCCGAATCCTTTTTGTCCACAGTTCTTGAGCAATGAATAAAAGAGGAGAAATTGGTTCTTTTGAATAAGATTAAGGAATGTTTTTTTAACACAAGGGCTAACGTATTTCTGATGACTTTTATTTGAAGATGCCTCCTTCATTAGGGGTCACCAGTACCCGCAATAACTCGAGTCTCTTTTTTTTATATGTGATAATCGTACGCTACGATGGAGCGCGCTTGGTTAAAAGAAACCGATTTACTCGTGATTTAAAGACACCCTGATTATAACTATTGGGAACCCACTCGGGAAGCGCATTTCACATTTCTGCTGTACGCATGATAAATGTGGAGTTAAAGCGATTCGTTCGGGTTTTCGGTTTTTTCGTGCTTCTGGTTGTTCGATAGTAGAAAGGGGTAGGAGGAATAAGATCGTGGAGTTCTGATGCTCACTCTCCTTCGAGAGAGTATCTTTTTTCATTAATGAATCGGAATAATTTGTCGTTGATGGTGTGGTAGCAAGTAGTAACAATTTTGACTGCACTGCAATGTTCCTGTACTGGTACACTTACATTGAACAACATTGACGATGTTGAAATGCTAACTAAATGAAATATTTCATTCATTTCATTTTAAACATTTTGTATATTACCTACATATTTGATTAGGACACATTCTAAGACATAACCTGCTCCGCTCGTCTGCTTTCTTTGTCGAATATTTATTTTTTACGTATTTATTTTTCACAGAACGAATTAAAATTGTTAATAATTTCTGAAATTGAATTATAAAAAATATTTTTTAAGCGGGCAACGTTTATACTATACATACAAATATTTGTTCCGTCTGAGAATCGAACTCACAACCAGAATTGTTTCTACAAGCTTTTAATGAGCTTGCAATGTTTGTATCTTTGTTGGTTTAGATAAAATCTGGCCAGCTGAATTAGAAGCACTTTCTCCTATTCTACGGAATTGAATTTTTATATGTTGATTCAGTTCCAAGGACAAGACATTTTTATGGAAAGCATGATTATATTTTCGCCGTTTGTTGGTCTCCGCAGTTGCAGCAGCAACGCCAGCACAGCCCGCCGCGCTAGGAAGACGGGATGACCCAAAAATGTCCCACACTATGACACTAAAGGCCTACTCATCTTCCAAGGAAGTAATGACGTCCCGTCCGGTCTATTGCCAGCGTCGCGAGCCAGACCATTTAGTTCTAATATGATCGGAACGCCGGCAGTGGAAAGAGCACGGCGAATGATGTCATTAATCAGTATTAATGACATCATTACTAGCATCGACACGCCAGTGCGTGTCGTGCTATGCGACCTGCGCTTCTGCTACAAGACAAGCCATGGTGTCCGAAGCTGTCCACAGCCTAACCACACTGACAGCGATGCGGAGAATAACAGTGAGCTCCCAGACGAAAGCAAACAGCGATTCGGAAACTTGTATCATTCAACATAGTAACTATGTTGGAAGACGGAAGAGCTTGTAGCCACAGCCCTGACTCCCATTTACCCACAGCCAACAGGCGTGCCCGCTCTGCAGTATTGATTGAAGTTCATTCTATATCAAACTGCAGAGCGGCTCATCCCACAGCCTCTGGGAAAACGGGTTCAAGGGTAGTTCGGCATTCGGGGAAATGCTACCCCAGGCATTCTTAGCCTCGGTCAGTAAGGCATCTCGAAATCAGTGACAAGTCTAGAATATTTCTGGTTAATTTTTCGGTACTGAGAACCGAGGATAGGAACTCCGGTAAACTTATACTGGAAATTTTCTTATGATAGTTGATTTTAAGTTTTACTGCAATATGGTTGCTGCACTTAACCTAATAAGGGAATTCCTCAACAGTGAACAGCACAGACATGATATGTTGCATAGGCATTTAAATAAGACAACTGGTTTTAAGTTTTACCACAACATGGTTGTTGCACTCAAGGGTGGTTCCTAACGAGGGAACTCCTCAACGGTTAATAGCACAGCCACGAAATGGTTTATGCACATTAAAATATGATAGCTGGTTTTAAGTTGTACCACGACATGGTTGCTGCATTCAAAGCAGGCTAACCTAACAAGGAGTTCCCTTGTTAGGAGCCAACACAGACACAAAATGTTGTATACGCATTGAGCTAGTTTTAAATAGCATTGTTTTTGGAGTAAAGATTGGCTCCTAACGAAAGAACTGCTTAACGGTTAACAGCACAGACGCGAAATGTTGTATACGCATTTAATTATGATAGCCGGTTTAAAGTATTACCACAACACGGTTGCTGTACTTGGTGGCTTCCAACGTGGAGTGCTCACGTTAACGAGCCACAGTGGAGACACAAAATAAACAGAAACAGAAACAGAAAAAATGCTTTATATCCCGGAGTAGTAGTACCACGAAAAGTACGCACACACACACACACACACACACACACACACGTTCACACATACCCACATTCACAGACAAACACGCATGCAATACAACCGCACCCACACGTGTACACACACACACCATACATCACACACACACACAATACACACATGCATCACTCACTCACTCACACATATATTCAAATGTACATACACTTCATACACACACAAACACGAAACCCTTGCACACAAAACAAATTCACGCGCAAGCAAACCACAATATATTCACTATACACAAACCCGCATAACATACAATAAAAATAAAATAAGATATAATGTTACAATTACATGTACTAATTTACTAAAGAGGGGAAGACCTGGTGACCTGAAATACAGGCCAAAAGCCTAGCTTAGGCACCAGTCTCCCACAATAGAAATTCCGATTTGATGTAACTGTTATACTTTTGTAATTCTTGTAATATTGTGGTGAGAAATAAATAAAAAAAAAAAAAATAAAAAAAAAAAAAAATTGTATACGCGTTTAAATGTGATAGTTGGATTGTATTTTAATTGTTTGATTGTAAGTTTTATCATGACATGAGTTGGGTCCTGGCTAGGGAACTCCTCAATGATTAACAGCTCAGACATGAAATGTTGTATCCGCATTTTAATAGCCGGCTATAAGTTACCATGACATGGTTGCTGTACTCAAGGTTGGCTCTTGATGATTTTCGCAAGATTTACCCATGCAGATAAATAAACCAGAACAGGCACAATATTATGTAACTTGATCTTAATACAAGTAATTCTAGGAAACAAGTATGTATTTTATAAAATTAATTTACACATGTAAATCTCGCGACTAGCTTTTATATCATTTAAATTGTATACTATAATAAATGGATGGGTTTGATGTAATTTAAAGTTTATGTTCTTCTTTTTAGGATACGTATTTAAATAAAAGCTTGTTTTTAAATTTGTTCTTTCTTTTTACTAGTAATTTATTTAATGCTTTACATAACTGATACATATTATACATCACGCCTGTATTCCCCGAAGGGTTAGGTAGCGGCGTACTTAATGTACACCCATCGCCTGGTATGTTTAGGTCCCATGTTATAGGGGGCGAGCCTATAGCCATTAACCGGGCACAAATCCAGACTCCGAGCTGCTACTGAGAATTTCATAGGAAACTCAATAACACTTTGCTCGACCTGGGGATCGAACCCAGGACCTCTACCGTAGCAGTCATGATACATATTATATTACATTTAATATTCGTTTCTTCTTCCAACAACAATACTCTCCTCGTCTCGCAAAAAAAGAAACATTCAAAAGAAGCCAATGAAAAACTCAATAACTGTAAGTCTTCGGCCATTGTTAGTTTTTGTGGTGTGGTCGCATTGTCCGCACCGCTCCGCTCCGCTTCACCTCGCCACGAATACCAGAACAAAGCTACGGACTGCTGCAAACGAACAACGACATAATTATTGTAAAATTGTTTGAAACGACTGCAAATAAAATATTTTTCAGGTATAGGGTAAGGTATTTATGCTAACTTAGCTAATTTATTGCTCCATCTTTATTGTATTGACTTTTCAATAGCACCACGGAAATGGGACGCCTTTTTTTTATCCATGCAATTATTTTACAGGACAACTACTTAAGGTAATACTGATACCTACAATCTAATACTCGTATTATTTGAAATGAAAATTAATTCTTGCTAAATAAATATCGCATCATTCATTACATTCTACTGTATGAAAGGTGACTTTTGCATATCAGCGTACGATGCAATAGTCTCGCCAAACATGCGACACGCGACTAATCGCGCGGATAATAACATCGCAGCTTCGTGCGCTATGTGAGCTGTTTCGAGATACTGAAGAAGTCAATTTATATCACTCCAAGAAATGCCACGTGGAATAAAACCAGGGGTGATACCCCACTTAGACGAACCGACTTTGCCAGGCATCTAGCGAATAACACGGGCGCTATATAATTTTGGTTCCCAAAAAATACATATTTTGAAGCAATATCTACATGTCGTTTTCTAATCTCACTTTAAATATATTTTCTAAAAACAGCAATAATATACCCAAATATTAATAAAGTTATTTTAGTGAAGGAAAAATTCGACCACGAACAGGAGTAGAACCTGCATCTTCTGGTTAGATACACCGGATGCTATGATCACTAAGCCACCGCGAGTCCCACCCGCCAGATCGATATTGGCTTTCACATTCTGAATTTTACGTCTGACGACGTGGTGTCTGCTTAATAACTTAATAATCTTAGTATGAAAAATACAAAAAGTAGTTAAATGGTAGAGTAGCATCGTATGACATTGAACTAACTGTAAAATAAGTCATATCGGTTGTGAAGCAAAGTAACTTGCTTTCAATAGATGTCATTGAGGTTATTTTCTGATTCATTCTGGTGTAGGAAACTGGGGCTAACTGTTAAAAAGAGAAGTTTGAGCATTTCCTCGAGACTGACATCCCACTAGACGTTGTGTGTGGTATCGCCGGCGCGCTAGAATTCGATGCCTTATCATTAGTGAGTCATAATCGACATCATTATCATACTCATATCAGCGAGTTACTTCTACTCGTGATAATACCATTTGTAATGTGAACAGCAGTAATACGGCGCCCTCACCTCTCTCCCGCTCCCGACCCCGCAGACCGTAGCTACATCACTGTGGAGTTCGTTAGATGAGATCACACAGTTAAGAGACCTACTCATAGTTATGTATCTATAGCTGTCGAAAGAGACTGGATCCTGCAACACAGAGTATCCTAGTGCGGGATCCAGAGCCCATATTGTACCAATTGTTTTATTATTTATGAAATAAACTTTACTTTACTTACACCGAGAAGGCTACGGCCGCGTGTCCGCGTCGCCGGCGCGGCCGCACACTGTACTCGCGTCAACTGACGCGTCAAATTTAGATAACATATTTAATTATATTATACATTTACTCATGCTATTTTGTCCACCCAAGGACTCGTTTACGATTAACTTCAACAAAATCACGTCAGTTTTAAATTTAATTGATGCATCCCCCTTTAAATGTATGTAGACACAACGTCGCCGTTTTACTCGAAGTTACAAACATCAGTTAGCTTTAGCTGTGAAAATGTTTGGCCACAGCCTCGAAAACGCTCTTTGATAATCACCCTTTATCCCCCCCTCCTGTCTCCCAGTCATGACACCACCGAAACCAGCACACAGTGGCAAAAAGACAAGCTCAGAGAATCCTTTAGCAAAGGCACAATGGAACCCGGCGCGACCTGGAAACGCCCTCAAAAGATGTGCCGGTTTAAAGGAATGAAGACGTCTTGTATAATGCAGCGGGCGGTGAACGCGGGGCCGAGAGGGGGCGTAGGCCGGGAGGGGACAGTGCCACGCAACTCTTCACCGCTTTGGATATTTTTCACCTTTCCTTGAGCGGCGCGGATTCAATTATTTTTCCATTAAGCCTTGTGCGGCCACGAGCACCGAGGTTTGCTTCTCTTGTTCTTCACAAATTTACGTAAGGCAATAATGACAGTTTTATTACTGCGAACTTTTCGTGAGCGCGCAACTATTATCGTTAGGCAACACATGGTATATGTGCACGGGTCCACGTCACGTACATATACAGCAGTTACTAGGCGCTCTCCGTGCACGTGGCCCCGTACTCATCGCGCCCGCCAGATAATTAGCATTTTAATTGAAAACATTCTTCTAAGTAGTACGTTATTCGTAGCGACGACCCTGACACTGTGTTACACATTGTAACTATATAACTACACCATTTTACAATAACAGTCTGAGGTCAACTTCTATGGAGACGAAGAGTCAAACACCTTCACGTGAACTACACGAAGACGTGGTTACATTATTGCGACTGACTGCCTGCTGGCTGAAAGCTACAACATTACTTTAATGTCTATAATGGCAAATATCTTACTGTGTAAAAGAAAATAGAGCAGGAAAACCAATTTATTGTATTTGTAATGTTGTCACTAAACATTAATGTATGTTTTAATAATTATCATTACTTCTACATGCTACATGTTAATACTCCGAGTAGGTCGGTCAGCTCTTAATACTAGGAGGTATTAAGAGCTAATGTAGCTAATGTATTCATATCGATGACTCCGTTTTAATGTCGTCGCGCAAAATATCAAGATTATATAAAAGGTCAATCAGCGCGGCCAGTTTACATATTGATTCGCGTCGCCATCAATATTGAATAACTATAGTTTTAAATTCATGAAGACTGAAGATAATTCACTGAACATGCTCATTTAAGCGCTAAGAACATGTGTACATTTTAAAAGTGTAGCTAATTGTTATTTCAAGTTATGATAACAGTATTGCGAGCTATAAGGTTCGTTCACTTTCTCTGCGATGTTCAGGGTTTGAAATTGAAAAAATAATGACCTGTTAGTGTGAAGCTCGAGTGATACTTTAGGAAGCACACACGTGCTTTCTAAAGTAGCGAATAAATGTGTAGGTGTGTGTGTGTACACAGACCAGAAGATCACAAGATTATAAATGTCATCAGTATACGAGTATTAGCTTCATATTTCCCCAATACCCTTAAAGCTACTACATTTGCAACACAAATACCGAGCGAAAGCATTGAGAAGATAGCTTTCAACATAAATCAAGCGAGGCGACACATTACAGGTATGAACGCCGATGAAACTCATTCAGGGCCCCTTTCTTATATCGCACAAACGACGTCACATACGTGTGTTCCTACAGTACAGTCTGTGTCACACACTTAGTGACGTGAACATTTTATGTTATTTGTTGTTATCATGTTTAACAGAACATTACGTCAATACCTACATATAACTATCTTATAATGAAATGTTTTTGAAACGCACCTATTCCTCCACGCACGCACGCACGCACACACTCACATACGTTATTGACGACAGACACAGACATACTGCTTGCTTGTTTTGTTAATCTTACCTTGTTACCTGCAGTTCCTCACAATTATGTTGTTCCTAAATGTCTAAATGATGTTATTGCTGCTGGTGCCTATATTACAGGATATTCATTTAACTTAGTTTAGGCATCAGCTTCGATTCTGTGATAAAATGACTAACTTTTTGGCTACAACTTCCTATAAACTGTAGTTACTCTGTATTGTCTTTATCATGTAAATAAAGATTAATTATTTATTAAAATCAAATCTCAATTCAAGAAGGTATGCTCACTGCTAAGCGTGAGCTACTCCTGTCAACACAGTTAATTACTAACATTTATTCAAGTTCCTTCTTCAAGAGTAACCTTAAACGAAGTGCTATTATGTATATTCTTGGACATCTATAGATAGTAATTATAATAAGTCTGTAGACAAGTCGTGTCTGTAATTGCAAGATAATTGGGAAAAAATAGGTGGAGAAGATTAATTAAGCGATACTGAAGCCGCATTAATAGTTTTTGGAATAAATATCTGTTTGTATGTATGATGTATGTTTGTTTATAACTCAAGATAGATTATGAACCCCAATTTTTAGGGTACTATTTATCCGACTAAAATTGCGCAATAAAGAGGGATACAGTTTTTTTTTCATACTTTTCTTAGAACATCCTTAATTATTTAGAGAAATTGGAAAGGAATGCATCGGTATTATCATAACACATCGTTTGAGCTTAATTTTATTAAAATCGGATCTGTTTATCAAAATTGATTACAATTTTTAACTATTAAAAATAAACTTGAAAGATAACCATTGAAGTAAATTTCATATTTAAGTTTTTAATAGAGAGTTTGTGCAGAGGTTAAAAGTATAAAAAAATAAAACATATTTAAAAAAATACATTTACAGATAGGTACCGAATAATACAAAGTACATGGCTAACGTATTGATTTATCTAATTGTATGTGTAAACAAAAGGTGTAATTTTTTTCTCTAACAACTAATACGATGTCATTATTACCTCATTAAATATTTGATATGACATTAGAATTGTTTTCTTCTTTAGATCTTTCTAAGGATCGTAGACAAAGTATTTTTTAACGTGAAACCTCCACGGTGCCTCCCTGTAGACACAGTATAGTTAGAAACGAAATAGTTTTTATTAATTCCATCCTTATAATAATACTTTGAATGAAATACCTACTCAGAAAGTAGTAATCATACAGGAGGGCTATGAATCTGCTATTTTTTTTAAATATATGGACATATTTGAAAATTTAAAGAACTATGTACAGAAATAAGTAAAGGAAATAATACTTACATATCAATTAATAACAATATATAGACAGTGTTTTTTTTTATTTCATGGCATGGTTTCTAAGATTTTTTTGCCATATCTTAATTTATGATATGATGATGGCGAAAGTTTCTATATGCATTATGTTCAAGCTACACGCTGATTGGTATTAAAAAAATTGGTATTAAATACTAGAAAAATATTGTTGTATTCCAATCATATTTATGTAATTATGTCAAAGGTCGAGTTAACATAATATAGTGTTTCAATCAAATCGCTATAAGGGGACAAATAATAAAGGATTTAGTTCTGGGCCCCCATAACTAAATCCTTTATCATTCGTGGTGATGATGAACGAAAGTAATTGTCAGTCTGTTATCTTTTCACGCCTAAATCGCTGAACCAATTTTGATAAATCTTAATAGAGATAAATTGTAGAACGACATTGGGTACCTTTTGTCTTGAAAACTCCTTTAGCATATAAATGAAATCATGAGCAACAGCTATACCTAATATTGTGAATGCGAAACTAATTTCTCTTTTTATTTGTTTTCTGTCACCTTCTATTACTTAAATTACGTAGCTAGTTGTAATAATATAATAAAAAGGCGTTGGTACGATTGAAAAATAATATTAATAACATTGCTTTGTAATACAGACAGGAAATGGCTTTTAAAAATAAGAAAGGCATAAGTTTGTCTATAAACATATTTATGATAATAAGAATTAAAGATGTGTTCTTCATTAACGCAAATAGCTTATTACGGATGCGTTCGTAACAATAAGAAGGTATTATAAACGTTCAGAAATGTTAGATTTAGTACTGTGATTAGGTTACTGCAATGACGCCACAACATCGGCTATCGCCTTCCGGCCGACAATGACACACTCCCATTTTCCAATGAGCAAGCTCCCATAATGTTGAATACAAGGTGACACGAGGCAAAGTGTTGCTGTGAAAGTGCACAACAGCATTAGGTGTTAATCTGCGTCTCAGCCGAGTCGCCCCTCGACCGCCTCATCGCCTCATCGCCTCATCACGACGTCGCGTGCGTCACCTCGCGCCCCGTCGCCTCTCCGCCTGCCTGCTCACACATTCGACGCCTTTGTCCTATATTCAACTACAAACATAGTTATGTAGAGGTGTTGGCTTCTTCTTGGTTTCGATATTGAAAATTTAAAAAAGACTCGTGACTATGCTGCTCATTTTTTTTTGTGCAACCGGTTCTGAAATCAGTGCTTTTTATTTGATCGTATCTTTTGATTTCGCCACCGACTTTCGAAACTGTTTCGCACAAAATATTTTTTTATTTTTGTTTTTGGAGGCGGTTTTACTTTTTCTTAAAAGTAAATTGCCGGAGTAATCGCGTAACAAACATACAAAAAAAATACATACAGTCAAGTTGAGAACCTCCTCCTTTTTGAAATCGGTTGAAAAGTAAATTTTAAGACGTCGTCACCGGACATCCAGTAGGACATTTTACATCACAGGCAGTAGCTCAGTTCGTTAATAATGATCTGGATGGACCACCAAATCAAAGGACGTAGATTTGAATCTTACCTAAGGTCGTATTTTTCTTTCACTAAAATTTGACTTGAACGTATGTTTGAATAGTTACTATTGAAAATATATTAGGCGCATCAATTTCGACAAGATAAAGCAGGATAACATTGTGTACTTCAATCTCCGCTTTGAAGGGTGTGGCTACTGAAACAACATCTTTGGAAGTTCGCAGTTTACTCAGCAGACGGGTTCTCTGTTTAACAAGCGCTCGTGCGGCTGGCGATCTAATTCAGACGTAGTTCTGTAGTCTGTAGCGCGATCGCGCCGCTCGCCGATCCGCTCTTCATTAGTCACGCGCACGGCACGCTCGCGCTCGCTCCGGATCGAGTGCCGCCCGGGTAGGCTCTCCAACCGTTTTGTTCGCACTGGTAAGACAGCGTTTGTAGGGACTTCCCGTATCGAGAGGTGGACACACTCGCTTTCGATGCAAACTTTCAGTTTAGATGATATTTTTTGAAGAATTTTAGTTAGCAAAGGTGTCAGTCACAATAGTTTACATTTTCAGACATGAAACAGACACACATGGATATTTTTATAATTACATTTTGTACTCTCAAATTATTCTTGGTTGGAGCGGTATCGCTGAGGCACTGTAGGCAGACAGGCCAAGTGGAGTTTTGACCAAGTTTCAATTTATAAACTAGGCTTATAAAGTTAGAGGCTTGGCTTTACATGAAATCTCGATGCAGCTTGGCTTTACATGAAATCTCTACGCAGCTACAGCGCTACGCGCGCCTCCCGATCACCGTGAATTGCAGCAGTCAAGCAGCATGACGCGCTGTTTATATGCAACCACATTATGTACTGTATACTGTACACGTACATGATACATCGTTGTTCACTTACTCGGTACTGTTTATGCGGTACATCAGCGTCATCATCATTCGCTCGCCTTGTCCCAACTATGTTGAGGTCTCAGTATTTTACACGAAACAACTGCCATAAAACCTTTACAACGCAATTTTTTATAAAAAAATGTGACAATTGTTTTTGCCAGTATTGCCAATTTTGTTTGGAAACTATTGTCATAGCCGACAAACCCCTCAAGTTTCGCCAAGACGATCTGTCGGTCGTAGGTATATATACCGTATAATTGTAAGCAGTCCGAATTCCAGTTCTTAAATGTAAAACAGCTACTACATAAAGTTATGAACCATGTGTGTTAGAACAAGTGCGTGTGCGCACTGCACTTGTTCTAACACACATGGTTAACTAACAAGTAATGTTATATAAGTAACTCGACTAATACAGTGAACTGTGACAAAGTGTGGTGGTGGTGTCAGGTGGTGGTGGTAGCAGCAGTGGCGGCACGCAGCTCTCGCTCGCAACATCGGTCGCTCGCTATTTATTTGTCAGTTGCCGACGGGAGCGCGCCGTCCCTGAAGGCGGCCATTTTTCAGCGGATTACTGTCATAAGCCTCAAATTAATAGCTCAACTTTTCCCTTGTAATTGAAAGTCCGCCTACTTTTTTTTCTAAGCGAGTTGTGTCACACATGGGCTCCGGGTTTGTGTGGGCGACACCGTTCTCTTTGAATATTTATGTTTGACAAAAGAAACGCGTTGTTTCAAGGAAACTGTGACGAGCTCGTATGAAAAGTGTGCAACGTCCGCGGCGAACCTCCCACTCCTGGTTTTTTTAATTTGTGGTGGACTTTGAGCAGACATCGACGTCGGCAGCGTCG
The DNA here is from genome assembly GCA_910591435.1 of Acronicta aceris. NCBI lineage: Eukaryota > Metazoa > Arthropoda > Insecta > Lepidoptera > Noctuidae > Acronicta > Acronicta aceris. Next base: position 45,554 of record OU342778.1, on the reverse strand, counting down.
GTTGATGTTACGAACGAGTACTAAACCCAAACACGTTCCTTGTAACTCACTCCACTGCACAACAATGGTGCGAAGGGAGCTCGCCATGTAGCGCCACCGAGGTGCAACTTCGTCGTGTGACGTCACGCCAGGGCGCACAGTTTGCGAGACCATTTAAAATGTATGTCGTCAATTTAACTAGCGGACCACTACAAGTAAAAGCATTACAATCCGCGCTCAGCCCCACAGGCCCTCGCCGTGCTACTACTTGACGCTTCATTATATTTTCGTTACTTTAAATCTCAGTAATTCGTACTATCTTATTGTTTTGCTCGCAGTCGAATTTGTCCTTCACTAAAATAACTCAATAATTTGTATTCATAAATGTATCACAACCATTTCTCATTTCATAAAATTAAACCTCACTAGCTAACTAGTTAATATTAAGTACACACTTAGATGGTATCTGTTGCATCTTCACCATACACGACTGTACGGTCTACAGTTAATGTGTAAACGTACCTACCTAGCTGTTACGGGAAAAAATAACTGTAATTTGATACATAAATAATGAATATGCATCACGAACGTACCTCCTCGTATAAATGACACAAAATATTAGCTACTTACACCTGGCTGCGTAAGGTTGCGCCCAAGTGCGTAACGTATACTATCACTTTTCAAGTTCTCTACGTATATTTCTATGAAGTGCCGTATAGTTTATTTAATGAAGTTAGATAATATTAATTTTACTAAAACTACTAGCGGGCAACCTGACCAAAACGTAGCCCCTTTTTATAACTGTAGTTAAAACAAACATTTTGATTAAATACTCTATGAAATTATCATTCTTGCAACCGGATTTCGTACTGTATACAAGACGATCGCGTGATATAACTGCTACTTAAATGCTATTAAGTAATTTCTTTACATCAAAGACACTTTTACAATGTTTTCTTAATTTAATTATATTTCAATACTAGATACCGCCTATTCCAGCTTATTTCCTACTAAATCCCCCATCGATGAAATAAGCTTAAAAGTTAAAACACACTGTCAACCGCATCGGCTTACTAAACTTAGTTAATTAGGTAACGTAAACTACAAGTTGATTCTAACTTAGTTACGTCTGATAAAAGGTTTATGTACCCACTCGCATAGGATTAACTGCCGACCTCTGCGGATTAAAATAGAACAGTCTGTCTCATGGCGAGCGGTGGTGGTGTTGAGAGCGTCCGCTTCACAATCAACAATGTAATAGTAAATGCGTTTATATGATGACAGTATAAGATATATTAGTGTATAGGTATCAGCTCACTGTAAGATATTACGATCCAGACAGTGTCCAGTCCTGATCACTACTATCTAAATAATACGGACACTGGGAAATATACAATAAAGTGTAACTGAGTGTCTTATTCACACATTAGATACAGTACCCCCGAAATAACAACGCGCGTCTGAAGTTATCCGCAAGTGGTGTTGTCGTGGTCCGTCTGAAGTTATCCGCAAGTGGTGTTGTCATGGTCCGTCTGAAGTTATCCGCAAGTGGTGTTGTCGTGGTCGATTTCGGGCTCGTGATTGTTTCGCATTCGTCAATATTGTCCTTACTGATTTCGATATGTTTATATAAAAAAAACTTTATTAAGTTATTAGAGCTGTGCGACTGTTCGCAACGGCTCACTTCAGGCGCGCGTTGTTATGCCGGCGGTACCTACTATAGGTACACAAATGTCGACGGTACAGGAGTCACAGGAATACTGGAAGTGGTTCGACATGTGCAAAGTCACAATACAACAACACAATACAACGTCATAGTACCAATCACTCTCTAATGTCCAAAGCTTTGATAAACAATACGTACACTTGAATATGGACATACATTGAGCACATATATTCGGCAGCACACTGGCTAACTCGCCTTTTTTTTTTCGATAAGTACGACTACGATACTTTTATACTATACGATCAATTTTATATGATAATTGCAAAGTAGTTAAAAACTTATCCGAAGCAACTTACAAAAAAAAGTAATTGGCTTGGCCATTTCGCTACCGTCACATGCGCGTAAGATAAAGGTTTTCAGCCAGATCCGGCTGAACATCAGTATTTTACACGAAGCGATTGCCAATCTGGCTCATCTGATTGCCTTCTGGCTACTAATCAACAATATCTTAAGAATAAACTGGTTATCAGGCTTTTTGGCATCTGAATATCACTTCTTCTTCTTCTAATAACATATCTTCTTAATATCACCCATTTAAATGAAAGCTGGTACCGACGGCTTTACGTATTTTCTGAGGCACGGAGGTGTCTCGATGTGTTAATTATCATCACCCATTCATACACTGAGCATGGCAAGCGAAGCTTAACCTTACAGACCTATTGAACAGCGTAATTTTAGGAAGTTAGCCACAGTTTTAGGAAATAAACCTAGGAAATAAAATACGTAATCAAGAAGCAATTTATGTTATTTCGGATAGGCTCAGTCAGACCACGCATGGTATCATGTAACAGAAAGTATAAGTCGTATTAACCCGTTAAGTAACAATTAGCAAGCTCAGTAGAAAAACAATTGTTACGGCCATCTCGTGAATCACAGTTCTTTCATGAATTAAACTTGATCCACCAAATTAATCTCACTCAAACTATCAAAATACATATTATTTTCATGTCTGTCTGCCATTGGGGTAGGCAGAGATGATTTCCACTTGCTACGATTCTCGCATTATACATACCTATACGTATGTTATTAACACGTTTTAGACATTATTTCGTTTTAAAATCTATACTTATAATAAATCTGTAGAGAGGTCAATTCTGTACATGAAATATATTTCCAAAATAACTATCAGCGGGTGATTAGTAATCGATACTGACGCCAAAAATGCAATCAGTAAAATTTTTGTCTGTCTGTCTGCCTGTCTGTATGTTCTCCTTAAAATTATATAGAAAATATTCCACGACAGCAAATGTCTATCTTTTATGGTTGAATCACAATAACACGTGTAACTCCCGATAGCTTAGCAGTTCGGAGCTTTCTGATTATATTTGTCTACTCTTACGTTAGGTGACTGACTGACTGACATAGTGATCTATCAACGCACAGCCCAAACCACTGGAGAGATCGGGCTGAAATTTGGCATGCATATAGCTACTATGATGTAGGCATCCCCTAAGAAAGGATTTTGATAAATTTCGACCTACAATGTAGGGGTGAAATAGAGGATGAAAGTTCATATGGAACAAAGTAACTATTCCACGCGGACGAAGTCGCTGGCAAAAGCTAGTATGTAATAAAAGCGAAAGCGCAAGCAATATATAATAATTTCTAACCTCTTAAACATAAAATAATGCAGTTTTATTAGAATCGCGGATTATATTATACAATAGATAGTGCTACTAGGTCTTCGGACTCGGCATAGGCTTTCTATTGTTACCATTTGCTAACAACAGTTTTACATACGTATTTGTATTGATACGACCGATTGAGATAAATCTGTTTTTAAATTAACACATATGCAACTGTAAAATTTCATTGAGATCTGCTCAGCCGTCAGTGCACTTCGCACACAGCATTAATTCCAAAAATGGTACATTTCGGTTTTGGTGTCTCTGGCCGGTTTTTGGGAAAAATCATAAGTCATAAGTGCAGCAGCAGTCTCGCAAAACTATTGCAAACAAAACTAGTAGCATTTATAACATTCTTCCATAATGACATTTCACCCACATACTCGCGCACCGCACTCCTTCATCATTCGTTGGTCGTTGTTTCATGGCTCATGCCGATGTCAACGATATGTTTCTTTAATGTAATGTTTGATCTTACGCGTAGTCACAAAAAAAACAAATAATGAAACGAAATGAATCTACTGGCTTGATAAAACAGTACGACGTTGTTGGTCAGTGCACTGGTTTACGAACGTTTGTGTTATTGCTATTGTGGCGTCTTGTAGCAAATTATGTGTCACCTTGCATACAATCAGATATAATATTTATAATCTCGACTTGTAATACTTATACTTAATGTGTAAATTGATTTTTAAAATATTCTGCGAAATACTTACTATATCACGGTAGTTAACAAGTGTGTAATGAAGGGTTATTATTTGTTTTAGAGAAATAATGTGAGTCGTTGGGTGAAGAGATACGATGAAGAAGGTAGTCTGAAGACTCTGAGGAGTTGTGTTAAAAGTGCTTATTAGACACTCAGCGACATGATACACGGATATTCCAAATATTGTGAACTCCGTGCGTCCAGTTAATTATTACCTAATCAAAGGCAATGGTTATAATCCCTCTTTGATAATAATGGTAGTAATTGAATATCTGGCTGGCTGTAATACGTAATAATAAGTTAGTTTATGACTGTAAGGTTGAGGTTAAGTTTTAATCCTCTTTTCCCTTGAGAAAACGAATATTTAAGCTATAACGTAATCACAAAAGAAAATATAAAATAAATATGCATAAAATATCTAATACTAATAAATAATTTGTTATAAATATTTACCTTATTTTCATAATGTTTCATTAGGTTTTATTTTATTATTTATTTATTAATTATTAATAAACATGAATTATCAAATTCCTTAAAAATATTTATTTTCTTACTTTATTATATTGCTGTCATTCCGTTCTAGACTAGTTTAAGTTGAGGGAATTTTATCTTAAAACTTTTCTTGTTTTATACCTTTTAGTTGATTTTTTTCTTAGTCGGGTTTTAGTTTTTAAACTTTCGTTTTTATTTGACACTTTTTGGTGGCTCATGCTAACTTTATTCACTACTAGCTGCAGCTGGCGGTTTCACTCGTCTACCATGTCCTCCTTCAGGATGCAACCTATCTCTTTGCCTAATTTTATCAAAATCCGTTCAGTGGTTTAGGCATTATAATTAGAGTTAATTGCGCATTTACAATATTGGACTAGCTGTTGCTACCGGTGTCACTTGCATGCTAAAGGGCTTTTAAGGCAAAAGGTAGCCTATGTCGTTCTCCAAGGACCAATTTATCTCTCTATCAAGATTCATCAACATTGGTTTAAGCGTGAAAAGGTTACGGTAAGGTTAAAAGTAAGGGACTGACAGTTATTTTCGTTCATCATCAATTCATCACCTAACATAAATACGTATGTTAGGTGCTTACATAGTTGTATGAGGACCCAGAACTAAATCCTTTATTATTTGTCCCTAATAGCGGCATAATTAAAACATTATATTAAGTTTACCTCGAACTTTGACTTAATTACATATACTCGTAATTGGAAAATAACAATGTTGCCAATACTGGCCAATACTCATGAAGTTCAAACATACTCGTACAAGTGAATATATAGAGATAAATATATAACTATTTCGGCATCAGAATACTTTATTATGCGTTGCAATAATTATTTTTCGAAAGTAATTATCAGATGTTTATGTTTAAGAAGATCATCACATAACATCATCAAATAACCTCATCAAATCATCTTCTTTCGAACAAAAAAGAAGACGGAATTATGCCCGAACATGATAACGTAATACTTCCTCAATATTTCAAGTTTTAAATAGCCTGTGGAGCACTATCACAGGTTCATTCATCAAGTGATCCGTACATCAGTGGCGCGATTGTGTAACACTTGACAAATAACCTCGCTCACTCAACTAATTAGTAAGTTTCCGATGCTAGCGAACTTCGCTTACTTCAATACTATTGATTAATAGAGACTCTGTGGTACAATAAAATAACGCTTTTGATGCAAAATTTCATATTTTATTATAAATAACAAACCATGTCCAAACCAACAAGTATATGTGCAGTTGACGTCGTTGTCACATGAACACGTCGTCGGCGAGCAGCTTGCCGGGCGCGGGCCGGTCGTCCTCGAACGTGACCATCTTGTCACGCGCCTTGCCGGCCCCTGCCCCCGCCACCGGCCCTGGCCCCGCCCCCGGCGCCGGCCCCGCGACCGTCGCGGCGCCCCTCTCGACGGGGCCACGGGCGCGCGCGCCGAACGCCGCCAGCTCGTACAGGTCGCCGGCGCCGCTCAGGTTGAACTCGCTGAGGCTGCGCGGCACGAAGTACTCCACGCACTTGTCCGCGTGGCCGGCCGAGCGGCGCGCCGGCGTGTTCCGCTGGAAGCTCTCCTCGCCGTAGTTGGACGACTTCCGCCTCGGCAGGCTGTTAAACTTCGTCGGGTTCAAGCTGTCTATCTTAAACGTGACCTGCTGCCGCTTGTCGCAGCCGGCGAACGCTACGGACGGCCCCGAGTCGGCCGTCTCGCGGTGTCAGGACACCACCGACATCGCAATCTTGTCGTCGCACACCGCGTCGGCGTTGTGCACCGCGCGCGACTTGGCCGCGCCCGCACATAGCGACGTGAAACTGCGCACTAGCGAGCTCATGTCCTCTTGAATTAAGTTAAAACACATCGCGATCACCACGATGCCCACTAAGATATAGATACAACACACACCGACCGCTATGTCCTCTGCCTTGGCAGACACCGTGCTGGCGTACAGGCCGGGCTTCAGGTCCCCAAACCCGATGGTGGCGAGGCTCGAGAACGAGAAGTAGCACCCGTCTGTTAAGTTCCACCTCTCCGTGGCGTGAAACACGACCGTTCCTAACGCTATGTACAATACGATCAGTAGTAAACTAAGTATAATTGGCACTCGCGTGTGGTCCCGACACGTCCAATGGTAGCCGCCACTAAAACTGTCCAGATTCAAGGCGGCTTGGAATGGAGTCCGTTTCTGTCCGTCGCACTTGTTGTCGCAGTGGTACTGCTTGCACTCGGGCAGCGCGAGGCGGCTGAGGCAGTCCGCCTTGGCGTGGAAGGTGTCGCGGGCGAGGCGCGCCGGGCACAGCCGCGAGTACAGCACGCGGAAATTCCTCGCGAGCGCCTCGCCGATGGTGGACAGGTACAGCATGATGATGGGGATGCCCACGCACGCATACGCCACCGCCACCAACTTGCCCACCGACGACTTTGGCGTCACGTTGCCGTGACCTGAACAATAAACATTTTACTGTTAAGTAGGTACACTATCGTTAATGGCTATTATGTTTAATATTTTTTATGTCTAATTGAAGCTCTAGGTTCTTGATTACTTACTTACTTTACTTCGGTGACCCATATTAGGCCTTAGTCATCAATAGAACATATGTAACTATGATGCACTGCCACATTGAGATTAAAAGCACGGGCCTGATGACCTGGGTTCGATTTTTAATCGAGCAAAATGTTGTTGGGTTTATAGATTAGTAAATCCTCATTATAAGGAACCGAAACGCCTGGCAGTTTCGGTTTGTGCCTGATTAATGGATAAAAGTGGGAACACATCAGAAATACATACACAATGTGCCTAACCATTCGGATATGGCCATGATCCTTTGAATTTATTTCTTCTTAGAAGTCATCAGTTAAGATATAAATATCATTAATCATTTGTGAATTCAAATAAATCCACATAGTAAAAGGACTACAAATCAAATTGATTGTAGCGTAAACCAAGTTTTTTTTTGTTTTGTAATCAAAAGAAACTGATCCACGTGTCATCCTATCTAGCTTTTACGATTTGAACAATTAATAGTTACTATTTCTGGTTGTGATTAAGGTTTAAGCAACTTAAATTTATCTAAACGCTAGTAGGTGAAACTCACCAATAGTAGTGATGAGCGTGAGCGCATACAAGAAGCTCGTGGAAAAGGTCCACCGGTAGTCGGCGTCGTGGTCGAGGCGCAGGCGCGCCTCCGCCGCTCCGCCGCGCATCGTCTTCACCAGCACCCGCTGGAACTCCAACAGCTCTTTAGCCGCCAATTTCGTCCAGTTCTCTTTGTACAAAATGTTCAGATCTTCCGTGATAGACCACAGTCGCTCCACAGTTTTCGTTCTCAAGTCGTTGCTGACGCCCTGTGCGTGGCTGAGGTTCGGTTTGGAGGCGGCGACGGCCGTCTCCTCGGTGGTCACGTTGCCTTCGATGGCGAGGAACAAAAAACCTCCGAGCAGGTTGTAGGTGAGCACCAGGAAGCATATCGCGAGGCAGGTGAGCGGCGAGGCGCGTCGCTTGTGTGCGCAGCGGCAGCAGAGGAGGCGCGCGTCGTCGGCGCGGCGCGGCGCGAGGCAGCAGCGCGGCTCGTCCCCGCGCGGCGCCGGCTCGCAGTACGCGCGCGCCGCCAGCTCGCGGCTGCCGTCCTCCAGCATGGCGGCGCGGTGCACTGGCGCGTGCCTCTTCACCGCACCTTGTACTTCTTGTGGTGGCGTATCTTCTTCGTGAACATCTCAGCTCGCCGACGGCCGCGCGACTCTCCCGATACACCTGCTTACGCGACACCTGCAACCAACAATATTTTATTATATTTTGCTCTGGAGTCACTTTGCGTAGAAACAATATTTCTACGTTATGCATACTGTTGTAGCGACATCTGATCGAAACCAATTTTTTATATCCGCGGCCTTGCCAGCTGAAGTGTCCCCATACGGTACACGTAAATCGACCACCACGCATCTCTACAGATTTATCTATGAAAGTATCCACAACGCTGTCGTGAACTTCCAGGTCTTGGTAAGGGGACCTAAATAAACTATCAATTCTAAAAACCTGTTAAACCCTTATAAATGTACCTATATAGGTTTATTTTTATGATGTAAAATAAATTTTCTAAAAGATACAAAACTTATAACTTTATTACAATTGAAAGTGTGTCAGAAGTATCATAGCTATAAGATATTATTACAAGGTCAGCGGCGTTAACAATGATTCTGTTTAAGAAATAGTGATCAATTAAAAATTTAAAGAAACCCCCGACACAAAAATCTTTAAAAAAGGGAAAAAAATATCTATATTATATTGTTCCTTTATAAATAATATAAGTACTCGTAGAATATCTGCTCCTTATAGCAGTCCCCCGACACAACTACGCGATTTAAAATATTGTAATAACATGTATTTTTTGTTACGATGACACATTTCTGTTGTTACCTTGCTGCTTTAAGTAGAACTATAACTATAATCAGAATATTATACCATGTTTAAATGATAATTATGTAATAAATATTATATAGTTAGTTACACCGTCCATCGTCGTGTCGACCAAGCATGTTGTATCCTATGAAGTAGATGGCTGTGTGCTACCACGTAGCCATGCCATATGGTACAACGTAGCTGTGCTGTATGTTACGACAGGGAAGGTGTGTCATATGCTACAACGTTGACATACCGTCTGCTAAGACGTCGCAGTGCTGTATGCTACATTACGATAGGTGTCATTATGCTACGACGTAGGCATGCCTTTTGCTACGATGCGTCGTAGGCATGCCGTATGCTACGACATAGGCATGCCGTATGCTACTACGTAGGCATGCCGTATGCTACTACGTAGGCATGCCGTATATTACGACGTAGGTATATCGTAATAGATTCGTATTGGTTTTTAGACTTGTTGTGATGTATGACTAATACAAAATCGTCATAACTTAATCGTCTCACTCTCTCATAAAGTTTGAGAGAGTGAGACGATTACATCTTATTAATATAAAACTTGAACCATCAGTCTTAATTTTAGAGTCGACTCCTGTAAAAGAGAGTCGAATCTTTTTAAAAGTACTAAAAGACTGGAGTGTCTTTCATCACTGGTTTGATGAATTGTATGAAAGAGGATAGATGGAAATGAAGACCGAGCCGACGGGTGCAGTTGAACAGTAGTAGTACACGGAAGGACTACCGTCAGAATGCCGCAATTTTGGGCACAATATCTAAGCATAGACTGATTGTCAGGCATTACAGACTTCCTTTATAATTATAATACATCTTTTGTAATTAAGAGACAATAATTATTATCAATAAGAGACATTAAATATTTTGTGATTTTTTGCATTTTCCATGCTAAGCTTATATAGTTTTAATTCAATCGCGGGGAGAATTCGAACCTGCATCTTCTGGTTAGATCCAGACGCTCTGACCTATAAGCCACCGCGAGTCCCCCCGTCAGATCGAAATTTGCCTTCAAATTCTGAATTTACGTCATTGGTGACATTTAATTTTTCCTTCATTAAAAATAATTAGACAATAATTATGTTAAGTAGGATAATGTACATACCTATTTATTCTATTACTAATGAATGTACATACCTATGTGGGTCGCACGTTACTAGTATTCTTGTTAACCCCTCGTGCTAAGATAAATGCTTGTGTCACGAGTGGGTTAACTGGTGGTGGGTGCAATGAAAACCAGCGTCGGGCAAATTTGTCTGGCATATGCTGAACGATCCATTTTGGCGCAATCGTAAGGACATAGTACAATTATTGTTATATAATATTGTGTTCTTATTTATAGTTTATTCACAGCATTAATGTACTTGTCTTTACTGTTCCCTGAATAAATTGCTTCTTTTCAATGGGTGGATTTCGAACCGGCAACCGCATGATCGCAAGTCCGACGCCCTAGCCATTAGGCTACCGCCGCTTCTATATAGTTTGATTGCTTATATCTTGGAAGCGTGACGCTTTACAAGATTTTATACAATGACGTTTCGTATTAAGTATTATGAAGTTTTTATGAGTGGCCGCTAACCACGATTTTTTCAAAATGGAACCACAGTTAGAGAGGAAGGCCACGCTTCTTACTAAAGTCTTCAAACCCCTTTGGTGAGCGCAATTTTCGTTTGTATCTGGTACGCGGCGACGCAAATATTTGATAGTTATTCACGGCGCGCCCAAATGAGTGTCAGTAGGGCTTGTACGCACGCATGCACACCGGTCTGCTCATACGTGGCTACGTATAATACTATTAAACACAGAATATGGACAGCGAGTGGCGTCCATTTGTGAGATCATAATCTATCATGCGTTTTTGAAATTTTCCATGTTGTCATTATACTTGGTTCCTGTGCTATCTATTGTCAAGTTGTCGTTGAAATTCGGTTTTTCTTTAAATTTGTCTTATTTCTGGTGATTCAGCTTTTTATAGTTTAAGTGAAGGAAATGGCCGCCGTATAACCAGCTCACAGAAATACATTCGTCCTCGTTCCCGGTGGTCGATGGCCCAGCGTCGCGACACTAATTGGACATTAGGTTCCAGTTTTAATAGAATGCTAAATAATAGCTCACTGTTTACAATCTAGCGCTGCTACTCCAAGAAAACTCAAACGTGCTTCACATATAACGAGACACTAATCAGCCGCTACGCTGTTTTTAATTGATAAGAGTAGGTATTATGTCCACGAATTCAAGTTAAATAACTAACAGACAGGCAGACGGACGCACTTGGCGAAACTAGCCCTCTAGCCACACCCTCACCTCGATCCGAAGGAATCAACAACTACGTACATTACGTCACCTTAATATTTTTCACAGTGAATTATAGCACCCTTTAAAGCGCTGCCGCTGCAGCTGCCGAGCGCGACGATGCAGACTGCCGATACGCAACCAGTCAACTCCATCGTTTACACTGACCGCGGCCCGACCGCCCGTGCAGCCAGCCGTCAATCATCACTTCATTTTAATTGATTTAATCGTTCTGTCAAAAACTCTTGATTATTATTATTGTGTCGTAACTTTGAGCCAGGAATAATAAGTCCGTTGTCCATACGGGTGAACTAATCTCGTGTCGCACGAGATGTGACGCGTGTGTTCACATGCAGCGCAACTAGTCTCCATATTAATAGTTGCCATAAAATCTATTTGAAAAGTGATAAGCACTAATATTGTAATTAAACCATACAAATGATTTGGTCAAATCTCAGAAAATGACATATCGACGCGGTGGCCCTCGACTACCACTATAGCTCACGCCTCAAACACGCGCGGAGCACTCCGCCCTCGCAACCTCCGCGTCACATCATTCACTCGCTTTTATCTGCGTGACGTGACGTGGCGTGGCGTGGCTTGACGTGGCGCGACGTGACGTGTGGCAGACGGACGAGCATTATGCGACGCCGCCACGTGCGCGGACTGACATACACAGTACACACACCGCCACATCATGGCAGTTCACCCTGGACTTTATGAATTGGCATGACGCAGTAGACAGATACGTATGTTAATATGACTACTCTCTGGGACCATGATTCTCTGATTTTGTTTCGGTGTTTCTTCTCAGAGGTCGTCGGTTAGGAAACGCCGGCGCCATCTAGTTGATAAAATGTAATTGACTTGTAAAATAGTGGATTGTTCACCAAGGGGAGAAAGTGACACATACACACGAGTGTGTATTCGCTAAAAATAATTAGAGCTGCCTTTGAGACCTTCATTGCTAGGCCTACCGGCCTACCTTAATGCATGTTTTGTTATTTTGCTCCATGGCCCATTAAAATAAACTGCAAATTTTAAAAGCGGGGGTAGCCTAATGTCTAGCGCGTCGGAGTTGCGATCATATGGTAGCCGGTTCGAAACCTACCCATTGCACTACCGACGTTTAGCTTAGCATGAGGAACCCCTCGTTTTGTTAACCAACAAGAATACTATTAATATGCTGCCCACATTAATAGTAAGCTTTAATAAAACTTGCTTTCTGGTATATGAAGTAAGCACGAGTCACCAAAAAGTGTCAAATAAAACGAAAGTTGAAAATCTATAACCCGACAATGAAAAAACTCAACTAATAAAACTCAAAATATGTTTTTTTTTAAAAAGCCCACGACAGTTATTTTTTTAAAAGGATTAAATAAAATTTTCGAAACCCCCGACTAAATGACGACCTACACATATTCTTAGCTACAAGAAAATCCATCGGGGCTACCATTCCCATTTCTGATATGAATTTCAATTAAAATGTAGCAAGAAATGCTATGATGTGTCTTATATAACTAAATGCGGAATGCCCCCAACGGTTTTTTTGTGTTAGTTCTGACTAACAAAGTTGAAATTGAAATGACTTTGTATGTTTTACCATATTTTTTAGAAATTGTTTAGTTTCTAAAATAAACTGTAAGTACTGTATCTAAACCATCAAGGTTTTACTTCATAAAATGAGTTCAGTACTATATACAACGTGTAACCGAATATGTAAAGCTTGCAAGCAAGCAAAACTCAACGTGTAAAGACCTCCAACAGGTCAATTAGAATATCGAGTCATAATTATAATAACGAAACCCGAAAGTCATAAGAAGACATGTAAGCATTTTTAATTTGTCAAGTAATTAGTTATGTCAGCGAAATATAAAGCTTGTGGCCCGTGCTCACAACGGCTGCGATTTCAATGCACGCAATAATAATTTGTGAAAATAGGTTTCAGTTTTCCATACCTCGACCCGCTGATGGATCAGGGGGCCATATTTCAAATAAGTATTAAATATATATATATTTTAAATTAACACATATTAAAAACCAGTGTAGTACGATGCAGTAGTCGATTCTGAACAAACTACTTTTAGGTCTTGCGCTTATTCTGTTAAAGAAAACCATCACCAATAAGTAATTCTAAAAACCCTAAATATCTTGATAGTAGTGTCTAATAGTAATCTATAAATGTATATGCAACAGTTAAATTATACCATTTGGGTTGTGTTGCTCAGCACGAGCCCATCCATCACCCACGGTCAGGCATACCGTCACGTGCGGAACTAGCGATGTGGTCTGCCGAAGGAATGAACTAAACGGAGAAAGTACTAAAGTACCTCATTGGCTTGGCTGGTGCCGACTTCAAACAGATTAGTAGGATTTTTGATTTTTAAATTGAATCTGTAATTCTAATATTTTTTTTTTAAACGTTGCCCCACACTAGGATTCTTTCCTGTATCGTGGGTGCGTTTACAAACACAAATTCTCACATACACAAACGCCAAAAATTGTTTTTGGATTTTTAGTGCTTATTTGGTTATACATAAATATGGTTTAATTTATTTTTAACATTTTTATTATGAAAAATATATGGCATACAGTATGTCGATTTAACAGTCATGTAGGTATTATTTGTGAAGATGTTATGCGATATCTTTCATCATCACAAATTACCTAATTCTATTTTTTGTCATGAAAAATTTAATTCTCTTTCTAATTTTCCAAATATATCTCCAAAAAATATTTGTATTCAAAAAGGAAATGCGTTAATACGACGCCATAGGTACCTACCTATTTGTTTAACATCGCATTAATATTTATCGTGAGGAACCTGTATAATACAGAGATTTTCTCGATGTTGGACTGGTGGAGCGTAGCCCCTAGCATAGGGACAGTTAATGAGGTGATGCATCGCACAAAGCATTTCAATTTCGTTACAAATTGGAACTCCTCAAAATATCAGTTGGTATTCGAGTCGAGTTTTATTTCCATCATATCTGCCTTCTGGCTTTGCTTAACCTGCACTTTTGCGGATTTTATGGCGTGTAAATGAAGTTTTGAGAAAGTGACCATAACTGGACCACCAACGCTAGATCAAGGCATCGGAATGACTTGATATTTAGATTAAACATTAATTAATCATGCCGTTCTTCGAGGTCACGAAGTGGAAGCAAGATCGGATTACCTGGCACTAACGCAAATAGGGCCGCGATCCTCAATCGTGGGGCATAACTTAAAAAAAAGAAGAGTGAAACCGTTAGGACTGCAGGTGCTTCACGACAAGGCACACACTCACACGGCGCACGCGGGCCTCCTCGTGGGAAGCGACGACCGCAGCATATAGATGCCAAAAACATCAAGGGTATCACTAGTGCATTTACCTATTTGACCATTCTTCTGCGGTGATACTACCCAGAAGAACTCCAACTGCGGAATCCTACCCCCTTTTTAGATACCTACTTAATTTTTAACCAAACAAACCAAGTTTAATGTAGGTAACATGAAACTACCTAAGTACTTTAATATCGAACGGGAGTCTAATCGGGACCATTAATTGACAGTACAAGCGATAGCTAATGTAGTACCTATATAACTAACATTGTGTAAGTTCCCGCGCGACTTACACATGAGTGTTGTAGTGTGTGCCGGCGGCACTTCCGTTTCGACTCGTCGGTAAAGTCACACACGATAGGTCACTGAACTACGGCCATCGCTCACTGATCACAGTGTGGTGGCCGGTCACCACCGTCACTGGCACCTCGCACTGTCACTCGCGCCGGACACCCGCGGCTCAACACTACCGCGGCCGCGGCATGTAGCGTTGTGTTCGTGTAAAAGTTGTGAACTACGAACTTGTGTCGCGTGTGGTGTGTCGTGTGCGGCGTCGTGTCGGGAGCGCGGCACGTCGCTGTGGCGTCCGCGGCCGCCGTCGCGCGTTCACTGCCGTCCGCCGGCGCCCGCCAACACACACACACACGCACCACACACACAGCGACACGCGCCGCGCGTGCGCGCACACCGCGCTCCGCTCACTGTCACTTCACTACACTCACACTCAGCACGCCACGGCCCACGACACCGGCGGCACAGCTGCACTCACCTTGATCATTGACTTGCTTTTTATTTACATGTTGATTTATATGTCTTGCAGTGTTATCCGTCATTATTATTTCCAATTCCATGATTAACGTTATCCACCTATAGAAGAAAAGCTTTCGGGGTATTTTTGCATAGCCACGTTGATGTAATCGTCGTGTAATCACCGCAACACTTAATTTGTGCGCTGACGTAAAACATTTTATATTTTTTTAGGCGCTGTTTTATGGCCACAGTCTCGTGTGTAACGACTATTTTATCATTTTATTGAAAATACAATTGTGTGTAAAATTATGACGAGCCGCGCCGGGCGAGCAGCCGCTGTCGCCACCGACACTATCCAAAACTGACCGCGGCTATATAAAATCATGGATTCTGCAACATAATTTTTGTTATGTCAAACACCCGATCTGCGTTATTAAAATCCCGAGAAAATGTCTGTGTCTGTGTCTGCACTAAAAGCATCAATTTTTATAAAGGTGATTATGTGGCTATCTCGAGGTACTTAGACACAATTAACTGGCAATCATTACTGGGTGACAAGGAAGTTGATGATATTATACACTTATTTTACGATAGTTTATACGAGGCTATTGAAAAATTCATACCCAAAAGTAAACTGAGAAGTACCAAATACCCTGTTTGGTTCAACAGAAGTTTGATAAGTATGCTGCGCAAGAAAGAAAACCTAAGACGTCGATTTAAAATCTTTAATAACCCCCTAGATGAAATAGAATTAAAACAAATAAGCGCACAATGTAAAAAATTAAGCAAGTCGTGTTACAATGATTATATAATTAATATTGAAACTAGTATTTCGAAAAACTGTAAAAGCTTCTGGAAGTTTATCAAGGCCAAGCGTGGTAGCAGTACTTCTTATCCCGCTTCAATCTCAGATGGGATTAAGGATAGTACGGATGGAGGGGAGATTAGTAATATGTTTGGAACTTACTTTGCGTCAGTTTACACCTCAAATAACCAGAGCAATATGGGTCCTAATTATTCAACATTAACAAACAAATCACATCCGAATACTGTTTCCGGATGCAATAGTTTTACAACGCTCGCGATTGATCCAAACGATTTAGCATATAAACTTAAGCATCTTGACGTAAGTAAAGGCAAAGGACCTGATGGCATTCCGCCTTATTTCATAGTGTCATGTGCGAAGAGTCTGGTTTTTCCACTTAGTTTGATTTATAATAAATCTTTAAGCACAGGATTTTTTCCGAAACAATGGAAAACTGCAAAAGTGGTACCAATTTACAAAACCAATGATAAAAGCTTAGTGAGCAACTACAGGCCCATATCTATCCTAACATGCCTGGCAAAAATTTTTGAATCGTTAGTATATCCCTATCTGGAGTCATACTTTAGGCCCTACCTTTCTGACTCTCAGCATGGATTTGTGCAATCTCGATCCACCTGCACAAATTTGACTAGCTATGTGGAGACCTTGTCAGAAGCCTTAGATAAACAACATCAAGTTGACGTTATATACACAGATTTCAGTAAGGCTTTTGATAAGGTTTCCCATAATCTAGTACTCCAGAAGTTATCAACGTATGGTTTTGCGGGTCCCATGTTCGATTGGATAAAATCGTACCTAAGTGATCGTACATTTTATGTTGTGCTGAATGGTTTCAGCTCATCTATATACGATATCACTTCAGGTGTTCCCCAGGGTTCACATTTAGGGCCACTGCTGTTTAATATGTTCATAAACGATGTTCCACTTTGTTTTCGCTACTCATCACCTTCACTGTTCGCAGATGATCTTAAAATCTTTAGAGTTATTGAGTCAATAAAAGATGCTAATCTACTTCAAGAAGACCTAGACTCGTTGTCAAAGTGGTGCAAAAACAATGGAATGCTTCTGAATGCCGAAAAATGCCATCATATTAAATTCACTCGTAAACTCAAACCGATCGTTTCGGATTATACGATCAATGGTTTACAAATTAAGGAAGTTGAATGTATTAGGGATTTGGGTATAATACTCGATAAAAAACTCACTTTTGTAGCACACATGGAAGATATCATAAAGAAGGCATCTGGCATGTTAGGATTTATTATAAGAAATGGAAAGGTTTTTCGAAAGCCACGAACCAAAATATTGTTATTTAATAGCTTTGTGAGAAGTGTACTTGAATACTGCAGTGTGGCTTGGCGCCCTCATTATGCTGTTCATGACTTAAGAATAGAACGGGTACAGAAGAGGTTTCTATGGCATCTTTGTTACTCATCGAGAATTCATAAAAAGAAAATCTCGTACCATGATAGACTCCGGCACTTCAATATAGACGCACTCAACACACGAAGAAAAATCTTGGACCTGGTATTTCTATACAAACTGCTCAGAAGTAAGATAAATTGCCCACAGCTACTCAATAAAATAAATATTCGAGTACCCTATAAATATCCAAGGATGCATATTACGCCTCTTTACCCTCCTCCTAGAAGAACGGTTCTTGGTGCTTCCTCTCCTATCCCACGTCTGTGTAGGTTACTAAATGAATGTAGTAGTTCCGTAGATATATATGCTGATTTTCTCGCTTCTTTTCGAAAATCCGCTAAACAACTCTTAGCCAATAACTAATACAATTTTAGGATTGTAAAATCATTCTTGAAACCTCCTTTTAAAATCCTATATTAATTCTGCAAGTGGTGTTTGCTTGTAAAAGAATGTAACTCTCGAATCTTTTCATTTAATAATTATAATGTGTATCGACTATTGTTACATTTGTTAGCAAACCTTATGTAATAAAATAAAATAAAATAAAATTAACACGAGATATAAGAATATTTCTACTTTGTTCAAAGTAGCAATGCTCCGCTAGGACGAAGGCTTTTATAGAACTAGTGGAGTTATATAGTAAGCACTTAAGGTGTAGCTACATAATTCTGTATCTAGACTTGCTCATATCTTCTAATTTAAATCATTTTTTTTAATTGGAAGACTGGTAGATAAACAACAGATTGGAAAAATGAATCGATTAAATTACTTACAAAAATTATGGTGAGGCGCGGGTGAAGTAGATACACTGAGCGGCTACGAGGTACGAGCTATGTGACCCAGCGACGAGCTCATTGTACACGCACGTACTGACAACTGAGGAAATACCATGTGGCCATTTGAATTACAGCATACCTCGACGATTGCAAACTGAATATGACTTATTATAACTTGATGGCTTATTACGTGTCACTTCCATAGAGACCGAAAAAAAAATACGGTGACATATTATGCACGGACGAGGAGTGCCCGCTCGCGCGCGCCCTGAGGATGCGGCTCAGCGACGCATCATAAACTCTTCAATCACATTACCCGCCACGAGTTGACCACTCTCCAGTTGGACAGTTAAACGCGCTTTATAACCTTTCATTTAATCTACAGACGACTCAGCTGATTTTTAGTTAAACACTAGCTTTTGCCCGTGACTTCTCTCACGTGAAGCAAATATTAGGATTAGAAATGGATTCCTGAAGCAGAGAAAAACCCACAAAGTTACTTGCACAGTTTCATCATCCCATCGGTATTTTACACGAAGCGCCTGTCATCTGACTGCCGTCTGGTTATTAATACCATATCTTGATAATAAACTGGTTATCAGACTTTTTTGTCGTTTGAATATCCTAATCCTAACAAATATTATAAATGCGAAAGTGAATTTGTTTGTTTGTTTGCTACTCTTTCACGCCTAAGCCATTAAATCGATTTTAAAAATTCTTTTACCAATAGAAAGCTACATTATCAGTGAGTAACATAGGCGATATTTTTATTTTTCTTAATTAGAGATCCCTAACAAAAATTACAATAATGTAACCCAAGGTATCAAAAATTTGCCTATAAAAGTCATTATTTGACGTGTGTACGGTGCACCTGCACGACAAAATATGTATGTAGTTTAAGCATTCTCAGCGTTTGCATACGCGCGCACCTTTTATACACATTTTATAATTATTCACGAAATAAATCAGAGCACTCAACACGGGCGGTTTTATCCATCATCCCCAGACTTTAATCATTTACTAAGTGTAGAGCTCATCATCCTACATTTTTTGATCCTTTGAGCCGGATCTCAGGTACCTTGAGTCCCGTCGGGTTATCAAAATCATAATTCAATTCAGTGATCATTTGGGTAGACTATCAGTGACTTTTTCATCGCACACCGGCGTTAAACACGTCACGTCACTACTGCATCACACTTACCTTGTACGTTGCAACCTACTTTATATAGTAAATACATACCTGCCGCTATTAGTTTATTTAAATTAATTAAGACATAAGACTTTCTTTTAAATTAAAAACTTTGTAAATGTTATTATCCTTTTAAATAAAAGTTTATTGTACGATACTGAACGCCATAATTATGCACTGGCCTTAAACATATATTGCTATAGGCCTCCACTAGACAGGCTCGACCTAGTGTGGAGGTCATAAGTTAATTTAATTATGTACGTTTTTAATCTTAGTAGTAAGAACACCTGTAATAAATGTGTACATTTTATAATACGGTTAAATAAACATTCTATCCTATTCTATTAAACAACGCTTACGTTGTGTTTCGCCGAGTGAGTGAGGTTACCGGAGGCCCAATCCTCTTTTAAAGGTCGGCAACGCACTTGTGACTCCTCTTTTGGTGTTGCGGGTGTCCATGCTCGTATCCTATCCCATAAAAAAAAAACACATCGTTCCGGTGGACAGCAGCAGAATAGAATAGCAGCAGGTCTCAGGCAAAATCGTAAAGTGTCCTGATGAACACGTTCTCAAGTAATATTGTTCCTTCTATTATACTATAATGGAAACATTGACCTCTCGTCAGTCCGAAATCGTGGAAAACATCGACAAAATTCAAATAAATTTTAGTAAGGATTCGTCTTCTAGGAAGACTCCAGAGTACATTCAAAAGAGAATTGAGGCCTTGGATAACCTTTGGGGAGAGTTCGAACAAAGCCATTCCAAACTTTCTGAGCAGACGGAAAAAGAACCTAAGTATTTCGGGTCAAATTATTATCAGCAGTGTAAGGAATTTTATCAGTCTACGCGTAATTTACTAACTTCGTATGCGGTGAAGGAAAAATCAACGCAACTAAGCAGTGAAGTTAATGAACTATTAGCTTTACAAAGAACCAATTTCAGAGCTTTGAACAGGTTGGTTAAGGGCCAAGGTACAAAATCCAGGTAGACGAAATAAACGAAAAATGGGAACATGAAGATAAACTGAAGAATATTCAGAACAAGTGGAATGCTATTGATACATTACATCTACGAATCGATCATTTACTTCAAGGCGGAGATGTATCTTATGAGAAGAATTCAATGCATATGAGACTTACTACAAAAATACTAAGCGTTCGTTAAATAAGAAACTATCGTCTATGGTTCATGTGCATAAATCAACTCCGAAGCTGGAGATTCCCAATACAACGTGTCTAGACCTCCTACTAGATGCAAACGTGTACTCTGAGATTATATTAAGCGGCCTCATTAAGGGTCCGGCGCAGCCCCCATTTTTTTTCTTTTTCTCGAGGTGAAATCCTCATGCACTATCTCCGCCTGGGGAAAGGCGGAGGGAGTGCGGGACTCTTACCGGCGAAAACCACCCCGGTGTCTCCTCACACGTGCGCGCGGGGCCGCGGGAATCCAAATTCTTCAAATCCGGCGCTCGGGCCCCCCAAATTGGGAAGCAACGTTGAAAGCGCGCCCGCTACGCCCATCAGCTTGGGCGCCAGCCGCCGAAAGTGGGGCCCGAATTCCCATCGGCTGTCGAGCACCAATCCCAGATACTTCATGGTGGACTCGACAGCTATCCGGCCCTCGCTGACCACGATGTGTGATCCCGGCGCCGGCGCACGTCGGGGGCCATGAAACACCATGGCCTCCAACTTGTTTAGGGCCGGACCGGAGATCCCCACGCCGATGACTTGGCGTTGAGATCCCCGAGCACCAGAACGGGACGAGAGTGATAGCGGCCTACGACGGCGCCCAACTCGACAAGGAAACCCTCAAAGTCGGCGAGACTCTTGTTGGGGGAGAAATACGCCCCGACGATACGACGGGTCGATCAGAGTCTCGCCAATAATGGCCACCAAACCGTCAGCGCATCCCAGCCAGTTGTCACGGGCGGGAACGAAGTACGGTTCGGCGACCACAGCCACTTGAATCGACCACTCTGCCATGCTCTGGAGTAGGAGATCCTGAGCTCTGGCACAGTGGTTGATGTTGCCCTGGAGGAAATGGAATTGTGCCATTATTGACACTCCATTCCCTTGGCAACGGTCCTGGGCCGGGATTCGGCCGCGGAGCTACTAGCCTGCGGGGGTGGCGAGGTTTCCCCGGCAGATTTAGAGCTTTTCTTCTTTTTCCTCTTCCTCTTCTTCTTGGCCTTGGCCTTACTGACAGGCGCGCCACAGGCCCCTCCGCCCACTTTGTGTCCCGCTGGCTTCCCCGCAGCCGAACATAAGCTGCAGTTGAGCGCCGCGGAACACTGGGCCGCCTTGTGCCCGAGCTGACCGCAGCGATAACAAAGATCACTACGGTCAATCTCGGCGGTGCACTTTGCCCGGACGTGCCCCTTCTCCAGGCACCGGAAGCACCGCAAAGCCCGGGGCTGCAGGAGTTTGCCAACCGCCTCCCTGATATCCGCGGTAACCTCTTTTAGGCCAGAGCAGCTCGTCGCTCGCGAGCGCGTCGGGCCATTTCCGACGGCGGAACGGACGGCGGATTGGCGGCGTTGAGCTCCGCCTTTGAGCTCCCCAGCGAGGCATAGCTTTCACCGCCATCGCCAGGGTCCTCCATGACACTCTCTGCTTCGCTAGCCGCCGAGATATTGGAGCGCACGAATCGTCCGTGCTTATCCCTCCGCGGCTGCGAAGCACTCGCCCCTCTCGATGTCTGCCGACCCTTCCTCGAAGTCGGCAACTTGGGGGGGGGGGGGGGGCCGGCAGGCCTTCCTCGTCTGAGGACCGGCAGCCGGGAGCACACGAGGAGGTTGTCTGGCCCAGCACCCCGAGCGAACCTAACCTGAGCGAACCTATCCTGAGACCTGCACAGTCTTCCAGGCTGAACTACTGGCAATCAGGGAAGCATGCAGATGGGCCCAAACGGAAAAGTACAAAAACACAATCATATCATCCGATTCACAATCATCAATCAGTGCAACAAAAATAAGGAGCAACACACACCCACTAGTTACAAGCATCCATCCACAACATTATACACGCACACCGACACACTGGAACCATCAAAATAAAATGAGTCAAGGCGCACTGCGGTGTCATAGGCAATGAAGCTGCGGATGCTGCTGCCAATCTCGGTGCTCTGATGCATAAGTCGCCTGCATACAGTTCATTCCCGACGTCGGTTGTGAAGCACAAGATGCGAGAATGCAACTTCAAAACATGGCAGACCAGGTATCAAAGCTCTGAGCAGGGCGCACACACAAGGACGATGCTACCCAACTTGAAAGACATCCAGAAACTCTGGCTACTGACTAAGCCTAGTTTCCATCTTACGCAAGCACTCACCGGCCACGGGCACAATTTGTCATACCTGAAACGGTTCAAAATCGTGGACAACGACTCGTGCCCCTGTGATCACAGCACACCTCAAACAATAGAACATGTAATTGAACATTGCCTCCGCTTCGAAGCCATTAGATTCCAACATAAAAAAGGTTCGCTCAGGTTAGGTTCGCTCGGGGTGCTGGGCCAGACAACCTCCTCGTGTGCTCCCGGCTGCTGGTCCCGCCTGGATACGTCCGGGGGGAACAGCAGTCGTTCGTTATGGAGCCGGTGCACCCTGGGCACGAGTAATAACTTTCTCCAGTTGGGGACTCTTATTGCTCGTGGCAGATAGTCTGGCGTGGGGGGGGCCTTGGGGCGTTGCTCCGCGTGTCCCTCTGATTTAGCAGAGGGCACAGTGGAGGAGCAAGGGTGGACTCAGGGGAGTAGGTGGCGGGAGATTTATCCCTCGCTGCCCCCGCCTCTTAACGGAGGGTACTCCGGGATGGGTTCCCTGAAAGGGGAGGAGAAAAAAAAAAAAAAAAAAAAAAAAAAAAAAAAAAAAGAGATGTGGGAGACAGGGACCTCACCCTTAAAAGGAAAACAAATGAATGGCAACCAAAACAGATATTTTACCCCAGGGCGGTACCGACTGCGCCGCAGTCGGAGAATCCGCCACGGAACCTTCCGGTTCCGTCTGCCCCGCGTATTCTGGGGGGGGCAATGATTGCCATCCACTTGCCGGCAACGGCAACGAGAGCCGAGGAGGCTCACGCTCGCAGGTATCCGGGCCTGCGAGCGTTACATTGGTGACCGATGGATGCGCAGGGGTAGGCGACCAGGCCCCTGCAGCGGATATGGATACTGGAAGTGGTGGAAATAGGTCGCGCGGGACGTCTTCCGTCAGGAAACGTCCAGTGTGCCGGTCCTCAGACGAGGAAGGCCTGCCGGCCCCCAAGTTGCCGACTTCGAAGAGGGGTCGGCAACCATCGAGAGGGGTGACTGCTTCGCAGCCGCGGAGGGATAAGCACGGACGCTTCGTGCGCTCCAATACCTCGGCGGCTAGCGAAGCAGACAGTGACATGGGGGTCACTACGGAGGACCCTGGCGATGGCGGTGAAAGCTGTGCCTCGCTGGGGAGCTCCAAGGCGGAGCTCAACGCCGCCAAGAGGGATCAGCGCAAAGCCGTCGCGGCCGACGAAGTGTCGGAAATGGCCCGACGCGCTCGCGAGCGACGAGCTGCCCTGGCGGCGGAAGGCGGAGAGCCATCTGCGGTGGCCTTGAGCCAGCTGGCTCTGGATGGGGTGGACTTAGTCCTGAAGGTTGCTACCAAGTCCGGCAGCCTGAAGGGCACTTTCACCCGCGGCCTAAAAGAGGCTGCCGCAGATATCAGGGAGGCGGTTGGCATCCTCCTCAACAGGACGACCTCTGATGAGGTCGCAAAGTTGCAGGAGGAAAACAGCCGCCTCCGAAATGACCTCGAGGACCTCCGGCGGCAAGTCGCTGCTTTAAGCGAGCAGCAGCAGCGACGCACGTCCACCGATGCCGCACCTGTAGTGGCCCCGACTCCCGCACCGCGACCGGCAAGCCCTCGTACGGACGAAGAGGTCGAGCGCATTGTCCGGCTCTGCATGCTCCAGTGCGGGAGCATGGTTAATGCTCGCCTTGAGGCGATTTCACGGCGTCTCCCAGCAGAAATCCTCCGTCCGCCTCTAGCGGCTGACACGCGGAGGACTGAGGAGCCGCCGAGACTTGCGCCTCAAAAGGAGAAGCCCGCGGAGGGTAGTAAAAAGCCCGCGGAGGGAGCTCCTCAGAGCGACCAGCCCACGACTGCCGGGTCTGAGGGTGAGACCTGGGCGAAAGTCGTGGGCCGCAAGAAGGCCCGCAGAGCCACCAAGAAGGCCGCAGCAGCTGCAAGCGCCCCCGGTGGAACCGCAAAGGCGGTTGCGCAGCCTGCGCAACGGACTGCCAAAGGCGGTCGCAAAGGACCGGCGATACGTGCCCCGCGTTCCGAGGCTGTGACGCTCACGCTACAGCCCGGAGCTGCGGAGCGCGGCGTAACGTACCAGTCGGTCATTGCCGAGGCCAAGGCCAAGATCAAATTATCAGATCTTGGCCTCCAGTCCGTCACCCTCAGGCAGGCTGCCACGGGGGCGCGGCTGTTCGAGGTGGCTGGCGATGCGAGCGGCAACGCCGAAAAGGCGGACGCTCTGGCCGCCAAGATGAGGGAGGTCCTCAACCCTGAGGACGTCCGGGTCTCCAGGCCAACGAAAACCGCAGAGGTGCGGATTGCTGGTCTGGACGACTCCGTGACCTCTGAGGAGGTGGTGGCGGCCGTTGCCCGAAGCGGAGAGTGTCCGCCGGACAAGGTGCGGGCCGGCGATATACGCGCCGACGCCACTGGACTCAGCGTAGTCTGGGTTCAGTGCCCTGTGGCGTCGGCGAAGAAGATCGCCGACAGCGGCAGATTGCTGGTTGGCTGGGTTGCAGCGAGGGTGAAACTCCTGCAGCCCCGGGCTTTGCGGTGCTTCCGGTGCCTGGAGAAGGGGCACGTCCGGGCAAAGTGCACCGCCGAGATTGACCGTAGTGATCTCTGTTATCGCTGCGGTCAGCCCGGCCACAAGGCGGCCCAGTGTTCCGCGGCGCTCAACTGCAGCTTATGTTCGGCTGCGGGGAAGCCAGCGGGACACAAAGTGGGCGGAGGGGCCTGTGGCGCGCCTGCCAGCAAGGCCAAGAAGAAGAGGAGGAGAAACAAAAAGAAGAGGAGCTCTAAACCTGCCGGGGAAACCTCGCCACCCCCGCAGGCTAGTAGCTCCGCGGCCGACTCCCGGCCCAGGACCGTTGCCGAGGGAATGGAGTGTCAATAATGGCACAATTCCATTTCCTCCAGGGCAACATCAACCACTGTGCCAGAGCTCAGGATCTCCTACTCCAGAGCATGGCAGAGTGGTCGATTCACGTGGCTGTGGTCGCCGAACCGTACTTCGTTCCCGCCCGGGACAACTGGCTGGGATGCGCTGACGGTTTGGTGGCCATTATTGGCGAGACTCTGATCGACCCGTCTCGGGGCCGCGGCTGGGTTGCTGCGGTCTCAGGCGGCGTTGTCATTGTGGGGGCGTATTTCTCCCCCAACAAGAGTCTCGCCGACTTTGAGGGTTTCCTTGTCGAGTTGGGCGCCGTCGTGAGCCGCCATCACCCTCGTCCCGTTCTGGTGCTCGGGGATCTCAACGCCAAGTCATCGGCGTGGGGATCTCCGGTCACTGACCCTCGGGGCGAGGTGCTAGAAGAGTGGGCGGTGACGACCGGTCTGGTCGTCCTGAATCGGGGTTCGGAATACACGTGCGTGCGGCAGCGGGGCGGGTCGATAGTGGACGTCTCGTTCGCTAGCCCCTCTGTCGCCAGCCGAGTCCGCGACTGGCGTGTCGCCGTGGAGGTGGAGACGCTGTCGGACCATCGGTATATCCGGTTCGACGTCTCTGCCCAGACCGCGAGCGGCCGCCATCCAACAACCCCGATTAACGACGGCCCGCGTTGGGCGCTCAAGCGCATCGACAGGGAACTACTCGAGGAAGCTGCCTTAGTCCAGTCCTGGATCTGGGAGTCGACGACGGACGGCCCCGTTGACGTCGAGGTGATGGCGCTGTGGTTTCGCGGGGCGATGACGCAGATCTGCGACGCGTCCATGCCCCGTGTCCACCAACAGTCCGCAAGGCGCCAGGTGTACTGGTGGACTGCCGAGATCGCGCAATTGCGCGTAGCGTGCGTTGCGGCTCGTCGCCAGTACACCCGATACCGGAGACGGCGTCGACGGGATTCCGCCGAGGAGGACGCGCTGTATGAGGTGTACCGCGCGTCCAAGGAGACTCTGTGGCTGGCCATCGGCGACTCAAAGTCGCGTGCCGGGGAGGAGCTGCTGGGGTCCCTAGATCGGGATCCGTGGGGGCGCCCCTACCGTTGGGTACGGGGCAAGTTGCGTCCCTGGGCGCCCCCACTAGCGCTGAGTATGGAACCCCAGTTGCTAGAGGCGGTGGTGTCGGCCCTCTTCCCGGAGCGAGCGGAACACGTTCCCCCGACGATGGCTTCGCCCTCAGCCACAGACTCTCCAGAAGAGGAGAGCACCGATGTCCCCGAGGTGACGCAAGCAGAGACGAGAGCGGCCGTGTCGCGACTCCGGGCTAAGAACACAGCGCCCGGACCCGACGGAGTTCCTGGTCGAGCTCTCGTCCTGGCTCTGAAGGAGCTAGAGCCCCAGCTGAGGGGGCTCTTCACGGCATGTCTCGAGCGGGGTCAGTTTCCCAGTGTGTGGAAGGAGGGGAGGCTGGTCCTGCTCAGGAAGGCGGGGCGCCCCGCGGACTCGCCGTCCGCGTATCGGCCCATAGTGCTGCTCGACGAGGCGGGCAAACTTTTTGAGCGAATTATCGCAGATCGCCTCGTCGGCCACTTGTGCAGAGAGGGGCCGAACCTGGACGACAACCAATTTGGTTTTCGTCGGGGGCGCTCCACCATAGACGCCATCATGCGCGTGAGGGCCCTGGCGGAGGAGACGGTGTCCCGGGGTGGGGTGGTGCTGGCGGTGTCTTTAGACATCTCCAACGCATTCAACACCCTACCCTGGAGTTGTATTCGGGAGGCACTGAAATACCATCGCGTGCCTCCCTACCTCCGCCGTACAGTAGGGGCTTACCTGGAGGATAGATGCGTCACCTATCGGGGACGTGACGGTGCCGGTCGGCACCTCATGTCGTGCGGTGTTCCGCAGGGTTCGGTCTTGGGACCGCTCCTGTGGAACATCGGCTACGACTGGGTGCTGAGAGGCGAGCTCCCGTCGGGCGCCGACTTGACGTGTTATGCGGACGACACGCTCGTAATTGCCCGGGGGAGCTCGCACAGGGAAGCGACGTTGATAGCCACGGCTGCGGTGTCACAGGTGGTGAACCGCATCCGGCGCCTGGGCCTGGAGGTGGCCCTAAACAAGTCGGAGGCCATGGTGTTTCATGGCCCCCGACGTGCGCCGGCGCCGGGATCACACATCGTGGTCAGCGGGGCCCGGATAGCTGTCGAGTCCACCATGAAGTATCTGGGATTGGTGCTCGACAGCCGATGGGATTTCGGGCCCCACTTTCGGCGGCTGGCGCCCAAGCTGATGGGCGCGGCGGGCGCGCTTTCAACGTTGCTTCCCAACTTGGGGGGCCCGAGCGCCGCCTGTAGGCGGTTGTACGTGGGAATCGTGCGGTCCATGGCCCTATATGGGGCCCCTGTGTGGGCGATGGACATGGCGGCCAGCACTCTCGCCATTCTGCGCAAACCGCAGAGGGCGATGGCCGTCAGAGTCGTCCGCGGGTATCGCACGATTTCCTACGAGGCGGCTTGCGTCCTGGCCGGATCCCCGCCCTGGGACCTAGAGGCGAAAGTACTCGCGTCATTATATAGATGGCGCGAGGAAGAGCGGGCACGGGGCTCGATGCCGGTGCAGCGGCAGATCGCGCTGCGCCGAGAGGAGCTCCGTCAGGTCTTGGTGGCGGAATGGCGGCAAAGGCTTCTGCGCCCTACCGCCGGCCTCGCTACCGTCGAGGCGATCCGGCCAGTACTCGACGTCTGGCTCGGGAGAAGGCACGGCTCCCTGTCGTTTAGGGTGACGCAGGTGCTGTCGGGGCACGGCTGCTTCGGCAAGTACCTGTGCCGCATAGACAGGGAGCCGGACGCTCGGTGCCACCACTGCGTCCATTGCGGGGAGGATACGGCGCAACACACGCTCGCCGAGTGTGTAGCTTGGGAGGAGCAGCGCCGTGTCCTCACAAATGAAGTAGGAGACGATCTGTCGCTGCCGGCCGTAGTGCGGAGGATGGTAGGTAGCGCAGAGTCGTGGGACGCAGTGGTGTCCTTCTGCGAGGACGTGATGTCGCAGAAGGAAACTGCGGAACGGGAGAGGGAGATCTCGACTCCCTTCCCCGGCCGCAGAAGGCGCACCGGGCGCAGGAGAAGGGCGGACAACGCCCTTTTCCGGCCCCCATGAATGGGTCCAGGGGCGAGGGACTTGGGGAAGTCCCCGCCCCCTATTCGACGGACCCGAGTAGCAGGCGCGCGCGGGTGTCGGCGCGCGCCTCTGAGGCGATGCACGGGGTAGCTCAACACCTCACTACCCCGTGCAGGAGACGAGGCCGGGACAGACCCGGCCAGCACTAGTGTGGGGCTGCGGAAGAATTTGGATTCCCGCGGCCCCGCGCGCACGTGCGAGGAGACACCGTGTGGTTTTTAGTCGGTAGGTCACCCACTCTGGGTGGAGTCCGACACGCCCCGTCGCCTCCCCGGGCGGCGGATGTCCATGAGGATTTTCCACACGAAACCAAAAAAAAAAAAAAAAAAAAGGTTAGGTTCGCTCAGGTTAGGTTCGCTCAGGTTAGGTTAGGTTAGGTTAGGTTGGGGGACCCCCTCACAGTGCTTGCGTCCACGTCGCGTCCCCTGGAAACAGCCCAGTACTGACCACCGTAACGGAGTGGCAGTCTGGGTTGGCCAAAGTGCACTGTGCTTTCGTAGCCATCTTGCCTTGTGACTACGAACTGTCGAATGTCGAAACCTTTGCGGGACGCCTGCGGGCGATTTCTGAAACAAAAAGGCCCTTCTCAGGGCCAACCCAAAGGCCCTTCTCAGGGCCAACCCAAAGGCCCTTCTCAGGGCCAACCAAAAGGCCCTTCTCAGGGCCACTCCGACGCTTCGGCGTCAGAGGGTAGCCGCGCGCCGTCTGCGGCTAGCTTCTTTGGAGGGGCGGACGAGTCGTCTGACGACTCAATGGTGAGTGTGTCGGACGCGGCCGACTCTGGGTCGCGCAAGCGAGCACACCGGAGCGGTGGGTCCGAAGGTTCCTCGGCCTCAACGAGGTTGCCGAAGGCTAAAAAGCCGACGGTGGCTGCGGAGACCCATATCGTTGGGCTCGCAGACGCCCAACGCCAGTTGGAGGTGGCTCGGCGGGGTCTGCTCCAGCAAGAGCTGGAGGAGCGGGTAGCGGCCAAGGAGAGGCGGGCGCTCGCCGCCCGGGCCAAGTCCGGGTACGGGGCGTCCCGCGTTCTATACGCGGACTACTCGCTGGCCGAGCTCGAAAAGATGGCGGAGGAGGACGAGGAGGAGATCGTGGAGGTCGCCTCTAAGTCCTCAAACCTAAAGGGGACCTTGCAGAAGGCCCTTAAATGCAGGGCCGCGAGCATGCGTGGCGTCGTCGCGGAGCTGGTGCAACGCAAGGCCACCGACGAGACGCGGCAACTGCAGGCGAAGGTGGATCGCCTGCAGTCGGAGGTCAGCCAGCTTCATCAGAAGCTGGCCGAAGCCACGGCCCGGCCACAACAGGCCAAAACGAGCCCTGCGGCAGAGGGCCCCGCCTCCTCCAACCTTGAGGATATCATCCGCAAGGTTGTTATGGAGGAGAGGGCCTTTACTAGATCCTGCTTAGCAGGAATAGAGGACCGGCTCCTGCCGGAGAAACGCCTCCGACCGCCGCTTGCGGCGGATAAGAGGCAGAGTGAGCCGGGGCCATCCTTGTCCCCGCCCGAGCCCCAGTCGGAGGATGCCCTTCTCCCTTCGACAACCCCGTCCAACGAGTGGACGGAAGTGGTCCGGAAGGGGAAGGGCAAAAAGTCGGCGACGGCCGCCCCTACCGTCTCCGCCACCGCCGCCGCCACCGCCCCCAGCCAGCCGCAGACGACCGGCAAGGGAAAGCGGAAGAGGAAGCGGAAGGGGAAAGGGAAAGGGAGGGGAAAGGGACAGCTAGTCCCCCCAAAAACCGCGGCCGTCGTGGTGACGCTCACCGCGGAGGCTGCGGAGCGGGGGGAGAGCTACGCGTCCATTTTGGTGCGGGCGCGTGCCACTGCCGATCCGATCCAACTAGGGATCGGCAGCGTCTCTTGCCGGCGGACCCAAACCGGGGCTCGAATTTTCGAGTTCCCGGGGGCAGAGGGGGGTGCCCACGCGGACCTCTTTGCCGCCAAGCTGCAGGAGGTCATCTCCGACTCGGCCAAGGTGGCCCGACCGGTCAAGTCGGCGGCCATAGAGGTCACCGACCTTGACGACTCCGTCACCAAGGAGGAGGTGGCGGCGGCGGTCGCAGCCATAGGGGGCTGCGACGTCAAGGCGGTCCAAGGCCGGAACATAAGGCCCGGCCGTGGCGGCATGGGCACAATTCGCCTCGAGTGCCCGGTCGCCGCTGCTAAAGCCGTCCTTGCCAAGGGACGGCTCACAGTCGGGTATAGCTCGGCTGCAGTCCGGGCGCTCGAGGACCAGCCTCTGCGGTGCTTCCGGTGCTTAGGCATCGGGCACACCCGGTCCCTGTGTCCGTCCACGGTGGACAGGACGGACACGTGCTACCGCTGCGGCAAGGACGGCCACAAATCCGCTGCCTGCAAAGCCGCCACGCCGCACTGCGCGGTGTGTGCCGCCAGTGGCCGCCCGGCGGGCCACATTATGAGGGGGAGGAACTGCAATCCTCCCCCTAAGCGGGGCAAAGCACAGGCGCCGAACAGGCCTGCTGCTGCCGCTGGCTGCACCGTCGTTCCTGCGGCGGCTGCGGAGGGGGGTGCGATGTCCGAGTGATGGATAGGGTCGAGCATCGCATCCTTCAGGCGAACACCAACCACTGCAGGGCAGCCCAGGATCTGCTGATGCAGACCATGGCTGAGTGGTTGGTGGACTTGGCGGTGGTCGCCGAGCCTTACTCGGTCCCTGGCCGTTGGCTGGGCGACCGGGACGGACTGGTGGCGTTGGTGTCGCGGCCTTCCACGGACTCCCCTCCCCTCTCGCTCTTAGAGAGGGGACCGGGATACGTGGCCGCCGCGTGGGGAGACATGGCCCTGGTGGGGGTCTATTTCTCCCCAAACCGCTCTCTCTCGGACTTTGAGGATTTCCTAGAGATCCTCACCTCTGTCGTAGGGAGGGCGGCGCCACGCCAGGTCGTGGTGTTGGGCGACCTGAACGCCAAGTCGACGGCCTGGGGTAACCCGGCTGCGGGTTGCAATGTCCGGGGACGCGCCGTCGAGTTCTGGGCAACCTCGTGCGGTGTGTCCCTCCTAAACAGGGGGACGGTCCACACGTGCGTGCGGCGGCAGGGTGGGTCGGTGGTCGACGTCTCGTTTGCCACCCCCGCGCTGGCCGCCCGCGTCGTCAACTGGCGGGTAGAGATGGTGGAGACCTTGTCGGACCACCGTTATGTGCGGTTCGACATCTCCACCCAGCGGGGAGGGGGGATGGCCCGCGCTGGGCAATCTCCCTTCCCGCGGTGGGCACTCACCCGCCTGGACCGGGAGGCAGCCAAGGAGGCGGCCTTCCTCCAGGACTGGCTGTCGCCCCCTGTCGAGGAGGTCCTGGACGTGGACGCCGCAGCGGTCCAGCTCAGGGGGTCCCTGACCGAGGTGTGCAACTCCAGCATGCCTCGGTCTCGCCGTCCGCCCCCCCATCGTGCCGTCTACTGGTGGACGGAGGAGCTGGCGGAGCTCAGGGCCACCTGCGTGGCGGCCAGAAGGGCCTACGCGCGGAGCCGAAGGCGCAGCGCCCTAAACCGAGACCGGGCAGAGGAGGACCGCCTATACGCCTCTTACCGAGAGGCGACGACGGTCCTCAAGTCTGCAATGGGCGCTGCGAGAGACTCGGCGTGGGCCGAGATGCTGGAGGGTCTCGACAGGGATCCCTATGGGAGGCCATACAAGGCGGCGCGGAACCAGCTCCGCCCGTGTGGTCCCCCACTGACGGAGACCCTCGAGCCATCGTTGCTGGATGGGGTGGTCCGGTCCCTGTTTCCGCGCAGGACCGACTTCACCCCACCAACGATGGATCCCCCGCGGGGGGCGGCTCCGCTGGATGAGGAGGAGGTCCCCCCGGTGACGGTGGCGGAGTTTCGCGCGGGGGTTCTCAACCTCCGCGCGAAGAAGACGGCTCCCGGGCCAGACGGCGTCCCTGCACGGGTGCTGGCGATCGCCGCCCCCGAAATGGAGGACAGGATTCGGGACCTCTTCAGCGCGTGTTTTGCGGCTGGGAGGTTCCCGAAACTGTGGAAGGAGGGGCGGCTATGCCTGCTCCGAAAGGAGGGACGCCCGGTCGACTCCCCCTCGGCATACCGGCCCATCGTCCTGCTCGATGAGGTCGGTAAACTGTTCGAGGGGATTGTCGCCTCCCGGCTGGGTAGCCTATTGCGGGGGGTAGGGCCGGATCTGTCGGACGCCCAGTTCGGTTTCCGTCGAGGGCGTTCGACGATCGACGCGCTGGCCCTACTCAAGGGCCAGGTGAGGGAAGCGGTGGAGGCGGGGGACGGAGTGCTGGCGGTGTCATTCGACATTGCCAACGCCTTCAACTCCGTCCCCCACTCGACGATATTGGAGGCGCTCCGGTATCACGGAGTGCCCCAATATCTGCGGAACCTCCTGGCCAGCTACCTGGGGGACCGGGAGGTTGTCCTCGCCGACAGGACGGGCGCGGTGAGGCGGTACGGCGCAGAGTCCGGTGTTCCGCAGGGGTCCGTGTTGGGGCCCCCCCTGTGGAACATCGGATTCGACTGGCTCCTGCGGGGAGCCCTCCTCCAGGGCACGAGTGTCATCTGCTACGCGGATGACACTCTCCTCACTGCCCGGGGGAGGAACTTCGGGGAGGCGGCCTGTCTGGCCTCGGCTGGCGGATCCTTGGTTGCGGAGAGGATCCGCCGCCTCGGATTGAGGGTGGCGCTGCAAAAGACCGAGGCCGTGTTCTTTCGCGGGCCTCGGCAGCGCTGCCCTCCCGACGCACACATCGTCGTAGAGGGCGTCCGGATAGGGGTCCAGCCCCGGATGAAGTATCTGGGCCTGGTGCTGGACGACAGGTGGCGCTTCGGCCCGCATTTCAGCGGGCTGTCGACGCGCCTGTTGAAGGCCGCGGACGCCCTCTCGTGGCTCCTCCCGAACCTGGGGGGGCCCAAGGCCAAATGCCGGCGCCTCTATGCCGGCATTCTGAGGAGTATGGCCCTATATGGGGCCCCCATCTGGGCGGACTCCCTCCACCGAAGGGAAAATGCAACCGCCATCCGCAAGCCCCAAAGGGCTATTGCACTGCGGGTGGCGAGGGCCTACCGCTCGGTGGGCTTTTCGGCGGCGTGCGCTCTGGCCGGCACCCCTCCTTGGGAGTTGGAGGCGTGGGTGCTCGCTAGAGTGTACGAGTGGTCGGCGCGCCGGAAGGCGCTCGGGGAGTGCCCCGTCCCCGAGGAGCGGGAGGCCGTGCGGCGGGAGGCGAGGGACGCAATCGTCCTCCACTGGACAGAGGACCTCGCCACCGCCGCCTTTGGCCGCCGGACGTTGGACGCGCTCGGTCCGGTACTGCGGAGCTGGCTCGAGCGGTCCCACGGGTTCCTCTCGTTCCGTCTGGTGCAGGTGTTGTCCGGCCATGGCTGTTTCGGAAAGCACCTGCACCGGATCGGGAGGGAGGAAACGTCGGCGTGCCACGATTGCGGGGCCCCAGAGGACACGGCGCAGCACACCCTCGAGGTGTGCCCGGCTTGGTCGGGGCTGCGCCGTGGCCTGACCGCGGTGGTTGGCCGGGACCTCTCGCTTCCCAGCGTGATCAACGCCATGCTGGGGAGCGAGGAGGCCTGGGCAGCGGTTGCCTCCTTTTGCGAGGACGTAATCTCGCAAAAGGAGGAGGCGGAGCGCGCGCGGGAGGACGACCCTCTCGCTGCGCCGCTCCGCAGACGAAGAAGGGGTCGGAGAAGGCGCGCAGGTGCTCTCCCTCCTCTCGGTGGTGATGGGCGGGCGACAGGCGCGGGGGTGCCTTCGCCCGCATTGCAGCCGTCACCACCTTCGTCGGTCACTCCCGGGCCCGTGCCCCTCCCCACGGGGAGGGCGTGAGGGGCCCGCTATGCGGGGTAATCGTCGGCGGGGACTGGAAGTAAAGGCTGTGCCGGTTTCCCAGTCCCCGCCACTCGGACGAAGCGGGAGTGCCGCTGGGTTGTTTTAGTGGGTATACCGGGTCAGACCGGGGAGTCCCACATAACCCCCCCATCCCCCGATGGGAGGGGCATGCGTAATGCATTTTTTCCCAGCGCAAACAAAAAAAAAAAAAAAAAAAAAGGTTAGGTTAGGTTTGGGGGACCCCCTCACAGTGCTTGCGT
Organism: Acronicta aceris; assembly: GCA_910591435.1. Taxonomy (NCBI): domain Eukaryota; kingdom Metazoa; phylum Arthropoda; class Insecta; order Lepidoptera; family Noctuidae; genus Acronicta; species Acronicta aceris. The sequence goes on along the minus strand of OU342778.1, from coordinate 10,605 downwards.
CCACGTCGCGTCCCCTGGAAACAGCCCAGTACTGACCACCGTAACGGAGTGGCAGTCTGGGTTGGCCAAAGTGCACTGTGCTTTCGTAGCCATCTTGCCTTGCGACTACGAACCTGCTATGTCCAAACCTTCGCGGGACGCCTGCGGGCGGTTTTTGAAAAAAGGCCCTTCTCAGGGCCAACCCAAAGGCCCTTCTCAGGGCCAACCCAAAGGCCCTTCTCAGGGCCAACCAAAAGGCCCTTCTCAGGGCCACTCCGACGCTTCGGCGTCAGAGGCTAGCCGCGCGCCGTCTGCGGCTAGCTTCTTCGGAGGAGCGGAGTCGTCTGACGACTCGATGGTTACTGTGTCGGACACGGCCGACTCTGGGTCGCGAAAGCGAGTACACCGGAGCGGTGGGTCCGAGGGCTCCTCGACCTCGAGGTCGAGGTTGCCGAAGGCAAAAAAGCCGACGGTGGCCACGGAGTCCCATGTCGTTGGGCTCGCGGACGCCCAACGCCAGTTGGAGCTGGCTCAGCGGGGTCGGCTGCAGCAAGAGCTGGAGGAACGGGTTGCGGCCAGAGAGAAACGGGCGCTCGCCGCCCGGGCCAAGTCCGGGTACGGGGCGTCCCGCGTTCTTTACGCGGACTTTTCACTGGCCGAGCTCGAGAGGATGGCGGAGGAGGACGAGGAGGAGATCTTGGAGGTCGCCGCTAAGTCCTCAAACCTAAAGGGGACCTTGCAGAAGGCCCTGAAGTGCAGGGCCGCGAGCATGCGTGGCGTCGTCGCGGAGCTAGTCCAGCGAAAGGCCACGGACGAGACGCGGCAACTGCAGGCGAAGGTGGATCGCCTGCAGTCGGAGGTCAGCCAGCTTCATCAGAAGCTGGCCGAAGCCACGGCCCGGCCACAACAGGCCAAGACGAGCCCTGCGGCAGAGGGGCCCGCCTCCTCCAACCTTGAGGACATCATCCGCAAGGTTGTAATGGAGGAGAGGGCCTTCACAAGAGCCTGCTTCGCAGGAATAGAGGACCGTCTCCTGCCGGAGAAACGCCTCCGACCGCCGCTTGCGGCGGATAAGAGGCAGAGTGAGCCGGGGCCACCCTTGTCCCCGCCCGAGCCCCAGTCGGAGGATGCCCTTCTCCCTTCGACAACCCCGTCCAACGAGTGGACGGAAGTGGTCCGCAAGGGGAAGGGCAAAAAGTCGGCGACGGCCGCCCCTGCCGTCCCCACCGCCACCGCCGCCACCGCCGCCGCCGCCCCTAGCCAACCGCAGACCGGCAAGGGAAAGCGGAAGAGGAAGCGGAAGGGGAAAGGGAAAGGGAGGGGAAAGGGACAGCTGGCAGGCAGGCCTCCTCGCTCCCCAGCATGGCGTTGATCACGCCGGGAAGCGAGAGGTCCTGGCCAATCACCGCGGTAAGGCCACGGCGCAGCCCCGACCAGGCCGGGCACACCTCGAGGGTGTGCTGCGCCGTGTCCTCCGGGGCCCCGCATTCGTGGCACGCCGGCGTTTCCTCCCTCCCGATCCGGTGCAGGTGCTTTCCGAAACACCCATGCCCGGACAACACCTGCACCAGACGGAACGAGAGGAACCCGTGGGACCGCTCGAGCCAGCTCCGCAGGACCGGACCGAGCGCGTCCAAGGTCCGGCGGCCAAAGGCGGCGGTGGCGAGGTCCTCTGTCCAGTGGAGGACGATTGCGTCCCTCGCCTCCCGCCGCACGGCCTCCCGCTCCTCGGGGACGGGGCACTCCCCGAGCGCCCTCCGGCGCGCCGTCCACTCGTACACTCTGGCGAGCACCCACGCCTCCAACTCCCAAGGAGGGGTGCCGGCCAGAGCGCACGCCGCCGAAAAGCCCACCGAGCGGTAGGCCCTCGCCACCCGCAGTGCAATAGCCCTTTGGGGCTTGCGGATGGCGGTTGCATTTTCCCTCCTATGGAGGGAATCCGCCCAGATGGGTGCCCCGTATAGGGCCATACTCTTGAGAATGCCATAATGCCATACGCTGAAGAGGTCCCGAATCCTGTCCTCCATTTCGGGGGCGGCGATCGCCAGCACCCGTGCAGGGACGCCGTCTGGTCCGGGGGCCGTCTTCTTCGCGCGGAGGTTGAGAACCCCCGCGCGAAACTCCACCACCGTTACCGGGGGGACCTCCTCCTCCTCATCCGGCGGAGCCACCCCCCGCGGGGGATCCATCGTTGGTGGGGCGAAGTCGGTCCTGCGCGGAAACAGGGACCGGACCACCCCATCCAACAACGATGGCTCGAGGGCCTCCGTCAGTGGGGGACCACACGGGCGGAGCTGGTTCTGCGCCGCCTTGTATGGCCTCCCATAGGGATCCCTGTCGAGACCCTCCAGCATCTCGGCCCACGCCGAGTCTCTCGCAGCGCCCATTGCAGACTTGAGGACCGTCGTCGCCTCTCGGTAAGAGGCGTATAGGCGGTCCTCCTCTGCCCGGTCTCGGTTTAGGGCGCTGCGCCTTCGGCTCCGCGCGTAGGCCCTTCTGGCCGCCACGCAGGTGGCCCTGAGCTCCGCCAGCTCCTCCGTCCACCAGTAGACGGCACGATGGGGGGGCGGACGGCGAGACCGGGGCATGCTGGAGTTGCACACCTCGGTCAGGGACCCCCTGAGCTGGACCGCTGCGGCGTCCACATCCAGGACCTCCTCGACAGGGGGCGACAGCCAGTCCTGGAGGAAGGCCGCCTCCTTGGCTGCCTCCCGGTCCAGGCGGGTGAGTGCCCACCGCGGGAAGGGAGATTGCCCAGCGCGGGCCATCCCCCCTCCCCGCTGGGTGGAGATGTCGAACCGCACATAACGGTGGTCCGACAAGGTCTCCACCATCTCTACCCGCCAGTTGACGACGCGGGCGGCCAGCGCGGGGGTGGCAAACGAGACGTCGACCACCGACCCACCCTGCCGCCGCACGCACGTGTGGACCGTCCCCCTGTTTAGGAGGGACACACCGCACGAGGTTGCCCAGAACTCGACGGCGCGTCCCCGGACATTGCAACCCGCAGCCGGGTTACCCCAGGCCGTCGACTTGGCGTTCAGGTCGCCCAACACCACGACCTGGCGTGGCGCCGCCCTCCCTACGACAGAGGTGAGGATCTCTAGGAAATCCTCAAAGTCCGAG